>JAGVVL010000001.1:0-2400000 GCA_018287875.1 Nigrospora sphaerica | reverse complement strand
AGGTACGACATTCCCCCATTATCTATGCAAGCACGTACCCGTACTGATGTGAACTAGATATTCGATGTCATTGCCGAAAAGGGCGAGCTTTGGCTTGCTAAGAACCAGGACGACCCTAACAACATGGTCGGTTGGCTGTGGTCCAAGCACTTTGCTAAACTGGCCGACGACTAGCCCACCATCAGACGGCACCCCCTTCTTTTGAAATTTCCTAACGAGCCTCGTCATTTGGGGCCCGCCTTGTCGCTGGATATACGTCACGTTTCAAGATCAGATACCACTTCTTCTTTCTACAACCCTTCGACCTTCTCGACCCGAGAAGCCCTTTTGGGAGCAAATCGATTCTTCGCGATTTCTACCCGTGTATACAAAGACCTGATTGCGACCAAAGACAGCCAACAGCAACGGCACCATATACTGTTATTTATTTTCTTATCTCGGGCGAGGCGTGGGTACAGCCAGGCGTTATTCGACACTTTTATCAACTGAATCGGCATGATGTACGACGACTTCTGATGGGATATGATATTACTCCGGAACTTGACCCAAAACGTACAGGCGGATCCGATAGCCAAAACAAGAAGACATGAGATTATCGGCAATGAATGGACCACCTTGAATTCTTCCCTTCGGAGGGTATCACTTGGTTCTTCATGTCGGGCCCGCCTCGTGCGTGGCTCCGGCTTGGGGCACGGCCCCAGGACGGGACACAGGGGGTGAAGGGGGGTATTCTGCGGAGGAAAAAGGTCGACGGGGCGTTATTCCGACTCCCCGACCCCTTTCGGGGGTTGACTCATGTGTATCCTTCGTGGACCACCAGGACGGGGGAGGGGTGTGCCTTTTCTTTCAATCACCTATTGCGGCAGAGTATTTGGGGAGACGGAGCAGAAGCTGGGCACCTTGCGAGGGATATGGAGTGGGGGATGGGTGGCTAAGAAGAGGTCGACTCTGAAGAAAGAGGCAACTCTGGGGAGGGCGGGTCATGCTGGAGTCGGGCCCCCAGGTCGTTTAGTCCCTAGCATTTACCTTCGAATACTGGTGGATCATGAAGCCGAAAAAGGGCTAACCGTGGCTGCGTTCTAGATGTACACCTTGCCAGGAAGCGGCCGGCCAGCTGGCTGAGGGCAAGCCGCCAGCAGTGGGTGTCACGAGGGAATAGGATTGTAATACGGAGTACAACTGATCGGGTGTCGTTGGCGAGGGCGCTCGGCATTGCCCGTGGCGTCTTCCTAAGACAGGCTTTCGCGTTCGGTTCGGGGGTCGGCCGTGTCGAGTTTCGATTACGTCTTAGAAATTGACCATTTTTAGTCCAGGATCGTCGTCCGTCGGGCCTGGGAAGTGGAGCGAGATGGCTTTGATTTTCCATCCATGCCCGGCTGGCTGGCCAAAGTACCCCTACCCTACCCTACCTCCCCGGTACCCATCTCCATCTGTGCCTATGATGCAAGACGCCTCCTTCTTGCGCGATGGATGGCCACGGCGCCTTTTTCCCTGCTCTGTTGCGAGGCGGGCCGGACGAGAGTGGGATGGATGACGGGCGCAAGGGAAAACGCCATCTCGGCAGGTACCTACCTCTTTTGTCCATTGTTCGCCCAACTTCGTACTGGGCGCAGGCGCTCTCCCCCAAGCTGGACCTTGGATGGGATGGATGGACATTTGGCGCCCGGCTGCCAAGTCGCGGTATCACGCACACAAAGGCAAGGCAGACGCTGGCTCAGGTGATTGGCGTCCATCTTTTAAGTGCAGTGCTTGATCCGTCGTGCCTTCCCACCTCGCTCCCGGTTTTCGATTCATCCATCCTATCCTGCCTTGTTGTTTTTGCTGTCCAGCAGCTAGTGTTTGTGTTATTGCCAGCTTTGCTTCAACCGACTCGCTCGCAGCCGCACACATAAGTCAGGCAGCGTGGCTACTCCCGACTAGTCAAGGTACTGTTACGTGATCGCATTGCGAAAGTCGGCGAACGAGTCCCTCGGCCTTTTGCCTGCCTCTTTGGGTCGACCCTCGCTTTACATACCAACACACGGAAGCGCATTCGGATCCTGCAGGGGCATACTCGTAGACGAAAGACGGCCCATCTATTTGCGCCCGCGAGAGACCAGAAGACGAAGGCGCGTCCTCCCCTATACCGTCGCCATGTCCTCCCATTTGACTTCGACGGGCCGCGGCGGCGCCGGCAACATTGGCGACGCCTCGAAGTCGCCCAAGATCCAGCCCAAGGACCTCGAGACGCCCGTGTTGAAGCAGTCGGTCGTGACGACGGGCCGCGGCGGCTCGGGGAACATGCACAACAACATAGACCCGAACCAGACGCGCGCGCTCCAGGATGTCGGCCCGTAAGTCTTACTCGTCTTCCCTGCGTTCGCGGAGCTAGAAGGAGGGCCCTGCTCTTCCTTGGGCCTCTCCCTCTGCCTCTCTCCACACATTCTCTATCCGTCCGCTGCAACCGTCACCAAAAGCACGACTAATACGTGCGGCGCGCGCATGCAGTGTCACGGAGCGGCAGCATAACGACGGCGTCGCCCGCCTCGGCCGCGGCGGCGCGGCCAATATTGTCAAGATGGGATCGGAAGAGCCCGAGGCCGCCAAGAAAAACGACGAACCGGCCGCGACGACCACCGACGAGAAGACCAAGAACCACGACCACGCCAGCTTGGCAAGCAAGGGCAAAGAGTGGCTGTTTGGCAAGAAGCCATAGAGTGCTCAGGCCAGAGGAGAGTTGGTGAGGAGGGGGGTTTGGAGGGTTGCAGTGCTTCCCCATTCTAGCGGGTCCTTTCCTTCTCCCGCATGTCTGGGCGTGGATGCGTTAGTCTGTTTCCCCTACGGCTGTCGTGTCCCGTGGTTTCTCTTCTTCGATGCCCGGTCGGCTCTTGAACAGAAGTACCACCTGCGAGGAGAGGAAACGGGGCAACATACGTGCTGGTCTGGAGAGCCGGGAGAGCATGGCGGCGTTTGGTGGTGGGAGGGGGGGATTGTCCCGCAGGTAGCGAGAGTGTACTTCACCCATTAGGTAATGATACCCCAATGTGACGGTCCGTCTTCACGTGCAACGCTGGAAACTACACACGCCTTACGAATAGAACGCTCGGTTATATTTGCGTATGTACCTGCATTACTTACATAGACATGGCCCGCGGACATTGGACGCCGGTATGCAACCGCGGCGCAAACATTGGAAGCCATCCCGGCCTTGGGAAGGGGCGCCGCCGATAAAGGAAGCGAGCCAGTCACACTTGTGGGCTATTCGACTTTCCCATTGGCCGCGAGGACTCGAAGCTCCGGCCGAGTATGCAAGTAGATGACGCCCAACCCCAGGACAGCGAACGACAAGACAGCGGTGCCCCTGGGCTGTAATAAGTATATACCCAAGTATACACCTTTGTATGTCATTTGCCGTGTTCAAGCATATGGACTTCCGCACGCCACCACCGGGCACGAACAATAACACCGAGGCCGAAACCCCAACGAGAACCACGCCATCGCCCCCCCTTCGGTACACGATCCCCAATGGACTCGGTCATGGCCCCCGGCGTCACACTGTACGCCGAGCCGCCCGATAGCCTCATGCGTCTTCTGACGGCCCACCTTCCGTACTCGCTGCCCCTTCTCCGGCGCCTGCAGTTCACCCGCTCCCCCGGCGGCCGGACCGAGACCACGCACGTCTTGTTCGCGTGCTCGGCGGCCGGGCCCCCGCGACCTCGGGACGGCGGCGGCGACGAGGCGGCGGCGGCCCCGTTCGCGGCCGCCTACCTTGACCTGTCGCGCGGGCCCGAGACGGAGATCTGGCTGTACGCCTCGCTGGAAAAGGAGGCGGCGTCGCCGTCGTCGTCCTCGTCCGGACCGGGGCGGTCCCTCGTGGCCCCGGCGCTGGCGGTGCTGGCGCAGGTGCGGGCGGTGCGGGACGCGTGGCCGGCGCCGCGGACGCTGGGGCCGGCGGTGGTAAGTAACAATGCGGTGTTTCCTTGGTGAACCTATTTTCCGCGCCCCTCGGAATCCCCTCTCGTTGTACTGCCCGCCGGGCTTTTTGCTTTTCTGAAAGTTCCGGGACCCTCGACGGCGCCCGCTCCGGGAAGGAAACAACCTCCCCCCCCCCCGGCTTCGGCGGACACCCACCTGGTGTGAGGAAAGGTTTACTGACGTCCCGGGGTGAATGATAGCTGGCGGGAGCGCTGGCCGAGCGGACGCGGGCAGCCCTCGCCACGGCGGGCGTCGTGTTCCCGACTGTTAACGTCTTCGATAAGTGGCTGCTGCGGCCCGAGGCGCTTCCGACGCCGCCTTCCGCGCCGCTGCCCGCCGGCCTGCGCTGGGCCACCGTCCGCCGCGCCGACCTCGGCCTCGTGCTGTCGCGGAGTAAGATCCGGAGGACCGAGTAAGTTGCCGGCCCCCCTTTTTTCACCCCCTTTTCCCCCGGGAGACGGAAGGGGGAGAGCAAAACCGGGCACTGACGCGTGTCTGTTCTTCTTCCTTGCCGTGCAGGCGGACGCTCAAGTTGCTGCCCAGCGCGAGCATCGAGCTCGAGGACGGTACGCCGATCGCGTGGAGTTTCTTGGGTACGTTGGCGGCACCCCCCCTGGCCGATGCCCCCCCAGCGTAAGGCGGGCCATGGTGGCTCACACTGACCGTCACGCCCACAGGGCCCGATTTGTCGCTCACCAGTCTTCACTGCGAGGAGGCCTACCGAGGGCGTGGACTTGCCGTAAGCAAATCCCCGTATTCTCAGCTGGCCCCCTTTCCGACACCGATGCTCGGGCCATTACCCCCCTTCACACTTCTTTGTCATGTCCATCTATCTGGCTGGTACTGATCCAGGGTGTTGTAGAAGGCCGTTGCCGCCAAGCTGATCCGCGATTATATGAAAGACCACGGGGACGAGGGCACCACCCTGTGCAGTGCTGACGTGGCACCGGACAACGCGAGCAGTCAGGGGGTTTGCAGAAGCTTGGGGGGTGAAGTTGCATGGACGCTTTCCTGGGAAGTACTCTATGAAAGACTCATCTATCGAGTCTGATACTAACACGCATAACAGGAGCACAATAGATTTAGACAGTGTCAAGGCCGACTACAGCTTATAATACACAGTGCCGCGAGCCTCGTCAGGCTCTCCGATGCATCCCCTGCCGGCCACCCGTCATTGCTTTGATACGCGCTGAACCTCGGAAAGATAGAATCTCAAGTCATCGGGCTTGACAAATGGGGTCACGCCTGAGGGGTACCAAAGAGTTAGCACGAGCATTACAACCCCCAAATGACAGGACACGGCTTACCGTGGCCGAGGTTGCCAATCCAGCCTTTCTTGCCGCCGCCGAAGCCCTTAACCATGTGCTCGACCGTCTCGGTGATGGACTGGTGCGACCCGTACAAAATACCCGGGTCGGCGTTGCCCTGGAACACTATCGGCCGGTCTCCCCGGATCTTGACGGCGTCCGCAGGGTCAATCTGCCAGTCGAGGCCCACGACGTTGTAGCCCAGGTCGCAGACGGAATCCAGCGATTGGTCGGCTCCCTTGGGGAAGACGATCATGGGAACCTGTTCCAGACCCATCTCCTTCAACTTCAAGGGGAGGTGCTTGGCGATGTAGGCCAGGTACGGCGCGCTAAAGACTTTGAAGGTGGAAGGCGACAGCTCGCCGGCCCAGGAATCGAAGACCTGGATCATCTGGGCTCCGGCTTGGACCTGGAGGGCCAGATATTCGACACAGACCTCGGAGATCTTCTGCAGGAGGGCCTTGGACTCCTCGGGGTAGAGGTAAATCCACTTCTTGCTCTCCTTGAAGATCTTGGTGCCGCCGCCCTCGACCATGTAGCACAGCAGGGTCCAGGGGGCGCCGCAGAAGCCGATCAGGGGCACGCGGCCCTTGAGCTTCTTGCGCGTCAGGGTGATGGCCTTGTAGACGTAGTCCAGCTCGGCGGCGACGTCGACCTTCTTCTTCATGACTTCGGCGTACTGGCCGTCGTCGGGCGACTTCAAGGGACACGGGAAGTGCGGGCCCACCTTATCCAGCATCTTGACGACCATGCCCATGGCCTGGGGCACGACGAGGATGTCGGAGAAGATGATGGAGGCGTCGAGCAGGCCGTCGAAGCGGTCAATGGGCTGCAGCGTCAGTGTTGAGGCCACCTCGGGGTCGCGGCAGCACTCGAAGAAGTCGCGTTGGCCCTTGGCCTCGTGGTACTCGGGCAGGTATCGGCCGGCTGCAATGGCACGATCACGCGCTCGACGATCAGCCAACAACGATCGCCAGGCGGGGGAAGGAGCCGGACGGCGGGGGACTTGCCCTGGCGCATGATCCAGATCGGGGCGCGTTCAACATTTTCGCCTGTGAGGTAGCCAAAGGGGAGGAGTGGTCAGCCGGCGCTCCCGGGAAGTGGAGGGTAGTGTTGGTGGTGGTGGAAGTGGTGGTGCGTATTACCCCGCGCTGTTCTCAGGATGAGATCGTTGGTTAGAGGCTCGAATTCGTGGGCCATGATGACGGAGGACGGCTGCGCTACCGCCAAGTGAATGTGTATAGAGGAAGACGGGTTCAGACTGGCGAATTGAGGCAGACGGGGCTTTGGCTCGGCGAGGGTAGAAGCTGTCATCGCCGGCCCAGGTACGGCAATCTATCCAGGGTAGGTAGTTCTGTAGCTTTGGAGCCTAGAAAATATGGGAAGTCTGTACAAAAAAAGTACATCCATTCATGCTATTCGCCGAGGTGGGATGTGTCCTGCAGTAGGTCAGCTCTGCGATACTTTCCTAGGTTAGCAAGTACATTTAGATACATCAGCTACACACAAACCATAGTACGTATTGTGTAGTACAGCTGTACTACATCCTACGAGTACAAGTAGCAGCCAAGCTCCCGCAGCCCCGCAGTCGGAAAGCTGTGGCCCATTCCGAATCTAGCAAGCATGCGGGATGTCGTCGCGGGCTCTCCCACAGGTATGGGATTATTACGGTCAAGTCTACTTGTTGTGTACATGTTACATGTACCATTACAACCTTGAGGCGGGCAGGGCTGGCGAGAGATCTATCCATCCATTCCATCCTAATTGGCAAGGCTCCCCCCACGAGGCCGGTAAAGCTTCCGCACACGACCACCTCCACCGGCGCGCAAGTCGTCGCTGGCCGCTTCCCAGCCCGCAAAATCCGTGATCACGACCGCTTCCTTGCCGTCTGCCTCGATGCGCTGACCACCGACGCCCGCCCTCTCGACCCAATTGACCGGGACTGCCGTTCCGCGCCCACTTCCCTTCCGACGCGGCAGTCCTAGGCTCGTCATCTCCCATGTCGCTGCGCCCGACGTCACAATGCTGCAGAGCATTCAACCGTCGCTTGTTCGGCCGTCAAGACAGCAGCAGCATATGGATCTCCGAGGCCGCCCTGGCCACCGCTTATGACCGCTACTGTGCCGTGTCCTATACCTTCCACCGCCATGGCTCCTCGTGTCCAGGGCCGCTGGAGAGCCGCAGGCGCCAGAATAAACGACAGATGGGCGAGCTGACTTTCGGCCAAAGCCACGGATCCGCGCCCCAGTGGACGCTCGAGAACCTTCCGGACCTGTCCCAATGGCGGTGGCAGCCTCCAACGTCTCGCCACGGCCGCCGTCGGGAGCAACACGAGCGTAAGCTCTGGCAGAGTGTGTTGGACTGGCTCTCGGCCGAGGATCAGGAGTCAGCAGCCGTTGCGCCCAGTGCAGCCGCGCCCGCCTTCAGCACCGTCGCGGCTGCCGTGTCGGAGGCCTCCCCCACGGCCGCCGAAGCCCTGCCATTCCCCGGCCCCGAGGACGGCAGCACCGACCCGCTCGGTCTCGTTGGCCAGGGCCTCGAAGCGCTGGTCCAAGATGCTTCCCTCGATCAGACGTTGTTTGACCGGCCCGCCTTTACCGACTTCTGCCGTGTGCTGCGGGAGAGCTTGGAGACGGGTCGAATATCGGGGCCTGCGCTCTGTGTTGTCATCCCGGCCCTCACAGGGAGTCTGAGCCGAGCCCTTGGCTTCCACGACCCCCCAGCCTCGCTCGAGCATCTGAAATCACAGCTTCTCAGTGTTTCGCTCGATGGGCTCGACGCCTTGTGTGCCATTCGGACGGGACCAAGGGTCGACAACGAAGTGTGGTCCATGCTGCTCAAGGAAACGTCGCGCCTCCAGATCAACAGTCTTCGCATCTTTGAGCGGATCATGGGCCACATCCGCCCAGAAGCTGTCATTCCGCTGCGCTCAGGTATACTGGCAAACATCAATACGTTTCTGTTCGCCATGGGGTGCACAACCACGCGGAGGAGCACGTACGTGAGGCAGGCTAACAAGATGGCCAAGAGTTGTCTGCAGGCGCTGGCCCTGCCGGAGCATCATCATATCCTGCAAGAAGCCACCGAGCGACTGGCCGAGGTGGTCCGTGGCCGAGAAACAGGCTACGAGGCCATGCGTTTCTGCTGGCTGCAAGTACTGGCCAGAATACGCGATCTCGATGAGGTATTCTTCGTCAACGCGTGTGCTTTCCTGGAAGCAGGGAGTGATGTTCAGCCTCTGACGCGGCGGGAAATCTGCCACATATTCCTGGGCAGGCTGAACAGCCGCTACACGGTGAAGGGGATCCTCGACGTGTACAACGTTCTCAAAAAAGCCGACGAGATGAATTCCTACTCACTTTTGTGCTTCAATTTCTGGCGGATGGACCAGCTGCGCTATTTCAAGGGCCTCTGCAACTTTCTGCTCCAGTTGGGTCGCCAGCAGGACATTATCCTCGTCCTCCGATACTTCAGGGCGTTAGCGAAGAGCGATGTGACGCCGTTGGCGAACCTCGCCACCGGTTTTGGTCACTCCGAGTTGGCACTCAAGGTCTATTTTCGCTATCACCAGAGCCGGCGTGTTTCGAAGACGTTTTGGAACACCAGGCTCGCTCAAGACACCCTGAATCAGTTGGTAGAGACGAAATCCCCCGGGGCACCGACGGACCGCCTCATCAAGACTCTCAAACTTTTCCCAAGGCGGGACCCACGCCCTCGCAGCTACCGGCTACGTGTAACCAAGGGTCAGCTGCAATACTACTTGATACGGGCCAGCGGGCCTCGGAAGGGCCTCTCCATCACGCAGATAAAAAAAGCAGAGAGGGCCGCCGAGGCGTTTGCGCACGCGCCCCATCTCTCCGACAGGAAGCGTCTCCGTCTGGTGACAGCCTGCTACCTCTACCTCAAAAGCTACGGGGCTCGTCTTTCGTCCCGGACGCTCAAGACGCTCTGGCAGGCCGTTACGAAAGACCTGGTGCAGGGCCAGCCGGGGCGTGTCGCGCGTTTGCGCTGGTTCCTGAGAGTCTTGTTTAAGGAGCAGGGGCGGGACGAAATGATGACGGCCGGCAAGAAACTGGAGGACTGGAGACAGAGGATCCTGGACGAGCGCAAGGCAGCTAGAAGCCGAAGATAAGACGTCGTCGACGCGGTGTCGGGTCACAGGCATAACTAGGAATTGACGCCTTTTCGGGTGCAGACATATGAATGACCCAGGAGTCCGGTCCGCAGCCAGTGGCTTCGGAAGCGTCAAGAGGGGCCCTATGTACATACCCAGCGCCTTGAATACCAGCAGATATGCAGATACTTGGGCACGGCAGGCAGTGAAGCACATGTGCTGTGCCGTGGTTGGTTGAGCAGCCAGCAGTTTCGCTAGAGGGGCGGCTACGTGAAGCATGATTGGCATGGTCGCCTGCATGCTTGCTGGGCAGAGACTACCTTTGCGTCGCTGTGAAGCGTAGTACGACAGTCGGAGTCTGGCCCTCGCTCGCCCTCCGTCGCTCGCAGCCTTTCCCAGCTTTCGAGAGGGCGCCATTCCCTCGGACGCCTCCATCTCGGTACCGGCTCGCCTTATCTCGATGCGGCACCGCATCACATCATGCTGGGGACCGTGATACTTTTTCGGCCCAGCGGTCCCGGTCAGATTCCGCGCCACCACGCGATTCGGAGAGGCGGCCGTCATCTGGGCAGAGCCCAGTGGGCAGCCGTCGGCCGGAAGGGCCGACTCACGCGAGCCCGAGACAGGCGTGTAGCGCCAGAAGGAAGGGCGGTTCGCCTGAGAGAGGAAGGAAAGGGGGGGGGGAGGAGATGAGCCACGGGCGTGGCAGAAGGCTTACAAGACGGGGGCAGCCAGGATGATTGGCCGGGAACGGGGGTTAACGTTGGTGACAGCTTCTGAGGACAAACCCCCTCCTTCTGTGTTCCCAGGTCCCAACTGCCCCGGCGTCACTTGTTGCTGCATGGGAGCGAGCAAGGGAGACACGGCACCCGCCTGGGGTTCACCAAGGTCCCTGCTCGCTTGCCCGTTAGGCGGGACGAGGGCACGCCATGCCATGCCATGCCATGCCATGCCATGCCATGCCATCCCTGGGATGCCGCCTCGGTACGTTCGCCTCACGCGGGTCTCGGGTCTCTCTCTCTCTCCCTCTCTCTCTCTCGCTCTCTCTCTCTCTCGTCTTGTCCTTTTGTCGCCATCTCCTATTTCTTTTTCCCTCCTCGCGGCCTCTCTCTTTCGCCGCGCGCTCGCCCTCGTCGACTGTTTGTCACGTGCCCCGGGGCAGTCCCAAAAAGCGCGGGCTTCAGACTACTTCTCCGACTTGTCCTCGATCGATCCAGGCCGGGCTCACCAGGGCTTCGCTTAAATGCCCGCGTGCGGCTTGACGTGGGCGCTCGCGAGGCGTATAGGATCCCCGCCAAATCTTGCAGATCGCCCGCCACACCTAATCGCAGGTTTACGTCCGTATCCCGCGGCGTAGCCTGCGACGACCCTTCTCCCCCCCCCCCCCCTTTCCGCCCCCTTCCCTCCTCCTCAACGGCCTGGCTCTTTCCAAATAAATTGGAAGCCGGCCGTTCCCAGCAATCCGGTTACAAGTGGGTTCTGACAGGCAATTGACTCAAATGACCTGCCTATGAGGGCCATAGAACCGAATCCAGTCAATCGGCGCAGACACCGGGCTTCCAGGCCAAGGCAGAGCCGCGCATTCCAACGCCAGCGTCACTTTTATCGTACCGGTACCAGTACCGGTTCCTGTACCCGTGCTCTTGCTCGTGCCCGTGCTCGTGCTTGTCCGCAGGCCGAGGTGTCGTCGTGGGAATGGACCAGCCGGATGGCAGGCCCGGCGCCGAGTCCGGGGCCACACCCAAGGCTTCGGCAAGCCTGAGGCCCATCCGGCGCCGCAATCGCATGATTAATAGGTACGGGACGTGATTTCTTCTTACTCTTCTTCTTTTTCTTTTCCCCTCGTCCTCTCCGCTCTGCACGTCGATATACTTTACCCATCCTTCTTCCTCGGTTCCACCATCCCGTCGTTCTCATATTCATTCACATCACCCTCCCCGCGTGGTCTCCACGAAAAAGGGCCGCACTGTGACGTGACTGACCAACACCGTCGTCCGCTTGGCTTCGGTGACCCCCGGGCTCCGGCAGCCAAGGGCGACGCTCAAGTTGTTTGGAGTGTCGCAAACGCAAGCTCAAATGCAGCAAAACATCGCCGTCGTGCATGAACTGCGTCAAGGCCGGCCGGGACTGCCTCTACATCGGGCCGAGGCTCGACGAGGCCAGCCAGCTGCGCCTCGCCGAGATCAAGGAGAAGCAGGGGTCCCTGGAGCGTCAGCTCGAGCGGGACGTGGCCAAGTCGGCGTCCAAAAACGCGCTGCGCCAGCGTATCGTGGCCGACGAGGTGGCCGACGAGTACGACGAGGTGCGCGACCTCGAGGCCACACCGCTGGCGGCCCTGGACCTCACCTACGATGACGATGCCGACGGTGCCGACGACATGATCGACCTCGGCATCCAGATCGGCAAGATGCGCATTACCGAGAGGATAGGAGGGCTGTCGAGACCCCGGATTTCGGAAGAGGTGGGTGCGAGAGCAAGATTCATGCCGTCGGCAGCGGTACCGAGACGGTGCTCTGACCACTGTAGCCAGATATCAGCCGGCCTGACGGGACCGCCGCGCGCGCCGGGACCCGGCTACAGGGGGCCCCCGTCCGGACCGGAGCCGGGCCTGGAGCCGGGGCCGGGGCCGGGGCCGTCGCCCGGGCTCTACAGCGCTTCCGGCGCGGGCGCTTCCGACATGGCCATCCCGGACTTCCTCAAGCCGAGCGCGCAGTACATCGCGCCCACGAGCGGGCTGTTCTTCGGGCAGGTCGTGGACCAGCCCTCGCTCGTCACCTTCCTGCCGTACCGCGTGTACGCCGACCGGTTCCTGCGGCAGTACCTGCTGTCGGTGCACCCCATCGCTCCGTGCGCGCACCGGCCGTCGCTGGAGAAGACGTATGCCGCCTTCTGGGACGAGGTGGAGGCTGGCTATGAGCCGCGCCCCTCGACCCAGGCCATCGTCTTCGCCGCCATGTTCAGCGGCGCCGTGAGCACGAGCGAGCTCGACGCCCTGCGCGAGTTTGGCGGCTTCGCCAAGGAGAACTGGGTGCACAGCCTCAAGATCGGCACCGAGACGGCCCTGAGCAAGGCCAACTTTCTGAGGACGACCAACATGGAGACGATGCAGGCTTTCATCATGTACATGGTGCGTTGTCCCGCCCCCCCCTCGCCCCCGCTCCCGCTCCCGCTCCCGCTCCCGCTCCCGCTCCACCCTTTTGCCCCCGCACCAGGTCGGTCAAGGCCGCGCGATGCTAAAGTACGGACGCGACGGGGAGCAGCTGCCGCTGTGCCGGGCCGAGGTGTCGCGGGCGCACTCGGTGCTGGTGGGCGCGGCCATCCGCATGGCCGAGTGCATGGGGCTGCACCGCGACGGGCAGGCGTACGGGCTGACGCCGCTCGAGACGCACGTGCGGTGCCTCGTCTGGCACCAGCTGTGCTTCCTCGACATCCGGACGTGCGAGGCGCAGGGGCCGAAGCCGGCGATCCGGCGCGAGGACTACGACACCAAGCTGCCCGTCAACTGCGACGAGGAGGAGCTCACGCACGCGGTCGAGCCGCCCGAGCCGGCGGACCACTGGACCAGCAACACGATGGCGCTCATCCGGTTCGAGATCAACGAGATGATGCGCATCATCTGGCTCGACCGGCGCCGGCTCGAGACGCGCAAGCTGACGCTGACGGCGGTGCTGACCAAGATCGAGAACTTCCGGCGCCGCATGTCGGAAAAGTACGACCACCTGCTCGACGTGGCCCAGCCGGTGCAGCGGTACGCCAAGTGCGTCATGTACCTGCTCACCTACCGGCTGCACGTCATGGTGCTGCACCCCTACCACTCCAACGCGGCGAGCCCGATGCCGGCGCGCCTGAGCTCGCTGCTCATCACCTCGGGCATCATGATCGTCGAGCTGGCCATCCAGCTCGAGACGAACCCCGTCTTCCAGCCGTGGTCGTGGTACCTGGGCGCCTACTTCCAGTACCAGATCGCCCTGCTGCTGGCCACCGAGGTCTACTACCGCCCCCAGTCGCGCGAGGCCGACCGCATCTGGGCCTGTCTCGACTACGTCTTCGGCATGGACCGCCGCCTGCCGCCCGAGGCCAAGGGCCTGCACATTCTGTCCGAGATCCAGGGCAAGACGGCCGTCTACATGCGCATGCGCAAGATGCGCGGCCCGACCAACACGTCGCGCGCCTCGCTGGCCCACAACGCCGTCGCCGGCACCGCCCGGTCGCCGCCGCCGCCGCCGCCCCTGGGAAGCCTCGCGGGGGACGCGACGGCCGCCTCGGCCGCGAGGGCCAAGCCGGAGCAGCAGCGGGAGCCGCCGCCGCCACCCCATCACCACCACCATCATCATCACCACCACGCGCCGCTGACCCCCCACGGCCTGATGGGCATGCCGCCGCCTCCGCCGCCGGGGGCGCCCGGCATGGTCTTCGGCGGCATCTCGGACGGCCAGGCCCTGTGGGGGTTTCCGCCCAGCCACGCCAGCCCCGGCAGCAGCGACACGTCGAGCGTCGGCCAGATGCCCGACCTCCACGGCCTAAACCCCGACACGCCGGCCGACCCGCAACCGGCCGTGAACGTTATGGAAAACATTGACTGGGTAAGTTTTCTCTTCTTGCCACGGGGGTTTGTTTTGGCCTTTCTCCCCTCCCGGCCGCCCCCGTCGCGTGTGTCTTTCATTTTCTCTTTTCATTCCGTCTTGCTCACGACGACCCCGACGCGGCGCACACCAGGACACCATCAATGGCCTGTTCCACAACGACCCTCAGACGGGCGGCCTGAGCGTCCCGGGCTACCACGACCCCAACTCGCTCTTCTGGATGGGCCTGCACGACGCGAACAGGGGCTGAGGCCGATTTCGTTCTTTCTCGATGTTTGTTTCTTTGTTTATGCGCTCGTATATACCGGGGGGCGGTTTATTGATGGCATAGGACGACGGTCTGGGGAATGGCGAAAGGGGCGGAGGGCGCTTGCATATACAGGGAGCAAGAGAGAGGAGGAGAGAGACAGAGAGGGAGGGAGGGAGTGGAAGAGAGAGAGGGGGGATAGGGGGGAGAGGAAGAGAGAGAGGGGGGGGGGAAGACAGAAGGAGAGGCCATCACCGGGGTGTGTGCCCTTTCCGTTTCCGAAGCCGTACCCTCATCCTCTAGTCGAATTAGCACGTTTGGTGTTTCGCGCTGCTAATACGAGAGGGGCAAAAAGATTGACCCGGCCCTGTTGTTCCCGTGGTCCCGATATTGGACTGCCAGCACTCGACGAAAACAGATGCCCCGGACTCAATAAGCAGTTCGTAAAGAGAAACCTTCCCAGGTTCCCTTGAAGCGGTGGGCTCGGGGGATTTATAACCCCCCCGGGATCTAGGTTGCCCGAGATAAGAAGTGGCGGCTCGAGGATAGCATCTATACATAAGTGGGTATCCGTACATTCCCGGTACAGGATGCGGCTTCCTTGACCCCTGGCGTTCCCCTGTGCCCCTGGGGCGCGTGGGCGGGCTCTCTCTCGTATGCTGGAACATGGCGAGCGGCTAGCATGCCTTGTGTCTTTGATTCACTGCGTGAGCGAGCACGACGCGCGCCTCTGGCGGCGTTTACCGCCTGCGCGTATAGGGTGGCAGAGCATCGTTCTGGAGTAACCTCGACGACTGGGAAGCACAAGAGACGACGGCTTCTTGCCCTCACCGGGTGGGAGCAAGACGGTGTAGCATGCACCCCTGGCTCAGGCTGCTTCGCCCTCGGGCAGCCGAGCCGCACGGGATAGCGGCTAGGGACCCGGGAGCGCGAGAAGATCTGTCCCGGCCGCGACCATAACCCCGTCACACTCCCGTCGTCCCGCTGTTAGCCACGCCCGTCGGCGGCGGCCGTGAGCCTGCTTCTTCGCGGGGTTCCTGCTGTGCCGCAACCGGCTCTGCAGGTTCACTACGAGGTTTGGCAGCCGACCTGGGCAGCTTTCACCTACCACTATACTGCATTCAGAGATCTCTCATGTACGGTAAGCGCGGGGAGGGCGGAGGCTATCTTCGGGCATGCCCGTCAGCAATCCTGGTTGCCTCCGACTGCGGGCCCCAACTCCTCTGCCGGCACGTTTGTTTCCACGTGGGAGTGTTACAGCACAGTACTGAACATGAGCAATGAGCCCTATATGGTTTCGGTGGATGGGGCCGTGTGTGAAGCCTCTCGTTGTTTGTCCTTATTCGTAAACGCTGGCCAATCTGGCCTCGGAGAGCAAGGATCGATGACTTCTGCGGCTTGGTGGCTTCGGTATCCGAAAAGGGATATTGACGCACGAGAACAACGCTGGATTGGTTCGAATCTTGCCGTCTTGGGCTTTCTTTTTCCTTTTCTTTTTCTTCTTCTTGGGGCCCTTCGCCATGAGTCGTTCGGTACGAAGACGCGAAAAGGCAACGATGCCGCCCCCAAAGTTTCCTGGATTACAGCGTGTGAGCACTTGCGCACGCATTGCTGACAAGCCCACCCACAATCCGCCATGGAAGCGCATGTGACGTGTTTCTCGTGACGCGGGACGGCTGGTTACAGCGTCTCATCCCGTGCCAACAGCGCCGAGTGTCTGGATGACTTGAGACGGCCTTTCGGAAGGCGCGTGCCGACGAGAAGCGCCGACCCCCACGAGTGATCCGATGACCTTGCGGCACGCAGAACCGACCGCCCCTGTTCATTGCCGACAGCCTGAGCCGAGGGCCGATCCAGGGCTACAGGCTCCCGGAACCTCGTGGTGTGGCGGGTCTGCGCCCATTTCTTGTACATGCATCCCACCTGATACCTGGCCTCCTCGCCGGAGGATACCAACGGTTACGCCGCCCTTCCCCTCCAGGGCAGAATAATGTTGCACCCCGAGGAGTGTACTGGACGCGGCTATGGCAAAACCCGTCGTTTCCCGCTGGGTGAAGACCAGGAAACGGGGCTCCAGTACTGGGCTGCTGGGGGGCTCGCAACCGGCCGGTGGGCCGCATGCCGCATGCCGCGGGAGATGGGATCTGGACTGCAGGACCGGATGAGCGTACCGGCCTTGTCTGGGCAAGGCAGGTGGCGACACCGTCGTAGGCGCAGGATACGGTCAGCGGTAGGGTCTAGCTCTTTGCAGACGTTTCCCCGGTCCGCAAGACCCATCGCTGCCTTTCACTGAGCAGCCCTCGCCATTACGCACTCAAGGCCGGGGCCACGGGGTCGAGAAAGGCGCAACGGTTGCTCACTTGCAGTTAACAGTACGTGATGGGGGAGTTACCACAAGCTTGTCCTCGGTGGATCGGTCGGCGAGGGGCCGTTAGGCAGTGGCGCCGTACCTATTATACCAATGCTCCTATGATGAGCGTAGTTGTAGGCAGTTAGTTGTAAGTCGGCTCCCACAAATTGTAGGCCAGTCAGACTAGCTTGTGGATGGTGGCATGCGCGGGGGGGCATAGGGGCCGGGCTATGGCACAAGACGCGCCTCACCCTCCCGGTTCATGCATGGCGAGTGACCCGGGAGCAAATTTTTCTTCTTCTCTCCCTCCCTCCCCCCGCGCCGGGCGGTAATGAGGGGGCGCGCGCGCGTTCCTCCGCGGAGGCAGAGGCGGCCGGCTTCCTCTTTAGGGCAGGCCGGCGGAAACCGGGCAAGGCCGCGCCTGGTCCCTGAAGCTCGATGTGCCGGGTGGTTACTTGAATTAGTAAGTGCCTTTTCCGAGGTGCACAGGCAAGCAGACGGAGGTACCGCATGGGTGGTAAGGTGGGAGAAGGTGAGTAAGGATGAGGTAGGTAAGTAAGTAGGTAGTTGAGTGGCTAGCTGCACAGTCGCCCAGCGCTGTGGTGGACCACCCTTCCCTCCGTATACCTCAACGGGACCCAAGAGATGAAGATCAGAGTGGGTGGTTAACATGAGGACAAACGGGGAACGGCCGGTGCCGGGTTAAAAGCTTGTCGGCGGTTGGACTGGTGGTGCAGGCTATCAGTAGGTATGGATTGAGGCCTTACCATGGATGTATAGCATTGGCTCGTGTGCTGGGTCCCTTGAAGCTCTTACCGCGTCCATCCTTGGTTGCAGCAGACGACCAGGGTACGAAGGGACCCGACACAACAGACAGAAACCGTCGGCCGGCTCTCCAGCCCAGACGAACGCCTGTGCGCGCCCGCTGCCATGGGATCCCATGGGACGGGGTCTGGACTATACCGGGATCCTTTCATGGGGAAGAGTCGACGAGGGAGAGAGGGGGGTGGACTGGAGTCTGCCCGCACCTGGTAATTAAGCCGATTGCGGATCCCTGCTGTCGGCCTGTCATGTCCCCTGCCTTACTGGTCTCTCTATTCCTGCATACCAACTACTTACATACATACATAGACGCACACACGATGTATGTATGGATGTTATTAGTTACCTAGGTGGTACTGTGTCGTAGTGGCCACGAACCCTGCTAGAGACAACTCTAGTTCCATACACACAGCAGTTGTAGGCACGGGATGGTTCCCTTGTCTTCTGCCCCGCCATAGGTTTGCCAACCCCCTCCCCTCCTCCTAGGTCGTCCAGGAATATCTCTCGTAGGTGCTACTTTACCCACTGGAATGAATCTCGAGTCGGAGTGGGCTATCCACCATCCACCCTAGATCCACTACCCACCTATTCAGCCCGCGCCCTCTGCATCATCCCTCTCTCATCCATCCAGGAATCCCACGATTGTGCGACGCCCGCCCACGCGCTGGATCACCCCCAGCTTCTCTGGTCGGTCCATCCACCGTCCGCCCTGGGCCCCTCCCCGGCCTCCCATGCTGTAGTGCGATCGGAGCTTGTCAAGACCCTCGGCCAGACTCACCACCAACCAACTAGGCCCAGTCAGCCCTCGCTTGTTTCCGTTACCTCCCACTCGTACGCGTATGTAGGTAAGGTAGGTTACATTGTAGGACTATCTACTTGCCTACATTTATGTATTTGCTAGGAGCAAGCATTATTTCTCCCTCTGCCCGCCGCCGTTCCCTCACTGCAACCCAACCTATACCGCCGTGCCGCTGTCGCAACTGTGGCCGTCGCCTCCCCAGCCTTGTTTGCTCGTCTCATCGCAGCGCTGGCCAATAGCCGGCCTTTCATCGCCATCGGACCCCTGATATTCATTGCTGCTTGGCCATCGTCGGCTGGTCGCCGACACTTGCATACCAATCGTCGTCGTGGTTGGATTACTCACTTCCGTAACACACACGTACACGCACGCGCACACACATATACACACCCACACACGCACACACGCATACTTTTGCGCTGTCACTACCAAAGCCTCCGGCCCGCATTGAATCGCCAAGCGGTCGCGGCCGGATCCTGTACTTCTCTGCGCTTCTTCTTTTAGGGCTGCGCTTGGGCTAGACTTTACCGACCCAACCTACGACCCAAGGTCAACGGCGCTGGAGAAACAATCGGAGGACTTGCTCAGTGGCCACTCCACGACGACAACCAGGACGACGCTTAGCAACAAGAAGCCACCGAGCGACCAGCCGCGAGAGGTACCGCTGCTGGTCTTGCCTGCAACCTCCGTTTACGAGCGCAAAGCAGCGCCGCGCCGATCCGGCCACGGTGCCCCGGAACCCCCTTCCCCCCAAACCAACCCGGCGCTCGCAGGCGCATGGTCACGATGGACCCTAGCAGTTGGAATGGTCCGGACCACAGTCTGCCTCCAACCACCGACGATGACTTCAACCAGTTCCTCGACATGGGCGGCATGTCCAACATAGGCGAGCACCTACAATTTGACTTTCAGGACTTTGCTGCTCCTGGGCCCGGCCCAATGTTGCCTTCGCAGCCCCCTCACGAAGTGCTGGATACGGCCATGAGCGGCGTCGACGCGCCCTGCGTAAACGTGAGCAGCGGCATGCCAATGGCGAGCCACTTGATTTCTACCACCTCTGCCGCCGGAGTGCCTTCGGTGCCTTCGCAAATCCTGCCGCAACACCAGGGGCCCCCGGATGCCCTCTCCGAAATCGATGCGCAGATACACTTTCTACAAGGCCAGCGTTTCGCCGAACAGCATCGCCAACTCGAGGAGCAGCGGCGCCATCTGGAGGAACAGCAGGCCGCCTTCTATGCCCAACAGCAGCGAAACATGGTCCCGCCCACACCGCAGAGCCTAGAAATGCAAGCCTCCAGCCACTTCTTCACCTTGCAATCGCAGCAGCAGCAGCAGCAGCAGCAGCAACAGCAGCGGCAACGCGCAGGCAACTCGACCCCGCAACATTCCCATGGCATGTTCGATCGGTATCCTCGTCTGAAGGACCAGCAAGACGTAGGCGGCTATCCTCACCGAGACTCGGTAGCAAACTGCTGACTACCCCTTGCTAGATGTCCTTCACACCCCTGGTCTCTCCCGCGGTCACCCCCCTCGATAATCACTTCCCGGTCGAGACGCGGTACACGGTACCCGGGGCGTATTTCAGCCCTCTGACGTCGCCCGCGCTTCATGCTCAAAACCCCGAGGCAGTACACAACTATGAGCAAAACCTGCACGGCTCTACCGCGACGAACTCGCCAGTGGAGATGGATTTGGAGTCGAACACGCCGCCACCAGGCACGGCAGATATTGCCAAAAAGTCCCGGAAGAGCAATGTGGCCAAGGCCAGGAAGCCGACAGTGAGGCAGTCTCCCATTACCAAGCCACAGCGGAAAAAGACTGCCTCCACACCCAGCATGAACGCCCAAATACTGAGCGAGTTGGCCGAGACGGCAGCGGAGCAGCGGGAGCAGCCTTCTCTACGGCACACCCCGGCCCCGTTGTCGACGACATCTACCGAAGATTCGGAGAACGCGTCCGTGTCGCCAGAGGCTTTGTCAGAAATGCCACCACCACCCTTGCCTCAACCGCGCTCGGCAAGACAATCGCCCTACATCGCCGCCCAACCAAATGCAACCCCCATGTCACACCCGCTGGCCGCCGCGCTCAACGGTGCACGGTCCCCCGCAACACCGGCCTCGCTGTTTAGGATATCGCCGCAGAGCAGGACAGCAGATGCTAGCAACCCGGGGCAGGTTGCCTCGGAGCATATTGAAACCTTTGAGCTCCCCGAGTCGGCCAACTTCCCCGCCACGCAGCCGGCCCCAACAAGTAGCCGGCTCGAATCGAGCTCCCCCAAACCAGTAGACAAGGGCAAGACGCCATCCATGGCGCCGCTGCCGTCTCCCGGGCTGTCCCGGGCTTCGCAGCCTCCCTCCCACACGGCAAGCCCGCAGCTGACTCCGAGGTTGAACAGCCAGCGGAAAACACCGCTTTTGGCGGCAAGAAACAGCAAAAAGCGAGCCAGCATCAGCTCGGTGCATGTTTCTCCGGCCCTGCTGCCTAGGATATCGCCGAATCTCAAGCCCCTGCTGCCGGGAACGCCGGGTATGACGGCCGAAGACACAGCCTCGCGCTTGCTGACTTCCAAGTCGAACTACCAAAACATTCTCGAGGGCAATACGGTTCCCGGCGTGTCGTACCCGAGCGAGCTGTCGACGAACCTGACGTCGAAGCGGACCTCGCATAAAATCGCCGAGCAGGGTCGGCGGAACCGGATCAACTCGGCCCTCCAGGAGATCGCCACGCTACTGCCCAAGAGCGTCCTGAAGGAGAACGAAGAGGCGGCGGAGAGCCCTGGGAGCGACAAGGCCAGCAAAAAGGACTGCAAGCAGGCCGGAACGCCCAACAGCAAGGCCAACACGGTGGAAATGGCCATCGTTTACATTAAGCAACTGCAGCAGGAGGTGGCGGATGCGAACAAGCGGGCCGAGGACGCCGAGGCCAAACTCGGAGCACAAGAGGCGGCAGCGGCTTCTTGACCAGCTGCACGCGGGGATGAGGGCCGCCAAAGGAGCCATGAGCCGGGTCGGGATACGCGGCGGTCATGGTTCCAGGCCCCGGCCTGACCTTGTACAATAGGCAACAAACCACAACAACAACGAAAAGCGAGCGTTTTGCTACGGCGTGGGAGAGGATGGATTGCTGCATTTTCGGAGATTACTATACCACGCAGGTCATCGTAATGTTTTATGTCTCACTTGAGTACGCGGAGCAGTACTTAGATGACAATTACAGCCAGTCTATCTAATGTTCATCGGCGTGTGTTCGTGTGTCTCGTCGAGATCCTCCATTCCCCCCTCTTCCCAGGGGCCCAGAGGCACAGGATGCCGGGTTAGGGGGAGGGAGCCCTGGCGTGATGGGGTCTCTGTGTGTATACATCATACCGCGGAAGCCTGCAGCCTTGGCGAGGCTTGTCGGATGGGTATGCTGCTTGCTTTCTTTCCGGAAGAATTCTGTGCAGCCCGGCTTGGCTGTCAGTCCACAGCGCAGCCATGGCTGCCCGAAAGGACAACCAGCCCCCTTTCCGTTCGAGCTGCTTTGGGTACATATACTTGTAGCTTCGCCAATCTCCCCCCTACCACACTACCCGAATGCCAGAGGAGAATGAGCATTCATTCCGCTTCTCGCTCCCCTCCCACCTGGCGCCCATTCCACGCCGAATCGGGCCTATCTGGCGGGCGGCTACATACTACCCACCTCGCAGGACAGGGCTGTGGAGGGGGAGGGGGCGGCGCTCCCTGGGAGAGGGCTGCATTTTATAGGATTAAGGTTTCCGCTAGCGACGAAGCGACGGCCTAGACACTGAAGTACTTTAGCTACTTACGCACCGTACAAACACATGAGTACGTACTTCCAACTTAGCGGGTGGGTAAAAAGTAGGCCCGACCAACGGCTTCGTTTCTTTTTCTTTCTTTCCTGATTCGCTCGGTCGCCCACTGGATTCCTTCGGCTTCCCACTCAACGCCGACAAACTTATGAAGGGTGGATACCGGATTAGCATGGTGCTGCGAAGTCTAACACAAGTCCTATGAACTACACGGGCAATAAACGATCTTGGGGGTCCGTGGGCCATGAGGTGGCTGGCAATCTTTTGCCTTGTTGCGAGGTGGGGTGGACTTGACCGTGAGTCAGTAGAAGACTGCCCGAGCCGGCTGCCAATCTGATAGCGACGGGGGTCCAAGGGTCTTGCTTCTCGGGCCCCTTGGGAGTTCGAGCTGGTGATCCCTCTGGAAAGCAGCAATACTATCGAGACATGCCCGGGTGTGCCCGGCAGATGTGGGCCCGCCGGTGCGTGGCGAGGTCAGACAACGAGCAGGCAATATCGTGGACGAGAAAGACAGCCCCCCCCCGGGGGCCCGCGGCCCTAGGGTGTCAGCGAACGCCGTTGCTGGGCTCGTGTCTCTCCACGGATGCCTGCCCTCGTGCCTGCGCACGGGAGCAACGAGAGCACATCGGCCGGAGGCAAAGTGGAAAGCTACGTGAACCGGCAGGCAGTCCCAGGTGCTCAACCGGGACGCCGGGCGTACATTGCCGTTAGGTAAAAGGGTTTCGCCCAACTCACACACCAGATTCCATATGGGCCCGGGGAATTGGCTCGAAAACTCTACTTGATAGAAAACGCGGCGAACGGCAAAGCATGTTCGACGATGCGTCTTGTGGTTTGTGACCCTGACGTGCATATAGGAGAACGGCATTTACCACCCAGACTGTAACATACCAGTGCTGACTACCAAGTACCCGTCCAATTCTAGTACGAGCAGATTCGTGGTAGAAAATACATGCAAGGAGATGCTCAAGGCTTGCTACCGTATTTTGTGTCTCCACAGGCTTTCCCGTCGGGAAGCGATATGACAGACCCTATATCCGTGAGGTTTCCAAGGAAAATGCGTCTGGGAACGGAGTATTTGGGGATTGCCTCTTTAGGCAAAGAGTTCCTTAGTGGCTTATCAGGTACGTACCTCCAGCTTCCGGCTACAACATCCCGAATTACGTCATGGGTGGCGCAGACGAGGAAAGTCCATGAAGAAAGCGGATTGCCAGCTCAGCCACAGTATGGCTGGTATCTGTCCTGACAAGCCGGTTGAATCTTTTGGCTTCTAACTGCCTTTTCTGGAACTCCAGGGATCCTGTCGCGCTAAGGCTCGAAACAGCCATCGTCGTTCCTTGTTGCCACAGCAGCGACAGAGTGTCCACCTGTCCGTCTTTCTTGCATCAACAACAGAAAACCCCCCCGCTTCGAGGTGCGCACAGATTGCATTCCGCATCGCGTCCATCTCATCACGGGCTGCAGGAAGACGAACAGTATCGCCGTTTCTGGAGACCATCCGGTGCCACGTGAGAGAGCTGTTCCGCTCGAGACATTCATCCCGTCCATCCCGTCCCTTCCCGCCGACGTCACTGCTAGCACACGCTACTCATCCAAGTTACACTCTTCCCTCCATACCTCCCACCCTCCACACATTCCACCGACATACGTCTATTTGCTCGCTGGCAGCTCTACGAGCCCAGTCAGCACAGGCCCTGTCGTGGCGAGAGCGATTGCAACACAGAAGCAAGAGTATCTGTCTACCGCAGTCGTCGTGCGCGAAATCATCATTCGCAGCCGCGCCTCGGCCTCCCAAGAGCCAGGCTGCCCTTCCTTTGACAATCCAAGAGAACTACATACGCGCAATCACCGCAAAAATGTCCGACTCAGAGGTTGACTACCTCCAACCGGGTTTCGACCCCAAATCGCTGACCATGCCGCGTTTGCGATCCATCCTGGTCGCACACAACGTCAGCTACCCGGCCAGCGCCAAAAAGGCGCAGCTGATCGAAATCTTCAACGAGAATGTCGTGCCGCAGGCAAGGAAGATTCTCGCCCAGCGTGCCAAAGCGAAGCGCTCCAGCAAAGGCATAGTGGATGCCGATGCCGGCCAGGCCTTGCAGAATCCTTTTGACGACCACGAAAGCCTCGCCCCGCCGCCTTCTGCTCGCGCGCGACGCTCCGCCTCGCCGCGCAAGGCCTCGGCAAGAATCAAGTCCGAAGAGCCTGAGTACGAGGCCATGCCACCGCCGACGCGAAGCCGAAGCCCTACGAAACGCCAGCCGCGTGCCTCCAGCCGCCAGCCGCAGGTCTCGAATACCGACACTGCGCCCGAGGCGGAGGCCAATACCGTTTCCAGGCGATCCCGCAATGTGCTTGAGCCTGTCGCCCAGCCCGTTGCTCAGCACGTTCCCCCGCTTAAGAAGGAGGATTCTGAAGGCTTCTTCCGTCGTGGCTCGGGCGCCTTCTCCAACGAGAACCCCTTCCAGAGCGCCGCCTCGCCTGTTGCGCGAACGCCAAGCAACCGCAGGCGAACTGCTAATCTCGAGGAACCGAGGTCCGTGAGCACTGCCTCGGCCCGCAGAAGGCAGCTGGAGAACGTCAACTATGACGAAGACGAGTCGTCTCACCTGGCGCACAAGATTCAAACCCCTGTGGCCCAGATCCTGCGCGGCAAGACGCCCGACCCGACGCCGCCCAACCTGACGCCCGACCCTGAGCCTTACAGTGTCGAAGCTGGTGAGGAGTTTATGCCGGATGAGGAGATGGAGCTCTCCGGCGACGAGTTCGCTCCTGGCGAGACGGCTATCGAGCCCGTCGCGCGAGCCCCCAAGCGCAGCGGCACCAGCTGGGGCTCCCCGCTGTCGGTCATGTTAGTTACCCTGCTCAGCATTTACGCTGGATGGTTCCGCCAAGAGAAGGTGGCCGTCGGCTACTGTGGCCTGGGACGGACTGCAGGTTCTCTGCCCAGGGAAATCCCGGTGCCCCAGTGGGCACAGTCTGTGTTGCCTGCTGAAGTCGCCGTTCCTCAATCGGTGCTGGAGGCGCTGGAGCCCGACTGTGAACCCTGCCCGTCGCACGCCTACTGCTTCGACGACTTCTCGGTTCAGTGCGAGCCCGACTACATCCTGAAGCCCCACCCACTGTCCCTCGGTGGTCTTGTGCCTCTGCCTCCCACTTGTGAGCCCGACGGAGAAAAGGCCCGGCGGGTTCAAGCCGTGACCAACAAGGCTATAGAGGAGCTACGGGAGCGCACCGCTCAGTACGAGTGTGGCGAACTCGTCGACGAACAAGGTACCAAATCCGAGTCTCCGGCTATAGAGGAGCAGGAACTCAAGGAGGTCATTAACAAGAAGCGAAGCAAAAAAATGAACAACCAGGAGTTTGAGGACCTCTGGGGGGCTTCCATCGGAGAGATCAAAGGCCGCGAAGAAGTCCAGGTCGAGATCAAGGAAGAGTAAGTGGAAACTCGACCCCCTACAGACTGCCTCGTGTTCTGACGCGAACTAACCAGACCAACTCTCGTCGAAATAGAGTACGAGATTCCGGAACCCTTTCGTACACCTACCTCTCGTCCACCAGTCTCGCTCGCATTTCATTCAGCTGCGCCGTCAAGAGGTCCATCCGACTCGGACTGGCACGATATCGTCTCCAGATTAGCGTTCTGATTTCGCTCGTGCTCACTGCCCTGTATGGCCGCTCCCGCTACCTGGCCAACAGAAAGGCAGCCGCCCAGGTCCCGGCCCTGGTGGATCTGGTGCTTGAGCGGCTCGCCAACCAGAAGGACGTAGACGAGGACGAACCCTGGCTGTTCCTGCCCAACCTCCGCGACGACGTGCTGCGGAGTATCCACTCGTTGAGCCAGAGGGAGAAGATCTGGCAGCGCGTCCGCGCCGTGGTCGAGCAGAACAGTAATGTGCGGACCAGTCAACGAGAGGGCCGCAGCGGCGAGGTTGGCCGCGCCTGGGAGTGGATCGGCCCGACGGCCGGTGGCGGCGCAGCCCGTCGTCGGAGCGCCCGCGCGTCCTTGGGCCCCGATGTGAAGACGGAGGACAGCTCGCCGGTCGAGGAGCGCTCGTACCTGCATCAGAAGTGGAATGAGGGCCGGCCCGTGTATTAAGGGAAGGGTACCGTTTGCTGGGGGTGCGGCTGGGACGGACGCGGAGAGCAAGCAGGCGGCGTTACGGTTGCACAAGGTTTCCGATAGACCAGTCAAACCCCTTTTTTTGGAGGCTTATCTGTGCTGCTCCACTGGATGTCTTCTTGGAGCAGACTGGGGCCCTTGTTTTTCTTTTTTTTCTTTTCCTTTTCCCGTCAGGTGGCGAGCCGTAATGGTAAAAGATATTGCCGTGCTTAGGTCTCGCAAGAGGCGAGGCAATGAATGCAACGCGGCGGGGCGATTGTTGAGGTTAATGAACGTATCAAAACATGCGCTTTCCAATACTTTGCATCTCATAAATACTGTTTGCGTGATAGGCTAGCTACCAATGCTTTCACGCCGCCAATTGTTCACAGCTCGTTGCTGGCGGCATACGGCGTCGACGTTGCCACGTTCAGCCGCCCTGTCACCACGTCCTTGCGATGTGCACTCGGTCCAATTAATTGGTCTTGTATTTTCGCACCAACCCAGACTGTAATATTTATCTTTCTCTCCGCCGGAAATTCGCACTGAATGGGAGGGCCGAGAGGGAAAGATGAAGGCAACTTTCCTGACATGGCTCCAACCCGACTACCTCCCTCAGGCCCTCTGGTACCTGCTTTCGCCGACCGTATCCTAAGCCCCTCCCTTGTTCTCCGTTAGGTATCAATTCGACAACTGCAAAATAATATTAAAAACCTCGTCTTTGGCTTCTCCTCTATCGACATGAAAAGCTTCTTCATCTTCTTCTCCTCGTCTCCCCGTCTCCCTCCCCCGGGGACATATGGTATCATGCGAATAATAACGAGCGTGGTGGTATTGGTAAATGGTTCGTGTCATGCAACAGATAGGCGAATAGTCGAGTATGTGCAGCCCCAAAGATGCCGAGACGCCACCCCCAGTGTCTAGATCAAACAAGAGGTATTGGGGAAATGTACAAACGGCGTGTCGCGGGTGGGTGTGTATGTTTGTGGGGCTGCTTCCAGGAGCGGAAGCCGCCCCAAAAGAGATGCGAGCGCCCGCTAAATGCATCGAGAACAGGAAGAGAAGAATGCGGCAGAGGTATATGGCATCAAGCGGCCGACCGCCCTAGAGACTCCCAATGGTAGGGAGCCGACCAGGCGACGGCAGCCGCCGGAACAAGACAGGAGGCATGGGAGATATTAGAATTGGGATCCCTGCTAGTGGACTGCGCCAGTACACCCGCTAGGGAGCCAAACGTGCCCTGTTGGAGGGCAAGTAAAGGTTACCCTTGGCCACGAAGCCCACGGGGTCCGACAACCGGCGGCAAGGGAGAAGCCGGCGCAAGCGGGCCCCCTAAATCCTATTATCTCCTAGGTTCAACCAGCTCATGTCCGAGGTGGACGCTTCGGCGAGCTGCGGCTGCTTAGACACGCCCGTGGGCGGCCGGGACGTAGCCGGGGGGTTCAATGGCGTCACATAGACCGAAGACGGCGCGCGAGCGTGGCCCCAGGGCTTATCGTTGTCAGCAGCCGTGGCAGTGGCGGGGTCCCACGTATCGCGGACACTCGCGGGGATACCGCTGGAGTAGCCAGAGGACGAGGCGGCCGAGATGGGCCGCTCGATCTGCCCAGACAGGCCATCCGCCATGTGGCTCGTCTGTTGCACCGTGGGGCTGCCCGTGTTGACCCTGTTGAAGGACGGCCGGCCATCCAACTGCAGCGGAGGCACCGTGACCGAGTCTTGGGTCATGCGGTTCATGTCGGTCGAGTATACGCTTTGTTCCGAAGCTTGCGTCTCGCGCCGCCCATTGTTGCCGAGACCGAAGACGTTCAGGGTGCTCCCACCAGAGAAGTAGCGGTTCCAACCCGAGCTCCTTCTCGTGCTTCCGTCCGGGGCCAGCGCCGGGCCACTGCGGGCCTTGGGCTCGTTGGTTTCAGCCGCGAACGACACTGCCTTCTCGTCCCGAGGTGCACTGGCGTGCACTGTCGGCACCTCGGAGGGGTGTAGGTTATTGAAGTGTTTGTCGCAGTAGCTACTGGCGGAGCTGCGCATTGAGTGTTCGCTGGACTTGCTGAGGGTGCGCTGCATCGCGGGCTTTTGCGCCTTACCCATCAGGATAGCCATAGAGGAGACGGAGCCCCGAGAGCCCTTGGGGACGTGGCTGCGGTAGTAGTCGCCAGTAGCCTTCGCCACCGTCATGTCGGGCGGATAGTTGTTTTTCTCGGGAACTCCGCTGGCTCTGCGCTGGTGGCCCTGCTCGCTGTGCGATTGATTCCGCCGACGGGATCTGATGAGGACCAACAAGAGTATGAGCAGCAAAGCGATACCGAAGATGACGCCCAGCGTTATGCCCAGGATAGTCGAAGGAGTCATAGAGTTGTCAGGCTTGTCAGCGACTGGTGCAGCCGCCACAGCGGTAGGGCTCGGCGTGGCGCTGGCCTCGGGGGTAGCTGAGGCCGAAGCCAGGTTCGTAGGCGCAATGTCCGGGCTGGAAAGCGACTCAATACTGACGTCGTTTCCGACCAACATGGCCGTGGCATTTTCCCAGCTGTTCTTGTGCACATCGAACATACTCAGAGGCTCTTGATCGTTCCCGCCCGACATGACGACAAGGCCATTGTTATTGCTAGCAAGCGAGTACTGCGTTCTGGTGGCCATGGGAGCCAAAGTCCCGTTGTACTGAGGCCACCCAGTGGCGGTTAACCCGTCCCGGCGGGCCACGCGCTTTTTGGCGCTCGGTTTCTCCGCTTGGACGGGCGCTGCCTTGACGATAGGTCCGTTGGCATCTCGCAGCATAGTCCGGCTGACGGTGTTTGGCGAAGTGGTGAGATCAAATGTGTACAGGTGTTTGCTGTCGTCCTCGCCGCGCACCAGCGTCCCCTTGATCAGAGTCGTGTCCTTGGGCAGGGGCTCGGCCAGCGTGGCGCCAGAATCGGCCCATCCCGTCTTGGGATCGAAGAGCATGACTTTCGTGTTCGTCGGGTCACCACCCACCATGGCAGCTTGGCTCGCGGACCAGGGCAGAAGCAGGGGTGCTATAGCCGGCGGAGCAGTGGACTGGAAAGCGAGGACCGCGTAGGGCTCGGCGGCGCCAATCGTAAATGTCTGGGTCGAGGGGTGCCGGTTGCCATCCTGGTCTCCTGCGTATACAAAAATCGAATTCGACTCGTTCAGGAAGATGGCGCTGTGCCATTTCCGATTCTGCGTGACCGAGACCTGGGGCTTTATCGATGTCCATTTGCCTGTCGCGTAGGTAAATTTTTGAAGCCCATTGTATTCGGGATCATTCGACGAGCCTCCGACGACGAACATGGCGGCATCGGCCGGGTCTTCCGGCGTGGACCCGATGCAGACTCCGCCTTCGACGGCCGTCCCGTTCGCTAGAGTTTTCCATTCCGCTCCTTCTTCCAACGCCAACGCCTGGAACCCCGCGGCCGAGAATTCGTAAAGTATGTTGTCGTAAATAACCGAGCACGCGCCCTCGAGGGACACTACTGGCTGAGGGATGGACATTGTCTCGCCTTGCCCAAGCCGGTTCCGGGGATTATTAAGAGTGAGTGTAAAGCCTCAAGGGAGAGGCTGGATTTGAACGGTTGCGAAATACTATATCATGGTTGGTTCCAAGGAGAAAAGGGCGGCCAAAAGAGAAGATACGGCGTGCTTGTGCAGCCAGTGGTGAGGCACAGCCAAGAGCCTGGAACACGGAGCCAGGTGAGGAGCAAGTTGCCAATGCCGTCGAGGGTGAATGGAACGTTGTCCAGAGGCGACGGCTTGATGCGTCGGGCAAGCGGGCGCGGGAGATGAACACCAGGCGTGGAATGGTTGCGCGTTAAGGAAAGAACAAAACGGGACTTTCTAGGTCGTCCGGATACGGCCTGTAATTCTCGTGGTGCCGAAGCGTACCGACTGACCAGCGAGACCACGACTTGGACTCGACAAGTTGAACAGCCAGCGCCGCGTGGGAAGGGCTGGATCAGAGATCTGCGGAAACAAGGTTCGCAGTAGATGGAGTGTTTCCAGGTCGAAGCCAATGCAGAAGTAGAAAAGAAACAACCGAAGGGGCCTTTGGTTGTCCTCCTGACGGGCTTCGTGTCGCAGGCTATGAGTGGGTAGAAAAGCGGAGCGGGTGCTTCTGTTGTATTACCACCGCTGCTTGGCCCAAAGCGAGCTACACGTCCGACCCCTTAGCGTTTTTAATGCACTGCAACAAGCAGCGGGTGCGGCGAGACGGAAAAGTAAACGGACAGAGAAACTAGCCGAGCAAGGGCGGCTTGGAAGGGGGGAGGAGGGGAAGTGAGTAAAAGAGGGCGAGGGAGCGACGCAGGAATAAAGCAGAGCCGAATACGGGCGCGGTCCGTTGTTGGTGAGGGCGGTGTTGAGTTGTGGTTGTGGTGGCGACGGGGAGGCGTGGTTCGGCCGGCGTCGACGACGAATAAGCGATGAGCAAGCGAGTGAAAGAACGAGAGTGGTGAGTCCAAAAGAATTAGAAGCTGGACAAACAGGTCGGGGCGATGCTCGTCAGGCGTACGGGTGATGAGACGAGACAGATCGGAGGCGATGGAGCTACACGAGGGAGAGGGGGTGGACGAGTGGCTGGATGCAGGAGCAGCGGCCGGCGCACGCAGCAGCAGAGCAGCCCAGCGTCCGCGCAGCGGCGACGGCCTCCCTTCGCATGACCCTGGACCCCTGCTGAACAGTGCCTGGGTGCCTGGGAGGGCTAATAGAAAGTGAACGAATGAGGTCGGCTTCAGCAGGCCGGGGCCTGTATGGGCCAAGACGAGCAGAACGTCGACTATGCCCATCTGAGCAACCCGCCGGGGCCGCTTAGTGGCTCTCAGGTCGTGCTGCACCCAGCCAAAAAAAGGGTGGCACGATGCAATTTACATTACCCTGTGGGCGGAGGGGGGTTGCTTCAAGCATGTTTGTACAAGTAGAAAGGGGGGTGTGTGTGTGTGTGTGAGTGGGTAAGGTGTGCGTACCTGCTTCTGTATGCGCGCGCGCGCTGCCCGTCAGACAAGGCACAGGTGGGTTAGGCCGTCCATAACGGGCATACATCCATCTCTTTGACGTCTGCGCCCAGTGCAAGCCGCCCATCCTGGCTTGTACCCGAAGTAAGTATCTCTTGGGCAAGTAAGTACGGACGAATGGGGGAGGGGGATGCCAGACCTGACACGACGCGGCGCCGGGTTGCCGGCGGCGCAGGGCGGAAAGAGATGGGAAGTGTCCAATGTGCCGAGAGAAGGGCCAAACTTGAGTTTGCCCGTCTCATCTCGCTCGCCAGGCGCGCCAGCGGTCGTGACAGGCGTCGGGCTGCCAGTGGCGCGGCGGCAGCCTCGACAGACAGGCAATTGGCAGACAAGCGAGGGCGTAGATGGGATGGACGACGGACGGAAGGACACTGAAGCCGTCTCCCCCGCCCCTCCCCATTGGGGCTCTGGAAATTGCGCATGCTACGGCCTCGTCCGGTTCGCGCGCTGCATACCACGGGCGGGAAGTGCGCACAGGGCCCCCTCCACCGGGCGAGATGAGTTGACCCTCCCGGTGACCAACATCTGCGATCCGGGTTGGCGTTGAAGAGGGCCGTCGGTGACGAGACCGACGGCTGGCGCAGGCGCTGGTGCTGGCGCAGGCGGTGCTGGCGCTCTCGCTGGCTCGTCGGCTAGGTACCTAACCTAGCAGCTCCCCGTCCCATGCCGCTTATAGCACACTCCGTGCCTCCGGGTGCCCATTCACTCCAGGGATCCATACCATGAAATCCCATACCACGCTGCCACGCTGTCGTCGTATCGTGGCCGCTCAAAGTCGCATTGGCCCGGGTCGGCCCTGCTTCTGGCGACCTGAACGTCCCATCTGAGTGGCCGCCCGGTCGTCGTCCATTGGATCTGGCTGCATCTCGTCGCTGCCGGCCGTCCCGGTGTTCGTGGTTCCAACTCAGCCGTGGTCCTGCATCTATGGGTTGTACATGCGATCCCAGCCTTGATTCCTACAATATCTACCTACCTCCTCCCTCAGTGTTCGCCTACTTGCTTGCCTGCGTTTACCTGCCCTTTCACGGACTGGCTTGTAGCTGCTCGTCCATGGCGGGCCTCGTGAAACACGGTACCCCTTGGCAGTCCCCTGAGCTAGAGCCCGAAGAGGGAAAGCTCCAGCAGGCCATCCGACTGGTGAACCCACTCCCGCATGGGGTCCTTTTTGGTTCCCGGCGATCACGGCCCCCATACGACAAAGATCCGCCGTCCGCTTTCCTCCTCACTCGAAGAGACTGCCTGCCAACCCCAGCGTCGTCGCTCGCTGCAACTCTAGGACGGCAAAACGACTCGTCACAACAACACCGCCTTCCACGTCTGCGCTTTGAACCATTGCGAAACCGCAGCTGTCGGTGGCAGCAGCCGAGAAACAACAGCGACCACGGATAGAGGGTAAAGTTGGGCCGCCATGCGCCCCTCGACTCTCGCCGGCTGCTGTCCGGCCAGAGGCGTCGGTAGGCAACGCCAGTGTCGGCCAGTCGCCCTACCGATACGCGCCGTGAAGACGGCCTTTAGCCCTCGCCCAGACAGGCTTAGTCTAGAACCATCGCGATCCCTTCCCTACGCCCGTCTCACTGTGCGGCATGTGCAAAAGAGCTCTCAGTAGCCCGCCGTAGCAGGCAGGACCCCGTCAGTAGTGGCAGAAGCTTTCCGTGGGCATGCATGCCTCGATCGTCAAACGCCCATCGTTCTTGCTTCTACACTGCCTGGCTTTGCATTGTATCGTCACCAAGCAACGTGGCCCATGGCTTGTCCCCCAGTCTCGTCCGCCACCCGCGGGTCTCTTCACCTGAGATCCTGTTCGTCTCACGATCGGGTCTGCGTCTGCACATCATGTCCTCCCCTCGTTAACGGGCTCGTTTCCTCGGTTCCCCACGTCCAATATGACGACTCGTGGAGGATTCGACCCGATTCGCTGTTTATGCTGTCGTGGGCAGAGTACAACTTTGAAGTACTGCATACTTACTATAAGTATATACGGAGTAGGTAAGAGTAGTTGTGCTCCAGTTCTCGCTTGGCCTGCATGAGCACGCCTTGGGCAAAGGCTCCACGCGCTTTTACCCCTCTTGGTAAATTCAATAAACATCATCTGGATTGGGCCTCGTCAGATCGCCAACGGCAATGCTAGCTCCGAGTGCCAATCGCCGCCTGGCTACGTAAGTACACAATTGACGTGTATCCCCGCGAGCACGTCCGTCGTACATACATTTCGTCACGGCCTAACCGTGGACCAGAAAAACGTCTTCTTTTCGCGCCTGCGAGATGAACATATAGGAACCCCCCCTTCCAGGGCTCCCTCAGCCGCCCAACTGGGGACCAGGGGCAGGCGCCAAGCTGCACGCAAAAGAGGACCCCCCGTTCCGAGCTCTAGTGCCGCGGCCTGTCTGCGAATCGTCGGCCCTCCCACCATCACCAAATCTTACTGCGCTCCGAATGGCGAGAGGGGGGTCCGGCTGATAGAAGACGCGCGCTAGTCTCTCTCACGAGCGACAAGACGTCTATTGGCCGCGTCTCTTCTCGATCTTTCTCGCTTTCTGCAACCCCCCATGCCAGTGTGACCACCATCTTCTCGCTGAAGATTCCCTTCCGGCCCGCCCACCCCCCCCTTCTCGGCGGCTACAGCGAACTCACCACGTCAGCCCGACCTGTCATCCAACGGCGGTGCTCACCGTTTCGTACATGTCTCTTTCCTTTCTTATTCCCTTCCACGTGGCTTGTATCGCGTCGGTTCTAAGTTGCTTATACTCTGCTATCGTCCCGGCGCCCAGCCCGTGTACGCGACTAAAAGAAAGTCTATGGTGAGGCGCAGCATGCTGTTCGCCTCTTTCGATTCGCTCATAACCAACCAACCATCGTGAATTCCAAATTCTAGACCCAAGACGAAAGAGCCTAGATACCAACGTCCCCGCTGTCTGAGAAGAACTTATGTGGATACGTTGGAAGAGAGCAGACACATAGGTGCTCACAAATACCCTGAGCAGTACAGGCTTGCCTCATCAGAATAGCAGTACATACTACTGTATGAACCTGGCGGCAGTCATTTATACCACGTAGTCGCAGTGGCGGCTATCTTGTACACATGCGGGCAATAGTGTTTCTATGCGGCAGGAACGAAACGTGGGTGGGTGAATTCGGTTTCGCCAACCCTCGCTAGGTGCACCGTGATGTGGTGTATACAGTATATACATACCTAGCCATGCCGTAGTCTGCGCCAAAAAGTGACCTGATTCCCAATGCATTTCGCTGATTCCTCTGGTGAAGAAGTTTGCCACCTTAAAACCCTTAAAACTCCAAGCCAATGCAGAACAAAGACCAGAACCCAATTCCTTCAGAGGGGGGCTGATGCAAACGCTTCAGCCGGAAGTTGGCCCTTTTAACACGGGTTAGTTTACTTATTTTGTTTTGTCTCAGGTGCAAGGAACGGTCCAGACTTACTCGTTTCTCGTTGAACGTGATCAGGGCTTGATCGAATACCCAATTCGCCACATCCAGACACATGGTCGAGTAGTCGGGAGTCATGCCCGTCTGTTTGCACAACTCCATGACCATTTGCTGTTTCTGTGCTTCCTCGCTCGAAGCCGCTGTGGGCGCAGCTACGGGTGTCGGCCCAGCGCTAACGGGCACAGCTCCAGTAGCAGTAGGGACCGCAGCATATGCCTTCAGTGCGAGCATGTCGCTGATGACGCGGATAGGATTTCGGCCTGGAGCGCCTGGGCCAAGAAGGAAGGTCCGGGAGAAGCTCCTCTTCGCCGTCGCCTTTGTGGCGGGATCCTGGTCTTCGAACTCGCCATGGACGGTCATGGCCATGCCGTCGACGCCAGCGGGGCTCTGGCCCGAAGGGTCTGGAAGGCCGTTGATGGGGTGGCAATCGATAATGTACTTGTCGAATTGGGCGGCAAGGTTCGGATGTTGTGTGGCTGGGAGGTTCTGCCAGGCACTCTGGATGAGACCAGTGCCTTTGAAGAGACGCTGCCATCGGCCAGAGGTGGTCGTTATCTTCTGATGGTTTCGCGAAATCCGGATGTACGAGCTCCATTGTGGGACAGGTGTAGCCGGGTCATGGGGGGAGTGAGTGTTGACGCATAGGGAGAAAGTGCTCTGCTCATCGTAGTATTTGGTGGCCAAACTCGCCCTGTCCGAGTCGAAGCCAGCGATGAACTCGGTTATGAAAAGCTCGCCGATGCGATTAATATCACGGAAGTCGGCTCCATTCTGCGGAATCGGCCGGGGCTTGGACGCAAGTTCGGCAGCCGACACCTCTGCGGCTGTTCTAACCTGGATGCCGCTCAAGTTCTGGAGTTTTGGGAACCAGCCAGTGATTTCGGTTTTGTACGTCGGATCAGCACCCTCGATAGGGTTGTTGTTGAGCAGAAGGGTCTCAACCTTGCGGAGCCGATGTTGCCATTTCCGTACGCCCCGCAACTCCTTGATCGCGTTGTTGGACAGATCCAGGTGTACCAAGTCCGGGAATGTCTCAACGAGCGCCATGACCTGGCCAACATCTCCTATGTTGTTACCAGCGAGACCGACGCTAACAATGGCTTCCCTTTTGGCCTGCGGGGTTTTAAACTGCTCATCGCAGATCACCATCAAAGCGCGGAACAGCTTCTGGGGCGTTGTTTCCTGGAACATGCCCATTTCCATGGCGCAAGGGTCGGTGCCGAGATTAGACAGGTCGAGCAGCTTGGCGTTGGCATCGTACCGCCGGCCGAGCATGGATTTCAGCTTCTCTTTAATATTCTGTGCCTCGGTGGAAAGGCTCGACTGTGACTGGTCATGTTCCGTGATGTAGATTTGTGTGCCGGCAAACTCGAAGCCGTCTAGCTTCAGGATCGCCTCGGCATCCTCCTTGCTTGCCGTAATGTATACATAGTCACCTTCCAACTGCGACTGCTAGATGTTAGCAAGGTAATGATACCTTGTTCATGTCGAATCCAGAAACCCGGGATAGGGACGCATGGCGCAGTCGGTTGTTCTGTCTCTTCATAGTTTGCGAGCTAGACGGCTTGATAACTGCGGAGATGGCGCATCGCTCCGCAACGTCCCAGGGCCTCCAGACGCGGAGTATTGTAGTTTTGTGTCGGATGGCACATACCTTCTTAATCTTGGCAGTATGGTTGAGGTGGCCCACGGTGGTAGCTTTGCGCTGCAAGAAGTCTATAAGTTCCTGTCTGCCACCGCCCACGTTGTGCCTCGCCCTGCTGTTCTGGAGTCCTTGAACTTTGAGCGACATCAAATTGGTGCCGTTGATGGGCCGGTTGTGTCGTGAAGACGTGTCAATGCCCTGCGAAATACGCGAGGACAAGCTGCCAGAACCGTTGTTGATGACCTTGGCGATGATTTGTTGCGCTTTGGAGGTGGGCTTGTTCGGGCGGTTGGAATTAGACGGCCGGTTCGTTCTGCCGCCAGACTCGCTGGGCGCAGCGCCGTTGTTGTCGTTCTTATTCCTGCTCTTGCCGCCGCGGTTGGCCGGGCCCTTGCCGCCGGCAGGCGCGTCCATGTCCAGATCACCATCTCGGTCGATTTTGGTGGCGCCTCCGCTACGACGCTTGGTGATGCCGCCACCTCGGGTGTTCTTCGTGTTGGGCTGGCTGCGCGCACCGCGCGATCCGCCATTCTTGGGGCCGTTGGGTGCCATTGCGCGGGGTTGTGTTCATTCGTGATGGGACGGCAAAGGGTTGGCGAACTGAAGTGTCGGCGATGGGGCCACTGGGGATTGCACGTAGGAAATATCTGCGGGTCGCGGGTGGCAGCTGGACTGGAGGGAGGTGGAGGCGCAATCCGGATCGGCGAGAAGAAGGAAAAAAAGAGGAGCGCGTCACGGACCCGTCTTAGCCTCGCGAGGCGAAGGAGTCGCAGAAGTGAGTCGAACGCGGGGTGGATAGGCAGCAAACGATGGGAAAGGTGACGTCGAAAGGTAGGCGCAAAGCCGCGAAGCCGTGACAAAGAAAGAGGTAGGGTTCCGCAAAGCTCGTTGTTGCCTTGTTGGGTGATGAGTCAGCTGGCGGTCGAAGAAGACCAAATCTCGAGGTGGGGCAATCGGAGAACAAGCGGCATGGGATGGATGCCCGAAAGTTCAGTACAGGTGCCGCAGAGCCTAGGTTGGTATGGAAGGAGATATTAGCGCACGTAGAAGCGCCAGGCTCAGTCACTCACTCACCATTTACCCCCCTTCGTACTACTCTCGTGCCTTCTACATGCCACCCAAGTGTTGGCCACTCTCCGCTGAGGTCTCTTCTATTTAGCCCACGTACTATGAAATATTAATACTAGCTGGCCTCTGGCAGAAGAAGTGATAAGCCGAGATAAGAACAGCTCTGGAAGATTGGACGCCACTTGGCCATGGGCATCTAGTACAGGGCCTTGTCCAGGTTTCGCGAGTCTAGACCGGCTCGTGCAAGCTCTGGCCAGACGCTTGCATCCCGCCCGTCCAAAATTACTCGTCGACGGATCGTATCTTGACCAGGCCGGGTCACGGCTCTTTTCCATGTACCCCCACGGAGTCGGATGAGTCCAATCGACGGCCGACTGGGCTGCTGGAGCAGCCTTAGCCTGTTGTTTCTGTGGGATGCGGCTGATTCGTTTATTAGGCGGGACCCCTGAAGAAAAGCAACGTCCTCCTTGCATCTAGCCACCACCGCATCTACATCTCCTTTTGGCCTCAGCTTTACCACCACTTCAGCTTGGCTCTGTTTTCTCGGCTTCACTTACCGTGACCTCTACCCAAGATACCATTCAAGATCTAGGTGCCAAGTACGCAACTTGGGAGCTCCCCTAATAGAAGTCGGATTGTGTCCGGATATTCTTCAACACTCGTTGCCCGGGAACGCACCCGCAAAGCATCCCTCTCGCCGTGTCCCCCAGCACAGCCATGGGCAGCGCAGGTACCTCCCTGCCGTACTGGCAGGTGAATGTGCCCGACGGCGAGCGGACCGACGAGTGCCCCGAGGCGCTGCGCGGCCTCAGTGCCAAGGACCAGGGCATCCTCAGCACGCCCGACGAGCAGTACCACGTGCTGAGCTGGGACGAGGTGCGGCGGATCATCGCCGACAACGCCCTGGACCGCTTCCAACGTATGCCGTCGCAGCTGCGCCGCTATCTTGAGTACAACTGGGCCCTGCGGCGCGACCACGGCAGCGTTATGAACTTTGTCCTTGCCCAGCGCCTGCAGTGGGAGGCCCCCATCCGGCCGCGCGGCCGGCCTTTTGAGCACGCCGACGACATCAAGGTCCTCTGGAACGACTGGCCCTACGGCATCGATAACCGCATCGTGCACCTCGTCGTCTGGACCAAGTTCGATCTTGCCGAGGATCCTGTGACGACGGATCTGACGGACGCGGCCAGGAAGGAAATCGAAGACTACGTAAATGCAACTTTTGGATCGAGGCTACCGAGAGATCAGGTAAGTCAGGCGCGACGCTTTTCCGCCGGCCGCCGCGTGTTGTGTGCGCGGCTTTGGGCTGACATGTCTGCACAGTACATATGGTTTAAGAACTGGCGGTCGCTGAAGTCCGTACACGCCGTGGAACACTTCCACATCATGCTCTTGGACCCGGACCCATCGTTCATCGATGAGATTACGAATGGTGATATTCCCCTCTGCCGCAAGGTCTAATGGCTATCTTTCGCCATGCTTCCAATTTCTCCCCCTTTAGAATAGACCAATGGATCAATAGACCAATAGACACATCCAGAGCCGGACGACTCCGTCACATGTCTCCTACTAGACACGTAGCGGTATCGTCTCCGAGCCTCCTATTGAACGCAGAATTCCGACCTGCTCATTTATCGTCAAACCCCGCGCCGGCCTTGATTTCCACGGCCGGGCACTCGGCAAATGGCACCGCAATCGGCTTGGCCAGACTGACCCTGACCTGCCATCCCCGGTCCCGGCCTGTCTTGGGCTCATCACCAATCTTGAATTCGGACAGGATCTTGTTCGCCACGAGGGCGCCCAGTGCCTCCAGCGTCTCAAAAGAGGAGGCCTCCATGGTCTGGTATCAAACACGTCAGTCAATCCCCGTTGCACTCCCCCCCCGCCGTCAATTCACTTGCGTGCTTACCTCGACGACGAGCGTTTCGAGCTCGGGGTGGATGTCGCGGGTGACATCCAGCTTCTCGACCTCGACGTCGGCGACCACCATCTGCTTGGCCTTCCTCTCGTTCTCGTTGACGCCGATCAGCGTGGGGACGTGGAGCTCGTGAAGCTTCAGGGAGCGCGAGAAGCCCAGGACGGGGTTGCCGTCACCAACGTCCCGGAAGCAGGCGGCGGCGGCGAGGCTGACGCCGCGGCCGACAAGCGAGGCCTTGGGCAGGCGGACGGCGAGGGCGAGGGACTTGAGGCGGGCGGTGTCGAGGAAGGGGACGCGGTCGAGGGGCAGGGCGCGGGCGCTGCCATCGACGACGCGGCCGGTGAGGCCGACCCACAGCAGCTCAAAGACGTCAGCGGCGTGAGGGCCGTCGGCCGCCGCCGGCCCGGGGCGCGCCGGCGTGGGCGCGGCGCTGGCGAACAGGTCCAGGCTGGCCAGTAGGCTCTTGCTCAGGGTGCCGTAGTGCGCCGTCTCGGCGCCGACGCGGTCCTCGGCCGACGCCCGCCCGAACGCCCGCGCAAACGAGACCTCGGTCGACACCAGCGCCGGCTGCGCCTTGTTCGCCCGGCCCCAGGCGTCCCGGCCCACCGGCAGCGTGCCCTGCAGGTCCTGCACCCGCACCACGGCGAACGGCTCGCCCGCGCGCGCGCGCACCTCGAACGCGCTCAGCAGCGGCGCCGGCGGGTCCATCTTTGCGGCGGCCATGGCGAAGCGAGAAAGTGCAGGAGACAAGGGGGGGTGGTGTGGCGGATGGAGGTTTGACGGCTAAGGGTGAAGGTGAGTGTGAGGAGAGGTACTATAGCTTTCCGGGCAGGTCTGAGCGGGCTGGCTGATTCAACTTCGCCGACGATACTTGGTACGCAGCAGGAGGCCTTGATCATTGAAGGTGAGGAGACTGGATCCCGAGACGTCACAACGTCGATCAACACTTAGGGCAAACAACTACACCCGTAGAGGTCATCTAGGTACTTGGGTACATCAATGCTATTGTCCTAATCCGGAAGCACCGGTACATTGCGAAATCACCGCAGAATGTGCGTTTATTTTTATTGTACCCGTGTCGCTACTGCCCACTTTACATGTATGTTACCGATCGGACACTTCTTGGCGGCGGGGTGGCTGGCCCAGGCGTTGCACGTGTTTTGGCGGCAAGGGCTGTTCAAGGGCCCTGGGCCCGTCGCGTGTTTGCCCTTCCCCTACGCGCGTCTTCGCCCGCATCCCATCACACTGAGCCTGGCGCCTGGGCATTGATACCTCGGCCCTGGTTTCGCAAGAGGACCGAGAAGTTGGGGGTCGAACCAGCATTCCGATGATGGATTCAGACGAGTTTGACGACGACATTCCTGACGAAGACCTCCTCCTGGCAGCCAGCAAGGTACCACCAGCGCGCGCCAATTTGGCGAAACCGCCGCCCGGACCGCTGCCCAAAGCCCCACGCCATGTGCCGGGTGCGAATGGGCCGTCCGGGGCACCACTCACAGTAGGTCGATTCCTTCTGCTGGTGCCCATGGATACCGAACATGGCTTCATGGGGTATACGTTTCTAAGAGGCAATACCCACGGGTGGTGGGCATCTCTGCGTCGCCGCCGTGTCGCTACAGGCGCACCGTAGCACGTTACTGACGACGATGGCAGGCCCGCGCCGGAGCACCGAATCCCGCCACAAGCTCGGCCTTCATTGATCTTGATGATTTACCGTCGGATGCTTTCTCCAGCTCACCACCCAGGCCTCAGTCAGCCCTCCCTGCGCGAAACACGCATCAAAGCAACGGAGCGGTTCGCCAAGCTGCAAGTTACAGGCAAACCACTCTCTTCGGAGGCTCTGCCTCCCGGGAGAACAATGGCCCCCAGTCAACCCAGGGTACCAACAGCAACAGGGCGTTCCGTGTGGACTTGCCCGCCGAGGCCCCTACGCATCATGCCATCGACCCCGAGGCCATGAAAACGTGGGTATACCCGACCAACCTGGGGCCTATCCGCGACTATCAATTCAGCATTGTCAAGGCTGGCTTGTTTAACAACACCTTAGTTGCGCTACCCACCGGCCTGGGCAAGACGTTCATCGCGGCCACCGTCATGCTCAACTTCTACCGCTGGACCAAGACAGCAAAGCTGGTCTTTGTAGCCCCCACCAAGCCTTTGGTCTCGCAGCAGGTCGATGCTTGTTTCAACATCGCCGGCATACCCAGGTCCGAAACGACACTGCTGACCGGCGAGGTCTCGCCTGCCCTGCGCGCTGAAGAGTGGGCTTCTAAACGCGTCTTCTTCATGACTCCGCAGACGCTCGAGAATGATCTCTCATCGGGCGCCGCTGACCCCAAGTCAATCGGTCTTCTCGTAGTCGACGAAGCCCATCGCGCCACCGGGAACTACGCCTATGTGAAAGTGGTCACTTTCCTCCGTCGCTTTTCCAAGAGTTTCCGTATCCTAGCCTTAACTGCTACGCCGGGCTCAAGCGTCGAGGCTGTCCAAGAAGTCGTCGACGGCCTGGGCATATCCCACGTCGAGATCCGTACCGAGGACTCCATCGACATCCGTCAATATGTGCATGCGCGAGACGAGGTCATTGAAGTGTTGGACCCCTCGGAAGAGATGCTACTGATCAAGGATCTATTCGCCAAGGCCTTGAAGCCCCTTGTGGACAGGCTTAGTTCGCAGAACATCTATTATGGTCGCGACCCCATGGCAATTACCACCTATGGTCTTATGCAGGCCAGGAAAGAGTATTTTGCGCGGGACGGGAATGTCAATCAGGGTGTCAAGTTCGTCACTATGACCATCTTCTCTATTCTGCAAAGCCTGGCACATTCGATCAAGCTCTTGAACTTCCACGGCATCAAACCCTTCTACGAAAATCTCGTGCAGTTCCGAGACGAGACGGAAAGCAAAGGCGAGAAAGGCTCCCAATTCAAGCGCCAAGTCGTTGACTCGCCCGATTTCCAGAAGATGATGTCCATGGTTGGGACCTGGGCCAAGAAGGACGACTTTGTTAGCCATCCCAAGCTGACATACCTGAGCGACACGGTGCTCAACCACTTTATGGACGCCGGAGACGGCAGAGAAGGCCATGCCTCGTCTAACACCCGAATTATCGTCTTCAGCGAGTACAGGGACAGTGCAGAGGAAATAGTGCGGGTACTGAACCGGCACAAACCCATGGTACGAGCGGCCGTGTTCGTGGGCCAGGCCGATACGAAAAAGTCGGAAGGCATGAAGCAGGCGGAGCAGATTGAGAGGATCAAAAAGTTCAAGGACGGCACATTCAACATCCTCGTGGCGACATCGATTGGCGAGGAAGGATTGGACATTGGCCAGGTCGATCTGATCATATGTTACGATGCTTCGGCGTCCCCCATCCGCATGCTACAGCGTATGGGCCGGACGGGAAGGAAGAGGGCCGGCCGAGTCGTTTTGCTGCTGATGCGTGGCAAGGAAGAAGATAACTTCAACAAGTCCAAAGACGGCTACAACAAGATGCAGTCCATGATATGCGACGGTCGTCGTTTCAACTTCCGGCACGACCTGTCGACCCGGATCGTTCCGCGCGACGTGAAGCCCGAAGTCGACATGAGGATGGTGGAAATCCCCCTCGAGAACACACAAAACCAGTCCCTCCCCGAACCCAAGAAAGGGAGGGCTGCGAAGAAGAAGCCGCCCAAGAAGTTCCACATGCCAGATGATGTCGAAACGGGATTCACCAGCGTGGCATCAATGTTGGGGAGGAAGAAAGCCCCCAAACCAGACTCCGCGATTCTGCCGTCCGGGCTTGTCGAAACGGACGAGCTGGCAGAGATTCCTAGCGTCGAAAGCGTGGTGCTTGATGACAAACAGAGTGAGCAGTTGAGCCGCGACTACCAGGATCTCCCCTTTTTCCAACACAAGGTGGAGGAAATCGAAACTGCAGACCTGACAGCCAACCCCGTAGCGCAAAGGACGCTCACTAAGACTGTGCTCCTCAAGCATGGCGAACACACCAGACGCTGTGTAAAACTCTTCCGCAAGCTTTACAAATCCCAGTCTAGCGCGGAGCGATATGAGCGCCCCTTTGGCGATGTCGACCGCAGTCGCTTTGAAGAAATACCGGTTCCAGATGACATCTTGGAACGCGATCTGGACGAGCCTACAGAACCACCACAGAAGAGGAGGAAGGTGGGCCAGTCTCGTAATGGCAATGACGAACTCGAAGAGATTGCCGGGCTTCCGGCTCTTACTGCGAAAACCAAGAAGCCTCAAGGCCAGCAGAAGAAAGGCCCGCCCCCTCGGAGGAGACCATCTCCTGTAAGGGTGGCTGAAAGGAGGCAGGTCGTCGTGATCGATAGCAGCCAGCACAATTCCCCCGAAGTAATTCTGCACCAACTAAGCCCCCCCAAAGCACGAAAAAGAGCAAGCAAGGCGAAAGGGGACGGCCCGCGCAAGAAGACGCAGTCTCTTGTCTACGACGAGAGCGCAGACGAGGGGGATGACTGTAGACGTACCAGCGACCTCGATCTGACGGACGACTCAGACGATGGATCCGACCTGGTTGGTTTCGTGGTCGGAGATGATGTGGCTACGTCGAGCATGCCGCCCACGTCCAGCCTGGTACGGTCCACGTCGCCGATGGCATCGTCGGCTCCTCCCACGAGGCGCCGCGAGCCAACAAACAGTAGCCGACGCCACCAGCTGTCCCAGCTCTCGGCTACTCAGGAAAGCGACGACTCGTTTCCATCCATGAGCCAGATCACCACGACGCAACGGCGCAGAGCCTCGTCGGAAACCACGGACGACGTCGAGGTTGACCACCGGGCGGTACGCGGGAACCGGAGACGTGTGGTCTACGATGAGGACGAGGATGAGGACGACGACGATGATGAGAGCGACGAATAAAAAGGTACCGATGACAAGGGGTCTATCGAGAACGGGCTGCTGTTGCGCAAAGGTAGGCCAGCCGCCTAGGGAAGCGACTCCAAAAGTGAGGGCTTTGGTGGGAGTGCTGGGCTTGGCCGTCGTGTCAATGCTTTTTCGTACCTACTAGTTTGATGGCTCGGTAGTAAACGACCTTGAATAGAGCGATAGCGGTGCTACAGTGGGCAAGCCTATATGAATGACTTACGGGCATGCTTGTCCAATGCAGAGGAGTAATTCTAGAAGCGATGAAGCCCGAGACAAAGTACGATTCTGCAGGGGAACAGGTCTTTTCCGCCCTCCTCACTCCACCCAAAACCCCCCTCATCCCTCCTTCATCACTCCCCCTCGTCGTCGTCGTCGTCGTCGTCCTCCCCCCTCCCTCTTCCGCACCGGCCACGGCCTGCGCCTTCTTGGCCCGCTTGGGGCGGGGCGCGTCGGCGAGCCACTCGTCCTTGCAGACGAAGGGGCGGCGGGCCGGGTCGAGGCCGCGGGCGAGGGCGCGCTCGACGACGCGAGCCGCCGTGCTCTGGCGCACGCCCGTCACGGCCTCGACCTGCGAGTACGACATGTTCATGAGCAGCTTCAGCGTCACGATGACGGCCCGCTGCGACACGGCCAGCCGCACCGCCCGCCGCCGCTTGGCCGCCGGCCTCGTTGTGGCTGGCGCCGCCGCCGGTGTTGTTGTTGTTGTTGTTGTTGTTGTTGCCGTTGCCGCCGCCGCCGTTGTTACTGCTCCCGCCGGTACCGCGGTTGCCGTGGGCGGGGAGGCCTCCATGGTTTCTTCTTCTTCTTCTTCCTCGGCTCGTCTTCCTCTCCCCCCTTTCTCGGTTACCCTGGTACTCTTCTCTTTGTTTCTTTCTGCTATTTTCTCTTTTTTAGCCGCTCCTGCTGCCGCTGCCGTTGCCGAGTACGTATGTGTGCGAGGATGCCGCCGTTATCTGGCTCCCAACGGGGGGGTGGTGAGGAGCGCGGGGCCATAAAAAACCCCCAAAAGCCCCCCTCCAAGGTAGTGAGTGGGATGAGAGAAACCGGTGAGGGGTAATGAGATAGGCCCGTGTGCAGAATGAGAGCCGAGCCCTCGGGGTTGGCCGACGTGAGGGCAATTGCGATGCGATGAGATGCTGCAGTCCCATGTGTCGTTGTGGTGGTGGTGATGGACGGTTTTCACTTGCGAGGTCGGCTTAACCGCCTGTTCGCCAGCTGGCGTGTATGGACCCCGTTGCCGCGAGACTGGAGAGCAGAGTTTAGACTTGGACGTGGGCCGCTGGGTACCGTCAACGCATAGTCGGACTTGGCTCAAGGGCCGCCGCTTCTCAGATCTGTTCGCCGCAAGGGCAATACGGCTTGGGGTCTGGTTGCCCGTCAAGACATCCTAATGCGGGAGCTTCAGCAAGAAACGTCATTACGGGCAGCCGCCCTTGTTGTTGGCAGGGAGGCCGCAGACGGGCTCTTCCTGTTATCATTTAGACGCTTAGGGCCCCGGGAAGACGAGAACTCGAGACGCCGGTCATTTCAAAATGTCAATCGATTACATTGTGCTATATTCCCATGGTTTCTAGCCACCCTAATCCCGAGTGAAAGAGAGAAAAAAAGAGAGACGAGCTGTGAGGCCGTCCAAAACTTGTGCCGTAGTAGAGTCAATCAGGAGGTAGGAACGTACCCGGGAAGCGTGTCCTCATCGCTATACTCGAGCCGTACCCTCGGCCCCTTCTCGCACGCCAGACCATCCAGACCGAAATCAATCTGCTATCGCTCGAATCATAAGACGCCCGTAGCAACATGCTAAAATGCCACTGCAAATGCAAACGCGGACCTCGGAGTCCCGTCTCCGGGTCAGGTATATCGTCCATCTTCGTATCCGTTCGTGGGAACGCCGGGAGGTTTCTTCGTCAAAGCTCGTCATCGTCCACGCTCCCGAGCGCGCAGGGTGGGAGCCCGACGCCTGTACTCTCAAGCGGCAACCCCCTTACCTACGACGCTTCCCCAGCGGAAGCGCCGCAAGGTGCCTCCACCGCTCCGGATCACCTCTCGGCCACAGCTGCCCCCATCCGCGATGCTGGAGTTTCCGGCTCCCAGGCTGTTCAGCGTCTCCTGTCGACCAACCTCCCTGCCGATAACGTAGCCTGCTCCGAAACCGACGACGCTCACCAGCACGACCACACCGGCGCTGACAACCCAGGTGAGAAGCGTGGGGCTGATCAGGGTCTCCTCGGCACCCGCCGAGACTGTCGACGTCTTCTTCTTCTTGGTTGCTCGCGGCTGCTTGCCAGGCAGTGTGGGCGTGGCGGCTCTCTTGACTTTCTCCGGGCCAGCCGCCGTTTCCCGGCTTGAAGGCGGCGATGTGGTGGGGGGATCCGACCGAAGAACGCGGCCTTGAGCCACGGGCCGGGGGCCGGGATCCATCAGCTCCCTCTCGGGAACCAGGCACAGGTTCATAGGCTGGCCGCCACCGCTGGGGCTGGAGCGCTCGCCCAGTTTCTCCTCGCCCTCCTTGGTGCGGCCCCTGGCGGCGGCGGCGCAGCTGAGCAACGTCGTGAGACTAGCGCGTAGGGCGGCGTCGTTGTCGGCTTGGTAGTTGGGAGACATGAAGTTCGGAGTCCGCCGGTCGACGCGCGTGTTGCTGCGTTGGCTGAACGACGGCCGTGGGTGGTGCTGCGGGATGCTGGAGTTGGTCGAGTGACGGTGTTGAAGATGCGATGGTGGATGCGAGAAGGCGTTGGGTTGCGGCCGGAATGGCTCGGATGGCCGCCGAGTACCAAGGGCTGTCGCGTGGTCGTCGTCATCTTCCTCGTCGCTACTGTCTTGCACGGCGGCGTGGGTGCGGCGCAGAGGAGTCGGTCTGGGTATGTGTACAGACGCGATGTTCTCGGTCGACGACGTAAGGATGTGGTCCGAATCCGTCTCGCTCTCGTCGTATTCTTCCTGGCTACTCGTGCCGGTATGGGCTGACGGGTTGGGGAGGTGCGTCCGGAGTTGCTGTTCCTGTTGCTGCTGTGCGCGGATTTGGCTGTAGGTGTGAGGGTGTAGACGCCGTCGCCGCGCGGCGTAAGCGGGGGACCCAACATGGAGGCCCGTAGTCACAATTTCATCGCCGATGGAGGATACCGAAGAAGACGACGGATGGGACGAAACCTCGACCCAGGATTCCGTATGTTCTGTAGGTGATGTAAGATTACCTGCACCGTGGCGTCGATGCTGGGTCCACTTACCGTCGCTTCGATGCTGGGGCCGGGTGCCTGGTCGCGTAGCGGCAGCGGCGTCGCTGCTCTGCCGGTCCGGGTCCGTCATCGCGTTTGGAGGCGATAGGGCCGCGATAGATGGATGGGAAAGGAGTTGGAAGAGGGCGAGAGCAGGGAGGGTGCGCCGGGGCCCGTTGGTGGCGAGGGTAATGGCCGACTCTCTCACCAACTGCTGTCCGATACCGGTTTGCGACGGTGTGTAAGTGCAGAGAGCAGAATGGAGAGAGAAAGGCAAGCCGGGGCCTGATCGTGCGGTTGCGTGTGAGGATAGTAGTCGAGGGGGAAGCCCCGCGTCGCAACTGCATGCACTATACTGGACGGGGCCGGGAGTCCGCTGATCTGCAAGGTGGGCGGGTGGATTTCGCCTCCACGCTTGCGGATAAGGTAGGGATCCAGTCACGGGAGTCGAGTGCTGTGGGAGAAGGAGTAGGGAAGAGATGGAGGCGCGGTGGGAATGGGTTGGAATCGAGGAACGGCACGCGCTGTGAACGGGGTTGGCCGGTGTCGACGAGGGACGGAACGGGACACGCGAGCCGCCTGTCTCGCGGTATGTGTACGGGCCCTGGGGGGGGGAGGGAAGATGACAGGGAGGACAGATAGGATTGTTGCACTGTTGCGCAGCGGAAGGGGAGAGAATGCTGGGACGTCAATAGCCGGTGACCTTGATGGAGTCACAGGTCCAGATGGTGTGGATTCCAGCCGTACCCCAAGCGCGACTCGTTTATTGGAAGGGGGGCCTGACTTGACGGCTGATGATCCTGTCACAGTGAGAGCGAGGGAGACCTTACGCCTACCATGATGAGCTTCCTTCGTCTCTTCTCCCCCAGCTTTTTTTTCTTCTTTTTTATTACTTTTTGGGCACCGTCGGTCCTTTGTTCACACTTCGTTGAAGGGGAGAAAGTGATGCGATGCCGCGCAATACCTTCTGCCATGGCACCCTCTGGAACCACCATTGCTCGTCCCCCAGGCTGGATTTCTTGGTGCGTCCACTGGGTATGAGGGACGAACACACTGGGTGCTGCATTGCATTGCCTGGGCGCGCGCGCGCGCGCCGATAACCCAGGGCCTTGCAACACGCTAGCCCCCAATGATGGTATGCAAGATGCATACCTGTGCATCTCGCAAGATACGGCAACCGGGCGGATCTGACATCCCACGGGCGGAAACGGCCCTGGCAGAGGCCAGATAGCCAGATGGTCCTCGCCCAATGGCATGCTCGCCTTGTGCTGATGTCGGCCTCGGAGGGGGGATGTCTTGAGACGTAGGCACCTTGATCACACAGCCTGTACGCATCACATACAGGCTTGTGTAAGTGAGAAGGCCCTGGTTGGTCGTTGCCTTGCCCTCCGCTAAACAGGCTTGAATTGTGCTCCCCCCGAAGCGAGCCATGCGCCCAACTTAATGCCGACGACCTGCCAGGTGCCCTGGATGGGCTGAAGTTTGTCTCTGGGTCTGACGACCATGGGGCGAGACGCCCTGTCGAGGGGGAAGCTTCTGGCACACCCTCGCGCAGCCGTCGTGGGAGATCCATCCGGGTCGTGTGCGTCGGTCTGCCGAACATGGTCTGGGCCGCTGTCTCAGCATTCGCCATCTTCGAGCTGAGCATGTCATCATATGAGCCAAGAACGGTTGGGTTGTGCGCATGCTCGCTTTCTGCTCCACTCTGCTTAGGAGCGTGTCCATCCATCCACTCCACTGGGCAGCCCATACTGTTGAGCCGCTAGTCGCCGGGTAAAGATTTGGGGGGGGGGGAATGGGGCCTACCCTACATGCTGCTGCTGGGTGTATGCTATGGCTGTACGCTATGACTATGGATGTACTTTTACAAGCAGCTCGGATGAGACCTACCCCTCCATCCCGCCCACGGGTATGGGTCCTAGGGGTCCAGCACGCACCCACGCAAAAACGACGAGAGGCAAGCCCCCTACGTTCTTCCTGCAACGTCGGCGGATCTATTTGGCTGCCGCGGCAAGTACCGTCCGAGCCGAGCCTCTCTATATGCACATTGGGTATTTCTATTGACCACTCGCCGGAGGTCTCCTTTCCGAATGGGGCTCGCTTTGTCGGCAAAGGGGCGGACAGAGCAGCCATGTCACGGGAGCGGAAGGAGGCCACCACAAACGTATACGCACAGACGGAGACATGCAACCACGTCCATATTAGGCACAATGTCACCCAACGAGCAATCATAGTAGTTCCCGGAATGCTAGGTGTTTATGGGTATCAAATGAATTCCTATCTATCTTCTTCTTTCCTTTTGCTACCAGACTGAATCGCACATTACGAGGACGTTTAATCCATCTACCAATGAGGAAACGGCGGGATTACGCAAGGTGTGGTATAATACTCACCATTTCAGCACTTATCGTGAAAGAAGTCTGAAATCATTGCCCTCAGGAGGAACCCGAAACGCCAGGTAGTCTAGCCGCAAGACCACCGAAAGAAACTTTTTGTAGCCCTCAACGCCGAACAAGCCCTCAAAGAGTGAGAAGAGGCGTCCACTTCAAGATGCCCCCCAGCAGAGCATCGTCGAGTCTCAGCTCAACTCGATGACCGAAAGAAGCCCACAGAGCCCTCAAATGAAAAGCCCACCGCCGGCGTATGCCAGAGCGCCAAAGGCAGAACGGAGAACCCGAACTGAAACGTCTTCGCTTGAAAGCCACGAGCCCACAGAACCACGTCGAGGTCAAAGACCTCTGGTAATGCCCTCTGGTAAAGCCCTCAGGTGTATCGCAACTCCAACACGTCGTGTTGGAGTTTAGCCCTCGAAGCCCACGACTCCCGGAGGAGTGAAAGTTCAAAGCCGACAACCCACAATGACAACAGTTGCGTTCCGACGAGCCCTCATAAAAGTGCGGCTGATCACTCTGGTCTGGTCTCTCTGGCGCCTCCCACTGGTTTTTGGCCAGCTTAGAAAGTGATCTTCTTTCCCTGGAAACCACCGCCGCCACGGCCGCCACCGAAGCCGCCGCCACGGCCACCACCACGGCCACCACCGCCACGGCCACCGAAGCCACCGCCGCCGCCACGGCCGCCACCACGACCACCGAAGCCGCCACGGCCACCGCCACGGCCACCACCGCCACGGCCACCGCCGAAACCACCCTCACGGGGAGGACGCTGGCTGGCAAAGTCCAGGCGGACAGCGCGGGAGGAACGGCCCTCGCCGATATAAGCACCGTTCTTGGCCTCGAAGGCACTCTTAGCATCCTCGATGCTGTTGAAGGTCACGTAACCGAAACCCTTGCGGTTGCCAGACTCCCTGTTGAAAAGTTAGATCGTGGTCAAGGAGGTAACTTGTTATGGCGAGTGGACTCACTGGTCAGTGGGCAGACGCAGGTTCTTGACCTCGGCAGCATCGGAGAAGAAAGCAGTAACGACCTCCTCGTCAGCCTCGAAAGGCAGGTTGCCGACGAAAAGGGTGTCGCTCTCGGGACTGGTGGTGTCACCGTGCTGCTGCGCACGGTTGGCAGCACGGGCGCCAGCATCATCGTTTGCAGGACGGGGCTGGGAGAAGTCGATGTTCATGGCGCGGCCCTCGAGCTCATAACCCTGCATCTTCTCGTGCGCGGCCTTGCAAGCCTCGTGGCTGTTGAAGTCGACGTAGCCGAAGCCCTTGGATCGCTGCATCTGGCGATCAGTGACGACACGGGCATTCTCGATACCCTCGCAGTCCTTGAAAGTGTCGTAGAGAATGTCATCGTTGACACCCCAGCCCAGGTTGCCGACGAAGAGGGTGGTAGGCTCAGAGCCATCCGACTTGGCCTTCTTGGCGGGAGCGCTCTCCTCATCATCAGCCTTGCGCTTCTTGGAGGGAGCCTCGGTCTTCTTCTCCTCCTCGGACTCGTCCGAATCGTCGCTGTCGTCGGAATCCTCAGCCTCCTCCTCGTCGTCATCGGAATCGTCGTCGGAGTCAGAGTCAGAGTCGGAAGACTGGTAAATATGTGTTAGCAAAGAAAGAGTCGCGGACTTGGGATGCCATGTACGAACCTCCTTGGTAACCTTCTGGGCCTTGGCGGTGGCAGTAGTAGCCTTCTTCAGGGCGTCTTCGTCGCTCTCGCTGTCAGAGTCCTCCTCCTCATCCGAGTCGGAGTCAGAGTCTGAGGACTCCTCGACCTTTTTGGCCTCAGCCTTCTTGGCCTTTCCGTTGGTAGCGGGGGCGGCAGCAGCCTTGCCGTTGGTCTTGGCCTTGGCGGCCTTGGGGGCGGGCTTCTCCTCCTCCGAGGACTCGGAAGAGTCGGAGTCGGAGCCAGAAGCGTCGGACTCCTCCTCCTCCTCCTCGCTCTCGGAGGACTCGGACTCGGACTCGACCTTCTTGCTCTTCTTCTTGTCCTTGCCGGAGGACTTGACGGCGACCTCTTTGGTGACCTTCTTGGACTTGGTGACACCAGCGTCTTTGACGGGCGAGGCCTTGGTAGCCTTGGCCACCTTAGTGGATGCTTGCTTGACCTTGCTGCCCATTGTGAAAATGATTGCGGACGCGATCTATTGGGAGAAAGAAAGGGTACGTGGGAAGGGAAAGAGGGATGCAGGAGGTAAGACCAGCGACTGTAAACCACGGCAGAAGGCACCTATTTAACGTGGACAGAACCCAGCTAAGTTTTTTTACTGGTTTTTTTTTTTTTGCCGCTGCAGGAAGGGACTTTTTTCTTTTAAGTGGGGAAATGGGCTCTCAACTTTTAGGCGGTGACTTGAGCCGATAACACGGACCAACACGCGATAAGCCGGAAGGTGTGGGGGGGGGGGGGGGGAGCTGGTTTCTCTGGGCAATCTGGATGCCTGGATTCCGAGGCAGCAGTGCCGTGGAGCGGGAGCGTTGAACTCGGAGCTTAGTTGCTGCAGCTTCGTCACAAACGCCATAGCAGAAGACCAGCTCCCAACACACGCGAAGGTCGACTACACACTCTCACCCGACGACCGGCCGCCTCGACACTCATTTCCCTCCCACACAGAGGAAAAGACATCCACCATGCCGACTCCCGAGTCCGAGGCCTTCCTGGCGAAGAAGCCCAAGGTTGCGCCGACATTTGACGGCGTCGACTACGACGACAACAAGGCCCTGAAGGCCGCCCAGGATGCCGTGGTCCGGGAGCAATGGGTCCAGGTCATGATGGGCCGCCTGGTGCGCGAGGAGCTGAGCAAATGCTACTACAGGGAGGGCGTCAACCACCTGGAGAAGTGCGGTCACTTGAGAGGTCAGTGGCCGGCATACGGACGCGGGGCGGCGGGAGCACGAGGCGCCATTGGCGCCCGGCGGTGCCCCCTGACGCCCTCACGGGTGCGTTGTCTGTTTTACCGTCGTAATGCTGACTATGGAACAGAGAGATACCTCCAAATGCTCGAGAAGCACCGCGTGCGTGGTTTCCTCTTCGAGCAGCAGAACTACACGACGCCCCAGCAATGGGCCGCCGCCCAAGGCGCTGTCGACCCGACAGTGGCCGCCAAGAACGCACCCAAGAAAAACTAGATGTGGGTGTTCGGACGGAGGAAGGCCCGGGTCGGCGGGCGGACGGATGGTTTCGCCCCCGGCAATCGGCTTGTCGTGGATGGCGAGATGCGAGCTGGGCGGCGTTGGATCCACACGTGGCCGAGACAGCCACAGGTAGAGGACCAGCGGGCATACAATTGGCCTTTTGTAAATACGTAGAGTGGACGAAAACAATTCCATGCATGGCCTGACTCTCTGCGCGTGGACTCGCTGCGTCGACGTGAGGGAGGGGGTCGGCGCACGCATGCGTCCATCTCGGATAAGGCGTCGCGACTAAGTAAGGCCCCATCCGGCCCGGGCCTGGGGGGGTCAAAGGTACATACAAAATTTCTGGAGGGCGAGCTTCGGTTTCCGCCAGCGCGCGACTCGGCACCTCGTTCCCACCCCCCACCCAACCACCAGCATCACGACGCATCATGATCTGCCGCAGCTGTATACGAAGCGCGGCGTCGACGGCGCTGGGTCGTCGCCCCGCGCCCGCCGGCGCCCCGGCCCTCGCCCTCGCCCGCCGCCCGCTGTCCACCTCGCTGCCCCGGCGAGGCAAGACGGACGCCGCGCCCGCCTCAGCGGTCGCGGGCCCGGTGCCGCCGCCCGACACCCCCAACCCCGTCTTCAAGGCTCCGCTGTCCGACAAGGGCGCCGACGCCGCCGCCGACGAGCCGTCGCAGTCCCTGTCGGCCTGCGCCACCGGCACCATCCTGAGCGGCCTCAACTACTTCAAGAACCAGACGGACCCCGTGGCCATGGCCGACAACAAGTACCCCGCCTGGCTCTGGCGGTGCCTTGACGTGCAGAAGAAGGCCGCCGACGAGGACGCCGACGAGGGCGGTGATGAATTCTGTGCGTCTATCCCTGTCCCCCCATGCTTCTCTTTTAGGCTGGCCGCGGCGAAGACGGGCTCCTGCCATCCATCTACGTCTCTCCGTGGTCCCCCCCGCCACGCCCTCCCCCCGCCCTCTTCTATATTTCTCCATTGCAAGTTCTTGTTGCTAACAGCCATTGCTCGCCAGCCAAGTCGAAGAAACAGCGTCGTATCGCGGCCAAGCGCGCTCGTGCGCTCGAGGCCCGTCTGTTGGCCGAGGGCAACCTCGAAGCACTGGCGCCCAAGATCCCGATGCAGCAGCAAAGCATCAACCTACCGGCCAACGCAGAGGGCACCACGGAGGGAGCCCTTGCCGCAGCCGAGGCGCGCGAGGCGCTTCGCCAGGCCATGCGCCGCGAACGCAAAGCCAAGATCAAGGAGGATAACTACCTCAAGTCCATGTAAGATGTACGTGGGAGCGTGTGGGATATGCTTCCATATTATTGGGGACGGGGGAGGAACAGCGAGGACGGTCAGGCATATCGACGCCTGATCTATCGCGTGAAGAAGACTGTACGTTCTGTAGGCATGCGATGTTCCATTCCATGGCCGGATAGGAACGTCCTGGCTTTGTAGGGAGCCATACTATACACTGTACAATAGACGATAAGAAACCAAGCAGCAAAAGGAGAAGCCACCCGAGACCGCGTCGTACATGCAAGATGGACACTGTCAGGGTATTCAAGTCAATATCTGCTCATAACTAGTACACGTCTATCTGGTGCTAGCCGCTAAAGAGCCGTGGGTATCATTCCATTCCGTTCCAGCGCCCCTTGTAATGAAACCGCCCGCATCGCGAGTTTTCTGCCTGCCTGGAAAGTTTTCATTCCTGCGGATCCTCCCAATTGCTGGTATCCCAACACGGCAGTGTTGCCTACATGGGCCAACGTGCTCGCTGCAAATAGAGGATCGTCCAAAAACTGATTTTGGCACTAGTCGTCCTGGATTCCAAGCTTCGCTTTCTTGAGAGCGATTTCCTCCTTGGTCTTGACAATGGTGTTGAAAATACGTTTCCGGAGAATCGGGTTGTTCTGAGCCTGGAGTTGCTCCTCGGCCTGTGAAAGTTGTTTTTGGAGCTGGCGCAAGTCTTCGCGGCTCTCTCGGTCCTCTGCTTGCTTTCGTTGTTCCTCTTCGTCGAGCTCCTCGTCGTCCTCATCATCCTCTTCAGAAACCTCTTCCTCCTCGTCGTCATCGTCCGCCTCACCATCACTGGCATCTGCGGCGGGAGCAGCCGGTGTGGCAGCCCCAAATGTCATCGGTGTGGCAGCCTCGGCCTGGGTGGCAGGAGTAGGGGCGTCCATCATCATATCGTCGAGGTCAGCTGCCTCAAACTCGGCCTCCAGGTCAGCATCGTTGATTTCTTCCTCGTCCTCTTCCTCCGCCTCAGCTTGAGGCCCAAAGTAGTCCACATCGTCCTCCTCGCCCTCGGCGTCCGCGCCCGAGTCCGACATGTTTTCGTCGTCGTTGTCCTGTATGTACTCGATGTGCGTGGACGCAGCGTTCGCGTCGTCGGCTATCAGTTTCTTGACCTGGCTGCTCACGCTGGCCAACTGTTTTTCTGACAGTACTTTCCTGAATCTTCGGTTGACGGCATCGTGCATCGGCGGTGTCAGACCATGAGGCCATTTCAACTCGTTCTTTTGGGCCATTGCTGGGAGTGGGACGGTCTTCGCTTCGGCCTCATTCCTCACCTGCGTGAAGCATAGCAGCATCTGAGTGACGTCGGAGTTTTTCATCATAGCTTTGCGATCCCATGACTTCATGGCTTCGGTGATGGTGGGCAAGTCGACTAGCACGGCGGCGTAATGCTCCCCATTGAGGGTTACCATGGCCCTGCGCTCCTTGCCTTCGATGAACTGTATGTTGACATCCGCTCCTCCATTTTGTTTGGGTACACCCACGGTGCCCTGTTCAAGAGCGTTGCGCAAGTACTCGGTCGAAGGACCAGGCATTGTACGAAGAATCATGATGGTTTCCCGCACGGGATCCGTCTCTTTGTCGTCGGCCTCAGAATCGTAGGCATCGCCTGGTCTGTGTTTCACCGGTTCGCCGCGGGCGCGCCATTTGATGCCGAGCGGAGTTGAAGCGCTGACGACGGGGGCCTTTTTCACCATGATTTTCTTGGATACGGACAAGGGCTGGTCCTCGTCGCTCGAGTAGCTGCGCTTCTTGGAGTCGATGATCTTCGAAGTGGGCTTGGGCTGTCTACCGGCCTTGGTCTTAATGAGTGGCGTAGCAGAGGAAGGCGTACCAGGCTGGCTTGCGTTGATCTTGATCTTGATCTTCCTTTCCGAGCCGCCGGGGGTAGGGAGGCCATCGCCACTGAAAGATGGAGCGCGCGATCCGGTATTGAGCTTCAAGATGGGTCGGGGGTTTTCAGTGGAAGGGGTTGCGGCAGACTTGATGTCGGTGGTACGAGGCGGCGGCATGTCCTGGCTGCCACCAGTACTGAGCTTCAATGAAGGCTTCTTGTTACCGCTGCTGTCCGCCATGTTGACAGAGGTGGTGGTGGGAAAGCGCGAGAGCTCTGGGTTCAGAGAGCGAGGCGGTTCGTCGGCAGATGGATTGCTTGGTGTAGCCGTCGGTACGTGACTGATGGACCTTGGCACCCACGTCGCGAATGCGGAAAGAGGCAGTCGCGAACAGCTGAAGAGGTATCCAGCAAGGCCAGTGGATGAATGGGTGCCGGCATCGATTGCATGGGGTGATGGATGATGTATGGGGCACGATGGCACTTCCGACTTGGGCGCATCGATCGCGTCAAGCTGCGTGCGCTAGCGCGACTGGCCTGAATTGTGGCGGGGCAGGAGCTCGCTGACCCGGCCCTGCCTGGCCTTGAGCAAGCTGCGCAGGATGACACAGCATAACATGAAAGATACCTCCTCCATACTATAAGCTCTAGCTACATCATGTATGTTTAGAACTTGCCCTTTTCGTGGGACGCGAAGTACTTTTAAGTCCCTAAGACTTAAGTTATATACGCTAAATAGTGTCGGTAGAATATGATTCAGGTCACCATTTATTATTTTGTGGCGGACTTGTATGTACGGATTCCAACATAAGTATTATATATGTATATGGCTAAAGTATGTATCTGTTCCAGCAAACATATCCAATCTGACACCTACTCAACTTACCTCCATGCCAGTCAGCCATCCCTTGGTTTGGGGTGGATGAGAAGAATTATTTTCATTGATCATCTAAAGCAAAGGAAGTCGCACGGTGCGTGTAAGTAGCGGAAGACTGCCCATACAGACTATCGGGCTCCTGTTGTTGTCGTACACTGTACATGGATGGTTCCAGTCGACTGGTCGCAGTGTAAAGAAAGGCCCACTCCAGCTCGGCTTTCCAGTCTGTGCCGTCCCCCAGGGCAGAGCTGTTCCTCCGCCTTCAGGAAGGCATATTGTGATGGATTAACTACAACATGCCAACCTCTGCTTGCTACGTTGCTCGTCTTTAGCCCCAGATACTGAAGTCTCGAAAGAGTTGCGCCTTCAGACCCCCCCCCCCGTCTGGCCCATCATGCAGGGCTAGGTTTGGTACGAAGGTAGTTTACCTGTGTACTGGATCGGAAGCACGTACATGTATGTATGTACCCTACCTTCCTCCAGTACCTGCACTATCCTTAGGAGGCTCCCCAATGTCCCACATCGCATTCACCACTGAAAGTGGAGAGCACTGCTGGAAAGCTGGATTCATGGTCAAGACCGTTTGAAGCTCCCACCAAGTCGAATTCATTACTGGTCCTAGTCCGTCACGCCGCCTCTTCTCGGGCCTCTTCTCCTCCTCCTTCTCGAATTCGGGAAGCAGATGACGCCTACCTCTTATCCGCCACTTTCGACCAGCTTCCACCTCCCCCACCGGCGCAAAGCGAATCGGCCCCGTCGCGGCTTGATCAACCCGAACGCGCTCAAACGAACCTCGCCGGCGCTCCGTCTTCACCTCCGGATTTCGGCAGTCTACCACTTTGCTGAACATCCGCCCTCGGAGCAGCACGGAAACAATGGCCAACAACGAACAGCCCCGCGTCGTACCCTCGACGCAATTCTACCACGCCCTCCTGCGACCCACGGTGCTCCAGATCCTGCGCGCTCAAGGCTACTATTCTTGCACGCCCGCCGTGCTGGACTTCGTCACCGAGTTGGTGGCCAGCTACCTCATGGTCCTCTGTGAAAAGACCGCGCGCAACAGCGAGAGCCTTCCCGAGCCGACGCGGCCGACCATCGTCGAGGTGCGGAAGGCTCTCGAGGAGAGCGGTGCCTTTGGGCCGATACCCACACACACGGCTGAGCAGTGGGCGACCAAGGAAGATACGAGAGGCGTTGACAGCTTCATATCCTGGGCCAAGGGCGAAAAGAACGCCAAGATTCGCAAGGTTGCGGGTACCCTACAAGAGCAAAATGATCTTGACGAGGCTGCCGACGAACCGGTGACGGATTATCTCTCTGGTAAGTTCAGCGAAAGCCCCTCGGGCCGCCTCCTACCCCCGTCGGTTGCTAACGTTGGCCTGCCTGCGACAGCATTGAAGAAGAAGCACAACAAAAACGACCAGGACTCCAAGTACGCAGGTACAATCCTGGGCAAGGGCATCGATCACGGCGAGATTCCTATAGAGGGCGGCGATGTCTCCAGTATCGACGAATGGCGCCAGAAAATGCGCGACGCAACAAAACGACCACGTGACGGCTCACCCGACTCGAGACCTCCTAGTTCTGGCCTCAGCTCACTGGCCGACGACGAGGTTGAAATGATGGAACTATGATGGGTTCAGCTGCATTTGGAGCCGGTGTTTGGCGTTTGTTAGGTTATTTAGAGACGTGATAGGGCCAAGGGCGTTGGAGGACATTGTGGAAGACCACAGCCAGGCAATGGCGCCCATTTTCCGCATGTTTGCTGAGTCTAAGCAGCAGACTAAAAATGTCGAGGCCCAAAGGGCAGGATATGACATGGGCGCGGCAAGTGCCTCACGGGGTAAGGCGTTAAGTTTTGTGCAAGATACCCGGGTGTTATTCTGCTTATCGGCGGGTGGGCGCTCAGCAGCAAATGCCGCTGTTTGCAGCCGTCTGCACAGCAACGTGCAAACACTATGAAGCCACGACTGGTTTACTTCACTCCTAGACATCCGTCTGAAGCTATGTAGGTGCCATTTTCTGCTGCGGATGACACGACCGTCAATTATAAGATTATCTCAACACTGTGACAATGTCATTACCTAATCTCAGGAGTGGCCTGCATTCGGTGGCGTATGGTGATCGGGTTGAGAACCTCGTGTTGATAAGTGGAGGCAGGCAAGCAGTCCTGATATGCCCGGGTATTGGGGTCATACCATAAGTTCCACTCGTACTGTGTTGACTGCATACCTTAGTACTAATGTAAGGGTCATGAGTAAGGCGTCTATGAAAGGTTTAAGAGACTTGAGAAGCAGCGGTCGTTGGATATCATTTCGCATCCTCAGTAGACAATGTCCTTTTTCCAGGTTGCGAAAAGAATTCCGAGGAATTTAGACTTCATCACTGCTACCGCGTTCTGTTAACACTCGGGCTTAGCCGCCAGCACTGGACTGCCATGTGCTGCGCGTGTACCCTTCCCACCTCAAAGAGCAGTATGTAATGTTTTCGCTGTTGCTTCAAGTATCAACAGCTGGCTCTCCTGAGGGCATCGAGTATTTACCTGGCCAGTTAGTCGAGTGCCAGTCTCGGCTTTGCTCCCTGGATCTTCCCCCACCCGCCTCCTGAGGTGATCCGAGCAGCCACTTTCACTCATACCAACGACGACAGTTGGCATTTGCATGGTCCCGTCGTGTCTCCATGACACAATTTTCGGGAACCCCCCAAGTAATTTTTCTCTTTCCAGAGAGCACCGTGGATCATGTGATGCGAGCTTGGAATCGTACATCACAGCCGCGTGTAATGCCACAGAGTACCCGCGCGCGTAAAATGTCTCCGTATCGCTGCCTCTTGTTCGTTATGGATTGCCACAGCCAGGACTGTATGTACCAAGGACTGACCGCAATCGCTCCGCGCCGACAGGGAAACAGCCCCGATTGCAGGGGTGAAATCCACGCGCAGAAGAAACGAGCAGACCTGGCGTGAGGTGGTGTAAATACTGGATTGAAGTCCCCATGGGGTCGTCAACCACGAGTAACTTTGCAAGATGCCGTATCAAGATATGTTCTTCTCAAACAATTTTTGGATGGGTTTGGCAGCCTGCAGTTATTAGCAACCAAGCCGGATCTGCCTGGACCAAGGGACCTACGTCAATGAATTTTTCGAGCTCCTTGTCCAGATTGGCAAGATCGTCTTTTCGCTTTTTGTTATCGGAGATGAGTTTTTGCTTCCGCTTCAGTAGCTCCATACGTTGCTGCTCCAAGCTCTCGCGCACGGTGCGTTCGTGTTCGATCCGAGCAATCATCAAGGCATTCTCGTCATCGTTCGCGTGCTCGGGCTTTAGAGCGAGGAACTCCTCTACCGGGATCAGGGGGAGCTGCTGGTAAGTGTGACTATTCAGCAAGCTCGTTAGTTCTTGTGCAAGGTAGCTGGCCGATAGATTGTAGACGGGCTTGTCTGATGCGACCATGGACGAGTCGTCGCTTGACGCCGCGCATGCAGTTTGGCCGGGGAGAGTTGAAATGGCGGTGTCTACTGACTCATACGACTCGCAGGCCGTGATCTCGCCCTGGAGGTGACGCTGTTCGTAGTAGAGGTTCTGCAGCTGGAGGTGCAGGCGGTCAACCTCCAGGCGAGCACCGGCTGTCTCCTGCTTAGTCTGGCGACTGCCGAGATAGGCATTGCGGTGTAGACCGCGAAGCTTGGCGAAGTTGGTGATCAGGAGTTTCTGCTGCTTCGAGACTTCGGCTTGGGGTTCGGCGGGGGCATTCTCGAGGGGACCGATGGCCGCTATGATGTCGACGAGGCTGAGGGCTTGGTCGCGCGCATCGTGTGATGCGTCCAGGACAGCCAACACCTTGGGATCCGTCACAATTCCGTCGGGGGCGGCCATGACGCGCAGGGGCGTGGCCTGGAGGGGTCACAAGCAAGACGAAGAGAGGGACCGGCTGGGGGCGTGGCAGTCGGGATTTTCGCGGTCTCGCGAACTGCAGGGCGTGGGTGGTTAACAGCCAGGCGGCGCGTTGCGTCGAAGTTGCAACCACGACCTTCGTCCAATCAACGGTGCTCTCAGGAGGGTGAGGTCCACGCTGACAAGGTTGTCGCAGGGACAACTGGGTACCTTGGATTTCGTGGGGATGGAACGGACTTACTTAGTGCCGACCGCTGGATAGGACGCATGTATGTACCTACCTGTATACCATAGGTAATGGTTGGGATCAATGTTGAGGGGAGCCCAACTGCTGGAGGCGGCATTTGCAGGCGGCATAGGGCGGGGCAAGCGTATTACTCCATAAAATTTTAGCAACCCGCCACTGTAGCTGAAGCACTTAATACGCAAATAATTCCCGGCCGTACCGGTACGCTTGTGTGACGGAGAAAGGGTCTCTTTGCGGCGATTGGGCCGCTGCACGGTATCTTCTTCAGGCAGGTGGAGCCAGACCACTGGGTCGGAGATGGCGATAGTGATTGGCAAGGCTCAAATTTTGAGAATTTCGGTGGGGTCGTCGCATCCCGCCTGCCCACCGGCTCTGCCCGTACGTACCGAAGTTGGCCGAAACTCCGAAACTCCAAAGGACAGTATTGATGGAGCCTGGTGGATGAATGGCTCTGGAGTGATAGTGGCTAAATAAGGAGAGGTCGGTGAATGCTGTACAATGATAAGCGCGAGTTCTCCGAGGCCGGCCGTAAAGAGGGATCCCGGTCGCCGTTGGGCAATGATGAGTTCCTGCCCTGCCACGAGATGAGGGCAGCTCTAGCGCTGGCTGGCGCGCCGCACAGAGGCCTCATCGCAATCCATCAGTCGGCACAGCCGTGCAACCTATATCTGGGCAGGCACGCCGCCAGACTCGCGGTGAGGCATCGGTGCGCAGATGATGGCGGCATGTTGGCGTGCAGCAGGGCGCGCGGGGGCAGCGTATGGGGGTTACGGGATGTAAGAGCATGCATGGGATGTCATGCATCACGGGTCCCAGTGGCAGCAAACCTAACGTACCTCTTACTGTACCTACATCATGTACATACATGTACATAAATACAACACATGCATTGGATGCCCTTTAGTACACAAGCGGGTTTCAACGTCCATCCCAACCTCAGATGAGGTAGAGAATGGGAGATGGAGATAGTTTATAAGAGGATTGGAAATCTCCTCTACCTACCTCATCTACCCTACCTCTTTGTAATACCTATGGTTGGTATGAGTGTGTTCCGTATCATCAAGGTTTAGGGCGGGGGGCGCGCATTGAATTGCTGCTTCGGGGCTGCAGGGCTCTCGGTCCGTGTACTGTGTAACGGCAGCCCCTCTCCAACGCGCCCAACGCCCGCCCAGCCCGCCGAGCCTCCCCACCCGGCCATCAACCATTCATTAGCCATCCAGGTCGGCCTCCTCCATGCGGACTGTGAGGGACTGGAACGTGGTGGGAATGACGGGCCACGGGCCACGGGCCCCACGAGGGGTTTTGCTAGAAGGTACTTGTACCGCGACTCGGCCTTGCATCACCCAAGATTCACCTACCAATGGCTCTCGTCTCTTCCGGCTCGTGGTCCTCTTTGAAGCTGCATGTGAAAGTTCCAACCTAAGAGCCGCAGCGGATGAGAACCGTTGAACTAAATTTCCTTGTTCGCCCCCCAAACGCTGATCCATCATCCCTCTTTACGGACTGACAACGTTCCTACCCGTTCAGGACCGTCATAACACCAACAACCGTCAACCCGAAGCGTCATACAGTCCATTAGCGGGCAGTTGCTTGCTTTGCCCGTTCCGGCCGGCCCAGAGCATCTCGCAATTCTCGCAAAGGTGCTAGAGGCGCAAAAAAGCACCCTCGCGGACGGGATCGGCATAGGTACCTACTTTGTCCCAGCCAACCGCAACCGGCCGCCTTATCCGTCTTGGCCTGGTATATAATACTTTGCCCTTCCGCTGCCGCAGATCGCCCTGGTTGCTACCGCATCCTTCGCCCAACATGTCTTGCACCTCTCCCTGTGTCCTCGGGTCCCCGCAAGCCCCCGGGGCTGTCACCTCGGCCCTCGATACCGACCACCACCAGCAACCGATCCCCAGACAGCGCAGACGCCACTCTTTCTTCATCCCTCGCCGGAAATCCATCGTAAACCACATCATGGACGGAGAGGAGGGGCTCTTGCTCAAGGTTTGTTACCCGCGTCTTGCGTCCCCATCCCGCGTTAGCGTCGCTAACAAGCCCCAGGTCGACCTCTTTCTTTCCGAGCTAGAAAGGCGACTTGAGTACCTGGAGAGCTTTGGAGAGGCGAGCTTCGACGGCAGTATTTCGAGAGCATACAGTACGCTGCAGACGGTGCGCGCAAGATGCTCGCAGGTCTCCGAGGAAGTTATAGGAGCCGGCCGCCGGCGACTGCAGATCATGGTCGAAACTCTCGACGCCCGCTACCACGAGGCGTTGGCGGCCGCCGGATCCATGAACGAGAAAGCGAGAGTCGGCATCGAGCTGATGGACAGCATGCTGACCGAGTACGAAAACCGCGCCTTGAAGTTTCGGGACCAAGGCCTGGCCAACGCAGCCGGCGCGGCCGAAACTCTGATGGACGGCGGACGCCGTGTTGTCGACGAAAGTCTGGGCCGCGCCCGCGGCGTCGTGGACGAGGGAATTGAACGGGCTAAACGAGCCGCCTGGACTGTCGAGGAACATGTTCAGCATGCTGTAGCCCGGGCGCGCCACGGCCTGCTGAAGTACGAAGAGCTGCCAGTTCCTTGGCGTGTGAATCCTCATATCCTGAAAGGGTACCGCTTCAGCGAGACTAAGCTGGGCTGCGTGCGATCCATGTTCGACTTTTCCAACGAGACTATCAACATCTGGACCCACGCCCTCGGCCTTATCTTGGTCCTCTCGGTCGCCTTTTACTTCTATCCCACCTCTCCGAACTTCGCTCTCAGCACCAAGACGGACATCTTCATTGCTGCCATATTTTTCTTCGCCGCCTGTAAGTGTCTCGTTTGCAGCACGATATGGCACACCATGAACTGCGTCGCGGACCAGACGTTGCTCGAACGATTTGCTTGCGTCGACTACACCGGTATCGCCCTCCTGATCGCAGCGTCCATCATGACGACCGAATACACCGCCTTTTACTGCGAGCCCGTCAGCCGCTGGACCTATATCATCGCCACCGGCGTGCTCGGCATCGCCGGTGTCATCATGCCCTGGCACCCCTACTTCAACCGAGCGGACATGGCCTGGCTCCGCGTTGGCTTTTTTGTCGGCCTCGGCGCTACCGGGTTCCTGCCCGTTTTCCAAATCATCCTGACCCGTGGCCCGGAGTGGGCGTGGGAGTTCTACACAGGGTCCAACCTGGTGAAGTCGCTCTGCGTCTACGTCATTGGTGCTGTTATCTACGCCAGCAAGATTCCCGAGCGCTGGTTGCCCGGAACCTTTGATTATTTTGGCAACGCCCACAACCTTTGGCATGTTGCTGTCCTTGGAGGCATCCTCTATCATTATGTTGCCATGCAGGATTTCTTCGCCAACGCATTCCAACGCGCCCAGAGCGGTTGCACAGCTTACTGAAACGGTCCTTTTTTGGATGGCTGATACTGTCTCTTCTGTCCTGCAAAGCTAGTCAAACAAGTTTTCCTGCTTCCCTCGCAACGCCTGACTCGCGAATATCCACCTTTCTCCCGTCCGGAGGGCGATTCAACAGGCGCTCCACAGCCCAACCATAAACCACACGATAGAGCTCCAGTATAGTGTGACCTCGTTGCCAGGGGCAGAGGCGCCTTCGACCGCTGGTGGAGCAGAGTTATTCGACGAGGGAGATGGGTCCGGCATCGCAAGCGACTCCGTCGCACAGCTGGTGGGCATTGACTCGCTGAACGTGACCGTCTCATCACCGGCTCCCGCCTGATCAGTCGGCGCGCTCCGCGTGAGGCCCTCCGTCGTCGTAGTCGATGTCTCGAGGGTAGCCGGCACATCAACAGGCACTACCTCGGTTGGCGACGCAGACACTGCCGGGGTTTCGAGGCACGGGCTGCCAGTAACGGGCGATGTCGCACTGCCGACACAACCACACGCTGTGGTCGCCGTTGCGGCAGGTACTGTGAAGTTGCTATGTTGGGCACATGCAGCCGAATCCTGGCCATATTGTGCCCGCGTTAGCTTCAGCAAGCTGCAGACCCCCTAGGGTTCGGTCGTCTTACCTCGTCACAACAGTACCCCGGTCTCGGCGAATGTACGGTCCCTTTCCCATAAAAGCCATGGTCTGGGCAACAGGACTTGGACAAAGAGCATTAGCTACATGTTTCCAGGCCATCGAAATCCTTGAATGGGCTCACCTGGCCGAGCGTGGGGTTGTAGCAGACAGTGCTGTCCGGGCCACCACAGAACTGCGCGCCAGTACCATAAACTTCCTCGCATGTTAACTGCTGCATTTTGGCAATGGTGGAATTCAGCAAGGGAGGCGCAAAGCTCTCCCGGGCGCTAGCAACCGTGCTCAAGAGGTGAACGAGGAGCAGTGACGGGGTGTGCATCGTGCCTTGGTTTTGCTTGATGGTCTTGCTGGGCCAAAGAGTGTGCTGTCCGTCTTCTTTTGGCAATTTGCAGCCGGCGGGATCAAGATACGCAAGGGCTGTAAGAACATGCACAGGGGAAGAAGGCTGAGGACGTTTGGATACAATAATTATAGACTATATATAGTTCTCGAATGCAGACAGTTGTTCGCTCCCTCACAGGCTACTTATACTCGCTTGCTCGTATGCCTCCCGGCGCGGTCGCCTTGCCTCGCGCTCGCGACGCTCTGGAACTTGAAACCGATCCTGTCAATGGAACTGGCACGCAGAACGGCAACCGAGGACGCGGTTCGACTTCACACATGAAAGGTGCTGGCCCTCGTGTCTGAGCAGGAGAGACAATACGCACACTCTCCCGAGGGGGTGCCGATCCCATGATCACTGATCACGAGGTGCGGCGCGGGACCCAGGGGGCCACGACGGCGTCGTGGGCTTTCCAAAGTCCCCCCTGACATGGGCTTCGCGCGCCGAGGGAGCACATGTTGCCACGGGGGGGGGGGGGGGAAGGAGACCGGGTCGAGTGTTTTTGGGTGGGAAATCCGGTGTGTGGACGTGTCATTAACGGCATAGGCTTCATCGAGGTGTCGCCTCCGTCCCTTTCCCTCATTGGTAATATGTATACATGGTTGTCATTATTTCATTTCTGCCGGAGTGTGGTCCAATTTCCGGGGAAGTTAATGGTGGTTCTGTTTCCCTTCCTTCGTCGTGCATATCGTACAGCCGTCATGTTTATCGTGCCGCGCGTTGCGGCCTCTCGCAAGGCCCAAATGTCTCGGGAGCCGTTGTTTTCTCCGTCGCGGCCCCGTCGCTCAGAGCGCGTGCGAGACAATCTCGGCGTATACATCATCAGGTATCATCTTGATGATAGCAAGAGCCGTCTGCTTCACCACATCCGCCTGCAGCGATGGGAAAGATCGAAGAAGTTTGTTCGGGCTAGGAGAGGGGGGCACCTTAGCAAATTGGCAGGGGGCGACGGGAGTTGCCCGGTAGTAGTAGTGGAGGGGAGGGGAACTCACCTCGGCGAGCCGACGAGCTCATTACGCATCATCATCAACTGGGCGACGATGCACAAAATGTTGAGGTGCGGGCCGTAAGCAAAGAGAAAGTCCCACAGACGCAGTACCTCGGGCAGGGGCGGGGTGCAGGCACACAGAGTCAGGACGGAGGGGAAGGCGTAGATCTCGGCGCTCAGGCCCTTGGACATGAGGTAGAGGTGTAGCTTGGGGTCGATGATGGCGAGAACCTTGTCCACGAGGGCCAGGCCACGGTGGACGCCGACCATGGCGCCGCGGATGTAGCCAGGGCACTCGCGGGTGAGGAGGCTGTAAAAGGCGGCAAACGCCTCGGCCTCGCTGCGGGCGGCGTACAGGAAGGGCGCGGCCAGCACGTTCATGCCCTGCACGTAGGTGCCCGTCTCGGCCTCGGAACTGTCCGAGGCCGCCGTCAGCGCGCGCGAGCGGCCGCCGCCCTTGCCCGGCGACGAGGCCGACGTCATGGACGCGTCGGTCCGCGAGCTGCCGGGCCGGCTCTCGCTCGCCGGGAGCGACTGGCGGCTGCTCGGGGGCCGGCTCGAGAAGCGGCTGCTGCTGCTCGGCCGGCGCTCCTCCCGGGTGTCGTTGAGCTTCCACGCCACGGCGTTCAGGAGCCGGATCAGGCTGGCCTCGCTAACACGTCGGCGGAAGAGGGGGTCCGTCGTCAGGGTTCGGAAGGTATCGTTGCGGATCTTGGAGTAGGCGGGCGACGCGCCGCGGTGGATGAGGCGGAGGTAGTCGTTGGTCTCGAGAACCGGGGCGTCGAGGAGGATCAACCAGACGTAGATGCGAAGCGAAGACTGCGGGATCGGTTAGCGGGAGGGCGCAAGGGGCGCGAACGAGGCGGGTGCCGGGGGGCCGTTCTTACCATGCCGTCACTGTCGGCCTTGATGCCCTGGTCCAATATCTTGAAGCGCGTGCTCTCCAGGGCGCCCTTAACGTCGCCGTCGGGCGGGCCCTCGCGGATGAGGCGCTCGAGCGACATGCCGTCGGCGGCGGTCGAGGTCTTGCTCAGGGCGGTGCGCTGCTGGCGCTGGAGCGACATGGCGGCGCTCTGGGCGAGAGACAGCTGAGAGGCGGCATCGCTGCTGGAGCGGTTGCGCTGGGGCGAGCGGCCCGAGGCACGGCGGCGGTTGGGCGAGACGTTCTTCTCCTGGTGCAGCAGGAGCCGCTGCTGCGAGATCAGCGACGGCTGGGCGGCGCCTCGAGCGGCGGCGCCGAGGTTGTGCGCCGACTGCAGTTTGCGCAGGGCACGATGCGTACGCGGCGACGGCGGGGGGGCTGTCGTTTCGACGAGGTGCGGCCCCAGCATGGGGAACGAGTCCCGCGTGGGACTGGGCATCTCGTGGAGGGAGCGAGTCAAGAAAAGAGACAGCGTGCGTATGTGTGGTCGTTAACGATGGATGCCGATGGCTTTCTCCGTGTCCGCTACTGCCGGGCCAAACAAAGCCGCTGCAGCCAGACCTCGCCGTCGCGTTGCGTTGCGCCAAGGTTGATTTGCTTTGCTTCAATGCTTGCTGCGGCTGACTAAACAGGAGGTTGGCGGTTGGCTGGGGCAACCACACTTGGGTTAGGAGGCCGTTGCAAGTACACCCATCCATCCCATCCATTCATAGCACACAGACCGTTCCATGCTTGATCACTACCGACTCCCACCCGAATCGTTGACTCTCGGCTCGGCCACGCATCTCGTAACCGGCGAGACACGAGCTAGGTATACAATCATTGAGCTTGCCAACGCGCTCAGATGCATCACGACCACGTGCAACTGCCGTGCAGGCCGTTGCGAGAAGGGGGGACCGGAAGTGGCCGGTCGCGTGGGGGAATATACCGTGCATCACTCGCTGTGGACATGGGATATCCGCGGACGGTGAACAGATGGACGACCCTCTTCCCCTTTTCCCATTGCCTGGCCGACCCGAGCATCCGGGGCTCTACCCCACGTTTCATACAGCTCGCTGTCCAGTCGCACAAGCGTACTCATGCATGAGCTTCGTAATCGTAACTTACTGACTAAATCACCAATGGAAACTAGAGGTCTGCCTGGAGTTAGCCGTGGTGGGTTTGGTCGGCCCTTTATAGCCGGCCAGGGGGGGGCCCCAAGCAGGCCGAGAAAACCAAGATTCGGGAGACGCATGCGGGACTGCAAGGGCTGGGTAGGTAAGCACAGTACTGTTCGCAACCGGATTGACAAGCTGACGGCAAGGCCCGGGCGCCGGAGATCCTCGAATCTACCGATACGGGTAAACAAGCGCCTATATGTCCGTAACATGATGCTATTGAGAATTTCTATTTCAAAGCGTCCCAACACACGTTAGTGCATGCACGATGTACGGAAAGTGATTTAGGTGGAGTACGTCTCAACCCACAAAGCCGTGAGTGTACAGTTGAAATGTGAGCATCGCTCAACTTGGTAAAGTCGGCCCCGTATGTATTATAAATCGACATATGGTAAGTAGCAAGCTCACAGCAGGGCTACGACAAGTTAGCTACCACGACTGTGTGAATGCCGTAATTCCGGGGCTCCGGGGGAAACACAGCAAGGTGCTAAGGCGGCTGCCATTTGCCCGGAATAGTATACTGTGTACGCATCAACTATACGTAGTCATCATCGCTTCGAGCGGTGCAGCATCGGTATCCATCCGTCTATTAGCTAGCGGAGAGGTGATGGGGAAACCTCGCTGCCTCTCCACCGCTGGCCAAACATGATGTTCCTGATGAAGAGTTTGTGTAAGAATGGAGTTTACGTCGCTTACCCCCCCCCTTCAAAGCTCTCCTTTCTAACTTCCCCTTCGTGCGGAGTAGTTCACATGAACGGATTAGGAGGGAGGGCATTCCGCACGATGGAGGCGAGGGAGGCGAGGTCGGAGTTGTGGAAGTGTCGTGTCCGCCTCGGTTAGCGCCCAGCCAGAGGTGAGCTGAGGGCAAAGCTGGGCACCACGCCGCCGTAGTCAAGCAGGTCGGGAGCCCGTCTTGGCTTCGGTTGCTACAGTCCCTCCTGCAACTGCATACTACGGGCACATCGTCGGGCTCGAACGTCTCTTGTCAGCAGCAGATTTGCAGCCTCAAGATGCAACGCTGACGGTTGGCTGGGAAGGAGCCAGTTACCATGTTGTGCGATGGCATCATCTGCACTTTTCTTTGCACCATCTGCGCCAAGGCCACCTGGTGGCTCGTCCACGAGCCGTGTCCCGGGGGGTCCACCCACCCATTCGTCCCCATTTCTCTCAATCCACTCTCCGTGTGGGGGCGTCGCACAAACTTCAACGAGATACATACAACATGTCACAAGCCTTCTCTCTGCCCGCCGACGTCGCCGTCGGGTCGCCCATGCGCCCTGAATCCGGGAATATAGCGTCCGCAAGAGTGACTTCCTTCGCGACGCCACAAGGCCGCCTAGTCAGTACTGTACCAAAGCAAAGCCGCCCTGCGCGGGATCCAGTATTTATACGCGCAACGCATAACGAGGCAAAAGGATCCTCCGCCGGCGGAGAACGGATGACGGGTCGTGATCTCATCGGCGCGCCGGGTACGCACTCCTCGAGGCCAGGGTCCGCTGTTCCGTTTATTCTCGACCAATCCGCAAGAGCCTCTCCTTAGATCCTTTTGTCTGCTGGAGCTGCTGGGTACGAGGCCAAGAGGCGACCCCGTCCAGGATACCTGGCGGCACCACTCTTGCACAATAGAGCGGCGCCGTCTAGGCTCTGCTCGGCATAGAACGCGATTGCGCCATATGGCCTGTTGCGATGTACCTGTCCGCCGGCACCGTCAGGCACGCCGGAGCGGGTGGGATCCAGCCCCAAGCGCGCTTGGTATAGGGCACTCACTCCTCTTGCTCTGAATCCCGGTCGTGCCCCGTCGGCCATTGTACCTGACAGAAAGACATTCCCAGCGTCCTCGGCCCTTCCCAGACATGGTCGCCTCTCGCTCTGCATCGACCTCCTGCCTCCAGCTGTCGGTGGACTTCGGACTGCCGTTCCAAAACAAGCCGAATGCAGCTTACTGAGTAGCAGTTACCAGCCCTGGTCCTGGTTATCGCCACCAACCAATCAGCTTCAGCTTCTCACCTCCCATTCCATACATACTTTAACCCTCCACCACTCCCAGAAACCTTCATCTCGTCCACGAGGAACTGAAGATGGTTTCCAATTGAAGTGCTTTTGCAAGCTGCTGGCCCCTTTGCTTCCATCCCCCCGCCCGCTCGGTTGAGTGGTCTCCCCTTCCTATACCCTCCTCCTTCGCTGTATCGGGCCGTCACATCACCTTCCCTAGCTGAACGAGCTGAACGTGCCGTTCATCTCGTCAGAGCCACGTGCTATTGCGCCTTCGGTCCATCTGATTCTTCACCCCACCATATCGGCGACCTAACACTGATTGCTGAGCTGTGGACGCCCCTGTCAAGCACGTCAGACCCCCCCCCCCCCCCGGCTTGCCAATTTTCGGGCCTGGTCGTTGGCTGAATAGCCCGTCACCTGGCTTTGTGTCTCGCCGTCCCGGATACCATTTGATGCTTGGTCCAACCCCCAGCATCGGTGCTTCCGTCTCGATATAGCTAAAGGCTATCCTACTTCTCAACCCCTGACGCCTCTATCACAAGACTCGCATCTCTCATTGGAACAGCACGGGGCTTTCGTTATTCGACCTGCCTAGACCCGACCCGACGGGAGAGATCCCACGGCCGTGGTGAGGCAGCGCAACTTTCTTTCTGCCCCCTTTAAGGCGCGCAACGACTCCTCAAGGCTGTGTCACCTCAGTGTTCACTCACTATCCAACCTTCCCCTGGAGAAGACAGAATGTCTTCGTCCGCAACAAAGATCGGCCATGGCCTGGCCAAGGTGCTGGGTATCAAACTTCGAACGCCCGAAAACAGCCGAGACAACGTGACGCGAGGCGAATCTGTTTTCTCGACAACTACGGCCGATTCGTTCTTCGAGGAGCCTCCTAACACCGCGGAGTGGTTATCAGAGCTTACGCCTACCGGCCAGGATTGTTTCGATTACCTCAAGTCGCTCTTCCCGTTCCTGTCGTGGATCGGCTTCTACAACCTGCAGTGGCTGTTGGGAGATCTTGTTGCGGGTATCACGATTGGCGCCGTCGTAATCCCCCAGGGTATGGCGTACGCTGGACTCGCCTCTCTTCCCCCTGAGTATGGCCTATACTCGTCGTTCATGGGCGTCTTGATCTATTGGTTCTTCGCAACTTCAAAGGACATTACCATTGGTGTAAGTGGCACGCCCTTTGGATCGCGGCCCCTGTGCGCATCTTGCTAACATGACGCAGCCTGTCGCTGTCATGTCTACCGTCTCCGGGCACGTGGTGCAGAAAGCAATCAAACAACTCCCCGAATACGCAGACCACCCGGAAGTCATCGCCTCGGCTTTGGCCATCATCGCAGGTTCCATCGTTCTTTTCATCGGATTGATTCGCGCCGGATGGATTGTGGAAATCATCCCTCTCGTCTCCCTTGCCGCCTTCATGACGGGCTCTGCCATCAATATTGTAGCCGGCCAAGTACCCGGCTTAATGGGTATCAAAGGTTTCGACTCGCGGGGTACCACATACATCGTTATCATCAAAACTTTGCAGGGTCTCCCACGCACGACACTCGATGCGGCCATGGGCCTAACGGCTCTGTTCATGCTCTATTTCCTCCGCTGGGCTTGCGGATTCGCCGCCAAGAAGTTCCCGCAAAAGCAGAAGTTGTTCTTCTTCTTGTCGACGCTTCGCACCGTCTTTGTCATCCTACTCTACACCATGATCAGCTGGCTCACCAACATGAACCATCGGGCCAACCCTAAGTTCAAGATTCTCGGCGAAGTTCCTCGAGGTTTCAAACACGCCCGGGTGCCTGAAGTCAACTCGTCCATCATCAACTCCTTCATCGGCGACCTGCCCGCCGCCGTTATTGTCCTGCTCATCGAGCACATCGCCATCTCGAAGTCGTTTGGCCGGGTAAATAACTATGCCATCAACCCCTCGCAGGAGATGGTCGCTATTGGCGTTACCAACGTCCTGGCTCCCTTCTTGGGTGGCTTTGCCGCGACGGGATCTTTCAGCCGCACGGCCATCAAGTCCAAAGCCGGTGTGCGTACCCCATTCGCCGGTGTTATCACGGCCGTCGTGGTCCTACTTGCCATCTATGCGCTCCCGGCCGTCTTCTTCTACATCCCCTCAGCTTCGCTCTCGGCCGTTATTATCCACGCGGTTGGTGATCTGATCACGCCGCCCGACACACTGTATAAGTTTTGGCAGGTGTCACCGTTCGAGGTTATCATCTTCTTCGTGGGCGTCTTTGTTACTATCTTTGACAACATTGAGGACGGTATCTATTGCACCATCGCCCTGTCCTTCGCCGTCTACCTGTTCCGTGTCCTGCGGACCAAGGGTCGCTTCCTCGGCCGGGTTCAAGTGCACTCGGTGCTGGGCGACCACGTTCTCGGCCACGACAGCAAGCCCGTGGGCGAGTACGGCACGTTCGAGCAGACGGCGCAGCAGCAATACTCGGATGCCAGTTTGTCACCGCCAAACCGCAACGTCTTCATCCCCATCGGCCACGACGACGGATCGAACCCCGAGGTGGACGTGGCGAACCCGTACCCGGGCGTCTTCATCTACCGCTTCTCCGAGGGTTTCAATTATCCTAATGCCAGCCACACGCTTGACTACCTGACGACCCACATCTTCGCCAACACACGACGCACGACCATCGACCACAATATCCGGCCGGGCGATCGGCCTTGGAATGACCCGGGTCCTAAGAAGGGAGAGCAGGAGCGTACGGATCTGCCGACGCTCAAGGCCATCATTCTCGATTTCAGTTCTGTCAACCACGTCGATGTGACGTCGGTGCAGCAGCTCATCGACGTACGCAACCAGCTAGACCGCTATACGGCGCCAGATGTCGTTGACTGGCACATCGCCTGCATATCGAACCGCTGGACCAAGCGCGCTCTCGTCTCGGCCGGCTTTGGATACCCAACGGAGCGGCCAGACGGACTGCACCACCGCTGGCAGCCGCTGTTCAGTGTCGCCGAAATGGGGGGCCAGGCTTCGGCCGCCGAGGCCGCCGAGCGCGACGAGAACGAAAAGGCTCTGGCCACGACGCGGCAGCAGCAGCAGCAGTACCACGCCGACAAGACCAACAGCGACGAGGACGACGACATCGAGGACATTGACGCCGTCGAGCGTGGTGTGGGCGTCTCGACTCCGAGCTCGGCATCCGGCAACGCCGCCAAGGCCGGCGCCGCCGCCGCCCGCTCCCGCACTCCGCGTCGTGCCGTCGTCCATGGCTTCAACCGCCCGCTCTTCCACGTTGACTTGACCAGCGCCCTGCAGAGCGCCATTGCCAACATCGAGGCTCGCCACCGACACTCGCCCGCGCCAGCGCCTGGTCCCGAGGGCGATGCCGCCGTGTGAGGCGGATCAGCGTGACAGCAAAATCCGTGCTTGGTGGTGTGCTGTTAATATCGGTTGTTTGGGTTCTGGTTTGCAACGGCGTATCGGCGTGAGAATGGGGGACGGGTATACCATGTGCGATGATGATTATAAAAAGGGGTGTGCCGTGTTGTGGTGGCTTTACGCCAAACTTGTGTTGTGTCCGAGATGGGTGAAGGAGGGTCATGTCCGGCTACGGTCCCCCTCCAAGCCCCTGTTTGGTCCGGCCTGGTTCTTACTACGGGTCGCATGACTGCGTCCCAAGTTCTTATGACGAGAGGTCTCCTCTCCCTTATGATGGTTGTGGTGGTTTTGTACTTAGGATACCTGCGACTCTTAAGGACGTCGCCCAGCTCTTGCATAGCGAAATCTAATTCCCTTAAATACGATCCTGGTGGGCTCCCATGCTCCCATCAGAGAAAGGCCCCCCGTTGTCTCAGTTCACGCAAGTGACGTTCAATTACCACGCTGCCAGAAATCAGCACGTGGGCATCAAGGGCTTTTTATACGTGAAGAGGAAAACGGAGGACGGCTGGATGCTGTCACATCACGAGTATGCATGGAAGGGGACGCTCGGGAAAACTGGTATTGATTGCTCTATCAAAATATAAGGTATTGGCATTCGTGGCTCCGCCATGAATGAGATGAACGGTGTGAATGAAAGTAGACGATGTAGAAGTAGGAGCAGAAGGAATAAGGAACAGAAGATGAACTGAAGTGCAAAGCAAAACTCGGGGCATGATGAAAGCTGGCGCGAGGGTTTCGGTGCCGGGCAAACAAGGGGATATAGGTGTAGAGTTCTGGGAGGATATGTACGTGAGCGGCCATAAATATTGACAGAAGGAAGCAGACAGGTTCCCGCCCCATGCATGTCGCCCCGGGGTCCAAGGCCCGCTCGGCCGGAAACCAATAAGACCTCTTCCGTGGCAGGTCACAACCACCCGACAACTCGGTCCCTCGCTCTCATCTGGCACGCTTGGCTTCTCGGTCGCTCTCGCCGCTCCGGCGCTTCGAGCCGGTCGCGGCCGGGGCGGCGCTCCGGGTCCTCGAGGCCTTGGCGACGCGCACGAGCTCCTCCAAGTCTCGGTAGTACGAGGCCGGGGCGCCGAGACGGGCTAAAATTTCGAGGATGCGGCCCATGCGCGACACGTAGGGGTAGAGGATATCGCCCTCCAGCTTCCACAGCGTGCGCGTGACGAACTGCGTGTCGACGTCGCCGACCAGCGCGATGCAGAGGTTCCGCTCGGCGCGGGGCCGCTGAGCGGAGCCGGGCACATCGACATTGCGCCGAATGACTTCCTCGAGGAGCCACAGCATGATGCGTGCTGCGTCCGACTTCTCCCAGTTCTCGAGCCCCCGGACCGTGTGTTGCACCGTGGAGGCGACCTGCCTGTCGACGAGGCGCAGGTGGAAAGCGCACCACGAGACGTCCTTGGTGTGGCGTGACGGGGGCTGGGGGCCAGCTCTTCGGTATGCGTCGAACGCGGCCAGGGCTGATTCGGCACGCAATTCCAGCGGCTCAAAAAGGCTGTTCGTGATTTCCTCGTCGCCTTTCATGGAGGATGCGAAGTACCGGAAGAAGTCGTTGTTGTCCAGTAGCATCCGGGCGATGGTGCACTCCAGATCTCGTTTCTGAACCACCCTGCCGCGCTTCCTGGGGTTGGCGAAGAGGTCGGGCCGGTACGTGTCGGCCGGCACCTCGTTGAGCAATGCCAGCATCCGCCGGACTTCCTGCACGCGGCGGGGGTTGGGGATGTCGTCGTCGTCGGACTCGGCCCCCCCGCTCCAGTTCTCGGCGTACAAGTCCTCGGCAAGCATGTCCAGATGGAAGCGGGAGATTTGCTCGTAGGGGTTCTCGAGCTCCCGAGCGTAGCCGTGGGGTGTCATATTCAGGGGCTTGCTGTCGCCATCGAGGACCTGTTTTGCCACCTGATCAAACAACCACAGCACATGGGCGCATTGATCGTTTTGGCAGTCGCATTCGGGAACGGGAAACCGACTGTTGCCCTTGCCAAAACGAACAGTGCGGACATGCTGGACGGACTCGACGAGCTCGATTATGGCAAAGTCCTCTTGGTCCCTCGCCTGACATTTCTGCACGAACATGGACGCTGTGGGAGCCGTCAGCTCCTCGCCGGCATTGCTGAAGCGAGCCCGGGCCGTCCTGTCTAGGTTGTCCAGGGAGTAGGTGAGGCTCGAAGGCAGTGTGACGATGGCGTCTTCAGCCTCGAAGTCATCAGGCTCGCCGTGACGATGGTGAGACTGGGCAGCAGTCTCGTTACGAAGAGCACCGGCTCGCGTGGTGGGTGCCATATTACTATCCAGGATGGAAAGCTGACCAAGGCGCTCAGTAGGGGATGAAGAAGGAGTCATTGAGGAGAGGAGGAAGAGAGAGATGCAGAGCTGGTGTCTCTCAGGACCTAGTTGATTCGGCCATGGGACGCACGAGAGGGACTTATATAGAAGGAGGGTGGAGGGCGGCTATGGAGCCGGGAGAGCGGCGCTGGGGATGAGTAGGAGAGCGATATAGGAGTGGAAGGCCCCGGCCCTCTCGGGCTTGGGTCATGTTTGCGCAAGAGCCGGGCTGGCAGTGCGAAGGGGAGGTGAGGTGGAACGCCAGTATAGGCCGGTATGATGAAAAGGGCAACGCCTCGTGGGCGGTCCCGAATACCATGCGATGGCACCATGGCCAGGATGTCAGCAGGACCTTCCCCCTCGCCAGCGTTGGTGGGCTGCGCTGGCCAGAACGGCGGCCCTGGATATTGGACGGCGTTGTTAGTTGCTTCGCGGGCAGACAAAGCCGGCCAGAAATGACGATGGCACCCGGCAGCGGGCGTTGGCGATGCGGCTGCGGGAGATACACAGGGAGCGAGCGAGAGTCGAGTATCGATTACCCAGGGCCATGAATGGGCCGCGAAGATGGATGGTGTGGAAGGGTGAGGATTGGCCAGCAAGCGACGCGGCCGGGCTGGGCAGAGGCCCTGCTAGACGCGGCGGCAGTCCAACCGCGCGATGGGAAGTGCAACCGACATGGTCGTCGATGAGAGCCCGACGGTTCGGGCTGGATGAGTGAAGGAGGTACGCAGGTACTGTAGGTACGTAGGTACCTAAGGTTCACTACCATGGGCCTCCGTTTTTACGCTTTCTGCCTTGCCGCGTACTCTTGTACCTCTGCGAAGAAGAAGCGTGGATGTGGGCCGGGTAGTTGCCCGTTTGGGAAGGGTCGTAGTCGAGAAAGGCCGTGCTGGGTGGGACGAGTTGCCGACTGCCTCTGCACAGGGCCGCATATTTGGCCCCCAAGCCCCAACAGCCAGGCCTATTATGCGGCCACCAGATGGAGCAGCCATGGGATTTACAGGAGGGACGAACTGTGCACCCCCCCCTCTAACCCTTCTAACCCCTGTTAGCGCGGCCACCCAAGCCGACCCAAGGCACTTATTCCATCTAACCCCCCGCCAACCCCGCTCCACTCCAGAAAGGCCAATGCATCCACCACGACACCAGCATCATGAGATCCATGATAGTAGATGATGTATCGACGACGAGGAGGACTCCCAGAACACACCGGATACACCTAACGAATCACGGCTGTGAATAGCAAACTCACGCCTATGCCGTCCTTGAATCCTGCGATGCGTCGCCGTCTGCTGCCACCACAAACATATGCTGCGCGATCTCCTTGGCTCCGGGCCGGCCGAAAAGCCTACGGCCGCATAGCCGTCCTTCACTGGCACCCCATTCATCACTGCGGATGTGTGTGTAGACATTCACACACGACATTCGGCCCGGAACCTCGTACCGGGCTATCGCAGGAGGCATTGGAGGCCCGTTCACACGTGCCGTGGCCCAACCCTTTACCTTCGTCTCTACCCTCTAGATACCTCTGACCGGCCACTGACGATCCTCTAGGCTCCCGTTGCCGGTTCCCTGTGTACAAACATAGCCATACTCATGACGTACAGGCTTCGACCTGGAGCCACCACCAGTCCCTGAGAATGAACCTCGGCCCGGTGTAGTCACGGTTCCTCACCCCGGACATGTTTCCTGCCTGGTACCCAGCCCTGTCGTCGCCCTGCAACACACACGCCTCCACCCTCCCTGGATGCAACTTTCTATATTCAGCCCATGGCCTTGCCACTCTCCATTCGTGCAGATGCGGGCCCCTGGATCTGGGCGGGACGGGTTCCCTCCTCGGCTTTGCCAATCATGTTCAGAGACGGGGACATGTCGTCGCCGGGATCTGCAGGCAAGCATGAGAGTAGACAGGGCCTGTCTGCTCTGAAACGGGCACTTCGTTCCTCGGCCAGTGGGAGGAAAGAATCTTTGTTGTTCCAGAAGGACCCGGAGCATGGCGTCGCCCTACATAGTGACATGTCGGCGGCCCCTGGTCCCGATCCGCAGATGCCGTCTTCCTGCATATTGGACGAAGAGGGAGAGACATGTCGGATGTTTCTTGGACACAGCACGAGCTCTTGATAGGCCCCCTTGCGCGTCCTTTCTATAAGCTCATCAGCTTCTGCATGGAATGTCACGGGCTGATTGGCCGTAGACCGTGGCCAGTCTGGTGCCGTGCCGGGGCCCCGATGCTTGGCCGGGAGTCTGTCCCTCTCCGCAGTGGGCGCACCGGTCGGAGTCAGCCTTGGACATCCCTAGTTCCTGCATGGCTTCTTCGATGTCCCGATCGAAGACCCTTCCACGAGGCCCGGTTGGCTGGCCCGCCCTGGCAGGGCTATTTCCGCCACCGATGGGTTGGGGGCCAAGTATACTTACTCATTATACAGGCCGATATCAGAAGACCAGGGAACCGCTACGGATCTTCTCCAAACGTAAATTACACCTCTCCGTGCCCGGCCAGTCATGGGCTTGGATGGCGTCTTGTTAGTCAAGCCGTAAGTTCATCTTGCCGAGACGATCGTACGGGCGGTTAACACAACCGACCACTCATCACCACCCACAGCCTGTTTGAATGAGAACTCCGCCATGCGCTTCGGTGCGCTGGGTAGCGCCGCCGAATGTGTTTTCATCTTACCGTTGTTTTTATCACGGATGCAGGGCTCAGGCTCCACGCCAAGAGATGCCGTCTCCATGAAAATGAGGGGGACCAGGCCCCGGGGCACGGCCGGCCCCAAATTGGCGCCGCCCGCGAGGCGGCTTTCGCTACGGGCGAGGCAGAGCCCCAATTGCGGGCGCCGCCTCGGCGGCACCGACCACGACTGTACGTGCTGTCCTGGGCGCCAGAGAGCGAGCGGTTCTTACCGCCCGCTGTGCATCTAAGTAAGCATGGCCCCCAAGCCACCGACCGCGCCGGCCGGGACAGATGTCGGCGTGCGGGGAACCACGAGTGGCTATTTTTAGGCCTCGGCTCCGCCAGGCCCGATGTGCCCGGCCTGCTGCCGCCGCGCCAGGACGCCCAGGCCGTTCTCTCTTTCCCCCTGTCCGAAGCGCCGTCGCGCCGGTCCAAGGCGCGCCTGTCAAGTCACCGCCACCGCGGCGGAGGCGGTGGGAGTTGGCCCGCCGGTTCCCATGGCCTTATGGGCCGCCGACCTTCTCCCGCCCCATCGCCAAGGTTTTTTTCTTTTCTTTCTCTTCCCTGCCCCCGGGCACATTCTGCTCAAGCCCGTTGGTGAAGCGTGACGTCCAACATGCCCAGGAGGACCGGAACCGCGGGGCACATGTGGCGTCTCGCGAGCAACAAGGCTGATAGACCGCCCGACACGCTATGGTCCACCCGGCTATACCCTGGCGGTGGGGTAGAGAGACATAACTACTCTCCCAAGAAGGCGTGGATTTAAGACGTTGTCTCTTCATAAGAATATGCAGAATTTTACTCAACTGGTAGTTGAGTGTCCGATCCTACACGGCCGAGCCGAGATCAAATCACCTAGGGGACTGACTTGAATGCACGCACCCTGTTGGCCGACGACTTTTTGCGTTTCTACTCACAGATGTCGACCGTCTCCTAACGCCCCTTTTAGCAAAATTGATCCGTGGATTCCGTGATTCTGCTTAATATGGCCACCGGATTATAAACAAGGCCAGAGGCCCATATAATGTCATTTCGAGCTTACAAAGATTCCTACTCGCTTTTCAAGCAAGCATCCCAATGTCTCTAAGAGATTCAGGTTCTGAGTTATCGCCTCGAGAAAGCAAGATACGGGAGAGACGTGAAGCACTTTGACCAAAGCAAATTCCAGGTCTGGCATATCCGCAATATAGCGAGGGGTGGTGCAAATTTCGTACTCATAATATCCCGGCCCTGTCACCTTAACCGACTGAACAGCGAGCGGTACATTACTGCCTACATCACTCCGCGTGGCGGGAAGGCGAATCACTCATCCGACTCTGATGCCGCTGGGGACCACGTTCTCTTCTGCGCATATTTAACCAAAAAGCTTCTGCAGGATTCCAGCGCCACCCCCTCCAGCAACGACACCGGCGCCGGCACCGGCAGCTGCGTCCTCTTCATCGTCCTGGCCCCAGCACAGCCGGCCTTTTTGCCCTCGGCGGCATCATCGGCTGCGGTATCCTAGGCATCCTGGACATCTTCGGCATCCTCGGCGTCCTCAGCGTCGGCGCTAGCGTTCTTGTCCATAGCGCCGTTGGCGTTTTCCTGCTGCTTGTCCTTTTCAGCACCGTTGGCCATATCGCTTCCAGGCTTGGCACCATCAGCAGCACCGGCTGCGTTGCCACCAGATTTCTCGTCTCCCGTCATGGTTCCGTCAGCCGCTTTGTCTCCGTCTTTAGCACCTTCGGCGGCGTCAGCCTTGTCGCCAGCGTTCTTGCCTCCCTTTTGGGCATCGGCGCTGCTCCCAGCATTCTTATCCGCCAAACCGTTGGCAGCGCCGTTAGCTGTGCCACAGTCAGCGTTTCCATCGTTGGTGTTGGTGTTATCATTCGCCCCCTGCTTGGCCTTGTCGCCGCCGCTGGCGTCGCCATTCTTTTGATCGGCGTTGCCGTTTCCTGCGCCCTGGGCGTTGTCTTTGGCGTTGTTACCAACAGTTGCGTCTTCCTCAATGCCAGCGGCATAGCCATTCTTCTTGGAGTTGTCGTTCGCGCCCTCCTTAGCATCATCTTCGGTAGCGGCATCTCCCCCATCGCCAGCACTATCGCCCTTCTTCTTGTCGGCGTTTCCCTTGCCAGCATCGGCGTTCTTGGTGTTGCCCTTGCTAGCGTCAGCAGCATTGCCACTGTTTGCCATCTCGGCGCCGGCATTCCCAGCATTGGCAGTGCCGTTGCCGGCGCCGGCCATGGCACCCATGGCACCCTTATTGCGGGCCTATGCCACTCGAGTTAGTACTTGAAAACAGGATTATGAAAGCATTGCCGCTGTGAATTCAGGTGGCAGTACAGAGCGCACAGTGCCCTAGGGTGTTCAGAGGTAAAGAGCTTCGAGTGCTTACAAAAAGGTAGTACGAAGCTACGTCGCGCCGCCTCTGGAGGGGCTGGGTCTGAAAGACAGGGGCGGCACAGACGGTGGCGGCCGAGACAACGGTAACGAGGGCGCTGAACTTCATTTTGAAGGATGACCGGGTCCAAGACAACAATAAATTGATACGAAGCGGTTGTTAAAACCGGGGTTGAAGAAGGGAAAATATAGGACAAATGGTTGAAAAACGAAGGCGGAGGCCGGCCCCTATTGCATGAAAAGAAAGGACGGAATAAGAAGAGAAAACTTGCAGAGCAGTGTGATGAAGAAGCCAAACTCCTGAAGATAGAAGGATATGCCCGGTATTTTATATACCCGTCAGTTGGACCGGACCGGCCGCATTCCTTGAGTGTTCACCTCAGCCGTGACGACATGTCGGCCTCCGGACCTAGGCAGAACCGCGGGGCAATGCACCCGGGCTGACACGAGCTGTTCGTCGTCCACCGAGATGCAGCGGGTTCCCCAAACGCGAGGCAGGATGGTGGCACTCTCAGGATGTCGGCGTCGTCAACGTCTACGGGGGCCCATGTTGCTCTGCGTCGGCCAGTGTCACCCCGCGTCGCTCTATAGCCGGAAAGGGTCAAAAGTGGAGAGAGACGTTGCGGTACCTGCTGGGCAGACCCAAAAATGTGGGAATATGCTTAAACGAGACCAGTATTAACAATCCCACGTCCCAAACTTGTTACGAGGGATCGCGTGCGAGCAGGCGTCGTCTCCGGTCCCGATAGTAACCGACGATCTTGGCCCCGAACGGTGCCATGTTTCATGCCGGCTGGCCGTTTGCTAGACACCTCCTCCCCGTTCCCCGGATGGAGGGCGGCTGTGCGGAGATCCGTGTTGATCTTTCGTTTGGAAACCAACGCAGACTACAACACCCGCTGGCGCGGCGATGGTGTACTGGCTGTCGCGCGACGAGGATGGCGCACGCGCGTCCGGATTCGCATCTTTTCGGTTGCCGCTGGGCCTGGCTGCCATGGCACGCGGATCATGCGTTGGAAGTGTAGGACTCGTGGTCCATTCGCACAACACGGCGTCTGCAGGAAGGGCGAGGCCCTTTGGGTTAGGTTGCTCGGCCGTCTTCGAAATACGGCCACCGCGGCTGGGTTATACACAGTCTGAAGGATCCTCGTGCAACGGGTGGCAGGTTTCGACCAGGACCCTGCATGGAGCTTGCATCGCCCATATCGTGGATGGGAACCATCCCATTTCCTGGCCCCGAGGTTTGCCGAGTCGTCGCACCAACAAAGGCTCGCTCAGCCGCGTTGGACAGGGTCGGGGTTGTCTGTCAGCTGAGGTCGTTTTGCATAACTTTTGAACAAGGTCGGTTGACCCTGGTTATATTTCAGTTATGCTCATGTAAAAGCCAAGACATACCATAGGTGGGCAACCTACGCTCGACTTGGTATCACGCAATTTCGCCCCCAAGCATTCATTTCGAGTGACAGGATTCCTTCCTGTATGCCAGGCAATTCCCCTTTCCAACCTGGAATGCGACTGCCGATCCTATGACTACTTCGTACAAAGACAACCAAGCAGGTGCCTTACCAGCCGTGCGTCCCCACAATACTACCGTGGAAGCAGCTTCGGAAGTCGCAGACGCCGCTCCCTCTGCCTCTCAAACCAGCGGGATCAAGAAGCACTCACAAAGTAGGTACACACTTGCTGTAAGAAGAGGAATGTACACCATGTACTTATGTTCGTGCGGTTTGTACCTATGACGCCCTCTCGCCAAGCCACTGATGGCGTCCAAGAAAGAAGTCGGGGCCGCTCGACGGCCTAAAGGCGTTGGCCCATACTTCCGCTACTCCAATATTTCTACATACGAGTACGAACGGCCTGGTCGACATTCCCCAGGCCGCATGCAAGCCAAGATTACCATCCGTGCAGGACCCTGGACCGAGCCGCAAAAGGAGAGGTCCATCCAACCTTAGGTGCTTTTTCAGCTACCATGACCCGTGCTGTCGGGTCGACCGGCAGCCCCTGTAGGACGGGGCGTGGCGATCGATCCGATGAAGAAAATCATCCGGAAATATGACAAGCATGACCAAGTTCCCACCGACTCCCGCCGTTGGCCCAACATCCGACGATTTCATTGCTTTTTCGTCTTGACTCTTCACATTGCCTCCTCGCGTTGCTTCTTGAGCCGCTTGTGGCCTTCTCCAAAATCCGGCTCTTCGTCCGTCAGGAATTGGCCCCGCTGCTCGCCTGGAGCCTTCAACACCGCAGCTGATCCAGCTCTCCAGGCATGGCCAGGCCTCAGGGGTAGCGCAGGGTCGCCCGCTTGCTATGTGGCCAGGGCTCTTTTCGGCAGTTAACCCCGGCGCTCCAGATATGCCGTATTCGCATTCCACGCGCACGCGTCGTGATTCGTCGGTTGCCGCAAACTAAGGGGATAGCTCAGACCACGACTCGCATGGCGCCGGTTGTGGAGCGAGCGGCTTCCAACAGGGTTCGACCGCCCCTGCCCTTGGCCGCTACTGGCGGACAGGCGTTCGGCTTCTGGCGGAGGCCGCGAGGTCGCCCCAGGTTGCTTTCGCATGGTCTCATTAGCAACAGCACCACGGATGTGTCTAACACGGGGCTCGGGGGGGCATCTACATCCCGGGCAGCCGACGCCTCTCTACCTGAAGGGGCACCCTGTAACGCAACTATGTTGTTAAACTCGGGGCTTGGGCAGAGAGAGAGCCCTATAAATCAAGTTGGTCGTCCCTACCTATACGGAGGCCACAAAACCCTGGCACACAATTCACGGACCGCCCTTCGCCGCCAGCATGCCTATCATTGCGAGTACTATGGAGGTTGGCCGCCTCATCCCCGAAGGCCTGCCGTGGTCCATCATCGGTATCGTCGTGACTGTCGTCGTGGGCGTGGTCTACACGGTGCTCTCCCGCGAGCGGCCGGTCCCGGGCTTTCCCCTGGCCACCCTGGAAGGGCAAAGCCCAAGAAAGAGCTGGCTGCAGCATGGCCGGCAAACCATGCTGGAGGCGCTGAGCAAGGTACAACAAGCCGGGCGCCGAGGCGCATATAAAGGAAGACCACGAATCCGCTGACGACAATGATGCAGTACTCCGGACCCTTCCAAGTCATGACGGGCACCGGGCCCAAGATCATCCTTCCCAACCGCTTTGCCGAGGAGATCCGCAACAACCCCAATCTGAACTTCCCCAAGGCTTTCTCCAAGGTATGTACCCAGGCGCACAGAGATGGACGGGATCATGGCTAGGCATCCAAGGTCGGGAGGCCTCTGCTAAAGGCTTTGGTGATTTCTAGGACTTTTTCACCGAGTATCCGGGTTTTGAGCCTCATAAGCAGGGGCTCACTGACGATGCCCTCATCCAAGAGACGGTCCGCACCAAGTTGACGCAGTCGCTGGGTCTCATTATGGGTGACCTCGTCGACGAGACGACGGCCTCTCTGCACGACATCTACGGCGAGGACCGCGAGTGGCAGACCATTGTGCTCAAGGATACGGTGATGGACTTGGTAGCGCGGCTGTCGTCGCGCGTCTTCCTGGGCAAGGAACTCTGCCGCAACCCGCGCTGGCTGCAGATCACCAAGGCATACACCATCGACTCCTTCATCGCATCGTACCTTCTGCGGCTGGTGCCGACGCCGGTGCGGCCGCTGGTATACTGGATCATCCCGCAGTGCACGTCGATCCGGAAGGCGGTGCGGGATGCGCACAAGCTCATTGACCCCGAGGTCGAACGGCGCAAGGCCGCTGTCGACGCCTGCCTCCGGGCCGGTGAGAAGCCACCCAAGACTGCCGACAGCCTCGGCTGGATGCATGAGGTCTCTCGCGGTCGCCCCATAGACCACGTCGCTGGCCAGCTCTCTCTCACCCTCGCCGCTATCCATACCACCACCGAGACCACCTGCCAGGCCCTGCTGGATGTCTGCGAGCACCCTGACGTCGCCCAGGCCCTCCGCCAAGAGATCATCGAGGTCATTGGCGAGCATGGCTGTGCCAAGACGAGCCTGTACAAGCTCAAGCTGATGGATAGCTTTCTGAAGGAGTCGGCACGCTGCAGCCCTATGGCCCTCGGTTCGTCCGCCCCCTTTTCTTTTCTGTACTCCCATCCTCGCCCAAACAAACTTCGCTAATACTAGGCCTCCCCCTTACTCAGCCTCGATGAACCGTTACGTGGACAAGGAGGTGCAGCTCTCGGACGGCACTTTGCTGCCCCAAGGTAGCCGCATCATGGTGAGCACAAACTACATGGACGCCCGGGTGTATCCAGAGCCGGAGCGATTCGACGCATCGCGGTTCCTGAAGTTGCGCGCGCAGCCGGGCCAGGAGAACAGCTGGCAGTTCGTGACGACGAGCCCGGACCACCTGCACTTTGGCCACGGCCAGCACGCCTGCCCCGGCCGCTTCTTCGCCGCCAACGAGGTCAAGATTGCGCTGTGCCAGATGCTGCTCAAGTACGACTGGCGCTTCGTTCCCGGCACCACCCGCCCCGCGCCGCAATCGTTCGAGGCCAGCACCACCGTCAACCCCAAGGGCCAAGTCCAGTATCGCCGCCGCCAGGAGGAGATTGACTTTGTCGCCCCTGAGTGAAGGGGAAAGGCGTAGTGTGGGATGACGGGACGCCGGTTATAGAATGATACCACGACTGCCTTATGGAAGGGGCAGCAAAGGGGTTAAAATCTTAGAAGATCCAGTTGGTCCAAATGATCATTACAAAATATAACTTAAATGAGACTTGTGTCTGCTTCTTTTTATTCAATACATTACCTACCTTGAAATTGTAGACAAGCGCTCCTTCGGATGGTGGGACGTCAAACACTGACCAGGACACACTTTTGGGGTGCTTCCCCTCCCAATCTATATCTGTAAGCAGCGGGTTCTTTGACAGTGCTTCATTGACCAGCTTAATATTCAGGGGCGGGCCGTGCTCCTTTTCACGGCGTGGTTGATACCCAACATCACCCCTTTTCCCCTGGGGCCCATGCAATACGCGTAAGCAGGTTGCCATGCCCCATCATCGGCATGCCCCGTAACGGGCCGACTAGGCACACTCCATCCGGTGCTTTTTCCAGTCGGCCTTCTGGCACTCTCGTGAGCAGTAGGCGGCCTCCTTGCAGCGTGTGCACTTCAGGAGCCGGGTGCCGGAGGGCGTCTCGGTCCGGGCGCAGTGGCGGCACCGGTCGAGGCCCATGTCCCGCACGGCGCCAACGAGGCCCGCAGGGTCCGTGTCTGTGAGGCTCTCGACGAAAGGCACGGCGAAGGTGGGGCTCAGGGCGATACGGACGGCGTGGGACGTCGCCGTCTCCCACTCGGGCAGGTTCATGTAGCCGGCGGGCAGAGCGCCGAGGCCGCAGCTGCAGAGGAACGGGGCGCCGTCGGGCCCGAGGGGCCCGAGGGGGATCTTGGCGCCGGGACGCCGGTACTCGCACGCCGGCTTGTGGTCCCAAGTGCGGCACCGCTCGGCCAAGGCGGGCAGGACACGCTGCCACAGCCGCAACTCCGCATCATCGACTTTCACGGCGCCCATCTGGAGCTCGCGCAGGACCAGGAAGAAGTTGGCGAGCCGGCCCGAGTCGACGAGGGCGCGCGTCAGCGGCAGCGCCGCCATGTCGGCCACCACAGTCCCCGCGGCGCCGTCGATGCGCAGGCACCGGACGAACAGCAGTATGACGTTGCCGGCCGTGGCATGCTGTAGGCCGAATAGGCCCGTTTGCCCGCCCTGCAGGCCGGACGCGAGCATGAACAGGGTGAAGACGGACTCCTTAAAGTTGAGCCGCGCGTCCGCCGTCATGCCCGTTCCCGAGTCGCGGCCCTCCCGCATCCGCCTTTCGCGCGCCGAGAACTGGTGTGAGGCCAGCGTGGTCAGCCAGCCGTTGTTTTTCTTGTGCGCCAGTTCCACGTTCAAGATGGGCAGGCTGTCCAGGTTGATATGTTGGCCGTTCAGGGTTACGGGCATACCCTCCGGGCCCGGCAGGGCGGGGTACACGAAACTGGACATCACCTCCGACTCCGACGGGTTTGCCAACTGAGCAATGACCTCGACATAGGCTGACTTCCGTGCGATACGCGTCCTGGCTGTCGTCTGGGCCACAGGCAGCGGATAAGGAACTGGGCAAACGAGTTGGCCGTCGCCAAACACAACATCGATGGTGTACGGCCACGTTTGTCGCAGCGCGATCGGAACCTTGTCCGTAAGAAGTCTCTTTCCCTCGGGGGTGGTGACGTCGAAACGGCCCGTCAGCGAGGCTACCCTTCCGGTGCTTTCATCCACGGTCGCAGTCAGGGTGACTGGCCCCTCTTGCTCTTTGGGATCCTCAGGTTGAGCGTGGAACTTTCCGAGGCCAGGCAGGCTCCTTGTCACAAAAACATGAGAGGCATCATTGGTTTTTGTTCTGAACACAACGAACTCATGCCCCAGACCAGCATTCCCATACACGAGCATGGCTTGTGGAGTAGCCTGGATCCGAAGATCGATCGTGGTCGAGTCTTGTAGAGCGGCCGCCGGCATGAAGAAGGAAACCGTCACCATTGAGTTCCCACTCCATCCCTCCGGGTCTTCCTCGATGGCTATCGAAAAGTCCTCACTCGTTGGGACTCCGGATGCCTTGACTTTGCCGAATGCGAGGTGCACATCAGCGAACACATTGAGGAAGTGGTCCGACGAGACACCGACCTGGAATGTCGGGGCGCATTTCTTGGTGGCATCTGCAGCGTATATCTTCTCCCAGTTGGACCGCGGCACGACGAGCGTCACCACTACCGCGGTTGGTATCGTGTTCCAGGCGTTGAAAGTTCCGGCGCTTGGATTCTTCCGGATATTGTCCACGAGGCTGCTCTCCGTGTACAGACCCTGCATGTGCAAGCCGAGGCACAGCTCTTGGAGATAGAGGTTGCCGAGTATGAGTGTCCTGTCCAAGCAGATGATGCCGATCAGGCTTCGAAAAACCTCAGACCAGTCCGACTTGATGAAGGTCTGCGCGTTTCGCATCAAGGAAACCAAGCTTCCGCGATGGAATTCGGGGTAGGCGCTGTTTCGCAGCACTTGGGCGTTCATCAGCTTCAAACCCTGCGGCTTTTCATACTGAAACATCCGAAAATAGATCTCGGCAAAAGCCTTTGCAAGAGGTTTGGGTGAAATGTGAAGTGCCTGCGATACGCCGTTTTGACCGCACGGAAGCCCGTTGCGTTTCCAAGACGAACGGGAGTGCAACTGTGTTGCTTGGTCGCCTTCTGACCCTTGTACTCCCTGCATCAAGATTTCATGAACAGGAGACACCATGGTGGCGTTTGTCCTATCGCGAGTTATTGTGTTAAGGTATTTCTATGAATGCATCTTTGGCATCTCCTGTTGCGCCGGGGCAATCGGGTCCGTGGATGTGGTAGGCGGCATTATATCCAAATGAGTCGGGGAAAAGAGATTGGAAACTTACCAATACTCAACCGCAGACACGCCCAATATGAGAGACACGGTCGGAGCGTGGCCGCAAAGGAGGCTGTCGAGCTCCGTGTGTCTGTCTGCACTCTTCCTAATCAGGCTCTCCAGGTACAGGGTGGAAGTGGCGGCGTCCCTGAGCAAAGGCGAGGCCGACACGATGAGGTTGAGAGCCCCCAAGTGGTCCGAAAGATTAGATGTGTCGACGACATCAAAGAAGTGCGGCGCACCATCAGGTCCCTGATATTCCTGGGAATCCAACACGCATGGCGACATGTCAAACTGCCGACGGTAGAACATGGGCGTCCCGGCTTCCGATGTACCAGCGCCCTGGAGCACCCGGCAGAATGTCAACGCATCTGCGACCATGAACCTCACACGGAGACCATTGTCGATTTGGGTTCTGAATGCCGCCACCCATTGCTTGAATTGAAGCACTGCAGCTGCGACGAGGCGCTCTAGACCACTAGTCTGTCCGTCAACGGCAAGAGGCGAATCTGGTGCTAGATCCGCAAAGCCGGCGGCGAGGTGAAATCCCAAAAGAGGATCTGTACCGTAATGGAGCAGAGTATTTGCTGTAACGACACCGGCGATCAAGGGGTTGGGGACTGTGGCGTCTTTGCGGGTGAGAGAACCATGTTCCCAAAAATGTCCATGGGATTTCGAAGCATCCATGATGGCGGCACTCGCGTAGGGGGCAGCGGATCGGAGGCCTGTCAAGATGATTCCATGACCTCCACCTATGGCCACCTCGCGGCTCCTCTTCAGCTCTGCGTCAAATGCAGGCTTGGACGCGGACTGAGAGGCCGCTAGACATCTAGCCCAGGTTTCTCGAACCAGCCGCAAAGTTCCCTCGTCACAGAAGGACAAGGCGGGGCCGTACTTGCTCTCGCGCCACGCTTCCAGAGACTCGGACGCACCGAGTAGCGTCTCGAGATGGGACTGGAGGAGCTTTGCCGTTTCCTCTTGGAGATATGTATCGTAATAGACCTCCCATAGAGTGTCGTGATCGATGCTTTGATGGTGGTCGACGAGCAAGGAGAACAGTACCGCGTTTCTCGCTGGGAGGGAGAGATAAGTTACGGCCCTGGATGCCAGCGGACGCAGCTGACTTACCGATCACAGCCGTCTCTACGTCACAGCAGGTGAAGTCGAGCTTGCGCGGCGCTACAAGCAGTTGGTGTTAGCTTATTTGGACTCGGAGGCGAATGGGAAAACATACGAAGCCCTGAGTTCATATGCGTCGTGTAGAGGATGTTCCGGATATCGCCGCATCCCAGAAGCAGGACAGAGGCATCTTTGCCTTGGGGGAGATCTCTGGTGAGGGAGACGGCAGGCGTGTTGCCCACAGCATAGAATTGCGACACACGACTGGCCACGGCTGGGGTGAGCATTTTGAAGTGCTGCCGGATTCGTTGCAGCCTTTCTGAATAGGGCCCTTGAGGAAAGTGGGAGAAGGAAGTGGTAGGTGCCAGGGATGGGATGGGGACGTGAAGATGTCAAGCTCCCCCCCACCACAGGTAGGCGCAAACCTTCCTTCCCTGCAGCTCTTTACTTTGGCCGCCACGTTTTATGTCGCTTTGACCGGCTAATTCCACAGCTGTCACATTTAGAAACCAACCATCGGCTCTTCCGGGAGATGCAACAGCGGTGAGAAGCGACTCTCTGAGGCCGATGTGCGGTGAGAGCCGTTTGCTTTCTAAGTAGGACGCAGGTAACTCATAGCAAAAAGGCCATATGCTGAGGGTGGAATAAAGGTAAGGGTCTGGGGTCTCGCGGGTGGGGTCGAGCGGCTGTTAGCGGCCGGAATACCTCCGACCTCCGGTATCAGGGAGCTCTGGGGTAAGTATCCCTGTCTTCAATAGGGCTTCAAGTGCTTGATGCCAGACGGGATGCAAATCCATGAGAATACCCGCGGCAATATAGATTCATAAGGAAAGCAATGCATTTAACAGCCATACATCGGTAGAGACGGTATCCTGAGTTTCCATCCTATCTGATTACATGTATTAACAACTCGATAACTTCTCAACCAAGTACTGGAAACTGACATAAGCAGACACAAACCGTCTTGCCAGGCGTACACAACAAGGAACATCCCGTAGACTTTCGACCCATTATATTGCGTTTCGCCAATGTCCTCATTAGGAAATTTCGAAGAGAATGCCAGAAGCCAGACCCGAATCGTTCACGACGACGAAACGCTGGCGCGCCCAACCCTGCTCTGCCCAGGGTCTGTCCTCCCGGTCAAGAAAAGAAGATAAAGTCAGCATGAATTCACCGCTGATAAAACCCAGAAAGTGCTCTCGTTCCCCTCCCGATTCTCTGTTGTACATCCTTCGCCGTCCCATCTCTTTCGAAATGCACCGAAGCCGAACCACTGCATCCCAGCATGTACTCCGTAAGTTCCAATCCAGTTTTGACCGCGCCCCTGGAAACGAAAACGCCACGGCCTGTCTTGCAGGCGCCGCCATGTCCGGCCTATTGGTTGTGGCCGAAGAAGAGGTCGTCGCTGTGGGTAAACATGTCGACCGAACTGTCAAACGCCTCGTCGAACTTGCTATCCGAGCTCAGCATGAGCATGTTGGGGTCGTTGTGTGTGAACTGCAACAGCACGTCGTCTTCGCCACCATTGCCCATGCCCCCCATGGGGGGCAAGCTCGTGGGGTCCACGGCCGCGCTGATCATGATGTCGGGGCCCGTGACGCTCGGCTCCAACTCAAAGTACCGGTTGCAAGACGCCGGCGGCGACGACGACTGCGAAAGCTCCGGCGGCTCGTTATACTGGCTGCCGACGCTCTTTGCCGGCGAAGCCGGATTGGACGGCAACGCTTCCCCCGCGGTGCCGGGATGAAGCGACATGTGCGACAGCTGCGAAACGTACGAATGCACGCTTGCCACAGACGGTGAGCGCTCGCCCAGGGCGGCGTTGGGGCTCAGGGTCTGCATGGGCGCCGTCGAAGCTCCCAGGCCCGGTTGGAGGTTGCTTGGGTTCATGGTTGTGCCCCCCATCGATACATCCTGCATTATCTCGCCCAGCAACTCGAAATCGGTGTCGTTGTCGTTGTCGTTGTCATCGGCCCCGGGGGAGCTGGGCGCTGAGCAATCCGAGTAACCCGACTGGGACGAGACGGACGAGATGGACATATTCTTCTTGCGTGTGCGTGTCGACTTCTCCTGTCGCTCGTCCAACTCGGGCCGGTGCTTGCGTGGGCGGCCTCGCTTGACCACCTTCCTCACCACGCCGTCAAAGGCCCCGATGCACATGCCACGTTGTTTGTGGCGGGTCAAGGCGTCGTGTCGGGCGAAGCTGTTTCCGCATTCGCACGGGTACGGCTTGATGCCCGTGTGGATCTTGGCATGACGCTTCAGGTCGTGCTGTCGGACGAAGCACTTTTGGCAAGTCGGACACTGGTACTGACGGTCGTTCAAGTGCGTCTGGACGTGCGACTTGATGTTTTCTTTGCGGCCAAACCGTTTCAGGCAGTCCTCGAATGTGCACACCCACTTGTTGTCCTGCGGGTCGGGACCGTCGATGTATTGATGAATGTCGTCCATGGTGATGCCCGTGGTCGTCTTGGTCTGCTCGATGTCGATGTCGGCAATGCTAGCCGCGCTCGCCACGCTAGCAACGGATTCGGTTCGGCGATGCGAGTGGCCGCGTGGTGGCCTCTCGCCCGACTCGGACTCCTCGCCCGACATGGAATCAATAGCCGTGTCGGGCGGCAGGAGGTACGGCTTTCGCTCCGATGCTTGTCTGAACTCATGCATCAGTGGCGTGATGGGGGTCGAGTGATGCGAGAAACTCGAGCTCGCGCTGAGCGGGTATGGCGGTTCGGGCATGCCATCAAACGTTGGAACCACCATGCCTCCGCTCATCTGACTCATCTCCAAAAAGTTGTTGTTCGCGACTGGCGGCGCCTCAAACGAGCTGGTAACCGGCATGGTGTGGGAGCGGGACGGGCCAGGCACGGGGGCCGGGGACTGAGTTTCGGCAGCCTCCCGCATCTCATCGAAAGTGGTCTTCGGGCGGCGGGTACCGCGAGTCGGCTTGAGCGTCTCCTCCATGGATTCGTCATAGCCTTCCATGAAGCGCTGCGGGCCTCGGCTCGATTTGATAGTGGTTCTGCCGTGCGGCGAGTCCATTGGTGTGATGGGAAAATAATCTGTTTGCGTTCAGTCGCCCTCCCCGGGTACCGTGCATGGACGGCAACACTCACCTGTGGCGTTTTGATGCGGAGGCGTGATGGGTCTCGGGGCGTCTTCGAGTCCCATGTTCTCGAATTTGGCCACCCTGTCCATGATGGTATTGCTCACGCGGCGGGAACTCCGGCGCGAGCTCGAGGTCTCTTCCTCGGAAATCCATCCGGGACCTCCGCTAGGGCTCTCGTTGAAGTGCATGAAGGTGGGCGTGGACATGGTGCTGGAGGGGTAGAGCTCGAAGTCCTGCGAGCCGGCGCCCATGCCGCTATTGAAGTTCTCCTGGCTCTTCTTGACCATGGCGTTCATCTGCTCGTTGTACAGGTTGTACGACATGTTCAGGGCGGGCGCGGGGCCCTGCAGGCCGTCAAAGCAGGCGTTGGGGGCGAAGCCCTGGGTATGGGGGGTCCCATGGGGGGACATGATGTAGTTCTCGTCGTTGGCCAAGTTCGCAAAGACTGGCTGGTGGGAGCCCGGGCGCGCTAGACGTTGCTGCTGCGCTTCTCGCAGCACGTGCTGCGGTGCACTATTGTATCCTGCTGCGTTAGTAGTTTCGCCTACCGTCAGGAAGTCCTGGCGGACCAGGGGCGAGTGCATGTGTTGTCGGCGCGTGTCGAGGCTCATACCGCGTCGGTGGGCCACACGCGGGCGCCCAGCCCGCGCTTGTTGTGGTTGCGGCGGTTGCGATTGCGGTTGTGATTGCGCCGACGAGGCATGCGGGGGGGGCGGGTATGGCGGCAGGTTGCTGGTGCTCTTGACGGTTTCCATGGCTGTGGGCGTCGAGTTCTGGCGTCTGTGTTGGCGGTGGTGCCGGGCCGGGAGACCGCTCGGGGGCGGATTGGATAGCATCGTGAAGGAGTTGAGGCCTGAATGTCGGTGGTGTCGGGTGTCGGTGGTGGTCGATGCCTACTACAGGCTACCTACCCAGGTCCAGTCCTGGGCGGATGTACAGAAAGAACCTAGGCTCAGGTCCTGGGTGGGAGGGGCGCTGGGCGGCGTATGGGCGGTGGATGGATCCCGTAACTCACGCAGCGCAAGCCAGTCTCTGGCTGGGCAATCGGAATTGTTAGATTGTGGTCAGCAGCAGCAGCAGCAGCGAGCGAGTCTGGACGGCGAGAACTAGATCACGATAGGGCGGTCGCGGTGTGCGAGCCAGGGACTGACTCGGCAACGCAGGGCAGCGATTGACTTTTGGCGGTGTGAGGTGTGGTGCGGTGACCCTGCCAGGAACAAGAGGAGCTGGTGGAAAGAGAGCCCACAACAAGAGAGAGATCTCTGGGGATTCTGGATCACGACCCGGCGGCAGCTTGTCCTAGTAAAAGCTGCATAGCGCACCCCGGGGGCGCTTTGTTGATACGAAATGCGCAGCGTTGCCTGGGTGACAACGGTGTCTGCGATCTCCCTGCGGCCCCAGCGCCGCGAGTTACTTGTCTTTCCTGGGCTGGGCCTGGATGGGCTCTCGACGGCACACGACAGGACAGGAACGGGCAGCGTCCAATGCCAGTGGGCGAACGCTGGCACCAACACCGGCGCCAGCGCCGGCGCCCAGCGCCTGCGCCCAGCGCCTGCGCCCAGCAGTGTGTCCACGCCCCGGCTCCAGCTGGACTGGCGAAGACTGGGGAGGTGCTGACGCCGCCCATAGATCCATCCATCCATCCATTGGATTCTGAGGTACCCCTCGCCCACGCGCCCACCTCGATTTGGGGGGGGGAACCCAAGCGAGTAGGGTACTCGCCTGCCCGCCAGCACCCGCCAACAGGCAACCTTAATTGCCTCCCATTGGTGGTGGGACTCTTGAACGTCATTGGCTCACTTGCGATCTCCCTGCTTCCGTGCTACCTCGGCGTGTACTTCCAAGGTAAGGTTCTTTTTTAATTCCAAACAGCCCGGTCTCCCTGCCGGCGGGCAGGCCACCCTCGCACCCGTGGCACGCCCTGCCCGTACGCAAAACAGGGCCGGAAAAACTGCTCGTTCCACCGATGCCATTTGACATCGCGAAGCTCTCGGCACTTCTGCGGTAGCGCGGCCACATGGCGTGTTTTTCTTTTGGTTGTCGTTGTTTTTGCTGCTGCCCCTTCCTCGCTTCCCCCTTGGGCGGCGCCAGAGTTGACCGCCGCGAGTCCAGGACCTGGCTCGTCTGGCTCGGACTGGCTGAGCGCCCAAGCTACGCAGCCCCCAGGGGTCGCTTACCGACCGGCCGACCGCCAGCTTGCGCGCGCGACCGTCTGGTTTCTGGTCTGGTGCTACGCCCGGCCATCCATGGGCCTGAACGGTCCCATCCCAGCTGCCAAGCCTGCTGGGTATGGTCCGACGCCTGCTGTTTCTTACATCATTCAATTCCCTGCCTCCCGTCGCTCTGGGCACGCTCGCAGGCATGGGATGGCACGCTCCAGCTGGTCGCAAGCCAGAAACGCGGGACCGCCCATCGGCACTGGAACCGAGGCCAGTGCCCCCGGGCTGACTTCAGGCCAGCACTCGCACGCGTTGGCTCGCTCATCGCGATGTGATGGATGTTGCCTGTAACGCTATCCGCCCCTGCTACCGTCGGACCTACGGAATAGTAATCCATCGAGGCCCCATCCGCCGTTTCCATTCCGCGCGTGATCATACCCACGAGAGCAATTACGGACGACGCAATGAGCCTAGCTCGGCGACATTCTCCCCACATAGCTCCTGAAAGTCTGGGACCATGCAGGTGCAGCCCAAAGGGGCTGCTTGGCTTAGCGACATACCGCAAAGACGGCTTGCCACGGGCGGCCAATCCGCGCCCGAATGTGCCTGACGTGTCATACCGATGATAAGGTGGTTCCGAGCCGGTCAGAGACGGACGTGTTGGCGCATGCAATGAACCTGCTTAGGGTGGCAGGAGGCCATTCCAGGCGCACACCTAACACGACGTGTTTTGAAAACCTTTTTCGTGGAATTGTTTTTTCCGACGGTCAGCTCGGGCTCGTGTGCCTGGCTACGTGCGGCTGTTGCCAGGCGCGCATTAGTGCCCTGCGTGTGCGGATAGCCTAGCAAAGGGCCGTTTTCCCTAAGGAGCCCTTTCCACTCCACCGTCGTGGTCATGAATCATATTTGGGGCTGCAGGTTGTCTATCCCAGTTGCCCGGCTGCCCAAGCAAGCACCCGAGGCTGTCGACCCGGGCCAATGGGCAGAGAATCCCCCGCAAAACCGTCTCATGTGTATGTATGTACGTACATGTATGTATCACCTTGCCGAAGGCGACAGGGGGCGGATGAAGCAAGGAGACGCGGGAAAGCCAGTAGCTGGACACGGGACGCGGCGAGCCTGTGCAGCGGAGCGCAACCCGTCCTTTGCACTACCATTCTGCCACAGCGAGGCTGGGTGACTATTTACCCTTGAAAACGGGCTTCCTCTTCTCCCGGAAAGCATCCAAGGCCTCGTTGCGGTCCTCAGTGTTCACCACTCGCTCATACATGGCATTCTCGACCTCTTCACGGGCCCAGCTCACGGCCTGGAGTCCCGCGCGGATCGCGATTGGGCCTCCTTCGCAGATCTCACCGGCCAATCTCACAGCCTCCGCCAGGGCCAGTCTGCGCGCCCTCGTCGCCATCCCTTGTCCGTCTTTCTGGGCCTCCTCGCCGGGCGCCACGGCGTCCCGCTCGTCCTCGGGCAAGACCTCGACTAACCGATCCGCAAGGCCCAGGAAGTAGGCCTCGGGCGCCGAAACGCGTCGGCCCGTGAGTATCAGGTCCCGGGCGCGTGCCACTCCGATCAAAGCCGGCAGGCGGTGGGTCCCGCCCGCTCCGGGGATAATGCCGAGCCGTGTCTCCGGCAGGCCGACCGTCGCCGTGGAGGCCAGAACGCGGAAGTGGGTCGAGAGGGCGAGCTCAAGACCACCGCCGAGCGCAAGGGAGGAGATGGCCGAGATGGTCGGGATCGGTAGCGAGGACAAGGAGCCGAAGGTAGCGCGGAGGTTGGCGAGGAAGGCCGCGGTTCTGTCCATCGTGGTTTTAGTCTCTCACGCTGACGTTGGCGAGGGATCAAGCTCGAGGGAAACTGACTCTTCGGGTGTGAACCCCCGCCGCTCCTTGAGGTCGGCGCCGGCACAGAAGCTGGCGTCGACAGCACTGGCGAGGATCAGAGCTCTCGTTGGGCCCTTCTCGTCGACCCCAGCCGCGCCGCCGAAGCGCCGGGCAGGCGGCACTTCTTGGCCGTCTGGTGTGTACTGTGCCTGGACGTCGTCGACTTCGGCGCGAAGGGCGGCCAGCAGCGCTTTGGAAATGGCGTTGCGTGCCGAGGGCCGGTTCAGTTCCAAGATGCGGATGTGGCCCGAGTTGGGGGCCGGCAGGTTAACAACATTGATCACGGGACCGGCGTCGCTCGAGTAGGCCCGAGTGCCGCGGAGTGCGGGCGCAATCGTGCTCAGTCGTAAGCGTATCCGTGGCGCCATGATTCAAAGTACGTGGGTGGTGTTCTCGCAATTGTGCGTTGCAAACCGTCAGCCCCGCGCTGTTGACTTCCCGAGGTTAGACATTCCTTGAAGCTCGAGCTCTCTTTCCACGGGCGCTTGGTATGCAACGTCTAGCCGCGGCTAGCGCCGGGGAAGGGAACGGGTGACACATCCCCTATGCCGCCAGCTACAGCCCCGAGATGTATATGGGCTGCGCGCCAGCGAAACTCTTTACAGATGACTTGAGGTCGGGTCTGTATCGATCCCGAGCTTTGCGCCGGGCCGAGCAATCTAGTAGAGTTTCGCGTCAAATCCGATCAAGGGAAAACGGCGGCAACCATGTCGAGTGGTATGGCCTAGGTAAGAACATATTTGTAAGGTCAATTTGTGGATGAGCCGTGTTCCCGACCGCAGATTACAAAGTGTTGTTGGGTGATTCAAAACAAGACGATGGATCTGACTTGCATTTTATCTCTCTTTCAATCGTACTCCGGCGCCTAATGGCTGCCGCGGTGTACACTCTTTTCTTAGGCCATAGTCATCCTGTGACAATTCACTCGTCGGAATACCAGTGGCTCGGCTTCCAAAGACCTGCCTTCTCCTCAACGGTCCATTACGCCGCGGCGTGGCAGTTCCGTGTACGGCTTCCTCTTCAATGCATTTGCCGAGTTGCGACCAACCAGACGAGCAGAGAGGTTAGAACATTCAGCACCGCTTCGACATGGACCTTTAGGTGCAGCCCTAGGAGCCGGTGACATCCGAGACGAGGTCGTCCAGCTGGCGACGCAGTTCTTTGGCGAGAATCCGGCTGCACCCGACAGATTTGAGCTGTACGTGATTTTCTTGGAAATGCGAGATTCATGATATGTTACCGCCGCATAGGAATGTTACATGGAGCCTATACCAGCCACATAAAGTTCCCTGTTGTACGTGACGCCCCAATTACACGAACCAGTTCTGCAGATTGATTATTGGTAGCTCCCAGAGAAAGAAAACCGGGAAGGATATCGGCAACGACGAGACTCTGTCGAAAAGGCGCAGACGAACTAGTGTACCTACCTGTCTGGGAAGCCACGACATCATCCTTACACCTAATGGTCTACAACCAGAAAATGCGACATGATGTCGACGGTGATGTTGTGCATGGGTTTCTTAGTGGCCTGGGCTGCCCCTGGTATACCCGGGCCAGGCAGCAGGAGCTCAGCGCCATTGCTGCCTGGCGTGGAGCAGGTTGGAAACTTCAAGGAATCCTACGTGCTAACCTTCTGGTGCCTGTTAGCCCACGTAGCCTAGTTTGAATAGCCATTCCAGGGGATTGGGTACCTGTTTGAAGCGCCTCAATCCAAGCGCGACTTTCTCATAAATGATGTCCATTCCGCGGCAGATACCCACGCTTCTTCCTTTTCCTGATCCATCCGGGAGACAATATACACCGTCGCCCTCTACTCTCAGCCTGGAGAAAAGCAGAAGAAGCAGGGCACCATGGCAACCAGAAGAAGCGCACGTCAACGGCTGGCAGAGGAGCAGACAATAACTGCCGACGTTCCAACCAAGTCTCCGTCCCGGGCAAAGGCGCCAGCAACCAAGCCCAAGGCCAAACCCGCAAAAGCTACCGCCGGGCAAGCCAAGGAGATCAAGACGCGAACTGATACCCATGCCAGCCATGGAAAGGACTTTTTCCCCTTGCTACCGCCGGAGCTGATGGCCATGATCCTGGAGCATATCAAAACCCCTCCGGCTATGAGCGTCCTGGCCAGGACCAGTCGGTACTTCTACAACCTCATGATGCCTCGTCTCTATCACCGCATTAGTGTGTCGGTCGCGTACCATTCACACATTGCCAAATTCATACGCACCATCGAGCCACTTCTCAGCATCTCCCAGAAGAAGACGCTCAAGAAAGTAGGCCAATATCGGGGCCAGCAGGAACGGTACTCGACGGCGCTGGACGCGAAGGCAGTTCCCCTCAATGTCCGCTTCGTACGGCAGTTGGTCGTCGGCCATATAGGCCCGGGGCGAAATCACATGCAAATCTGCATCCGGTACATTGAGGAATTGCTGAAGAACCTGCCACATCTGGATGTGCTGCATGTCTGCATCTGGACTCCGTATATATACACCCTACCACCGTGCCGGCCTTTGGTGCTCTGGCCCCTGACCCGGTATGGAATCTGAGCTGACAACGTCCTTAGATCCATGGCAGAAAGCATCGCTTCTATGCACAATCTCCAAGCTCTGTCCTATGTGGATGCTGAGTCAGAAGGTGAAACGGCGAATGCGCTGTGTCGGCTCAAGAATTTGAAGCATCTCGACTTCAGTCGACTTCCCTCCTTCAGCTGCTTACCGACGGATGTTCTAAGCTCCCTAATCAAGAACTCGGCGTTCACCCTTCGCAGCCTCAATGTGGCTGACGTACTGTTGCTGGCCGACGTCTTCAAGGAGACGGACACCCAGGGAAACCCCGGCGATGGATGGATCGAAATGACCTCTTTGCATACCTTGCGAATGGGATCCCCCTACCTTCCAAACGCCGTGCCTGAGTTTCTGAGGAGATCAATCAATCTTCTCAAACTACGGGAATTGGAGGTGGGATATTTCCGTCCGAGCATCGGGAATGCACTCCCCCTATTTTCCGAACTCATAGCCGCTTTTGGAGAGGCACATGGCGGCGCTCCTCCGGCTTTGAAGAGGTTGACACTGAACTTGCGAGGCCTCGGTGCAGAAGCGGTGCTACCAGTGCGTTTGATCTACTCGCTCGACACACTCACGAGCTTGACGATCCACGGCTTCGACTCTTCCTTGAGCGTTTCGGAACCGGCGCTTTCCGACATGCTGCAGCGCGCAATTCTGAAGCAGCGGAACCTGCGATGTTTGAGATTTGTTTGCTGGGGTCTGTCCAGCCACGGGCCGCTCCCATATGTGCCGGCGGCCATTGTTCGCAGGCTTGTGAAGGGTCTGCCGCAGCTTCGTGAGTTGGACTTCGCGCTCGCAATGGACGAGATTGTAAGTCGCGTTGCCCTCCTTGGTCTCTTTGCAATCCTGCCCCCGTTGATGGCGCCTCGGTGTGCGTGTCAAGTGCTAACTCGAATCGAGGTACCAATGTCACGCGCCCTGCTCCGCGGTCCCAACCTGGCGACCGTCAATATCTTCAGCTTCCAAGTCCACCCCACACCAACCCCCGATGCTCTCGACCTCGTAGGCATCATGGCCCGAGAGTTCCTGTCGCACAGCTCCGAGATGGATGCCAAGAAGCTGCCCGAGGAGCGAGCCCCGTTCATCTGGGAGCGCGAGTTTGGGCTGCGCAGGATAATCGTGAACAACAGCAGGGCGTTCGACCTCGCCTCTACATTCGGCAAGCCCGGGAAAGGATCGGGGAACCGGAAGAAGCCACAGAGCCACGAGTTCACACAGGGAGACCAATACCGTGTGTTATATCGGGAAGTCCCCGTGTCTGAAATGGCGCACCTTAACCCCAGCCCCGAATCTTTGTGGCTGGATTCAGTAGAGAAGGACCTGGCGTGAGTGAGGGAACATGCACGGCGCGGGTGCAATATGAGCATACTGCTACCGCATCAACCAAAAGTGAGAGGTCTACCATCTGAGAAGCAACGGAACCTACTATAGAAGCAAGAAGTTGGCCGTCTGACCCGGGCAGATTACCTTGGAATTGCCTCTGGGGCCGCCGGCCATGTCCATGGAGCAGCGGGTGATGCGGTGGCGCAGGCTCACAAGTTTAGAGAAGCGTGGGATGGTGGGTTGGGTAGCCCGGGCAGCGGGCCTGCCGTGACAGGAAGGGCTTCCGAGAGTCGTGGCCGGGCGGGAGGCGTCCTGAATCGTATTCGGGTCCCCCAATTTCGCCTGTTTCGACCCTGTACGTAAGGAGATACGATGCCCGGAGCTGAGCCGGAGGCGGATCGCTTGATCCCCATCGGGCCATGGACGTGGGCCTAGGCTGTGGATGGGGGGGGTGGAGGATTGACGACCCATGGACTTGCACCCCCCAGGCGATGGGACGGGGCCATGGGCCCTACAGTGTGATCCCGCGTGTTGGGTACGTTTGTCCCCCGATCCACTGATCCCAAGGCCGAGCCAAATTCTTTTTTTTGTTCTTTCCGTCCCCATACCGGTGTCTACTCACTATCTGAAACTGCAGGCTAATTAGGTAGGTACCTAGGACGAACTGAAGAAAACTTGGAGCGTAGGGCGAAGCTACTGTGTAGCGCCAGAGGCGAATGACATCAAACATGTAGTTTTATGGAAACACGGCGGGAATCGGTAGATCTTGCAGTATAGTAACATTGGAGGACAGATCCCGTTCGCCTCTTGGGGGCACAGACTTTTTGGGAGCTGCGTACCTTGCGTAAGGCCGCCCTGCCTACGATGGATTAGGCAATTCCATCGGGAGCTAGCCCGCAACCAGCGCGGCCGACAAGTCTCCAATCTGTGGACGCGGGGCGACCGGCGGCGGCAGGCAGACCGGTCTATTTTTTTTTTTTCAACTTTTCTTCTTCTTGTTCCCTATCTCCTTCTTGTTCTTCTTGTCCATGACCGATCGGGAGAGGAAGGGTGTGTGTTTTGCCCAAGCAGGCAGACCCGACAGGGGTCAGCGGGTGACGCCTGCGGAATCGGGGCATCAACCGTGGTTGCCGTATCTCCTCTCTCTCTCTCCCTTCGTCGACCTCCCCGTTCCGCCCTCACCCCCCCTGTAGAGTCCCGATGACCTGGAGATTCCACTGGGAGATACGGCCTTTGGGTTTGTTGCAGCTTGTTGCGCCTACGCAGAGGAGGGGGAGGGTGTGGAGAGAGCGCCGGCCGACGCTCGTAAAAAGACCAACTTTTGTGTTAATCAACACGGACCGGCTTCCGTCCTCGCCCTGACTGCGGGGCACGAAATGTGCGCGCCCATGCCCGGTCCCAGCTCCGATCCGCTGCATTTCCGAACCCGACCGACCGACCTGCTACGTACCCAAACACCTGATGCGCCCGGTAATCGCTTAGTCTGTCCCGTATCAGGTTCCGCACAGCCTCCTTTTTTCCCCCCACCAGCCTCACCCGATGCCGCGAAGCACGGTGCGGCACGGCCAGGAGACGGCACGCAAAAGGCGAGGGCGTTAGGCGTCGTGGGCAGTGGCTTGTGTGCGTTCGGTGGCAGGAACCGAGGAAGGTGGTTTTCTGTATTACATAGAAGATATAGCTTGTCTAACAAAAGGAATAGCGAGATAGCGACAGGGAAAAAAGTGGCCCGGCCCCTTTTAATCATCAAACCGCGAGACACCATTATGGTGACCCCGCGGGTTCGGCGGCCGCCGTCCGCCCGCCTCGACGTCGCCGTTCTCCCAAGGGGACGTTGCGGACGACGGCGAGCGCACGAGCTTCGCCTTGCGCGGGCCCTCGCTGGCGGTCGAGGCGACGTGCTCGTCGACGCGGACGAGCTGCTCGTCGCTGCTGTTGGTGTCGCCGCCGTCCAGCGGGCTCGTGGCCACGGTCCACTCCTGCTTGACGTTGATGTGCGTCGTCGCCGCGTCGCCCCGGCCCCTCGGGCGCGCCTGCGACAGCTTCGACTTGGCGCCCAGGCTGCTCATGGCGTACGTCGACTTGTCGCGCTGCGTCGAGCCGAACATACGCGGGAACACGAGGCTGAAGAGCGACCGGATCGCCGGCATGCACGCGCAGATGATGCCCACCGGCGCTTCGATCGTGGACCAGTACCCGACCTCGACGTAGTCCTCTGGCAGGCGGGCGTCAGCCAACCGGGCCTCTTTCGTTTTGCGCCTGCACGCTTTGGGGGTGTGGGGGGGAAATCACTCACGAGTGACGTTCTGCGTCGTGCCGAATCGGATCAGCGACTGCAGCCGGAGGATGCTGACAATGGTGACGAAGAAGCCCACGGCGAACATGAGGATGATCTGGAGCTTCTTCTTCCACGACATGGACAACTGGAACAGTTCTGGTCGCGCGTTAGCTGGCCGTGATTCGGAGCCGGTACAGGGATCGGGGGGGATTGCGTACGAGGCAGGGGCAGAACGATGGTTCCCATGTCCAGGGCAATGTTGATCGCGGCTGCCGACCACCCCAAAATGTTGATGCTGATGCACTGGGCCTCGTACTCGCCGTCCCATCCGAGCCAGGCGCCGTCGATGGGCTGGCACTGGAAAGCGAGAATGAAGTCGTAGGAGATGAAGTACGCGCAGTTGAGCGCAATCATGACGTAGGCGGCATATCGGAACGACCGTTTCGGAAACACCTTGAGGTAGAAGCAAAGAATCGAAATCTTGGTGACGGCCAGGCAGGTGATGTAGAGCATCTCATCCCAGTAGTAGTACTGGCCCTTGTGTTAGTCGGGACATGCGCCGCCTGCTCCCGGAGTTTAACCACACTCACGAAAAGAATGGCGTTGATCGACTCAAACTTAACCCTCCACATGTCCAAGCCGAGGCCATGTTCCGAGACTATAAGTAAGGCGTCAGCGCGTGTCGAGAAGCAAAAAGCATACAGGGCTCGACCCACGAGGAATCGAAATGATTTGAAGCGGAATCATCAAAGCCTGGTTTGACGAATCGTCAGCAAGACGGGGTCTTCAACGGTGGACCAACAGAAGGGGTGGGGGAGGGCAAGAGAGACATACAACCGCGAGGCACATGAACCAGTCATCGAGACCCCAGGCCTGCGCGCCAACGTGAAGTCGGGCGAGAATGCGAAGGAAGAAGGCCGCCATGCCGACGGCCCCGAAAACGACGCCCACCATCCACACGACCTCGGTGCGGTCCTCCCCTTCCGCCATGACGCCGAGCGTTTGGCACATGCCCGTCGAGAATCTCTTTGTTACTGAGATACGCGAGTCAGTAAAGAGGCGCCCACGTCCCCACCGAAGAACACGCCAGGCTTGCTCACATAAGGCATCCTTGATGGTACAGGATTCCAGGACACAGAGCTCGATCTGGGCGTTTAAAGGGGCGTTTGTGCAGATACATGTGTTGTTCGTGGGGGCACACGAGGATTGCTTGGCGTTTCCAAGTATACATAACAGCTGTGGTAGGCTTCCCCGTCAGTCTCCCGGGCCAGAGTCGAGCGGGAGGCCGGTGTCCCGACTTACACCACACTCCGGGGGCTTCAATACTGGCGCAGCCAGGGCTCCATCTGCTGTTACGGCGGCGGCGAAGGGCAAGGCGAGGGCAGCGATAGCTGCCGCGAAGGAGAAGAACCGCATCTCGGATGAGCGTCGTCGATGTCGTCGGCCGCTTCGAGACTGGTGGTGGTTTCGGGTATAGGCAAGATGGCGGGTCCGGTCGTCAAGAGATGCCTATACTGTTGATACCAGCTCACGGAAGGTTGCACGATGATGAACGGGTCCCAAGCCAAAAGGAAAGACGACGGAGGACGGGCGAACATATGGTTCGAGAAGCCACACAGAGCGGGTTTCCCAATGTACCCACGGACAAGCATATACGGGACAAGCATGGACCCATCCAGAGGACCGGGGCTGCTCGTTGTGAAATGGCCCCGGCCGTTCTGTGTGGGCCGATCCCGGATGCTGCAGCATGGAGGAGCATCTCATTGCTGCCCCGAGGAGCCAACCGGTACGTGCCTCATCATAGGCCACGGGGGGACGGACTGGGTCTCTCTTCTCGGCCTGGTCCAGTCGGGGATGACCACTGTACATGCAGGACCAGCGTCCCTGGGCGTGGGTTTGGGCGCGGCCCCTGTCGCGCTGCAGACCGGCGAGCCTCGAGGCCCTGGTTGCGGCAGGCCAGCCTGTGGTACGGCCTGACGGAGGGCGTGGCGAACCAGGCCGCAGCAAGCGTCTACTGACGTTGCTTGCCCCCTCGCTTGTCCCCTTGCCCCATTTCATCACCTGCATTGTTCCAGCCCAATGATGTTCAGCTGAGAGAGGGCTAGGGCTGCCGTGAGCATGTGCTGCTCCATGCGGTATCGAGGCTACATTGTGGACAGCACGCTCGCACCGCTGTGGGATAGACGTAGTGGGGGTTGATACTGGTGGGGGGCCCTGCGTCTATCCCGATCTTCCCACGGCCTCTCTGGGGCTGGGTGAGGAAGGGTCCGTTCCGGATTGGACGGTCCGCGGGGAGGGGAGACTCTCACAGGCAGGCAAGAAGGGAACGGAGGCGGCTTAACGGACCTGGCGACCATTTCCCGGGCCTGATTAGGGTCTGCTCAGGTTCGGTCATTCTGTGGCCCTGCCCTCGCGTCTCGGTGGACGGCGAAGGGCTCTTACCGATACGACGCTGTCACGGCTCTAGCTGTCTGGGATTAACGACTGGCAGCTTGCCAATCGCTTAGCGGGGTTGCCGCGCCTCTGCGCGATACAGGCCGGTAGCGGAAACCGGCACGCTCGAGTCACCTTTGGTAATTAGTGACTAAACGACGGTCCTGGCAGTCGTAATCACGTATCAACCATTTTTGTGCGCCGGGGTCTGGCCATGGCCGCGGGCCTGGCTACTAGCTTCTGCTCCTCCCTGTTCCTGTCTGCCTTGTGCAGCCCTGCGCTGCTGGGCGGATGGCGGCAACTAGCTCGCAGCGGCCAGAGATGGCCCGGGGGTGCCGTCGATGAGAGGCACGCGAGCTAGGCGCAGTTGGGCATCGCGTGTGATGAGCCCTGCCATCGCCCACACTGACGGTCCCTAGTATCTGGGTCCGGAAATCCATCATGTCGGTCCAGATTTCCGGACTCGGCATGGCCTGGGCACCCTGGGCCGGCGCTCCTGTGCCTGGCGACGAGAACGTTACTCGATGTAACCACGACCCGCCGCCGCCCTTCGCGAGAAGAGGCCCTTTCGGCCATGTTGCCCTTGCTCGCCTTGCCTGTTGCTGGGGGTCTCCAGCCTTTGGGCACTTTGCCGTCGCGAGGTCGCCAAGCCCTACCTTCGACGCTGTTCCGGTGTGCCCCGGCGGGAGAGGCAGGCATCCATGAACGCTCCCTTTTCCCCGGAGGGGCCTCGCTTGCGGGCCTTGTACACCTCTCCGGGCGCACGGTAAACAAGTCGAGAGGAAGGAGGGCAAACACTGGGGGACTGGGACTTGCACAACACGCACAAATTTCTCAGGGTCGCATCGCCGCCGCTCCACACGAGGCACGCCGCGACACTGGGTTCCGCCTGCCGCGACGACGACGCTTATGCACCAGCGTACGCGTTCGCGGGCTCGCCCGGTTGACTATCTGCAAGTAAATGCTTCCTCAAGTCAAAGGTACCTACCTATCTCTTCTATGGATCCGTGACGGGCCGAACGTTGCAAGGCGGGAGGGGTCGTTGGAAGCTTTATTCGTCCCGGCCGTTGGAGGTACAATAAAAAGCTTTGCTGCCAAGGTGCCCGGCACACGATAAGCATTTACGCAGTCTTGTTTCCGACGCCATCCTCCTTGGCCGAGAGGTGTATACTCCACTACGGCCAATACACGCAGGGCAGGCCGGCAACCATCCATCGCCACCATATTGGCATCGCCAGGGAATGCAGTTGTACATCCGTCGTACGATACGGCATAACGGCTCAAGGTGACATCGAACATGGATACCTGGGTTACATTCCGGCTTGCCTGCCAAGTCGGCTGGCTGGTCGTGCCTATTCTCCCGGCCCTCCCCGCCCGCACACCCGCAATGCCCCGAACCTTCCCCCCAACGGGATACGTATTTGCAGACATGTATACGACTATCGAGATTATCTGCCGAGTGGTGCGCAGATACGACGCTGCCACGCTCACCGACGACATCCATTGGAGCTTTTGGTATGGATTGCCCACTGAAACCTACACATAATTGCCCTACTAGAATCCTTTTCCTCGGCTCCATGCCCGGTGGGTGGGCAATGCCGAGTAGAAGGTCCCCGGCCAGGTTGCAGCCACCAGCTGCGCCGTCCCGGCGTGGGCGCAACCAGGAGACTGGGGCGCATGACTTTTGCATCTCGCTTGCGCATCCATCCTTCCATCCCCGTCACATCGTGAACTGGTCAGCGAGCACAGAGCGAGCCGGTTACGGCTCGGATGCCGGCTGTCGCTGCGACCCCTGCTCCCTTCAGTTCGGGATTATAGCACACCGTCTGTGTTACAAGACATGCTAATGAAGGCACGTCGTGTGAGCCCCGCTCTACGACGGGTGCCTAACAAATGCCGGATTGGCTCGGCATTTGGCCGTGAAACAAACTAAACACGGCGTTTTGGGCGCTGGGGTCACTTCCAGCTGTACGCCCACTCCGCCGCTGGGCCGTACTGGCAAACTCGCATGCTTTTTGCACGATCACGATTAATTAACTCGGTACCGATCTGATTCGGTATTTTGGTATTTTTGGTATCTTGGTATCCTCTTTTTCCCCTCCGTCACAGGGAGTCTTCTTCCTTGGACTTTAGCCCCGCTGAGGTTTCCTGTCCAATGCAACCTTTCAATGGCATCGTCATCAGCGTCGCCCCATGGTGGAAAGGTTGCGGCCGAGACCAAGCAAACTTCACCAGAGGAGCCCATACCCCATGCAAAGGAGAGATACATATGCTACATATCCCAGCGCCGCGCTCGAAAACACCAAAACTCTCGGTGGCTCTCTCCTTTCCTCATCCCGACCATGGGCTGACCTTGGACGGCGGACCAAATCCTCGAACACGGCCTCGACAAACCGCGACATGGCTTAGAAGCCCAGGGCCGAGTTGAAGGCCGCGGCCGTGCTCGCGTCCTTGGTACCAAGGCTCTGAACGGTGGCCTTGGCCTGCTGGCAGAGCGCCTTGGCGGCGGCGTTGGCGTTGCAAACGTTGGTCAGCTGGTTGCAGATGGCGTTGGTGATGATGTTGGGGTTCAGGGCATCCGACTGGCCCTTGGCTACGGTGGGATCAGTGGGCAAGAAGGTGCCCTCGGTGGCCTTGCGGTTGGCGCGGCCGAGCTGGAAGTCCATCGTGGGCGTGCAGTTGCCGAAATCGGCAGCGCCTACGGAAGAGGGTACGCGTCAGCAACCGATCCGTCTCACTTCTGGGCGTCTCGGGCCCGTCATCCACGTGCCGGGCCAGCCGAGGGTCTCGGCAAGCGGCCGGGAGCCGCCCCACAAGCGGCCGCCGTGGTCGGGGCGCCGGGCTGCGCCATGCCGCTACGAAACAGACGAATGAAAGGAGAAAATGAATAGGAATATCACTCACCAGTATCAGCAGCAGCACCCCCAGCGTTGCCGGCGTTGTTGTTGTTGGTATTGCCACCGGCATTGTTGTTGTTGTTGTTGCCACCGGCATTGTTGTTGTTGTTGTTGCCACCGGCGTTGTTGTTGTTGTTGTTGTTACCGGCGTTGCCGTTCTGGTTGCCATTCTGGTTGTTGCCATTCTGGTTGTTGCCATTCTGGTTCTGGTTACCGTTCTGGTTCTGGTTACCGTTCTGGTTCTGGTTACCGTTCTGGTTCTGGTTGGCGTTCTGGTTACCGTTTTGGTTCTGGTTGGCGTTCTGGTTGGCGTTCTGGTTGGCGTTCTGGTTGTTCTGGCTGTTCTGGCCGTTTTTCTTCTGGCCGTTGTTGTTCTGACCGTTGTTGTTGTTATTGTTGTTGTTGTTCTGACGGGCTACAACAAGGCCAAACTCGTTCCGGGCCTCCATGCCGATAGTGGCAGCCGCAGCCTGCGAAGCGGCGAGGGCAAAAAGAAGGGTCTGCTTGAACTGCATATTGGCGGTTATGTGGATTGGGCGACGGGGTGTTTTGTGGGTATGAAACAAAGGGTAGATCGGAAATAGTACGAAAGAATGGAGTTATAGGCCGACTAGCGGGTTGAAGCGATGATGTACAGTGAACGAAGAGAATAAAAAACGAGATCTACTCGGTGAACGAAAGGAAGAGCGGGCGGGGAGGAAGAAGCTTTGGTTGATGGATGCTGACGAAGAGGCGAATGGGAGACGTCGTCCCGATGACGGATTATATACGCCGGGCGTTCACAGGCCTCCTTGGCTGTGCCCAATCTCTCATGATGGAGGGCACCCCGCATGCAGCGGTGATTCGAGCATTTCCAAGCCCCGGACGAAACAAGTACGACAGATCGGACGGTTCGGACGGTTCGAGATCGGCTCAGAATCGGGGCCAGACGAGGGCGCAAAGACCAGGATCTTCGCGGTCTCCGCCCCTTGATGCCGAGATTGGGAAGATCAAACTGAAGCCTGATTCAGACGACATGAACTTGGGACGACTGCCCCGGGAGCAACCCAGGCCGCGGGCCAGGGGAGCCGCTGTCGTGATGCCTTAGTTACAGCCTGCCAGGGAGTGGGCCGAAAAGGGGGGGTGGCTAATACGTCCCATTGGACCGTGAACGCCCTGTCAAGCCGCTGACAGGCCGAATATAACACGGGGTGGGCAGAGCCGCAAGTTCGGTCTCGACTGGTCCTGCCGTTGCTGGGTTTTTCAGTCCGTACGGAGGGAGACGCTGGGCTGCTTGGCCGTTTGGCCGCCTGTAACCTGTGACAGCTTGAGCCGCTGGTCCAACCGCCCACCCCACAACATCGCATACAATACGCCCTTTCACGCAATACCCCGGCATCGTTCACGCTAGCGCCCGCATGTTCCCCCGAACGGGTGCGGTCAAACGCTACCGCCGTCAGCCTCCCGCTCCGTTTCCAATATATACATGGGCAAGGCCGGTTGAGATCCGCGCCCAGGCCCGGTAGCTTGGAGCACGCAGATGAAGTGGTAGGTGCCGAGGCAATTGATGGCTAAACTCCATGACGGCCTTTGCCTGTTGCCGCTTTGGGGCGCCTCGTCTGCGATCATTTCCGGCGCTCGACCCCTGGACAGCCTGACGGCGGCAGCGGTGCCCCCAGCGCCTGCGCCGTCAAATCCGGTGGGGATCTGTAGCAAAGAAGTGCCCATGCCCGTCCGCGGTGCTCACGTAAGTCATGCATGCCGGTGCGTTCGTTACCCAAGCCGCGCAGACAGGGTCATTGCGCAACCAATCCCCCTGTTTGCCCCGATAGGGCACGGCGGCAACGAGGCCTTGCCCAAAGACGAGAGGGAAACACCCCAAATGGTTTTGTCGCCAAGCAACGGATTGCGCGTCCGGCGAGGGGGAGTCTGAGTCTGTTTGCACGCTGGCCGTGCAGAACGTGGTATTCTCAGCTGCTACAGTTTCGAAACCAGGCGCCGTTTGATCGGACGCCGGGTGGAGGGCGGGGGCCCCACATAGCCCGTTAGCTTTGCTTCAATTGGCAATCTTGGCTCATGCCTGACGTACATAGGGAAGTTACTTGGTATATCCCATGAGACGACACGGACCGGCGCACCGTTCAGGAGATGGACCGCCGCCATCCCGCCTGATCGCGGTTCTCGGGGGAACAGTTCGGAGGAAGCTGGACCCGCCCATTCCCCCCTCTTTGCCGCCTCGTGGCCGTCGCCTGCCACCGCCGCCAAGCCATGCCTGTACGACACTGGTGCATAGGTAGCCGAGGCTGTCGACGGGCACTTCGGGGCGAAGCGCCGACAACGGGTGGGGATGCATCAGCCGCTGCGAACGGGGACTTCTTTCAGTCCTCGCGTCGCCCGGCTAACCAGGCCGGGGGCCCTTCAACTCTTGCTTGCGCTGTTCTCGTCGGAATTGTGATGCGCGGCTGTTGCTCGCTTAGGACCGCGAAAGGCCCGTTTGGGCCTAGCCTCAGGTACATGGTCCGCTGCGCTCTCTCGCCGAGGCCCGTCGCTTGGGTATACTGGCCCCATAATAGCAGTAGATCGTCACCCATATCCAGCCTGTCGTTCCCTTTTTCTGCATGGCTCACCGGTGAGGTACCATTCGGCCATCGTCCGGTTCGAACCGCGCCTCTTTGCGTGGGCATTAGGGCTCTGGTGATGGAGGCGCGTGTTCGTCATATTCCGCGAATGGTGGAGTGTATGCGCGTGTGCATCCGAGTCGGCGTCGGGAGAGATCCGTTCCACCGCGTAGTAGATCCAAACGAGCATGTTCTACCAGAATCCACGTTTAGTATCCATAGTTGACATCACCGGCAGAAGCGGAATCGAGAGCATGACTGCAACAGTTGTGGTATCAAATCAGGCAGACTATTCATCTACCAAAGAGAGCAATGACATTAGTGAACGCCTCGGTGCCAAGCCCCTTGCCTGCAAAACACGACAGATGCGCTCCTTCAAAACGCCGGCCAATCGACAGGGGCCGTCTGCCTATGCTACATGCCAATCATCGGCCCTGAGAGGCAACATTCATCGAGACCTGCCTCTGTGTAGCGAGGAAACTAGCATGCTCCGTCCCCCTAGTGACAGCGCCACGCTCGCTGTACAAGTACTCTAACCGGACCGCGTGGCCAAGTGGCTAACGGTCAAGGGCAGGCCCATGTGTTGGGCCGGGCCGCATGGGTCACGGCATGATACGGGAGCATGCAGCGTTGTGTCTGGGGGCCAGGTAGAAGGCAAACGCGCCTACTCTCTATCGCCCCAGCTCTTCCAATTCTTTTTCGACTTCTTGGCCTTGTGCTGTGGGGTTTTGTTCTTGCTGTTCGCAGCCTTCGACTTCTCAGACTTCTTCGAAAACGAAGGCTTTTCGGACTGCTTAGACTTCTCAAGTTCAGGCGGCCGCGAAGATTGCACAGCATTCTTGGGTGCGAGCACTTTCTACGAGCTCGTCCTGGAGAATTGGGGAATCTTGGGCGGCGGGACAGGAGTCATCTTCTTGGCACTCTCGGCCGCCTTTACCTTGCCCTTGGGCTTGGACGGAGTGGTGGTGGCCTTGGTGGCCTTGGTAGCCTTGGTGGCCTTGGTGGTTGAGCGGCTGACGCTGGGAGGCGGAACCGGCGTGCCGGCTACCTGCGAGCTTGGTACGGCAGGCTTTGTAGACTTCTCCTTCTTACTGCTGGAATTGGTAGTCTTGGCACGCTTGGTGATTTGCGCAGGTGTGGCAGCAGGCTCAGCCTCAGAGCTGCTCTCGCCGCTGCTACTGGTATCATCTCCATTGGCATTGGCGGGCTGCTTGCGTTTCCGATCGCCGTTGGCAACAGACGTCTTTCCCTTGGCTGACGAGGCCGGGGCAGCCGCCGGGGCATCGGCCATCTCCTCATCCGATTCACTGCTAGACGAGTCCGAATCAGGACCGGTCTGGGGCTTGCTAGTTCGAGACTTGGCAGCAAAAGTCTGGGCCTGAGAGTTTGAGAGGGTGGCAGACGACGGGGTGGGTTGGCCAATAGGCGTAAATCGAGGGCGAAGGCCCTGAGGCTGCTCTCTTACGGGGTGAATCTTGCGCACATACTCCTCGGTAGCAGTGGAACTGATTCGGCTGGCGCCTCCGAACTCGGCGATGCGGCGAATGTGGACGGTTGAGTCGATAGGACGTTTGACTGGATATTATAATTAGCGGGTATCCGATAGTGCCATACGGAAGCACTCACGCTGCTTGTACTGATCGCCGCCCTTGGATGGAATCATCAACTGGATTTTTGTGCTGGCGCTGAACGGCTCAATATCCAGGCCGTAGCCATCTCCCTTGTGGTTGATGATAGCACCACCGGCTTGTGCCTTGGCAAGATCGATCTCCGTGTCCTTGATGATGCTGATGGGCAGAGAAGCCGGTGCGGTAAAGTACCAGACTTGCTTGCCCTCGAGGTTTGACTTTCCGAGGAAATCGATGAGTTCCTTGTCTGGGTTCTCAGCGGATGCCTTTCGGATCATAAAGTCAGAGTTGTTCAGCCAAGCAGGGCGATCACTATGTAGAGGGTACCGAGTTAGCCAGTGTTCCTTCGCATGGGATGTTAGCTCAGGCGGTCAACTGCTCACATCTCTGTCTGGGCCGGGGTCTGAGCGACAGACTTCTGGGGGGCTGACTCGGCAGTGTCAAGGGCCATGGGATCTACGCCTTCGTCATCGTCCGACTCGGATTCGCTGGAGCTGCTGGAATCCTGCGCGGGCTTGGCCTTGGGCGCAACTGCGGCCTTCGCGGGCGACGGGGCGGGTCGCGAGGGTAGGGCCTTGGTGCTAGCATTCTTGTCCTCCTTCTCCTCTTCTTCGTCGCCGCTCTCAGCCTCGCTGGAATCGCTATCGCTGCCGCTACCACTGCTGCTGGTGTCGTCGCTGGTGCTGCTGGCCTTGCTGGCCTTGGCCTTGGCGGCTGCAGCGGGCTTGGGCGCGGGCTTGGACGTGGACTTCGTGACCTTCTTCAATTTGGCGTCTGACTCTGATTCAGACTCTGAATCTGATTCGGAATCCGAGGTGGAACTGCTGCTGGAGGGGGACTGCGCCTTCTTGCTCTTCGGAGCAGCGGCGGCGGCCTTGGGGGTGGAATTGGACTTCTTTGCCTCGGCAGCCGCAGGCTTTTTGTTCAAGGCCTTGTTGCGCAAAGCGTTGAGCTTCTCCTCGTTGTCGCTTCCGCTGTCGCTCGAAGCATCGTCGGAAGAGCTGCTATCGGAATCGTCGGACAGGTCCTTGCTCTTGGTGATGGCGGGGATCTGGGGCTTCGACGTCGATTTTTTGGCCTTGGCCTCCTTGACCGACTTGGCCATCGCGCTCAGAGAGCTCACAGAGCTTTTGGGGGCCATGACGAGTTATGGCGACGCGCAGGCCAGCGACGACAGTGAAGGGGAAAAATCAACTGTCTGTCGCAACAGCGATCGTGAGTGGGACTGGGATATGGGAAGGGTTCCGCGACTCGAAGCCAAAAAAAATTATAGCGCGTTGCCGCAGCTCGCAAAGACCAATCACAAACGCGAACGCAACAAGCGCGGAGCCCACATCAAAAAAGACTAGGTGCAGTCAGGCAAGCAAATACATACATGCCTACTTACTTCCTCTTCACCAAAGTAATAATCACACCAGGGCTTGGTTTGATAAGCGCTCTTGTAAGGAGCTGCGTACAGTCCCTATTTTCCGGTCTCAGCCTGACATATACCCAGGGCTCGTGGTCAAAATAAATCTGCGTTCCTTGGTGGATGGTCACATTGCTGCGGTCTAAGCCCATTGTGCGAGTTCCCTGAGACCCCTACTTTGCATCCATCGCGAACTGACATGCAGTGAGCAACCATGTCCTCCAACAAGCGACGGAAGCTGGAAGAACAACCACCCCAGTGTTAGTCTCTACTTGCGCCCACGCGCTCGTCGAATGGGCCAAAGCTCGTGGATTGAGCTTCTTGAGCTGATCAATATACAGTGAGTGCATTTGCTCGGCTGAAGCAACGCGCTGCACAAGCACAAGCACAAGCGCAATCCGATGAACCGGTGACTCCGCCTGTGCAGCAAGATGCTCGGGCAGGCTCGGACTTGCCGCCTCCAGAAAGCAGCAGCGGCAGCAGCAGCACGCCGAAAAAGCAAAGGAGTCCTCGCAAGAAAGCGGCCTCTGCTAGCATAGAACAGCCATCTGCCGTTCCCGCCGACCTTGTGACAGGTCCTGGGGGACCTTTAACCCCCAGGGATATCTCCGAGTCCGAACCCCAGCCAAAAAGAGGAGCCAGCCCGGAGAAGCAGTCCCTTGCTGTCCGTCTCTCAAGCTTCCAACCCACGAAATCCAACGTGAAAAAGAAGGCTGGGGGGAAACTTCAGCTGCAGCTTGCTGGTGGAGAGGTATGCTCCCTCGGCCTCTACTAGAGCTGTAGGCTAACCTGAGCAGCGTCTCGTTATACTGGGTAGCTATGGTGTAAGCATCGTAAGAGGCGAGATTACGCTTCAGGGAGCTTTGCTCAAGGCCTCGGACAAGGTTCACTGGGTCCATGCTCCCTACTGCTATGCCTTGCCGGTGCTCCGATGCCCCGATGAGGAAGCTGTGATTGAAATTGAGTCTCACCCAGCGGCCGAGGGTTTGAGGAGTCTTGGAAGGCTATCACCCCTTTTCCGCAGGCTTTGGAACGATGATTCGTCGTCGGGGGCCACCTCGAAGGCCAATCCCACCTTTACCATAGTATGTGTTGACACGACATTGGCGCTATTCCCGCTGACCGGGCCTTGACAGATCTTTACCTCTGCCGACGCACCCAAAAAGGTGATATTGTTTGATTTGGTGTCTCCGCCGGAATGGAACCGTGAGATGGACCGCATAGTGAAGGCGACGCGGGCCAAGCCCATGTCTGTCATGGTGACTGGGCCGAAATCTTCGGGAAAATCCACATTTGGAAAGATCCTGGCGAACCAACTGCTCACTGACCACGCGGGCGGCACCAAGAAGCGACACTCAAACGGCATTGCTGTTCTCGACCTTGATCCTGGTCAGCCGGAGCACTGCATTGCTGGCCAAGTTGCCCTTGTCCACATCACCGAACCCATCCTCGGGCCGTCGTTTTGTCGACCGTCATCCGAGCTTGGCGTCCGGATCCTTCGTTCCCATACTCTTGCTTCCATGTCCCCAGATTCGAACACGAAACTCTACCTGGAGGCGGCAACAGATCTTTTCAACCACTACCGCAACCGTCTGGGCAATTGCCCCCTTATCATCAATACGGCGGGTTGGGTGCAAGGGACTGGCCTGGATTTGCTCACTGAGCTTGCCAAAGCATTGCGGCCTAGTAACCTCATCTATATGGCCCCTGGCCCTATGGAAGCGGTAGAGAGACTGCAAGAGACGTTCAAACCTGGGTCCTTGATAAAGCTTCCTTCCCAAACGACGCAAAATTCTGTGCGGACAGCTGCTCATTTGCGTACCATGCAAGCAATGTCCTATTTCCATGAAGATACAAGCAAGCACGGGAAAGCGATACAGGGATCACCATGGAACCCCGAACCACTGTCGGCTGTTCCGCCTTGGCAGCTCCGGTACGCTGGACCCGCCCCGGGAATGCTAGGTGTTACTTGTTACGACTACCAGGCACCCCCAGAGCTCCTGGCAGATGCCATCAATGGCACTATTGTGGCAGTCGTGGAGGTTGAAAGCCCACTGGCCTTTCGTCCACCCGACATACACGAAACGGATGGGCTCCCCGGTACCGATATGGATATGGACGGGACCGATGGCAAGGATTCCATGCCGACGATCCAGGGGCCGAATACCACTACAACACCAGAGGGCATCCCCGTCCTCGGCATGGACGACACTCTGGACCCTATGTACTCACAAACCATTGGTCTGGCGCTCATTCGCGGCATCGACACTGAGAACAAAATGCTCCAGGTCCTTACGCCCATTCCAGACGAGAAGGTGGAGGAGATCAACGAGAGAGGGGGGCAAATCGTGCTCGTGGGGGGCAGGTTTGACCCTCCGAGCTGGGCTTATACCGAAGACCTGTATCTGAACGCCTCGACCGGCAGTGCCGGCAACGATGAGGACGACGGGGAAGTCGGAGACCTGCTGGATGCCAAAGACGAGGAGGGCCCCCTGCCCCTGTCCCGAGCCATGGGACGAGAGGCCCGGGCGTCGGACGCGACTACACCCTGGATCGAGGTGCTTCGCGGCGACGAGAGGCGGGGCGTTGGCTTCAAAGTCTGGAGGGTCAGGAGAGACCTCGGCCGCACTGGCAATGCGGGAGAGTAAAGGAGTAGGGGCGTGGTCACGAGCGCCGCATGGGCTGCTATCCGTTCCAGTAGGAGGTTGTATAAGCACACACGGCCGGGGCAGGCGCTTATGTAAAGAAGGACGACGTCGAACGTCGCATCCAACTTGATCACTACGGAGTAGAGAGCCGGGCTTCATCAGTGTCGCTTTTTCTGCCCGTCCCTCGCTTTCCCCCTCATCGTCACCTACTCCGCTTTTTCGTCCCCACTACGGCACTCGTTTCTCCGCTATCTGCAAGAATCCCCGCCTTACTCATGCTTGCTCATGCTTACCCCAAGGTCGACCTCGTGCTTACATTGCCTGACGTTGCACGGCATATGTCCTACAAGGGTTTTAGGGGGGCGCGGGAAGATCTAGCAGAGATGCATAGATGCATTCGCCGACTGGCTCGGCGCTGCGTTGGGCAGACTTTCAAGGTTCTTCGCCCGCACCCTGGCATTTTGTGCGACTCCGCTACGGGGCATGGTCATGATATTTCTACGGACCTTGTTTTGCTTGGAACTTTGATAACCATGCCGGTCATTTTCCCGTTCTTGGTGCCAGTCTCCCGTCTCTTCTCTCCACGCTCCGTACCTCGATATACTCGTACTGGACACTGGCCGCTGCCTCACTGCTCCTTGTCGCTTTTGCTGCAACAGCCCGATCACCCTGTTAAGCTACAGTACTTGCCGAGCAATTCAGACGTGTGACCGACCTATAATGGCGTCAACCCCGCCCTCCGAGGTCGATGTCCTCATCATCGGTGCCGGTCCCGCCGGAATGATGCTTGCGTTATGGATGTCCCGACTCGGCATCAAGGCTCGCATTGTCGACAAGAGGACGGATAAGGTGTTTTCCGGCCAAGCCGACGGGTACGTTCTGGCCCCCGCTCCAACTACGTCCGGGCCGGCCAACTAACCCGTGACCCAGATTCCAGTCACGCACGCTCGAAATCCTTGACAGTTTTGGTGTTGGAGAGCGGGTATGGAAAGAGGCAAACCACCTGCTCGGTATGCATTTCTCTCCCGCGAAAGCTGCCTACATTTCTCAAGACCGTGCGCTAATTTGAGAACCAGAGGTCGCCTTCTGGAACCCGGATGCTAATGGGGTGATCAGGCGCAGTCAACGCTCCGCCGACAATATCGCCGGCTTGTCCCGGTTTACTGAGGCTGTTCTGCACCAAGGACGCGTCGAGGGCTTTTTCCTGGAGGCCATAGCAGACTCGTATCCCCATCCTGCCGACCCTGAGGGCTACCAGCTCCGGGTCGAGCGCAAAGTGCTGCCCACTTCCCTGTCGATCGACGAGGATACGGTGGAGGGCGAGGACGCGCATCCGGTGACGGTGACGCTGCGCCACCTCACCGAGGAAGAGGCAACGCCGACGCAGAAGCTCAGCAACCTGAGCGATGGGTTATTCAGGAGCAACCTGGCCGAGGATGATGTGGGACGGATGCTCGCACAGAGCAAGGACCGGGAGGGCATCCGGGAGGAGACAGTCAAGGCCAAATACGTTGTGGGCTGCGACGGCGCCCACAGCTGGACGCGCAAGTCGCTGGGTCCCGAGTACGAGATGCAGGGAGAGATGACTGACTACATCTGGGGCGTGATGGATATTGTTCCTATCACCGATTTCCGTAAGTCTTCCATATCTTGGGGGGGGGGGCACGGGGATGAAGGGCCAATCTCCGTCCGGTATGAACTTACGCAGTGCTAACAATGGGCTAGCGGACGTCCGGAACCGCAGCATGATTCACAGTGCATCGAACGGGAGCATGATGATCATCCCAAGAGAGAACAAGCTCGTTCGCTTGTACATCCAGCTGACTGAGGTATCTGCGGGCGGCGGCCGCGTCGACCGGAGCAAGATCACCCCTGAGATGATCTTCACGGCCGCGCAGAAGATCATCAGCCCGTACAAACTCGAGTACCACTACTGTGACTGGTGGACGGCGTACCAGATCGGCCAGCGTGTGGGCAACCACTTCAGCAAATGTGACCGGGTCTTCCTGGCGGGTGGTACGTTGGACTCCCCAGTTCCCCGAGAAGCCCCGGAGTCGCGGTGGATAGGCACGGCTGCAATATAGGTACTGACGCTATCACCAACCTACAGATGCGGTTCATACGCACTCGCCCAAGGCTGGCCAAGGCATGAATGTAAGCATGCAGGACGCCTACAACCTGGGATGGAAGATCGGCCTCGTGTGCAAGAAGATCATGCACCGACGGGTCCTGTCGACGTATGAGCTCGAGCGGAAACAGATCGCCAAGGAGCTTATCGAGTTCGACCACCGCTTCTCGCGCCTGTTTTCGGGCCGGCCACAAAAGGACATCCTGGACGAGACGGGCGTGTCGATGGAGGCCTTCAGCGAGGCTTTCAACCAGAGCCACATGTTCACGAGCGGGCTCGGCGTCGACTACAGCCCGTCGGCGCTCGTGGCCAAGCCGCACGACGAGGGCCGACTCGTGGCCAAGGACGCCGAGGTGCGGGCGGACGAGCGAGCGGCGCCGGTCACGGCGCAGAGCCGCTTGGAGGCGGCGGCGAACTGCAAGCCCGGCATGCGGTTCGCGTCGCGGCAGGTCGTCGAGCAGTGCGACGCGCGGCCCTGGCAGCTGCACCACAAGATGCCGTCGGACGGGCGGTTCCGGCTCTTCGTCTTCGGCGGCGACATTCTGGCGCCGCAGCAGGGCGCCCTGGTCAACGAGCTGGGCGGCTGGCTCGAGGAGCGCATCCTCGGCCGCGCGCCGCGCATGGCCCTGAGCCCCGGCTCGAACCAGTTCGGCGGCGGCGCGCGCTTCAAGACGGAGCGGCCGCCCAGCGTTGTCGACGTCATGCTCGTTCACCGCGCTAAGCGGCACGAGGTCGAGATGCTGCGCGACCTGCACGAGGTGTACCACCCCTTCGACGCCAAGCTGGGCTGGGACTACGACAAGATCTTCGTGGACGAGGAGAGCCTACACGAGGGCCACGGCCGGGCCTACGAGGGCTACGGCGTGGACCCGGAGAAGGGCGCGCTGGTGGTCGTCAGGCCCGACGGGTACGTGGGCCTGGTGACGGAGCTGGCCAAGGAGGGCTGGACCGAGGTTGAGAAGTGGTTTGAGGGCGTTCTCAGGATGGCGTAGAGGACCATGTCACGAGTACCATGGGGCGTCCGTAAGACACCCACCCCTGCCGAATTCACCGAGGGGCTATCGATTAAATTACCACGAGAAAAGTGAAGGGACAGTCAAGTGACAGCAAGGTAATTCCGTCACCGACAGCCGGACCATTCTTCGCCCCTCTCGCCCTACCCCATATCATTACCCCGACCTCTCAGACCCCGCGGGGATGACGGGCCTGCGGAGCAGACATGGGCTCTTCCGTCGATCCCCCAGCCGGATCGGGCATTTGCCCATCTTGTCCCCACGCGAGAGGGGTGGGCCGCAAGCCTGGCTTTTCTGTCTGCAACTTCGCCGGTCTACTGCAGCGTGGCCGCCATCCATGTTACCGCGCGGGCGCCATTTAGCCTAAAGGCAAAACGTGGGGAGATGGGGTCTAGCCAAACCACGTTGGGTACCCCGACAGACCCACGATGTTCGGGAACCGACTCGCGAGGAGCATATAAACCCGCCGTGGCCGTCAACGGCAGGCCGGCTAGCCTTGACGGTGAAAGGAGCACAGAGAGGTGCGAGCGCCCCCATACGACCTCATGCGGCCTATTCTCTGCGTGCTCGCCGCCTCCCTCGGTCTCGCGGCCGGGGAGAGTGGCATCGATGGCTGGTTACGTTATGCACCCCTGTCTCCGGACCAGATAAAAGGCGCCTCGGTCCCTTTGAGCATCGTCGCCCTGAACGCCACGGCCTCCAGTCCCGTTCACACGGCGGGACAGGAACTGCGAAAGGGGCTCCTGGGCATTCTCGGCAAGGAGCTCGAGATATCCGACTCGTACAGCCGCAATGGCTCGAGCATCACCGTCGGCACCGTCGAGGCCCTCAGCGCGGCGGGCGGTAGCGCACCCGACGCCGCCGCCCAGGGGGTCGAGGACGACGGCTACTGGCTGAACATCCAAGGCGATGCGGTCCAGATCCTCGGCAAGAACGAGCGCGGGGCCCTGTACGGGGCCTTTGCGTACCTTTCGGCGCTGGCGCAGGGCAACTTCTCCGAGGCGGCGTACGTGTCGAACCCCAGCGCGCCGATCCGCTGGGTGAACCAGTGGGACAACCTCGACGGCACCATCGAGCGCGGCTACTCGGGACCGTCCATCTTCTTCGCCGGCGGCCGCGTGGTCGACGACCTGACGCGCGCGGCGCAGTACGCGCGCCTGCTCGCGTCCATCGGCGTCAACGGCATCGTCGTCAACAACGTCAACGCCAACGCGCAGCTGCTCAACGCGACCAACGTGGCGGGCCTGGGGCGCCTCGCCGCCGCCATGCGGCCGTGGGGCGTGCGCGTCGGCATCGCGCTCAACTTCGACGCGCCGCGCACGCTGGGCCGGCTACCGACGGCGGACCCCCTGGACGCGGGCGTCGTCGCGTGGTGGGACGGCGTGTCGGCGCGTCTGCACGCCGCCGTGCCGGACCTCGCCGGCTTCCTCGTCAAGGCCAACTCGGAGTCGCAGCCGGGCCCGCTGACGTACAACCGCACGCTCGCCGAGGGCGCCAACCTGTTCGCGCGGGCGCTGCGGCGGCACGGCGACGGCGTCGTCATGTTCCGCGCCTTCGTCTACGACAACCACCTCAACGAGGCCGACTGGAAGGCCGACCGGGCCAAGGCCGCCGTCGACTTCTTCCGCGACCTCGACGGCGCCTTCGACGCCAACGTCGTCGTGCAGGTCAAGTACGGCCCCATCGACTTTCAGGTGCGCGAGCCGGCGTCGCCGTTGTTCGCCCACCTGCGCCGCACCGGCGCCGCGATCGAGCTGCAGGTGGCGCAGGAGTACCTCGGTCAGCAGAGCCACCTGGTGTACCTGCCGCCGCTGTGGAAGACGGTGCTCGACTTCGACCTGCGCGTCGACGGCGCGCCGACGCGCGTGCGCGACGTGGTCTCGGGCGCCCGCTTCGGCCGGCCCCTCGCCGGCTACGCGGCCGTCGTCAACGTCGGCGCCGAGCCCTCGTGGCTGGGCAGCCACCTCGCCATGGCGAACCTGTACGCCTACGGCCGGCTGGCCTGGGCGCCGACGGCCGACGAGACGGCCGTGCTCGAGGCCTGGACGCGGCTGACGTTCAGCGCCGACCCGGCCGTCGTCGACACCATCACGCGCATGTCGGCGGCGTCGTGGCCGGCCTACGAGAACTACACGGGCAACCTCGGGATCCAGACGCTCACCGACATCACGGGGCCGCACTACGGGCCTAAGCCGCAGTCGCAGGACGACAACGGCTGGGGCCAGTGGACGCGCGCCGACGCCGACTCGATCGGCATGGACCGCACCGTGTGGAACGGCACGGGCTTCGCCGGCCAGTACCCGGCCGAGGTGGCGGCGCGGTACGAGGACCCGGCCACGACGCCCGAGGAGCTGCTGCTGTGGTTCCACCACGTGCCCTACACGCACCGCCTCGGCGGCACCGACACGACCGTGATCCAGCGCTTCTACGACGCCCACTACGCCGGCGCCGCCACGGTGCAGGCCTTCCCGGCCCAGTGGGCGGCGCTGCGGGGCCGCGTCGACGCCGAGCGCTTCGACGCCGTCGCCTTCCGCCTCGCCTACCAGGCGGGCCACGCGCTCGTGTGGCGCGACGCCATCAACGACTTCTACCGCGCCAAGTCGGGCATCTCCGACGCGCGCGGCCGCGTCGGCCGCCACCCGTGGCGCCTCGAGGCCGAGGCCATGGCGCTGGCGGGCGGCTACGCCGTCGTGGCCGTCGACCCGTTCGAGGCGGCGTCGGGCGCGCGCGCCATCGCCGTCGTCGGCGCCGCCACGGCGTCCCCCGCCACGGCCGCCACGGCGCCCCTGGCCTTTCCCGCCGGCGTCTACGACGTCGCCGTCAACTACTTCGACGTCGGCGGCGGCCGCGCCCGCTGGCAGCTGTTCCGCAACGACGCCCTCGTCGGCGCCTGGACCGGCGACCTCGAGGACCGCCTCGGCCACGCCACCTCGCCCCGCCCCGACGGCCACTCGGCCGCCCGCATCTACTTCCGCGCCGTCCGCCTCGCCCCCGGCGACGTGCTGCGCATCGTGGGCCGCCCCGACGGCGTCGAAACCGCCGCCGTCGACTATATCTCGGTCCTGCCGCCGGGCGTGGTGGATTAATCGGCCGGCCGCGCGGCCAGCTGGCTTTATAGGGGTTGGCTCACGCAACTTCTCGAGGAACCTGGTTGATGGAAAAGTCTGGGTGAAAGCGCAACGTCGCAGACACCCAGCTCTTCTTTGTGTGATGGAGGAACCCCAAATTTTATTTCGCCTATAACTCTCGCTCTTGAGTCTCATGGCCCCCTCTCTATCCTGTTAAAGAAACACAGTTCGTCGTTGCCTCATACAACGCCCATGCTACACGCTGCAGCCCTTAAAAGATATCCCCGTAGTTATTGTACACTTATCGTACCCCAATCACCCACCATGTCGTCTCAGAGACTTCGTCCCCCCCCGAAACCAGCATCATTGGGCCGTCCCTGTCCCTCATATCCCACCCTCGAGCCCATCATGCCACTATGATACATGCTCCACGTGTTCAGCGGAGACGCCTCGCAACATGATGGAAATCACCAGAAAACAGGCCGAAATTCTTTTTTTTAATAAAAAAAAAAAAAAAAAGAGAAAGAAAAACCACACGTGCCCAGCACGAAAGAAGGGTATCGTACCATCATCATACATCCATTGTCCCCATACCAGCGTCATCGCACACCAGCGATGAGCTGCAAAGTGCCCGAGGCATCTTGGGCGACCAACGTACCTGGCCATTCGTCGTACCGCAGCGCGCCTAGGAACCAACCGGTGATTAACGCAAGTAGAAACAACCCCTCTCCAGCAATCGCCGACGGAGAAAAGTACAAGAGCTTAGCGCGTCTGCTGACGGGCGCACCAGGACCCCTTACCAGACTCTGAATCACGGCGTATCATCCCCATCAACGGAATCTGGGCCGTTTACGTCTTATGCTTGCCGGAGCTCGAGGCCGCGTTGGCCGCGGCGCCCGCGCTCGCGCCGGCGTGCGTCGATGTGTCGCCGAGCGCACTATCGACGGCGCCGAATAGTCTCAAGTGTTCGCGCAGGCGGTCCACGTGGTTTGGGGGCGCGGCGCCGCCGGCGAGGCTGGCGACCGACGACGGCGCGCCGTCTCGTTGGAACCGCTCCAAATTGTAAACATTGAGCGCCGTCTCTCTGGAAAGGCCACCACTCACCACCCCACTGCGCGCCGTCAGCGTCATATGCCAACCAAGAGGAAGACGGCGGCCGTGTGAAGCGACAAACCACGTGACCAGTGCCCCTTATACGTACCTGGCGGAGCCTTGGAAGGCCTCAGTTGATCGTGACATGGTTGCGGATGGCGAGGCCGAATCGAGAGAAGGGAGGCCGGCTGGGATGTTCTCCGCGCACTCCGAGTGCGGCACACACAGAGCAAGAGCAATGGCTCCAAGATGGGGAGAGAGTAAAGAGAAAACCGAGCCAAATACGGTGGAGCTTGGAGCTGTTGATCCCGGCCGGTGTGCGTTGGCTTCGGCTGGTAACGAGGGAGTGACGTCCAGTGGCCGACCTGTGTTATGGCGAGTTTCTTCTCGCCGTTGTGGCTCTACGCGGGTAGGTGGGAAGCGTCTGTCGGACTCGCCAGGCACAAGAAGAATCGCGGTCTCGAGGCTTATATACAAGAACGAGGGACAAGCAGCGAGAGGTGGAAACGCCATGGACGGGGCCAAGCCGTGGCTTCCGTGGGTGCCGCGGGCTCCACGTCCTCTGCGGCCCAGAGCCCGCTGTCTGTGTCTGCCATCCATACCACGGCAGGACGAGGGGGGAAAGAGGGTGGTCCGGCAAAGGGGGGGGCTCCTCAGGGCAGGCAAGGTACGTATCGACGCACACCCACCGGGACCGATGGGCGTCGAAGTCCCCGGATGGAAGAGGACGTGGGTACTTTCTTACAGATTGCGTGGGGGCAGGGTTCACAGCGGGAGGAGCACAAGCGGCTCACTTCTCGATGTTCCAAGACTGGGCTGAAAGGGTGTCTGTCCGATCACGAGGGTCGCCATCAGGCTTAGCCCATATGCAGCCCAGTCCCAGCCCACATGCGGCCAAGCATAGCAGCATAGCAGTGCAGCCGATGCGACCCGGGCGGGCGGACGAGAAGGCTGGCCGACTGGGACCGGGGGGGTGAGCATAAGAGGGGGGAGCAGAAGGGGGAGGGGAGAGTAGAAGGGGGTGGTGAAGCCAAAAGCGGTGGGTAGGCCAGCACCGGCATCCCATAGTGAAGCTTACCCTAGAAAGCTGCAACTAGAGACAGCCGTCAACAGTCCAGCTCACTCGAGGCTCCGGATCCGACCTAGTTCCAATCGCTCACGCACTGGCTGTATTGTACCTTCCGCCTTACCCTCACCCTCCCCACTCGCCGTCGACGCATGGCACTGCAGGTAAGACGGACGAAACAAACCCATTCCGGGCCACTTGTTAGCCCGGTGAGGCATGGGGTGGCGGGAGGGTGGGGGGTGGTTTTAAATCGCCGGGCCACGTGGAGGGCCATCTCTTGGCGGATCCTTCTCGCTACTGTTCATCTCTCCGCGGGATCCTATCAGCCAACCGCTGTGCCTGTTGGTTGTTTCTTTTGAAAGGGTGTAAGAGGGGCGGTGACATTTGCGCGCTGGGCCGTCGTCGTAGTCGTCGTCGCCGTCGTCTTCTGCACGCGGGTCCCTCCCCTGTTCGCCCCCCTGCCGGCGCACACAAGTACGGTGTCAACGCTGTTGATCGACCCAAGGTCCTGACCTGACCTACAGTTGGGAGTCAAAAAAACCGCCAATCTATCCCCAGCCCACCCCCAACCCCATATAGAGGCTTAATTTTCAATTGCAATTAACTTAACACACGCACATCGTAGAAGTCAGCCAGTTATACCGTTTTATTCGTTAAAGTCTGGAATTTCTATTGGGACTTAGTATTTTGTATACCAGCCGCGGGATGCAATGACAGCTGCAAGACGCCTTGTGGAGTTGAAGATGCGAGAAGCGCGGTTTCCGAGAAATTGGCGTTTTTTTGGTTCACCACTGTACTACGTAGGAACGCACCATCCCCCATGGTACTACCACCCCAGCTTCAGAAGCGAAAGCCACCCCCCCCCCCCCCCCCACCCCGCTTTCTTCTGGAAGCCTTCTCCCCGGCCCCACACACCCGCGGTACAAATAGATTCCCAGCTGCAAGCGATGCTGACAGGCTCGGCAACCCAGAGCACTGATGAGTGTCAGTGGTTGCCCCGGCCTGCCCACGGTGATGCCGCTGCATACCAGCGGGCCCGTCACATCAACACTGCAGCTCGGGGGTTACATTAGCTCGGCGGTCATGTATATTTCCACGCCTACATCCATACCGCTGGTCATGTCAACGTCGTTATCTGAAACCGGGGTGTGGGAAGATCCATACTTCCCTGCCGTGACACGCCTATTCGCTCGCTGATCCGCGGGGGTGGTACAGGTTGCAGAGTTGGTAGTGGCTCTCCCCTCTTACATGGATGGCTATCGGGCCGGGGGTTGGATAGCAAGGCCAAGGCGTCCGGCGTGCTCTTTTTGCTGCGCCGTCGTCAAAGCCACCTGACGAGGACTTTCTATCTAGGTAGCAGTACTAGGCCAATGAGCCGAGCTTGGCAAAGAGCAACCACCCTCCCGGAGCTGCAATCGTCGCTACCGAGATTGACTCTCTGCCCTCGCCCTTTCCAATGCGTCATTGGCATCCGTACGAGGCCCCACCAGCTGTATAATTTCCCAACCTGCCCCGTGGCGGTCGTCGGCGTCGTCGTCGCCCCCAACCATGTGTTGCTTGCATCACGGATTTCCCTGCGGCACCTTCGCACCTGGCCAGCGCACCAGCTGCCCGGGCCCATGATGCGTGACCCGACAGGCAGGGACCGTCACTGAAACCAAGCCTGCATCTGCCCCGTCAGTCATAATCTCGTTAGTAGCCCAGAGAGACATCCGGTCGACCGAGCAGGGTTTGCCAGCTATCAGGACCCAGTGTCCGGTCTAGTAACATCCCCTACCAGCTCATACCGGCTACACCAGTCAATCCTTTACCGACGCATCTGGCATGGGCGGTGAGGATAGCGGCAAACTTTGCGCTGCACGCAGAGAAGGCTGATGTTGCTGTCCCTAGGTAGTTTCATGTTTGGGAGAGAGAGAGAGTCGTACTCTGCCTTGTCCTGGGCAAGCGACATGGGCGAATGGGCATGGGTTCCAACGACACCCCCACGAAGGGCTGGTGCATGTCGGTATCCTCCTACCTGCATGCCTTGGACTCGATAGTCTGCAGCGCTGCGCACAGCTCAGGGCCACATAGGCAAGTACTTACATGTACCCATGGGCTGTCCGACTTCGTCCCAATCCTAGGTCCAGAGTCGGGAAATTCCGCGTTATCGTAGTCTGTTCCTGCCCTATACGAGGAGCCGCAGGAGGCGCCATGTCCATCACCGCCCGCCATTCGAGTGTTCCCGGACAAACTACAGTGTAGACGTGCCGGCCCCCTAACTAAGCCACTATCCCCGCGAGGCTGTAACGGTCGCCCTTGAACCGCAGCCCACCCAGCGGGTACCTGAGGGTTCCTCGTCAGACAGAACCTAACAGTTCGCGCCGGCTGATCTGAACTGGGGGCGTGGCAGCAGGTGGCAGCGCGTCATTGCCTTAATTAAGGAGAAAGGCTCAGCCGGTGTTGGTCAGCTCGGGCTGGACACCTTGCCGTCGATTGGGCCGGCGTGCAGTGGCACCCAAACTGATCTGACCCCCGTTCTGCATTGTACAAATCCAACGATCCGGCCGGGCGGGGGAAGGCTTGGTCCTCTCCCCGTGGTCTTTCTTCGGCACCGTGGCGAGTGGATAACGTGGGTGCGAGTTTCCATCGGCCGGGGTTACTCGGCCAAACCTACCTGCTGAGCCATGTTAGCCCCCAAAATAGCCACGCTGACATCCAAACAAAAACGTCGTATTTCACCCGTTTCAGGAAATGCCTCCCTCCGTGGAAGAGCAGCAAACCGGACGTGGTTAGCTCTGAAGAAAAGGCGACGGACCCACGAAACTAACTCCCGCCCTTTATTGCAATGCATTGCGTGGCAGGATCGTTGCTAGATGCAGTAGTTGGCCCCGGGGCTTTGTAATGCGGCCATGGCAAATCCACTGCTCGCCATCGTCGCTGCTCATCCATTAGCTCCTCTAAGCGCCTGTAAACCTCCCGCACAGCGAGGCAGCGCGTGGCAGCAAGATGCCAGACCGGTCGAAGACACTGGTCCAGGGACAGGCGAACCAGCTGAATGCATACTGCAAGGTAAGTAGGCAGGTTTAGTTGCGTGTCTGGCCGTCCCCATCTTTGGCCGGTCAAACGGAGAGGAGGACCATATTTTGCAATTTCCTGCACGTTTCTGCATGACCTCGAATGACGTTTTGAAACAACACCCTACGCGCCGTCGGCACACACGGCGTACGCGTTTCGAGGCAGATACGGGGCCAAAAACAGGACTGAGGAAGGGAACTCTCGGACGTGCCGATTTGGGGGCGGCCGGATGGGGTAGGCAAGAAACCCCTGCGAGGACAAGGTCGTCGCGTGGCCTATGGCCTCCCCCCCCGGCGGGGCCTAGCAGAAAAGCGACGGGCGCTTTGGGGCCTGACGGAAGAAGAGACGAAGAAGCGCGGCGGCAGGGATGAGGACCGACAGGGTCGCCTTGAGGTCGCGCAGGGGGAGAGTCAGACGAAGCATGCAAAGCTGCCCCTACTCGGTCCCCAACGCAGCCGGAGGCCAGTTCACGCTTTGGATACGCGGCTCTGGACTCCTGGACCAGCCCCCTGGTAGTGCGGGTGAACGCCCACGGAGACGAGCCGTTCAGCACGCAATGAGCTTACATCCTGGCAACGTGCCAACCGAGCCGCATCGTAGCGCGGCTCAATGCACACCACCTAGGTAAGTACGTAGTAGGCAGGTACTTTCCCAATCACGTCGTCCAGCGTCCAGCGACAGCCCCCGAACGCTGCCCGACAAGAAACGTAAGCTGACACGCGGCCTGACTGTTCCACTAGTCCACATTTCCACCAGCTGGAGGCTTGACGTGCCAAACGCAATATACGCGACGCTCGCCAGAGCCGCATTTGCTTGCTGACGACTCTAAGCGCCGAACTCTGAGTCGGAAAGACAACACCGCGTGTTCGATTGGATCTTGTTGCTTGGCGCGGAAGCAAGGGAGTTTGGCGGCACATCATTCGCGACAGCATTCTCGTTTGTTGATTCATCCATGTTTGATAGGAAGTTGCTAGTGGCGCAACACGAGGGTGGGAATTGCGCCTGGAGTGGGGAGGCGGGACTCTGATTGGACATGGAGCATTGCTGCCTTGCTATTTGTGAATGACCTTGACACTACGAAACCTTCGCTCAACCTCAAGGCATTATCCCCCCTCCTCAACTTCCCAAACCCGTGCTTCTCTTCGTCGTCGCCATCAAAATCATCATACCATCATCACACAACAAACATATTCATCAAGCCCCATACATTGGGCCCTCGCTCCTCTTGCTCCCACGCAGATACATACATATATCTCCCCTCGGCCTGGATAAAGCGTGCTTACCGCTCATACAGCTGTGCGTTTGAGCGGCTGCTCCTTTATCCTGCCGCGAGGCAACAACCGAGGTGAATGCCCAGACTACTATAGGCGATGAACCTACCCCAACATCTCTTCGATATAATCCTCCTCGGCCGTCGGCCAGGGTGAGAAAAATGATATACCGGAATCTTAGCGTTTTCTCCTCTTTGCCGATGGCTGTGGTCGATGCGCTTCTCCTTGGGCTTCGACCCAACTCTCTCTCCCTTAGCGCGATCGAAGATGAGACCGGGGTGGAAAACTCGATTGATCCACCAGAGTCCCCGATGTCGGCGCGGCCCGCGCCGAATCGAGGGGGGTTCCACGCAATCCCACTTCTTTAGCAGGGCCATCCTGGAGAAGACAAGTTGTTAGTGATCTCGAGCTCAAAGCGCGCGAAACGGCATGTGGTCAGTGACGATGATGGTCCCCTCGATTCACTCACCTCATTACAGCTTGTTTCCAGCCGAGACCTGCATGGCCCGAGGTTATGATTTTACCCAGACCTGTGGCCGGTGCTATTTGCGGCTTGAGGTTGCATTGCAGCATCAACTCGTTTAAATAGGGCCTGGTGCTCCTGATATCTGGCCTCGAAGTCTGGACGAGCATACGCAGAATACGGCGACGAATCGCGCCAAACAAACTCGGAAACCCGTTCTTCCCTCCGGTCAGGATTTTCGGAAGCGTTGCTTGCACCACTCCCCCTTGAACGGTCAGCATTCTTCCCAACAGCGAAGGAAGGAGTCAAGACAGCCTGAGAAGGTGCGGTCTTGGTTAAAGTCATGCATCACTTACTGCGAACCCTGCGCCGCCCGGGTTGAGTGCGGCATAGCCACCCACGCAATTCGTTTCCAAGGAAATGGTCAATAGTACCGAAAGCGTTGTGAAGACGGCTGTGGCCCGTGGTAGTCGAGCAGAAAAGGGGCGACAGGAGCCCCAGCAATGATGACGGCGACAAGAACAGCAGCGAAGACAATAATGAGAACACCATCGACGATAGCGACAACTTGACGGCGACGATGAGCACGACGGCAACGATGGGCGACGATGGGCGACGATGGGTGACGACGAGTGACGACGAGTGACGACGAGCAACGACGAGTGACGACGAGCAACGACGAGTGACGACGAGCAACGACGAGCGACGCCGAGCAACGACGAGCGACGCCGAGCAACGACGAGCGACGACGGGCGACGACGAGCGACGACGAGCGACGACGAGCAACGACGAGCGACGACGAGCAACGACGAGCGACGACGAGCAACGACGAGCAACGACGAGCAACGACGAGCAACGACGAGCAACGACGAGCAACGACGAGCAACGACGAGCAACGACGAGCAACGACGAGCAACGACGAGCGACGACGAGCAACGACGAGCAACGACGAGCAACGACGAGCGACGACGAGCAACGACGAGCGACGGCGAGCGACGACGAGCAACGACAAGCAATGACGAGTACGATTCGAACTCAAATTCGGGCGTGAGCGGCGGCGGCGTCACGATGGAGTGCCAGAGTAGAATTCAAAGAGATGGTATAAACTCGGGATCGCTCTTGTCTGGGTAGGGGATGCTTTTTGGATAAGGTGCTCTGGGGTGCAAGTGCGTCTCTTGGGCGGTTGCGCAACCTGTCTCGAAGCGCTTGCAAATTGTGTTGCTGTTCATGAATATGGAGGGATAGTTGATGAAGAAGTGGAAGAGAAAGGAAACTGGGGAGGGGCAAGCTGGTATAAAGGCGTTGGTGGAACTGACGTCGCCTGGCACCAGCTATTGCTCCCCCCCCGGGTACGGCATTGGCTGCTGGCCTTTTATGGATGGACCCCGGAGCTCTCGCTCTATCCATGTATTGTCTATGTTTGCACGCGCGGCGCGGAGGGGGGGCGGGGGTTGCGGCGAGAAGTGGAGGAGGGGGAGAGGCGAGAGGGCGACCGAGTGGGCGGGACACTGGCAACACATAGGACGTGCTCTACCTGGCGACATTAAGTCGCGGCCGCTTTGCACTCCCCGTGTTATGGGTGATAAGTACTTGCGGCAACGGTCCATAGCCAGGTGTGTTAGAAGAAGCAGCCGGTAGAAAACTGGAAATCATTAGGAGGAGGTACGTGGACTGCCATGTCTAAGTACCTTCCTCACCCACGCCGGTAAGTACCTAAACCTACCCTACTTACCTACCTCTTAGGCCAGCTGGGTATGGGTACTGCGTCAGCACGCGGGCAAGCAGGTAAAGGGCTACGGGACCGAGGCCCTCCATCCCTTCTTCACTTGCCAGAGAGCCGGCAAAGCGGTATTCAAATTACCAGAAGGGGGATGCGCCACAGCCAAGCCTGACACAATGTAGGTAGGTGCAAAGTGCCCCCAGGCTACATACACATTTTACTGGACCGGAGGGGGGGGGAGGGCACAGTTGCCTGCGTTGTAGGCGGCATTGGTACCCGGGCCTCGTTCGCGGCCTCACAGCGTCCTCAGCCAAGCAGGGGAAGGGAGCTCTGGGCCGGCTCTTAGAGGCATCCATTACATACCCACGCCATCCCCAGACCCCCAATCATTTGTCGTCCATGATTCCATTGATTCCACTAGGAAAGGGATGGAGCGAGATAAGTCTGCAGTCGATGACCTCCCAGGTGCCCATGGACCTCAGCCGGGATAGGGATTGTCGCTAGGTTCCCGGTCGGTTCTGTGGCCATTTGGCAGGGGCCTCGCTGCCCTCCTACACAGCCCAGTCCCGGCTTCGCCTGGCCGACGGCGTTCTTGCGGACAGGAGGGGGCGCGCCCGCAGGAAGTGGGATGTGAGGCTGCTCAGGGTTCGACGACATGCAACAGACAGCCCGTACCTACTGGATGGCATGGATGAGGGTAGGCAGCTCGCAACTCTGTCGAGTAGCTGGGATGCAGGATAAGTGGGTCCATCCGATCCCCGTCCCTCCAACCATCCCAGATCCATCCTCTCGTATGGAAAGGGCTAAGAGGACATCCGACTGCGTACATCCCACCCCTGGCTACCCTTGTGTGAACCCGCAGCCCAAGGCCAGGGCCATCACCTACGTACCCAGCTGGAGCACGATGGCACCCCACCTCCCCAGTGACGTGTCAAAGTCCAGGCCACCCCGGGTTTCATACGATTGCCCACAGGAGCCGCGAGAATGTCCACGGAGGCTGCGATGGGACGGGGATTAGGATGGCTTCAACGACCTAGCCGGTCGATACGGTCCAGAGAGCTTAGCCCCACGCTGTGGGAGCTTTCCCAGAGACGGTGATAGGTACTCAAGTACTTGCAACATCCATCATTGTGCGGGTGCATGGCCCATCCCTGGACAATCTGGATTTCCTCGCCCGTCTAGGTCGTGCAGGTGAAGGCAAGCAGGATGGGGTGGTAACAGTAGGCAAGCAGGCACCTCGGCTGTGCCCCAAGAAAAAAAAAAGAAAGAAAAAAAAAACTAACTTGGCAACCCGGCTTCCAGGTGGCCCTCAAAGAGCTCGAGTTTCAATGGAATGGGGCTTGGGGACGGAATGCGATCTGCGACCCGCCTATGCCAAGCTCCATGCCTGCTGCAAGACGTACATAGCATCCGAGGGTGTACATTTGGATGGCGGGGGGATAATAGCCTCGCCAGAGGTGGTGCGGGCGCGATGCGAGTATACTCGGTACTTACCTATGCAGTTGGGGACCACCACCATCCATCCGCCCACAAGCGGATGGAATCATCTATGAGGCGTCGGTCCATAGGTAGGTACTCAGTACCTAGCTGGCAAGGGCCCCGTGGGACCCCAAGCAACGCCTCAGTAGCCCAGCTCAGGTCGTCTAGGATATGGATTCTTCTAGCGTGGTAGAGCTGTTGGGGGGTGCTTCCTAGTCCCTCCCCCACCTTGATGGCGCACAAACACAACCGGTGCAGGAACGGCGCATATGGATCTACGTTCGCCCGAGCGACCTGGATGTTGAATCCACCTGCCGGGAAGCACAGGTGGAGGCTCTCCAGCGGCCGTCATGAGAGCCCGCCAGTCCTGTCATCCAAGGCCGGCCACAAGATGTCGATGCTGCGACTCCCCGCGTACTCCCCGGCAGTGGAGTACCAGACTCATGCCTGTCCGTTCCAGGCAGCCGTCCCGGAAGTCAAGAGGCTCTACCTCTGCCTACCTACCTCACAGCGTTATTCCTCCTCGAGGAACGGAGGCGGCGCTAAGCAAAAATAGCCCCGATCGTTAGATCGTTCTGCATTGCGTGACGAGCTGAATTAACCAGGAAATTCTAAGAAGGGGATGCAAGGCCGTGACGTACCTACTACTACCTTCTTGGCACGATTGGCAGGAAGATGTTGCCCGCGAATAGGAACGCTTTGCCGGAATGTGACCAGCTGAAAGGTGTAACCAGAGCCGGCAGACTGGAATCTCGCCATTGCGAGCCGTTCCCACGGGCTCGCACCCACCAAAGATGGATGTATGGCGTCCTTCACTTACACGTCTCTACCCTACCCTAGGGCATGCTGGGATACCCTCGCCGTACAGGCCCGGCTACTCGTACGTTTGAGCCGTGGGGTTCCCTGTTGCCTGGTGGCCCATGATTGACGCCGGGACCCATCAGGAACTTCGAAGACGCCAATTGCGGCCCACTCTGCCGGCCGCCCATGAATGGGTAGCAACTCGGCGCCGCCGAGCCCAGGAGCCTCGGCGATACACAGGCGAGAGGTGTGGCAAATTCTCAATCGAGAAATAGCCTCACGGCCGACGGAGCAGGCAGCCGGTCGAGATGTATTCATTTGGAGCATACGCGGCTGTTGCCTTATTGCCTTATGTAGGGGCTTTTGGGACTAGCCGGCACTAGGACAGTGGATTGATGGATGGCACAACAAAAGATAGATCTCATTCGAAGGGCCAGGCAGTGGATGTACTGACCTCTGTTCATCATGTAACCTGTGGCCCAAGCGTGGGAAAGGTACATACAAAATGTGGTTTCGCCAATGGGCGACAAGGCGCAGCGAGCAACCTACCTATCTCTGGCCAGTACGAACAAGCAGAACTCGGGAGGCGGTGTGCATGGAAGAAGATCCAAACTGCGGCCGGCGAGAGCCTCAGCATTGTCCAGCCTGTGCTTCCTGCGCTCAGCTGAGCCAAGGTCACAAATCCTTGAGCCCACGGCGCGCTCGCCTCTCCACGCCCAGTGAGCCAACAGAAGCCGGCCATCAACTCTCCGCTGCCATCGGCCCCATCGAGAAACTTTTGACAGCCCTGCATTCGGCATTGGCCGACGACGTTCCAAACCGATCGACCGTGGGTTCCCCTGCAATGTTTCGTCGGGTAGGGTGCATCATTCGGCCTTTCGACGCGGAGGGGCACTGACGCTTTTGGGTAGTTAGGTTAATCTTATTACGAAACCCCTACACCCCCCCCCCCCCCCCCCCCCCGGCGCACACCGGAGCCTGCACAAACAGTCGTCGTCAATAATCCACATCTGTGTGTCCCAGGCGGTCACAAAGCAGCTACATTGATACAAGGACGAAGTCAGATCGGTACTGCATCCTGGAGACCTGTCAATGGCCCTGACTTTCGGCTGGGGGCATTTCATGCAAGCCACCCGAGCGAGGAAGAAACAAGCTCCAGCTAACGTACATAGCTCCCCTACTTACTTAGTAGGTAAACGTAGAGCTTGACCTGGCACCTGTTACCTGTCACTTTTACATGGCACTCCCGTGGCACTCCCATGAGGATGCCCGAAAGCGCTCGCCGGACCCGACGTTACCATGAATTTGTTTTTACCACGGCTATGGCTTTCATCCCCCAACGTTGTCGATTATGACGTGGCATAAGCCCGCGAAAGAACGCGCGGGGCAAAAGACGGGCTGGACGCTCCTGTCCAAACCCGTCGCCGCCGCCGGTGTCGTATTTACGGACGGGCCACTCCGACTCGGAGTGGTACTTCATCGGACTTTTCCTTTTGAAACACCACATCAGTCCTTCCACCGATAGCTACGGCGACCTTCGCCGGTGACGCAGCGAGTTCACCCCGGTTGCCCGGCTCCCCGACATCCATGCATCCTCCCCACCAACTCCTCTGTCTCTACCCACCCCGGCTTGTGCGTCGCCAGATGAGCAGCACCGATGTCATTGGTTCAAATTTCTTTTTTTTTTTGGGGGGCTTTTGGCGGTTGAGCTGCGGAGGCTTGGTTGTCCCATGATCCGCATCGACCCTGTATTAGTCACATCTGGGAGACTCGAGGCTCGTAACGAATCCGGACTGACGGATTTTCCCGGCGAACAACACCCATGCGCATGTCGTCGGGTTGATGAACTGGCTGCCGGTCTTATCGTGAGTCGTCCTCATTCTACGTGCAGGCACACTTTGAAGGGGCAAGGGGTCACACCCCTCGTGAAACGCGGGCCAGCGACACCTGGATACTAACAACTCTGCTTTACCTAAGCAACACACGATGGATAGTTTTCCTGGCCGCCGACCCTGGTAGTGGAGACGGGTGGCCTGCGCCATCCACAGGACTGATGGGAAACTTTCCACAGAGGCGTCGGCGAGCCCGAAGTAGAAAAAGTACCGTCTACTTCCAAGTCTCGAACCAGCTCTGGACGCCCGGCTGGACGGGCTGGACGGTCCTGCAACCCACCACCTTGCGGTGCTAGCACTGCGCATCGTGCAACTGCCGATGGCTAATCCACCCTCTGCCTAGTTTCCAAGGCAAGTGGCTACCTTCTCCTGACGGGGCACTTGTCAAGTGGGCGGGTGGTCCAATGTTCAGTGCGCGCCGAAGAAGATTGCGTCTGGAATCGAACCATGTGCCAAGCATCCGGAGCGGTCGCCTTGTATTCAGTCGGGACGGCGGACAGAAGTGGCAGATGCTGGGCTGGCATGGATGCTGGCGCATCATGCTCGGCGTTCGTGGACGTATGTCTGCAGGGAACTTGTTTCAACCGGCTGCCCCGCCAGGTTAGGCCGTCCAGCGTTGCTGCCAATCGCCTACCCAAGATCAAGCTTGCGGCGGGCGATTTCGCATGGGCTGGCTCACGCGACGATGGACTGCGGTTTCAGGTGTTTCAAGTTGTGGAGTTGGCGGTGTGTAGAAGGGCAACAAGGCGGCGGGCGCTGCTTAACGCCTCTTGTCGTCTGGAGCGCGCACCAGCTGATTCATCTCGGAGCCGCGAGACGTCTTTCCGCGAGACGTCTGTCCGCGAGAGCGAGCAGCACGGTGGGTAGCGTCTTGTGGGCCAATGCAGAAAAAAGCCCGCCAAGGCAGAAAGGAGCCAGCCAAGGCTTGCGCGAAGGCCGAGGGGTTCGCAGCCCCCCGCCCCGCCAGGCTCGACTCGACGCATTCGCGCGCTTGAGGACGCATCGCGGCCTCGGCTTGCTTCTCTCCCATTTGATAGCAGCTTCGCCGGCCGTTCGGTCGTCGTTGCTCTCTCGTATCCATTGCATCAGAGCCCGGAGGTAAGTGCAATACCTGGCCAGAGCGGAATGAACGTTGAATTTGAGTCGCAGACCACATATTAAAGTTGTACGCCGGCCTGGTTACTAAGGTGGGTGGCTCCCTATAATGGATGGCCGCTGATGTGCACCAAGATTAGCTCGTGGGCCGTGGCGACGTCAAACATGGATCCATCCCGTAAAAGGTATACAGGCCATCCATCCATGGATAGCCAGCAGTCCGAGCGTCTACTACGCATAAGGGGGCATCCCGGCCGCCCTCCCCACGCCCGCGGACCCTAACGACATGTAAATACTAGGCACGCCCATTGTAGATCGGTCAGGTCTCACGGGGCCGCTATGCCACAATGCCTAACAGACCAGCACTCGCATATCGACACAGCGCATGTGACTGCTCGGGCATTAATGGTGGCGTTACGATGTGATGGTACTCGACCGCGTCGATCCGATGCTTTCTCGGCTCTTTTCACCCGCGGGCGGCCTGTGTTATTACGGGGGGGCCTGATGGATCCCTATCTGTCGACCTATTGCAAACCACCTATCCGTTTGTTTGTTTTTTTTCACCTCGGTGCGCCAGGGACTGGGGACGCACCTGACGCAAGGAAGCCGGCACGATGCATGCATAAGTTGCCGAGTTTCCTAGCCCATCCTCAGGCAACCAGTGCCGACCTCCCCATTTCGGCCGCCTACCCGGGATTCTAGGGTGCAGCTCCCTTCTGGAATGTCTTGCGAGAAGCACGATTTCTCCGCCGCTGGCTGTTCGCGCCCGTACTCGGCCTACAACGGACCAAAAGCCAGGTCGCAGGGTAGAATCTCCCAACGGCCGCCCGCCTGCTCCAGCGCCCATGTGCCAAATCGGCCCGGATGCAGGAATACTTCAGAGAGGTTCGGCAACTCTCCGGCGCCTCAGCCGGGGGCATCTCGGCCGTGGCAGGTCGATGGACTCTGAGAACGGCTTCCCCGCAATCTCTCCGCATATTCATTCTGGAGACGGGTGTGTGTCTGTGTGGTATGAGAGCAGGATGTTGTGATGCGGGGTGGTTACTTGGTCGACACGACACGAACCCCCCAAAAACGCAGCCCATCGCTCTCCGGCACGCTGCGACAAACGCCCAACCTCCCCCCCCCTTCCAAACGGTCAGCGTCGATCAGTACCCCAACGTGCAAGCACGACCGCCCTACTTGTCGAGAGGACGCGCGGCTGGGCGTGGCCATTCCATCATCATCGACACGAGTCCACCCGGAGCCGCATTATTAAGCGCCTGCCTGCCCCCCCAATTTGTGTGCTCGCCTCTCTTGGGTGAGTGGCCCGGCCTTTTCTTGTGTGACGCCAACAGCCGCTCCCCCATTCAGCCGCGGCCGAGCTGAGCGAGCGCCTGCCTCGATCCCGTTTTCGCCCTCGCCGCAAAAGGAAACTCCAACTTGGGGGGGAGGGTTCGCGCCGTCACGTCCCGCTCAGTACCGGAAAATGGCGCCCCCCGGTACAGGTGCTTGGCCTCTGGGTGGTACGCGTGTTTGGTGTCTGGGCAGCTCTGTTCTTCTATCTAGCTCCTGGCTCGGTTTCCAGTCGACAGATTTGGGGTTTCGTGGGAGCCGTCCGCAGTACGACCATAAATCCAAGGCACCCTCTTTTTGCGCCGTAAATGCAGTTGTCCTAATGGGTTGCCTTTCCGGCTGGGATAAAGTCACGTTCCGATCAAAACCCTCGCCCTTTCAAGAATCGTCCTCATCTTACAGTTAGTCGCCGCCTCCTAATCAACGCAGATACTTAGCCTCACGCATTTAGCAGAGTCCTCTCAGACAGGACCAATAAAGTAGGTATATAAAGTAAGCAACGAAATTCATACTGCATTTTTCGACGAGTTCCTCCTAGACCTTCGTTTAGTGCCGAATTTAAATTTTTTCCACACGCCAAGCACCCTCTACAGTTACGAGTTAAGGGTTATATGAATTTCACTGTAACCGCGGCAAGGTTACAAGTCACTGGGAAAGAAGATGGGACGTCTATTTATACTTTTTCTAGTCATTAGACGAAATGCAAACTATTTCCCTATGGACACGCGACTGCTCACAGACCCTCCTTGTGGAACGTCATCATTTCCAGTGTGATTAGCCATGGATATCAGTCCCCAGATGTGCTACCAACTCAACGCATGCGCATATCTCAAACCATGCGCAAATATCGACAATACCAAAGTGCCGTATCGTGAAGCGATTGATTCGTTATCCAGCCAATATGGACTGAAAGGGCCGACGATCTCTTCCTGTGAAATGCCTTGGCCACGAGGCTTTTGAAGCTTCTCTTTGCATTCGCCGCAGATACCCTCGAGTACACGCGGGCTAGTTTGACGCGGGCCCTCCGAGATCCAAATGTCGGAATACCAAGAAGGCGTAGTGGCCCCGGACTTGACGTCTCGTTTACAGGCACGACACTTGGTGGGAGGCATGAAGAGAACCTGGGAAGAATGTGGATGCCGGTCTTGGCCGGGAACAAGTTTCAAGAGGACGTCTCTTGCGAGCTCGGGAATTTTGAAAAGACCTTCCCGGTATCTTAAGTGGCGAACGATGCTGTATTGTGTCTGACGGAAGAAGTCGACGAATGCATCGCGCAGGGGCTGGAATGTCGGCGATGGGCTCTCGTAGGACACGGCAATGTTTTCGAAGCAGGCCTGGATCGACTCGGGGCTGCCATACCGTGGCTTATCAAAGTCTTCTTTCTCATAATCGTAGCTGGACTGTATGGCCTTCGATCTTCTACCGAGAGCTCCATTTAGAAGCGCTGTGGCCAAACTGACCCGCCGGTCAACTCCCAAGTAGTCGGCGGTTGCGAACAAGGCCACGCACGTGGGTACTGCCGTTCTGTCGTCGTCAGCCAGAGACTGAATTTGATGCGGAACTGGCAGTAGATACCATTAGCAGCTCGAGCATGTTGTACTAATACTAGCTGGTATGTCACGAACTGACCTTCTTCGTTGTAAATCAAATTGATGATCCACTCGACGTGCTCTGGGTCCTGTTCGTAAATCGTGATCTGGCCGAGCTTGGCCTCCTGTGGAGACGCGCGCTCTTAGTGCTCTTGGTCTAAACTCTGCGTTGCCTCGTTTGGCAAATAGAGAGCTCGTCTTACCTTCCAGTCTCCGGTCAGTGCCTTCTGGAAGAAGATGCTGCGGCTACAAAGAATGGCTTTATGCAGCTTCCACGTCTTGTCTCCACATCTGACTGTGACATCGGAGAACAGGCCCGTCTTCAGCAGCCTATCGAAAGGGCCCTCGTTAGCTTGTGAATGTTGTATTCGGTACGTGATGCATGCTCACTCCGCGCCGCTGTTGGCATGCCAGTCGCTGTTGTTGTTTTCCATCGGAATCTTCTTGGTGGAGGCTTTTTTGGACGCCATTTTTCTTGACGATGGTCTGGAGTGGATGGCGGATGATGATTGGTAGGCAGGCGGCGGATGGCAGATTGACGATCGTATATGGGGGTGGAAGATGGGGAGGTGGGAGATGGGGAGGTGGGAGATGGGGAAGTAGAAGATGGGGAAGTAGAAGACGGGTAGAGGTGAGCAGGAGTCAGAGGGAAGACGGGCTCTATTGCGGCGAAAATATTTACGTATCCCCCTCGGACGTACCCATATACTCGGACACGTTCGCTGCAGAAAATCAAATGTGGCCGTTTGGTGGAAGGCACAAGGCAATCATCGGCGGCAGCTTGCAAACACGAACATGAACATCCTCAGGCGGGCCAGCAAAACGAATCCTGATTCCGACCAAGCCTCAACATGCCAATGAAACTACTGCGTGGAGACGACGGAACCTCCAATACAAGTCGCAGTGAGATTCCGCAAAGGTAGCACTTAAATCAGGTAGGGCCAGAAAGGTCGTGTCAAGTTTTTCGTAAGATACTCTCATAGACACGATAAATCCTCAAGCCAAACCTCCTCCATGCGTTTGCAAGTGATGCTTATTAACTTTCGTACAGGCAAGGAAACCACGAGGCAATGGGCCTCCATCATGAAGTTACTATGCTTAAGGTAGGCGCGATTCTTGCTGGGGTTGCTTCGCATCTCGACAAGTGGGAAACAGTGTCGTAAGCCTGGGGAAGCTCTAGGTCATAGGATGCTCGACTAGAGGGAGCCATGGTGGAAAATAGCCCAAAGGTTTTGGGGAGGGGGTCGACCCTAGTCACCAATACTAACAACGGGCGCCTTTGGGCGAATTCGTTTCTAGCCAAAAGGCACGAAGGATGTTTTTACCCCGATGGTCACCGACGGTGAGATCAATGGGTGAAGCTTTTCGTTGATGTCTAGCAACAGTGGGGAAATGCATTTCCTCTTATACAAAGATTGCAGAGCTTTTTCTGATATGTCTTTGCGTGCAGTCGCGAAGCGCCGGTTCTTGGGCGAGCGCCGTTGCATAATGATATCTGAAGCGTTTCAGAATATATCCTCCAAGGAAGGTAAGGGGTCGGTTCGACCGATAATTGTGTTTGATATTTGCCATAATCTAAGTCTTCAAGGCATTCAAACAGGGGGTTCGGGGCCGGTACTTCGATCATATTTGTTGTACGGTGCTACCAAGTTGGAGCCCAGACTGAGAATTTGACCATCTGAGTCTTCTCGCCCCAGTATTCGTACAACTTGCTGATGCCGGTGGCCCGCACCAAGATGGGCACTCGAGAAGTGATGGACTAGATCGAGGGGAAGACGAAACATAGGCACAGTGCCTTGCGCAACAGAATATCGATGCTGGTTCACCTTGGGCTTCCTTGGGCCAAGAAGGAGAGCCGTAAACGAGAGGAAGTCGGGAAAACGGGCGGGCGTATTTCGGGCAGGAAGGCCGTCCCGGCTCACACGAGCTTTCCCAACAGGCGATTGATTTACGGTTCAAAGTATAAGCCTCGGCACGTCCTAGAGCCGCCTCCACAAATGGCTGATGGCAAAGCGGTAGGCCTGTGTCCCATAGCTGGGACGGCCAGGCCGGCTTAGGCAGCCCTTCAGGATACCATGGTAGCAGTAGAAGAGTATGGCGATAAAGCTTCGGTCTTGGTACAGAGTTGAGTGCGTATCAACACCGGAGCAGATAAGCACATTTTAAACTGCCCCCGGTATATACTCCATGTTTACGAACGCTCGCATGATGTTTCCTGGGAACTGGGAGTTGTTGGCCGGTCATGTTACGACATTAGTTTGGGCGCTGGATGCAGGGGGGGCATACGTCTAGCCAGTGGCCCCCAAATGGCCATCGTGGCTGGTCTGTGCTGATAACCCGAGTACCAGGTGCAAAGGAGGTAGCTCTATATCGATTGGGAGAGGCATTGGCACCAGCCTGGGAAGCTCGAAACCACGATGTTCAGCTGGAGGCACTGCTCTTGCGGGCAACCTCTAGCGCCGGCGCCAGCGCCGCGCGACCCGGTCGCTGTCGGCTCCGGGCCGGTTCTCCCTCGGCTATTCCAGTGGCATCGTACACCGACCGAATCGGTCCGGGGCAAGCAGTGCTCGTCTGATCAAGCCAAACCAAAGGACCTCGTGTAGCTGCGACGTCGCGGGCGCGGACGGGGCGATCCGTAGATACGAATACAGTGTAAAACTTGTTCAAACTGTGTCTCGCCGGGCCCCAATGCTGCGGAAAGACAGTGCGCTCCATAACGCACGGCATGTCGTCATTACGCGGGCGAGCGAATGGGAGAGCTTCCCCAACAGAAGCTCACCGTCCGCAGCTTCTCGCATAAGGCCAAGCTCCTCCCAGCACATACATCCCTTAGCCATTTTCGTTCTCATTTTGCATTCCTACGACCCCTCCCGCTTCGAAACCGCGCCAGGCCCGTTTGTGTTCCCCCTCACGGCACGCCCACGTAAACCCACCGCCCAACCTCAAAGAAACACGCACACCATGTCGGCCACCTTCCGCGGCTTCCGCCCGCTGGCGGCGCGCAGCGCCCTCCTGGCCCGGCCGGCGGCGGCGGCGGCGACGTCGCGGGGCTTCCACGCCTCGACGGCGTTCCGGGTGGCGGCGGGCGATGCGCTCCCCAACGTGGACGCGCTGTGCGAGGACTCGCCCGGCAACAAGGTCAACCTGGCTGACGAGTTCAAGAACACGCGTGGCCTCATCATCGGCGTGCCCGCCGCCTTCTCGGGCGCCTGCAGCCAGCAGCACGTGCCCGGCTACATGAATCACCCCCAGACCAAGGAGATCCTCGGCATGGGCGGCAAGGTCTTTGTCGTGAGCGTCAACGACGCCTTTGTGTGCGTTCCCCCTCCCTCTACTGTAGCTTCTCCCCCCCCCCCTCTCCTTTGGCCGTGTTTGAACACGCGAGGGAAAGGCAGGGAGGAGAAAATAACTCGAAAGAGACATGGGCTGACGGCTAAAAACAGTATGAAGGCGTGGCACGCACAACTTGACCCCGTCAAGGAGTCCGGTGTAAGTTTTCACCCCCTTCTTTCTTCCTCGGCCCGCTCTCCTTTCGCCCGCCAGACGCTCACACGTCTTCTTCTTCGCAGATTCGCTTCCTGGGCGACCCCACGGGCGCCTTCACGCAGGCCTTGGACCTCGGCTTCGATGGGAGCGCCATCTTCGGTGGCATGCGGGGCAAGCGTTACGCCTTGCTCATCGAGGACGGCAAGGTCAAATCGGCCCACGTCGAGCCCGACAACACGGGCACCAATGGTGAGTGCCTTCCTGTCCCCCCTTCTCCTGGAGCTTGGAAATGATCCGAACTGATCTGTGGACACTAGTCTCCCTTGCTGAGAACGTTCTTGGACGAAAAGCTTGACGAGAGAGAAGAGCGACTCGAATAAAAAGCGGAGAAAAAAGAACGCTGTATGAGCGATGAAATGGCCAGGACAATCTACCATAACTCGGTTATCAAAATTCAATCCAAACTAATCAAATGCTTATTGAACAAGCCGAAGCCGCAATGCAAAAATCAGCTGGCCACGACACAAGGAAGCCAGTCAGCGATAACAACGGAATCGATTGGAGTTGTGCACAAACGCTCAAGGCACACGGTTGGTGAATGCTGAAAGAGGGGGAAAGCAAAGCCCATGTATATGAACGCCGGGGCGCCGCCTCCAAAAACGTCGCTCACAAATACCAATCCTCCAAGAGCGTCCCACACTCCGCGCTGTTGATGCTCGCATGAGAGCTTCATGCCTAAAATGCCCCTCTAACTACATGCCCATGTAAGACCTGCTTCCAGCCATCAGAAGTGTCCTGTTGTTGGCGTCGCCGCGCACAGCCACCCGGCAGGCGAATACGACACTTTACCCTCAGCCCATCTTCGGCGATCCCCGGGTCATCGGCCCCGCCGTCATGCCCAGAGGCAAACTGTGCGGCAGCATTGCCACGCATCTGCGAGTCGTCTTGATGCCGCATCTGGGTGCCTCGGATACATCTATTTCCGGTTTCCGCCGTTCTTCAGCTCTACGTTGAAACTCCAGAGCCCTGTCAACGAGTTAGTAACCGGCATGTCGTGTGACAGCGCTCAGACCTTGGGGGCCGCCTTACCATTTGCCAGGTTGTCCGCGGTATCCTCAAGGAGAATGACTCTTCGCTTGTTGCAATACGACGTCTTGTCCATGATGTCTACCTTGAGCTTCGAGTCGGCGAGCTCGGAGATGGGTTTCTCAAACATCTCAGACAGGTTCTCCACGGCCATCTCCAGGTCTTTCTGGTTGTCCTCGAAGATTTCGGTCAGGTTGTTTCGAGCCAGGTAGAAAGCGAAGGCGTAGGTCCACTTGAGCGTCTGTCGGCACGTCTGCAGTGCTTGCGATGCCGAATTAAGGTACTGCACCTCAATCCAGGACATGCCCGAAGCCGTCTGCAGCTGCACCATCTTCTTCTCCGTCTTGGTGTACATGTCCTTGTCCAGGCGCGCCGACTGCTCGTGGTTGGCATATCGGTTGTAGTAGTGGAGATATCTCTCCAGAGACACGCGGGACTTGGCCTGGGCATCGCGAGCATCGGTGCCGCTTTTCTCCTCGAACCGGTTGCAGTTATACCAGCTCGTGCCGTGTTCGGACCAAAGACCCATACACATCCAGCAAAACTCATGTTTGCATTTGCGGCAAGTCATGTGGTTGCAACCGCCGTTTTTCTCTATCGTTGAGTTGCACCGAGGACATTCCTTCGTGTTCGCCGAAATCCAGTTGGCCGTTTCACTATCGTCGGCGCACTTCTTGAGCCACCGCTTTACCAGCTCGCATGGAGCCGGCTGGTGGTCGCTTAGGATGCAGCCAAAGCAGAACCGGTATCCGCACTTGCAAGCAACCGTGGGCACCACCTTGTCGAGGTCCTTCTTCTTAATGCCGCACTCGATGGCGTTCTCACAATCCGGGGCCGGGCACCACTTGAGCGTGTCCTTGTCCTCGACATAGGTTCGGTTAAGCAGCGTCTGGTAGCGATCGGCCAGGTCGGGCGTCACCAGCAGGTCGAGCGAGCGAGCGTCCATGATCTTGGAGCAGCCGTCGGCAGGACATTGTATGCGTGCGGCCTCGCCCTCCTCGCGAATCTTTTGTGTGAGATACTGTCGGTAGCAGTCTACACAGTAGCGGTGTCCACACTTCATGGCAAAGCTCTGAAGTCCTTCCTCGTCGTCGCAGCAAATATCGCACATGAAGTTCGGGATGACTTCGAGTTTGGGGGACTGGCCAGCGTTGGAGCCCAGGCCAGCGGCCTCGAGGACCTTGTTGGGCCGATCCATGTAGTCCTCCATTAGGCGTTCTTTGTTCCAGCGAAAGTGTCGCAGTAATATGGCTGCGTCTTCTTTCCTCATCTCGAGAATCATGTTGACTTCGTCCATCATCTCATCCTGCTGCTTCTGGATGTCTCCGGGGCTGTAGACGCAGTAGCTAACGTCATAGGCAACTTTCTTCTGCTGGCTTTTCTGCGAGCCCAGTTCCGGCTCCTCGTCCGGTTCGTCATCGAAGGCATCGAACTCTGCACACGGGGCAACCAGTTAGTCTTTGCACAACAACGACGTTAAAGCGGTTCGCCACAGGATACTGTGCGGCGAGGTTACACAGGCGGCCGGGACCCATTCGTGAGTACCAGAACAGCGCACGGCGACACGAGTGTCCCTAACGGAGGAGGGGCAGTGAGGGCGGAGGGAATGGTGACGGTGTAGTTTCTGGATGAAAGCATGCATATAGGTGGCGGCGGGGAGCATACTCACCCTCCTCGGCGCCGGACAGATCGTCGTTCTCGGTGTCGTCCAGCATGATATCATCGTCACTGCTAACAGTGGACATGAACTCCTCGTCGGAATCCATGCCTGTGGTGGGCGTCGGCGGAGCGGGCTCCTGCTTATGGTGTTCGGCTGCGCGGGGGCCTCTCTTGGGGGCCTTGGGAGCGGACGGGGTGGTGGTAGTCGCTATCTTCGCCTCGGCCGCCTTCCGCTTCCTGGTGGTGGGCGGAATCTTGGCAGGTGTAGGGGGGGTGTCTCACAGGAAGATGCCCGTCAGGGAGCGACGAGCAAATACCGTGATGACAACCTGAAGGGTGGAATGTCTAGGGTTTCAATCCGGGGACAATGGAGGGGATCGGAAGGGAAGAGGGTAAGGAAGGAGGCGGAGTGCAGGTGAGGAACGGGGGTTCTTCGAGTCACGCTGGAGAAATGGGACGGATGCTGAAGAAGATGCGTCACCGGAGAGTCGAGCGGCAACCCGGGCTTAGTGGTGTTGGGTTAGTATGCGAGGCCGACGTAGGTACTTGGGTAGGTACAGTACAGTAGAGTGTAGGTAGGTAGGCTGGGGGCAGGGTTGCTCGCAGCCCCGTAATTACGCAAGGCCAGGTAGGTTTTCGCTGGCGTCGGGGGGGTCGGGTGGACTGAGACTTGACTTGGGGGAGGGGCGCCGAGCAGCAAGCAGCAGCAGCAGCAGCAGCAGCAGTAAAAGCAGTAGCAGTACGCGCGCAGGCGGCGGCAGATAGACAGACAGGCTGCTGGGAAGGGTCACGCCCCGGGCGGGCTTGCCGGGCAATCAGTGCGACGCAGGTCGATGGAGAACAGTGGTCCAAGTGGATACAACCTAGAACAAGTTGTATGTTGGAGGTATGATGATGGCTAGGGTAGGGAAATAGGTCGGCGGATCGGGCTGGTCGGCAGGTTGGCACCAGGGAAGCCCGGAGAACCCAAGACGCGGCTGATGCGATCGGCGCGGCTGCGTGACTGGAATTCCGGCACCCAGGGAAGTCTCGTTAAGTGGCACTGGAGGCCAGGTGGATTGGTTCTCGTGGCTGTTGCTGCGTGTCGTGGTGTGGCCGAAGGGAGGGACAGAATGGGAGGCTGGATTGGATGAGGGTGGAGGGGAAGGGAAGGGAAGGGAAGGGTCGGGATGGGATGGGGTCGCGATTGGTTGCGCGCGTTGAGGTCGGTGCGACGGGATCAGCAGACGGTAATCATCTGTTCGGCGGGGGCGGTTTTTGGTGCGTGTCCAGCGGTAGAAGGCACTCATGCATGTATGGTTATGGTCGCGAGTGTTAACCAAGCAGCACATGCGGCGCTGTTAATTAATCATCTCATCATCCATGGCCATGCGAAACCCGGCATGCGACTATAAGCAACCGGCATACCGTCGCAACTGGCAATTGCTGTGCTCACCGTCGTGTTCTCCGAGGTAAGACATACTTAAGCGTGTCATATAGCGCCGACCAGGGCCACTCTGTCCAGCACATGCACGTAGGCAACCGTCCAGGCAGCCGAGCGGGAAGCCCAAAAGTCAGGTAGGGGCTGCCAGGCTCCCGTCGTGATGCGGGTCGGCTCATCCTGGCGACGATGCGATCTAGCCATGGATGCATGAACTGGAACGGATCCCACCTCGCCGGCTCACCCCACGCATTGGCGGTCTTATCCATGGGCACTTCCAGTCTCTGTACCTTACCGGCCGAAGAGCCCTGGTAAACGGGTGGCATAGGCTTAAGTTCCCAGAGGATCCATTCGCACGGCGCGGCTTCCATGAGGCTGGACCACGGCGCGTCAGAGTCGCCGTTCTCTCCGCCCGTCCTCGCTGCTCCAACAGCAGCCGGCCCGGGCAGTAGCGGCGACTACATCCATCCGCCGCTCGGGGCAGTATCCTAGGTAAGTACTTGCCTACTTGGGTGCCATGGGTCTATAATGACCCATCATCCCCGGGCCATGTTAGTAAGTACGTCGACGGATACGTATGCAAGTGGAAGGCCATGGTGGAAGGACCGAAGGGGCGTTCTTATTACTCAGCAGAATGGAATAGACAGGTACATCGGACACAAGTGGAGTCCGTGGCGATGAGCACGCGGGTAGCGTCTATACTGCATAATGGAAGCTGGGAAGTACGCGCCATACCATTCACTGGAGCGACGTAGACTTTCAACTAGCAACTGCCCGGGAACCGATGCCATGGATCCCATCCATATGCTGCCTCGGCGGCCACCAGGTACCAAGCCGCAGAGGCAAGGCAGACTGGCAGCCCGGTATGCGACCCTCCGGATCTGGGACTGCCCTGTCTCGACGATGGGTGGCCAGTCTCGCATATTTAGTAGACAGAAACCTTCCTGGCGCGTGCAGCGCCCAGTCGACACAGGGAACGAAAGCCCTTGGCAGAAGGAATGAGGAACATGGTGTCTAACCTTGGTGGCTTAAAAGAGGAAAAATTGTGACGCCAAGGAATACACAGGGCTATCAGTGCGTTAAGCACGCCACTCGACCCCTCTCGCGCTATATCCATATGCTTTCCACGTTGTCAGCCGTGGCCGCCAGGCAATTCACGTAGTTCAAACGGTGAAGCGATGGCCCATGAAGTACTTAAGTAGACCATCAATAAAGCCGATCATGGTCAGGTGCAGACGAATATACATGTCAGGCCTCCGTTCCTCCCCCCTCAGGTCTCCGCGACGTCGAGAAGAAACCCGGGCACCCCAGGCTCTCTCATCTCCCGGCGTCCACCTTAGACGTGAGTGGCGGTGTCGGTCTTCCGTGCGGTATCGAACGCCTCGTCGACCTCGGTGTGAATGTTCTTCTCGGTGCCCTCGGCTTGCCTTGCAATGAGTTCGTCGTTCTCGAACACTGTGACCTCGGTATTAGCGACATGGCGGCGCTCACCACGGCCGACAGGTACTTACAAAAGGCCAATTCTTCCAGCGAGCGGCCGTACGTCTCGGGGTAGAACAGGTAGATGAAGCCGAGCTCGAAGCCCAACCAACCCGTGTAGGCAGCCATGAATCTCCAGCCAATAGCATCCATGGCGAGTGGGTTGACATAGGTCGAAAAGAATCCTCCGAGCTTGGCAAAGATCTGCTCAACACCAATACCGCGGGAACGCACCGCGTAGGGCCAGAGTTCCACAAGGAAAGCTGTTTCTCATTAGAGGGGCTCGGAACGGTCGTTTGCCTGCTTGACGCCACGGGCGAGGGGGCCGGCAACTTACTGTAGGTTAAGGAGTTGTTGCCGATATTGTAGGTGGCTGAGTAGGCATAGTACCAGAACAAGGCCGCAATGCCGGCCGCCTTGTTCTGTAGACCTGCGTCGTTGGCCTCCTTGATCTTGGCGAACGACACGGTCATGGCTAGGAAGACGACCAGCATGGAGCCAGCCGACAGTTGGAACATGATGCGTCGCCGGAAGCGGGTGACGAAAATGGCAATAATACTGGCGTTGACGAAGCTCCAGACCTGGTTGGCGATGTTGAGCCGACTCTTGGCGAACGACGAGGTGTATCCCATCATCTGGAAGAGGATGTTGGAGTAGTACGAGAGGAGGGTGTTGCCCGACATCTGGGTGAACAAGCCGATGAAGACGGAGAGGAAGACGCGGCGGCGCATCCCGCTCGTGGCGAGCAACGAGGTCCAAGATTGCTTAGAATTTTCCATCTCGAGCTTGATCGTGGTTTTGATCTGGGCCATCTCGACACGCGCAATTTCCGAGTGCGCGTCGCCCTCGCCGTGGTACTTGATCAGGATGGCATGAGCCTCGTCGTCTCGGTCCTTGCTAACGAGGTAACGCGGGCTCTCGGGCAGGATGCTGCATTAGTGTCAGCGGTTGCTCCATCCATCTCGGCTAGGGGAGCCCGTACAAGACAGTGCAGATCTGCAGAAGCGAAGGGGCGATCTGGAGGAGGGAAGGCAGCCGCCAGCTCCAGTCGCCCACAATATCAACAGTACCAATAGTGATGCCCGCCGCCACGATGGCGCCAATGAAGTAGGATGCGTTGAAGAAGGCAGTGAGGGTAGGTCGCTCTTTCGGGTGGCCAAGCTCTCCGATGAGCGAAGAGCCGGAGATGATGCAGAAGAGGATGCCGAAGCCGAGGAGCATACGCGCAACGATATACATGGCAACTGTAAGGAAAGCGCGATTTAGTAAGACGGGTGAAGCCGACGCATCTACACGGGCCGTGACTTACCGTGCTGGGCGAAGCCTTGCAGAAGGGCACCGGCAGCCTGGATCAAAGAACCGACCATAATGGACCAGCGACGACCATAGCGCTGAGCGAGCCACGGCGCGACAGGGACGGCAAGAATAGAGCCTAGCTGGTAGCAAGCGTTGACGAATCCCAACAGATTGGGCTCGATGGCATCGTGGCCCTTGGCGTCCTTGTGCCCATTTCCAAAGTCTATGCCCGTCAGCAAGGGTGGCGGAACAGAGGGGTGGTTCATAGCGTACAGGTGTTGAACGGCGGCGAGAACTGCAGCGAATTGATGAGCTGGGAGTCGAAACCCGACGTCATCTCCACACCCATACAGCAGAGGAAAAGCCAGAGGTAGAGGATTCGCAGGTTGGGCTTCTTGTACCACGGTGTCTTATCCTCGGCCACCAGGCGAGCGATGATGGGGTCGGCAGCGCCGGCACCCTTGTTGAGAACGGCCATTATGCGGACTCACGCTCCTGGTCGTCGCGTTTGTTACTGGCTTAAAGGTTGTCAGGGCGGTATGGAAGGAGCAACGATAACGGCAGGGGACGAGGGGCGGCAGACAGCGCATCTATATGTCAGAGGGCACGCCTGACGATATCGCAGCCCCTTGCCGGCTGCCGCGGCGCTCGTATATGATCCGACCCTGTTCTGCCCACTCAGGCGAGAGCACCATTACGATGAGCTTCCCCGAATCCCCGTCGGCCTGCCAAGAGCTGTCGCCTCGACATTTCTCCGTGAGAAGCACCGTAACCCCGTGGGCACAGGTGGATCGCTGCAACCTGACTGGCTGGGTAAATTGCAACACGGCCCGTCAGCCGACACCCCATCTGGGGACCCCAGGCGGGTGTATGGAGAAGCCCGACGTTGTGTCGGGTCGGGTCAGTCACCGCCGCATCACGACTGGCAATGTCCAAAGTGCCTCAGGCATTCGCGGCTTTCATGGTGTTCTGGTTCTCAACGCATCTTGGCGCGGGCAGATCTTGAAGACGGGAACGGGCTTGGATGGCGTAGACAAGCCTTTGGGTATACGTCTTGGTACCTTGGCTGGCTTGTCTGCCGGCGCGTTTTCCAGCCGCCAGGGCCAAAGCAGCCAATCCGCGCCTCGCCAAGATGGCCCATTCATCTTGGCTTGCCCGCCGAAGAATTCTTAGTCAACGTACGATTGGGGAAAGGGCCAGGGTCAAACGGCAACGCCTCCTCAAGCCGATGACCAGGATACAAGGGTAAATTTTGGCCTGCCACGTCCTTTCTCTTCCGACCCGGCATGCCCCGTGGCTCCCAGGCCCGCGGCATCGTAACCTCCGCATCCCAGCAGGATGGTACGAGAAGGCCGTTGGTGGCATTCGGTGTAGGTGGTTCGGCTTGGCGCGTCGGCTGCGACGGAGTCGCGGTGCACCAATGCAACGTAGGTGTCTGTGCCGCAAAGTCGCCTGCGGCAATATCGCGATGGCATGGCCAAGTGAGGGAAACCCGGGAGGAGGCTGGCAAAACCGGCTAAGTGCTGTCCCCGGGAAGCGAGTCCACTCTCGTCAAGGCACTACTGATCCTCCGTGAAGCGAGGGTGAACGATGGCTGCCTCTCCTCGTTGTTGGTTTGCGAACAAAGACGGCGATAGCCTCTCAGCAACTTGCGCGGAAGGCCGGGAGGTGTCAGAGCGCCCACACAAAGCGGCACGGAAGACGAATAGGGAGTGGTTGCTGGTCCCGCGCATGGCTTTCCGGACTCTAAGCGAGTGCGTGACTGCAGGGCCAACCCACGCAGGGATGGGATGGGATGGCGTTGTTGCCACGCTGGCTGGCATGGCCGCCATTCCGCGCCTAAAGGGGGAACCCCGTAGATCAGGCCAAGGACTGGTTCGGGAAGGCATCCCGTGGCCGAGGGGGTGAAGACCGGCCAGGATCCGATATTCTGCGCCGCGCACCGAGAGATGGCAGTTGGTAAGCCTTGCTTCCGTCTTCTCGGACCAAACGTTCACGCTTCGTGGTATGATTGGAGTGGGCTCGTACACACACGGCGTCCCGCATCCTGCGCCACTCGGATGGACGGATGGCAGTCCACTCGGCCGGCCCATCCTCCTCTCACGGATAGATCCATGGGAAGCCTCGTCGACCGCGACAGCTCGAAGCCTGCAAACCCGTGGACGTCCCCCTTGGATGGGTAATATGGGATGCAAGGCGGGCATGTGATGTGAGGCCATGATGGGTCCCGGAGGGTGTGAATAAGCCGCAGGGCTCCAAGTCAAACTCCGGGGATAGTGTGACCCTATTCGCTCATTTATAACAGCAAGGCCCACCCCCACTTCCCATTTTGAAAGGTCCAACTCTTTTATTGGAAGGATGGACATCCTCGCGTAAAGGATGGATAGCCATCAAGCCCTGCGAGCCCTGTGAGCCCTGGTAGTCAGTCGCGCCCTGCATCATCAGCTCGTCCCCTGCAGTATTAACCGAGCGTGACAACCCGGAGTGCCGTAGGAACATCGCGCAGTGCGTAGTCAGAAGACGGATTGCGCCCAGGAGGATCCTACAGCCGAACACGCTCCCCCCCCCCGGAAAGACGCAGACGCCGCCATGGGGGACCATGCACCGCCGTCAGACCCCGCCGCTGCCGCCTCGGCCGCCGAGGAGGTGCAGCGCCCGGACAAGCGTTCCACATATATGATCTCCAAGACGGCCTCGGAGCAGATCCCGCTCTCCATCGTGGAGACGGCCTGCCGGGCCGAGAACCTGACGCTGACGACGTGGTCCTCGTCCGTCGTGCTGTCCAACACGCTGCACAAGCTCGGCATCGTCCTGCCGGCGCCCGCCTCGGGCCACGGCTTCAGCATCCTTGAGCTGGGCGCCGGCACCGGCCTCTCGGGCCTCAGCGGTGCCTGCGTCTGGCGCTCCCGCGCCCTGCTGACCGAGCTGCCCGACATCGTCCCCGGCCTGCAGGCCAACATCGACGCCAATGCCGCCGTGCTGGCCGCCGAGGGCGCCGGCGCCGCCTGCGGTACCCTGGACTGGAACTCGCCCACCGAGATTCATCTTTACGACCCCTCGTCATCTTCCTCGCCCGCCAATACCATACACGTGGCCGACGAGGCCAACAAGTTCTCCATCGTCATGGCCGCCGACACTATGTATACCGAGGACCACCCGGAGCTCCTGACCCGCACCATGACGGCCTGCCTCTCCCGGACGCCCGAGGCCAGAGTTATTGTCTGCTGGCCTATGCGCGTCTGCTACTTGGACCACTCCCGCGAGTTTTGGAGGCTTATGGACGAGCGCGGCCTCGTCACGGTCCAGGAGGGACAGGAGTATGCCGATTTCGACGGCTTGGACGACGAGCCCCTACACGAATGGTGCGTTTTTAAATGGAAAGACCTGGCATGAGTCGTCCCTTGAGCCCTTTGGATACCACTGGCGGGCGACATCTATGAAAAAGACTACGGCCACGTACAAAGCGTGTTTTGTAGATTATGCCAATATACGAGATGCATGCGCGAGACAGAGAGCTGCGCGGCGTCGACAGCTTGGAAATATAGAACAGCATAGAACACCATCTGGCAGCATGCATACAGTACAGTATCAACGGGCCAAGTACGCCGTGTTCACATCCGTGTATTGACTTCAACCTAGGGACCCGGACATTGGTCCTAACACCGACCCAATGCAGTTTCTAAAAGTCTATACTACATATGTAAACACCGTCAACCACCTTAAAACCAGAACCCCACCAATGCAGTATGTGAACACCGGTGCTATGCACAGTTTGCCTGGCATGAGAATCCCGAACGCCACGCCCCCAATCATTCTGGCCGTTGTCTCGGCTACACGCGTCCTGCTGACCCACCATTTTAACAATACAGGAATCGTGACAGGTCGAGGCTTTTTCTTGATGCCTTGCGCCGGCCCTTGCCCATGTTTTCCTGTTCTGCTGTATCGCATCCGCCATCCTCGTTCTCGCTTTCTGGAACCAACAGGTCTTCGCTGCCCACCTGCTGGTGAAGTGACTCCACCTCTTCCAAATCAACTGGAGGAAGGGGGACGAAGGCAGCATTGACTGGAATCGCCTCGAGGCTTGCTCGCCCTCTGTTGCTCCGCTTTAGCGCTCGCGGCGCCGGGAATGTGGGTGTGGACGGCGGCTTGCCGCCTCGAAGCGCCTGGGAGCCAAGTCTTTGCAAAGGTGTCATGAAAGGAGTCGCCGGCGTTGAAGCATTGGTGCGCGGGGCTGTCGTCGACGACGCTGAAGACGCGGGGGTCGATCGCACCGTCGAAGTCGAAGCGGACGACGCGGGGGTGCGTCCACTGTCACGCATGCTGCCAGTTGATTGTTGGCTCTGTTTGAAAGCGAAGCGACTGATAGAGGTTTGCAGCGGTGTCTTCAATGGTACCGCCTTTCTGCTCGAAGAGACAGGCGAAGCTGGGCCCTCCGTGCCTTGGTCGTCATCCTTAGAAGTATCCCTTGCGAGGTCTTCAGAAGGTTCCGTGTATACCAATATTTCCTTCTTGGCCTTTGTAGCGTGCCAACTGTCGATGTCTGGCAGATCCCTCATGGCTTCCTCGACAGAATCATCGGACAGGTAGTCATCTGACTTGATCGTATCTTCGCACTGTTTCTGACTGGCAGGGAAAAATTTGCTTTTCTCCCTCCCCAATGTCGACTCAAGCGAGGAGCTGTCGCAAAGCCGAGCCTTTTTAGGCGGCGGGGCCACACCCCCAGAGTTGGAGTCGCTCCAGATGGTACCAGGGCCGGCAGTCTGTCTGCGTGATGAAGATCCAAGACCTGTGCCGCCATTTATGAGAAGATTGGCAACTGGCTCTGTGCGGCGGCGCATGGTCTGAGACCTAGAAGCGGGAGGTTGGCTGACGTAGGGTCTAGGTGGTCGCGAGGGCTGGAGAGCCTCCTCAGCGACATAGGGACGAGGGAGAGGGAAGACAATCGGACGCTGCTCGGGTTCGTTCGACGTGGAGGCCCGCTGCTTATCGACATTAAAGCAGTTGGGGTCCATGTTTCCCAGCGGTATGCGCCGGTCGCCACCAAAATATGAGTCGATAGGCTTCGCAGAGTCAGCCCGAGAAGTCTTTGCTTCGGATTGTCGTCGCATGGGGGCTTGTTCGGAGCCGGTGTTCGACGGGGCGCGGCGTTTTCGAGATGGCGACAGTGGCAGCGGGCAGATCTCCTTTTTTGTCATGGGATTCAACCGGCCCGAAGCCACCAGCTTGCATATATGAGGTTCGACAGGAGCCCCGATATAAGGCATGGCGTCAACATCAATATCTGACGGGGGAAGGTTGAGAAAAACTAGCTCCTCTGCTTTGGGGCAGTAGACGCGCTGGTACAAAAAGGTCATCTCAGCCTGCTGAAAAAGCTTCAAATAGTCCGCCGGGACTTGGTACTTGCCGCTAAACTGCAGCATTTGGACGACCTTGGCGGGCGTCTTGTATTGTCGTATCATTCGATGGGCCGTCTTGAGTCCAAAGGCCTTGATGCCCTCGAGATAGTCACAACCGCTGAAGATGGCCATATGGCGAAACTGTGCATCTGTCCAGCCGGTTAAAGAAACCTCACGACAGGCTGCAAAGTCCCGACGGTTGATCTCGACGCACTGGCCATGCTGCTCCAGCTTGGTGATGAGTCGCTTCGCCCCGAAGACCAAGAGATCCGAATCTTCTGTGACGATGCCGCTGATGATACCCTGACGCTCCAGGTAGACCAACTGAGCATCAGCCTCGTACGGAGCGACAATGTAGGGGATGTCGTGCTTTTCGAGCTCATCAATGACAGCGCGAGCCATCTCCGGGGTGATATCAATGGCCTTCTGAAGCTCGCGGTAGGCCTGGGAAGGTTTGCCGGCCTTCAGAAGCGCTAGGCCTGCCTCTCGGCTCTGTTCACGCCGCTTTGCCCGGGATGCTTCCTCGCCCGCCTTGCTGGGTAGGAAGTCGCCGTCGAAGACCAAGTAGGGTGTGACGCCAAAATGCTTCATCATGTGAACCCGTGACATGGCATATCGCACATATCTGTACGCAATATTAACATCGTCGGTACCGGTATCGGGGGGGCAGGATGAACCGACTTGCACGTTGGCTTGCCCTCGGCGAGCTCGATAGCACAGGAAATAGCACCACGGTGTAACCAGCCATAGCCATCGACGCCGAAAGTTTCCCCACGATACTTTTTCAGCTCAGTGGGCCGCTGGATCGATTTGAGCAGCGGGAGGAGGCCTATAAGAGAAGGCGCGTCAACTGGAGACCAAGGTTCGGGGTAAAACACGGCTCTGGTATTGCATTTCTCACCTGAGATACCCATACTGTCTTACTTAGGGAGGGTAAAGTATGGTCCCCCGAAGGCTGACAGGACCTACAAGTCGGACGGGGCCATACAGGTATTGCCGAGGCACGGAATCCTAGGTGTTCGCGGTCGTGGTGGAGGCGATGCGAGAAGGAAAGGTGCCGTGGCGACCAAATCGACTCGACAGAGCCAGACTAAAATGGGCGCGGGGGCGAAACAAAGTAAACACACGCCAAGAACAACAAAGGTCAGATTGCTGGCAAGTCGCGCCAGCCCTAGGGAGCCCAAGCTTAACAATGCACGCGACACCAGGCGAACACGTTCACAGGAAGACAGTTCTTGGACGGATAACAGGTGTCGAGGTCCACGGACCGGGTGAAGCGATGAATTGGGTGGAATGGGCGGTCGGTGCTTGCAATGGGTAGCAGTGTGGAATTAGTACTGGAGGCCTGGTGCTCTGGCGCTCGTTCCGTGTCTGGATGGAGCTGGACGCGTTAATCGATAGTGGGAAGGCGAGTAAGGCGAACTGGAAGCGCGTCGGCGCGATTCCCTGTTCGTATCGGTGCCTAAAGTGCTTCTTCTAAAGTGACCGTGTCATGTGGGATTAATAGGTGGCATTGAAGGCTGGCGGCACAGCAACGGCGCCTTCCCTGTCCCGTAAGACGTACTTACCACAGTAGGGAAGGTACCTCGGCATGCACTACTGTGTAATACACAACTAGCGCTAATGCTTGGTAGTTATACATAGTATGGTCGGGTTGGACCAATGAGCGACGAGGCTTCTGCCCAATGGGACTGTCCCAGATTTCCTGCAGGCGGGGTGCGCATTCATTATGGGAATTTTCTTGCCCACCCCACTAAAGATTCTGAAAGGGCCTGTCCACCCATTCGTCTCGGTCATTATATCCAAAAAAGTTGGACTTGAGAGAGTTCATCCGCAACGTCAAACCGAACCAGGTTGATTTCACCGAAACGCACAGCAGGCCTCGATAGCAGCTCGTTTCTTTTCTCCGTCGCCTTGCGTCCGGTCAAGATGCCTTCCACTTCGCTTGAGAAAACGCGGAAGGCGATTCAGAAGAAAAAGGGCCCAATCGGGGCTATTCACGAGCTCTCGCGCGACTCCAAGAGACTCCACCGCGCGAGGGCGAGAGATGAGAAGCTGGAGAAGCTCGCCGCCGCAAGGAAGAAGAACGACAAGCCATACAGTCTGTGTCACCCTGACGGTTGGAAGCCACAGCCACTGACAGCGCATCACAGTCGACCGCGCGTCCTATTTCCAGGAGGCCATCAAGCAGAATGAGGGCAAACCCGTGCAAGCCACCGTCATGCACGAACTCATCAATTCGTAGGCCGCTCCCTGCCAGGACGCCCCTGCCTCGGTCTATCTGGACCTGAGACTGACTGTGAGCTCAGTTACGTGCACCAGTATGACGAGGAGCTCAGCGAGCTGAAGAAAGCTCGCCGCCCCGGCCGGCCCTCCAGCACTAGGGAGGATCTCCTGAAGGTCAAGATCAATGCGCTCCTGAAGGAGTACCAGGCCGGCTTCTGTTCGTTCCAACCTTGATCCGCCGTGTCACCCGTCTGGTCTCGCTAACCCGTGCTTTAGTGCTGCCGGAGCTCACAGCGGAAGAGAACGCCGTGCTCCTCGATCGGTGGGAGGGGTCGTGGTCCTACCTGACGAACTTGAAGTGGATCCGGTTGTCAGAGGACGGCAAAGTCAAGCCGGCCTCTTTCCCCCCGAGGGGTGACCACTGAGAGGGAGACGGAGAGGTAGACGCGGTGGCGGCGAGAGGAAAAAGGGGGTTGTTGGACTCGAGGGTAGCAGGTTTCCCCCCGCCCCTCGTTGGCTGCAATAGCCCGACTCTGACGCTCTAGGTTGACGGCACACGGAGGCATCGGTTCGCCTTTCTATCTTGGTGCTGGGCTATCGGCGTCTCGTGTATGGCGCAAGGCGTTTTCTGAGACAGAACAAGGGGCGTGGTTTATGTTGATTCTTTCACCTGATTCGTGGGCGGCGGTTGCCCGCATTTTACAGCGCACACCAAACACACTGGTCGTTCCTCGCCCCCCACCCGTCCGTCAGCCGTCTCTAGCGTTGGTAGATCTTATAGTTCATCTCGAGGACCACGACGATATAGTCGGGCCCACGGCAGCGCGGCCTTGAGGTGGTACTCGCCGGCGAATACGGTCTGGTGCTCCCACCCGGCTCGTGCTCTCTTATTGTCCCACTATGGGAGCGGCGAGACCCTGAGCTCGACCTTGGCGTTTCCGGCATTTTTACAATTACAACATGAATGATCTCGGCAAGCTCGCCATCTCCTTCGCGTTCCAGTGGCTTTGCTGCCGTGACACCATGTGGCGGCTGTCTGTCCCCAGGACTGCAGTCACCCTTCGAATCGGTTTGGGGCGCTCCCATGTAGAATCGTCTATATGAGATCGGCAGGCTGCCGCTTGCAGGCTGTGGCCCGGGCGAGGCGCAGCGGCCGGCGTATGGATTGAGATCCCCGGGACCACCAGAGCTGGGCTTCCCGATCGTCCCGTGGCCCGGCCCCTTGCACCCTGGCAGCCACGCTGCGCCTGCTTCAAGAACAAGGTACTGTGATCGCTGGGTTTGACGTACGACATTCTACAATCACCGCGTGGGCCATCCTAAGGTCAGACACGGCTATGTGCGCTGCCATCCACCACCGGGCCTGCCGCCTCTGCTACCCAATCTACCTAGATGGATAACCTTGTATTCCCGGACTTTCGGACTCCTGGATAAGGGCTCCATGGCAACCGCCCGCGGACTACGGGCGCGTGGCCCAACGGCGTGTGCTCTGCCAACGGTTGCGAAGCTCGCTCACGGGGCCCTTCGATTGGCCCCCGCCCATAAAAGGGGGGGGGGGATGGGGGGTGACTACGATGTCCCCCTCGAGGTGTCACCCCAGAACTAGAGATGGCGATCTCCAGCAGGAGCCGAGATGCCCCGCCCGGGGTCTCGTTTTGAGTTATAAAAAGTCCATGATCTGCATTCTCTGTGCCTGTCAAGCCTGGCGATCTCTACTTGATCTGACCGCTCAGGGCCGAACAAGCAGCGGAGAAATCTGAAACTGTCAAACCAATCCAGCCACTTATCCCGATCTACACAGTAGGTTGGGCATTCCTCCCTTGGGCCCCGCCCATGAAAGGAGGCTGTTTGTTGACTAACGATAACTAGAGATGTGCAAATACGTCACCCACGCCCACGTCTGCTTGATTTGCAGACACGAGAATATCGTCCTCATATCCGAAAGGCCGTGTTCCTTTGCAAGGCGGAGCGGCGTGTTTGGCAGCTGCGGCAAGGGCATCGGCAACACAACCAAAAGCACGCCCCAGCACTGCTGGAAGTGCAGGGACCTACCCCATACGGTCTCCCGGTCACGATGCATCCAGCCGGTCTGCTCCATATAGGAGAGATTTTTGGTGCCACTTTCGTACATAGGCACTGGTTATCACATAGACAGCGATATGCTTTGCGGTCGTTTCAGAGGATTGGCGCCTCGGCAGCGTGTTCTCGGGTGGGCGGAAGAGCGCATGACGGCACATGACAGTTACGATTTCAACGGCAACATGAACGTGGGTCGGAGGACTGAGACCCCCGGGTGGCACGAGCTACATATACATACTCCTTACCAAAGTGGCGGCATTCTCTTCACGGCACCATTGTCGCTATCCATTCCCAACATACGAATAGGCACCCTTCCTATCCACATGGAAACTCCTGCGGGTCCACGCCAGGCAGAATGCGTTCGTGGATTGCGTCAGCCGAATATTCCGGGGCAGGGACCGTTTCGACCTACATCGTTGTCAAGAGGCGGTTTTCCCATTGCCGTGCAAATCGCCCATGTGAAATGCACCCACTTACACGCAACAGATGGGGAGCTTCAGCCGCCAGCCCCGCTTGCCGAATCGTCTGTGGAGAGGTGGAAAGGGACTTGGGCGAATCAGGAGGCTCAGATGACGAAACATCCAGCTGGAGTGGCCCACTCATGGTCCGAGCTTCATCAGGGTCGTTGGACGCCTAGAGGCGACAACTCGAAAGAAAAGTTTTAGTACCGTTTTTTTGGCACGTAGTAGAAGCTGCCTGAAGCTGCTGGGTACTGAAGCAATTCTTCGTCGCCTCAACTTCTTTCCAGGATCCTAAATCCTTAAATACCCAAATAAGTCTCCTCGTTCCTCGCCGAGTCGCGTCTTCGTCTCCCGATACGCACCCCTTCCCCCAAACCACAACCAGTCAAGATGATGCCCATGCGAAGCCTCGCGCGCTCGGCGCCCCGCACTATCGGCCGCCTCAGCTCGGCTGCCCTCCGCCAGCCCACCGTCGCCCGTCCGGCCTCGCTGCTCAAGACGACTTGGGCGCCTCTGCGGTCAACACAGTCGGTTTCCGCCTTCTCGACGACGGCCCTGCGACGCGCCGGGGCTGGTGAGGTGGACTCGGAGCTGTCGGAGAAGCTCGGGCAGGAGATTGCTTTCGAGAAGGAAATGAAGGACGAGGAGCTGATGCCCGCCAGCGTCAAGGATTTCCTGGACAACAGCCCTTTTGAGCTCATCGACACCCCCGGCAAGGAGGATGTTTACCTGAAGCGCCAGTTCGGCAACGAGACGTAAGTAGCCAACCCCCTCTCGGTCCGTTTGTTGTAGCACTTGGGCGCGGAAAACTGACATGTCTGTCCGCCCACCAGCGTCACCGTCTCCTTCTCCATTTCGGACCTCTCCAACATGGAGAACGACATGTTCAACGAGTCGGACAGCGCGCTCACGGACGAGGAGCTTGACCCGCGCGAGAACCCGCGCGAGGCCGAGGTGGACGAGGAAGGCATTGAGGGCGAGGAGCACGACCAGGCGGTGCCGTGCCGCCTGAACGTCGTGGTCGAGAAGCCCGGCCAGGGCGCGCTCAACATCGAGGCCATCGCCCAGGAGGGCCAGATCATGGTGGAGAACCTCTACTACTACAAGGACGCCAAGATGGCGCACAGCGAGACGGCCGACGCCGCCCACGCCGCCCGCGACGTCTACCCCGGCCCGCCCTTCGCCAGCCTCGACGAGGACCTCCAGGTCCTGATGGAGCGCTACCTCGAGGAGCGCGGCGTCACCCAGGCCCTGGCCCTCTTCGTGCCCGATTATATGGACATCAAGGAGCAGCGCGAGTACCAGACGTGGCTGAACGACGTCAAGACTTTCATTGATGTCTAAAGCGGACCGACGGAAAACGGCTTTGGGTTGTTGGCAGTGTGTAAGACGAGGACGCCTACGTGCGAAGGATGAAAATGGGGCATATGAACGAGCCAGGTCGGCTTTTGATGATGGGGAGTAATCTTCTATACCTTTCCGCTCTCGACGAATGAACGTGTATTATACCAAGGGACCAAGAGAACTGTCCCAAGCTGGGACAACACAGCACAATACATACCCAACCAAAGCTTACCTTGCCATAGCCACCCACGGGGCGTGAGAACCGTGTCCTGGTGACAGCGCATCTTGGCCGGATGCGGTGAAGCATTGTATGTGGATACTGCGCGATGGGTTGCCGGGGCTGTGTGGTGACTGAGGTCGCCTTGTACACCCTTCCACGTATTAGTCTTGTGAGCGACACGGCCTGGGCTTCCTTCTGGATGTGCACGGAACCGGCTGAGGGGATAGTGTGAGATGTGGTTCTCTCGGCAGTGGCCGAGGAGGGGGGTACGAACAAGCAGTATAGTAATCCCACACGTAGACTCTCCTCCCCGCCTCTCCTCCCTACGACTGCATGTTGGTACTCGCATTCGAGGTCCATGGGCGCAGCTGGAACCGTTTCCCACACAAACAACGTATTCTGAAGAGCCCGCTGGGCTCACCGCCCGGTCTCCCCTTCGATGGGGGGCCCCACGGGCGAGCGAAAAAGAGGGAAGGGGAAAAACTGCCAGAGACGGGCCGAGGGGAGGGGGCTTCCCGGACGTGCTGACCCGGTACCGGACCAGGGATTCATTATTTTATCTTCCCCTCTATTGTCTTCGCGTGTCTCACATCTCCCTCCCGCCCTGAAGAGACCAGAAGTCGGGGGATAAGTTACGGCATTCGTGCCCGTCACCTTCTTTCCAGATCGGGCCGCCCGCATGGCGTGCCGACGCCGCGTCTTGGAAGCGGGGCCCTCGTTTCTTTTCTTTTTCCCCTCCCCTTTTCCCTCTCCCTCTCCCTCCCTAGGCCCAAGGTACTTGCAAAGAAGTACCTAACCTCGTTACTTTGCTCGCTTACCCCAACTCTCCCGTACTTGATATTTCACCTGCATCCTGTTACTGCCGGCGCGAACGAGTGGGCTAGGGCGTGGGCCGCCTGTTCTCCCATTCCATCCCACGTCTCACCTCCCACCCCCTTTTCCCTTCCCTTCTTCCCCCCCCCTCCGTCTTTCTTCCGACGGCGGCCTGGCTGTAGTGGTTCGGCATTTGGAGGTATGCACCGTCGGCAGTGACATCCGGGGGTGGAAATGGTCCTACCAACGCGACGATCCGTGGGAGGGCATGTTTCGGTAAGAAAAAAGAGCCCCCCTCGCCGCCCGTCCGGGGAGGGCAGTGGCGCGGGTGCGGTGTAGCAGGGTTAACGCGCGCTTTGATGATCCGGAACCCGGGAGCCCTTGTTCGGCCCAACGCCCGCCCGTCCGCCCACTGGGGAAAGGGGAGGGGGAGGGGGGAACGGGCCGTGCGTGATACAGACAGCCCGTCGTCCTATGACGCCTGGGTCGTCACCCCAAGGGCTGGGACGCCACGCGCGTGGCCGGGCTGGGCGGGAGCTGCTCCGATTGGGCTTGTCCTCCCCGGCCATGCGGGACGGGAGGGCCGCCGAGGAGCCGGTTCTGGGCTTATACGTCTTGCCTTATTCCCATGTATTATATCGTAAGCAAGCTTGTTGGGGAGGAGAGGGGCGACTGTGATCGCGTAAACTCCACGTTGGGTATATGTTGGATGTATGGGATGCCCTGTGATGTGGGCTACGGACGGGAGGGCGCACGCCGACGGATGGATCGGTAGCGTTTGGAGATCGACACTATCGCCATGGTACGGACACGCTATTTTTCTGTCCTGGCACTTGGCACACAACGGTGGCGGATAATTCCTCTGCGCTCCCCGTTCCTTGTGTTTAGTATGTACACACGAAATGCCTAATGTTCGTCCTCGAGGGCCGCCACGCTTCCCCAAGCATCGCTGTGAAACGAGCCTTGCGAGGCGATGAATGTATATGCTTAACCCCCTATTCCCCTAGGCCAGTCGCTCCCTCTCTATATAAACATAAGTATGTATCTCGTATCAAATTACACACTGAACCAACGCACGCTTAGCCCGCTCTCGAAGAAACGCCCGTTTTCCCGCTGTCCCATGGGGTATGTGTGTCTATCCGGCGCCGGAAAAAGTGCTGCCTCCCACCACTTCCCCTTTTCAACTAACAATGCGATCCACCCACTGCAACCACTGCTGGTCCCGGCACAGGGCATCCATGGCCACCTCTGACAGGCTGACAAACAGTTCCTGGTGCGGGGCCGACGCCCGAGCCGGCAGTATCAGCGCGTTGCCCAGACCCCAGTCGCCCAGCCCCCGGCGGATGGCGTCGGGCTTCGAAACCGCAGCGCCCCCGCCGCCCTCGCTACAGGAGGAAGGCGTGATTTTCCACTCGACGTCGGCGCCAAAGTGGCGCCAGGTGTTGAAGGCCAGGTAGCCAGGCTCCCGCGGGTCGAAATTCACCCCAATAAGGCGCGGGTCCGGGCACGCCTGAAGCATAGCCAACCGCTGGTAGACGTAGTCCTCGTTTACGCAGGCGATGGAGGCATGAACGCGCGGCACCAGCGCGGCTAGCCGGGCCGGGTCCGTTGCTGCCGCCAGCAGATCCGCCACCGCTATGTGCGTCACGGCGGGCAGCGTGGCATTGCCAAAGTAGTCGGCGGCCACGCCCGTGAAGCGCTTTTTGAAGTTGACCGAATTCCACAAGGTCGCATCTTCGGAGCGCGGCAACAGCTGTTCGGCCTCGATCCGCGCTTTCACGATGTGCACAAAGGCCAGCGTCGCCAGGCAGTCGTACTTGGATGGCGGTGGCATCTGCGCGGCGTCAGGGAGGGCCCGCACGAGGCTCTGCAGCTCCTCGAAGCGCCGCGTGTGGAACTGGAAGATTTTGCCCGTCTTGAGAATGCTCTCGACCGATGGTCCGAGGTCAACATGGCACGGCTGCGTGGGCCCGTTCTTCTCGGGCAACATGATGTACTCGGGACACTTGGCCACCAGGCCCCGGAAGGTGCTCGCGGCGAGCGGCCTGATGGGCGGCGCCGGGCGCGGGAATCCCTGCGTCGATGGCCGCACCAGCTCGGCCCCGCGCGTTTCGGCCGCAAAGCACTCCACGAAGATACGAAAGGCATCGCCGTCACACAGCGAGTGGTGTAGGTTGAGCGTCAGGAACAAGCCCCCGTCGACGAAACAGGCGCGCACCGTCGTCGCCGGTATGGGCTCGGCGCCCGCATCGAGCCGCCTGGGCGTCTGGATGGTCGGCCCGACGAAGTGGCGCGGGGGAAAGCATTCGGCCCGCCGTTGAGCGTAGCTCTCATCGAGGTTCACCTTGGTCTCGAACGGGATGCGGTGAGACGGCGACTGCCAGAGCTGCGTCTGCCCGCCCTGGATACGCAGCTGGGCGCCGAACAGCGGCCGCTTGCGCGCCAAGTGCGTTACACACGACTTGAGATGCCGCGACGTGTTTTCGACCTGTGAGTTTGAGTGCGGGAAACAGAGCACGACCGATATGTAGACTCGCGGAGCGTGTTGATTCCATATCGAGAGAGGCTCCCACTCGCAGCTTTCCTCGCCAAGCTTCCGCTTTGCCGGGACTGTAGTGGGAATGGTTGGGTGGGTCATGGTCGACATTGTGTGTGGTGGCCTCTTTTTTTTTTTTCTCCCTCTCCTTGTCCTTTCCAAAGCTGTAGGGGTAAGCCCTGCTGCACGCAAGCGCAGGTGCTGCTGACAATTTCGGTGGGTGCTGTCGCCACGTGACGGTGATGGTGTTGATGGTGATGATGATGATGATGATGATGATGAAGATGATGATGATGGGCAGAGTGAGTGAATTGCAACGCTTCTTCTGGCTAAACATTCACTCGGTTTGCGAGGGCTCCTGTCTGCAGAACGCGCATAGGAATTAGACCGTGTCGGTGGTGACAGCAACAGCAGCAGTAGTGGTAGTAGTCGTAATAGTGGGTGGTTGACCCGGGTGGGACTCTATGGCGAATCGTCGAAGACACCACGGTAGCAGAATAGCGTGATGGATCCCCCCGTAACTGCACAGCGAACACGTCGTCTTTGATTCACCAAGAGCCTTTTTCGAGCCCAGAGACACCGGATGCAAAGTGGTTCTTTCTGCCTGGTAATGGTATGGGGTTGGAAACGGCGGTGAATTGCAGGGGTAGGCAACCGGAGGCCAGGCACTTTATAGCGAGTACGGGGGCCGACGGCACGGAGCTGAACGGGCAGGGAGGGCGGGATGAAACGATTGACTCCAGGTGAGAGCACTCAAAGGCATTGGCAATGGCGGATGGCAGCCGGGGAAGGTAGGCAAGCAAGCAGACCGGGTAAGTAAGGTATGTAAGTTGGTCGCCGGAGGCGAGTTGGGTAGGCATGAAAAGAAGTGTACATTCTGGGGTGTACATACCGGGTCTCGCACATCGTACAGGACCCAAGACAACGTATTGGGCGGGCAACCTAGGAACGGCCATGTATGCCAAGTGTTCCGCCGCCTCGTTCCTGATGGTCAGGTCAGGTTGATATACTCGCCGGGGGGTGTAACATAAAAGGTCAAGGGGGGCAGGCGGTCGCCATTAACCGTCCGCACATGAGCTCGGGGGGTGGGCAGGATCCGGAGAAGCAAAGCAGCGCGAGTGACCTCAGCCCGCGGGCCCGGGTTTGTAGCACAGGGGCAACGCGGCCAGGCGGGAGGAGGGGCCCTGGAGGAGCCTTGGAGGAGCCCTGGAGGAGCCCTGGAGCACTGGCGCGTTGGGAGCCGCCACAAACTGACGTTTTGCCTTTTCCCCCCGTACAGTAGCGAACAATGGATGCACAATCAGAATGGCCCGGCTTGCGCCCGCGGTGGGCGACTGACGAGTCAGAGGCGGTGGCCCAGGGGGTGGTCTGCCCAAAGCAGCCGGTTGCAGCTGCATATCCTCGTCATTCCACGTCGCTTGCTGCTGCAGAAGGCCTGAGCAGAGCAGAGGCGACCAACGTTTGCGGACGTTGGGGGGAAGGGTGTGGAACGGCGGATGAGCGGATGGAATGGCTGCATGACCAGGGGGAGCTGGGAGCCATAGGCACACGATAGTCGGCCGGGGCAGATGCCAACGGCAACTTGCCGCACGAGTTTATTCCCAAGCGGCTCAAGTTACGAGGTGCCAATCAGGCCGAGATGGGATGGTTTGCCATGGTAGGGGCCTCCACGACGGACGCGTTCGAATGGTTCCCCGGGGATCGCCCCGGTTCTCTGTAGCCCGATGGAGGTGAGAGGACCACCGGCTGTTCCCTGCTGGTGGGTAGCGACCAGCGAGGAGGGAGCGCCGAGTGCCCGGGGGGGGGGGGGGGGCTACGGACCCTGGGAATGACCCGCTAGTCTTTCCCCCTCTCTCCCCCTGGTGGGAACCGTGTAAGGCCTAGGGACGGGACGTTGAACATTAATCGAGGAGCTGGACCGAGGTCATTCCGCCACGGCATGTGTTCCCCGGTCGCCTAAGCCCTCGAAGTGCGCGTTGCTGACAGGGCTGTCTCGGTCGCTCGCTTATCTCCTTTGGGCGTCAAGGAGAGACAGCTGCCCAGACCAGCAATGCTGTCTTTTCCCCCCTCTGCGAACGGGTGGATATGCATGGCATCCCGGACAGGAATGACGGATCCGGCGCTTCCATTCCATGCTGGCGACAGTTGTCCCCCAGTGCGTTTCACTGGGGAGTTCCCGCGACTGGCGGCGAGCGCCCGGCACCTCATTTTGTGGCTGACCTGGACGGGCAAGGGGGGGGGGGGGGGCAAGGTAAGGTAGGGAAGTATGTAGACCAGGGGTAGCAGGTATGGCAGTCTGGCAGATTTGGTCGTGGGTTGGTCGCTTTGGGTAGGTATGGAGAGTGAAAGCAGGGTATAGGGCGTGGATTATTGATCTGCAAACGTGGTACGGCCTGTTAGGCTCGGCTTCCGGGACGGCCAATAGCGAGGGAGCCGGGCAGCGACGGCAGAGCGTCAATTGGCCGTTGGCCGTGTTGGTTCCGAGACGGCTGGCCATGCAGGTGCGTATAGTACGTACGTTGTAAGCAAGACGCACTGAAGTATAGAGCATGTAGCAGCTGTGCTTGAGGGCTCGGTGGTTCACACCCGAACAATGGGCTGGCACACGACTCCTACGGCGGAGCTGACGAAGATGGGAAGGATCCAATTTCCTACCTACTACTTCTTTATGTACTTACTTACCTAAGGTACCTTACCTCTTCGTATGTACCTACCCGACAAGTTATTATTCCATCCATCCCCTAGGATCCATACCATACCACTTCGAGCCCGTCCACAAAATGTCTCTGCAGGGTTAAGGAGTCCACATGCACATGTGGACTTGTCGGGTTTCTGCGGCGTACTGACCTAAGATATTCCGTGCTTACTTCCATGCCACTCACGTCGTACCACCTGAGAATAGTTGAAAAGTACTTGCTTTAGGAGGTATGCAGGCAGCTGCCCGGGCTTTCAGGGCAGTTCTCTCCGTTGGGCTCGGGTGTTTGGTTGCGGGACAAGCCTGGGCTGTTAAGCGCTAGCGGTCCAAGGATCCGTCGCTGCTTCCATGCTTCTAGACGACGACGTTGCAAGATCGGCTGGATACAATACGCGCCTGCCTGCCGGATGCGCAAGTGCCCGGTCATCCAGCCATTTTCTTTCCTTTTTTTTTCCTCCCACAACCCGCCGTGACCAAAGGGCGCGGCTGCATTTCATGCTACATCACACTACACACAGCCACGGCCATGACATGAAAGAAGGAAAGAAAAACCCCCGAGTGGGTAGGCAACGCTCTGGCCGCGCGGATGTGGAGAGAGGCGGGCCCTGACCGTCAAGAAACGGAAGGCGGGAGACAGGGTTTGGGCGTCGCATTGCTAAGCGAGGCCGACGATCCACTCTTGGTATTTTCGGCAAGTGTTTACGCGCGCAAAAAGACAACGCCTTTCCAATGTTTGGCTGAGCCAACGACCAACTGCTCCAGCGGCGCCCCCCGGGCGATCCATAACAACCATCCTGGGATGGATGCCAGCATCTTTTCACATGGGTGACCCCGGTCACCGCGCCGTCACAACCAGCGTACTACCAGACTCCGGCCAGTTCACTGAGCCATCAAAGTGAGCATCAAAGCGCCGATCCAGCCTCGTCACGGGGGTGGGCGAGTGCCTCGTCATGTCGCATCGCTACCGTGTCGGCTTACCGGCGTGTCCTGGTGTCGGTTGGCGCTGCGATCTCCATGCCCGCGCCGGCTTCGTGGTCATCATCACCTTGGCCGGAATGCCGTCGGCAACGCGTCGCTTTCCCAAATCCAACGCCGCCCGGCCAGAGCTTCCCAATGACCAGGAAGCCCGGGCGATCGTCCATCGTGGGACATGTGAGATCGCACCAGATCGTGGCGTACCCCCGCCCATATAAGTGATGAACCTTACTTGGCATGTTCTAGGGGAGGCAGAGAGGCGAAGTGCCGGCCGGGAGATGGTTGTGTATCAAGGGTGACCCCTGATCTCGCAGGCGGCCTTTCGATCCTCGCGGCATCGTGAAGTGGCGTTTTCGGCCCTGCGAATCGCAGTCCGGCCAGCCCTATAGGCTGGTCGTTGTTCACTTGCCTTCCCCTGCCGTCTCATCCGCCTTCCGGCTCTCTGCAGAGTGGCCTTCCCCCCAATATATGCCCAGTCTTAACCCCAATATCCAGATTCCGGTGTAGGTAGCTGCATGGTGCCAAGGGCCTCCTTACCATCCTGGATCCTGGTAGCTACCTCATAGCCGACTGTTACCGCTCGGAAGCGGCTCCAGCCCGAGCTGCGACCCTTCCTACATGATATACCACGAATAGAGGTGCGGCAGGCTAGATAGCCGACGTCTGACCCCATACTGCATCGATCCCTGTCTTGGCCCGGCCCCTTCCACGAGATGCTCAACGCTCTACCGGTCCGCCTTTCCTCGCCCCTTTCAGCTCGTCGGCGTCCAGTCCCACGCTGCCTGCCGCATTAGACACGATACGTCGCCTGTCCCCCGCGGCGCCACAGCCCCCCCCCCGGCAGCTCACCAGCCCACCGCCCACTGCAAAAATAAACGGTACGTACCGCCAGCGCAGCGGAACAGGCATATATCTTGGTAGTGTACTTGTACCTACGGGGCAGCAGCCGGCAACCGTCCCGTGATGGAACTCGGCTCGCCGAGACGACCCAGCAATCTGGGAAGAGGCTGAGCAGAGCCCACTTCATCTCTCGTCCCAAGTCACAAGCACGGGCGGAAAAGAGACGAGGCCGCCGGTCACGTCAGTTCCGTCCTATTGGTCTGTTGGAACCTACCGAGGGATCCGGGCGAGACCCAGTCCACCTCCACCTCTCGCTGTCCCGGAGTCTCTATCCGTCGGTTCATCACTGGCTGCAACGTATTAGGGCTGACAGGGTGTAATCTTCTTGCCATCTTGGGTCCGGGATCGTGCCGGCGATGGGCGTGAGGACGGACACCAGTTCCCCAATTCGGCTGAGGGCACGCGTGCTTGGCTAACACATTCCAGCAGATCTACGTTTGTTGTGTCGATGGCACCCTGCCATATCTTCCTGTCGTACGACGATGGTCGACCGGCTTCTAACATCCCGTAGCTATGTATGACATGCCCAGCGCCCTGACACCCCCTGCCAGGCAGACACTTGCCTCTCGGGGCATAACCGAAGAACCTTACCTCTCGACGAGTATAACCTCAGGCGCCAGCCAGTTTCAAGTTTACAGACCCCTAGCCTCGGGCGGATGTATCAGAAAACACCCCCATGACGGATTCTCGCATGACGGCTGCCGGCATAACGTATTCTTCGTCCGTAGTAAGAGACATGTGCCGTATTCTGCGCCCGCCCGGTTGGGTCACAGCAGGGGGGGCTAGTCAGCCACAAGTGCTGACGATGGCGTAGGTGCGTGGGGATCAGTTCACTAGCATCAGTATCCTTCCTACCTTACTGGGTATGCTGCTCGCGAGCTCCGGAGGGAAGGGGGAAGGGGGAAGGGGGCGGATAAGGCGTGTACTTGTCCCGTAGGGCAGTATTCCTACCCCGGGCGTTTCTGAGCTGCTAACGAACCCGACTGGCTAAGTACCTAAGGAGCAAGCATCGGCGCACCCCTGAACCCCCGGCAGGCAATGTCATCGTTTTGCTGTGATTCAAAACGGGTTAGTATCCATTTCCGCGGGAGCGATCTCTTGTATCCCAGCACATGGCGCCTTCGCGTCAAAGCAAGAGGACTCTCTGGTGTGGGCTTCTGGCCCAGCAACCCGTGCTGAGCCACGCCTCCGACGGCATGCCACATGGTATGGAATCTTCAAGATTCCGGTGCCTCTTCTTGCTTTTCTCATGTACATTGCGCCAGCGGTGTGACGCCCAACATGGCGCGGGCGCACATTGTCACGGCCTTGACCACAACGAGGCATCGTCGCGATGCCTTTCCTACTTGGGCCTCGCGGCGTCGTCTTCGGCCACGGCTACCGACGGGGACACTGGGGGAGGATGGTGTTTCTCAATCAAGTATACTCCCCGCCATGAGTCCACCACACCCTCCCATACCCCTGGTTCTTTTCTCCCCGTCCAACGACATCCTCCGGTGGCGGCAATGTCCTTTTCTTGCTTCGCTGCTGGCCCGACTGCATGGCCAGGTCTTGGCTTGCTGCCCAGGCCGACCCTACATTTTATATCTTTGGGCGGCCATGAACAAACCGGTGATACTTGTGGACGGAGCAAGAATGGTGGATGCCGGGCGCTTTCACGCGGCCAATTAGACAAAGACTCGTGATGTTATTCACGAATGCTGCAGCGTTAACCTCTCCACGACCTCGTGAGCGGCATCATCTGTGTACCTGTTTGCTGTCCCGTAAGACCCAAGGGGGCGCATACTGCTCCCTTGGAACATGGGTTGGCTTCCAACCCAACAAGCTTCAGCGCAACTTTGTGGTTTTTCAGGGGTTTGAACCCCGATAGACGGCGTTTGGAGCAACCGGACCCGATTAGAGCCCTGAATGTTTCATTGTCACAGCATTGTAGCGCTGTTTGGTATGCAAGTTTCCCCCACTCTACCCAATGTCCCTTGCCAGTCCTCACCGCGGCCGAGATCGGTCAATCAATACGAGATAGAGGACGGACAACGTACCTAGGTAGTCAGGTCATCATGACGGCATGCATCTGGCCTTTGGCTGATTACTCAGCCGCTCTACGAGGAGTCAGAAGTCACAAGATCTTGACAGACACCCCCATCTGTTTCATGCGGGTGCCTAGATGCCAAGGAGTAGTTCCCGGAATCTCGGCACCGCACCGCACTGTCGGCCGGCACTTGGCGTCGGCCGGCACTTGACGACGGCCACGCAGGCGCGGTGCATTCACTTCGCCGGTGCCATGGCGTCAGAGCCGCCACCGGGAGCGTAGCCGATCAGGGGAAAATGCGGCCGTGGCCGTGTTGATGCGGGAATGCATTTATGCACGAGTGATATATATAGGTTTCAGGGGTCGACGAGGTCGGCAAACTGTATGGCTGCCATTTCTACTTGATCAGGAGACGCCGACGCACTCGCGGGGACCCGTGTCAGATCGAGAAAAGAAATCAATGCCCCAGGAGCATTCGTTCCGCACCTCAGGGGCTGCGCCGTACCGCCGTGACTGCGACCCCGATCGTGACCGGTCCGTGTATTCGCCATCGAAAAAACAGACGGCATTGTGTCGTAGGCGGCGGCCGACCGCCCACGCTTGAACAACAAACCGGATTCCCCGAGGAGTCCTAGCCCCCCCCAAAGGTAACACAAAGCGCGGCCCGCTGGACCAACAGCGGCCCCTCGCTACCCCCTTTGAGCGGCAGGTTAGACCGGGTCACCACCGTACACACCACCACAGCGTCGCTATGAAGGTTGGGAGGCGGTGTGGTCTACAGGGCGACCTAGGACCGACTACAGGCCGAGGGCCCTCTGCACCGAAGGATACCCAGCCGTGCCCACCAGATCGAAGATCGAGAGGTTGGGTGTATCCGAGGAAAGGGAAGACTGGAGGCCGTAAGCACAGCGCCACTAGGCTGTTGGCTGGCCACAGAAAACCTCCCTGCAGACCTTGGTAAGTCAGAATTAACGTTTTCCTGTTTGTTTACTTGTTTCATTTGGTCATAGGTAGGCACGTATGGTGGCCGGGTGAAGCTCCTTCCACCCTCGACACTCGCATCGTACCTGCCCCCTTTACCGTATCGGCTACAGCCGTGGAAAACTTATCAAGTGCTCAGGAAATATGACCGGGGAAAGCCTAAACGTACCTGAGAACAAAGTCACACACCCGAGCGACGGGCTTAATGATTCCGATCTGGCACACGCCGGCTGGCCCTTTGCCCCTCGTCTTTCATGACGCACCTCGTCGCACAATTCGCAACGCACCAGTATGCGTTCTACTATATTGCGGAAAAGCGACAGACAACCACGAGGTCCAGGTCTTCACGAAACAACACCCCCGTTTCCCCCCGGACGCAGGCGTCTGACCACGATGGGCACTCAGCGATGCCGGTGGGACTCGTCCCGGGCGGCCATGGCTATGTTCGATACGTCGGTCCCAAGCCCAACGGTGAGTTCGGGTTGGGGACAGGCACATGTTGCAGTGCGTAACGGGAATGCGGTGGGACGTCGTCGCCAAAGTCGCTAAAGGGGGCGGACTGGCATTCGGCGACGCCTACTCCAATAACAAGACGAGAATGAAGCAGCCGCTGTTGGTTGTTTTGACCCCTTCGCGCCCCATCTTCTCGGATCGCAGCTCTAGTCTCTCCCCCGTCAACGCCCGGGGTTCCGCCTCCTGCCGGTACGTGAAGTGGGAGACCAAGGCACAGCAGCCGCATGAAGGGATATCCTGCCCTGCACTCCGTTGGAAGTCCATACGGGGAACTGTATCACACGGCGGCCCCCTCCCTTTGTGAAACATTGGATACAGATGCCGTAGGCCTTTGCGTGCCGCGCGGTATGGGTCCATGTCGGCCGTCACCCCGTCCACCGAGAGCCGCGGGAAAGAGGCAGGCCAGTAACTCATAGACCCCGTAAACTATATCCCCTCCCAGCAACAACGGCCCCCAGCCGAGGATGAGTTGGCCATCTTTCGGCCACCATGGTTTTCCATGTTGGAATATCTTTGTGGTTATTGGGTCGACGCATCTCTATCAGTGGTACCCAATTGTAGATGGTGCTACTATGGTACAAAAACCACCCATCCCCGTTATATCCTGCCGTGGGAATGGGTCCGTCTCGTCATGATTACTTCAAACGCTACACAGATTCGCCATGCTCCGAGCCTTGGAATCTAAAACTTGAGTATACACCCCCAACGCCCATGGTAAATCATCGCTCGTACTTGGGCAGCTGCTCAGCCCTGTGTCCATGTCCAGTAGAATGGGAGCCTGTTGAGGGGCCTGCAAGGTTTCCATATGTGTCGTGTGATCCGTATGCGTCATCTTCGCCGAGCGCCGGGGCTGACGGTTCATGAGAATCCAACGGGCCGGTCGGCGCTAGGGGCGGAGCTGACGGTCCGCCATTGAAGTCGTCTGGTACCTCGGGGGGCGCACTCGCTTCCAGCAGAAGGCGGCGTCTTTCGAGTTCCTGTTTGTCCTCGTTGGGGTGGGAGCTTCCGGACGGTAATAAATCATCCAGAGTGGGTACCGACGGCCCTTGATCGTCTTCTGGAATAGGCACTGATGAGATCACGGTTCCATCTGGTTGTGAGGGTGCATAGCTGGTCGGTTGTGAGCCTTCGCCGGGCGCTGATGGTTGCGACGGCCCTGCTTGGGAGGGCCCGGCTTCGGATGGATCGGGGGGTTGACTGGGCAGCAACCGCATTTCGGCTTGGCGAGCGCGCTCCTTGTCCGTCATCGTATCCTGCCTGGGTAGTTGGGGCGGAGGTATGTAGGCTGGTGCTTGTAGGTCTTGGTTCCGGTACTCGTTGTACGGCGTTTGGGGCGCACTAGGCGGCGGGAAATAGCTCTGAGAGTGTTCAAACGGCGTGGAGAAGCCTGCCGTTTCGTTATAGTAATCGTCGTCCGATGCGCCCTGCCAAGTGTAATTGGCATGGTCAGGCCCGTAGGGGGACTCCTGGCCGGTAGGTGGCTGTATCGTAAGCGCTGGGCGTACAGCGGACTTGCCGCGTGAGCGGGTGCTGTCGACTGTGCCGATAACAACCTCGATAGGCACGTATATCACACCCTTTTCGCGGCGGATGGTGTCGGTATCCACAATGGTCCCATTCCAATTCGCGAGTCGGCTCAGATGGTCGCTCGAAGCTGAAGCGCCCGCAGGCCCCGACACGGAGCCCATCCGGGTAGGTTGTGGCACGCTGCCCTGTGTCTGGCCGCTAAGTCGTCCTCCCAGGTCAATGACGACCTCGACATAGTACTTGAAGCTTACCAACCCTCCCGGGACGCCACGAATGCTGGGAAACACATCTTCTGGGACCCTCACCGATGTCGTGATGTTGGCCGTCAGCGTCAGCGGGTCGATGATCAAGGGCGCCACCGACTGAGACAGGTCCTTGCGGAATACACTGCACGAGCCGGCCGAGGACAACGAGAGACCTCCGAGCCCCGTCTTCGATTTGGGGTAGTACTCCTCACGCTCCAACCGGCGGATCTCCTCCTTTGGGAGATCTTTGAATAGTGATGGCGGTGGTGCGTAGTCGACACGGCCCTGCCTGTAGAAGGTGACGATAATGCCATGCATGCTTTTGATGCGGCGGTTGTGGGATATTTTGATTCTGACAGGCAGAGGGTCGCCGGGCAGACAACCGCCCTTCAGTAACTCCACAGTGGCTGTGATTTCGCGATCTTCGACCCCCATCCCTGAGTGCTTGCTCCCGGCGACAGAGCCACACGTGCCACGGGCGGGATTGCTGCTAGTACTAGCGGCGCTCTCCCCGCTGATCTCACTTTGCACGTCGCTTGGGATAGGGCTCCGCGGCGTGGCCAGGCCTTCATGCGCTGCTGCGACGGGCTCGCCGGCGTTGCCAGAACCGCCGTTGGAATTCTCGTGGGCTCGCATGGAATCCAGGTCCGACACCGTCTCGGGCGTTTCGGTAGAGAAAGAACTCCGGTGCATCGTGGTCGGCGTTGTTGCCGTGGCCGTGGTCCGGCGCCTTCTGGGCTTCTTGGGCATAGCATGCATTGTAACGTTTCTTTCGCGTGGTGGAGGTAACAGGCCGATATCGAGTTTCTCCATGAGCGTAACCTTCCTTTCGGCACACGTCGTCGGTGATATGGATGTCGGTCGCGTAAGAGTGGCGCTCACGACGTAGGATATGGAACCTCGTTCAAACTGCAGGAAGAGCAGACGTCAGCAATGAATCTTGCAGGGGCAAAAGCGCGCGCGCGCGCGCGGCGGCACCGGCGGCGCCATAGACGTACGTCTATGCTACTCGGAAGGCCTTTGGAGGGAAACACGAGGTCAAATTTGAACTCCCACTTTCTCGCAGCCAAGCGCCCCTCGCCGCAGAGCACCTGTTCGTCCTGGAATAGCGAGGCGTGGCCGTTGCCAAAGTATTTCAAACTTCTCGAGCCCTCGTTAGGGGTGACGGCCGGGTTGATGGGCATGCCCTGGGCGGCGGCACCAGCGTTCTTGAAGACACGGACGTAGCCATGGAGGGCGACGGTCAGGTGGGTGATGCGGACGGGCTTGATGAGGGTCAGGACGATGGTTCCGGTGACGTGGTCGCCGGCGGAGAACTGGCGATGAGGTTCATCGGGACGGATGTGGAAGTCGGCAAGGTTGCGTGTGCGCGAGCGGATGGGCAGGGCCCAGCGCGAGAAGAAGGATGAGGAGGAGCTCTTGGTCGTTTGGCCGTCGAGCGGAAGGTCGGCAGCGGCGCGGTCGGCGGTGGCACCCATCTAGGCTGTCTCGCTATGCTGGATGGCGAGGTGCGTGCCATGCATGACCTTACACGACACACGAGTCCGTCGTCTCCCGGTCGATCGGAGGTCCTCGGGGGGAAGGGGGGTTTGTCGCTCGCCGCCTACGCGCGACGGCTCCTGAGCCACGCGTCGGGGCCCCGTTCGGAGGTGACAATGGGACGGACCCCCCAGCCAACCTTACGGCCGGGCGCGTGTGTCGCTCGCTCGCTCACGCGATAGGGTCGAGGGAGGCCGGGAGGCAGAGCCGGCACACGCACACACAGGCTCACTCAGGCTCACGCACGAGACCGCGACGCAACGGTGAGGTTTTTGTTGGGCTGAGATCGACTGAGGCTGACGAGCAGTGGAGGCGAGGCGAGGCGAGGCAGGCAAGTCGCGTGTGGTCGGACTGCAGGCCGCCGGACGACAAGGGCGCCGAGAATGCAATAACTCGTTCAAGACAATCAATCGTCACTGTCCAGGTACTGCGATTTGGGTTCACAAGAGCTTGGGGCTTGAGGGTGGTGCATGTGCCAAGCTGCGGAGGGTCTTCTTGGGCTGGGAGAGAAGGACTGGGCGTCAGTTGCCAAGAGATATCCGGGCTGCCTTTATTAATAGGCAACTCTCTGGGTTGGGATGGACGAGGTAATCATTCGGTTAGGTAGGATGTAGGCGGTACAAAAAGCAGTAAAGCGTTCGCTAGTAAGCCGGGGTACGTTGTAACTAGGGAACAGCAGAGACCGGGTCCCAGAGTAGAGGCAGGGGCCGCAGCGTGGCGTCGATTCGCCAGCAAGCCCAGCGAAGAGGAGGAGGAGGAGCCTGAGGGATGGATGGATCCATGGGCTGACTGACTCCCGTCACTCCCTGTCACACGTTTCGCCGAACAACAACGGCGGTCCAACCCTAGGTGTCTGGTCGCCCCACCCACCCGTATCTTCTTCCCGAAGAAGTAAAAGATGGAGAGAGAGGAGGGAAAGAGCGAGGGCAAAAGGAAAGAGACGGAGAGGAGGAGAGGGGGGGGAAGAGACAGAGATGAAAGAGAGGGAAGGAGCGCAAGACAGCAAAAAGTGCATCCATGGATCATCCCCCGTTTCCCATGGCATATGGCGGCGGCCAATGGAATTGATGGCATTCATTCCCTCCCCCGCGCGCGCCGTCTTCCCATAACCCATCTCCAGCAGAAGCCCACCTCATTTGGGCTCATTACGTATCCACCGATAAAATCGGCTGTCCGCCCGGGCGTCCACCTTGGAGGCCAGAACTGGACGGATGGATGGATCAAGGCTGCACCGTTAATTGCTGCTAGCGGGCGGGGCCCCGTACATATGGGACGTAGCAGGTACGAAGAGCCCAGCCATGCCCGTACTTCCTCCAGTTTCCTCAGTTTCCTCAGGTTCCCAGGGGATCCATCCACCGTGTGGTACACTATGGATAGTAGCCGCGTCCGTATCTATTAGGTGGAAGAGTAGGCACCTACCTTAGTAGGTTGGTAGGTAAAGTACATGCACTCACCCAGAACCCCTTGCATCCATCATGGATCCATCCCAGGCGAGCCAGGCTCTCGCTCCAGTGCCTTTTACTGGAGCCCGGCTCTCTCGTCTCAGGCGCGTCCACACACACATACATGTACACACACATACATTCACACTCACGCCTCGCCCACCCTCTTCACCCGGATGTCACGTAATGGACACTGTCTTGGTTGTTCTTATTTTTTAAGGTAATACCATGTATATTGTAAGCCTTCTTTTCCCCTCGCCGAGTGTAACACTGAGTTAAACATATCCTTAAATACCTATGCACCCACCCAAAGCCCTCGCCCTAGGTCTCTTACGAGGGGAGAGAGGTTGGAAGCAGCGGAGGTTAGGTAATGGGTGGAGGGGACCTACCACGTACATAAGCGCACACACAACCCAAGAGCCCTGTCCATGCATCCCTTCTCGGCGTACTACATACTACGGTGTGGTCTAGCACTCCGTGTCCCCCCCGGCCACCTGCGCGCCGGAAGCCCTTCCGGTGCGTTGGTTGGTTGTACAGCCCCTCACCTCTTGGGCAAGACGATGTGTAGGATCGAGTGACAGGTAGTGTGTACATGTCAGACGTATAATGGCACCTAAGCACCTAATCAATCGCTTCTGTACCGGAAGATTGGGGCGTGCCCTACAGACAGACGGGTCACGTTACGGCTGTTCGCAAAGACGCCGCTTCTCCTTGACCCGGAGAAGATAGGAGGTCCGGTAGCGACGGGCGGCCGAAAAAGTCCGAGTCCCTCCCGTGTGTCTTGTACTGAACATCCTCCATCCATGACATGCATTTCTTCCCTCCTCTTTTGGGCAACGGGCCCAGATTGATCAGCCGGTTGGATCCTACCTTTTCCTCAATGTGCTGGCGCTTGGCCGGTATTGACGCGCTCGAGTCTTATCGGCCCGGTATCTACAGTATAAGATCCTCGCCACGCCTCATCGCACGCGCTCATACTCCATGCAAGGCACCCGTCCCTATCAATGTGATTCGACGGAACAGACTTCGGTAGGTACGGCAAACCACGGCTGGGGACTCGGGAGCAGGAGCGGCCTCGAAAGCTTGATTGATCTGCCAAGGCTATGCTGTTGGCCGTACGGAGGTATTTCAAGCTGAGTCGGCATGTTTCAGAACTCTTCCCCACCTGCGTGTTGCCAGGCCACCCAGAATATCATGTACTACTGGTATGGATGGAATGCCCCGGTTGACCCGGCCCCCTGCGCGACCAGTGTACGAGCTCATAAATGAGGACATCGAGCGTACGCAATAAGTGCTTGGATAGCCCTTACAATTCACATGGGCATTTTACGTACGCATCTTGTAACTTCAATGCGCGTGTCGGATCTGGGCAATGAAAGGGTTAGGCATCATCCATTCAGTCGGCGTACACGCAGTGCCCATCTATCGTAATAAGTACTAGCTCTTCACACAAGCCTAACGCCATACAACGCACTCTTCGGAGAGCGTCCCCAACGCAAACCCTCTTTCGGAACGCCTTGCCTTGATGCATAAAATGTCACCGGAACGCCATGCTCATGCGCACAATTCCCAATACACGGCCGCCATCTAGGCCAACGCCTCTCCGCTCAGAATATTCTGCAAAATACCCGCGCCAATGCCTTCAATGGCAAGCTCCATTTCCTTCTCTCCCACATTGCTCGCCACCCTCTTCTCGTCCGCAAGCCCTGCCTGAGAGCCAAACGCGCTTTTCTTGGTCCTCTTGCTGGGCGTCTGCGCCACGAACGATCCTGTCTTCCCGTCGACAGTACCTATCAGGGATAATGTCTCCAGGCTGCCCATGACCTCGCGGAATTCCGAGCTGGACAAGGGGTGAAGTACAGAATCTTGCTTGCAAAGCAGACAGTAGGTCTCATATAGCGTCTTGATACTTGGTGCTGATGAGTGAGACTTGGATGGCGTCGTCAAAACAGAGCTTCTGGACGCTCTGTTGCGCTTCTCCAGCGCAACAAGGGAGCACAGGGCAGCCTTCTGTTGCAGATTGAGCGTCCTCAGTCGTTGGCTGGTGCCATTGCTGAATGCGGCTGCCGTAACCTTGTTGAGGTGCGCAATGGTGACCCTTGGCGCGTTTTCCATAGTGAGACCTTTCAAGGACGAGATCAAGGACTCGGATACATTCTTCCCAGGCGTGCCTCTCGGCGGCAAGGCCTGGTTGACGGTCTCGCCTAGCACCTTGCGCGACGGACTGGCAAGGAGGATCTTCTCCCGTATCTCCGCTTCGTGCATCTGTTTTGTTTCCATCTCGACGAGATCGATGGCACGGCGGCAGATCTCGAAGGCCTTGCGTAGATCGCCTGTCTGGCTCGAAACTTTGCGGGAGCACAGCTCGATAGCTGCCGGGTGAAAGAAGGGAAGTGAGGCACCTTTGGGCGCCACGCTCTGCAGTCGAGTCGTGATAATGGTCTTGATTTGGATGGCTGAGTAGGGAAGAAATGGCAACAATTCCGGTTTCAGGTTTCGGGACTTGAGCCGGGGTAGGAACCGGTCCGTCAAATCCAAGGCATTGGCGATGCCGACGAGTACGAGCCGCGACGTCTTCTGCATAGACCACTCGAAGATCCGGTAAAGGTTCTCCAAGTCGATGGTTAGGAGATGGTCGATCTCATCCAGAACAACCAGGTGGACGTCCGAGGACTTCTTGCGGGGCACAAACAGCTTCTGGATGACTGAAGCAGCATCGTCAGCCTCGGGCACTTCCGCCCCTTCGCAGAGCAAATCCAGCAGTGTGGCGTAGAGGTCCTTGGCCGATTTGATGCTCATGCAGTTGACGTAGGCTTTTTTGACCGCAGGTGCCTTGGCGGCCTCGCGCGTCATTTCATGGACCATAGCACTCTTGCCAGTGCCCGGAGGCCCGCTGACGTAGATACAGCCGCTGGGGCTGGAGGTCGAACACCTATCCAGAAAGGCCCTCAATTGCTCTCGCTCGTCGTCGCGACCGATCAACTGGCCCGGATCCGCACTCCGCGAGAAGAGCTGGCGCGCGTGGTGATAAATCGTCTGCACTGTGTTCGGCGTAAGAGGCGTGTGCGGTGTGCTTCGTTTGGAAACCTTGCCGACCGCCATAACCCGGTGGCGTGGCGTGACAGGAATTTTGGCAAGAGCATCCCGGAATCGTGGAGTGCTCGGAGTAAGCGGTTGTTTAGCCGGCGTTGTTGCCGGTTTCCGGCTGGGGGCATCAGCGCCGACGCCGGCAGCAGGAGCTTTGGGGAGCGACTCCTCGGTGATCTCTGCGGTGGCGTCGTCACATCCCAGGCTCTGGTCGTCACTGCCGACGGCGTCGGGGTCTGCATTCTCGTCGTTCTCTTCCTGGAAGCTGCGCGTCTGGCGTCTTGTCCGTTTTGCGGGAGGCTCCAACTCGACGTCCTTGAGGACCCTCGACCTCTTCCCAACTGTAATACGTGCCATCATGTGTCCAAACAAGCAGTGTACAGTCGCAGACAAGCAATAGGCGGGTTGTGGGCAGTGTGAGGAATGGCGGGTACTGAACAAGAATCGAAAACGAACGGTGGGTGAGCCGGTGGTTTTGCCTGATAAATTGGCAGAATCGCGTAACGCGTCGCGGCGGCAAGACGCGATTTAAAGTGGTTTCAGCTCCAGTTCCCCACCCGGACACACGTCTCGTGTTACCATTCGCGTTGGCGGCTCGACGCGCCCGGACGGACGGGCAGTTCTGAGGCCCCGCCGCTTAAAAAGGGCCCCGTCGGCTGGAGTGCGTTGCCATTGGAAGCTCGGGCAGTTCCACCCTCCACGTTACCTGCGAGCCTATACCGTTGGAAATCCGTCCATCATCCCATCCCATTTCTTGATGGACTGGTTATACAAAGGACGGAGGACAGAGCGGTACGTAACTACATGTGAATGGACACCCTACCTTATGTAGGTACTTACTCACCTTAGATACATTCTCCCCATCCCATATGGCAAGGAACGAGACGGGCGGGTTCCGTTGGGGCCCCTCCATCCCCTCCGCGCTCAACCGGGTCAGACCTAGCTACATCCTACCGTAGCGCCCTGTTATGGCGGCCATCTCCGCTCTCCCGCCCGGCCATCGCCACCGTCGAGTGCTGACTTGGCTAAGTACTACCTACCTACCTAATTGACCTCGTGATAGCCAACCCCGACGTATCGGGTTGCTGCTGCCATTCCGGTAATCTCAGGACTTCTCCCCTCATCCAACTTGTCTTGTAGACTCTGTTGACCACCGGCACCTTTGTCATCGACTCTATTCCGACCAACCACCGCAATGAGCGAGGAACGTATGGATTACAACGCCCGCGTTGAAGCGTGCCTGCAAGACGAATATCCCAGTACGCAAAAACCCCCTCGCCATAGAACCACGATCCCCTGCCGTGATTTCTGCCCTCTTCCCCCAGTGACATCTCACCGACGTTGATGCCCATAGACGCATGCATTGGACATGATCCGCTGACGTGGCCCCATAGTGCTAAAAGGTGATCTATGCCTGGTGCACCCCCTGGAACCCATGAATGCTTTCCGAGACGAGGGAATGCCGTTGGCACGCACCAGATGCTAACATGCCCGTCAGGCCAGGTATATCTGGATCATGCGGGCACAACACTGTATGCAAAGTCCTTGGTGGACAAATTTGCGGCCGACTTGACTTCGAATCTCTTTGGCAACCCACACTCAGCCAGCACTTCCGCGCAGTCGTCCATGACCCGTATCGATGACATCCGCGCCCGGGTCCTGCAATTCTTTAACGCGGATCCTGCGCAATTTGATCTGGTATTTGTAGCCAATGCCACGGCTGGCGTCAAGCTAGTGACCGAAGCTTTTCGCTCGCAGTCCCGGGGCTTTGTCTACGCATACCATCAAGCCTGCCATACGAGCCTGGTTGGTGTCCGACAAGAGGCTATGCATAGCCAGTGTATCGCTAGCGATACTGTGGAGGCCTGGATAGACGGTGGTTCCTTGCCTGGAGAATTCTCAACACCCGCCGCGAAATTGTTTGCCTATCCGGCACAGTCGAACATGAATGGCCAACGGTTCCCTTTGGACTGGCCTCGACGACTACGAGAGCGCAAAGGCTCGGCATGTGCCGACTTTTACACTCTTCTGGATGCTGCGTCCTATGTTGCCACTTCCCAACTCGATCTCAGCAATTTGGAGACGGCGCCGGACTTCACGGTGCTGAGCTTCTATAAAATATTCGGGTTTCCGGATCTTGGAGGACTCATAGTCCGCCGGCAAGCAACTCCCATATTCCAACACAGGAAGTTTTTTGGCGGTGGCACTGTCGATATGGTGGTCTGCATGAAAGAGCAGTGGCATGCTCCCAAAACGCAGACTTTGCACGACGCCCTGGAAGACGGCACGCTTCCCATACACAGCATCATGGCACTAGGATCTGCCATTCCCGTGCACCGGCGTCTATTCGGCAGCATGCGAGACATATCGTTACATACAGCTTTTCTTGCGCGACGACTACAGGGCAAGTTGAACCATTTGCAGCATGGGAATGGCAGCCCCGTGTGCAAGATATACTCCTCTGAAAGCGATAGTCCGTTGGGTCTGGGTCCCATCGTTGCTTTCAATCTGATGAACAAGCACGGCGCATGGGTAAGCCCAGCCGAGTTTGAGAAACTCGCCTCCCTGAAAGGCTTCCACATCCGGACGGGCGGCCTGTGCAATCCCGGCGGGATCGCATCCGCGCTGGGCCTAGAGCCATGGGAGATGAAGAGAAACTTCTCTTCAGGTTTCCGGTGTGGAAGTGAGGACGATGTTGTGGGGGGCAAACCTACCGGTGTCATCCGAGTCAGCTTTGGGCCGATGAGCGTCGTTTCCGACGTGGATGAGTTCGCGGCATTTGTCCGTGAGTTTTACATGATCGAGGAAGAATCAGAACCAGCACCTCTTGTGTACCACGATGCTCAGGCTGGAGACCCGGACCTCTTCCTGCAAGCCATCACAGTATACCCAATCAAAAGCTGCGGCGGATACTCCGTCCCAAGTATGACAGCATGGGAGGTTAGGCCCGAGGGTTTGGCATGGGACCGAGAATGGTGCCTGGTGCACAGGGCCTCCGGCCAAGTTTTGAGCCAGAAGCGCTACCCACGCAGTAAGCAACCCTGGCCTTGACTGTTTTTCCTGTTCCGTCCGGCGGCCGACGGTAGGCTTTGGCAAACAGCGCGGTTCACGACAACGTTCAGCCGACCTCGGCCGAGCCTGTTCGAGCAGGAGGTGCTAACTCGGAGGGTCCGCAGTGGCGCTCTTGCGTCCAAATCTCGATTTCGCACGTGGTGTGCTGGAAGTTTCGTACGCTGGCGAGGGCCTCGACCCCTCACACAGGAGGATTTCGGTACCTCTCTCGGCTGACCCAGCCCTATTTTCGCCAGGGCACCCAATTGCCTCACGGGTCTGTGGCGAGGATATCGTGGCACAAACCTACGGGAGCAGCGCTTTGAGCGATTTCTTCTCCGAGGTTCTCGAAGTGCCATGTTTACTGGCCCGCTTCCCACCCGGGGGTCAGGGCAGAAGCAGACGCCACGCAAAAGCTCACCTTCAAGTTCACCAGAAAACCTACCAGGCCGAACCTCACGTGCCGGGAGCGTTTCCGGGGCTCAGCACCCCACCCGACTCCGATGGTGAAACTGAACAACGGGCCATATTGCTATCCAACGAGAGTCCGATACTCGCCATCAACTTGGCTAGCCTTGCGTCACTGAACCGGGAGATAGCGAGCAGTGGTGGAAGTCCCGTGCCAGCTGAGGCATTCCGTGCCAACGTGGTTCTGGGCTCGTCGAGCAAGGAGCCCGGGCCACTTGCTTACGCCGAGGATCACTGGTCAACCATGAAGATAGGCGAGCAGGATTTTCGCATGCTGGGCTCCTGCCGACGATGTCATATGGTATGCATTGACCAAAACACAGCGGCCAAGAGCGAGGAGCCGTTTACGACTCTGAGCAAAACGAGGAGGTTCGGAGGGAAGGTATTCTTCGGCACGCACATGTGCCACGAGCCTCGGGCTGGAGACAGGGCCAGGCATGCCCGTCATCCCCTGATCCGGGTCGGAGATAAAGTAACAGTCGATGGGCGCGCGTAGCCTTCTTCCCAACTGCCGAACCGCAAGTCATTGTTCATGTTTTCATGTACGGCAAGGGCCGCTATCCAAGTCACCAATAGCTGACGATACAGCACTTACTTACGAAGCTTCGCACGCTTCGGCGGTGTCTCAGACTGAGGGGGTATGGAAAGGCCGGACTGGGTTACATGTCGATGTCGACATCGCCGACATCAGACTGGGTGAAGCTGGCGGAAGGATCACGATCCAGGGCGCCACAAGGGAGAGATCCCTCTCGGCCGCAGGGACGCTGGTGATCGACAAGCACCGGGTATATCCTCTCGGCAGCTTCCAGAGTTGGGGGCGCAGCGGTCGTGAAACGAGGCGGCGGATGTATCTTGACCTGATGACGTCTGAAACGTGAAACTGCTGTTAGCCCTAAGGTCTGGCGCACGGCTGCGCTTGTTGTTGACTATCAAGTGCTGGCCTGTCGCTCTCTGTTGTCTGTGCCTTGTGTTGCTGGCGATGGCTTTGGGTGAGTAGGTAAGGCCGGCCGTTATGGGGATGTTGTGAGGAGACGAGACGAAAAGACGGATCTGCAAGCCGGGTTCTTGGCGATCGCTGTAGGATCCCGGCGCACGCGAGTCAGGGGCCGCGGATGCAGAGGGCCCGGGCCTGGTGGGAAGGAGCGATGGACAGGCGGTCCCGGGAGGGCTCTGGCAGCGAAGGGCTAGCCAGCACAAAGGCCGCTTTCTGGCCAGCCTATGGGAGGTGTCGTGGGCGTCCTGCGGCGATTCTGCGGCTGACGGGCTGAACTCCGAGCGGTCGGCGGGCCACGGGAGGGGCATCACACACGTGCCGGGCGTGTCTGGCGTGTGTTGCTTGGACGTGGGAAACACAGCACTGCTCGCTGCGTCACCCCTGCAGCGCGCAACGCAACGCCCACCACCGGCTCCAGCGGCCGTCAACGTCAAGACGTAAGTCGGATGAGGACTAGCAAGACATGTTGTTTTGGCCGAGCTGGGGAAAGACGTTGGAGCTGCCGGTTTGAGAGGCGTTGCTGTGCGTTTTCTCTGCTTCAACTGCCGTCCGTGGTTGCAATTCACTTCACTAGGGCCGAGCCGAGGATTGGAATAGCACAGGGGACATGACGCTCAGACCGCCTCTCCGTCTCCACGTGCGGCGTAGTCAGGCAGCGCAGCGGCGCGTCAAAGGAGAGAGAGGCGAGAGAGGCGACGACCGCTCTCCACCTGGGCAACCGGCCAAATGCCTGCCAGAGCCCCCAGTCCCCATTGCGACCCGGGCGGCTGAACCGGGCGGACAGCGGATAGGCAAACAGGGGATCGTCGATATTCCGATCCTGGGTGTGTTTATGTAGGTAGGTACTTCACACAACATACTAACTTACAGCGACCCTCATTCCCGCTTCATCCCACCCGTGCCCGCCTGACACAGCGCTGAGCGTGCCAGAAACCGATAAAGACCCGGCGACCGACGTCTCTCCTTCCATGCCTTGCCCGTTAGTCGCCCCATCCGCACGAAAGCCTCTGCCCGCCTCGCCACTGCAAGGCATGCATCTCGCTGCCGGCTAACCTCGCCTTCTCGACACGACGGGAACGACCGACGGCCGTGCCACGGGAGCGACGAACCGCTACAACAGACACGCAGCAAGGGTGTAGACAGAAAGGCCCGCAGGACACTGCCCGACCATGCCGCCCCGACGATCCCACAAGAAGTCGCGGAACGGCTGCCGGCGCTGCAAGCTTCGCAAAATCAAGGTACGTCAAGCCCGTGGGCGTGTGCCCGTCTGCCGCTAACCGAGGTCGTCTTGTAGTGCGATGAGGTCCACCCTCGCTGCGGCAACTGCGTAAAGCACGGCGTGCCGTGCGACTTTGAGAACCCCGATCTCGCCGAGTCATTGTGGGTGCCCGAGACCCCTCTCACCTTGTCCTCGCCCAACTTCTGCGTGGCCGAGCCGCCCCTCCGAAGGACCAATGCCTGTCTCGCGACCTACGCGGACTCCCGCCGTTCTTCGGTCACCGTCGACGACGTGTTCCCGCCTCCGACCCCGCCGTCGGCGTCCGAGTGTCACCCGCCCCGTACCCATGCCACCCCCGCCCCGGACTCGCCGCCCAAGGCGATTCCTCGGAACCCCGACCCGGCGCCCCTCAGCGCCACTTCGTGCAACGACCGCCTGATGGAACTTCGGTTGTTGCACCACTACACCAACATCACATACAAATCACTGGTTCTCGGCGACAAGACCGAGGACGTATGGCGGGATATGGTGCCCAATATTGCCTTCTCCGGCAACCATTTTCTGGCGGATGGGCTTCTCGCCGTCTCGGCTCTGCATTTGCGCCTCAGCGCGCCCAATGACCGCAACTTAATACGTGCCAGTCACCTGTACATGGCCTCAACCCTGTCCCAGTACGGAGCAAGCCTGAGTAAGGGCATCAACGAGTCCAACGCCGAGGCTCTCTTCCTGACGGCTGCCCTGATCGGGTTCCAGTCTGCCGCCTCGCGCCTTTTCACACGCGACGACAGCGGTGACGTCTGCAACCGCTCCGGCGAATACGCCTTGCCCCTGTCCTGGTTCCACGCGTTCCAGGGTGTCAAGACGGTTGTGGCGTCGAGTTGGCAATACCTGCGCAACAGCAGCATGGTATTGAAGATGATCCAGGCGCAGCCCATGCTCAAGCTGGATTTCCGTGCCGACCAATCGACCTTCTTCGGTTACCTGCTGGACGAGATGGACCACGAACTCGAGTCCATGGAACCAAACCTCGATGTGAGGGGGCAAACGCGCCAGGCCTATCTCCACGCCGTGGCCGTCTTGAACTGGACGCAAAAAGTGCCCGAGACGGGGGCTCCCATCACCTTCCTCGCCACTGTCTCTCGTCGCTACGTGGAACTTCTGCAGGCGCATCGACCCCGCGCGCTTGCGATTCTGGCCGCCTACTTTGGGCTCCTGCGGCCCCTAGAGAGCCATGTATGGTGGCTGAAAGGCGTGACGCGGCGTGAAGTCATGGGCATTACTTCTCTCTTCGACCCCAGCGACGACTTCTGGTGGCCCCGGCTTCAGTGGCCGATGCGAATAGCCCTATACGAGGGCGGCAAGATTCCGCCGCATATCTGGGGCGTTGACGTGATTGAGCCCCCCGTCTTGTACGGCACGGAGACGCCGGCAGGCGAAGGCTTTATAACCCACATCGAGCTGCTGACGGAGATGTTCAAGGTCATGACGTCGCCCTTGGGCTCACGGGGCACAACTACGTCGGCAGCGGCAGCAAATATGTGTAAGATTTTGCCGGATATCATGGACCATGTAATAACGCCCCCCGACATGGTCAGTGATCACAATTCACCCCTCACCATTGGACTGCATGTGCCTCCAGTGGATTGAGGCTCGCGAACAATCCGTTTTCCATACTCGGATGAGAACAAACAAGCACCCGCTCCAGCACCCGATACTCGTGTCAACAAGGCTGGGCACAGAACTGAGATGAGCTCTCTAAACGAGGTACCGTTGGTTGGCCTGACCTCAAAAGTGTCCGGCACCACCACCAGACGACTCCGAACACGTCAGTAGTCAAAGCTGAAGCCTAGTGACATGGTGGCATAGCAAAGCTCGGCGAGGTTGAGACGCAGGGGGTGCAGGTATCGCAGCCAGCCTCAAGCAGCAGGATGGCAAGGGCTGCTGGCTGTGTAGCAAAGGCAACCGAAAGTCCTTGACCAACAGCCATCTTGCCTCTAGCAGTGAACTTGTTGTTTCCAGTCGACGTGCTGTTGCTGCGCTTGTTCAATATCACATCAATATTTGGTGTTTTCTCCCCCGGGGCGTGTTTCCTCGACCCGCCCGGACAGCTGCACCTCGAGGTCAAGATATCAGCGCGACAGCAAGTTCAGCTGACAGGATGCAACGAGGTTGTATAGGGTGAAAAGCCGCCATGTTTGGCTGTCACTAATTTTGCCCGGATGAGGAGGTCAAAGAGAAACACCGGCCTCGCGAGCGCATTCCGGTACCGCTATCTCAGGATGGTTTCGTGGAGGACGAGGTCGAGCAGTTGTGCGAACAGCACCTCCCGGAGGCGCTTCGGGCTACAGGACATTAGTACCGGGAGGCGTTAAGGCGAGAGCAGGCGAACCAGCATGCGGATCCCGCCGCCACTGGCTCGGGACGAAACAGGAGAGCGGATGGCCCGCCGGGCCATGAAGCCGTAGGAGTTTGAGGATACGAAAGCCGTGGGGATGTGCTTTGTTGGTATGCGCTAGAGGATGGGGTGGGGTGAAGTATTTACTACAGCACGCCCTGGCGAAGGTAGCGAATCGAATACACACATTGCTATTGCAATTGGCTGGGCGTTCGTCACTTTGTGTGGTCCTCGGTGGTTATGTTGTTTTCCCCTTCCACTCAGGCCTCACTTTTCCTTTTTCCATGGCTAGGATCCGAAATGGCGATGTCTGTGTGCGAAAATGCGAGCAAGCAGTAGAGAAGGTTGGGGGAGGATTGCGGCGAAATGAGAAATTCTCGACTGCCCTGTTAACGCGGTGGCATATGTTTGCTACGTCTCGGCTCAACCCCGCCCGTTGCACTGAGAACAGACAGACACGTGATGCATTCAGAACACGAGCCCCCTAGGAACCATGGGAGGGGCTCCGTTGCTTGTGCCTCCCCCCGGGTGTTTATGGTAGCGACACACCGGCCGCAGGACGCCAATCGCGGCCTCTCCGCCGAGGTCAGCAACATAACGGGTTGCGGTCGGCGGAGCCGATGCCTTTGTCTGACGCGACGGGGTCCGATGGCTGTGTTTCTCGCAGCAGTAAGCTGGGGGTAAGTCCGCTCCCTCCCTCCCTCCCATTCCTGTATTTGTATGGGGCAAGCCAAATATAGGCCCTTCGCCACGAAAACGCGGGCTGTCTGGCTCTCAGCTCACCGGACAAGGAGTCATTCGCTTCGTATTCCCAAGGGTAGCCAGGCCTTTCTTATGGCCATTCCTGGCCTCTCTCCCCTCCGTCTGGCCTGCGCCCGCGCCACCCCAACACCGGGCTGAACCCCCTAACCCCCCTTTGACCAGTCACTCCGGTTTTATCAGGCGACTAGGCAACCGTGTAGCGGAGGTCATGCGCATGTTCCGGGAGCAGCATGGCGGGATGGGTGGATGAGTTCATGAGCCCCCCCCCCCCCCCCGCCCCCACGAAGCCGAGCCATGAGGATTGCGGCAGTGTGGGCAGGGCAGCCCAGCCGGTTGGACTCTCGTTTGTTGGCTTGCTTCCTTCGGAGCGGGCCTCCGGATGCGGTCAAGCCTGCGCAGTCCGTATGGACGGGCGGAAAGGTGGCCAGGCTGGGGCGGGTGCGGGCCACTCGTTAACAAAAACAAGCGAGCTACCCGCGGTGCGGCGTCCGTGGGGGGGGTGGGTTGATGATTGCTACATAGCCATACGCTCAACCCGTCATCTGCAAACGCCGAAGATACTGCCGCAGGCTTCGCGTTCCTCCGGGTCTTCGGCAACGGCTCAGCCGATCGTATCACCAACATGAACACGTCCATCGGGCACCCCTGGCCCCCCGGGGGGGGCCGTTGCCGTTGGTGGAAACGCCCGCTGGGGCTGAGAGACGCAACGAGATAGGGCAGGGGTTTTGTGGGCTTGTGAGATCACAGTGCTGCCGGCCTGTCTGTTTCTGCCCACCAGCCTAGGGAGCAGCAGGGCTGAGGCTGGGGCTGGGCCGGGTTGCATCACGCATCCGTCGAACCCCCGGCCCCCCTGGTTCTACCCGAGTATGCCTTGCCTACCAACTTGATGGATTGGCTGGAGTGAAGCCGTGCCTGTTGCCCGCCCCCGTCGCATATTGGGTCGAATCACACTGCGTGCGCGCCAAACAAGAAATGACGAGATGGCTTATCAGACGCCGATCCAGCGCGCTTGTACCGAAACCCAGGCCAGCGGTAGCCAACGAGAGCGGTGCATGCCCATGGCCGTCGTATGTACCTTCGTACGGCCGTCCAATTGTGCATGGTCGCTCCAGTCCCCTTTTGTGTGTTTCTCCTACCCTCGCAACTCGGGGGGCTCGCTTGTGCGAGTGGCTTCCTACCCATGCGGCCCGCGCCCTTGGGTACGCCAACTTCGCATCTGCAGCATGCGGTTCAGTACTTTGTTTTTCTTGGCACCAGGAAGGGTTTTGGGGGCCGTAAGCGGCGCAAGGTCTCGTGCTGAATTGGGCACCGGGAGGGGTGGGCCATTGGCCGGATCTGAGCTGAGCTTCTGGGCACACGTGAGTGAATGAGTAAGTAGGTGTGAGAAATGGTGTGTGCGTGTGTGCAAGAGATGGTGAGAAAAGAGAGTGATAGGATGGTGAAAGAAAACAAGATGCCAGACCGGAAGTGCAAGCCCAGCCGGGGAGAGGCAGGCTTCCGACCAACTATCCATTCTTACCTTGTACCTCAATTATCTATACCGGCGTACTGGATGACATGGCGTTGCCGTCTCGACTAGTCCTCGGCGCGCCTCGCCGACTATTCAACCCCAAGACGGCCACGAGGGAGGCTAGAGCCAGTTATGCCAGAACCAGTTATGCCAGAACCAGTTATGCCAATGGCGCCCCCACGGGGAAGAATGGCCGGGAAACTTTCTCATCGTATGAACCGGCCCGTCTGGTACATATCTCGGCAGGTACCCGGAGAATGAACCCTGGCTGACACATGGATCCTTCATCGTCACCTGAATGGGAAAGACAAGGCAAGATGCGCAGCACATCAAGGCCTGCCCGGCCTGTCTGATTTGCCCATTCGCGGTACCGGGCTATGAGAGGCGCAGATGGCTGGTTACTCATTGCCTAATGTACATGGGTTCGTGGGTGACTCGAATCAACTTCAACATAGGCAGGCAGACGCCGCTGCCCCCGTCGCCTGGTCAAACGCGCCGACTCACTATTTTTTACTCGGATACCCGACAGGAGTTTTGAAGCGCAGCCATTTCACCATGGTTCGCGTGACTTATATCATGCCGCCGCCTGCGAGCCTCCTAGATATAAATATTTCAGGGCCTCGTGCTGATCCTCTCCGCCCTCCGCTTCCTCCTCGTTTGCTGCCCTACACTCCAGCTTCGTTCCCTCGTATACTCCTCCCCCCTCCTTGGTTTCTTCGAAGGCATACATAGTCACTTCCCGTAAGCCGTCATGATCTCACTTCTCACCGCAAATTCTGTCCTGCTCATCCAGGCCTGCTTGGTCGCCTGGATCGCTTTGGAGCTCTCCAGGGTCGTCTACAATGTCTTTTTCCACCCCTTGCGCCACTTCCCGGGCCCAACCGCGGCCGGGGCCAGCAACCTGTGGAAGATGTACATGGAGGTCGTCCGCCAAGAATCTCCAGCCCACTTGCTCGTGAAGCTGCACGAACAGTATGGTAGGTACGCCGTGGCCGGCACATAGCCGGTTGCCTTCAGGGCGAGGATACGAAACCCGGACTGACGCCGTTACCTCACAGGCGATGTTGTGCGTCTTAGACCCAGCGAGGTATGTGTGCAAGCCCCTTCTTCTCCGTCGATTCCGAGGCTAACGAGCAGCTCTAGTTGCACTTCTCGTCCCCGGAGGCGTTCCATGACATCTACAACCCGAAACTACGATGGGACAAGGACCCGGTCCAGTACCACTCCGTTGGCGCAAACCAGTCAACCGTCGCCCAGATCACGTATGCCGAAGCGAAGCACCGAAAGGACATCCTCAAGCCTCTGTTCTCTCGCCGCTCCGTCCTGGGCTTCCAGGAACTAATACGCCGCAAGGTGAGTTTTCCCTCATCGTACTTTGGTGGATAGCCGGTTAGGATAAGAGTCCAGGCTGACTTCTTTCGGGTACAACAGATGGACCACCTTACCCACGTCCTCGCGCAGCGTAACTCGGAGGGCAAGTCGTCCAACATCCTCATGGGGTTCCGCTGCATGGTGCTGGACACGGCCACAGAGTTCTGCTTCGCCTCGACTTTTGACGCTCTGTCGACTCCCGACTTCCGGCCGCCTCTGCTAGTCGCCATGAACAGGGCTCTCCCCGCCTTTGCCGCCTTGAAGCACTTGCCGATACTGAGAAAGATTGCCCTGGCGCTGCCTTCCTGGTAAGTCTCCCTTTCCCGACCTGCCCCGGAAACAAGTACGGGACAATCGGCATCCCTTCTATCCAGGCCTATGGGCAAGCCTGCCATCCTGATGGAGCTGCTGCTGATTGGTATTTCGCCGTCAGGGTGGTGCGAAAATTTGACTGGGACGCGGCTGGTCTCGCCGAGACGCATGAGACTCTACGGCACCAGGTCCGAACCATCATGGCGCACCCGGAAACGCTACAGTCCAAGTCGCACGCGACGGTGTACCACCGTCTGCTGGACCCGGCCAACCAGAAGGAAGGCCACCAGGCCGTCAACGCAACGATGCTTTTTGACGAGGCCAACACGCTGATCTTCGAGGCGACGCACACGGTAGCGGATCCGGCCACGCTCGCCATGTTTCACATTGTCAGCAACCCGACGTTACACCAGAAGCTGCGGGCCGAGATCACGACGGCCTGGCCCGACCTGCGCCGCGGACGTGAGCCTCACCTGGAGGCTCTCGAGGCTCTGCCCCTGCTGGCGGCCACGGTCAAGGAGACGCTGCGCGTCGCGGGCATTGCCTCGCCGCTGTACCGCATAACGCCGCCGCAGGGTGCTTGCATTGGTGGCCATATAGTGCCCGGCGGCACCACGGTCGGCATGTCCATCTACCACCTGCACCACAATGCCGAAGTCTTCGCCGACCCTCATGCGTTCCAGCCTGAACGCTGGCTGGCTGACAAGGAGGCCGTGGCCGTGCTCGAGCACAACTTCGCGCCCTTCAGCCGTGGCCCTCGCAGTTGCGTCGCCAGTAATCTCGCCACATCGGAGCTTTATGTTCTGCTATCCTCCATGATTCGGTGTTTTGACATGCAGCTTGACGGCACCACCGAGGCCGACATGGCCTGGCGCGACTGCCTGGTCCCGCACTTTCCGAATCGTCACCTGCATCTCTGGTGCGAGCCGGTCAATGAGTGAAAGGATTATAAGAACCATGAGGGTTGTACGATTGGGCGTTACTGTATGAGTTATATTGCTATGGGGGAAAAGGCGTTTGCATGGGTTGATACTGGGCCTCAGCGAGGCACTGCTTGTTCTAATGTTACGGCCGGGGCCTCAGAGTTTCTCGGTCGGTGTATAGTTTGCGGTTACGGAATCCCGTGTTATGGCGGTCCTCCTCGGCGGAGAAGGTCAAGGTCTCATAGGAGCTCCGTATCGACATATGTATATGATTCCTGTCCATCCCAAGACCGCGCATTATGGCGACGTGCAAGCGTTTAGGCCCAGTCGGGTTCATGGCATCGATACGTAGTGTGAGTTATGCAGGGTGGGCGTAAGAGAAGTCGCAGCCGGGCAGTTTCTCCCGAGTTCGGGCTTTCAGGGTGAGTCAGATGTAGCGGGGTAGGCACAACCCGTCCTGGCGGGATCAAAAGAAGCTCGTTCAGGGAATCTGGTCTTGGTTCGCCCCCACGAGAACGGCCGCCTTGCTCAACGGACTGACACAGGGCGGATGCCAAGTCGCCGTGGGCAAGCCAAGGAGAGGAGGGTATCGAGACAGGAAGAGAAGACCAAGAATAATACCTGCCCGTCCTACCTCTTGGGGCGAGTCTCACGTAAGGCTAGTAGATGTTCCTTTGAGCCGGATAAGTAAACGTGAACAAATCATCGTGTGTGACGTAAGCAGTGTTCGTGAGCTCCAAGTAGCAGGGAGAGACGTGTAAGCCAGGGCCGAAAACGGCCGGCGTAGTTGAAGGGAATACTCCGCAATTCCGGGTAGCAGACAGACCCGCGAGGGGTTGACACTGAAAGTGACTCCACATACTGAGAACGCCCCTTTTTAACCCGCAACTAACTAGCAGCCTGCCTTAAGGATCTGTATATATCTATGTGGCACTATTATTGATTTCGGAGGATTGAACAGCAACATCCGTATCTGTCGCATTCCTTTCCCGTCCCGATGTTCTATAAAAAGAAGTAGGAGTAGTATATAGCGTATAAGAACGCCAGTAGGCGGGAGGCTAGGGCAAGCCACTTTCAGCGTCAACCCTCTCGACCTGGAGGTTTCCACCCCGCGGATACCCCGCCTGTACATGCGGAGTAAAGAAAGCTACGAGAGCGCCATCGGCTGTTATCAGGCCGCAGGCAAGCTAGGTAAAGTAGGGAAGAAAGTAGGGCGATAGAAACTCGGAAGAGAGGGGAAGGGGGGGTGAGAGGGGAGGGGTTCGTTGGGGCCGGTAAGCAGCCATTTTGGTTCGAGAGACTCGCCGGCTTACCCTCGAGAACCAATATATTACCTCCACGGGAGCCTTTGTGCAACACAGCCAGGTGCCAGAGAAAGCGATCCCGAGACTGCTTTTGTCTTTTTTTTCTTTTTTTTTTTGCTGCATTGACCGCCGCCTCGCCCGGTAGTATCGTCTTGGCCGGAAACCCCGTGCCTGTATGAGCGCGCGACTCGGCCTCTTGCCCCGCTGGCTGTCCTCGAGAGCGCGTCCGCTTACGACTTTCCCGCGGCCCGCCGCCGCGTGCCGTAGCCCCGGACTCGAGCCCGTTCCCGCCGCCGCGATTGCGACCTCATCCGCCCTCAAGCCGCCCTCGTCCTCTCTTCCCGCCATGCTGCAGAGCTGCAAGCTGAAGGTGGCGCTCGGTCGCGCCGAGGGGGGCGCCTCGTTCGGCCTGTGGCAGACGCTGCCCGGGAGCAATGTCTCCAGGATCATGGCCCGGACCCCCGGGGTGGACTGGGTCGTGGTGGATTGCGAGCATGGCAACATCGACGGTACGTCGGGCGTACCCTTCCCCCTTCGACGGGCAGTGCGCCCGCGGCGCCCAGAACGAAAGACTAATAACACGGGTGCCTCTTTTACAGACGCCGCCATGCACGAGGCGGTCCCGGCCATTGCTAGCTGCGGAGTCAGCCCTATTGTGCGCGTGCCCGACATGCAGGGGTGGATGATCAAGCGTGAGCAATATGGCCTTTCCCAGGCGGGCTATTCACGCCCCTGCGTGGTGCGTTTCGCTGACTTGTGATGGAACCACAGGTGCCCTCGACTCGGGCGCCCACGGGGTAAGTTGCACAAGAGCCCCCTACTGCAGCCTTCGCATCTGACTCGGCTCCCAGATCCTCGTACCGCTCCTCCGGTCGGCCGAAGAGGCCCGTAACATCGTAGCCGCCGCCAAGTTCCCGCCGGTTGGCCAAAGGGGCCTCGGGTCTCCCTTCGCCATGGAGCGCTTCCAGCCCATGCCGTCCCTGACCGAGTACCTGCAACAGGCCAACGACTGCCTCCTGACCATGGTGCAGATCGAGACGCGGGAGGCGCTCGACGCCGTCGACGAGATCGCGGCCGTCCCGGGCATCGACCTGCTCCTGGTCGGGCCTTTCGACTTGGGCAACAACATCGGAGTCCCGGTCCTGAACGGCGTGATACAACCCGAGCTGGAGCAGGCCATTGACCGGATCCTCGAGGCCGCTCACAAGGCGGGCAAGAAGGCCGGCTTCTTCGCCACCAGCGGGGCCCAGGGGAGGCAGTACGCGGACAAGGGGTTCGACATGATTAGCGTCGCTCTCGATGCCTCGACACTGCAGTACTCCATGGCCATGACCCTCAGCACGGCCAAGGGGTCGAGTGCGCCCAGCAGCGGTGGGCGATACTAGGCTTGCGAGCGGGGCTCGCCGTCGCCCTATTGCTATAGATATTGAACACGGGCGCGGCCTCGGTTCGAATGTTGATTTACTCTTGTTGATACGAGGGCACTGTGTCGAGCCCCTTGCCCGTGCCGAGTCGTAAAAGACGGCTCGTTTCCTGAAAAATGTGAAAGTGGCCGCTCGAAAAGCGACACTCCTATACTTGCTCACGAGGGGGTCCAGCCATAGCCCTTTGCATATCAGCGGCTTGTGTAAAGATCCGGCTTGAGAGCCACTGATGCCCTTCCCATGAGAAAGCAGGGGGGAAGGAAAACTCCCGTTATGCGAGCGAGCCAGCTATCGAGGGGCATGAGATTCGTAACGGGCATGTTCACAACCATATTCCGCACAGCGACTCCGGTGGTATTTTTTCCCCCGACTTCCGTGCTGAGGCCATGATCACGCGGCCATCTGACCACAAAACAGCTTTAGCAGCACTTGATCCTAGCGACAATGGCAAACCCTGTCTGCGCCGCAGGCGCCGAAGCACAACACGAAAGGCTGGCCTGTCAAATGTTCAGAAACCCAGTTTAGTCCCGGACTATCGTCATGCTGGTATTGTTGTACGGAAGCGTGCCTCCACCACAGAGACGCAACCACGCATTACTCAACGACGGACCAACTGGAACGCGCTATGTGCCTAGAGCCTTCTGGCGCGGAGATGAAACCAGCTCAACCTCAGCTAGAGGCCTTCTCGACGTGATCCATCTTGGACTTTACGTCGTCGACCGTGAACCTATGCATGAGCTTCACAGCTTGGGAGGCTGATTTTGGGTGCTCCTCGGGAGCTGTGGCCTTGCTAACGTGGATCTGCGGATTTGGATGTGGGTTCAGCATGTCAGGCCAGTGGCTCCAAACGAGCTGGCCTTCCTTTGGGGGGGGGGGAATATGGTTCCTTGCGGGCTACACGCGTAGAGCGTAGAGCGTAGAGCGCACCCTAAGAAGGCCGAGAGAGCATCAAAACGTACCACGGGAACATCAAACTCGTACAGATCCCGCCAGCGAGGTACCGAGTCCGACTTGATGATGTCGACCTCCCGGTACTCGAAGGGACGGGTATCCCACACGTCGGAGAGAACCGACCGGGCCTGGGTGCACAGCCCGCAGTTCTCGCGGGTAAACAGCGTGATGCGGCTCGCGTGTTGGAGCAGGCGGGCGGTGACGCGCATGGCGAGAAGACGAGGAGAACGAGGACGGCTGAAAGTGACTGCCTAGGTAGGTGAATTGGAAGGTGAAGCCGTATTGGGAGTCGGGTCGGATCTCGGCCCTTGTGCTGGCGTCCAGAGCCTGCTAGGAAAATGCGCTTGCCTGGTCTGTCCTTCTTTGCAGTTGCAGGCCCGGATCGGCTCCATCTCCCCCGCGGACGATGGTACTGCAGGGAATTGTTCCCTGCAGTGCAACGACGACGGGCTTGCAGCGCACGATTGGCTGTCGGTACTTGTGAGAGGGTTCCAAAGCATTCTCGAATCATCGGGTCCCGTCTCCCATCTCGCGTCTCCATCCGACCATTTGAAAACTGGTCTGCCGGGAGCGAGCGAGGGGCCCTATTATGCCCGCGTCATCTCGTAGCTTCGGGGCCTCGATACCGGGTGCTTTTGGGGCAAGCGGTGAAGAAGACAAGATCCCTCCGACAGCCCGTCCTCCGTTCTGGGGCAGTATATTATTAGCAGGTCATGTAGGTCGTGTAAGAGCAAGTAGTACCTGAACGAATTGATACATACTAGCAGCTTCCGTCATCCCCCCCTCCCCGCAAACAAGCTCTACTACCAATTATACTACTACTACTACTACTACCTACACCGTTTACCTACTGCAAACAAACAAACCTTCGAGGGGGCCAAGCATTCCCAGGCACTTTCGAGTTGACCGATCCCGAACCCAGTCCAACCGCCCTTTCCCTGGGTTCAGCCGCGACCGTAGAGACCAATACGACGCCCCGAAAATGGCCCAGACTTGTGTGCACAAGGGCTGCAACAAGGCTTATACCGACCCCGACGAGGTCTGTACCTACCATCCGGGCCCGCCCGTCTTTCACGAGGGGCAGAAAGGTATGCCGTGCCGTGCCCGTTGTTGCTGTAATCTCTTCGTCGTATTAAGGCCATTCCGCGCGACACAGGATGGAAGTGCTGCAAGCCTCGCGTCTTGACCTTTGACGAGTTCCTGGCCATCCCGCCCTGCACCCAGGGCAAGCACAGCACCACCGACCTGCCGCCCGAGATCGAGAAGAAGACGGGCGACTTCGCCGCCGTCGAGGCTGCCAACCAGAGCCTGGCCTCCAAGCTCTCCGAGGCCACCGCCGACGCGCCCTCGCGGGCGCCGCTCGCCCCCCAGCCCGCGCCGACCGCGCCCCCGCCCCCGCCCGAGTCCGAGGAGGACGAACCGTCGCTCGAGATCCCCGACGGCAAGGTCTGCCGGAGGAAGGGCTGCAACGCGGCCTATCAGAAGGGCCAGGCCCGGTCCGACGACGAGAAGTGCGTCCACCACCCGGGCGCCCCCATCTTCCACGAGGGCAGCAAGGGTTATAGCTGCTGCAAGCGGCGCGTGCTCGAGTTCGATCAGTTTATGAAGCTCGAGGGTTGCAAGACGTCGCCGCGCCACCTCTTCGTCGGCTCGGGCGAGGAGCAGAAGAAGCCGAGCGGCGAGGAGCTGCTCGACACGGTGCGCCACGACTTTTACCAGACGCCCAGCACCGTCATCGCTTCCTTTTTTCTCAAGAAGATTGACGTCGCCAAGGCGACGGTGCGCTTCGAGGAGCAGGGCCTCGTGCTCGACCTGCCGACTAGTGACGCGTCGCCCAAGCGCTACAAGACCACGGTCCCCCTCTACGGACCTATCGACACGGACAAGAGCACCTACAAGATCCTGGGCACGAAGCTTGAGGTCAGCCTGTACAAGGCCGACGGGGCCAGCTGGCCCGTCCTGCGCAGCGATGAGCGGCTGACGGGCGAAATCCTGCAAGTCGGACGCGCTGGCCGGGTGTAAAGTGGTCTCGGCGGTGCAGCCGGCCAAAAAGCCCCATGGTTGGCTGGCCCGGCGAAGGCGCGTACGGGAGCTTTGGGGGCGCCCTTGGCGAACCTAGCATGCAATACGGCTTAACGAGCCGGCCAAAGCTTGGGACGAGGACCGTCGCAGCCAAAAACGCCCCTGGGGTGCCCGTGCCGCGTCAGATATCTCGCACAGAGGAAGAGGTGGTGCGGTCGGCGGGTCTTGGCCAAGGGAGCAGCAACGCCGTGGCACCTAGAAAGGACGCTTCTGTGGGCAGCAGGGAGGGACGTGCTGAACGAGCAAAAAAGTTTGGACGCCGAAGGGGGGGCTGCCGCGCTTTGCCGGGTGTCTACTCGTGCGACAATGACGCCCGTCATCGGGGGCCACTGGAGGGAGAGATCTTGTCATGGTGATGTTAGTCTCGACCATATTCACGGTGAATCTCACACACTACACAGGACATGCGCGTCCGTTGTGGTGGTGGTGGTGGTGGTGCTGGCGGTGGGGGCGGCGGCGACAGCATCAAACAGCCAGCCGTGGGTGCATTGCTTACTCTACTCGACCTCGGAGACGCGGTTGCCTGCCTCAGCGAAGAGTCACGATGCCGTGAGCACCAAGGTTTCCATGTTTTGGTTTCTGCCCGGCCGGGTAGTCGCACGACGCTCTTCTCTTGGCAGACAGCCAGAGACGCAATCCACTACTCGCACCAAGAAATCCACCGACCACAACACAGGCGCCGCTGGCCAACAAAATGAACAAAAATGCAAAAAGATATCCATAGGGCGGGGCGGCGGTGGTGGTGATGATACAAATCCACTCCCACCCTCCTCGGATCCTATATCTTCTACTCTTTGTGTGTGAGGACGTGCGTGTAGGTGGATGTGTCCGTCCCGTGATGGACGTTTCCGTACTGTATCATGGCTATCTAATCCACCCGTGGCCCCGACGCTCGGGTTCAAGACGAGGCCAAGACGGACGGTGCATGGGTCCTACCGGTCCGCCATTTCTGGGCATACGACAGCGAGTGACACGGAGCACGACAGAGACACGGCATTGTATTTGGGGGGAACAAGGCAGTTCAAAGCGTATCGCGCGGGTTCCGAGTAAGGAACCGGGCAGTGGACATTAATGTAATCTCGGATGCCTTCTTCTCTTCTCCTTGGCGCTTTTACCTTCTCTCGGTTCATGGGGACGGGGCCCAGAAGATACCGGCCCAGTCATGGATCGTGTCGTAGTGACATCGGTCCTCTCCCCCTTCGATGGCTCTCTGATCGACACGGTGCTGTTGCTCCCATCCCATCCGTGCCTCCGCTATCTCGGGATATCCCGTCTTTTCCTCGCTGGCTGGGGGCGACCCGGTAGTTATCGAACCCCTCTCCCCCTCAATTGCCTTCCTGTCTTTTCGTTCAGCGTTTTTTTTCGCGGCCGTGCTTTCGTTCCTGCCCGGACCCCCTTCCAGGCTTGATGCCAAGACCGCCTCGTCCCTTGTATCACGCCGGCGCTTCCCCGAGGGGGAGGGGCAGGGGGAGCAAAGTTCCGGTCAGCCAAGTGCCCGAGACCCCGGGAGAGACAACCGAATGGTCTACCCCGTGAATCCGTCAGCATGAGAATACATACCCATCGCACTCCTCCTCTGGTGGTTTGCTCCGGTCAGTTGGGCGACTGGGATAGGCACTGCTCTCAAGTGGGACATAGAGGCCGGTAGTTGGTGAAGGGAGACCCATGTCCATATCTCACACCCGTCTATCGTGATCGAACACGGGGATCGAGAGGCGATCGGGGAAAGAAGCAGGGATGGGGAGGGGCTTCTTACGTGCGTACGACCACAAGCCTTGCCTGCTGCCCTTTCGCGTCTCCCCTGCATTCCCCCTTCCCCCCAAAAGACCCTACGCACATCTCTCGAGCCAGGACGACGGCAGTTCCCTTTTCCCCTCCCCATCCCAAGTCGTGTGCCCCGCCCCGCCCTCCCGGGCAACCCCCGGGGTGGATGGCTCACACGTGCCTCTCCGTGTCGCCCGGGCCCCGCCGCCGGGGGGAGGAGGGGATAGGCACAGTGCTGGGAGGCCGGACGCATCAGGAGACCGCGGCAGGGAAACCTGATCTTCAGGGACGAACGCCAGTTCCGGAGCCGAGGCGGCGAGTGCCCGACGTAATCAACCCCATGCATGTCGGGAAGGGGAGGAGGGGGGGGAACCTTGGGAAATTATAAACAGAAACACTCTCGGTACCTTGGGACCAAACTGATGACACAAAGGCCCTTTTCAGTTCTCGACCCGGGCCTTTGTCCACCCCTACCCTTGTCGTGGGCGACCTTCCGGTGGCTGTGCCCCAGGGACCATGGGTAGGTTTCCCCCTTCTCTCCCAGGGGGCGCCCTGGGACGGACGAAGGCTCGTAACTCGGAAAGGGGGTGTTCCAACCAAGGGGGGGGAAGGCTTGTCCCGCGGATTTGGGGGCGTGGGGAGGGGTTGTATGGGGGTACACCAACTGGTTTCCCCTCGCCCCTGAAGACGTGCGCCGATCGTAAACGCGTATGCAGCCTCTCCGTCCATCGCGGGTTTGCACAAGGATTAAGGCGACGAATGGCGACAAGGAGCTGAAGGAATAAGGTTGTATTAGCCGAGTGTAGCCCACGCGGTAAGGGGGGGAGAAACGAATAGCCGGAGACGGGGGGAGGGGCCTCGGGGAGAGAAACCTTGCGTACTCTCTACCTGTTCCTAGCAGACATCGCAGACGCCAGACGGCGACAAACGGACAAAAGAACATCATCATGCCTGCAGGGCCGTCCGCTCCGACCACTTTTCCACCCCCGCCGGCGCGGCGGCGGCCACGGTCCAGACCCCTGGACTGTGTAATAAATGAAGCTCGGGCGAGGTCATCGCCCTCCCTTGCATGCTTCCCCGCCAAGGCCGCCAGGGACCGATGCCGACAGCGTGGCGACGGTGGCCCCGGTCCGGGTTGTTACTTGCTCTGCCGCTGCCCGTGGCGCCGAGGGCGAAGGAGGAAGGGCTAGTTGGGGGAGGGGAGGAGAAGGACACGACGTCGAGGAGCGAAAGAATAAGAGACACAGTGACAACAAGGTAATGCCGGCTGGCCACGTAGGAATGAGAGGTAGTATGCAACGCTGAATTGTCTTTGTCCAATCATACACTCACCGGCTTCCTTTCGCCTGCTTCCCTCCTGGACCTCTTGCAACTCCCTTATCTAGCTGTATAACTCTTGCCCTTTTGCCGAGACAGGTGACCCAACCCCTGTCGCTGGGCTCAAACCCAACTTTTCCCAAACCCCTTGTATGCCCACGCTCTTCGGATATGAAGTCATCGCGTCCTGTGCAAGAACCAATCGCACTACCTAAATGTATCGTAAGAAACCCCAAAATGAGGCATACCTTCTCTTCCCCGTGGGGACTTCCCAACGTACCGCCACGTAGAACCCAGCAACGCCGGCCAATGGGTCGAACCATTTGGCAACCAAAAAGAAAGAAACTTGAAAAAACACCAAAACTCCCTCACGCTGCCGCAGGGCCGTGGCCAGGGGCAAAAACAGTGAGCATGCCCCAACTCGTAAAAGCCGCCGTGGCGAGCATCATAGCCGTGACCTGGCCTGCCTGCCTGCACCGCTTGTGTTGTCGTAGAAGACGGCCGCTCCGTCAAATCCATCATAGCTCCCCCGAATAAAAAATGTTAAAGTCGGAAATCGAGCCGCCATCGTAACAAGAATCGGAACCACTCCATGAGACAAGACACGCGGCGTAACCTGTCTGTCCCTTCATTTTCGGTCAGGGCTGATGGCGCCCGCCTCGAGGTCCGAGTCGCGCTCTTCCTCGCGTCGCAGTACGGCCTGGAGCAGCGCGCGGCCGTCCTTCATGCGGATGAAGCTGGGCCAGTGCTGGACGACGCCTGGGTTGCCGCCGACGTCGAGCTCGAAGTAGAAGCGGTCGCCAGCGCCGTCGGTCTCGGTTGCGCTGGGCCGCCGCGAGACCTGTTCCACGCGGGGCTTCATGCTGCTGCTGTTGCGGGCACTACCGTCAGTTTCGTCGCGGTGTAGAGGGGCGCTTGATACGGCGAGGGAAACCCCGGGGGGGGGGGCGCGGTCGAAGTGTAGGAAGGGCGGGGTTGACGACGAAGAGGAGAGAGAAAGACGTACCCTGACGAAGCTGGGACTTTCTCGCTGGGCGAGATACTCCGCGCCTCGCTGCGCGTCTGCTGCTTGCGCTTGGCCTTCTTGTACAGCGACTTGATGAACAGGGAGATGAGGTGGCCGAAGCCGGCAACGACGAGCACGGGGGTGCCGAGAGCAAGTGCCCACATCCTGGAGAGACGGCAATGGTAAGTAGACGCACGCAAACGCATGCACGGCATGCCGAGAGGGTGCCGTGGCTCGGGACTCACGGGGCCTTGATGTTGCAAAGCTGGTGCCAAAGAGCCAGGAGGATGCCGAGAATGGCGATCTCGGCGCCGAGCTGCAACATGGTCCAGGTCGACCAGTAGAGAGACATAAGGTCCTCCCCATCGCAGAATTGCAGAGCCAGTAGGCAGAAGGTCTCCATGACAATCATGACGGCCGACATGGAGAAGAGCACCGCGCAAGCGGCGAGGCTTCGCTTCAGCCGCGTCCGGAACTCGGATTCGTCGAATTCAGGGCGGTCGCGATACCACATGCACCTGGCCCAAACATCAGCGACTGGAAACACGCCCCGCCAGCGGCGCCGGGGAAGAGGAGAAGAATGGAGATTTGTTGGTTACCATTGGTAGATCCATGAGGCTATGAAGAGAGTGGCGATGACGCAGAGAAAGAGGACCCAGTAGATGACATCGAAGTGGATGCGGTCAAGATGCGATGTGAACTGGGCATAATGCTGGCAGCGGACAGGGTCGAAGGGAGTGAATTCGCCGCCCATGGCAGGCAGGCCAACAGGGGAGTGTGAACGGGAACGGGTGGGTAGGAACGGCGTCCACGTCGAAGGGGATGGCCTAGAGAGCGAGAGGCGGAGACGGTACTACGTGCTATCAAGCACCCAGAGTCGATATAGTATCTACCCGGTTCTGCAGAACAACAAGGACGAGAACCGTTTTGCCGAGTATAGGGGACAGTGGGAGGTTGGTAGTGTACAAGGAGACTTCCAACCTTCGTTCCGAAGTTGGGAGCGGGCGTCGTCTAGTATTATACCTAGGCATCGGGAGGACATTCCGGGGTAAGTGCCTACCTCACAATCCGGTACCGCGCCAGGGGGGCGGGCGGGCGGACGACGTAGGACAACTCATGCCTGTCCACGAGGTACCTTGGCGGAGTGCCGTATGATGAGTAGCTGCGTGGGTACGCGGTACGGGGCCATGAGAGCAGCGCCAGCCACCACGAAGTGAAACCTTCGCTGGACCTGGTCGCTGGGCAGTGGATAGTGGATAAGAGGCATACCTACCTGGAGAGCACCGGGACCAGGCAGGCAGAGGGCTGTCGGAAGGGTTAGGCAAGCGTCGAGCCCACCCGGGGCGTGTTAGTGAGAGCCCCATCTCTGTGGGTGCAAGCTTCCAAAGCGCTCTTGGGGGGGGGGGGGCCAGCGTCGAGCCTTTCCGGTGGGTAGCGTACTCCAAAGCGTAAGGTACTTTGAAGCGGCGACTGTGTTAGCTGATAAGGTTTCTTCTCAGCGACTGTGTGACAGTATTCTCATTAGAGCCTTGGCCCATCGTCCACTTGGCGACTGAGGCGGACTGAAACACGTTGTCGATCGGCTTGGCGGCAAGTACCGTGGTGAAAGGTCGCCAAGGCCGCCAAGAGATCTCTAATCTGAAAGAGATAGGCGGCGGCGCCAAAGACGTGGTAGGCACAGGGGATGGGGGTAATTGCCGTCACCCCCAATACGGACCCTCGCCGACGAGAGGGCTTGTCTGTGGCGGCCGCGGAAGCCAGGGAGACAAGCCCAGGGGACAGGGACAGGGACAAGGACCGTGGATGGAAGCGGCCCGGGTACCCATGGAATGGCCTCCCCCGTACGTATGCGTGCCGGGGTTGCGCCCGTCTTGTACAAATGACGACGGCTCCGACCTGATGACTCGCGCGCTCCGCCCTCGCCTCTCCTTCGCCCGTCCCTCGCTGTGTGCCCGATGGCCTGGCCGGCGGGCCCGATCGCCAATGCAAATCGGCCCTTGCTTGCCCAGCGTCGACTGGCGGCGGTGTGGGCCGGCCGCGCGGGACCTCTGTCATCCCGGCGCCTGGCCGTGCACCACACGCGCGCGCGCGCCGGGGGGTGAAGTCGGGTTGCCGGTCAATCATAATATCAGAGAATAGGCATGCGCAAGACCGATCCGTCGTGACGCAGGGGACACGGCGCCGGGATGGGCCCCCCTCGTCCGCGGCAGGGGATGCATTTTAAGCTCTACCAAGTACCGACAAGATCTACTGCATGCCCTCCATGAGTTCGGTGCGATCCAGCATCATGTCTTTCTGACCCAAGTACTCGCGGAGCGCTTCCCACTCCTCGCCCTCTTCCTCGCCGTGCCTCCATTTCTCCCGGAAGCCCCATGCGCAGGCCACCTTGTCGAGCGCGGCCCTCTCCTCCTCGCGGATCCAGCGCTGGCGCAGCGGAACGCCGGGCGCCCACGTCACGCGCCGCATCTGGTCGTTGGATGTCGTCATGGCCACAGCACCAATCGAGGCGGTAAAGGCCACGTACGCGACGATGCCCGCAAAGGCAACATTGGTTGCCATGGCCGGGTCCATTGCGTTCTGCAGGAGGGAGAAATTGGAGGCCAGCCCGTAAGCGGCCACGGGTGTCGCCGCAAACGCCGTGCAGGGCACCAGGGCCCTGCGGGCAATCTTGGCGCGCACGAAGGCGGGCGTCCTGTAGCTGTTCTCGATGATACCGACTGCGGCGTCGAGGTTCTTGGCCTCAATGGCGGTGTCCAGCGCCGTTTCCACTATTTCGGGGTCAATGGCGTTGGCCACACGCGAAGGGTTGGGCTTGGCATAAGCGATGGAACCCGCCGTTTCGCGTGCCACTGGTTTTGAGACGTAGAGTTGGAACACCTGGGGCAGAGTCTCCGGCCGTGCCAGCGTCGCCTGCACCTCGACGTACTGCCTCAAGAGCTCGGGCGTAATAAATACGGTGGGGTGGGCAATCGTCTGGTAGGCCGTCGTCGAGATCTGGTCCATCATCTTCTGAAGCTGCGCCGAGATGGGAGCGGGCACCGCATGGCTGGGCGCAGCACCGGCGGGCGGCGGTGTCAACGGGGACGGGGGTGCGTTTGGATCCAGTGAGAGCAGGTTCGAGGCGGTGGAGTCGAGCTCGACGGCCATGTGACTGATCTGAGGCTGCACCGACTCATCGGTGATGTAGTCAGCCACCACCTTGCACGCACGCAGCGCGGCGCTGACATCGGCTTCGGAGGGCACCTTGTTGCGCGCCGTGACCTTTTTGGTGCTGTTCGTGAGGAAGGCCATCATGTCGGTTAGGGACGAGAGTTCCGGCTTGCTCGGCCTGGGCGCCGCGGGAACCTCGGGGGCGACGCCGGGGCGTGTATCGCTGGGGGAGGCCAGCCATCGCACGCCACCCAATGCGCGACGACGGTTCGAGGCGGGCTCGCTGCGGACATGGGGCAGACGGGCGGCGGCGCGACGGGCGCTCTGGGGCCGGGAGAGCGTGGACGACAGGAGGGAGGCCCTGGCTGTGTGCAGCGGTCGAGCCGCGAGGGCGTCGCAGATCTGGCAAATTTGATAGCGCCGCGGACCAACAGCGGGGCGCGGCATAGCGCTACCTGGCTGTACCACCCAGGGAACACCGGGAGGGGTTCGGTAATTGGCACGATCAGGGAGCTGGTGAGCTCGAGGTGGTGGTCGGAGTCGCGGGCGTAGGCGTGGGGGAGCAAAAATTCCAACTCGCGACACGGCAGACACAAAGAGGTGAAGCCTGACGTTGGGCGTGTGGGCACCTCAGTCGGGGCTAGTCATGTCTGCCTTGCTGTATGCGGGTTAGTGTCGCTTGAGCCAAATTAGAACCCCGAACCGACGAGGAGGAGCGAATGGTAAGCCCGATTTCAGGGATGCCAGGCTCCCACGCTTCTATAACCCCCCATGCTTTCCCCCTCGCCGGGGCGCCAGGGCCCCGGGGGGGATGAGGGGAGGGGGGGGGGGACCTGCGGGGTATGGTTGGGTTTCCCACTGGCTGTGCCTGCACTCAAGGCGCCGGCTAAGGGCATGGATGAGAGGAGCCTCATCCCGTCGAGCTGAAGCTGAACAGCCTGCCCGAGAGGCCGCCGGCCAGTCACGTCACGTCCCAAGACAGCGAACAGGCCCTGTCACATTTGGCCGTCGCCCCTGCTCGCGTTGCTGCCCAGCCCGCCCGCGACGGCAGAAGCAACCAAAAGCGTCCGTATCCTCTCCCGTATCTCGGGGGTCGGCCGAGCGCACAGGCTTCGCAAGCTGCATGGCACTACGTGGACGCTAGGTAACCAAGGCCTTCGGTAAAGATGTAGGTACCACAGTAGTCACAGCACCCTTAGTAGTACTAGTAGCCCGTATATAGGTAGAGGTAGAAGGCAGGTAAGATGGGACCTCTGCAACACCAGCCTCACGTTTCCCGACCAGGTGCCCCGTGCTTTGGTTGAGTACCTAAGTAGGTTGGCTACCCGTCCTGTTCATGTGCTAATGGGTTCGCCCGCGTGTCGCGATCGCCCCGACGCGGGGTGCAGTCCCGTCGGCCGGTCGTGGACTATGACTATAATCAACAAGTCCCCCAGACCCATCACGCACTCGTTGAACGTTCTCCGCCCCCTCCTCCCCCCCCCCCCCCCCCGGGGGACCGAGGTGTGCATAAGCATCGAGCCGAGACGGCCGTTTCCGCCAAGGCCCGCCAAGGGCGGTGACATAGGTGATCTACACGACCATCGCCCTTGGGTTTTCTCGGCAGCCCGCCGCCCACGTCCCCCCTCGCCCCCAACTGATAAGCGTATACATCTAGTAGGTACGAAACAGCCGGCATAGGCGGACTGATGTGGGAAGCTCAGACTTTGGCCTTGTTAGGCCTGATACCTACACCAGACGCAATCAGGGCCTTGGCGTCGGAAAACAAAGTCATGGCCCCCTCCTCCGCCGTTCCTCCTCCTCCTCCTCCTCCTGCCTCATCTCTCGCGTCTCCCGATGGCGACGAGGTCATGGCCGAGCGGCGAAGCACATTGCCATGCCGGCACATGCACCCGCGTCGACATTCCGTCCCTACATACAACAAACACACGCCCAGCCTGAAGTATCCTGACGTGACTTCACCATTGTCTCAAAATGGTTTTCAGTGAGTAATCTACGAGCTCAGGCGGTCATTATGGATTCCAGAACACCGCGCGAGGGGACGCCCCGCCCGCACGCGCATGGATGGATGGGTGGGTTGTGATAGCCCAGCGGGTGCCACATAGTACCCAGTTTTGCAGATGCTACATCGTAGCTTCGCGTGCTATAGTTGCACAGCCCGCCTGCCAACGCTGGCAAACGGGGTCAGACGGCATTGGGCCGCCATCGTGAGTAGAGGTCCCGCGTTGTCCGCCAAGCCGGTACCAAGAGGCCCTGCGCCTCGTTGGTGACGCTGTTACCCGGCCCGTCATCCGGGCATGGGATGGATGGATTCACTAAGCTCCTTCACTCTCTGTCGGTGACGACAGTTTGTTATCCAGGTGTTAGTATGACGAGAGGTGCGACTAGGGGCATCGGGAACACCAACATCCGGCGCGCCGCGCATTCGCTGTCCACCGACTCACCCGACTGAACGTAATGGCCTACGATGCGCTGCTACTACCACTACTACTAGCTACCATGCTGGTGGCACTGCCCACTGTCTGTCAGTCCCAGGGGCCGGGGAGGCAGATAACGACGAAGCTGTGGAGGGCAAGGGTCCCGGGCTGCAACGGCAACGGGCTGTTCAAACCCTTGCCGCCACTAAATGCGATTGCAGTTCGGGGCGGCCGGATGCGACGGCGCCAGACCAAGCAGGGCAACTTACACGACACAGATGCGCTGCCAGGATACTAACCTAGGGTGGGAGGCAGAGACCTCGCACAGTACGAAACCAAATAAGCGCGCCGGGGCCCAGCCAGCACTGACGGCAGAGGCCAGAGACATGGTGTTCGGGGGGGTTTTATTTCCCGGCCCGTGGCTTTCTCGGGCGGAAGCACATGCTCGAGGAATCATCGTGTGCCCAGCCCCCACGTGCAAGAACGGACTGGCTTGGGTTCGGCTTGGCCCTCCGTGTCATGGGATGGAAGAAGCAAAGCTCGCGTCACCCGCCACGTCGTCGTGCTGCCGTCAAAATGGGTAAAGGGGGGGGGGGGGGGGGGTCGGCCGGGCGTCAACATGCCGCCATTCGAAGGTTCCCGATGTCATAAGTACAGCCGTCTTTCATTTCGGCAACCTGCCTCCCGGCCGCCGCCTGTCTTTGCGCATCCAGCCCCTCGGGTTGGGCTCGCACTCGACAGCGGCCCAACGGTACACACGCTGTGGCGACTGTTTTGGTCCGCGGGGTTGCTTACCAAGACTGTCGCCTCGAGGTCTGCGAAAGCCGTCGGTAGGTAAGGTAGGAAAGGTAGGTGGGTGAGGAATGGGTGAGTGCTAGAAGGTGGACCTACCGCCGGAGAATGTTAGCACTGCCCGAGATACCAATTCACCCGCATCAATGGACGTCACCTCCGCAGCACCTCTGCCCGTGCGTGGTTGCCGTTACCGTTACTGCCGCTGCCTACCGAGAGCCGGTAGGAATGGCATCGCCTGCCCGTATGAAGGATTGAGTATTTACACACACATACACATGCACTAACGTGCTAACGTAAGTAAGTACTTACGTATTTGCCTATGCCTTTCCGGCCTTGAAAGAGTATGTACATCCATCCATCCATTCTATAAGGGAGGTAGATCTCCATTATGCAAGCACGTAGGGTTGCAGCAGCGACAAAAAGCGATCTGTGGATAAACCGGCTGCCAAGCTGCTCGCCATCTCAGGGCCGTACCGAGTACTGCAGGTACTCTTGACAAACAGGCACATCACCTGACAGTGACGAACGCGGCTGACGTCGCCTCGCCTAACCACGCAAGGCTCCAGCATCCTCAACCTCCTCCCAAACCCGCCTCGCCTCAGCCTTCAGCCTAACCGACATTCAATTAATTTAGGTAGCAGCGCGGACACTGCGCACGCGACAAAGCCACACGCCCGTCGCAACCCCATCTCTTTTCTCCATTCTGCCACGCTACCATCGCCGCCTGCACAGCTGCTTCATCCCGCTTCCCGTACATTGAACGAGGCAACGCCCCCTACCCGACTATCTTTCGACGACCTCGCGCCCTGCCGCCCGCCCTCAAGCGATCAGGAGCAAGCTCGACGACTGCTGCGCGACAAACCCCCCGTATCCCTATCGACCCTCAACACATCCGAAACACCTTCGGCACACAAAGGCTTGTGAGCCCCTCGCGGCCTCGACTCGGCTCGGCTCCATCTTCGCGCGATCCTACAGGGTTCAATCATCACCATGCCTCCGCCGCCCCCGCCGCCGCCGCCGCCGCCTCCCGGCATGGGCGGCCCTCCTCCCCGCCTCCCCGCCAGGAGGCCTACCGAAAGCGCCCGCGTCTGGCGCTGGCCGCGTATGCGACACCGATACCCCCCGCGCTCCCCCGGCCCTATCGGTATCTGATGGTGCTAACTGTTTCTAGGGCGCACTACTCACCGACATCACGAAAGGACGGGCTCTGCGGAAGGCCGTCACGAATGATCGATCCGCCCCCGTGGTAGGCAAAGTGTCGGGCGGTGGCGGCCCTCCAGTGGGAGGCGCCCCTCCGGTGCCTGGCCTCGGCTCAGCTCCCCCTGTGCCCGGCCTTGGCTTGGCTCCCCCGGTGCCCGGCGCCAATAGAGCCCGTAGTAACAGCGAACAAGGAGGCGGTGGTGCCGGAGCCGCGGCCGCCGAGCCGGCGGCGCCCCAGCTGGCCGGCCTGTTTGCGGGCGGCATGCCCAAACTCAAGAAACGTGGCGGCGTAGATACTGGAGGTAAGCTGATGAACCCCTGACCTCTTGTCCACGGCCCTTAGTAAGACGTTGCCAGCATCCCAAGATTCTTCGTACCTCTCGGATCCCGAATCATCCAGGGGCGGCGCTCCAAAGCCTCCGGGCGCACCAAGACCACCGTCAGGTGCAGCACCGGCCGTGCCAGGGCGCGCAGTACCCATACCGCCGCCAGCAGCGCCCCCGTCGGTCCCTTCCATCGCGAACCTGAGAAAGACGGCCAACAGCAGCGCGCCACGCCCGCTGTCTGCCGCCTCGACAAGGGGCCCGCCGCCACCCATTGGGAAGAAGCCGCCGCCGCTTCCGAGTTCTCGCAAGCCATCTACCGCGCCGCCCTTACCCGGAGCGCCGGCTCCCCCCCCTCCTTCGTCGGCGGCGCCATCGCTCCCACCGGCGCCACCGCCACCGCCCCCTTCATCGGCACCTTCAGCGCCGCCGCCGCCGCCGAGCATGGCTCCCCGACCACCGGCAGCCCCGTCGCGGTCACCCGCGCCTCCGCCTCCCCCACCACCGCCGACCAACGGCTCGTCTCACAACCTGGCCCACCAAGCTGCCGTTCGTGCCTCGGCCGGCTCGCCGTCGCCCGCTGGGGCCCCCCCGGCACCTCCGCCGCCCCCGGCATCGGCGCCCTCTCCTCCCTCTTCAGCACCACCGCCCCCGGCACCGCCAGTCAACCGGCAGCGCGCCGGCTCAAACTTGCGCTCCGCCATGCTCGACCCCAGCGCTTACACCTTGTCCCACAATGGCAATTCCAGTCCGTCTCCGACGCGGGCCAACAGCACAGCGGGTCATGGCGGTGGTGGCGGTGGTCGCATCGTCCTCGAAGACAGTCGATGGCATTTCACAGACGAGCATATGTTGCCCAAACCAAGGCCTTTCCAAGGAGGTCCGCGAAAGTACCGAGCCGGACGTGGGAGCAGCGTGCCGTTGGACCTAAGCGCGCTCTAGGCGAGCGGCAAGGGCCCCAACGGTAGCAGGAAGAGGGGGCAGACGGACAGTGCGCTGTCAAATCTGTGGAAACGGGGAAAGTGAGGGTTCCGGTGCGGCAGGGGGGCCGTCAGGCCGCTCGAGACTGAGACGTTGACACGGCTCGGGGAACTCATGGCCGCTAGAACTGCCCTAGTGGCATGCCAGACTGGGCACGACGGGCTCCAGGACCTTTCGGGCGCTACTGGACGTGCCCTGCACCGTCGATTTCCTTCCACAGATAGACAAGTAGCGATGCCGACAATGCCTACAACTTGCATTAGAGCTCACGTGGGGATCGCGACGCTGTGGCCCGGCCTGGTCCAGTGCGCGAGCAGTGCCTTTTGAGCCTTCCGGGATAGATCTATCGCCCAGGCGTCAATAGTCTCTGTGGATACAAGAATGTTGTACCTCGTGCCGGGACGCCACCACGTGCATGCGCCGGTGCCAGCGGGAAACGTTCGTTTTAGTCTTCGCCCGTTGCGTGCTGGCGTTGACTATCCAAGCGGTGCCATGCGGATTATGCAGCGAAGTCAGACGTGAATACCGTACGTGCGTAATGTGAAGACATGAACATGAGGAATGCACGGCACTTCGAAGTGAAAGAACGCCAGCGTGGGCCTTTCTCGCCTACGTCTCCTTCCCAGCACGAGGATCGGTTCCAAACAATGTGTCGTAGCGGAGGCCAATGTTAGACAGGCGGTAGCAGCATGGAATCGAGAGATGATGCGGGCAGCAGAATCTTTTACAGCACGCACTGCGCTAGTGACTTCGAACCGAGTCATAAGGTTTTCGTGACATGCCATGAGGAACCTCGCGCCACAGTGCTGCCAGAAAACCTGACGAGAGCCGTCGCAACAAGCTCTAGTCTGGATAGGTACAATACGTCCTCTACCAGCAAACTAGTGGGCAAGGGCGACAAATCCCCTGGCATTCAATCAAGCAACTGATTCCCGCAGCCCATTCACCAAGAACCATTCGGGAGCGGGCATGGGGCCAACGCGGTGATCGTAGGTCCCCCCCTTACCAGAAGCTCACATCTTCCATGACACCAGCAGCCTGGGCGTGAGCTTTTGCCTCGCTCCAGGTTCGCGGAGGGGTCCCGTGGATGCTGCTCCTTTGCTTGTTGTCACAACGAGCTCCAACGCCATCCACACGCCTGACCACGTCCCTCGCTGTGCGGACGAGATCTTTGAAGGCGGGCTTCAGGCCCATGCCCGTCCACTTTGCCTCTTCGGCAAATCCCAGACTTTTGTTCTCCTCGAGAGCCTTGTCGGCCATGACTGACTTGATACAAACCTCGTAGAACTCAGGTACGATACCGTTTTTGGGCTCACCATCCCAAGGGCGAGCACTGAGATACGCCACTTTGTTCTTAGTCTTGTCGCACTCTATCCACAGGTCCTGGACCTGCGTAATCTCCAACTCGCAACTGCCATGGTGGTTTGAGTAGTTCATGGCATGACGAACGCGAACCGATTTGACGCCAACGTGCCAGTCGCCGTGGTTAATAAACGTCAAGTGTGGTGCGCCGTTTTGCGGTCTTCAGCCCCCAGGTCAGCAAAACACAGTTTCACAGTTAATTAAAAGTGCTTACCTCACTGCGAGGGAACTAATAAGTTCGCTGGCAAATACTCCGCAGATCTTAGTCAGGTCGACAGCATTGTTAACGTCGAATTGGACGTCGAATTCCCGCTTCATGCAGTGTAGGAGAACGCTGCCAGCCCGGGCTGCCTTGCCTTCCATGTAGGCATGATAGGCGAAGCTTTCGGCATCGACCTCAATATTGAACACAGTCTTCTTCCTCGTTTCTCGGTTGGTCGTCGAGCATCCGAACTCGTAGAAAACCCGCCTCGAACTAGGCTCCCACATGGGGGATGAGTCGAAAGGGGTCTTGTACATTCGAGCAATGTAGTTCATGTCTCCTCCGTGGCAGCTGATGATATTGGTGGTTGTCATACCCCGCTGGTCCGGAACGTCATCCAGGAATCTCTCCTGCTCTTGAACAGTCTTTGCTGCTGCTGACTGCTCACCTGGGTTGTTGGAGATGCTGACCTTCGAGATGGGCATATCGGTTAAGACGAAGCGAACCAATTGGGCCTTGACCGACACTTCCCCTTGAAAGATGCGTAGCGGCTCAACATAAGAACCCAGCTTGTTTGAGATCTTGCCAATCATCTCTTCCTCCTGTTCTTCATCGGGTTTCTTCCGGGAGGGGGCTTGCTGCCGCATGGTGCTGTGGAACACACGGCCCTCACTCTCACCTATGGCAATCAGTGGTGTAGGTAGGGAGTCCTTTGTAGGCGAGAGATCGATGAGGTCCTCGCTCTCTTCTCCATCGGGGACCTCCCGATTCACTTTTCTCTCGGTGAAATCCAGCCCAGCCAGTAGATCTACAGCAGACTCATATGCAGTCGACCCTGCAACTTCGTCACTCGAGTTGCTTTGCGACCAGTCGATGAGCCCCTTGTGAGGGGTCAGAATCGCTTCAGTGCTGCAATCTTCTGACATGGGGAGCTTCTTGGCCCAAGCAGCAACGTTGGGCACAGCCGTGGGGTTCACCGAGAAAAGATCGTCCAGGTGGGAAACTGATGTTGTCGAGTTGCTGCTGCTATCGTCCACCCAGTTTGACATCTTGGGAGCGTATTCGTACTGGCTGAACGGCAAAAAGGGCTCCAATGCATCCTTGCTGGAGATCGCCCGGACAATGGTTGGGTCGGGTGCTGGTTGGTACACGCCCTGGTGGTGATTGAACGCCATCATTCGAACGACGCAGCCAGAAAAAAAGACTTTTTTGTATGCTGAAATGTTGCTGATTTTCAACCGATGTTTCACCCGGTCAAGGAAGAAGGTTTTCAAGAAATCCTCGTTGATATGCGCCAGGTAACGTAGCTCAGTCAGATGTTGTTCACCCTCTGCGTCGAGAATGTGAGAGTAAGTTTTGACCGGGCCGGTGACGGGATACTTGGAAACGTCAGTACAAATCATTTTGGTGTGGGCGTCGAACACTCACATAGTACTTTAGAAGGGTGTTGACCTTGGCAACGGCGAGGCTGATTCCCACCTCTGAATTACTGCCTAGCTGTAGGCTCACATCATCGAGCCCCCTGACGGCAATGCAACCAGTCGATTCTTGGAGCTCCAAAAGATTCTGATCGTTCGGGAGTAGCCTTGAGATCGTTATGGCGTCTCGGGTGTCCACTTTCGGGACCTTCCAGGTGGTCCTGTGCCGCATGGTCATGAGGACGGGTGGATAGGCGAATATCTCGTATCCTTCATCGGCTCGCTCGCGGTTACGAGACGAGCGCCACTCGTCGATCTCGCGAATTCTGTATTCCTTGGCATTGGTCTCAACGCAGTGTTATTAGCTTGGTTGCCAAAGGGACAAGGAAGGTTGATTCACATCTGACTTGACGTCCTTCTCATCTTGAGCCATCTTCTCAAGCTCAGGGTCGACAATGCGGGCCAATATGTCCGAGGCGGAACCCATGAGCTCGTCTTCGTCACTACGTAAACATCGGACGCGAAAGCAGCCACGATCGACTTCATAGACCATGCCCGCCTTCTGAAAACCGATCAGTCAATGAAAGACGAAAGAATAGATACCGCGAAACCCCCATTAAGTCAATCACGAAGAGAATGCAGTGTGATAACGTACCGTGGGAAGTTTGCGCATTTCATCCAAAAACTCGGCCAAAGCACCAGGACGGAAGATCCAGTTGCAGCTGAGGTAAAAGTCCGTGAAAGGGGATTCAACTTGGTCCGCAGCCAACTCCTGGGCCTTGAGGCGGGCCCGCTCCTCTGGAGATACGATATTCGCCGAGGTCCACTGAGGGAAGTAGGCTCGCATCGAATCGACCACATCGATACGAACGACGGGTAGGCCAGACTCAGACTGAGTGCCGGCTGAGGCCGCAGACCGGCCAGGGCCGTGCGGACTGCGGATGGGTGCCATGATTTACGAGCCACAGAAAAGGCCCAACTTTGTTCTTTCTCAGTAGAGTCGCCGAGTTGGATGTTTGAGGAAATGGAGAGAGCCGAAGGCCGACACAGGAATGGAAGACCGGGGAGGTAACCCGCAGAGGAAGGAAGGAGAAGTTAAGCTGGTTTGATCTCGAGGTTGGAGATATGCGTACGAGAAGCATGGGAAAAGATAACTTACCTTCCGGTTCGGAAATCGTATGGCTGCCTCGGAACAGGGTGGGCGGTATTGCGAAAACAAAGGCGCCAGTGGATCAGTACCAACTATCGGAGAGGTGAAGGAAGAGAGAGGTGATAGTGGAAGATGGCAGAAATGGGATTCCACAGGTCAAGTACGAAAAGTAGAAACGCACATAGGCAAGAAGTCGTTGCCTGGACGGGGATGGAAGGAGCGGCGAGGTGGCGGGAAAACGGGTGGACACCAAAACACGCTGCGGAAGTTTCAAGCTAAGGGGCTTTCCGTGACTGAAGTCAAATAATAACCCTGCTTTCGAGAAAGTATGCAAAGGTACGGCTCCGGATATGGCTCTGGCACCGTATGGAATTTGAGGTGGGAGAAACAAAATAGAATGAATGGGATATGGTGAGATGGAATATTGGGGCCTGGATGACGGGAAGCCTTATAGAAAAAGCCCTACCGTATAGCCCGGAAAGGGCCATCATATAAAACTTGTTTTGGGAGGAAGCCACCTCGTACCATGTATGCAAGCCGTCCCATTCTATTCCCAAGGAACAGCTAATAAATACTACTCAATATGAGGGAATGGGTTCCGCTGCCATGGGGGGAGATGCCCTGACTACCCTCTGCAGGCGAAAGCAGCCCCGGGGTAACAACGCCGTCCAAGTCAAGTGTCTACAGTTTCCTGAAATCTAGAGCAAATAAGCCATCATTCAACAGGGTAACTGTGGAGGCCTCTTTTCGAACGGTATGCCTTGATATGTGAGGCAAACATACCAACGGGAGGCTAAAGCAGGTTCCGACCCTTCTGGTGCGCAAACCGAACATGAAAACATGGCTATAGGCACGGAGATACCTAGGTAACCCCTGTGTCAGGAAGCCAGGCAAACGGGAACTTGATATTCAGACTTCACCGCAAGCAAACATGCTCCACCACGGGAGCAAGGAGTGATAGACACCCTACACACCTTATGGGAATTTTTCATCGCAACTTGGCAGCCAAGTCGCGGTTTTTTGCCTCTCATTAAATTGAAGTACAGCTACTGGTAGCTTCTCATTAGTCCGCGTCCCCGGAGAAAATCCATGACCAAATGGAGACACCATGGGGTAGAATAATACGTTGGGATACAAGGCTAGATGCCATAGAGACGAGAGCAAATACATCATACCCATATCTAGCCATCCTAGCCCCCATGGGGCCAATACGCCCAAAATCGCATCTAGTAGCCCATCTACCTTCCCTGCTTCTTGGCTCTCTGCCGCGCTTGCTTTTCCCGCTCGTAGGCGTTCTTCTCGCGCCCTTCCTCGCCTTGAATCTCGGCCACGAGTCTGTTGTACTTCTTCTCGTAGGCCTCGTCCTTTGCTTTTTTGAGACGGAGCTTTTCGCGCGCCATGAAGTTGGCATCCTTCCTGAGCTCGCGCATAGCACCCTTGCGCTCCTTCTTGAATTCCGCTTTGAGCTTGGCGGCTTCGGCGCGCTCGCGATCCGGGTCGTAGTGCTTGGTGGGATCGAATCCATCTTCGAACTTGGGAACTGCGGCAAGAGGGGTTAGCGACTGCTCTTCGGTGGGGTTTCGCAAGAAGCCACGAGCCCCCAAGATACTTACTGTTGCTCTTGATAGCGAGCGGCCGGTGGTGGTGCAGCTGTACTGGTCGGCGGGCAAGCTGCGCCAAGTTGAGCACTCGCGTCATCGTCAACTGGGCTTTTCGGACGTGGTCGTTCAGCGCGTCGGGGAGGTGTGCCTTGCATGCTTTGGTACCAAGGTGATCAAGCAACAGCTTGAAGGGCCCGAAAGTCTCCAGGACCGCCGGCTTGGACATCCACAGATCTGCCGCTGCCTCCAAAACTCGAATCGTGGTGTCGAGAACAGCAACCCGAAGGGCGGTTTGCTCGGCCGACGAGGACGCGCTTCCGACGCAATCGTAGCAGTTGAGCTTCCGCACTTTCACCGACTGCGCATTTTGCACGCGTTGCCCTGGCAGCTCATGGACAGGGAATGGCATCCCCCCCTTGGGCTGAGGCGCCAGCGCCAGCAGCGTGTTCAGGTTGAAGTTCGTCACCTCCGGCATGAACCTCTTGCTGACCTGCTGATACTGGAGACCCAGGATCGAGAGGTACACACCCTTGACCAAGTCGGACAGCTCTCGGGGGACCTTTTGTCCCAGGACACGAGCCATCAAGAGCTGTGCGGGCGTGACGACTTGGTGAAAGTGATCGGAGGGAGGGAAAACAGTGCCGACGGCTGTAAGCACGATGAGGTCGCCCAGATTCGGGTCTAGTGGCCTTTCCCTTGCAACTTCCTCGATGTGAGACCTGAAGCCGGTGCCGATTTCGACCGGGTACGTTTTGGCTAGTGAGTGTATATGTCGGATGATCTGCTCGAAAACGCTGAATGGTGCAAGCTTGGGTTGCGAAGCTAGGTACGGCAAGTGCTGGAGGAGGGATATCGACAAGTTGGCGAGCTTGGTCTTGTTTTGGGCGTCCAGCTTTGCGTGATATTGAGTTCGCAACCGGACAATGACGGTTGGCAGCTTTTCCACTGGGATATTCTTGACCGTGTCCAGGAGTTGCTGATGCGATTCTGGACACGAATTGAACGAGTACGGCACTCCATCTGCATCGCCCTTGGTGGGACTCGCACTCGCCGCGCTGTCGAGCTTGAGACTATAGGCAGGGTCCTTAGTCTCGCCTTCGTTCAGCAATCCTTTGGTGAACTCGTCATCTTCCTCCTCTTCTTCGCCAGAGGCGTCCTCTTCCTCGCCTGATTCCTCTTCGAATGAGAGCTCTGACCCACTGGCCACGAGGTCATCCTCGATTAGGAAGTCGTCTTCGTCGTCAAATCCCAGCTCAGTGGCAGTTGGGCGCGTCTTCTTGGCCTTGGTGGCAATACCCTCACCGAGACCGAACTCGTCTTCCATTTCTTCGTCCTCGTCATCATCCTCGGATTCGGCCTGGCCCTTCTTCTTCCTCTTTTTTTCATCTTCACTGTCGCTGTCGGCTTGGCCTTCCATGCGTCGAATCCGCTTGGCCTCAAGTTCCTTCAACCGGGCAGACGCCTCTGCGGCCAACTCCTCTTCCGTCTTGCTTCGGTCGGTCGGCTGCGCTCTCCTATCCGCAGTGAGTTGGTTGCGCAGGAGATCGTACTTGCGCCTCGCGGCGTCAAGTTCGGCGTTTTCTTTTTCGTCAAGCGTGTCCGCCTTGTTTTCTCTATTCCGGTTGAAGAGCAAGGCACGGAGCTCGGGAAGCTCTTTGTTTAGCTCGTCTCGGATATCCTCGTCTTCCTCCTTTGCCTCCTGTCGCGCGTGTTTGTGCGCTTTGCTTTTGGCAATGATTTCGCTGTAGATCTCTTGTCTGGTCTTCTTGCGCTCGGGCAGCCCCGGGCCGTCCTCGCCATCGTCGCCCTCGGTGAGCGCCTTGCGCTTGAGGTACGCCCGGTTGCCCTCGTCGTCGTCATCAGAGCCAGGCTCGATTTCGTCGTCGAAGTCGTCCACGAGGGGTCCACTCAGCGGCAGAGCCTGGCCACCGTGGGTCAGGGTCATCTCTTCGCCCTCATCCTCCAGATCAAACGCGGAGCTCTTGTAGCCCAACCGGAACCGCTCCCGCGCTCTCTCCTCGGGCGTCATGTTGGGGTCATCTTCGCCGAACCGGCGATCGATGATGCCGCCGACTTTGTGCTTGCGCTCTTCCTGGCGGGTCAGAATTTCCCGTCTGTGCTGTTCGCTGGCCGACTTGGCCTCGAGCGGGCGGCCTTGGATGGCGTTTGCGGTCGGTCGGTTGCTGGTGATGTCGAATTTGGGCCCGCGCACATTGTGCTTGAGGTCGAATGGGTTAAATTGCTGGCGGATGCCCTCCAGCGCCGTCCGACGATCAACGCGCTTGACGCCGGACTTGCTCTCTCTTTTCTTTTCCTTTTTCGATTTTTGAGGTCCTAGAACACCCTCGGAGCGCAAGCTCGCCTTGAGGCGCTTGAGCTGAGACCCAGCCATGTCGTTGGTTCAAGAGGAGCGAGCAGAGCCAAGTTTCTGCGTCGCTGGTGGATGGGACGGCTGTAGCGGCGTCTACCGGTCGAAAACCGCAATGGGTGTAGGAGTAAAATCACTTTTTTGCTGGGGATCTGCATGCGTTATCTAATCGCAGTGTGGGACCGCGAGAAAGTATAAGCGGGACACTTAGTGCAACTTATGCAAGCTGAGCTCTTGTAACTTGCCCCTCCATATCCTTACATAGTACATGGGCCTTTTGAGGCAGTACATGGGATGTTCAACCGGCTGGCTCGAGCGTGCTCAAACACCACATCAATATGGATTAGTAGCCATTCTAACGTCTAACAGCTTTGCGCAAGTGTATGTAGTGGTAGCGGTGCCCTACTGGAAAGTACATTATATGTACATGTAGTTTCAGGGTCCCGCCTGCTGGCTGCACTTACAGACTATATGCCTACTTGAGTACATGTACTTAGGTAAAGTGACTGGCCAAAAGTCTGCGCACAGACTACATCACCAACCACTCGCTAATTTCTACCCTTCAACTTTTATTACAACTCACGCACTCAATTCGATAGCAAATTAAGTAGGTTTTTTTTTAAAAGAAAACTCTCGAAGTGTAGTTTAATAATGGCTATACCAGCCTCTTGCGCGAAGTACCGCTGCTATACGCCGTGGGATTGACTTTAATAGCTTTAAAATGAGGCCGTGATCTAGCTCACTCCACGCCAACTCGATTATCTCCCTTGCATACGCGTAATCGTTTATGTTATCCTTCAGATATTGAAAACGAGGCTCGATTTCATATATCTTAAGCTTTAGGGCCCTCCAGACTTGCTCAATAGGGTTGGGGTCGGGGCTATGAGCAGGCCACTTAATCGTCCAAATGCCCTTACTTTCGAGGAAGTCCCGGACCGCATGCGAACGATGTATACGCGCATTATCTTGCATGAAGAGGTCTCCAGCCTCATATAGAGGCACGAGTCCTTCCTCTAGGACCTCCATATAGCGGGTAGAGGTGAAGCCCTTACGTGCAGAGTCCGGATCACCCTCACAGAAAATGAGGGGGGACATCCCAGACTCGTCATCCCTCTGCCACACCATACCCCATACCATAAGGCTGATACGAGGCCTTGAGTGTGGCAGAGGGTTCACGAGGTCCTCACGGAAGCGCTCGCGCGCGTATCGGAACACCTATTCGCCAGGTTTAGAGGGTTCGTTTTGAATCGTGCATTCGTCGGAGAAGAGGCATCGCATAAGCAGCTCTTGAGCGTCTTTAGAGGACCACTCACGGCAGAAACGAAGCCTCTGTATAGCGTCTTCTTTAGTGAGGAGAATACGCTTCGCAGCGCGCCAGTGGCCGATATGTCTCTTACGAAGAGCGCGCTTCGCCGTCCTTGCAGAGAAGGTCCTAAGTCGAGGGTCGAAGAGAGCGTCTCTCTCGACGCAGATCTCTTTCCACGTGGCACGCGGCTTCCTCCGTATTAATTGAAATACGTAACGCTCTTGTCGAGAGGTTAACCTACGCGGTCGACCACTTCTTTTCTTAGGTTTTGTTGTTTCCCGTTGAGTGACGCGCCTCACAAGGTTGGTGATAGTTTCGCGTCGACGCGTTCCGAAGGCCTTTGCAATGGCACTATGCGGTTGACCGCATATAGCGAAAGCTACAATAGCCGCGACAGCCTCAGGGCTAAACTGTCCGTTAGGCTTGCGCTCTGCGGTTAAAATGCGACCAAATTCGTGCATATCCATGGCTAATTAAGCGAGTTATGGGCAGATGAAGAGATAGGGTGGTTATGTTGATGTCGTGAAGTTGGCACGAGGGGGGTGGCCTGTGCGCAGACTTTTGTCCAGTGATTTTACCTATGCACTTCGCAGTAACTTCAATATCAAGCACGGATTGGGAGAACCCCTCAACGCGGTTGGAAACGCGTTTCCCACTCTGCGCGACGACAATTCGCCAATCCCCCCCCCCAACTAAAGGACCAGCATCTGGGTCTTTACTATAAGCTGTTCCCACCTCACGTGCTGATGCGAGGTGCAGTTCTTTTCCTCTCGCGCCTCTGTCCTCGCCTCCGCCCTCTCCCGACCTCGCACCCCGTTCGCCGCCCACACGCCATGAGCAGCAGCACCGCCAACGACGCCACCAACAACGCGACGACGCACCCCGCCACGTCGCCGCCCACGTCGCCGCCCGCCGCCAAGCGCGTCAAGACGGCCTCGCTCGATTCCGTAACCATGGCCGCCCCCGCCGAGACGAGCACCACGGGCGCCGCCGTGCGCCCGCTCGAGCAGGCCCCGGAGCTGCTGATCAAGAAGCTGTCGGACCAGGCCAAGCTGCCGACGCGCGGCAGCACCCACGCCGCCGGCTACGACCTGTACGCCGCCCGGGACGCCACCATCCCCGCCCGCGGCAAGGCCCTCGTCGATACCGACCTGTCCATGGCCGTGCCCGCTGGTACCTGTACGTACCCTCTACCTTTGTTTTTGTTTTGTGCCCCCCCGCTTCCGTCCGGGTGGCCCGTTTCTGGCCTCCGCCCTCGAAAGCCGAAGCATTGTAGGTTGAAGAAAGTTGGTCAGCTAACGCACGCACGTCTTCTCCCCTCCTCCCCACAGACGGCCGCATTGCCCCCCGCTCCGGCCTGGCGGCCAAGAACTTCATCGACACGGGCGCGGGCGTCATTGATGCCGACTACCGGGGCCCCGTCAAGGTGTTGCTCTTTAACCACGCGGACACCGACTTTGCCGTGGCCGCGGGTGACCGCATCGCCCAGCTCATTGTCGAGCGCATCTATACGCCCGAGGTGAGGGAGGTGACGGAGCTGGACGAGAGCGTCCGGGGCGCGGGCGGTTTTGGTAGCACCGGCGCCAACTAGACCGTGTGAGCTGAAAGGCGGCAACGACTGAATGACCAGGGGGATGCTGGCTCCCTGGATGAGCAGAGGATGGAACCAGATGATGGGGAAACCACAGCTCCGGGAGAGCTTGGATCGCTGACTGCAGTACTCGCTCCGTATGCGCTGCTGTAAGCCAATGGCCTGCGGCGGTCATGGGCTGCGACGATGATTATACGCTGGAGTATGGCGAGCGCTAGAGAGGCCCAGATCATTTGTGAGACCTTGGGACCCACAAGGCAGAAAGGCCAGACTAGACGGTAGAGAAAAAGGAAAGGGAATCCGACATCAAGTCAAAAATAAAAGAAAATAGGATTGTTGGATATGGCTCGGTGACGAGTTACCTCTAAACCTATACAAGCAACCATGCGTACGGCCCATGCCGAACACCATCTTCTAACCCCCAACTGCCGGTCGTATGCCTATGCTTCACTTCCAACGGCGTGCACCGTCTATGCATGCTCATCTAATGTATGTCAAACCCCCCGTGGCGTGTCCGCATCCGTCATCGGTCTCGTTGCCTATTCTAGCTTGAAGGCACGGTATTCAACGTTGGGGCTCCTCAGGCACCCAAGGTTCCTCACCAGTCTCAACTCGGCGTTGCGACTCTGGATCAGGTGCAGCTTCTTCTGTCTCTCCTCTTCGGTCAGGTCGGTTTCCGTCTCTAAGTCGGCGACGTCGCGCTTCATGCCGGCCTGCATGCTCGCGCACGTCTGGCTCAGCACCTCGTGCATACTGGCCAGGACTTTCTCGGCGGCCTTGGCGAGCGGCAGGTCACGGGTGTCAACGTCGTCGCCGCTGAGCCAACTGGGTGTCCGCTGCAGGTCCTCTCCGGCGTGGTGGACGGCCTCGCGCAGGCGTGCCACCATGAGCGCGGCGAACATATCGCCCGTACCGCTGAAGTAGCAGTCGAAGACGGGGAACGAGATGCCGAAGAGGCGCGCCTGACCCGTCGACGTCCGCGTCGAGCCCACCACTGACATGGTTCTCGACGACGCAGCCGCTGCCCCGCTGCCCCTTGGCGGCGCGCCGATGCCGTCCAGCAGCAGCGAGACCGAGGTAATGACAACATGCGGAAGGCCGTATTTGGTGTGAAGCACTTCGATGGCTCTCCGGAGCGAGGCGAGATCCGTGATCTTGACTTCGGAGAGTAGTCTCAAAACCCGTGTTAGTCGTCAAACCGGCGGCGAGAGCAACACCTCAGTGTTTCGGAAGAAGAGATAACAAACTCACTCGGCCTCGAACTGGTTGGGCAAAATCAAGTCGGCGTGCTGGATGAGGCCTCTGTATGCCGGGACGACATCGTCGGCTACGTAAAGCTTGCCATTGTCGCCCATGACGGGGTCTAGCACCCAGAAGAAGCTACCTGCTTCCCGCCGGGACTTCTCCTTGAGCTCCTTGGCGATGCTGCCGACGGCCTCGACAGCCAGGGCCCCGGGAACGTATCCCGACAGCATCATGTCGAAGCGGTCGAGGTACGACTGCCGCAAGCCCTCCCACAGATCCGTGATCTCCTGTGCCGTGACGCGTGTGCCCTTCCACTGCTTGTACCCGGTGTGGTTGCCTTCAAAGCAGCGTCAGCGCTAAGGAGAACGAACGGATAGGACTCGGCCGAGCGGCCGATGCGCAAGCGAGCAGGCCGTGAAAAACCTCTGCATAAGCGGAAGCGACACCTACTAAACTGCACCGTGTTCAAAGCCGCGACATCACAGCCCATGGCCTGCAAGACGAAAACCGCGATCTTGTTGCCTACATGACTGCCCATCTCCGTGTCAGTCGGGGCGCGCGCGGACGAGACAACGGCGGATGGGTGAATGCGAGGGACTCACCCCGAGACGACCTAGAAGGCGCAGGGTTAGTTATGACGGGAATTTACCGACGAGGGAATTATGTGTGATCCTACATGGCTGGCGACGGCCAAAACACTGGTCTCCGGCACTGGAGGCTCGGCACTCATCTCGGCGCAGTGGTATCGAGACCAGGTGGCTCGGCGCCGTCACCTATTTCCAACCTCTCGGGGGCTGGGCTGGAGGGCGTGGGTGAGAGGTAGGTAAGATGGAAGTATTTTTTTGCACCACGAGTGCGACGCCGACGTCAAACTGGAAAGTAACAGACGCATGCGTCGGCAGCTTCAGCCCGTCTGGAATCAGAGAAGTATGTATGTACTTATATACCTCTGGGGCGGTTGCCTCATTTAAGTAAGTCGTTACGCTGACTTAGAAGCAGTAGGAGCGTATGGAATCACGAGGGCTGCCCGAGCGCAACCGGGAATGACTCGGCGGAAGACGGTCACCGGCAAAGTACTTTCTCAGACGACCCCGCCACTTTTTTTGGGCCCCGCACCAGGACAAGATGGCGCCGCCGCTTGACAGTCCCGTTAGATCGCGTGCGGCCGAAGTGCGGAATGACGCCGAGCGCAGGTCCGTCCACCGAACAACCGGGGGGGGGTAATAGATAAAGGTATCATTCGGGACGGCTCTTGCTGTGCGGTCATTACGTATTTTTTCCTCTCCTTCTTCGCTCTGGATATCCTACGACTCTCTCGAGTCCCTGCTTCATGCAGGTCTAACCGCCGCCGACCATTACATTGCCGGCGCCCATGCCAATCCATGTCCTTCCTGCACGCACTGCCTGAGCTGCGTCCCTCCGCCGCCTCGTTTTGTCTGGGCGCGAAAGCGTCGGTCCTCTGCGTCACCAAAGGCGCCATTATCTCGTGATCTTCGTCAAATAGTGTCGGCGTGCATCTAGTCATCCTCGCCAATCTACACCAGCCTCTTAGTATCCCGCGGGCGTGGCCGACAGGGGCCGTGGAAGCACCTACCTTGGGGGCCAGGTAGAAGCGCAGGTGGCCGCTGCTGGCGGTGCCACCCAACGGGTACTCAACCAGCAGCGGCACCTCGTTCGAGAGGCAAATCTTGACGGTGGGCGACAGCGGCTGAGCTTTGCAGAAGTTGACGAGGTATTTGAGGGAGAAGGTCAAAGCGACGGGTTCCGTCAGCTCAATCTCGATGTTGTTCTCGGGCTTGTCGACGTTGGAGGTGCTGCGGAGAGTTACAGCGCCGTTGCCAATGTCACCGGTGCAGGAGAATTTAACGCCGTCCTTGCTCGTGTCGATGGTCACTGCGTGCGTAGTCAGTGATTTGCGCCGCCCCCAAGAGGCTCACCGGCGCTGGGGCAAAACCTACCCGACTCGGACATGGCCATCAGATCGGTGCAGATGCGACGGAACTCGGCACTGGGCATGGTAATGCTCGCCGCATAATCCGTATCGGGGATTCCCAGGTGCTCCTGGTCGATGTCCATGAGCTTCAGGTCGTACTCGCTGACGCGGTCCTCGTTGGAGCTCTCAAAGGTGATGTTCAGGGCGTCGGGCGAGTCCTCGGCCTTGAGTGTCAGGATATCCTCATTCTGAGCAGCGCGCAGGACCTTGGTCAGCGAGACCAGATTGACGCCGAGGGCGAGGTTGCGGTCGCATCGGAAGGGCGTAAAGGCCTCGGCCTTGAACATCATGGACACGAGTGCGACGTGCGAGTTGTCCATGGCCTGCAGCGCGATACCCGAGTCATTGCAGTCGAAGTTGCAGTCCTGCACGAGATCCTTGATGGCATCGACCACCTGGAGGCTGGATTAGTACCGGCCAAGAACAAGCCGTCGAGGCCGCGTGGGTGCGCGAGTGCGCCGAGGGCAACATACGCGCTTCAGGACCTGGGCCTGCTCGAGTCTTGCTTCCAACATGGTGGCGGTTGTGCGGGTGTACGGAGGAATGGGGAAAGAGTGCTGGCAGAAGACGAGTTTTAAGACGAGAGACGAGACCGCACGAGAAGAAAGCGGGAAAGGAGATAGGTCAGTATTCTGTTTAGTTTGCGAGAGAATGGAAAGGTGAAGTGGGTTGGGAGCAGGCAGGCGCGCGAGCTATTCAGCAAGAATTATGCAGCTGCTGAGGTGGGAGAGGCACGCGCTAGTTTTAAATGGATCGCGTCCCTCGCGCGTAGGGTTCGCGTTGGGGAATCCACTTACAACCACATATCCGCCAGGCTACAGCCTTAATCATGTACGTCCTGTAGGCACATGGCGTCTGTCGCCGCGATCTTGGCCTTCTGGTGGCCCCGTGGGCGCCAAATCCTTGTCCGAGCCCATAAAAGAGGTACGTGTCTTTCCATGTCCCAGTATGCTTTTCGTTGTCGAGACCTGGGGGACAATAGCTGTATCCCCGCACAATGAATCGTCAGACAGGTCAATCTTTCTAACTGCCTGATGTGTTACTGAGCCTGCATGCTCCATACATAAGCTGGCTTGATGTATTCCTCGGCCCTAATCTGCAACCAGCCAATAGATTGTTGCGCAGTCCGAAGAGCCATGTTATACAAGGAATTCTATATATGTACAAAGCAGATGTGCGAGGCATGTGCTAAAAGACATTATAGGTTCAAACGATCGTGGGGTAGGGGGAGCATGTCCGTCTTTTTTTCCTTTCCAAATGAGAAGCCTTCGAGGGGCAGGAGATAGACGAGGGGGAAAACGAAGAAGGAAAAACCAATCAGACCGAAAATAAAAGGGCCCAAATCCCGGACTCTGAAGAGTCTGCGCCGAAACTCATGTCGTTAATGTGTGGTTGGTCCCCAATCTATAGCCCCAGCACCGAAAAAAAAAAATAGAAAAGGACAGTCCAACCAGTCCAGGGGACGCCGCTATGCAACCGTGATACGCCTCCCATCGTAACGTGTTCCCGAACACGCCAACGCCACCGGGGTGCCATGATTGGCACAGTGGTATAATCAAAGGAAAAAAAAAGCAAGCCCTCAAGGATCAGGGAGGGGATCATGACAGGGCCGAGGACAATGAGAGTGTCCTCATGCCCGAGGGGGTCGCCGCGGGGCCCAGACTTCTTCTTTTGCCCCTGACGTTCTCTTCTCGATTCTGCAACACGTTCTTGAGTTCACCGAGGAGCCAGCCACTCTCCATGGCCTTTTCGCGAGCCGCTATCTTGGACTCGCGGTCCTCATGCATCTTTCTGATTCTCTCTTCACGGCTCATCATGCTCCTGGGCCGGGGCTCGGCGATGGCCTCATAGCTCACGGGCTCTTCGGGGAAGGTCGGACTGCTCGGCTCCGTAGGCGGCGAGGCTTCGCCCGTCAGTCGTCGCAGGGCTTCATCGGGGCCCTCGCTCTCTTCCGAGACCGAGGCAAGCTCGCTCATGGATGTCGCAGGGGACATGATGCTAGCCGACGACACACGCTTGCGCTCGTTGCGGTCGATAGCCAAGGCGACCGAGGACTTGCCGGCTTCCCACGCCTCCATCAACATTTTGAGGTCCTGCCCTATAAGCTCGTACTGCGTCATAAACATGGAGCCCAGATGTGAAATGTCGCCGTGCTCATTGTTGATGGCCTGGTTCGACTCCTCGGCCAGGAGCACCATTTTTGCTTGCAGCGCACGGATGTTGTTGTTCAGATTGCCAATTCTCCTGACCTGGTGTCGCCACTTCTCCCGGTCGGGGCTGAGCGGTGTATTCGGGCTTTTGGCGCCGTTGAACACTGCCTCGTGGTTAGCTGAGACCGAGCCGGACGGGACTGGGCGGTACCCACGTTCTTCCGATAGGAGGACCTTCTGGATCTGGACGATGGCGACCTGGGTTCGATCGTTGCAGATCCGCAGGCCCTCTAGCGCTGTAGTAAACTTCATGTACTCATCCTTGGCGCCCGTCGGCTCTAGGCAAAACAAGCTAAGCAGAAACATCCTGCGGAGGTCTTGTAGCGTATTATAAGACTTTCGGAGTTCAAAAGTCTTCTGGGCGTCCTCGGCCTTGGCGTTCTTGAAAGCCTCGAGCTGCGCCGACACCGTCTCGGGACTGCACTGTTTTCCTCGCTGGTGGAAGCCAAGCAGTTCGGCATTGCAGAACTCCTCCAGGGCGCCCGCTGTCGCGTGGTATTGCTGCATCACACGAACCATCTGGCTCACGAGCTCCCTCCGGATCTTGATGCTCTTCAGGCTCTGGCCGTTGTTCTCCAAGCGGCTTACGGGAGGCAAAGGGAGAGAACTAGGGGTACATAAAGTTAGATTACTCACATATACTTTTAGGTGGCTGTCTGGAACTTACAGTCGGTACCCGCGGGCGATGAGTTCGACCTCGGTGATGAAGCTTACGGCCGAGCCGGCGATGCTGTCCAGCTCATTCGACTTTTTGATGAAAAGCTCGACCTGCGCGATGGTTTGGTTGTGGATATACCGCAGCCACTGGCGTCGCATATAGACGCGGAAAGTGAAGGCGGCCAACAGCACGGCGGCGAGGGCAACCGTGAACCTCTTGGGCGTGATGGTGAGCCTGCCTTCGACGAAGAACCAGCGCGAAAGAGAGGCGACTCCCAAGCCCAGCGTCGCGGCAGCGACGGCACCCTCGGTCGTCCATGGTTTCGCATAGGGGTCCTTGCCGGCGTCTCCTTTGGGTAGTTCCAGGGGTAGCGGCGCAGGCGCAAACGAATTTATAGTCGGCTGGGTATCCAGGAGTTGCGACGAGTTGATAATCCACTGCAGCTGCTCGAGGGTCTTGCGGGTGCCACTGCCGTCAACGGTGCTCGTGACTGTTTTCTGCGCACATAACCATCTTAGCGACGCGAGCGCCCGACAGACACGGGTATCCTTGCTCACCGTATATGCATTTTGTATCTCGTCCAGCTGCATGTTCTTCGCGATCTTGGAGATGTCGACGCGCAGGGTCAAAGGGCTTGGGATCCTGTCCCTAATCCGTTGTCTCACTTTGGCAGGTCCTCGCGGGGCGAAGTTGCGCGGCGGGCTCGAGGGCGGCGACAACGACGGCGATACGTCGTGCGCATCGCTGCGCTCTGAATCGGCATCGTGGTCTCCTATTCCGGTCCCTGCGTGCGAGGGCATCAGCCGTCTGCAGGTCATGCGGTTTCGGATGGCGCGGCGGCGCAGGCTCGTGGCGATGGTGGTGTCGGGGCGGGCAGAGCTCATTGTGTCCAATCATACCTTGTCCCTCGAACGTGGCCTGGTACTCGTCGTGAGGACCGCCGGGTTCATATGAGGTCTCCATGTAGTTGCAAGGTCGCACGACCGCTCTGGTCCATGCGAGGTGTAGCGCAAGCAGCGATATTGCGTCGTCTCGGCAGCGACTCAGGCGTTGGCACTGGCGTTGGCGCGGGCGTGGGCGGTGCGGTGTGGTGCGGTGCGACGGACACGGTAGAGGAAGACGGTACGGAAGGGGGGGGGGGGGGCGGGGCGGTGTCACGATCACGGCTTCTACCGGGAGGGGAACATGTGGGAGGAGAACGTTGTCGTCGCGACGGGAAAGCAGGAGTAACGGGCGGGCTAAGTAAGAGGAAAGGAAGTGGTGGCTGCTGGGCTGAGACTAGTTGCTCGAGACGGACGGTTACGTAGGTGTTACAAAGGAGCGACGAGGGCAAAGGATGTCGTGCAAGTATGATCTTTCGGACGATTCGACCTTGACGGAACGGACGGATCGGCGTCGTTTTAGGCGTAGCTTGGTACGTCGCTGGTTGGCGTGTTGGCCAGGCCTCTAGCGGACCGCGGCTTAGGGGTCAGAAGAAGAGACGGAGAGGTTATGAGTAGTAGTACGAGATAGTGAGCGGTCGTGGTAGTGCAGGAGGAGGAGTATGGGTAATGGGATAGCACGAGTTGTGTAGTACGACACGACATATGGGAATTAGAAGACGGACGAAAGCAAGGAGCACTGGACCGACCATGGAGATTCGGTCTGGCTGGGCTATGCGCGGCGCACGCTCGGAAGCAGCACGGCAAACTGTACACAGTACCTACCGACGGCCTTTCAGTGTCGTGTGTTGATTTCCCCGTCTCCAGCTTCATTTTAATGTCCGAGATGAGCCTCTCCTGCCGGAGGCGGAAAGTGGCAGGCGCGGGCTTGGACGGGCGCGCCAGACACCGACTGGCACCGCTTACCTGCTCGTCTCCTGTACCCCATATCTGCCCCCGAGCAAGCTGGGTTTAGCGTCAAGGGTTCGTCATGGGGGTTCGCTATGATTCACGGATCAGCGATGGGCGATGGGCAGGGTCATCCACACCCAGTGGACGCCCAGCGTGCGACGACAGGGGCCCTTTTCGGCCTCCCCTGCGCATTGCTCCCCCGGCCGGCCGGCTAGCCAGCGAGCTGCTGCGCATCCGTACGGAGTATCTGGGACGCGCAGTTTGGGTGGACGGCTGGACGACCCCGTTGCGACTGGAAAAGACGGGCGAGCAATTTGCTAGTTCCTGTGGTTGCGGAGCAGCGCTTCTTTGGAGTTTGGGACTGCGCCAGCGCCCAGACGGGCGTAGTGGTCGGACCCTAGCAACCTCCCTAAGCAAGACCTAGGGAGTAATAGGCGAGAGAGAGGTAGATACCCAGATGTAGCTCCGGTGGAGGCCTGCCCGTCTCGCGAGGCACATGGGACTGATACCAGGAGGTACGATGTAGTAGTGGCTGGCCCTGATCTTGTCAGCCTGTCCGCCCTGCCTCGCCCTGCCTCGCCCTGCCTCGCCCTGGGGGTGCCAGACGTGCTTGTGACATCGAACCATCTGGCCTGGTGCTGGTCCCCCTGTCGACCTCCAGCTGCCTCTTGCCCAATCCGGCCCACCAGCCGACGACCTGTCGGACCGGGCTGGACGCCTCGGGGCATGGAGGCCCAGGGTGTGTGTGTGCTCCGATGCAGTCGCTTGCCGGGAAGGACGAGAATACCAGAGGCCCGCGGGCGACGCCAGGAGGGAGGCTTAGAAGCCCGAGCGCCTGCCCTCCCAGCTGAAACATTTGGCCCAATTGGATCGCTTCCACGGCGGTGGCCGCCGTTGGCCTGGGGAAAAAGGTATCGCCATCGCCGCCATCGATGTCGGTGCAAGCCAAAAGCCGCTCGGGTCCATGATCCCGGACCTGCCAGCCAGGGAAGCTCCAGACGTCAAGCGCCAGTCAGCCCGAACCTTGGGATGCAAACTCACGTCAATCACCCATCCCATCCTCAAACTACCCCCTCGCACCTCCGCACCCGCCCCTCCCTAACGACCCCTTCCCCCCGTGCGAAACCCCCCCCCGGCGAAGCTCGGACTCGAGGCGCCCTGAGAAAGCCAGGCTGGCTGGATCCCGCTTTCATCAGGATCGCTGCGCGGCTCCAGTTCCGTACTTAGCAGTAGGAACACCACCACCACCTCACCAGCAGAACCCGCGTTACTGCTATACCACCACCTTCGCCCTCTCCGAGGCCGCCGTTCGCCAGCCATGGCGACTACCGAGCGCGAGTTCCAGATCGCGCCCATTGTGCCCGAGTCGGTCATACACAATACCAAGGTACGTAGCGACTGTCCTGCCTTGCCGTCTCATTTCCCCGCCGACGAACCACGCCGGCACGCGCGAGCAACGAGACATTGTTGTCTCCGCGCTGCCCCTCCGTCCCCGACTGCCACCTCCCCCATGCCAAGCAATACACAGATGCACATACGCATATACACCCGTGCCCGCGCACACACACGTCCCTTCAAATCTATAGACGCGGTTGCTGACGTCCGTGCTGTCTTAGGCCTTGTCGAATCTGCAAAGTCTGACGGCCTCCATTTTCGGCGTCGCGGCCGGCATCCTGGGCCTTGAGTCGTACAGCGGCTTCCTCTTCTACTTCGTCTTCACCATCATAACCACGGTCCTCTTCTACGCCTTCCGCGTGGCCCCCGCCTCGCTCAAGTCGGGTCTGGGCCTGGCCGACACCAGTCGCTTCTTCCGCTCGCAGTATGAATTCTGGGCCGGCGGCATGTTCGGAGGGCTCGCCGGCTACATTTTGACCTGGACCCTGTTCTACGGCCTGGTAAGAGCCTGAGCGAGCCGTGTTCTATCGTCGCAGAAAAGAAACAGAAACTTGCATGGCTCGGCGTTTGGGCGTTTGGGGCACGAAACGGCTGGATTTCCAGACCCGTTCGAGCCACTTGACTACTCAATAGGTCGCTCGGCTTTTCTCTCTTGGTGCTCGTCTTGCTAACTGTCCGCTGTATGTGATGTGATTTCCAACAACGCCGCTGCTCCTCGTTTCCAAAACAATAGTCACTACAAATACGCTTGTTGGGATGCCTTACTCAGCAATCTCCATCACTCTCCCGACGTAGCCTTCCAGACCTGAACTATCCCGTCTTCCCCCTTCCATCAATAGTGCCGGCGATCCCAATTCTATCCACTCTCTATTAGCCAACAGTTCCAGCGTGACGGAATACTCGACCGGGGTTTCGTCGGCGCCGGCTTCGGGTCTGGCCTTGTCCAGCTCGATGCTGCTGGCCATGCTAAACACATCGTCGTCGTCGTCGTCGCCTTGGCCCACCGGCTTTCGGGGGTCCTGGTCCGGTAACAGACGGGAGATCCGCACTACACGAGCGGCTGCCCGCACCGTGGCCACGTAAACATTGACGAGGGTGCCGACGGAGAGGCTCGTCACTCTCTGATCCCCAGAAACCATGGTGAAGCCCGAGGCGGCTTGGAGTGTGAGACCCGTATCCAACATGTGCTGACTGGGGATTGCCAGCACCTGCCCCTTGCGAATCGTAGGGCTGAAGGGTTTGGTTGACCCCGGCCGGGCGGCGGATCCGATCTCATCATCGACGGGCTCATCGGGATCATCAAATACGACCTGTAGAGTACCAGCCTGTCCAGCGCCCATGGTCCGCACCGGGAGCCGCAAGTTTCGTATATTCACGATTCTGGCCCTGTGCCACTCTCCCTTGACACTGGACGCCGGGACTGCATTTCTTGAGGCAAGGCGAGCGAACTCGCTGGACCCTGGATGGGAAATCGATAGCCCATAGCCAGGCGAAGGGTGGTCTCGTGGCATCTGCCCGCGCGCTTCGTCGTCGTCGACGGGAAAGGGACCGATGAGCACATGGTCTCCGACAGACAAATTTCCGAAACGCAGGTACCCAGCGACCACGATCGCTTTCCCATCAGCCCCCGACGCACCTTGGGCGCCGAAACTCTGCAGCTCATATTTGTCATCGATGTGAAAGAGAGACGATGGTTGCTCGGGGTTCAACGACGAAGGGGCGAAATCCCTCGCAGTGGGCGCAGGAGGCACTGGGAGGCTCTTCAATAGTGCGTGGACTATCCCGGTTCCTCGGCCATCGGCTGCGCTCGTAAGTACGACCGGCACGATCGAAAGCAGACTCGCCGCCTGCGAAAGGGGCTCAATCACATCGCGCGCAACCTGATGCTGGGTGACGGCAGGGACTTCGGTAAGGACGCCCCCATCCGGCTGTGTCGGCATGAGCAGCTTTGGTGTTCGCCCCCAGCTTTTGATCCGCGACAGGATGTTGCTCAAGTTGCTCTTGAGCGCTCCTTTAGTCGCCGTATCGTATTTGGTTACCACAATGACCAGCGGAACCTGCAGGCGCAGGCACAGGTCCAGGTGAGCCAGAGCAAGATCTTGACCGTCTGCTGCGTCGCCAAAATCGTCGGGCGTGCCGGATAAGGAATGAGAACCTCGGTTCGTCGCGGCGCCGCCGTGGGCCGTGATGCAGAGGAATGTCCAATGCGGTGCCCAACCGACAAGGCCCCGCAGAATGGTTCTGCGGTAACGCAAGCGGCCGGCAACATCCGAGACGAAAACGAGCCGCCCATTCTCGGAACGGTCGTGAATATCGGTCCAGGCATCTATGTCGGTGCTGATGTAGTTGAAGATTCTGTCGTCTTTGTAACCGATGAGCTCCTGCGCCACAGAAGATGTTTGTCCCGAGACGCGCTCGTGGCGGTGTTTAAGAAGGTTCATCCTGCTACTGCCGCGGGTGTTATCCAGCGTCCCGTTGGCAAGAGTTCCCAGCAACGTTGTCTTGCCCGAGTTCGTCGGTCCGATGAGCGACACCCGAAGCTGCTCAGTCTGCGATGCCACTTTGGCGGGGTGAAGGGCTGAGCCGTTCTGATCGTCGCCTCCGTCCGCCGCGTTCCTCTGGGGTTCCAATACGGGCATGACCAAGGCTTCGGCCACCCAGAGATCCGCGAGATGCCGTGTCTCGACCCGTACTGCGTCTTTGCTCACAGACGGCGGCTCGACCCATTCACAATTACCGACGACCTTCATTCGCTGAACCTCCACTCGGCAGCCCAGACTGGCAGCTATGACCTTCAAGGTCGACATACTCTCGTCCATTTCATCCTTAGTGAGGCCGACCAAGGTGCCATCGTCTGCGACGCCGATTTCGTAGAGCGCCCCATTGGACTCTTCCAGGCCAGGGAGCAGGTTTTGGGGCTTCACCAGGTCTTCAAGATTGTCGTAATTCTCGGGCAGTTTGGGTATCACCAAATCGCCTTTTGCTTTTGCGTGGTAGGGGGAGGACTGCTGCAAACGCCACAGCAATTGTGTGGTCAGGCCTTGCAGTCTCTCCTGTCGCTGCTGGGTAAACGACGGCGACGATGCGCCAGGGCTTTTGCTGGAACGGCCGTGGCGCGCGGCTTTGGAATGCTGCGCACTAGAAGTGTGCACTGCCGTACTCATAGCCGCGTAGGTCCGGCGCGGGCGTAATAATAGGTGCAGCTTATACTCGATCGGCCCGTCCTGCGGCTCGGCCTCTAGCCGGTCGATATCCAAGACCTCGCCATGGCCCGAGTCGTCGCTCTCGCCGTTCTCAGGCTTCAGCCAGGGGGAGGACACGCGAGGCGGATTGGGATCAAATGTGAAGACGGAAGCCATAGCTGGTTTCTAAGGAAGCTCTTTACGCATATGTCGTGTTTCGCTGGCGGTCGCCCCTCAGGGGAGATTCTGCATAGATATTAGGTGTGGCTGTCAGCTGGGCGACTGAAGTACCAAGCTCCGATGCTCGGTATGACTCTTATGATAAGGAGGCGAACAGCCGTCTTGCTGGGATCAGTGGGGGCGGTAGCTGAGGCAGGGAGACACATAGGAACATCTCCGTTGAGAACCAAGCGGGAATCTAGGGACTGGCCATAGGTTCCCCATGTACCTATTCGTACGGTGTAAGGAGGCTGTCGTCGGTTGTCAAGCCGCGACGAGTTGCATGCAGAGGAAGAGTGGGTGCTAATGAGGCCAGTCGAGAGGCGTGGTGGATGCGGCCGTTGGCTCTGCTGGCTCTGCTGGCCCAATTGGTACGAGGTATGTACCTGGTTGTGAGCCAAGGCGAGACGAGACGGGAGCTGCGCGTGCAGCGTCCAATGTGTGGCATGGCTAGGGAGAAACGCAACAACGTGGGGGAGTCAGGCCTCCGATCTATACCGCCGCTCGTCAGGGGAACCTCGCATCTTTCCCGATGCGCGAACTGCATCACTCTCGAAGCATTCTGGAATCCTCGCAACGCGGATTCTTCCCCCCAACTCTCGCAGAACTACCTCGGTAAGGCAGATCTGTATGCTAGGTACTTTACCTACATGTACATACCTATTATTAGTCGCAGGCTGGCGTGGCGGTATGCAAGCACCTACTCCGTACCCGGGTCCGTACATTAGTAGCCCGGTGTCTTAGGTCGTAGGTATGTTGGTATGGATCGTCATGTATGGGTTCCATGCTTTATAAGGGGGGGGTAAGTCTCTGCAAACATTCAATGTTCGGTTTCGGCAGCACTACACAGCAAAGCGCCCCCAGTTTCCAATTAACTACGTGCTCCCCAGGTTGCAACCGTTGAGAGCAGCTTTTATCTGTGTACATGCAAATGCATTCACCTCAAACTTACTGCCTGATGCTAGCGGTCACCGTTGCGGCTATGCACTTCGTGGTTGGCTAGTTGGGACGCTGGGAATGCGTTCCAAATACGTCGATGCCCACTGTAGTGGAGAACCATCTCCCGTCACGAGGATCGGGATACCTACTAACCTACCTTACAGGTTCCTCGCCGCGGTGTCTTCCCATGACTAGGTCTGAGCTACCAAGGGCTTGCCAGGACACCCAGGGGCTGAGCGCCCGGCTTGAGTGCGTCTGGATGAACGGGGTCTGGCCACACCAGACACAAAGGCTGCGCCATTGCCACCGTTGCGCCGAAACGACATACGCATTCGTACCTCTCCCCAAGGAAAGAATCTGACGAGTCGCCCACGGCTTAGCTGCTGGGCTGCGGCCTGCAGCCTGCAGTAAATGCCGGTCTATTCCTCCGCCACCGGTCGGTTCAGCACCGGCTCCATCGCATGGGAGGGATCCATCTCATCGTGCTGGGTCCCCCAGCCCATCTGCCCTGGACGCAGACCAAAAAAAGGGGATGCCCAACGTGCAGGAGAGGACCCTGGACCGACGCTGAAAGACCGTTTGAGCCCATCCATTAGCTCGCCTGTCGATCGCCAGCGCGTCCATGCTGCCCCCAAACGCACGCCTCTGAAACGGGCCTACGACAACATGTACCTTCCCCCCCCCCAAGACCCCCCATAAATCCACTATTGTTTAAAACTAGGCCACCCCTCGCTTTACCGTCTCTCCGCGACCCAACGGCATCTATCTATTCTTACCACTACGAATCTCCCCGTACCTATCCGCGCAACAGCATCGTTTCCTCTTTTCATTCATTTTGCTCTCTCTCCCATCCGAACTTACAGCCCCAGACTTAGACCATGGGCAGATTCTCTTTCAAAAAGGGCAGCGATGATAAGGGCTCCAACCCTTACGCCCAGGGCGGCGAGGACCCCTACGCAAAACCCATGACCACCGCCCAGGCGACCTACAAGCAATACCAGAACGCTTCCATCAATGGACCCCACGGCGGCTCCGCTGCCGGAGGTCTCCCCAGCGGTCCCCGTGGTGGTGCGCCCATGAACCGCGGCGGTAGCGACGCGTCGAACGAGACGGCCCCGCCTCCCTACAACGGCGGCGGCGGCTACGGCAGCGACAAGTACGGCGCATCGGGTGGCTACGGAAGCTCCCGCTACGACAACTCGGGATACGAGAAGAAAAGCACCCGGGGCCCGGGCGGCTACGGTGGACTTGGTGGAGCCGACCAAGACGACAACCGCGATGCCTTGTTTGGAGGAGCCCGGGAACGCTACGACCAGAAGCAGCAGCAGCAGCCGGCGGCAAACCCCTCCAGCGGAACCTACGGCGGCTCGTCAAGCTACGGCGGCTACGGGGCGCAGCGCGAACTGACGGCCGAAGAGCAGGAAGAGGAGGAGGTCGACGATATCAAACGCCAGATCAAGGAGACTAAGCTGGCCTCGGCGAACACGGCCGAGAACTCGGAACGCATTGCTGCTGCGGCTGTCGAGACGGCGCTGGGCACCTACGCGAGACTGGGCGCGCAGCACGAGAGGATGAACAACACGGAGAACCTTTTGGACAAGGCCAGCCTCTCGACCCGCGAGGCTGATGGCAAGACGAAGAAGTTGAAGAGCATGAACCGCAGCATGTTCGCCGTGCACGTCAACAACCCCTTCACAGCCAAGAAGAGGACTGCCGAGCAGGAGAGGATGATCATGGAGCAGCACCAGGCCGACAAGAATTTGCGGGAGACGACTCGTGCCGCTGGCTTCCAATCCAATGCGCGGATGGAAGCCGGCTTCAAGGAAATCGAAGCCCAGCGAAGTACAGACAAGTGGCAGAGGGCCAGCGCCGCGGAAAAGTCCAAGTACGCCTTCGAGGACGACTCCGAGGACGACGATGCCGAGAACCGCATCGAGGAGTCCATGGCCAGGACTGCCGGCCACGTGTCGACACTTAACAGTGTAGCCAAGCTGATGGGCCGGGAGATTGAGGACCAGAACAAGCTCATTGACAGGCTGGGCGAAAAGGTACGTAAATTCGTGCCCATGATCACGCTGGGCGAACTATTCTAACACACACGCAGACCGATGCCGTCGACATGGCCGCGAAGCTCAACACGGAGAGATTGAAGCGAATCAGATAAGAAACCTCGCATGGCTTCCAAATGTGTCTTTCGGGGTTTGGGGCTTGTTGGGTGGTTTGATGGCATTTCCACGACGCGGCGTTCCGGCTAGGGTGGCTGGCTCTGGATATGAACAGAGCCTTCTTTTCCTCGATGATTTTACTCGATCGTGAGTTATTTGCATACGAGACGGCCCTGCCCCCTTTTTAGGGACTAGAATCGCACGACGGGAGGCTGGCGAGGCTCGGGCCACGGCCACCTCATCAAGTGGGTTTGTGCTGTTCACCTAGCGGGCAGGAGAAGGCATGGATTTTAAGCTCTTCTTTTCGGCGTTGCCGAGCCCAATGAACACCTAACTTTGCGGCGTCTCTCGCGATGTTCTTGGTTGCATAGCATATAATCAATCGACTTGGTATCCTGCGTCGGGTACTTCGAAGATGGCTTATGGGGTTCTCCTCGAAAAGTGTAGCAATTGGACGAGGACGAAACAGTTCATGTCTGGACAAAGGGACAAGAGGACGACAAGCGGGGCAGGATCCGATGTGGCAGGCCAAAGCTCCAAACCAGGGGGCAAGTGGGTTGATTATAGTGCTATGGCGTCAGGTTAAGAAGGTTGATACGTGGACGTACCTATGAAGGCGCTTTCACGAAGTACCGTGCAGAGCACCTAGGTTTCCGGAGCAGCACCTAACATCGTACATGTGATATATCGGTTCCCCATTCTTGAGCCCCTGGCCCGGTGGGTCGGAGAATGAGGGAAAAAAGACTGTACATACACACGTTCCCAATCGTGCCGTACGAAACTTAGCAGCAGTACGGCCTCATATAAGCCATGATGAGTCCCGCCAACCGCTGCTGTAGATAGAGGTCGCGTAAATCGGGTTGGCCCCAGGAGGTCAGGGCTCATTAGAGGGAGGGAGTCATGGATAGGAGGACGGTGTTTCGGCCGTGCGCCGATTTTCTGGTTTCCCCCCATCTACCCATCCTTCGGGAGCGGCAGCTGGCGCCAAGTGGGGCAGGCAACTTTTTGCTGTAACAGGCGAACGGGATCCACAGCCCTACAAAATATATCGGTCCTCTAAGATCGCTACTGATTGTGTAAAACACTGTCACCGTTCCAACAGAAGCAGCCATGGCAGATGAGCGACCGTCCAAGCGGCGGAAACAGGCCCAGGGCGGCTCGTCCAACCTCATCAAGATAGGCAACAAGCTTGTTGACCTGGGACTGGACAAGTTCAAAAACCAAGGATCGGACAAGGCCCAGTCGCAAGCGCCGCCGCCGCCGCCACCAGCGGAGAAACAGCCTGATGCGCAACAGGAGCAGCCGGCCCGCACACATGCCGCCTCCCAGAAGAAGCCGCGGACGGGGCAGGGAAAACAGAATGGCAGGCTACAGCCTGAAACCCCCATGCTGAAGGCTCGTCGGGCACTGCCGATCTGGGCGCACAGGGAAGAGATCACCTCGAGCATCCGAAAGGACGAGGATGTGTTGCTCATCGTGGGCGAGACAGGTTCCGGAAAGAGTACCCAGGTGCCACAATTCCTCTGCGAGGAGCCCTGGTGCCGGCGCGTCAAGGCCAAGGTCCCGGGGCAGACGGACCCCGTGAACGTCGGAGGCGTCATCGCCATCACCCAGCCGCGGCGAGTGGCGGCGACCACGTTGGCCAACCGCGTCGCGCGAGAGATGGGCACGCCGCTCACACCCGGCGTGCGCGAGGGCTCCGTCGGTTACTCGGTGCGCTTCGACCACAACGTGCCCAAAGGCGCCAAGGTCAAGTTCCTGACCGAGGGTATGCTGCTGCAGGAGCTGCTGCGGGATCCTCACCTGAGGCAGTACAGCGCCGTGGTAGTGGACGAGATCCACGAGCGAAGCGTGGATGTGGACCTGATCGCCGGCTTCTTAAAGCAGATCGTCACGAGCGACAGGGCCGGCCGGGGCGGTATCCCTCTCAAGGTTGTCATCATGAGTGCCACGGCCGACGTCGAGCGGATCCAGGACTTCTTCACTTCGCCGACCGCCGAAGGGTCCAAGTTAAAGCAGCACGTGCAGCTGATGCGCATCAAGGGCCGCCAATACCCCGTGGAAGTCAAACACACGGACAAGCCCGTCCCCGACATTCGAGATGCCATGTTCAGGCAGATCACGGCCATCCACGAGCAGGAGCCGCTCCCGGGCGACGTCCTGGCGTTTTTCACGGGCCAGGAAGAGATCGAGGCTGCGCAACGCCAGATCGAAGAGTACAGTGCCGGCCTGGCCTCCAATGTACCCAAGATCCTCCCCTGCCCGCTTTATGGTCAGCTTTCCATACAGGCCCAACAAGCCGCCTTCCAGCCGGCGCCCAAATTTACGCGAAAGGTGATTTTGTCCACCAACATTGCCGAGACGTCCGTCACCGTTCCGGGAGTTCGCTATGTAATCGATTCGGGCAAGGCCAAAGTCAAGCAATTCCGGTCCCGACTCGGTATGGAATCTCTGCTGGCCAAACCCATCTCCAAGTCCTCGGCTCTGCAACGGACGGGTCGTGCTGGTCGTGAAGGTCCGGGTAAGTGTTTCCGGCTCTTCACGGCCGAGGCGTACGAGTCGCTGGACGAGGCCGACTTGCCCGAAATATTACGGAACGATGTTCTCGGTGCCATACTGACGATGAAGGCCCGTGGCATTAACGATGTGTTTTCGTTTCCGTTGATGGACTTTCCCGACACGGATTCGGTCGAGAAAGCACTCGTGCATCTGCATTTCCTGGACGCCATCGCGGATGACGGCAGCATCACGGACATTGGGCGAAAAATTGCCATGTTCCCCGTGTCGGCGCCCTACGGCCGCGTGCTCCTAGCGGCCTCTCAGCCGCAGTATGACTGCCTCCTCGAGGTCATCGACGTCATTGCCTGTATCACGGCGGGCGAGAACATCTTCCACCAGCTGCAGATGCAGGAGGAGACGGAGGACGTCGAGGAGCTACGGAAAGAGCTGTACCGGCGCGAGGGCGACATTTTGACGTACCTGACGGCCATGCAGCGCTACACGGCCGAGCACGCGGACCGTGTCGCGTGGTGCAAGCAACGGAAAGTCAACGTACGCACAATGCGCCAGGCGCTCAACATCCGCAACCAGCTGCGCAGCTTGTGCTTCCGCGAGAAACTGATGACGGACCGGCCGCCGCCGGACCCGCAGCCCTTCGAGCCGCTGTCGCCCGAGCGCGCCGAGACGCTGCTCCAGTGCTTCCTCACGGGATTCGTCACCAAGTGCGCGCTGCTGGCGCCCGATGGCAGCTACGTGACGACGCAGGGCAAGCACGTCGTCGCCATCCACCCCTCGAGCGTCTTACACGGCCAGAAGAAGGAGGCCATCATGTTCCTCGAGCACGTCTTCACCCAAAAGAACTACGCCAAGAAAGTCAGCGCCGTCCAGGCCGACTGGATCGTCAAGGCGCTGGGCGGCTGAGTCGTAGTTTGTGGACAACCCCATTCCCCCTTTCTGAAGGGAATAAAGATAGTCGACAGGGAGGCGTACACGTATGAAGTCGGACGTTGTTCATTGCACTGCTCAACCGCGACCCTGCCTAATAGAACCACGTTACCACTAGAACAATGACGAAGGTGCCATCGCTTAACTGTAGTACAGATGCGCGGCCAGAAGCGCCTGCGGTCGGCCTGCCAACGCCATGTGTGACGACGCTTCTGGTTGAAACGCGATACTGCCTTTCAACTTCGACAGATTATTGCGGTCCGCACGTCCGCCGAACTCCCTGTCTCCCTGTATGATCCGCCTTGCGGGGTTATATGGCCCATGATCCTCCACAGCTCGCTCCGCCCTCTACAACGTCAGCCTACAAAGATAGCCGACGCCCTTTATCAACGCAGACTGCGTAGGCGACCTTCGTCTGCCCGTCCGTCCCTAGGGGCACACACGACCGCCACGGCGCTCCGAATAATAGCGGCCCTTGAGTAGGGGAAGTTGCATCACGCACCACGCCCGATGGCCTCCCGAGACGCCGGGCCGGTGTACAGGAGAAATGGAGACAATAGTGTAAATACGTAACGACACAAAGGGCCGAAGGGGGCCCATTCCGTCGCCCGCCTACGCATCCCCGTCTCCTCCTTCCAGGTCCCGCTTCCGGATGGCCGTCATGAGCTCGTACAGCTGGCCCATCTGCTCGTCTGCGGCGGCGGCGGCGGCGTCAGCGAGTCTCTTCGTCGTCATCCTTGCGTCCGGGTCCCCCGGCGTTTTTGACGAGGGTGGAGTGTGGGACGAGAAAAGGGAGGGGGGGGGGAAGCGGATGGAACAGGCACGCGCGCCCCTTCCGCTTGGGGGCTAGGCAGACAGAAAGCCCGGAAAGGAAGGGAGGATGATCGAGGGAGGGGGGAGACGAACCGCTCATTTTCTCAAGCTTGGACTTGTCCAGCTTCTCGCCCTTCCAGGCGTCACCCTCGATCTTCTGGGCGTAGAGCTGCCACTCGGTGAGGAATCCGACCTGTCGTGACCGTGTGTTACTATAACCGACTGTCCCAGACCACCAAACCCAGGCCCCCAATAGAAGGCGAAAGGCGACACGCCTCTCTCTCTCTCTCTCTCTCTCTCTCTCTCTCTCCACTTTCATTCCTTCGAAAGGCAAACGGGAGAGGACGGCGGGGGGGCTGGGCAAGGGGAAAAAAAGGGCAAGAGCGGGGAGAGATGGGGGCAGGCTTACCAGATGCACGGGGTTCTCGACGTTACGGTGGGCGCGGAACTCGGCCTTGACGTACTCGTCGCCCAGCAGGCGCATCTCGGCGGGCAGGTGGCGGCGGTGCGCGCGCAGCAGCCGCCGGTACAGCGGTACGGGCGGCAGCAGCGCCAGCATGGGCTTGGTGAGGCCGGCCGCCGCCGCCGACGGCGCCGGCACGGCCGTCGAGGCCGAGGCGAGGAGGCGGGTCGCGGGCCGCATGGCTTTTTTTTTCTTTTTAATTTCCCGTCGTTTATCCCTCGTCTCCTTTCGCCTCGCAAACGGTCAGCCTTATCTTTCTTCTCTTATTTTTCCGTTGCTCTTTCTCCGCGGGCGTGATAATCTGTCGGTTCCGACTGGATCACGGAGTGAATCTGTAGTGCAATGGTGATGTTGACCAGTAAGTGAGCGTCAGTGTCGAGTCGGCTACGTCGTGAGAACCGTGAGCGGGTGGGTGGGTCCTACGGTGCGTAAACGATGCCCGTTTGCGGGGTGCATACTGTACGACTGCCGACTTACAAGTAAATGATGACGACTATTAAGCACCGGTTTTCGACACATGCGGGCACCCGAGTAGGCTGAGTATTTAAGAGGTGAGTTTTCACTAGTATTTGCATGTATTCGATGTAGATAAACACAGCCCCGCTTAGGAGAACAGAGTACAAGTAAAGCGTTCCAAGTACTCAAGCTCGATGCGATATTTGGACTGGCTCGTTGGCTACGAAATGCCAAGGCAAGCACACGTGGGCGAAGATTTTATAACGTCCTTTTCACCCTCTGAAAAGCGCGGTTGCCCTACCCCTTGACCCTTGGCCTTCGCTGTCTGGTCGTGACGATGTTGGAGAAGGCTACGACCGACGAAACTCTTGCGACGCCAAGGCGCTGCGACCTGCAGCATTGTGAGCGTAGGGGTCGCCGGGTCAACAGAACGCGGCTTACATCGTGCGAACTACGCGAATGCGAGACCCGAGCCCTGCCGGCCCGAGATGTAGCACGTCGGCTCCCGGCCGGGGGGGGGGGGGAGGGGTTCTCGCGCCTCAGGGCTCGCGAACATAGTCCTCTACGCCCGTCTCGGCCGAACATCCCGTCGGACGACCAGACTTGAAGGGGCGTAGAGGATGTCGGCGGCGGCCGACGCGATAGTCGGATACACATCCACGGCGGGCACGCCGCAAACCGTCGAATCGAACCATAGCTGAGAGGCCGGGTGGCCACCGCTGCCGCTGCCGTTCTCGGAGAGGCTATAACACGACATGAGCACAGCGTACACGCTCTGGGAAGCGAAGATTACCTTCTCCTCAACGCTCGGGTACTTGCTGATACCGTGACCCAAAGACAAAGTGTATGCCCGGGTGGAGGGCTTTCTGAGCCCGTTGGATAAGAAGCGCAGCACTTGGATCTGCGTTACGTCAACGAATAGGTAGGCGATCAGAAGAATCATCTACACCGACCAATTCGCCTCCGTGGTGGCCGCCCGATCGAGGGACGTATGCGTGTGAGCAACATGCTGCGGTGTCTAGCGATTTCCGGCGTTGAGCCCCCCCGATCGTGGCCACCACGAAGTAGCATCGAAAGGTGGCATCGCCAAGAACGTCGCCCACGGCCCAGCACGTAGCAATCATGCAGTTCACCTGGCTGCCGTGCAACCCTCGGCCTTCGTGCCTGCTGCACACCAAGGCACTAGCGATGTTGGCCTGGTCTGGGCTGGACTGGATACCATTCATGTCTGCCAGCCGTTCGAGAGGTTGGGTGGGAAATCGTAGGGTTACACGGCAGGTGGCAGGAACATCACGGGTGGACTGGTAAGGGAAGTCGTCGATCCCGTCGTCGGCCCCCTTCTATTGTTTTCTAGACAGGGAGGGCAGCATTCGCGTAATGACAGCGGCCCCAGAATGCCGCGGTCGGGTAGGAAGCAGGAAAGGCAGGCCGGCATGATTACGGGGCATGCGAAGATGATCTTCGGTAGTTCTTCGCCGCCCGCCAACGACCCAGCCTCGCCGTGCGGATATTAGGGGATTTCTTTTTCCCCCTTGTACCACGATTCGGAAACATTTTGTTTGCCAGATCCCGCCATTCCCCAAGATCGTCAGGCCCCAGCGTGACGACAGTCTTGTTTTTCCCCGCCGGTCCTGTACTATATAGCCAGCGTTGCGGTGGTCCGGTAGCGAGCCGGGAGCAAAGCCTCGAAAGAGGCTTCGCACAGACCCCAAAGACCCTTACCACTCGGACTATGGCACCCGAACCGGTTTCCGAGGGAAGCGCCAAGACGGATGGCAGGGTTCGCCGTTGCTGCTGATGCCAAAACGTTTGTTTCGTTGCTGGCAGGGAAACAATACCGACGAAGTGCCGTTTTATGTTAACACGGCTCATATAGACGGCCGGAGATTGTGCACCATTTCTTATCACAAAAAAGCCGGGTCACGGTTGTCTTGGGGGGGTTATCACGCGACAAACGGCCACGAGAGGCCCGGGCCCAGGTTCATCTTGCAGAGTGTCACCAGATCCAACAGTAGGACAGCTAACCACGAGTCCAATGACACCACACGCACGCAGTGAGAAGAGCCATCGGGTCGCCGTGTTCCCGGGCTCGCCGGGCTATCTACCTACCTTGCTCACCTAGCCGGGGAGAAGAGATGACCGGAAAACTGCCGAGGGCCCCTCATTCTGCCTGTCCGAGGGCAAGCCCATTTCATCACATATTCGTACGTTTCTCGGCAACACATCGGCGGCAGGCGTGCGTCCCTGCGCCGCCCCCCCCCCCCCCCCCCTCGGGGTCGTGAGCCCTCGTGAGCCCACGGTACACTTGGTTCCAGTCATGTCGGGTAGCGCCAGTACCCAAAACGCCGGTAGCTGGCTGGGTAAGTAGCTGAGAAGGAGGGGGGGGGGGGGTTGGGTTCTGGGCCCAACGCCGGCAGGCCAACTCCCACGATGCAACGTCCTCCGCTAGCGGCAAGTTGGCGTTGCCGCACTTGCGGGCTCGCTTGAGGGGCGTGGTCGGCCAGAAAGTCCTTGCAACTACTCCGCAGAGGGGGAAGGGAGGGAGCAAGAGACTGCGACGGCGCCGTTGGCCTGGGCGGAGAGCCGTTTTTCAGCCTCATAATGCGTTGGCATGGCCCGCGACCAACGGCTCGTGTGCGCCGTCATCACGGCGCTGCAGGGCGACGACGAGGGTCCGCGTCCAATCGAGGCGGCCCGCCAGGAATGCGGGCCGGCAAAGAGGCACGAAAGTCTGTCCGCAAGCCGGGAGGGGAAGGGGGAAGTGAACTTCATCGCGCTTATGCGGTTTGAGATATACGAGTATGGGCGCTGCTAATGCAAGCAGAAGCAGCTCGGCTGGCCTAGTAGCCGCCCGCAACCCCTCCCTTTCACGATGGGGAACGAACGGGTGGTTGGGATTCTTTTTTTCCCTCTCTTTCCCACCCCTCTCTTGCAACGCCTCCATCTGTAGCGGACTCGGCCGAGGGAGGCGACAAAGGCGCTGTGGGCTCTCATTGAGCGCAGCCGTTGCCTTAGCACCACCACCCGTGGGGACTAGGGCCCGAGTCTCGATCCGGACCTTGCGCAGTTGAGGCGTGCGCCGTTTCTTGATTCGTCGAGGCTTGGAATTGCTCTCAGCGTGTCTCGGAACTGGCGGTGAAGTCACGAGTAGGCCGAGTGGCTGACGGGCGTGCCTGATCCTGGAGGGTCGGATGGATGTGGTTGTGTGGTATGCGCGCGTGTGTGTGTGTGTGTGCGTGCATGCGTGCGTGTGTTTCCTAATCAGTCCCTACTGTGGTACTACTACATACTCCATGTTGTAAGCTGGTTTCCCCGCCCTGGCAGGTCCGGTACGGCCAGATGCGCTCCCATCTGGGTTACGGCGTGGGAAAAGTCCACGAACGCGCCGGTCCCTCCATCCAGGAACCGAAAGCTGGATACATCCGGTAACGTGCTTTCGCCACGAAAGCAGGGGGTGCTGACGACTTGGCCCTCCAGCCAATCTTGCTGCATGCGAGTCCGTAGTTGTACCTCACCCATGGTACAGGCTGCGAGCTTCTCCAAGACCAGCTAAAACAAGTTTACAGGTGCATCCGGTCAAGAACCCGCCCCGGCAGGCAGCCGTGGGCAGATCAGGTACCGCCGACTGTCGTCCATCGTCCGGTGCGAAACTGAGAGTGAGCCTTGACTCGGAGCAAATCCATCGGACGCTCCCACCACCCATGCGTTCCCCGTTTTACCCCCATGTGGCTGCATGCCTCGTTTCCCGCACCCACGAGAGACTCGTCGGCTCGCTTTATCTATCTACTAATGTCTTCGCACTCACGGCCACGGCGGCGGCACTAGTGCTTTCAGCGACGGTAGCACAAAATACGCATCTCCAGGTCATGTGGCTGGTCCCTTCTGCATGTCTTGCCTAAGCGACGCCTGCGGCCATGCGCGGCTTCGCTGCCCCCCTCTCTCAGTCGTGTACATAGTACGTAGGTGGTAAGTGTGTAGATAGCTGCGCAAGGCGAACGACGTCTATTCTTGGTCATGGTGGCATCCGGCTTTGGGAAAATGTCCGATCCTTGCGCGCGTGTGCCCCGGCCTTGGCCCTGGACACGGCCCTGGCTCTAGGACACTCGGAACGAAATAACATCCGAAGCCACGAGGGAAAACGGTCATGAGGCCCTCGGCATGCTGGGAAGCCGTCCACTTCGGCTGTATCATGTATATGAAATCCCCATCCTATACGTACTTTGTACCCATTCCTGCACCGTAGCGGACGGAGTAGGTACGCAGTAGGCACGTCGCACTTCCAAGAGGCGCCTATCGTGCGCATCGCCGAGGCATGGATACTCACGTCACCACCCGTGTGATGGGAGGGCGCTCCTTATCGCCCGGCCCTTTTCGGTAGCCGGCAGGCAGACCCAGCAGGATATGCGGTTCGCGTACCGCTAGCAGTCTGGGCAGAACCGGCAGTCGGTCTCGTCTTGAACACGCGGGAGGCCAGCAACGGCAAAGGAAAACTCACCTGCCAGCGCGTCCTGTTCGGCCGGGCGCGTGTCCAATCTCCACGGCGGCGCCCTGGGCCCTCTTCGGCCTCTGTCGTTGTCGAATTCGGGACGGCCCTTGAGCACCGGCCCCAAATCAAAAGCTGAGACCTTGGAACTGGATCCTCGCTCTACGCAGCGGGTCTGGAGTGGAAACGCAGGGGACGAGGGTCAGGGAATGCGGTCCTTGGCGCGAATTGGCACGGCAATCCTCCGCCCCTTCCTTTTGGTGGGGATATCGTACAAAAGGAATGCAACCCTGGGCCTGTCTGGCCGCGAGCAACTCGCCTGGCGTGCAAATGGTTTGGGGAAAAGGAAAGCCGATAACTTTGAAAGTGCTCCGGACGGGGAGCACGACTTGTGGCTGTGCCGCAGAGGAGAGAGCTTGGAATTTCATAGCCAAACTCTCTACGCCCTATGTAAGGGAAGGGAATGAGTAATCATGAGTCCCCCACTTGCGTACCAATTTGCTTAGGAACTACCTAGGTACTTAATGTATGTACTGATAGCGTGTATCATGGGAAGGCAGCGTATTATCTGTCACCTGTCACTCTTGCTTTGTTTCGTCCATGGCAGTCCAAGATGACTTGGACACTCGCCATGGGGAAACGCTATCGGGTGATTGGCGCAGCGGGATCCCGTTGATGGCTATGAACCCGTGGGCGACATTGTGCCCGGGGGAGGCTGTTACATCGACCGTCGATCGTGAGGGTCGAAGGGAGATTAGAAGTTGGGCAGTGGGGGGGGAGGGGATTCGTCCTGTGCCAGTGAGTGACGAACGGCCAGACCTGATTGCTTTTTTTGTTCTAGCACAAGCCGTCCTGGGTGGCATGGCCGCCACCAGCCGGTACTGTGTAGGTACGGTATGGACTGGCTGGACCGGGCAAAGATGCGTGTTCCTGTTCCTGATGTTCGGCGGGTGTGGTGCGTGCCTTGCAGTCCCGATAATGTAGGCGCCGCCGAGATGGCCCATCGACGAACCATGTGGCGGAGCTGATGAGACGAGGACCAGCCGTGCCAATCAGCGACGAAATGCTTGTCTCTGGGGGGTTCGGCTGGGTTCTCCACCGCGACCCCTTTGGGAAATCGTGAAAGGTAGCAGCCAATTGGCGGCGACACACGGCGCAAACCAAGTTCCGAATGCTTTCCCGCCCCGGGTGTGGGTGTCTCACGACCAACCTACCTAATGAATCCTCCAGGGAGGATGGTTACACCCTGCACACAACAATGGCTTTGGCCTGCTTTGGTACAAGAGAACCGCCTACGTTGGTCGTCTATTAGTATGTAGGTAGGTCTGTCTGTACACGTCTGTAGTACCTACCTACTACCTACCTCTCAGTACTTTAGGTAAAGTGACTGGCCAAAAGTCTGCGCACAGACTACATCACCAACCACTCGCTAATTTCTACCCTTCAACTTTTATTACAACTCACGCACTCAATTCGATAGCAAATTAAGTAGGGGTTTTTTTAAAAGAAAACTCTCGAATTGTAGTTTAATAATGGCTATACCAGCCTCTTGCGCGAAGTACCGCTGCTATACGCCGTGGGATTGACTTTAATAGCTTTAAAATGAGGCCGTGATCTAGCTCACTCCACGCCAACTCGATTATCTCCCTCGCATACGCGTAATCGTTTATGTTATCTTTCAGATATTGAAAACGAGGCTCGATTTCATATATCTTAAGCTTTAGGGCCCTCCAGACTTGCTCAATAGGGTTGAGGTCGGGGCTATGAGCAGGCCACTTAATCGTCCAAATGCCCTTACTTTCGAGGAAGTCCCGGACCGCATGCGAGCGATGTATACGCGCATTATCTTGCATGAAGAGGTCTCCAGCCTCATATAGAGGCACGAGTCCTTCCTCTAGGACCTCCATATAGCGGGTAGAGGTGAAGCCCTTACGTGCAGAGTCCGGATCACCCTCACAGAAAATGAGGGGGACATCCCAGACTCGTCATCCCTCTGCCACACCATACCCCATACCATAAGGCTGATACGAGGCCTTGAGTGTGGCAGAGGGTTCACGAGGTCCTCACGGAAGCGCTCGCGCGCGTACCGGAACACCCATTCGCCAGGTTTAGAGGGTTCGTTTTGAATCGTGCATTCGTCGGAGAAGAGGCATCGCATAAGCAGCTCTTGAGCGTCTTTAGAGGACCACTCACGGCAGAAACGAAGCCTCTGTATAGCGTCTTCTTTAGTGAGGAGAATACGCTTCGCAGCGCGCCAGTGGCCGATATGTCTCTTACGAAGAGCGCGCTTCGCCGTCCTTGCAGAGAAGGTCCTAAGTCGAGGGTCGAAGAGAGCGTCTCTCTCGACGCAGATCTCTTTCCACGTGGCGCGCGGCTTCCTCCGTATTAATTGAAATACGTAACGCTCTTGTCGAGAGGTTAACCTACGCGGTCGACCACTTCTTTTCTTAGGTTTTGTTGTTTCCCGTTGAGTGACGCGCCTCACAAGGTTGGTGATAGTTTCGCGTCGACGCGTTCCGAAGGCCTTTGCAATGGCACTATGCGGTTGACCGCATATAGCGAAAGCTACAATAGCCGCGACAGCCTCAGGGCTAAACTGTCCGTTAGGCTTGCGCTCTGCGGTTAAAATGCGACCAAATTCGTGCATATCCATGGCTAATTAAGCGAGTTATGGGCAGATGAAGAGATAGGGTGGTTATGTTGATGTCGTGAAGTTGGCACGAGGGGGGTGGCCTGTGCGCAGACTTTTGTCCAGTGATTTTACCTAGCTACCTAGATTTGAGCAACGAGGGTGAAAACAACATGGCAGTCTGTCGGACGAGGCCCTCCGTTTCTACGTGCGGCTAACCGAAGCCGTATGCACGAGCCTCCTTCCCACTCATTGATGACCCAGGCCCAGCAGCAATGCATCAGGTCCAAATGGACGTGTCGGCCGGTAGCGATGCTGGGGCTGCCACTCTCTATGGGCATGGTAATGCCCTCTATCAGCCACGAGCGAATAGAGGAATAGATGTGTATTCAGTCTGCCCGCAGGTACCTCCTCCTCGCGACGGAACATGGTCACCGTTCTCTGGGAATGGAACCTTAGGCATTGTCTCCGGTGCGCATGCCACACTGCCCATCTCCCCACATTGCAAAGACAACCCGTACCTACATCAAAATGGGTACTATAGGTAGCCAAGTACATGAGGTATGTACCTAGGGCCTGGCTGATGGATTCGCGGCAGGTCGATATGTTCCACCTGCTTTTATGGCTGGGCCCTGTTGGCCGTCTTGGGTGTTTCGTGAGGGGGGGGAGCAAATGCCAGCCAGAAGCCGTGATTCGCCGGGACCCCTCTGTTGCTCTGGGCCTTTCGGAGCTGCTAGTCGGAAGACTCTGATGGCACTGGAGACGCTCCCCCCCACCACCCATAATGCACACAAGCGATCCATATGGCAAGGTAGCCGAATGCCGCTCTCATTCGCTGCCGCCCAACTGCTTGCTTCCGTCTCCTGTTCTGGCAGCCTCTGTATCGTCCGACGATGCGACCAGGCGAAAGACGCCCATGCCCGGTCTCTTGGACACCTGGCACCGTACAGGCTTTGTCCCGTGGTTGTGATGACCCAGCCACATGGGATGGAACCTACAGCTACGGGCTGTCAATCGCCTAGCGTCACGACGACAACCTCATTACCGGCCCAACCCTGCTTGTCTCACCCCTCCAGCCACAATCGCCGGGGGGGGGGCGTGTGAAGGGATGCCATTAGCTAACACGGCCACGGGCAAATACATCATCGTATGTGTGCGTGCAGGGACTGGGACTGGGGCGGGTCAATGGTTTGGTTCGGGCGGGATTCGCAACTCAAACCCCACCCCGGCTCCGTTCCAAACGCCCCGTTTTTAAATACACCTTGGCCGGATCTAGAGACGAGGGGGAGACACAAACGGCACGATACCCAAGACCCCAGCTACTGTGCTTATCCAGGCGCATACAGACAACTACCACTATGCTGCCGGGCAGGGGAGGGGCAGGGAAGCAGGGAAGAAAGGCCATCAAGCCCACGAGGCTCGCAAGGGTTGCACGACACACACAACCACTCTTTGGCTCCCAGGCCGTCGGCGGCGATAGGCGGGCATGTATGGACTATGTCCGGAGTACACGCGTACGCACGCATTCAGCCAGAGCACATGCGTACCTTCCTGTAGATGTGTGCAGCCCATGCCATCCAGATGACCCCTGCCATCCGTTAGTTGCTTTTGTTGTCGAGGTCCGATCACACCGCAGCGATCGCCCGAGAGAGGAACAAGGGCCATCGCTGCGGGCCATAGTCGGCTCGTCGAGCGAGCAAGTCTCAAAAAAGAGGCTTCGAGACAGCACCACCGCCGCGCTGAGAGAGCTCCTCCACGTTGTCTCGAGGCCACTTCAGTTCTTGCGCCAACACCGCCTCTTCCCGCCAGTTTTGATACACACACATACACGCACACACACACACCGGGGTCTGCCGGCCGGGCTGCCACGTCCCCTAATGCGTACGACCAACGGGCCCGCGAGCTATAACCATACCACACGCCCTCACATATAACCAATCTGCTGGAGCTGACCATCTCCGCAGCCCGGCTTGCCAGGGTGCTTTCCTCTTCATGCAGCGCCGACGGGGTCGACCATCGCTTCCGTCCATGCCACCCACCCGCCCCGTTTCTGCGCACTACCCGTCTGTGCCTCGCCCGTCATCCCCAGACTGCCTGTCCTCCTCCCTGTGCCTGCCGAGTTATATGTACCCAGGGCCCGCCCTTCGCTGTCCCTTGGCCTGCTCGTTTTGAGTCGTCGCCGCCGAGTCGAATGACCAGTGTGCCTGGCCAGTTCACGACCGCCCCACCCACTGCTTATAGCCTGGCTAGCTCTCACTCGCTTTTCATATAGCTCTTGATGAGAGGAGCGCCTAACTTGGTTTCACATCCACGTCGGGACCTCCAGGTGCTCTGCTCCGTCTGAACTTGCCAGCTCACGGCGACAACGGTGCCGTTGTCGCCGCATACAAAACCTTCATCGTGCCTTTGGTTAGTAACCCGCGCCCAACATGATTTTCTTTGCCTTTGGCCTGCCACGTCTTCTGCGCTTTTCGCGGAGGCAGGCTTTGTGAACCGGCGACGGCTTGTGATGGGCGCCGGACGGCCGCTCTACGCGTTTCGTGGCTCTTACCATGGGCTTCGACAACTCGACTTTGGAGGTGGCGCCGTCGGAGCATGCCCTGGTGGTTTCCTCCCGGCTTTCGTCAGCCGAGCCCGAGAACGATTCTTCACCCGTCGGCCCTTCCGGGCGTGAAGATGGTTCGTGCCATCGACCGTTATATTGGGCCCGGTCCTTCATGGAAACCCACTGACCGAAGACATAGTAAAACTGAATGCGCTGGTCGGCACGCCCGGTGGTCCTGGTCCCGTAGCACCGCCGCTTCGTCCGCCAAATTTTCCAGAGCCTCGTCCACGCCCTGCAGGTCTTGACGGCCCTCCTGGCCCTCCCGGCCCAGCTGGACTCCCAGACCCCTGGGCAAACATACCATTGCCGTCGACCTTTCCAGCCGAGCCGGTCATCACCACATTTACCGTCATTGATACACTGCCGGCTGTGACAGGAATCGCGACGTCACCTACCAGCCAGACCCTACGGGTCACCACCTCAGAAGGGGCGTCGACGCCACCACTTTTTCCATCTGGGACCGAGATCACGGCCTCGGCCTCGGCCGCTCCCGGTACCTTCACGACAGTTGTTTCTGCGTCTTTTCCTACTTATCTAGTCTCTGGAACTGCCACCGCTACCTCGGTGCCTCCCACCATTACGGCGTCGTATTCCACTGTGGACCAGAGCCGTCTTTCGACCGCGACAGTCGGATCCACACACCCCTCTAGTACTATGGAGCCCGGCTTGAGGGCATCGCAGGATGAAGGCGCAACAAACGACCACCGGACGTTGGTCATTACTCTCGGCTCCGTCCTCTCGGTCATAGGGCTCGTTGTGATTGCCATTGGAGTGTATCTCATGTGTATGCGCAACCGCCGCGCAAAACGCCGGCTGCCCCTATTCAACCGAGGCATCACTCCGATACCCGATGATGAGATCGCGAGCTGGAAAATCAACAAGCCGCGCAGCGAGAAGAGCCCGGGGCGTTACACCACGCGCAACTCTACCACATACGGTCACAAAAAAGCATCCAGCCAGACGCCCAGCCTCATACAATACCACAACCCCGGGAAATCTTCCCTTGATTGTGCGCCACACTCACCCAGGTCCTTCATTGGCAGGTACAGCAATGATCAGCCGCAATCGCCTCAAAGCGCAGTGCTGGCCAAAGCACCCAACGCACGCACCGGTCTGACGGACCAGGCGGTGCCTGGCGACGACCCGTTCCTACCATCACCCAGGCGCCAGCCTTCCCGGCTGCAGAAAGTTGCCGGGTCACCGGCCGTGGGCCAGCGATCGCGGGCCGGCTCTCGGAGCAATAGCATGAGGAGCTTCGCCGAGATTTGGTACGGCGAAAACCTACTGTCGCTCTCGCCACGGGCGTCGAGCGAGGCCATGCCCGCTAGTACGCGCGGGAGCTCTTCACGGGTCTATTCCACGTCGACAGCGCCGCCACGCCTTTCCTTCACCGACGACATGATGGGCGGCCTTTCACCACCTCCGCCGCATCGCACCGAAATCGGGCGGGCGCTTGGCTGAGTTTCAACGGATCATCTGACCCTGGCGCATTTCGGACGAATGCGGGGGACATTTGGGCGTTGACGTTGACGTTTCAGCACTGGGTAATGGGGCAGGAATTCATGCCTGGGGTTGCTTGTGGATAGCCCCCCATCCCAGCGCTCAGGACCCGGGCCTTGGCGGCTGGCTCGGCCATCAAACAGTCACTTTGTACAACTAGTCGAGCTGCAAGAACCGACCACCGACAGGGCTTTGCACAGATATCGACGCCCCGGGCATTTCGACACGGCCGCTCGAGCCATGACTCGAACGACGGAAACCTCGAAACGAACATTATTTAACCTTCTTTCCGGGGCGCGGCCGAGTCCGCACCCCTGCCCCTCTCTAAAACCACCCCCTTCCCGGGCATTATCTTTCTTTACGACATTTAGGGACACGGAGTTTTGAACGGAGCGAGTCATTGGACTTGCGAACAACAGCATCGTCGGATATACCCCATTTCTTTGTGTATTAAGTCCTGCTTGGGAATCAAATTGGCTGGAGGCCTATGGAGCATACCCTCTGGGATCGCCTCCAGAGACGGAGGAGAGCCCCGGGATGGCGATGGGACAGTTTTCCTCGACCTGGGTTCCTTGCGAGTGGACAGAACGGGTGGAACGGACCGCTATGATGGTAGTTTCGTGCCCCTCCAACATGAACTGTTATACAACATCGACATAGCCATATCAACAACTGGTGTTAACGTGCATGTGTACATGCCGTTGGCTCCATCTCTTCAACCGGATGTGAGACTTGGCCAGCTGCCTGGAGCGCCGATCCTTTGTACCGGGATCTGCTCAAACAGGACGACGATCGTGACGTGTGGTGACACCCCCAAGGCCAGTGCCTTTGGGATCGCAACGGCTGTGGCTATGCTCCCTCTTCCCCCCTCCACCCCTCCATCCATCTTCCCGGGACGGTCGTTTCTGTTTTGCGCAGCCCTCGTCCGTCCTTGTAGATGGATGACAGTGGCCCGCTAAGGATCGAACGAGGGTGTGAAACGTAAAGCCGAACCCCCTCCCCCACCCCCCCCGTGGCCCACGCGAGTCGGGAACCGCGGGGGGTGCCCTCGTTGAAAACCCCAAGGCAGCGTGCGTACACATTATATGTGTTGCGCCGCGGAAGGTCGCAGGCAGCAACGGGAAGGCGGCAGGGCAAGGGGGCATCCCAAAAGCCAATCAACCGGCGTCGCGACATCGGCGAACACTATCGCGGGCGCGGTCTTGACGAGGGATAAGGCCCGTTCAATGGTGGGGGAGGCAAAAATGCGACCCTGAGGTAGGCGTCGTTTCAGATCCGCAGCCCGCGCAGCCGACGATTTCCCCAAGCTCGTTGCCCGGCGTACTGGGACCCCCCCCCCCCCAATATCCTCCAAGTTAAGGTTGTATGCGTCGAGGAAAGTTGCCTGCCGCTCGGGCACAGGCGAGGCTAGGGCCCGAGATGCAAAATGTAGTTTCCGGCGGCGACGATAGGCCGGCGGCGAGGTTCACGAAGAGGCCTGCGTCGGTCCGCACTTTTTCTTTGTCAGTCACGGGACGGACAGAAGGACTAATAACTGCCGTCAATAAGGACCCCCGCTGGAGCATCGTTTCGGCCCCCACCCCCTTCTCATCCCTTCACCACGAGAGAAGTTCTGTGCCGCGCGCCGCATGCAACCACACGCAGCAAAAAGACCCATCCGGCCAGCCGTTAGGTGATCGAGGAGGGGCCGCCGACGCGGTTTGTCCTGGCAACCGATCGGGGTGCCATTGGGACCGCTGACGGTTTCAACAGGCGGGGTTGATGAGGCGGTGCGAGTTCGCGTTGTCGGGCCCCTCAAGCAGCTCTCTCAAGTGTTGCTGTCCTGCAATCTTGGCTATATCGAGAGGGGATGATGCTTCTTGAAATACAGTTGGGACAACCCTCTCTCTTTCTACGATGTTGTATCGCGACCTGTGCTGGTCGGGTAGGGGTTTCCCCTATTATATCAATCACGTGGAGGTAAAATGGTAGAAGGTTGGGCTGATAAAAGAGGAGACACCGAGATAGCTACATAGGTAAACAAGAGGTAATCATCGGCAATTCAGGTAGTGAATGGACGAGATGGATCTGCAGTAGTAGGAAGTAGGTAAGTATCTAGGTACTTGTTTAGGCACGTAGCCGCAAAGCGATGTACCTATTTACGCGTCCGCGTGAAACGGCCGACGCGTTCCCAGAGCATTCCATCGCGGCCAATAGCAGCATCCCGTCTTTTGCAGCAGCACGGACAGACGAGACGGGATACTGACGAGATTAGACGTCACTGACAGCGCGAGTTCGTCCTTCGCCCTGCTCTCCGCCTTGGGTTCGGTAGCTGCGACGCCAAATTGGTGGACCGCATAGTACAACAACCATGTGCCGCAGGGTAGATGTGCATTACGTTGACATTTATCGATAGCAAGGGCGGACAGTATAGGTAGTACTTACACTCGGCCCTTTTCTGCCTGCCAACTTGGTCGACCGCGGAGCACCTTCCAGAGTCTTGATTGGCCGACGACGCCCAATTCTTTCGCATCGCCGACGCGCCTTCGAATCTTTCCCACCGCGCGCGCGCTCCACCCACGCCTGGGGCCACTGCCTATCCACGTATCGTATCTGGGTCCCGCCGATTTCTTTCCCTCTCCCTCCCAGCCATGCCGCCGCGCAAGAGCGACTCGTCGAGACGGAGCGACGTTACCATGGCCAAGTTCGTGCTCAACGACCCGGACGGCCCCGTGCCGCCCGCCGCCGCCGCCGCCGCCGCCGTCCCTCCGCTTGCCCCCTCGCCCGCCCCGGCCCCGATACGCCCGGCCGGCACGCCAGCCGCTGACCCCGTTGAGATGGACACGGACCGCCCGAGCGAGTCGGCGCCCCCCTCGGACCGGCGGAGTGACAAGGACGGCCGCGACACCGTGGCCATCGAGGTACGAACCCACCCACCGGCCTTTTCCCGCCCGGCCGCGCGCCGCCGGCAGAGATAAGATGGCCGTGGTTTCGCGCGTGGGCACACCGCCCCGGCAGACGTACAGTATGGCTAATGGCCGCCGCCCCTACGGCGCCGCGCTCGTACAGGACCTCAACCTCCCCAAATCCATCATCACCCGGCTGGCCAAGGGTGTGCTGCCGCCCAATACGCAGATCCAGGCCAATGCCATATTAGCCATGACCAAGGGCGCAACCGTCTTCATCAGCCACTTGGCGAATGCGTACGTCCCTTACCCGAACGCCCTGCTGCGCGGCGGCACTGACGTGGGTGGTCACCCGTGTGTAGCGCGAACGAACGCACCATGGGCGCCAACAAGAAAACGATCATGCCCGCCGACGTCTTCGCCGCCCTCGAGGATATCGAGTTCCCCGAGTTCCAGGAGACCCTGCAGGCCGAGTTCAAAAGTGCGCCGGCCCTCCCCTACCTCCCCCCCCTGCCAACCGTTACCCGGGGAAAACCCGTTAGTTGACGTCTCTGGGCCAGAGTTTAACGAAATCCGCACCACAAAACGCAACACCTATCGCCGGCGCGTGGCGGCCGCCAAGAAAGGCGTCCCCTTTGCCGACCCAAACGCCTCGACGGCCTCGACGGCGCCCTCGGACGGCGCCACTGACGCCGACACGTCGATGGCCTCGGCCGCGGGGGCGCAGCAGCCGCGGTCCAAGAAGGTGAAGCCCAACGCGGCGGGCGAGGACTCGGCCATGGACGTGGACGAAGGGGACGCCGGCACGGACGCCGAAGACGACGACGAAGACGACGACGACGATGACGCCCAGGACGAGGATGAGGAAGAAGAGGAGGACGTGGAGGACGAGGAGGAGGAGGAGGACGACGACGAAGAGGACGACGAGGCGCACGATGCGCTCGAGGAGCGCGACAATGCGAAGGAGGACGACGAGGCACTCGACAACGGCGACGATTCCGACTCGTAGACGGACCGTATCGCTTTCCCCCTTACTACCCCCCCACCACCATTCCTCGACGACGCGGACCAATACTCGCGGCGCCTTCATAGCTACGGAATGCCACTCGGATGACTGGCGCCAAGATATGACTGGTGGCCGGCATATGCCTGGACCAAAGAGAGGGGGAAAAAGAAGAGGGACCATCCGATCAAACCCCCCTGCACCCTCCCGCTCCCTACATGTCGAAACCCCCCCCCCCCGGTCGGCCTTGGGCGCATATGTTGCCGGGGGATGCGCATATAGCCATGGCGGCAGAGGCGCCCGGCGCCGGTCAGCTTTGAACAGTTCGGGACGATGCGCGTCGGCGGGCTGGGAATGCCACCCACGTCCATAGCAGCCGGTCGCTCGCAAAACACGCCGACCACTGAAGGGCAATACGTAGAAGGGCGCAGGGGTGCGACTGCATTCATGAAATAAGGCTAATCAAGATCAAGAATTTTGGGGCCTTTTCGGTTTGGGTGATTTGTGTATTTCATGCCGCGGCGGCTCTCTATCCGTGGTCAACCCCCCCCCCCCCCCCCCCATCATCATCATCATGGGCAGGGCCGCATCCAATGCTTTCCCGTACCTCGCAACCCCCCCTTGCCAATGACTTCATATCACCTTGACCAACTCCATCTTGGCGCCTCGCTTGCCCGTCGCCTCGTCCTTGGCGTCACTGATGCGCACGATAACCTTCTGGAAGAGCTCGACGGACAGGTCGCGGGACCCGCTCGTCTTGAGTACGTAGTTCTCGGCGTCGTAGACGCTCTCGGGCTCGGGCTCGGCGAGGTCGCGCAGGCGGATCAAGCTCTCTATGCCAAAGCGCGGGACCAGGACGACGAAGCCGTTGCTGAAGATCTTCATGACGAAGCCCTCCTCCTCGGCGACGCGGCCCTTGAGGGCCTGGCCGACGTAGTAGGCAATCGAGGCGCGGCCGGCCAGCTGCGCGTTGCGGTGGCGCACGTTGATGTTCTTGCAGACGGCCTCGAGCTTGCCGCGCGACCGGACGGCCGGGTGCATGGGCTCGTAGTCGATGGCGGCGGCGAGCTGGCGGTGGGCCACCAGGTCGGCGTACCGCCGGATGGGCGAGGTGAAGTGCGTGTAGATCTCCGACGCCAGGCCGTAGTGGCGGAACTCCGGGTAGGATTGGGTCCCCGCGCAAAAGTACTCGGCGCTCATCATGCATCGCGTGCCCATGATGCGGATCAGCGTGTTGAAGAAGGGCTCCTTGGGATCCACACAGGCATCCAGCGACTCGGCCAAGGCCCGCGACGAGTCCACGCGCAGGTCCAGGCCGCGCTTGACCTTGAGCTGGTTGGCTAGCTCATCGAAGTTGGTCTTGGGCGGGGCGGCGTGGCGGCGGAGGATGGCCGTCTGCGGGAAAGCATCGTAGATTTTGCTCGCGACGCTGGTGTTGGCGAGAAGCATGAATTCCTCCACGAGCGAGTTCGTGTCGAGCAGCTCCTTGGTCTTGACATCGATCGGGTCCGAGGTCTCGGATTCCATTTGAACCTTGACCTCGGGCGACGAAAGACTGAGAGCACCGGCATCCATGCGCTTCTGTTTCAGCTTCTTCGAAAGCATGAGCAGCGTCCTCATTCCCTGCGTCAGCTCGTCTTGTTGGGTGGCGTCATCGATGCGCAGCTGCGCTTGTTCGTAGCTGAATGCCTCGCGTGACTTGATCACCGACTTAGTGAAGCGCACATTGACGATGTCAGCGTCGGGGTTCAGTTCCCAGAGGACCGAGAAGGCGAAGCGCTCGACGTAAGGTTTCAGCGAGCAGAGATCCGTGCCCAAGAGCATGGGAAGCATGTCAATACGCTTGTCTACAAGATAGACCGTCGTGCCCCGGATGCTGGCCTCGTGATCCATGGCGTTGTTGGGCTTGACAAAGTGCGACACGTCGGCAATATGCACGCCCACCTCATAATTGCCGTTGGGCAAGGGGCGGGCGTGCAAGGCGTCGTCGATGTCCTGGCAACCCACGGGGTCGATGCTGCAGATAATCAGAGGCCGGAGATCCTCCCGGCCCTTCCAGCCGGGGTCGTCTGTGCTGGCGGGCACTTTCCAGTCGTGCCCTTCCTTGGGCAGGCAATCGAGCACCGTCTTAGGGAATGGCCGATACTGGACATCGTACTCGAGCAACAATGCTTCCGTCTCGGCTGCCTTGGTCTCCAGCTCACCCAGGGACCGGACAAAATGGCCGACCGGGTGCCTCGACTCCCGGTCCCACGAGTCTATTGTGACGAGGATTCGCTTCCCTAGCAGCTCGCCGGCCTGTCGTGTGCGAATGCGTATCTTGGGGATTTTCTTGTCCATGGGAATGAGGAACACCGACTCTTGTTTGCGGCCCTGCTTCGCCGACTGGCTGACCGAGGACGGGTCCACATGTCCTACATACTGGCGCCAGTTGCGCTTGATGACGCCGACCACCCTTGCCGTAGGTTGTGGCCGGCCCTCGGTGCTCGTTGTGTGCGTCTTCTTGACCTCGTCCTGGAGCGCGCGCCGCTCCTTCTCGGTGACCAGGTCTTCGCCCTCGTCGCCATCGGCATTCTCGTTCTTCGTAATGGTCTCCTCCTCGATGATCTTGCTCGAAGGCTCCTTCCACTGGTCCTTGGGCAAGACCTCGACAACCACCACGTCGCCGTCGACCGCTCTGTTGATGTTGTCGCGTCCGAGAACAAGCAGCGCTTTGGGGAAGGCAGGGACCTTGATGGAGCCCTCGAGGTAGTTGTACGGCGACACGTTGAAGACGCCCTGGTGCAGCATGCCGCTCTTGACCCCGGTCATCATCTTCGACATGCTGAAGTACTCGGGATAGAGGAAGTCGGCAGACTTCTTGTCTCGGGAAATCCCTCGCTCTTGCGACTCGGCAATCATGTCGAGCAGGCGATCGGCGTCCTGGAGGCCGGCAACATAATCGCGCAGGGTGATGGCGGGAACCTGGGCCGCCTTGGCCTTCTCGATGTTGCCCCTGTCGTCGGTGAGCATGACGACAGTCGGCAGCTGTTTGCCCTTGGTCTGCGCCAGATGCTCGTTGTACCATTGCACCGCCTTCCGCACGGCGCGGTCATTGCGGTCATTAATGCTCTCCTCGGGCTCCCGGACCACGTATGTCTCGAGCCTGAACTCGTTGAAGAAGACGTAGAACCGCTTCTCTTCGCTCTTGGTCAGGCCAATGAGCCGGTTGTAGAGCGGCAGGGACCTATTGCGCAGCTCCTCCAGCACAGTCTGCAGAATGACCACATCGTAGAAGGATGTGCTCTGCTCAAACAGGTCCATGGCGTTCAGCAGGGCGTTGGTGTCCGGCACCAGGTAGTGCCCCTGGGGAAAGGACTGTGTGCCGGCCGGCTTGTCCGAGAGCACAAAGGGGGTCGCTGGCGCTGCATTAGTTCCTGGACCTCGAGGGCCGCCGCATCAACGCTCGACTTACCGACGTTGGCCGCATTCGCCGGGGACCGACATTTCGAACACAGCTTCGACGAGCAGGGGATGTCTTGCCGAAGATAGACCTCGCGGACAATCTTCTGGACTTTGCCGCTCTTGGTCGAACGAACGTAGACCTTGCTGGAGATGTTGGAGGCGAACGGATCCGTATCCAACGACCTCTTGAGGCTCGTCATCTTGACGGAAACGGCAGGTACCAGCAATCCAGAAGCCGCGTCCTGTAAGCGCGGCGCTGCGGGCGGTCGAGCTGCGAGCGTGGGGTACGTGAAGAGAATGATTTTGAGGCGAAAGCTGTCGCGAGCATGGACGCTAGAGTGACGAGTGGCAGCTCCAGAATTCCTTATCGGCCGCCCAGCCGCTATCAGTTTGCGGGCTGGCGGGGCCCATTTCAACAGCCCGGGACCGACGCTTTGGGGACCTCCCCGCAACGCACGCAGTTCCCAATAGGTTGGTTGGGTAGGGGGACTTGGAAGGTTCTATGTATGTAAAATAGACACAGCCCTGCCAGCCTGCCCACTCAGCCTTGTCTACTACTACCCCTTTACCATGTAGATGTATGTACACTGCGTACCTCCATGCAGGCAGATACAGCGTACGTACGGTATATAAGATGACTGGCTGGAGCACCCCATGCATGCATGCAAGCATGCTACTCGAGTCGCGCTGACAAAGAACCGTCCAGAGCGTCTCATGCTTATAAGCGTAACCGAAGTTCAAGAGCATGTGATGTATCACGGCCACCTAATTCACCCGGTCCTTTCATCCGTATTATCCTGGGCCGTCGGGTATCGCTTCAGTCGTGGTGGGCAAAGACTGGAGACCTCGTCTGGCGCTGGATTGATTCCCAAGGACCGAAATAGAGCATTGCAGTGTCTGCTCGCCCTGAAGAAGTCGGTCCATGGATTCTACGTATTTAATGTACCCAGATAAGCCTTGGTAAGCCGGCCAGCCCGCCATTTCAAGGGCCTAAAGATCAGGCAAGGGACTTCTTTAGTTAGTTCGGTGTATTGAAAAAAAAAACATCCCCTTTTCTACCCTCTTACAGGCCCGTAAATCCAAAGCCACCCACGCGGACGCATAATCGCCCAATCCTGCAGCTCGGAGCACCACCACGGACTTGTCGAGTTCCCATTGTACAATGGACGCTAGCCTTGGGTCAAAACTCAGATAATGGCCCCATCGTCTGATCTTCAAAGCGGGCTCCAGAGACCCTACTCAGTTGAGAGGGTGGAAACGCTAGTCACCCGCACTACTGACAGTGAAGAAAAAAAGGAACTGAACAGGGCTACCGGTCATGCAGATCTACTTTTCGCGTATGCAGCCTGTACTAATTGCTTGTTACTGCTGCTGCCACCCCCGCCTTGTGGTCATGGCGCTCGGACGGCGTAACTTCAACGCAGCGGGTGCAGCTTCGCCGTGAGTTGCGCCGTCTCTCTAGGTGCATAGGCCAAACGCCGCCAGGGGCATCAGACGCTACGGGCAGCCCCAAGAGCAATTACAGCGTGTATGTCAGCGGACCGTCATGCGAACGTAGGACTAAGCGCAGCGTACCACTCGAAGCCGCTGCGCTCTAGCTGCACCGCTAGGCAGTTGGAGGCGTCCTCGCAGCCACATCTTTTCCGAATGTCTCAGCGCGGTTATCCAACGAGCCGAGGACCGTCGCGCTGTCCGTGTACCACTCGGTATAAGCCTGAAACTCGACGATGGGGGCCGGCCCTCTCGCAGAATATGCTGTGTCCGAGATCTGGAAGTCCCCGAATGTGGTGCTACCTGAGCCGAGTTGGGCGGCTCCTGGTTCGGAACCGCTACCGAAGCGTCCGTCCGTTATCTCTGTTAGCCTCGGGGGGAGGGGCGGGTAGACAAGCTCACAGGGAGGGGGCACGGGTGCTCTCGTGGCCCAGCACCCGGTAATACACATGGCCTCCAGGCCTTCTTCGCATAAGGGTGGAACAGAGAGGGAAAAGGGGGGCCGCGCCCCAAGAAGCACGCAATGTACCGCACCTGGGGCCGCCGCGGATCGGTATCTGTACCACGAACCCACGCCGACAAGGCGAGACCTCCTATCACGCGTGTGGGTGTATGCGCAGAAGCAAGCCGAAGCCCCTTCACTGGCCCAGTGTGACGCGGCAACGCTGCATGAGCGGGTAACAAGGGGGGGGAGGGCGGGCGTCCCGTCGGTCGGTTTAGGGCCAACGGCCACTGGGGACAGAAGGTGACGTACCGGAAGCCTTACCAATACCTACAAATAGAAAGCGAAAAAACGGAGAGATCGTAAGGTGCTTGGTGGAGTGCAGTTCGGCGGGGGACGAATGGCCAAGAGCACGTAGCTAGCCAGCCAGCCAGCGGAATCGGGAGGCAGGCCAAACCGTGAAAAGTCAGCCAGCCCGGCAGCGCAGCGCGCGCCCTCCCTGTAGGTAGCCGTTCCTCCGGGCTGGCCTATCACAAGGCCGGGCAGCTTCCGAGCGGGCAAGGACTGGAAGCCAGTGCGAGGCAGGCCAGCCACATGATCGAGGCAAATGCCGGTGCCTTGGGCGATGACCGTCAGGGATACCCACCCTTGGGTGCCTACATCGCAAGTGACGATCTGTCCCATTCAACCCAACCGCGGGTCCTCCTCCGTTGGTTGCTGTCGCCATCGAGAGCGACATGGGCGCCAGGCAGGGCCCCATGCCCCCCCGCCCCCTCCTCCCTGGTCCAAGGGGCCCCTCCACTACGACTACCACCTCGTCGCCAGCGACGGGCGGCATGTGCGGGTGCGCATCGCGTCTTTGGGTGACTGCCTGGCTGGAGGGACAGTCCCGGCGGATGGGGGAGGGAGCGCACGAGGGTGGAGCCGACGGCTCCCCATGATTTGTAGATTGTCTGTGTTCGAATAAGGTGTCAGCTGGGTAGCCTTTATACCCACATCGAGATGCCCCTCGTGCCCAATCAGGGCTGAAGTGCTTGGGGTCAGGTCAAGGCCGAGCTGCCCCGGCACCCAAGAACGCCTCGGCAGCTTCTCTTCCTTCTGCCCACCCCTGCCGGGGCCTGCACACCACTTGCTTGTAGTGGCCGCTGTCTGTCCACGGCTTCTAGCCCGCTCTCTCCTTCGTCTCCGAGACGGACAGACATCTAGATGGATGCACAGACGCTACATGGGTAGCAGCGGCCCTTGTCATCGTCGTCGTCGTCGCCGTCGCCGTCGCCGTCGTCACCGGCGACGTCTGAGTCACACGGACAGAGACACATTAACGCTCCGGTAGCGAGGGGGGAGTGAGTCTGCCTATCACCCACGCACGCGACCTTGTTGGATGCGTCCCCCGTAGAAGAGGGGTAAGAGAAAAAGACGGAACCAGGGTGGCCGGCGGCGTCCCACGGTTCTCCGTCTGCCCTGCGCTGCCCCGTCGTGAAAGACGTCTCGCGGTGCCGCCGTAGCCACCTGGTCTAGGGCCTTCCATGCCGCCGGGACGAGGCCAAGGCCCAGGTAGTGGCCCCAAGGTGAAACAGCCTGCGCACGCTCGAGAGCTGTGCCGATCGACTATCGCGGCAACGTCGCATTCAACTGCTGAACGGCCGCCGGAGCAGGTGGGCTCTTTGTCGCCCGCCGGGCCTGAACTCTGTTGTCCCGTCGCTGTCCAGTTCTGGCGAGCAGCTCGGGACGGTGAACCTTGGGGCGCTGGTGTTTTGCCCGATTGAGACCGGGTTTCAGCTGTGGCGTTTCGTTCGAGACCGGGGGTTGAGGCTCAAGGCCAATCACGTCGGCTCCTCCTAGATATCCGCTCGCAGAATACAGTCAGCGTTCCTCGGCCGGATGCTGGCTGATTGGTCATGACGTTTGATGACGCTCAAGGCGTCAGCTCTGCCTTCTCCATCGAGCACCTTGCTCCGGATTTCGAAACCGCAAAGGCCTAGTTTCAGGAGCAGCGCGGCGCCGGCCTGAGAGAAACACACAAGAGCTTCGCTTCATCCATGGTGCTCTCTCCCTCTCATGGCCCCGCGACCTCTCTGTCCTGCCTAGCTATTGTCCGTCCCGCGTCCTGGGGGCGGCGCGCTGGTTATCGCCTACCTGCGAAGTGTGCACAGGCATGTAAACGGCAAGATTCATGAAACCGCCGCCTCCTGGCGCGGCCTGCCGCTGGAGGACCGAACCGATGCGTGTCGTTGGAGGCCCCGATCGCTTCTTCTCTCTCCCCGGCCGGAGAAAAGCAATAACGGTCGGTCGGGGCGCTGCGACAGAGGCGCTAAACGACGACGCGCGCCGCTTGACCAAAGGGTGAGACCACGGCTTGGCTGCAGCATCGTGCATCACACGCGTACCCAAAGGACCGCGAGGGCACCGCGCCCGACAGCGACCGATGGGCAAATCCACCACCCACTCGGTACGTAGCCAGCATCCGTGGTGCCTAATCGTTTTCGTCACTAGCTACATACGTAGATGTCGTTGTAACGTAGGACAGGCCGTATCATACTTGCAAACAGCCAGAAAGCTAAGCTCGTGATGACCGGACCCTGTGTAATGGACGGCGGCCCCGTTGTTGGGGAGTGACGGAACAAACATCACATCCACGCACCTCTCTGTTCGGTATTGCGCAGCGTGCCGTGTATGCGACGGCCATCTGTGTGTCATCAGGGCCCCCGGCAGTCGGGAGTTGGAAGACCAGCCTGACTGGGGGAGAGAGCCGGCACGCGGGCGAAGCTGGACGGTACCTAACAACGTTCCCTTCTCCTGACCGGTCAAGCAACCTGCGGTGCTCAGCCGACGCCGAGCCATCGCTTTGCTTTCCAGATATTCCCCAATTAGTACTGGCTCGGCGCCGGTGACGGCATGAAATCGCGAATCCGCCTGCGAGTAGCTCCGGGCCGGAACGCCTCGTATGTACCTGCTCACCAGCTACCTCGCGATCCATGTTGCATACACCCATACATACCTTCTGGACCTAGAACCCTCCAAGCCAAGACCAGCTGCTTGGAAGCCCTCCACCTCGAGCCGGCAGGCAACCAGGATCAGGTTGACAAAAAACGGGCCGCAAGACGGCCGCAGCACCTCGTCCGCTTGGGGGCGCGCACCACCCCGGAGGGGGGGGCAGTTCAAGGAAGCGCGGTTGGCCCATCCATGTCCGGCTGCCCACAGACGAGGCGGCCATAGCACGATTGCAGGTAGTCTATAGCTGGGTGGTCAGCTGAGCGCGACCATTGGGAGCCCCGTCGAAAGAATATCAAGTGACCCAATCGATCCAGTATATGAACGATCATCCTTCGGCGCGGATCGCCGCAGGCCTGTCCGTCATGGGTCAACTGCCTAGACGCAGGGCTGCTAGTGCGTGCATGGTGACGGCCGGGGCTTGCAGACAGCATTATAGTCGGAAGAAGAAAGAAGGAGCGCCTCTTACTGACGCCCTACTGCTTATTAATTTGAAGAAGCGGGAGACAGCTTCGTGCGCATCGTCGGGTGAGCTCCCAGTGCTTGGGCCCTTGATACCCAAGTATGCGCATGCAGTTGTCTACTTGTCGCGAGAAGCCGTCAGATGCGTATTGCATAAGTCCCATGCAAGTCAGATCTGTATGTAGGCGAAGCTACCTGACCCCCGGGGAAAGTCAGGGTCCCCCTCTGCCACATAGAGATAGAGATGGGCGGGATGGGCTCGATGAGGGAGGGGGGTGTGCTCGGTGCATGGAAGCTCCTTCTGCATTAACCTCATCTTCTCTACTTGCCCTTCTCAGCACGCGGCTGGTGGACGGCGACCACGGCAGGCCTGATACATGGGATGGGCTCGGCTGGGCTTAGCCGGCGACATGCCGTTACTGATTGGGGCGTCTCTGGGCCTCCTTCGTTTTGAGAGGGACGGAACGATGGTAGGGGGGCAAAGATGGCACAGAGACGGGCCAGCATTCGCAGCAACGACGACGACGACGACGACGACAATAACGCCGCAAAACCCGTATCCCAACCCCGTAGTCTAGGTCCCGTATCCGAGCACCAGGGGCTGGCACTAACGTAAAGTAGGTAGGTGGTATGTACTCGATGCCAGTCGATAGGCAATAGCTTCACCGTTCGGCGTCGGCGAGCTCGACGGACGGCTGACAAGACGGTCCAACCAGCAAGCCTCATTCCCACCGCCTCTCAGCCGAGAGGTCCACGGGGCAGTGGGCGGTTGGGGATAGGATGGGACGGAATTTATCGAGCCTCCCGGAGGCATTACCCAGAGCGTAGTTGCCTGCCCCCTTGCCTATCTGGTTGTCTGTCGTGCGACGGCGAAGCCGTATGTACAAAGATGGCTCCCCCTGCACCCAGCTAGAAGTCCGATATCACTTTGGGCAAGGTACTCGCGGCGCGGCGGATAAGTATATTCGGTCCTTTCTCCCGTGCGCCCTTCCTCCTCTCGCATTGCCACGGCCGAGCATCTGCACAGGGACGCGATGAGCGCGCGCGCGCGCCGCGAATACGACGCCCGAGAGAGAATTGGAGGACGGCTCGGCCATCCTAAGTCGCTCTCCGTAGCCCCACTGCATCGCCTCTCGATGTCTCATCCGCACGAGAGCTAGCAGGCCCTCGCCTCTGCAACCAACAAAGGCAGGACAATGATAGGTTTGCCCGAGAGGATCCCACGCCGGAGATACGACGCAGCGCGTCAGACTACCGGCCAACCTACGCTACCCTGGCCCGTAGGCTCTCTGTGGCCTGCCTGATCTGGCGTGGCCGGCGCCCAGCACAGTCTTGCAACTCAGCGCGGCAAAGAGTTTGCGAGAAAGAGCAGCTTGGGTCTTCGGGTCCCCCTTGTCGTGTCGGCCGGGCGAGGGGCGCGAGAGGCTCGTGGGCGGGCTTTGCAACGCTGCTTTTTCCCCCCTCCCTCTCTCCCTCGGCCTCCAGGTTTCACGGGCACTGTCTGCTGATTGGAGGAAGGCATCCATGCCCCAAGTCCAACTACGGCCGGGCCATGATCGCTGGTCCTTCCCGCGCTCTCCACTTTCAACCGACTGGGACCTCCTCCATCTTTCTGCCCAGGTCCTTTTTACAAACCACCCAGATGCCAAGCCCCCAGCCGGTACTTGTAGAGCGGATAGCGTAAGTACCTGTCCCGCCCTGGACCGCCGTGCTCTGCATATGGCGGGAGGCCGTAGATACTAGTGACGCGCTTGCACCTCAAGTACTTGCATGAGTGGAAGCTGCCCGGCCGGTGGACCATCGTCGGCTTGGTACAAGCCGATGCGCGAAGCACGCAAGCATCCACGGACGGGGACGTAGCCATGTGTATCTAAATCCATCGGTACGAGCGGCCTTGTACCTGCCCCGTCCCCGTCCCCGTCTGCCTGTTCCCAGGCCGCCCCCCCTCCCCATGGACGCGAAGGGCTCGATCTCCGAGCACGAGAGAGGAAGAGTATGTAGGAGCGAAAGTGAGAGAGAGGGAGACTGAGGAGGACGCAACTCGAACGCCCGAAAGCCTGATTCTATCGCCCTTCCATGCTGCGTCAGCCTGATGACAAGCGCAACCCGAGAAAAAGTCTGTCGGCAGTCTCACTCCTGCTCGACGGCTGGACCGCTTCGCCGCTCGTCTGTTCTCCCCAGCTTGTCCGCTTCCTGCCCTTTCACGCCCCTCCACCCGTCCGTCCGGCCGGCCGTCGCTCAATTCGCTCGACGCGCCCTTGCACGCACCCGTCCCACGGCTATGCGATACCCGGTGTCCCAGTCACAGTCCCAGTCCCGGCCCCAGGTACCGACCGTACCCAGCGTTGGAGGTGGTGGACAATTGAAGTGATTGAGTGAGTGCGCATGCGGGCCTGTCCAACAAGTCAATGATCGTCGCCCATGGCCACCCCGTCAGCTCCGCCCTCATCGACTTAACCGTCCAGCCGCCGTCGAGCGCTTTTGCCTCATCGGGATTGGCGCCGCCGTCTATTGACAGACATCGCTTTTCGTCCCTGTCCTCGGCAAGCTCGGTCTCTGAGTATTTCGGTGCTCTCAGTACTTTGTTTCAGAGCCCAACCGCCCGCCCGCCGCCCGCCTCAACAAGTATCTGCACGCCAAGAATACCTTGATCTGCCCTGCTATAACGTCTTTTGCCCATTCATTAAAGCCCACCAAACCAGCGGGGTTCGTTCGCACTCACCTCCTACCTACACGGTACCTCGACCGTGTGTACATTCCAACTATTCCCATACCATACCTACCTCTTTACGTACCGCCGCCGCCTAGCTGGGTGCTTTTCCGGGCGTCAGCACGCAAAGTCGGTCCTCGTCCACCGCCGTCTGGTCCACTCCCCGGGCTTCCTGTTCCTGATCACGCCGCCGCCACCGCTATCGCCTGCGAGTAACCTGCCATCGTCGACCAACATCAGGCCGAAATAGTAGCAGCACGCTTCCTCTTCTCAGCAAATCTTGTGACGGCAAAGTTGGGGCGCAATCGAGTTATCCACGCAGGGTTAGGCCAACCGCGGTTTCCTTACCTGCAGCCCACTTTCCTCTGCGCGACGGGGCCCATAGTGAGGCAGACTGGCTGTCTACGCGCGACGCAGCCTCGAGCGTGGCCCTAGGGATTTTCCTGTTCTTGGTCGATTTACAATCCCACAATCCCTGTTCGGCCCATTCTCACCCTGGCCCTGGTTGCATCTTGGCTTGAGCACCCCGGTCTGCTCGTCTAGGCAGGCCTGCCCATGTCCCCTTGGCCATATTCAGACAGGTTCCTCCCCGGCCTCGCGGCGCTGATTTCCCATCTCTCATCGTATTGCGCGCCTACCGAACTGTGACGCTCACTTTTCGGTTGCGGGGCTGCTCAAGGCTTGGAGAGCGAGCGAGAGAGAGCAAGAGTACGTGCGTGTGCGTGTGCGAAGATAACGAGCCGCTGGCCTCGTTTCTTCCCGGTACATTCCCTCTGACATACCCAACGGCGGCGACATCCACCTAACCAACAACAACAACAACAACACCGACACGCAAGCTTGGGCCTGGTCTTACATGACATACGAAGCTTCGCGCGCGCGCACCAACTGCGGATGCGACGATCGGAGGCCAACCCATACCAAGTTCTACCGCACCCGGCAGCAGTGGTGGCTTTAACTGACTGGCGTATCCGTTCGGGCCATACCCAAAAGGACGCATCCCAAGACGCAGGCAACCCAGCAAGATCTGCCAGACAGACGCAAGCAACCACCCTCCATATGTGTTTATCCTATCCCAAGCACCCAGATCGCTCGAGATAGCCCGGCAGGCTCTCCACCACCACCTTGGGTTACCCGTCCATCCATCCATCCCCCTCCTCCACCCACACCCTCTATTACACACTTGCCGTCGCGCATTCGCATCCAATCCCTTCCTCGTCCCATCACCATCCCGCCCACCTCGCCGTCTTGTCGTTTCGTTTGACCGTCGCGCCGGCTCGTCGTGGCAACCACGTTTCCCCTCCTTTGCAGGACCGACGTGTGTATACAGAGCTTGCCAGCCCGCCCTGCGCTGCATACCAGGTTGTGGTAATCTCGTTTTGCTGCGAACTGCGCGCGCGCCCACGGCGCTATTACACAACGCTCGTGCTGTCTTCAGCGAGTCATAACCTGTCGTCCCTACACTATCGTCCCCGAGCCTCCAGGTCGGCTTCTTGCTAGACCAACCCGGTCATTCCCGCCAATCACTTTTCCCCCCGCCTGTCACTGCGACGTAGTAGTGGCCTGCTGTAGGAGACAGAAGAAACGCCTGTTGCCCTTGGGCGCCCAAGAGACGGGCGTGCCTGCGAAGGGCAGAGAGGGGCGCCGCTGCCAAGTCGCTACCATACGGCGCAGTCTCTCATCAAGACCCCAGGCCCGTGGACGGCGGTCCAATCCATAACTTTTCTAGACACCCTACACGCCGCCGTTGCTCCTGCTACTTACCTGATTACCACTACCACCGTTACTACTTACTACATTGCCTATCCCACAACTCGGGTTCTAGGAGAGTGCAACTTTCAGCCTTGGGGGCCTGGACCAGCGAAAACCACCAACCACATGCACGATTAATCCTGCGTCACATCACATCCGTTCGCCCCCCTTCTCCTCCGGAGCCGCGAGATCAACAGTCGCCGCTTGCCTGTTTCTGCGCACGTCTTTATCGGCCTGCCGTCTAGTCCAACTATATCAAGACACGTTGTGCTGCAGGCACCAAGCTTTCTCCACGCTCAATACTCGCCTTCCCGCCGCCCCCCCCCCCCCCCTTCTTACCGGACGAGGCCCTCGTCGCCTGCCCGCCCTCATGTATTCCACCCAGCCCAACGGCGCTGAGGGTGCGACCATCAATCCAGCGACCATCAACCCTGCCGCTCTCAACTCTGGTACGTCGAGTCGCTATTTCTTCTTGTAGTCTCCCCCTTCTCTGGCCCGCAGCTCTTCCCCGCGCCCCGTGTTCCAATGAACAATGAACCGAGTGGATCTGCCAGGGCTTCAACGATGCGCCGCACTTGACCTTTGCCGCCGGAGAGGCGTGCGCGCGCCCGTCGTAATGATGATGATGGCGGCCGTTGCCATCACGCCGCGTCGCGCATCAACCCGACGGCGCGGCCACGACGCGGCAACGCCCAACCGGCCCTCGGTCACATCATTCTGACCAAGCGGGCCGCGGCGGTGGCCCGTATATATAACCCCCATCGTCATCATGGGCTCGAGGCAGCGGGGCCTATAGCCACAGCCCAGGCGGGAACTACATCCCACTCGTCGTGCAGCGGTGCTAATGTGCGACTCATGAATGGACAGAACTAGCTGGTAACCCCAACGTACGGGGGCTCAAGCGCAGTCGCTCGCCGGAAACTTCGTCTTCCTACCAGCCGGTACGGGCTTCTGGAACACCCGGGGATGATGGTAAGTTGCGCTCAAGTTTCGTAACTCATGTGCAGCGGCTGTGGAGCCGCGCCTTACCTTAGTGGCGACGCGATTGCGATGTCAATGGCAAATCGAGGGCAGCACACACGCATGCACGGCACACGCTGGGCACGCTGTGATCCCAAAGATAAGATTCGCGTTACCTGCACCCGCTTGCCGCTACACACGGCTAGCTCTGGTCGCGCAGCAGCCACCTTGCCTGTCGTCGCATCCTTTTTCTCTGCAACCCCTCGTGGCCGGAGACATCGAGAGCACGCGCGCGCGCCGACCTTGCTGCCTTTCTTCCCCATCTCGTCCGTACGCGCGGGAACAGCTGCTAACCGGCGATTGCTATCACGTCACAGGTGCCGACAACCCGCGCAAGCGTGGACGCCCCATGAAGCCGCGATCCGCTGGTGGACTGCCCGAACCGCATCTCAACCAAGCACCAGCTTCGTCTCACATAATGCCGCCCGTCATGGCCCAACCCCAATCCATGACGCCGCAGACGCCGCAGACGCAGAACGCGCCTCTGCCCGGCCAGGCCGGCCAGTACACGCCTGCCCCGGCACCCCAAACCTCGCCCCCGCCCAAGACGACGCCGACAAAGAGCACGCTGAAGGCCTTGCCGACGGTGCGTGACCACACTACGGACCAGCTAGGGCCCGGCGGTGATGAGTACATTCCGCGCGAGGTCGACGAAGCCGGTGAGAAGAAGGTGCTGCCCAACGGCCAGTTGTTGGGCAACCGCGAGTACAGATGCCGGACCTTTTTGGTGCCCAACCGCGGCGACAAGCTTTTCATGCTTGCCACAGAGTGCGCTCGAGTCTTGGGCTACCGCGACTCGTACTTGCTATTTAACAAGAACAGATCGCTGTTTAAAATCATTGCCAACCAGGTGGAAAAGGATGACCTCGTCCAGCAAGAGATTCTGCCCTTCTCGTACAGGTCGCGACAGATCGCCATCGTCACGGCCCGTTCCATGTTTCGGCAATTCGGCAGCCGGGTCATCACCAGCGGCCGACGCGTCCGGGACGACTACTGGGAGGGCAAGGCCCGGAAGCAAGGCTTCACCGAGGCCGACCTGGCCGGGGAAAAAAGACCCGGTGCAGCCAAGGCGAGGGAAGCGGCGGCCGAGGCCAGCAACCACCCACCGCCACTGGTAGGAGGTCCCCAAGGCGAGATCGTCTACCACAACACCCCTGGACACTTCGGAGCGCCCCAGCCCCAGCTCGTTCAACCAGGTATGATAGGAGCGCCGCCAGGAAACCAGCCGAGAATGCCCATGATAACAGTAGGACCAGATCTGAATGACACCCGGACGAGAGACTACAGCAACTTCATTAAGGGCGGCCCTCGCCAGGAGATCACCGGCCCGGCCTACCAGGACCGCACGCAGTCCAGTCCGTTGACGGATATCCACGCGCAGGCGCACCACGCCGCCGAGTTCAACCGGTCGGTCAACCAGGGACGCGAGATGCGCGCCGACTTCATGAACACCATCTGGCGCCGGCCTCATGAGCAGCCGGCGCCCGCCCAGGCGCCTGTTGCCCAGAGTGATGCGGCGCTGCCGACCACCCGGCCCGGCCAGTCACCCCATGCAACTCCGGCCAGCATCCACCAGCCCTCGGCTATGGTGTCGAACCAGAGCCCGCAGATGATGATGACAGCTGCTCCCTACTCGCAGACGCTGCATTCCCAGCAGCAGCAGCAACAGCAGCAGCCCATGAGCCAGGCGCCCATGCGAGGTATGCCGCAGGCACCGACGCCTAAGCAGCAGTCGCGGGCCCCTAGCTTGCCCTCGGCCGGGCAGGGCAACATTCCACAGGCGGGAGCAGCTCCGTCCTACAACAACTACGGGGGCCAGGAGGCCATGTGGAGTCACCATCAGCAGCCACAGACACCGCAGCACTACCAGGGCTATACCACGCAGGCCCAGCAGTCGCCTCACCCGCAGCAGTCGCCCGCCCCTCAGTTGCGCCACCCGTCGAACCCCCCGCAGATGCAGCCTAACAACATGCAATACGCCGGCATGCCGAGCATGAACCAGAGCTATGGCAACCCGACGCAGGGCATGTACCCGCCGGAGCAGACACCCAGGCAGTTCATGCCTCAAAACCCGGGCAACTCGCCGGCCGTCACGCAAAGCTGGTCTCCCCAAACCTCGGCCGCCGGGACCTGGTGGGCCAACCAGCCTCAATGAAGCCGCCACTGTGGTCTGATGACTGGAGGGTAGCAGCCCAGGCCGCGCCCCTAGCCGCCGTTGCTGCGTGGATTTTCGGGGCCCATCTCAGGCGACCAAGCATCCACATTGGACGACGGTCGTTTCATTCACCATTCACGCACACAGCCCCACCGTTTTGTTTTGGAGCATTTGCATATACAAATTGATACCACTCCTAGTCCTTACCCGAGGGCTCGGCGATCCTTCTCCCCTCATTCGCGGCGCTCGGAAGCTCCTCGGCCCCGAACAGCCGTGCCCTGCCGGTCGCCGGTTTCTTGTCCGCCCTGTGGTGGTGTGTCGTCATTGCCGTCAGCAGGCCGACATCGACGATGGGCGGCTGCTCGATCCGTATGGTGGTGATGGAGGCTACGAGATCGGGGGGCTACGTTGACTTGTTCGTTCTCCGGTGGACATATACAACCAGGGTACATACGGCCGCTTGTGGTTTCCGTTGTTTCTTTCGCGGTGCATTGCTAGGCGGGGAGGCAATTGTACTTTGTTCTTTTTTCTTCTCCTCATCCTGTTTTCTGCACCCTCGTAACTTTGCTTGGCATTCCCTCGGTTTTGTTCTGTTTTTACCGTCCTGTCTCTTTTACTCGTTGATTCTGAGGAAGGGGATACCCCTGCGCAGCTTGGTAGCATTGGGGGAGTTTCTTTCGGTCTTGTCGTTGTGGGCTTCGTTCTGGCCCTTTTCCTCTCTGATTCCCCCTGTAGATGGCGCCCCCGGCCGACGAGGGGACAACTTGTGCTCACTGAGTGAGCTAGCGTGTGGCCCGGCTGCTTGTTTTTCGTGTAAGCAGACGGATGGGTTTGGGCTCACGGATTTGGGGGTTGGGACTTGCATATCCATGGGCGGGACTACCTGGGGTTGGACCGTTTTGCCCAGGCACCTTTGCTACTGCTATTGCCGTTTTTCGTTGCGTTGATTGACTCTGGCCGAAGGGGCATCTTACCGACCTCGCGCGATATGCATACGGATCCGCGCCGCGCATAATACCACTTACTCCCTCCCACTGCTGTATTGTACCACCACCCATGCAAAAGCTCGCGAGACGCTCGCGAGAAGCACGCCTATCCTGCCGCCCGGCCAGTGACAGGAATGGCAATAGACAAAAAAGGCCGTCATCAGTCAGGGCGGGGTCACACGCCTGCCGCATCAGATCATGGTCGAGATTGCGCCGTCCAAGGTTGCAGTCGCACCGAGGTCAGCTGCGGGTCGGTCAGACTGGCCCGGTTCGATGGGCGTCGAGGCGACACGCACTGGCCCTGCGCCTGACAATAAATTGTCCATAGAGGTACAATAGTGTGTTGGCCACGACGCCGCCATCTTCCTCTGAGCCGCCGGGACGTGCGGGAGGGCCGAACATCAGGCGATGCGGCCGCCGTGTGCGTACCGCGCCGGCCAGCGCCACAACTGAGCGCCTCTAGTGCGGAAGAAGGCCGACGATCACTTTGGTCTCTCTCCAACCTCCCCATGTCAGGTTCCGGGAAGGCTTGCCGAATGTAGCAGTTTCGTCCGGGGGAGTACCTACCGCGAACACGAAGAGCAACAGGGGCTCTCTTCTTTGCCCCCCTTCCCTCCCTGATGACGTGAGACCCGGGTTTTGGTGGCGGGCAAGACGGTGGCAGAGATGAATAATATCTGCCCCGGTGGAAATTCACTAGGCTTATTCCGCAAAAGTCCGTTCCACCGTTTGCTTACTATAGCATTGTGGAAGAAGTCGGCAGGTGAAGCGGAGGCAAACAAAATGACCCAGAATAAATGTGTGAGGGGAAAAGACGGTAGATCGCGAACGCCACTTCGCTACTCGCCCTCCGTCCTTGAAGCCATTCATCGGGTTTGGAATTCGGTAGCAATTCGGTAGCGGAAGCAAGGATCCCCACTGGGTACAAAACGCGCGGGTGTGGCTCGTTACTTGAACAAGGGGGGGATATGCCCAGGGGGGGGAGGTACATGAATGTGTGCGAGTGCGTGCGTGCGTGTGCGTCTATCCAACTCTCAGTGGCCATGTCGTTGGCGACATCTCGAGAAAGAGAGAGAGAGAGAGAGAGAGAGAGAGAGAGAGAGAGCATGGAGGGGAACTCTGCCGGAGGTGGTGTGGCGGCCCGCATATCGCCCGCCCGCATGGGCAACGAACACCCTTCTGGAAAATCGCAACCCTCCCCCCCTTTCCCTCCGAGGGCTCCGGGGTGCATGACGCGAGCCCCCCCCCCGGGGGTTGGGTGAGGTGGCCTGGTCGAAAAGACACGGACGGGGCCTGCGAGTACCGTAAAAAGCCCTCCCGCCACGGTGACCGGGTGCAAGATGGAATACGAGGTACTTGAGTTGGCCCAGGAATGGCCCGTCAGCCGTCACTTATTCATGCACGGTACTCAGCCAGATGGCCGCCCTCGACGAAACCCCAGGGCCCAAGCCAGGATGGGAGCTCGGCATCCCGGCCGCAGCCATGCAGGCGAGGGGGTGAGCTGCCCGATGTTCCTATATCACAAGTCCGTATAGCCCGCAGGCGTTAAGGGTAAAACCCGAGATAGAGGGCCTGTGCTGCACGATGGCGCGACCCTAACGCGTTCCCAGTCTCGGAGGCTCATGCCCTTGATCAGGCGCACAATCGGCACAAGCGGTGGGTGTTTGTGTTCGGAGAAGAAGGGGGCGATGAGTTATCCCAAAAGCAAACAGAGAATCGAGAATACACAGGAGTGATTAACGCCTTCCCACGAGTAGCAGCTTGCCGCCGTCCCGTACACGCCACCCGTCAGCACATGAACAGCCCCTTGTCGTCCTCGTCCCGCCTTTTTTGCAAAAACTCGGCAGCGGAATCACCCAGGCTCTCCTTGTTCGTGCTACCGCCGTTCGCCGAACTCTCGCCGTGCGTTGTGGTCCCCTCCTCAGTGATGGTCGTCAGGCTGGACGTGGACGGGGTCGGGGTCAGCGTCGGCGTCGGACTCGGGCTCGGCCGGTAGGGCGAGCCCCCGCCCGTGCCGGTGCGCGCGTCGTCGCCGTCGATGCCCAGCGTCATCTTGGACTCTTTTATGAGCTCCTTGGCCCGGCGCAAGCGCTCGTCCAGCTTCTCGGCCTTCCCCTGGCAGCGGCAGGCCACGGCGACGCGCGTCGTGATGAGCGGGTGCCCGCGCCGCAGTGTGCACGGCTCCCCCGACTCCCCGGCCCGGTATCTCCTCTGCGCGTCACATGGGCAGACTGGCTTCCGGGACCACGCCGAGTGGTTGCACGAGTAGACGACACGTCGGTAAAAGCACATGCTGCTGGCCCGCCGCTCTCGCCGGCTGGAGCTGGGGTTGCGGGCGAGTCCAAGGTTCCCCGGACGAGAAGCAGGTTCCGCGTGGGTTTTGTGTGGCGCAGTGCTCGGGGCAAATCGCGCGAACCATTGAGTTCGAGAGGGGGCATTGGGGGAGGACGAGGACCCGGCGCACCAGGCGGTGTTGACTATAACCGTGGTCCTCCCTTTGTCAACAAAGGACGGCCTGGCTCTGTGTCGCTGGCTTTGTTCAGAAGCGTGGTGTTTCCGTCTCCGGAGCATGTGCTGTCTTCCGGGCGGCCCCTGAATCTGCGTGATCCTCGAGCTCGCGGGCCACGCGAGTCGTCCAGAGGCATCGCCATGGTTCGATTGGTGCGGCAGAAGAGGCGCAAAGGGAAACCCGCGGATGGCGCCTCTGTGAGGTCGGGACTCCTGGGTTCGAACTCTCAACGAATCCCCGTGCGTACGTCACATGAGCCCCCCCCCCCTGTGCAGTGACGGCCGTCCGAAGGGGGCGGTGCCTTATGCCTTTTGCAGTTTGAAAGCCACGCAGCGCTCGACGTCGTCATAAGTCGACGCCCAAGAAAGGTTGTCTCGCGACGCGGCACCCGCTACGTGCGGCACCTCCTTCCCGATTCTCCGCAGGGTCCTGAGCAAAGTCGAGTCTGGCTGGTCGGCAATAACAACACCGCCGTCTACCCGCAGTAGACATTCGAGGTCGGTGATGGAGTCGCCAAAGTAAAACGACGCGCTCGTGGGCTGGGGCGCCATGCGCAGAATGGCATCCAGCGCGGCTAATTTGTCGCCCGAGTTGGTCAGAGTTTGGGCCTCGCCACCGTGGACGCCGCCGAGGCTAGGCCCGGCGATGGAACCGTCATCTTGGATACGGTTTGCGATGACGGTGACGCCGGGACAGTCGAGGGCGCCCTCGATAAAGGCCGAGGACCAGTTGACCGAGACCACCCAGACGCGCCAGCCTTCGCGCAGCCGGGCCTCGACAAACCGTCTGAACCCCTCGCGCAGCACAACGGCGCCGTCCTTGACAGCCTTGCGGCCGGCTTCCCGGAAGCGCTCGGGCGCGATGCCTCGGAATAGGCGACAGTCATGAATACGCTCCAGCGACCTCAGCTCCACGGCCTTCGCCTGGCGGAGGAATTCGACTTCCTGCTCGGGCCGCTCGCGCATGCTTTCTTCGACGTGATACTCGTCCACGTGGTGTTTGTATTCGTCCATGTACGCCCTCACAACCGAGTCCCATTCCTGCCGTAGATCGTGGCCCTCGTCGGCGCGGACGCCGAGGGCGTATTTGGCTACCTCGCCGATGGTGTCATGGACGGTGATGGTCCCGTCGAAGTCCAGGACGATGCTCATCTTCGAAGGCGTCGTGGGTCGTGCCGACGAGGAAGACGCTGCGGCATCCGACAGTAAATATATATCTTGCTGGTCAACCTACCGGAAGCTGCAATGTCGAAAGCAGCGCACTAGTAGCAGCAAGGAACGGAAAAGCAAATGCGGGGGTCGAGCAGAAGAGGCTGAGGACAACACGATGGCCAAAACGGAAGGAGGGGCACTTGTCTACGAATCGGGTCGAGGCATGAGTTTATAAAACCGGGATCCCAGTCGCTAACAACCTCTGCAGCCCTGAAACTGTGCAACAGCTGTTCAGTGTCACTTAGCCAAAACACCAGTTAGCTACCCATTGGTGATTCAGCTCCGAAGTTGCAGTTGATCATTGCACATGACAGTTGTGCCGGTGGTCTAATCGAGGTAACCTAACTGGTGGCACAACAGCCTGCCCCTCTATGATCACGTTATCGATGCAGCGATTGGGTTTATGCTACAAAATCGTGAAGTGAGGAGTGGGGAACGGGACGCCTGTGTCATTTGATTATCCGGCCCAAGGAGTAGAGCAAGAAACGCCTGTTTCGTGCTGACTATCCCGTCCAAGAAACATGGGGGGAAACGCTTCTGTCGTAACAATTATCCGGTCTCTCACCTGTACGAAAACAGCATTCTGCAGTGAGGTACACAAAGGAATTTGTGGAACGCAGGAAAAGGAGGTCCCTGTCACGACGGAAGTCCTGCTTAGTAGAATGCGCCTATGATGCTGTCGGTATGCAGGCAGAGAGATGTTTGCCATGATGCAGCCCGAGACACGATTAGTTATAGCCAGTAGGTAATATCAAGCATTCGAGTGGCTTCAACCGGAATTGCTGGTCCTACGGTACTGGAGCGAGGCTGAAGTCGGGCGGCCCCGAAAGGATGCTCGTGGGCATTGGGGGGGGGAGTGGTTTCATAGCATGCTGAAGCTGAGCCATTTGCCAAGTTGCCGTAGTTGCTATCGCCGCCGCTAAGCCTAGTAATGCTGCTATTGCCAGGCTTTTCGGGCCTGCTAGGCCTATCAAGCTCGCTGTGCCGCCTGCTGCTGCTGCGGCTACTACTGCTGCTACTACTGTTATTGCATCTGCCGTTAGGGACTGTGTTGCTGACAGGCGGCTGTCACGGCAGGATCGGCGCGGATATGAACTTGCGTAGGCGTATATCTCACACATTTCGCCATTTGAAAACCAGCAACGTCAGGCACGGGAGACGGCCTTGGCCGCCCATCGCTTCTTTCCGCACGACTTCTCCTTGATGGCTCGTGGCCGACTCTCGCCTTTGTCAAGCATAAGCAGTGCGTATTCGCCGCGGTCAGTGGCGTCTTTCCTTGCCCGTTGCTTGATATAATCCGGGAATATTCTACGTTAGTTCACGTCCTACTATGCCACTATTCCGGCCGTCGCTACGATACGGGCTGGTATTACTCAAGGTTGGCAGACGTCTTACTAACCAAACTAACATAGTTCCCAAGGTCTACGCGTCAAGACGTGTGGTATATATCATCCCACGTACACCTTTTCTCACTGCATGTATGCAAGCATACAGTCCTCACCGACATGCAGTGCGTAAACCCCGCTCCTGGTTGCTTCCAAATTCTGATTCGCAAAACCTGATTCGAAAGATTTGCGTTGGGTATCGTCTCTCACTCACTAGCCACGGTAAGCGCCAACATGCTATGCAATTGGCGGTACATCCTCCATCTCAATGTTATCGTCGTCGCCGTCAAAGTCGGAGTCGTCGCCGCCCATGTCACCTGGCGCCGTGCCCCCCTGGGCCATGTTGTCTGTACTTTGGAGCGACTTTTTGTAGACCTCGTTCAACTCCCAATGATTCGCAAACGGACCCGTCTTGTGCAAAGTGCCAATATTATCCAGGTTCTCGCGCAGCCACGCTTCGGGTTGGTTCAGTTGCTGCTTGAACGCCTTCATGGTCCAATACCTGTACTGGGTGAAGCAGGCGGCCAGTCTATCAAGCAGCTCGTGGCGATCCAGACGAGCAGCCCGCTCAGCCTGCGGCTTCTTGGCCTTGGCCTTGGCATCCGTAGTTTGCTGGCCTCCGAGTTAGTAAGGAAGTGAGCTCTGGGGCAAGGCATGGCACTTACGATGAAGCCTGACATCTTGGCATTGCCACTGAGGGTGCCTGCGTGGATGATGTTTTTGGTCATGGCCCTAGTGCCCGACATCATGCTGGTGGTGGCCTTTGGTAGCGCCGACTCGCTGTTGCGGACGGCTAGAAGATGCTTCGACTCGGCCGTGTTGGCGGGGTGGCAGTTCACTTCGTATTTGAACCTGCCGGCCAGCACTGTCTTCTTCGGAATGGCCTTTCGATAGTAAGGCTGGTATCGCTTGCGCCCGCCCTCCTGCTTGGCATTGTTGTTGTTGTTGTTGTTGTTGTTGTTGTTGTTTTGGTTCCGATTGAGCCGGTTGCGCAAGTGACCGGGGATGTTGCTGTTTGCGCCTTGCGCCTTGGACTTGAAGCCGGGCAGGTCTTGTTCGGTGAAGACGAAGGTGTTGAGGAGGTTCGTGTCGCGCATGTCGAAGTTGTACTCCTTCGGTATGGACTGGTGGGACTGGTTGCGACCATCGAGTAGCATGGCCATGCGCGTCCGTGTCTGGCCGTTCTTATCCGTCTCGGTCCATCGCCTCAACTTGCCGACTTCGACTTCCTCGCCCTCGTTCATTTGCGCCCAGGCCTCATACAGGTAAGCCGGCACGTGGGCCAGGAACAGGTTGCCGTTGGGGTCACCTGGGATGCTGGGGTCATAGAACTCGAGATCCCCAGCGTCCTCGTACAGGTCGTCGTCCGACATGACGGCGGGAGAGGCTGCAGCATCTTCAGGGTCGGGCTTGACAGCCGGCTCAGGCTTGACGGAAGCCATCGGCGGCAGCCGGCGGGGACGGGTCAAGGGCTGATTGGAGGGGTATAGGCGTTACAGTCGTGAGAACGGTGCCCTATTGACAGAGCTGGGACTCGGTGGTGTGTGGGATAGAGGAATGCGGTTGGAGGATTGGTGGATTAGTTGGTGGTTGGTTGCCTTACCAGCTAAGAAATGGATGATGAATGGAGAGGTCTACGGCCGAGCTGCCCATGCAAGAATGATGTACGAGGTACGGACCATCCATGTATGGGACCCAGAACCTTATTACCTAACGTGGAGTTCCAACCGGTGGCTGCAAGCGTCTCTCTGACCAACCAGAACGAGATTAGGCAGGTCAAAGGGGTGGCGTGTACGTAGTACTAGTTTGTCGGCAATGTCAAAACCTATTGCAACATTTGCTCAAGCGGGAGCAGCCAGGCTTGCAGAATCGAAAGCGATTCAGTAGGCAAGTGTTTTCTCTTCTTCTTTCTCAGTATTTTTTGTCTTTAGTATATAGAAACCCCCCCATGTCATTGGCATCTTATGTACTGAGGTTTCTCCCTGCCGGGGATCTTGTACCTCATGTGCTTAAAATGCAACTTGTTGCTGCACGCCCAAGCACGTTCCTCCAAACCCGCCAGATCAGATGCAGTAGACCAGAAGTTCCAGGGTTCTTAGGTAAACTATGCAATTACTCATTATTTCGAATGTCCAACCAAACATTCAGGACCAAAAGAGGTCTGAAAACTGTTGCTACCGGTTGACGACAAGTCCCCAGGAAAAGTACATCTTGAGGTCCATAGTAAGGAATGCTTAAAGTACCCTTGTACCTAAAGTACCGACATATGTACCGTACATAAGGTGTGCCCTCTCCCATTTATCTACCGCCAACCCCACTTCGACCAAACGCGGCTCCGGCCTACTCTTCCAAACTCTCATCATTTATTCTTCTTCCTTCCACTCCCTGACGCAACGCAAAAACCACTCAGACACTACCACACACGCCACCATCGCTCATCCCGTCTCTAGGTATTATCTTAAGTCCCAAAAAGCCACATCAGATACCATGGCGACTGCCGAGGAGCAAGAGCTCATGGCTCGCATCGGTAATCTCGCCGGCCGCATCAACCGCCACAAAGCCGAGCAGAACGGCCATCCATCGCCCGCTCAACCTCGTACGTCGCCACCGCTTTCATTCTCGACCGCGCCCGGTACTCCCGTTGACCCCCAAACCGCCCCAGATTCCACCTACCCTTCGCGGGGCTCCTACCGTATCGGGCCGTACCCTTCGCGTGGTTATCGCGGTGGCCGCGGCCGCGGCGCTCCAACCTATCGCAACCGGACTCTAGTCCTCAACGGCCAGCCCAGACAAGCCACTACAAACGCAAGTGCGGGCGCGAGCGCAAGCACGAGCACGAGTAGCGAGGCCAATCTCCCCATTACAACCCCCCCAGGGTCCTCCTGGGTCGCAAGGACCGATCGCCACATGCAGTTGATCAACAGCAGTGTCTACGAGAAGGAGTCCCAGAACCGCGCTGCCGCCATTGAACAGACGCTGCGCCAGAAGCAGCTGCAGAAGAACCTGGAAGAAAGAAACCGCGTATCCAACTATTTGAACCGCGCCTCGACTGCTGTCGGCCCAGCTTCCTCGAGCAACCCCTCCAACCCCCCGCAGTACGAGCTGGTTGTCGATGGCATCCGCTTTCATGTCATACGACAGGGCAGCAAGCTTGTCCGTGTTCCGGGTACGTACTCGGTGTGCTTGTTGACGCATCCTCTCCGACTGCTAACCGTGTTGACTCCAGGTGACACCAACTCGACTTCGACTACGCCCAGGGTGGCCATCGTTGGCGGCGTCAAGTTCTACCGCACCAGAAACGGAAACCTTGTCCGGCACGGCATCGCCAAAGCGCAACGGTACGTCGGCAGGCCTGCTCGGTATCATGTGCTGACACAACACAGGATGGCTGGGGGAATCAAGAAGGTCGACGAGCCGTGCAAGACCTTCTCATGGACTGGTATTTTCTTCTCCAAAACGATTTGCGATGTCGCCAATCTTGCGCTTTCCTGCAGGCTATGGTGCGGTAAGAACCCCTGGCTCGCGTACTGACTCATTCGTGTAGGTTCCTGCCTGAAGGGCCCCCAGTGCCGATATACACACGACCCTGCCAAGGTGGCCGTCTGCCGCGACTGGCTCCTCAAGGACAAATGCCAAAAAGGCGATGCCTGCGACCTCTCGCACGAGGCAACCGAAGAGCGCATGCCGCTCTGCCTGCACTTTGCCAACGGCAACTGCAGGAAAGAGAACTGCCCCTACACCCATGCTGAGCATTCCCAAGCTGACCCAGTCTGCCGTGCTTTTGGCTTCTGTGGCTGGTGCAGCAGAGGAGCCAAGTGCCCAGACCGCCACGTCTTCGAGTGCCCTGATTTTAGTAACACTGGCGTATGTAAGACGCGAGGCTGCAAGTACCTCCACAGAGAGCGGGCCAGCATGATGCGCAAGGCCGGCAACAGGGATGCCGCGGCCGGGGACGAGGAGGCTAGTGACTTGTCCAGCGACGAGGGTGGCGCCAGCGACGACCTAGATTCCGATGAAGTAGAGGAGTTCATCGGCAAAGATGAGACAGATGGTCTCGATTTTGCTGCTCAGAACGACTACATCGGCTTCTAGCCGGCTTGGCCTACTAACTATATAGGTCTTGACTGCTGGCGGTTTGTTGGGGCATCCCAGTACCGCTCCCCTTAACGTACGTGGCTCACCCATCACCGGCAGCATCTTCGCTGCCGGTGGGGACCGCAGGTGCGATGCGACATCTTGTTGGCGTTTGAGGCGTTGCCTTTGCCGTACAGCTTGCGTGATACCCCTGTGGCGATACGATTCGATTGGTTGTCATCTTGGAGAGTAGTACGCTCGCGGGCGATTCAAGAAGAAAGAAGTTGCGAAGACAGTCAATACAAGAAGATGAATCGAGCACCGCATTCATGAATTGGTGAAACATCCGAGTATCGGAGCAGCGCCTATCCCTGGTGGGCGCGCTACAAGGTACGTAAGTGGTAGGTACTCATAAAGGCATAGTGCGTGAATGGTATCTGCTCTGCATTCATGACGTGCGCAAGGCCACGCTCTTTTTGCTGTTAAGTGTTTTTTTAACAGGATGCCCGTTGTACGAATCGACATGACGCTTCATTTATACGAGCTGTGCATCTGTCACCTGGACCAGCATGCTTTCTTCCGTGGATACGTTGTAGCTGAGGGAATGCCACGGCTCGGTAGGGTTTGCCAACTGGAAGTGTACGGCGTACACCTATCTGCCTTCGGCTGGCGAGGTCGGGTCTACGGCATAGGACAGAAATGGAGGGAAGGGGGCCGGGGCACAGTTTCCTATTCCTGACATCCAGGGATAGGGAGGATAGGGAGGATAGGGAGGATAGGGAGGATAGGGAGGATAGGGAGGATAGGGAGGATAGGAAGGATAGGGAGGATAGGGAGGATAGGGAGGATAGGGAGGATAGGGAGGATAGGGAGGATAGGGAGGATAGGGAGGATAGGGATAGGGAGGATAGGGAGGGGTAAAAGAACGAGGAGTACTGACGCAGATAAGAGATCTTGCGGGCCTCATCGAAGGAGATGGTGGTGCCGGCACGGCCGGCCCGGATCACGTCGGCAATCTCATGCTTGAGCCAGTTGTAGACGCACGGGCAGGTGACGATGTGCAGGTTGGTGGTCCGCAGGGCGCTCGCCGTCGTTTCCAACCCCGCGATGATCATGAAGAGCGCCTCAGACTCGCACCCGTCTTGGCTGAGCCCGTGGTGGATAAAGGCGCCCTGTTCAGCCTGTTAGCCTCTGGCATCCCCATGCAAAGCCCGCCAATGGAGAGCTATGCCGGCCCTCCCCGTCGTTATCCTCGGGTATAGGAAAAGAAAGGGGGAAGGGGAGGGGAAGGGGGGCCATACGATCATGTTCTTCAGTGCCTCGGCATCGGGCCCAAAGCGGTCATCCACCGCCTTCTTGGCCACCTTTCATTATCCAGCTGTTAGCATGCGTCCTGCCCGTACTTCTGACCGTGAAGATAGGGGGAATGGGAATCACTCCGTACCACATGAGTCTTCCCATGCCGATCGGGTCGGTTGGCTTAGGATCGAACCAACGCAGAAACTTGTTTGAGAACATAATGTTTCGGATCCAAGGCACATCCATCGTCATGGCGAGGCGGGGCCAGAACTTGCGGATGCTGTAAAGGAAACCGTACAAGTCTTCGTCTGTCTTCATGTAGTCAAACTCCTTGCCGAAGGCCACCTTGGTGATGACCTTCTTAGTGAAGAAGCTGGTCATGTCGGCAAGGTCGAACAACCGGCTCTGCGGCGGCTGACCGGCAGCCGGGGCCGCTACGACGTACTTGTCCCGGATGACGCGGAACAGGGTGGCAACCTGCTTGGCGACGCCAGGCTCGAGGGCGGACGTCTGGCGGCCACCGCAGGCGCCGGAAGTCCTGGCTTTGGCCCGGTCGTGCTCGCGGACGTCCAGCATGGTGAACATGTTGTGGCGGTAGGGGTTGGACTGCACTAAGTTACAAGCCGTCCCGGCCATAGGCGCTGCGGGCGCCGGCCATGTGGCGAAGGAGCTCCGGATCGTCCGTCGTCAGTTCGTTGGGGCGGACGCGGACCAGCGACGATCCGTACTGTTTGTTGAGGTCGCGGTAAATAAGGGCCTGGCGTCCGCTGAAGGCCATGCGCGCCAGCCACGCATAGGAGAACGTGGTGACCCATGGCCCGAGTACGAACGGAGCCGGAACCAGCTCCGCACCGCCAATACCACGTAGGAGACGACCAACAGCCCCGGGGCGAGCAGACGGTAGTAGCCCACTGGCCCGGCGGGGATTCATTGACTTGCTAGGAAAGCCACAGGGATATGAAAGTACTAGGCGGATGGGATCAGCAGAAACAGGGAAGCAAAAGGGGTTGAGGGATGAAGAATATGAAGGTGTAACTCCAAGCGGCTCGGGGGGCATGGTTGTTTACCTACATATATATATAAATCATACACACCAAATCTTTCTGTACGTGCGGTGAGACCTTCGCTGGTTGATCTCATACCTGGGCTGCTCCCTAGAATCAACCATCCCATAGACAGTGTTATCTGGTCGCTCCACTACCCCTGCACTCTAATGTTGCATGTCACAGTAACGCACACGACAATAGCGGCACGGCGGTACAGCGGGACGGGCGTTCCCTGCCCCGCTCCAATACATACCATACAGTGGTAAAGGTGGTACATCTCATTAAACCAAGTTTCTCAGATAACATGGCCCGGCATGCATTGTATAGTCGGGCAACCTGTCTCACGCAGCCCCGTCGACATTGGCTAGTCGAGCCACCCTCGGCGAGGAGCAGCAGCCGCCCTGCATTGTCGACAAGGGTCTCGATCGTAAGTGACGTGTGTACTAGTACGCGGCAAGGAGGACAGCAGCCCCTTTACAAAGTGGAATTTCACCTGGGTAGGCGCATAACTGAACAACGTCCAAGAACAATTTGCCTTCAAAATCCTGCGAAAAGGTAGACATGGGAGTAGAGAACATCACCACGGCATATTCAGCGAATGTCGGTAAGGGAACTGGACGCAGGGATGGCGCGTTAATGACTCCAGCCTCGAAAATCGTCCACAAACCGCACGGCTGCTGACAGGTATTTCTCGCGCACATCGCCCCAAGTGCTCGCTGCCTCCTTCATCGCGCGGACGGCTTGGTGATTTGTTAGGTGTGAATCCAGTTCCGTTGGCTAGGGGTTATAGCTTACCTTTGACGAAGTGAGCATCCGTGCTATAGGGGCCACTGAGGGCCTGGTGTTCAACGTAGTCCCATTGCTTCCCTGTTACGTCACCGGGACGGATATTGTGGAAGTCGATGTTTGGTCTCAACTCGACAAGATAAACAGCGATGGCCAGGAGCCACCACTGACGCACCAAGCTGATGTGGTACCTTTCGGGAATCCGAGGGAGCAAGATCCGGACGGCGTGGCTTGTTGTGAGAACATGGCACACGAAAAAGTTGTACGAGTGCGTGCCAGGAGGGACAGAGGCTACCAGGAAGGCAACGGCAGCTTCTTGCGAGGCCTGGAACTGTTTCACTGGGTCGTCGAATGTCCACGCATTCCAATACTCCAGCACAAGGTCCTCGTGCTTCTCAAATAAGGCATCAAAGTTGGCAAGCCCCGGCTCTTTGAACATGCCGTCGAGGCGCTTGTCGTTCCTCATCTTCTCAAACAGCTCAAGGGGGGAATTCGACGTGAACGGCGCTGGCTTGGTGTAGGACAGGTCGGCCATGTACTTGTACAGGAAGTTGTGCTGTACGGCTGCTAGGGCCAGGGCCTCCATGGCCACTACCTGATTCTCCATCTCAAAAGCGTAACCCAGATGGATCAAGGGGTGACCAACTACGGAGCATCAGCAAATCGATATCGGATAGGGCCCGGAGAAGAAGAAGGTGGACGTACGGCCGCCGATGAGCCCGTGCAACAGCGGTTTTTCGCCCTCGAACATGTAATGATGGACTACCTTGGACCAATCGTAGCCGTGGTCCATGGCTAGACGGTCCTCGAAGAAGTCGACGTAGGCCCGCTGGTATCGCTTGTTTCCCAGGAAGTCCTGCCAGTCGTCCCGGGTGATCTCGGCGGGCGACGGCTCCCAGGGCTCCAGTTCACGGGCCTCGACATCGTAGATGTGCTGCAGCTGGTTCTCATTCGCCCCCAGGATATATGCCGAGCTCAGAATATGGGGCAAGTGATTGTCATACTGCAGGTTGTGGTAGACAACGGAATGGTTTACGTGATTGGCCCTCAGCAGGTGCTTCAAAGTCCTTGACCGTTTGTCGGCGAGCGCGCCAGACTCCACATTGTATACCGGAACTGGTGGGATGGCGATGGACCGGTGCCGGCCGCCGCCGCCCACGAGCTGGTTGACGACGGGGATGTAGGAGAGCAAGGATGCCATGGCTGCAATTATCCTTACCGAGCCGCTTCGGCACGCAGATAGTTTGACTGGAATAGATGACCGTGTTCAGAAAGACAATGAACGGCCGGGCGAACGGAGACGAAACGTTACTAGGTCATTCGGGCTTTCTTGTTGGGACGAGATGGGTCCATTCGTTCAATACGGGGACAGGGCTGGACTCGATGTCATTCCATCCCCAAATGCCTGGGATGTCTGCTGCGGGAAAGCCATCTCAAATTGGCTAGCGGGGCCAAGATATATATGGGGCAATCCACCCCTGGGTTTTGCCGCAAAGAGCTCTGGCTGAGCTCTCCCAGTGTTTGTACAATTCCTCTTTCACACCAAACAAACGCGCCGCCCAACCTCGACATGTCGTCCCTAGGTCGCGTACTCATCTATGCGGAGCTGCTATCCAACATTCGGCAGATATCTGTGGGATGTTCGCTGCCGTCGGCGTGCTCACCAGAGACGACGGCATCTGTGTCCGACGATGGTTTGACCATGACTATCCGGCACCAGTGTGCTGAAAGCTCGGTGCGGCTGCCCGGTAGAGTGAACGCACCGCTGACTCTGCCCATGCCTGACAGAGGCACCCCGGATCTGGCATGGAGACTGCCTCTCGCGGCGCCCGGCTCGCCCGCTGGTCCTGTTTCTGGAGATGGCCAGGCAGCGCCGTGGTCGGCCCAGGACATCAGACCAAACTCTGTACTGCGCTGCCGAGCGTGCCGGGCCGTGATTGTGCCGGAAGGCGCCATAGCGGTATGGAAAGATCTCCCTAGCGAGAACTGGGCCGAGATGATGGAGTTCTGGCACTGCCATAAGCCTCACGACCACGGCCAAGGCGACCACGACCATCTTGACTCCAAGGGCTATGGCGCCAACTCCAGACTCGCAGGCCAAACAGGCGTTGGCCTTGTCGACCTTGCCTCCTTCTTGTTCTCCAGGTCCGATTGCCGCGGCCTTGCTGTAAGTACGGATGCCATACCCAAAGCCCCGCCTCACAATCCGCGACATGGGTGTATAGAAGGTGGCCAAACCAGCGTCATCGCATTTCAGTGGCGAGGTCACCGATACTCACACCCGAGATTGATTCATGCTTCCATTCTTGCGGCTTGCCGTCGCAGAACCCGGCTCTTGGAGCCAAGGGTTCAGCCTCGACTTGCCTGGAATCGTCCCTTTGTCTTACCGAGACTCCCTTGGACGTGGGACTCTCGAAACATGCAAAAGGTTACATTTCGCCACCGTAGCACACCCGTACCTTCAATAGAATCCATACCCACATCAAGCACAGAGAAAATGCTGTAACATACGTGCGCCTATGACATATATCTAACTCGGTCTGTAACAGTCAACGCCAACATCATCCTCACCCGAGGCGGACCAGGACTCTAGAGCTGAAGAGAACGGCGCCGTCCTTCGCCGGGGCGACAGCGATGTCATACCAAGTGTCACCCGGAAATACGGCGCACCTGTTTACTGCAGGGAATGCCGCACCGAGCTGGGAGTAGCCCATGATGAGACTTCATCCGCTACATTGTATAAGTGGCAACTTTGCATCGATGGCCCCGCGGACCCCTTAACACCACGTCCGCCCCAACCCAGTCTCGCTAATTGCGTCAGCTCAATGCTTATGGCGACCCTATCCCGGTCGGGCTGCTCCAAGTCTGTCATCGTGCCTGCAGGAGCTCACCCGTCATCCGCATCGTCGCAACTGCTGCATATATGGCTCTTCAACAACAACATCATCTTCTCGACAACCGAGACAGCGACGGATGATGGTGCCGTCGCGGCCGCCGTACCTGCCGTCAAGGTCCTCCACCGGATGGTGACCAAGGCCGAGGCGGACAGAATGGTCGAATCCATGACTTCGGACGTGCAGGAAATTACTCTTCCGGATATAGCGACAGCGCAACTTCGGCAACTGCTAGAAAAAAGCAACAAGTTTCTGCCCGAGGCGGACAGGCGTTTCAAGGAGTGGACGGTTGGGCTACTCGAAAAGTGGACTGGGAATGGTGGCTGATCAAGAATAGCACCAGCAGTGAGGACATTCCGGGTTTCCTACATAAGGCTTAGTATACCGACGTTACGAAAATGATATCACAGCTGGGACCTTTGCTCCCTCCCCCGGACTGCCGACGGGGATTTCTCTAGATTGCGACGCTGTGAATTTCCTGCCTGGTCTTCGACGTGAAATGCAAGCTGCCGCTGTATCGTGGTATTGATCTCGAGATAAACCGATGAGCACCCTCCTCCCGAGCCGTCCAGATCATGTCACACGATACAGAGGCGGCAGTGTTTAATTTCAAGAAGATTTCTTCTTTAGACTAATGCACAGGGTGTCATATGAACACGGGATGGGGAACAAAGGGAACTTGTTCTTTGCTTCTTCGGGACACGCACTCCACCGTCTATTAGTTCTTGGCGGAGACGATACCTGCAAGTGGGATTAGCGACATGGCTATCGGAGCGCTCGGGGGGTCAACATACGCTCAACATCGGCCACGCTCTGCTGGAGGATCTGCTGCAGGACCTTGGGGTTCTCCAGCTCCTTCTTGACCTTGGCGATGACGTTCTCGGCCAGCTCCTTCTGCTGGCGCGCCTTGACCTGGCCCTCGTAGCGCACCCACGAGTCCAGAACGGACTTCGCCTCGCCAGCCAGGGCCGTGGTCTGCTCCAGCTCGTAGGCCTTGGCCTCGAGCTCAGCGGTCTCCTTGGAGACGGCGAACAGGGCCTTGGTGGTGTCGATGACGCCACCCATCTGCTGGACGTGGTCGATGCGGTCCTTGACGGCCTGGGTGTGGTCGGCACGGGCGGCGTTCAGGATGTTCTTGATCTTGTTGTTCTGGGCATCGGCCCACTCCGTGTACATGGGGCCACCGAACTTGATGAGAGCACCCCAGACGCTGAGCAAGCAGAATGCGACCACCGACTCCTCGTTGACAATGTAGTACTCGCTGCTGATGGCGTAGACGGACAGACCGGCGGCCGACGACAGGATGGCCGTCTTGGAGATCATCGAGTTGCCGGGGAGCGAGTCGAGGATGGACTGGGCCTTGGTCTTGGGGTCGGGCTTCGAGGGTACGTTGGAGGCATGGCGGTTTGCGCTGACCGAGGCCAAGGCCGGCAGGGTTCGCGAGGAGACGGCAGGTCGGAGGCGGGCAGCCCCTACAGCGCTGTGTGAGCTCGCGGCGACCCAATTGGCCCACTACCATCTGGGAGCGCCAGCGATCGACTTACCGAAGGCGGTTCTAGCCAAGCGGGAGGCCATTGTGAGCTGGGGATATGCGGGTGAAGGTGGGCGGAAGGGAATATCAAATTGCTGAGCTGAGGCTATTTTCACCAAGTTCAAATCTTGGTCCACTTGAGTTGGTCTCCAGCTTGCAAGAGCTCCGGCTCTTCGTCGAGGCCGAGTGACAGCCGACCCGCCAGTCCCAACAGGTCCTGGCAGCTGGTGCCAGCCCCGCTTCTTCTCAGCCTTGCAATGCGTGCCCCGCTGTAATTTTGGCCAGACAAAATTTCCAGATAGCCTCGCCAATTTTTGTTCCTCTGGCCGTGCTCAACCTTCTGCGAGCACGACGCCCCCCAGCTGTACCATGCCGAGCAAAACGTCCGAGGTCCCTCTTAAGAGGAAGCGCTCCAAGGTCCAGGAGACACCACAGAAGCGCGCCCGCTCCGACAACGGCAGCAGCGATGACGATGCCGATGACGGCGCCCAGGCCGAGATCCTGCTCCTGGAGGCCGAGATCCTCGAGTCGAAGAAGCACTACAACAACATCACCAAACTGCTAGACCTCGCTCGGGAGGGCATACATGATGAAGAGGCGCTGCTGCCAACAGTTGCCCTCTGCAGGGTCTTCCTACGCCTCCTCGCCCAGGGAAGCATGTCACGGAAGCCCGACCAGTCTGAGAAGGAGATTGTCGTCATCCAGTGGCTCAAAGACAGGCTGGCTGAATACAAGAAAATACTCACCTTGTTGCTCGGCTCGCCGTCTGCATCAACCGCTTTGACCTTGGCCATGCGCATCTTGAAGTCAGAGGGACAGTACTTGAGCACCAAGGAAGAGTACAGCTTTCCCAGCAACTTCCTGAAAGACATAATGCGGTCGTTATTGCTCGACGCGTCATCCGACGTACGGCAAGAGTTCTGCGAGAACTACCTGGGTGAATTCTGCGATGTACGGTTTTACGCATTCAAGGCCATCAAGGAGGTCCTCGGCAATCACGAGTTGTTTGACGGCATGGACGAAGAGAACGTGTTCCAGAGCGGATACGACATTATGTCCTTCTTCGAGGACGTCCCAGACTCACCCGAGGATATGGGCGAGTTCTACCTCGAGAAGCCGAAGAAGAAGAACCACCCTGTCAACTCCCTGACGCAGCAGAAAAGGCAAGGTCAAGAAGCGTGGCTTGCCCTGCTAGGCGTCGGCCCCAACAAAGAGCAGAGGAAACAGGTGCTTCACATCATGACAAGGTCTATCGCTCCGTGGTTTTCGAGGCCAGAACTCCTCGCCGACTTTTTGACCGACTCCTACAATTCAGGAGGGAGCATTTCCCTGCTCGCCTTGTCCGGTGTTTTCTACCTCATCCAGAACCGGAACCTGGACTACCCCTCTTTCTATCAGAAGCTATATTCTCTGCTGGACGCCGAGGTGCTGCACTCGAAACACAGGTCCCGGTTCCTACGACTTCTCGATACGTTCCTTGCCTCCACGCATCTGCCGGCTGTCATGGTCGCGAGCTTCATCAAGCGGCTCGCTAGGTTGGCTCTGAACGCACCCCCAGCCGCCATCGTGGCCATCATACCATGGTTTTATAACCTGTTCAGGCGGCACCCTCTTACCACCTTCATGTTGCACCGCGAACTGAGAACCAAGGAGGAGAAGGCACTGGTCGATAGCGAGGGCTTTAGCGACCCCTTCATTGCCGACGAGATAGACCCGATGGAGACCCGCGCCATTGACAGCTGCTTATGGGAGCTTGTGCAGCTCCAGTCCCACTACCACCCTAACATTGCGACCATCGCGAAGATCATATCCGAGCAGTTCACTAAGCAGTCGTACAATGTCGAGGACTTCCTTGACCACTCGTACAGCAGTGTAAGCCACGGCAATCAACTGAACCTGTAGTCTGCGTTTCGGCGTTTTGCTAACTTTCCCTTTAGTTGCTCGAGGCCGAGTTCACGAAACAAATCAGGAAACCGCCCGTTGTAGAATTCATGATACCCAAGAAGATCTTCTTGTCACATGAGGCGGGATCTGAAGAGCAGAACGGTCTTCTTACGAAATTGTGGGACTTCGAATAGGCAGTCAGCACCATCTGACAAGATCCACATCGTGGCCCGGCTACGCCATTCGAAGGATTGATCCCTCGTCATCGGAGGCGGGAGGGACTCCAACCGACTCAGCTGCCAGCCACGCACGCCACCTTCTGTTGGTAATCGAGGAAGTATGGTTTGCGTCCTGCGTTGCTGAGAGGCACGTGCCAAAGTCGAGGAGGGGCTGTAATACGAGTTTATCATTATGAGCGACACACAGCGTTTGGATTTCCTGGGTTTCGATGGATCCGCGACGTCAACGAGTTTGCGGAGGTGAAGGGGCCTTGGGTCCCCTCACCTCGCAGAGGTCGTATGATCCGAGCTCATGCCATCGAATGGGTAACCACGCCATCTACCGGCGTCTTCCCAAGTACTCGGGTGGCTGCCAAGTGCGTTATGATGTGCTGCTGTCGACGGCACGTCACGCAGCGCTGGCAGTGCCCAACAGGAGGTATCAGGAATACGCATTCCGGGCGTTGTAGTTGTTGGCTCGCCTGCTTCGCCACCCTCCGGCACAGTCAGACATGCCCAAAATACTTTACCTCAGGTCTGAGGGCGTAACGCAGACGGCAAGTGGGCGTTGGTTGGTAGTGATAAGTGTTTCAGAAAAGCTCGTCCTCCCAGCATCGACTGGTCATAATTCAAAACAAAGGATCCCGCTGCCGATCTTGCATCTCCCTGTACCATGGATGCTTGCCGTGGTCCCCGTTTAGACTGTCCGGGTTCCCGATCCGGATCTTGGGATAGCCTTCACCGCCATATCACGATACTGGGGCTGGGGCGTCCTGAACCACAGCAAAAGCCGGTTGCGGTTAGCTCAGCAAACCTTGGACCGACCCAAGTGGCGGTCGATGGGGCTAAGATGGCTTCTGGAACGTCTCTTGACGTCGGTTCTGGGTCGCGCTCGCGGCAGACTGACCGGCGCCATGGTGAGCAGTGGCGATGGGTAGGAGCTCGGGAGCAGGGGCTCTTTGCAAACTTGGACTTTCGCGAGGGGCCTGCCGAAGGTAGGCCGTGAAGTCGGCCCTGGAATCATACGTGATGTCACGCCACGGCATCGAGGCCGTCGGGTACCTTGCTGGCGCAGTAGCTCTACTGCAGGCAAAAGGCAAGCAGGCGGCCGTGGGGGAACACAAGAATCGGAGGGACACGAAAATCCTGTGGCTGGGAGAAAAGACACAGCGCGGCTGCGATGGCAGCAGCAGCAGCAAGATTGGCACGCACACACACATTCACAAACACACACCCGCACCCGCACGCAGCACACATACACATCATGCATCCCTGGGGCTGTTTCTCTCTTGCCCTCCCCAGACGCCGGGAAGGCAAGCCAGAGAGAGCTGACCCCGCCGGGCCCAGCTGGGATATGCGTGTATGGTGATGTGCGTGTTTGCCTGTCCTTCCCCATTCCTTGCCTACCTGCCCACTCCCAAGTACGAGCCGGCAAAGCTGGTTGGCAAGCCGAGCACGTAGGTTCCCATGTCGTACGGATCCGCCGCTACTTTACCCGCGTCTCTATGGAGGCTTCACGCAGCGATTTTCGGCGCACCTGCACCTCGAAGGGGGAGCCTCCCCTCCCCTCGCGACGGCGACTGCGAGCCGTCCATCCTCATCCGCGTTGCCGCTGGTTCTGGGGGCCCCTCCCCTCGTTCCCACTCCCCGTTTGGGATGGCCGGGATTGGCCTCTTCGCGCTGGCCGAGGCCAGTCATGTCGCACGCTGTCTGGCTACCAAATTGTTGTGAGGGTGAGGGGCCCACGACAGACATGCACCTAGGAAGCTTCCGGAGCTCCACCCTGAGCGGGCGACAGCCATATACGATGAAGAGAAAAAAAAAACTGTAGAGAGCAGAGGTTTGGAGAGACAGTCACCGCCTCTGTTTGGTTCGAATGAAACGAAGGCACGCGTCCCGTTCGGAACCCCCATGCTGGCGCATGAGTCGAGCCGCGGATGAGCAGCAGAGGCGCTGGAGCCGCAGCGACGAGAGCAAACCATTGCTTGCCGGAGCGGGCCATGAAGGGTCATGGTAGCGGGGTCAGAAGCGGCTCTAGAGGTGCATCAGGAAAAGTCCAATGCCGCGACTATGGGACAGCAACCGGGGGGACCTACAGACAGCAGCGCTGCTCTGGAGCCCGAGGCGTTATCGCGGCGACGGCCTGCGTTCGCGCTGCGCTTGCCGCAATGCGCTGACCCTCGAGCTCAACCACCTCCACGGCACCCGGTGCTTCGGCTTGTCGCGGGAAATTCGTGAATAGTCTCCCTGGATGTAGCTGTCGTATAGGAAATGCCCACCCGCTCCACCGTAGAAAGAGGGGGCGGCCGGCGCGCGCGCTCAGCCCACGTACTGTGTATGGTGGACGGAAGGGTTCCGACGCCGATGTGGTTAGAGACCCGCGACGAGACGGAACGCCTGGCCCCATCTGCATAATAGGCTCACGAATGCTGGTCCGGTTCTGCGACGGCCATGCGAGAGCCGGTCCAGCTTGGCCGGACTCTGGGGGCCTCGAGCTGGGTGCCACGAAGCATTGAGCATGGCGCGCCATTCAAGGATCGACGTGCCGGCGTCGCTTCTGCGCCACAGGAACCGCCTAACCACACCTCGCCCGGACAGCCGGACGGCCGGGCTGTAGCGACGAGATTGCCCGTTGTTTGATCAGCCCTATTCACTAACCGTCTAGCGCGTGTTTGCTGGCCGTAGGGCGTCGCGCCCGGGTGCCGGGAGCCAGGACAGTGCATTTGCGGCCAGGCTATGAATAGAGACAGCACGCGCCCCCGGGGCTCGGCTCGGGGGGGGGAGGCGCCAAAGGAGGAGGCGCCTATGCGAGTATCCGGTCCCGGCCAGCGGCGTGTTTCTGCTCAGCATCTGACTACAGGGACAGGAAATCAAAGGAGCGGCCGGCACGTACTACTGACCAGTAACAAAGGCTCTAGAGCCCGCCTGGAAGTTGGATTGATAGCGATCCGGCACGCCATAATGAGCGGTTTGCGGGCGAGCGGCAAGGCTGAGCACATCCTACGAAGCCCGCTCCTGAGGCTCGGGTGGTCTCATCGCATGATAGTGCCGTCTCATCCCATGATGGATACTTAGGTAAGTACTTTAGTCAGCACGATTTTACTCCGTACTGCTGGTGGCGCGCACTGGCCAGGCAAACGAGATCGCTGCTTTTTCCGGGCTCGAGTTCAATCGCCGTGCTCCAGTCGGCGGTGTGGGCGGGCGCACGGTTGCCAACCCAACCCGTTCGGGAGCGACCACATTCCTTTGGGAATGGCGGCAGGCGCTGTCAGCGCCTCCCTCCAACGAGGGCGCCCAGCAAACATACGAATCCAGCCAAGACCGTCCGGGAACGCCAGAGGAGGAGCCATCGACCGTACTCAGCTCCTCTTTCGCCGGCCATTCAGAGGGCGCGGCGGCGGATCACGCTCGTCGCAAGTGTGACGGGCCGCAGAAACGGCCGGCCCGCCGCTGTCGCGTCCAGCCAACCAGCCCAGTCGGACGGTGGTGTGGTTCGTGCCCAACGCTGCGCGCGCTCGCCATCGACGCTGCCATGGCCGGTCCGCTCATCCAATGGCCGCGCCTGCCCTCGTCTCGGTTTGGCACTTGCAAACGACTAGTTCGGGCGGTGAGGGAGGAAGACCAGCAGCGCAGCAGCGCAGCAGCGCACGCAACCCTCCAGGTCGCCCGCCCACCTGCCACCGGCCACACGGCGTGGCTTCCTGTCTTCCCCGTCGCCCTGCCACGGCGCGTCATCAACGGGCGCCCGAGCCCGAGCCCGAGCCCGTGGGCCAAGCTTGGGGGTCTGGATTGCATACACTTCCCATGGATCCCATCCCATACCATTCCGGGCTCCAGATGCTCCCAAGGTGGGCAGACGTGGACGAACAGGCTCCCGGCCAGAGAAAACCCCTGGAGCCACGGCGGCCCTGGAGCCTCTGCGCGCCCACTGCTGCTCTCATGCACAATGCCAGAAAAGCCCCGTCGCCCCGGCATATCTGCTGCTGCGGCGCGCCGGAACCAGGACCCCCAATTGCCCGGGGCTCGTGAGCCGACAGCCAATCATCAGCCCGCCCCGGGCTTTTTCGGCTGTGGCTTGGTCCTATCGCACGCGTTTTTCTCATCACACACGCGTTCCGTCTGCTTTTTCGGTCTGGCCCTGGGTTTCTGTTGCCCTACGCACCCAAGCCGCGATCCACTTCCCCATCTGCTTGCTGAAGGGCTCATCTGGTGGCCTGTGTCCGTCCCTGTCGCTATGGCCTGCCCATGCCTGGCCGATTCTGCCCAAAACGTTCTTTCGTCACCATGACTCTTGCCACAGTTCCCAACGGCAAGGGAGGGATGCAGCGATGCTCTGGCCGTGACAAGTAGCTGCCGGGCCCGAGGGCCGCTTGGCTGCCTTGGCCTGGACGCTCTTGCCGGCCGGCATCTGTCATCCCAACGATGCTCATGCTCCTTTTCTGCCTCCCTCTCTGGACAGGTGCAGCGCGCACGTCGCGGGAGGTGCCACGCCCACGCTTTCTCCTCCACCCGCGGCTGTCGGCCTTGAGACGCCGAGTTTCCAAGCCTAACCATGCATTTGGAAGCTTTTAGGCGTCGAGCCTAGTCGCCCACGTTCGGCCTGTCCGCCGTTGAACTCAGAAGAAGCGTCGAGGCTAATGGGATTTTGGTCCGATCTCATACGGGACGACACCCCACCCATCTCCAAGCCATCAGCCAGGGCCAGCAGCAGTAGCAACAGGCCGCTTGCAGAACGTCAATGCGCGTCATGATGGCTCTCTCTCTCTCTCTCTCTCTCTCTCTCTCGCCTGCTCTCCGCCTCTCCGTTTCCGCTTGCGTCCTTTCCCAGTCGAGGCCCCGCGAGCGCGCGCGTGCTTCTGGGCCGCTTGCCGTCTGCCGTGGGGGAGACTAGAAAGGGCATTACGGTAATCATTACGCGGTGACCAGGGCCCCCTCGACGGCTGCCCACTAGCTGCGCGTTCCTGTCCTGCCTGTCAGGTCCGGTCTTGAAAATCGTCGTGCTGAGGTCGGGATAGCCTTGATTGTCCGAACTTCTTTTCTCGTTCCATGATTGTCGGTCAGACTAGGACCCTTGCCCTCCGAAGCGCTGAGCGGGCCCTCTATCATCAAACAGAGCCTAGCGAGGAAAATGGGCCCCGTTGTCCGTGCTGATGCTCATACTGGAGCCGATCTTCAGCCTTCCCCGTAGTTGTACGTACTGTGTGCCCCAGCGAGCCAGGAGCCATGCCAATGAGTGGTGTTGTCTTGCTGCCGTACTGTGCAGTACAGAAAAGTGCCGTGCTTTCGTGCGCATGGGTCTATGCCGTCTTGGACGGAGAGACGGGGCTGGCCGTCCACCGTTTCCCCGGCCCGTCGGAGGAGACTTGTTTTTCCTGCTTGGTGCAGGAAAAGTGTGCGTGCGAGCTTGCCTGATGACCGACCCGACCCTGGATTGCGCAAATCGGGCGGAAGAACCACGGATAGAAACCGCATGGAAGCATGGGGGAACGGTGAGAGTTGCAGGCAGGCAGGGAGATCGGGATTTAGCAGGGTTCAGAGATCGCCTCCAGTCCCGGTCTCGCATCATTGATCGGGCTGACAAGGTGGTGTGCCCGCCCGTCCCGAGATAACCAGTGGACGACAGGTGGCACGGGGGAAAGGGACGGTCGCCCTCTTTGCACGAGCCTTCAATTGATTGAGGGGGAATATCCGTATGGCCTGGCCAGGTACCTACGTATGTACGCGCCGACGACATGCATCCCACCTGTATAGCATGCCATGGACAGCTTCCACACACGCCCGCCTTGCATGCCTCTTTAGGTACAGTCTCGTACCGTTTGCACCGAGAAGACAAACACTGAGGTAAGCACCCAGGTAAGCAAGTCGCCGCAAGGAGGTGCATTGACCTGACGAATCTATGCAGCAAGCAGAGCGGCCATGGGGTGATGCCGGGCGACGCCGACCTGGCAGCCCGACAGTAAAGAGACGGAAGATGGAATGCCCCTTCCCCCTCCCCCCCCAAAAACCGCCATCGATACGGTGACGCGGGCTTGGCGCGCCTCGAACTGCGCATCCTGCCCGGGCGCGCAAAGAAGCGCACCAAACGGCCATCTGAGTCGCCCACGGCCAGTATGAAACACAGTTGGGAGTCATCTGGTAGGCCGGGGGTGGTCTTCATGTGACGAGGACCGATGGTTCTGATCTGATGGATGTCCAATGCGAGGGTGGTCGTTGGTATAGTGCAAGCAGGCACTCATCATCACCCTTCGTCATTGCCCGACTTGCGCGTGTACCTGCGCCCGGAAAGTCTTCCGGGAGGCTGTTGGCCCTTTTCGCATTGCCCTCACCCAAGCCTAGTGTCCGCCTGTCACGGGTCACCAGGGTGCCCCCGAGGGCAAGCCCTTTTTCCATCTCATCACATCCCATCGCGACCCAAGCCCTCCCTCCCACGAGGGCGCGCGAGAGTGTTGTTACCCTTTTTGGGGGTGCCCTCGGGGACGACGTCGCGAGGGGGAGGAGGAAGGGGGGATTCCCTCGAAAGCCACCACTCAGGCGTGAGCAACGGGCAGACCGCCGTACGGGCAAGCTCTATTTGCAGCAAAGGCCCAGCTGGGTGCGCCGATACCTGGTAGCGATCATGATGACCCCACGGGTGACGGAGCAATAGGAAGCTCGAGACGGCTTCCAGTGGCTGTCCGCAGGTGCGAGCGCCGCCATGCCCATGGGTGGCTTTTGCGTGCATGGGCTTAGGACTTTAGGTCGCAACCGCACCCAACCTGCCAACGGTCTTGATGCCCAACCTGCTCGGCAGGGCTGACGCCGCTCTGTCTGGTCGGCAGAGCAGGTCTCGTCTCGGGTCTGCTACATACATCCAATCCTTCCTCCCCTCCCCTTCCCTTCCCATGCCCTACCTAGAACCGGAAACCGTTAGCACCTCTGGCAACCGTTTTGGGAAAGCCCTGGTGCCCGCCACTGGGTATCCCGTGTACATGGACATGTACATCCGACCTCCTATACGTACTTATGTACGTAGGTATGGATTGTATGCGCAAGCAACCATGGATGTGTATGTAGCTACGTGCTGGCCGGCGGGCTTGCGTGGACTCCCGGCACCGTCGGCCTAGCATCGTCTCATCACGTTTGGGTAGGATCCGGCCAGTCGCGACGGCTCCCGCGGTAAGGGCGTGAACGAGCGAGCAAGCGAGCGAGCGATAGAGTGCGAGAGTGTGTTTGTCTCGCCGTCCCCTCCTCCCCTCAAGCACTAACCCCCCCCCCCCCCCCGGTACGCCAACAGCCCAGCAACACCAGCTCACTCCAGCTCATGCCAACCCGCCCGCCCGCCTGCGCCCTTGCTCAGCTAGGGCCGCCTGGACTATGTGGCCCATTGCATTATAGCGCCCATCCTGCTCGTCGACCTGCAGTCAGCTGGGAGGAGACTGAGCCTCACCACCGCACCCCGTCTCAGATCCATCCACTGCTCGCGGTCCCCATCGCCGCGCTCCTGCATGCATGTATCGGATCCATCGACGGCGAGGGCCCGTCGCTGCTGCGCTTAACGAGCTTACGTACTTGCCGAGCTGGAACGGAGGCGCGGGGAGAGAGTGACGGCCCTGTCGTCTGGCTCGGGGCGTTGTGAGAGGTCCCGTGGGACACGACAGGAGATGGGATAGGACGGCATGGCTGGCCGTGCCTCGACGGTGCGGTCGCCGCCCGAAGGTACCTTACAACCTGATCTCTTGTGTCCTCTTCATGGTGTTCTGGGGCCCAGTCGCCGATTGGATGTCCAGTGTACATCCAGAGCTGCCTGCTACACACTCGCATCATGGGCTGGCCGAGGCAGAGCTACCAAACCTGGCCGGCCGTTGAGGCGAAGAAGATTACGGTAACGTAGATCTATACCGTCGGCCAAGTCCACAGTCACGCCCCTCCCTCCCACACGCACACATACTGTACATCGTGCACGCACTCAAGCATCCAATACCCACTCGCTGTGCTAGCAAAACGTCCCCGGTTCGTCGCACGGAGGTCTCGCGGGCGGGCTCTGCTGCCCCACTGCCTTACTTACCTAAGAGGTAAGTAACTGCGAATCCATTACCCTACATCTGCCTATTAGCTATACACCATGCACCATTTACGGCCACCCTGGATGGCATCAGCCCCCGGCCGTGGGTTGGGATGGGATGGCAGACAGGCGGAAAGGGCAGCAGATTGTGACCCGTCTGATCCCGTTTCCGTCCCAACGACCACAGGCTCGGGCTCGGGCTCGGGCTCAGGCTCCGGTCGCAAGTTCATGATGGTAGGAGAGTCCGTATGTAAGAAAAGGCCTAGGCAGATGGCCCAGGATGGGTCTTCTGGGCAGCACCAGGGGAGGAAGGGTAGGGGAGGAGGTACGAGGATACCTCGCCCTCGCCCTCGCCCGCCAGAGAGAGCGCCGCCCGTCCCCGTTTCGAGAGAGCATTAACCGCATCCGTAGCGAGCACCCATCCTATCCCCATCCCATCCCATCCACCCACCCACCCTTCCCATCCTATCCTATCCTGGGGCCCTGGCGCGAGAGAGAGCCGGGAGTGGGAGTCGAGGAAAACCAGACCGGACGAGACCAAGACCAGGTCCTGACCTACCTAACCCGACGGCCGGCCGGAAGGTCCCTGGTCTTTCATGGATGCTCGCTTTGGTGGGTTGCCTTGGCTGATTTTGACTAAGTGTGCTCCCATCCAGCTTGACCCATCCTTAAGTACAAGACTGCTGCTGCCCCAGCCCGGCAAGTCCGCCCCCATCTTGAAAGCTAGCGACTACTGCTACATACTTTACTCACTTACAATTCCATAACCTCTTCTCACTCTCTATTCCCCTCCCCAGCCCTGCCTTTGCCCTCTTGCAGTACGGCTCGAACTGTCTGAGATCCTTCATCCTTCTTTGTTTTACTTTCCCCTCCCCTCAGAGTTTGCCGCTGCGCTTCTTTCCTGGACACAGGTCCCGTCCGAAGAGTGTAAGTCTCGCCGTCCCGTCCCTCCAGCCTGCCACCCACGCATCAACCCCCCTCTCCCCCCTCCCATCTCTGCTCCCGATGCGAGGTAGAGAATAAAACCCTTCCCGGTTTTCCCGCCGTGTCAACCCGCCCGTCCCTTCCCCCCCACCAAAAGTTACTTCTCTGCCAACCTCTTATCACTACACCTTATCCTGCCTCCCATCACAACCGCACCCCCCCGGAGACTCTGCGAGCACAGTCTTGCATAGTCCCAGTCAGACACCTATTTCTTTAGCCATCCCCGGACCAAAACCTACCACGAGGGGTTCTGTCGGACAGAGACGAGCACGTCATTCACGCTTCCTCTTGCTTTTGGCCACAGGCGCACGCACACACTCACACTCACCTACACACTCGCACACACACACTCTCACACACACCCGCCCGCCCGCAGTGCCACTAATACAGCATAGGCCCTTATACTCTTCGTTATCCGGGCTATACTCCGCACAGTTCGGGAGCTTCTTCTCGGACAAAACCCCCCCACACAGGCCTCGCAATGGCCACCGCTTACCAGATGCCGGTTTACTTCAAACCGAATCCTCTGACAGTCGATACGGCACATGCCCAAAAGTACTTCGAGGACGAGGACAATGCCATTCTGGACGAGACGGTGTTGGACCACAGCGGCATAGACTCGGGTCTGGAAATGTCGCCTCCCATGGCCAACAGCCGCCGGGACTCGTTTGCCGTTTCATCCACGCTGTTTTCGCCCAAGACGGAGGACTGGCAGTCGGTCGACATGCAGTCGGTGCCCTCAAACAACCCGTTTCTGCCGCCCGACAACAGCAACAGCAACAACAACCCCTTCATGCGGATGGATCACACTCAGACGTACGCTTCGCACGGACCGTGGTCGCTCGGCCAGGCCTCAGGCACGTGCACCCCGCTGCCGCAGTTTGACGGCCTGCCCGCCGACTACGACGGCAACGCCGCCGTCTTCCAGCGCTCCATGCACATGCAGGCCGCCTTCGGCACCCAGAGTGGCCAAGTACCGCTGTTCCAGACGGTAGGGAACAACAGCCATTCGATACCCACGTCGCCCCACAAGGATTGGATGGACCACGACCTCAAGAACCCCTCCATGGTTCGCAAAATGCGTCCTGAGAGCCCCCTCATTCGGTCGCACAACGAGCTGCGCCGCGGCGACGGCATCAGGAAAAAGAACGCACGCTTCGACATCCCTGCCGAGCGTAACCTCAGCAACATCGACTACCTGATCTCCCAGTCAACAGACGAGCAGGAGATCAAGGAGCTGAAGCAGCAGAAGCGTCTCTTGAGGAATCGCCAGGCCGCCCTGGACTCGCGGCAACGCAAGAAGATGCACACTGAGCGCCTCGAGGACGAGAAGAAGCAGTACACGGTCGTCATCACCAACCTGGAGGACGAGGTCAACCAGCTCAACATGCGACTCGAGCAGCTCATGCGCGAACGTGAATTCGCCCAGAACCACATTGAGACTCTTCAGATGGAGAAGGAGGAGATGATTCAGTCGCATACCATCGAGACGGGCGAGCTGCGCAAGAAGGTCAGCGTCCTGACGGACCACGTGCAGAAGCTGGAGAGCAACGCCAACGGTGCGGCCCCCAGCGGCGGCTTTGCCAACTCGTTTGGCGACATGGACGGCATGGCCATGGACGGCTCCTGGGAGAACATGGGCTTCATGGGCGAGTACCCCATGGAGCAGGACGTCAACCAGGAGGTCCAGATGGTTCCTGCCAAGAAGACCGAAGTCAGCCTGCCCGAGGAGGTCGAAAAGCCTTCTACTCAGGGCGGCCTGCTCTTCATGCTCTTCTTGGTGGGCGCCTTCGTCCTGTCGAACCGCTCGACGCCGAGCCTCCCGCGTGTCTCGGAAGACATGCGCGAGGCTTCGGCCACGCTGCTACAGAACGTCTTCAAGGACGCCGGCGTTGCGCAGGGTTCGGGCGTTGTCTCGGCCGCTGCCGCCCCTCAACCCTCGGGTGCCAGCTGGTCCACGGCGGCACCCATGGACCTGCAGGGTAACGGCATGGGCGGCATCGCGCCGTCGATGCTGGGCGAACTCAGCGACTCACTGACGCAGCCCACGGCCGACCAGACCAACGAGCAGATCTTCTCCATGACGGCGGCACAGTACAACGGCGCCACGTCGCAGGATTTCATGCAGAGCGCCCCCATTCGCTCGACCAGCCAGGGCCGCCGCAACCTGGCCGAGTCTCTCGCTGCTATGCGCAACAACGGCAAGCACTCGGCATCGGACGTCTACACTCGCTCTCTTCTCTGGGACCAGATCCCCCGGGACGTTGTGCGGAATTTCGCGAGAATGATGGCCGACGCCAGTTCCAACAACGACCACGCCGCCAACAATGGTGGCATCTCATGACGAATTACGAAGCAAGAAAAGTTGACGACTACAATGCAACTCCTCTTGGAGCTACGAAGCGTTCTCTGATGTCCTTTTTTTTCCAATGTCGTTTCTCCCAATACAGTTTACGACGCTCGCAGCGCAACCAGAACAAATGTTTGCTCACGCATAACGAAATCCACCCACGCCCCCTTCCCCCTCCCCTCCTTGTCAACTTCCTTCTTGTTTCCCGTCCACCTTTTCCTTTGTCCATGTCGAGAAATTTAGCAAGCGAGTTGAGCATTTTGATTTGGTCCTTTTGGCTTGAGTTTCCTTGGGTTTTGTCCGATAATTACAATTGGTATCTATCTCCTACTCTTTTTTTTTCTTGGCCCTGCATGGCGAACGGGGCGGTTGGGGAACACATACTACGGGCCGCAGTCTGGCCGCCAGCTTCTTGTATAACGATCTTGAGGGACCGGGCACAGGGACGGGCAGAGGGGGTTGGTTTCACCACCCCGATCTGCAGAATGGTGTTTTGTCATTTTTTGAGAATGGAAATTGGGGGCGAGAGGGAAGCGGAGGGACGATGAGATGATGCACCCGTTTTACGACCATGAATCAGATGATATGAAAATGAGCTTCGCCCAGTTGGTAGGCTATTTGGATTTTACGACGAGCTGGCTCTTGATGAACGCCCTGAACAGCAACAGGGGCGCGACAGGACCGAAAACAGCAATCGGTGCAGCGGTTCAGCAGGCGGCATTTGGGGCTATGGCCGTGGGGGGGGGCTGGATCCGTCGTTGCGGATTATCAGGTCTCATTGCTTATTGTAGTAGCTACATAGCCGGCAGACCGCACAAAACTGGTTTCTGCGTGAGGGACACCTGAACGCGCACCCACGAACTGCTTCTTGTCGTCTCTGCCTGTGCTCTGCTTCTGTCTTTTCCGGTAAGCGACGTGTGACGTGATGGTTTGTGCGCCCCATTGGTGGTACACAGCCCAAGTTTCGGAGCGCCTCGTCGACGAGAGCCACGGGGCGAAAGCCGGACGTGGGCGGGGACACGGCCTAGTGGGCAATTGGGGCGATGCTGCTGCTGCTGCTGCTGCTGCTGCCTAGGTAAGCAAGAAATGCCGCTGGTGCATCTGCATCTGCATGCGCGCGCTCGCAGGGGAGGAGCTGTGCTGCGAACCTACGGGCGTGCCTCATTTCCGTACGGAGTGGTAGTATGCTCGTCAGCTGCGAACCGTGTTACGTCAGACAGGCCCGACAGAGCGCTTGAGGAATGGAAGGAGGAGAAGGCCCACAGGCCCTGCCCGCGCATCTAAGACAATGAAGCTTGCGAGGAAGAGGTGGTCGGTAGGAGGGAAAAGGGCGATGATCTGTTTTTTTTTTTCCTTCCTTCTTCCTTCGGCGTCGGCCCCGGGGAAGGGGGAAAAGAGTGGCGGGCGGGCGGGTACGTGAGGGCCATCGCTCGGTTTCGGGCAGGATACTTTAGATAAGATCTATGCCTCCCGCCGCCTCGGCTCGTGTACCTAACTTGCCCTTCCACGTTTTACTTGCCGGTTACCTACGTACCAATGGGCCCCGGGCGCCACAGGACCCGGCCGGTGGACGCGTGCTGTCGGTCTGAGACAGCGTGCTCACAGCTCTCGCTACCCAGGTGGCTTGGCTTCCGCCCGAGGGGCACTTCTGGCCGCGCCCGTCTATATACGCTTTGGGCCCCACCTTCCGGAAGGAACCTGCGTCCCGCACCCTCGCCAGACAGACAGACAGGCATGCAGGCAGGCCGGGCCCAGAGACACGCAGTGACGAGCAGCAGGAGCGCAGGGGGCCATGTTCACTACTCCGGTATAACGCCGGTTAGCCGGGGCCGAGGAGGTGGTTATGTCTTTCTCTCTCCCTCTCTCTCTCTCTTCCTCTCTCCCGTGTGTATGTGAGGTATGTCTGTGTGTGTATGTGTGTATGTGTGTGTGTGTGTGTGTGTGTGTGTGTGTTTGTGTTTGTGTGTGTGTGTGATGGGTGGGGTCTCTCGGATTGCGTGCCCGCGTTCGGGGGGTGGTTGCGACAAAGGGGACGAAGAACTCGTCTGTTGTGTGATGCGATCGCGTGAGGGATTGGGAGGGCGGCCTCGAGGGCGGGCTTGGGAGGTATGGGTGTGTGTGTGTGTGTGTGTGTGTGTGTGATGGAGAACTGGAATGTGGTAGTTGGAAATTGGGGGTTCGGCGTGTGGCACGGCTGTGCGGGGTTTGGGCGGTTGGTGGTGGTGGTGGTGATGATGGACTGGAGGGATTGTGTGTATGTATGAGTGCACGAGTCCGCGTGTGCGCGTGTGCACGTGTGCGTATGCTTGTTGACGAATGGGAAACAGCCAGTCAATATTATACACTTGATTCTTACCCCAAGTAGGCAACTGGATCTGATGTGAAATATATTTGAGGGAGGGGAAGCGTGCGTCTCTATGGGTGTAGCAAGTGCACCCACACCCACACAGACACCTCTACTTTCATGTCAGCCGAACTACCGCAAGGGGAGAAAGGGAAGCAGGGCCAGGGATGGGTCATGACAAGGCACGGCTACGATGACGACGAATGAGCGCGGCAGGACCCCAAAACAAACCGACGACGAGGCGGCAAATGTCAGGCCGCATACGTTAGCATCCCCGGCTGACCCCCGACTCCACGGTCCTAGGCTTCCAGATCTCGCGGCGTCCCTCCCAGCCGCCATATTCCGTGGCGTTTTTCGTTGGGCGGGAAAGGCGCGTGGCAGGTTCGCCCTGTGGCGCGAGGGAGGAAGGGGGGAAAGGGGGGGAAGGGAGCGAGACAGCAATATTTGGCCGTTGCCCCTTGGGGGTGTGGGCGTGGCGCGCGTGCGTGTGTGTGATACAAGGACCGGTGAGAGCATAGTATACAGGTTCTATGTAAAAGTTGTGAATCAGAAGAGCGCAGAGCGTGACCTGGATCGGGGAGATCGAGGGGTGGGATTCGTCGCATCGTATCCCGTCCACCCTCCCTCCCCCCAGCCTGCAGGCTGTAAACCTTGGGCCCGCCCTTTCGTATCCCGACAATGCGGAGAGGTGTAGGGAAAGAGGGGGCGAGATGGAAGGGTTAGGAGCTCCCAGAATAGAAACAAACCCCAAGCGATGATAGCCGGGCACAGCCCATAACCAGCCCCCGACGACAGCGCCCATGAGATATACAGGTATACACACACACGCACATCTCGTCGGGATCTGTCCCCCCTTCCCGGTTCTTTGGGAATCTCCGTGGGAATGAGAAAGCCTAAAACAGGAAGCCAAGGCGCACTACATCCTGGGGGACGGATGACGCTCGCCCGACTCCCCCTCTTTCTGTCGCGGGGTCCCCTGAGTCGTCGACGGGCTGTACCGACCCGGACTTAGGACGCTTTTCTTTGAGAACCCCTTATCGCCGCCCTCCGTCAAGAGCTCTCTCGCCTCCTTTCCCGTGAATGGCTCCGCGCCCGGGGGGGGAGGGCTTTCAGTGGCAGCTTGGATCGGCATCGTCGTCGGTCCAGTGTCCGGGGCCCGGGCGGCGGCGTGGGGAAATAAACGAGGCGAAGGGGCGAACGCATGATGCACCATGCACTGCGAGTAATGTCTGCTTTTTTTCTCTTCATGTACACATGTACGTTTGGGGGGGAGCCGGGTGGACGACTTGCCAGACGACCGCGGTCATTATGGCCCTTCCGGCCAACCAACACCTACACACCTACACACACATACACGCCCTCCCCGCCATGGGCGACGCAGTGGATTCATGCGGCTTACGACCGACCGGCCGAACGAATGGGCGGCGGCGGCGGCCGGGAAGACGGGACGCGCGAGCCATCACTGGATAGATCGAGCCCGACTTCTTATCAATCAATATTGCCTCTCGCCAAACCGCACCTCCTTCTCACTCGCTATCCTTTTCCCTTCAGCACGCCCTGTCGTATACCGCCAGATCGAATTCGACACCCACCCCTTTTCTCTCTCTTTTTGTCTCTCTCTCGCCCCGTCTCCGTATCCCCCGTCGCCCGCCCTTCACGAGGTACAGGCCCTCCCTCAGCCTTCCCTCCTCTCGAGCAGGACCCGAGTCCTTCCCCCTCCTCCCCCCGCGCCGGCACTGGGCGGCCCCGGGACGGGGGGTGAGCAGGGCAAGGGCGACGACATGTGGGCTTCCCTTCGTCGCTGCCGCCCGCCCAGTCGTGAGCCGTCGGCCGACTGCCGCGGCCCTCCGTCGCACAGCTTACGCTTCGGCGCACCGCGCATAGCCCGAGGGCCAGCAGCCGGTCCCCCTTGTACGCTGACGGGCGGACGTACTTGTGCACACTGGCTTTCGTAAGCTAGGCCGCGTATAGATGAAAGAGGGGATCAGCTGTTGTGCTCATGCATGGGGCCATGGTAGTAAGTCTTGCCTGGCCGGGAAGGAATCGGAGACATGCTTAAGGACCTTCTGGAATGTTTGCCCGCCTAGGCCCGTCGTACATTGGATAGAATCTGCATCGCCGTGATCCTCCGCCCGCCCATTGCCTCATCTTTTGCGCCAGGCCATAGTGGTCCTCGTTGAAAGCTCGCCCAGAGTGCCGGACTCACCGTGACTCAACCGGCCACCACAGCATGGCCGTGGATACATAGTCGTGCGTCACTGTGTCGCCCAGGCCTTTTGATAACCCCTTAAATACACCTTCCGGTGTTGTTCCCCCGCCCCCGAGGTATTCCCATTCAACCCATGCATGCCTTTTCCCTTACCCAAAATGCAGACGACGCCGTGCAACGTTCGAGGTATCATCACCAATCCCAGAACCCCGCAAACACAGAAACAAAAAGAAAAGATAAGCACGCAGGTGAGACCCGACCGGCGTTTGGAGAGTTGGACGCTCCACTTAGCTTGATTTGTGCTGCCCGGCCTGCGGCACCGCTTCCTCCACTCGCAACGTCGTGCCGTGACCTTGCAACTAAGTCCAAGCCCGTTCATTGGTATTCGGGTCTGCGTCGGTGCGAGTGCTGTCCGCCAACGGAACCGGGCGGCTCTGTCTATTTCTTCTTCTTCTTGTCCCCGTCGGTGGGATCGTACTTATCTTTCCAAATCCTGCAAATACCCACGGTGTGAGTAACGCCGCGCAAGCAAACGGAGTACTCGGGGGGGGGCAAAGAAGGCAGGGCGCGCATTGAGGCACGCAAGATGGCGTCAGACGGCCTGGGTGGCCCGACCGGCTCACTGAACGAGCCTTGGGGCAGGGAACATAATGCTTCAGCAGAGAGCCCACTAGCGCCTGAGGCATCCAGCTCCGTTCGAGTCACCTCCCGCTAGGCGGCGGAAACCCTGCCTGCCTGCCTGCCTTCCTTCGGGCATGGCATGTCTGGCAGTTGGGATCGGGGAGGCCAGAATGGCAGGCCCGGAAAAACAAGGCGAGTCGCGCGGGTACAGGGCCAGGCCAACGACAGCCTATCGCCGCCATCTAGCAGCTCTCATCCGGAACGGGCTGTCCTGCAGCCCGGACCGCACCAATCGCAGGCCAAAACGTGAAAATAGGAGAAGCGCTTCCACTCACCACGTATTCCCTAGCGTCTTGTTTCCGTTTTTTTCGGCGAGTCGGTAGTAACGCGCGGAAGCGAACTGGGGGTAAAGGTGTGTCAGCCACATATGATGCGTTCTGCCCGGATCGAGCTTGGGAACAAGGTCATTCTCGACGGCTGATTTGTGACCAGACCGCGCCGTGTTGATGCCCAACGCCATCGTGATCTCCCGCCGAGGCCGTTCCGCCTTCTCACGAGACAAGCCTCCGTTGCCAGGGGCGGGTGTGCGAGGGAGACCAGCCGCATCCCAAGCGATCTCAAGACTTATCGGCGATGTAAGGGGAACGCACAATGAGGCCCCGGCCACAGCCCGACTATGGACGCAGATAGGATGGCAGAGGCCGCATGTGATGGGAATTGGGCCGCTTGGAGCCCGACGTACCTTGTCTTTCTTGCAGCCGAAGCCTTCAAGATAGCACCATGCCACCTCGTTCATGGCATCTGGCGCCGGTGACCCAACCATCAGCCCCCTATTCACACTAGGCATCGTTGTCAGGGGCGTAAATGCGACTCACCGGTATCCCCAAGGTTGGCAGCGGTCTCGTAGTACTGCGCGTTCGATAGTCAGCCGGCCGTGCGGTTGAACACCCCTTACATCGCACTGCCACTGATCAGGCCACGGCGAACAAGACTCACTTGCTTCGCAGCGACGGCATCTTTGGGCGCGCCCCATCCGTGGCGGAAGCAATTGGCCAGCTCGAAAATGGCCAAGACGAGCTCGCCTTTGGCGGCGCCCCCCTTCTTCATACCAGCCTTGAGCGCCATGTCCTCTACGAGTGCGGCGTTAGACGCCGCTGCTGAGAGATAGGTAATGGCCTGCTCCGGCGATGGCTCGCAGCCCCAACCGTGCCTGATCATCTTCTTGTCAGCGCAAAAGAACGGCCAGCGACGCACAGCGAGTACGGGCTCCTGCCGCGGACCCAGGCTGCGAGGCCGGTCCGCTCTCCTCTACGCGGCCGAAGCCTGTCATCGCTTGCGACCCATCCGAGAACTGACCTCAGTGCGAGCCCGTACAAAACCTGACTCAGGGGATTGTTTGCGCCCTGGGGATCGGCAAGCCGGGCGAACAGGACCGTGGCCTTCTCCAGTTCGCCCTCCTCGTGTAGCCTAATCGCCTCCTGTAACGTGTCGTCGATCTCCTTGCCCGACAGCTTTGGCTCGTGGCCGTGGCCTTGGGGCTGGTCCCAGGGATTTCCTTTCTCGCGGGCCGGACTAGGCGTCGCGGAGCGAGTGAGCGCCTGCGTGTTGTGCTTCACAAGGATGGTGGCGCGGTTCTCCCACTCGAGCTCGGCGTTGTCCCTGTCTTCCGATGCGCCATCGTCGCCGGGCAGGCGGATAGTCGGCAGGTCCTCGGGCACGAACTCGGAGGTGCCGGGCGAGCGCGACCCGAACGGTAGGCGGTGCGACTTGCGCCGGGCCGGTCCGTCCTTCTTGCCGCCGGCGTCCTTGTTCTCGTCGCTGCGGGCGGAGCTGGCGCTGTTGCCGCGCGACCGGCTGCTCTTGAATACGTCGAGACTGCGGCGGGGCTTGGACCCGGACGAGTCCTTGGCCGTCAGGTAGCCGTCGTCGTCGGCGGTGGGGGTGAGGGGGGAGGCGGGCGGGTAGATGACCTCCTCAGTGTGCGTGTCAGATCGGATGAAGGTAAATTCGGGCGCCGCTAGCCTGCCCACCGTGGCGGCGTCGGGCGAATAGCTCTGGCTGAGCCGGTCTTTCTTCTTGAGCATATCTCGGAGGCCCATAGCGTGACTCTGGCGCGTTTGGCGCGGCGTGGCTCGGGGAATGCGTGGGGGGGTATCAAGGGTGTCCGAGGGACGAGAGCACTTCAATCGTCGCGCGCGCAGCAACACGTGGTCGTAGACTCGGCGGCGGTGACAGATGCAGATGGAGGGGCCGGCATAAGGATGGGAACGAGGGCGGAGTTGGAGAAGGGCAGCGCGGTTGAACAGCTAGGGAAGCAGCCACTAAGTACTAACGGGATGTAAGACGTAGGGAGGCAGTATTGATTGCTAGATACTGCCTGCGCAGCCACGGAGCGCGATGGCAATCTAAAGAGGCCGCGATCATCGCCCGCGCCTCGAAGCTAGGCGGGTCGAGTCAGCGCGCTTCAGCCCGTTCATTCCGCCCCGTCCAGCGTCCCGGGCGTTGGCCTGGTTCCCGGCAAAAGAGCCCTGGCGCGGCTGCATATGTGCATTAATCGACGCCCGCAAAGCCTGGTTACCATGTCATCCGGCTCGCTGTCGTGACATCCACCCATCCCATCCCGTCCCGTCCTGTTGGACGAGGGACGCGCCGTGGCGGAGCGCGCGGGACAGGACGAGGGACGAGGGGCAGTGAAACGAAACAGCAGCGGAAGGTCTGCTCCCATGGCAATGGATGGATCTCAACCGGAGGGGCTGGAGCTGGGCTACCTTACCTCTATCCACCCGACAGCCGGAATATATTATCGTTCTGGTGCTGGCGCTTATTGTGGTAAGCGTATCCCACGCGCCAGCCCCTCCAGATGGGCGTTCAGCCATCCGGCTGTACCTACTGACCTGCATTGGACGGTATGTACTTGTATACATCCTCGAAACAGCAAGTAGAGGGGTGAGGGGCCCTTGACGCCAGCGCTAAGGCTGCCCCGATCTCCCTCCCCAACTACGGAGACTGACTGGGGAGGGGCGATCTAAGGGTCTTCCAATTGAGATGGAAGAGGTAGGTAGGTGGTACCTCTCGTTGCATGGGAACAAAGTACCTGGATACGTGCTTTGTGCGTCTTTGTACATCTCAAAGCTATCTCGCGAGGTACTGACTCACATACTTGCTCACTCAACGACCCAATGGAGAGAGGCAGAAAAGAGGCTCCAGCTGCTGCTGCTGCTGCTGCTGCTGCTGCTGCTTCTTCAACACCCACGACAAAGTTGTCCTGGGGCTTTCGGCTGCCCAACCCCCCCATCCTGAGATTGCCAAATCTCCATGACTTTCAAACCTCTCGGCACATCCAGGAAAACCACTGATAAATAAATGCAATGGGTCGTTCACGAGGAAATTGGCCGGTGGATGGGGAAACGGCGGGCAACGTGCACACCATCCTCGGCAACCCACACACATTGGCCGCTGCACGACCCAAGGGTCCCCCGTCCAGCGGCCCAGCCGATATCAAATTGCGAAGCCGTGTGTAGAAAGATCGACCACGCGTCCGAGCTCTTTATTGAATAATGACCTGGTATGCATTGCATACTAGGCACACTTGGCGGTGAATTTACATTCTAGCCTCCTCAATAACATGTCTGCCCCAAGAGAAAGTAAGGGTGTTCTATATTTTTTAAACCAGCCTCCTCCATCATACGTCTGCCCCAAGAGAAAGTGAGGGTGCCCTGTTTTTTTTGCGTGTAGCTCTTCCACCAAAAACCTCGTATCCGTGGCCCTATTCGCATCCGCCTGGCCCGGAAATCACCCGCTCACTCGCACTCCAGCTTCAGACTCTCAAAGCCGAAGGGCAGCAGCGGGCCCGCGAGCGGGTGGCTGACTTGCTCGCCATCGATGAGCTTCGTGGGGAAGAGCGAGTTCGAGCAGGTGTACGGTTCCCCCTTGAGAAGCTTGGTCTGCGCCTTGTCGCCGCTGCAGTTCCTCTTGGCCCACACCGAAACCCGGCAGCTCATGGCAGGATCCGGGATTTCACTCGTCCGGGCCGTGAAGGAGGTCGGGTGGTGAACGGCGCAGGTGTCGTCAATGTTAACGCACTCGTCGTCCGCTTCGAGTGTGACTTTGTTGAATTTGCACAGCAGGCCGAGGGCGACGTTCGTCAACTGGCACAGAGGTCCCAGATACGGCTGAACCGTGACAGCTGGGTAGACGTGGTTATCGATCGCGTCTGGGGCCGGGACCGGGGCCGGGGCCGGGGCCGGGGCCGGGGCCGGGGCTGCGCTGGCAACGGCCAAGAGAGGGAGTAGGGCAACAGGGAACTACGCACACCCATCAGTCCCTGACCAACAGGGGGGGCTGCTTTCAGCCGAGAGGCCGCCACTCACCTGCATTTTGAATATTGGAAATGGGGTGCTTGGGCTTGGTAGGACTCGAGGGTTGCTGATTGTGTATTGATGCTGTTTGGCCTTTTTGTTATCTTGCAGCGAGGACGCTTCGAGGGTTTAAGTACCATCTAGTCGGCAATATCATGTCGATCATTGGACCCAGGCCGTGATAACACATCGTATACCGGCTGTAATACGGCCGGCTTTGGTGTTGATCTCAATGGCGTTGGCCTGGGTTGTTCTCCGATAAGCAATATCTCAGCCTCACCCACCTTTGCCAAGCTACGGCCACCTGAAAAAGCAACTATTCAACTATCCAGGACCAAATCTATAAGCTGAGTGTGTTTCAAGGGGCATAGATGTGGAGGTGGCGTCAGCCGTAGCAGCCACGGAGCTCTCCAGTAGCCTCTACACCGAATCACGGATCCTGGTAGAATCAGCGTATACTCGACAACTACCGGCCAGGGCCGCGAAATGTCTTTCCTGGTTGCATATGGGGCACATGTAGATCCTAGGACGATAGAGAAAGTGTGATGACCACAAATAAAGCCGAGGAGGATTCTCCCTGACGTATGTGGCAGTCCTTTTTCGGTTGTCTCATATCGCCACCTAAAGAATCCAGGCCGCAGTTCATTCGTGGCGGGAACATGAATCGACCCTGCTTGACGCTCGGTTGTGCACCAGTCAAGGATTTTAACTGGGCAGGTAGCTGCTTCGTTATCTACGTTTCTAAGAGAAAGCAACTATTTGGAGAGAGTCACGGTGCCGAACGGCATATAACACGCAAAGGATCAAATTAACAGCCCAGTATAGAGAGACCTGTCCAAATTTCGAACGGTAAGAAGCAGGAAACGCTGTACAGTACTCAGGTGCAACGATGCGTCTTGTGATATCAACGTTCCCTATCACGGTTAAACCCTTGAGGCCTGCCAGCGAAGGCCAAAATATATTGACGATCCAGAAACCCAGTGATGGAAGGCATGCGCGCCGCAGGAAAAAGTCATATGAGGCACGGCTCTGTCAGCCACTTGGGTGGCCTCCTGACAAGCGCCTATAACGATCGTGATCGAAGAAAGGACAGAACGGCGGTAAATGGAGGAGCTTCGGTGCAAGTACCTCTAATTTGAACAAACATTTGCTGGAGCCCGGATAATCGAAGATTGAAGAATATCATATCCTGAACTTGTGTTGGCGGGAAGCCCGCATGGACCCGGATATGTCAATGCGGTGGACAAATCGAAGCGAACATAGAAGTGCCCGCCACAAGTGTTTGGGTCATTGTCTACTCACTTACTTGGCGTGTGCCCGTGTTAGTCTTCAGGTAAGTCACCCTCCCTGTCGCCTCGCGCATAGTAGAGGTGGACGAGCTTAGCAGGTGATTTGTTCACGCATGCATGCGAGGACGAATAGCCCGAGTCCAAAATAGTAGGCAGACCCTGGGACCCCTCACTTGAAAGCCCTATAGAATGCTGAGAATACAAGCCACCATCTAGAACTCCCAGGATCTACTCAGCTCTTGATGCAAAGAGCCTATAGAAATCCTTGGGGAGCTGTGCCGGTGCGGCTGAGGATGCCACCACAGCGCCAACGTGCAACCCACAATCTCCAAAGAGGCAAGTGAATGACACCTGCCTCTGTCACGATGCGGAGTAATGTACCATGCGAACAGTCAAGCGGAGATGGTCTGGCCGTTTCTATGTTTGGGGTATCTCTTTTGTGAAGTCTATAAAACGGGCGCGATTTCCTGTGTATCTGAAGATGATCTGAGACCTCACGGCAACCCAAGATTTCGGCTTTTGGTATACCGCCCATACTGCAATTGCAACGACTTCCAAGCGAAGATGAAGGCCGACTTGCTCCTTTACATGACCCTCGTCGCCACGACGCAGGCTGCATGGACCTTTGACGCAGCATGTCCGGCCGCGGTGGCTCATCCTCAGCATTGGGGTGGGTCAGGAAACAAAGGGTGTACCACGGTTTCGAACTGCAAAGCTGGGGGCAAAGTAAGGCGACATACCACCCTGCGACAGTTGCTACCGGGTGTGAGCACGGTTAGACTGACCTGGATGAAACCTTAGATCTACTGGGACCGCGGCGTTCTCAGCTCTTGCGTTCTTCGTCTCTACTCGGCTCAACCCTGTAGGGCGGACCAGGAGATCGGCTCCTCCGCATCAGACTGTAAGCGGTCCTGCTTGGTGTTCCTGTTGTCCACTTCGGCACGGCTTCCTTTTCTCTTGCCCCTATTCCTCTTTTTGTTCCGTCATTCTAGCTGGCGGGGTGGGGGCTAAAACACATCGATCCCATGCCACCGACACCTCTCCATGTAGGGTAAAGGACTGACCTCGGGTGTTTTAGGGACTCACACGCTTACGAGGACGGTCAAGGCCTGGGGTGTTACAAACTGCTGAACGAGGTGCCCATGTTGCCAGGATACGAGCATGGGCAACTAACATCCATTCAGACCAATGAGGAGATGGTATGACCGTAGCGTGCTAGTCCTGAATCAAATATTTTTATATGGAAGTCGTAGAACGTCCCTTGTAAGACGCGCCTGCCTCGGTAGACTGTATTTATCCGTATGGCATTGGAAAGTGCATAACGGCAGGGGTGTTTTTATCGGACAGGCAGCAGTCATCTGATAGCGCATTATGGCAGGGATCCCCAGGTTCTGTGTGGCGCGACGCGGGTTGCACTTGGTGGCCGCGACCCTCAATGACACAACCTAATTACCTCTTATAGCAAATCCCACTCCGGATTGGCCTTGTTCTCCAACACTGCCCGCGCAACGTCGCTGGCCGGAACAACTTGCCAATTGACGGCCTACCCGGTCCCGTCCTTTCTCTACAAACCAGCCTGCCCCTCGGAAAGCCGGCTCTCTTCCTGCCTCCGTACTGCACCGCGGCTGATGACGTTGCCGCCTCTTGCGCTTCATCGCCATGGCACCGCCCGCTTCGAAGCGGAGGAAACGAAACGTCGTGAATCCCTCCGACGATGAGGACGACGATGCGCAACCGCCCAGGAATACCCTGACCAAGTACTTGGTGCCGTCACCCGAAAAGCAGCAAAAGCGACGAGGGGCTACGGCGGTAGACGCATCAGCCGCCAGTTCGCCCCCTCCCAGCCCTGTTACCAGAAAAACTACCCGTTCTGCAACCGCCAAAGGCCTACAACAGCGAAGTCATGCTGTCACCAAGAGCGGGCGCAGTAGCGCCTCGGGGAGCCCTTCCAAGCCCAGGAGCCGTCCCGCGATACGATCGAAGCCCGAGGAGAAGCAAAAGACGGCCGACCTCAAGACTTTATTTTCGCGACAGGCCGAGAGGGCGCCGAATCCGCCGCCAGCAACGCTTTTGGACGATATAATCAGCGATCCAATTTCCGACGACGACGTTTTGAGCGAGCAACAGACCACAACTTCAAGCCACATTGCAACCAATGCTCGCAAGCGCTTCCGAGATGGGACGCTCGCAGCTACCAGCCAGGGCGCTGCCCTATCCGTCACGGCCAGCCAACGATTCCTTAGGCCGCCGCGCCCTGCCCAAGATACCATTCCGAACAACGAGCAGAGGCCATGGGCCGAACGATTTGGCCCGGCCACTTTGGAAGAGCTGGCGGTGCATAAAAAGAAGGTAGCCGACGTCAGGGGATGGCTCGAGGATGTCATGGCCGGCAAGTTACGTCAGCGGCTACTGATTCTGAAAGGCGCCGCAGGAACCGGCAAGACCACAACCGTGCAACTACTCGCCAGAGACATGCGCTGTGAGCTACTTGAATGGAAAAACCCAACAGCGACTGGCCTGGGTTTTACACCGGCTTCGACCCAATTCGAAGACTTCTTGGGCCGTGGCGGCAAGTTCGGCCAGCTGGACGTGGACATGGATGTGCCAAGCAGCAGCCGCAGCTTTGTGAGAGGGGGGAACAGCGATGTCAGGCGCAAAATTATCCTGATTGAGGAGTTCCCGAATACGTTCACCAAGTCTTCCAGTGTATTGCAATCCTTTCGCAACACTCTTCTCCAATACCTGGCAACAAACACATCTTCGTCGGCGACTTTCGGGCAGCGAGCTGTTGAAGATCCGGTGACGCCTGTTGTTCTGGTTATATCGGAAACGCTATTGACCACCACCTCGGCGTCAGCTGACAGCTTTACTGCGCATCGTTTGCTCGGTCCTGGAATTACGCGGCACCCCTCTACGGCTGTGATCGAGTTCAATGCGATAGCCCCAACATTCCTTACGGCGGCGCTAGAACTGATAGTGCAAAAGGAAGCTCGCAAGTCGGGCAGGCGGCGAACACCCGGTCCTGCGGTACTTAAACGCCTTGGTGAAATTGGCGATATCAGGAGTGCCGCATCCTCTTTAGAGTTCCTATGCCTAAAGGGAGATGCTGATGCTGACTGGGGCTCCAAAGTTGTCTTCACCAAGTCGAAAAGAGGGGCTAAGAACGGCACTGCCCTCACCAAAGGTGAAGAGGACAGCCTCGAGCTGATTTCGCAACGAGAGGCGAGCCTCGGTATATTTCACGCGGTTGGAAAGGTCATGTACAACAAAAGGGACGAAGCACCCATGTCGGATCGAACGCTAGAAGGGCAGGCTGAGATTATGCCCAGCTTCCTGGCCCGGCATTCGCGACCCAGGCGATCCGAGGTATCTGTCGATACCCTCGTCGACGAAACTGGCACAGATACGCATACATTCATCTCGGCTCTGCATGAGAACTATGCGTTGTCGTGTGCACCTACCGGCCCCGCCGGTCCCTTTTCTGCGATAGACTACGTCAACGAGAGCATCGAACGTCTATCGGAGAGTGACCTTCTGTGTCCGACATCGGACGTGTTCTCCAGAGGACGGGGCTTCGGCGCCTGGAGTTTTGCGGGAAGAGACTCGGCCAGTCACGTGCTACGGCAGGAGGAGATTGCATTCCAAGTAGCCACTCGGGGGCTGCTGTTTTCTTTGCCCCATCCAGTGAAACGCATAGGGGCATCGTCGGGGCGTGCGGGGACTGATGCATTCAAGATGTTCTACCCCACCAGTATTAAACTATGGAAGGAGAAAGAAGAACTCGAAGGCGTGGTCGACTATTGGTCAACCAAGCTGCTTAAAGGGGAGGAGACTTCGCATGATGTTACTGACGGCGCGGCTGCCTTCCGGAAACCCAAGATCAGCAGCTCCAACGACCAGGCTGGCGGGCCAACACGGCACGGACGGAGTGGGCTAGATGAGAACTCTCGACCGGTTCCATCGGCAGCGCCGTTGTTGTTCCTTGGTAGCTCCGCGCGGCGAGAACTGCTCCTGGAACGACTGCCGTACATGGCGCACATTGCAAGGAGGCGAAGGGGATCGTTCAACGACGTTCACTTACAGGACCTCGAAAAGGCCGTCTCCTTTTCGGGCTTGAATGGAACAACAGACGAGGAAGCCGCCGACACGTACGATAGCATGGTCGGAAGCAGCGAGACATGGGCGACGGACAAGCCCACAGAGGAACCCTCTCCGCGGGAAAAGAAAGCTCGGATCCGCGAGAAAGGCGACAATTCGGTAGCAGCACTCGCGGTACAAAAGCTTGTGCTGAGCGACGACGATATTGAGGATGATGATTGATGATACGAAGTTGCTACAGGGTTGCTCGCAGGCGAAATAGTGTACGATTTGGGATGTTTGGCCGCCAGGAATACCTATAAGGTTGAGCTTTTCGATATAGAGCGAGGCATGGCACACGACTGTCTGGAGTCAGCTACGAATCAAGAGATGGCAGAGTACAAGTTGGCAACCCGGGGTAGATAGACCAGCGGGCCAACCCTAAGGCCTGCAGATGGAGCCTGAACAACTAAAGTTCATGTTCCGGCGCAAACCCTTTGGGTGTCTTTCCGACTGGGTTATCTATTCGATGGGTGCCATTGATGGTTTTCTTTGTCAATACCGTCTAAGCAGGGCTTTACTTGAGTACGACGCCATCGCAAGACGCTCGTCGACGGCGGTCCGGGTTTCGGACATGCGGCAGGAACCGCTATGACGGTGGCACCCCCTCCTTCCTGAACCGCAAGCCGACAACAATGGCGGCGCCGGCGGCAACACCAGCAGCACCAACAGCAGCACCGACAGCAGAGCAAGGGATGCTGCGTTTTCTTTCGGTAATAGCATCGCTCTTGTCCCTCCGAAGGCGAGAGAGCGGGACCTACGAGGAGGACCCGCGAGAAGCCGCCCCGGCGACGGCGCCCACACACACGCACACACACGCACACGCGCACGCACAAACACCATCCAGGCACGCACCTTCTCTCTGCCCTCCTCTCCGCTTCTTCCCCCGTTCCTTCCCCGGTCGCCGAGCCCCGGTCGTGCTCGGCGGCGTCCCCCGAACGGGCCTAGTCGTACAAGGAGGCCGAGACGCTCCCCATAGGCTGCGGGGTTTCTCTTGTTTCTATATTTGTACGTGCGTGTGTGTGTGGCTCTCCTCCCGGAACCCGACGAATACGTCCGAAAGGACGGCCGAGGGGCAATGCGTGCTCGCTGGCCGAAGGGAGGGCGGGGTTTTCTTTTTCCTTTTGCCGTGGGCGCCGGCGCCCGTCGGGGAACCCAACGCCGTCGCGGTTGCCGGGTCCATTGGCCGGGAAACTTGACCCCTCCCCAGTGTGTACGTCTTGGGCGTCCCCAGCAAGCCGAGCGGAGGCCTTCATACAAAGAACCAGCGTGCGGTCACCCCGTGTCCGCCGTATGCATCTCCTGAGTACCAATTGGCCGGCCCGCTGGAAACAACCGAGCGGTTCAACCGATTCCCACGGTTATCCCGGCAGTCGGGCCTTCGGGATACATAGGTGCTCTCACGTTGCAGAGGAACAAACATGAGGGGTAAGACAAGGGGCTGCTGGCTGGAGGCCCATTGGCTTCGGCTGTCCAAGGATCCCACTAGTCAGGAATGACCCGAGAGGGCCGTGACAGGAAAGCATCGTGCTGCGAAAAGGTCACGTCACAATAGAGCAGAGGGGGCCAAATAGGCTGCATTGTCTGGGCGTGGTGCAGTGGTCACGCCTATGCCACGATTGTGTATTCCATCTCCTCGCCTCTTTCCCCCCTCAATATCCAGTCAGTGTAATACCCACCAGATGTGGTATCTTTATAATAAAAAAGCAAATACACCATGTCTTCTTTCAAGGCCTTTGAAAGTCCGCCTTGCTGAGACGGCTGTTGAAACCGTACGCCATGCTGCCTGTCCTATGAGGGAATCATCGAAAACAGTAATTCTAAACCCACAAATAAACGCCTTTCTATGCGACAAGAAGTTGATTCTTCCGCTGAGGATATGGGATCTTTTTCCCCTCATAGAGACGTGAGATCATGCCTCGTGAGAAGCAACGCAACCAACCGCCTAGAACTTCAGCTCCTTGGGCTTCTCCCAGGCGAAGTCCTGGTTGGTGCCGAAGTGGCCGAACTTGGCCGTCTGGTAGTAGATGGGGCGCGCCAGGTCGAGCTCCTTGACAATCACACCGGGGCGCAGGTCGAAGTTGGCCCGGACGATGTCAACCAGCTCCTGGGACGACTTGTCCGACGTGCCGTAGCTGTCGACGTAGAGAGAGCAGGGCTCGGCAATGCCGATAGCGTACGACAGCTGGACCAGGCAGCGGCGGGCCAGCTTGGCGTTAACCAGAGACTTGGCGATCCAGCGGCCGAGGTAGGCGGCCGAGCGGTCGACCTTGGAGAAGTCCTTGCCCGAGAAGGCACCACCACCGTGGGCACCCCAGCCACCGTACGTGTCGACAATGATCTTGCGGCCCGTGAGACCGGCATCACCCTGGGGGCCACCAATGATGAACTTGCCCGAGGGCTGGATGTGGTAGACGGTCTTTTCGTCGAGGTACTCGGCGGGGATGACCTTCTGGCAGATCTTCTCCTTGATCTCCTTGCGCAGCAGCTCGGTAGAGATGTCCTCGCTGTGCTGGGCCGAGACGACAATGGTGTGGACGCGCAGGGGAACAACGGCACCGCCATCGTGCTTGTACTCCATGGTGACCTGGGTTTTGGTGTCGGGGCGGAGCCAGGGCAGGGAGCCGTCACGGCGGGCCTCCGACATGGCCTTGTTCAGCTTGTGAGCCAGCAGGTGGCTGAGGGGGTGCAGCTCGGGGGTCTCGTCGGTGGCGTAGCCGAACATGAGACCCTGGTCACCAGCACCGAGCTTCTCAAGGGCCTCCTCGTAGTGGAGACCCTGGGCGATATCGGGCGACTGCTGCTCAATGGCGACGAGCAGGTTGCACGTCTTGTAGTCGAAGCCCTTCTCGGACGAGTCATAGCCGATGTCCTGGATGGCGCTGCGAACGACCTTCTGGTAGTCGAGCTTGGCCGTGGTCGTGATCTCGCCGAAGACCATGACCATACCGGTCTTGGTGGCTGTCTCGCAAGCGACCTTGGACATGCGGTCCTCGGCCAGACAGGCGTCGAGGATGGCATCGGAAACCTGATCGGCGATCTTATCAGGGTGACCCTCGCCTACGGCCTCGGACTGGATAACATGTGGTCAGCGACAGGCATGGCCCCCGAGCAGACAGCCCCTTGGGCCGGATGCGGCAGCATAGGGACGGAACTCACGGTGAACAGGAAAGCGCCCTCATTGTGGATGGCGAAGGCATCGCCATTGGTTCCGTTGGTGGCAGGCATTGCGACTGTCGGTGTGGTGGGGTTGGTGGGGAGGAGAGAAGAGAGAGAGGAAGAGGGCGGGTGATTGTGTAAGTTAAGTACTTGCACCGATTGACCTGATGCCACGGAGGAAATAGATGCCCTTCACGAGTAGAGAGGGAGGCAGATGAGGAAAGGAGAAAAAGGAATAGGGAATAAACAGGAAGGAGGGAAAAGACGAGAGCGCACGGCGGCCCGGAAAGGTTCGACTTTTTATTACTTGACAGGGAAGTTGCAACGGCGGACGGGGTGGGCAAAGAAGGCCTGTCTTTTTTTTCTAAGGGAAGGGACTGGGACGCTGGGCGAGCGCGCCGATGAGGGGCAGCCACTGAAAAACTCCGAAAGCACGCGATTTTTATCGTTTCGGCAGTACCTCAGCTTTGAGTCATGAAGCCTCTTAAACCCCGGTACCTGGATTGGTCGGCCACCACCGCCGCCCAACCACAATGGTGCCGACGGCAGGACCAGTAGTCGGCACTGCCCAAGCGGCCTGACCTATTTGAACGAGGAAATAATGGGGGGACACCGGCTGGTTTTTCTACGCCCGGCACGTATAACACAAATGGGCCAGTGTTTACATGGGTCTGCCGCCCAAGGTGAAGGACGAACCGTGGGATAGAAGGAGTAACTGGTAGCAATTTGTGAAGTACCTTCCTTACCTAAGTATTCAGTTACCTAGGTGCCTAGCTACCTCCTTAAACGTGTCGCATCTAATGGGGCGCAATCGTAACAGGATGCGGATTGACTGTATCTGCTGGGCGCTCCGATTCGCGCTTCTACCGACGGACTGCAGGGGCGCTCGGAGGGCAGCGAATTTTCCCAATGGCTCTCGCGGTCATCGCGGATCCCATCTCACTCGCTCACTCAGGAGGGTCCAGTCTTTGGCCCCCCCCCTAGTCGCTGCTGGGTCGCCGGGGACAACCCCCGCAAACGTGCCTCAAAGATTGGCTCACGGACCTGCAATAGCCGGTCGATAAGGAAGGCGAGCAACGGTACGGAGCCCGGCGTCGGCATTGTGGCCGCAAACTAGTAGTAGCCCGAGGTAGGCTCGAGTTGACCCGGAGTGGCAGATCGCCGCAGTACAACTATGCGTTTTCGGTACACATGGGTACGTAGAGAGCAGAGATGTGTGCTCGTGCTTGGCGGCGTGGCAGAGATCCATATTCTCGCGGGATGACCGTTTGTATTATCCATCCCACGTTCCGTCTTGGCTCCAAGATCTGGATGGTCAAGCTACCAGAAACCCCGCATGGGGCGTTGCCGAATGCGCATCCTGGATTCTCGCGGTCCAGTAAGACACGGCCGTGACGACTGTGCCTATCCGGGGATAAGAGAGAAAGAGAAGGGGGTGGTGAGGGAGGGAAGGAAAGGGGGGAGAGGCCATGCGTCCTACTCTCCCGCTACACCCACAAGGGGTCCTAGAAAAGTTACCCAGGAGTGCCAGACCACTCGGAACTGTGTGGACGGGGAACCGCTACTACCCGACCATCCAGGACAAACTCGAACAGAGCCTAATGCATGCATGCTCTTGCTTGGCCGTATAAGATGGTAACAGTTGCGTTGAGCCCGAAACTATCCGTGGGATGTACACGCTCGGCACGTATCTATACCTACGATGCCCCCTCGCCTACCTCTTGCTTGCGAAATGAGGTTGGCACCTGCTAATTGTTTGGGTGTGTGGAAGATGAGCCCAGTAATCCGTACGTACGCGGAGAAAGGGTATGTCGGGTTGACGTACGGGCGTTCGGAGGTTTCGTAAGGGCCTGTCAGGCTGTGTCATCCGCCCGGAAATGCTTAGTCGTAGTCGGATGATCCAATGGTAGCGGTCAGCCAGTTGTCCCCCACCCTCAGATGTCCAATCAGGTCAACCTTGACTACCCCACTAAAATTTTCAAACTGGAGTCCCTGGCAGGCTATTGTCCGACAATGCTGACCACCCAGTTCGTGGGCGAAAGAGGCGCGCAGACTCCGGGCCATCGAGACTCGTATTCGTACGAACCCCGACGTTGGATAGGTCCAGCCGACACATCTGAATTTACCCCGAGACGACCAGCTGCCTGTCTGACCGTGTTCGCTTGCGACCTGCCGGTCCGTCAGCCAAAATGAGCAAGTTTGGTGTTGTGGTCATGGGCCCTGCCGGCGCAGGCAAGGTACGATAGATCTCCGCCTGCCTCCCCGTCATGCCTACCCCGTGTTTGCTACCATGGCCCCGGGCTGCTGGCTGACTTCCAACCCCTCGATCGCGTCCAGTCCACCTTCTGCGCCTCCCTCATCACCCATCTGCAGCTCAACCGCCGATCATGCTTCTACATCAACCTCGACCCCGCCGCCGAGTCGTTCGAGCACACGCCCGACCTCGACATCAAGGATCTCATCTCTCTTGAGGATGTCATGGAGGAGATGGGCCTGGGCCCCAACGGCGGTCTCATCTACTGCTTCGAGTTTCTGATGGAGAATCTTGACTTTCTGACCGAAGCCCTCGACTCCCTGACCGAAGAGTACCTCATCATCATCGATATGCCCGGCCAAATCGAGCTGTACACGCATGTGCCCATTCTTCCTGCGCTCGTCCGCTTCCTTACGCGGGCCGGCAGCCTGGACATTCGGCTGTGTGCCGCCTACCTGCTGGAGGCGACCTTCGTGGTGGACCGGGCCAAGTTTTTCGCCGGTACGCTGAGCGCCATGTCGGCCATGATCATGCTCGAGATACCGCATATCAATATTCTGTCCAAGATGGACTTGGTTAAGGAGCAGGTGCGTAAGAAGGACCTGAAGCGCTTCATCACGCCCGACGCAAGTCTGCTCGAGGACGACCCCGCGGAGAAGGCACGGAGGCAGATCGAGGGCAGCACCCTCGAGGACGACACCTTGACCGACCCCAAGGACCAGAATGCCGTGATGCGGGGCGCCTCGTTTCGGCGGTTGAACCACGCTGTGGCGGGCCTCATCGAGAACTTCTCCATGGTTAGCTACCTGAAGCTCGATTCCCAAGACGAGGATAGCGTGGGGGCCATTCTCAGCTACATCGACGACTGTATTCAGTACCATGAGGCGCAAGAGCCCAAGGAGATGAAGGACGAGGAGTACGAGGACGTTGACGAATAGGCCAGGACTGGTGGTAAAAAGAAACGGGAAGCAGATAGTGGGCGAGGTCAGGAGACCCCGAGGTTTGCATAGCGCCGGCGTTTACAAAAAGGGGTTCGGTACCATTTGGTAATCTGCAAGGAACACGACAGGTATAGGAGAGGATGGTACTACAACTGGTCCAGGGCCAAGCCGCGTTGGGATTCGCGGCGTGTCAATACATTCATCATTCCAGACATAACTCGTAAACATTGCTTCGTGGGTAACATGGCATCCTTAGGTTGCTCCCTACCGACTAGCCCTCTTGGCGGCTCCCGCACTGCCTCCATTCTTGGTCTGGGCCTCGTATCTATAGTATTCACTCAACCAGAAGTTTTTGACGATAGCGGCGTAGGTGGCAATCTTGGCGGCCAAGTGGGCAATGTCGGCCATGGCGGCCTCGGGGCCCCTTTGCCAGACGACGGCGACACCAGCGGCTATGGCGGCGTAGAATACCATGCGCATGGCCATGCGGGTCCAGAACATCATGATGCGCTGCATCCAGAAGACAAACTGCAGGGCAACGATGACGAAGCCCAGCATGGCGGCCACGATGACCACGTCGGGGGAGTTGTTTAGGGCCTCGAGGGCGCGGTTGAACAGCGGCGTGACGACGGGGATCAGCATATTGAACGCTTTCTGGACGCGGAGCGAGAGCTGGCGCAGGAGGATCTGGAACGGGGTTTCGGGATCGAGCACGTGGTCCTGCAGGACCTGGACCGTCTGCTCGGGAAGCATGCCTGTGGAAGGAAGACGTGTTAGCACGCCGGGCCAAGGAGGCAGGCGCGTGGGGCAGGAAAGGGTCGGTGCTCTCGTACCGCCCAAGACGTCCAGGAGCCACTGGTTTTCTTGCGCCATTGCGATCGCTGGACTGTAGCAGTGGTGGTGGTAGTGGTGGTAGTGGAGGAAGAGGCCTGGTGAGGGGTGGGCTCTGCCAGCGTGTCGTGCTCCGTATAGGGAGGGAAGAGAACTGACGTGCCTCGGAGGGGCCGTGTCGAAGAAGGATCGAGTGCGGACGGAGTTCAGATAAGGTGATTTGCAGAACCGAGGCAAAAAGGGTACACCGGACCACAATGGCTTGTGAAGGTGGGAAGAGTTAGGAGGAGCCTGGGGAGGAGGAGGAGGAGGGGCGGGTGCACGATGTTTTTGGCGACAACAAGTCGGCAATGGGGGCAGCGCCTGGTCTGGAAAGCGGTGGGTTTGGACTGGACGACAATGCAAAAGCTTGGCCGGTAACACTGTACACGCGAGAACCACATGTCAGGAAAAAAAAAAAAAATAAACCAAACTCGCCCGTCTCCAGTCCTCGCTTCCAGGGTTCTTCTCCCTCTTCGCCCTCCTGCCAGCTGTGCGCGCGATGCAAATGAGTTGTCCTCGACAGTGGATCTCTCTTCTACCGCGCCGTCCGGGTGGTCAGCCGCCCGCCAGACCGCTACGTTAGTGTGAGCGTCTAAACACGCCGAAGTAGTGGGAGGTACCTTTACATACCTATCATCCAACGCTGCCCGGGTAGGAAGTCATACATTTTCTTATACTTCTAGCAGCAATAGGGGCTTCTGTCCATCCGTCCATGCTATACCCGCCCCATTGGCCTACCTCTTACACCATAACCTTGGGTAAATCCATCCATCAACATACGAGGAGCGGCAAAGAGGGCATGAACCGTCTACTGAGGGGTATTCGCGCTGCCCCATGTCGGACATGGACTGTTGATAATAGGTACTTGGGTAGGTACCTCTCCAGCCGTTGAATGCAATTGCATGGACGGCGATCGGCTCCCCACAAGGGTCTGCCTTTGTTCCCCGAGCAGGTAATGGATCCTTCCTGTGGCCCTGGCAACGGGTGCCCATCCGTCGGGTGGTTCGAGGCTCGGATCCTGCCCATAGATCCATCCTATGTTGCCCTGTACAACGAGGCCGGTACGTACTTCTGTGCTCGTCGAAAACCATTCCTGCGCCGCAAGGTTTGGTACCCATTCACCGGATCCAAGCCCGCATAGCCCGAGTGGTATGTACCTACCCTGTACATGAATCCCGCTGGGGGAGAACGAGAGCAGCTGCCCCTTTCATCCAGGAATGCATTCCTGCTTGCGTTGTCGGTTATGAGAGGCCCCATACCGACGAACAACAGGCAGATGGTTGTAGGTAGGAAGCGTAGACGCCCGGTACGAGAGTATCCATCCCAGCAGGCGGGGCAGGGACCGATCTGTTCGTCCCCGCCATCTCAGCTTTCCGACTTTCGCAGAACCCCAAAGGCGTCAACATTGGGAGCGCCATGCATCACGAGACGATCAGCGCCTGCCCCGGGGGGGCTCAGCTTCAAGAAGACGCCGCGGGGCTAAAACAAACATTTGGCTGCCCGAGCCTCCCAAGTCGGGGCGGCGCTCCTCTCGCGTGCCTTGGATCTCGTCGCGTCGCAAAAAGGATGAGATGAAACACGCAACGCGAAGCTTACGTGCACGTAACTTGTGTCGTCGTGCCTCCCCTGCTTGGCAAGCCTTGGCCTGGGGATATACATAGCAGCGGGAGACCTGTCTCGGTTCTCATGCGGCTGGAATGACATACTGAATTTATACTCGCCTCTGTCCTTTCCAAATGAAACTCCACTCCCTCGCCGTCGGTGGTCTGCTGAGCTACGCCACAGCGTCGTTGATGCAGGAGCACGACTTATGCCCCTGGAATGCCCTCCAACCCAATACCATGCCGTTCTGCTTGCCGGGTGACTCGGAGAGGCTGAAGGCGACAGCTTCGGCTTCGGTCTCGTCATCGCTGTCACCAAAGCCGTCAAGCAAGCGCGCTGGCACGAGGTCAGCGAAGCACGGCTTCGTAGGACCCCATGCGTGCTCCGGGAAATATTGCGTCTGGTCGAGCCACTCCGGCCCGGGAACATCCATCGTTACTACGAACGTCAACAAAAGGCGTATCGGGACTCGGCTCAAGCCCCTCCCTCCAGCCGACAGCTCCCATTTCCGGGCGGCGCCGATACCGGGGAAAGGTCTCGGGCTCGTGGCAACCCGGCGGATCACCCGAGGCCAGCGGATAATGGCAGCACAACCGGCCCTCATGGTCCACCGGCTGTTGATTGACGACCTTGAAATCCCGGAGCTGACGCGCCTATTGGGCATTGCGGCCGAGGAGTTGCCGGCGCCTAGACGCAAGGCCTTCATGGCCCAGGCGAGCGAGCTGGGCGGCGACCAGGTGGCCGACATTCTGTTCACAAACTCGTTTCAGATGGACGTCGACGAAGGGGCCGATGGCGGGAATGGCGAAGGCCATCACTTTGGCAGTTTCCCTGACATTTCTTATTTCAACCATGACTGTAGGCCCAAGTGAGTGTCCCCGTCACTCCTCATCCGCTAGGCTGTGGCTAACACGAGGTGCGGCAGTGCTGCTTTCTACATCGACCAGAACTTCACACACCACACCCATGCGGTGAGAGACATCGAGGCGGGAAAAGAGCTTACTATCTCGTACCTGGACTCGTTCAGCGCACGTTCCGTCCGGCAGTCGCGGGCTCGCGCGTCGTGGGGGTTCTCGTGCAGCTGCGCGCAGTGCAGCCTGCCGGAAGCCGAGGCGGCTGAATCCGACGCGAGGCTCGCTTCCATCGACACGATGGAGAAGCGCATCATGGATCTGACCAGCAAGTCCACGACGCCGGCCATGATCGAGCAGCTGGTCTCGCTCTACCGACAGGAGCGCATCTACCACAAGACGGCTGACCTGTACACCATGGCCGCACTGAACTACAACAGCTGGGGCGACGCCGACCAGGCCATGCGGTACGCGAACCTCTCGATCGAGCAAGGCCGGTTGGAGCATGGCACCCAGGCGTCCGACACTGCTGCCATGCAGGCAATCCTGGTGAACCCAATAAGCCATTGGTCTTGGAACCAGCGACCCCGGCTGTAGATGGTCATTCGACAAGATATGCCCATGCCGTGGCGGGCATCGGAAGCAGTTTCACAAACGGGCAGCCTCTGGTGGCGCGTGTCCCGAAATCGTTAGGTACTTTGCCTTGTATAACAGACCCGAGGAGTGATGCAGCCAGCTGCGGTGATGAACCAATTATTGGAAAATAATGAATATGCCAAGGAAGCCTACCAGGCGCCGAGATCCGATTTACATACGCAGCATATTGTCTGAGAAGCCATCTAATTGGGTAGGGGATGCAATCATATTTTATGGTTACCAGAGTTGGAACGTACTATAGTGGTCGCCAACTTTCGCTTTGTTTTGCCAATCAGCAAGTGCGATCCCAAGTTGACTTGCAACGGTCAACCTGGAGTACCAGAAGAGGTACCTACGAGGTACTTATCCTAGGGCTTGCGTATTTCCCTCTCTGCCTTTTATCGATCGTTCTGGCTTCAAACCAACATCCTATAATCAGTACCAAAATCCTCCCAAACCTGCCTCCGGCCTGTCTGCCTACATCTGTCGCGGCGTGCGACACCGAGCAGCTCCACTGCCTTGTTATTCCCATCGGACTCGCCACGCCCCAGGGCCGTGCTACCCATTTCAAGCAGGGCCCTGGCCGTCTGCCCGTCAGAGCTCAGCCGACCCCTTGGCGCGTACTTCTCAATAATCTTACGTACCTCCTAGACGGGGACACTACCCGATCCCTCAACCTACGACATCATGGGTTAGAACCCAGAAGCCTCGCCCAACCTCTCCGCCAGGCAACCTCGTCCTACCATGGCCGATCTCGTCCTTCGCAACTGCACTGCCACGGTGCTCGAGCTCAAGCTCGTCGAGCGGTTCGAGGGCCAGCCCCCTAAGCCGGACCGCACTTGCGTTAACATCGCCGGCAAGCTCTCGGGCCTCTTCACCTCGGCGGCGAGCGTCGCCCCCCTAGTCGATGCGCAAGGGGACGTCGAGGCCTATCGGGAGGTGTCGATCCCAATCGACCGCTTTGAGGCCCGGACCACAGACATACGGGCGCCGGACCCCGGCCGTGAGGTCATCCGCCTGGTGTTCGAGTGCGAGAGCCACCGCTACCAGGTCGACGCCCCCAATTCGTCGCGCCACAGCAATGTCATGAAGAAGCTGGATGGCGGCCCCCATGACTTCACCGTCATCTACGTCCTCTCGGGCGCCTGCCTGGCCATCTTCAGCTCGGCGCACCTGGCCTGCTGGATGGACGGCCTGCGCGACGAGTGGCCGCTCTCAGCCCTGTCCATCCCCGGAACGCACAACAGCGCCACGTGCCACGTGGCGCTGCCGTCGGTGCGCTGTCAGGCTGTGAGCATCCGCGAGCAGCTCGACAACGGCGTGCGCTTCTTTGATATCCGCGTGTCGGTTGACGGCAAAGCAGGCAACTCGGACCTGGCACTGGTCCACAGTGCCTTTCCAATTTCGCTGACGGGCACCAAATACTTCCATGACCTGCTGGCCGACGTCTACGCCTTTCTGGACGCCAACCCCTCCGAGACGCTCGTCATGAGCATCAAGCGCGAAGGCACAGGCAGGGGCACCGACCAGAAGCTGTCACGCCATCTGCGCGAGCGCTACTGCGCCCCGGACAATCCTCGGTGGTTCACGCGGCCCCAGATCCCTAGCCTCGGCGAAGCACGCGGCAAGATAGTCCTGTTCCGCCGCTACGTCAACGACGAGGCCTTGGAGGGCGAGTACGGCGGACGCGGATTTGGGCTCGACGCCTCGGCATGGCCCGATAACTGTGCCAACGAGTTGACGGGCCCGCCGGGCGTTGCCCGCGTGCAGGACTTCTACGAGGTCACCCAGACTCACAACATCCAGAAAAAGATTGAAATGTCGCGGGCGCATCTGGAGCGCGCGGCCGCCATCGTCTGCCCGGCTCTTGCTAAGCCCGATATCGAACATAAGCCTTTCCATGTCAACTTCTTGAGCGGGAGCAACTTCTTCAACGCTAACTGCTGGCCAGAGAAGATTGCCGCCAAAGCCAACCCGGCCATAATCGAGTACCTCTCGCTGCGGCACGCCGAACCGGGCAAAGGGCCGGCGGGTTCCGGCGTAGGCGACGGCGCTACGGGTATTGTGGTCACCGACTGGGTCGGTCTGGACGGCGACTGGGATCTCATACGGTGCATCGTGGGCTGGAATGCTCGTTTGCAACTGAAGCAATAGTGTGCCAGGTGCCTAGGCGGCGAGAGCGTGGCTACGGTGGCCGAATGCGACGCCGAATTCGGCTTCACGACGACAGTAGCATTATTGGTGTAGTCCTCCATTACAGCGTTATTAGATACCTTAATTCCAGGTAGAAATAGTACCCGCCTGTACCAGACGCGAGGCGACCGAGCTCGAGACTATTCGGCACTATTGTCACACAAAAGCCACCAGTGTTGCCGTAGGAGCACTTCGCTCCCAACCCAACGATAGTCTGTGCGGGCGACCCTAAAACAGAGCGTGACAAGAGCAGTCATACACGACGCCATGTCAGCCGTTGTCGTCGATCCACGCCCAGCGTGCGCGTCTCCCGCCGATTCGGGGGCGCGAGAACACATATCCGAGTTTCGCCAAGGACCAGAGCGGTATGCGTCGGGTCGGAAGCGATCCCGCACTGCCTGCCGTCTCACGGCCGGTAGTGCCTCTGTCGTTCGATGCGAGGCTCTGCGCTGAGACAAGGCCGGTTTCGGGGGAAGACGAGAATCCCCCTCCGACGGGCCCTGCCATGCATGCGTGCATGTGCATGATGGATAACGGGTCTCGCTCCGGCCCGAAGCGGCACGGGCGCCCCCCCGCCGGCGGGGGCTCGCGAGGCGGGCAAACCGGCAGGCATTTGCGCAGTGGGCGGTGGCCAGGCCGCGTGCACATGACGGCCATGACTACATCGCAGGACGGCCACTACCTTTACAAAGGGCTGAATATGTCAGATGGATATTGTCGTCCTCATTCAACTAAAAATTAATAAGCCCGCTCGTAAGCTCTCGTCTACTTGAGGGATCCAGACCAGAGCTTTCACATTATTCCAGGCCCGAGTTTGCCACATCAGATCACCGTTAGCAGGGCACCCACCGACCCAGCGACAAAGGTCGCCAGGAAGAGGGGAAGGACCAACGCTCCCGCGGCGTTCGAGGGCCCCGTCGTGACAGTCGTGCCCGAAGGTCCGCTGCCGGTGGTGCCTCCCAGACTATCACTCGCCTTCTCAATAGGGGCCGCGGATATGGGCGTACCGAGGAGCAAACTCGTCGCAAACGTCGACGCAGACGAGACGCTCGCGGGAGCCGAGATGGTGGTCGAGACGCTGGCCGAGATGCTGGCCGAGATGCCGGTTGGGGTGCTAGTCGAGATGCCAGTCGAGGTACGCGTCGAGATACCCGTCGAGCTAATGGAATCAGTGGCCCCAGGCTGTTCAACAGCCGAAGTTGGAGATTGGACAGGCGCCTTGGACGCTGAAGGGTCTGAACCACCGCCTCTGCTGTTTCCGTCGCCAGACTTGGGTGATTCGGGATCCGCCGGGCCCCTGGACGGAGGTGTTAAAGGCCTGCCGGCAGAGTTCTCTGGGTTGCCAACAATGGGTGTAGAGGGAGCTGTTGGTTTGGAACCAGTTCCAGGGATCAGAGGTTCTGTGCCATCCGAAGGTGGGACGAAGGGGTTCAGCGCCCCGGGACCCTTAGCGGCCGGTAAATCCGTCGGCAGCGAGAGGACAGGAACTGACGACGAAGCTGAGAGAGAGGCCGAGGCAGAAGACACTGAAGCAGACGACGCAGAAACAGAAACAGCAGCCGAAGCCGAGTTGCTCGCCGAAGCTGATGCCGAAGCTGATGCCGAAGCTGATGCCGAAGCTGATGCCGAAGCAGAGTTGCTCACTGCGACTGACAACGAAGCCGAGTTGCTCGCTGAAGCTGAAGTTGAAGCCGAGTTGCTCACTGAAGCTGACGCCGAGTTGCTCGCTGCGACCGACGCCGAAGCCGAGTTGCTTGCTGAAGCCGAGGCCGAAGCCGAGTTGCTCACTGCGACTGACGCTGAAGCTGAGTTGCTTGCTGAAGCCGAGTTGCTCACTGCGACTGACGCTGAAGCTGAATTATTCGCTGAAGCCAAATTGCTCGCTGAAGCTGACACTGAAACCGACGCAGGGAACGCAGCACTCTGGGAAACAGAGACAGACACCGAGGCCGAAGAAGCCACTGGTGCGCTTTGTGAGGCGGAAGCAGAAGCAGAAGCAGAGAAGGGGGCAGCCACCGAGGCGCTATGGGAAACAGAAGCGGATGCCGAGGCTGAAACGGCCACGGAAGCGCTTTGTGAGGCGGAAGCGGAAGCGGAAGCAGAGAAGGGGGCAGCCACCGAGGCGCTCTGGGAAACAGAAGCGGGTGCCGAGGCTGAAACGGCCACGGAAGCGCTTTGTGAAGCGGAAGCGGAAGCAGACACAGAAATTGGGGCGGCCACCGAAACACTCTGGGAAACAGAAGTGGAAGAGGAAGCAGACGCAGGGGTCGCCACAGAGGTGCTTTGAGAGGCGGGGACGGATACGGATGCTGAGGTCGCTACCGAGGCTGAAGCTGAGGCCGAAGCAGCCACGGAGGCCGAAGCTGATACCGAAGCCGCCACGGAGGCCGAAGTCGAGGCCGGAGCATCAGCCGAGGTGGGTACAGAAGTGGGAGCCGACTCCACCCCGCTGAGCGACGACGCCGTTGTATCCAGGACCTTGGAGGAACTTACAGCGCCCCTAGCCTTGTCTGTACCTGTTGCTTTATCCGTGGAAGGAGCGTTGCTGGCGGATGTGCTTGTCTTGACAGCCGAGGTAGCTGACGCAGTCGAGGCAGCAGACGTCTTCTTCTTGGCGGATGTGGTGTCCTTGGAAGCAGTCTTTTTTGCGGCAGCGGTAGTCGTCGCGGCGGAAGACGTCTTCTTCTTGGCGGATGTAGTGTCCTTGGAAGCAGTCTCCTTTGCGGCAGCGGTAGTCGTCGCGGCGGAAGACGTCTTCTTCTTGGCGGATGTGGTGTCCTTGGAAGCAGTCTCCTTTGCGGCAGCGGTAGTCGTCGCGGCGGAAGACGTCTTCTTCTTGGCGGATGTGGTGTCCTTGGAGGCAGTCTCCTTCGCGGCAGCGGTAGTCGTCGCGGCAGAAGACAACTTCTTCTTCGAGGCGGCGGTGGTGGGAGCAGCAGTAGTAGAAGCTAGCTTCTTAGCAGATGTAGCGTCTTCGGCGGTGGTTTCCTTAGCAGCTGCGGTCGTCTTCTTCTTGGTAGAAGTACTCTCTTTAGCCGATGTCGTTTCTCTTGCAGCGGCATCGGAGGTTGTGGCAGTCGCTGTCTTGCTTGCTTCAGAACCATCTTGGCCATCGTTCTGACTTGGAGTTAGTGGTTATCACACGGCCATTACGGATAAGAGGTGCAAGCGTTTCTTACCCGAGCATCGCCGTTTTGGCCACCTTTCTGAGTATCACCTCTCAGTGCATCACCGCCCTTCTGAGCGTCGCCACCTTTCTGAGAACCACCGTTTTGACTGTTGCCACCCTTCTGGCTGCCATTTTCCTGTTTCTCGGCACCATTCCGCTGACCCTCGCCATCTTGCTTGTCTGCACCGTTCTGCGGGTTCTGAGTTTGGCCACCGCCCTGGTTGTTACCCTTGCCGCCTCCCTGTTCACCGCCCTGGTTGTTGTCGTTGCCGCCTCGGTTGTTGCTGTCCTGGTTTTTATCTTGGTTGTTTCCGACCTGACCAGGCTTCTGGGTATCCTTCTGGCTGTCACCACTCTGACTTGCCCCATCCTGCTGGCCCTTCCCGCCTTGCTTGTCGGCGTCCTTCTGGTCCCCGCCTTGCTGACCCTGGTTCTGGCCAGACTTCCCTTTGTCCTCATCTTTGTTTTGATCCTCAGTCTGGCCGGGCTGCGAGTCGCCGCCCTCACCTTTGCTGTCGGCGGCCCTGGGGAAGACAAGCTCTGTCAGACCCCGGTCCTGAATACTAGCTACACTAGCATCTTCGGAAACTGCCAGTGTCGAGTTTTTGTTGGCCTGTCCCTCCAGGCCACCAGCAAGTGCTGAGCCCAGGATGAGCAGGGTAACAAAAGCGTGTTTCATATTGCCTTTCGAATGGACAATGACCGGTAGAAACAGGCTTCACCGCAGGCTAGAGGTCAGGCAACACGAAGTTCGAGAAGAAAAATGTGTACGAGAAGTGAAAGTGATGTGCGTAGAAGCTGGCCTGCAGACGCTGTCTAAAGGATTGACGAGAAACGAAATGAAAAAAAAAATGTCCAGCAAGAACAAACGAAGAGAACTAGAAACCACACAGTGATGCAAGAACGACAGGATGTGAGAAACAAAGATCCACGCCCGCGAGGTTTGCGGGAACTTACCGATGTCTTGTACCCAAGGCCCTTGCCGCCTTACGGGGAATAGGTAAGGCGGCAACATGGAGTCAAGCATGGGGAACGTCATCCCATGCCATGAACGGGTATTCTTGGCTGTATGATAAAACCTCAGCCGACAGGGTAGAGGTCAACTTCAAACCGGAGCGGCTGTGCCTAGACCAACGTAGACGGATGTAGTGAGCGGAGGCCATCGCCCTTGTCTCAGTGGACTGGCCAAGAGGGAGAACCTCAAGCATGCGGACTAGCAAATGTGGACATAAGGATAAGGTTGCCGAAATAAAAAGGGTGCCTTGCAGGCTGCCAAGGAAGATCAAACTCGGATCTCGAGTAGCGAGGGCTCCCGCAATACCAAGCGAGCGGAGGCTCGCAAAGTGGTACTGACCTGGTGCGGACCGGTACAACCGTCTATTCTCCCCCCTGGGGGCCTAGGCCGTACCATCAGCCGACGGATCCGTAGGGCTCAATCGAACGAGAGGCAGTGCCGGCGCGGTACAGACTGAACGTGTCTACTGGGTACCTATGCGTGGTGAGCCGAGACAACAGGAGCCCGATCTGCTGGCGGATGGCCGTGATGGGCAAGGGAGATGCTGGCTGCTAAGTGAAATTCTGTCTGGCAGAATGACTGACTTGCGCGTACGGAAAAGACAAGCCGTGCGCGCTCCGGACCTAGCCAGCGGTTACAGGGCTTGCACGAGCATCTCATCTCGCAACCGTGGTTCCTCTGCGAAGCCAAGGGTTGTGGCGGGCAGAATGAGCGGTCCGCCGTTGGCAAAACGGCGCGGCAGCAGTCGTGCAAGCCAGCAGGACGTATCGGACGGCAAGGACAACAGCTGTAGAAGGGTAGGGCGCGGAGAAGATCCCTGTTGCGGCTCCGACACGGGGCGGATCCCAGGGGTTGAAACGGCCCCTGACCAGGCTCGTTAGTCTAGCGCCTGTTTTTGGGGCGCATCCCATATCACTTGTACGAGAAGACAAGCCCGTCGGGGGTGCCATGCAGTCGCCAGCTGACGTAAACCAAAGACCGGATCGGGAATCTCGGCCGAGGACTGATGAGACGCCTGCCCCTGCGTCGTCGGAACTGGCCTGGCCATGCCATGCCGAAGAGTCGGACCAGATCAGACGAGAAATACCGGTACGTTTCGACTTGCTCGGTTGGGACGGGTCGAAGCGATGCCTTCCCTGAACGGCAGGATTCTAGAAGTACCGACTCTGCTCCCCTCACGATTTGGGCATGGGATTCGAACATAACGATTTCTGTACATCCTTTGGCGAGGACGAAACGTGAGTGGTGTCGATGGGAACAAAAGGGCTGTCCCGGCATCCATTCGATTGTGTTGTGATAAAGGGCGTGGCTGCGTGGCTTGCCTGGGAATGTACACATGTGCATGTACATAACCACAGCATAACTAAAAGATGGCTGGTGCGTAGTGGCCCGTGCATATTGTGTGTCAGTAGTAAGCAATCCGACAACCCGCAACGCCCGGGCGAAAATCGATCGCGACGGGACCAACACCAATTGAGAACCCGCATCATCAGCCTCGCCGTCGCGTCGAGACAGTTTGCGCCCGCGTTCATTGCACCTTTAGCCGGCGCCGCCCCTCGCGCCTCCCCGGCGCAACTTACATGCTTAGTCGGTCCTGAGCCCTGTCCGCTTCTTGCACAATGTCTGCAATGGGTGACCCCAGCCATGGGGTCCATCGCGACCTGGTACGTGTTCAAGAGGGCCCGTTGCTGTATCGACGCGCCGATGCTCATCCACGCTTGTTTCCGTAGCTCGCCCATGTGCATCTCGTGTCGACCTCGCGATATGCCCAGAAGGCGCGTGTCGAGATTCCCGAAGTCACTAGCTGGCTCATGCAGGCCCCCCAAGTTGCCCGTGACAAGGCCCCCTTCTACTGGACCTATCTCGACCGACCCGACAACGGGAGCATCTTCATGACCTGGCAGCCGCTGCAGATGATGGGCACCAACTTTGCGAGCGACGGCTACATCTGGCCGCCGCAGGAGCAGCATATGCGGCAGGAGGTCGGCAACGGCGTCGTCCTCGAAATGTACTACCACGGCGCCGGCTACGCCTTGAACGAACCCTTTGCCACGCACTCCCGCAGACGCTTCCGCCTCGTCCCCCCGAACACTCACAACCCTAATGCGCCTCAGGTCGACCCGAGCCTCTGGATCGTCCATTACGGCCCGGTCGATGGCAACGAACGCATCCCCGTGCAGATGCTGCCGCGCGACCCTCGCACCCAAAACATTCTCGACACCCGCGCTTATCTGCAGCGGTGTGGACAGATCCAGCGCAAGGAATTCATCCTCGGCGATCGCATCAACTGGCCTCAGATAGCCTGGCCCAGAGAGCCGTCGAGACAGGCCATGTACGCGGCTGGCAGCCGGGGCGTTCCCCAAGCTATAGCCTACCCGCCTCATAATGTTGCGGCTGCGCCGCCGTCTAAGAGAGCAAGAACGGCACAAGCGGCCCACGCCCAAGCCGTTCCTCCGATGGGCGCCATACTACCGCCCGACAACGCTTACGACGACGACGAAGACACCTCACGAGGCGACATGTTTGATCATATGACCCCGCGCGAGATCAGCCAGGCCCGGTACCGCCAGAACCATGAATGGATGGAGGAGATACTGTCTTCGCCGTATCGCATGGGCCAAATTGCGTTTACAAGTCTTGGCCTCGGCCTGAAGGGGGAACTGTCTGCGTTGACCGAAGGAATTTTGCCTGCCCAGGGCATTGAGGCCCTTGACAACGCTCCTGCGCAGCCCGTGGGCCATCTGGAGCCCGAGCAGGCCGCCGAGTTCCGGAAACGCGTACATGAGCGCATCGAGTCGACCAACGCCGAGATGGCGAAGCTCAAAGCGGAACACGAAAAGAAAATGGCCAGATTCAAGAAGCACTCGCTGTTGACTACGGCGGAAAAGGACCTACGCACGGCTGTCGACGATGCAAGCTCGGGCCCTCTGAGTCTCGAGCGCCGGTCAGAGGAGGCTGACGACGGATCCGCTCGTTGGACAAGCAAGCACAGCAAGAGCGTGGACGAGATCGTATCACAGGTCGAGGTACAGTTGGGCCGCCGTGCCGAAGTCATTCACGACCTCAAGAGGATCCAAGATGGCGGGTACCAAGAGCCGGTGCCCGAGCCCGAGCAACCAGCACTTGTCGAGCCAAATGCGGCGGCCCCCGCCGCTAACGGAGAAAACGAGATGTCGCGCCAGGGCTCACAGCAGAGCGCCATGATGGGCGGCGAGTCGGACGTTGACATGGGTGGCACAGCAAGCACCTTGCTTGACCAGATGCATACCGGGCTTTCTTCGACCTCAACGCCGGGTGGGAATAGCTTCGCTACGCCTCAGGGCCCTGTTTCTGGCATGCCCTCCGGCGCTGCCACACCCGCGAATCTCAATGCGCCCTCCCCCAACGCTGCGGCACCCTCGGCGCAGGGACCGAATCAGACCGGTGGCGACGTGTCCATGTCAGGAACCGACGACCACCCGCAGGCCGGAACCGCCCCGGACCAGGGTACCGGCAGCGGCGAATGGGTTGTCGTTCCCAAGGGAGGCGAGACACCGGACCCCAATGCAGCAGCGGCGCCCGCCAGCAATCCTCCAGCCAATGTCCCAGCCAGCGAATCAGTCAAGCCCACACCGGATCAGCAACCAAACCCCACTGGGGCTGGTGCGGAAGGCGCTGGCAATGGCAACGAGAGCGGAAACAAATCAGCGAGTGGTACGCCAGCCGAGGCCGCCAACATGGGCTTCGATGCCGAAAACGACTTTGGCTCCCTGGAAGACCTGGACACTGCCGGCGACGCCTTGGCTGGTTTCAGTACTGACACCCCTGGAGATATGGGCGGCGATTTTATGGAGGACTCCGCCTTTGGAGACGCCTTCCACGGCGTCGAGTCGGCCGGAGGCGGGGCCGAGGCGGGCGACAGCGGGACGCCGGCGGCGGATGGGGCCATGTAGATGAAGGGTAACGGAGAACAAATTGTAGTGTGACGCACGGGCCGAATTGCCCCCTAGGTGCTTTGGCGGGCGCTTGCGCCAAGTAGCATGTATTCATTATGTATGAGCAAACTGGGCGCTCAGCGCTGGTGAGCTCGGCAGGAGGGACCGTCGAGGGGAGGGTATGGGCTCCTGGGGCAAGTGTAAGACCGAATGACCTCGACGGCGTCACGGATCTTTCTCTGTAATATATGAAGCACGCGAGTCCACTCGTGAATCTTCAATCGAGTGCCACCGGTTAGGGATAGTATCGTTCTGTGGGACCAGACTCGAAGTCCTCGTAATCACTCATGGTGTTGATAACGTCAGATAACAATGCTACATCCGAGCTCACGACGAGCTTTCTGCGGGCAAGACAGGCCGCCCTGTCGATGCAACATGCCGATCTCAAAAACCCATTGATACGAGCTAATAGGGCGCTTGGCGATGTCAGAAAGTCATAGGTTTCACGGGCGACACAGCAGGAACACGTTGGTCAGGGACGGTTCGTTCATTCTTTGATTTTTATTTCGTGACGAGGCTGTGGTCTGCACAGGTCGTGTCGCCATTAATATTTGTACGTGAACGTGTTCATCATTATTTACCTTCTCGGCCCACCCGGCAGCTTCCACTCGCAATCATAGCACATTCGGATACGAGGGTAAAAGCTTATGCCTGGTAGGTGGAAGCCGAGACGTTACCGCCACGGCCGGTCCAGTTCACGTGGATGTACTGGTCGGCGGGGTACTTGTCGTTGGCAGCCTCGGGCTTGACCTGGAAGGTGTGGGCACCGAAGTAGTCACGCTGGGCCTGGAGGAGGTTGGCGGGGAGATCCTTGGTGCGGTAGCCGTCAAACCACGACAGGGCAGTGGAGAAGCAGGGGGTCGGGATTCCGAGCATCGCGGCCTTGGCAACAACATCTCTCCAGCCGGGCTGGGCCTTGTGAATGGCCTTGTTGAAGAAGTCGTCGAACAGCAGGTTCTCGAGCTCGGGGTTGTTGCGGTAGGCAGCAGTGATGTCCTTCAGGAAGACGGAGCGGATGATGCAGCCACCGCGCCACATCAGGGCAATCGAAGGCTTGTTCAGCTTCCAGTTGTACGTGCGGGCAGCCTATATGGTTTGTCAGCAACGGCAAGCCGGTACAGGGTACGGGTCGACAGCGACTTACCTCCTGCATCAGCATGAAGCCCTGGGCGTAAGAGATGATCTTGGAGGCGTAGAGAGCCTGCTCGAGGTCCTCGAGGAACTGCTCCTTGTTGCCCTCGAACTTGCTGGCACGGCCAACGTACTCGAGGAGAGTCGAGGCCTTGGTGCGCTCGTCCTTAACCGCGGACAGGCAGCGGGCCAGCACGGACTCGGCGATCAGGGTGACGGGCATGCCGAGGTCCAGAGCGTTGATGGCGGTCCACTTGCCGGTACCCTTCTGGCCGGCCTGGTCGAGGATCTTCTCGACCAGAGGAGTGCCATCGTCATCGTTGAAGTACATGATATCGCGGGTAATCTCGATAAGGAAAGAGTCCAGGACACCCTTGTTCCACTTGGCGAAGACGTCGCCCATCTCCTTGTTGGACATGCCCAGGCCACGCTTCATGATGTCGTAGGCCTAAGAAGGGGAGCGTGGTCAGTATCGGTGCCACCTGGCCGGGACAGGTTGCGAGGAGCCACTCACCTCGCAGATCAACTGCATGTCACCGTACTCGATACCGTTGTGCACCATCTTGACGTAGTGACCAGCACCCTCGTCGCCGACCCACTCGCAGCAGGGCTCGTTGTCGCTCTTGGCGGCAATGCTCTGGAAGATGTCCTTGATGTGGGGCCAGGCCTCCTCATCACCACCGGGCATCATCGAGGGACCGTAGCGGGCACCCTCCTCACCACCCGAGACACCGGAGCCGACGAAGCGGAGCCCCTTGGTCTTGAGGTACTGGGTTCGGCGGTTGGAGTCGGGGAAGTGAGAGTTACCACCGTCGATGATGATGTCGCCCTTCTCCAGGAGGGGCAGCAGGGTCTCGATCCAGTCGTCGACGGCCTTACCGGCCTGGACGAGGAGCATGACGCGGCGGGGCTTCTTGAGCTTGGAGATGAACTCCTCGTTCGAGTGGGCACCGACGATCGACTTGCCCTTGGCCTCGTTCTCCAGGAACTTGTCCACCTTGGAGACGGTTCGGTTGTAGGCACAGACGGTGAAGCCGTGGTCGGCCATGTTCATGATCAGGTTCTGGCCCCTGTACGGCGGGTGAGTACTACTATCGACGGCGGCGGGGAGCAGGGACGCGGTACGTACATGACGGCCAGGCCAATGAGGCCGATATCAGCGCTACCAAGTTTATTAGCATTCTGGACGGGCTGATGGCAGGCAGGCAAGGAATTGGATGCTAGAGCTCACACGCCACCCCCATAATGACCGCTGATGTTGCTAAGACGAGCCCTAGGACCCGACCAGCCCTTTAGTCATACAGAGGTCGCGAGAGAAGCAGGAGGGGTTGGAGAGGCGGCGGCTGGGGAGGGGGGAGACGGGACGAAGCAAAAAGCATCGACGACGGCGGGGTATTGGAGGTGAGGGGCAGGCCCAATGGCAGGTGCGAAGGCGGACGCAAGGCGAGGGAGGGAAGGGAGGTGCTACTCACACGGCGCCAGACATGATTGCGGATGAACAAGTAACGAGATGCAATGGATCGGCTACTGGAAGGAAAGTCTGATGAGGATGGTGTTTGGGGTGGGAAAGGAGAGGGAATAAAAGTCGACTGGAGGGGTGAGGGATTCTTCAAACAAATACCGTCATGCTCCGCAACGCAGGACCCGACCTGACGCTTGAACCTAAGGTCGAGAGCGGGGCCGGCCATGAGTAATAATGCGTGTAATTGTACGGTGTAGGTAAGACTGGAGACGGTGCCTGGCCCAATCGAGGTACCCATCGCGCCTCCGTACCTCCAGCGAACCCGACGTGGGTGGACGACAAGACCGTCCGTCTTTCCCGCATCCAATCCACCATCTAGTCGCTGGGTGGGCTTTCGAGGCCGCCCTTCGCTGGATGCTTGTGCTTGGCCAAGGGAAAGGCGACAGGCCCGTTCTTCCACCGGGTGCTCCGTTCGGCCCTTATGCCATAAGCCTGCCACCATCATGGGAGCTTTGTTGCGTACGTACGCTCATCACCTAGCCTTGGCCGTCCGTGAAGGAAAACACCGTCCGTAGCCAGAGGTACGCGCGCAGCTACGGACCCAGGGGTACATAGCCATCCAGACAAGCTCGTTATTAAGCAACCATTGCTGGCACACGCAAGACGGTTCGGGAGGGAAAGTGACCCGACCGGCACCCGTGCCCTCTCGGACGTGTTTCACCCTGCTACCGTATCAGGGGGGAGGGGGCCTATGGGTGTTGTCACCTATGCACTTTACGGATAGCCACGGGTCCGTGTGGCCAATTCCATTGGATCTGCTCATGCATGCTCTCGACTTCGAAGGGGCATGGCAGCCGTGATAAGCAGCATGATGTGCTGTGCGTGTGCGTGCCTCTACGACGGCCTGCCTCAGCCGACAAGAACAAGATAGAATAAAGCCTCTCTCTCTTTCTCTCCTTCCTCGGAGCTGGGGCATCGAAGGGGTGGATACGCAAGAGCTGTTCGCCGACGCCGATGTTCATGTGTGTGCGGTTCCAGCCACGCCTGACGCAAGCATCCCCTGGCCGTGGACCCCATGCTGCCATGCACCGAGCTTGCCCGGAGCAGCAGCTTGGACGGACTCGTCTGGGCTTTCAGAGCGCGTTCCGAGCCTTCCACGATGGTCAGAGGCTTGGAAAGAGAACGGCGTCGAGTAAGGCAGAACGTCGACTCCGGAGTATCCGACCGTGACAGAAATGTCGCACATGGGCCAAGCTAAGGCTGCCCCGCTGGAAGCTCGTTGTTGTGCTGGCTGGCGGGTGGCAGTACTCCGTCCTCCGTACCCATTGACGCAACCGCAGCTGCGAGGCTGTAAACTGGCGCCGCGGTAGATGCTGGCCCCTCCCCTGGTTGGCCCGAACGGGTTCGGCGTTTAGCCCCAAGCGGAGTTGCGGTCCGAATCGTGCCTATTTGGCCTTGAAAGTGGGCGAGCTTCAGCACCTGGTGCTCTCTGGAGTGGGTTATTGGGCCGGCATTCTGGCCGACCCAGGAGCCCGTCCGTCCCGCCCGTCGATTTTGGCAGGCTGGATTCGTACTGGAGGGTAGGCCGGTATGGGTGTTGATCAACTAATGCCTCATATGCAAAGCACATGGTGCTCGTGCCTATAGTGGCCGCTGGCCGAGCGCTTCGCAGACCACGTGTGCTTAAAGTGGAAGGAAAAAATCACCCCCAAAAATAACGTCGCCATGGGCTCGGCCCGGATTGGCTGCGTTGTCGAGAGAGAATGCATGTGCAGAGCCCGCCCACGCTGCCCGGAACTGCGGAATCAAGCATCAATCGGTCCAGCAAGGGCCAAGATAAGGTATACATGTACGGAGCAGTTTGCGCTGTTTTGTTGGCAGGCAGATAAGCCACCTAATGTACCATACCACTCAGTATGCTAAAAGAACTTTGAAGAGAGACGACAGGCCCCAACGGGCTTAATGTCGCAGTCCTGGTACTTACCTACTCATCGAGACGTACCTGAACACCAAGCAAAGAGGCTGCGAGGATCGTTGCTGGGCGGAACGTCTGGAGCAACGATGACGACGATCGCCAAGATCTTGGTGGTTAGCGTCAATGGTTCGCACCGCCACGATTACTTGTGCCATTTACCTTACCGCTTCTAGAAGCGATAGGAAAATGCTGAGTGACGCCAGCTGGGCATGTGGCTGACCACAAGCAGTGTGCATAGTTGTACGTACCCATATTGCGACCCACCCGTCACTCGGATTACCCAACCTAAGTACTCCGTACATACCAAAAGACTGGCGGCTACCTCTTCGGCGCAAACACCATCATCCCATTCAGGCGGTGACAATCTCATCTGCAAATCATACACTCACCTCACGCGCGCGAACACGCATCGCTTCGACAACCCACATTCATCTTCACCGACACCCGCGGGACTTCTGAGCAAAGTCTCACAGCTGAGGACTGGGCTCATAGGTACGTGCTTTGAATCGCGTCGATTGCACAGCAAATTCATCATGTCGTACCCGCCGCCTCCAGGTGCCTCGAACTCCTCGCTCCCTCCGCGTCCGCCGCCAGCCAAGGCTTCCGGCTTCAAGCCGGCCTTTTCGTCTGTTCTCACCCACACACCAAGTCCCGGCGCGACAGCCAGCCCTTACGCGCCCCCATCTTATTCGAGCGCGCCCAGTTACTCGAGCGCGCCAAGCTACCCCGGCGCATCGGCACCGCAGTATGGCGCTTCCTATCCCGCCTACCCCCAGCCCGGCGCCGCTGCCGTGAGCGCTGCCGGCTATGGGCCGCAGGCTTCGAGGCCGTACCCGAGCTACTCGCAACCGGCGGCCTACGGGCAGCAGGGTTACTATGGTCCTACGCCGGATGCTGGCTCCTATGCCGCGGCTCCCCAGATCAGAAACCCCTTTCCCACGCCCGGCCAGCCGCAGCCGAACAGCGATTACGACCCCGACATGGCGGCGCAGATCGCCCAGTGGCAAAGCGCTTACGTGAAGGACCCCAAGGACGCCGCCGTACCAGTTGCTGGCGCGCGCCCGGGAACGACGACGGCATACGCCGCCGAACCTAGCAACAAACCTGCCGACCCGAATCCCCAAAACCCGGAAAAGAAGAAGACGGTAGTGCGCTCGGGCGGAGGCCAGAAATGGACAGACGACACGCTGGTGGAATGGGACCCTGCCCACCTTCGGCTTTTCGTTGGTAATCTGGCAGGTGAGACGACTGACGAATCGCTGTTCAAAGCCTTCTCTCGCTGGAAGTCGTTGCAGAAGGCTCGCGTCATCCGCGACAAGGTCACAAGCAAGAGCAAGGGATTCGGGTTTGTCAGTTTCAGCGACCCCGACGAGTTCTTCTCCGCTGCGAAGGAGATGAACGGAAAGTACATCCAGAGCCATCCCGTCGTGGTAAGGAAGAGTACGACGGAGATCAAGTACGTTACGCCACGCCACGACCACGGTCGCCGCCCCCTATCATCGCGTCCAGTTGTATTGTTACTGACCCGTTGCATCATCACAGGCCTACTACAGTCAAGGACAAGCATCATGGTGGGAAGTGGAACAAGAACAAGAACAAGAACAAGAACCGCGGTGGAAGTGGCGGAGTCGCCGGGGGCGGAGCTGGTGGACAAGCGGCCAGCTACGAGCCCAGCTTGGGCCCTCAGGGCGCTGGTGTCACAAAGCCGGGCCAGAAAACCAAGAACGGCCTCAAACTTCTTGGTTGAGCGACGCGGTGTCTGTTGTGGCGCGTCGATTTCCACGGGCACGGTTGCCCCTTGCGGATGGTACCATGGCTGTCGTGCCGCAGTATACAAGGCCGGTATCACCGGAGCAAAAGGGACCTCACCCCCAGGCTTGCAAGATACGTAGCGGCGTAGCTGTTGGGTTCGTATTGCTGTTCCCAGGCATTTGGAACCGCCGTCTTGGCGGTAACATCATTAGAACTCTTAAGGAGACAGTGCATTCCGGTATCTGGGTGTCTTGTGCTGATCTGCCGTGACTTGCTTCCCTATCGCCTCACACCTTCTCCCACTCGCGCCCACTCGCCGTTTACAAAGATGATAATGTACGATTAACTCGTCCACGACTAACCGGCCTTACACAGGACCCCGGAGCATATCCCCTCTCCCCCCGGGGAGAACCAAACAAGCGGTACAGTAATGGCCGTGTCCTCGCCCACGCCCTACGAACACAAACGGGCCGGCTCCAATCCGAGCAAGCCATAGCTGCACCGGATAAGAAAAGGCTTGACACGCTTTCTCTTCACTCTTTCTCATTCTTGGGTTGACCATCGCTAGGGGTATCGCTTTCTATATCGTGTCTCCCGTTCCTAACATGGGTGTCCCTGGCCCCAATCCTTCCATGAACCCGCTGTCACGCGGTTGGTACTCTCCTCCGGAGGTCGGTACGTGTATGATAGATTCTGGCCGTCATGTGCGAGGCGGGCATATTTCCATTCCATATCCCACTCTGAGGCACAGGCATCACCGACCCGGCATCGCCGCTCCTACAAGAAGGGGCGCTTAATCGGTCAGCACAGCATGCTGGACCGGGACCGTGATGCCTCAAGGTCTGCTAAAATCCCATGGCCATAAGCTGGCAGCGCCGTGCTCAGCCAAATTTGTACTTGTCGAATCGACCACGCGGGGCCGTCGATGATTCGAAGAATAAATTCCATTTACACTCGAAAAGGTCCTCAGTCATTGTGCTGGGCTCGGAGAAGCTTCGCATCTTCTCCAGGTTGGGCTGGGATCATGTCGCCGTCGGCAGTGAACAAGTTTGCCTCGGGTTCCCTATCCTCGCTGTGTCTGTTCAGCAAACCTGTCTCCTCCTCGCTCTCCTCCTCGCTAGACGACGACGCGCCGGCGGCGGTGTAGGCGTCGTCCCTAGCTTGGGCGTCCACTTGCGCATCGCGGCGCATCTTGGATAATTTAATGTAGTTGTAAGCCCCAATGGCCGCAATCGTGATGACCAGACCCACGATGTTGATGGCCGTCAGCTTGTCGTCGAATACCACGGCGGCCGCACTAATAGTGACGACCTCCTTGAAGATACCGGCAATGGACAAGGTGACAACGCTGCTCCGTTGCAGCAAAGCAAACTCAGACGCCGTCATCAAGAACGCAATAGTGCCAGGGAAGAGGAGAATGAGAGGCGCACGAACGGCGCCCCACTGCTCGCCCAGCTGGCGCAAGCCCTCGATCAGCTCAAAGAAGCCCTCGACGGGGACGGCGATCAAGATCAACGTCAAGAACATAATGGGGGCGAGGAAGAAAATGCTCGAAAAGGGGTTCGAGGTGGCCGGGTTGCGCAGAAGCAGAATCTGGGTGAGGCCCCAGCGGAAGCCGGAAAAGAAGGCGGCCGAGATGACGAGGACGAAGCCGCCCAGTTGGAATTCGACCTCGCCAGCCACCATCATGACAACGCCCAGCGTCATGGTGGCGATGATGCTAACCAGCTTCCACGTCGGACTTTCGAGACGGAAGAGGAAAGCGAAGATAAGGACAAAGGCTAATGAAGAAGATTTGCACATAGCTTCCCAATCCGTCAGCAACAGTTGGGGTAAGGAGGGGAGAGACGGGTGTGGCCTACTGTAAAACGTCAAGGTGATGAACTTCAACGACGTGTTGCCCAGGCCGATATCCAGCCCCGTGGCGGCGCCGCAAGGGCCTATCCTCGTGAGGTAGAAGAGCTTGGTCATGTAGGGGCGATCGGGTTCCGTCTCGTGCCGAGAGCGGCCCAGATCCGAGCTGTGAGGCGCATTGCCCGGGCGCAGAGAGGGTATAAAATACAAGACTAAACTGGCGAGGGAAAACTGTACGAGCATGTGCATGGACGTGGTGAAAAGCGGGAATGCGAAGTTGAGCTTGCTCGAGTCGAACATCCACTTGTTGTACTGCGGGCGGTGGTCAGCAGGGTTGCATCACGCACGTGTTCCGTACGCGCGCCGGTCCAGGGGCTTACCAGAGAGATGGACAGCGAAAACAGGTACCACAGCAGGATCAAACAGCCGTTGATGACGAGCTTCCTGACGACGTTCCGGTCCGCCTCCTTGCGTTCCTCATCGGACAGCTTCTCGCGGGCGATGCGGTTGTCCAGGCGCGTGTTGCGCCGCCGTTTGGCCTGCTTTCGCTTCTTGTCCTGGCGCGTGAGGCCCATCTCCTCGTCGTCTTGGAGGTCCTCGTCCGAGTAGTCGTCGTCGGCGTACTCGTCGGCGGGCCGCCGCGGCGAGACGGCACCGTCGTCGATCTCCTCGGATATCTTGGCCTCCAAGGCGTTGTTGTTCTCGGCGGCCGGGTTGGCGGGATTTCGGACGCTCGGGGCGCGCGGCCTCGCACTCCGGCCGGGCGTGGCGTTGGTGGGCGTGGTGGCGGGACTGTGGATGAGGGTGTTGCCGGCGGTGAGGGTGCTACGGCGCCGGCGGTGGCCAGCCGGGGCGATGGAGTCCATCTCGATGTCTTCGGGCCGTCGAGCAGCGCCAGCTAAGAGGGAGGGGTTCCCGGCGGACGCATCAGGCGGCGGCCACTCGTACTGGAAGCTGGTGGAGGAGGCGGACGAGGGCGTCGGGACGTCGGCGCCCAGGGTGTTGCTTATCCCCTTGGAGTTGGTAGAGAGCGGCGGCGGTGCGAGACTGTGCGGTCTCGCGGTTGAGGCGATGGTAAGAAGGAGCGGAGGTTTGGGTGGTCTGGCGGGTTTGGCGGGCAAAGGAGAAGGAGGCATGGCTACGGGTAGTACATGTAGGCAATCTTATTTAGAAAGCAGTCATAGCCAATTGATCGAAGGGAAGGAAAGGCAGGCGGTGGTCATCAATCAAGGTCGCATGATCCCCCTGTGCGTGTGTATGTGTTGTTCTGCTAGTCTCCCCGGGACTAGGACCCTGGTCTAGCCTCGTCTCCAGTTCAGGCCGAGCTACCAGCAGCAGGTTCGGAGTGCACTCTGAAGTCAGAGCTTAGCGGTGAATGATGACAGCGGTGGAAGCCCGGGCGCCGAGAGTGACGGAGGCAGGCGGCACTTTTGCTTCTTAAGTAGGGTGTGTGTATGGGGGGTGGTATTCCTGCGGGTGCGAATTGCGCGCCTTGGGGGCGTGTGGTGAGTTGGTACCTCAACCGGCACGGGCACGCGGGCTGAGGACGGCGGCCGTCGACGCCGAGACGTGATGATGGGTGGCGCGCGGTTTTGGCGCGTGAGGATGGGCGTGCGTGAACTTGAAGGGCCCGCTGTTGCTTGCTCTGGTTGCTGCCGCTTCCCACTCTGTTCGGCTGCTCTGCCTGCTGTTTCTGTTGCTGTCACTACTGCTGTTACTGCTGCTGCTGCTGCTGCTGCTGCTGCTGCTGCTGCTGCTTCGCCGGGCCTCTTCTGCTGCTTTGCCAGGCCTCTTCTGCGCTCCGCTGGGCTCCAGTGCTGGGGGGCTTTTGCTGGGCCGGCTTGGCCGCTTGGAGGTAGGTAGCTTGGCGTGTAATGGGAGGAGAAGCCAGTCGGGACGGGACCGCTTTGAGTGCCCTGAGGATCCCTGAGATGAGATGGAGGAGTTGGAGACGCCCGATCCACAGCAGGTTTTTCTTAATGCGCTCCCTGCCCGAAGCAGATCTGGCTGACCCAGTCAGTCCGTCACGCTTGGTCACGACCCCGGACGGCACTACCGGACCCCCAGCTCGAATCAGAGCAGGCAGCGGCGCGCGCCAGGCATGGTCCGGCTGGGAGGCAAGCGAGGCGGGCGATGCGCTCGGAATGAAGCAAGCAAAGGATATGTGTGGATGCGGACGAGTCGCGATGCTCGTACCTCTCGATGTCCGCAGAGCCTCGTATACTGAGGTGGATGGGGAAGAGGGCGAGAGGGGGGACAGCAAAAGGGCCAATCTACCCGACCCTTCACACATACGGATTGGATCCATATGGGCCTGGGAAGATGGGGAAGGGGGGGACACCAGTAATCCCCCTCCCGTACGGAGCATTTTACAAAGCCGGGCAAATGGGAGAGCGACGGATAGGCTCGAGGGGCCCGCCCGATCAAGGGGTCTTGGTGGTCGGCAGCAGCTGAAATTCAATCCCCAATACAGTTCATTGGGCGCGTGATGTTTGCGCCCGGGACAAGCACCGCCCGGGCGCCATTCCCCGTTACCATGAACCTGGGGCAACCCTAATTGACGGTTTACCACGGAGCATCTTCCCACGCGGCCGCTGTCGTGTGACCTTCTGTAGCCGCTGTCGGCCTGTTCGAGTCGGCTTCCTCGGCGCCCTGGCCCAGCGAGGGCCTGCCGTACCCGCTGTGCCCGCTGTGCCCCCTCCAGGTTCCACGGGCCTGCGGGGGGTGTGCCTGGCCCGGCATGAACTGCGTTGCCGGCCTGCAGTCTCGCCGTGCAGGCGGTGCTTACGCTGTGCATTTCCAATGCCCACCCGCGGGGGCGGCCTCCTCAAACAATGGACCCAGCCCGGCTTTTGCCATCCAGTTACTTGCCCACAAACTTCCACTCTCTCTGCTGGCACTGGGCATTCCAGTGTGTCTGGACCTGCCGGTCCCATCGAACCGAAAGTCCGCCCCTGACAGCGGGTGGACACTCTTGCCTGAAGTCACCCTGGGGGCCTTTCAAACGTGTTGTTGAGACCACTGCCAGCAAGGGCCCTGGCTAGAAAATGCCGTTGCAATGCCTTCCCTCTTCCCCTCTTCCATGGCCGCGGAACAGAGCATCCTCGCCCATCGTCCCTCAGGAAGTGCCTGTCTCGGCCTGCCGGCCTGTCCGACTGACTGTCTGTCCGCTTGATGCCTTAGTAGGTACCTAACCTATTACCTAATTACCTCCCTCCGGATCGTGCTGCTGCCGCTGCGAAAGCATATATGTATCCGCCGCCAGTTGGTCCATCACCAACCCGCCCCAAGCCACGACAGCCGGCTTTCATCTCCCATCTTAGGTTTCTCGCTTCCCGTAGCCACCGGCTTAATCGAGCTAGAGAGAAAGAAGCACGTATCAAGGGGGGGACTGATGCGGACCCGCCCAGCCTGGCCCGCGGCGATGGGCTCCATTACCAACTGCCCAAGCGGACAACCATTGACTCGCCCCCCTTCTCGGCGCTCTCTCGCCTGACGCGACCCACCCCAGCCCGACCTGCACCCGCCTGCACTCGCCCCCTCCCCTTCCGACTGTCCCATTCCGTTCCGTTGTCCTGCCTCTGCCTGCCTGCCTGCCTCCTGTACCTCTGCCGCCGTGCAGCTCGGGCCTAGCTTACCCCCCCTTGAAAAGGGTGGTCGTGGCATGGGAGGCCCGGGACGACGTCGATCACTTTTCAATCTAGAACACCCACAACAGTAGAGGCGGGCTGGGCTGGGGCCTTTTTTTTTCCCCGGACTGCCAGACCACCCTGATCACCGCGCCCGTGAGATCCGTCTCGCTCAAAAAGCCCTAGAGCCAGCCCATGCGCTGAAATCGGCCATCATCACTTAACCCCCTCTCCAAAGAGCTAGCTGTTTGGTCAGGGCCCAGCGAGGGCGCTCGGGTGATGTCATGACCTCGCTTTCGGATCGTTGGCTAGTTTGGCCCCAGTCCAGCGCCAGCTCGCGCCAGCGCCCTGTCGCCCTTTTCTTACATCACAGAACGGCCTATATGATTCATCGTCAAATGGCCCCAAAGAGCCTCGAACGGTCCCTGATCGACATGACTTCATTGGTATCATCCCCCGCTATATCCGTCTTCATGATCGAAACCGTCGTGCCCTTTGCAATTCCACGCATACGTGCTGTTGAATATATCACGCAGGCATCCCGCCCCAGGGTATGACGCGATTTCACACGAGCCTGACCAGTCTGTTGCATCTTCCCGCAAGGTAGGGCTGTCGGGGGGAGAAATTAGCAGTGGGCGTTTGCCTCCTTGCGCTTGCCTTATTACTTGATTGAGAGTTGCGCACCAGATGATGTCGTTGGTCTACCCATGTGTGATCCCCAGCCCGTACCCGGGCGTATGTTGTACATACCGGAGACCCCAAAGACCGAAAAGCATTGTGTAGTAGGTACTTGTATAGGTGCGCAAAGTACGTAGACAAGCCCTTCCCATCTAAGTAGCGCCTATTAATCCATGACGACGGCGTGAAGGAAACAGTATTCTATGCCGGCATGCGCCCCTCCCTTCCCGCTGAACACGCTTACAGGATCTGCATCTCCTCTTTACGATCCGGTGCGAATTCATCCTTATACCGGTCCCAGATCTTCTGGAGCTCGGCCACGTAGAGTCCGTGGAGCCTGTCAATCTCTTCCTGGCTCGGGTTGTTGGACTGCCGGACCTTGATAGGTGCGCCCACGACGACGTTAAGCGGGTGTCGAAACGGCATCAAGCCCACGTCGTAGTTGAAAATACCACGGCCGTGCAGGAAGGGTAGCGTGAATTTCCACACCCGCAGGACAAACATCTGGATTTGGTGCACCAGCGGGTGTTTGTTGGGCTGGAGTTGCTCGTACAACTCATTCTCACCGAAAGCCAACACAGGAACGAGGTCAGCACCCGTTCGAACGGCCACCTTAACAAAGCCCTTCCGTTGCTTGAGAATCAGACGGAGCTGGCCAGGCTGCGCCTCGAGGGATTCCCGTGCCCCACCGACCACAATCGTCACGGCTCGGCCCATCCCCTCGTTGTTGGCGCCGCCCCGGGTGAGAATGTTGACGATGGAATCCTTGGATACGGATCGCACCCCCATGGCGAGAATGTAGTCGCGATACAGCGGGATGCGGAAGTTAGAGTCGAGAGTGAGCAGACTATTCGTGATGCCGGGGAACTTTTTCGAAAAGTCCAACGCATCCGTCACAAATGCGGCCCAGGCGCCGTGTGATATGATACCATGCGGATGGTAACCAAAGATGTACTTGCGTGTCGGAGGGAGGTCATGCGTCTTGTGGAGCTTGGCGGGAAAGTAGCCTGCGAACAGGTCCCAGAGGTAGCTGCTGCGAAACCATTCCGATCGGAACCGGAGGGACCCATCCGTAGCCGCTTTCGACGTCAAGATGTGGAGGAGATAGATGATGAGGACAGGCCAGGCCAAAGGGTTGGCGCAAAGAGCGAAGAAGATGGATACGGTCCCAATGATACTGACAGAGTGGAAGACCACGGCCAGAGTTTGCAGACGGCGTTCGGCGGGAACATTGAACGGTGCCCAGCGGATCTTCTCGTAAGGCCGGATTTGAGGCGGCGGTTGGTGGGTGTGCTCTTCCAGCGTCAGAGGGTCGATATCCGGATAGGAATCATCACTATGGTTCGCCCGGTCCTGGGGACTATCTTGCGTCTCAACGGCCCCTGAGGACTTGTCGGATTCGTTCCGCCCCTGGTCACCGTTTGAACGGTTGCGCCCGTCTTTCAGCGCGCCGGCATAGCTAACATCACCAGAAACTTCGGCCGTGGGTCCGTTAGAGTTGTCATCCGTAGCTTGCTTTTGCGCGGACGAGCGTCCATCGGATTTCTCGTCGGTGTCGTCACGGTTGTTTCCACGCAGGTCCATTGTCGGGGCTTCGCTAACCTGGATGAAGGACTCTTCGTTGGGGGCGCTTTGGCCCGACTGGGTATTCGGCTCAGCCGGCTGTGCCATTCTTGTCTTGGCCGCCTTCTGGAAGCTCTTGCGGCTGCTTTTTCTGAATAGAGTCCCAGCTTTGAAGGGAGGTGTGGTACCACCAACGGTAGCCGGACTTGACCTTACGTCACTTGTCTGGGACGCGAGAGTTAGGACTACGATGGTAGTAAAGCAACTTGAGCGGTACTTACGCCGCTCCCCAGGCTGGCGGCTCCGACAGACGTGTGCTGAGGCGGCGACGGTTGGGTTTTGCCGCCCTCTGAAATACTCGGGCTGGGAGGTGCCCAGGGGACTCGAGATTGTCTGTCGGGGGTCACTGGGGACTTGTCGGCGCCAGTGTCCGCGGCCGGTTCCGGGCTAGAGTAGTCGGGAGAGCGTGGGGCCTTGGAGGCTTTGTCACCTCTCCGCTCGGCGTCCCGTTCGGAGGCGCTGTCGGGCTCGGGGGCTGACGGCACTTGACTAACGAGCGAAGGAGGATCAGTCCTGTCCAGGGACTTGACGCTGTTCTGTCTCGATTTGCCTACAGAACCCGTGTCAGCGGATTGGCCTGCAGTGTTCTGACGACGGCGGTTCTTCTGCCCACGGCGAGGAAGCTTGGAGCCACGAGGCACACCCGTGTTGCTCGGGTGTCTCTGCAAGCCGTCATGCGAGGTGTCTTTGCTGTCGACCATATTGCTGCTTGCCCCCAGGGCGCGTCGTGTTCTCGACACGGTGGACGGTAGGGACGGAAGGGACGGCCACGGCCAGTCGTACGGCGGGAAAGCGATGGGCGGCGGACTTGGGACTCGCACAACCGGAAGGTGGAGGAGGGTATAAGCACCTACCCAGATAACACGGCCGAGCTGGCTTCTGATTCCCCTGGGGAGTATTGAGTTCGACTAGAGAGTTAGTTCTTGAGTCTGCCACGCTCCGCTAGCTTTCGATGCCGGGAGCTGTTTGGCACGCAGCAGCCGAGGCAGCGTCGCCGGGGCGCACTCACTCGCTAAACCATGTATATCAGGGTATTGGAGGCAGCTTTGCAGGACGGACGGTGAGCTATGAGCTATGTACGTTGTTGCCGGAGTCGAATGGAAACGGCCGTGTTACCGTTGGGCGACAGGATTCAAGGCGGGGAGACGCACGGGAGACGGCAGGCAGGAAAGAAGGTTACAAGTGAAGAAAACAAGTTGACTGACGAGCGACGGACGACGGGGCGAGATCAAAGCACGGCCGGCCGGGGACGGAACACTCGGGAAACACCGCCAACAATGCAGCCCCAATGAGGTGACGGTGGGAGCACGACGTTCCCAGTTTCATCAGACAGGTAGGCCGGCGAGCTGGGGCCGCGAGATGACGTGAGTCCACAGAAGGGCCTCCGGGTCCACTCAGGCCTTGGTTCAAGCTACCTTACCTATGTAGGTATGATGTACTTGCATTGCGGATGAACCTATATTGGAACCTACAAATCGTATTACCCAGCGTCAGCTTAAGGGCCGCGGCACACGATGGACAGGGCACAGCTGCAGCGGCTACGGCAGCACCGAAGCGAGGCACCTCGGCGCAAACCTCTCCGTACATACAGGTAATGTAGGTGCCTAGGCAAATTGGATCCATGGATCTGATGCATCCTCCCCTACACCTCGTACGGAGCCTCGGGTCGATCGCGCCTCGGCCCCGACAATTCCCCTGCTCCGAGCGAGCGAACATGCCCATTGATTTTTACTCAAGTTCCGTCCCCAATGGGTGATGCTTTACCTTACTTCCAACCCTCGCCAGCCCGCGTACTGAGGCCTCTGGCGCCATCGTGAAGTGGGGCCGACACACGTGCCGAGCGCGATAAGATAGAGAGCTTCGTTCCCGTTGCGTTTGGGTAGGGATGGATCACAGCCCCGGAAAAGCCGACATGGCGAGCCCGTCTCGTCGGTCTCTTGCCCCTGCTCGCCTGTTGTTAGGCTCTGCTGGGGAGCCATCGCAACCTTGACTGCACCGTCGACCGACACGGCCCAGCGCACCTCACCCGAACCGACGTTCCGGCTTGATGAGCGTAGCATGGGCACGCCTGCGGCCCTGCGCCGCCGCGCATAGCCCCCGCGGCGCCGTGGCCAGCCGTCGTCTTCTTCCTCGTCGCCCGGCCCTCGGCGCCGGCCCCGACCCCGGCCGGCGCCCCCTCCTGACCCTGGCCATCGAGAGCTCGTGCGACGACACCTGCGTGGCCATCCTCGACAAGTCGCCGGCCACCGGCGCCGCGCGGCTCTTGTTCAACCGGAAGATCACCTCGGACAACCGGGACTTTCGCGGCGTGCACCCGCTCAACGCCGTCCTCTCGCACACGACCGCTCTCGCCCCTCTGCTGCGGGAGGCCCTGGGATCGCTGCCTGAGGTCCCCGCCGGCGCGTCGGAGGGCGGCGAACGGGGCCCCGAGGACGCGCGGCGTCGCCTTTGGGCGGCCGGCGCCCTGCGCCGGAAACCCGACTTCGTGACCGTCACCCGCGGGCCCGGCATGACGTCCAACTTGGCCACGGGGCTCAACACGGCCAAGGGGCTGGCGGCCGCCTGGGACGTCCCGCTGGTCGGCGTGAACCACATGCAAGCGCACGCGCTGACGCCGCGGCTCGTGTCCGCGCTCGCCAAGGGCACGGCGGCGTCGTCGGCCGGGGCGAACGAGGTGGCGGGGACCGACGCCAATGAGCCCGCCTTCCCCTTCCTCTCGCTGCTCGTGTCCGGCGGCCACACCCTCCTGGTGCTCTCGCGATCGCTGTACGACCATGAGATCCTGGCCCAGGCCATGAACATTGCCATTGGCGACATGATCGACAAGTGCGCTCGGAACATCGTCCCGCCCTCGGAGCTGGCCGGCATGGACAACGTCATGTACGGCCCGCTCTTCGAGAAGTTCGCCTTCCCGTCCGCCGAGAGGCCCGAGGACTACGACTACACACCGCCCGCGCGCCGCGCCGACGAAATCAAAATCTTCGACTCGGGCTTCGGTTGGACGCTGACGCCGCTGTTGGCAAGCACCACGGCCATGGCGTACGATTTTGCCGGCTTCCACAGCCAGGTGCTGCGGGTGGTGGAGGCCCGTCCGGATATGGGCATTGAGGAGCGCCGGTTCTTGGCCCAGCACACAATGAGACTCGCCTTCGAGCATCTGGCCAGCCGTTTGCTCCTGGCCCTCAAGAACAACACCGAGGCAATGGAAGGCATCCGCACCGTAGTTGTCGCCGGCGGCGTGGCGAGCAACCGCTACCTCATGCACATTCTTCGGTCCATGTTAGCCGTCCGAGGCTACGAACACCTCACCATTAACTCGCCCCCGCCGGCCCTTTGCACGGACAACGCGGCCATGATCGCCTGGACGGGCATGGAGATGTACGAGGCTGGCTACAGCAGCAGTATGGACATACTTCCCATAAGGAAGTGGCCCGTCGACCCCCAAGCCGAAGGCGGCGGCATAATGGGGGCCGACGGCTGGGTGAAAAATACCGACGATAGGTAGACAGCACTGGCACAGTTCGCGTCATGCGGCGGAACGTCTGTATAATACATTTACATTCGGCGTCCCTGCACGCTCCGGCCGTGTCCCACTGCAGGTAGGCAGTCTCATTCGGCTCGACCGAGCGTACAGACGAAGTTCTCGTACCCACGTAAAGCCACTACGATTCAGAGTCCCCCATCAGATACGCTGGCCCACGTGGTTGTCCTCGTTGAAGGAGCTCGTGACGTTGGTGAACTCGCCCTTCTCCAGCTTCGTCTTCCAGAAGATGGGGTTCGTGTCGTTGAAGCCGTGCTTGACCCAGCCCTCCTCCTTGACGTGGTAGAGGTTGATGAAACCACCAGAGTAGGCATCTCTGTGGGTGGCAGCCAGGATACTGCGGCGTCCCAGCTCCAGCGCATCCTCCTCGTTCAGGTCGTAGCGGTACTCGGCGTCCAGCACACCGTAGGCAAACGTCTGTCCGGAACCCACACAGAACAGGTTGCCAGCGAGCCGGGTGCCGTCCGAGTCGATGTAGTAAAGAGCGGGCCCCTCCTCCTTGGTCACGCCGGCGCACATGGTGCCCATGGACAGGCCCATGCCCTTGTACTGGTAGACCAGGTTAGCGAGGATCTTGGAGGCAGCGGCGACCGAGATGCGGCGCTTGTGCCGCAGCTCGTGGAGGCGGCACTGCATGCCCAGCCACGCCAGCCAGTACTGGCAGTCGGCGGCACCGCCGGCCATGGTGCCGAGCAGGCAGTTGTTGATCTCGATGACCTTCTTGACGGTCTGCGAGGCAATCCAGTTGCCGGCGGTGGCGCGGGAGTCGGTGGCGACGATGATGCCGCCCTGGAAGCGGAAGGCGAGCGTCGTGGTGCCGTGGGCAATCTTGATGGGGCACTGCGGGTTCGACCGGTCGTCCGTCGCGGCCCGGAGCCAGGCCGAGGGCTAGATGCATCGGAGTGTCAGCGGATCCGCGAAGGCCAGCACGCTGAGCAGCAGGGCGGGCGGGTGTGTACCTGGGCTACCGGCGGCATGGCAAACTTGAGGGAGAGGCTGGGGGTGGTGTCATTGTGCAGGTCGTCTTCGTTGTCGGCGATGTGCGTCTCGCTCTGGAAGGCAGCCGGGCGGCTGTAGCGGGCCACGAGGGTGTCCATCACGGCGGCGGGCGTCGGGCGGCGGGCGGCGGGCGGCGGGCGGCGGGCGGTGCGGTGTTCTCGGCGGGAGAGGGCGCTGGAATGCACTGCCGGGTTGACGGTGGTGCGAGATGGGTGCTGGTGGGATGGAGAGGGGCGACGGCGAGTCGCTCTCGAGGTTCTCGTTGCGGCGAAGGGGTCGTCAAGAGCTGGGGTGGGACTGACGTTGACACAGACGGATGGTGCTTGCCTTCAGTGGCTCCAACTGGTAGGCAGCGTAGCTCACGCGTATGGGGATCATTATCGAGCTTATCGAGCTACCCTATTCGTAGGAGCTGGGTACCTGCGATACCTCTGCTAGCATAAAGTACCTAAGTAAGTACCCAGGTGGTCCGAGCTGACCGACAGCTGTGGTTTTGGTTTGCCTCCATGCCACCCAAGGTTCTTGTTGGTTGGGAGGTGCTTTAGTATAAAAATTCCGGGGTGAGAGCTGAATGTCTTCCCTCCACGAGCGCACGTTAGTAGGCCCAGTCCCGCCTTCCGTCTTGCGATACGTTCTGTGGCTCTTTACTTGGGAACGTCGTCGGTCCCTCGGAAGGAGAAGTGACAGGGCAGCAGCACGGGCTCATAGAGATACGCATACGCAACAATGCGGTGATACGTATGGAAGTGTGGTTTTCGCAGCACAGATCTCATTTTCACATTTCACTCGACCTTGGGCACTCTGGCTGCCTCCTTGCCTGGCCCGGTTTCCGGCCCATACAACGACAGCTTACTTGCTACCGAGGTGTTTGCCGTGTTTCCTTCCGATGATGCCGGCCGTTTCCTCCGTGCACCAAGCGGGTAAATCCATCCGTAGCCCTTGATTGCCGCGGCCCCTCAATCAGCAAGTCTCACCTCATCGTCTTCATGATTGCGATTGAGGCGATGGCGCAGGACAATCTGCAACACCTCGGGGGCTCTTCCGATAACTGCGAAGGCGATGGGGTTTGGCCGACTTTACTCAATCACCCTTCACAGTTGACATTTCTCCTCATATGGCCCGAGTCCGTCGTGCGACCCCCCTCAGCGTACATGTCGTAGACTGAGCAGTATAGCATGCCCGTTGTATGTATCTGTATCAACCCCCCGGCGCCTCTTTTACGGCTAGGGTCTCTTGCCCTCCTCGCCGGTTGCAAGGCCTGGGGGGTTTGGGAGCGGTTAATACATCTCTGCAGGCTTGCAATGGTCATCCGGCTCGGTTCAAAGAGGAACATTAAGCGCGTATCTTCCGGGCACCTTGCTTCTCTAGCTGCCGCTTCGATACAGAATCGACCAGTGCCCTGTTGCGCGACTGAGACGCTCGCTTCTTCCGCCTTTGAATGACGTGAGCACCTCGGAACCAGCCGAGCGCGAACACACGATCCCTCTAGGCACGTAAATCACCAATCCATTCGCGTATAGTTCTACTCATCGCTAGAGACCACATAGGGGTGATGGTCACTGCAACAGTGCTAAAAACCCCCAGTGCCCTGTCCTCCAAGTGTTCATGTATTGTCGTGCCGTGACCAACGTGACCGTTTAATACTAGCTACCGGGCTCTCCGCTGTGCATCCATACACGCCAGAGCACCACCATGGAAGGGCTATGCCCATATATCATTCGTGGCCCGCATTGTCCCCAGATAGCCCCAGTCATCATGGTGACGGAGCCGGGCAGCACAAATATGGTGGGCACGTCGTCGACACACCGAACAGCCACTCCACGAGAGAGGTACGAATGACTGTACTTATGCACCTCGACGGCCACATATAATACACACAACAGGGCGCTCAGACGGGGGCAGGGGAGGTTGTCGAGCATTACTCAGCAACGTGCACTTGACCGGTGCGTTGGGTACTTCGGTAGGCCAGTGATCGGGGTACGGTTTCCAACTTCCACGGACCCGTGGGCAGGGACTTCACGAAAATGGCGCCACTGGCATAGGTCAATGAACATGATGCTTCTGAGAAGAGATTTGTTGCCTCCAGCTAACTCCCAATTGCACACCGTGGGCGCCTTGGGTAGTGGATAGCCGGTACTTGCCCCCAGCCGGAACGAAGACGACACTTACACTTAGAGCAAAGACCGGCGTGGCGGGTGGCTGGCAACTGGATAAGTGTAAGTACCTACCTGGTGCTATACTGTGCCGGTCCCAAATTCGGGATTCCATCGGGATGCAGCAGCAGAATTACATTGCAAATGGACGGCAAGCAGATGCTTACTCACGGCTACCCCACGGTTTCCCCACAGGGAAGAGAAGTAGAGGAGATGGGTGAGGAGGTTGTTTTGGCTAGCATGTCACAACCTAGGCAAGGTGTGGTGGCCTCTCCGCATCTCGGCAAGAACTGCAATCCGCTACTTTCAATGTAGGGAGAAGATCGCCGAATGCATTGTTTCCTAGATCACTAGCGGCCAACCACCGACCGAGGTCCTTCCGTCCAGGGGGGGGGCGACATGCGTGTACTGGTCTGATGGGTATACTCCCGTTGCCCGCTACCGGACCCCTTCAGATGTCCCCAGGCTAAATAAAGTATTTGCTCCGTGTGCCAAGCCAGTCGGTACAGTCCAGTGACTCCGCGGCAAAGAGAGGCCCGGGCGGTCCAGCCCGAGCTTGATTTCTTCCTCCCGCTGACCCGCGCTCTTGGTATCATTTAAGCGTCCTGGGTGCCGAGATCCTGGGGGGAAATGCCCGGCGCTGTTTTCTTATTTCACCTTGGCGCCCGGAGAACAGTGCCGCAGCCAAACGCCATCCGCAAACATGACCGACCTCCAGGACCCGAAGAAGACGGAGGTCGATGCCGAAAAGCTGGACACGGCCGATGCAAGGTCCCTGCAAGGGGCGCCCGTCATCGACCCTGAGCTCAACAGGCGCCTGCTGAGGAAGATTGACTGGCGGATCATGCCCGTGGTAGGCCCTCATATATGACTGCCCATGATCGGTCCAGCATCAACTTACGTTTGACTATAGCTGTGCATAACCTATGCTTTACAGGTATAGCCCCCCCGGCCTCTCCTCTCTTGGTGCCGAGCACAACGTTCGCTTGGGCATACCACCTGCCATCGCCCGGCTGACCGCAACGCTGACGGTCTTACCCGACAGTTCTGGGATAAAGCTATGCTCGGTCAGGCCGCTGTCTTCGGCTTGCGGGAAGACCTGGGCCTCACAACCGGCGTCCGTTTCTCTTGGGTGTCTCTGATTTTGTACTTTGGACACATAGCGGGCATGTACCCGCTGTCATGGCTGGCCCAGAGGTACCATCCCAAGCGCGTGTGCTCGTCCATGACGATTCTTTGGGCCATCATCGTCCTCACCACACCGGCCTGCACGACCTACGGCGGTATCCTCGCCAACCGCTTCTTCCTAGGCCTTGTCGAGGCTGGGATTAGTAAGTCCCCATCCACGTCGTCGCTCGACCGGCAAATGTTGACCGTCGGACCAGGTCCCGTCTTCATGCTTGTTGTGGCTCTGTGGTATACCCACCCGGAACAAGTTCTCAGGTCCAGCATCTGGTATTCATTCAGCGGCGGTTCCAACAGTAAGCCACTCTCGGTCCGAGTTTCCCCTGCTTTGAGCCGTGGGGAGGGGCGGTACTTGGTCTGGGGCACGGCCTGGGGCTGATGCAGGCACCGGAATCCCGGCCTCACGGCCCATCCAAGCATATGCTGACCCCCATCGTTAGTCATCTCCCCACTGGTAAACTTCGGCCTGGCCCATATCACGGGGGGGTCGATGGCCGCTTGGCAGTACATGTATTTCTTCGCGGGTGGCATCACGTTGCTCTGGGGCGTCGCGTTGGTCTGGATCTTTCCCGAATTGCCACAACAGGCCAAGGGGTTCAGCGAGGAAGAGAAGAAACTCCTGCTGGAGCGCATGCGGGCCAACAATGCCGGCTCAGAGAACACGCACGTCAAACCCTACCAGATCGTCGAGGCCTTTACCAGCCCCCACTTCTGTAAGGCTGGCCGCTCGCCGTCACGGAGAATGCTGACTGACGAGGAACACAGGGGGCATCTTTTTCATGTCGCTGCTATCGTGCACGGGCTCGGCCGTCGTTGTGCAGTTCGCGTCCATCGTCTTCAACGGGATGGGGTTTACCGCTTTCACTTCGCTGCTTCTCAATCTGCCCACCGGCGCCATGGCTTTCATCTGTGTCATCGGGTCGGGGTATTGTGGACGCAAGTTTCCCAACGCTAGGTTCCACCTGATCAGCATCGGGTGTCTGCCGGTCATCTTGGGAACCTGTTTGGTCTGGCAGCTCACCAACTCGCAAAGGGTTGGGCGTGTCATTGGCTTTTACCTTATCAACTTTTTCGTGAGTACAAGATCACCTTTTACCCCTCCCTCCGGTATGGATGCTCGTATTGGTCGTCAAGGACTTCTCATAGCGAGTGCCGTGCTTTGATATCTGCTCCCCCCCGGCATGTAAAGCAAAGGTACAAGCCGGCGGCGGGGAGAAGTAAGGAACGAAGGGACGAAGGCCGGGATGGGGGAAGGGGGAAGGGGGAGGGGGGAAGGAGAAGGATAAATACTGACCCTGTTGCAGTCCTGGGTGTGGGTACAATGCATCGGCCTAGGCACGTCGAACGTCGCTGGGTACACCAAGAGGACGGTGTTCGCATCGGGAACATTTATCGGCTATTCACTTGGGAACGTGCTCGGCTCCCTGCTCTTTGATGCGTAAGTCCAAGCTCAGCCTCGTTCTCTCGTTCACTCCTCCATCCCGCACGCGACCCTGTTCCGCACCGAGCCCTGCTCTCCTCCCCCCCCGAGTGCTTAGCCATACGAGGGCTGTGTTAACGGCTTTCCGCGTCTTTGGGCCAACAGGAAGTTCGGACCGCGCTACAGCCAGAGTTTTACGGGCATCACCGTCTGCTTCGCGGTGTGCTGCGTGCTGGGCCAGGTTGTGCGGTTTGTGCTGGCGCGCGAGAACCGGCGCCGAGATGAGCAGTACGGCCCGCCTGAGTGGCAGCACGGCCTCGAGGACCTGACGGACCGAGAGAACAAAAGTTTCAGATATCCGCTTTGAGCCGCGTCCGGGGGGCGCAACGGCGACCGTGGCTCTCCCGGGGTCCCTCGATAGTGTCTGCATAGGGCGGTGGGATGGGCGGATTCCGCGCACATAGGGGGGTAGCCATAGCGGACATGGCGACAGCGGAGACGATTGTGCCGTTTTGTTTTGCTCTCCCTCGGCCGTGTGCTCTTCCCCACGTTGCCATGCGGCGGGTGCACCCCGTGGTCTGGGACGGCTGGGCCATACCGTCTCAGGCCGTGGTCAGGCACGACTCTGTAGCCAGGGGAGACGGTTGCTGGGAAACAGGCGGAGAGGGATGCGCCGTGCAGAATGGGGCGCGCGGATCCATGTTTGTTTGTGACGGATGGGCTTTCCCCCTTCCAATAAACGGACGCTGTGGCCGCTGTGGGGCGTGAATGTGGGGAGGCAAGAAGAAGCAAGGAGTAGCGGAAAATGGATGGACGAGAGGGTTTTCCTGGATATACCACTACTCCGTACAGCCAGCCGGCCACGGCGGGATGAAGAAGAAGAAGAAGAAGAAGAAGAAGAAGCCAATGGCCGCATACGCCCCCCAGCCTGCTAGTCCCCATTGCCGCCCGAATTGGCGGTGGCCTCCGTGTGTATCCATAACGGCTGGTTCCCCAAGCGGTCGGTCCATGATGTTCTCGCGTCGCGTCTTCCCATCTCGTCCGTAAACGTCCGCAGCTTCCGACCCAGCGAAGGGATACAGGGCAAGGGGCCGAGAGGGACCCTTTTTAGGGGTCCCTCTTCCGCCTAAAGACCACTTCAGTGGGCAAGGGACGGGGAAGAAGGCCAGCCCAATCATCCCTTCCATTCCATCCGTTGATTCATTCGGAATCCATCCACCCCTCCCAGCACAGGTGACGGCCAGCCAATCTGTTCGCTCCCCCGCCCCGTCCACACGGTACTCTGTACTCCGTCATCCAGTCCGACCCAGCCCGTCTATTTGGTGTCGCTGGACAAAACCCCTCTTCCTGTGGGCCCCCCGGAGGAACGACCGGGCCAAGGGGAAGCGAGGGCTACATATCTAGAGGATGGGCTCCAGGGCTGTCAGTACGACCAGACATACCCACAAGACTAATGCAAGCTCTTTAAACCATGTCCCCATGGCATCTATCGCATGGGAGGATTTGTGTGCGCCATTCGTGGGCGAGCGCGCGCCACAGGTGACACGGAACAGTAGCGCAAACGAGAAGCGCCCGACCTCGGGGCGCGGCTGGTCTGCCTTACGCCTGCGCGCCGCTGGGCTGGTAATGCTCGGTGCCCGGTCCGTCATCTTCTCCGACGAGGGCCGGCAATTTCCAACGCGCAGAGAAAGACGAAGAGAGAGGGGGAAGAAAGAAAGAGAGAGGGACGGGTCGGCCAGGGCCTCCCCCCGTCTACATGATGCTTTTCCTATTATTCCCAGGTTGACCCGCCGCCCTGGGAACGTCCTCCAGATCGAGTCGGCAGCGCGAGGTCCCCAAGTCGTTGTAGCCGTGCATGGTGTTGCTTAGAACGCCCTCGCCTCCCCACGCGCGCCGGCTACGTATTGGCTCCCAAAGGCCCCTCGGCACACGCCAAAGGGTCCGAGGAAAGTAGGAAAGAGGTCAGGGCTACGTAAGAGGGTAGGTCGGTATGTGATGCGTGAAAAGTATAAGAGCTATCCGTACGAGACACCCCTCCCCCTTTCTCTCCCTTTCCCTCTCCTACTTGCTGCTATACCTTTCGATAGCTCCGAGCTTACGGGCGGGCTCCATGACCCGACCACGGATCAAGTGCAAAGCATAACAGTGACAAAAAGACAAGACCAAAAGCCCTCTCCCCGCATGAGAAAAAGCCCCTCATGACAAAGAAAGGGGAGCATGACAAAAAGGACCCCTAGGGTCCTGCGGGCGCCGCACGACCACGGACGCCCCCCCGCGCGTGAGCTCGGCCGAGACAGTGGTCGTTCAAAACGTCCCTCGGCGGCGGGCAGGGTTGCCATCTCCTTTCTCCTGCGGCCAGCAAAGCATGCGCTGAGGCTGCTCGGAAGCCAAAGCTCTCGGCGCCACTGTCGGTTGGGATGATGTCGAATGTGGCCCAGCAGCGCCATTGGGCCGTTGCTGGGAGAAGAGAAGAAGGGGGAGAGGGGGGAGAGAGGTCGGTGCGCTGCCCCATCACCCACCCAAAGGGATGAAGAGTTCAGTCAGGACGGCCATATGCAGAGTCGGCCACACCCACCATGTCTGCCGTCGGGACGGACGACAGGTGGAAGTTTCGTCAAAAGCCGGCGTAGGAGGCAAGCAGTAGTATCACATGCGACCACGGGCAGGCGAAGGCGGCACGGCAGATGGGATAGTATGTTGGTTTCGCCGGGCACACCCGCGAAGAGCAGAGCAGTGCGCAAGTGACTAAACTGTCAAGCAATATACACGCACCAGGATATCATGGAGTTGTCCTCAACTCGTAACGCCTTGACCTATGAACAGGACTCGCCATCATGACGCTGGAAAAAAGAAAGCCGGGGGAGTCGGCACTGGCTGGCGCAGGAAGAAAAACATAAAGAGCAAAATATCAAAGAAGGGCCGTCAACCGATTTGACAAGAGGCTCAATGTGGCCGTCGCCATTACCGCCAAGTTCCGTGAAGTTTGCCCCTCCTGCTCCCTGTCTTGAGCCCAACCTCGCCGTTCACCATGAGGCTCTTCCACCTCCGCCCTACACTGCTGCGGTCCTTGCCCAGACTGCGCGCACAGTCCTGCCAGTCCGTCTTGGACAGTTTGAGTTTCTCGAGGATGAGCTCGACGAGGATGCGGTCGTCTTCTATGCTCCACTCCTCGCCGTCGGCCTCGACGTCGACGTCGGCCTCGGAGGCTTCGGCTTCGGGATCCGACGCCTCACGGCTGTTGTGTAGGTTGTAGAAATCGGAGCGCTCGAGCCCCAGCGGCAGGATCTCGGGGGCGAGCCTGGCGCGCTTGGGTGTGCGCATGCGCGGGGCGGCGTGCAGCTCGTTGTCTGCGTCCGTGACGTCGACGTCGCTGTCGACGTCGGCATCGTCGCGACCCATGTCGTCACCCGCGTCGCGACGCCGCTTGTTGGCGCCGCGAGGCGGCACAGGCGAGCGCTTCGTGACCCGTTTGCGCGCAACACCGTCGCTTTTCGCGTCCGTCTTGCGCGAGCGCAGGCGAAGCTTCAGGGGTGGCAGCGTGGCGTGGGCCAGCGGCGGGGTGGGCAATTGGTTCTGGGGGGCGGCGCCGTTGTTTTGGGCCGAAGGCGCATTGTGGACGGCGGGAGCCGTGAGCATCGACTGCAGAGCGCGGCAGGTGGTGAATATGTTGTCAATAGTGGACTGCGCCGTGATGGGCGGACTGGCGGGTGGTGATGCGAAGAGGGTGGACTGGTGGCGGGTGGCGGGCGACCGCGACGAGTCGCACGAAAGCGCCGAGGGCATCAACATGGTGACGGGTGTGGGTATGCGCGATGGGGGTTGAGTTGGTGTGGTGTGTCTGAGGCGGCACGGCAAAGAAACAGAGGGTGGGTTGGGGTCAAGCTGGTGATAGTCGAGCTGGTGTCGCAAAGGGCGTGGTGGTGTGCGGCTCGGCTCGGTAGAAAAGAAGGCGATGCGCAGCGATGCGCACGGTCAAAGGCGCGTCGGAGGCGCAGGCTGACAGTTTGGCAGCAATCAAAAGACGGATCTGTTTCGATCCAGGACGTGCGACGGCGCGGGATGGTGCGATGCGACAAGTGGAAAGTCAATGTGGTGTTGGTGGTTTGGTTGTCTTTGGTAGTTGTTGCAGCAACGGTCAGACGGTGTGGGCGGGATGGGAGAGGAGATGGGTAAGTAGTAGTAGTAGGGTCGATGGGGGGGAGGGAAGGGGGCGGGAATAATGCGCCAAATAAGAGACGGTGGGCGCTGGGAAGCAAACTGGAGGCAAAGTGCCAGTCAGGCCCCCCGTTTTCCTTCACCTTGGGGCTCTCGATCGCTCGGTGGACAGGGTCGTAGTACAAGAGGAGGTACCTACGGTAGGGGTGGGTGGACCCGTCAGGTACCTAGCTTTGGCAGGGACCGCTGGGCAGACTGAGCATACCTTCGAGGTCCCGTTCGTATACCCTGAGCCGTACTGCTATGTACCTACCCCCGGGTACCAGAGGCTTCTCGGTGGTGGCCTGGGTAGAAGGCGCCCGTTGGCCTCTGTACCGATACATCTCCCGACCTCCCGTGCCCTTGACGGACGGCCCGTTGCCTGCGCGCTGCGCGGTATCCGTACGCGGCCGGCCGCCCCTGCACGCGATTTCCGACCTTTTTTTTGACTCGAACATGGTAGCTCTGGCTAGTGTACCGACCGCCGTCCATCTCCAGGGCCCCGAGTGCCCAGCTAAGGTTCTGTCCAGGTCTCTCCCTTATTGCGACCATCGTCGTCGGCTCACCTCGCGCAATATTGATTAGAGACGTTGCCGCGCTGCCCTCCGCTCGTCGTCCTGCGCCCAGCTGGGGCGGACCCCCTCCGGACTAGCCTCGACGGCCCGAGTTCGCAGACCTATGTGCCTCCATATCTGAGTCGCCCTCGTTACGGGCTTGCCGCCAGCAAGGATGGAAATAGGCATTCCAAATGAGCTAGCCGGTTGCTTGGGGAGACGGGTAGACTGCAGAGCAGCCTGTCGTCTGTCTTGTCAGAACCTGTTTGGGTTGGCCCTTTGTTGCTGGCAACCGGGCCGCGCAGTCGCCGTGCCTTCGTGGCCATCCACGTTGCATAGTGGGCAAAAGCACGGGCAATCGCACCTATGGGGACTAAACAAGTCCATCTCGCTCGACATGATGCTTCGTAAACTCGAGCTTCTGCTTCCTGCCACCCCTTCGCTCGTTCGCTCTCCCACGCTCCCACTTTCCCACTCTGCCACGCTCGTCCTCCCTCGCCCGCTATTTGCGTCCATTACTCATCCATCCGTTTCCCTGGCGAAGCCCGTCGTTTCACTCCTGCAACCGCCTCAAGCGCGGAGTCGTCCTTTGCGCCCTCTTCCAGCTCCCTCCCTCGATACTGGTGCCATCTCTTAGCATTGTGTCTCTCGGCTTTCGGGTCCCACGTTGCTTCTGCGTCACCGCATCACCCGCATCTTGCCCCGACATCTACCCGGCCCCCTCGGCATCGCCCTGTGCCCGGGCTATTGTACTGGCAGCCCATCGTCGCCCAGCTGGCCCGGTATGGTAGGTGTGTGTGTGTGTGGTAGGTGTGGGTGGGAGATGGTCATATGCGGATTACGGGGGTACCTCTATGTCCAACAGACAGCCAGCCAGGGATTGCACCTCTCCACGCCCTCTTCCCCTCCCCTCCCCTCCCCTCCCCTCCCTCCTATCTGTCTACCGTTGGGTGTAGTCTGTAACGCAACCCGGCTGTGCATCTACCAAATTCCTCCCCTATAATGATAGCACCGGCGGCCCCGGTAGTCGTCCATCGGTCGATGCTGCGGTTAGTCATGGAGCCGGCCAAGGACGGGAAGGTAGGATGCATTCAAGATCCCAACGTGTTTCCTCGATGTCGGCCGCCTGACCACCTGGCCGGCTACATCATAACCTTCGATCCTACGCAGTTGGGGGGGCCCCGGCATCGATGATGCACATCTTCAATGCTCCTTCTTCGCTCTCGAAAGCAGGTAAAAACTCACCATCTCTCCCTGCCGTCCGTCGACTGCTCCATCTTCTTTGGGCCCTCGGGCGCCTCCATTGGGACCATCTAGATGGTTGTACGTACAAGTGTGGCCCGCCCAGCTGGGCGTGGGCGCGTCGTGTAGGCCCCAGTTCACTAGTTGGAGCCGCTCTGGCGTTCCGGTGATCAAACGTGGATCCGCTGGCTGGGCTGGGCTGGGCTGGGCTTTGCCAGCACAAGACCAAAGCGAGTCACGTATGGCTCACGATGCTGTGTGCGGGAATGGCTGGGTGACGCATCGTGCGACGGTCGGCCGTGGATGGGCAGGATGCAATGCGCCAACGCGGTGAATGGGCTCGCATGAAGCTTATACGGGCCTCCACGTTTTCCGACCATGTTCCAAGTCTCAGATTCCACGAAACGAGAAGGGAGCGGATGAGGGGAAGAGGGGTGGCCCACGCAGCAATCATGAACCGGCTGCTAGGCCAAAATGTGGGAGACGGTGGACTCCCCGAAACGGATCGAGGCTCGGGAAGACGCGTCGCGAACGCGGATCGCACGCGTACAGTTTTTAAAACGCGTTTAATTGCTTGCATCCCCAATTGCCCAATCATGGATCCTGAGTGGGGCGAGATGCGTCACCGCCGTGCCTAGAGTATCGGCTAGCCAGGGTTTGTGATTCACCGTTGCTCCATCGGCCAAGGATCCATCTAGCCGACGACTTGCATCCATTCATCCATCCTCTCGGCCCAGCAAAAATGGATCCCCGCGTACTCCTGCGCTTCAGACGGATGTCCGTCTACGCGGTTCGACAAGCCGCGCAACAAAAGGATCGTGGACATGTACCTACTCCGGACGTTGCCTCGGGTGGCGGGAACCGGACAGCAGAGCATGTCGGCGGACGGAAGCGAAGTATGTAGGAAGCCAGCAGAAGCGCTGAGTGGCCAAACGAGAACGCATGCGGGGGAAAGCAGCGGAAACGCCCAGAAAGAGACCGACTTGGGCGGGCACGCGGGCTGATTTATTAGTGAGTGTGAGTGCAAGGAGCCTGTAACTGATTCCATCGTGGACGGCGCAGGGTGAGAAGTGTGGGTAAGGATGTACCTGGGTCAAGTTTGGAACGATACCGTCCCGTCTTCCTTGTCCGTGGTCTCGCCAGCCAGTGCTAAGGTGTGTGTGTGGGTGTCTGGGTGTCCATCCTACATCGTACATACCTCATCGGCTACGCCCGCGACCGATGTCGAAGATATTCGACCAGGGTTTTTCATCTGCATGCTGAGGCGCATTCAATTTTCGCCGAATGCGCAGCAACTCTCATTGGACTCCGGCATGTTGTCCCAAGGCGACCGACCGGGTTATTGCCAGGATCGCCTGGGAGCGGAGGTTCGGTTTGGTTTGGTTCGGTTCGCTGTGGTAATGGATGGTCTATCGTGCTACGTCGAGGAGCGTCCCTCCTAGCCACCACCCTGCTGCCTTGCCACCGGTGCGCGGAAGAAGCTCATATCTTGCATGTGGATGCATCTCGGATCTGCTGCTGCTCGCCGTATACCGGTTGTGCTGCACCCCCCGAGGGAAAACAAGGCCCGTTCGAGTCTCTCACTGTCCATCTGGTTTTCTCTTGGATGAAGTATTTGCGCGCTGTTGCTCCTCCGCATGGTCCGGGTCATCCGCCGTTGGCAGAGATGCATGTGGTCCGGGGCGAGACCTTGCTTCGCTCGGTAATTAGAGTATTATATCAACTTCATAGAACGAGAATAGAACGTAAAGCCTGGCATCGGGGCCGGAACGTGGCACTTGCCCCCTTGGCCAACATCATCACACACGCCTACTTTAATTACATCCGAGCCTATTTTGAGCCGTAGCTATCTATTTGGCAGCCCTCACTTCCGGACCTTGGTTGCCATTCGGTCTAATGAGCGCTTCTCTGCCCACTTTGTTGGCCGCGACGCTGTACATGGGTACCGACCGCAGCTTGCCGTTGCCCCGGCAGCCCAGCAGCCCAGCAGCCCAGCAGCCCAAAACAACTCCTTCCGGCTGACGATCCTTACCCGCTCCTTGGTAGCCAGCCCCCCAATCGCTCTCCCTAGTGGGTGCAGCTGGCAGTATGGTACATTTGCGCATTCAGGTACAAGACAATCTAGTCGCATGCCCTTCGCTGGCTTCCCGCATCTTCCCGGACCCGCCCGCATCTTGCGCCTCGTCAATACGCCCCTCGCAAACGGCCGACCACGCGTGCAGCCGGTGAGCACGGAGGGAGGAAAGGGTGCTTGACCGTCTCTTTCGGACCTGTCTTGGCAAAAGGCGCCAGTCTTGCCAGCCCGGCTCGGACTGGGGGGGAGCAGGGGAAGGGGGTCCTGACCAGCAGTCCCGGTCCCGGGGACGTTATCGAGGCCCATCGCGGGCCAGGAATCAACTACTGGGGAATCCATAAGTCAAAGCCCCCGAGGGCTTTTCCCCAGCCCCAGGGCTCAGGGCAGGCAGATCCTCCGCCCCGCCCCCGGGGGACCTGGACGGCCGGGACGGCACTGTTATTGGGGCTGCTGCTTGCCCGCTCATTGAGCCGGCCTTCCCGCACAACTACGGAGTACCTGACTTACTCGAATTATCCATGTAAGTTGGGGGGCTTATTAGGTACAGACCCGCGCAACTGCCCAGCCCGTAAAAGCCCCGGCGTCCCCCACGGCGCCAAGCAGAAAGCCAATCGGAACGTCTCACCCTGCACCGTTTAGGCAAGAGACTAAGACCGACAAACTCCTCCTATACCAACTGGAAGATAGCGCCATGGAAGGTACCTATTCAGTCTCCCCCGTGCATACTTGACGCATAGCCGAACAAGAGGTTCTTGAGAAGAGATGACAATGGGCTGTCTCGTGTGTGGGAGTACTGGGGGGCCTCTCCCAAAACCCGCATGGGGTTTCTCCGTGGGCACTTTTCTCCTCGAAATTGTTCCCTTCCTGCGCACTACTTCACCAGTGCGCAGCTAAACGGGTGAGCTTGGAAGTGTAGTGACCGGGCTTTTGAAGTCAAAGAAAAAAATCTACCGGGTGGTTGATAAAAGGGTGTGCGAACAATGTATACATACCTTTTACGTTATTTTAGTTGGCTAAAGATGCTAACAAGGAAAGGACGACGGGAGAATATGCGTCCACAAGAAGGCAACAGTAGAAGTACGAGCAACAGGAAGGCCGTCCACTGAATGAGTGCCAGTGCCGCGGAAAGGCACAGTGAGGGGAAATAGAGAAGCAGTAAGGAAACCCTTCGAAGCATACGATTTATTTGAGCAGGAAAGTAAGGAGCTGATGAAAATTATGGGTTCGCTTTTGACACTCGATTGTTAAACCCATGGATTATCTCTGATTATGTGAGGCTTACATAGTCATAAGCAGTGGTCACCATTTCCACACTGGTGTGGGTATGCAATGTCAACAGGCAAGCAATCGCCGTGCAGAACTACCCATGCGAAAGTTTACTGAAGGAATTACTCATCCCGATGCTTGCCTCGCCGTTGGTGTTATCAGAGGCAGGCTGCTAGGTGTTATTCCTTCTGTCCCCTCTTCCTTGCCGTTGTGCCTGCCAGCTTACAGCAGTTGCTCATTCCAAACAAGTGACACTGTTTCATGAAGTCCGTACAGGATCCTAAAGATATAGATATTGATTCTGCCTCCATGTGAAACTCGGGCAACGGGCAACACGGGGACCAGAATAAAAGGACAAGCCTGCCAAAAGTATCACGAGCATCGTGTTTGCTTGTCTGCTCTAATGCATCCAAAGCGTCTTGTATCTGTTCAATTGCTCTTCTGGCTGCTTGTGGTAGGGTGATGGACTCAGTAGGTGGGAAATAGACACCCGGGGAATGTTATTCGGTACAGGCTGAGGCCCTGCTGTTGGTTAAGGTAGCCGTCGCTTCCATATTTGGATCGTACTGATGCATCCTGCATCGCAATCGAAAGGGGACATCTCCAACAGCCATCACGCACTAGAAGCTATAACTGAATTAGGAAGGAATCAGGGCTTAGAGGAATGCTTGGTCTGTAGCAGCAGCTTGTCGTCGCCATCCGTCCTCGCCGTCACCAGTTGTCCCCCCATCACGAACCGGCACCTCGTGCGGTTTGCCAACCATCATCCCAGCTTATATCCATTGTCAATGAATCAATTCTCGTCCTATCCACATTCACTCGTCCATGGCATCGGATGTCACCTAACTGTTATGGAACAGCTTTATTCTTTGAAATCGCTGTTGCCTTCTGGTGACCTGTCTTCCCTCTTCTCTACTTCAACTTTCCACCGCCCTGTGGCCTGGCCCAGGCAGAGCGCCGGTTTACCAGAACCCCGCGTATCTATCCATCCCGGCGTGAAGGAAATAAAAGGCACCACCTGTTCTTTCCTGCGCTCCCACCCTCACCACAACACCTACCATCACGGCAACCTGCTTTGCCTGGTACTCTTACGCTTCTCTAACCAAGCAGCTGTGTCATGACAGACTCCTCCCCGGGCCTTGGTAGCACCTTCGCTTTCAGCAGTCCATCTGCCGTTGCATCCATCCCCTCCCTCGCCGGAGCACCTGCCCTGTTACTTTCACCTGCCTTCAAAGAAGAGATAATAACACCCTCACACTAATCAAGATGTCTAGCACAGTCCCTGTCGCCCCTGCGCATGTGACCTACAAGAAGGTCACGGCCAAGAACGCCAAGTGCGACATATGCAACACCCGCAACTTGGGAGTCATGCAGAAGTGTGTGACTTGCGGGGTGACCACTTGCGAACATTGCAAAGCCGCGGGTCGCTACGACAGCAAGCACAACCTTGCCGGCCTCAACCTCGACTGGACCAAGCTGAACCCAAATAGAAAGGGGGTCAGGTCATCGGTGCGAGCGGGTAAGACGGTTCAGTTGCTCGTGAGTAGTGACGATGACGACGATGGCAGCTTGTTTGTCCCCGAGAAACTGCGTGCTCCCCGAGCCCCCGGTACCTCCCATCGCGAGGGCCTCATTCGAGAGCGCGCGACGATAACGCCCACTTGCAACATACGCAGAGCTCGCGCAGACCAAGCAAGCCAGCGCCAAGCTGCTCTCGGAGATGGACCTGGCTCCCATGCCACCCCTCAGCCCCAAATCCCAGGCCACTCTGTTGCGTACAATCCAGTAGGTCCAATGGTCTTTATCTGTGCCTCTCCACGTCCTGCCGCGTCTGGTGTCCTTCATCATATGCATGCTGTACAATCCCAGCCTTGACATCTATCTGCATTCACACCCAGCCAGTGATGGTCATGTCCATTGACCACTTTGCAGCGGCCGAAGCCTAAGCCTATCGTCATTGGCGACGATGGCGACGAGGACTTGATGGAGATTTCGGCTCCCTCATCCCGCGACCGGCTCACCAGCGCCGTCCGCGACGCCGACGCCAATATTACACAGCACCTCCGCGACGAAAACGAGGTTCTCGCCAGCGAGGTCCGACGACTCCGAGATAAGGAGCGCAGCCACGCCAACGAGAACCGTCGCTTGTGCGAACAGCTCCAGCAACTGATCCACCTAGCCCAAGAGGCCCGCGTTTCTTACCACCGGGAAATTGCTTCCCACAAACAGACGGCCAACGAGCTGGCAGATGTTCGCAAGGATTACGGCGATTTCAAGGGGCAGCTGAAGAAGCGGAGCTCGGATGATGCCCCATCTGTACCTGAATCGGCCACGTCGTGCGATCCTTCAGCCGACACTACCGCATCCTCGGCCAGAGCCGGAGCCGGCAGGATACGCTTCAGTGACCTCCCTGCCGTTAAGGAGGCCCGACGCAACCAGCTCGACGAGCGCACGTCCGCCAAGGACAACATGGCCACATCTCTCCCCACCCGCATCTCTCGTAATCCCTTTCAGGAGAAGAGCAGAAAGCGAAAGCACACAACGAGCTCGGATACTGACCTTCCCGACCCTTCTGCCGGGGCTCCGGCCGCCGAGGACGAGGACATGCCGATGGAGGATGCATCCAGTGACGGTACCATTTCGCTGGCCGGTGCCAACGCGACCCAGGAGACTCCTGTGCCGGCTGAGGGCGCGGCCAGTGCAGACATGGTGAAGGACGCGGCACCGCCTGCCACGAGTCAGGACATCAGCAGCAGCGTGGAGTCGGCGGGCACCCAGTCGCGGCTGTTGGCGGCGTGCGGTGTCGGCGTCGACGACCAGGTGCTGTTCGGCGTGCGGCGCAAGTGGGAGCGGTCCAGCAGCTTCCACCGCGTCAAGGTGGCCGAGGGGCCCCTGGTGGCCCTCCAGACGCTCGAGGCGACCGCCACGCTTGACTGCCTGTCCCGCGGCATCCCTTTCCCCCCCCAGGTCGACGGCTACATCCAGGGCGTCCGCAAGGGCCTCCTCCTCAGCGCGCGCGCGGCCGAGACGGGCGCCGCCGCCGCCAACTGAGACAGGGCGCACGGCGGGACCGGCAACGCGTGGTCGGTAGTGGTTCGCGAACGGGGAATTCGGGTTAGATGGAAAGAAAGCGAGGTGGTGGTTGGTTTGAGCCATCCATTTTCTGCGCTTTTCGTAATTGCGTCTGCATTACGAAACCTCGCCTTGTTTTTAGAGCAAATTTCAGTTTGTAACAGCAAAGTGCAGCAAATCGCGGCAACGGGATGTCTGCTTCGTGACACGATACTCGACAGGGCAGGAATGATGAACTTCCTTGTACATGATATTCATGTAGTTGTGCAGTGAGAAGTTCGAGCACATTAATAGGACAACTGCATAACCCTTACCTCCTTTATGCAATCGTAGTACCATCATGAGATGGCATCTCTCCCACTTCTCACAGGCGCACGCATAGTTGGAGTCATCGCAGAATTGATTGGCATAATTCATAACCGTCTCATATCATTACGTCACACGCTAGTGGCCGTGTAATGGACCGCTGCGTTTGGAATCTCTGTTTCTCGAGCTCTCCATGTCTCCCACGCGCCCTCTTTTTAGCCGTTCACGATAGTGCCACCGTTGCAGTGGATCGCCTGGCCGCTGATGGAGGAGCTGTCGGCCGAGGCCAGGAAGACGACGCACGTGGCAATTTCGCTCGGCTGCGAGGGGCGGCCCATGGGGGCCGTGAACTGCTCCTGGGCCTCGTCGGTCATGGTCGAGGGCACGAGGGGGGTCCACACTGGGCCGGGAGCGACGGCGTTGACGCGGATGCCCTTGTGGACGAACTGGTTGCTGAGACCGCGCGTGAAGGACACGATGGCGCCCTTGGTCGCCGTGTAGTCGAGAAGGTCGGGGCGGCCGATGTAGGCGTTGATGCTGGCGTTGTTGATGATGGCGGCGCCCGCCTTCATGTGCGGCAGCGCGTACTTGGCGAGGAAGAAGTACGGGTGGATGTTGGTGTCGAACGTCTTGATCCACTGCTCCCTGTGGTTGTAACAATGGTTAGCAACCTCTCACCGCGCCCGCACCGGCGGGGCCGAAGCGACAACGACGGCAACATACTCGGAGAGCTCAAAGATGTCCGACTTGATCATCTGGAAGGCGGCGTTGTTGAAGAGGATTTCGATGCCGCCCATGGTCTTAAGGGCCTCGTCCACAACCTTCTGGCAGTTGGCGCGGTCCCGGAGGTCCGTGGCGAACAGGTGGCATTTCTGGCCGTGCGACTCGACAATCTTCTTGGTCTCCTCGGCGTCCTTCTGCTCGTCGGGCAGGTAGGCAATCAGCGAGTCGGCGCCCTCCTGAGCGAAGAGGATGGCGGTTGCGCGGCCGATACCCGAGTCGCCGCCCGTAATGATGGCACGCTTGCCCTTGAGCTTGCCGGCCGCCTTGTACTTCTCGTAGCCGCCCTTGTAGTCGGGCAGCTGGTCGTAGAGCGCCTCCGTCGGCAGCTTGTGCTCCTTTCCAGGGAAGTCCTGGTGGCTGACGGGCGGCTTGTAGCCTGTGATGCCGAATCAGTAGCTGGTCAACGTGTTCCGGTGGGAAAGAGAGTGCGTACCGGACTGGAGCTTTTCATCGGCCATGGTCTCGTTGGGGGTGCTGTGAGTGGTGTTGTACCAGATGCCTACGGTTTCAGGTGAAGGTTGCGTGAGGTCTGGATGTGGATTGGAATGGATCTAGTAGTCGACGATCTGTGACACGTCTTGTTCCTTATATACCCCAGGACGGAAAAGCGGAAGGGAGTTTGGGATTTGGCGCGTAATCCCATCATTGTCTACCGTACGGGCTCGATGCTGTTCGATGTTGTACATGGTGATGGGTCAATGACATCACTACGCTGCTCCTGCCCACGCGAAGAGCCGCTTTTCAGGGCGTTGAGAGGCTCCGTGTCAGGACCTAAAGCTCCTATCCAGCCGTCATCCAGGAACCAAAGGCAATCACGATCTGGCCGGGCCCTTTGCATCTCTGTTGGTGTCCCAATTCGAGAAGGTGCAGTCCGGTGTTTTATTTACTTGTGACTGTCCGGAAAATGCTCCGATGTCTTGCTCGCACAACTCCGTTCGTAACCCGTGGCCTGTCCTGCCGATGTCGAATCCAACTAAGCAGGCACTTTCTCAATGCAAAGTGCTCAGATACAACGATGTAAATGCATCGCCATGTTTGTTCTCAGGGTTTACCAATGGCCCATCTTCCACGCGCTACTCATATCCTGCATACCCAGCCGAGAGTCCCGAGGGAGGCTCCGTAACGTAAATCATGACAATCCCCACCTTCCGGCGACGCTAGTCCGGAGCCTACGAATCCGTACTACAGACGTATGGGTAGCCCATGGACATTGTATATATTAAGGAGGTATTCAATCTACGTGACGTGTATAAAGTAAACAAGCCGTGACGCCACGAGAAAAGTCAATTGCTCGTACGTGGGTCGCAAGCTGGTACGTACAGCCTGCGAACGTATGCTGTGGCAGCCGCACCTCAACTGCATGCCTCTAACCCTAATGGGATGCCCACCATACCTAGGTACTTCTGGACCTCGCTTACTTCCATACGCCCATAGAACATCTTGACTGTTGGCTTCCCCTGCGCTCTCGTTTTCGTGATGGCCCCCCACCCGTTTGGAACCGATGCGCAGGGATGCGCTTTCATCTTCGCCGCGGCTTGGAAGCCACCGTCCCGGCCCTCATTACGACCAGTCCAATGGATCAGCTGATGGGGTCTGGTCACGGGTGGCACCCGCTTCTCACGGAGGCGGGAAGTCGAGCAGGTGCGGTATCCCTGTGCGGGTTCCCATTGCCGCGGAGGACACGCCGTTGTATTCAGGTAATTTTTCCCCCGCGGCCGCACGGACTGGGCATCCGGTTTGGTTACATGTCTGCTAGAGGCGCAGTATCCCGAACATGACGCGGGATTTGCTTATTTCGTGACTTATCATATTCAGGAGCCCAGAAGCGTCCCTTCCCAACGTTCTGGATACCGACGCGACACACGTGATTGACAGGCGCCAATTTTGCTGCACAGACGGGAGTGACAGGTTCGCTTGTCGGCTGTCAGGCGGCAAATTTGAAAGAAGCAAGCTACGCCCAGAAACACGAGGTTCCGAATGCACCTCGCGATATCAACCACGCCTTGTCAGCTACGTTCATACTTACCTTACCTAGGTGCCTACCTACTTAGCTAGGCATCCGAGGCCACTCGCGGGGCCATCTGGGGGATCTTGCTCGGAATCATGCTGCCGGCCTTCCGGAAACCAATATCAGGGCCGTTACTACGTATATCGCGCCATATAAGAGTCCACACTGTCCATCCCCGTTGTTGATCCTACACGGGCCAGGAAGAGAAACCTGGCTGCCGCCGGTTGAAGACGCCCAGCCGAAGAGGGGAGGTTGAAACGCCAGACGACCTGTCAGGTTGCAAGTGACAACTCAAGGGATCCCTGGCACCCCGGTAACTTTTAGTTAACTACAAGGCAAGCGGACACTAGTCGGCATGCGGGAATCGGGGCTGAATGGCGCTGAGAAAGCCGTTAAGGCCAGCGCGATCTCAACTGGTACCCACCCGAACTGCCTGCCTACATACATCTCACCTCCATACATGGTTACCTTTGTAGGTGCTTGAAAAATACCAACTGTGTCTCAAGGCCCAATGGCTCAGCTCGCCAATCGCACCGTGGACTCATCCCTGGCTGCAGGAGCCGCCGGCCGGGGGAGGTCGCGGCCCATATCCTGCGATGCTACCGGAACTGCTGGGGCCTTGCAACGTAATGCGTGCTGCCCCTCCGGACATTTCTTCGTTGGAAAACTCTTTCGCCGGGTGTCTGAAATACCACCGACGCATATTAGCCGCCTTGCCTCCAGTCTTTCAGCTCGAAAAAGCTACTGCTTGCTGCGTCGAATAGTGTCGGTCCCAGACGCCGTCCGGCCACAAATGTCGTCCCGGCAAACACGAGTGAATAGGGCTCACGCGACTGGGGGCATTGGGACACCCGGGGGCGGTACCTGTCAAACCGTCAAACGTTTCGGGAGGAAAGGGTCAGCGGTAGAAACGTGGCGGTGGCCATCTGTCAATAAGTCCAACGGTTTTTTCCCCTCCCGGGGTGATGGGGATGCGCTGCATCCGACACCTCATATCTCAAGTGAGCAGACTTCCTGCTTTGAGGTTGTCACCTGCACCATCGGCTTTCATACTGCATATGGGAACCCTTGGAACGCCCGCCCCCTCCCGTTTGCGTTAGGGCGGGAGGGGCCAGGAACGGAAAAGCTAGTCGATCGGGCGGGAGGAATCGCGGAGACCGACGAGTAGATTGCCGTTAGCCATACATCAAGTCGGCGGGTCAACGGCGCCTTGTTTTGCTGGTCGGATCTGGGGTTTTGGTGATATCGCAAGAAGTACCCGAGCTTGCAAATTTGTCAAACGTAAGAGTAAGATAGGCACTTACTAAAGTATTATATTTATTACAAGTGGGCGGGCGTATGAACAGTTGTATGGGCGGAGGGGCTCTTCTGACCCCGGACCGATCGAGTGGCCAATCGCGGAAGAGAGAGATTTTGGCCGCGGCCCAGAACTTTGTCATGACCATTGCAGCCATCGGCATCTTCTAGACGGGGCTCTCTTTCTTTTTCTTTTCTTTTTCTTTCGTCATTTTTTGTCCGCTCAGCGCTTTGTGGTACGATTGCAAATCTCTGTCACACCCAACGATCCACGCGTCGCATGCATGCCCATGCCGGCCGGTCCAGGGCCAAACGCGCCTGCCATCAGGACATATTTGGGGATAAGAACTCGTCGCTGCGTCGGGTTGCAAACAGTTGAGTAGGTAGGCAATTACCTGCTAGTCCGGTCCGTGAAGAGATGCCGGCTCCCCCAGCAAGATGCATTTCTGCCCTCTCGGCCCCTTGTTTCCCCCCTCCTGCCCAAATCCCACATGTGGCCCGCTCGTTGCTTCTTCCCTCTCATGCCACGCACGTTGCCTCCTGGAGCGGCCCGCGGTTGGGGAGGGGGGATGGATGCTTGAATTTATTTGACACCCCGTTACGTCCCGGTGCCCCTCCCACGAGCTTGCGGAACTGCCGGGGACACCATCCGCTCCGCGGGGGGGGATCTGTCAGTTCATTCCCTTCGTTCCCCTCCACCCGGGGGGTTTCGCAAGTCCCCTGGCGTCAGCCGTGATGGCTGCATACGTACCTGCACGATCAAGATTGCGCATGAGACGGAGCCGGGACGGCCGGCAGGATGACCACAGCCGCCCATGACTGGGCGTCCCAAATGTACCTAAGCCAAGGGGCGACGCCACATATAGAAGGCGTAGTAGTATGTTGCAACAGGAAAAAGGTCCCTTTGACCTGTCTCATCCGTCATTTTTGACCTGTTCCTCTGCTCTGTCCCCTCCCCTCGGGCGAACCTGACTGGAGAGGAAACCCTCTTCGTTACATCGGCATCCCCTCTCCGATCCGACCGCTTCGATGGCGGCAAACCTCGGACGCCGTCAGTAAAGGTCGCCTCCAATGTATAACAGGGCACTCCCACCCCGTCTGTCGTTGATCACGTCCTCGCCAAAGCCGTCTGCGGTGCACCGGCCTGCCTCGTCCCGCGGCTTTACCAGACACCATCGTCGTCTTCTGGATCCTCCCACCTGCTTGACAACACCCCCTCAGGCATCGGGACGCACACCATGGCGAGCAAGAACCTTGGGTTTGACATTAACCCCCACGGTACGGAGCTCGTCGTCGTCCAGACCACGTTCCTCATTTTGTCGTGGATCGTCTGCGTGCTCCGCGGCTATGTGAGGGTCTTCCTAATCCGCAAGATCGCGCTAGAGGACTGGTTCATGCTGTTGGCGCTGGTAAATTCTGCCCCCCCCCCAAACCTGGCGGTTCGCGGAAGAAGCGTGAGCGTGACTGACGCGGGTGACCTCCCCTCCCAGGGCGCATACACGGCCATGGGCGTCATTGTCGTCCACAGTGTTGCGCTCGGCGGCACCGGCAAACACACAAAAGAGCTGACCCGCGAAGGCATAGCCACGGCCCGTAAGCAACGCCCGATGCTCCGTTACACCCTGGCTATCCTCCATAAATACTCGTTTTGGGCATTTACTAACCCGAGCCGGTGGTAGTGAGGGCGTGGTACCTTGGCGAAGTCCTGTATCCGCCGCTGGCTGCCTTTGTTCGCACCTCCGTGGCAGTGTTCCTTCTCCGTATCGCCGTCGAGACGTGGCATGTATGGGTCATCCGCTTCAACGTTATCTTGATTTGGATCCTCTCCATCGTATACTTCTTCCGTACGTCTTCTCTCCCGCGCCCTGTTCTTAAGTTGGCCATGCGTTTTGACCCTCACCCGTGTGCTCAGTGATGACGATGCAATGCTCGCCGCCGTCATACTTTTGGCGAGGGCCTATCGACCCCACCGCCCAAGGCTCGTGCTTGCACAAGGATGTCGTCCCCATTTCGACCGTGGTATACAGTGCCGTGAGCGCCGTTTCGGATTGGATGCTGGCTCTGCTGCCCATTGCTATGCTGTGGCATGTGCGCATCAGCTTGCAGACCAAGATCGGCGTCGCCATCCTGCTTGGCATGGGGATCCTGTAAGTCTCGCGCGGGAAAACAAGGGGGTGGGGGGCAGAAAAGGGGGGTTCCCAGGCTGACGAACACACCACAGCGCCGGGGTGGCCCAGATCATACGCATCTTCTACGTAAAGAGGATCGGCATCACGGCGGATTTCCTGTTCGACACGGTCGACACGGCCATCTGGTCCGTCATTGAACCGTCGCTGGGCATCATGGCCGGCTGCATCGCCACGCTACGGCCGCTGTTTGTCAAGGTCGGCATCAGCACCAAGCAGACGACCGGGAAGTACGGGTCGAAGCCGCGGAGCGGCGGCTGGCGCGTCCGCATGCACAAGCTGAGCGACAAGCTGCAGGACTCGTCCTTCAACAGCAGGTCGGCCATCTCGCAGCGGCGCGCTCCTCACGAGTCCGAGATCGAGCTCAACCAGCCCCTTCGCCGCGTAGACAAGCTAGGCCACGACCGCCCCGATGGCCTGCAATACAATATCGAGGGCGGCGGCACCAGCCGCGGGGCCCGAGACTCCGGGGGCATCAACGTGCAGAAGACCTTCGAATCCAAATCCTATCGCACGACGCCGGTCGATCGCGAGTCTAGCCATTTGTCGTCAGGGAACAGCTTGCCCATACAAGGACAACAATCGGTGCCGGCGCCTCAAGGGGCTCATGTCCGTTCTCCCTAATCCAGGGGCAGGTGGAACCAGCATACCTGTGGCTATTCAGCGATATCGAGAATTCTTCGCGTAGAACGAGGTACTTAATGAAACTATGTGCCCAATCATCTATGTATTATACATAGTCGCCCGAAGTGTGGCAGGTTGTGTGCAACATTCGGCTTGGGCATAAGAGGTCGAGTGCCTCGTCCAAGTCGAGCCCCTGCAATGGGCCGTGTGCCGTCTTACAGGGCTTGGCAGGGCCCCCGGGCCTTGCGAGACGCGGCTGTCCGTAGGATGCTGTGAGTTGGGTCTCGCCGAGTATGCGACCTCATCGCGCCATGGAAGTGTGTCAGCCAGCACTCGGCGACGAGATTCGAGCCCGTTGCCAGAGACGGGCCAAATGGAGCAAGGCCATACGCAACAGCGTACACTGAGTGACTGTCCTCTCATTATAACCCAGCCTTTGCACATAGTATACATCATCCGTATCCCGACAGCTTTCGAGAGCGTTGCCCACCCTCGGGAAAAGGCTGGAGCCGGGGACACGACACCTCGTACCAGTCCAAACTAGAACCTCGAGCCTTCGGGCGGCGAGGGAAACATTCCGCCGGTGGGCTTTCATGTCGATGGCAATGGGCTCTGTAGGGCCGGCTGGCCCGTCTGGCTCGTGCGCAGCTACTACCATAACAACGGTTCTGCCCCTCCGGCGACAAAAAATATCGATAACCTAAACGCCCGGCCCAATGTACGAGGTTGAAGACTGCATGCGGCAGCCGACGCAGACGAACATCTCTTTGCGAGTTTCGCTCTTCACAACGCAATCGCCCCCCGTCTGCTCTCGCGCACGTGCAGCATGCCCTGGAGACCGCAGAAGACCAGGAAGCCCTACATTTGCTTATCAGCCAGTGTTTGGAACCCTCCGGGTTGCCCAACTTACCGCGTAGACGAGCACGGCGATGAAGATGGTGGCCGCCACCTCGGGGGTTTCGGATGGTGTCGGGTCCTCCTTGCCCCCGACGAACTCGTGGTGGTTGCTTCGGTAGAGGCCGCCGAGGACAGACAGGATGATGATGGCGAAGGCGGAGATGACGGTGCTGCGCGTCGCGAATAGAGCACGGGTCAGCCTGCGCCGGCTCCTCCATGGGACAAGGGAAATGCCGGCCGGGTGCCCCGGGGGGGGACTCACCAAGACCAAGCTTGCATAGATCCTACGACGGGCTTCATGGCGAGGGAGATGGGACCGGCGGAGGTCCAGACCGTGGGAAGATGGGTGCTCGGGTTCGGAATGGCTTGCTGATGCAGCTGGCGGAGGCTTTCACGACGGAGAGCGTCGGAGGATGGGGAGCCGGCCGGGGCGCGATGGGCTACAGTCGATAGTCTACAGTAGATGGATGGCAGGGGAGAAGAGTCGGGTCGTTCTGGTGATGACGATGCACTGTCGCGGAGCAATCAGCCAAACCGGCGGCCAGTGCAAGCGTAAATGGAAGTCACCAGTCCCAGTTACAGCGTTAGGTGGGTGGTCCAAGCTCTCCGCTTAGGCTGGGCCTGCGCAACTGGGAAGAGGCCCGGGTTTGGTGGGAGAGACAGTAGGTCTTGCCAAGACTTGCTCCCGCCTCCCGTGCTTCTGGTTGATGAGCAGTATGAGAGGTCCACGGCTGGTGTTCAGCCTTCTGCCCTTCTCTTCCCCTCCCATCGTGCCGTATCGTCCGTATATTTTGGCTCGTCGCGACGGAGTCGTTCCGTCTCGTTTCGGATGGTTCGAAAGTGCCATTATCCTGACCAAGACGACGGGCCGACGGTCGCCCGAAACCCGCCCAAGGTCACGTTTACTAGTTAGTAAGTTGATTCTTTAGCCACGGAGGGCTATGTATGATACGCCGCCTTCACGCCCGTGCGGTCTGTATCCCACGCCATCAACCCATCACAACGTTTTGCACCCTCTGCTGAGCTGCAGATGCGCGTCAGGTCCTCCCTTGAGACCCTTTGCAACGCGAAGTAACTACACGACTGCTTGATGCGACCATCTCTCTGGGCCCGTCTCGTGCTATCTCTCCCATGGCGAGTCAGTGGCGGCCTGGTAGGAGTGCCGTGAAGGCACGTTTGGTTTGTTGCTGCGGCGCACGGCAGTCGAGACAAACCCCACAACTCAAAAGACCCATGTGCTTGTCGAGCTCAACTACGAGGAGCCCACGCACGACCGCCCGGGAGGAGTCAAGACATGGCCGTCCCGACTCGCACTCTCGTCGCTGGCCGTCCGTCTTAGAGCCCTCGATAGAGCGCCAGCGTGACCCAGTTCCCGGAACCCTCCATCACACGTGAATGAAACTTCGCTGGTTGCATTGTCGGCCGGCCCTTCCTACTGACTTCTTCGATGCTCCGCCAGGGAAACCGCAATCCGGTCCCCTACTGAAAGCCGTGTGCGCACAGATACGACCAGGGGCCAAGGAGGTTGCTCGCGCCAGCTGGGCGGGCAGTCCGGGCTGCATCGAGTGGCAGCATGCATGAGGCCTGTGTGACGAAGCAAGGGTGCCAAAAGATAAGATGGATACCATTTCAGTGCTGGCTGTGTTTGCAAAACATGCGAACACGAGTCTCTCCATCTCCAAGATCTCCGATGGCCCTTCAAGCCAGACGTTTGGGCTATTGTGTTTACGTACATGCAGTGACATACCGCTGGGGGCGGGCTAGCACAAACATGGTCACATGGTCGATCCGATGCTTGTGAAACCAAGCGGCATGAGGCAAAGGTCGCGATCCCGATCGTGAATCGAGTATGCCGTTGGGTTTGCCCCGACGACCGACGGACTTCGCTTGTGTCGCATGCTGATTGACAGCCACGCCGTGGGAATGGAGGACAGATGAGGAGGAGAACTGCGTGACGGGCCGACGGTGGTTTGGATGTTCCAACAGCTTGGCACAATTTCGCTATGTTGGGGTTTTACCCGTCGCTCGATTTTGATTTGCTAGCCCTTCACATCCCAGGAACCAGGCACCGACGAGTATCGATTCGCAGGGCGATCCCCCAGATGGATGCCGTGAACGGTGAGCGCATGCCAACGCCACGCTTGCTTTCGGACGACTGTGCCGTTCGCCCAACCGGGATCGGCCAGGGTCGAGCGGCCCAGAAGACGGGGGCCAGTGGTTTCGCGCCAATAGCGAGCGGCTCATACCGAGCTTCTTGATGCTTTTTGTTTGCCTGCAATTTCCTTGGGATGAGGCCCGGTGCTGCAGGTACATATTGCGATAAATTAAGATGCCCCAACTACATTGGGCTCTCCCTGCCGTCGTACAGCCCAGCGGTTGATCGGCATGGCGGACGGGCCTCAGAACCCCGCTACTGGCTGGAGAAGCACCGGGGCTTCCCCTTGACAGTCATTGCCCCAGCCATCATGGGATTTATCCATCCCAAAGAGGCAGAAGGCTATGGATCCCATGGGTTGGGCCCAAACTGGGCCACCAGGCAGAGGAAGAGCGAGCGAGACCGAGAGAGAGAGGAGAGAGAGCACGAGGGGATAGATCCAGGATGAATCAACGGCCACAGAAACTCGGGGCTGCCACACATGCACACCTACCTGCGTCCGCTGTACATGCCTCATGCGGCCGTCTCTGGTGAGGAAGGCGCGAACTCGCTCTAGCGTGCTGACAGGCGCACCCTTGCAGCAGCCCTTCCTTCCGTTGGTGGTTTTGCCGCCTTCTCCGAGTGTGCGGGCGCACTGATGGCACCGGTAGACGATGAATGCCTGCATAGCCCCCTCAGCTGCTTACCACCTGCATGGGTGACCCGTCAGCCCACGTTTATCGTAGGCGCTGGACGGCGCAGTGTGTTGGCGCCGCGTGCCTTTCGCCTACTGCATGCAGGCCGGTTGGTTCGCGCGCGCTGAGTATCTGCGGGCTTCGACTTGGCGACCCGCGTGGCTGGCTTGGCTTCCTTTACCTCTGGCCGCCAGGCCCACGACACAGCATGAATGGAAGGGGGCGGGCATGCCGCCGAGCCTCGGGGGCGGACAGATTTAGAGCTGACAGAGCCAAGCAAACAGCCGTAGTCGGAGCTGTGTTGCCCTGCCCTTTTTTTCTTCTACGCCTTCCCGAGTCAAACGCCGGCCGTCCACAACGCGAGATGGGAGGGCGTGAAACGCCGACAATGGCTTCGGTATCGAGACTGCTTCTTCAGGTAGAACCGGCGAAGCGCACGGCTTCGTGACGGGCGAAGAAAGGGGCCCCGGATGGAGCGGCTTCTGATGTCTGATGGCGGCCAGGGGCCACCGCTGCCAATAAGCTTTTCTTGGCGATCATCCGTCATCCCAATTTAGCCAGAACGGCAAGGCTTGCCGGCTTCTGATTGGCCTCGCCGTGTTTCCCACCTGCCGTCCCTCTTCTTCTCTCTCCCCTCTCTCCCCTCCCTCTCCGGGGGCCCAGATAACTGGGCACTTCGTCATATTTTCTTTGTGCCGTCATGGAGCGGTCTGCATTGGGCAAGGCCGCGTTTGCTGTATGTACCCCGAGAGATGGCAGGACTCATGCAAGGACCCGCGGAGGTTCGATGGCGTCTGTGCCGCCACCGACACCGCCACCAACGGACCAGGGGCGACCTGTTACCGTCGCTCCCCTCCAACCGACGGCAACGCGAGCCTTGACAGTGACTGGGGGACTCTCGCCGTGTCTGGGCAGTGAGCGACCTGGGCATCAGGGGTTGCCGGCAAGCAGGAAGCGAGATGGGCCTAGCCAAAGGGGGCTTGCTTTGTCGTCCGGTCTTTGAAAGTGCTTGCTTGCTTGTTTGCATGCTCAGATGCTCGACACGCACCCGGTCTTAGACACATGGGTCCTGCTTAATCTACCTGCGTACCCCATCCCATCCCATCCCCTCCCCTGCGGAGGCGAGGAGATATAAGTCCCTCTCCGGCTGCCTCTCCAACTCGTACCCTCCCTCCCTTTTCCCTCACAGCCAGTCGGTTCTTTCGCACTGCCTGCCTAGACGCTGCCGCCTCTCTCTCTCACTCTCGCTCATACTTATTCGGCTTTCTATCAACCCGGCCTGCCAAGAAAACCAACCCATTAATTCTCCTCTCTGGCTGTGCAACGACAACCCTCCGCTTAGGAAGCCATTTCACCAAACAACAACATCGTGTCCCGACCTCGTCCATCGCTTTGACCGCCCCGTCATCATTTCACTCGTTACCACCCACCATGCGTCTGTTCAGCCTTCTCCCGGTGCTTGTCGCGTACGCCGGCAGCGCGGCCGCCGAGCCTGTCGCGGGTGTAAGTCCTCGGCCACGTCTATCCGGGCAAGGAGCAAACGAGCGGACTCGTGCTAACGTCGCGCGACAGAAGGAGGGCAATGCCACCGTCGTTAACAACAACCCCCTCGGCAAGGTCTGCACCGCCAAGCTCCCGGACCAGCCCTTCTTCGCAACTGGCAGCCTGAATGGCAACATCAAGGGATACGTCACTGTCGCCTCGGGCAACAATGGCACCGGACTGGTCTACACGGTCAAGTTGTCCAACCTGCCTAAGGAGGGCGGCCCGTTCCGTAAGTGCTCGCTTCGCCCAGTTTATCCTGGTGGTTGGGAAACAGTCGCTAACACAAGAATCCACAGCCTACCACGTCCACGACAAGAAAGTCCCGGGGAATGGCAACTGCACCGCGACGGCTGCCCACCTGGATCCCTTCCTGCGCGGCGAGGACCCCGTCTGCGACACCAAGTACCCTGAGACGTGCCAGGTTGGCGACCTGAGCGGCAAGTACGGCAAGATCACGTCGGACCCCTTTGAGATCAAGTTCCACGACGAGTTCGGCTCCATGAACGAGGGCAACGGTGCCTCGATCCCCGACCGCAGCATTGTCATCCACTTCGCCAACAAGACGCGCATCACGTGCGCCAACTTCGAGATGGTGGGCACGGCTACACCCACGGGAGGCCTGAACATGACGCCCGTCGCCAGCCAGGTTCCCATTCCCACGGCTGGTGCCGACATGAAGCACGCCTTTGGATTCGTTCAGGTGATGCTGATGGCGTCTTTGGCGGCCGTCTTCGTGCTCTAAACGTGGCGTTGTCTCGAACACGGCCTCCTTTTCCGCCTCCCGTTTGCATGACGAGTTTGGCATACGCAGCCGGCTGTATGCTTTGGCCAAAGAAGGGACGGGGTCAAGGTAGTGCCGGCGCAAGCCATGTTTGTTCTGGCGTTTTTGGTGTTTTCTTGCTGCGGCCTCGACCGTAGCGGCACGATTGGGCAGTGCTTTGGGCAGTACTGGCTGCCGCATGATACCCATGGCAATTGAGGAGGAAGACGGACCCGGAGTGGCAGGGGAGATGATCGACGGCGTGCGTTGCTGAGCACCTGGATAGAGCGCGCGCGCGCGCGAGAGAGAGAGAGAGAGAGAAAGAGAGAGAAAAGATAGTTTTAATGCACTAGGCTCAACGTCACCACTGCTGCCTTTTTTCGCGAGATGCACGAAGCTGGGATTCGCGTGTCGGGTGCACTCTATGGTAGCGTTCATCCAGGATTATGGCAAGATAGGCTGTCGACTCCGGTTTCCTGGTTTGGGAATCAACGCGACTGCCGCCTTCTTGCGCAGACCCCATGACGGGCATCCCCAGTGCAATCCATGGGTAGCGGCGCTTGATCACGAAACCAAGGGCTGACTCGGCCATCACGAGACGGCTATCGCTTTCTGAATGAAGGGCTGCCGGCACGCACTAGGGGCCAGGGCGGAACACCTGTCTGAGCAAGGAGACGGCTCGGCCCTATGGATCGGCATGCCGAGAAAAGTCGGGCCCTCTCTTTGGGGCCAGATACCCACTTCCAGTACACTCTCCGCAGCGCCGGTTCACGGCTCCACGAGGGCCGGCCAGTGTCGTCTGCCGTGTCTCAGGCGGTGTATTGTCTCGACGACGATGGCACAACGTACGGCTGGTGTCGGATGTGCACGTTTTCTACTGGGTCGGGCGAAGGGACCAACGACGGGCCGCCCCTCTCGGGCTCGGGTCACCTGGCAAACTTTTTGGTGATGCAGCCGCCTTCGGGTCATTCAGCCCTTTCTTTGACCCCTGTAGATTTGCGGATTTATTGGAAGCCGGCGAGATGGCTAGACCGCGCCTTGGCGGTTCGCTCCCCTTCTCCCCTGCTCTTCCCTTTCCCGAAGCGTGCGGGACGACATCAATAGGCTGGATGTCCCAAGATAGTGTTGCTGACTCCTCCACCTCCCACCCCCTCTTTTTTTTTCCTTTTTTTTGGTGTTTGTCGTCGGGCCTGATTGGCGGTGATGTTGTGCGGCGACGCGGCACTTTTGCTGGGGGGGGGCGTCAGCGGACTTTGGATCGGGCGGTGCAGTCGGGCATCTCATGGCGCCATCCTCGATAGCTGAGGCGGAGGGGAAGGAAGAGGCCGTGGCTCTATTTTTGCCGTCGCCGTCCCGTTGTGCACGTGAAGACGGGCGATGATCCAGGGGTTTCTTTCTTCTCTGGGTCGGCCGTCGCCGTCGACGAGTCAGGCGGCATTGTGTGCGTGGCGATAGGGGAAGGGAACCTCGGGCGGCATGGAATCGGAAGGATGCCGAGTCACGATCCGGGCTGGCCACACCGCCCGCGGAGCCGCGGCCGCTGGGCTGCCAGATGCGTAACCCTCGTCGGTGTTACTCCCGAACGCAACTTGGTCGCGTGTCGCAACGAAGGACCGGACCGGCGGATTTCGTGACGCCACGGGAGTAGATGTCCCGATAGGGCCGCCGGGCCCCCGTCCCCCTGCAACGACGCCTACGCCTCGTCCCGATGGGACGGCGGCGGCGGCATGCACCCGACGAACCCACGGCCCCCCCCAAGGGATGTGGTTCGAGGCCTTGTGCCCAAAGCGTCGGGCCACGCAGCACGTCAACCCCAACCCGGAAATCCTCCGTCCCGGTCGACGTGTAGAATACCCGCCATGTATGCAGCGCCAGCCATGGAGCAACGCCAGGGCGTGGGTGCCGTCAGCAAATGGGTTGCTGGCTTGGCGTGCCGTCAGCAAATGGGATGCTGGCTTGGCGTGCCGAATCCCCAGGGCAAGGCCACATAGCACAAACGCGCGGCGAAAGGAAGCAACGGAGACGGCCTGAAGAAACGGCACCATGGCAGCTGGTAGGTGCTGCAAGCTGTTTTATTTTATTTTATTTTCCTACCAGATGGGCTTCTTGGCGACGTGGGCCATCGAGAGCTTTCGTGGTCAGTACGACGGCTGTCCTGTAGAAGAGAGGCGGGGGGGGGGGGGGGGTGGCGAGCCGAGCCTTCTTCCTCACCCCCCCCCCCCCCTCCCCCTTCCCCTCCCGCTCGTGGTTGGGTAACGGGGCCTTGCCGCTCTTGTCTCCTCCCGCACCGGTGAGGCTGGGAGGTGGGAGCATTGGTTTATATCTCACCCACCAACTGCAGAAACCCCGAGCTGAATGGTGGGACTTTCGTCACGCGCTCCGCGCCGTCGTGCTCATCCGAGCTCGATAGTGCTTTCGCGGGAGGGATTGGGGGCGCGTCACGGCTGACGCGAACACCACCATCGCCCTTTTTGCCCGTGCGAGGGAGGAGGGGCAGACGGCGCCTGCCAATGGCAAGCGCGGCTGATGGGCTTACGGCCCGGCACGGCGGCTTTGTCACTGAAGGCTGATTGCCGCAAGGTGCTCCAAAGCCGGCATCCTGATGGGGGGGGGTTGTTCCGGAGGCGAGGCACCGCTCAGCCAACCGGCACCGTCAGCTAGTAAGCCCCCGATTTTCGACCGAGGGTCAGACACCAGAACCGGGGTGCAGCTCCTCTGTCAACACTGGGCCATGTATCCCGAGCTATCTGCAGACTATCTATCTGTTGACGACATATAATCGGAAGGGGGAGGGGGCCGTGTGTGGACAGGGGAGGTGAGGAGAGCGGAAGGATCTAGTCGCGGAGGCGATGAACGCATATTCCGTAAATTCTCACGGCCCAAGACTTATACCACCCCCCCTCCCGCGTGGCCCTGTTTCTGCTCCGCCATCAGTCCCTCTGCAACCTTCACACCCTCTCACACTCCCGCTCCCACACGCGCACCCACAACCGCCTCCGGTACCTTCATCGGCGCCCTGCTTGTATGAGCGTCGTCGTATTCTTCGCCTATCGAGTGCCAAAGCGGTCTCACGATGGAAACCGAAGCGAACAGTCAGAGCGGCGGTCGCTTCCCCGGCCGTTACAACCCTGACGTCGAGGCGATACGTCTGACCGAGTACCCCCACATGAGCAACGGTCAGTCAGCACCGGGGCCGCGAAACGACGTCCCGACAACTTGAGCTGACTGCGTGGGGGATACAGGGGTTTATCTGGACCACAGCGGTGCTACTATCTGTCAGTCGGACCCCGTGTCGGCCAATGCTTTCCTCGTTCCTCCCGTGGCTGACCGAAAGGGGGGGGTTGACCGTTTCGCCGCGAGCAGACGCAAAGTCAACCGTGGACCTCTTCGCGCACCGCATGGTCTCGGACCTGTACGGCAACCCGCACTCGGAGAACGCGCCGGCGCGGCTGTCGGGCGAGGCCGTGGACCGCGTGCGCGCGCGGACGCTGCGCTTCCTCGGCGCGGACGCGGCGCACTTCGACCTCGTCTTCGTCGCCAACGCCACGGCGGCCGTCAAGCTCGTGGCCGACGCCTTCCGCGACCTCGCCGAGATGAGCCGGGCCGGCCGCTTCTGGTACGGCTTCCACAAGGACGCCCACACCTCCCTCGTCGGCGTGCGCGAGCTGACCCATGGCTGCCACGCCTGCTTCGAGGGCGACGACGACGTCGACGCCTGGCTCGCCGACCCCGCCGGCCCCGCCAGCCCCTACCCGCCGGGCGAGCTCGGCCTGTTCGCCTACCCGGGACAGTCCAACATGACGGGCCGTCGCCTCCCCCTGGCCTGGTGTGAGAGGATCCGGCGGTCGAGGGAGCTGCGGAACTGCTGTGAGCAAGCCACCCCGCCCCTGTTACGGCAACAAGGGGGAACACCACAACTGATGCCGTGACGTGAACGCACAGACACCCTCTTCGACGCGGCGGCGCTGGCCATGACCAGCCCCATGGACTCCGTCTTCACCAACCCAGACGCGGCGCCCGATTTCACCTGCCTCTCGCTGTACAAAATCTTTGGCTTCCCGGACCTGGGGGCACTGGTGGTGAGGAAACAGTCAGGTCACATCGTAAGCCACTCTCCGCATCATTGACTGCCCGCCTTTGGATGCGAATCCCTCGCCTCTTGCTTCCCCGTGCTTCTTCTTCCCGTCCGTCTTCCCGGGGGAAAGACGGGCCCGAAACCCGCGCCGTGACCCCTCCCCTTCTTCGAGAAACTACTGACACAGGGGGTTTACGGGGCAGTTGACGCTGCGCAAGTATTTCGGTGGCGGGACGGTGACCATGGTGGGGACGCTGGGGCCGACGGCGTGGCACCGCAGCAAGGGCCTCCAGGCGCCGACGTACGAGCTCCACGAGGGCCTCGAGGACGGCACGCTGCCCTTTCACAGCCTCATCGCCCTCGACGGCGCCCTCGACGTGCACGCCCGCCTCTTCGGTCACATGCGCGCCGTCGCCGCCCACGCCGCCCACCTGACGGCCCGCCTGCACGCCGGCCTCGCCGCCCTGCGCCACGCCAACGGCCACCCCGTCTGCCGCATCTACGGCGGTGATGAGGCCCCCCGCGCCGACTTCGCCGACCCCGCCCGCCAGGGCTCCGTCGTCGCCTTCAACGTCCTCAAGCCCGACGGCGACTACGTCTCGTACGCCGAGGTCGAGCAGGCCGCCAACGCCGCCGGCATTTTCATCCGGTCCGGAGGTACGTACCTGCTTACTCATATGGCAGGCGGACCGCATTCCCGGGGCCTGTGGCTGGGTGGGATAAAAAGGGGGGGTGGAAGGGTGTGCGAAGGGCCCGTATATCCCACAGTGGCTAACGCAAAGGCAGGCGTGTGCAACCCCGGCGGCATCTTCACCGCGTTAGGCTACGAGCCCTGGATGATTGAGCGGGCGTTATCCGCCGGCCACCACTGTGGCTCGCATGGTCTCGCCATCATTCACGGCCTCCCCACTGGGTAAGTGTCCAACACCACGGTCTCCTTCCCCAAAACCCCTTCCCTTGCCCTGCCCGACTCCACCCCCAACCCCAACAGGGGTTAAGAGGCGGGATACCTGGACCTTGCTGACGCGAAGCGACACATAGCATCGTCCGCGCCAGCCTCGGCGCCATGTCGACGCGGCAGGACGTCGACGCGCTTCTGGCCTTTCTGCGCCGCGAGTACGTCGTCGAGGAGGCTCCCGAGGGCGCGTGGCGCAGCTCGGCGCGCTCGACCCTCTGCACACCGGCCGAGGACGAGCCGGAACACCGCCCGGCCCCCGCCGTTCAACCCCCGGGGGATCCTCTGGCCGCCGCCGCCCTGCCCTACTCGGAGACGGCCCACGCCCCCTACAAGCCCTTTCCCGACGTGCGAGAGCTGCCGCGGCCCCGAAAGTCGAGCTGGCGGGCCGCCTTTTCCCCCATGCCCCGGCCGTCCCTGTCGCGCTTCGCTCCCACGAGGGTGCGGTGAAACCCCCTCCCCTCTTTCTGGCCGGCTCGAAGGGCCGGGTGAGGGAAAGGATGCGCCGGGGGGAACCGGATACGCGGGCGGCACCGGCCGTGTGGCCCATGGGGAGTACCGCTCTGTAATGAGGGTGATGAAATCTGTTTCCTGCATTGCCTTGGCGTCGGGCGTTACCCGGTACTCGGGAGTTTGATGAGTAAATAGAACCGAGGCCGGCATGGGTTATACCGGTAGCTTTTCTCCCTTGGGGGGCAACAGAGCACTTCGGTTCAACCTTTATATAAAGCATAAGCCGTTGGTCAATATCCGCCTCGGATACGACAAGCCGGCACATGTGGTGACAAGGTTATATCACGTCACCACTCGCCCAGGGGTTCATATGACTGTGGGCCTTTGAAGGCACAATGCACCTTGGGCGAACACGTTGGGCGTATGTGCCATGTGCGAGTTGACCTCGAACTCGTCCTGACGAGGCCGTGTTCGGGGACGCAGATTCTGGACAGAGATCACTGTGATGTCAGAGATTGGCGTATTCCCGGTTCGGTCTGGGACCGAGCTGGCCACACATACACCACATCCAGTGCCCGCCGAGGCTCTTAAGGAACCAAGCTTTCGTTCTGTGCTTCCGACATAATTTCGGGGGCTTCTTAGACGTCATCGCCCGGAGCTTTGAAAACCGCGCGGTCTCTCGCTGGGCCGGCAATCCATGGCGGTTGGCGTTGCTCTGAGGCGGCGCGCCATCCTACCGGCCCATTCCCCTCTGCGCAGTGAACAGCGACACGGTGCATGACAAATGGAGAAACGAGCGCCTGGTTGCCTGTTTGGTCCTTCGAGCGGCGTGCCGCCCGGAGACCAGGGACTTGGGCCCGAACCACGGGGTCCGTCACACGCACGCCCGCGAGACTTCGGTTCGTCACCCCGTTCCCAGGCCCGGGGCACGTCGTTATGCGCATCTACTCTCTTGGCTGAGGTAAGGCCGTAGCAGGCAGTCATTCTGGAGCACGGGTATATCTCATGATAATTGGCCGTCAAGGTGATTTGGGACACCCACCTTGGGCATTTGGCCCCCCCTTCCTAGCCAATAGTGACGGCGGCGGTTCATTTCTGCATACGAGCAATAGCTTGCCCCGGGTTCTGCTCTCGGAGTGTTTCACATAAACAAAAGGCACTGGATGAGGGCTGCCGTGAAGAGCAGGACCCCAGGGCCCCCGAACCTCAGGCACCGCTCCTCCTCCTGGAGACGGCGCGAATTTCCGAAACTCGCCCTCGCTGGAAATGAGCTGACAGCTGCGAGTGGCTTCGGGAGCGCATAGGAGTGGCTTGGTATGGCAAGAAATCACAGCGCCACGCGCTCGACTTTTTTGGCGTGTGGAAGTCGAATAGCAGCGAGAGAGGGAAAAAAGAACCATGACTTCCGATGACGATTGTCGCTGCTGGATGGATTCGACGCCACCTGTCCAGTTTGGAAATCCGACCCCATTGCTCGCACCGCCTCCAGAAGCGCTGCCATTTTCTTTTGCATGCATGGCCCTGCGCTGCACCCGTATTGAGGCGGTCTGCAGCCTACGGCTACGTAGAATGCCCGACGGCAGCTGGTCCTTACCGTTGGCCCAATCTCGCGCACCCTGTTCTTTTTCCTTCGTCGGCCTGTGCCCGGGAGGCCCCGTAGTTTTCGGTCGATCTTTGAGGAGGATGACAGCGGCATACCGCTTTAGCCCCCCACGGGCAATAAATAAACTACACGGTCCAGGGCCGACCTGTAGGCCTGCCAGGGCAGAGCTCGAGGAGCATGGATCGACGGGTGCTGTTGCGACGCCACCGGTCTCGTTCCTGGACAAGCAGCGAGGCCCTTGGGATACGGCAGATTGGACGAAGGCGCAGAAGAGGGGCGAAAGGGCGAGAGATCGGGCCGGTAGCCGTGCTTTGTACGACCTACACCGTTCGCGGAGTCGGACCACCCCCTTCCACCGTACGTAATCTTCAACACTCAAGCCACATCCAGCCAGGGTTCGATATCTCCGCCAGCGATGGCTTTGTGACAAAGTTAATCTTGCCAGCACCTGGGTACCCCCGGGCTGTTCTAGTTTCTTTTTGGGGGGGGGATGGCCCATTGGATCAAGCTGCATGTCAAGTCGTCGGGAACAACAGAGACTGATTGACATGCTCAGGGATCCATAATACACCGCCGTGAACTCGGCCAAAGCAGCAACCCTTTGACGTACGACTGATGGTCCCCAAGATCTGGCGGCTGGTCATGCTTGTGGATGCCCGGGTTGCTTTTCATGGCGATCGACCGTTGCTTTTCCTTGCGGAGCCTTGACACTAGGTCGTGATTCGATCCCAGGAAGCCGGTAGATTTCCCAGGCCATTCCAGGATGAACCCGGGAGAGAAGCCAGCTAGAAGGCCCCTAATGACGGAAGAGACGACGACGGCGCTCCTGGCCTCCCGCGGCGGACCCGGGCCCACCCCTGGACGGCGTTGGAGGCGGACACTGCGTATACCGATGGCCGAGGCATGCGGTCAGAGTTCTAGTGGAGGAAGAACGAACGGCAAGAGCAAAGCAAACGCCCATCCTGGTCGGGTCGAGATGGAGGCTCGAGCGCGCCGGGCAGAAGCGGTCTCTTGGCCCACGGGGGTTCCGCGGCGAGCCAAAGGACGAGGACGGTGTGCAAGGGCGGTCAAGGACGCGTACAAAGTGCGTAGACGTAGACGCAATGCGTGTCCGGATTTAGGCCAGACAGCGGTATGATGGTCGGCCGAAGCGAGGACGTGCCGGATGTGATGGAGAGAACTTTCCGATGAATACCAGCCGGTAGCCCCTCCCCCTCCACCCCCCATGGGTCTTGTCGTCTGAAGCTGGCGGGGCGTAAGACGATGAACCATTCATGCGATGATGGTGGCACGGCGGCACGGAAGCAGGGCACATCGTTCGCAATGAACCGATCACCCACAATGACGGACCTCTGCGGGGACCTGGGAAGGCGACGAGGGGGGGGGGAAAGGGGGCGAGTGGGCTTTGCAGGTACCGCAGTACTTTGCATCGTCCCGTGTGTCGTGGTCGGCGGGTATGCATACCGCGTGTACTCGCAGCGCTCGTGTACATGCAGTATCCGCGCCGGGCTCGAGATGGGATGGGAGGGGGCGCTTGTCCTGCTTTGGACCGACCGTGAAGCGGGCTAAAACAAGTTAGCTGCGGCCCCTGCCCATATTCTTCACGAGACTGACGGCGCGGGAGCCGACAAGGTCGTGTTGACGAGCTGGCGATGGATACGAATGGTCATTTGGTGTTGCAGAGTCGAAGGCTGCGAGGAGAGGCAGTCATGCTCGCAAGGATCCAGGGGGAGGAAGGAACGGGCGGCGTGCCTCCAGGCTTGTTCCCGGCTTTGCTTGTTTCCATTCCCGTTCCCCCACTGCCGGGCGAGTACAGCGCCCAACCATGGACGGCAGTACTTAAGTTCAAAGTATTGGAGGGTGGTAGTAAGGATGAGGTGTACGGAGTATGCCAGTACCCAAGTCAGTTAGTGCCCGTGTTGGGTTATAGCTGCACAGCAGAGCAGTCGGCCGCTCGGTTCCGTCGGTGGGGGTGGGGTTGTTACCAACACCAGCTGATGAGGCAAAGGAAAACCCGCTCGGGGCCAGCCAGCCGAGAAACCCCTCCCCAGCTGCCTTGGCCCTGAATGCCCAGGGCAGGGGGCGGTGGGGAAGGTGCAAGAGTGAGGCCGGAGAGACAACTCGTCTCTTCCACACCGACACGTTGCGGTGTCGCCTGAAGCCCAACATCAAACACTTTCTCGCCCGGCTTGCTCGACGTTCCGAGGGCAAATGAGCGCAGGGGCAGGAAATTCTCCGTACCTCAAATCGGCCCTGCGCAGTCGCGTTGCAGCGGCCTGCCCATCATCTCCTCCATGGCGGTGGGGACAGAGGTCACTCGCATTAGCTGTTCTGGCCGGGGGTGGTTCGGATCGGCTTGTTTGACCGAGAGGGGGAAAAACCTGACAGAGAGAGAGAGAGAGAGAGAGAGAGAGAGAGAGACACACACACAGAGAGAGAAAGGCACGGTCCCATGGGAATGAATAATGACAGACGTCTATGGGTTATCGCGTTATGCCGCCACCTTCCCACCATTTCCCGCGCCGGTTTCCCCAGGAGATTGCTCGCTCGGGTTCGATCGATCACCCGCGCGCGCGCCCCCCCAGTCCCTTGGACGGATAGATGCTCGCAACCGGGCCCCTGGCGCAAAAAGGCGTGGCCACTGCGGGCATCGCGACAGCCTCCGCCGTCCCGTACCCTACGTCCGCTGGCGGGTTGTCGCCCGGGACGGGACCACGAGAAAAGCCCGCCTCGCCTGCATCATTTCGGCCGCACGGCTCTCGCCTCGACCTTTGAAGATTAGAGACTGGAGGACCCCTGGCGTCCACGACTTCTGATACATACAGTGACTGTACACGCTGTGGTAGGGGTGGGGCTGAGTGCTGGATAGGTGTCCACCCGAGCTTCAAGGATGGATGGAAATGCTACACCCCGCTCGCATGGCGACCCGAAGCGCTACATGCTACCCTTGTCCACTCCTCTCTTTTTCTTTTCTCTTTTTGTTCTTCCTGATCGACGGCCAGGAGTCGCGCACCGACTTCGTCCACACAATGCATCGCCATTAGGGTTCGTTCGTCTTATGTTATTTTCTTAAGGGGAGGGGGTTTGCTAAGGTTCCTCGCTCCCATCTGTCCAGCCTCAAAGGTGCGCGGGAGAAGGAAATACCTTTTCTCACAGCTGAACCAGAAGTACTGGAGTACACACAGCAAAACACCTATCTCATTACTTAACGCGCTTTGCATTCTTTCTTATTAACCCTGTGCCTATAAGTCTGTAAATCAGGTCAGTCAGTGCTTCATGTCTAAGTAGTTAGGTACTCGGTATTTTCCGGTAGAAAGTGCGGATGCAAGCACATCCGGATTTACTTGTACCGATCGGTATGGGAGAGGTTCAGCGCCCAGGGGTGCGTTGTGTGTTATCCGGCCATCCATGGTACAAAGGGTCTCGTCCCGATGTCGCGGGATGGCAAGTCGGACGCACCGGAAAGCTCTCACCGAAAGTGTAGCTACATACGCACAGCCAGATAACCGAGGCAACCAACATTGAACGTGCAAAAGAGACCTTCGTCCCGTCTGCGTCGCCACAAAACCGGCCTCGCATTATGTGTCTCCCCTCGTGGGTATTATGATGAGTCGTCAGATCGGGGCCGAGGCCGCCCCCGCGTGCTTGATGGCCAGAAGAGGAGTCCCTTCGGTTCCCGCTTTCTCTTCCTCGCGCTCTCGTAACCACGGCCGGGACGTGCGCGGGGCCCTTCTCCCCCGTCCGTGTCCCAGCCATGGGACATCTGGAATCCATTCAAAGATACCCTGTGTACGATGTACCTGAAGCAAGCAAGCCCACCCCCAAAGTGGACATGGGCACCCGCTTACCGACATCTATCCTTACGTACAGGATCCAAGTACTTTACTTACACCTACCTTGGCTACATCGTACATGCGCTGCGTGGCCACCCTGCCATGCTGCCCTACACGTTTGCGCGTGCGCGTGCGTATGTGTGTCTGTGTGCACTCTCAGCCCAGCGCAGTACCTGCTCTTTTGGGCTACCAAGTCCGTAGCCGCGCTCAACGGCTGCGAGTGTGACGTTGGATCTCGACTCCGGCGTACCGGACGAACTCTACGATACTGTGAGCCCGCCAGTCCCGCGGCACCGCCAATCGTAGCGTTGCAGCCCAGTCGTCGCCCGAGATCGACCTTTCATCCGGTCTTTGGGCCATCTGAACGTTGGCCGCCCGCCAGGGATGCCATCGGCTGGCGCTTGCTATCTTGCGAGCTGTTTTGGCGGCATCAGTGCCCCTTGTTAACTAGACCGTTACCAAAAGAGGGGGGAGGACCCTTATCCTACCCGCCTATAGTATGGCCACCTACTTCAGTACTTCACTAAGTTACCTACCTCAAGTGTTGCCGTAATGACCTCCATCAAAGAAGTACGTAACCATATACTGCTGGCCTACCTGTAGTGAAGAGGTACGCCTATCAGGAAGACCGGGCAGCCTTTCCGCATGTCTCACCCAAGGGCCTATTTCAGGACACAGGGCGCGTACTCCTGTCGGAGAGTCTCCACGCCTCCGGTCCTCTATCATCAGCTGCTCTGTTACGCATTACGCCCGCATTCGACGGCGTTTCACACCGACGTCAAGGGCACACATGCACTTGCCAGCATGAAAAGAAGTGTTGTGGTGCAGGGACAAGAGTGGGTTGCAGGGTACTGAGGTACCCTGTAGACTTGGGTTGTGCGGAGCTGCTGTTTTTCCCGCCATGTACACAGAGGGTCCGTTGGTCTGTGGGTGCAGGAGGATTGGATTGGCCAGGGAGGTATGCCAGTATGTACACACTTCTTCCCACGCTTGCATACCTAGGTATCTACTTCACACTTTCGGAGCCGGAAAGCGTGCCTGCCTATCTCGACGGGCTGACCAAGCGATAATGGAAATAGCCATCTGCGCGCGAATTTTTGGTTAGTTTACTTCTCGCAACACGTCGCCCCAGCAGCGGTACGCCTGGCGGTGCGTTCTTGTCGTCGGGCTCGTCCAATCACTAGGGGCTCACAAGCCACTGGCAAATTCTTGCGCTGGCCATTCTCAGACATGCAGTGCGTAGGGTACCCAGCGAGACGCGGCGGTCGGCCGGCGCGAAGGGCAGAAAAACAACACCAAAAGGAATTTGGCGAAGCAAAAAAAAAGAAACCAAGTGCTATCCCCGGAGCCTGTACCAGGCCCGGCTGGGCCGGGCAGCCCCAGAGAGCCCGTGACAGGGGTTTTCGTCCTAATGCATCTCGTTCTGGGCTCTCTGGGGCTCGTCTCTTCTCCGGCCTGCTTGCTTGTGTCTGTTGCCCCGTCGTCCCAACTCGTCCTGCGTATGCGCTTGGACGCTGTACAAACCTGCCACCGGGATCGCCAGGCTTGACAGGCTGGCCCCGGGCAGGGGTCAGGAGATCCACCTGGCCTTCTCCGCCGTGCTAGTGGGCAGTCTTCCGGCTAAGGGATATAATGAGAGGGAGTGAGTGGTGGGCATGGGGCAGGGACAGGAATGCGTGAGATCTAGTCGTATGTTGCGAAGGCCCCCTCTGGGGTGGGTTGGCCAGCCGGTGTCTACATAGTAGCACTCGCTTCTCACTCATTGCACAGTTAGTTGGCGGGGGGCGCAAAAGGAAGCGGTGCCGCTCCATTATGAGGCCAACTCAATTCTATTTTCAGGAAGGAAATGAGGGAGCACCAGAGTTATGAGACAGCCGCCCTCTGCCTGCCCTCAAAGGCATTCCGGGGGGGAAGGTGCCCCCCCCCCGGGGCCTGGCCTGCCATTGTTCATCTTGGAGAGCTCACACTCTCACTTGAAAAAGGGCCCGGCTAGGCGTGTTGCAGGTATCAATCCTAGCCCCATCGAGGAGCGCTCCCAAGAGTACTACGACCTCGGCCCTCCTTCATCCTACGCTGACGGATGCCAATGTACACACAACCCTGCCGGCCATGAGGTGCTTTAATCTCCAAGCCCAGATGGGCTGACCCGGTGGGTGTGGGAACTACGAGCAGCTCCGGCCCGCCACTATATTCGACGTTCGTCGACCTCCCCGGTATTCATGCGATTGCCGCCCGGGTACCTGAAGCACTTGGGGACCCTGTCTCTTGCCTCTCTGCCCCCCCTCGACACCGCTCTCAGCCTGGCCGGAATTCCGGCTGGCTGTTATGAGAAGGAGGAGCGGTAGAACCGCTTCTGGCACATAGTCGTCCGGGGCCGGCCCCGTGGCCCAGTAGATTCTCTCCACCCCTGCCTCTTGATACAGCAACCCAGCAGTTGACCGCATACCTCGCGTCATGCTGCCCGACAGACTGGCTGCCAACCACCATGACAAGCCCGCGAGGGCATGACATAGCATATCCAAAATCGCCGCCCTCCGGGGGCTGCTGGACCGGGCTATTGGCTGGCAACCTTCTGCTGTGTTTCACCCCTCCCCTCTCGCCAGAAAGTATATTGCAAAGACCTCAATGCGAGGGCCCGAACACCGCGCAACTCGGAGCAGCGAGACAAAGCGTCTTTGACGTCCGGTGATCGTCGCCAGGGAAGAGGGCGAATTGAGACTTACTTTTCCTCTTCTGCGTGCTGTTATAAGCATGTACGTGGGTCTCTCGAGCAAGGCCAGCAGCAAAAGTAATAATAGGCCAGCCCCCCTCTTCGACCCCCCCCCCTCCAGGCCTCGAGTATCGAGGGAGAACCCGGACCTTGAAGAAAGAAAGACTCGGAGTTTTCTCTCCCCCAGCCTCTGGCGTCATTATTTGGTGTGCGGACCCATCCGTCATCCGTCGAGCTCGACCCTCTGGAACCCTCTTCGTGTATTCACGCCGCCGCCCGTGGTCATAGTCGTTGTCGTTGCTGTCGTCCTCGTCGTCTTCTTCGCCGTCCTTCTTTTCCGGCATCACCTCCGCCCTCCTTCGAAGCTTGCCAGGCCCACGCAAGCAGAGCCAAAAACGAAAACGGTGACCAAAAAGGAACGGAGGGAAATTGTCGACTTCCTCACCGGACCCCGATCCCACATGCCGCCATCGCATGTCATCTGCTGAAGGGTGCAGGGTCTTCCTGGTTCGACGGTAGCACTAGGCGTGGCGTCGGGCTATAGGTAGTTGCTTGTCACTGTCACTGTCCACTCATCGCTGCTTGTCAAGACCCCGGCCCGAATCCCTCCAACCACGGCATCGGCCTTTGGACAGCTTCGCTGGACTTCATATACCCAGCTACGCCAGACGACCATCGAGGGCATTGCTGGTCCTCTCACTCCCTTCATACGCCGCCGGCCCTTCCCTCTATACCTCCAGACCTCATCCCCCATTCGCGTCCAGGACAAGGCGGCCCAGCCCGTCAACCACTGCATCGACAATACCGGCCTCTGTCCCGTTCCCCAGACACGACCAGTCCTAAACCCACTTCCCGGGCCGCAGCTCTACGGGTTCTCCCAACACAGACGTAGACAGCGTCTCTTTGTGTCCCGCTCCGAGAGTGCTGCGGTTATAGCGTTTCATTGAGGCGTGGACGCTCGCGTGCGCTGCCGTATTGCGCATCCAGCCGTGCCGCGTCCAAAGGAACCCTTGCCGCATTGTTCGCTTGATTGGGAGGGCCGACGACTGTTATGGTCGCATTGGAAACAAGTCTGGCTCACAGTTCCGCAAGCGCCTCGCCGCTCTCGACCGGCCCCATTTGCCCCCCTGGCTCTCCGTCATCTCCCGCCCGTGTATTCCAAGGACACCTCCCTCCAGCCAGTGGGCATCTGAGCCGCTTGTCCAGTCTTGGGCGGTAGATTTGCCCCTGGAAATTCGACTGCCCCTCTCTGTCGTTGCCAAGGACCAGGGCAACATCACCTCTTCCAGGACCCGGCGGACTGACCAGGTCCGATCGCCGTCATTGTCGTCCCGCTGGGCAGAGGAGATCATCTCCAGACCCGGGCGTCCCATCAAGGCAACATCCTCCCCTCCACCCCATCCCCTTTGGGACAGAGAACGCGTCGACGTATCCCGATAAGTCGAAGCCGGAGACGTCAGCCGAGCATCCGCCCAGGCCTCGACCGTCACCATGTCCTACCAGTATCCTCCGCCGCCGCCGCCGCCCAATGGCAGCGATTTGGGCATTTCGCATTCCAGCTACTTGAATGGCTATGCGACGCCATCCGCTTCCTCAATGGAGGTAAGAACCAAGACAGCCCATTCCGCCCAGCCCGTTCCTTCAACCCAGGATGCCATGATGTCCCTCGCCCAACGCCGAGAGTCCTTGTCCAATTCCAGATTGAGGAAAGTACTCTCAACCCCTAACGTGAGAGCACAGGGGGCGAACGACCAGGACCAAGGCCACCTGGCTCTCTCCAACGAGAAGCGACGAAACAAGCTGGGCTACCACCGTACCTCTGTAGCCTGTGGTAAGTCGTCCTCCGTCCCGCGGGGGCCAGAGACTCCTCCGGACCACGGCCAGCGCGCTGACAGCTTCTTCCAGGCCACTGCCGGCGGCGAAAGATCAGATGCATCCTCCAGCCGGCGGACCCGAGCGGTCGGTGCATGAACTGCATCCGCCTGAAGAAGGAGTGCAGCTTCTTCCCCGTAGACCAACAACCACCGACCCTGCCAGGTCCGAAATCGGGAGTCCGGCCGTCGGTAGTGCCCATGCCCAAGATCCCGTCGGCGTCCTCTTCGCCAGCGATGCAAACGGGCCGCGCAAACGGAATCCCGCGACAACCGTCTTACCCGCAGTTGGTGACGGCACCGCCGTTACCAAACATGGGGCCGCCGTCATCGATGCAGCACCAAGCGACGGAAAACTATTCCGCCAGCCCGGAGAGTAGGTTGCACCCCGCGTTTAGGACGTGCCGGTGCGGCAGCGTGATGAAGAGACGTGCTAAGTGTGAGAGAAACAGTTCCAGGCGGCGTGGCGACTTCGCGGGCCTATGATTTCAACTCGGGCGTAGCCAGCTGGATGCCGGCAGACCCGGGCGCCGCGGCGAGCAAGCCGACCGACGAGGTGAGCGGTGCGTGGCGGGGGACGTACCCGCACACGTCGCCCGTGACGCCGTCCTTCTCGCCGTACGCGGCGCACGCGGCGCCGCCCGCGGCCGCCTGGGCCCCGGCGGCGGGGGGGCCGGCAGCGGTGGTGGGCGAGGCCGTCAGCCGGCCCGAGGACATTGGGTGGACGCCGTACCCGGCGGCGGCGCGGTCGGCCTCGTACGGCGAGGAGCCGCACCACGAGCCGTACTCGCCCGTGTCGCAGGTCGCCGGCACGCCGCTGCCGCGGGCGTACGAGCGACGGGCGTCGGCGGCGACGACGCCGTCGGACGCGTACCCGCACGCCGTCGCCACCAGCGTGCCGGGGCCGATGCCGGGCACCGCCGCCGGCGCGCACCCGGCCATCTCCACCGGCCCCGCCCCAACGCCCGGCTACGGCGCCTGGGCGCAGCCCTACGGCTACGGCCGGCCCGGCGACGGCTACGGCTGGTACAACGAGGGTGCTTCCGGGCCGCACGACGCGCCGGCGACCGAACACATGCACCACCAGGCCGAAGCTTTGTACTACGGCGGGCGATAGCGCGGGCGAAGACGCGTTCCGAGCGGGGGGAGGTGGTTGAGGAGGCGGGCCCCACCCCCATATGGCCACACAATGCCCTTTCCCCCATCTCTTCCCGACGGGAGAAAGAGAGCAGAACGAGAAAGAAACCAGGGGCGCTGAAGTGGCGGAGCATTTGTGCAGGAAACAGGCAACCTATACCCGAGGCTCATCCACGCGCGTTTGCCCGGCGGGCCGCACGAAGGAACTTTAATCCGACGACACCATCTTTTCTCCTACAGGGCTAATTCCTGTTTTTTAATGCTCCTTTTGGGAGGTGAAGCCAGAAAAAGGGACCCGGTGCAGTGTCACGGTGCCGCCCGAATTCTCAAGGGGCCCCCCCTGGTTGCAACCTCGCTTGGCGATTCGCAAACGCATACTGGATTTTCGAAACGTCTTGGACCCCCTGACAGCACCACGTTCACTGCCACCAGGACAGAGAGCCTCTGCAAACCGGTTTCAAATGTGCCCCGTACAATGAGGTCCTTGCCTTCTCCGGACCGCAGCGGCGGTCCAATCTGCCCGTGCCGCCTTTCGTGGCTAGTCACGCCGGATGGTAGGCCGGTACAAGGGGTCACGCTCCTCAGAGGAGAGCTAGTCTTCCCCACACGGCGCCGACAGCCGACGGCAAGGCGCTCTCACCCGTCATGAAATTTTACTCGCGGACCCTCGATGAAGGGGTACGGCGAGGGGCTCGCCAACTTGCATGCTTTGTCATGTGACCAGACGAACCGGCACGTTCCTTCAAGGTGCCATCCGCGCCCTGAGGGTCACCAAGGTTTCTTCGGTACCCCACCCATACTGGTCCGGTGGGAGCCTGAGACAGGGGCCATCCTATCCGCCGCCTCATCCCATATATTCTCTCGATTGTCATCTTTACCATCATTCACGTTGCCGACATCCCTATCATCACCGACAATGTCGCCGTCGTCGTCGCTGCCACACACACGAAAAGTTTCTAGCATATAGCATGGAGACAAAGCATTCTTCATAGGGGAGGGGGGGCTGATCGGAACCGGAGTGGGAGGAGGACACCTTGCATTTTCACGTTGTTCATGCCGCTCGTCTTCGATTCACTGCACTTCAATTGCGCGTCTTTTCTTCCCCGCTGCTTGTTTGCATTTTTCTGCCCGTCGTCCATGCGGAGGATGTACCCTAATTTCGATACCCCAACCGTCGCACAACACGCTGTGCGGCTACACGAATATCGTGTTCAATCACGCCTCCGGAACCGAACGTTTATATGCCGTGTCTACGAGAATGGAATATGTCTCGGGTTGAACAAATCGTCCTGCCACATGACTATACCTATGTGCACTGGGTAAATAGAAAAGATGTGACTGAGGCGCCCGTCGTCCTGCCGTGAATAAGGTTGTCAGTGCGCCATTGGTCCGAATCAGGCTGACCGGAAGTTCTGGCAACGAAGTGGCATCCTCCTAGCTACTGGCCCATTAAGCCCTACGATAACGAGTGGGCGTCCATGGCACTGCAGTGTTACTGGGGGCCGCGCGGGCTCTTCCTACGTGTTATTTGTCCCTGCTTTGCAAGGCGCATAAAACGAAAGGGGACAACACTGCCAGTGGCTATATAATGCGTTCATCTGTTCAATATTGTTGCCCCTTAAGGTACTACTGAATCCTTCGTTGCAGGAGCTATAACCGAGAACCTCAAAGTCTGCGTGCACACGTACGCGTGACTCCCCGCAAGACGTACGGGACTCCCGCAAGACATACGGGACTCCCCGCAAGACGTAAGAGGCTCGTTGGATTGCACCCCACGGCTAGCGAGGGGGGGGATAGATGGACGTCTTCTCCCCCGCTTCGTCCATTCGGCCCTCGCGGTGGCTCAGGCGGCGGAAAGCTGCCAGGTAAGCACCATGAGCACGATGTAGGCGCAGAGGCTGAGGATGGTCAGGAAGGCTACACTATTGCCGCTGGTGCGGAACTTCTTGTGCAGGTGACCCTCGCCGTCCTTGGTGGTGAAGAACTGCCGGTTGCCCTGGTAGCGGCGGTAGATGGCGACCAGCAGCACGCAGGCCCCGTACAGCGAGAATAGGGCGCCAGTGGCGTAGAATTCCGACGTGAAGACCTTGAGGATGACGAGGGCGAAGCTGAACTGCGACAGCGCCGTCCGCATGTACGCGCCCTCAAAGGTTCGCTGCGCGGCGCGGATCTCGACGAGCCTGGCACGAGGGGGGTTTTTCGGTTCAGGCACGCGCTCTCGCTTTCCCCCGCGCCAAAGGCACGAGGACGGCGGGGGAGGGGGGGGGGGCGAGGGTGGGCTGCTTACTCGTCCGAGGTGAGGATGACGGAGCGGGCGCGGTGCATCCGCAGATGAAGGTGACTACATTGGGGAACAAGAGCCGCATGTTATCCAGGGCGCATTGAGAAAGCGATCCCAGCGGATGTGATGCCGGGTTTGCCCACTTACTCTTCTGGATGTGGCTGAAGTGGACGAGGTGGGTAAATAGACGTCAGCATTTTGCCCTCCTCGGCCCCGAGGCTATCCAGCGAGGCGGGGGGCAACCAACCTGGAACATTTCTCTGATGGGCGTGGTTGGGCTTCACGCCTTTGATGACGCAGACGCGCTTTCACCTTGGATGGCCGCACGATAACGCGGGGAGGTTCTGAAGGTCATGTGCAGGATAAAGATGAGCCAGAGTGCTTGGGTACCCGGGCAGGTACTTCATAACGGGCTAGGTCGGCAGTGTTCTGGCTTGTGGAGCGAGCTGTTCAGCCCTTTGCCGAAATGGGCAGGGCTGTTCCCACCTCTCTTTCCTTGCCCGCCCTATGGACTACTTGTAGGTACCTCTATTCATCTGCCTCGAGCCAGCTACCGGGAGGGACCAACCTTAATCAGACTGGAGCATCGCCCGGTAGGGAGGCCAGTATCCGTGCCCTGGGATTGGAAGCTTAACACTCTGTGGGAACATCGCGATGCCTCCGTTTGCCCCCCGCCCCATGAAGGACATCCCATGTAACATGTCTGGATGTACAGGCCTGGAGGGCTGAACTTGGACCTGGGCGGCCCGGCTAGCGCGAAATGGATCTTCTTCATCTCCCCATCCCGTTCTTTCCCCCCATCCATGTTGGCCCATTCAATGCCATACCCGATTCGCACAACTGGAGCCACGGGCGGACGTCAGACAGGGCCAGGCAGGGCCCCACCGACGGCGCGCTCGCCGAGGTTGGCTGTCATCCATGGTAGCGATGTCAGTGGTTGTACTCGTAGAAACGGCCCCCGTCACTAATAATACACCAGCCTGCCAGAGCTAGTTGTACAATGGTACGTTGGAGCAGTTTAGCTCGATGCAACCCTGTGCCCACGAGGAGTCGAGACCTGTCGCGACCAATGTCACCATGCTCCGGGTCGCCTGTCCGGCTTGGAAGTCGTAAGCAAGTATGTACTACCTTCTTAAGGAAACAGCGGCTGAGCACCGTCTTCGCTGTCATTGTGTAACGTCAACAGGTAAGCTGTAGGATGGCTTGACCGTGTGGATGGTTTTTCGGCCCCCTCCTTCTTCCCTTTCACAGAGCGGCAACCCATGCGTGCCTGGCGCGCAAGGAGGGTAGCAAATGCTCCGTACAAAGCGGCAAGCTGGCAGTTGCTGCTGTCGGAGGCGCATTCTTATGGGTCTGGTGCGGACGGGATGGATGTCGTGCCACCCGCTCTGAATGAGGTACTGCTGGAATTTAGTGTTATTATCCCTGGTGGTGGATGTTGTGCTGCGGCTGCGGCTACGGCTGCGGCTGCGGCTGTGCAAAACCACGAGCCTATTTACATCTGTCGGCCGACCTGCTTTCCATACAACTAGCTTGTGTTACTATAGGTACCTACATGGTCCCTATCAGAAACATGCATTCATGATGCACGTGATGTCAATGTCAGCTTTCTACCCCCCGGCCAGCACGCACTTCGTCAAGCAGCGCGGCTCTGGCAAAACGACGAGCCGGGCATCTCACCACCACGCGATGGGCGTACCTCCTCGGGTCAGCTTCATGCATGCACCTTCCTAACCAGGCTGAGGCTATCGGAATGCAGATGGGAGGCCTGGTCGGCAACGGTCCGTCGGGTGACGGTGAAAGCGACTGTCTTACCCTACCTTTCCCAGCCCCCCCTTCCCCGAGCCCTGAGCAAACCTGGGATGGTTCCTTGACTGCCATGGCTCAAGCCCAGGAAGCCCGACGATAAGAGGTGCCCCGGTCGACACAGGCGACGGACGCCGAGCCGACCGCCTAACGACTTATGCAGCCGGGGTGCGCAGAGGGAGAGCAGCAGTGTTTGCGGGCAGCCAAGCCATCAACCGTCCATGGTCGTGGGACATGGACTGAGCCAACCCGTCGCGGTCTTCGGTGAGCGGTGCATGTCCTGCCACGCTCGAGTCAAGCAAGCCCATTCGCGTGCTTCCACTTGCGGACGCGGGCTCTTCCTGGCTGGCGCGGGCGAGCGACCCGTGTGTGGGACCCCTGCGGCCCTGGTGTACCCGCGCGCTGGGCTGAGTAGAACGCCTGACCAGCATCCCCGCCCTCCCGTCCGAAACGCCTTGTTGGAGTTGTTGGCCGGTTTGAATGGAAATGCGGGCGTGAGCTGGACGCAGATGCGATATGGGAGGTGTGGTAGGTAGAATCGAGTTACTTCACCTCCTCCGTCTGCCCGTCCATCCATGGGTCCCTGTGTTTTCAGCCGCAGCACCGAATCAGTCTGCCCCATCATTCTGCCTGCCAACCAGAGCTCCGGTGGAATCAGACGCCTCGTCAACCTCGCTGCTCCCTCTGCCGCCCTCGCGTCCCCGTGCTTCCCTCGCCAGTAGGTCACAGTCCCAGTGCCAGTCCCATTTTCCCGACCCCAAACCGCTGCCGCCCTGTGCATAGTACCGGCATCCTGGGCGCAATCCATCCGCACCTTGTCGCAAGGAACCGACAGCCAGCGCTGATCTGCGCCGCTCCGTGTATTTCCACCTCCCATCATCCCGGCTGGCCTTGCCGACCCCACTTCCGTTAAGCGCCGCCGCGCTGGGAGAGGAAACGAAACGCAGCTGCAGTCAGCCCCCAACCTCGAGTTACCAGGTCCTCTCGCGCTCTCTCCCTCCCCCTCTCCCTCCCTCTCTCTCCTTCTTTCTCTCCCTCGTTCTGACGCGCTCATGGAAACCTCTCTCTTGACCACCGTCTCCTGAATCCATCTCTTGTTGCCATCTTGCTGCGTGCTGTACTGTTCTGCAACGTGGTTGCCGCCGTATCGGCGCCGCTTCCGTCTCGAGCGACAAGCACGAATCGTTCCTGCGATCTCTTGTTAACCCCTCCATGCGCTTGCGCTTGCGCATTTTGCCCAAGACCCGGCGCCTGCTGCTTTCTCCACCCCTTGATGCGGGAGGTCTGCGCATGAGAAACATGAGCCGGCTGACAGTGCGGCCATCTACCACCTCCAGCAGTTAGAGGGCTCAGCTCCGCGACCCGATATATACACAGCCCAAGCCACCCCTCCCAGTCCCCCTCCATCATGTCTTCGGTATACGCTGTTTCGCCGTCGTCATTGCATGGCCACCGTGATCGCTCAAGGGACCACATCCACGCACCCCACTATAGCACGCCCGTCCAGACCCAAAACCACCACCTCGGCCTCAACCACGTCGGCGGTGCTCCGGAGTCTACTCTTCTGTCGCCGCATTCTTCCTACATCCAAAGCAACTCGGCGTCCCCTTCTTACTTTTCCAACACGCCAGCAGAGTCCGTCTCGACGCAAAGCCTGTACCAAAGCGACTTCAGTGAAGATCCATTCTTCGGTGTCAACTTTGATGAATCTCAGGGTGGCACGCCTGCTTTCCTGGACGAGCAACCGACGGACACGCAGAGCGCCACTCTGCCCACCACGGCGGCTCCGTTCGGCCATGTTGATTTTGGTGTCACTGACCACGGCCTGAGTGCGACTGCAGGATATGTTGGAAGCGACTGCTATCCTGTGGCTGAACAATCCAATCCCGAGTCTCCCCGCGCTTTGCCCAATACCACATCGCACTCAAACCCTCTCTCCTGTGACACCGGCGTTGCCGCGACACGACCAGCAATTGACACCAACCAAGGAAATTGGTCCAGCAGCGACGACAGTCTTGCGCCAAGCCACACTGCCATGGCGAGCCAGAGTCCGCGCGTGACTGTCTCCATGTGGGAGAGGGATGGAGAGCACCATGCCCACCCATTTGAGCGTGGCTTGGAGCCCGAACCCGCAGCTGAGTTCGGGGCTGACAATGTGAACCTCTGGGCAGCACCGCAAGGGCTGTCCATGGACGACGCTGTATCTGTCCAGACCATGCACGGTTCGCTGTCAAACGTCTCCCGGGATGCACACGGGACGTGGCAGCCCGACCAGGCAACTGGCCTTTGCGGGCTCGCCCCTGAGGAGCGCTCTTCCCAGGAGACTGAGAGCATCAACCAGCTTGCCGCCGGCCGCCAGCTCGTCGAGCGCAACGCCCAAGTTGCCGCTTGGGTCTCAGAGACAGTCGACGTCCCTTTCGGTGGGGTAGCATCGTCTTCATCCTCCTCCAGTGCCAGTATCGCACCGGCAGACGAGGTGAACACGAAGACAGATGACATTGCATTGGGCGACAAAACAGAGAACAAGTTTGTTCCCGATCAGCCGTACTACCGTACAGACTTGGAGAGCAGGCCGATCACACTGGAAGACTTGGATATCATGCACCAAACGGGTCCCTGGTCTAATGCACCCAGGGTTCATGCAATATCGCAGACCGGCAACCCCAGCCAACCGCAAACTTCCAAGGACGCGATGGAGAAATTCGAGAGGATGTGCCGGGACAACGATTCTGTGGTTTCCAGAGCAGCCACCTGGGGCACACGCCGAAGGAGTCTGCCCAGCGTCGCCGATGTAGAATTGGTCACCAATGGCAGCTTTTTCAAGAAACTGTCAATCAGCAGAGGTGATTCGTCGTCGGCGCGTCGGGCCAGCTTCCTCCAAAAGATACCCAATCTCGTACGCATGCCCAGTACAAGCCAGCGTCTCAAGCGGAGGCCCAGCAACATAGATGACTCTTCGTCCGACGAACCTCCACAGACTGATAGACGGCAATCCAAAGACAGCCTCGGGCCACAGTCGCGGACGTCGAGTTGGGGCATGAAGCCAAAGCCAAAGCCAACACCCAGCCTGAACACCGCTCTTTACAGCATGGGTACAAGTGCTGCGTCCATCGGAACATCTCACGCTCGAAGCGGCTCGATCAGCACACCCTCGGTCACTTCTCCCAAAAGCCCGTTTGGGTTTCCACAAATGAGGAATACACTGCGGAGGCCAAGGAGTAAGACAGAACTCCCCAGGAATGAAAAGTCGACGCCTACACTAGTGGGCATGCTGAGAAAAGGAGGAGGCCCCCCGGTGGCACGACCTCCGCCTGGGCTCGATCAGGACGAAGACGAAGACGAAGATGAGGACGGCCAAGAGGATGAAGGCCTGCCAGTTGAGGTCGGCCCAGTAGAAGAGATTGAGCCGACCTTTGACGGCTTCCAAAAGCACATCTTGCGTCTCAACCCCGGTCTCAAAGATACGAATAGATATCTGGTTGAGCGAATCGCCCAACAGATGGTTGTTCGGTTCAAGCACCTCCAGCAGATGCAGATCAAACATAAGCAGTCCATGGCAAAGGGCAGTTGCCCGAGCGGGATGCTATGTGTGGCGCAGGGAGGAGCTGCCAGGGCCCTTAACAACAGAGGAGAGATTCGAAGTGTTGACCCATTATCAAGCCACTCCGACGTCGCAAGCTTGGGCGACATGACCCCGCTGGAAGGCGTCATCAACGAAGGCAGCTTCCCGAATGGCATACCAATGCCGCCGGCGTCATCCCTGCCTGCCGAACTTGAGTGCCAGCTCTGCTTTTCCTCGAAGAAATTCCAGAAACCATCTGACTGGACCAAGCATGTGCACGAGGATGTACAGCCGTTCACGTGTACTTGGGAACGCTGTCGTGAGCCCAAGATGTTTAAGAGAAAGGCCGACTGGGTGCGACACGAGAACGAAGGCCATCGTCATCTCGAATGGTGGACCTGTGATGTTGAGGAATGTCGGCACGTCTGTTTTCGCCGGGACAACTTTTTGCAGCATCTCGTCCGTGAGCACAAGTTCTCCGAGCCCAAGGTTAAGACAAAGGCGGCCATAAAAAAAGCCGGTGGCGCTGATCCAACGTGGCAGAAGGTTGATGGCTGCCACGTCGATACTACAGATTGCCCCCAGGCTGAACCTTGTCGCTTCTGCGGGAAGACGTTTCTGACCTGGAAAAAGCTGACAGTACATCTGGCCAAGCACATGGAAAACATCAGCCTGCCAGTCTTGCGGCTTGTGGATGGGAGCGAGTTGCACCAGGACACCATTATCAGCCCCGTGCAAGACCCGCCGCCTCGGAGTTTCGGGCCACTTCCTGTACCCAAGCAAGAGCCGGCCGCGTCAAGTCCTCAGCGGCCACATGCCGCGTCCAACCCGAATCCCGTCAGGTATGCCAACGTCTTCGCCTGTCCAGTCGTGACCCAGCAGACTTTGGACGCATCCTACTTTACGCCGGCACCAACGACCAACGTCGATTTCGGCATGCAGCAGCAGCAGCATGCCTCGGACCCTGGGTTTCTGATGCCGCAACCGGGTGCCGCTGTTTTCAACGCGCCGCCGCCATACCACCAGCTGCCGTTTACGAGAGGGTCGCCGTTTGAACAGAATGCCAACCCATACATGGCGCCAGCCCATGGTCAAATGGAGCCGTTCCCCTCCTTCAACCCGTTGGGTCTCCAAGACAGCACCGGCAACCACATGGCCTATGATAGCCTAGGTGACTCTACCATGCAGAATGTCGAACAGTATGGCAACGGAGGCTCGGTGTCGCCATATTCGAATTCCCCACACCATGCTCCTGGTGGTTTCTTCAGCTGAAGGGGCCGTCAAAGGTATCTCGACACCGTCGTCCTATTGCTTCCTTCTCTCTCTCTCTCTCTCTCTCTCTCTCTTACTCACACACACACACTCACACACACTCACACACTCACACACTCACACACGCACTCTCTCTTTTCCCCTCCCCTTTTTCTGGAGCCCGCCAACCAACTGGCACTTCGAGGAAAACCTAAAAGCTTCGAGACCCAATGGGGAGGTTTCCTGTTTGATGTATTTCGCTGTTGAATACGTGGCATGTTCTCATGATACCTTTTCTTCTTTGTTTGTTTCTGGGTTAGTCATTTGCCCACGACAAGCGATTGTCATGCTGGGGATTTAGGGTTGGTACGTTTCCAATATTACGCGGCGTGTGTGCTTTGCGGGTACGACGCTTGGGCTCTCATTGTTGGGACGAATGTACGGGGCCAAAAGACGGAGGAATATGATGCGCTTCCAATCGGTCGGAGTCGTGCGTCTCATCTGATGCTACGAAGGGCGAGACTTTTTGGGGCTCTCTTCCAATAGACAACATATAGCACCCAGGGGGGCAATTCGCTTGCCCCGGTTTGCAAAGACACGCAGGCTGTGCGGGACCGAACGATGCAACGTCTTCCTACGTCCCGAATGAGAGCTGCCACCGCATTCCCGGTTTATCGGGTTGGGTTGGCAGCGCGGCACGCGTGGCCGCGTTATTGCATAAAATACGCTAAACCGTCCACAGCCTCAATCTGCGGCATGAACATGGGGCCCCTGGGATGGCCAGGACCACGACGGCAGACCCGCCTTGGCCGAGATGGACGTCGTCAGGAACATGCATACGTAGGTACCTCAAGCACATATCCGCCGAATTGTTTGTTTTGCAAGAGGTTGGTTTGATGAAGGAGCACAGCCATTTGAGATATCCAGGTAAGCCACCTGCTTACCTCTGTGGTGTGGCTAACCGCAGATAACTTTATTGAGCAGCCAGACTAGGCACGAAGTCTGCCTACTTGTGTACTGAACTATACGGGCCCAGATGAGCTGGCTGGAAGCTATTTCTCAGGCAACTTGGCATATGGGCCATTCGCTACTTTCGAGCGTTGATAGCCCCGGGTCGGTGACAGCCATAGGATAGCGGAAACGTGGAAGAAAACGTAGATCTGCAGACTCATTGACATTTCATTCTAGTGGTCCCTGGTGCTCGCGTGGCTGCTCGCGAGGCAGGCAGACAGACTGCTGGAGTTGGAAGAGAGAAAAAGGTACCCGCGAGACTCCAACAGGTGGATCCCGGTCATGGACGTGCCTACAATGGGCCCAGGCGTCGATGGTTCGCTTGTGCTGCTGTCTCGCGACAAGGTCCTGATGACGCGGTTGGGCGGGCGTGGCAGAGCCAGAACCACCAGCCAGAGCCACAACCAGAGCCAGAGCCAGAGCCAGAGCCAGAGCCAGAGCCAAAGCTGCCAGGGAGCCGGAGCCAGAGCCACAGCCTGAACCAGCCGGCCAGTTGGTCCGCCGGTCCCGTTGAAAATAGCAGGTCTAGGATCTCGTCTCGTCTCATTTCTCATTTCGTCCGGACGATGGACGGCTGTCATCCGCCGTCGTACAGTTCATTGATTCGCGTACTGTATCGGCTCGGTACGAATGGAAGCGCGGCATTCTCCGGCCCAGGGCACCGTGCGAAATTCGTAGTAGTGAGCTGGGAATCCCGGGTGTAAGGGCAGGCAGGAGAGGAGATGGGAAGGACATGGCTGCCAAACGAATGCCCAAGTGATCGTCAACGACCCGGCGGTAGTCTGAAGATTCCATGGAAGAGGTTGCATTCGATATCTTGGAATGAACAGCAACCACGACCCCTCACAGGGTGGTTCCTCTGAGCGCATCGGAGACATTGACCGGCGAGGGAAGCTCTACTGCAGATCGCGGAGGCTGAATCTCGACTCCTGCAACCCTGCGACGCCGAGGCTCCAGAGGGTTCGGGCCAACATGGGGAGTGAGGCCTTATTTAGACATACGGGGTGCACATCGTCGCCGCGTTTGGCCCGTCCGTCCCCCGAGCCGTCGGGTCCGCCCGCGGCATTCGAGAATGCCGCCATTTTCCCCCGCCCCTGGCCCTCGAGTCAGGGAGAAATAGGGGATGTGCAACCCACCCTGCGGTCCATATGCGGCCGCCCATGCAACCGACACTGTCCGGACGCAGGCACATTCGGGCTGATCGATGGTAGATGAGAGGCTTGGAGGCTTGGAGGGGCTGGAGGGATGGGAATGGAAAGGATGCCGCCGTCACCTCACCCCAGGTTTTGCTTGTCGGCCGTCGACAAACGTTTCAACTGCAAGCCCGCGGCGGCAGTTGGTCGTCAGGGCTCGCTTGGCAACTTGGCAAGCCGGCGCGGGAAACAATGCTGAGGCCGGCAGCTGACGTGGGGAGAGAAAAGAAGGGCAGGGAGCGCCGAACCGCTCAACGATGCGGACGGGTGGCTTGGCTCGCTAGGGATCGAGTGACCACAGTGGCGCGCTACAAACGACAATCCGATGGGCCGGTCGGCAGCGGCCCCGAGCTTCTGGTCGGAATCGGGTCTGGACGCCTCGTTCTTGTTCATCCCCGCGCATGGACGGATGTGCTTCGGCATTGGTATTCTCATTGCAGCTGGAGCGGGGAGTAGATTGATTGAACAGGGCCCTCTATGCTTGCTTCCACCCCTTTCCTCCCCAGCGGGGACCACCATGTCGTCAGTCGAGTATAGTAGAGCAGTTGATGAGGATGGCCATGACGGCGGGCGACGGAGGCGGTCCAGACCGGCACCAGCCACGCACGTACGGCATGGGGCCCTATGGGCAACAAATGGACAGGGCAGGGCAGGGCAGGGCGAAGATGGCAGATTAAGTGCGAGGGCCCCGGTTGCTTAGATGGGATGATGGGATTGAGGGACGGAGAGGCCAGGCCGCCGGACGAACCCAGAATACGGGCTTTAGTTGCTAGCAACGGGTACACGGACAGCTTTCGCGGGCTCCCTTACGTACTGCTATGATTATCGTACCCGTTTGCCCAGGTACCGACCTACTAACGTTCGCAGGTAGGTAGGGTATCCCCTGGGGCCGTGGATGGCCGTGGACGGGCAGATGGGGATGGATAGGCCGCCAACGGCGACTGACTTGATGGTCGCTTTCTAGTGGTCGGCTTAGCGTTAGCCACCGGGTGTGTTGCGTATGCGTACGTCGGCCCAAATCATGGGCCCGGAAAAGGTCGTCATGTTCCTGTCGTTCCTGTTCCTGTTCCTGACCCGCGGCACAGTGGCTGTGTTTCGAAAAGAGCTTGGGGTCGCGCTGGGGCCGGCTCGGCTGGACCCCTGAGCAGTCGACTGGCCCAATGGCGGGCGCCGGTACCCCTGGCCGTCGGTTTCGCGCCTTGGCTCTGCGGTTCTAGTCCCAGCCCGGCCCAAACCATCTTCCGACAGGGGCACATCAGGCCCCGTTCGCGCCGGGGCAGGAGCGGGGCCATGGGTCACCAATGGACTACTAATCTGCCGAATGTCCAGGCCCGGCGGCGCCTCCCATAACCACACCAGACCCGCCCGAGCCGCGCGAGAGGGCGAGAGGGAGGGAGCGAGTGAGGGAGAAAGTGAGGGAGAGGAGAGGGCGGGAGAGTGCGGGTTCCCTCTCGCCCAGAGAAAAGCACGATAGTTAGGGGGAGAGGCCGTTGTTCTCCCCGGAAGCCCTGACTACGACAGCCCGTGTATGTACCTGCTGCCTACAGTGTAGCGACCGTACTGCCTGTTACTTGTACCTCTTGACGGGGCAGGCGTGGCCTGGCACCGGGACTCCCTGGAATGAGCCACCCGCCCGCATGGATGAGTTATCTGACGCGCCCGCCCTTCTCTTCTTCACCAACCAAAAGGCTTTGACCTCACTCTCACCTTCTCTCCTCCGGTTTGGGTGTGCTTGGCTGGCGATAACATCGAAACACACGACACCGCCCTCCCCTCTGCTTGGCCTTTTTCGATTGATTTTTTCCTTCACACAAGTCTCCCCACCCTCCATCTTTCTTCTGGGCGCCGCCCCGTCTCACCGGCGCACCCTCCACACTCTCTCGACCCGGTCACCTCTCGTTTCACCTATGCGCCCCCCGCCAGCGTCGTGCTTCTCTCTTACACTCCCGCCGGCTCTCTCACCACTAGAACCTTCGCCGCCACTTCCTCCTCGAAGACCTCCTTCATTTGAGGCGACATAACCGACGACCATCGTTCACCACTACCATCAACAACGCAACGCAACGCGTCGCCGCCCTCTTTTCCCGGCCTCGCCCCGTTTCGTCGTCCTTTTTACTCTTCGTTCCAGGTTGATCCTCGGCCTTGTTTCGCTTCTTCCACGCCCGTTCTTTCTTCCGGCCTTTGTCTTTCTCGTGTGTACGTCTGCGCCAGTGTTGGTGCATGTGTGCACGTGTGTGGGCTCCGCGAGTCCCCCTTCTTCTTCCGCCTCATTCGGATTGACCAATTTGAAATTACGATTGCCGTCCAACCCGGCATCACCAGACGCACAACTTGCCGCATAGTCCCCTTTAGTCACCTTCCCATCGTCTCATTCCTTCCTTGATTCCAGCTTCCGTAAGCTCACAGCCCCGGAGCCGTTGATTTGGGTTAGACCTTTCCCGACAGCAACGAACGTACAGTACATCACGGCATAGAGAGCGACTGATTTACACCATACCCGGTTCTCACACCCGTTAGACCACGACTCACCAGCTTCCTTTTTTTTTTTCCTCCCGAAGGATAGCGGGAGACGATAGATCCATGGGAACCATGTCCCGGACAGGACCGCGGTGGACTGTGGCGCGCGTGGCGCTCTGGGCGTCGACGTTGGCCGCCGGCGTCTTGGGCGACCAGATTCTGACGACGACCGACTTCGCCAACTGCAACAAAAACAGCGACATCCGCGTGGAGAGATCGAACATCGAGTACAACAATGATCTCAGAAAGATCACCTTCGACGTGCTGGGGACGAGCAACAAGGTCCAGAACGTCACGGCCTTCCTTAGCGTCAAGGCCTACGGCCAGGATGTTTATTCCAAGAGCTTCAACCCGTGCGAAGAGGAGACGTACGTCGAGCAACTGTGCCCCGTGCCCGCCGGCCGATTTGGCGCCAAGGGGTCGCAGGATATCCCCGACCAGGTGGCCGGTCTGATTCCCAGCATCGCTTTCAAGGTCCCCGACATCGCCGCCATGGCCACGCTGAAACTGATGCCCGTCGGCGGCGGCGAGGATGTGGGCTGCATCAACTCCCAGGTTACCAACGGCAAGACGGCCAGCCACCCAGCCGTCTCATACATAGCTGCCGGTGTGGCGGGTGCCGCTCTCGTCATGTCTGGCGTCTCGGCCGCCGGCGCGGCCATGTCCGGCGCGGGCACGGCCGCCAGCGGTGGTAGCGTCGCCGGAGTCGGAACCCCGAGCCCCAGTTTCACAGAAGTCTTTGGTGTCTTCCAGGGATTTGCGATGAACGGCATGATGTCGGTCAATGTCCCACCTGTGTACCGCAGCTTCACTAAAAACTTCGCCTTCTCCACCGGCCTCATTCCCTGGACGCAGATGCAGATCAGTATCGACAACTTCCGAAACTCTACGGGCGGTAACCTGACAGAGGATAGCGTTGCCTTCTTGCGCAACGCCACGTTGGTTTTCCCCGACGGCTCGTCCCAGTCGACGCAGAAGTCCCCCTTTAAGCGCGGTCTGGACGGACTTGCGAACCTCGCCCTCCGCCAGATCGAAACGTCGGTGAACGGAACCGAACCCGAGGCACCCACTGGCACCGAATCGAGCATTCGGGCCACCGTGTCTGGAATTCAGGGCTATGTCGAGCAGCTCACCTTGCCCAAGTCCAACACCTTCATGACGATCCTGCTGATCGTGGCCATTGTCATCGGCGTTATCGTGGTTGGCATTCTGTTGATCAAGGTCATCCTCGAGTTCTGGGCCCTCTTCGGCAGTTTCCCAAAGGGCCTGACTGGTTTCCGCAAGCACTACTGGGGCTCCATTGCGCGCGCTGTCACGTCCCTCATCCTGCTTCTCTACGGAATTTGGGTACTGTACTGTATCTACCAGTTCACGCATGGCGACTCGTGGGCGGCCAAGCTATTGGCCGGCGTGACCCTGACCCTTTTCACCGGCATCCTCGCTTTCTTCTCCTACAATATTTGGAGCACGGCCAACAAGCTCAAGAACGCCGAAGGCGACGTCACGGGTCTGTACCACGACAAGGAGACGTGGGTGAAGTACAGCCTGTTTTACGAGTCGTACCGAAAAGACTACTGGTGGATTTTCGTGCCCGCCATCGTCTACATGTTCGCCAAGGGTTGCTGTCTTGCGGCGGCCGATGGTAACGGCATGGCGCAGACCATCGCCCAGCTTATCATTGAGGCCCTCATGCTTAGCGTACTCATCTGGAGCCGCCCCTTTGAGCGTCGGTCCAGCAACTGGGTCAACATCTCGATCCAGACGGTGCGGGTCCTCTCGGTCATCTGCATCTTGATATTTGTCGAGGAATTCGGCATTGCTGAAACGACGCAGACGGTCACGGGCGTGGTCCTCATCGCTGTTCAGTCTACTCTGACGGGCGTTCTCGCCATCCTTATTGCTTGGAACGCCATTGTCGCTTGCGTCAAGCAGAACCCCCACCGCAAGCGTCGCAAGGAAATGGGTAAGTCGGACGCCACCACCCCGACCGCCCCAGTGGGCTGGTTATGGATGCATACTGACTCCCTCGGCAGAGAAAATGCAGCACGACGTGCTCACTCCCCTCGATGCCCGCAACTCGCTGCTCTTGGAGCGGCCGAAGTCGGACAGCAGCAGCACGACGTTCGCCGTCTCCGACGTCAAGCAGCCGCTTGCGCGCAATGCGTCGCCGGATCGGTACATGAGCGTCGAGCCGGCCAACCCTTACGCGGACAACGCGTATGCACGGCCCATGACGCCGAGCTACGCCATGGACGACCAGATCCACGAGAAGCCCCTGCTCGGTGGAGCGGCGCCCATGAGCGGCCGCGAGCCCACGGTCCCCCGTATGGGAGGCTACGATGGAGGCTATGGAGGCTACCCGCCCAACAACGGTTACTCGTACCGCTAGAGGCGAGGTTGGCATCCAAGAAAGACTTTGCACACTCTTTCCTTTGGTTGTATAATAAGGAGATGACACGACTTGTATAAAATGTGGGGCATGGAATCTAGCCTTTCTTGGAGACGTATGTGCCTGTGCGTGTATAGAGGCAGCGGCGCATATACCAATTGTCTTTTTTGTTCTTTCATCATTACCCTTACCTACTCTATATAGCAACACATGGTATGTTGACGACGTCTGACGACCGATTTACGCCAGCACAAGTACTTATGTGTGCCGGTGGCGCCCCCCGCCATCGGCCGGCGTCTGTTTTGTTCGAACCCACCTTTTCCCGTCTCTTGCTTTTTGGTCTACATGCTCCCATGTCTGGATACCGAATCGGCCTGAAGCGGCTAGCAGGAAGCCATGAGAAGTATGTTCGGCTGGGGAGGGCCGAGCTGTATCTTCCCTCTCGATTCGGGCCCAGCCACACTAGCCATGTGGCTTGACCACCAGCGGCCATCGACCTCGTCATCCATCATCTTAGTTACCGCGTGGTCTATGTCGCTAATTTTCTACCGTAGTCGTTAGGCAGTGCACCTACGATACTCACGCGCACCCGCGTTGAGCCCGGCCCCAACAGGCGAGCATACGAAATGAGGTGTCAACTGGCGCGGTGCCAAAAGGCGGCGCGCTTCGTGGGCGGCGGCGGCGGGGCATTCTGGCAGGGTCTTCGTCGGCTGGGACTGACGGCCCGGTCTTCTTCTTCACTGCACAGCTTGAGCATCGCCGTCACCGGCACGCCAGCCAAGGTCCGTACGCGACGAAGCAGGCCCCGGCAAGAAATATTGGCTGATACGGGAGCAGAAAGACGTCTTGGAGAGCCTCGGCCGGGAAATAGAGCGTGTACGGACCGCGAGGTCGGGGGCGCCCACGGCGGCCGGTGCTATCCGCAGCGCCGTCATCTTGGCGTCGCCCGAGCTGGCGACGTGGGCCGACGACAATGCCTTCATGGCCCAACTACTGCGCCGGCTGGGTTCCCACGACCCGACGGACGGGGCGCCGTGGGGTCAAGGAGCGGCCGTGGATCTGCTCTTTGGCGTGACGCAGGGCCTGAGTCCAAGTCACCTTCTGGGGAAGCCCCGCAACGGACTTTCTGTCCTTTACAGTAGTTCCGAATCACTGCTCCCATCCATCTGGCAGGAGGAGCCGGCTGCCGGGCCGAGGACCAGTCCGGACCGTGCCGCCACCGTCACCTTTACGGGTGGGCCAGCCACGTCGCCGGCGTCGTCGCTGGACATCACGTTGCCTCTGGCCAATACTATATTCCAAAACGGACGGCGGTCGACCTTGCTGGCCAGCCGGTGGCAGCCGTCGTCGGGCCATTGGGCGCCGGACAGGATGGCAGAGCGGCAGCACCAGGAAATCGCGTGTCTACATGGAAAGGGTCTGCGGCCACACGTCCCTTTGGTGCCTCTGACGCCGCCCAGAAAGATAGTGGCGGGTTTGGGCAATATCGTTCGCCAGATTGACCTCGACGGCGACGCAGCCCCGGCCTCCAAAGAACTCGAGGAACTTATTCCCAGCATGTACGACAGGCGATGGCAAAAAGACGATGTTCAGGCTCCCGCCCCCATGGGCGTCTGGGCCTGGGTGATTCCCCCACAGGTAGTAGAAAGCGGTCAGTTGACGGGCCTGCGAGCATACCAACAGCACGCGGACGAAGGCGAGCTGTCCCTGGCGTTGGAGGCCGCGGAGCTTTTCGATGTGCTATTGTCATCGCGGTGCCGGCTTCATAAGATTCGTAAGTAGGCCGCTGGCGCCCACGGGTGGAGTTTGCACTAACGGAGAACAGTCAGCGGCGGCGGCGGCTGGGGTGCCAAAAAGGGGCTTCTGTCGCTCGACCCCGAGACCAACTACACGGCACCCGAGGAGGAGGACGTCGAGATGTTCATCAAGGCGTTTCAGGAGCGCGGCAGTGGCGACGGCGAAACGTCCGAGGGCATCGTGACGCCGGGCCACTACCTGTTGTTTTGCGCTGAGCCGCATCTGGCGGGCGAGGCGGCCGGGCCCGTCACGGCTCCCTTCTCGTTGGGCGTGGCGCCGAACGCCGAGCAATGGCAGCCTGGCCACGGCCGGGGCGAAACGGGCGAGAGCCGTAGCGAGACGCTGGCGGGCTGTTTCAGCGCCACGTCCAGCACGGGTCTATACCTTAAGACGAACGCTGGGTTTAGCACCAAAATTGACGTTCCGAGGGCATCGTTCCTTGCGGGATGGCCGGCGTCAGACTGAGCCTGTGTGTTGGTGGAAAACAGCCGCAAAACGAAGATTTATTAAGTATCCATAGGAGGAGAAAGGCACAAGAATGAGCTCACGTCTGGTGTCTATCGAGGGCACGGTGGTATAGAATGCCGTTCTCATGGCTGCGAAGCATGCTAAAGCACCTGCCGAAAAAAGGAAATCATCCATCGACTCGTGACCCTACACAGCCAAGGTACTCAGCTACACGTACGTTAGCTAGCAAGCGACTTCGATGCGGATTGGGAGTGCGGGAGTTCTGCATGTTCTGGAAACTCCCTCATTAACCTCGAGCGAGAGAGAGAGAGAGAGAGAGTACGCATATTCTCCCGTACCTAGCGCGGCAGCCAAGCGAGTCACGCTTGACCCACCACTCCTAGTACTTGTACGAACCTATGAATGTACCACCTCGACTCGACTCCAGATCGCCAGCCGGTTGGTTCCCATCCATCCATTCATCCCTTCAACCTCCAGTCAGGCCTGTCCACTGTCGCACCTTCTCTCCTCGTTTTCCTCATCACGACCCGACTCGTGCTTTTCCGTCGCTCTCCACACCCGCTTCCCTCTGCATACTCGCGCTTTGCAACTTGCCCGTGATGGACCGCAGCCTCGACGAGATTGTCGCCGACTCGCAGGTAAGTGGTCGCTTGGCTCCTCCCCCCGGGGGCATGACGATGCACTCCCTCGTCCCTTGAGCTGCTGCAGCATCGTGGGGGCAAAATTGGGAGGACGGGTACCCGCCCTTCGCCCAATTGCCCTCAGTCTCCTCCCCTCTTCAACTTCTCGCACGGAAGCTGGCAACTGACCATCCGAGGCGCAGTCGCGGAAACGAGACCCGAGACCCCGACGCGGCGGCGGCGGTGGAGGAGGAGGTGGCGGCAGAGATGGCGGCCGACCCCGCGAGAGAGACGCCTACCCTCGCGACGGCGTAAAAAAGGTGCGTGCTTTCTTCGCCTTGGACGCACGCGCACGCCTTCGCAACGACCATGGTACTTGTGTGCGTGCGCGTGCATGCATGCACGCAACACCAGCGGCCAGCCGGGCCAACGTGCGAAGCAAGCAACCGGACAACGGTTTCCCATCCCCCGGACGGCGTGAGGAAAACTGACCCTGCCCGGCGAGCAGGTTGAATGATCCTCTTCCATTGTCCATCACCGTGTCCGCCTGCCGACCAAAACCCCCGAGAAGCGAGAAGCTTGCCTCCTCGGTCGAAACGCATCTCTTTCCCTCGATGATGATGATGATACGCAACGCTCGGACGCTGGCGGCTACGGTGGCAGGGTCGGTACCACGTTGAATGCCCGGCTAACACGCGCTCTCCTTCTGCGAGACAGTCAACCAGGGACGATTCGAGATACATGGATTCGTAAGCCCAGCAGACTGCCGCCCTGCCACGACGCGCCGACGCAGTGCTGATGCCACGCAGGGAATGGGTCCACGACAGGTTTGACGACAGCGCCCACGGTACGGACCACCACACGCCCCTCTTTGCCCTCACTCGCCGCCTCTTGTCCCTGGCTGACCCTTTTTGTCCCCTCCAGCCCAAGGCAGACGCCCGAACCGACGCCGCTCGCCAGGCCCTTCGTCGTAGTCAGTCCACGCCTGCTCCTCCCGCCTCTGGCACATGCCCGCGCCTGTGCGTCGTGTCTTTACTGACAAGGGCAGCAGCAGCGACTCGCGCGGAACCAAGATCAAAGTCGACAATCTGCACTACGAGCTTAGCAAAGAAGACCTCGAGGTAGCCGGCCCTTGCCCCATGCACCGCGTTCCACCCCTGTATACTGACGGCCTAACACAGGGCCTATTCAGCAAGATCGGCCCCGTCCTGAAGGTCGAGCTGGTGTACGACCGCGCAGGCCGGTCCGAGGGCACGGCTTTTGTCATATACGAGAGCGGTAGCGACGCCAGGGAGGCTGTCCGCGAATTCGACGGTGCTAATGCAAAGGGTACGTATTGGTCGCATCAGTTCTGCGTGGATCACACCGTGCAGCTTAACTAAGCACATGTGCAGGCCAGCCCATCCGCCTGAGCATCATGCCCTCGGCCCCACGGCGCAACCCCTTCGACACCGCCTACATGCCCGGCAGGTCACTGGCGGATAGGATCACGGTCCCCGATGGACGCTCGCGCTCACTATCGCCCAACAACGGCCGCGGCATCGATCGCTACGTGCCCGGTAACCGCTCGCGCAGTCCTCCGCCGCGGCGTTACGGCGGCGCCGGTGCCGGTGGTGGACGGCGCCCCGGCGCTAGGCGTGAGGCGAGGGAGAACAATACCCGTGGCGGCGAGCGGAGGGGACGCGAGGGTCGCGAGGGCCGACCCAGGAAAACTGCCGAGGAGCTCGATGCCGAGATGGCCGACTACTTCGCTCCCGGCGGAGGCGCCACAACCTCGGCCCCAGCGGAAGTGGCGCCGGCCACCGAGAACCATGTGGGCGACGACATCGACATGATCGAGTGAAGTGACGACACTTGTTTTGGACGGGACGGGACAGTCCGTGCATGTACAAATAGGCCAACCCGGCTCGTCAAGATTGGTAGGGCGACGCCCCTGTGACTGGAGAAATCAGAATACGAAACGGTCCCAACTCCATCCTCGGCACCACTACCTGACGACTTCCACCGCTTACGTTCGTGTCCGCCGTTACCGCGCTTGAGCACTTCGGGTTGTCAGGGTGCTGGATAAGCGCACCGTCTTGGTGGGAAATATGCAAGTCTGCTGGAAAATGTAACAGGAAGGTGGGCCGCACCGGGGACTCGCTCAGGCCTGCCGACAAGCCGCGACGACATCAGGATCCAAGTAGGTATGTAAAATATATATACATATAAAGCATATCGTGGTAAAATGGTATCTGTCGGTTCACGGCCAAAGTACATCATTTGTATGACGGGACGCAAAGGGATCCCGTGGCAAGAACGCCCGCCGCCGTCTGCCCTGCCTCGAACCCGCTCGCAGTTTCTGCTGCTCCGCGAGGCTGGGTCTTCGTCGAGTCCTATGCTGGATGCTCTCCTCTTGTCCGCCCGTCCCGCTTCCCCAAATGTTCCCCCTTGTTCGTCTACCGCTGCTAGCCCCTCTCCTTGTCTGAATCGACTTCCATCCGATCGCCGCCCGCCGCCGCCGTGGTCCCCGCTGGCGGCGCCTGTTCGGTGGTGGTCTCGACGGGCGTCGGGACCTCGACGGCCCGCTTGTAGTCGGCCTCGGCGGTGTCCACGACGACGCAGATGGACTTTTCGTCGGCCGCCGCCGGCGCCGCCGCCGGGTCCTTGGCCGGCGCCGACGGGCCGGGCGTCGTGGGCACGATGACGTTGAGCACGCAGTCGTCGAGGTGCTCGTAGAACTCCTGCGCCGTCGCAAAGTGCGTCTGGCAGATGGAGCACTTGGCGTCGCCGCCGCTGCGCGACGAGTTGCCCGTGATGACCATCTTGCGGCTGTTGGGCGGCGTCTGCTCGACGTTGTGCACCGCCGTCAGGTGCCGCTTGAAGACGTCGGCGCGGTTGAAGGCCTTCTCGTACGCCGTCCCCGTCCCGGGGCAGAAGGGGCACACCATGGTGCCCTTGTAGTGCGTGAGGGCGTGCCGGTTCTTGTCGTACTTGCGTGCGAAGCCTTTGACGTGGTACTCGCACGATTCGATCGGGCACTTCTCGGGCCGCTCCTCTTGGTGCGTCAGCATGTGGGCTGTGAGATCCTTGAAGACACGGCCGCAGTCGGGATGGGGGCAGCGGTTCCGGTTGTCCTCCACTTTGGGCGTAACCGGGCTGCTGCTGTGAATGGTGCTGTCGAGGGAGGGCGCCATAGATGGAGCGAGGAGCGGCCCTTGCGGAGGGGGGGCGGGCGCCAGTCGCGGTGCTTCCACGAATGACGACTGCCGCGGCAGCGCGTACTCCTCGATCATCCGCATGTCGTTCTCCTCCTCTCCGCTGTCGCTGTCGTTCTCGTTGACGTCGATGGATTGCCGTACCTCCCGCATCCAGTCCTTCAGGATTGTCATGGGCGGCCAGTCGCCGCTCGCCTTGCCGCCGCGGTGCGGGTTGAAATGAGCCCGCCGCAAGTGGGCAGCCGCGTTGTAGTAGGCCCCGTAGCGCTTCTGTGTGACGCAGGCTTTGCATTTCGCGAGCGGGATGACGGGCTGAGGCGAGCCCTGCCCGTGGTTCTGCGGCTCTGTGCAGACCCAGCGCTTCACCAGGGCGGCATGTTTCGCATCCGTATGCCGCCGCAGCTCGTGCTCCCCACGGAACCCCTCGGGGTATTCGTTGCACTTGGTGCAGTAGACGCGGCGCAGCGGCGGTCGCTGGTATGTCGTCCGGAGCTTACTGGGGGACGCCAGGCCCCGCGCCAAAGCGCGCTGGAACGCCGGGCTCTCCCCGACCGTGTGTCTGCGGGCTGGTTCCAGAGAGAATGTCGGCACTGCCGATGTGTCGGCTTCGTTCCGTGGTCCCCAAAAGGGCTCGACCGGCCGCCAGTCCGGCGCGGCCCTGCGTGGCTCGTCCAGGGGCGCCACGTTGTTCGCCGGCTGGTACGAGATCGGCCTGTAGATGGGCGTACGCTGCCGGAAGAAACCGTTGAAGCCGATGCTGTCGCCCAAGTAGTCACTTCCCAGGCCCAGCAAGAAGTCCCTGGAGGAACGTATTCCCCAGGTCGGCCAGTCGTCCTTGCGTATGGCGCTAGCCGTGTTCGCGAACAAAAACCTATCGCCGGCGTCCAACTCGACGGCCGGGTCGTCCAAAATGACAGGCGTAGACCAGGCGAATACGCTGACCAGAACCTTATAGACGCTGTGCATGGCGGCTGCGCCCGCCGACGCCGACATGAGGGACTGCGCATGCGCCTGAGCGCTGCGCGGCGGCGTCGACACAAGGTCAGCCAGAATCGTCCGAACAATGCTGAAAATACACAGAGAAATGAAGACGGCCAGCCAGCTCTTGGGCTCGGTGAGAACCCTTCGCATCGTGCTGCTTTCAAATGACTGCAGGAACTGCGTCATGCAGTTATATATCAAGCGATTGCGCCCGGCAGAGTCGATGTCTTCGGGAAGCGGCTGCGCGTTGGCCATGTTGACATCAGTTCGTATCGAAGGCTCAGTCTGCTGCAAGTCATAGAACAATATCTCCCGAAAGAGCAACTTAGCGCGGAATAGCACCGGATATGTCTGCCTTTCCATCTCTCGGTTGGTCGAAAGATAGCCGCTCAGTTTGAACAGTTCCCATAGCCGGAAAGGAGTACTCTCGGCATTCCAACTCGCCGCAAGTACTTTCAACACCGGCGGCGGCCTCTCGACGGGATCCTTGGAGTAGCCCGCCATGGTGGGGTTCGCGATGGGCAAGGAGGCCAGGTCCTCGGTCCACCAGAACCCATCGTCGAAATCGAGGTGCGCCCGGACAAGTTCGGACATGGCCGGACTGACAATGTACGTTCGCTCGAGGTATTCGTTCATATTGCGGCGACGGGCCATGGGGGAAGTAACAGGCGTGTGTACTTGGCGCGGCGATAGCACCTCTGGATAGCACATGAGAAAGTGTGGCGTCCGGGCAGAAGGCAGCGGCACTCACCGGGAAACATGTAGTCGGCCAGGGCGGCGAGAGGGGCTCGTAGGCATCCCAAAGCGCCCCAGAACTCATCCTCGGCCGTGCCGGGCGGCTCGGCGCAAAACGTGCAGTCGTCCTGAGAGTCGCACTGGTGCCCGGTCAGTCTCCATGCGCCAGCGAGTATGGTAGGCGAGCCTACCGGTTTAGCCTGGACCTTGCACCGCAGACAAGGGCCCGTATCCCGAGGCAAGCGCAGTTCCCCTATAGACTCCAGCCTCGAGTGGCCGACTCGGCTGCGTTTCAGCGGCGGTAGCAACGGGTCAAGTTCCGAGTCCACCGAACCCCGGTGCTGGATCGCATAGTCGGAAGGGAAGGGAAACGCTATAGAGCCATCTCGTCTGTCCCTCGACGGGCCGACGGGAGCCAGGGGCGCCAAGGTTGGGGGGACGGAGAGCCGGGGCAACGAGACGGGCGCGCTGTGCCGCGCATGTTCTGTGTTGAAGATGCGCGTCGTGGTTTGTTCGGGGAACACCACTGGCGCTGCACTACCGATCGACAGGCCGGAATCACGCTTCAGGTGGACGCCGTGCTCCCGGAGATGGTGCTCGCGGTCCTCATGGTTCGAGAAGCCGTAGATGTAGTGCAAGCATCGCTCATCCCAACATTTCAGCGAAGGCGCAAGACTCCTGGGCGCCAGAGGTGAATCTCGCGCTCTCCAGCTGCGGAAGACAGGGTCATAATAGGAGACATTCTTGTCCAACCACGCATTGTAATCCGGCAGCGCATCAGCAGCCGCAGGCAGCCGTAGGGCTTCCAGAAAATGGGGGTCATGTAGATCCAGGCCTGTGATAGCACGGATTCCCGGGTTAGAGAGGGGGAGGCGCGCAGAACATGGTGTAGCTTGGGCGGCCTTACCTTGCTCTATCAAGGCGCTCTCGATGCGCTCGCACTTATACTGGAGCGCTCGGGCTTCTTCAGCATCTGACCTGACTGCGCGCGCAGTTGAGATATCTTGGGTGCGTGATCAGTATGGGGATGAAGAGGACAGGAACGGGACGGGACGTATGAAGGGTCAGACAACTTACTTTGGTCTTCGGCGTAGGCCTCGAGAGCTGCCAGCTTACGCCGCAGCATGTCCAGCTCAAGCTTGCCGTTGTGGTCATGCTTGGGGAGGAGTGCAGCTAGTTTGGCCTGGATGGCGGCCTGTTGTTCGAAGAGATTCCTGATCGTGGGATCCAAGGTGGGATCGAAGGTAGAGGCCACGGGCGTGTCGAGGCTTTGTGAGCCGCGACCCTCACGGCGGGGCTCAGGTACGCTGTCGGCAGCCATCCTCCCAGCGGCGCGGCGACGATGGTTGGGTGGTGGCGGCGGTGCCGACAATAATCCCGTCCAGTCCTGCCCTACCCTGCTCTGCCTGCCCTATCCCACGACTCTCGTGCCCCGGCCGGGCTTCGGGCCTGTGCCTTGCTCACGCCGACCTGAGAAGCCGAGCTGAGCTGGGCTCTTCCGGTCCTCGTCTGTCTGCCCGACAGGCCTTCCCCCTCCAACAAAAAAAGAGTGTTCTCTCTCACACTCCACCTCTTTCAAGCTGCTTAACTCGCGCGCGCGCCCTGACGGGGGAGAAACCTGCTTCCGGAGCGCATCAACCGCGGTATGAGGGTTCAGAACTTTGCCTTGGAGACATGTTCGAAATAAGCAAGAGGGGATCGACGAATGAGTGAAACAAACTCAATCGCACTGCCTCACAGCCCATCCACGACGATAGTGACCAATAAGTGGGAAGAGCTAGGAACGTACGACCATTTGTGGGGTGCGTGATGGGATTGATTGGGAAAGGAACAGAAGAGGGACGGTGGCTTTTTTTTTTTTCCTTCTTCGCGCAATCTGTCGCCGGCTGGTGCGCGCGCGGCCTCGGCTTCGGTATGTCCCTCAGCGCGTATGTGCGGGCGTCGGCGCGGGTGTGTGTGAGAGTGGGTGTGGGTGTGTTTGAGAGTGCGTTTCTACGGCACCGGGTCCAAGTCGAGAGAGTCGAGGCAAAATGGAACTTGTCACGATCGAATAGCAGCAAGCGCGGGTGGGGCGGGCAGGCGGCAGATTATGAGTATGGAGGCGGGCGAGGAGTGACAGTACGAGGTAGGTAGGCAGGTAGCTAGGGAAGGTAAGTAGCAACGGTGGTGACCTCTTCTTTCCCCCCCCCTACTTGTTCCCCCAGCTAGCCGGACTGCGCAATGTTGTCAGGGCTGCTAGTATCCCATTGGCAGGTTCGGGACTGGGAGGTCCAGGGTGTGTGAGTGAGAGAGAGGAGATGGAGAAGTGTGTCGGACCGCCTAATAACTGCTGCTACCTACATGACCTATTGTGCGTACACATACCCAAAGGTACACGCACGCATATCCCATACCACATAATCCGGACCAGGACTGGTGTGAGAGTGGATGGCGGCGTGGCTGGGGGGGGGGGGGGGTGGGCTCGACAAGGACGACGACGACTCCTCTGCTGCCCCCCGAGTTCGGGGGTGTCGGAGACGAATTGGGCGGGCACGCGGGAGGTCTTGTCGGTACCGTGACATCGTCTAGTAAGGTACACGCCGTCCTTCACTTACCTTCCACCTCAGCCAGGACCCGGGGATGCTGGCTGTCGCATTAGTTTGGGGTTAGTATGGGAAATGGGGAGATGGATGCCCACAGCGACTAGTTCGCCTCGCTCGTTCCTCTTTCTCTTGCCCCTCCGTCCTCTCTGCCTGAGGCCCCTACGTTCCTCATGTAGGGCCGTGTACAACGCAACCCTGGACAAGGCTCGAGTCGCCCTGACGCGATGGAGAGAGCCGGTCCACGACACACGTTTCTGTCCCGGAGAAATCTCCCACCCTGCCCTGGGGCTCACACACACAGGCTTGCTGGCGGGCGGTGGGTGCCGAGAGGGACCGGGTCCAGGCGGGCATGCAAATGGATGCAGGCTGACCAGTAGGTACCAAATGGCCGCAAGGCCGTCCCTGGAAAAAACCGTCCAGCAGAGAGAAAGAGGCCCCGAGGATGCCCTACCAGGCGGCCCTCCAGTCCCGACAGGGGTGCAACAAGTGGGGATCGGCAACGGTCGCGTCGCTTTTTTGCGCCCTGCCGAGTCTAAACCCTTCCGAGTCGTCGCCCTGGGCCCTGGCCCTGGAACTTCAGCTCAACGGGCCCATCCACTAAAAACCGTCTTTCTCACCCTCATAGAACCTCTTCCAGCTAGCCCACGCGGTGGAGACATACATGACCATATCTATGACTACCACTATAACAAGGTACGGCGCTGTTAGTGATTCTGCATCATCCATGAATTCCCGATTACTCCCGCACGGCTGGCCCGGAGTGCCGCCGTGGTGTAGGCGTACCGAGTTTGAGGATTAAGACGAAAGAGGTACGCGGGGGTGCATATACTGGCCGCATACTCGACTACATACCTACTTAGGAACCGAATCCCTGAAGGATGGGCTCATGTCGAGGCAGAGCATGAGATGGTTGAAGATAACCCTACTTAGGTAAATACGCAGTTAAGCTTGCATGCTGTGGTGGTCTACCTACCCGTCCTGCTGCTGCTGCTGCTGCTACCACTACTATTGATGCTGCCGATCTGCGGTGTAATGCTGGCATGGATAGGAACGGACGAGCAGGCGGCACCTGATTGGCGTTGCATGGCGTACTCGACCCCATCCGAATGGGTATAGAAGAAGCCATCCACCATCCGAGGAGAAAACAGAGAGCCGAACAGCCTGGGCAGCACTCTTCCCCCTCCTCCCTGGAGCTCTCTACACACACCCAACGCCATCGTCGGACCACTACCTGGCGCAGTTTCTCTCTTTCTCCCTTATCAGAACGGGCAGGAACTCATCGGCACCGCCTCTCCGACTGCCTGCCGCCAGTGCACTGAAGGGCCGGGGACCGGGGTTGATTTGGGGAAGGGTGGCCCAGCCGGACTAGACCTTGAACGCCTAGACAGATCGGCCTGCATGCGCCTCTCAGGATGAGAAGCGTAGCAGCGAGAAGCAGCAAAAAGCAGCATAGGAGTAACTAGGTGAGTAAGTACCTACCTCGGTAGTCGCAGTCGCCGCAAGCACACGGCACCCGCGTAAACAGCGATTGGACAGCCCGCCATGGTCAAATCAGCCCACCCTTCTTCGCCTTGACTGCCCAGACCCGGGGCAAGGACGTCCGTAGGGTGTCTGCGTACACAAATGGATACATGTACACCGTGCCATTCGACTCCAGGTCATCTTTGGATCTCCATTGCCTCCTCTCTTGGTACGGGCCGCCCTCTCCACGGACCCCTGTGGCTGGCGGGGTACCGGTAGACAACGCACTGTATAGGACCTCACGTCTTGTGGCTCTCTGAACCTTCCATTCATCCCGGCCCGGCTGCGGTGTCTTATCGACCACGTTAGCTGTTCGTAATAAGCCCGTCGGTCGGCGCTGAGCTCCATTCTTCCGGATTTGGCGAGGTCGGGGCTGGGGGGAACGGGGGACTCGGGCATGGGAGTACATGCTTTTTAGTACCTACCGGCTTGAGTCGCCTCTTTCTTCCCTCGTTAGCTCAGAAAAGTAACCAACGACAAGGCATGACGCCGCGCGCGCGCACACGCGCTGCAGACCACGGCCGCAACCTTGACCCTCCCGACGTGGACACCACGCCAGCGGCCTGTCCTCCGCCCGTCCTTTCCCTGACGTGACAGCGGCGGGACGTCTAGACCGCTGTCGACCCGTCGTGTTTTGATTGCCCTGGTTGCTGGCCCGCCTGCCAACACGCGCTGGCCAGCGTGGGATGTCGGGTCCCCAACGACCGAACACCCATTGGGGGGGGGGGGGACCAGCAGACAAACCATTGCAACTTGGGCAGGTCGGGCGAGCCGGCATCTCCACCGCTGCTGTTCCTATCTCTCACGTCTACTGGACCTCTGTCCCACGTCTACTGGACCTCTGTGTGTGCGTGTGGTGGGATACATCTCCATTCCCATCCCTCCATCAATGAGGGGGAGGACAAACCGAGGGGGGGTGGACAGCCCAGCCCCAAGCTTCAGTTGCTCGTACAGCCCCAAACTATTCACTTTACCTACCCTCCCCTTCCAACTACACAGCCCAATGTACCACCCACACCCACCCCCATCGCGATCGTCGGCTGACAGACGGACATGCGATGCTGAGTCGCCTACCTGCCTTTTTCTCGCCTCACTCCGGCTCCCTCGACGACCACAGGCGCCGGCGCCGTCCCCATGCGTGCATCTCGCAGCCATCTTGATCGCCTCGCAAACCCCACCCTCCCCTGCCACCTGTAAACCCATCTATGCCGTCTGTCTGTCCAATGGGCACTTCGCACCCGAGCAAGCATAGGCTGGCCCCCTTCCCCCCCTTCCCCCAACAGGGAGGTATACAGCCCATATACATTCCACCCTCGGGCTCGAGACGACTGGGCAGGCGTAGATGGTAACTCGGTGGCCACGACGCACAAGCCGACCGCTGCGGCAAGACGGCCAGCCACCGAACCAGGCGGCCGGGCCAAGAGGATTCACTATGCCATGCCCGCTTGCACTATCCTCTCCCCCTCCGCTGCTCCTCCTTCGTCTTCTTGGGGGGAACCCCCATGCTGGGGGGCCGGCGGAAGGACGGACGGCGCGATGCTCGCCGAGCCTGCTTCTCCCTGGTCCTGGCCGTTGCAGCGTTTCGCCAACGCCTCCCGAGCGACCATGAGCTGACCAGACCGCCGATCCCTGCTGCAACCAGGAACCCTGCCGGCAATAGCTGCAGCTCTTATGGAGGTGCGCGCGCTGCCAACCCCCGGATGTGTCGTTGCAGCAGCGGTATGCACGTTGCGAGCCTGCTCCGGCTCGGGCTCCCGCTGACTGGCTGGGGCGCTACCGCTGTCACTTATCACGCCGCGCCCTTCCCCTCAAGAGCCGAGGAAACGGCGAGGCGTGGGCTGATAAGAATCCGGCCCCACGATGTGTCGTCAGCTCGGCTGCGCGCCCACGCTTGCTGCTGCTGCTGCTGCTGCTGCTGCTGCTGCACCGTAGCGCGATGGTGCATCCCGCGTTTCACCACGCCTGGCGGATGCTCTCGCCGTCCAAAGCTTCGTCCAAGAGGCTTCACCATTCACTCGGTGCTGACGGCTTGGTGCGCCCGATCCACCTACAGCCTGCTCAGTATCACCCGAGGGCCGTGGCGGGGATCCTCCGGACAGTGGTAAAGTGGCACGTCGTCGGCACGTCGCTTCATGCCACAGCAGTTTCCAGATGGATCGGCGTACGACTCTTCCCCGGTCGGGAGCCCACGGGCATGGATCTGGACCAAGCGGTCCCTGCTCAATCGTAGCAAGGCGATTTGGCTGCCGCGCATTCTGTCCTGTTTCATCCTCTCCATGGTTTTTGTTTTTTTCCTACAGCATTCCAGCTCCCCAGCGGCAAGTGAGGGGGGCCGTGGCGCCAAGAAAAAGTTACCAGCGGACGTGGTCCGACGGCGGGTCATGGATATCGGATATCGTACGCAAGACAGCGCCGAAGCAGCAGGACCTACCAGCTCCGCCTTAGTGCCATACCGCCCAGGCTGGGTACTACGAGCAACGCGTGAGGCAGAGTCAAGCTACGGGGACTGAAGCTGGGTAACATAACCTGTCCGCGTTGGTGCTGTTTCGTGACTCGCCTCCGCTGCTCCTTTAGGCCCGCTACATACGGTAGGGCTGCCGGCAGTAGCTGTAAGGCTGCAGATCCGGTTTCTCCTTGAAACAACCGGTTCAGCCCGTCCAGGGAGACGAGCAATCGCCTTGCCATCAGCTATGGCCCCTCGACCAGGGATTTACGCCCCCTGCCCGCTCCATGACCTGTTCTTCTGCGTCCCCCCTCCTCCAGAATTGGCTCGGCTACCGATCAAGGGTCTCGCAAAAATCAAGACGGGAGGAAACTGCCCGCGCGCCTGCCCTGGTCTCGCCTGGCCGGGTTCTCTTGGAGTACGGACAGTCATGGGATGCAGCAGCACGCATGCAATTACCCGCCGAACCATATCGAGCTGGCCTGCCACCGCCGCCGTATTGGCCCATGATTAGTGACTAAAGTTCGGTCGTGAGATGGTAGGGAGTGACGGTCGTCGCCCTCCACCTCCTATTCGAGTGCGACGTCGTACGGCTCTGTCGTACCATCCCTGTGGCGCTGTAGTACATACCAGCGACGCCGGCCGGCCGATTTCAGCCGGATCCCACAGGCCAAGCGGAACGGGTCGCTCAATGACTGCCAGTGTACCGGCCGCTGCCACTCAGCGCAGTTTCTTCTCCCGTCGTCGGGCAGTTGTCGCGGCGTCTACCGACCCTTTGACGGAAGACGACGCAGGTGCTGGCTAAGTCAGCCTCCCAAAGTTCCGGCGGATGGTTCTCGGATCGTGTCCAGCGAGGTGTGTTATAGGATCCGTCCTGTGTATGTATTAGCTACACGTTAAGTAAAGTAGTCTAGTTCAAGGCCAAGGGCCATTGTTGAAATGTGTGGCCCCGTGCTGTGCCGCTTGCTTGGTGAAATGGTGAATTGCGTGACGATGCTCACACACCGCGGGCCACGTCCGGGCCACGGGTTTTTCGCGTGTCCTTCCCTGACGAGATAGCATGCGCTTTCGTGGCCTTTTTTTTTTTTAACAAGGCCCGCCGTCTATCATTCCTCCTGCGCCCATCGCGCCTCGCGCAGCGGCAGCTCCTTTCCTTGTTCTTGGCGGCGGCCGAGGTGCTCCTCTTTCCAGGCCCAGTACTCGCCGAGGCGCACCTCGGCGTACGAGGCGTAGTCGAACTCGATCTGGGAGATGGTGGCCTGGATTAGGGCCCAGATGCCCCAGTAGAAGCCGGGCACGCCGCGGAAGGCATCGACCTCGCGGCAGAGGCTCTCGACCTCGGTGTCGGCGTCGACGTTGCCGCCCGCCGGCTTCTCGGGCAGCAGCGCAAAGTACGTCCGGACGTAGTGCGTGGCGAACTCGCGGCGCTGCGCGCGCGTCGGCAGGACGCCGTGGTCGCAGTCGAAGCCGCCCCACTCGGCGAAGTGGTTGGCCAGGTCGAAGGCGGCCGGCGACGGCGTGGCGTACTCGTAGTCGATGAAGGCTACCGTCTCCTCACCCTCGGGCCCGCCCGCGGCGCCCTTGGGCTCGACGATGACGTTGCCGCTCAGAAGATCGCAATGGGCAAACACGAGCTGTCGAAGGGGGAAGTCAGCCAGGGGTGCGTTTGCAGGAAGAGCAAGGGGAAAGGGGGTGGAGGGAGCGGGCCGCGCTGCCGACTTACGCCGTTCTTTCCGAGTCCGGGCCGCTGGCTCAACTCGTCGACCAGCCAGGTAAACTCTTTCTGGAGATCCCTTTGGCGGGTCAGCTCCGCGTCGGTGCCGTGGGGGAGCGCGAGCAGCCACTTCTGCATGACGGTCCATACGTTGGGCCGGGGCTTGTTCGGGGCGACGACGGCGTCGGCGGCGGCGTGGCCGTGGCCGTTGACGGCGCCGTTGGCGGCGGAGGGGTCCGGGCTGGGCAGGCAGGGCACCGTGGCGTGCCACTGGGCGAGGCGACGGGCGACGGCGCGGTAGACGGCGGGCTCGCGGAGCTGCTCGGGCGTCGTGACCTTGCCGCGCAGGTAGCGGTACATCATGCCATTCTCGAAGCGAGCCAGCAGCTCGGGCGCCAGGCCGTGCTGCATGAGGAGCTCGTGGTTCTGCGTCTCGCGCTGGCGGTCAATGAGCACGTCGGTGCCGTTGCCGTAGGCGCGCAGCAGGATCGCCTCGTCGTCCACCTCCTCCTTGGACAGGCCCTCCCGCCGGTTGACGGCCTTCAGCAGCGTGTTGGTGATGCCGTCGGTGAAGCGCACGAACTGCACGTTGGACCCAACCGCTTTCCACCCGGGGCGCAGCGCCGTCACGAGCCGCAGGGCCGAGGCCTCCGAGTTCGCGCCATCGTACGAGTGGGGGATGTAGGGGATCCGGCCGGCCGGGCACGCTGCCGCCCCGTTGGTTTCGGCCGCGGGCATGTCGGGCTCGGGATGGCGGTAGGTGGGAGGGTAGTGGTAGCTGGTGTAATAGGGGTTCGGCCGGGTGCCGCTGCTCGCGATACGGCAGTGGACGGCGCAGCCGTGTAGGTTCGGTGGTGCGGGCAAGACGGAGAGAGGGCGGTTCAGTCGTCGTTCCCGGTTCTCCACGTGGGCGGTGGTAAAAGGGGCGAGGGCTCTTGCTGGACGCAAGCGTCGTTCTACGCGGTCTGTGGGACGCGAGAAAGAGACAACGTCATCGGCCTCAGGGTCGTCGGAGGGTCTGGTCGTAGGTGCGGGCAGTCAGGTATGTGCAGGCGGCGTGCATGTAAGGTAAAAGTAGCCAAGCAGCAGGTATTTTGTATCTGTAAATCGTGTATACTGAAGTATGCAGTGTGTGCAAGCAACCCAAGGGGTATGTACTTTATGTACGAATGTGTGGGTGGGGGTTCGAGAGGTTGTCTGTAGGGTGGTAGTCGGAGCTTTCCCTGAGCAGAGATTTGGAGATCAATGGTGGCAGGGGCAACTCAAGGGACCAGCCAGCAGGTAGCCCTATCAGTGACTTGAGCATGTGGGTGGGGATTTCACCCCCTGTCCCTGGCGCCGGTGCGACCGCGGACTCGTGGTGGTGGTGGGGAAAGGGACGAAGGCTTTTTTGGGGGGGTTGTCCTTGCAGGAATACCCAGGAAACCAGGCACGTTTGGCGGGGGGAGGGGATGAATTCATATCAGATCAAACCCGTGCATGGGGTGGATGGGAGCAGATGGGACGACGATGGCATCAGTCCGTAACACTTTGCAAAGTAGTACCTGCCTATCCATCTCCTACCTAACAGTACATCGTCGCGTACAGCAGTTTGCCTTGGTGTGGGTGTTGGTTGTTCCCGCGATACGCCTCGCTACCGCGTGTCGCGTGTTCGGAAACATAACCAATACATGAGATGATTATCCGTAGCTGTGCACGTTGCACCTGCTGGCCAAATGGCCCAGCGGGGCGCGCACAAGACAAGTTACCCCTTTTGGGTCGCCGGTCGAACTACCATGATTCTTTTTAAGTTGAGGCCGCAATGTGCCGGCACCGGCTAGCTCCCGAACCCCCAAAGGGGGCAAAACGGGGCGTCCGTCTATTCTTTCCGTGGTTTCCTTTGGAAAAGACCAGTTGCCGCCGGGCGTGTCGCCGAAATCTCTGACTCTGGCGGCCCCGCGTTGGAAGGGCGGACAAGGGCTGGAAAGCCGCGGCGAGAGGGCAAGCCGAACCATGGGGCCCGTACGCACAAGAAAATACCCACGCGTTCTCCCAAGCATGTGATGTGGATGTGGATGGGATGGAACGTTCTGTCATCGATCCCGCGCCCAACCATCCACCATCCATCCATCCCTGGCCGAAAACTCCACTCCCGCCCTTCGCCCCCAAACGATGCGGGGAAAAAATGGGTTGGAACAGTCACTGAAGCAGTGGACTCCCGGGACCATCGTGCGTCGTTCCGGCGTGCCGAGACAGCCAATGGGAACCTCGAAACCCTCGAGTTGCTGTATATACGCATGTACGCAACGCATACAGCAGGGGAAACATGCAGCGAGGCTCTATATGGGTTGTACGGAAACCACTGTACGCATATGTGCGCTTCGCTGGCTATGATTTCCCTGGATAGCTCGCGCTGAGGGGCAAGTCTGCATTATCCTGCAAGATGACGTAGCCCGGAAGAAGCGACGGCCGAAACGCGCGCGTCTTGACCTTCGTGCCCGAAAAAAGAACAAAGAACAAAAGTATACAATTGATATCCGCCAGCCCGTTATTTCTCAAAGATACACGTGATAGTGCCGCCATGCAAACCACCAGTCCAGTTGGTCAAAGCCGGTATTCGCCGCCTTCCTGATCGGCCTTAGTCATAGATCCCCTCGTCGTCCGCCACCTTAAAGCCCACCTTCGTCGCCACCTGGCGAGTGCCGGCGGCGATGCGCTCGGCCCATTCGTCCAGCACGTCGCTGAAGAACATGAGCAGCCGGCTGAAAAAGAACAGGCACACAAAGGACAGGCTCGCGATGACGGCAAACGCGTGCCAGTACGTGCTCCCGTCCCAGTACTTGAATAGGTCCTCGATTTGGACCGAGAAGTAGCTCGTCATGAAGCTGATGGGCAGGAAGAAGACGCTGAGTCTTGCCAGCAGCGTCGCGCTGCGCGTGAGCCTGGCCGTCGCCGACGAGTCTTTCTGCTGCGTCAGGTTGAAGTACTGCAGGGAGAGGGCGTCAGCGGGGAGCTCGCGGGGCCCCGGACGGGTTGGCGAAACGCAGCAGCAACTTACGGTGCTCGACAGGGCGCTGATCTCTTCCAGTGTGCCCTCAATGGTGTTGAGCATGAGCCATTGGAGGCGGTCCGACAGCCGGTCGAATCGATTCAAAGCCGACTCGGTGAGGAACACCTTTCGGTCGATGCCCAGGTGGCCCAGCGCCGAGCCTTCGGTCAGCGTAGAACCCCCGACCGGCGGCGCGGGGACGTGGCGGGGGTTCGGCCCTCGGATGCCGCTGGTTCTGCTGCTGCTGCTCATTATCTTCCGGACGAGGTTGCTGTAGCCTTCGAAGAGGTGTTTCAACTCGCGAAGGTCCTTGCTGAGATAGTGCAGCGCGGGGATAATGTCCGAGGCCTTGTTCCTGGCGCTCCGGTTCTGTCCGGGTCAGCATGCCGATCGCCCGCGTACCACGGAGGACGTACCGTGCTGTCGAGCACCCTTTTCGTCTGTTCACAGATGGCCCGTTAGCGAATCGTCCCATGGTGGCGATGCCGGGGTGCCACAACCCACCATCTTCTCCAGAATGTCGACGGCGGCCCTCAGAGGGCTTGCCGCTACGTAGTCTTCGAAGAGGTAGTAGAACAAGTTGCTACTTCCTTCGGCGGCCAGAGCGTGAGGAACACCATCCGTATCTACGCTCAAGAAGGACACGCTTCCCGTATCCGAACCAATGCCACTGCGGAGAGTCTGGCGGATGGCGGCCTGGGACAGCGGCCGGTCGTTGAACATTTCGAAGCCGCGTTCCGACAACTGGGCCAGGACAGTGAAGGTGTTCAGCCTCATGTTTTTCAGTTCTTCTTCCATGGCCATGTCTGACTCCCATGCCGACGACTCGGACTTGTGGTTCGGAGCCTCATGGATGGATATGACGGTATCTGGAAGGTCGTCAGGCCTAAAGTCCACCGAGGCATAGAGGGAATGCCTACGGTCATTGCACAAAGCCAGCCAACGCCAATGCCTTGGCGGCATGATCCTCTGAACTTGCGCCTCGGGTCTTGCCGTCGTTGCCACCGCTGGGGGTTCATGCAGCCAGTGTGCCCCTATACATAGCGCTGCCGGCTTTTAGCACGACTGTATCTGACACCCCATACTGTTCATTCTCCAGCGGCGTACCTTTGGGGGTGAGATCTATGTCGAAATAGTTGACGGTGTTCTTGACGAGGAAGTACATATCCAAGCTGTCGCTCCCGGCTAATGGCAGTTTGGACTTCTCGTTCAGATCCAACTTGGGGATGCCACCGTTCAGTCCTTGCTCGACATCGCCGCCTCGCGCCGTGCCGCCGGAAACGCGCGCCTCGTTTGCTTTGCTTTGGGCAGGGCCTTGCCTTTGCTTCAGAACCATCAAGCTCGTCAGACGCTTTGAGAGCTTGTAGTGATTACCGATGAGCCGGACGGAGTTCTCGTTGTGAGTGTCGCTGCCGTCCCACACGTTGCTGTCATCCGCCTTCAGTATTCGGTTGCCTGCTCCGGCCCGCACCGGCCATACTCACATCCAGCGGATGGGGTACTGCTCGTCGCGCGGATGTGTCAGGAGCGCTTCGAACTGGCCACGCTCAAGGTCATAGGCAATCCTCGCGCGGTCTGCCCCAAATTCTACCACGAAGTTCTTGCACGCTACGGCAGTGGCAAGATACTGAGCCTCGTCGAAAACAAGTTCGTCGTCGAGGTCGCGAAATTCGATATCCGGAGGTTGCGAAGCCATGGCGATGGAACTCCTCCGAGTCGAGTCGAGTCTCATTTCGTTCCGAGTGGCCATGCTGTTCCCTCGGTTCCTGTCAAGCAGCAGAAGCGGAGAGAGTAGCCGGGAGGAAAGACGTGGGTGCCACAAGGAGTGGCAAGGCTGTCATGCGCGATGCGACGCACAAACTGCACCGTGGCTATCAGGCTCAATTGACAGCCACCCTCATCATCCTTCCATGTGTACGTATGTGCAGGGGGGTCAGGTGGAAAGGAAGAGCAGCGCTAGCCCCCAATTTGAGCGCTGCTGAGTGCGGGGCTGTGTTCCCATGCTGCTGCTCATGTAGGCACTTCCACGGAGGCCCTCGTGGGCAACAGGTCGAGCTTTCGCAGGCGATAAGTATCGCAGTATCGCTCCGGGGACGTGGTGTTCTGGTCACAACACGGTAAGATGTGGTCCGTTGCTCCTGAACAGGATGGCCTGCCGTCGGCAGAATCAGCCGGTTTTAGGAGCAGTGCCATGTGAAGAGTATGGCCTGGCATTACATTATCGTTTCCTTCTCCCAGTATAGGTGTGTCTTGGGACTTTCTAAAACTATAGCTGCCGACGCTCAATAGGCGGCATGTTGAACAAATGGGTGTTTGTTCAGAAGAAAGACCCGTCTAATTATAAGCTAGCGCATACGTACAGATATACTAGGATGACGTTGGAACGTTGGCAGATTTCCCAACGCAGTTCACCCGCTAACCTACCCGCCAATGCGTATTTTCAGCGGACTCCCGAAGTAGGTAATTTCTCTCCACGAGCGCTGTGACTAACCAGCCCACCTTTACACGGGCGTGAAAATCGTTGCATGGTGCTATCAGTAAGTGGGCCGTCATGGCTATATTCGTAGTATAGAGATCTAGGGTCCCATGTATGTTCGCATTGCGGGCGCAATGGAGCGGAACGGTAGCCTTATAGCCAATCACGGACCGTCAACGCATCGCCGTATTTTACTATGCACAGATTAAGGGACACTGAAGGGCCCGGGGAACGCATGCCTGGGTACCTACTTAAGTATACATTTCTACCTGGGTCGTAGGAGATTCCTCGCCGCGGCCAAGAGCACAGCGCTTAACAAGTGTGAACAGAGATGAGTTCGTACTTGCACAACCGCGGAAGTGGCAGGTAAGCTTGAGCGGCACGGTTTCCTTTCAGTTTTCAGTATTGAATCGGGGCATGCAGGTACATGCCGCCTAGTGCACTTACCTGTACTTAAGTACCTACTTACTCTCGGCAGCTGATGCCTCCCTCGGCTTCCTCCCACCACAATATGTCTTGTCTTGCTAGGCCTGGTTTTCCGAGGAATGGGATCAATCATGTCGCCATGCCGGAGCTGCCGTCACCAAGTACTCGTGTCGGTCTGGACCGTCGAGACCATTCCCGCCGACGGGCGATGGGGGCTCGATGTCTGCCTGGCTGGGCATAGGTCGTTTCGTCTCACAGCCGTCCAGCGAGACGTGGGACCCGGGAGGAACGTAACTCTGCCAAGGAACAACGGACCGGCGCTGGCCTTTCCAACAACAATAAAAACAACTCCTTCGGATCGACCCATGCGGAGAAAATGCCATCGCAGTAGACAGTTGGTGCCGTACGACCCACGGGTCGAACACGACGTCGGCGATGGTACGCCTATCGGACCGACGTGCCATGTCGCCAACGTCGGTCGAGCATGTACAGCGCATGACCGCGCCCAGAAGCTGCCCCAGAAGAACGGTTTATCTGTCCCGCACGAAAGCCGGGCAAAGTTGGAAGAGCCTGGTGACAGTAGCAATACGTAGCCGCCAGCAGCAGAATGCTCCACATCCAGCCACGAGGCCACCGTCTTTCTGCGAAGTGCGGGCGGTTAAGGCGTGCGCAGTGGCCCGTCCCAGATCTCGGCGCCAGACGCAGCCCTATGCACTGCTCCAGCGCACCGGGGGCTAAGATTGGATCGTGAGGGTCCCGAGCTGACGGGTCCCCTAGTCACCTGCTAGGTAACCTTCATCGATTTTTTTTTACCGCCGACACTGAAGGCTGCTGCCCAATACGGGCTGGGGGAGGGGGGCCTCTGAAGGGACAACTGGTTCACGGCGAACGAGAAGCTGAAGACAAGATCAGCCGGCGGGCCCCTCAGCTGCTCGTATTGCTCAAATCTGAACCCCGTCACGGCCAAGATGAGCAGCGCTGTCAAACAGGGCCTCACCCATGGTTGGCCAGCGAAACCGCAGATCGGCCCCCAAAACCCCCCGTTGGGCTTAGCGGAGCTCCCCATCTTAGAGGGCAGCGTCAAGTTTCACAGGCTGGCTAGCGTCATAGGGCCCCTCCCCCCCAATTCCAGCTTTCAGAGGCCCAACGTCTTGCTGGTGAACTGCGCTGTGCCCGCCACCGGCCAGGGCCATAAGGGGGGAGGAGGGCCACACAGGGGGGGAAGGGTTGCTCGCCGCCTCTATTAAAAGCGAAGTGTGTCTCCGCGTCCAAATGAAGGCCCTGGATGACGACGGATACGCGATACGCTGCCAGATCAGCATCTCTACCGCTCGCGACTTTCTCTGACCCCCTCGTTTTTCTTTGGTTCGGTACTTCTTTACCCCAAGTACCCTCACCCCCCTTTTATACATCTTCGAGACTAGCCCCCGATTTTGACCTCCGCTCCTCTTTTCCCCGTCCCTTCACGCGTCAGAAACCTTGTAAGCCGCCGCCGCCGCTCATGGCTCCCGCCGCTCGAAACCCCGTGGTGCTCGCCGGCGCCCTCCTGCTGTCGCTGGCGGCGCAGGGGGCCCGCGCCGAGTTCCCGGCGTTCCCCTTTTCCAGCATCCCGGCTTGCGTAACGGCCTGCGTCGAGAGGGCGGGGTGCGACGCCGTCGACCTGCCGTGCATGTGCGACCGGTCGAGCGGCAGCTTCCTCCCCGACGTGGCCGCCTGCATCCGCGCCGGCTGCGACGCCTCCCTGTCGGTCGACGCCCTGATCGAGCCGCTGGTCAACACCTGCGGCACCCTGGATGCCCCCGTCCCCAGCGCCGCCGTGTCCAGCGCCCGCGAGGTCGCCACCGGCACCGCCACCGGCACCGGCGCCGGCGCCACGCAGACCCCGGGCGAGCCCTCGGCCGTGCCCAAGCCGCCGCCCCGGACCACCGACACCACCATGACGACGGCCACCGGCGCCGCCACGAAAACTCCGGCCACCGCCCCGGAAACCACGGGCGCGACCACCACCGACGGCGAGACCACCCCCACCGGCACGGCGGCCCCCACATCTCCGGCCGAGTCCAGCCCGTCGTCGGCGCCGCCGGAGAGCGCGGCCCCGCTAGGCCGGGCTTCGCTACTGGGCGCGTCTATGGGCATCTTGCTCGTGCTGGCGGTGGGATGGTAGAAGACGCTGACTACCTAAGTCGCCGTCCAATAGTGTAGATCATTCAATTCAACAACCTATCCAGTTCCGTTCTCTCTCTATCGTGTGGTATGCGGCCACGACTGTGCTAAGCGCGATGGCTGCCAGCGAGGTGACCGTCCCCTGCGGAAACCCCCCCGGTGCGTTGAAAGACCGTGGTCCAGTCGTGCGGGTAGTCTCTCTCGAACTGCCGCGGGCATGACTTCGTGAAATTTTGTAAATGTCCGGGTCCCTTGTTCCCGTCGATCGGTCCACTTTGGTGTTTCAGCCGCGGAGATTGGTGTCCCGCACGCACGGCCGAGTCAGACCGGTCACCTGGACGGGAGCCCTTTTCGTTCCCCGAGCGCCCTTTTTCATCTCCACGTGCCCCCCCTGCCCGCGGCTGTTCACATGAACAGGGTAAAGGCGACACCCAGACCCGCCAGCGTCACCAAGCTGCCGGCGCCCGAAACACAACGTGCAGGGCCCGTCGACTGCGCCGGCGCGCCGGGCGCGCCCTCGCCGTTGGAACCAGCGTCCGGGCCCGGCCCGCCGCCACTCGCGCCCGTGCCGCTGCCGTTGCCGGAACCCTCCGGCGCGCCCGCGTCGCCGTGACCGCCGCTGCCATGGGACCCACCGCCGCCGCCGCTGCTCCCCGGCGCCGTCGAGTTGCTCTTGGCGACCCCGCCGCCGGCCGACGCTGTCGAGTTGCCCTTCCGCGCCGCCGTACGGGACCGCACCTCGAGGCTGGGATAGTACTGCATCTGGCGCGGGCGCGCCGTCAGCGTCCTGCAGGAGGGAGAAGAAGAGGGGAGGGCGGTGAAGGAAACCGAAAGGGCGGGTAGCGGGAGCGGGCAGGGCCAAACGTTACCTCGGCATACGCTGCCGCGCAGGCCATAGTCATAACCAGAAAGGAGGTGAGCTGCATCATTAAGACACGTTCGGACAGTGAGTGCGGTTGGCTCTTTACCCAGGCCGAGATTCCGGTACTACCAAGAGCTGATCCGGTGGTCTCTTGCGTATCCGGGGTAGCACTTTGTGGGTCGTCCGCGGCTATCGAAGCCTCCACAGGACGTATGCGTGCTTCTTGGTCAGGAATCTTCGGTCCACGGGGTCCAGTCTGGAGGATCGAAGAGCTTGGGTGCCTCCTGGCCGTTTCCTGTATCACCTCTTATACCCTCGCCGCGGCGCCAAACTGGCCCAAGGCCCAGGGCCGCTCGGGGCCTCATCCGTATCATGCACGGTGGGACAATGGACGGGATCGCCTCGACAGCCTCGTGACACCGTCCACGTAAGCGTTTTCCTGCGCCCGTTCTTCGCTTGAGCACGAGTCGGACCATCTGCCTCCTGGGGGCCTTTGCCTTCGCAATGTTTACCCTTGCGCGAGCTATGGCACGCACGGCTCAACACTTGAGTAGCAGTTTGCTTCTGGAGAAAACCTCGCTGCTGGATCGGCCGGGGTGACGAATGTGGCCATTGACTCAGCAGTGCCCTGGACTGGCGACACGCTTCACAGGCTTAAGGGAGGCTGACGGGGGCCTCGTCATCAGAGAGCATTACGAAGCAGCCTCGGAACATGGACGTTTCGTCTCATCCTGCCTCGATTTGATGAACCCATGTGACGTAGCAGCTCGAAACCCGATAATATGGGATCCGAGCCGTCTACATGGTCTATTGACGTCAGAGGAGCCATCCCACGGATTGTAGATGAGAAACGAAGAGTACCTTACCTGACTAAAGCCGAGTTCACCAGGGCAACCTGGCATTGGGTCGCGTTGAAAATGGGCAAAAGAGTCGTCCCACCACGAAACTAGAAGGTCGAGACACATTTGCGACCCCCTGTAATGAAGTAGGTTACGCACACCTACCAAATAGAAACACGCCCATGAAACGCCGCGCGAAGTTTATATCGACATTGCCAAAGCCATCCTTTGACATCGCATTCCGTACATTGCTACGTGACACCCTCCCGCCAACCCTCACCAGACGACCATTTTCGTCTGTGAAATCAGTCTGGCCTAGCCAGCAAGCATATCTTCCAAAATGAGCGGCCATGTTCTGAAGCCTGTGACGCGGGTTAGCCACATGTACCGTGATGTTGAAGGGCTCTTCGAGCCGAGAGAACCCGCGGGTCCCGACTCAACGCATCACGAGTTGTCCGAGGTCGACGACTCGGCAGACATGATCATCTCCAGCATGCCCCGATACCCACTACCCATCTTCCTACTCCCGTGTCCGCCTCTTGGGGGCTCGATATCCCGCTCCAGAAATGCACGAGCTACAGCTTCCGCCTCGCTCAGCCTTTCGGCCTCTTTATCCGACAATTGGGCACAAGCCGCCTCGAGGTCTTCGTTGCGTGCAAGTAGAAGCATGATCGTCTCGGCCCTCTCAACCACAGCTGCGTCGATCCCATTCAGGGCTGCACACCGGCTGCCAAAGCTGGACGTGCTGCGGCCGGGAACCAGTTTGAAAAGGTGAGTTACCTGATCTTCCGTAGCTGCTGCGTCGAAGTCTACGCGGACGTCCATGTGAGCAAATGCCAGATCGGAACTCTCCGACAGGAACCCGCCCTCGAAAGTCTCGTGAAAATGGGTTGCGGCTATAACTTTGGGTCTTTCGGCGCCCAAGTGAGTGAAATGGGTCAGCAAGGCTGTCAGAAGTCCTGCACCGTCCTGACTGTTTGTGCCTTTGCCAAACTCATCTACCAGAACGAGACTGCGGCGCGTGGCGAAGTTCATGGCAAATGCCACCTGGCGCAGGTCAATGGCGAACGCACTCTCGCGCTTCGAAACGCTTTCTCGTGTAGCGATCCGGGTCAGAATCCGATCCGTGATTCCAATGCGGGCGCGACCGGCAGGGACGTAACATCCCACGTGAGCAAGATAGACAATCAACGCCACTTGTTTGAGATAGACGCTCTTGCCAGAGTGGTTCGGCCCCGTGAGGACGAGGCTGCTGGGAGAGTCGTCGGGCTCGACGCTGGACACCGAGCTCCTGTCCACACGACCTTGTATGTGAGCACCACAGCCGCCAGACATCGTACAGTCGTTCTCGATGAAGGCTGGAACCACAAGCTCCTGCAGCGGATGTCGACCACCTTCTATGTGCAGGATATTCTCGTCACTCATCTCGGGGGCTACCCAGCCATGCCTCTGCGAGCCGCTGGCCAACGCTAGCAGACTGTCAAGCTCGCCCGCCGCCTCCGATGCGGCTTGAATGGCTTCTTCGTGCTCCAGAACTCGAACTGCCAGCTCGTGGAGAATTTCCAACTCGCGATCTCAAACACGTATTAGTCCGACGGCCAGATGTCAGCCCCTTCTCGACGGCTTCTTACCAATAATCATGCAGTAGGTATCTCCACATTGGTCGTCCATCTCCTTCATTCGGCGATTCTTGCAGTACACATTCTCGCCGTCGACGAACATTCGCTCCCAGACATCATGCAAGCCTTCTCCTTCGTATCTTGCTTCCCCGTTGCTCGAATTCAGCGACACAACGGTTAGGAAACCAAGTTGGGGCATGAAGACGCAGTTTCGGACATATTTTTGTGCCCATTCGGGCAGATCGCTTCGGAGTTTTCCATTGACCTCAGTAAGCAAATCTTCCATCCCGTCGTACTTACGTTTCATCTCATCAAGGGCGGCATCAACGCCAGCCTTGACTGCCGTTCTTTCTCGCTCGCGAGACTGGTCAAAGTCGATCGTTTGGCTGATGAGCTCGCCGATCAGCATCAGGGGCCGAGGTTCAATGCTTTCGATGACCTTTCGAACAAGCGATATCCTCTCGACCCCGGACATCTGCCTGAGTGCTTCGTGGGTCTTCAACATATAAAGGGCAAAACGTTGGAATGAGGCCCAAACGTTGTTATGGACAGAAACCTTTCGGCCTGGGCTATCTACACCTTTTCGCAGATTGGCAATGACAGATCGCATGTCCTTGATTTTTCGTAAGTTTTTGTTGATATCCGATGCGGTTTCAGTGTTTTCTGGCCTCGAAAAGAAGGATATCGTCTTCTGGCGGCTCATGATCAGATATATGCTGATGCTGGGTCTCAAGAAGATCCGGCGGAGCTTTTGCCTGCCCTGAGGCGTGCAAGCGAGGAAATGGAACAGCCCATATACCGACAAATTCTCTTTGGCGCCCGATGCCGACTTGCCGGGCCCTCGCATCTGACTATTTGGGTGCGACTCAGACTGTATGATCTGTAAGGACGTCATGGTGTCCGCGTTGATGAACATGGAGTCGAACAAGGTGAACGTCTTGACAGACCGTATCCTGAAGGCGACGAGGGCGTCTGGGTCGTTCGGTAGATATTGGGCTGTTTTTCTGCGCTGTATGTCGCCCAAAACAGCCCCCGCGCATCCAACCTGGTAGGAGGCCCGTTAGCTTATGTCGTGCTATTCACCTTTTTACGTACAGTGAGGCGACTGTCGAGGTTTATCGATGCGCCCAGCCTCATCAGAGAGCCCCGTGCATAACAATGCTGTTCATTTTCGCCGCCAGCCATTTCCATGGCTTCATCAACGACAGAGGTGAAAAGGATCTCATGGCCGTCGTTTGGGTGCATGTGAAGACCCAGGAGCTTTTCTCTGCCCGACTCGTATCGAAAATCTGATGATTTGAGCCTACGCATTATGTAGGCGCCTCGTGTAGCATCTTGCCGTGATGTCAGTGTAGTCTAGTGGTAGAAACGGTATTTTCTTACTTTGGTCACCTGCACCCAGTGCTGGGCAACCCTGGTCGAGAACATCAAGGAGAGGTTGGGGTATGCGTGTTGTGACAAGCACTGTGGTCGGCCTTGCGTGTAAAAGGAGTGTCTCCGCGACTTCAACACCAGCCATCGCGACATCTTCCAAGAGGAACATGGACTCATCAGCAGCGACGTAGTATGCACACCCCAGAGTCCCGTTGTCTTTCATGTCGATAGCCATGATGACCTCATTAAAAGCGTCGGCATCCTCCTCGTCTGACTGGTTGTCGCCCCAGCCATCACCGTCCACATCCTGGAGATCTCGGTTTCCGTGGAGCGTTGATAGACTGTGCAGAGGCGAAGGACGTATCGACAGCCGAGATCCGCGCGGATGGGGCGGCAGTTGAGGCGAGAAGATGGAGGAGCGAGACGCGGCCTTGGTAGTGGCACGAGGCGTGCGGGCTTGCGGGCGTGCTTGCGGGGCTCGGGAGTCCTGGCCTTCTCGAAATTCTGGCGCTGAGAACGTCGATCTCTCGACTTGACTGGAGAAAGGGTTGGGATCGTTGCGAGGAGACTGCGAATAGGCCAGCGCTGCTGGTCGTGGCCGTCGCTGGGACATCTTGACCAGCCGGCCCGTCCGGACCACCAAGCCCAGGCCTTGTAGATGAAGCGGCAGAGGCCAGGACACAGCCAGTGCGTAAACTTGATACAGCCTTCTGTTACGAAGAAAGGAGACTACCCCGACGTCGGCAAAAGGCATAGAGAACGGAAGATGCAAGGTCGAAAAGCATTAGAGGCCATTGGCAAGCATCGGTTGCCCCAGGAAATGGTGCACTCGGACTGGGAAGGTACGAGGAGTTGTTGCGAAGTGCCAGCCTCGGAACTGATTGGGGAAGCGCAACTGCCTGCAAAAAAGCCATGAATTTGTTCATTGGTATCCAACACGCTCTCTAATATCCCACAACATCCACCACGAACGGCATCCATCCAAGTCGTCACTAGCGGAACTGCGAAGAGCGATGGGACGGCTTCTGAACCGTGACCGTCAGCCACTGCCACTGTTGCCGTCTCGGCGTGGGATAGGAACTGTCAGCATGAAATCGACCGAAAGCGGCCCAAGAGCCCGCCTCATACCAAGGATGGGGGGTGGGCTCCTCTATACGGGCTCATAGTTGAACATAATTACAACGAGTCCTTGAAGTACCCATTCAGGTTACCTCCATCGGTGCTTAATCATCGAGGTATGGTTTCTTACCACCGCCGCCACCTCCAGACACCTGGCATCGGCTTGTGTATCCTCATTGGCTCTTCACCCATTCCGTAAACTCCTTTCTCTGCTTCCGGATGTCCACAAAGCTGGGCCTGCTCTCTAGCAGTTTGAAAGGGTTGCCCATGTAATCCCGGTCTACCTCGCCACTGCTGTTCTTGAAAGCTTCCTGTCCCTCGCGCTCGATCTGGCCAGCCCATACGCGCCACTGAATGGGCCGCAGTCTGGCGGTTCCCCAAACGAGGCCCAAGGTGACGATGAAGGTTGCGACAATGGTCTCAATGGTGATGTCGATGGGCAACGACGAGGTGACGGCTTGGGAGGCTGCCAACGACGAGAGCGAGGCGGCCCGGTGCGACTGCAGCGCTGAGTGTTCGTATGCCGAATAGCAACTTGGGGACGCGCGCAACGTCAGCGCCTCGGTTCGCTCGAGTTGGTTGAGACAGGTGGGGAGGGGGCAAGGTTCCCCGGGGGGGGGGGCTGAACCTACGCGTGAGCCAGCAGGACAAAGCCGAAGGCCGTCGTCGTCTTCGAGGCCCAAGTCATCGTGTGGAAGACGTGGGTGCTGTTGGGCAGGTGCTGGCGATTAATCTGTAGACTGGTCAAGCGACTGTCCAGTTGCTGTCAAATGATGGTGGAGATGAGTGCTCGGAAGCTCTGGCCCCGCCAGCTTGCGCTCACGACGAGCTATTACAAACAGCCGAAGTTTCCCCATCACTCTTCTCAACCTTAATCGGCTGGCATCGCTTGAATATCAATCTTCGACATTACCGATGGTCGCGAGGTTGCGGCTCCGGCATCCTCACTCTATTGCTAGCCATATATTGCTATAGAGCGTCAATGACTTCACTCGTTCTGAGAGCGCAATGCGTTGGTGTGGTGTCCCGTCATTGTCATGGCTCCGGAACAATGCATGATGCGTGGCCTTGGCCATGCCTTCTCGCGGCACCAGCCGTTGTGCAACCATCTAATCCGCGGGTGCCAGCTCCTCCCAAGGAACATTCACCATCCAACTTTGCGAGTCAAGTCTACCCGAGGCAAGAATGCGAAGTAGGAGGGTTGGGCTGCACAGCGCTGTTTTTGGTGGCCGGACTACAGGATACCTAGGTACCACACCCAGCCATCGGGGGGGGGGGGCTGAAATATTCTACAGCATGCACCTCTCCGCGACATGGTCATTGTGAAGCCAGGCCATTCGCTCAGCAACAAGCGTGCTACTAGAAAAGGAAACAAAGCTTGGGGACGGATGCCAGGCGTAGGCATCAGTACGTTGTCAAGGATCAGAGGTAGCACCTCTAAGCGGGTTTATTCCGCATTCGTCGTTGATATACTGGACTGCGAATGACATCTCCAGCGAGGCTAGTCTACTATATTGCGCCAATTATCAGCGGAACGGCGTTCCAGTTGTATCTCACCTACATAGGAGAGTAGCTGCTTCCAGGGTGACAAAAACCCAATTACGGCTTTTGTACGTTGCAGTACCATGTACAGCGCGACCTGGGTACTACGTAGTAAGCTTGCGAGGGTAGGGTTGTGCAACTAGCCACCTGGGCCCAGCCGGGAAATGCATACTTGTTGGGGTAGCAACCCAAATTGCTACTGGAGGTGAGATTTGTGGCTACTGCAGAGCTTGAGGTTGGGAACACTAACCTCTACCCTATGGGGCGGCCAGGTATTATTAGCAGGCCGCCGGAGCGCGAATACGCGAAGGCGAAGCCATTCGAAGCCTGAGGCCACTGCGGGCGTCTACGAAGTGAACGAGCGAGACGAAAGTGGTCTCGGCGCAGCCCAGTATATCGTACTGATACACTTGCAACGTCGTATTGTATGAAAAGAGGGTGTCATGACGCTTCCACATCTGTAAGTAATTGTGCTACTACAGCCTACACGAAGCACCCTTCGGCAACACGGCGCCCGAGCCCCCTCAATTCACAAGTGTTACGCGAAAATGATCCGAGACCGTTGCCCGGATGGCCATCAATCGCACGTATGCTACTCGGTAGTCGAGATGCTAGCCGTCGCCCGGCCGTGACACCGTCTGAACACCAAGCAGACGGTCGCCCACAATAGCGGTCAAAGTCTGCCGATCCTCTCGACGGGCTGTCATGGCGGTTCGGATGGTCCCTCAGCCACCAGTTTGGCCTCTGAGAGAGAGGTTAAACGCTCGGGAAACTTCAGCGCGAACCTTGGCAGGGCGGGTGGGTAGGGCGGCAACTGTACATGGCAGGAGGCACGCATGAAGGGTCGAGTTTGGGCGAGACAGGCTCGGCAGGTTTTTTCTCTCTTTCGCCCCCTTCCCTGTCCCCGGCAGCAACACGAAGTGCCTGTGGAGACTCGGCGATGCCATCAAAGACGCGCGCTCTGGCAGCAGAGTCGTCGATCAGCGACACGCGAAGGCGCGTCCTCGTATTATGTGGGAAGCAAACATCAGCTGGCACTGGCAGTGCGACGAATCGGAATCGGGCGGCCCAGTCAGGCTGCTCTCGACCGACCGCTTCCCCCGAGCAGCGGGTGTCCATCGTTACAAAGCAGGGGAATCCATTGGCAGAAGGGAGGGCGGAATGGATGCCTCCAACTGGCAAGTGAAGCAACCCCCATGTCGTTCGTTGCCCGGCCTGCCCAGACAGCCTAGGACGCATACGGTCCCGTGCAACTTGCGCTGTGGGGAGACGGCCGGGCCAAGCCTCCTCGTCCTCCGCTTCGGAATAGGCTGAAGACGGCGTTTGCCTGAAGCTTCTATGGGGTTCTGACAAACTGGCATCTATGCGCCCGTCATCCCCCCGTCCTTCTCACGCACTCTTACATTTGTTCAAAGGCCTGTCCCGCTCATGGATCGTGGCCCCCGGGGAGGCGGTCACCAGAATGGCGAATGGAAATGGCGTCGGTCGGTTGATCGTATTTATGTATCACTCGGTGAAACACCGGGTGCCGGAATGGGTGATGATAGTCGGTGCCATAGGGAAGGGGGGGAATACATCAATATTTCTCAGGTAAGAAAGGACAGTGAGCTAAGAGCCCCCTTGCCGTCTGAACCAGCGTGCTAAACCCGATCTCGCCTGGCTCAAGGAGAGGGAAGAAGAGAGCGGGACTTCCGACCAACGACCGACTTTTCCTTTCCCCCCACTGGATTGGACCTCGGGGAAACCCTGGTCTCCCCCGTGGATGGCAGCCAAAATAGACGGCCTCCGTTTTCAGTGGAATGTGTGGTGGTATGAGCACGAACCCGTTGCTGCGTCGAGCTGACCACGAGGGCCTGTTCGCTGGGTAGGTGCCCGATGGTGTCAGTCCGGGGGCGGACCCGTGCCTTTCCGCTGGGAATCAGGCATGGAGGAGAGCGGATGGACGGTGATGGGCGCCTGGCTACTACTGCTGCTGCTGCTGCTGCTGCTCCTTCTTGGGTACCTACTACGTATACGGAACCTGTCGGGGGTCGAGACCCGGCGCTTGCTTTTACCAGCAGCACGTTTGATGAGCTCCTGCGTCAGCAATGCCCGTGATGGGCCACTGACGCCCTCCACACGCGCCGCCTGGCAAGGCGCCACCCGCGAGCGACCTCGACCTCCTAGAAGGGGGGACTTCTGCATTATGCATGTACCGGGCTCGTAATTTCATCGCCTGAAGCTGGGCGAGGCTAAGCCACGTAGTGCCACCCCGGTTTAGCTGCTACGCCGGCCAGGACTCTGCCAGGGCATCTGATGTGAAGCAGGGATGCGCTGGGAGCGCAGGGGCGCGCGAATCGAAATCTGGAGACTGTTCCCCCCAGCCTAGAATATACACCCCCATTGGGCCGAAGGTACTGGCACGCTCTTCTCCCATACCCTGGCCCGTGAAATGACCCAAGGGTACAGGCCTCCCCGGCCTGAGACCAACGGACGAGCCGCTTGTGATTCCTATTAAAAAGGTGCCGCCCTAGGAACTCCTGGTTAACTTTTCCTAGCTCCCTACCACTCGCTCCTGTCGACTGTCCCTCGCTATATATTCAGTCTTCGTACATTCGCTGTCTAATATCCACGCCTATCAACCATATACCGACCGTTTAATCTTATCTAATAATCCTCTCACCAACCTGCACGATGCGTTTCACCTCCATCATCACTGCCGGCATCTTCGCCGTTGCTGCCACGGCCCAGTCCGGCGCCAGCACCACTGCCAAGGAGACCCCTTCGGCCACCCTGAGCCTGACGCCCGAGCAGTCGTCCTCGGCTGCCTGCCTCGAGGCTTGTAAGTGGCGACGCCCCTATTAGCCGTGCCGGACCAGTCATCGACTAACACCCTCTCCCCCAGGCGGCCCCGGCGGTGACGTTGCTTGCACCTCCAAGTGCATTGCTGTGCCCAACCCCAGCGACTCCCAGGTCAACCAGACCACCGAGTGCGTTGCCAAGTGCCCCCAGGGTGACGGCTCGGAGGCCCAGACCAACGAGTTCGCCCGTTGCACCCAGGAGTGCATTGGCAAGTTCTACTGTAAGCACCCCTCGAGCAAGCCAACTCTCTTCGTCCATCGTGCGAAGACTAATACGACAATCGTCGCAGTCACGGCTGGCGGCACCCCCAACCCTACCAACACGGCCGACTCTAAGGGCCCTAGTGGCACCGCCGGCTCCTCGTCGGCCAAGGTTACCGAGGTCGTTCAGACCATGACGGACAAGGACGGCAAGACCACCGAGTCGACCATGACTTCCACCATTGCCTCGAAGGTCACCGGTACTGGCTCGTCGGCTTCGTCGTCTTCGGCACCCCCCGACAGCGCCGCTGCCATGGTCGGTCCCGGCGTCGGTCTGCTGGCCTTCGTCGGTGCCCTCATGGCTCTGTAAATGGTGGCGATTGGCAACCTGTGTATTTGTTAAGTGGCGTGTTTGGAACGTGTAACGTAATCATGTATGAAGCAGGCACGTAATCGATGGTCACGACAATCAATGTGTGCCGTGGGCGCTAGGGACGGTATCGGCGGTACTGGATTGTATAGAAACAATACAGACTTTCGAGAGAGACATGTAAAGTGCCTACAGCTATCTTCCCGACGATGTGATAACCTTGGGGATGTTGCTCAGCCAAGGCAACCCTAGTTGTTTCATTTCAACAGCGAGTTGGAACAAGTAGTCCAAACTAATGAAAATGGGGGCGTGTGTGTCAGTATGCTCGGCCAGCGGGCAACGTTGGGCGGGTCGATGTCTTACCTCTCGCACATGGTCTTCGCCTTGTGCACGTTGTCGCCCCAGACATAGACGCCATGTCTCCGAACCAAGACAGCGTAGGTGTCGGGGTATTTGTCCATGGCGGCCTCGAGGAACTCGGTGAGATCTTCCTCATGGGAGGTGTTCTCAATGACGGGGATTCGCAAGGTGTCATGGTAATCCAGGTTGCCTTGTTTCTGGAAGCCCCTGCCAAAGCCCTTGATCTGTTCGATGTTGTTGATCTCGAAGACGTCGCCGGCGCCCTGGCTCTCGAGAATCAGGGTGACCAAAACGGCCCAGTGCGAGTGCGTATGAATACAACAGCCGGCACCGCGCTTGGTGAAAGCAGCCAGGAAGAGAGGGGTGCACTGCGAGGGCTTGCCCGCAGGCGGCATGTGCAAGTAGACCCGGTTCTTCAGATCCGTCTGCTGGGAAATGGAGAGAACAAACAGATCCGCGCTCTTCATGAGCTCCTTCTGGACGCCCGAGGGAGCCACCCATACCAGGTCACTGCAAGATGCAAGATTAGATTAGCTCCTTCGCCTCGCTGGCGGCGCGGCCGTGCTGGCCACGCCCGGAGGAGGGTGGGACGACAGGGCCGGGCCTACTCGTTGCGGATCGAACAGCCTCCGCCGGTGCCCGTCACCCAACCCAGAGTCCAGAATTTGGCACACAGGGACGGGATGAGATTTGCTGGGTGGTCCTGGTCATGGCTGTCGGGCGTCACCAGGTGGGCGTTGTTGCCGTCCTCGGAGATTTCCAGGCGGCGCCTCTTCTGATCGGCAGCATCCGGGGCCGGCTCGACTGCGTTCTCGGGTCTCTTGCTCATTTTTGCCACGTTTCTTTTGCACCGCGCAATCCGGATGAAAGAAGTGTTTGCCCGTGGGGGATCGTGAGATTGGGACTTGAGGCTAAATTCGAAATCAAAAACCGCCCCACTTGTCCGCCCTAGGCGCGCTCTTGATTGGGTAGGCACTTTGTGCAGTCGGGAATGGGCTCTTTGTGAGCAACCTATCCATCGCCCGAATTGCCCAATCATCGGGTCTGATGTCTTCAGCCGATCGACCACGCTCATCGCACATGGTTTGCTGGCCACGCAGTTGGGTTGGTCAATGAGACAGCGCCCGCCGCGGCATTTGCCCTGACCCGCCTGTAGACAGGCGCAGTGTCTAGAACCACATGCAGGGTCCGTTGACGGTCCGAGGTACGCCGTCCGTCTATTGTGTGTCTATTCTCCGATATCCGTATCCGGGGTGGCCGGATCGTGAGGCCCGCCCGTAATCAAGCATTTCTGGGACCGATGGCTTTCGGCAGTCAAGTCAGTATCTTTGTAGTGACAGGCAGGGCCTGCGAAATTTTCATAATGCTGCTAATGTTTATCGGTAGGGACGACGGGAAGCGTCATGCTTTCATGTAGACAGGTGGCACATTGACTGGTGGTAAGACATGGGATGCCCGGCTGGGACAAAACCGCAACGTTAATGCCGGCCCATCCATCCGTAGCTGGCCCGACGCCTCGAGCTTGGAGGCATTAGGGAGGTTGACGAATGTTTCTGTGCAGTGCCTCCCCTTTCATGCCTTTTGGGCCTACCTGCTTCGAGGCCCGGGAGTCGATGAGGAGGTCGGTGGGAGCTGCGAATAGATAGAAGACGCCTACCCTAAGGTATGTAGATACTTCTTAGGTAGTTGCTTCCTCACTTAGCTGCATTGTTACCAACCGAAACATGACATATTCACCGCCGTAGTCCAACACCAGAGGTAGGCACTGTATACCAAGGACAATCTATTCACTCATATCGGCACTACAATGGGTTCCATGGCGGGCATGACAAGCTCCATGGATCCCATCGATCTTCAATCCAAGCACCTATGGGGCCTCATTGGGAAGTACCAAGGTTCCATACCGGCACCCCCTCCCATGGACGGGTACACATGCCTAGGCCCGCTCCCCGCACCAGAAGCTCTAGGTCCCTGACGCACGGGCCAGGTATACCTTGGAAGAAAGCTTTAGAAGCAACGTGTTAGAATCCCAATTGGCGTAGGGGAATTATTTCGGAGGTACTAATAAACCACCGCTCGGGTTCGCAACGTCGAAGAGAACCTCTGATCTTCTTCCTCTCGTCGTCGTCGCCGAGTTCTGGGAGTCCTCGTTCTTTTACATACCACCTGTCGCCACCAAGACTACTCACCAGGCCCACCTGGCTAAGTGTACTTGACCTCGTAGCAGGACAGCAGGAGCTCCCCGAGCACCTCCGCATCTCCCATTCCTGCATTCCGTTGTCTCACCCCGCTGTCGCCCGACGCCGTCGTCCGACACACAACCCTCACAATGAAGTTCAGCGCTGCTACCGTCGCTTGGGCTGCCGCCTTCTTTGCGAGCGGCACCTTTGCCGACGATGCCCAGAAGGTGCTCAAGGACGAGAGCTCGACCGTAGCCGAGTCCAGCTCAACCTCGGCCGCCGCCAAGCTGCCTACCTTCACTGTAAGCCCCCACCCACGACAGCCCCAGGGACTACTCACCAGCCCGGCCCCTCCGTGTACACGGGGCATTGGCGCAGTCCGACCGCGTCAAGAAGAAACCCGAGTCATTCCTGGACTTCAGCTGACCATTGTCTTTACCAGCCCACCACCCTCAAGGCTCCCTTCCTCGAGCAGTTCACCGACGACTGGGAGAAGCGATGGAAGCCCTCGCATGCCAAGAAGGACATGAAGGGCGCTGACAACGCCGAGGAGGAATGGGCTTATGTTGGCGAATGGGCCGTTGAGGAGCCTATTGTCTACAAGGGCATGGAGGGCGACAAGGGTCTTGTTGTCAAGAACGCCGCCGCCCACCACGCCATCTCGGCCAAGTTCCCCAAGAAGATTGACAACAAGGGCAAGACTCTGGTGGTCCAGTACGAGGTCAAGCTTCAGGGTAAGTAACGGCAGCTGCAGCCAAGACATTCGGCCCGCCGGATCCAGGGCTAACACGATGAACCCATAGGCGGTCTCGAGTGTGGTGGCGCTTACATGAAGCTGTTGCGCGAGAACAAGGCTCTCCACCAGGAGGAGTTCAGCAACGCCACACCGTATGTCATCATGTTCGGCCCCGACAAGTGTGGCCACACCAACAAGGTCCACTTCATCTTTAACCATAAGAACCCCAAGACGGGTGAATATGAGGAGAAGCACCTCAAGAGCCCTCCCGCGGCTCGCATTGTCAAGACGACGGAGCTGTACACCCTCATCGTGCACCCCAACAACACGTATGTGATCAAGCAGAACAACGAGCAGATCAAGGAGGGCAGTCTCCTGGAGGACTTCACTCCCTCGGTCAACCCTGAGAAGGAGATCGATGACGAGAAGGACACCAAGCCTGAGGACTGGGTCGATGAGGCCCGCATCCCCGACCCCGAGGCCAAGAAGCCCGAGGACTGGGATGAGGATGCTCCCTTCGAGATTGTCGACGAGGCCGCTACCCTGCCCGAGGACTGGCTCGAGAACGAGCCTCTTACCATTCCCGACCCCGAGGCCCAGAAGCCCGAGGACTGGGATGACGAGGAGGATGGTGACTGGATCCCCCCCACTGTGCCCAACCCCAAGTGCGCCGATGTCTCTGGCTGTGGCCCCTGGTCCAAGCCTATGATCAAGAACCCCGAGTACAAGGGCAAGTGGACGGCTCCCTACATCGACAACCCCGCCTACAAGGGTGTCTGGGCTCCCCGCAAGATCAAGAACCCCAACTACTATGAGGACAAGACCCCCGCCAACTTCGAGCCCATGGGTGCGGTAAGTTGAATTCGCGTCGCCTCGCACACGGAGCTATTGCTGACACCGTCGTACAGATTGGTTTCGAGATCTGGACCATGCAGAACAACATCCTCTTCGACAACATCTACATTGGCCACTCGATTGAGGATGCCAACAAGCTGGCCCAGGAGACTTTTGGCCTGAAGCACCCCCAGGAGCAGCTCCTTGAGCTTGCCGACAAGCCCAAGACCGAGAACAAGCCCAAGTCGCCTTCTGACCTGGACTTCATGGAGGACCCCGTCCTGTATATCAAGGAGAAGCTGGACCTCTTCCTCACCATTGCCCGGGATGACCCTGTCCAGGCCATCAAGTTCGTGCCCGAGGTCCCTACCGCCATTGGTGGTATCCTGGTCACCCTGATTGCCTTGATTGGTCTCTTCACCATGGGTGGCTCTGCCCCCGCGCCCGTGAAGAAGGCCGGTGCTGAGGTTAAGGGTAAGGCCAAGGAGATCAAGGACAAGGCGGCCGAGGCCGTGTCGACGGGTGCCGAGACTGTTAAGGCTGAGGCCAGCAAGCGCTCCGCGAAAAACCAGTCGTAGGAGGTGCATGCTATGAAAAGGAGATGCTTACGGCTTCCAAATGCAGTGATAGGATGGGACCTATGCTAGCAGCCATTGTTTATTAGGAGTTCTTGATTTTCCCTGGCCAGATGCTATCCGGCTCGTTTGTATGGCGCGCAGGTGTACTTAGGTCATTCCCCAACCAAAGGGCATCGTTTCATGGATCATTCCGCTGGCCAGTATTTGTGTGACTGCAATACTCTACTTTTTTGACGTGATTGAAAAAGGCGTCGGGTACTTTGGGGGGCTAAACGTTCTTCTTTTTGCGCTTATCCATACCTTCGGCCAGAGCGGCGGCCATGTCCTCGACGGTTGTACCCCTCTTTCGCTTGCCAATCTTTTCCTGGCCCAGTTCAGAGTCGGCGACGGCTTGGAAGACGCGGGCGGCGCCTTGGAAGGAGGACTGGGCAAAGCCACCGTCTTCTTCGAAGGCCAAGGCTATCTCCTCCATCTCGCGCACCCAGCGGTAGGCTTTGGGTGGCATGGCGGTGACACCTTTTTCGGCTCTTTCCCAGTTGGCCGGCTGCATTTCCTGCTTCAGGTCATCGAGTACACCGAGCCGCTGAGCCGTGGTGAAGGACTGGATAGCCAGGGCGGTGAAGCCCTTGGTCAGACTGGCGTAGCACATTTTTAGGCCGCTGGCGGCGCCGATGTCGGGGGAGATATGCCTCATGTTCAGGGCGGAAGAGAGCGAATCGCCCCAGACGGGCACGTCGGACAGCTTATGAGGCCCCGAGGTGGGAAGGCTGGGTTTGACCCAGCGGCCGGCGGCGGCGGCGTCGTCATAGTCGTTGGAGGCCGGCTGGAGGGCCGGAGGGCCGCCGAGGATGCAGCCGTCCACGAAGCGGACGGGCGCGCGGGCCTTGTCAACCCTGCCGGCTATGGACCGGACGGTGGAAGGGGCCACGGCGTTCAGGTCCACGTAGTACAGGGGGGCGTCCCTCTGGGTGACACCGACCAAGGCCTCGACCACCCTCTCGGCGGTGGCGTAGGCGTCGCGGGGCGGGACGACGGAGAGTATCGCGTCGCAGCTGTCAGTGAGCTCCACGTCGGAGGCGAGCAGCTCGACGCCCGCGTCCTTGGCCCTCTCGATGGTGTCTTCGCTGGTGGTCGAAGTCTTAGCCGGGCATGCCCCGAGTGGTCTGATGTGGGGAGAGGGTGACACGGGCGTATTTACCTTCGGCCCTTACAATTGGTGGCGACGGCAAATCCATAGGCCCGCAGCAGCTTTGCGATGCCCATGCCCATGTCCCCAATGGACAGGATGCCAATCTTTGCGGGCGAGGCGGCCATGGTCGGCAACTTTGGTAGGGTCGCGGTTACGCGGAAGGAGGGGATGGTGGGAGGGTGTGCAAGTAGGATCAACAAAACGGCCGTTAACACGGGATGAGTTCGCTATGTTCGCAGACGAAGCGGCAGATGCCCGATCACGTCCCGACCTAAAAGCAATCTGCAAAAGTTGGACATGCATGCATGCCTCCTCATTCCCCCTCCCCCGTCGTGCGCCCCCCCACTTGCACAGATCCGGACCACGCGCGCGCGCGCTCTGGTATGTCCTCAAAGAGGTAAGCCATCATCATCGGTTGGTGGCGTCACGCAGCTGCTGCCTTTTATACGACGGTTGGGGCGACCAACCCCCATCGAGCCCAACCTTGAAGGCCCCAGGTCGACGGGAACGGGTCAATGAGTCTGGCCGGCCGGTGCTGGTAAGAGGTGGTTCCGATCTCCGCCGCGGTCTGTCTCTTTGCCCGCCTCCGCCGAGCCGGGCTGACAGACAGCATCCATCCCATAATGAGTCCGCATCCCACTATGGCGCCCTAAAGGTAAGGAAGAGTTCTACCTCTTCTGCGGTGGTATGCTGCTGGACACGTTCGGGATTGAACGTCTCACAGATTCCGACGCAAGTGAGCTCCCGATGAGGGCTTGCATCTACGGCTCCACGCTTTTGCTTTTTGAGGAGTATGCAAGCTGGAAGGCCGCAGTTCCAGGAGGGCCGGTTCGCCAGAGCCAGGGCTAAGCCGGAGGTTATGCAGTTTGTTAGCGTACCCCTCCCCCCCTCCCCCTCTCCCGTCGCTTAACGCCCGCGCTGTACGGAAACACGGTAGGCTCGTCTCGCTACGACCAATACACCCCCGTGCCATGCCGCATTAGGCAACGACGTCGTTAGGGCAGGTTTGCAAGACGATACCGTGGCCATGCCACGACCCAGCCCGGACAGGCTGACGTTCCAAGTTTCGCAGGCCCTGGAGGGACGGACGGGCACTTGACAATCCCCGAACTGCATATCCCCAGTGCGTCCTCGGTCTCGGGCCAACTCGAGAAATCCCCCTTCTGTGAGGACGAGTTTGATTGCCTGTCAGCCGGCGGCGAACGTGACCATATCGCGGCGATGCAGCACCAGTATCGGCATCAGCATGGCGCCAAAGGCTGCCGGTTGGCTAGGTTGCTTCATTCCACGCAGGAACTCAGCGTAGGCTTCATCTTACTATAGGCCGAGCCGGATGGCTTGCACCTGCAGATCGGCTCCGTCGTGTCTTGGGTCGTATCCAATCGAGCCCACCGCGGACAGCAAGCATGATGATGGCCTTTTCGATGTTCCTCCGTCGTCACGGCACGGCACAATAAGCGAGGTGCGCGCCCATCATGCAGCCCGTGCCGCCGGCTTATAATAGCCGGGGAGCCTGAACACAGGTTCCTGTGCCCTCTGGCTCCGATTCCCAGTCCCCATCCGGTTCGAGACTCCCCTGTACCCCTAAGCAACAGCCCGCCTGCAAGCCCGCCTAGCTCCGTCTGCCTATTTCCCTCAAGGTACCTATCCTACTGGGCTTTTCTGTCTCTGCTTCCCTGTCTTCTCCACCGTGCCGGGCCTGACGTCGCGCCCGCTACTTGACCGGGCGTTTCGGAGCCAACCGACTGGGCCCACCAGATCGGCTGGACGACGAGGGCGACGAACAGATCCGTGGCGCTACTCTCCTTTTTCAACCTATATTCACCACTATTTGAATGGTGTGTTGTCGTTGAGCCGGATCTGAACGCTGCCTCTTCCCGTCGCATATTTTCTTGAGAAAACTTGATCCTCCGTCCCCCTCCCCCCCCCCGCACAGCCCCAAATGGCGATCCCGTGGCGCGCCATGACGGCGGCCTCGCTCGTGGCTTCGTATGTATTAGTCGTGCGTGAGGCAGGGTGGCAGGCCAAGCCCTTCATCCACGCCTTTTTCCAAATCTGGCTCTTTCAAGCCGTCCTCTGGGCCGTCTGGGCCGTGGTTCTATATCCCAAGTTCTTCTCGCCCCTCCGCCATCTGCCCCTGCCGCCGGGCGGCACTTTCTTCAACGGGCACTTCCACCGGATCGCAAAAGATGCTACGGGCACTCCCCACCGTGAATGGTAACCGATCCTCCCCGGCTTCCTGTTGACCCACAGCCACACACGGGACGGCGGCTGACGCACCCGCAGGATAAGGACTGTGCCAAACGACGGCTTGATCAGGTACCTGGGCCTTCTCAACGACGAGCGTCTGCTCATCACCTCGCCCAAGGCCCTCTCCGAGGTCCTTGTTACACGTAACTATGACTTTGAAAAGCCGTCCCAGATGAGGACCGCCCTGGGGCGCATTCTCGGAGTCGGCATCTTGCTGGCCGAAGGAGAACAGCACAAGATTCAACGACGGAATTTGATGCCCGCCTTTGCCTTTCGTCATGTCAAGGACCTGTACCCGGTCTTCTGGAACAAAAGCCGAGAGGCTGTTCTGGCCATGAGCAAAGTCATTCAGTCTGGGGTTTCGGACGACGTGCAAAAAGTCGAAGCCACAGGCCGGAAGGGCTCGGCCGTCATCGAGGTGGGCGCGTGGACCTCGAGAGCGACACTTGACATCATTGGCATCGCAGGACTCGGCCGGGACTTTGGTGCCATTCAAGACCCCAACAACAAACTTAACGTGACCTACAACGTTGTTTTCAGGCCGTCCAAAGGTGCCCGCATCCTCGGCATCCTTGGCCTGTTCATGCCGGCGTGGATCCTCCACCGCATTCCCATGCAACGAAACAGCGACATCGCCTCGGCCGCCGCGACGATTCGTTCGGTATGCCGGGACCTCGTCCAGGAGAAGAAGGAGAAGCTGGCCAGGAAGGAGCTGACCGATCTGGACATTCTGTCCGTGGCCCTCGAGTCGGGCGGTTTCGGGGACGAAGAGCTGGTGGACCAGATGATGACGTTTTTGGCTGCCGGACACGAGACGACGGCGTCGGCCATGACGTGGGCGACCTACATGCTTGCGCGGTACCCCGAAGTCCAGGCTCGGTTGCGGGCCGAGATCCGGGAGAACCTCCCGTCCATGGTCTCGGAGAGCGACGTTTCGAGCATGGACATCGATCGTCTGCCATACCTGAACGCGGTTTGCAACGAGGTCCTGCGCTACTACCCGCCGGTGCCCATGACGATCCGCGAAACGGCGCGGGACACGTCCATCCTTGGCCAGTACGTGCCCAAGGGCGTCCGCATCATCCTGTGTCCCTGGTCCGTCAACCGCGACAAGGAGCTCTGGGGCCCCGACGCCGACGTCTTCAACCCCGACCGCTGGATGCCCAAGGACGAGGGCGACAAGCGGGCGGCCAGCGGCGGCGCCGCGTCCAACTACTCGTTCCTCACCTTCCTGCACGGGCCGCGGAGCTGCATCGGCCAGAGTTTCGCCAAGGCCGAGTTCGCCTGCCTCCTGGCCGCCTGGGTCGGCCGGTTCGACTTTCGGCTCAAGAACGAAGAGGAGATGGACGAGAAGAACGTCGAGATCAAGGGCGGCATCACGGCGCGACCGGCCCATGGCATGTATGTCCATGCTACCGAAGTGGAGGGTTGGTAAGTAGGCGTGTAACCAGGCGGGCAGGCCGTTCACGGGAACAGGCATTTGGATCGGGCAGCTGGCCGACGGGGGCGTGAGCCACCATTTACGAGAGGAACACTTGTCTCCAAATAACGCGTGCCTACGTCAATATATACACCAAGAGGACGGCCGCGGCTACGTTGGCGTGGATATACGTGTCCCCGGCACCTGGCCTCCGCCCCGAGCGGTCCTGTACGGCCAGTGAGCTCGGGTCTATGACGTGTGTGGCCTGCCGAGGTGACTACAGCAGGTCTACGCAGACGACCATCTGTCTCTTTGCTTTAGCGTGGTCGGGGTAACAGAGACATCCCAGCGCGATAACGGGTTCTCACGGTCGTAGACGAGTGGTATACGCGGAACATGATGGGCAGTCAAGCCAACAGAATATGGAGGGCGGAAAAAAAGGGGCGCAGGCACGGTTCTGTTGGATTAGACACCATGTAGTCCTCCAGTTCTGGCTTTCCACTTCCGCTTTCCCTAAGGCATCGTCCTATTTCTAGTTACATCACCTCGTTGTGCAAGGGCGGTTGATTGTGGCGGTCATGTCACGAAAACACACCTTTCCTCTCTCCTTTGGAGAAATTCAATGCGGTTGGTATCCAGTTTTTGGTTATATTCCCCCTTCCCACCCCGTTGAGGGTACTTTTGATGCGTAGGTTAACTACGAGGTAGACCGCCGAGTGAACGCCGGAGAAGAAAAGCAGCAGAACCCCCTCCTATTGTTGAAACAGACCGCCCCGTCAAATCTGTCGAAATCAATCAAGCTCCGACCGCACCCTCCAACCCGGGAACGGTGAAAAGAAAAGAGAAAGGGACAAAGAAAGAAAGGGACCAGGTTACGCGGGCGCGGGGGCCTTGTGGTACTTGCTGGGGACAAAGGGCATTTTGGTGACGGTGGCCTTGCGCGGGCGGCCGCGAATGAGGACCTCGAGCTCGGTGCCGGCCTTGTGGAGGCCGTCGCGGACGTAGCCCATGGCGATGTTCTGACCAAGGGTCGGGCTGGGGCAGCCGCTCGTGACGACGCCGACGGTCTCGGGGCCGCTGGAGGCGGCGGCGGGGTAGACGATCTCGGCGCCCTCGCGCGCGATGCCGCCCTCGACGACGAGGCCGACGCGGCGGCGGTCAACGCCACGGCCGCCCTTGCTCCGGGGCGTCAGCTGCGCCAGGATGACCTCGGCACCGTGAAAGGCAGTCGGGTCGCTGGCGGCGCGGCGGTCCTTGCCGATGACCCAGCTGAGTCCGGCCTCGACGGGCGTCGTTGTGTCGTCGAGGTCGTGGCCGTAGAGGCACATGCCGGCCTCGAGCCGCAGGCTGTCGCGGGCCCCCAGGCCGGCCAGCTGCAGTCGTTCGGGACCGGCGGCGGCCAGCAGCGCCTCGGTGAAGGCGACCGTGTGCTCGGGCGGGATCGAGATCTCGAAGCCGTCCTCGCCCGTGTAGCCGCCGCGGGACACCAGCAGGGGCTGGGCGGGCGCGTCCGGGCCCGGCCGGAAGGAGAGATGGCGGCACTGGCCGAAGTACAGGTCGCCCAGGTCGCACGGCTCGGCGAGCACGAGGGGCAGGAGCTCGGCGGCCAGCGGGCCCTGGAGGGCCACCAAACCCCAACCTTCCATTACCTCGTGCTTGACATCGGCACCGCCGCCGTCGCGCCAGAGGCGCAGCTGGTCGGCCAGGTAGGCGAGGTCCTTGGCGCGGCAGCCGGCGTTGGTGACGACATAGAAGTGGTCGTCGGCGAGCTTGGTGACGATGGTGTCGTCGACGATGCCGCCGGTGCCGGGCCACAGCAGCGTGCTGAGTGTGCTGTGTTGAGGGGCCAGGGCGCCCAGCGAGGCGGGCGTGACGCGCTGCAGGAAGGCGGCGGCGCCAGCGCCGGCGAAGGTGTGCTGGACCATGTGGCCAACGTCAAACAGCGAGGCGTGCGAGCGCGTGAAGTGGTGCGACTGCAGCACAGACTGCGCCTTGTACTGCACGGGCATGTGGAAGCCGCCGAAGGGCACCATCTTGCCGCCTTTGGCGACGTGGAGGTCGTAGAGCGCCGTCTTGCGTAGCGGCTCCTCGGCTGTAAGTGACGAGGCCCAGCGCCGCCCGTCTGCCCGGGCCGAAGCCGTCCACGGGCCCGCCGCTGTTGTTGCCGCCGCTACCATCGCCGTCTTCGTCAGGGAGGGCGGCGTCCGCAGTCGCCTCGGCGTCACCGGCGGCCCAGACCACGAGGCGGCGGCGGCGAGGGAGCCGAGGGGCCGCGAGAGCTGCCGGGACGGCGGGGAAGGCAGCGCGAGGCGCAAAATGGCCTGCCTGCCGCGCGGCAGGGCTTGCGAGAGCTGCATGGTCGCCGGTGTATCGAACAGATGGGGCCGACAAACGAATTCGGCGTAGGACAGCCGTCGGGTGAACAGAGGGCAGAGGGGGGAAGGGGAAAAGGCTAGACAGGTTGGCCGACTGAGGGGAGCTTGACCTTCGGCCTCGCGCCCACGCGATAGCCGGAAGCCGATCGTGGCCGATAACGGATCAAGGCCGAGTGCAAGCGACAAGAAGCCAAGTACGCATTCCCACACTTTAGGTTCACTTGCTCAGACTTACCACGCTTTCCAGTAGGGGCTCTTGGATCTGCGTAGCCTCCCACGTCCTACTGGCCGGGATACTGACTTGTTTCAGTGAAGTCGGTACCGGAGTCCTGGGTTTAGGTAAGAGTATGTATAAGCTGGATCCTCACACGCCCTGGTCAGTTGCGGGACCGGATAAGGCAAGCAGAAGACTTACTCGATTGCAGGCATCGCGCCCCATTCGTTACTAGCGCCATTTCCCACCAAGAACTTTCTTTACCTCTCTTATCCGAATCGCATCCGACACCCTCGAGCGACTTTCAATCGAGTATTGGGTCTTGTGCGTAAGTAAGCTGGCCCCTTCGATAGACGGCTTTCCATGTATGCTTTCCACACTTACTCGCGCGGCCTCGGTAGACCTCTCCACCCGTCCATGCCCAGCAGCAAGTGCGCCATCAATGGCGGCTGGTCGGAATGCCCCAACCTACGGCCTGGCACCTACATATATACATGTACCTACATAGGTGGCACATGGGTAGGCAACATTGTAGTTAAATTTACCTGTTCTTTGCCATTGGCGCCCCGCGCGTGGACTGCCCGTCGCCACTTCTGCTCTGAAACTGAGGCGAACAGGCCGCCAGCATTCGGTGGACGGGAAGGCGGCACCATGACTGGCAGCCATGAACTTGCCGGGGCAGCCAAGTCTCTAAATACCTACATGTACCTGGATCCCACGTGCGAAAACCATGCCATTCCATCCATGCAATGTAGGAGGGGTTGCGGTACGGCCGCCTCAGCATCCTGGGAATCATCGCTCGATTCAGGTCATCAGCAAGGAGGCAGTATCGAGGCGGCCCCACCCAGCTCGCCTTTTGCTCGCCATACCATCAATTCGTACAAAATCTGTCCCCGGCGCCCCTTTCTTCTCCCACCGCACAGGACCCTTTCCCCTTCGTAACCGGTCCGCTTCCTCTTGCCTCCGGATATCAAACTTCTGCAGCTTCATCATAAGATGGACCAAGAGCGCATTGCCAGAACAAGGGGCTCACTGTGCACAACCACTCCGAGGAAGGGACGCCGAGAGGAGAGAAAACGATGCCTGGTTTATGGACTATATCGATTGCTCCCGGGGAAATCGAGAACTCAAACAAGTTACAACCAACCAATGTGGGACGAACGTGAGAAGCGGGACGTAAGGGTACGAGAAATCATGAGCGGCATCTATTACTCCTTTACTGGTGTCCCGCCTTGCGGAGCGTCGTGGCGAGCCACTCGAGACCCTCATACAGACCGTCACCCGACGTAGCACAGGTGGATTGGATGTACTGCGACATGTGTTAGCAGCGGCAGCGGTATAGGGAGGGCGGGGGTGCAGGTTCCGGCCTGAGGGGTCGACATACCCAGGCGCGCTGTCTCAAGCTGTGCAGGCCAAGCTTATCCGTAATCTCGGCAGCGTTCATGGCGTTCTAATACGTCTCTGGTCAGCAACACGCTCACACGGATGCAGATGGCGGCGACACGTACGGGCAGATCCTGCTTGTTGGCAAAGACCAGCAGAATGGCGTCCCGCAGCTCGTCCTCGTTCAGCATGCGCTGCAGCTCCTCGCGGGCCTCGACGATACGGTCGCGATCGTTGCTGTCGACGACGAAGATGATACCCTGGGTGTTCTGGAAGTAGTGTCTCCACAGAGGACGGATCTTGTCCTGACCACCGACATCCCACACGGTGAACTGGATGTTCTTGTACTCGACAGTCTCGACGTTGAATCCTAGAGGACGGGTGCGCACGCGTTAGCCGGTGCGGGTGTGGCCGTAGCGGGCGCGGGGGCGCGCGGGGGCGCTGCGCGAGGAGGGGGGGGGCTACCGATGGTGGGGATGGTCGTGACGATTTCACCGAGCTTCAGCTTGTAGAGAATCGTCGTCTTTCCGGCGGCATCGAGACCGACCATGAGAATTCTCATCTCCTTCTTCCCCCACAACTTGTCGAACAGCTTCGAGATGTTGAGACCCATGTTGGCGGTTTGGGCTGAGACTGGCTAAGTGGTATTAAGGGGGCTCAACGCGAGCGTAGTCTACAACGACCGTTAGGACGAGGCTGTCGGGAACGGGCTCTATCGGCCGCGGTAGAAGGACACACGAGTTGACGGGGTGGCGGGCGGGCGGTGATGGCAGGGCAGGGTCTGGTACGCGACAAGGGAGGGAGAGGAAAAGCGATGGTAGCGGGGGGTGGAGGGGATCATAAAAGTGACGTGCTGGGGCCCGTGTGAGATTGGCACGACCGACCGAGGACAGATGGTCCAGTTCTGGCAAGACGGCGCTTCGTCTGCACGATGACTCCTGCGCCACGAGACTATCTCCAGGCTGACGCGCAAGGTACACGCACGTCGGCCGGGTGGAGGGCAGAGGGACAGGACAGCGGGATGGCGTGCGTGTGCGTGGATAGTGGGCCAGCAGAGCGAGGTATGGATGGATGGGAAAGACCTCAAGGCGGCTCGTCTGACGACGCGACGGCGGGAGGTGGCACGAGGGAGGCAACGAAGCCCAAGCGAAGGGAGTGGGATGGGAGAGCCAGACTTACGATGGCGGCGGGCGAGGAGACCGGCTCTGGCGGAAGAGAAGGGCTCTCGGATGCGATGCGATGCGATATGTCGCTATCGAAAGGGGGTTTGCTGGCTTGGGTTGGGAGTTGGGTTGTCGGTGAAGACAGATCAGAGTGGCCGGGCTTGGGGGTGGGAAAGGCAAGCAGCGGGAAAGAGAGGGACAGACAGGTCAGACACACAAAAAGTGGTTAGTTACCTAAAGGCTGATAATGTGGGAAAAGACCTCCAAGGCACCGTGGCCAAATTCCCCCCCGTTATGCGCCTCCCGCCTGTCATTGGCTGCGGGGGCTGGTCGGATTGAATCAGCATCAAATCCAGCCCAGCCCGCCAGCCCAGCCAAAGCTCGGCAATGTATGATTACCCGCTACTGGATACTACATGCTCATTAGACACTGCATCATCCCGTCCTTGGGGGCTATCTCTCTCTCCCTCTTCTCTATCCATTGCGTTAGGTCATCCGTCCGAGGGACGTCAAAGTGGCCGCATAGAGCGGGCAAGTAGTCACGGCCCGGCAGCGACCGTCTCCTTCCAAAGATCGGATATACCTGTGTGTGTTGGTACTGTAGGCACTGACTGGAGGGTCCCTTCCGATAGGATTTCAGTACTACTCGGTATTAGCGCGGCCCCTCTAGCCCGGGTTGCGTATGTGTAAGAAAAGGTATGTAGTGCGGCAGCAGCAGGGAAGCTCGGTACCTATAGAAGGATGTGTGGACAGTACATGGATGAGTGAGCGAGCGCTCACGCGACATCTAGAATCGCATCCCGCATCCCTTTACCAACTTTACCCGAGAATAGTGGCCGAAATCTCTCTCTCCCTCCCCCCCCCTTCTCTCTCCAGGTTAATCTCTCTCCCCTGGGAGCTGCATATCCATAGCTGCACGTATGTACAAATTCGTGCTTTCCACATATGGACCGACCTACATAGAACCGTCCATTGTATACGCCATAACATTGCGTCCTCCCAAAAGGGGGAGGGAGGGAGAAAGTAACTGGCTCGAGTAAGCCCACCCGGGTCCATTACCCTTCCTCAATATGAGGTACGTATATCGACTGGAGCGTGGCGTAATTCCACGACAACGTCGACGTCTCTCCATTGCCTACGCAGACCGGAGCCCGCCAAAAAGAGGTATGGAGTCCCATGCGCCCACATGCCACTGGTGCCTGGAAGAGCCCAGATAGACCGCCAAGGCACACCCCGGGGTACTTCCCGCGAGATGGGAACTTGCAAGGAGAGGAGGTAAGGTTTCCCTGGGCCGTCAACTTATCTAACCTGCTGCCTGCTTGCGCACAATGTGGCTGGATGCACGCACGTACGAAACCGATACAAGCCAACGTCAACCTGGTCACGGCGGCCAGGCTTCCTCTGGGAGCGCCGGGGACACTCATAGCGCCATCGTGGGCCCTCCCTCCTCCCCCACCTCTGCCCCGAGTCCCCTGTATGGGTGTGGCCTGTGATTTGGGATGGACAGAAGCCCCGAGAGCGCTGGCTGCCTCGGATGCTGTCGTGGGAGCCTAGGATATACTGTGTAGATACAATGTCGGCAGCCTAGGCCTATGTGGTACATGCCTCCCATACTTACCTCTTACGTATGGAATATACGTAATGTACGCATGCGATTCCACCTCCTCAGGGGTCGCAGTGTTGTTTCTTGTCGCATGGGATACCAAATGGATAGGGTCCATATGGCAGGTACATCGGTCGCCCCAAAGTCTCGCCGCCCTAGCCGGATTCAGCTAGGCCGGCACGAGCCTCAGCGCAGCCCTGCGAGACCGTACCTGCTGGAATCGCCAAAGTGTCAACTCCTGCCCCGTCTGCCTTGCCCTGTACTTTGGAAGCTCGTGAGCGAGCCGAGCCTATCTTGACGACCGCGCCGACCGCGACCGTGACCACGACGTCTTCTCCCCCGCCCGCTACGTAGCGCGTGCCCCCGAAAGATCGATCTCATCACTCTTCCGCCCCCCTCCTCCCGCCCACCGCCAGGCAGCCGCCGCCACGATGCACTTCCTCTCCTCGGCAGCCCTACTGCTTTCCGCCAGCTTTCTCCCGGCTGTGCTGGGTCACAACATCCAGCTCCCTGCCCACGGCCGCGAATGTTTCCACGAGGAGCTTCACCGGGACGACCGGATGACGGTCACCTTCCAGGTCGGCGACCGCGAGTTTGGCAGCGCCGGCAACCTGGACATTGACTTTTGGGTATGGAAGCCACATCGCCACATGGGGAGGACGAGGGACGGCTTGGCGCGACCGCTTGTGGGCTGACATGCGATTTTTCTTTCCGGCAGATCACGAACCCCGTCGGCCAGTACGAGACCTTCCAGAAGGACGTGTCCAATGGCGACTACTCCTTCGACGCCAAGCACGACGGCAAGTACCTCTACTGCTTCGGCAACGAGCACTGGGGCGCCCACACCAAGGAGGTCTCGTTCAACGTCCACGGCATAGTATACGTCTCGGAGCACGAGGCCGAAAAGGACCCCCTGGAGAACGAAAGTACGTTGGCATCCGCGCTCCCCCCCCCCCCCCCCCCCCGGACGCCGTTGCGACCCTTCTTTGCCCCTCCCCTGCTGACAATGTGGCCCTTCTCCCCCCTATTTGCAGTCCGCAAGCTCTCCGACCTGCTTAACCAGGTCAAAGACGAGCAATCCTACATCGTTGTCCGCGAGCGCACCCACCGGAACACGGCCGAGAGCACCAACAGCCGAGTCAAGTGGTGGAACCTGTTTGTCATTGGCATGGTCATTGGCGAGTCCGTCTTCCAGGTGTGGTGGCTGCGCCGGTTCTTCGAGGTCAAGCGCGTGGTATAAAAGGCGAGGGCCTCGTCCGCCAGCTTGAAGAGGAAGGAAAACCTGGGCGTCATGTACACGGCTCGGAAAAGGGTTGGTATTATCACGGCGCATGCCGAAAGAGATTGGGGTGCCACGAGATAACGAGATGCGTGGGGGCTATGTACAATTGCCTCATTGGCGACTGTGTCAGGCCTACCTACAGCTTTGTAAACGAGTAGCAATTGCTATTCCCGTCAGCCAGCCCACGCCACGATTCCGAGAGACCCTTACGACTCGGCTCACCCGTCTGCCTCGTGAGTCCCATGTAAGGTTGCCACGTAAAAGCCGCCGGGACTGTGGATGCAATATTCCAGGTACCACTCGCTTCACGAAGGCGGTCGCCTGCTCGCACCAAAGCCCACACAGCTTTCCGAAACGACACTGTTCGCGAAGCCCAACGGTTTCTTGAGTAGCGACTGCGTGATTAGGTAGCCAAGCAGGTGTGGAGATGCGTGCCTCCGTACGGATCCGATCCCTGGTCCCAATTGTCCGACCACGTCCGGCCCGGTGCGTGAGACTCTGAGACCACGTTTGCACGATATAGATGGGTTGTTTCCTTGCTCGGCTGACCACGGGCTGCGTTTAGCTTCCGGGGTTTGGGAACCCCAAAGCAAAGAAAAGCGTGGGCTCGTCGTCGTCCCCGTCCGCTCCCGTCGGCCCCGGAACTCTTTCTGGCTTATGCCTCTCCCCCCCCCCTCTCTCTCTTCGCGCTTCCCCCAAGGGGGAACAGACCCAAGGGGAGGGGCCCCGCCGCACGTGACGATGCAGTTAGGTAGTTCTGGCTGAGTTCATCCTCCACAAGCCCTGTTGGCCACGCTGTTACATTGGCGTTACGTCCGGCCCCTTCTCTCCGGATCTAAGAATACATGTTTTCTTAAACACAACATTTACATAATCAGCTGTGATAGTGTAGTGGTTATCATTCTAGCCTTCCAAGCTTGAGACGGGGGTTCGATTCCCCCTCACAGCAACTGTGTCCTCAGTTGCGTGATCAGACAGATGATGTAACTTCTTTTTTTTTTTGGCTGTTTTGTTTGTTTGCCCACCTTTCATACAGCATGCCTGTGTCCGTGCCAACAGTTCTCCTCCGTCATTCGATCGTACGGTACTGGTTTCTTGGAGGCGACCAGAGTCAATAGACGTCTCGTTCCTGGACCAATGCCCATCTTCAAGTTTTGCCATTCGCTTGCAATGCCACACCCTGTGGTATTCATCATCCAAATGCCCCCAAACGCTGTTGGAGGAGGGGGTCAATTGAGACGGGATCACGGATGCCTGTGAAAGGCCAGCGGGTAAGCGAGGATTTGAATGGGTATGTAGGTTTGATTCTTTATCCAACATCTCCCCGTCGGGAATTCACTCGGTAGTATGTACATCGTCTAGATATTATACTCGAGCACACGTCACGCGCTCCGGGGGTATAGTTGGCTGGGTTTTCCAAGCCGACAAAACACCGTTCCCCCTCTAGCTGTAAAGCCAACGAGAAAAAAGACAAAAGCACAGATCAACCCGCAACGCTGTTATCAGGTCGTGGGAAACAAACACCTGACGCCACATGAGAAGCCGCCCATCCCAACCCGTCATGTGTGTATCTATATACGATTTCGCGGCGCCGTCATGTTCACGTCTCTAGGCTGCCGGGTCCGACTCGGGGACCTCGGCGTCGTCATTTATCAACTCCTCCACGGGCAGGTCGACGTCCTTGACGGGGTGTAGCAGGACAGGCGGCAGGCACATGCGGCCCTCGCCGCCGCGCATCTTGCCGGGGGTGCTGCCATCCTTGCTCGGGTCTGCCGTGAGCTCGAACTCCTCGCCGCCGTCGTTGTTGACCTTGAGTCCCAGCCAGCGTCTGTACAGATTGGGCGAGAAGCCCGAGTCGTAGAACCACGAGAGGCCCCGGAGGTTGTGTTCGCGGTCGCCAAATACCGAGGTGCGCGATCCGCCGGTCGCGCCATCCTTGCCGTTGTTCAGAGTCTGCGCGAGCACGGCCGTCGGCCACTCGCGGTCCACATACAGAGGGTGCGGTACGTAAATGGCCTTGTACCCGTGGTGTAGAGCGACCGTGGCCGGCCACATTTCGGGGAAGGCAAAGTGCTTCTTGAAGGCCGTTTCGCGGTGCATAGTCATCAACAGGCGGCGCGAGAGACGCGAGGCCGTGATGATGTTGGCACGTCGCGGCGGCTTCTCCCGCGTTGTGTTGTACCCCGTGATGTCGTCGGCCAAACCCCACGTCGTGCCTTCGGGGTCGAACATGGGGTTGAAGGTGATGTAGTCGGCATCCTCGCCCACACCCCAAACGTACTTGTCCCGGTCCATGGCCGTCGGTGGTACGGGGTCGTTTTCAGGCTCGAACCAATCGCCCTCCTCCTTGGGCCGCTGCGGCCCCCAAACGAACGTACCGCCACGGCTGGGCGCGGGTGGCTTGTTATTCTTTCCCTTCGGGACCCCAGCCCAGATGTTGTCGGCGCCGGCGGTTCCCATTTCCGTTTGCACGCGCGCCATCTGCTTGAAGTCCTCCCAGGTGCCGTGGACCGACGGCAGGTAGAATCTTCCGCCACGCTCCCAGAGGCCCTTGCGAGGCTGCTCCCTGGCCCAGTTTTCGACCTTGGAGAATAGGTCGTAATAGTGGCCGGTGTAGCGGATGTCCATTTCCCATTGCCAGTAGTAATCGTATTCGGGGTGCTGGTAGGCAAAGTGCTGCAGGGCCATGGAAAGCCCACGGTACACGCCATGCACGGGCAGGTCAGGGCCCCGCGCATACACGTCGTAAATGCCCTGATACAAGGCCAGCATCTGCGTCTCGGTCCAGAGAGTCACGAGGCCCTGGAATTCGGCGGGAATGCGATCCCGGATCCTCCTCTCGTACGTTTCGGCGTCCGCCCAGATGGGGTACATGGCGTCATTCTTGACCTGGACAAGTAGGTGCACATCATACCGACCTCCAGAGGCCAACGAGAGTTCGGTGATCAGCGACCGGATGTTCATGATGTCTTCCTGCCGGAACCAGAACTCATCCCAGCAGCGCACCACCACGGCCGTTCGCGGCAGCTTTTCGACAGCTTTGCCCTTGGTGGCATCATCCTTGGGCTTTCCCTCCGAGGCGGCGCCCTTGGCGGCGTCGGCTTTAAGCTTCTCATCGGCAGCCGCTCCTTTGGGGGCTTCAGCCTTGGGCTTCTCCTCGGCGAGGGTGCCCTTGAGAGCGTCGGCCTTGAGCTTCTCATCGGCAGCCGCTCCCTTAGGGGCTCCGGCTTTGGGCTTCTCCCCAGCAGCAGCCGGCTCTTGGGGGCCATCGCGGGCCACGAGGGTGGAGCTGACGAAAACATCATCCACAAAGTAACCGTGGGGCGGTGGCATGCGCTTCGGCAGAGGCTTGTACCGATCGGCATTGGCCTGGAAGCAGCGCCTCTGCGCATCGGCCCAGTTCATGGTCCGCCAGTCCACCTGGGGGACCTTCTCCCAGGTCGACTCTGCGCCCTGCCTCTCGCCATGCTCTCCGATGCCAAGCCCACCGCTGCGCTGCGAGTAGCCGAATCCATAGGGGCCGTATCGACCGTAGCGTTCGTAGCAGATGTCCTCGTTGATGTTAAATAGTTCATAGGAGCCGACTGCCGGCTCGGGAAACCCATTGGGCCGTCCCTCGTAGTACCGGATGGGGGGGACGCGCAGCTTCTTCTCTGGGTCCAAGAAGCACTCGCTGATGGCCTCAGGGTTCATCTTGAAGACGCTCTTAGGGTGATCCACAAAGACTTTACTCGGGGGGATGTCCCGCTTCTCGGACTCGCCGGCATCGTCTGAGTGGGTGAAGTTGACGAAAGCCAGCTTATCAATGGGCAGCTCGTCCTCGGGGCGGGGGTACTCGGGGACGTTTCTTTGGAAAGACACCAAGTTCCGGATGCCTCCGTAGTACCGGGTGAGGAAAGGGTACGACTCCCACACCGGCGGCGGCGGCGGGCGCTTCATGACCAGGCCGTTGACCAGCCGATGGTTCTCGTTACGGCTGGCCCGGACCAGGCTGAAGATGAGAAGGAGAATTGTCGACACCAGTCCGAAGCACAGATAGCGCATTACTTTGTTGGGCAGACGGTAGCCGAACGGGCGGCCTGCGCGCCGCGGTAACGACAGCGTTTTCCGAGCCATCAGGGGCGTCGCGGAAACGGATGCCGAGGTCTGCCGCGAGTTGCTGGTGCTGGGGGACGATGTGGCGTCGGAATCATAGTCCGAGTCGTCGTACGAGTCGTTGGAGTCGCGTTCCTTGCCCTCGAACCGCTCGTATACGGGGAGTTTGGATTTGGGCTCGCGCGAGCGCAGCGGGTTGAGAGAGAAGGTCGCCATGGCGGAGGGGCGACTTGGGAGTCGGAGAAAGGCCCGGTGCAGCCCTTCCTTTGCGTAGGCTACCTCCTGGCGCACGCAGTCAAAGTCAGTCGCGGCCCCGCGCCGATCAGCATAAGGCGGATGGGACTGTACCCAAGCAACAAGTTGCGAGACGGCTCGCGTCAATGAAGTAGGACGCTCACGCGCGGCAGCATGCCAAGGAGCACACGATAGACGGGCGGGGCGAAGGATGGAAGCAAGGGAGGGAATAGCCAGTCCTTGAGGGTGAGTATGTTCCAAGAAGTAGGTTATGGAAGTGTGTAATTCATGCCCCGGAGGCGTTCAAGAGGTTGCGAAGAGGCTGGAGAGAGGGCGGGTGGCCCACTCGATCCACCGGGACCCAAAACCGCAACGTCACCGTTCCCCGTTCCAACGGAGCACAGATGGGAGGTTGTGGGAAAAAACGCGACGGGCTACCGGAGGAGATTGCAACAGCAGCGACGCGGACGACGGAGGGGCAGAGGGCGGGTAAAGGATGAGAGCGGAGGGAATGGGGAGAGATGGCAGCGCGAGAGAACAAAAACATTGGCATCCAAAGATACAGGGCTTGCGTGGCTGCATGGCGCCGCCCATTGCAGATACGGGGTATGGGCATGGAACTATGGGCCACGGTGCTACTTTACTGCCACTTCATGGATCTTGCCAGGCGCTCTCTCGATGGGCACGGGTGTGCGCTGCGCAAGCAATGCTCCATCGCCCCGCAACCTGGTTGATCGAAATCGCTTCCTTGTTTTTAGGTACATAGTTTGCGACTTGAGAGATCCCGTCTGCTGGTTGCGCCCCCCCCTGGACAGCCCGGGGGCGAAGAGACCGGCCCAGCCAGGCCGGCCTGTCCATCCATTACAGGGCTGTGATTGGCAACCCGTCCTCAGATGAAAGCATCCCTGTGCCCTGCCGCCGCTGCCTGTCACAGTTGTCAGGAGCAACACCAGCAATTCTCTCTCTGTGCCACCGACGGACCGGCCATGCACGTGCCGAAATCGCCAGAGGCGCCATGCAAGGCATTCGTCGAGCGGGCGCCTGTCTGACCAATGAGGCCGCCGGAATTCGCCTCGAACGCCCTCCGTCGCACGGCGGGAATATGGCAGCGCACGGCAACACGAGCCCGACGTCTTACCCGTGCAGCTGCCGTGGCCGCGTCACTATGTCTCGAGTCCGTGGTTTTGGGGCCACGACCCCGCGCCCGTTTCTTCTTTATAGTAGTAGCCACGTTATACGGGTACCCGACGTAGAAAAGTTGGAAAGCCGGTCCCAACCTCCCACGCGCCGCATGGGATCCGCTCCATGCACGTCCCAGCACGAACGAACGAAATCCCGGCCCAGCCTTCCCACACGAGGCCGGCGTCCGACGATAGAAACACATGTACGCGAGAGAAAACGGTGTTATCGTCTCGAACATGGACTCCCTCGATTGGGTCGCGATATGAGGTGGCCTTGCCCCCGCGTCTGTGGGCAAGACATGTAGAAAATTCATATACAACTAGCTGCTTACAAGGTAGATATTTGCCTAAGTAGATAGACTGCGATCCCTCGCCGACGCCTCCTGGTTCATGGAGCTGATCACCGCTCTGACGGCAACGGTGCCATCGGTGTGGCAGAAGCGCCTCCTCAACTATGTCGATCTCGTGTCTTAACTCGGTCTGGATGCCCGGCTACCCCCGCCGGTTCGTGCCCACGTGCAAACTGGACGGCCTGCTGCACCGTGTCTACTCATCCCGAGCGGCCGAGCCTCAAGCGTTGTGCTGCTCACACCTTTGGCGAGGCCACCCGAAAAGAGACACCGTTCTCGTACGGCTGGCTTAATTAATAAATGGTCGGGTAGGTAGCGCCTACAATGGCCCCCGCCGGGCATGTTATACCTCTGCGGCGTCTTCATCGTTTTGGCCGGCGCCCGATTTGCGAAACCGCATGCCCCCGGTCCCGATGGTCGCTCTGACCGTCCTGCCGTCGAAGGCCCTGCCGTCCATCATGGCCACACAGGCCTCGGCCGCTTCGGGCGTTTTGAACTTGACACTAACGACTCCGTCCTCCTCCAGGTCGTACAGCACCACGTTCGTGACGGGTCCTAGTTTGGCGCACTCCTCGCGGATGTCTTCTTTAATCTCGAGGAGGGCAGCCGGGTCTTCCTCCAACTCTTGTAGGGTGAACATGTGGCGCAGGACGACCAGCCGGTCCTTTTTCGCCGCCGTCTCGAGCTGGCCCCCGTACGGGTCGTCGTCGTCCCAGTCGGCCAGCTTGCGGTCCAGCTTCTGCGTACGCTTGATGATCTTCTGTTTGTCGTGCTCGCGCGCGCGATCCCGGGGCTTCGGAGCTGTGCCGTTGCTCTCGCCCCCCTCGCCGGCGCCCTCTTCGTGCTGCGTCTTCTTGTAACTCGACTCGGCGGCCTGCACCTTCATCTTGCCGCTCGGGAGGCCCGACGCCGAGTATCGAAAGTCGGTATCGTCCAACAGCATAATCGCCATTTCCACACTCTGCGGCTTGAAGAAAACGATGAGGGCGTCGCCCTTGAAGTTGCCCTCGGCGTCGGTGTAAAGCTTGATGCGCGGGCGCCCGCTGTCAATCTCCTCGGCAATCACGCCGCACTTCCGCGAAAAGACATCGTGGACCTCGTCGACGGTGGCGTCCAGCGGTAGACCGGTGACGTAGACGGCCGTGTTCTGTTTGGGCTTCTTCGAGGCGCGCTCGCTGTTTGCGGCCGCTCGTTTGCGCTTCTTGTTGGGCTGCGGCGCTTCCGTGTCGGAATGGTCGTCGCCTCCGCCGTAGGCCAGTCGCTGTTGTTCCAGGAGCTCCTCGTCGATGATGGGGATCCAGCGCTTCAGCTGCGTATCGAACTCGAACTCGCTACCATCGTCTTGCACGGCAACGAACTTGTTGTCGAGTCTCGAGAAGGATATCCGGTGGTCGCTGTCGAACTCGGCCGGGTCGGTGGGAAACGAGAGGGCCGGCGCTGCTTCGGGGGCCGGCGCGGCTTCGGTCGCCATGGTGATGGATTGTTCCGAGGACAAGGCGCAGTCGATTCAAGCTCCCTGGGCCTTGTAGTGAGTGCTCTGGGGGTTGGGTTGGCAGTGGTTGTTTAAGCTCGTAGTCGTACTCGTTCTTTTCCCCGGCGCATTCCAGTAAACAAACGGGGGGGCACAAACGGGAAGCCTCCAGCTGGAACCCTCGGGTCCGGGGTTGTGCCAACTTTATAGTGGGGTTGGAGGCAATGGGGCGACGGGTGGATGCCCGACATCATGGAAAGAACATGGGAACGACGAATATAAGGTAATAAGGCAGGTTACGCACGACCTTCCTTCTTGCACGCGGGCACTCGTACCAATGAAGGATGGATCTTTGTTACAACTTGAAAAACAGGTGCATGAGGTAATTGAGTATCAGGTACGCTGCCTCGAGGAAACCCAGGTTACAATACAGGTACCCAGCTTTGACACAGGAAAAGTTCCTACAAATGCTGGATGCGCGTCCCCCCCCCCCCACCAATGTTAGCCTTGAACATCAGATGTGGTACACATGCGCGAGAGTACGCGCGAAGAACGAAGGCACCCCATATCACGAGTCAAAATATTGATGGAGCGGCGGCAAGCCAAGCGTTTCGGTTTTGTGCTGCTACTAGAATTCCTAGGGGTCGCCTTCATGCTCTGTTCAAGCCCGTATCAATCTCGAGATCCTTGGCCATCACCCACCAGCCGGCGGCCCGGATGATCTGACACACGACCTCAACCTCCTCGATGCTCCGGGGGGCGTAGACCATGACAAACTGGCGCGGCACCGGCATCTTCAACCAGCCGCCCTCAAACGCGAGCGGGTGCCGTTGTCCCCAGCCTTTTTGCAGGACCTCCTTAACGTCGTCGGGGTGCAGGTTCATGTGCATGGCAAAGTCCGAGTTGTGCACGTGGCAGATCTCGCCCTGACAGGTGTTGTTGAAGGGGAACCGGGCGAATAAGCCCATGCCGTGCTTCTCGAAGCAAGAGGTGCCCACGCCGATGCTGTCCTGGTGCTTGTTGCCGTGGGCCTCGAGGATGCGGCGCAGCTTCGTGTAGCATTCTCGCGAACCGGGCTGGTCCACCTGGCGCTGGGGCGCGATGCCCACCACGGTAGGCCGAGGTCCGCAGCGATAAGGCAGCGGCCGCCCCCGCAGGATTCCCCGGGCCGGTTCTATCGTGGGGTCCGCCTGCAGAGGCTGGAAAGGATCCCGCAAGGCCCACAGCTTGAACCAGTTGATGCGGACGTAGCCCTGGAACGTGGCCGGCGTGCCGCCCGGGCCCAGTCTTAGGTAGTTGTAATAGTCGTTCTGGATGTACAGGAGGACGGGGCCGAGGGCGATCAGCAGCACCACGACCGTCGGCTGGAAGAGGTGCAGGCTAACAATGAGACAGGTAGCGAGGCTGAAGATGGCCGGCCCGTCCAGCGTGATGGATAGAGGGTCCTGCCGTATGGCCACGCTCAGCGTCAAGGCATCGTCATGGCTCTTCGACGTGCCGACCTCGAGAGGCGACCCAGCGGGGGCAGCCTGCGTGAGGGAGAGGGACATGGGCTGGCGGTGCACGGGGAGGGCTCAGGACAACAGCGAGGATAAGAGCATGTCACGGAGGATTCGGACAAGAGCGGCCCGCGGCAACAGACGGCCTACGAATCAGGGAAAAGAATAAAGGAAAACCCCCGGGCGTGGCGGGCTGCGAGAGAGAAGGAGACAGGCGAGCAGTCTCAAAACCTTGAGCCTAAAGACCTCCAGCGGGAAACACGTAGCGAGAGCGCTGAGGAACAGACACGACAAGCAAACCAGAGAAGGAGAGGGGGGGTTCTTCTGGCCCTTTAAGCAAGCATTGCCACGGGATCATGATCGTGCACGCTGCTGCGTCAGGGGGTTGACGTCTGTCGCCGTGTCAAGTGACGGACGGCGCCACTAACGAAACTGCGTTACCAGCGTGAAAAAGGTCCGGCTTCGGGCGGTGTTGTGCTCTCCTACTGGTTGGCTGTATGCGCCCCGGGGCCGGGGCGCGAAGCAGAGCTGCCGGAAGCTGCGAGACCGCCTGACGTGAATAGGGGGAGCTAAAGGCCCGCGAGACTGCTGTGCGTCCCTGTCCATGCACCCGAGCGTCCATTCTTTGCTGGTCCACGACCCCGCGGCCGACAGCCTTGTGTGCTCAGACGCGTTATTACGTGGAGGTTGCAATTGCAACTGTACGAGGCCGATACGCAGGTGGGCACTTTGGACCCATTTTCGAACCAATCACTCTGTCCCACGCCGCCTCGCGCTCTCCCGCTCTTCCTCCTGGTCCGGATCCTCGTGGGGTTAGGTTGCCAATGTGGCCGCCGCGCTGGTCCTGGCCGACGGATGCTCCCCCCCCAGTCCGCCTCTCCAGCGGGGGACGCGATGCGAGATCATACCTTCCGGTCGCCCTGGTCCGCAGCCGGCCAAGCAGTTTGCGCGCGGGGATCGACGGCGGTCGTGATGCTTGGAAGAGCCGCCTCGTGGAGGTCTTACAACAAGATGATGGCATTTCGAGCTCATTCGGTCCACGGCGTGGGATTCAAGAGCCGGTGGGCGTCACATCCCTTCCCGTTCCGCCCTAGTGCAAACTGTATGTACAGTACCTACTTGCGGAACTACCAATCTGGTAAGTCGGTTCAGACATAGTCGGGTAGCTGCCGGCAAGTGGGTACTTTTATAATACGAAGAAGTACGTGACTTGAGTTCCATCAAGGAGGCGAAGAGGCTCCATATGTGGTGCTAATGCTTTGGGGTCGGGCAGGTTGGGCATGCAGTAAGGAGGTATGTATGTGAGTCTAGACTTCAGCCGCCCGTACATGGGCTCACTAACCCTCGTACTGTAGATTCAACACGCTTGAGCAAGTCCATACTCACCTATCACCTCCTCAGGAAACATCGGCCTTTTTTACACGTGCCTAGGATGGACCCAGATAAGGTAGCAGACAGCAGATACAAAAAGTCTGTGCACTGCCCCTACATACTAGAGAGATACGGATGAGTTGTCAAGGGAATCTGTTGGCCGGATTCGGTAGGACGTGGGGAACCTGACCACTATTCCGTCCACCCTCCGCAAAACGGGTGGATAGATAGACGCATCCTTGAAAGTCATGCCAGTCGGTCAGTCCTATTCAATGTCTATTTACTCTTCACAGGCCCAAGCCAGCCAGCCAGCCAGCCCATTCCTATGTATGCACCTGGAGTATTTAGGGCCGGTAACTGCTATTGTCTGCGCCTTATATTCGTCTGAACGGGCAATGTCGGCCAAGCCAAGACGCAGTACCGCCATGTCCAGGGCTTTCGTTACTGCCGTTCGGCGCCGGTAGTCCCGATGCTAGATGGAATATCGCAGCGCCTACTTTTCCTCCACCGTCTTCTTCACGCCCTCCACAAAGGCCTCCACGGCGTCGCCACCGCCCAGGGGCATGCTGCCACCTCTCATGTAACCGCCGTTGTCCACCTTGATAGACAGTGCATCGGCAATGCTAGGCAGACCACCATCCCGGATAGCCATAGTGAGACTGGCCAAGCTCTGATGGAACTGGGGGCTCCTAAGCACCTTTTCCAGCAGCGTCTTCTTCTGTCCAATACTCATGGCCTGCTGGGCTGCCTCAACCGCCGCCGGCGTCGGCTCAGTGGACGCATCGCCCGCGTCGGCTTGTTGGGCCAGGATCAGGACGGATGGCGGAAGAAAGCTCAACAGCTCGTCGATCTGCTCGGCCGAGGCATCCCGGACCATCGGCACCGTGATGGGCGGCGTGAGGAGATCGGACAGCATCGGGTACAGCTTGCCTTCGCCTTGGCTGGAGCCCGTGGCCCCGGCACCCCCTTTCAGTGAATCGAGGAAGTTTCTCACGGCGGCAGCGGCATCCGGGGCGCTGCCGGCAGCCCTAAGACACCAGAAGTTAGCCCAGTTTTGGGTCAATTTTGTGTAGCGACGAGCATGCTTAGATCTTAATTGAGCACCAAGCTCTACAAGTACATGAAGCCCACTCCTGGGTCTTATTGCCTTGCGCTTCTTGTTGTTGTACAGCGTAACTGCGGCGACGCCCGTGACGAGATGCCGCATCTTATGAATGGGTGGTACCTACGCTCTTGCGCCGTCGGCACCGCCTTCGCGGGGAGCCTCGCCCTCTTCTCGTACATCACCACCCGTGGCTCCAGGGTCGGCGCCACCCGCGGCCCCACCGGGGGGCCCGCGGGAGCCCCCTTGGCCCTCGGCATCCTCCATGACCTCGTCGTCATCGTCGCGGCGCCGGTCATCGTTGTCGTTGTTGTTGATCGAGGCCAGCTCCGCCGCCACGTTGACCTCCTCGCCCTGGAGAAGTTCGTCCACAATCTCGCCAATCTTGCGGTCGCGGGGGCTGAACCAGTCAGGGTCGCCGTTGCGGCCCTGAGGTTTCGACTGTAGCCAGAAGATGTGGCGCTGTGATGATGACATGAACTTCAGAACGAAGAGCCGGCCGTTGGTTTTCGCGGACGATTGTGACTGCTTGCTTGACTCGTAGGGAACGAAATGGCCGTCGGTGGGGACCATAACTAGATCGAGCTCGGGCGCGTCGAGGGGCGCATCCCGCTTGCGCCAGCAGAAATGAATGAGATCTAAAATAAGGTCATGAGCGTCGGCAGACAAGGGAATTGCCATCGGGGCTTACCATCATCCGAGTAGAGATAGACGTAGCCCGGGTTGGGGCGGGCGGTGACCTTGTACGGCGTCTGCGATTGCTGGAGTCGAGGTCAGCGTCATCCAGCGAGCAGCAGCACGCGCCCCCGGGGAGGGCGGGAAACGTACGTCGACGTCGCATATGCCCGCCTTGAAGGTTATGATGGGGTTGATGGACATGGTGAGTGTCGTCGCGCAACGGAGCAGAGCGTCGTCTCAAAGGAAGGGAACGGACTCGAGGAAGGCGAGATGGGCGGGATAGGGCGGCTCGCGTGCAGTTGGTTCCAGGCTGTTCCGCGGTCGATTTGGCGATATCGGTGTAGGGAGGGGAGGTCTTGGGGACAAGGCTGCAACCCCTTCGTACAAGTAGACTTGGAGACTCCAGCCAGGCCGCAGTTGTGACGTTTCGGTACATGAGCCTTCGTACTGGAGCTCGGGCCCCTGCTAGCTTGAGCCACAGAAACGCTCCATTTGGCCTAGACTGAAAACCGCGAGGATGCAGAAGGTGGGGCGGCTCATGTGGCGGTGCGCGCACGGCATGAGCCCTTTACACTACACACAATTTTTTATTCTAGTAAAGGGCCGCGCCTCCGATCCAACCATCACAACGGTCCGCGAATCGCAGCTTCAACCACGACGACAGGTAGGAATTCAGAGAGACCCCGGGCCTCTTGACACTTTTCTTTCTTCCTTTCCGTCCATCACCTACCCCAACGACACCGACCAGTCGAGGTCCTGCGCAACAATGTCGGCCGCTCCCACCAGCAAGAAGTTTGGCAAGTCGACCCGGGAGGTCCCTCACCACTCGGAGAAGGCCCAGAAGTGGTACCCTGCCGATGACGAGTCTGCCCCCAAGAAGGTGCGTGACAACATGTAACCCGAACTGTCTAGCCCAACTTCTCCCCTCGACGATCTGGCAAATGGCTCTGGCACCGAAACCGGCATTCACGACCGACAACTGCGCGCTTGGCGGCCTGTGGGAGACAACGGGAATTATCATGGAACCGGCAACGGCCGGAATCACGACGGGTGGAGGAATGGCACAAGGCGCGCTTGTCCCGAGTCGCAAAGATGCGACCACGATACAGCAGTGGGATATCGCCACACGCAGTGGCCATGCCGCTGCTAACGCCGAGACGCGGCCAAGGGCCTGCCAGCCATGACGTCGAGAGGGGGGAAGCCGCAAGCGGACAGACCTTACGGTCTCTGCGAACACGTTCACTGACCGGCATCATCTACAGGTCCGCAAGGCCGTCCGTGCCTGGACTCCCCGTCAGACTCTCCAGCCCGGTACCGTCCTGATCCTGCTCGCTGGCCGCTTCCGTGGCAAGCGCGTGGTCCTCCTCAAGAACCTCGAGCAGGGTGTCCTCCTGGTCACTGGCCCCTTCAAGATCAACGGTGTTCCTCTGCGCCGCGTCAACGCCCGCTACGTGATCGCCACCTCCTACAAGATCGACTTGAGCGGCCTGGACTCCGCCAAGGTCGACGAGATCGCCTCGGAGAAGTACTTCGCCCGCGAGAAGTCGAAGGAGAAGGCCGGCGAGGAGGCCTTCTTCAAGCAGGGAGAGAAGCCCCAGGTAAGACACCCGACACCCGACACCCGTCAGAGGCGGCGACGGTGCACTAATGCGTACGGCGTGCAGAAGAAGGAGATCAGCAGCAGCCGGGCAGCGGACCAGAAGACTGTCGACAAGGCTCTGATTGCCGAGATCAAGAAGGTCGACATGCTCGCCAGTTACCTCGCCAGCTCCTTCAGCTTGCGCAAGGGTGACAAGCCCCACGAGATGAAGTGGTAGATATCCCCATCTCCACGACCACATCATACCCGGGAGAAAATTTGCTTTTGGGGGCAACGGCTTGTTACTACTTTTAAGGGTGAATGAAAGGCGGGCATCCTAGACGTCGCGAAGGACGGACAGACCTGCGAACAGGGCTGGCTTGCCAAACTTGCATCTGGACGTTGATGGTCATCGGTCACATTGATTCTGGCGTCTGTAATGAGGTTTTACAGTCAACAAAAAGAGCACATGACAAACACTCATGGACACGCGGTCTGGCTGTTGACATTAAGCATAGGGCGTTATGAAGAGAAATGGGAACATGTGATATCCGTGTTGCAAAGGGCAACGCGAACCAACATCTCGTCCACGTTTCCCCCCAAACTGCCGCCTTGAGATGTCCTGCGTTTCCGTGTTCTCGCGACTTGCCTGCACTCTCTACTTTGTGGCTCGGCCACGGGCCGGGCCAGCCCTTTTCCGCCTGGGCGATATGTGTCCTCCGCACATCTCCGTCGTCAGCCGGCACGCCGGCGCTTTACATAATTGTGGCCTGGTGTGTTCCGCAGAATCCGGGGTAGGGTCGGCCAGCCAGGGTTCAAGGCTGCCGTGCTCGACACTAGCCAGGAGCCCTCTTCGGTATCTCCGTCCTGTGCTATCCCCGCCTAATGGGGGAAAGTCTGAGCCTCCGGCGTTGGCTTCTATACACGCAGCCGAAGTGGGCCGCTCGCAATCTACGAGGCGGCAAATCATCCTCGCCCGTGAACAGCGGGCTGTAGTCCGGGCCGAAATCGATTAGGGACTTAGGGACCGCCTTCTAAAGTCAACTATGCTGGGGGACTGATACACGCCCAGAACTAGCTACTTTCGCCCGCGTACGGCTGGCTTCCTGGGGGTGTTGCTTTTTACCATTTGTGTTTTTCTCATGCCGCTCTAATGCATATGTCGTGCCCCCCTGTTCTTCCTGAACAACAACCCCACGCAGTGCCCTTCGCGTGGTGTCTTAGCTGAGAAGCCCGACCTCTCGGTCGGCCCAGCTCTGGATCATACCCTCCGTCGAGGGGTCGTAGTGCTTAATGGTCACTTTGCCCGTCGTGTCGTCGATGAAGGTGTTGGCTTGCACAAACACCTTACGCGGCTGCTTGTTCCTGAGAACCTCGTCACGGATCTTCTGGCCCCAAAATTCCGGCTCGACCGTCGTCATATCGTTGAAGAACTTGGTGCCCGTCTCGACGTCGGCTGTGGCCTTGTAGATGTGCAGCTTCTGGAGGTAATCGCCAACGGCTTTACGTCCAACGGTCAGGATCTTGGAGCGGTCCAGCTTGATCTTCAGATCCGTTACGTCGTCACCATTGTATTCCAGCTTGCAAAAGTCCTCACCCGCTTGAAGGAAGCACTGGAGGATGCTGAACCGGGCCTGCGAATGCGGTTGGCCCCATTTGCCGCTCTTGGGGCTCCACATCTCCAAAGAGGCAAGTCCGGCTCGGGCCATGGACAGGTACGACGCGTACAGCACGTCTCCGGCCTCGCCATCCATGTCCGTCGACCCGTCCCCGAAGCCAAAGATCTTCAGCACGGGGAACTCGCAGCTTAGGTGCATGGCCACGAGCTCGGCGCGGCATTCCTCGTAGGCGCCGGCAATGCTACCAAACACTGAGCCCCAAGTCTGGCCAGGCTTGTACCAGGTAGTCACGGGCTTGCCAGTCACGGGCGAGATGGGCGGGTTCTTCTCGTCGAAGTTGTAGACGCCCTGCGACGTCTCTTGGAGCAGCTTGCCGCAACCGTGGCCAGTGAGCTCATGCAGACCCACCTGAACCTCAAAAGATGCGTCCCTGTACTTTCGGTAGACCTCTTGGTCCTTCTCGGCGATAAAGGGAATCTTCTCGTTGGGCGCCTTGGCGGACAGAACGTTGCCCAAAGACACGTTCTTGAAGCCCTCTGTCTGGCGGATGTCGTCATAATTGGGGATGTTGATACCAGCAGGGATTCCAGAGCCGGCGAAGCTCAAGACCTCGAGAGAGGTGAAGTCGGGGGACAGGAACTTGTCCTTCTCGAACGACGCATCCCAGGGCAGCAGCGGGATGAGCTTGGGCGCGGCCTCGACAAGAGCGCCAAAGGCCCGGGTTCGCTCCAAGTTAACCATGGAGGCAAAACCCTCCCACTCGCCCCTGATGCCGGCGGGATCTCTGTACGTTTCGATGAAGCCGATGTTGCTCTCGACCATGGGGCCCTTATCTTGGATCCAGAAGCGCTGGCTGTCCTTGAAGGCTTCCAGGGAGCCAGTCTCGAAGGACTTGGCGTAGGCTTTGTGCATCTTGACCTGGGTCTCATTGTCGGCGTTTTCAGCCGCTTTGTTGATATAAGACGTAATGGCAGCCATCTCTTTGGCGTAGTCGCCATAGACCAGCTTGATGGTGGCACCAGCCAGAGGGCCTTCGCTGATAGAGAAGGTGGTCTCCTTGCCGATGTCACCGCCCGAGCTCGGGGCCTGAGTGACTGCCGAGGCGATGAGAATCTCGAACACTTTGCCACCGTCCTTCTTGGCGACGCGCGTGTTCTCCGGGAGCAGTCCCTTGGCGCCGGACCAAGCAGCAATAGCGTCGATTTCAGCTTTGGTGATATCGGGTGAGTCGGGATAGTAGGTCGTCATGTGCCCCTCGTCCGGGTAGCCCAGGTGCATCAGAGCAGAATTGTCCGACGCAAATATAGCACCGTTAGTTTTCTGGTAGAAGGCGTTGGCTTCAGGCGACGTGGCCGCAAGGGCGGCGAAGGTCGACTCGGAACATCTGGGAATGAACTTGGAGTCGCCAAAGCTCTTGTAGTTGCCATTGTTGCCGAGGAACTGCGCAGCGTAATGCAAGAAGTGGTCCAGCTCCTCGTCCGAGACGCCGGCTTTTGACTGGAGAGCCTTCCAGTCACCTTGGCTGGTCTTGTGCAAGGCAAGGATCAGATCATAGATGGGCTCTGACTCGGGGGAAACCTGAGACAAGACGATTAGCTAACAGCGTCGTTATTAGGAACAACGACCCTTACCTGGCGAAGTACAACTCGGGTGCCGGCGAAAGAAGCTCTGGAAAATCCGTCAGTGATCAGGGTTCTGTGCGTAGAGGGGTGCCCCGCGGCCGCGCACGGCGAACCGTCAAAGTCCCGGAACCGCCAGCACCTACCGGGAAATGAAGTGAGCGTATCGCTTCTGCTTGTCGCTGAGAGCTTCGAAGTGCTTTTCGATCTCCAGTCGCACAACGCTGGGCGGGGCGTCGGCGAGGAAGTGCTTCAGGTCATCGGCGCCCATTTTGGCGGTGGCCGCGTACAATCGGGCTACGAAAGAGTGGTGCAAGGAGGGAGGCGTTACGGCAGGCTGGCGCAGAGCCAATCGCGAGCGGTAATGGGGAAATCTGAGTCTCGAGGTAGTTCCTGGGCCTGGAAGTCTCAGGATACTTCGTGAGAAAGTTGCAATGCTCATTTGAGAGGGAGGGCGAGAGTGAGAGAAGAGGGGTCTTTCGCTGGCCGCACAGGAGCTCCTGCCTAACGTGGACTGGGGCCAATCAGATGGCGTGGGAAGGCCGAGGCAGGTATGGGTGAATATGTACAGTAAGGTTAGGTTTACTAACGGCCTGCGATCACCAAAACCAAGTCTGCGAACCAATTGCAGGAGGCAGACGGCAGCGGAGACGGCAACAGGAACAGATTCGGGGTTAAGCTGGCGGCGACACGTTGGTCAAGACTGCGGAGAAGCCAGCAAACACGTCAACATGGATCAGGCGTGTGAACGACAGCTGGGCGAGCCGCAGAAAGAGCACGAGCCACCGAGGATGCCATCATAAGCCACACCCGTGTTGAACGGCTGGCGGAGGGCACGATAACCACGAATTCGTACCTGGAGAAAAAAGGAGGACTGAAAACCGGCTGTGATTTGTTGTGCAACCAGGCTACCTCTCGAAGTTAAAACCGCTCTTTGCATTTCGAGCAGCACGCCCCAGCACCAAACCGCCGGCCCAAGGGCAGGCTGGGTTCCGATCGCGCCTGTGGGTTGAGGGCGGCCAGGATAGCGAGAGTACCTTGAAGACGAGTGAAGAAATCCGAAAGCGTTCATAAAACCCGCGTAACTCGCCTCCCAATACGAGCCCAGCCTGGCCCAAGTCGCCCGATCGATTCCGGGGCTCTCTCGGGGAGTAGACCGTAAGAAATGCGGTAAATCCGGGGATCAAGTGGCAGCCACTCATGTGTCGGTACCCTGGTTAGATTACCGTAACTCTCCAAGGGCTGCTTGAACAGAACGGAGGCTTAGACAGACCCCATAGTTGTGTGAGGTACTACATACAGTACTGATGAGAAGGGGAAGCAAAGGCTCATTACGAGAAGTCGGGGGCACCCACCATTGTAAGATAACGAACTGTTCTGGATGGCAGCTTGTCGTATACGTACACGCCTTGGGCGACCGCGTTGCTTTGCAACGCAGGTGGCCTGGTTCTTCTGGGATTGCGCCTACAAAGCCTGAGCTTGTAAGAAGCAGGGGGAGTAATCTGCCTCTCGGAGTAGGATCTATTTACTCCAGTGTTGCATGTCTGGAAGTAGGCGGGAGCTACGGCATATGTGGATGCGTACGAGCTACCGGAGGAGCAATAAAACCACCTACATTGTGCATTTCAGCCGCGGTATTGGCTCTACAGGAAGTGGCGGCAGTTCGAGCGAACGTTAGGGTTTGGTTTGAAATTGGACGTGTGGCCTGGCGCTTCCCACAACGAAGCATGCCTATGAGTAGCCGGGCCGAGCGGCCGGCCGGACGTGACCATGGGTTGCTACGTGCTGATCTCAACCTCCCCGGGCCAGTTTCCAGCGGTAAATATGGCGACCATTTGTGGTACGCGGAACATATGCATGTCAAGCGGTAGTAGGGGTTTGGGCAACCGACGTGGGGAAAACAGTTCGATCCCGATGAGCGTCTTGCACAAAAGAAAGTCGGCCTGCCCACTGGCGGCCTACCTACGCTGTTCGCGCCGAGGCGGTGAGGATAGTCGTTTACGCTGACCACCCACCCCAGTGTCGGGCTATATGCAACCATGGAAACCTACTGCAACTACAATGCTTCGGGCGGTATTTTACCTACGTAGTCAGTACAAGCAGAGGCGGAACTTTGGCCCAAGTGGAGATGCTGCAAAGCCACGGGGGATAATGACGCCGGAGTTCTGGCGGAGTTCTGGCAGTGGATTCCAGCCCAGAGGCCCCCGGAAGTCAGCCGAGCCGTACCGAGGAATCGCAAGCCATGAACAAATTTGGCCGATACGAGGTACGGAACCCGCTCCCGCAGAAGTTCGGATTCCCCATCCTCGACAAGTCTAGTCGGTTTTGCAAGGGCGACGCGCAAATGTACATATCGTCACATGGCGGCGTGGGTGACGGAGGGTCTCGTTAGGTTAGCTAGGAAAGCGTCTATTTGGGCAGGTATTTACTAGGTATTTGCTTAGGTTACTTCTCCTACAGGAACGAACTCCTTGCTTCGGAGAGCGCGCACGCGCACACCCACGATGCGCACGACGCTGCTACCCAGGTCGTTTCGTGTGTTTTTGCATGGGGTAGCCAGGGCCTACCTGGGCCGCCTGACTACAACGTACGTGCATTATGCAAGGTAACGCCCTGTTGAGTAATATGTTTGCTCCGGATCCGGAGGGCCGGGGCTGAGAGACCGAGGGCGAATGAGGCATTGCCACTACAGGTGAATGACGGTGAGGCCGGCATTCGGTAGGTTGGCAGGTTGAGGGCATCAGCTGGTCCAGTACCGAGATAAAAACAAGGATACGTCGTAACGGCACAAAGCAAACCTCCTCTGCACCTAAATGTACAACGTATACTCCATCTTTGTCTCTAAGTACTTTTTGCTTTACATACGCACAAGAAAGGTACTGTGGTCAGCAACAGCGCGGTTTGGTTGCCTTCGTGTAGGCGCGTGTAGCTGGGCGGGATGGCTCGTGGGAGACCAGCCGGACTCACGGATGCGGGGCAGACTTTTTTTTTTTAATATACTTCCATACTCAGGCATCCCATTTAGACCCCCCCCCCCGATGAAGGGATGGAGGGGTTTGGGGGGCAGTCAAGGGTGCATGGGTTGATACGGAGTACACAGTAGATGGATGAATGAAATGAAGGCTGGAGAGGGGGGAGGGGGTGGCTCTTTTTTTGGTCCCCTACCTTGTTTTTTCCTTCTACGATGCCTGACCCGAGCGTGTCCAGTCGAGTTCTTAAGGGTGTCAGTCACGTCACATTCGCCGCGTATCGAGGGCCTGCCTTTTTCCCATGCCGCCGTCTCCACCACCACGTTTTACAAGGACCTCCACCAGGGCTTCTCGAAAAGGTTGGCAATGCTTCCATTCGCCTTCGATGCACCCGATGGATCCCACGCTGGCACACTATCCCCCACGCCCACCCCCCCAAACCTCGCATGGTTGGAATCCATCGAAGGCGCCAGAACCCAATCAACCCGGGGACAGACACACCCACTAGACGCTGCGAGTCGATGGTGCTCAGCCGGGCTAGCCAGCTACCCTAACCAGCACCGACAGCGGCCCAAGCGGACCGCCCAGGCCGGTTATGCAAGTGCTGCCGTAAAGTGAAAAAAAAAATACATAGTAGAAGGGCGCGGTGCAGCTTCCGGGCTACTGCATTGAGCCGACCTGCAGCCGACCGACCGTGATGGACCTCCGCCGTCGGTGGCTTTGGGGCCCATGTCTGTTTCACGGTGAAGGGTGGGCTGGCGGGAAGTAATGAGGAACCCGCCAGGGCGGCCAACGTGACCTTCCTCCCCCCTCCAGACCATCCGTGATTTTCACCCCAGGGATCGCCCGTGCTGCCATGCTCCCCCATCCATCCCATCCCACCGAGGCCATCCCCCCCCCCAAAAGCTGCGCAAGGCCGTCTTTGGCGGACGCCCGAACGGCTGGATCATCTCGCATCGTAAGGTGCCGATCGGGGCATGCATGGTTGGTTGCAGGTCACGGGACAATAGCTGGGAACCTCCATGCCCGGCCGGTTGTGGGTGTGCATGGAAGTAGGTACTGTGTCATACCCGCCCCTAATTTCTTGGGTCTATTCGTGTTCGGGCCACTTCACACAAGGTTCACAGAGAGGGCCCGGGCAGCCCGGCGAGGTGGAGAGGGGGAGGGATGCGCGTCGACGATTGCTTCGTTTCCGGCTTCAGAAGTCGGCTGGCCATATTGGTGTGTGCTCCACGAAAGCCCAGCCCAGACACGAGCTACCCCTACCTACACGACCTCCCATACCTTGCGTACCTCTCCTCTACTACTGCGGGAAGCAAGCGGTGCTGCCGTTGCCGACAGGTCGAGCCGGGCCTAGATGGCTCGACGGAAAAGGTATCAATCCCCTGGGGAGCTGGAGGTTAGTAGGGCCACCCGGGAGAGACGGCCTGCCTACCGGAAGGAATGCCGGCTAGCCAGGCACTCCACGTCCATGGCGCGTCATTGGCTAGAACCCCCTGGAAGTTGTTCTCTTTGTATGCAGCACTGGGTCTCGCTACGTTGGGTTGGGCAGCACAACTTCTACCACCAGGCCAACCTTGGATAGGTGGGAAGGGGGAGGGGACTCTACGACATGTACACTCCTCTGTACTTCCAAGCTTACACAGCGCCGGCCTTGTACATGGACGCTACTGGGGCGCATCGTAGCATGGGAGAGCAGCACCTGCACATCCCCCGGCGCTACTGTTGTTGGGGGTGTCCCGTTGATCCATTCCGTCGAATTTTGTGAGAATTTTCTGCCCGCGCCTAGTGCGAGCCAGCCGGCTTGGGCCTGGCCGGGGAAAAGGAACCGCGTGCAGGGTTCCCAATCTGACATCAACTCTCGACGTATGCGCCGGGGGGCCCAGTACATACTCGGTATACTTCGTACATCCATCATATCCATGCGACACTTACACCATCCTTGCCCACCTGGCCAGCCGGGGGTTTCCAAGGTGCCGTTTTCGGCTCCACCGCCTTCTCCGGCCTCATATTACCACGAGATTTCCTCCTGTCGCACAGTTGTTGTTTTCTTCTGACATTCGTTCCTCATTTGCAGTGCCGTGACTCTGACTCCCGCCGTCTTACTCAAGAAGCTCGTGGTTGAACCCACCGAGCCCTCCTCCAACGCGAACCCACGTTAGCCCAGTCGAATAACGTCACTTGCCCAGATTGCATCAGACAGCCCGCCCTCTGCGTTTGCTTCGTCCGTACTGTCACTGTTACCACTTCACTCATCGTTGCTCTTGACTCAAATCGCGCGGCAACAAGAAGCACTCACGGGGCACGCTGCGTAACTTCCCCGGTGACTTCAGACGCTGGCTGTACTTATTACCTACCTCGCTTACCCCCGTTGCCGTCTACATCCGGCCTCGCCCGTCATGCTCTCCTACGACAGCCCCGTATCGCTGAACGGGCCAAAGACACCGGCCCCCCCAAACATGGCGTCCAGCATGGAGCTCGGTGCGGATCCGAAGCCGTTGACGACGACCATGTCACCGAACGTGTCCAAGGCGACCAAGAAGACCCCGGGCGCCCCGGCGCGTCATCACATCTGGCTCGTTACGGGCCCGGCCGGATGCGGGAAGAGCACAGTCGCACAGCATCTGGCAACGACACTGGGGCTTCCGTACATCGAGGGTGACGACGTAGGTCTCTTCGCGCTGCTGTGGACCGCGCAGGCCGTGACTAACGCAGGCGTTTTCGTGTAGTTCCACCCGCAGTCCAATGTCGAGAAGATGGCCAGCGGCATCCCCCTGACGGACGCAGACCGATGGGACTGGCTCACGCTGCTGCGCGAGGAGTCGCTCCGGCAGCTGGCGGCTGGCAACGAGGGCGTGGTCCTCACGTGCTCGGCGCTGAAGCGCAAGTACCGTGACGTTATCCGGGTTGCGCCGTACTATTCGCACGACGTGCAGCTGCACTTCATCTACCTGCACGCGCCCGAGGCGGTCCTGCAGCAGCGGGTGGCGGCACGCCAGGGCCACTACATGGGCGCCGGCATGGTGCACAGCCAGTTCAGTATCCTCGAGCCGCCGACGGCCGAGGAGCGCGATGTCATCAGCGTTGACGTGAGCAGGACCATGGATCAGGTGCAGGCTGACGCCCTCGACAAGGTGCTCAGGACGATGCACGAGGACGAGGCTACTGCGTAGCTGGCGTCGCGGGATCCGACCATCCACGGCGCCAGCATGGATGGCGGGCGGGCGCGGAGGCTGGCGAGAGGGCAGGATGGAATGGGGCATGCCTGCGTCACCTGCATGAGCAGGCGACGGGCGCTACACCTAGCCTGTTGGGTTGAGAACAAGCGCACTCCACTTCCGGTGTCGCCTCCGCCGCCGAAAGCGGTTGCAACCGGCGATTCCCTCTCCGGACGCTCGTTCCGCTGACCGACGGCGAGGGTACGCACAGCGCTGCCCACTAGCACCCCAGCAACTCCGACACATCCATCCAGTTCGGAGGTCCTCGGACCCTTGGGGAGGAGGGGGCGTCTGGGGCGTCTGGGGCCCTGGCGCTTCGCACCCCAGAGGCCCGCGTCCTGCACCCACAAATTCCCTTTGCTTTTCTGGAGTTCTTTGGCGGGGACGGGGAGGAGCAAGACAAAAGCCTCACTGCGCATTTGCCGGCGATTAGCGACGGGGGAGGCGGGGGAAGGAGGCACGCGCGCACCAATCAGTCAGCGCACGCAGCAACGACGACGACGACGACGACGAAGAGCCCTATCGCCGTCGGCCCAACGCACACATACACATGCACAAAGTGGAGTTCGCCTCTCGTGCCCTGTTTTCCTCCCACACCGGCGTTTACCAGTGGCGCTTACGGGGCCGTGGGGGACTTTCTCCCAACAATCTGCGAGTGGTGGTGGTGGTGGTGGTGGTGGTGGTGGTGCTGCTGCTGCTGCTCCTGCTGCCGGTCCTCGGTGGTGCCAAGGCACATCGCCTGCGTCCTTGCGCGCCAATGGCAAACCCACCGACCGCCCTCCTCGCCCCTAAGCGAGCCCGCTCTCGCTTGACGCATCGGAATTACGTGATGGGGTTTCCAGCCCAGCCCCGGGAGTCGGTTTTTGCCTTTTTGTCGTTTTCTCTTTTCTGGCCTGTTTCCGGGGGTGGATCGAAGGCGAGTCAGCAAGCGAGCTACCATTGGTTTTTTATTCCCCTTGAATTTTTCATTATGCTCCGGCCCGGTCTCCCAACTACTGTAGAGGAGGGAAGACGAGAACAGGGACCAAGGGATACGAGGTGCAGTACCTGCGTCGGAGGCACTCCGATCGCCTGTCATTCGCGTTGGGGCTCGACCGGTCGCCGAGAGACCCCAAGAATGGACGCGGTGGAGACGGTTCATACAACTAGACAGACATTCCCTTCGGGGTGTTTCAATGCCGAACTTGATACCCAATTCGTCAACGGACCGACGGCTGTCACGACTCTTATCGTCCTTTTCTTCCCGCGCGGTCCGGACTGGCGCGTAGACGGGCTGGCGAGCAACCAGCCGGGACGCGGGCGCGGGCGCCGGGGGGTTCGGCAAGCTGAGTGGAGGAGAGGTTACGTAAGGTATGTGTGTCGTCTAGTACCTCTCTTACAGGCCAAATTTTTCCTCGGCGGCCATCAGAGGACCAACCCAGTTGGCTGGTCGACGCCCCTGCACACGTGTGCGCGTTCCTGCTGTGCGCCTACGTGCTTTTCTGCCCGGCGTGCGCGCGTGCCCTTGCTTTGCCAGCCGGCGCTCTACATGCGGCTTGCCTCGCGACGTCGTTATAAGCGTGGCCGGGGGCTGGCGCAGGCCGGTGTCGTCAGCACTACGCAGCAGAGCCAGGGTTCTCCCCTCATCCGGCATAGAACGGGGACCGGTGAGGGAGACAATCGGCTTCCGGTCACGAGCGGTATTTCTCGTACACCGGTTGCCCTGTCAGCCGGCTGACGGAAGGGGGAAGGGGGCAGGGTGACATGCCCTCGAGGGCCATCGCTCGGATGATGGGAACCGCTGATATGCAGCGTGCATGTATTGTCTACGGCAGCCTCGCTTGGGGCCGACAAGGCAAAGTCTCCCAGTAGGTATAGGCCTTACACTGTCCCCTCACTCGGGCACGACGAGACAGTACCCCCGTCTGCTCCTGCTTCCACACACCCAAAGCGCATCCAGCTCGCCCGCATTTGGATGCCCAAACAGGCGAGGCCTGGTACAAGTTTCCCCTTCCCGTGTGCCACATACGTGTAGAGATGCGTTAGTACCCCCCCTCGTCCACAGAGAAGGCTGTTGCAGCGGCGAAGAGCGCATCACCCCCTGTCAACCCCCCAATATATATCTGTACCAAGAGACCGGCTGTTGCCATGGCATTCGCCTGGGCAACCACCTTGAACGAATCAATGCGACAGGTCGCTCCCGCAGATTCAGCGCAGATGCAAGATCATGCGGTCCGGCTCTTCAACAAGCTGGCGAACCACCTCGGCGGCTCGCGCCATAGAGGCCCCGTCGATGACCCGGTGGTCCGCACTCCAGCTGAAGTTGGCAACTTGCTTCTTGACCACGGCATCGTTCTCGTCAAAGGCGGGCACGCTCCGCATCCGTCCCATGCCCAATATCGCGACCTCTCGGTCCACGATGACCGGTGCCACGTACGTCCCGCCAACGTTGCCGATGTTCGATACGGTAATGGTACCGCCACTCAGGTCCTGGACCGAGAGTTTGCCAGCTGCAGCAAGTGTCTGGAGGCGGGCAAGTTCGGCGGCGATGGAGTAGACGTTGAGCGAACCGACGTTCTTGATCACCGGCACGAGCAGACCCGACGGCGTGTCCATCGCCACGCCGATGTTATGTTGGCTGCGCATAACCAAACTCGGCTTGGTGCTGCTGCCGGCAACATCGACGCGCGCATTCAGGATGGGATACTGGTGGAGCATCACGGAGACGGCCTTTATTACAAAGGGAAGATAGGACACTTTAGACACTTCGCCCTTCTGCGTGGCAAGCGTCCGGTTGAGGCGGGAACGAAGCGAATATAACCGCGAGAAATCAACCTCATCGGCGTACAAAAAGTGCGGTATGCTCAACGATCGCGTCATGGTCTTGAACATCTGCACCTGCGTGTTGGTGAGTGGGACGAGCGACTCGGTCTGCTGGGCCGCGTCGCCCGTGGGCGCAGAGTGGGAAAAGGCACTGGAAGGCGAGGGCGCCGACGCCAGGCTGGCAGTGGGGGCATTGCGACGCTCGACGAACTTGAGGACATCCTCCTTCAATACCCGGCCGTCTTTGCCAGTGCCCTCGACCATCGAAATGTCCACTTTGTGCTCTTTGGAGAGATGCCGCACCGCCGGCGTAGCTAACGAGGCGAACCTCCCGGTTTGCTTGGGTGGCTGGCTCGACACGGCAGCCGCGCCCTCGGGCTCAATCGCCTTCGCCATGCTTGGCTCTGGCGGCGACGGTGGACTGTTCGACTGGGTCGCTGACGGAACGGAAGCGCTCGCACCGTCTGACGGCTCCGGCGCCGTCAGTGCCTCGATGTCTTCTTGCTTCATGTCGCCTTGGATATCGATGTCCACGAAGGGCTTGCCGACCTTAGCCATCTCGCCGGCCTCGTAGTGCAGCTTTTTGACCACACCGGAGAAGCGACTCGTGATCTCGACCGAGGCTTTGTCGCTTTGCACCTCGCACAGGGGAGAAAACTCCTCGACACGGGCTTCGGGTTCAACGAACCATTGGATGATCTCGCATTCCACAATGCCTAACGGGCGTGTCAGTGACGGATCAACGGAACGGGCAGGTCGGAGACTAGAGCGGCTACCTTCGCCAATGTCGGCCAGCAGCACGGGCTTCACGACCTGCAACCTCCTCGTCCCGTGGAAGCCTCTCCACGAGGCGGCGTAGGCGCCGCAGACTCCGGCCTCGATGAAGCGGTTCGCGCCTTTGTACAGGCGCCATTGGTGCCGAAGGGCGCAGGAACCTCGCTGGAGAAACATGGCATATGCTATGCGGTCGTCTCTCGGTGTCTATTGGCAGGAGGAAGAAGAGGCGCGGTGGGAGAGAGAATGCCGGCTCCAAAATGAACACAGCATGGGCGCCCTACGCCGAAGTGGTCCAACGTCGCGGGTACCGACGCCCTTGCCTGCGCGGGCTGGGGGAAAGTGAGTTCGCCCCGCGATTGCCGTGGGTAACCGATCTGGGGTAACGCCGCTGGGAGCCGCGCCGCTGGGGTCGTCAATTATTAGCCCTCGGCCTTAGCGTATCCCCACGTCCTGGAACAGCGGGCGGTGCCGACTGCCCAGGTTAGATGGATTCATTCCGCTCGGTGGGTGCCGGCGATTTGGTAACGAAGTTAATAAGCAACCATGCCCGTTCTATTTTCTGCACGGATGTCGGTATAGATCGAGCTATCAATACGTCTACTTCCACCGGGTTTCATGCCAATGGTTAAAGGCATGCTGACACAGCCCGGCGCTAGAGAAGAGGATGGGAGAGTGCGCGTTCTGTTGCGCCCACGGATTCTGTTAATCCATAAGAAGCAGCCCCAGACGTATACCGACCATCCGAGCGGTCCCAGCCCCCCCCCAACCACATATGCATGGACTGAAAACTGAAGAAGCCAGCTGATACGGATCTCACGGTAAACTCTTGCCATATACAACAGCTCTTCATAAGTAGATACCTCTCATAACAGTCTTATTCAGACATATGTCGGGTTTGTCCGGCAGGTATGGGGCAATTTCACCACCGGAGGGTAATACCTGTGATGCGATGGCCTTTTAGCTTACACAAGGCCCTAACAGGCCATTGCTCACCGCCTCGGAGGCTGGGGCAACGGGGCAGAGGAATGGAATATACATAGCGGCGATAACTGACTACAGGTTGTGCGCGTCGGAGTTCACTGCGAGCCACGTCCAAGTGCCCCTCCCCCCCAAAATACATTATGGCCTGCGCAAGCACTGGCTTTCCAGAGCCGGATAAGGCCCGGTGGCCCTCTTACTAATGAATGGGAGCCGCGTGGGCTGTACGAAGCAAGCGCACGCTGAGCCACTACTCTATCTACCCTTTCTGCCCTCCATACAACACCTGGGATTTGAGTCAGCTTCGGTTGCTACGTGCTGTTATGCACGATGGGTGTCTTAGCTATAGCCGTTGCCTTCCTCCGAGAGACCTTGGCCAGGGGTTGCGAGAGGAAACATCCCATTACCAGGGCACAGTTGTATTAGGCAAGTAAGGTATCTGCTCACCTGTTGAACTGGTATACCTTCAAGATTGGAGCCCCTTTGGGGCAAGTATGGAAGTGCAAGCCCATGAAGGACCACATCAAGCTAACGAAAGTTTAGCAACGATCTCTTCACAGGTGGGAGGCCAAAGAGACCTGCCACTAGTGCTCATGGGACAATTAATAGGCATTGCCTTGGTATAAGTGGTCCCTCCAACGCAACACTGGTCACGGTGCATTAAATTAGAAGATATAGCTAAGGGCTCCAAGTCCACTACGCTTCTGAGACACGTACTATAGCTATGGCGCTTTCAAAACCATGTTTAAGAAGTGATCGAAAGATCACGTTTAGTGATCCAGCATCGGCAGCAACAGCCTGAAAGAAACGATCGCCGAAGGTTCTTACTTTGCGATGGTCTCCCAGTTCCTCCAGGTACGCAAAATTTCTCCTCCTGGACCATGGAGTAACTGTGAATATATCGGGATCCATATGTGGTTATTAATTTGGCGTGGCAGATTGAAGGCGTACACCGATCCCAGGGGCTTCCCCCCGAGCCTTCGCGCCCTGGAAGACAAGATATTCTTTACGCATGCAGCGTATAGGCCACAAAGCTAGCCCGGGATGGAGGAGAGTTCGGAAATCCGCCGTAGCCCTCTCCAGAGTGCAAGGACTCTTTATAAGGTATTTCTGAGGACGGGAAGGTAAGCAAGTACTTAGATTACCTAGTTTATAGCTTGACATGACGTGCCCCGCGACTTAGCTTATCTTATCTCAGCAACTGATGAGAAATTGGCGCCGGCTTCGACAAGCTTCAATTACCGTGTTGTGCCCATACATTGAGCTTGTCTCCCAACACCCGGGACACGCAGAACTTGACCGCGTCGCCAACCATGTCGTGGCCTCAAAGACGGCAGTTACTGTGCACGCTATGCCAATGGCGGTCCTTCAGCACCTCGTACCGACGCTTCGCCGAGCCACCGGCCTCCAAAACCCCGCCGGCCGTTCGCCCTGGACGCGGCGTCATCCCTCCGCCGTCTGAACAGCTCGCCCGGGCCCCGCGAAGCTACGGCAGGCGTACCGATGAATTCAGCCCCACGCCCTTGAGCCGGCCGATCGGGATGCCGTACCCACCCGAGGAAGGCCAGAACACGGGCATCGACAACCGGTCGCTGCTCCAGAAACGCGACGAGTTCGCCAAGGTCTCGAGCGACGAGCGGTGGGCCAAACATCTGGAGCGGCGCGAAGAGCTGTACGTAGCCCTCGCCCGTCTTTGCTGGCGGCCGTCGGCGGTGCTTGACACAATGCCCGGAGAGGAAAGTCGGTGCTGACATGGGAAAATAAACAGGAAGGAGAAATTCCGCCGGCCCTACTTCCGCGACTGGGGCAACCTGCGCTTCCACAAGGGCAAGACCTTCTTCCCGCCGCCGCGCCCATTCAAGGGCGACCTCTCGCTCTACTTCCCGAACCTGTACGGGCAGACGCTGCTCAAGGGCGGCAAGGAAACGGTCCGCGACACCACGCCGGTGCTCCGGAACAAAATTTCGATTGTCTCGATATTCAGCGGCACCTGGGCGGAGAAGCAAACCAAGACGTTCGTGGCCGCGCCGGCGTATGACGCGTTGCTCGGCGAGCACAAGGACCTCTGCCAGCACGTGCGCATCAACGTCGAGGACGACGGCCTCAAGCGCATGCTCATCAAGCTGTTCAAGGGCGGCATACGGCGGGAGATCGGCGAGCCCAACTGGGGCAAGTACTTCATCGTCAAGAACGCGCTGTCAGACGAGATCCGCGAGAACGTCGGTCTCCTGAACAGCAAGGTCGGGTATGTGTACCTCGTCGACGGCCAGTGCCGAATTCGCTGGGCGGGCAGCGGCGAGGCCCAGGACGACGAGAAGGAGGGGCTTGCCAAGGCGCTGCAGAGGCTCATCCTGGAGAGGACGGAGCCCAAGGCAATGGCTTAAGGGCAATACGGTGCCGTAGGACGTAGTTTGTACAAGTACGCGGAGCAGCGAGTATATATCTCACGGCCGCGACAACACGGATAGGAATGATACCCAGCTGTTACTCTTCACATCGTGGACCTGCCCTTATTGGTGCCTCTACCCAAGACAGACTTCCGGTCCACGGATTATAATACAAGCGGCCATGTATGCGACTGAACCGTCCGACTCTGGCCACCGGTTGAGCCCAGCAGCTCTCGCGCACTATAATTTGACCCTGAACGCCTCGCCAAGAACGGACCCCCCTTTGCAGGTTGCGGCACCGAACAAAATGCACCCCAGTACTCGCAGTCGTGTTTATCCCAGGTCCCTAGGTTGGGCGCAGCCTGGTGTACAAGCAACGGCCCTCTGGCCGCTGCGCCTGCGGCTCTCCCCACACCTCACGTGAGGAACCAAAACACCACGAAGCAAAAGGCGATAAAGCTGCCCATAATGATACCGTCCCTGCGCTTCCTCGCCGAGATCTTGCCGATCAGGCTGTTCAAGCCCGGCACCTGGCTCGCGGCAAAGGTGATGCGACGGTTGATGTTGGCCAGCGTCTCTCGCTGCAGCGCGAAGCTCTCCCGGGTCGCGTAGGCCTGGCTGAGCACGGTGTCCACCATGGTGTGGCTGTTGTCAACGCGTTGCCGCTCGTCCAGCATGTAGTCGGCCTCGGCGGTTTCCGGGTTGCTCGCCCGGTAGGCGTCGATATCGGAGCGCACGTTGGTGAGCAGGTTGGCCCGGTCGCGTGCTTCCGACAGGTGGGCGCGCAGTCGCGACAGGTCACGGCGGTGCTCGGCCAGCTTTTCGCGGAGAAGGGCCAGGTTATTTTGTTTGAGCGCCGAAGCGCCCATTTCCGAATCCAGCAGCCTCGCCAGCTGGTTGACGACGCCCTCTCTCTTTTGCAGTATTTCCTCCAGCTTCCTCTCCGTTTCGCGCTCCTCGGCGGTCGGCTTGGGCGGTATGTTTGAAACCTGGGAGAATTGGGAATATGGGTGGAAGAGCTTTTCCGTCTGGTCGGAATCCAGTATCGTCAGAATGCCGGTCCATCTCGGGGGGCAGTCCAGACCAGCTGCTGGTCACATACCTGCGACTCCAAGGTGCGGGCTTGCTGCCTGAGCTGAGCCCAGGTCTGGTTGCCGGTAGCCGCCATGATGCTGGCGGGTAGGAGGCGTCTCGGGACCGGCCCAGCTGCTGGTGGTGGCCGGAGGTTGGCGATCGAGCCGGAATGCCCCTTGATGATGTAGTACAGAAGTGGGCTGGGTGGCGGTGATGTTGTGTGGTGCAGTTGAAAGGGTCCAACGATGATGACAAGCCTACCCGGCGACCGGATACGTATTCGTAGGTAGGTAACCTTGCACTTACGTAGGGGGCTTTATCATGAGCGCAGAAGCGACCTCAGCTCATCCAAGCCAAGTCCGCGTCGCAGTCGAACGGGCGTCGGGCGCACGGTTCCGTGGAGATGAATATGTGATTAATGTCCTATGTCTGTTGCGTCCGTCATGGGCAATGCGACTTGGACGTTTGAGCGTGCCATGGACGGAGCACTGTGTCATGTATGGACCTCCTGGGTACATTCTACCGGTACCCATTCCTGCCCAGCCTGGGGAGTGGGTACTAATACTCGCGTGCAGGGCTGGCTGCGTGTGTCGGACTGGAGTTAGGGGACTTGGTTGTAAGAGAGCTGTGACACCCCGCGAAACTCGCGGTCCCATTGGAGGGACCTCCGCTTTTGGCGAGCTCTGCGGCCACTATACGCTATGAATTTCTTGAATTCGTTGTATAATTCCAGAGTAGATAGTTCCCTGTCCTTGGAAGTCCGACAAGCAGGACTAGGTAGAAAGTAGGCGAGCAGGAACGGGAGCTCTATGCTAGGACGGGAGGTTGACACTTTGCATCCAGCGCCCTTACCGTTCCAATGCCTCTAATTGCCACACTAGCCCCGCTCTATGTGGCTGTGCTTCAGTGGCTCAGAGGCGCAGATTTGATAGATCCCTAGGGGAAACTAGTAGCCTCCACTGGGACCAGCAATTGGATAGCAGAACGAACCTGGGGCTGCCAGGAGCGAGGGCAGGCGTACGCACGGGCCACCATTTTTCTCGCACAAGACCAGGGCCGCAAAAAAAAGCCCTCTACCTTGGATTTTCTTTGCCAAATCCAAGGTAGGCAATCCAACCATCGACGAGGCGACCGGCAAATCCTATCGCAGCAACTTCCCACGTCTAATCCCCCAACAAGCCGACGTAGCGATCTGTCAAGATGGTGAGTCTCGCTCTCCCCATCCCGAATCATTGTTTCCATCCGCCGGCATGGATTGGGGCGGTCCCGAACGCGCCCCGTCATGACCCCGAAGAACGGCGACACAATCGACCGACCCGCTCCCCGAATCCCTCGCCCATACCCGCGGTCCCGCGACCCCCATTACGACGCATTACGCCTCGATCTGTGCAAATGAAAACTGGCTAACCAGCGACGTCGTCACCACAGTCCACCGCCAAGGTCAAGGCCGGTCCTCTCTGGGGCAAGAACAAGGACGAGCTGATGAAGCAGCTCGGCGAGCTCAAGACTGAGCTGGGCCAGCTGCGCATCCAGAAGATCGCCTCGTCGGGCTCCAAGCTCAACCGCATGTACGTGCCTCGCCCCGAATACGCAGCCCGGAGGAGACTGTCAAGGTCGCGATGGCCTGGAGGGGGGACCCTTTGCTAACATGGCGCAACCAACAGCCACGATCTCCGCAAGTCCATTGCCCGCGTCCTTACCGTCGTCAACATCAAGCAGCGCAACCAGCTCCGCCTGTTCTACAAGAACAAGACCCACCAGCCCCTCGACCTGCGGCCCAAGGCTACCCGCGCCATCCGCAGACGCCTGTCTCCCGAGGACGCCAAGCGCACTCTTCTGAAGACCAAGAAGCGCACCTCGCACTTCCCCCTGCGCAAGTACGCTGTCAAGGTATGTCAATGACGTTGAATGCCGCGTCTCCTCCGGGGACCTGGGAACTGACATGGCTGCAGGCTTCGGCATAAAGTGCGAATGCTTTGGTGGGGTGGGGAAGGCGTACCTGCGATGCCGGCACAGGCCATGGCTCGCTAGCTGTGAACGATTGATGAGGACGAGTCAGGGTAGACTTACTCTTCGTCAACAAAAAGGGACATTTCTGATCTTTGCATGGCATCACACGGCTTTTCGGTTCAAAAACAACAGGTCATGGTGTTTACGAGGTCACTTCTGAGCAGCCCAGGTGTAGCTGCCAATGAATTGCGCATGCGTTTGCGTTACGAAGGAATAAGCACACCGGTCTTGTCCCTACTCGTCATGTGACTTGCGATGCGGTTGGATGGCGAGGCTCGGCTCGGCGGCAGCCATCCGTTCGACATCGTCATGGCGCTCTCTGGTCTCCCCCACTCTGTTCGGTCGAGGGCTCTGTGGTGCAATGGTTAGGTCTCCGCGGCATGTGATGGGCAGTGTTCCGCTGCTCGGGGCATCCCGCAGCAGCGGGAGAACCTCCGTCACAAATACAGTACACCTGCCCACCCAAAGACAAGTACTCATGGGCACTCGAGAAATTCGATATTCTTTGCCGTACCATGGATACCCAACGAGAGAGGTTAAATTGCCTGTAGGGCAGGAGGTATGCTGATACCTCGTCGCTCGGTAGGCCCTCGCCTGCTTATAGTATGCGATCAGTCCGTTTGTACCTGGATATTGTCCATATCCCTTTTTAAGAGTCAGGAGCGAGTGATACCGTAGATGGATATATGCCGTTCAGTGAAGAGGCACGTGAACGAGCATCTACCTCTTTTCCGCTATTCGCTTATATAGCCGCAAAGGGGCCTTGGCGATTCTAGTGGGTGGCTCTTTGAGCACCAGACCACCAAAACGTATATCACGGAACCCGCAAAACAAGAGAACCGAATGCAGTAGGTTCATCCGGTAGAGATACCGGGGTTCTTCGTCAGCCGCTATGTAACGCACACTTCATATACTTTCCTACCAAATGCAAGTTGCACAGTACGGAACGATGTGAGGGTTATCTCGTCCGCAGCCTCATAACAACTGACAAACTCAGCCCAAGGTCCAAGACAAGGAAACGGAGGACCGGGGAAAGTCCCATCAAGTTCGCACGGTCATAGATTCTCGTAGCGTGGCGCCTTTCTCCGTCTCCTCTGTTTTTTCCTCCGCCTCTCTCTTGTTTCTCGGCCTGGGGGCGGGGTGATGGTCACCGGGGGGATATTCCCATCTTTCTTGGCGCCCTCGCCAGCCGTGCTCCCCACCGGGGTCATGGGTCCCGCGTCTTCTTGGCCCGGCCTCCCTTCGGCTGTTGTTTACGCTCCAGGCGTTTCGTGTGCGTGATGCGGTGGCGCTTCAGCTGGTCGATGCGGACAAATTCCTTCTTGCAGCCCTCAAAGGTGCATTTGAACCGGTTGACGGGCTCGTGAATCTTGCGGTGTTTGGACAGGTTGGACGACTCGGCAAATTGTTTACCGCAGGTCGCGCACTGCAACGGCTTCTCGCCCGTGTGGGTGCGCTTGTGCATCGCTGCGATGCGCTCGTCAGCTTAAAACCGGGCCGCTGAAAGTCCCGGGGCGAAAGGGGGGGGGGGGGGGGGGGGCGGCTACTTAATGCACTCTTCTGCTTGAACTTCTTATTGCAACCTTCGTAGGGGCATTCATAAGGCTCCTCTCCCGAGTGGATGCGTTCATGTTGCTCAAGCGCCTGCTTTGCCGAGAAGCCCAGGGAGCATACCTTACATACAAGTGGCTTGTCTGCGGGCAGTCATGTCAACAGGGGCGGCATCCATCTCTATTGGAATTGAGACTTACACCCGGAGTGCGAGGGGAGGTGGCGGTGGAGCTTATGGCGGGATGCAAAAGTTTGGTCTTTACCCCTAAAACAGCCGTCCCAGAGACAGTTGAATCCCGTCTTGCCGTTGAATTCCGGCGTGTGCCACTCCACAAGGTGGGAGTGGAGCTCCTTAGGGGTACTGAAGGTGCAGTTACAGGGGACTAACTTGTTACCTCCATGGTCGACGAGCCACTGGCATACCAGGAAAGGCTCTGCGTTCTGGGCGTCCGGCTTGAGGGACTCGCTATCCTGGATCATCTCGAAGCCGCCATCGTCGGGGCACAGAGGTGGCGTTTCGGTCGGGGGCGCAGACATGACGGGGTCCCAAGGGTCACAAGAGGGCCCCCGGCGTTGCATGTCGTGTAAGACAGCGATGGCGTTGTGTTCGCCAGGAAGATGACTGCATGGCGGCTGCTGGCTGGGGTGGTGCAGTTCTCCGTGGGGATGTGCTTCCACGCATGGATGATACTGCGTGAACGAGGCATCCAAGTGTGACCAGTGGGCCTCGGCCTGGGGCACATCGCCGTAATGCGCGTCATGAAGAGAACCCCAGAAGCAGTTGTCGTCGTCGCAAGGGGTGCAGTCTTCCTGCTCGCAGTCCTCGGCATCGCAGGGTATCAACTCGCATGGGCCGCAGCAGTCGGCTTCAGAGCACGAGTCCTCACAATCGTCGACCTCGGCGTATCCCTTGTTCAACTCGGGGTGGGAGATGCTGGGCCCGGAGTCCATGGTCAGTGGAGGGTGCATAACGTCGGCCGCGAAGGCCCCTGGGTTCCGAAAGTAGAGGCCGCTCTGGCTCTGGACCGTTGCGCTGGACACCGCACTCGGACATTGTTGCCCAGGGTGAATGGGAGGTGGGGCGAAGAGGCCGGGATTCTGGCATGGCAGTGCCTCGTGCGGTGCGTGAGTTATATACTCGGTTGCGGGCGGCCAGTCGCCCCCCTGGGAAGCCGTGGTATTCCAGGCGAGGCCAGCCACCTCGGGAATGCGCGCCAAGATGTCCAGCTCGAAACCCGCAAGGTCTGACGCGTCGGCGGCTCCGTATGTGCCATCTTGGTCGACGCGTTCCCACTGACTGTTATACATGGCCATAGAGTGGCGTAAGGCTGACGGTGGTTTTCGTGGGGTTCGTCGGCGAAGCTCTAGCCACGGGCGGCCGGGGTCTTATGAGGTACGTCCTAAGTCAGGCGGGCCAGGCTCCCTTTTCCGTGTCCCGTCGAGCCTCAAGAGGCGGGACGAGTAAAACCGGGGGGGGGGGGGGGAGGCGGCGCAGGACGGGATGCAAACGAATTGGGTAGCTCTCCAAGTAAAAGGGCTTCGGAACGGGCCGAGCAAGGGTGGGCGCAGTGCAGTCACAAATACTGGACCGGGTCGAATTATGTATGAAACATGTGGGCGGAAAAAAGACAGACGCTTGGTCCTGTTCTGCGGGAGGACGGTGGCCCGCGATGGTGATCGAAAGAACTCTGGTGCAAAGAACTCTGGTGCAAAGAACGTGGTCCGGCTGTGACGAGAGGGCGCCAATTTTGAGGACCTTGAGGGCCACCTTCTACACAGCAGTATACCAGCGGAGCCGCTATGGATCATACCGAATTCAGGGAATGGATATTGGTGGTTCGGGGAAGCTGTGTTGATTGGGGCGGCGCCGGCTTCAGCGACCGCCCCGGGGCAGAAAAAGAGAGAGCGCGCGAAAAAGACAGAGAGAGAGAGAGAGAGAGAGAGAGAGAGAGAGAGAAAAAGAAATTCCGACTATATTGGTCAAGGTATGCGTGCTACTTGAGGAAACAGGCACACAATTGCCCAAGGGTAGACTCGCGAAATTAGACTCGCAAAAGTAGACTCGCAAGAAGAGAACCGTTCCATCTGCTTATTAGGTTTTGGGGGCCGTAATGGGCGAGGGAGCCTATCTGTCAGGTTCCAGCCTGGTTTTTCTTTTCTTCCAGGGCTCTCTGTCATCATGCCAAGCCGCCATCAGTGTCCTCAAGTCAAGACCACCAGCGCTAGAGCGGATTCGGACCTTGCCTACGCTCAATGGGAAGCCGCAGTTGCAACCACGTACCTTTACCCAACGCCTATGTTGAGGTGCTTGGGGATGGGCGCTATCAGTAAATATGTTTTGAATATGCTGGCCACGCGTGACGCCTTCTTGCGTTACCTACCTTTCCATATTATTCAAGGTGAACGAAGACCCACGTACACGTACGTTGGCGGCTTCCTTGCTCTTGTGGGCAACACAGGTGAGGTATAGATTTCAAGTGTTAAAACCCTGGTACAACACGCCTTGAGTGATATCCACGACGGGGTGCTGGAATTGGTAAAGCTATGCCGAGGCTTCCTTTCTATGTGTTACTCAATTTTCGCCACATAATATTGGAGAGCGTGTGGAAGGGCGCACGAGAGAACGCACGAGAGAACGCACGAGAGAACGCACGAGAGAACGCACGAGAGAACGCACGAGAGAACGCACGAGACGGGTGATTTCATATACCGGAGCGTAGTTTTAAGCTTAAAGAATATTTCAAAAACAAAGCAAGATTTGATACACCTGCTAATACGTTATATAATTAAGTAATCAACTTAATTATCATGCGCTTTTCATACGGATTTTATATATTTTAAGTCGGGTGTGTATATATATGCCTACTTCTAGTGGTAGGCGAACTCGCTAACACTCAAGCAACGGTGCAAAGGGAGGCTAGCAGGTGGGAAATAAACTGGCGATAGAAGCGGACACGAGATAAAAACGTATGACCATCGTGAAGCGTGTATCTAGGGTTTTAGGGCACATATACATATATACTGTTTTGGGGAGGAACGTAATTGATAGGGTATGTACAGAAGAAGGTTATGTATGTTGGGCCTCGGCCCGCCGATACCCTTGAGCCCCCTGGTAGAGATTTGATGGATTCACCTTAGCAACTAAAAAGGCAGACCATGGCATCCTAGGGACTCATGCAAATGTTCGGGGAAGCGCGGGCGCTCGGCGTTCTCTCCGTTATGCCTCGAAAGACCGCGTGGCGCGTTTGAGGCTGCTTTTCTTGGAGAAGACTTTGACCGAGTTGATGCTCCAGTAGGCACCCTTGAACTCGCCCGGGTTCGACGCCACGTACTCCTCGCACGTCGTCGCCAACTTGCTGCAGACGGGGTCCTCGCTGAAGACCTTGCCGGCCCACTCGCCGCAGAAGGCGGTGTTGAAGACGATCTGATGGTTCGCGAAGCGCTGGTCAATGTTGCACCCCGAGCCGGAGAACTCTACCTGGGCCGCTGGCCAGGACGCTGTGTTCGGGCTGTCGCTGTCGATATCCTCGGGGATGGGTCCGGTCCGGGGGAAGAAGAAGATCTTGATGGAGTCGCTCTGCCACTCCATGGCGTAGATGCCTCCCCCTATGGCATTGAAGCCAGCCCCGTAGGTCTTCGTGTCCTTGGTCTCCTGGCCACACCCCTGGCTTCCCTTACAGTTTCCTTGCCGGAAAGAGCATCCCTCGCTCGTGTGTAGCGTGCTGGTGACCGTCTCGGCGGCGTTGACTCCCTCAATGATGTCGATTTCGCCAGACGAGGGCCAGTTCGGACCAACCGTCCAGAACGCAGGCCACACTCCGCATTTATTCTCGGGCATATGAGCGATGTCCGCCACAAAGAGACCCTTGGTGAAGCTTTTCTTCGATGTCACTCGCACGGAACCACGGCCCGGTTTTACGGGGTCTACCGTCTGGTGGTCCACGCCGAGATAAATGGCGCCGTTTGCGAATCCGGCAAGGGACTTGGCGTTCGCATCGATGGCTGTCTGGTATTTGACAAACCCGCGAGTAGGATCCGCCTCGGCGAAGAAATCGAACCCCGAAAAGAAGTTGCTCGAATTCCAGTTGTCTTGAAGGAAATATGAACCCGAAGCTGTGCTGGGGTAGCTTTCAGCGCAGCTGACCGAGGCCCACAGGGTTGAAAGCACGGCGGCTAGATGAAGCCACGAGGAAGAAACGGCCATCTTGGCTACCGATACAGTGATCTCGTTCAAACTGAAGGAGGCAGAGACGGTGACGTTGTCGCGTGTGGTGAGGATTGCCGGCAGTGGTTTCTGGTCGTTTCGTTCGTCCCGAGTAGAAAGATAGGTATGAAGGTGCACCAGGCAACTTGGTTGAAGTCTCTGAGGTACCAAGACGGCGAGTGTGTCTTTCTCGGCGCCTGCGAGACTATGAAACGAATGGCAAAAACGGATGCAGGGGCTTGGACGCCGCAAATGAACCAGTAAGGATTTGGTAGTCTGGTTTATACTGGACAATGAACGGGACCGAGGGAGGGCACAATGGGAGTGGCGACGGAAAGAAGGAATCGAGACTAGAACGTATATACCAAAGAGCCAAGAGAACGAAACCCTACCGTGCTAACACGTAAGAACACATCCGGGGGTATGAGTAGAGATCAGAGGGACGAGGGTGAAAGTTGGACGGCGGCTGGTCCTCAATAAGAAGCATCGTTTCCAAAACCCCGGGTTTCCCACCGCGGCCGGGGATGTAGGAGTCAGCCAACTTGCCCTCAACATCGACCCACTGCCAGAGGTTAGCCACCTTGGGTACACGCTCAGATTCGGATGGTCTGTAGGTAGCAGGGCGGCTGATGCTACGCCAAGCCGGGGGGGGGCCACGCGCTGGCATCCCATGAGAGATGGCCGCGCTTGTCACACGGGGCCACGGGGAAAGGACCAGACGGAGGGCCCGAGCGATGGCGAAGAACGGCTGGTGTCCCGTCCCCGGCGCACACATACTGCACGAGCGTGGGAAGAGAGTGGCATTGCTGCTACCACAGGGTATATCCGCCGTTGTGGATAACTACATGTATCCACCACCGGGAAGGCAGTGTTGCCGCGCGAAGTGGGTGAAGCTGGCGAGCGATACTGGGCGCGCCAGGACCGGGCGGGCGGGCGGTCAGGGTCCATAGGGCTCAAGATGAGACGGCAATTTTCGCCCGAGAGGCATCCGGTTGGCGATCAGGTCCTCATCGAGCTATTGCCCAGGGGCCTGGCTACCAGCCGCGGGCGCCAGCCAAGCTTTTCCAGTCATGGATCGATGCCCTCGAAACAATCAGAGTCGATCTACAAACATGCTGCCAGCCAATCATGACCATGTGGTGACTCTAAATCGAGACAGGTCATTGGCGCTTTGCTGGCTACCACTGCTGAGGGGTTGTTTGGGCGCTACCAGATTTGGAAATATGATTGGTGGTCGGCAACGGTCCCCTTGCGAAACATGCCAGCGACCGAAACATTAGCACAAGAGCCGCCACCATCCATCCATATCGGAGCGGGACTGGCTGGGAACGGACATGGCACGCGAGAAACGGATGGATGGCCGACAAGTTGCGGTTCGATTGCAATGCACGCATGTCATGGGCAATCTTGAAGTTTCTTCAATGTCACGCCTTGGCGCGCCGGAGCACCGAGGCGGAATGGATCGGGTCAGGTTTGGGGACGCAAGGGGACGATAGAATGAGATAGATCCATTGCTGCCGTAACCGCCCGCCTTGGTCCATCTCCGGGCTAGTGGGGCAAATAGTGAGCGTTAACAATTATCCATCCATCCACCCGGACAGGCGAGGGAACACCGACCGAGTGTTAACCAGTACATACCTACATATGTATACCAAGGTACACACATACCTACCTACATACTTTGCTCTGTATTTTCGGGCGTCAGTCTCGGTTCGAGTCAAGTCAGCCCTTTCCGCGACGGTCACACCGGGCTAAAGGCGGACATGTCGGCACTTGACAGCCACCATAGGGTAGTAGAACGCGGCATGGACCCCCTCTTTCACTGTATCATGGTCGACTCCCACATGCAGCCACACATGCATGAATGATGTGCAGAGGCGTGGGAGGGGCGTGAGGGGACCGATGCCGATGCCGCTACTGGCGCCTTCAACAGATGAAACTGCATCTCTCGTCAGCAAAGATTACCTAGCACTCAAGTAAGGTTATCTCGTTGTACCCAGGTTACTCAGTTGCCGTATTTAGGTGCTTATTTTAGCCAGGACTGATCGAATAAGTACACAATTGTATCCCTCGCCCCGTGTCCCGGCTCGCTAGTGTTGTACTGATCTACCTAACCAAACAAAACGATGACAAGCGAGCCAACGGGTCCATGACGATGGGGGCTGGACAAGTACTTGGCATATCTCGTGGCCCAAAATTAGGGAGGCACATTTCCCGCTAGTAGGTCCATCGAGGAAGTGCGAATCCAGCATGTAGCAACAGACTGGTCTACCGTCTAGGTGCCGTAGGGCTGCACGCGGCTCAAGCCGGATCGTCGGTTCTAATGCGACCGCATTTACCACCAAATACTTACTACTTGACTGTGTGGCACAGATCAGAGACCCGAGTATTGAGTTTGTCAACGCCGCAGCTCTCCCGGCTCAAGGCCGTCAGTATGTGTCCTGATAGGGAACCAGAAATCAGTATCGGGCTCCCAGCTTGCGAGATGGACCGATTCCGACCGCGACGCAACATGACTTTCCAGGACCGTGGCCGATTAAACATATCACTGCGCGGCCTGTGTTGCCTTTCAAGCTGCTGGCCTTGGCCGGCATTTGTCAATGGCCCACAGCCTTACGCCAGTTTGGCTCGGGGATCATCTTCATTCTTTAAGTGAGGGCTATGATTGAACCTCTTATAGCCCCATAGCTTCTATCTATCCGCACGCCGCATGCCTTCCCCTTGGGCGAAGACAAACGCAAAGAACTAGGTGTCCAAATAACCCGGAGAGTCTGGCTTTTTCAATTCCCGTTCATTTCCCTCCAACCATCGACCGTCCAAACAGGTATCTGGGCGCAAGCTCACATCCAAGTCATGGTATTTTATTTCTACCAGGTTTCTCTTTCCGTCGAATGAGTTGGCCTGAGGCTTGCCGGCTGAACGTCTGAGGGGACATTCTAATCCGTCTTTGCACATGCTACGGAGCAACCCAAGTCTCCACCTGAATGGTCACCCGAAGGTGCGTTCGGAACGGGCTGGGCCTGTCAGTACTTTATATAGATCTTTGGTGATTGGGCCGGGTACCGTGTCTTACAACCGAGCATGGCTCCAAGGGTTTGCAGACGCGGCGATGGAGCCGCCACTCGCTTGCCGGGCAGGCCTCGTTGTAGTACCTTATGCGATTGTCTGTTAATCACCTCACTGACTGCTGGGAAGGGCGTATGCATCTTTGCATTGGCATCAACTCTGACGCCTCCGGCCCTAGCATCGTTTGGAGCGACTCTTGAGTAGATCATCGCTTCTCCACCGGAGAAGCAGGTACTTACCGAGTCACTATGCACCGACTGCAGCGGAGTAGTTCGTTTTCGCCCAGACTACAGGCCAAGCGTTTTTTGCTGTACGTATGAGAGAATGGGTTGGCATCAGCGGAGTGACTTTCATTACTGCCCAGTGGTCAGCGTTCACCCACGGCCGGTAAGGTACCGACCAGTGCGTGTTCGCCTTTACATTTACCCAAGGCAACTAAACCAAAATTCATCCCCGTTGTCGTACTCGGCTTGCCCGTCGCTCTCGATCCTAAGGTGTCATCGAGACACCTGCTGCACAGGACCCATCGTGTGCTGTCGTTCTTATTCTCGTCGAGTGCGGTAACAATCTGAAGCTGGTTGAAAATGTGGCGCAGGCAAGGCCTCAGAACACGCATCATTCTCATGGATTCGTCGCTGGTCCTGGCACCCAGCTGCATAGCAAGGACGCCGAGGATCATGGGCATTCTCTCCCGAGTGCGGTATCTGGAAGAAGGCTTGAAGGCCGGGGCGAGCCGCATCTCAAATTTGCCGGCAGGAAAGCCGTCATTGTGGAGCTTGTTAACAATCTCTTCTCGCTACTCATCGGAACAGCACATGAGATCGCAGCCGAGCATGTCGTCCAACTCGGTGGCGATGTTGTGGTCATCATCGGACTGCAGGAGCCCTCTGCCCCAGCGTTCCATGATGACGGTTCTTCAAGTTCTTCATGTACAGACGCGTTTGGTGGTACGCGCAGAGGAAATGGAACGAGTCAGATGTAGGTTGTTCTGCTGCGGATACTCGATTGCCGAGGGGGATAAGCCGATTAGGAGCTGTGAATCCCGGATGATCACTTGGCGAAGTGGAACAGCATTCTTCACCTCCAATGGAGAGGTAGATACTCCTTGAGCAAAGTATATAGTCCAGGCAGCGTCGGCGCCAAACGACAAGGAGGCCCCTAACAACGCTTCTTCTCATGAATTTACCCGGCATGCTGGCAAGGACCCGGGAATGTTTCCCTGGAAACATGAGAACAATGTCGGTGAGCCAATGGTGCTGCGTCGAATCTGATAAACGGTCTGCTGCATAGTATTGCTAGATATATCGTGATACCAGTGAAACACACGGGTTACCAACTAATATCAGCTCCAAAGCAGGTGCTGGTACCTGCTCAGAGAATGCCCAGTAATTGACCATGTGGTGATATGGATGGGAGCAGCAGTTTGAGAGGAGCTACTGCCACTCGTGGTCTTGATATCGTTACACCAAAGTATGATGCAACGTCCGTTATGGACAGATCCGAGGCCCGATACGAATACGTCGGGTCTAGTAAATCTGCCGTTTTGTAACCAGGGCTTTCTGGGTTAAAAAAAAACCTAGTTGCCAAAACCATCCCGCTTCCTAACGGCCAACGAGGCCGGGCACCGTGTACATGGTTGTTCCAGATCTACCAGGTAGGCGGACAGCACCCAGGGCACGGGCTTTGGCAAGGTGAGCTGTCCCGACGAAGGAGACTAGCAACAGTCAACTGACTTTTCCTGGGAGCCGAGACCGACGCTGCTATGCACAGCGCACCGGCCAGCGCAGCAATCGGTACCGGGATGCGGCCTGGGAGCATTGCTCTGCGAAGCGTTAGGGTAGGTAGGTCGTGGTATGGCTTTGGAAGACGATGCTCTCCTCCCGTCCCCGGGCCGTGGCTGGCAGGCTGGAGATGGATGGCGCAAGTGGTATCCATTACTGGGCTGTAGAGGGGCGGACCAGCGGACGGGGTACTCGGCATCCACCACCCATGCAGAAGCAGAACCCCCACGTCCAATCAGTAGTGAGATCCCTTTTGAGGTGGATGAGGAACAGTCGCATATCGTGAGGATCCATGAAATACCCCCAAGCTTTGAGGAGGAGGCAGGGATCCTTTATTATTTTTTCTACTCTCGTCTTCTCTGTCTCTCCCACCCCCTCAAATGCTTCTTCATTGATGGAGAGCGGGGTACTGCTAACATGTACTCCGTATCACCGGTCAGTCTTGGCGACAAGCGCGCTGAACGCATTAGATGAGGGCAGAGAAATTGCCGTAGCTGGCAAAGAGCATTTATGTCCAGGTTGACAGTCAAGCAGCAGCCGAGAGCGCCGACACCGATTTACTGATAAGAGTGGATTGACCGCCACGGCAGGTCGATGACTTGGCAAGCCCATGTCCAAATTACAGGGCTCCCATAGTTTCCCATGTCCGTCTGCAGAGGTGTTGTAGGGGCCGCCTGAGCATGTTGGGGGCGAATCACGGGTCCGTCGTATTATGTACCCTACCTGCAGCTGGGGACAGGCTGTAGGGAGGACAGGTGGTACGGAGAAGCTTCGTCTGCGCAGGATCTTGCATACCTCATCTTTGCTCTCCAAGATAAACCCTACCCCGAGACTGCCAACCAGATACTTGGCGCATACCTAGGTGGGTAATGTATATATACTTGTGTCTGGTCGCCCGGCGCGGTATCTTAGAGGTTTGCTTGCTACCTTACGTACCCGTGTATCCCGGCACCCGCATGACAACGGGGCAGATTGAACTTTTGCATAGAGAACAACGCACCACCTTGCCGTCGTCGCCCGCGAAGAGAGATAGAGAGAGTTCTAGAGAAAGACATATCTCCCTGGATGATGTAGCTTCCCACACCTGCATGCGTCCCATTCCATCCCATTCACAGGTTCGGGCACCCTTCTGTGAGGCCCGCGTGTCTCGGCGCAAACCATCTGCACCCGTGGCAGCCCAGGACGGTTCAAATCAAAGGGATCCCCCCCATTCTCAGGGCTACATTGCCTACATAAGTAGCCACCACGTTTGGCTCGGTGGATTTCACGTCCGATAACCCCCTGCCCAGAAGCGGTCGTCGGCCCCCCACCCGTCTTGCCCTGACACGGAAAGTAACCAGCGTTCTGGGCCCGCCCGACACTAACTGGAACGCGACCTCTGTCCTCGTCCACATACCCACCATTGGAAAAGGCTAGGTCCCTAGTCCCGTACCACGACGTGCAACAAACCCAGCGTCCGTCCACTCCCACCTGCTCGCCTTATAATATTGTCGTCCCCTGGCCGGTCCGGCTATCTCCCTAACGAAACCCAGATCGCACTCGTCGTTCGTTCTCCAGCAACCGACACGATACTGCCGTCGATGCCGTCACAGCGCAGCGGCGTGTGAGACATCCGTTGGGCCTCTGCCGCATCCGTTTCCGCACAAGGGCGGCTGAGCCACCTTGCATTGCAGCTCCGCGGCCATTGGCCTCGCTGGCGTCCCTGGCTCGTACCAGCAAGCCTCGAACCGGCCTCGCGCGACCCTTTCCCGAGCTGTACCCTCTAACACCTTAAAGCTGGCTTCACCAAACCCGGGTGAGGCGTCGGGTTCGACCGCCTTCACTTCGACCCCCGCGCAGTCTCACCACCGACGCCGCTCCTCCGTCTCCAACGCACCGCCTCCGTCGGTGGGCTATCGTAACCGGCCGCAGAACCTTCAGTCCTCGTCCGGCCACCTGCAGCCGTCGGCCCTGAGCCCCATCCCTGGTATGTTGCCCGCCCCTACACTAGGGCGCACGCGCGCGCGCGCACGGCAGACCCCGTTGCTGACACCTTGCTTTTCCCAACTGCCCAGGCACGCCCAACACGGCCATGTCGCTGAGTCGCAGCCCCTCTCCTGTCCCCGGCGGCGGCTGGTCGTCCCCAGGCCTCAACACCAACGGCAGCGGCAGGGCGAGCCCGGCCCAGCCGTCCTTCTCCGGCACCAACGGTGATAAGGTGACCTGGGAGTCCGCCAGACTCAAGACCCGGGGTGTTGCGGGCTACCCTTCGTTCTCGACCCAGAACTCGGGCTTCCTGACCCGCCACATGCGGCGCATATCACAAAGCCTGCCGACTTTCCAGACCGGCCCGGACCGGTACGCCGAGAAAGAGAAGCCGGGGCGCGCCAGATGGAACGTGCCGCTTCCGGGAAGGCTACGTGGCATCATGGCGCGCATGGGCAGGAAATGGAAGATCCGCATGCTGCTCGCCGCCATCCTTCTCCTGTGTTATACCATTTTCTGGGTTACCCGTAGGTCTTGCCTGCCCTCCACGCTGCTGGGGTCCTCTCGACTGACTTAACCTTACAGCCCTGTGGTACTACTGGAGACGCACGACCTGGCTGGGTGGCGGTCAAAAATATGTCATCATCCTCGCCGCCAACATCGGGGGCGGCGTCATGGAATGGAAAGGCGCGCGCGAATGGGCGATCGAACGAGATAGTGTCAGGAACAAGCGTAGGTATGCCGCGCGATGGGGCTACGATCTCGAGATTGTCGACATGAGCACCAAGAAGCGTTACGCCCACGAATGGCGCGAGAGTTGGGAGAAGGTGGACAGCATTCGCAATACTTTCAGAAAATACCCCAAGGCTGAGTGGTGAGTCTTTCAACGCCACTGTGAGGGCCGGGTCGGCAGGCTAACTGGTATAGGGTCTGGTGGCTTGATCTTAACACCTTCGTTATGGAACCGTCGTACTCCCTGCAGGATCACATATTTAACCACATCGAGCGGGAAGTCTACCGCGACATCAACGAGTACAATCCCCTCAACATCACGCACCCCATCAAGGCCAACTACCTCGATGCCGAGTCGCAGAACGTGCAAGGCGACGGCAATGCCGCCTCGATCAACCTCATGCTGCCGCAGGATTGTTCTGGTTTCAACTTGGGCTCCTTTTTCGTCCGCCGCAGCGAATGGACTGACCGGCTGCTCGACATCTGGTGGGACCCTGTGTCGTACGAGCAGAAGCACATGGAGTGGGAGCACAAGGAGCAGGACGCCCTGGAGCAGCTGTACACGACGCAGCCGTGGATCCGCAAGCACACGGCCTTTCTCCCGCAGAGGAAGATCAACAGCTTTCCCACCGGGGCGTGCTCCGACAACGGTAACGATACACGCATCCATTACGACTCCAAGGATCGTGACTTTGTTGTCAACATGGCCGGCTGTGAATGGGGCCGGGATTGCTGGGGAGAAATGTACAACTTTCGCGAGCTCAGTTACTACCTCAACCGGAACCCCTGGGAGCGCTTCAAGGAGGATTTGGTTGCCGTCATATGGTTCAAGCTTACGGGACAAAAAGTCAAGCTGTAAGACAGGCCCCCGAATGGACTGGACGAACCACTGGCGGCGGAAATGGTCTGCTGCTTCATCCTGTGGAAGGCCGCACTCCTGGGCTGGGTTTCCCCTTCGTCCTACCCTCTTCTCTCTTCATTCCATGCAGCATGGGTCATACCAAGGCTGCGTTGCATTATACCCCTTTCGCAGCTTCAGACAGGATACTTTTGCGCGTCGTGTCTCGGAGCGTATCCTCGTCCATTACATAGGGTTGGGGCCTGCCGAAGCCAGCAGCTACGGAGAGTCCGGCGGGAGGTATTACCGCCTCACGAAGGACGGTCGGCATAGGTTATCAGCGTGCATGCTCTAGTATGTACCGCCTCTTCGTGATTGATAGAAAGGCTCCCCTTGATAATGACAAGAACATGATGCCTCTCGAGTTAGCACCGGCAGCATTGATGAACAGGTGGTCGTACTGTAGCATCCGAATCGCCGAGCCAATGAGTACCCGCCGTACGAACCTGTTAGCGCTACACCTCCTTTTCCGTGGACCACGTCTCCCAGTCCCGTCTGGCCTGCTTCGGGTGCTACATCTTATCTTGGTTGGGGGCGCGCACACCTAGTCCCCCCCTTTTTCGCAACCAGTCACCACTCCGCCTACGGCGAGTGACAATCCATATAAGACGCTTGTAAAATGGAACGTACGTCTGCCCAACGTAGACACGTACTTTAAATAAGTAGATACTAAGTACGTACCTACCAAGTAATCACCCGTCGGAACCCGCCCGGCAACATCCATCTCTGACCGGTGCAAAAAGGCAGGCTGGACTTTTCCGTCCACCCGCATGCACTTGCCAAGCACGGTCCGTTCTAGCGCATGATGCATGCCAAACTTCTAACTAGGTAGCAGCAAAAATTTGAGGGGATCCGAGTATATGTATCTGCAGACAACTACACTCCTGTTTCCCGGCTTTGAATTACCTAAGGCCCCCCTACCTCCTATGTATGCGTCTTGATGAGGTTGGGAGCGGTAAGTACTAGTCGAGTCGAAGCTGGTTTAGCCGACCTGTGGGCTTCCAGGTATATCCTTCTCACAGCAGGCCACAGAGAAAAGAAAAAGTGGCAACGGCCCAATCAGGACTCGATGTGGGCTGGAAAAAGCATGGCCAGGAAGGTTGGGAATCCGACGCGGCAAAACGCCTTTTTGCGGACAACGTCAAGACGGAGCCGAAGGTAAGCTGGCAAGTGGCATCGTGGGGAAGACAAGTAGAGCAAAACCTTGCAAATAAGAAAAGCCGACGGCGAAAGGCAATGTGGAGAGTCGTACGGGCACTACGGGATAGGAGCGAGCGTTCAAGAGACAGGCGAGACAGTTCGACAGGACAGTGGGTGATGGGAGAAAGTGAGCATCATCTAATTCGGCGTCCATCGTATCAGAACGGCAGAGGCATGCAGGCCAACCCACTTGATCAAGGGTTGGACACGGATGGTCGTCGCGCGATTCGCCCGAGCGAGGGCCGGAGTAGCACAAGGGTCGCTACGTGTCAGTCCGTCGACTGCATTGCGAGGAGGGCGAGGAGGGTCCCTCGGCCCCGCCTTCGTCAGATTCGGGTAGTGGTTGACAGAGCTAGTGTGACATGGAGGGGAGGCAATCTGGCGTAGAGGTCGGTGAGTTCCAGAAAAAACGGCGCACTTCCATCCCCGAGACTGTCAACTGGAAGGGTTGCGACCCATGGTAGGTAGGGCCTTGGCTCGAGTATATGGCGGTGGAAAGGGCTCTCGAATCGACGGTCGGGGGCCCACTGCCTACGGGTGTAAATGGAATGGGTAGAAGTCATATAGGCCGCTGAAGAATTGACTTGCCACGGAAGAAGAGGATGCGACAAGGGCCGTCTATGCCGTGGAAATGGACATAAGAAGCGACAAGCTACGACCTACTGAGTAAACGATTGACCCGCATACGGGACAGGAGCAGATGAAAAACCAAGGTACGAGGCACGCATGAATATGGTAGTATAAAGTATTACTTCAAGTGGGAGAGATTGTTTGGACACCGCCTCGGTAGCAAGCATAAAAGATTCTGCCACGAGTGTAATCGGCGCGGCCTTCAGAGTAAGCAACACCAGCTGCATAGGGCCGGGGAAAAGTGCATACTGGCGGCCATACGTGCGCGAATCTATCGGAATGCCACATATACGCCTCGTCTCTGGGGGGGCCGGCGTGGGACAGGGAACGAGCTGAACCGCCGGGACTAACATGGGGGAGACGGGCGGCCCCCAGCCACCTCACGCACTCACTCTCACTTGGGCAAGGTGGGTGTGCATACAACAAACTAATACTTGGCCGGCGGCCTGCCTGCTTCTGACCTACATACATCGGACACACTCGCATGAGCGGACTAGCTGCTTGCTTGCTTTGCCTTGCACAGTTGTGATCCGTACTTTCCACTGCTCGGTATCTATCCATCCGTGCCATAGCCGCCGTCGCCACTCCTTCAAGTTCCTCCCTCCACCATAAAACCCTCGTAAGTACATCTTAGTTGGAGGGAGGTGGAGCTTGCTTTGACATCGAACCTCCAGGACGGCTGTATCCGCACCCAGGCCCAGCACCCGAACAAAACAATTTAATACATCTACGTCTGCTACCTACCTGCGACCCCTACAGGATTAGGTTTTGCTCCGCGAGCTTGACTCAATAGCCCATCGCCAACCATTACGACAACGACGCCGACGGCCCAACACTACCCCGACAGCGCCGCGGATGGACGGAAACTAGAAGCGCGCGCGCCCCAGCTCCCAAGATGATGACGCGCGAGCATCATCGCCGGCGCAGCCCCGCGAGCGAGCGGCGGCGGCGCAGGTCGCGGCGCGACTCCCGAGAGCATCTGCAAAACCATCAGATGCCCGTGCCGGCGCCCTACGACGCCCCCGGCGAATCCGCCGCCCTCGTGCTGTCGCGCAAGATCTCGACCTCCGAATCCGAAGGCTCCTCCACCGCCTCGTCCTTGGTCAACATCTCTCGCGAAAACCCTCTCAAGGCCGGCCTGCGCTCCTTCTTCTCTTCCACCTCCGAGCGGCCCCGTCACAAGGTGCACAAGAAGCGGACTCGCCGTCTATTCGGCTTCGGCAACTCGTCCTCTTCCTCGGTCGGCTCCGACCTGGCCTACGGCAAAGGCTACATCAACCGCCGGAGCCGCGAACTCACTCCCCCCGGCCGCCACGACCACCCCAGGCGCGCAATTGAAGCCGCGCCGTCCCCTCCTCAGCGTGACCAGACGGATGAGGAAATCCTAGCGCTCGGCAAGCAGTTTGCCGATCTCGCGAGACTACAGAAAAAGGAGGATGCCAGGGCGGCGGGTCGACATCGATCTGCTGCACTTCTAGGCGTCGCCGCAGTTGCAAGCCAATTCCACCGGAGAAGGTCTGGTGCGAGTTCCAGGCCCAGCCAGAGATCTTCGGGCGATGATGACGACTCAGAATGGGAGTCTGCCTCCGAAGACGAATCGTCCAGTGAAGATGACGGTCTCGTCTATGGCCACGCCCCGCCCCTGCCCGGCTCGCCCAGCTATCGCTCCGAGTCCTCCTTTTCTGCAGGGTCGAGCGGCTCCGACCGTCCGGATTTCTCACCCGAGATGGAACGGCCACTAACCCGCAAGCCTTCGCTTGTCGACCCTCGGTTGTTCGGGCCTTACAACTCCTTGCGCGGTATTGTTCGAACCCCTTGTGGCTTTGATGAGGTGGACCGGAGAACCGTGGAAGGCCCCCGGGATGATTCCGCCGACCCTATGGAGAACGGCTCCTACGAGGATACGCCGTTGCAGCAGGTTTACCCCGTGCCCACTTCCGACCCGACGCGGTTTGACGTGGGCCGAGGGTCGATAGTGTCTGCCGCGCATGAGGCCTCGTCGCGCTCCCGCCCGTCGCCCATTCCCATTCAACAGCCGAAGCCAATCGTCCCGGTCTCCAGCAAACTCTACAATGCGACTGATCATGAGGCTGGAGAGAGTCGGAGCTCCATGGGAAGATCGTTCGCAGGGGCAGCAGCAGCTGCAGGTCTCGCCAGTGCCGCCCTTGCGGGAGCCCGGTCCTCTGACGGTAGAGACGACGGCGAGAGGCCCGCCCGGGACGAACGTCGTGGAAGCGAACGCGGGGAAAAGTACCAAGCAAGGCCACTGGACGCCAAGGAGAAGAAGGATAGAGACGAGAAACCTCGGAGCCGTGACAATTACCGCGAGGACCGGCATAGGAAGCGTCGCGAGAGAAAAGATGCTGAATCTTCCCTGCCGGCCAGCAGTGAAACAAAGGGTGACGCACCGGTCCGGCCGGATGACCGCGATAAGCGGCGACGCGACGAGTATCGTAACGATGACCCTTCCCGATCCGCCAACCCGGAGCGTGACGAGCCCCCGCGCGCCGAGGACCAACGACGAGAGCCCGAGAGCACCCGCAAAGACGACCGGAAAGACGTGCCCTTTGCAGCGGAGCGCGCCGAGGAGGCGAACCGCGAGCGAAAGAGCGCCGGCCGAGGTTTCAGATATGACATGAGTCAATACCGACGGGTGGAGGACCCCAACCGCCCTTCTTCACAAGGCCCAATTGACCCTTTCCAATTCCAGGTGCCCGACGATGCCTTCCCGACGCCGAAAAACGCCACGCCACAACGCCCATTGACTCCCAATGTGGTGACCGTGGAGAGGGAGCCGAACTTTGCAGGTTTGGAGCTAACTGAAGCAGACAACAAACCTCCGCCACGAATGAGTCGCCGTGACTCCTACGAGTACGACCTCGACCGCACGCAGCGCACACGCGAGCAATCGAAGCAGTCCAGTGCCCCGCTTGCCATTGCCGCCGCCACCGACAACCACCGCGGTCGCAGTAGCAGCCGAGGGGGGGATTTATCATCACGGAATCGCTCGCCACGTACATCTCATCCCCGCGACACGGTCCAAGAGGAGGCTGATCGCCACTACCGAGAGCAGCGCATGGCCCAGAGGACTAACGAGGGGCGTTCAAGCGACTCCACTTCAGAGCGGTCCGTGATCGATAAGTGGAAGGACGACCCGGCGCCCCAGTCCCCACAAGCCATTGAAATTGTCGCTCCTCCCGACGCGGAAGAGAGAACCGAAGTGAAGAACCCCTATGACAAACCAAACGCCGATGTCCGGATTGACAACATTCTGAGTCCGACGGAGTTGGCAGTGTACCAGGCCTCCGACCGCCGTGGGGAACACCCCCTCTTGGTGCGAGACCCGTCGGCCGAACGTGCGCGTCCCACGTTAAATCTGGTGCAACCAACCCCTGTACCCTCACCGCTTCCGGAGAAGCAGGAGCCCGCAGCACCAAGCACTCGGGAACCCAAGGAGCTGCCCCCTGTCGACGTTGCGGCTGCGCAATCTGCTCCAGACGTGGTGAATGAGCCTCGAGGCGACGTCACCACCACTCCCGGCACGCCGTCCTCCAAAGCCGTGAGCTGGGGCGAGAACAAGACGAAGCGTTATGTCGCCGAGAGCCCAGTGAGAACAAGAGACGCCGAGCCTTCTTCGAGCGCCCCCGTCGTTGTATCAGCCGAGACACCGAAGGCGCGGCCTGGGAAAAAGAACAAGAAGAGCAGGTCGAATGCTTGGGAATTCATCACGTCTGCTATTGGTGGTGGGTCCAGCGCTATTGGTGCTGCCCCGAGCGCCTCAGTCCCCACCGGCGAACCAGAGGAACCCCAGCCGAGAGCCACTCTCCGAAGCGAGCCCAGCTCTGCATTCTCTTTCGAGGACCTTGGCGAGGAACCCCCAGTCGTGGGCCCGAAGCCCGCCCGGTCCAGAGACCAGAATACGCCTGGCTCTTTTCCTGAGGATCTCGACTTCGCCGCAACAATAGCTGCGGGGCTCGAGGATAGTGGATTCAACCCTGATATTGTTTTTAAGGATGCCACCTACCACAAGCGCAACTCGCCTCCCGGTTCTAATGAGCCCGGTAATTACCAAGCCCCTTTTGTCGAGACAATACCCGATGTTGGTACCGGCAGCCAGCCGGAGGCTGCAAGGGGAACAACCCAGGAACATGGCTATGTGATTGGCGAGCTCCCCGCCGCGCCAGCGGAGGAGAAGGCCACCCATGCAAGCAGTTCCCATGCCTATCCCTCGCAGGCTAATCCGGAGACACGGGAGACGGGGAAGCCGGCCGACAGCCAGAATTTCGATAGGTCGGAAATTATTGTCGTCGAGGATGAGGCTGACGGCCTCCCCCCGGCCACCGTTGGTGACAAAGGCTACCGTCCAGCAACCAAGTCAAGCAAGAGCGAACAGAAGCAGAAGGACGTTACCGCCGAGTCCAGTCCGCTACAAAACGACAGCAGTGTAGGATCAGCTTCGGCCAAGGATGACAAGCGTACCGACACGAACACGGCCGATGAACCAGACAACGCTTCCCAAAGACCACAGCCAACGGAGTCGAGACCCGTTGCCACCCAAGGCGAAATAAAATCAGCCGAAACTGAATCGCGTAGTGCAAGAGTTTCAGCGCCCGTTGACGACTTCCAGAGCTCCCCACAAGCCAAGAACGCCCCCGTTGACGACGAGTGGAGCAATCCTCGGAAAGCCATGAAGAATCCCAGCCGGTACTCGGATACCCCCATCGTACCATCCCGCTCGGTATCGCCTCAAAAGCAATTCCTCGGGAGCACAGGGGGAACAGCGGACCAGAACCTTCCCAAACCCGGCGAAGAATCGAGCAAGCCCAGGGAGTCCGTGGAACAACCCAAGGAGCCTTCTGCCACCGAAGCCCTCCCCATATCCTCGCCAACTTTCGATACCCCGGAATCTCCCAACTGGCGCCGCGCAGGGGACGACTTCTCAGCTTTAGAGGCAATGACGGACCTTTTTGACTGGGACACGGAGCCCACTCCGATCAAGTTGAAGCACGACACCTCCGAGTACCACTCCCCTCCGCGGTCTACGCCAAGCGCGGACCCGTTCTCGGACGCAAACGCCATCCCCCACGACGCGTCGACCGCCCCTGAAGGGTCTTCAAAGGACAAAAAGTCAGGGCCTTTTGACAAGCCATCCAAGAGTATAAAACCGGTGCTGCAAGACCCCATGGGACACGAGGCCCCATCAGGTTCGCAGCCCACTTCACGCGGATGGCCCGAAGGCCCCGGGGAGACACCCAGGAGAGCGTCACGAGCTAGCTCCCTTCCCCGCGCCGAGAGCTACAGTGGTGCACCGGTCAGAGAATCCCACGCTGCCGCTCTCGCTCGCTCCGGCAGCTATAATGGTGTGACCAAGAAGGAACGTACCAACCCCTTCTCTCGTTTCGGACTAGGAGGGGATAAGGACAAGCGGGCCAGCGACGAGGATGTTGGTGGGGGGGAGCCTCCCGATCGGGGCCGCAAGAGGGAGCCGCTTGATAAGGATGACCCTCGGGCTCAGGCCTACCGACGTGCGAATACGTTCAACAACCTCGATGACATCAGGTCCCTCGCCTCTGGCTCAAGTCGCAAAGACAAGACGAAGTTGGACAAGGACAAGAAGAACAGTGCCGGGCCGCGGCTCTTCAACCGATTCAAGTCATCTATCGGCATGGCAGATGAGAAAGATCGCCCACGCAAATCCGAAGATAGCAAGCGCTCGATGGATGAACCAGAACGGCCGCGAAAGTCGGAAGATGGGAAAAAGAATTCTTTTTTAGATAATGCCGGCACCCTTGGCGCGGGTGCCGGCTTGGCAGGCGCTGCTGCATCGCAGATGTTCGGCCAGAATGCCACCGATGTTGCTTCGGAGAAGGAAGCTCACAGTGTCCCCAACACTCCCCCACGACGATCCCCCTCTCCGAACGAGTCCGATATATACGACCCCGAGATTGTCCAACGGGAAATCCGACCTGCCATAGACCCACAATATGGCGATCTCCTGCCCCTACCACCCAGTGCTCCTGGCTCTCCGACCCCTGAGACCGATGAACTTCCAGCTCTCCCAGACAGCCGGCCCCAGACCCCTGAGCACGAACGGCAACTCCTGCGCGAGCCGCGAGGCAAATCCATCCATATTCGGCGGAAAAGCGCCAACGAGGCTCCCGTAAACTTCAAGACCCACAGCCAGAGTGCCGTTCCTATCCAATTTCGCCTTCCACCGCGACCAAATTCGACTTCCCCCCATTTGCGGAGAGCCTTCTCGTCAGCTCTCTCTTCGCCGACCAACGATGTTTTCTTCAACCCCCCAAGCCGCACTCCCTACCCGCCCTCGTGGAGCCACGGCAGCCGCTCTTTGAAGCCGCTGTCCCTCGTCGCGAAGACTTCCAAGGAGCCGTTGAGACCACTTACTGCACCTAATGGAAGGCTCTCCCCCACCGACTGGTACGAGCCTATGAATACCGGAGGCCAAGGCTTCGACCCAGTGCGCGAATCACAAAAGCGGCAAGCCAACATGGCAGGATTCCCACTGATGTTAGACCCGGCATCTGAGCCAAAGCGGGCACCGGCCGGCTTCCCATTCACGTCTTTCGTGGCGGAGCACATGGATGCATTGGCTTTTGGGCCTGCTGATATACCTCTACCAGCCGCTGAGGATGGAGAGCTCGACCTCGCACCACAGGATGTCCCTTTGCCAGCTGCCACTGACAAGGAGCTCGAGGCTGATTCTCGAGATACCCCACTAGCGGTCACGCATGCCGGTGAATCGCAGCCCGAAGCTCGAGATATGCCCTTACCACGCGCCACTGAAGGGGAGCTCGAGGCTAGTTCTCGCAAGGTTCCATTGCCTCCTCTCACCAAGGGAGAACCGGATACGCTGCTAGCTGCTAATGACAGAGAGTTGGACATCAAAGCCCAGGATGTCGTCCTACCATCTGGCCTTGGTGGCGAGCTCAACGTCAAACCAGATGACACCTCCCTGCAGCCCGCTCTCCAAGAAGAAACCCCTAGGGTGTCTTCAGATAGAGAGCTCAACACCGAGCCCCGACATGTTTTCCGGCCGTCTCCACTGGGTGGAGGACGTGCCATTAAGTCGAAGGGTATTCCTCGTCCTGCTCGAGTTGACGCGAAGCGTGACATTGACCCTTGCGATGTCCCACTACCCGAGGTTGATGAACTGGAACTCCAGGGAAACCGTTGGGAAGAATCGGTGGTGGAGCTCAAGAGGAGGTTTGGACACTTAATGAATCCTCGAATCAAATTCTCAGAGGAACGAACGAAGCACAAAGCTTCGAATCTACGCAGCACATCAAGTTCCGGAAAGGCAACACCAGTGGCTCGCGACGATCGCCAACTGCATTCCCAAGTTCCTCACACTGGTCCTTTTCAAAGGAACCCGTTTGCTGGTGTTGACATGGCAGCAATGCGGAATCGACTAGGCTCATCAACACCCGCGCCCGTGGATCCTATGTCGAAAGATGGAAGGCCTCTTCTGATCCATCGCAGTTCGCCTTCCGGCTTACCAGTAATTCGCGCCCCAGTTTTCGCCAAGGAGGACGATGCCAAACTCGCCAACATTTCGGGACAAGCTACAGATGCTAAGCCAAACAGTGAGCACTATTTGGAGAGCGTCGCCGGACCAAGAGCGGTTGCAGCCAGTTCAACCGCTCTCCTTAACGTTGATGAGCCGGCTGGACTGATCGACGGTTCAAAGCCAGAATCCGTCAACAAGAAAGACGCGGAGAAGACGAATGCTATGTCCCTTGCACAAGACGAAGCAAGCCCGTTCACGGAAGCTCCCGGTCAGGACGATTCGGACGTGCCTTTGCCGCTTGCCACTGATCGCGAACTGGAGGTCAATCCCCGAGATGTTCCCCTGCCCTTTGCCAAGGCCCGGGAACTAGAAATCGAACCCCAAGACGTCCCTCTGCCACCCGCTACCACTTCCGAACTCGAGGCTGATCCTCGAGACATCCCATTGCCCATCTACATTGAAGGGGAGCTCGAGGCCGATCACCATTATGTCCCTCTACAGCCTGCCACCGCTAAAGTGCTTGAGGCCGACCCTGAAGAAATCTCGCTGCCAGCTTTCGTTGAAGGGGAGCTGGAAGCTGATCCCCAAGATATCCCATTGCCGGCCTTCGTCAAAGGGAAGCTGGAGGCAGACCCACGAGATATCCCATTGTCGCCTTCCAAAGCCGGTGAACTAGAGGTCGAACCCCAAGACGTTCCTCTGCCATCTGCTGCCGCTAAGGAGCTTGAGGCCGACCCTGAAGACATCCCGTTGCCAGCCTTCATCGAAGGGGAGCTGGAAGCCGACCCTCGAGACATCCCATTGCCGCCTTTCAAACTTGGTAAACTCGAAGCTGACCCCTGCTATGTCCCTTTGCCACCTGCGGCCGCCACCGAACTTGAGGCTGACCCTCAAGATTTACCATTGCCGGCGTTCGTTGAAGGCGAATTAGAGGCCGAACCTCAGCATATTCCCCTGCCAGCGGCTCTGGACAAAGAGCTCGATGTTGACCCCGAGGATGTACCGCTACCGCCCCTTGTTAAAGGGGAGCTCGAGGTGGATTCGCAGTCCGTCCCTCTTCCGATTGCTGCTGAAGGCGAGCTCGACGCCGAGCTCCAGGACGCCACCCTGCTACCGGCTCCAAAGGGTGAGCTCGATGTTGACCCCGAGGATGTGCCATTACCGTCCCTTGTTGAACGGGAGCTCGAGATGGACCCACAGTTCGTCCCTTTGCCGTTCGCTGCCGAAGACGAGCTCGCTATAGAGCCTGCGGACGTCGCCCTGCCCCCGGCCCTCGAGGGGGAGCTCGATGTGGAGCCTGTGGATGTCGCCCTGCCCTTGGCCGTCAAGGGGGAGCTTAATTTGGACCCAGAGTTCGTCCCTCTTCCGTTTCCTGCCGAAGGCGATCTCGACATCGAATCCCAGGACGTCACCCTGCCCCCAGCTTCGAAGGGTGAGCTCGATGTCGAACCCCAAGATGTCGCCCTGCCCCCAGCTTCAAAGGGCGAGCTTGACGTTGAGCCCCAAGACGTCGCCCTGCCCCTAGCCTCGACGGGTGAGCTCGATATCGAACCCCAGGACGTCACCCTGCCCCCAGCTTCGAAGGGTGAGCTCGCCGTCGAACCCCAAGATGTCGCCCTGCCCCCAGCTTCGAAGGGCGAGCTTGGCGTCGAGCCCCAAGACGTCGCCCTGCCCTTAGCCTCGACGGGTGAGCTCGATGTCGAACTCCAAGACGTTACCCTGCCCCCAGCTTCGAAGGGTGAGCTCGACGTCGAACCCCAAGACGTCGCCCTGCCCCCAGCTCTCTACGGCGAGCTTGATGTGGAGCCTGCGGACGTCGCCCTGCCCCCAGCTTCGAAGGGTGAGCTCGACGCCGAACCCCGAGCTGTCGCTCTGCCCCCAGCTTCGAAGGGTGAGCTCGACATCAAACCCCAAGACGTTACCCTGCCCCCAGCTTCGAAGGGTGAGCTCGACATCGAACCCCAAGACGTCGCCCTGCCCCCAGCTCTCTACGGCGAGCTTGATGTGGAGCCTGCGGACGTCGCCCTGCCCCCAGCTTCGAAGGGTGAGCTCGACGCCGAACCCCGAGCTGTCGCTCTGCCCCCAGCTTCGAAGGGTGAGCTCGACATCAAACCCCAAGACGTTACCCTGCCCCCAGCTTCGAAGGGTGAGCTCGACATCGAACCCCAAGACGTCGCCCTGCCCCCAGCTCTCTACGGCGAGCTTGATGTGGAGCCTGCGGACGTCGCCCTGCCCCCAGCTCTCTACGGCGAGCTTGACGTCGAGCCTCAAGACGTCGCCCTGCCCCTAGCCTCGACGGGTGAGCTCGATGTCGAACCCCAGGACGTCACCCTGCCCCTAGCCTCGATGGGTGAGCTCGATGTCGAGCCCCAAGACGTCGCCCTGCCCCCAGCTTTGAAGGGTGAGCTCGACGCCGAACCCCGAGCTGTCGCTCTGCCCCCAGCTTCGAAGGGTGAGCTCAACATCAAACCCCAAGACGTCGCCCTGCCCCTAGCTTCGAAGGGCGAGCTTGACGTCGAACCCCAAGACGTCGCCCTGCCCCCAGCTCTCCACGGCGAGCTTGACGTTGAGCCCCAAGACATCGCCCTGCCCCCAGCTTCGAAGGGCGAGCTTGACGTCGAGCCCCGAGATGTCGCCCTGCCCCCATCTCTCTATGGCGAGCTTGACGTCGAGCCCCAAGACGTCGCCCTACCCCCAGCTCTCTACGGCGAGCTTGACGTCGAGCCCCAAGACGTCGCCCTACCCCCAGCTCTCTACGGCGAGCTTGACGTCGAGCCCCAAGACGTCGCCCTACCCCCAGCTCTCTACGGCGAGCTTGACGTCGAGCCCCAAGACGTCGCCCTACCCCTAGCTTCGAAGGGCGAGCTTGACGTCGAGCCCCGAGATGTCGCCCTGCCCCTAGCTCTCCACGGCGAGCTTGACGTTGAGCCCCAAGACATCGCCCTGCCCCCAGCTTCGAAGGGCGAGCTTGACGTCGAGCCCCGAGATGTCGCCCTGCCCCCAGCTCTCTACGGCGAGCTTGATGTCGAGCCCCAAGATGTCGCCCTACCCCCAGCTCTCTACGGCGAGCTTGATGTCGAGCCCCAAGACGTCGCCCTGCCCCCGGCCCGAAAGGGCGAGCTTAATGTGGAGCCTGCGGACGTCGCCTTGCCCCCAGCTTCGAAGGGTGAGCTTGACGTTGAACCCCGAGATATCGCCCTGCCCCCAGCTCTCTACGGCGAGCTTGACGTCGAACCCCAAGACGTCGCCCTGCCCCTAGCCTCGACGGGTGAGCTCGATGTCGAACCCCAAGATGTCGCCCTGCCCCGGGCCCTAAAGGGCGAGCTTGACGTAGAGCCTGGGGACGTCGCCCTCCCCCCGGTCCTCGAGGGGGAGCTCGACGTGAAACCCCAAGACGTCGCTTTGCCTGCTGCCCTCGAAGGCGAACTGGATATAGAGCCATTCGACATTGCCCTCCCTCCCGTTTTCGAAGGGGAACTCAACGTCGAACCATGGGACGTTTCTCTGCCAGCTGTCCTGAAGGGAGAGCTCGTCGTCGAGCCCCAGGATGTCATACTCCTTGCTGCTATCGAGGAGGAGCTGGACGTCGAACCCCAAGACGTTGCTCTGCCTGCTGCCCTTAAGGAAGAACTCAACATCGAATCCCAGGACGTGGCTCTCTTACCTTCTTTTGATAACGATGTCCTAACTACGCCCGGAACAAGAGTAAACGGGACGCCTTTACCAGAACCTATGTTGTCCGCCATGACGAACGATGCGTCACTTTCGAACCCAAGCGAATCAGCACCCGTTCCGTTCACAGCCCCCCTCAAGGATAAGCGGATGGCTTCTACCCCGAACGAGACTGGGAAAAGCTCGCCGTTTGCCAATGGAGACATGTCGGTTGCTGCGAATGGACACGTCTCTTCGCTTCAAATAGAACAGACTCAAAGCGAAGGCGAAATGGCAGACTCGCCTTCAAATATTCCTGGCATAGAAAATCATGCTCACGATCAGACTGTCGCATTCGCTACATCCTCGAAGGAGAATATGGTGCCGACAATTCTACACCCAGAGCCACGGTCATTGATTGATTCTGAAGAGTTGGATTCACAGACTGGAGACAATGTCGCTTCGGAGCCTTCACGCGTTGGCGCCCAAGTTGTGATCCAGCCAGACACCCAGAACAGGACCACTGCAGCCGAATACTCTACCTCTGGCGTGGAAATGCCTGCCTCTTTTGCAGAGCAGGGTGAAGACACAGAATATGTCACAAAGCTTGAAGCTGAGGATGCGGATACTGATACCCAACAACTCCAGGAGAGTCCAGTTCCTCAGATAGGTGGGCCTCGCGCTGAAATACAGTCTCTCCCTGACTGGCAAGCAGACGCAAATAGCAAAGTCACCGCCGATGATTCTGTATCACAGGCAGGAGAACACGTCGTCCTCATCCCCCAGCTTGAAGTTCAGTCAGAACCCGAGTCCCAGTCTTCTCCCACACTGCCTTTAAAGGAAATTACGGAAGAGAAAAGACAATCTGTTGCAGGCGTGCCCACTCTTGATTCAGCCCACGAATCTGGAACCTCAGCAACTCATCGACGCAGCACCGACAACTACCGTGTCACAGAGGCAGAGGCCCATGCTAGTGCATCTGTAAAAGACGGTGAGCTACAAGCGACGGCCACCAGGGCGCCTTCGGCGAATACGCAGCCTGTTACACATACTGTGGCTCTGGAACAAACCCAAGCAGAGGTTCCTACAGCTCAAATACACCCACAGGCCTTGGATGCTGGAGCAAGTACATCACTACAAGAAGAAGAGGGAGCTGACCCTACAGTCTCTTCATCTATGGAAGTAGGAACAGCTAGCCACATGTCACAAGACGATGCAATCACTGGAAGGGAAACCCCATCCCAAACGCTCGAACAGGTCGACCCCGTTCTGAGGGAGGGCCAAGTACAGGGGAGCGAACGCCCTCTGATCCTGGACCGCCAAGTACCGCCATCTTCAGCCAACCTGCTATCCGACAGCGCCTCTCAATTGCCTGTCACGGACGGGAGTGCCCCATCTGACAAACAGGGATCCAAAGAACCTCAAGAGCCGGTCATACTGGAGTCCGCAGCTCCAGTGGACGAGTTGCCAAGAACCGCTGTATCCCCCCAGCTGCAGCCCTTCGTTATGTCAGACATGCACCCAGAAGCACAACAGAGCTCCGTCGTGTTTGTCGGAGACGCACACGCCGACGACCAAAAAAAGCTGACCGGCGCACTCGAGGATTCGATGCAAACCGCGGGCAATAGGGCCCCGCGGGAAGATTTGCGTCGATATGCGGCTCCCCAACACCCTCCGCGCCAGGTTGAAGGCCAAAAAGAGCCCGGAGACGCAGATCTGGCAACATTCCAAGGCCAGCCTCGGGAGCGGGCGCTAGACAGGTCCTCGGATCAGATTCAGGATGGCACCCTTGACGGCGCGCGGCAGGAGGTTCACGGAGATGTGGTTCCAACAGAGCCACCACTTTCTCCTACTGCGAGCAAGAAGGGCAGGAGAAAGAGAAGGGGGAAGAAAGCACAGTCTTGGGGAGCAGAACCGGGAATGGCCTCCTCGATGGTGGAAGCAGGACCCAGCTTGGAGAATGCAGCTATCCAGGAAAAGCAGGAGGCGTTGACACACGAGACCGAGACTGCACCTATACCGGAGGACAAACTAGACCAGGGCCAAGAGCAGGTGCCCCGGGCGGACGAGGCTGATGGCTCTCGAATGTTGGATGAGTCCCTAGTCTGGCACGACGCTAAGGAAAGCCAACAAGGTATGCAAGCAGTGAATCCGCAGGCTGGCATTTCAACTGGCGAACCCGAGCCCGCGCCCAAGCTCTCCGATGTGGTGTTTGAAGATGCCGAGCGCAGCCAATCCCAGGCCCATGCGGGAGAGGGCCCGGGTTCACGACGCTCGAGCTCCGGGGCGACTGGGCTGCAGAGGGGTGACGCAGGGTATTTCCTCTCTGCGCCGGCCATGCAGCAAATCCCGACGACAGTACCACGTGTGCAGGACGAGAGGAGCCACAACTACTTCCCCTCTGCGACGGGCACGCTTGGGCGCGGGGGCGGGCTCCTTGGCAACGGGGCAGAAGCGGCAGAGAAGGCGCCAGAAGCAGCATCGATGGGCATCCGTTGGGCCCAGGCAGAAGAAGACGAAGAAGGCAGTCGGGCAGGAGAATTGAGCGAAGCCGAGCAGCAGCGGCGTCGGGATAGCGAAGTGTGGGCGTCGCATCCTCGTGGGCGCTCCACCCCACCGCATGCGGAGGACGGGCTGGATCTGGCCAGCGACAAATCACCAGAGACCACGCCTCCAGCAAAGGTGGAGGATGCGCCGCCATCCCAGCCCAACCGTTACAGCGGTGAAGACGAGGTGCAGCCGGGCCCTGGCGCCATGGCCCCACCCGTTGACCCACCCGTCGGTGCTGCCCCTCCATCCTCCGCTACTGCCGCTGCCGCTGCCTCCGCCGCCGCTCCTGCTGCTGCTGCTGCTGCGTCTGGTGCTGCGACCGCGGACCAGCCGCTACCACCTCCTCTTGCAGGGCTGGGGGCCGGTGATATCACCACCACCCGTGCGTCTCGGGCGGAAGGCCCCGTCGCCCAAATTCCTCCCGACCTCTTCCACCCGCACGACCCCGCTGGCACCGCTGGCACCACTGACAGCAACGAGGCGGCCCAGACGAACAGCGAGAAGCGCCAAAACATCTTGGAGGAGCCCTTGGAGTCGCAAGCAGTGAGCCTCAACGGGCCCACCGCGCCATTTCCGCCACGCGCCCGGTCCGTGGCCGATGAGCCCGGCCAGACTGCCGAGTCGGCCGACCCCTCTGAGCCCGGCTTGGTAGAGCCAGAGCCATCCGACGACGCCCGTGACGTCGCAATGGCCAAGAAGAGTAAAAAGAGCCGCCACGCGCCCGCTGCCGTCGCGTCCGTTGAGCCGGTGCCGGCCGTTTCGGAGCCAGACGTGTCCGAGGCCAGCCGGGAACACGCGCCGACCCACGATGGGAGCTCCGACCCGGCCCCTCCTGCCCGCTTGGCCGACGAGGCAGAGCCCGACGAGGAATGGTCAACCGCCAAACCGGCCAACAAGGACAAGAAGAAAAAGAAGAAGAGGGGAGGGGCTGCCGATGTCGACCCTGATGCCAGCGAGACCCCACTGGTCCCACCTAACCCAGAGCCTCAATCAGTAGCGGACGAGGCGCCACTGATTGCCCCTGTGCCAAAGGAGCCGCAACCTGGCTCGCCGAAGCAGGAACCCCGCGCTCAACTTCCCAAAGTCCCAGCTATCATTACGTCAACCGACCAGGCATTGGATCCGGATCCCGACTCAGACCCCGAACCTGCGACACTCTCACCACCCGTTGGCCAAGGACTATTCGGGCTCTTCAACCAGTTACAATCCCCTTGGTCTACGGGCATTGGCATGCGCCATGCCAGTGCGAGCAGCTACCCCCGGCGCCCGTCGTTTCGAGCTTCCTTCGACGCCGCGGCTTGGGCAGCGCAGGAGGCATTGTCGCGACCCCAGAGCCCGAATCCGGACATGATGGACAAGAGGCAAAGGAGCACGACTCTCTTCAACATAACGTCCACGCACTCTGGTCAAGACGGTGCCTCCACCCGACGCCCCTCTCTCATGCCGACGGGAACGGAAAATGCCATAGAGGATGACGATGACGAATACGAAGAGGGCCCACGAAAGCACCACCGATCACGCCTTGTTGAATCGACTTCTGCACCCATGCAAGGAGACATCAGCCCGTCTGCTGCTGAGCCAAAGGTCGAGACGACGTTAGTGCTGCCTGTCAGGGAAATGCCAATGGCCAGGGAGGCCGAACCCGTCGACAACCATCAGGACGTGCCCCAGGACGATGACCTCGCCAGTTCGTCACCCAACCAGTCCAAAAAGGACAGGAAAAAGAAGCGGGCTAGCCAGGTCCAAGCGGTTAGCGCGATGGAAGCGCCAATCTCGGAGCAGTTGGCCACTGGGAGACCCGTCTTCGGGGATCCCTTCTCCTCCGCTGCTGTGGACTCAGAAGGGCCGCAGTCGCCGTTAGAGCCACAATCACTCCCTCCGAAAGTGGCCATGCCCTTCGATCATCCCACAGCGGAGCCCATGCCCCGAGAAGAAGCCGCAAACGTCGCCGCGAAAATGCGAGAGGAGGACGAGAAGACAGCGGAAAGCCAAACTCAACAGCCAGGCTCACCTCTCATTCCGGCGCCTAGCGAACAGCCCAAGCCGTCTTTTTTAGCAACCGGCCAGCCTTCGGAGAAGGAACCACCAGCCACCAAACATCCGGTCACTGAGCAATCAGCGCTGCCGAATGATGAGCAACCGGTGGAGGAATTACCCAAGGATGGAGCCATTGTCGCACATGATGCGACTCTCGAGGCTGGCCTAGAAACCAATCAGGTTGCGCCCAAAACTCCAGTGCCCGAGGACTCGGAAGACTCTTCTGTGTCGACAGCACTTTTGCAGGGTGTGCAGTTGGCCACAAATAATGAAGCGCTGGGAAGCGAGTTGCAAGCCCCTGGTACCGCCACCGACCCCATGGTTGTACGAAAAGCCCCAGCAGGTGGCAACGAGGATTCTACATCTGCCCAGGTGTTGAGGACGGATGATGAGACTCAAGACGCTCAGTCTGTCCCAGCTAAAGAACCAGCCGGCGAGCTAAAGTATACTCTCGAACCTGGGGCTCCAAGAAGCCCAACACCTGCCCTTGAAAAGATGGTCCTCGAACATACATTTGCAACGATGCCCGAGGACAGCACGAAGCCGGACGACACCCCCATGGCACTCTCTACTGGAGAAACGCAGGTGACTCCGGTGGCGGCTCTTATCCCCGAGCCACAATTTAGCAAGCCCGAGCTTCCCGCGGGTGTTAGCACGGATCGTGATGTCCCCGAATATGCGCCGGTTCATATGGGGGACGGGAAGGAGAGAGCTGTTGAAAGCGTAGTCTTTGACGACCAAGCTGCGCAGTCGGCACTCGATACTAGGACTAGAAGTCCCGAAATGGCGGCGGACGAAAGCCCAGTAGCTGGGTCGCCCCCAAGCCCAAACCCGCAGCGTTTCGGACTGCCGATCATCGGCATTGACGAACCCCCAACCGGACCCTCTGTATTCCAGGCCCGAAAGCAAACGGGTCTATCTAAGGCCATCGACATCCCGGACAGCGATTCTAGAGAGGCAGCGCGTCGCAGTGTATCTTCATCTCCAGAGGAGCACGTTGCCGGGCAAATCCCAACGGTTATCCATGACACAACGCTGAATGGATCAGAAGTGCCCGCCACCAAACAGTCGAACAGCAGGCAAAAGAGAAACAATTGCGCCCAAGCAAAGCTGGAGCCCGAGCCCGTCGCGGGGTCCACGGCGGAAGATGCAGTTGCGAACCCTGAGACCGAAGCAGATGCTGCAGCCGCCAACACCGACGGAAATGTACACCCTGAGCAAATCATGAACATGACCGAAATGGGGACAGAGACGCAGTTACCCGGCGTGACAGACCCAACGCTCATGCCGGCCGATGCAGACCTAATTGCCAACCAAGAACTGCGGCGTAAACCACTCGCGTCAGAACAAGCACTCGGAGGTCTTGAGCCTGACGACAATGTCTTGGCTTCCGATGTGATCGTGGCCCTGAAAAGCATCCAAGATGGCGAGGTCGAACCCCATTTTGCACCTGCGCTCACGGAACCGCCCACTCAGCAGAGCCAGGGCAAAGTGCCAGCCATCGAGATGTCAGAAGGTGAAAACGCCAGCCTTCAACAGAAATCCAAGGCCGTTGTGACTGGTATCACTGAGACTGAAGGTGTTCCGTCATGCTGCGGTGGCAATTCAATGGAGTCCGACTCTGTCACGAAGTCGAGTGAGGTCAACGATGGCCCTGCTCACATCAGTGAACCCCAGCAGCCCGAGTCTACCTCTCAAACAGTGACAAGAGGCTCGATAATGAACCAGGAAATTGCTCATGCGCAGTCCATTCCACAGGGTTTTTCCGAAGAAACCACCAAGAACGTCGTTATCAAGCACAACCCCGCTGTTCAAGAGAAAGCACAAGATGCAGCGTTGGACAACCTGGAGCCATCCAACGGCGACGTCGTCGCGCACCCGGTACTCACGGAGTCTCAGCCGTTAGACAATGTAGCTCTACGCAAGGACCAGCCAACAACAAGCCCTCCTTCGCCAGACAATACTGCAGCAGCGCTCTGGAGTGCTCAAGGCTCTGGGCCGAGAAGCCTCGCCGATAAGGCCGAGCCACACCAGTCTGTGGCACCGGACGTTACTTCTCTGTCAGATAAGTGCTTGCCCGAAATGGCCCCCAAGGCATCCCGGGACGTCACGTCCGGCGCTGTGCTTGAGGAGACCCCATCTGTTACTGGTGAAGGCACGGACAGCCCCCGCGCATCTCTCTTCAAGGATCCCGTGAAGCCCGTCATACCAAAGAGGCCAAAGCGAGACAAGAAAAAGCGTAAGCCATCCGTCTCTATGGAGATCTCGCCGGCGCAGATGGATCCGGTCGAAGCAGTCGCCTTGCCGGAAGACTCTGCTGAACCTGCTGGACCAGCGGGGTCAAGTCATGAGACAAGTGCCGAAAACGTCGTAGCAGAAAAGGCAACGTCTTCGGACTCGGCTGCAGTTGATCTGGTTGTACCCAGGTCGACTTGCGCCGAGTCCGCTTCTGCAGAGGCTTTGCGTGATGGTTTTCTTGTCAAGAGGTTAGAAACCAGAGACCAAGGAAGCCAGACAACTATTCTCGCCGAGTCCGAACCAAGCGACTCCTCGGTCACTGAAAAGACCAATGTTGGTGAGGCTTCGCTTCAGACTGAGACTGATCAGACCGAACCTGCATTTTCCGTGCCTGGTGATAAAACCAAAGAATTGGATCTCTGGAATCGCGTCGGCAATTTCATCAACGACGGATGGTCGGCTGCGCCAACAAAGGCCGCCTGGGACGAGAAGAAGTTCGAAACTCAGTCCATTGCTGAACGTCCCTTCGAGAAACGGTCACCGCCTCCTTGGGAGACAGCATCGATGCTCGATGAGGCGCCTACCGAATCGACTGGTGCACCCGACACCCTCCCGGACCAATCCTTCCTCTCCGACTCCGATTTTGCCGGGTCATCCAGACTCGGGAAAGAAATGAATCTTCGCCCAATAACTCCACTGACACCGCCGCCCCCGCAAATGATGTCCGCTCCAGTGGAGATAGGCACATCTCCTGCTCACCTAAGAAGCGACGTTGACCACGACGCGTCGTTTGCCCAGACGCAGCCTGACAAAAAGGCGCCAGCACGATCGTTTTTGGAGGAAGAGGCTGTTTCCACGCCCGTTTCTGCCCCAAGGCAGCTCACGGCCTCGTATCTTCGAGACCGCCGCCAAGGGTCTTCTCCGTACTCGGTGCCCCATGCTGCACCTGACAACAGTGGCAACATGACAGATTCGGCAGCAGGAGACATTGCGGCTAGCTACCTCGCGCAACCCCCGGCTAGCGAATCTTCGCAATTCCCGCAGAGCCCATCCAAGGGGGCGTCGAGCACGGGCACCGCACAGTGCAAAGTTCCTTCAGGTCATGATGCCGCTACATCTAACCTCGAACCGCAAGGCAAGAGCGCTGGTAAACTCCTCCCGCCCATGAGACTTCAGCGAGCACCAGCTGTGTCACATGCTCATAAAGCCATGAATGATGAACGGGGAGTCTTTCCCGAGAAAAAGCAAGAGAAGCCTGGGGAGCAATTCGGCAAAATCCCCAAACCTGAGCCGTCAACCCCAACCGGCGTGGGGGAGGGGCTGGTTGCAAAGATGGCGGCCAGGTTCAAAGGATTCACGGATGACAAAGACAAGCAGAGCCGGACCCCGGCCGAGCGAAATGCACCTCGTAAAGATGGCGACTTCCCGCCACTAGACAGAGATTCGACTCTCGACGTGGTGGGCGAAAAGGCTGGAGCAGGAACGGGCTGGAGCAGCCCCAAGGAAATTCCGGACAAGATGGCAGAGAACTTGGGAATTCACATAGCGAGGAAACAAACGCCGATTCGCGCACGCCAGCTTGTTGGAATAGGTTCAGACCTACCCGAAAGCCCTATCGTTGGCCGAGGAGGAGAGGAGAGCAAGTCAGATCAGGCTAGGTCTCTGGCCCGCCACAAGGCGGCAGGCGAAGAGGCCTCGAGAAAGGAGCCCGCGCCAAGCTCTGAGCTTATCCGAGACATCGAAGAGCTTGACACATCCGAAGCACATCAGGATGAAGACGACGCGTCCGACGCGCCCAACGCGCCCAACGCGCACACGGCACATGAGCTTACACCGTCAACGACAGTTAGCAACCACGATGCCTTGGACTGGGCTCGAGGTTCGACACTCTCAGCCCGCAGCCTGCCGCCCGTCGAAGAAGAGACGCACGAAGAACTGGAGCGGGACATGCAGAGCACGGATGGGCATTCCCAGAGGCTAGGGACGCCGGAAATAAACCGCGACAGTGGCTTCACCGCCGATTCGTCTCACCCGCTGCGACGCGGTCTTTTTGAAGATGTTAGCCAACGGGACAGCGGAGTACACCTGGTCGAAGGCGTGTCAAACAAGCTTGAGGGCCTGTCCCTGTCCAACGAGGCTGGGACACGGCATTCATGGGCTTCCACAGAGTCGCGGGGCAGTCCGGCGCCACCGGCGGAGGAGAGACGGGCCGGACGGTCTCCTCTGGGGGACGAGGTGCCGCGGCTCAGACAATACTCGCTGCACGGCGAATCGAGGCCGCCGGAGGCGGAGGGAGCTGACAAGGTCGATCCCCAAAAGCCAAGAACAGTGACGCCCCAGACGCGGCCCAAGCGGAGCGTGTCGGAGAACGTCAGTCGATTCGAGGAGATGAGGCACGAGGAGGATGGCAAGGAGCCACGAAGGTCTGCGTCCAATACAAGCATGGCGCGGCTCCGGACGCCCGAACCGCTCAAATTGCGGCCTGACAGCCCAGGCAGCCGCAGTCTCCGCTCGTCAGGCACCAACACCCCGCCACTGCGCAGCAGACGAATGGGCGGTGACCTTCGCTCCCAGAGCCAAACCAGCCTCCGCTCCGTCTCCGTCACCGACACGATAGACCCAGACCAGGACCTCGACCACGACAAGGACCCGGCCGATCGCCCCGCCACCCGCAACACTACGCCCGTGGCCAACGAAGGCCGTGTCCGTGCCAGGGACATGGCCGATGTCTACGACGGCGTCGGCGAGGGCCGCATGGGCTCGCCGCGGTCGCCGACGCGGCCCCATAGCATGCGCCGCCGCCAGAGCATGCAGGTCTTGGAACTCGAATCCAAGGTCGAGCAGCTCTTGATGGAGAACCGCATGCTGATGGAGGCGCGCCAGCAGGCCGAGACGCACGGTCACCAGCGCGCCGCCGTCACCATCACCGAACGCGACGCCGAGATTGAACAATTGAAGGGCCTGCTCGAGGGCATGCGTCGTGAGGTCCAACGCCTGGCTGAGGTCAACGACGGCCTCAACAGCGCCAATGCGCAGCTCGCCCACCAGCAAAACGACCGCTACAATCGCCTCGAGTCACAGCACCAGTCGGCCAACCAAGAGCTGGAGCAGTACCGCACCCAGTACACTCGCTCCCTGCGGGAGAAGGACGGCGAGATCCAGGAGCTGCGCCAGCAACTGGCCGCCACGCAAGACCAGGTCCGCCAGCTGCAGCAGCAGATCCTGGCCAGCAAGCACGCCGACGCCGACTTCCTCCGTCTGCGCGACGAGGATCACTTTGATCACCGCTGCCAGCAACTCTGTGCCCACGTCCAACAGTGGGTGCTGCGCTTCTCCAAATTCTCCGACATGCGTGCCTGCCGCCTGACGGGCGAGATCAACGACGAGAAGATTATCGACCGGCTCGACAACTCAATGCTCGACGGCACCGACGTCGACGAGTACCTGAGCGACCGCGTCCGGCGCCGCGATGTTTTCATGTCCATGACCATGAACATGATCTGGGAGTTTGTCTTCACACGTTACCTCTTCGGCATGGATCGCGAGCAGCGCCAGAAACTCAAGTCGCTGGAGAAGCTCCTGTCCGAGGTTGGCCCCCCGCAAGCCGTCCGCCAGTGGCGCGCTGTCACTCTGACGCTGCTATCAAAGCGGCCAGCCTTCGGAAACCAGCGCAATGAGGATACTGAGGCCGTTGTTCAGGCCATACTGCAGACGCTCTCCATGATCCTGCCGCCTCCGACCAACCTCGAGGACCAGATCCAGTCTCAGCTCCGCCGCGTCATGCGCGAAGCCGTCGACCTATCCATTGAGATGCGCACCCAGCGCGGCGAGTACATGATGCTGCCGCCGCTGCAGCCTCAGTACGACGGCAACGGCGACATTGCCGAGACGGTCTACTTCAACGCCGCTCTCATGAACGAGAGATCCGGCGGCTCCGTGTCGAACCAGGAGCTCGAGGCACAGGGCGCTGTTGTGCGCTCCGTGCTCTTCCCGCTTGTCGTCAAGAAGGGCGACGATAATGGGCTTGGTGACGACGAGATCGTCATCTTCCCTGCCCAAGTGCTCGTCGCCAAACCCAAGCCGGCGACGATCCGCATGGTAACGCCTTCGTCCGAGATGAGTGCCGTCCCCGGCTCGCGCGGTACCACGCCGTCGGTGCTGTCCAAAAGCGCCACGCCGTCGGTGCTCTCCCGGAGCGCTACCAGCTTGCCCATGACACCGCAGTCGCCCGGGCCACACTCCACGACGCGATAAACTGGATGCGCCCGAGGTCAACATCCAGACACGACTCTGTGTTTTGCATTTAGAAGGGGGTACAAAAAAGGGAAGGGGCCGTAAACCGGCACAGGCACAAAAGAGATACCAGGGAGGCAAGGGACGGGAGCGGACGGCGGGAAGTGGGTTTTCCACGGTGGGATTCACGACCATCACGAATTTCCTATCTCGCTCTCATCTGTTTATTATCGTTGCTTCGTTATTTACACGAGGTTCATGATATCCGGGCTGGGATTCGCGCGTTTGGGCCGCTCCGGCTGTGCCTTGCCCGTCTCTCCCAGCCTCTGCATGTACAGTTATGATTATTACGTTTGTCTTTTTCCTAAGTGCGATAATTTTAATACACAACGGCGGCACCGAGCGCGACGTCGCGCATTTTCATCACATGGCCATTCATCTACACCTTGAGCACCTTCACAAGTGAACCGTGCCGTCAGGGACACCAGACCTCAACGGCCCCGTCGCAACACTCATGTTAACAATGCCGTGACTATTCGTCGGAGCGGGGAGGGAAGGGAGACTGATGGCACAGCAACACGATCGATTGATGCAACTAGCAAAGGCTCGACCTCTTTGCTATTACTATTATTACAACCACTTCTTCATATCCGCCACGTCATAAGAGCCCACGTCGCTCTTCACCGGGGGGTATCAGCCCTCACGGGCGTTCAAAACAGCAGTGCCTCCACGAAAAGAACCAAGGAAAATGTAGCCAATAAAGAACGAAGATGGTGAAATCGCACAGCAATCCGGCTGAGCTCCCTGGTAGAATACAATAAGGGCTGGTAGGGTGGGGTGGGGGGTATCATAACCTCTTGCCAAGCTGCGGCCAGCATAGAGACCCGAGCGCCGTCGCTTGTGGACTGTCGCCCGGATTGGAAGCTGATCATATATTCGTCCAAGAAAAAAAACGCTGGCTTGCTAAGGTGTGAAGAGGAAGGGAACAGAAAGAGTTCAGCGGCAAGGACGTCTGCCGCGTTGGTATCTAAGGAGAGGCAGGGGGGTATATAGGTTGGTGTCAAGGATATGTATGCAAAGCAAGGGACAGTCGGATCGGGTAGAGGGAGGGGGAGGACGGCGTCACTGATCCTGCATCGAGGATCGTAGACCATGCAGTCATAAGTTGACGCCGACCTGCTGCGGCCGCGTCTTGTGCGGCGGCTTCTTTAGGGTGAGCTGGCTGAGAGACAAGGTCCTGGCGGCCCTCTTGCCCTCGCTTTCCTCCTCTTTAAGCTCTTCGCCAAAGGCGCCAAAGCCGTGCTGAGCTTGTTCTTCACGCGGCGTCTTGAAGGCCTCGGAGCCTGATTCGGTGACGGGGGTCCCCTGCATCTCGTCTTCGTCCAGCTCAAAGGCCGACTGAAGCGCGCCGGGGCTGGTGCCGTCGAAGCGCTCCGACCTCCGTGTTACCAAGTGCAGCTGCGTCGTCAGTCGGTTCACTTGGGCTTCCAGCGCTTGGCGCGCCGAGCGCTCCGTCTCGATGAGGGCGAGGAGCGTCGTGTAGTGATCGGCGGTAAAGGGTCCCACCAGTGACCTGGGCAGGGTGGGCAGGCTGGTGGCGCCGCGCACCGTGGCCAAGGACGTCGGCCGGTTGCTTGGCCCGAAGGACGTCGGCACCGAGCCAACAAAGGTCACGCCGTCGCCAAAGGACTCGTTGGAGTGGCGCGAGGTGCTGTACTGGGACGAGGCGCGCGGGTCGATGGGCGCGTTGCGGTGGTTAGTGGCATGCGAAATGGACGAAGCCGTCGGTGCCGCGGCATTCATGTGAACGGGGCTGTCCGGGTAGTCGTTCGTGCCTGGGATCAGCTGGAAAAGCTGCGTGACCAGTCGCTCCAGCTTCTGGTTGTGCGTCTCCATGGCCGCCACGCGCTCCTCAAGGCTCGCCGCCTGTGTGATCTTCATGGCGGCGACAGGCTCAAAGCTAAAAGGCTGAGGGGGTGTCTTCAACGCTGTTTCGACTCGGCTATCGGGGTCAACGGCGTCACCAATAAGGTGGAGAACGCCGGCGTCGTCGGTTAGGTCCATGTTGGACGATGTGGGCGAGTGAAAGCCCGGGTCGTAGCTCGCGCGCCAGTAGCGGATTTCGTCGCTGCGCTTCCTCTGGAGTTGGCCGCCGGTGGCCGCCGCTTCGTAGAGCTGCGATAGACTCCGTGAGCGCCGATGCAGGGTCAGAATGTCGCTGGTGATGGCGCGGCCGATATTCTCGGGACTGTCGTCTCCTGCTGCCTCCAGGCTGCTTCGTCCGTGGGCGCTGGCGGGCCGCGGCGTCAAGCCCTGCAGGTCTCCAAAGTCCCTGCTCCGTGTGTCGTAAATGCGACTGGACGTCGTCGCCGCTCGGCGCCTGAATCTCATAGGGTCGACCTGAATAGAGTTGCGCGCGCTCTCGATGGCCATCATGTCATCTGGCCCGAGAGAGTGCGACCTCAAAGCTCGATCGTAATCCGTCACGGGTAGCGATACAGACCGCTTCGGGTCGCCGCCGCCTTCCATGGGCAAGGATCGGCTATAGGTACTTGGGTCCTACGCGCAGCGCGTTAGTAATGACGGACCCGTGAGGGGAAGTCATGGTCTTAACTTACGCTCTGATGCTGCTTGGGGCTTGCGGGGTCTTCAAAATGCGTCTCCAACTTAGCCCCGTCGCCGGCGGCCTTCTTTTTGCGGCCGAAAATCTTGCTGAAGGTAGAGCGCAGTGTGGATTTCTTGCGCTGGGGGGTGGCATCGCGGTCCCCGTCGTCGGCGTTGCTGCCGGTAGAGTAGCGCACGTTGCTGGACCGGACAGTGCGCCGTTTGCCAATGCTGCCCGAGTTGTCTGAATTATGGGCAGTGCCGGCCTGGGATCTTGTCTCGGCCCGTTCTACAGGCGTGGTGCCGTGGACATGGCCGCTGGTGCTCTGGGCGTCCACGGTGGTCGAGTTGGGTTCCTGCGGGAACTGCAGCTGGCTTTGAAGTAGCGGCGGCGGCGGCGGCGGCTCGCTAGGCAAAGGCGTGCCAAGCGCCGGGGTACCAGGCTCACCGCGCATGGGAAACTCGTCGTCGGCTGGGTCCGGTATCGGGATAGGCCCGGAAATGCGGCCCCGGATGTTGGACTGGCGCTGTTTGGGGCGGCCAGCGCTCGAGCTCCCCTTGGAGCGAGTGCTCTTCATGCTGCCTCGCGGGAGAGGTGTTTGCACCGGGCAAAATTTGCGAAAAGCCGGCACTAACAGGCCCAGGCCGAGGCTGGAACCGGGACCGGGACCGGGACCGGGGACGACGCTGGAGCAGCGGAACAGAACTGGCGCGGGCGCTTGCTGTTCAAGGGCCGGCACTCACTGACTGGCTGGTTGGCAGCGGGCGAGAATCGGCGGGCAGCCGACGGAAAGGCGCGTACATAAAAATATCACTGGTGATGGCGTCCAGGCCGATCCATCCATCCTCAGAAACAGCGGCCGTCAGTCTGTCTATCTGGCTGGCGGGTCCAGTGTCGCATGTCGCATGGCCAGCAGTGCAGGGCCCGGGTGAGAAATGGCGAGCAGGGCGAGAGACGCCGAAAGGTCGGAAGGGGGGCTTCGTAAGGTCCTGGGGACGCAGACGAATAGGTGAGTGGTGTCGACGAGGGAAGGGAGGGGAGGGAGGGGATGTATGTAGATAATGTAGGTATGAATGTCAAACGGGATGTGAGAGCATAAGTAAATTGTAAGTACTACTTACGAGGCTCTCTCAGGTAAACTAGGTGCGAAGTGGTTAGTCCACGGTGGGTTAGTCCACGGTAGGTGTCGCTGCCGTTACCGGCCATAGGCTATCGGCTAACTTTAGTGCGTACATACCTGTAGTGTCTAGCCAGTTGGGTAAGGTACTTTATGTTAGTATTCACATAGTCGTAGCAGGAGTGGAGGGGGAGGGGAGAAGGGAAAGACCCTGGCTGGCCACGGCATCACGCATGGCCCCCCTTCCCCTCCCCCCCCATACACGCGCTTCTGCGACGGCCCTCAAGTGGATTTGATACAGAACAACACGGCAGCGGCTCGAAAGGCGGCCTGGCAAGCCTGGGATCCCGCGCAATAAACATGGATACTAATGGCCCCATGAAACATGGCATGCGACCGACGCCCTCTGGTTGGACCCTCCGACTCTTCTCCTGCCTCTCCCGCCCGTCATAGTCCCCCTCGAGCTGGGCAGCGAGAGTGGGCGGATGGCTGGCTGGCTGGCTGAGAGCGGAAGCAAATCCTGGGACGGGACGGATGGAGCCAGGCCATGGACGCCAGCGAGGCCGCGCCCCACGAACACGAACGGGTCCGGTCGGATGACGACTGGCCAGGGAGGACGACGAGGGCAGGCGATGCTGCGTCCCCCATCATCATCTATCCTTCCCCCTCCACCCATCCATCCATTCATCCATATCGGGTTGCGAGGGCCGACCTGCCAGGGTGTTGCCGGTGGCGGGGCCAGGTATGGCTGGCTCGGCTGGCTGGCTGGCTGGCTGGCTGGCTGGCTGGCTGGCTGGCTGGCTGGCTGGCTGGATTCAATCTCAGCCATTTAGTTAGTTGCCCTGGCACTGAACGGGATAGATGGCCCGTCCATTGGTTTTGGAATCACCGCGAGGGCATGCACACACGCGTCGGCTTGGTCCTCCTCTTCCCGCTTCCCTCCAACAACGACGGCTGGCGGGCGGGATGGTGTGTACACTCCTTCGCTCTGGTGGGCTGGCTTCCCCGTCGGCCTGCCTGGGCCGGATGGGGAGGATGGAGGAGAAGAAACCTCCGACGGCATGTCAGCCCCCCCGGTCTTCCAATTCCAGCTTGCTACCTAGCCGACACGTTGTATGCAGGCCAGGCCCTCCACACCTATTCCTAGATGTCGCGCCCCATACCAAGATCACGACCTGCCGTGTGGGTAGGCCTGTACCTACCTGTTTGGCTAGCGAACCTGACGGCAACTATCTGGCAGTAGTATGCTGCACGTCGTCAAGCGATGCGTCTGTGTGTCGACGGTGGCGCTGCCCGCCAACCCGTCGGCCCATTCTCTGGGGTCACACGCCCGTCTGCCTCCTGCCCAGATTACCCGCCGTTGCCAGTGGAGGGTGCGCTCACGAAGTCGGCAAGGAAAAGGCTTGCTGACGGCCGTACAGAGGCAAACGTGTAACAGGATGGCCAGGGACTCCATGCCGTGCAAATTACGGATGTTACATGGTTGGTTACCAGAGCGCAGCAGCAGGAATTGGCCCGGCCTGCTCATGGCAGACTCCGTCTGTAATTCCGGCCCTCCCTCGACATTTGCCATTGAATGGGCGTGTGTGTGTGTGTGTGTGTGTGTGTGTGTGTGTGTGTGTGTGTGTGTGTGTGTGCATGTGTGTCTTTTTAGTTGTAGGCGGCTTTTCGGGGAGCATCGACGATTGCACCCATATGCTCGCCCAGTACCTGTCCAAAACGCGCACGCGACGGTAGTGCTACCGAAAGTGCTGGTTGCCGTAGAAGGCCTCGGCTTCGCCCGCTTCGCAGCTGAGGCTGGACAGCGGCAACGCGAATGGGGTACCCCTGTCAGCCTCTGTACCACCACCAACTAGCGGTTGCGAGATTTCCGAACTCCGTGCGCCCTTGTTTGTACTTTACCGAGAGCCTTCCTCTCGGCGCCGTTCCATCGGCATGTTGCGTATGCGCAAGCTTCCTCGGGAAGCCGTGTTCGCCATCGTTGGCTCCATGGGAACAGGAATGCCGTGGGATCAAACCATAGCAAGTGCGCTTTTGATGCAAAGCCGCAGGTCTGCATCTTTTCCCCATTTGCATTTCAACCGGCGCCAACGCATCCAGTCTTTGCCAGCGCCCGGGAGGGAGGGGGACGAAAACAAAGACAAGGAGAGTACCTCCTGTCGTGCGGCTCCGACTAGCAACGGCCGGCTGTTTATTCGTACGGAGTTACAGAGCACGCAGACTTGACACGCGTACGAGAAACAACGTCCTCCTTGCCTTGGGAGACCCGCTTGTAATGGCAGCGCTACATTCGGCTCGGGAAATGCCATCCATCTCACCTCGTTTCGCATGAGAGGCCTCGGCGGCGGCGCACTGATTGACTAGTCAGTCAAAGCAGCAAATGTCCGGTGCCAGCCACTGACCCTTGCGTGGCTTCTCCGCTCGGGAACTGCCCGGCCGCTGGCCCAGCCAGACACTGCCCAGAGTGCCCCGAGCGGCAGGACGGGTTTGATCTGCCTTCAAGTTGATGGCCGGCAAATCATAAGGTCCGGGGTTTTCGTTAAGATCTCCTGCCACTGGTGCCATCAGCCCCCAATTGGGGCTTGTTTTACGTTGCAGTGAGGCCGCGGACTTGCTTGGCCTCTCCCGCTTTCGACGGAGAGCAAGCCATGCTCTCGCCTTTCTTGATAGGTGAGCAGCCGCTGGTTATGTGCCCCGTCGCCGCGTGGTGCGTCTAACCGGAAAATGTATGTGGGCATGTGGGCTTATGTATTTTGTGTGTGTGTGTGTGTGTGTGGGTGGGTGTGCTGGTGTGGGTGTGGGTGTGCGCACGCGCGCTTCCAACTACCCGTACTACGTACAGCCGGCCGACCGCACCAGCTTTCTCACCACACATCTCTGGCCATCCGGGGCCCTCGGAGTCTCGTCCTTTGATAGGGGCCGAGGCGGCGCATGCATGAGATGGACACCTGCGCCTGCATCTCCTACTGCGCAAGCTCATAACCAAGCGCGGCAAGGGGCGGCCAGTCAACCAGTCAAGCTCGTCAACCCCCAAAGCTCCCTGGTATTGGCCTAACCCCCCAGGCCGGGTTGAGCCAACTGAAAAAGCGGTCACTCCTCTCCTCCGTCCGCCCCTCCCACGATAGAGAGGCAAGAAAAAGACAGAGCCAATCTGCTTCGCCTCCAGCTCGGCCCCGGAACGGCGCCAGACCTGCCAAAGTGGCCTGCCGCCAGGTCTTTGCGGGCAAGATTGTCGTCCCGGCTCAGTGGGTGCGAAGGGTTGCTCCGCCTTGGAGGGGGGGTTGGCAGGGGGCCAGGGGGGAGGTGCTGAAGCGAGGTTATTGCGATGAGAGGTCCAAACGGCCACTAGCTGGCCAAGGTCCGTAGCCGCGTCCCCGCCAGCGAACAACCTGAAACAGCAAGGGTCCCTCGATATCGTCATTCGTCTGATAATGCCGTGTCCGCCTGTGGAGTCTTGGCCATCCGTATCGAATCGGGATATTTCACCGGCAAACCGACTGCGTCTTTGGCTCCCCCGGGGGGATGCTCCTCACCGTCTTGGCATCGTGACCGCGGGCGATAGGTTGAGCCGTGGCTGCGACTCTAAGTAAAGCCCGCATGGCTAACGCGGGAGTGCTGGAACCATTCAGAGCGAGAAAGTGATGGGTTGGGAGAGGCGGCAAAGAATGGGAAAGCCTGCCTCGGATTTATTGCTCAACGATGCCACTGGCATTGCCTGCTGCTGGATTGGCTGGTTGGCTGGCGGGAACCATACGCGGCCAAGTTGGGATGAACCATTTCCCACCATCTCCCTCCGTCGAACAGGCCGCCCCAGCCTTCGCACTAGCCAAGGTGCTTACTTTCCTGCGTGCCCAAGCCGCGTAGGCCCAGGCAATGCTGCGATGTATGGACGTACGGATGTTGGTACGGTAGGATGTTGGTCCGTAGGCTGCCGGCCTTGTTGCGGACGCATCGCTGCCGCGTCCCCGCTCAGCTTTCACAGACCCAGAGAGGAAGGGTCCGGATAGCGCAGGTCCGCGTTCTCCTCCAGCCACTCTACCCAGTTCTTAAGGAACTTGCTACCCCTGCCGTTGCGCGACCGCTGTGGTTAGAAGACGCTACCAATAGGTCATGTGACGTCTGAAGGATCATGATGGGCATCCGAGAGCGACCGTTGAAAACAGCAGCGCCGAGATATGACGGGTGGGCGGGGAATGACAACTCACTTTTTCACCGTTTCCGAGTCGCCTATCACCGTTAGAGCCCGCTTGGGCCTTGTCATGGCAACTGTCGGTTCGTGTCAACCTGATGCATCCCACGCAGAAAAGAGTTTCGTCCGACACTCCAAGCCCCAGTCGACGTACCGTTCAGCCGGCGTTTCTCGCCTAGGAACCCGACCTCGCCGTTGTCGTTACTGCGCACCAGCGAGACGATCACGGCCTCTTTCTCCCGCCCCTGGAACCCATCAACACTGCCGAGCTCTATGCCGGGGAAGGCCTCCTTCAGGGGTGCGAGAAGGGCGAGCTTGCAGCTGGCATTAGCATCCGACGTTCGTCCGTCAGCGGCGTCAGCGGGTGGCGCTCACCTGCGCGTTGTAGGGGGTGACAACGGCGATATCCTCGGACTTGACACCAGCTGCTACGAGTTTCTCCACGTGTTGTTTCACGAGCAGAGCCTCCATCTCGTTGCTTCTGCTGTCGCCAAGCAGCGATCTCACGCTCGATTTCTTGCCCGTATCGTCGTCCTCGCTTTTTTCCGGGTAGTCGCCGCCTTGGGTGTCAATGAAGATAACCGGCTCGCTCGTGTCTTCTGTGTCTTCCACTCCGGGCAGTTCCTTGAGCAAACGTGTCTTCACTCCCTCAGCAGCTATCAGTTCTCCATCGTAGAGCTCGTCCGAGGGGAACCTCATGATTTTTTCGTGCATGCGATATTGTGTCGTCAGCATCCGCTTCAGGGAATGGCCGTGGAGCATGAGGATCCTATCAAAGAGGGTCGTTTCGAGGCTCATCCCCTTGATTATGTTCTCGCCCTCTTTGGCCTTGGGCTTGGCCTTGGAATTGAGAGACTTGATGGTAGGGGGCAGTTGTAGGTGGTCTCCGGCACACACGGCCTTTTTTGCAGCGAGCAGCGGCACCCAGCACTGCGCCTCGAGGGCCTGGCTGGCCTCGTCGATGATGATGACGTCGAATGTCTCGTTCTTCAACTGGTAGCCACCCGCTCCGTGAAGCGTAGCCAGCACGACTTTGCTGCCGGCAACCAGGTTGTCGACACACTGCCTTTCTCTCGTCCGGTACTCCTTGCGAAGCTCCTTGAGCTCGGCGTAGATGGCCCTCCGCTCTCTCCCGTTCCTCGTCTTCTTGATAGAGGCCTGCTTGGCATCCATCTCTGCCCGGACATCTTTGACAATCAGGCCGGCTTCCGAGGTGCTGGTTAGCACATCCAACGAATGGTTCAGCACCGACGGAAGTAGCCGGGCAGGATGTCCGAGACGAAGGATGGGAATCTTGTGAGGTGAGAGTCGTTCAACAATGTTGTCTACCGATACGTTGGACGGTCCACAGACCAGGATTCGCTGGTTCTGCTGGACCAGTTGGAGGATCAACTCTATCAGCGTATGTGTCTTGCCTGTCTGCACGTAGTTTAGCAGGCGCGGTCAGCGGCATTGCAGGGACGGCGTCCGGATGGCCAAGCACTCACACCCGGCGGCCCGTGTATCAGGGCTATCTCCTTGGAAGCCAGCGCAAACCGGATAGCATCCTTCTCTGCAGCACGCACAGTCGCCATCAGCCATCAGGACCAACGAACAAGACGAGAGTTCGCTTTGGCTTACGTGAGTCGTTGAGCGAGGGGTCAATCCATTTGATCTTCCCATATTCGGGGTCGGCGCTCAGATCGGCCGGCACCAGCGAAGGCGAAGTCAGGCCGAAGAGCACGCGCATGAAGCTGGAATACTCGGCCTCGCTCATCCTTTGCAGCCGCCCCATGGTCTGGTTCATCCGCCGGTAGGTCACGTCATCGGCCAGCTTGACGAGCCAGACGCGCCCCGAGAAGGACACCTCCTCCTTGTCCTCGTCGATGGCCATAGCGACAGTGTCCCGCTTAGTTTTGATGACTACCCCCCGCGCGCCCTTTTTCTCGAGGTCTTTGATCTCGCGCTTCTTAGCACTCCCCGCGGGCTGTTCGGAAACCAAGACGATGTCGCCGGTCCGGATGCCGTGCTCCGGCAGTTCCCCGCTGCTGCTGGCCGTGGCGCTGTCCGGGCTCAGCTCAAGCACGGTCTTGCCGCCGAGGCCCGTACGCTGGGCAGAGACGACGAGGTTGGTGATGGCAAGCCCGGCACGCTGCAAAGCCGTCGGGCTCGTGCTTGAGACGAGGCTGCCGTTCTCCTGCAGCTCGGCCTGCAATTCGGCGTCGAGAAGTGCCAGCTGGGTGCCGGCAAAGGCCGGGACATCAACAGGTTGTTTGGCCGCCATACTGGGCCGGCTGTTAAAAGGGCGCTGGCTGAGCTCCTGTGAGGAATGATGCCAACAGGCAACGGGTGGCCAGATGAGAAAATGGATGTCAAATACCTCCAAGGTCAGTATTCGGGCAGACGAGGGCGTACTTCTGTACCTACCTACCTAGGTAAGTATGTACGGGTCATGTACCTCGTGGGCTAAGTATTAAGCAGTCTGGACCGTCGCAGTGCGCTTCGGTACCATCTACGAAGTAGGGATTCGATCTTGGTGTTCGTTCCGGGTCCCAGGGCAGGCATGCGAGAGCTATTGGGCGGCGCGTTTGTTCCTTCAATGCGAAGTGGTGGTTGATTGGTGAATTGGAACAGAAGCGGCCACCCGCTCCAATTCCTCCAAGGTTTGGGCGCTGCAGCCACGAGGCTGATGCGCTGCCCGAATGGAGCGATGAGATCACCGTTCGGATACGCCCAGCCAGAACTCGGCCAGATGCACATGATTTCCCCCCCTGGCGCTCTGCATTTTATTCTCGGTTTCCCGTGTTTCCATGGTAATTACATTCGTTTTCGAAGCCACTGCACCGTCGGCAGACCATTTCCCAGTCTACAGTTCCGTCCGCGACGCCGGCTTCTGCGGGTGGACCACGACTACCACCACGAGACAGATAACCATCAGAGCGCACGCGATCAAGCTCACAAGCACAATGGTCAGCCGCGCCGCGGGGAACTTGCCCGTTATCACGTACTTCTGGCTCTGGTGAAAGCGCAAGTAGCCAAGGAGCAACACCAGTATGGAAATGCCCAGGAACGTCGAGCCGAGGGGCTGCCCGAGGTTCCGAATCGTCTGCAGCGCAGGGTCGTCTGCGCCATCAGCCAAGGACGTGTTCAGTCGGAAGAGCTGCGTGACGGCGATGCCGATGGAGGCAAAGGCGAGGGACGTCCGCAGCCACGCGAGAAAGGTGCGCTCTGCACAAGTCGTCAATAGGCCAGGTTCACGGAAACGGACAGCACGGGCGGATACAGACCGATGGCGAGGTGGTCGCGGGCAACACTGCCTTTGTTTTCAAGCTCGATAGACCACAAACTGTTCCAGTTCTCCTTCCACCATGACGACCTCTCCTCGTCGGCCTGGACGTCCGGGTGCGGCGCCGTCCGGCTGGCGCTCGGCTGGGTGGCTTGGTAGTTGGGGCCGCGGTCCCGTCGCTTGTCGAAGATGCGCGTGGTTTCGTCGGCACTGCCTCCGTTGGAAGCCGTAGCCGGCTGTGCGGAACGAGCCCGCGACATGTCATCTGCGCGCTCCTGGCCAGTCTGTGCCACGGGCGGAGGAAGATGCATCAGTCAGCTGGGACAGGAGCGAACAACGCCTTGGACGAGGTAGGAGGACGCGGGCGTTTATCTGGGTCGGCGAACGCGCTCCCGCCTTTTCTTTTTCCTCGCCGTGGTGCGCGCTTCGGAGACTGAAGGCTTCGGAGACTGAAGGCTTGCGGGTGGCGAAGAGAGGGCTTAATTGGTTGGACGAACCTCGATGATCTCGTTCAGCCGTTCCTGTGTCGACTGCGGCCGCGGGAGCGAGACAAAGCTTGCCGAGCGGCCAGGCTCTCGCTGGCGTGACGACGACGACGTCTTGCGTAGAATCGAAGCCGGCGCCGCCGGGCTAGAGGCGTCGTCGGCCATGGCTGCAGATTCGAAGGGGGGCGCCCTTGAAGTACGGCCTACCTATCTGGGCGTCGCGCATCGGGGTTAGCACCTCGCGGGGACGGGAGCTGCATCACGCCATACCTCTCTGCGTCGCCTCGCTTGGTTTTAATAGAACGTCGACTGGGGTACGTAGTCCTATTCGTAGTTTTTGGCTTTCGCCGATGATGCCATCGGCAACTCCAATCAAACTTCTGACGGGACTCACTAAGAGGTAGGAAGGACCACATGGAGCCCACGCACACCCGACGCGTTCACGTGCGGGGTCTGAGAGGATGCACCAAAACACCATCGATCCCGTCGAAAATCTTCTCGTATAAATCTGGCCACCACGCGAGTGAAGCAAGGAAAATCCGAGCGTGGTATGACCACTGCCAATAGTCAACGTTGTTCCCTACCGACGATGCGTGACGGGGGTAAAAGCACCCACATACACCAACAGGCTTACCTGCCCACAATGCAACATGTGTGGTCCATCATTCACACCAGAAGCCAGCATCGACTCCCCGACGAGGATGCACAAGTCTTTTGGGATAGAAATCCTCTGAGTGGAGTAGGAACGGAAGTTCCCCTTGCCTGTGTGGACAACCTCTGTCGTTATTTTTGATCGGCCAGGATGGTTTGACGTCTGGAAACTGGCCTCCAGACGTGCGGACACCGACTGTTCTCCTTTCACGACTTTACCCTGAAGATTTCGTTGCTCTGGATCGGGGATAGAAGGTTGTTTTTTAGCAGCATCGGGTAAAAAAGAACAGAGAAATTACTACCATTCTCTTTATCTAGAAGAATGGAGGTCTCGTGGATGTCGTAGGAGATAGAACACCCCCAGGGTCGGAAAACAGGGGACCCAAGCCCTCTACCCAAGCGTCTCTACAGCACATTCCGGTGGTAAAGGTAATGGAACCTGGTCAAGCTGCTTCCGTTAATTCGGAAGAGCGTGAGACTACATGAACATCTAGCAAAGACGGAGAAATGATCTCGACGTTTCTCCTCTCCAAATCATTTCTAGAGCCACCTCCTGGATTACAGCAAGCAGATGTCGTTCTTAGACATTGGACGTTAGAGGCTGGTCTTGGGGGGGTTCTCTCTATTGGTCAGCGCCGGCTTCCCAGCCATGTGAAATTACATGGTAATGACTGTAGTCATAGCCTCGACAGTCGGCAGACGTCTGGCAGTCCGGTGCGTGCTCGGTCGGCAAACCCCGAAGGAAGAGAGGTACGCTGTAAGAGGATAGAACTTTGAAATTCCTTTTACCTATATTGGCAGTCCTAGGTGCATTCCGGGCCGTTCATGCGATTTCTGGGGGGCTTGAATCGGGTGAACGGCTACACTTGCGTCAGGTTCTGACCGCGGCAAACAGATCGCAAGTCAAGGAGCGTATGGAGTATGGCTTCGCTGGGCCACCTTTTTTCACTCTGGTACGAAGCCGGGCAAGGTTGACCGCCATGGGCTTTGCGGAGAGATATAACCGTGTATCTTAACTCAAGTAGCTAATGCCCAGGGGATCCCAGCGGGTGCTTTATCGTTAAATGGCTCTCCCCTGGAACCCAGGAAATCCCGAAGCCTATTACGGGGCGCAAGCCATACGAAGACCATGGCCGAGATCAGTTGACTCATTTCAGAAGTTGACGATTTTTGGTAAATTGCCTATCTCGAGATTCTCTAATTAGGACCACCGAAAGCCAAATCTATAAGCGCTATTGAAAGTACTTGGACGGACTATTTGATCATGTCCTCTTAGCATGGGGGGAGTGGTCACCCGACCTCAGGTCTCAAGGAACTGAAAGGATTGGAATTGAGACGAACGAACCCCCCCGGCAGGCTCGAGAATAGATGGGCGTAACGCTAAGGAGACGTCAAGCCCGGCACTTTGAAAACCCCTGAGAACAGATGTGATGGCCTTCCACGGTCCGGCTACAAATCGAAGCTGTTTGCGGCCTGGCTGAGTCCACGACGTCCAATATTTGGAGCTGCGAACACTAATGCTCCTCCGGACCATCCGGCGCCTCTGGCAAGTCTGAAGCCTCCGTTTCATGGGAGTTCCGATGGAGCGTGGAGATGGAACACCGCGCTCTTCGGTAACACCACGTCGAACTGTGGTCGAAACCACCTGAGATCACCTCGGCCTGGCTTCTCATGATTTAGAGCGCCAGTTCAACCGGCCATCTTCTTGACTTGCTGACTTGGTACGATGGTAGTTGACTCTTTACGCGGATTATTCACCACAGTTTCGCGCTGATGAATAAGACCAAATTTATCTCTTTCCAAGACGTGCTGAGCAGAGAATATACTCTTCCAATATGGTAACATATTCCGTCGGTATCACTGCAACCTGATCTCGATTCTTTTCACGTCTTTGAGTGGTATGATGCTCTCTAGACCGGGCCTCCCTCCCTCTCCGCCACGTCCGTGGACTTGTTCGCGTAGGAGCAGTATACGTCTTCTCGTTCATAACAAAATTGCCACCAAATTGGGGGGGGGTTATCGCCATCGTCATGACCACAGCCTGCGCTCTTCGTTCCTGCAAACGACTGGGCTGGGCTCAACGATGGGCGGCCTGGGTTCATCACTGCCAGCGAGTACACCACCACAGGACCTAACGCAGATTTCCCCCACGATGGCCGATCGGGCTGGCACGTTCTTCGTCTCTCCATCCCGCCGCAGGCGAAATCAGGCTCTGCCCGTGTCCACGACGTCGACGAGCTCACCAACGAACCATTCGCGCGCCAGGGGTCAGCGGCACGTGGGATCCGGGCCGGTCGTCAGCCACCCGCAGTTCAGGAACTGCCGACGATGGCACGCCGAGGTCAAATGTGACAACCCAGACATACTTGGTCGCTTGACTTGAACACACCCTACGCTCTGGGTGACCAGTTCATGAGTATATGGCTGGAAAGAGCTGGGCGACCCCACGATGCGGCTGCCGAAGAAGCAAAGACAGACACCGTGATACGTGCGCGTACGCGCGGATGAGATGCATCACCCAGCGTCATAACCTGCATCCCGTCGTATGTGATGACTGCGTTAGGAGGCTCTCAACTGTACCTCGACTGCTAGTTTGAAACGACCAAACGTGCATTGCTCTGCCACTCGCCACGACACGTCGGATTTGTGCCGGCAGGTCGCCCGTGAGCCACCCGTCTGAATGACATCCGGCTTTCGTTTCTTTTGCCGCCACCCAGCTGCGGCTAACGTGCTGTACTGCTACGCTGCCTCGTGTCATGGCCGCGGGCAGCGAACGCCCCGAGGGCTCGGCCTACCTGACGTGTTCCCATGTAGTGGCGGGTTATGGGGAGGTCTCTATAACAGCATAATGCACTTTTGCGAAATGTGATCTGTCTGCTGAAACGACCGCATGATGGACCATCTTCTCCTACGGCGCTACATACGATACGACGGATCAGCCGTCACGCACTCGCTAGCGACGCCGCCCGCCACGGAGGAGAACAGAGAGACACAGAGCCAGGTCTCATGGCCGGCTCGATGCCCAGCCAAGCCTCCGACGGCGCAGTGCGTCAGGATCAAAAGCGCAGACAGAGGCCCGGGGGGAGGCGTTTGCACGCCATGCGACCGCGGCAGTCGGTTCTGCTCGTGGCTGATTGCTCCAGATCAAGGCTGCTACAATCTGTCTCGGCCGGTTCTGCGACCATATCTTCTTCCCCTGGCCATGTCTCGAGGTCGAGCCGCATGCCAGGGCCGTAGGAGGGAGGAGTGCTTCGTGGTCAACACGGACGGGATCACGGGCTGCCGGCCAGTGAGTCGTCGGTGGGTGGCGGACTACCAGCTCGTTGGCGCTGCATCAGAAGAACGGGTCTCGGTAGATGTCCACGTCCACGGTCCCGCTGTACCCTACGCGGATGGCAGGCTGGCCAACCGATAGGGTCCCCCCCCCCGAGCCCCCTTGGGTGGCGGCGTCGAGGTGGCCGAGGCACGAGGACACGACGTCGCGGGCGCGCGTAGTGGCGACATGTTCACCGTGCTCGCTCCCACTATCGATCATCCTCGTCCCGCCGACGCTATTGACTGGGTGTAGCCGTCGTCGGGCACGATGGAGCTCGCGATCGGCAGGCGGTTGGAAACCGCGCTCGCTCGCGTAGGCTCGGTACTGCATCCCCAGGCACCCCGGCAGGCGCCCGACTAAGTAGCGGTCGACGAGAGAGCCCTCGTCCTGCGCCTGTACTGCCGTCCTGGCGCGATGCTGGGGCCATCCGGCAGGGACAGCCGGACGTCCGGGTGGGCCTCTCTACTCCATCGCCGGGCGGTCGCGAGTCCCGACTCGTCCACGACGTCGCGAGGGGCTATAGCGGGAGCTGGGGCTGGCAATAGCACCGAGCTGGCCGCCTCCTCATGCATAACTTAGGCCAATGCAAGCAACATACGCGATGGCCCGGGCGGCCGTCGCATAGCACCCAACCACGCCCCCCCCGCCCAAAAAGCGGAAGCCATGGCGGCGGTGTGGCAGTGCGCGCGTCAACGCCCATGTTGCCCTGTCGACGCCCGGCGCACCCTCCGATCCTGGCCTTACGCACGGGCACGTCCGTGGTATCTGCGACTCTGGCCTCGCGTCGCAGGTTCCTGGAAGCGCCGGAGGGGCCATCGAGGGTCGTTAGTCAGTAGCGAATGGGGATGGGGGGGGGGGGGGGGGGGCATGGCATGGCGGTTTGCGTCGTCTGATAAGTCGCGAGAAGCCATACCGCTTGTCGCCCGTGGTCGGCCAGCCAGCCAACCAGCCAACCAGCACAGTAAGGAGAAGCACAGGCACCGTCTGACATTGGGCCGGCTCTGCACTCCACACGTACTGTGTCGAGTCGTCAGCCAGCCAGCCAGCCAGCAAGCCATACCGCGCCCGCTCGGCTGTTCGTCCGTCGTTGCCGGCAGGCGGAACGATGGTCGACGGTGTTTGTAGTAGGCCCTTTTTGTGCCACCACTCTGCCCGGCTGCCGGCTGCCCGTTGCCCTGCAAGCCTCCAGCCTGCGAAACGTGATACGCTACCATACCGCTTAAGACGACGGGCAGCCTGAGTAAGTTCTGACACAGATGGCCATCTTGACGCTACCCGATGTGCCCTGCAAGCACCACCACCACTACTACTACACCCGTGTGGCGTGCCCTGGCGAGACCCCGGACGACGAAAGCGGCCCGGAGCACATTTCGGAAAGCACACAAGAACCTAGCGCAGGCAAAATTGGTAGGTCGTACGTAGTAAGTAACGGGTCGACCTGGCGAGGACTTTCCAGCAGCTGGCCTCCATGCTAGGCGAAATTTTCCAACTGGTGCGGACTGGACGGCTGAACGGGGCCAGCCTGGACCGGCAGGATTCCCGAGGATTTGGACCAGGCAAACAACGGCCAACAAACAGGCAGCTGGTGGAAATACTGTCCAGCACCCCGACTCAACGGTGGCAAAAAGTTCGTATTCGCTACCTGCTCGGTCTGGCGACTTGTCTGGGCCCGCGTCTACAGGAGTCTGGCCGTCTGGGTGCCATACTGCTCGCGTCCTTGGCCGACCGGAACCAGTCAGTCGCCCAGGTCAGGCAGGCCCCCCGGCGTCACGTTGGAATACAAAGGCTCCGTATTGGGTTCGTGTGGGACGGCCATGTGTGAGCGACCCCACGGACCGACAGCGGCGGTGCGGCCTGACCAGAGAGCGCGCGTTGGCCGTCAAGGTCGCGCGACGAGGGACACTGTTCGCGGCCCGTTGACGGAGGGGGAAGGGGAAACGCGGCAGAACATGCTATAGCTCGTGTTGTTATGCACGCACTCTGGTCGGTGAGCTCCCAACTATGTACCCATTGTCACGCTGGGCTCGCGTGCATTGCGGAGTCGTGCTGCTGCCGGATCGTCCACCCGGACACAGTTTGGGAGGCCGGGAGAGGGAGGGGCTGAGCCCACGCAACGTTTCGGCTTTCAACTGGAGGGAAGGCTGTCGCCGGGCCCCGTAAATCCGTAGGGTGCATACGTGAAAAAGACTGGAGCGAGGCTGGACTCGTAGTTCATGCGGAAAGCGGCTGCGTCGAAACGGTGAAGTGAGCGAAACGCCAGTCGTGCAACCTGTTGGCTGTAAATGCACGTACACGAGGCAGGTACTGTACCTACATGCACGCCTACATGCCGCCTCTCGCCCTTGGCGACGAACGACGACCCCACGCGATGCTGCAACAGCGAGGCGGTATAGATGCACAAGATGCATTGGGCCTGGGACGGTGTGCATTAGACAGGGCGGCATGCCAGCGCAGGCGAGGGCTACTACTGCAGAGCAGCCCCCCGGGGGGCGGGGGGGCAGCCAGAACCCTCCCTCCTACGTAGGAGGTAGGTAGGACGAGACGCGATCGCGACGACGACCCGGCGACGCATTCCCCGGGATCGACCACGACAGGGCAACATTGATGAAACACAAGAACACGTCCGCTTTGGACCGGGGTTACCTAGCCAGTAAGCCGACCTAAGCCAACCAGGCCTATCCATGGCGACGGCGTCATTTACTAGCGACTACTTGAATGGGATGTGATGGAGGACGGGCAGGTGGACGGGGCGGGGTAGGACGCACTCTGTACTGGGTTAGCTCTCCAGCTGCCAATGCCAACTACAACCACCAACTTGCTAAGCAATGGGATGGGGATTGGAGTACATAACGTACTAAACTACTCAAAGTCAGCAAGCTTACCTCAGGTAGGTAAAGTCAGCTGAGTTACTTAAGCAAATAGTCGTATGTAGTGCTGGACCCTACCTCAGCGTAGCATCCTCCTTGTCAAACCAGCTGCTAAGAGTGGGTAACTGTCCGAGTAAGAGGTATACAGGTTGGTGTAGATAAGAGGGACACGAGCGGATACTGACTCGACGATTCACGTCGCCGGATTCCGCCCCGCGCTGACACCATCAGCACGATAGGTAGTAGGGTACACAGTAGGCGCGCACCGGGGGATTCCATGTCTCGCGGGCGGCGGCGGGCCGTCCGTCCAGGCAAGGAAACACGTTCATGCGGTGGTGGGCCACGGGTTCGGTCTCGGGGGACGGCCCTGTTCGTGAGTGGCTCGCTCGTCCACCCAGCGACGTGGTGGTGGTGGTGTGGTGGTGGTGCTGTCGTACATAGTAGTGGTTGGCCACGGGCGTGGGAAGTTCCGAGCGGCCAGGCACCGTCCAATCCTTTGTCCCCAATCGCCAGTGGCAAGCAAGGGACAACCTGGCGGCCGACGCAGGTCGTCCGGACGGCCATCAGCTGGATCTGCACGTTCTCGCCAGGATGCCCCCGTGTGCTGCCATGGCCGACGCTGACCACGCCGCTTACGTAGTCGTAGTCGCAGTCAGTGTTGGGTGCCGAGGCATGCAGGTTCCGAATCTCGTGGCCTTCCCAGTTACGTCAATATGCCATGCATCACGAGGTAACGGGGGCTGGGATTCCGAATGCAAGAGATGCAGACGGCCCTGATGACATCGGCCGACACCGCCGTGACCGCCGTTCCTGCCTGCGGCCGGGCGGGGTGGTCTGTTGTGCCTGTGCCAGCGCCTGTGCCTCAGCTGTCTGGGTGCGGTGGCGGTCGAGGGGGTCCCTTACGTCGACAGACCCTGATTCTGTAGTCGATGCCCAAGTGGGCGACCTGAGGAAACAAAGGAACCGAAGCCCGGGGGGCGAGATGACGGCACCGAAGCGGGCACCGATCGAGCTCATTACGATGTCCCAGCGGCCGTAGGGCGCGGTTAAACGTGGGTTCATGAGATCACGGCAGGCCCGGGCAGAGGCAAGACGGATGGTCATCCCGACGTCTTATGACGATCGTCTATAGCCGTCCGTCACCCACTGCGTCCCGTCGGCTGCCGGGGATGCGCAGGTCAGGTACAGCAGGTAGGAACGAGGGAGGTAGACAGGCAGGTACCTGCTTGGGGAGGTTACATAGCCACCGCAAAGCGCCCATGATTGTCTGTGGCCAGTTGACAGACGGGCGAGGGCACGGCGCCGCGGGCAGATTGTATGCCGATCCGTGACACAGCCAGAGGCGCCAGGTACCATTTAGCGGTGCCGGACGTGTTTGCTGAGCGGCTGGGGTGCATCCTGTGGTTCAGGATTCCGCTCCGCGCTCCGCGGTGGTTGCCCAGCGCCAGCAATGTACGGATGCGGGGGCGACAGCAGCAACGGTTGGAGCGGTATAGCAGCCGGTCGCAGTAATTGTTTACGGTGAGCCCTGACCGCATCCAAGCCCGCGACGCTCCATGCGCGAGGGAGGGACGGGCGGAGGCCGGAGGGCATCGTGGCTCGCCATACTCCAACGGTGCAGACGCAGGTTTGACAGGCCCCCAACCCGCTCGAGTGCCCACGTGTTCCTGGACCCCTCGAACAGGAAGGTTTTCGCTTCTCGAACGAATCTACAGGGTGGTCCCCCTTCCGTGGCCGCCAGGGCCCTGCGAATGACCGAGGGCCACAGTAGAGGGCCGTCCAGGCTGCCCGGGCAACCGGGGGGAGGGTCGAAAAGAAGCTCGCTAGAAGCGGTCCAGCCGCAGGGCCGCGCGCTTGCGAGCTTTGGGGGTCCAATGCCGACGATCGACCCGGCATCTTGACCGCAAGAGGCATCACCACCTTATCACACCTCCCCTGCCCTCGGCACATTTGCAGTGCAGGGGACTGACTCCAGAGGCGCCGCCCGCCTAGGAGCCAAAGCGGCAGTGTCGTCCGATGGGCGTTCGTTCGGTGGAGGCCCGGGAGATTGAAAATGGGCTTCTAGAAGGTTTCAAAGGCCCTTCCCCCCGGCCGGCTTCTTGGACGTTCCGCGGTTGGTCAACCACGATACCGACTCCGTCCAGCCCCCAATGGCCCCATCGGTTCGGACTTGCCCACCACCTCGCAAGCCTGGTACCCTGGACACTATCCTGCCCCCCCTCCCTCCCCGGCCGGCCGGCCGTACTGGCCAGCCAACGTTCGAGGGTCCGTGGTATGTGCGTTCCGACCACGGCCCATCGCTTGGCGGAATACGACCTCGTGAGCGGGCGGTGGTCCAGTGCGTATCACGGGCAGCAAGGCGCCGCCGCATGCCGCTGTGTCATGCTGTTTGAGCGTCCTCCCGCCCTGCCGCCGTGCGACGGCGCGACGGGCTCGAGGTTCCGATGGGGCCGGACGCCTGCGGAACCTGGGGAATGGGCTGGTGGGCGGCCGCGGCTACTGCAGTTAGCGGTATAGCGGTAGGTATGCAGTCGGCAGCCCGACCACGTTATCCTGCTCCCCAGGACCACCCACGCCTCTCTGTATGCATCATGACATGGCCCGGCTCATGGCCACGGTACCCGTCTGCGCATACTCGGGTAGCTGTACTTCGCGCTGCTTCGTACCCATGTCGCTAGTTGCAGCTGCCCGCGCGGGTCTGCTCGCCACACTCGTAGCTAATAGTATAACCGAGATATAGCTTCCATATTGGATTTACGCAACAGGTATAGACCCGACTGGGGCCGCGGTACACACCCCCGGCCGCGACTGTAACAGCAGGTGCCAACAAGCCCACCGCAGCACCACCCTCCGGGGTCCCTGGGGGCCCTTCCGGGGGGGCCTGGCTGGCCCCAGATGCCCAGTCGCCGGTGTTGTCCGTGATTGGCCCAGCATCTGCCGCAGAGATCTTCCAGAAGCTGTGTCGTTGGTTGTATGCGTGTAACACTATCGAATCCCGCCGGTGGAGGCCCTGCAACAGCTGTCAAGACCCAAGGCCCAAGGATGGCTGCTGCCAATGGCAGCCGGCCTCATTAAAAGACTCGCGACGCTGGCCCCGTCCTGGATGTCTCCCCGGGAGGTTGGATCCATCCGCCAAGGCCTCGTTTCGATGTCAGGTTCTGGGTCTCGACAAGGATTACCCCTTCACCGTTTCCTGAATCTGGGGTGTGCCTGAGGCTCGTCATCGCCTACTGTGCAGGGTTGCCGCTGGTGGACGGGTCGCCGACGGGTCTCTTTTGCTTTTTTCTCTCTCTTTGCCTTCCAACCTCGGGCGGGCCGTAGCGATAGTGGTGAGCTGTCGTCGCGGATCCGATCTCGAATGGAACTCCACGGCGCGGGCTTCCCTCTATTCCTACCTGGCAGCGGGGCGTATCCCACCGCCATGGAAGAGCGGTAGAGCAGATGACAGGCGCTCGGCTTTCGGTGCGTACCGGTCTGCCCGTCTGTGCTGCCTCGCGCAGGCGGGTTCGTGCAGCCGTAGCCGACGTCGTGGTCGTGCCTGGGGCTGGCTCAAGCCAGGCCGCACAGGCGTAGGTCGACTTCGATGAAGGGAGAAATAGTTTGGTTGGTAATTTGGGGTGCACCGCAGTCGAGATGCCGGGCGTGAACCCTGGTGGGGGTGACCCTTTGCTCGGGCCAGGCGAATGGCAGTTCCAGATGCCAAAAGGGCTCGAACGATTGTCGACTGTCCTTCGACCCATCACTCAGTCGACGCTATTTGCGACTAAATCACATATCATCACCCACGCAACCAGGGCCAATGATCCCTTGGCCGCCCAAAGGGACTCCAGCGCCCTCAGACTGGCAGTGCTGCAGACCATCTGCCCGGATCCCTTGGGTGCTTGGGATGGGGATGAACAATGCAGAGCGTGCAAAGGTACGTACCGAGGGCGGCGGAATCTCTACCGGGCCTCCCCGTGATTCGGGCCACAGTGGGTAGGCATCCCAGGGCGGGTGGAGCGTGGATAAGCTGTAGCACCCAAGTGTTTTACTGTATAGCAGACAGACAGGAGGTAGTTGTACACACCGTCGGCGGATGGAGAGCGGACCGGCAACGAGCAGCTCCAGGAGGGGGGCCGCTGGGATCATGGCTGTTGCAGCCAGGCCTGTCGGGATGCTGGAGCTGGAGCGGAAGCGGAAGCGATGTGACGATCCTGCGCTACCAAAGCGTCGGCCGTCCAGCCGCCAGCACGTCCGTTGTCTGATTCACACGCATGTTTCCTACTGCTGCTACTGTTGCTGCTACTGCCGCCGCCGCCTGAACGAGAAGGGCGCATCCCAGGGGCTCCCCACAATGGCCGTGAGCGCAGCCGATCTGGAGACCCGTTTGCCAGGCGAACGGACACGATGGATCTCCAGAGCTTGCTATCGGCAATTATTAGCAGGCCTGGCAGTGCACCCGGCGGGCGAGAAATTACACCACCGGGTATTGTGCGTGTGTATGGTACGTACGTATCGTCCCCAGCTCGCGTTCCGCCGGCAGAGATTTCGTCGGCCAGGCCACCCAGACCGTCGCCGCTACTGCACGTACCTTGCAGGGCCCTCTGCAAGGGACGCAGAGGGACGAGGGCCAGAGTGCGTGGAATCCGACGAAGAGCTTGCATGGAAGGAAACCCGGCCGATCATTCGCCAGATGTGTCAGAGAGTCAGTCGATTCTGGGCGGGGGCCGGGAAGCCAGCGCGAGTGAGTACCGTACCTGGCTCATCCTCAGCTTGGCTTCAGGTGGAGGAGAGGCGGAAGTACCGCTGCTGGTACTGGTACCTAGACCGCCGCCCATGGATCCTCCAGGCCTGGGATCAGGGCACCAGGCATATAGTACGAGTGGACGACAATGCGACCGCGCCGGGATGGATAACGCTGCATAAGGTACGGGTGCTGCTAGTACGTAATGCGGCGTGGTAATGCATACGAAACATGTGGGCTAGCTTGGCGAAACAATTATGAACTGCGGCCGACGGTGTTGCTTGCGGGCGGCATCATGACCGGCAGCCCACCCGGTGGGTGGGATGGAGACTGGAATACGGTAATGCGTGGGTTTCATCTAACTAGTACTGACGGCAACGCGCTTGCGGGGAGGGCGCCCTCAGAGGTTCGATGTTGATGTCAACAGCCCAACGTCTGTCCGCTTTGACTGGCCCACGGGCGATGTCATCGGCGGCGGGTCGTGAAGTCGGGTGAGAACGATTGGGTCTTTTGTGACGCCGCCGCCGCCGAGAGGCTGTTGTGTGTGTCTCTCTGTCCGTGTGTCTATATGTGTGTATTATGTGCGTGCATCACCGCGAGTCGAGTGGGCCACGCGGCCGGCAGGCTGAGAATGGAGGCGGGCAACCTCGGTCGCACCCGAGCGAAGCCCCGAAATTGGGTGTCCTACGTTGCCGGCTCAGCTCGAGAGGGCGCTTCTCGCTTATCTTTGTTGCCAGCGGCCCGACGCCCCGTAGCTGCTCGGGTGCAAAGACTTCGTATCGCCCGCAGGCTGTAGCACGTCGGCCACGCAGGTACGAACTCGCACCGCGCGCGCGCGCGCGTACGACCTCGTCTCTGTCTCTCTGGCCGGTAAAACACCCGGCGGCCAGTGCCGGCGCAAGCGACGCGCACTCGAACAGCCGTGGGCGCAGGGCTTGCCTGACTCAGGCGGCAGAGCTGCTTGTCAAGCCCGTGGTGGTCATTATAGAAGTTTATAAGGCAAGGGGAGTTCCAGACTTGAAACACTGTTAGATGGCACCCTTGACCCGGGGAGAGGAGGCGATCTCTGGGACGGTTCGGGCTGTCAAACTGCCCGACTGCCACACGTAAACACCGGCATTGTGTTTAAGGTTTGGGCGCAGTGGCCGTTGGGGGTGAGAACGATCTCCGTGACGGGCGGGCGAGACAGCAAAACAGGTTGCTTTTTTCTTCGGCATCCCGCTCCGAGAGCTGGGGCCATCCGCCATGCTCGCTGCCATACAGAAACCACGCCGAACCCATGCAGACCATCCTAACTGCATGAGCAAGGGGATGGGCATGAGCCTGAGCGTGGCACGGCCGGCCGTCCATCTGGCCAAGTTCCTAAAACCAGGCCGGCCTACCGCTCACGAGCGCTCGTCGAATATTGCACCTGTGTGTCGTCGGCGCGCTCCTCACGACTACAAGGCTGCCGAAAGCAGACGGCCGCCTGCATGGGAGATGGGATGGGATCTGCCAAGTGGCCCTCAAGGTTCGTCGTCAGTGGCGGATGCCGGAATCTTGGGATGCGACCTGCCACCCCTCGTCTCCCAATCAGGTTGCTCCCCACCGGCCCCGAGGGGTGCACGCGCAGCACATATCACAAACCATGCCGAGCCAGTTCCTTGATCGCAGGCATCCGAATAGCCCTTATAGGCAGCTCGTTGGCTGCCGCTTGGCGCCCCGAGGTCGCCTACGATGGATCAATCAGTTGCTCGCCAGGGCTGTCCAGACAACCAATAGGTCACTTCCTATTGCCTTACGAGGGACGGCGGCGATAACCGCACGCTGCCCGACGTGCCTATGGGACTCAGCCCACACGATGCCACCCACCCCGAGCCAAGACGACGTGCAACGCTCATAGCCTTCAGCTCCCGCGAGGTGGTGGACCTACCGGGCGGCTGGCTGGCTGGCTGACGCTGCTATTGGTGACGGGCGATGATGACAATGATGATAATGGTGATGATGGAAATGGCGATGAAGCTTACGCCCTGCATTGCATACAGGTGCGCTCCTCCTTGTATGGTTCGCTCTAAATGCGTAATGCTCGCGCTTGGCAACCAGAGCGCAACCAGAGCGGACCAACAATAGCAACTCGTCCCATCCTGTCACGATCCATCCAAAGTGCCGCTATGCAGCCATCAGACAGCAGACAACCCCGGGGCCAATCCAATTAGACTGTCGGCGGCAATGTTTATTGTTTTCAGGACCGTCAACTCGGTGTATCATGCACTGCTGCGTCTCCCGCCCGTTCCGTCCGGTGTATCTAGGTTAGGTAGTTTCTATTCATGTTTCGCTACATGTAGGCATATGCCCCGTAATCCGTACCTGATGTAGGAACCTGTCGGCATGCCGCTGTGTAAGGTACAGTAGCTTCATGGTTGGGCAGCTTGTCAGCACCCGTATCGCATATCCCACGTACGCATTCTTTTTTGGGCTTGCTCTCGCCGTCCGCCCGTCTCTCTACGGCGTGTGTCTCGCAATGTGTTCACACTGCCAGAGAGGCTTTGGATCATGAGCTTGGCCATGATAGCATCACCCCGCAGAACAAAGCCGAGGGCGCCCTCCCCCCCAAAGGCAGAGCTTCTTTTGCGACGCCGGCGCTTCTGATCACCCAGTTTCGTGCGCCCGCGAGTCTCTGGATACCACACGGGAGGCAACTGGGTCTCTTGGGGTCTCCAATCGCCCTCCAATGGACAGACACGACTCTCGCTCGCGGGAAAGAGGCGGTTCGCCCAATGGCAGCAGTCATCACGCGACCAAAGACAGACTTTTCACCTTGACTTGAAACAAAACGCCGCCGTCTTGCCTGTCATTCCGTGGAATGATAGGCGGATGACAGGTGCGCTCCGTACGGATCTGCGTGTGCACAAGCCGCCGGCGACAGCCATACAGCAGAGCAGACGGCTTTTCGCCCGTCGCATGCCATGCGCACATTTACCTCCCGTACCTGCATCCCTCCACTACTGGGCCAGGCCATAGACGCAGTAGCCATGGCCAGTACAAAAATCTCCGGCCTATCATATCTTTATGCCGTCACACACACCAGCCGATGCTGACAGGGGCCCGAGGGCTGATGGAGGGGGGGGGAGTGAGAGAGGGAGAGAGAGGGAGGAGGGGGGGCACCACCACCACCCTCCCGATACGACGCAACCAGCACCCAGTAGACACAACGTGGGCATTGCGATGCGCGGTCGACCTGCCCGAGGTGGAATGGCATAACTCTCGTTAGACCTGATGGCAGCCAGGCCACACCACACCAGCGCGGCCGTCCTGCACAAAGAGTCGTGTAGCCGGCAGGCTTGTTTGCACTACCCGGCCTCGAGGGCAATGCAAGCCAAGTACACGCGTACATGCTGGATACCTACTGCCGCATATCTACCTCTTTCTACGTACACACGCCCATCCATGGGGACCCAGCCCATGGGTGCCGCGTCGTCGTCGTGATGGAGGCTCCACCGGCGAGGGAGGAGGCGAGGAGGACGGACCACGAACGACCACGGTGACGACCACGCCCTGACCACGAGCGCGATGACCGCCGCCCGACCGACTAGTAGCTAGGTACTGCGACTATACGGAGATCCATGTGCTGTACGTACCGGTACTTGGGTACGTGCAGACCGCACTCTGTCCGGTAGCCAGGAATAGCATTGCCTGCCCTGGGTGGTGTGGGTGGCTTAGCGTGCTTCTCTCCCACCCGCTCATCCTCTGGGTCCCACTGCGCCGACTAGACCCAGCTTGGGTGCAAAGTGGGCTACGATAGTCGGAGCCAGGTTCCTCTGGGGGGCCCCAAGAGGGCCCTGGTCAGGGTAGCCTGTCAGTGGTTCCCGAGTTGTAAGTGAGACACAGGTCGTGTGGGTGCCGGCTGGGTCATGCCATCCAGTCCATGCCTATCAACGGTTTTAATGGCGTTGATCTGTCTTTGCTCCTCGCTCTCGACGACGGATACATTATCCTCCCAATCCCTTCACCACGTTCGTTCTCCTTTGTACCCCATGATCGACAGGATTGTGGTTTCTCTTTTTCCTTGATAACCTCCCGGTTCCTGTTTCTTCTGGTGATTCTACCTTCTGGAACCGTTCGACCAGTTCGGATATCCTGCCCTTCATTTGATATACAAAGTGCCTCTGCCCCCTCGCTCTACCACGGCCGTCTTCACTCTCGCGAGACGATAAGACAACGCAAAGCTCCCTGGAAGAGGACCTGTGTACCACAGCAATACCAGCAACCACAGCAAACCACAGCACCGCCCATCAGCTACTACTATTTACAACTATACACCAACTCGAGTCACTAGAGTATAGACAGCCTTGGTATACTGCCATCGAGTCTGCCGTCCATTCCTTCCAACAGGAACCCACCACCGTCTCTCGGCCTACTGCCCACAACCAAGTGTATACTTCCGCGATTATACTTAATACCTAAAGGAGAGACGCACAGATCCAAGGTAAGGAAGCCCGGCGACGCGGGACGCCTGCAGAGGCAGAGAGGGCTGGGACTGACGGACCCCCGAGCAGCAGCAGCAATGGATCCCAACATGATGGCCATGGGCCCTACGTCCTACTTCTACTTCAACCCGGACCCTCACAACGAGTCGCGGCAACACAGCCACTTCAACCAGCAGTTCCAGCAGCAGATTCCCATGTACCCCGTGGTGCCGACTCTGCCCTCAACGCCCATCTACTCGCGCCCCAACTCGTCATGCTCGCAACCCCCGGCGCCGACGCCCATTCTTCGCTCGGTTCCCTCCAACCTGACCCCGATGGCCTCGCCGCAGGCGGCACCGCAGAAGCCGTCCATGTTCCTGCCGGGCCGCAAACTGATGCTGGAGACGGACCTGCAGTGTGACACGGACAGCTTCTACTATCCGTCCACGCCGCCGCTGTCTTCGGCGGGCAGCATCATGGGCAGCCCCGGCGACTGCGATCTGATGCTGTCGACGCCGCTGAACCCCATGTTCTCGGGCCTAGATGGTTGCGAGACGGCCAAGACCGAAATCGAGGCGCTGCCCGAGCCCATCGATGGGTTTGACTGGACCGCCAGCTGCGCATCCCCGCCTTTGACTCCAGGTAAGCATCAAGGTTCTCCATTGCAACCCTGCGGGCGAATTGGTTTCGTCCCATCCACGCTTAGCCTGCCGCCCCCGCCTCCATCCCATTTCCATCCCGTCGTGTTCGGCGGGTAGCGAAGTTGGCGGGTGCGGGTGCGGCCTGGCTGGTGGTGGTTTTTTGGCGCGGTTGTTTGCTTGCGCGGGTTTTGGGCGCCCCTGCAACGGGCGGGGCATCGTGGAAATTGGACCTCCAAGCTAACTTACCCTTTTTTTCTCAAGTCTACCTGCAATCCCAACCATTGGGTCGGCACGTCTCGCACGTCTCGCTTAGCAGCAACTTTGTCAGCGACGTCAATTCCACCACATCGTGCCCTTCCCTGTCCCCGTCTCCTTCCCCCTACACCCGCCCCGACACCCCGGACCAGTCGCAGCAGCAGCACGACATCGACTTCAGCATTGACCCCCGGAATCTGACCGTCGGCGGTGCTACCCTGGCCCCCGAGTTCTCTGCTCCTGCCGCCTTCGACGAGCTCCAGGGCGACAGCGACAGCCTCGTCAAGTGCGACTCGAGCGCTTTCGAGTTCGACGCCGAGATTCACCAGGGCTTGCCCCTCTTCGACGACCTGTCGGATCTGGAGTCCGAGGAGGACTTTGTCAACGGCCTGGTCAACCTCGGCGAGCCCACCAGCGAGATCAAGCGGTCGCGCTCCGCCACCTGCTCCACCACACTGTCCCTGGGTGACGACCCCTTCCTCAGCAGCGACGCCGGCACCTCGCCCTCGAGCTGCTGCGACGAGATCCACGCCGGGAAGCGCCAGAAGATCAGCAACGACTCTCACCGGGCGTCGCCCGCCATGAACGCCTCGGCCGGATCCCCCGAGGCTGGCCAGTCTGGCCAGCAGTCGGCCGTCAACGACGATGCCACCAAGCAGGAGGACAGCAACAGCGGCTCGGCCGCCTCGAGCCCTGAAGCCGGCAACGCCGCTGCCCTGCCGGCCCCCGCCAACCGCCGCGGTCGCAAGCAGTCCCTGACCGAGGACCCCTCCAAGCAGTTCGTCTGCGAGCTGTGCAAGCGTCGCTTCCGCCGCCAGGAGCACCTCAAGCGCCACTACCGCTCCCTCCACACCCAGGAGAAGCCCTTCGAGTGCACCGAGTGCGGTAAGAAGTTCTCGCGCAGCGATAACCTGGCTCAGCACGCCCGCACCCACGGCAGCGGTGCTATCGTCATGAACCTGCTGGAGGACGGCGAGAACGGCGGCCTCGACATGATGCATGCTGGCGATCCGGACTACGGCCACAACTTCGGGCGCGTTCTTTTCCAGGTCGCCGCCGATGTCCCCGGCAGCGCCAGCGAGCTTTCATCAGAGGAGTCGGGCAGTGACGAACTTGGCAAGAAGAAGCGCAAGCGCTCCGACTAAGAGCTGGCTCCCTCTCCAAGCCCATCACGACACACTTTCACGTGCTAAGAACCCACCACTTCTTACATATGCCCGACACGACACTTTACGACTTTCCTCTTTCGACCTACCTCCGCCGGCCTAGATGCGGAGCGGTCTTAGGGTCACGCGACGGTTCCTTCGCAGGAAACCAGGGATTCCACCATCTAGAGGATTGAAAAGTTTACATCTGATTTCAGAGCACGCCACCCCCCGCGCTCGCCTTTTTTGCACCAGCCTCAACACCGGGGACCTGGTCACGACCGCATCATCATCATCATCATCATCAGCATGCATCATCAGCACTGCCGCCGGCCCCCCACGGGGTGCCGGACAGGGGCGGCTTTGCCTACGGACGGGGAATGCGGCGTACATTGGGAGGCACACATCACATGATACACAACCAGCGATATTTTGCGTGCTCGGTTGGGCACTGCTTTGACGGCCTTTGGGGTTATTTGTTTTGGCAGCATTCAGCTTTTACGCTCGTTGTAATTACTACAGCAGGCGAGCTGGACAGCCGCTCTCGCTACTACAGGACGCTAGGGAGTGTGGAGGAGGAAGTACCGCTCCCGCAATTCAAGTGTTTCGTCTTATTCTCGACTTGGGTTTTCCGCGATTGCTACGAAGCAGGTGTGCCGGTCACCAGCCAAGCTAGCTCTCACCGACAAGTATTCGCAGATAGTTACCATAGGAATCACATCTGCCGCTGCCAAACCAACGTTCCTTCATTGCCTTGTGACATGTCGCTGACCTGGACCCGTCCGCCAGACGATCAGCTAACCAAGCCGCGCCTTACTTCTGCTCCCTCACCGTCTTCTACTCACCCGTACCGCCCTGGCCTCCCACGGTCCCTCCCGGCCTACCGGCAGCCACAACCAAGTTCGGATGGCGATGACGATGAGCTGCCCACACCGACTTAACGCCCGCCTTGCCCAGCTCCCAGCTACACAGCCACCAACGGCACTCGGCGAGATGAGGATGTGCTAGTACGCGAGCAGTGCCGAAGCGCACAAACGTGAGTATGCCCTCCCCGAGTCGTGTGGACAGATGCGACTAACTACCTAGCTTAGGACTAACACCCACCCACACACACACACACACACACATACTACGTAGACGCACGCACGCACGCACGCACGCACGACGGCCATCGTCGATCACAGAGATACGCAGGTTGTCTTGCGGCATTTTGCTATCGTTTGGGTGGGAAGGACTGACGGCGCGTGGCCCCGGGCCCAGTGCTGACTAGGTAGTTGGGCCGTGGGCCTCAGCTGCGCCGGCCGGTTCGCTAACATGGCATGGCCATCCATGCGCGCCGAGAGAGAGTCAGATCGGACGGGCAAAGGACCGACTGCACGGGTAGACGGGGAAGCGGTTGGCGCAGGCACTGCACGGGTTGCTGTACCTGTACCTGCCGCCGGTAGCGAGCAGGGCCGCCAGCCTGGCACTTATTAGCCTGCAGACGAACTGGGGATCGTGGGATAGACCAGACGCGACTGGACCCCGGGTACCTGAATCTCCAGCACCGAAGCAGCGAACGCAGGGACGAGCTGAAGAGCCTAGCAGACGGTGGGACCCCTGCGGGCCTGCAGGAACGGACGGGGGAATGACAGAGAAAGAGGGAGGGGAGGAGATCTATTGTGGGCAGGAGCGACGATCGATCTCGTCCCTGCGGCAAGACGCGAGGGGTCGCGAGATGGGATTCGCAGGCCTCCGAGGACAGAATGGCATACGGTTTTCCCAAGCTTTGCGGAGGCGCCAAGGCGCCGGCGACGGGGCCAACGAGCAACCGATATTGCAATGGCGACGAGTAGCGGGTATGCGAAAGTCGGCAGCTCGATAGGCCGACGAGCGCTCGCTAGGTTCGCCGACGATGGCCAGGCCAGCGGTAGCGACTCCACGCGCAACTGCAGCTAACCGTAGCAGCGCGACCGGATTCTGACGCCGACCCCAAAGCTTAGGACGAACCGCCGACTAGCCCGCACGGAAATCCCATCCACATTTTGAGACGAGAAAGCCCGCCCCCAAGGCAGTTCCTGCTCCTCTCGCCCTCTGCCGCCTCGTCACTTCGTGCGGACTTCGGAAAGCAGTCCGACGCTTGGGGGAATCTGCATGACTGGCCCGTCCGCTCCAGCCTCACTCCTCGGGTAGCGGCCTGACTCGCTCGCGGTTGCTGATCTTCCCATGGCTCTGCACCTCTGCCGTCTCCCAGCACGTGCTCTCCCACCTCTCCCATCTGCCCTTTCGAGGCCCGCGTCGTCGAGCCCTGAACCCTGAGCCCAGACCCGAATTCCTTCCAGGCCGGCACCGGGTCTTTTTTGCAGGTGAGCCGGGAACAGCAGCAGCTTCCCCCCTCGTCCCCGCCTGCCCTCGCACCTTCGTCGATCCGCTGGCTGACAGCTACCAAAGACAAGACGAGGCACGACGAAACGAGGCGAGCTATGGCCGCCGACGGGCCGCTGAACGTCATTGCGCTGGTCTCGGGTGGCAAAGACAGCTTCTTTTCCGCCTTGCACTGCTTGGCGAATGGGCACCGCGTCGTGGCACTGGCCAACCTGCATCCACCGTCCCCGGCACCAGCAGCAGCAGCACCACCACCAGGCACAGGGCCCGATCGACCCGGCGAGGATGCCGCCAGTGCCTGCCAGGGGGGCCACCCTGACTACGACGATAGCTCGCCCCGGCGGGCTCGAGCCGTCGCGCCGATTCCAGGGCACGGTTCAGGCGCGGAGTCGAGCGACCCTGGCCCGTTGGCCGAGCCTGAGGGCCTCGACGAGACGGACCTGAATAGTTTCATGTACCAGACGGTCGGTCACCAGGTGGTGCCCTTGTACGCTGCCGCTACTGGCCTGCCGCTGTACCGCCGCCCCATTTCCGGCACCGCTGTCGACCACGGAGCCAGCTATCAGGATCCCCCGTTAACGCCGCCATCACCCCCCCGCATTTCTGGTGCCGCGCTTCCCTCTGGGATCGCTCCTGGGGGTAATGAGGATGTGCCCCGTGGTCCCGGCGCGCCGGGCCTGCTTGGCCCACAAGACACGGCACCAGGCTGTGACGTTGACGCTGCTGGGCATGAGGACAAGCACGCGGACGAGACCGAGTCTTTGGTGCCCCTGCTGCGCATCGTCATGGCGGCCCACCCGGAAGCCAATGCCCTCTGCACCGGCGCCATCCTGTCCACCTACCAACGAACCCGGGTCGAATCGGTGGCCCTCCGCCTCGGTTTGGTCCCGCTGGCCTACCTGTGGCAGTATCCCACGCTGCCGCTTCCGGTCTGCCCCGACGGCGCCCTGTCACCCCGCCCACAAGGTCACGGGAACCATGACGATGCGCAGTTGCTACGTGACATGGCGACGGTGGGGCTAGACGCGCGTATCATCAAAGTCGCCAGCGCGGGTTTGGACGAAGAGATTTTGTGGCAGAACGTGGCCAGCGAGCCTAGTATCCAGCGCGTACAGCGGGCTCTCAGGCGCTTCGGCGGCGGGGGCCGCGGATCTGTGCTGGGCGAGGGAGGCGAGTTCGAGACACTAGTCGTCGACGGCCCGCGCGCTCTGTTCAAGGGCCGGATCGTGGTACCCGAGGACGGCAAGAGAATCGTGCGGGAAGGTGGCGGGAGTCTGTGGCTCGGCCTTCGCCAGGCACGGGTCGAGTCGAAGCCTCTTACCACTCAGGGGCAGGGGGAACCGGGGGTTCGCATCCCGGGGGTCCTCGACGCGCGGTTTGAAGGTGTCGTGACGGCCCTGGGTGCCGAAAACCCGTCCGAAGGTGAGGTTGAGGACTCCGGCCTGGCACGCCTTCCGCTCCTCCAGCAGGCTGCCGCCCTAAACCCCCATCAGCCATGGTGCTTCGTTGGCGGGAGCGAACACGTGGAGATTGCGGAGCAGACGGCGCATCTCGTGGCCGATATTCGGCAGAGGCTAGAGTCTCAAGCATTGCCGGCCACGGCCATCACCAATAGTGTCATCCTCTTAAGGCACATGTCAGACTTCCCAGCTATCAACAAGCTTTATGGCGCTTTGTTTCCTCAGCCGAGTCCACCTGCCCGCGTCACCGTCGCCTGCGGGGCCTGCTTGCCTCCGGGATGCGGTATAGTCATATACCTGACGGTACAGCCGGCTTTGCTCCCCGGCGAGCGGCAGGGACTTCACGTGCAGTCTCGGTCATACTGGGCCCCGGCCAACATTGGCCCGTACAGCCAGGCCGTGGGGTTCCCGGTCGGCATATTCCCAGCGACGGCTGATGTTCCCACGTCAGAAGAAGAGGACGACGAAGCGCCCCTATCCCAGGGCACGGCACTGGGCACCCTCCAGGCTATCAGCATAGCGGGCCAGATACCCCTGATACCAGCCTCGATGGTCCTGCCCCAGGGGTCGGGAGACTCAGTCACCATCTTCCAGATCACCTTGGCACTTCAGCATCTCTGGCGCGTTGGCGCCGAGATGCGCGTGCAATGGTGGACGAGCGCAGCGGCCTACTTCCCGAGAACGGCGTCGCCAGTCGAGATGAAGCACCGAGCCCTGTTGGCCGGACGCGCCTGGGAGGCGGCGCACGTTTGGTCCTCGGCGTTGGGTGACAACGACGAGAACGGGCCCGACCTCTGGGACCGCAAGTTCAACCCGCAGTACATGTCACTCGCCGGCGGTGGCTCGGGCGGGGATGCCGACGGCGCCGCCGCCGTGCCCGACTGGGAGGTGGTCCACGGCTTCGACGCCGAGGAAGAGGACGCCGCGTCCCGGCGGCGCTATGTCCCCTTCGCCTTCGCGGCCGAGGTCGAGGAGCTGCCGCGGGCCGCGGGCGTCGAGTGGCACGCGCACCTGGGCCTGGCCAGGGCTGACGTCGGCGCCGTCCGCGTCGCGCGGACGAGGACCCGCGTCCGGTGCCCCGGCTCGCAGGAACGCCTCCTCGAGCTACACCACGTCGTGGCTCGGTCCTCGACGGCGGGCGGCAGCGTTTTCGTGCACACCACGGCGGCGCTGGCCACGGTGGAGGCCGATGCGGCGGCAGCGCCGGCCGTCGGCATGCGGGACGTCAGCGACGCCGTTGCGGCTCGCGTCGACGAGTGCCTTTGCGACCTGCTGCAGAACCCGGGTAGGGGGGGCGGACAGGCCGATGCGGCCGCACGGCCCTATCTTTCCTATGCTGCCGCTGCCCATGTTCCGTCGGCGCCGACGGACGGAGCCACGATTCCGTGCCACACGCTGTGGGATGGCAGGGGGGGCAACCTCTCGGCCGTCCTGTTGTTCCAAAATTACTACAACGTCACAAGATAAAACTCGCAGAGGGCACGGTGGACAGCAGAAGTGGCCCATGTGGCCTAGGGTATTTTGAGTTGCTTAAAATATACAGGTAATTGCATAACGACGCCGCTACAAGAGCGGGACTCTTTGGTGACATGATGTGGGCGTATCGCGTGTCCGACAATAAAGAAGAATGTGTACAGGTGGTGGCGTGACACGGCGGAGCCCAGCGCGGGCTATTCCCGCCGGCCGTCGGTCCCGGGCGGGATGCGACAGGCCTCCTCGTCAGCGCCTCTGGCGCATGGAGGGGGCGAGGGAGCGCCACAGGGCGCAGCGGTCCTGCTGGCCGGCGGGGGTTGTCTCCATGGTGTTGTTGTTGGTCTCGAAGCGGAGGCGGCGCCCCTCGGGGCCCCAGGGCTCCCAGGCGGGGGCGGTGGGGTTGCGGAAGGGGTTGGGGTCGAGGGCGCGCACGAAGGAGATCCAGTAGTCCATGACGACGGGCACGACGGGCGCGTTGTACGTGTAGTAGCTCGGGGGCGCGCCGGGCACGTTGTCGGGCCCGAAGATGGCAAAGGACTCGAACAGGTGCGGGACGCCGAGGCCGGCCGCCCGGTTGCTCTCGTCGGCCACGTTGTAGCGGTAACTCCAGGCGCGCGGGCGCGCGAGGCGCGCCGCGTACGCAGTGAGCATGTGGATGGCCGGGCAGATGAAGGTCGCCTCGCCGTAGGCCATCTGCGCGGCCGGGAACCAAACGTCGTGCCGCGGGACCTGGGACGTGATGTTTTTGGGGTAGTGCTTGGTGATGTTGTGAGTCTCTTCATCCGTCAGAAACCGATAGTTGTTCTGCATGAAGGTCTCCACCTGGGCCGGCGCGGCCGTGTTCGGGGCGAATACAGAGCCCTCTGGCGTTCGGGTCAGTCAGGGGTCCGTCAGGGGTCTGTCCCCAGGGCGCCGTTGGGCTGCGTCGGGGGTCAGGAAAAGGGGGGGGGGGGGGGGATAGCTTACCGTCGTTATCGTTCCCCAGCAGAATAGGCACGTCAATAAACCGGCCCTGCTCGAACATGCGGTACGGCAGGTCCTCGAGCAGCTGGCCGTCGATGCACGGCGTCCAGTAGAAGAGCGGGAGCGGAGCATCGGTGCGGCCCGGAAATGGGGTGGGGATGTTGGCATCCTGGAGGGTGCGCCCGTCCTTGCTGCGTAGGCATTTCATGGGCTCCTTGGCATCGAGGCAGGATGTCTGGTTCAGCAGCCGGGTGAACTGCCACTCGAGCTCGTGGACAAAGGGCTGCGCGGGGAAGAAGATGGACTCCCCGATGCCGCCGTGGAATAGGCCCTCGTCCACACCGCCGTTGGCGACCAGGTGAAGGGCCACGGAGCCGGCACCGGCCGAGGCGCCGTGGATGATGACTCGTTTCGGGTCGCCGCCAAACTCGCTGATATGGGCCTGGACCCATTGCATCATCATGCGCTGGTCCATAAGCCCGACGTTGAGATCGCCGTCGGCGCGCACCTGCTCGCCCGCCAGGAAGCCGTACAGGCCCACGCGGTAGTTGAAGTTGACGAGGACGATGTTGTGGCCGGAGCGCTCGACCACCTCGGATCCGTTCCAGTTGGCGTTCGTGTTCTGCGTGTAACCGCCCCCCTGAACGAACAGCCAGACGGGCAGCTTGGAGCTGGCCGTAACATTGGTCGGCGCCCATACGTTGGTGAACAGACAGTCCTCGCTCTGGTAGTCGTTGGGGAGCGGCTGCTGGATCCCCAGACAGATCTTGCCGAACTGTGGATGGGCGAGTTAGCATTGGGAGGGGGGTACCAACGCCTGGGGTGCGTCCCTCGGTCTCACCTGATCTGCGGCCTGGTCGCCCTGTTTCCTCTCGGGCTTCACGGGCGCGCGCCAGCGCAGGTCGCCCAGCGGCGGCGCGGCAAAGCGCATGCCCAGGTACTGGCCAACGCCGTTCGGAAGGGCTGTGCCCTGGTACTGCGCATAGCCCAGATTGACGCGCGCAAGGGCGGGCTCTGAAGGAGACTACGGGGGCGGCCGGTCAGCAGGGCCCGAGCCTGGACAAGAGGCCAAGAAGATACGGCAGCGGCCGGGACCAAGAAGGCGGCCGGGAGGGTGCGTGCCTTTCTACTCACCTGGGCCTGGCGCTCGCGCGTGCGTTTGTCCTCGATGTGGAGCAGAACTGGCACGAGCACGACGATAAGCACAACGACGACGACGGCAATGGCGATGACGTAGATCTGCCAGGGCTTCAGGCGCCGCGACCGTTTCGGCCTCGCCTCGGCCGTCTCGGGCGTCCGAGCAGCCTGGAGTCGCTCGTCATCGGCATCGGGGCCCATGAAGGCGGAGCCAATCTCCCCGTCAGCCGGCCGAATCCCTCCTCAGGCAGGTCGCATCCGACCATGCACGGCGTCTAGCAGCAAGAGGACCACAGCCAGAGGCCGCTCGAGTTGCCAATCGGGTTTCCAATGCTGACCCAAAAGGGGGGGGGGGGGGCGAAGGGGGGGCGAGGGCGCGTTGCTGCTGCTTCTGCGACGATTGCTGTTGCCACTGCGGCCGCTGCTGCCGCTGCTCCTGTACTCCGATATTATATATGTTCCAGGCCTCTATTAGTGGGATACCCGGCAAGAGAGAGCGCGAGCAGTCAGCGGTGAAGGAGGGGGATTTGGAAGGAGACTCAGGCACGCAAAGCAAAGCAAAGCAAAGCAAAGTAACGGGATATCGGGTCGGGGGGTCCGGACAGGAAGCGCGCCGATGTTGAGAAACAGTCGTGACTAAAAACAGAGGGTTCGCACTGACGGCACTCGCGGTCTGTGTTCGCATGTTTGATTCCCCCCCTCCCCAAAGCGTCCTGGGCAGCGCGCCAGGATCGTCGTAGTGGAGGGGCTTCGGTGGACTCTTTCCGTCTGGACTTGGGGACAAGGGAACAGGGCCGCAGGGCTAGTACTAGAATGAGGATAGCGATGCGACCCAACACGACCACCGCTTCCGGCCCTGCATCATCGTCCCAAGGCGAACCCCCATCGGCCGGTACTTTCGTAGCATCCCATACGGAAAGCGTGGTAATTTTTCCAGTTGGGCGTTGGGGAGGAACCTCGCATGGGATCGCGATATGCCCGCAGACACACCGAACATTGCAATGCATACAACCAACACGTGCACTGCCACGCCGACGCAACCATGCCCGCGCTTGCCTGCGTCTCTAACCTGTCGGATTGCCAGGCTGGGGCTTGCCATCGATCGGGCGGCATCAGCACAAGAGGGTGATCGACAGGCCTCGTCGTCGCATCTTACTTACCTCAGTACAGAGAGGTACCTACGTAGGCAGGTACTGTGTAGCGTCAATTGCAGGGTTGCTCCCCGCCTGCCTGTCCTGTCCGTTAGCGCAGGAACCCGCCCAGCCCGCCCATAACCTAAAACCCTTGGCCGGTGCCTCAGTACTCAAAGGTTACCAGCAGAGCCAGAGGAAAGGGAGGCACTAACCACGAACGTACAGGGAGAAATAGTTTGGCATGTAGATGTAAACTACCGCTTTTGGGAGCAAAGGCTTGGCTTTTCCCCTATGACCCGTGCCCATGCCGTGCCGTGCCATCCGCCGTCTCCCGGACTCCATGGGGTATTACCCATCACGCCCATCAGTTGGCTCACGACGGCCCGACGGAAAAGAGCCGTGACGACCTCTCAGTGCGTCTTTTCGGTCTGCCTGCCTGTCTGTATGACTGCCTCTCTTGTTCCGTGTCTCTCGTGGAGCGATGTGTTACTTCCTTCAAACTTGCTGGGATCGGGTGGAGAGAACACCAACGTCGCAACGGGATCCTACATTACGCATACACGCGCGTACAGTAAGTACATTTATGTACGCTCCCGCGCGCCCGGAACCACGGGGCTCCCAAGCAAAACAGCCCAAGAGGGTCAGAAATCCAGCCCATCCTTACCTGCTTTGGATGTTATCATTTGTACCTGTGTAAAGTACCCACGATTCTTCCATAACGGACTTGCATCCTGAACCATTGATGCTCACTATCAGTCAACCTAAGCCACTACGGAAGAACCGTGGCTCTTTAGCTTCCACAGCCCTTTTTAGCACTGGTCTAGAGCTAAGGTCTAGCACATATTAGGTGACCCCCCCAGGTCAGGAACGGTATGGGACCCCCCAGCCCACGAGCGAGCATGGACAGCACACTACTTCAGCAGTCTCATCATCTGGCCATCTCACGTTAGGTGTATTTTGCTTTGCTTCGTGCTTCTTCTCGGGTCTCAAGTCGCCCCGGCCTTCGGTCGCATATCTTCCAGCGACCCTGTTTCCGCGCCTGGCGAGCTGGGCAGCCATCCCCTTTGGTACGTGCTCTGTCATCATGGCAGCACCCGCTGAGCCTGCCTACACGATATGACCTGAGTATCCGAGCCGGGTAGCCTCTATGACATGGTACCCCACGTCCAGTGGCGCATCCTCACCAACCCTTTCAGTTTGGGGGACCACAGTAAGGCCCATTCCCAAGCTCTGTCACTGGGTTCTCATGCGGATGTTTGAGAGGAGGCCTTGGACTTGCTGGCGTACCTCCTGGTCAGCCACATGGGTCTAGTTATTACATAAAAGAGGTCACATCCACGTAGGCAATGCCTAGCGTGAAGTCATGGCCCGGCTCCATAGATGGTGATTCCGGGCTGCATTCGCAAGGGGGAGGAAATGGTGCTAGGATACTGGTTTACTGTCCAGGCAGTCGGCAACCAAAGAAGCACGATGCCGAGAATGCCGCTAGGGCGGCATCACTGGTATATGCGGCGTAAGTGCTTCTGTATCCACTTAAGCAAGCAGCTGAGTAAGTGCGCACTGAATTTATCTGTAGGAATTAGTTCAGTTCAAGAACCGTCCGTCACTTGCACAACCCCTTTTGAAGCAAGCGTCGGTAATGCAACGTGTAGCTAGCTTGCTGATCTATTTCGACTCCCCGGCCTGCCATCCGATGGTTCAAGCTTGTCCCCAGTACTCGCCGGGCTCGAGACGAACGAGCCAGCGCCCCTCGGCCTGAGGTTGGCACCAAGGACGTCCAGCGCCTGAACGTGTTTTGAAACCACTCCTGCATGAACAGCAGGTCATGAGAGCTGAAGGGCAATTATACCCGGGGCCCCAATAGGAACAGATCTGGGTGGGGAGCGGATAAGAGGGTGTTTGATCTGTTGATACTCCTCGCCCATTGCTTTCATCGTGTGGGAAGCAAGTGCCCGAATACATTTATCGTCTATACTTAGGACATGGCAGCGGACATGAATCGCCACCAAGGTTATTATAGAGTAGAAAAAGCGAAACCTATCTCCCTCGAGACATCCTCCAAATACACACCGGGCAGAGCATAATAAACACCATGGTTGGGTCGAGTGCGCATGCGGTACGCCACCTGAGGGGACCCAGAACCTTTCTTTCCATCTAAATATTTCAACCAAGCCCATGGCACGGTACGTTTCTCTTGGCCGGGACGCGAGGCGTACGAGGAAGGAGTTCGTGACACCACTTGGCAGGCAGAAAAGGGGGTGGAAAGGGCCCTTTTTGGCATTCGAGTAGCTGCCTAGAGGCCTGCCGTCTATCCCGTTTGCTTGGTGGCCCCACTGCCTGTTTGCCTTGCCTGGCGGTACCGGGCTCTCAGCTCGGGACAACTTGTGGAGGCGAAGGGGGAGGTCGAAGGGGGAAGTCGAAGGAGAGGTTCTCACCCCGTGCTGCCCAGGCCCGCCAGACTCATTGCCCGGGTCGATTCCCATTTCCTTGCCGCCATCCTCTGTAGCTTATTCTGCGGATCCTTGAGGCGTACTGCGTGCCCTCATGGATTTTCTCGGCGTTGTTATCGCGGTATCAGGCCATGGAAAGTGGCCGCCCTCGTAAAAGCAAGGCCAGGAGAAGCAGCCTTGGCGACGGATACAAAAGCCACCGAGCTTTCTTGTGGTTGTGCCTTCATCATCCTTGACTCATGAAAAGGTCCTGCGTGGGATTCAGATGGAAACATTGGTATATCGAACATTCCCCCCATCACATGAACATCCCCTTCGTACCACCACTTGTTTGTACGAAAATCTCAAGAGAATCATACGCCTTCGACGGGCCATCTTTCCACGATACCGCGAGTTCCACTCAATGCGCCACCACTTAGGCGTGTGCAGGTGAAAACACAGGGTTTCGTAGAAAGGGGATAGGAGGGCGGCTTACGGGGGCGGTGGTCCCATAACAAATAACACTGAACATCCATATTACGGGCACGAAATATTGTATTCTGTGGATAGATAGTACTGGAAATGGCCGGGTTGGAACCATTAAAGTTCCGAGGAGATGTGTCCTTTTATGGTAGCTCACAAGAGGCTGCATTTTGACCGAACGTGAGGTGTTAGACGAGACGTTGTCTGGAATGGATCCAGCCCATTTCCTGGCCAGGTCCGCGAGTCCGACTTGCTCGGCTGGCAGATTTGAGTATAGTACGGTTTTATTTAACTCGCTTCGACTGGGTATGTCAAAAGCGACCTGTAATCCACAGGTACCCAGATACCTACTTGCCTTGGGATTGGCGTGCTATTTCTCCCACGGCAGCTATCACACCAAAGTACAGTTGCATCCATGTACGTAGCCCCTAGTTGAGGCTCTACTTAGGAAGCAAGTACATACTTCTCGACAGGCATACGCCAAGTGGTGGTGCCCCTGCAGATAAGTACCCACATTTAAATTGACAAGGCTGATTGTCCATGTCGGAAGTCCATTGTTGGTTTATACCATCGTCTCTCGCTCCCCCATTCTTCATGTACCACCGGCAATCTTCGTTCCGGAACACAACATACATACCCTCGTACCTTAATACGCCTACCTACACCCCTGCAGAATTCCGGCTATCGAGGCGCGTGCCAGCGAACGACTGCGAACTTGAAGAACAGGGCGTCTCGACCGGCCTGTTCGGCCCCACTCAACCCCAGCGTTGCTGGCGCATTGTTCCCCGGTTCATCTCTCCCGCCCACGACCGAGGCCGAACCCAGCTCTACCACCACCTACTCCGGCGGGAGCACCTCCCCGGCTGCTCACGACCCGTTTCCCCCTTCGACGTACGGCTGCCATGTCCGCCGCTGTCGAGTCGCCGGCCGACGCGCCGGCCGGGCTCCCCGCCAGCGAGCCGCCCCCGAAGCGCCGAAAGGTCCACGCCGACAGCCTCGGCTCGACCCCGCCGTACGGCACGCCCGACCGCGACGAGGACGCCGGCGAGAAGCGCGCCCTGCGCGTGTCCATCCGCGAACGCCCGGACCAGAGCCCCTCGCCCGAGGCGAGCACGAGCCGCAGCCCCGGCCGCCGGCGCGCCTACTCCTCGAGCGACCGCCACACCCCGAGCCCTTCGCGGTCGCGGTCCCCGGCCTCCCGTTCTCCCTCCCACTCGCGCTCCAGCTCGCGCTCCCGCTCGCGGACACGGTCGCGCTCGCCGTCGCGCTCGCGCTCCTCGCCGTCGCCTTCCGTCTCCCGCTCGCGCTCTCCGCCGTCCGTAGACCCGACCCCGTTGCGCACGCCCGGCGAAGACGTCGCCGCCGCCGCCGCCGCCTCTCCTCCGCAACAGCGCCAGCCGCCACGGCCCAACTTCCGGCCCAAGCTCATTCTTGGCGGCCACAAACAACCCATTTCCCAGGCGCGCATATCACCGGACGGCATGTGGATCGCTTCCGCCTCGGCCGACGGCTCCATCAAGATCTGGGAAGTGGCTACAGGGAAGCATGTCGACACACTGATAGGGCACATGGCCGGCGTGTCCACGGTGGCCTGGTCGCCCGACTCCAAAACGCTGGCCACGGGCTCCGACGACAAGGCCATCCGGCTATGGGACAGGGTGACGGGGCGGCCTACGAGGGTGCGGCCCTTGCTGGGCCATCACAACTACGTCTACTGCCTGGCCTTTTCGCCCAAGGGCAACATTCTGGCGAGCGGGAGCTACGACGAGGCAGTATTCCTCTGGGATGTGCGAGCAGGGCGACTGATGAGGAGCCTGCCGGCTCACAGTGACCCCGTCAGTGGCATCGACTTTTGTCGCGACGGGACCTTGGTCGTCAGTTGTAGCACGGACGGCTTGACGTAAGTTCGGCCTCACCCTCCTTCCTCCCCGCGTTGTTTTTCCACCATGGTGCGTTGCGCGAGCTGTCCTGTCTGACCGCGCTCCTGCCATAGCCGAATATGGGACACCTCGACGGGCCAGTGCCTCAAGACCATGGTCCACGAAGACAACCCGCCCGTGACGTCAGTCTGCTTCGCCCCCAACGGCCGCTACGTCCTGGCCTTTAGCATGGACTCGTGCATACGGCTGTGGGACTACGTCAGCGGCTCCGTGAAGAAGACGTACCAGGGCCACAAGAACGGCGGCTACAGCATCGGCGGCTGCTTCAGCGTCGTCGGCGGCCGCGCCTTCGTGACGGCGGCCTCCGAGGACGGCGACATCGTCCTCTGGGACGTCCGGACCAAGGAGATCGTCCAGCGCATCGAGAAGGCCCATGAGAGCGTCGTCTTCTGGGTCGACGTCCACGGCGACACCCTCGTCAGCTGCGGCCAGGACGGCCGGATCCGCATCTTCAAGCACCAGGACCCCGACGACGACGCTGAGAAGAAGCCCGGAGAGGACACGGCCGACGGACCCGGGGACGTGGCCATGGCCGACGCGGACGCGCCCGACGGAGCGCTTCCAGACGGCACCGAGGGCATGACACAGAGAGAGACGCCGGCGCCCGTCGTGATCAAGAGCGAAGAATAAACCCACGGGCTGGAGACTTCCCTGGCATGAAATCGTCCGGGCTTTCTCCTGCGCCGTCGTTTCGCGTAGAGTCACCGTAGAGTGAACCGGTACCGCGCTCACCAGTATATCCACATCGCATACGCATGCCCTGAAGCCGAAACAGCTGGACGCCACCAATAATGTCTGACGCTCTACATGGAATTGCACCCGTGCGTGTATCCCGGGAAATGGGGGCACAGATGCAAACATTTAGGTAATTTTTGCGTCGGTAAACAAGTGTATATACCACAGTCCTGTTGGCCCCCTGGACACTGCTCCCGCATCTGACCATTCGTTACCCTGAGGCCGTCCAAGCCTGGGCTTGGGGACACGAGGCGCAAATGCAGGAAAGAGGAAAATACAACAAAACAAATGCACGTCATCGTAGCAGAATACCGAGTAAAGGCCCGCGTGATCGGGCATAAGTCAAACCCCCCGCGTATACGTCGACCGCCGACCGAAAAGACCATCCGCCCGTGCGCCCATATGCCATCATGATGCAAAGCTGTCGAGTCACTTGGGCAAAAACATCCAAGTCAACTATGCAGTGCTCTAGTCATGCGTCATACCATCGCATCAAATCGTCTCCCACCCGCCGTTGTTGATGTCCGCCTCCAACTTCCGACTGATGTAGCTTGGCACACCGTGACTGAGCCATGTGGCGCGCATCATCGAGTCGTACCGTCGCTGGTTCAGGAACAGTTGTCGTCCGTGACGCAGTCCAATGTCCACTTCGCCGTACTTATCGATATAGGGTGCATTGCTGAAACTGCCGCTGTGCCGATGGAGGTAGAACACAGCGCACTTTCGGATGTTGATGAAGATGCCTATGTTGCGGTTGCACCTGCGCCAATCTGGTCAGTACCCACATTCTATATTCCACCGTTCAAGGGAGGAGAGGAGCCTACTTGAATAGCATATGCTGAGTAGCGCCTCCCAACTGCTTCGTCGACGATTCGGGGCGGCCAGGTTCCTGATAGTCCATCAGGCAGCACATTGTCTGCGCACAGAAGATTTCGCCGCACATTAGACAAACAGCCGGGTCCGCAAGGTCCTTGCCAGTCTTAGGACAGCGCCGACGGGAGCACTCCTCTATCAGTGTATCGAAGTTCTTGGGCAGGCCTACAAGCTCGAAAATGGCCGGGTGGCTAAGCTGGGCCGATCGAGGCAACACGTGCGGTGCCTCTAGGCTGGTATCCGTGGGAACAGGGGGAGGAAACGCGATTTGGTGCTTGATCCAGCCCTGAGTAAGCCTCTTCATATCGGCCGTTTTCCAGCCGTAATCGGCGGCCAAGGGTGTCAGCGCAGTGCACATCTCGTCAAAGGAAGGCAACCGGAGGACGGCTGTCAGCCGGGAAAGCTCATCCAGCTCGGGGGCCGCCGGGACGAAATTATTGAAGTTGATGCCATGGTGGACATGCAAAAGGATGACAGTCTTACGCAGGAACACCAGAGCGTAACGCTTCACGAAATCGTGGAATTTGGCCAGGCTGTCAAAACACGGCTGGTCAAAGGCAGCGTTGGGCAGATCATCCGCTATCTCCTGGGCGTCGTTGGCGCAGTTGATACTGACGAGCGTGATGGCCTGGCAGAAGTTGGCAAAGTTCTGGAGCGCGGGATCTTCGTCGCCATGGCTGCCCATGAGTTCGAGCCATTTCCCAATGGGCACATTCCGGGAGATGTGGAAGACGGTCTTGACAATCTCGGCGAAGTAACAAATTCGCACCAGGTTGCTGACGTCTATTTTGTGCGCGGCGGAAGTACCGAAGACACACTCGCACATGAAAATGAAGACGTCTTGGCTCAGAAGAGGCATATAGTCAACCGGAGGTTGACGGCTGTTGGGCGTGTCCTTATTGAAGTACTCGGAGATGAAGAGCTGGCAGTGCTGGCGTTCGCAGTCTCGTCGGAACTCGTCCTCCATTCGGTTGCCGCCACCATGGCGCAGCCCGCCAAATGCGATATAGGACGACGTGGTTTCGCAGAGGATGCGCAGCTGGATCAATGCCTGCTCGGGAATCCTCTCGACCAATGTCATGCCGTACTGGGCTTCGACGCCTCGCTGCTGGATTTCCGTAGATGATATCGAGTAGCCGACAGTGCGGGCCAATACGCCGCCGCCGTACAACTCATCGTCTTTATCTTCGCCGATCGTACCGGCGCACAACTTGTTGGTCCGAAGCGTATCCCGCAGACGTCGGTACGCCGACATGAGTTCCTTGTCGCTGCTTTGGGCGTCTGATGGGCTTCGTGAACGCACACTGGACTCGGGCGTTGCCACCGAAGAGAAGCTATCGCTGAACGGAGTGCTGATGGACACCGACGGCGGTCGGCTGACATTCCACGCATCTAGCACCAATTGCGACGAGCCCTCCACGAGACTGCTCGGCATCCTAGATCGGATGTACTCGGCGAAGGTTTGCTGGGCCGAGCCGCGTGTTTGCGGGCTCATGTACTGAGGTATGCCCATCTCAGATTCGAGAAATGAGCCAAAATCAACAGGAGCTTGTAGAACTCCGGGATAAGATTCCTCCTTGCCATCCCAGCTCACTGGTAGGAACGCGTTGCCCAGAGCCTTGCAGAGAGGACAGACGAATTCACGCCGCTCAAGATCTTCGGGATGGTGACGGGCGATCTGGTGAACCTGGCGTCGCGACGTCGCTTCGATGTACATCTCGAAACAGCTGAAGTGCATCGTGTGGCCGCACGAGACAGCGACTGGGCCGGGCCGCGACAGTTTAGCGGGGAACCCCTTGCCAAGCCCTTGCCTCTCAGTGGTAAAGGTCTCTCCGTTCATATTCACCTTTTCAACCACTTTGCGGTTTTCATGGGCAAGACCAAATGGTCGAATGTCCTCGGCGGAGCGGTCCAAGTTCTCGGGAGTGTTCGCAGCTTCCCTGACAAAGTCGGCGTCTTGGAAATCGGTCTGACGCAGGATGTGGCTCTCCATGAACAGCCCGAACGTGCCATAGAGCCGGCCGTCGTCGGTATCCTCTTGGCAGAGGATACATGTACCGCGCGGATACTTCCAGAAGTTCTTACGCTCCTCTATTGGCTGTTCTTCCGTCATGTCCTCCAGCTCCTCCTCGCCCCAGTCCATGTCTCCTTGCATTTCCAGGAAACTCTTTTGCTGTTGCTGGAACTGCGCCATGACCTTGGCCTGGCGATCGCGAGCTGCCTTCTTTTTCTTCTCGCGTTCCTCTTCGGCGTTGATGGCGCTAGCCGGAGAAGCAGTGTCGATTCTGTCGATGGGTATACCGAGCCTTGTATAGGCCGAGTCAAAGTGCGTGGGCATCTTCTGCCTCATCCGCTTCAGGATAAGTCCCACTTTGGGATGGCACGCCTTGAACTCTTCCTTGGTGGACATCATCTCCAGCAAGGAAACGATCGTCTTGGCCGTGGGCGCGTCGGTCATGAAATTTCCTCGGGCCTGGCTTGTCAAAGCTCTCTGAATGAACGAGTTCTCGGGCGTTGTAGCACGCTCGTCCGCCTTGTCCTCGGCGATGGCGATGAGGACCAGATGCAGCACGACCTGCAAGAACGTTTCTACCCGGGTGAAAGGCACTTTGGGTGTAAGCTTGGTTGCAACGAGTGGGTACAGAAGTGAGTAGTAGATGATTTGCGCAAACATGCCCGAGCCGGTAAACGCCGCCAGGTTGGTGAAGACACCTGACGGTATGGGTTGCAACTTGGGCTCGTAGACTATCTCCTCGGCAGGCTTCCCGGTCTTCTTTGCCACATAGTTGCGATATGCAGCCTCCGACTCTTCTCTCTGGTTCTTGTTGTAGTGAGCGATGTAGGGATCGATCGTTTCGATATATTGGGCCTTCAGCTCGAAGGTACCGTTGTCGGTGACACCCTCCGGAGGCTTAAAGGTTGCCACATCTTCAAGGACGGTATGGAAGTCCTCCTGCTCATGGAACTTGTCCGGAAGCTTGTTACACACCTCGTTGAATGTAAGGGGGCGGAAACAGAGTACATGGGTGATGTCGCGGCGCATGGCCATCAGATGAGTCTCTTTCTCGCACTGGGGGAGCAGGGAGATCCTTTCGCTCAGCAGGACGATGAGCAAGTGAATCATGTCCTCGATAACATCGAGATGCTGGGTTTCATCCTGTGCCGCCGAGCGTGCCTCGAAAAAGCCTTTGACCCAGTTGTCCATGCCGAACCTGTTGAGGATGGAGGCGAGAACTCTGCTCGGGTCACAGACAACCAGCGCTGTCTGGAGAAGGAAAAGGTCGCGATGATGCGTGACGTTTCTGTTGAGAACGTTTCGATACGTTACAGCCTGGTGCCTAAGGCTGATGCCGTTCCGAACCCACATTCCGGCCTTGATCTGGGCAAGCCAAGTGCATACCCGTAATGGATAATCGAAGGCGGCCATGAGGTAATCTTGGGGTGCATAGTCGCGCTTGGGCATAGCTTTCCGGCCCATTGATCTTGGTTTTGCCTTCAGTTCCAGGGAGGTAAAACTCAGAATGGATGCCAGCTGCTGGGCAGACATGTGCTTGCCACACTCGATAAGCCACGAGAGGGTGTAGTGGAGAGCGTGGTGAAAGCTGATGGGCTGCTCTTCGACAACAAATTTGACCACGTCAAACTTGGCTGACTCGCCGGCAAACTCGAAGTCGGTGAGCGTCTTGAAGCGCACCTCGTCTTTGATTTCGGCCTGTAGAAACCGGGCACGCTCGGCGCCGATGGAATTTATGATGACGCTCTTGGCCGTCAGTTTGATCGCTCTGGCGATATGGTGCGACTCGTGCTCTGGCAGGTTGCGGAAAGAGTCTGCCAGCAGCCTGCACAGTTGGTTCATCTCCCGCGTCATCAGCGAGGCGCCGATCCAGCTGTCGGTCTCATATTCGACATGTTCCCCAATGGCCCTGGTGTTGGGGCAGATGCCTTGATGAAGCTTGACAAGGTCGAGGAATTGCAGCAGGTATCTTTCCTCCGTTCTCATGCGTTCTTGAACGTGCGGCGAGCCGAAAAGATACCTCATATCAAGGTAGAAGTGGTACATGCGCCGGTTGGTGACTGATCCGGTATCAAAGCCCAGGACAGCACTCGAGGAGACGTCCCAGGGGTAACCGACTTGCCGCGTCGTGAGGAACGTGTAGAGGATGGCGAGCAGTGTCGTTAAGAAGTTGCCTCTCTCCACCACTTCAGCCGTTATGGACGGTGCGGTAAGCATCTGCAACGAGATGTTGATGATGGAATGATCGGGTTCACGGTCTCCTATGAGGTATAGCTGCGCCAAAGTGGTGTACAGAGCAGCGAAACGGAGACCGAGAATCCTCTTGAACTCCGGAATGGTGACAACCGTGGAAATGTAGAGGGCCCGCAGATCATTGCGTACTTTCTTCCACATCCGGAGGTCGAACAGAATCAACCAATCCAGACGAACCCGCTCGAAGACGTCTTCGTAGGACTGCGTGCTTGAGCGTTCGAGGTAGGCCGGCGGCGTTTCCACCCAATATCGACCGGGTTTGGGGGGGTCCATAGTGTCGGACTTTGCCGGGCCTGGTGTCTTGGGTACTTCGATATTTGCTTTCGCGTAGACGCTAGGCGCTATCAACGGCTCGGCCGTGTCCGAATCGGACGGGGTGAGGTCACGGTCTCGGGGGTTCCGCCTAAGCACCGGAGCCGGAGGCGGCGGAGGCGGCGGATAGCCTGCAAAGGTTGCTTCTTCTTCTTCCAGAGCGTCGCCGAGGGGAAATGCGGGATCTACAGCACCAGCGCCAGCGTCTATCATCATGACGTCGCCGTCTTCTTCATCGTCATCGTCAAAGTCTTCCTCGCCACTAAGGGGGGTTCTATCGCCATTGCTGTCTTCGTCGGAATCATCATCAAGGAGTTCGGCCAGGTTTGCAGGGATCGCAGTAACACCAGCAGGCAGGCCGCCCGCGGCATCGACAAAGGCCATCATCCGTGCTCTAGTCATGAACAGGCGTTGTGTTTGGAGCTGGGCATGTCGTTGGTCGATCTTGTCTTCGTCTTCGATGCCCATCTCGTTCAGACTAGCATGGGCCGCAGGGCTGCCCTTGCGCCACGGCATCAGCAGCTCCTCGCAGACGATCTGTCTTAGGATATTCCCGTCGTTCCCGACGTAGCAGCCAGATATATCGTTCAGCCAGCCGACAATAGACCCGCACATCTGTTCCCGAAAAGTGTCTCGTGATGATCGAATCGTAACTGTGACCTTGATCTGTTCCAGGACCCGGGCCACATGCAATAGCTGGTCTATATCCTTGCCGTACGTCAGGAGGCTCCGCCCTATGCTGTCGGTCTCGAGAGCTGCCTGGTAGCCTTCGTTCATCGTCACCCTGCAGGCACGGGCTACCTGTTCTTGTACCTCGACAACCGTGTGCTTCTCGTCGTTCCAGAGAAGGACGGCCCATTCACCGGGGGAGTCGATGTCCCCGCCACAGTAGGTCGAGTTGAGCCGTGACATTTTCTCGTCCTCCTGTATGGAGGCCCTCGTCTTGGGCTGGCGGAGCTGCTCCGGGGCACAGGAGATGACGTCGCAGATGAAATCGATTGCCCGGGCAATCGTCATGCGTATGTTGTTAACCAGAGGCTCGGGAAGGCCGGCGTCCTCCTTTCCCTTGCCTTTGGCTTCGCCCTCGCGTTCGGTGTGGATGGTGCAGTGCATTGGCCGCTTCCAGGCCTCCGGATCGCCGCAGTCGCAGCAGCCGCTGTTCCCAGGCGAGATGCTGATGCGGACCATATGGCCGGCATGGTCGGTCGAGTCGAAGCATTTGCTGCAGAGGCAGCAGGTGTCGTCGGCACCGCATGTTTTGCACGAGTACGTGGCTTCGCCAGCACGGAATATGTGACCGCAGGCCTTGCCTCTTGCGGCCTCGGTGTATTCGGCACCCTCCTCGGCACCCTGGGCCTCCCTTAATTTCAGAGTGCCGTTCGGCGACAGTTTGCCATCGGGAAAGAACAGGCGCATGTACTCGGGCTTGCCACCAGCCATGGACCAGAAAAGATTGTAGATCAGGTCGCGAGAGGCGGCATCGGTGTATCGGTAGCCAAAATGCCTCGGGAGCTCTATCAGGTGCTGACAGAGCTGCAGCTCTTGCGTAGACATGTTGGCCGTGTCCATGGCTGGGGGTGCTGCTCGACGAAGCTCATGTGAGAAGCGCAATCCACGCCAGGACCCAGGTTTAGGCGGCGTCTGGACGTCTTCGAGGGCAGATAGCCCAGGCAGCGTTACCGATAGGACAACAAATGCAGCTTGTTTCCGGCGCGTCGTGTGCGTGTCGTCTGTATTTTCAGTACGGAGCAGTGCTGATGGGGCGGGCTGGTGCTCCTGCGAAATGCAGTAGGGATGGTTCTGGGGAGGGGCGGATGCGATCGGGATGAAATGGGGTGCTACGATATCGATGGTGGGGTGCAGGAAAGAAAGGCAACCGGAAGTAGCAGCGTGACGTGTGTTACCAACAGGCAGGGTATGTACATGTATGTAGGCGGGCTCCCGCCCGTCGATCCGGCCAGTTGCTGCAAGTCCGCACTACCACCACGCCTGGACTTGCACCGGCTAAGTAAGATGTACCTACTAAATGCAGGTATCTATGACTCATTTCAGGTATCTCTTCTATGCAGGAACCTAGGCAGATAATCTAGTTGATGTATTTCTTCATGGATCTAAACGCTGCATTTCAAGCAACCAGCCACGAGGTTGCACATGAAGCATGGTGTTTTAAAGGCGTTCTTGACGACGGCTCCGGACCAGGTATCTTGTGTCGAGGGGTTTCTTATCGATACGGACATGCGTAGGCTGGCTATACTTCTTATCGAAGTATGTTAAGTTCCTTTGGCATCTTAGGGGAGTGAGCAGTACGTACGGGCACCTATTAGGAGGCAACGCATGTAAGTCTCCGGCTATGTACTCTGGGGTTATGTGTTGGATTTCCAAGTCCCTTTCAGTGGTTGCTTGTCTTGGTTGTATGCGAGTATGCATCCAGCTGGGTGCATACACCGGATCACCAGCGGCAGCTTGACACGTGCTTATCCAATGCGCAACCCCCGAGAGCATATGTAGGCTGTCCGCAAACTCATGAAAGACACCTCGACTTTGGACCACGCAGAAGGCGGGCTTGGGGTCCGTCCACAGCACGTAGGGATGTTGCCCGGTTCCTGGACCAACACCCGAGCTTCCTCGGCCTAGTCAGCACCCCCCCCAAAGGCCACGTTCATCCATGACAAGACACTTTTAAGTTGTGCACCGATAGTCTGTCGTTGTCCACCCCCTCGATACATCCTGCGTCGGGGGGCGACCGTTCACACATCCAAGATCCACGGAGGCGTCCATATATGAAGCTGGTCAACGCAGAGGCTCGGTTTGTCGGTCTATAAGGTACAGGTTGTAGTTCCGGCGGTTTATGGCCCATGCCCATCTCCCCGCTCCCGCAGTGGATTTCATAAACCGTTTATTCGTCGTCCTCCTCCTGGGCAACGTACTTGTGTCGGATGTCCTTCCATTGGCGCTGCGCGCCGGTTAGCCACCACCGTCTACCTTCCAGCAAGGGGCTCACACTCACGCCGCGGTTCATGTTGTCCCAGAACTTGTCCATGGTCTGGTTGAAACCCCTGCCAGACCGTCAGTTCCACCGCAATCGTCCCTCCTAGCAATGGCGACACTCACAGCTCGAAGGCGAAGCCGGCTCCGAAGACGGCACCCAGCATTTGCCAGTTGCGGAAGAAGAGAGCACTGTCGGCGCATTGTCAACACACTCCACGGTTCTTGATATCGTCGGCGCCATTGTCATGTCTCGCTTGCTCGGTTCGGTAGGGGCCGACTAACTTGTACAGAGGTCGGGACTAGATGCGCGATTAGCATTCCGCCCGTCCCAGCGAGGCTACCGCAGCCGTGGGCGGGGAGGCCATACCATTTTGGCGGATAGAAGCTTGGTTTCGCTCTATGTGGACGGTCGGGGGCTTCTGTCGGCGGGTGGGCGGGCGGTTGGTGGCTCAATTGACGTGCGGAAAAGTCAAGGTCGAGATTGGGAACTGAAGCAATGGATGACCACTCTCGCTCAATGGTGGTCGGGACAATTCCACAAGGTTTTGGTAATACTGCTCTCCGATTGGGCCAAGCTTATTGTGAGCCCACCAGCGTCCAGTCTCCCGCCGGCCTTCCATTCGGTACTTGTTTCGATGTACCCCCCTCCGTCCCATCCGCAATTGTACTCAACCACTGCAGCCCCTCTGTGGTTGCAGGTGCCTAGCTATTCCCGTGTCCTCATAATCAGGGCCTCGGAGCCAACAACCGCCCGGACTCTGCCCTACCGCCTTCAATATCACTAGGCCGTCGTCCGTCCACCCCCTGCCGAAATGCCTTCCGAGCCCGCCAAGCCTTCCACCTCGGGTATCGTCACCGACGAGACGGGCGAGCGACAGATCCCGCAGTCGGTTCGCGCCGACGGGAGCACCCGGAAAGCGATCAAAATCCGACCCGGCTACCGGCCCCCCGAGGATGTCGAGCTTTACAAAAACCGCACCGCCGAGTCCTTTCGCAACCGCGGCAAGGGTGGTATTCCCGGTGCTGACGGTCTGAAGGAAGAAAAGGTCGATCTTCCGTCGTCGGCTGCCGCCAACAAGAACGCAAAACGTCGGGAGGCCCGAAAGAAGGCCAAGGCCTCCGAGTCCCAGGGGGGAGGTGCCGATGCTTCGGCAAGGACGGGCACGGCGCCGGCCAAAGCCGAAGAAGTTGACCCCGAGGCTGAAAGGGAGAAAAAGGCCCGCAACTTGAAAAAGAAGCTGAAGCAGGCTAAAGACCTCAAGAACAAGAAGGAAGGCGGAGAACCGCTGCTTCCCGAACAGATCGCCAAGGTCATCAAGATTAACGAACTCGTCAGAGAGTTGGAGGCTCTGGGCTTCGATGCCGAGGGTGAACCTAAAGCCGATTCGGCAAACGAGGTCGCAAAGTCCCAAGAGGAACAGCAGGGATGAGGGAGGGTTGATACCAGCTTTTTGGCATCCCTTAGCCATTTGGACCTATGCTCGCAAACAGCACACAATACGTCATGACATTGCTCTCGGTAGCGATATTTCGTCTTGTTAGCCAATCAAGCCACCTACGTCCGACAGCCTGCGGGATTCCGTCGCCGGAAACTGCCCGGCCATCCTATGTCGCTGTCAGGTCCCATTGACCTGAGACTGTAACACGACGGCCGGCTCGGGACGAGGGCAGGGGGAAACCGCCCTCGTTGTTCCATACACTTTTTCAGGATGCGAGACCTGCGACGGCCATTCCGACTTACACACTGCGCCTAGTATGAAGGCCATGCAATGGTATATGCATGCAAAGTGCCGATGTACTCTCTGTGTATACTGTGGGACACAAGCTGGGGGTGTGTGGACGGCTATGTATATAACTATAATGATAACTTCTAGCCATAGCTATGAAGTGCTTACCTTAGGCATTTCCGACTTCGGCACTTAGACATTACATTTGCGCGAAGCATCCCTTATAGGTTGTTTCCATGGCTATGACATAACACTATAGCATTCGACATACCCCGTCTGCTCTTCCAAGGAGATATGGCGGGCATGAGAGAAGCGGGATCTCGTCATGTAGTAGGTCGCAAGTTTAATTCGACGTTCTTGCCCGCACTATTGGGTAATAAGGCATCGAGTCTGGATGATATATGAGCACTGACGAGACAAGCCATGCGCTTAGTTTAAGCACCCCTGGTCACATCATATTATCAGACCTAATGCAACCACAGCCTTTTCCTGAAGAAGTTAACAGGCAGTTCCGTAAGGGACCATCCGGTTCGGGACCCCGGACTGGTTCGCCCGACACGGCAATAGCCAGGGCTTCTCTCATCGGCACGGGTATGGACGCTGCAAGGTATATCTCTGTCAGCCATCCTTGGCCTGTCAGCTCGGTGGAGGGCTACACAGATGAAAAGAAAAAGGCACGCGGGAATATCCCCTCCTCCCCCCCTCTCCCCCCCCCCCTCCCTTCGGTGCGAAGTAACGCCGCAACGGCCCTAACGCCGCAACGGCCTTAACGGGCTTTAGGTACCACTCACCGAGAGCTATGAGATCTCTTCGGCCCTCAACTTGACTATGCAACGCACAGTCAAATCGCGGCTTTCAGAAGAACCCCGGATCACAATCCACTCGGACGCGATTCAACAATCACCATGGCAGGGCATCTGAGCGGTCCAGGTATTCTCAGTGTCCGATCCAAGATAAAGAGGCCGGACATCCTGGACGAAGACACGTACCTCCGCTGGTACGATGACGAACACATCCCGGACCTGGTCCAGATGAGCGGTGTTCGGTCGGGATGGCGCTACCGAGATACAGACCCGGATTCGGACGGATACTGGGTCTTTTACTCGCTCAAGGACCTCGCCCTCTTGCAAAGCGACGAGTTCTTCCGCACCAAATTCACAAGCAACAGCCTGCCAGGGTCGGGCGTCGCAATTGACCTCGCAGACTTTGATTCTCGCTTCTATAGGCTCGTTCAGGTTTATGACCCTACGGGAAAAGGACCCGGTACACACAAGGCCCATCCTTGGCACATGTCGCCCGTAGTGGTATGGGAGAAGGGGAGAGCTGACATGGTAGCAGGGCACACCAAGACCATCCTTGCCGCAGCTTTTGACCTTGTCGGTAACCAAACCGCCGAAGATTTGGACCGCTGGTACCGGGACGAGGTTCGTAAGTCGTGGGCCTGAACAGAACCCCCCAGGCTAATTGGAACACTGCAGCACCTGGCCAGCCTTGCCCAGACGGAAGGCTACCTACGCACGACTCGTTATGAGTTTGTGGGCTCCCCATCACGCTTCAAGCCGGACGTTTCCACGGCCGCAACGGGTGTGGCCGAGCCCAGGACGTGGCTGGCTCTGCACGAGTACGAAGTCAATCACATAGATCTCGAAAAGTTGAGAGAGTTGACGAGGAGCGAGTGGACGGACAAGATTCTCAACGAAGGTACCAAGGGCAAAATCACAGTGTGCAATTTGGTCAAGTCTTTCGGCGAGAACGACTTGTTCCACGGCGTCAATGTTTAGAGAACCGCTGGCTTGTCCGGCTGGAGTTCAAATACCATCAGGTCTATGTTCCAGTCGGCCTTCGCGTCCCTAAACCTGCCGGCCTCGATTAGTACCAAACACTCGAGCGTGATCTCGTGACGTCGCCGGGATTCCCAATTCACTAGGTCTTTTCATAGCAAACACCCATCCAGTCTTACGTGTCATTACCCGATATCTGCTACAATGCCCTTTGGCTGCGGCTTCGGTTGCAAATCCAATCTAAGTATCCGGGACCATAGAGAGACCTGGTTGTCTATCAAGAGTCCTGTCTTTTCTATCGGGTACCCAACTGGGCTGTCTAGCTCGACTTCGCCGCCGGGATCTTGGAGTTGACCTCGTCGGCCCTCTGGCAGCACTCCTCGATCACTTTCCAGAAATGGGGGATGTCCAGACCCCTCGGTATCCGCACGCCCTCCTGGCCAGGCTCGAGCAACGTGGCGACGGTCTGGCCGGTCCTGGCGCCGGCGTTCATGGCGTCCTCCAGGGTCCCCTCGGTCTCGACCTTGACGGCGAAGCGCTCCGGGCGCCTATCGCCCTCGGGGCTTTTGGGGTCGAAATCGTAGAAGACGATTTCGTGCACGGTGCCGGCCAGGGCGGCCGCCACGGCCAGGGGGTCGTGCAGCGGCGGGCCTTCGACGATGCCAAACACGTCGCGGTAGGTGCCAGCGAAGAAGTTTAGCAGCTCCACGAGCATGACGCGCAAGTCCGACTTGCCGCGGCCCTCCTTGGCGCCGCCAGGGCCGTACAGGATCAGCTCGTTGACCTCTTTGGTCGCCAGCACCAGGTGCGTCAGATCCAGCGGGATCAGGGTGATTTTGGGCGCCAGCACCGGGTTCTCGAACAGCGAGGCTGCGGCCTCGGGGTCGATGAGGACATTGAACTCGGCGTACGGGGTGAAGTTGCCGACCCTCTCCTTGCCGTCCACCTTGCCCAGCACCGCGGGGGTGAAGCCGCCGCCAATGGCCCCGCCCATGATGCCGAGCCCCTTGACGTGCGCGGCCAGGTCGGGGTGCTCGCTGAACAAAGCGCCGATGTTGGTCAGGCCGCCGGTGGCCACGACCCACGCGGTACCGGGCTCCGTCGCCTTCAGCGCCGCGGCCATGGCGTCGATGGCGCGCACCGACGTGTTGGCCTCGGTCTGCGGCTTGGGCAGCAGGTCCGTGCCGTCCAGCCCGGACTCACCATGGATCTCGGTGGGCGCATGGATGGGCTTCCGGTGCAAGGCGTGCGCGTAGCCCGGGTAGACGGTGATTTCGTCCTGCTTGCCAATGGCGGCGAGGATGGAAAGGGCGTTATTGGTGGTCTTGGCCAGGGACGCGTTGCCGTGGACTGTGCTGATGTTCAGCAGCTTGATTCCGGGGTGATACGCCGCGAGTAGGATAGCGAAAGTGTCCTGGCCCTCGGTCAGCCCTGTAGGTGCGTTTACGGCCTGGCCTGGCCCGACGACCCTCCTCGGATACTGGCTTCACTATCCACTGGCCGGTAGTGCGACCGGGTGGCCCGAGGGTCGTCCCGGATGGGCCACTCGACCTGCACTCGGCCGGCCGGGCCGACTTGGCGGCTGCTCCCCGGTGGAAATTCCGTTCCGGCATTTGTTTGGGCCTCGGCCGGGTTTCCACGTATTTATCGCTGGGATCGCCCGAGGGAAATCACTCACATCGTGGCCGGGATCGCAATCCAACCAAAGGGGGACGGGAGCCGACATTGTAGGTAACGGTGGACACGTGGGTCGTACCGCAACGAGCTGCGAGGCAAACACTCGGGAGAGCTGGGCCTTGTGATATGTGAAGAATGCTGCAAACCGACTGGCCAACCACTGCAGCGGTTGCTAAGTTATACTTGGGTAGATGCGACGATTCACGTGAATCAACTGGCCGGGGACCGTCGGTGGGCTAGGTGCTGGCTAAGTGGACCAGCCTATTGCGTGAGACCTTCGAAAGAGTCGGGGCCCCCATGGGAACTCGGAACCCCGACGCTGGATAACGGGCCTCAGGGGGGTCGACGGGAAGATAGTCCGCCGTTGCTAGGCTTGTATAGTGCCGCTTGTACCATCGGAAACACACTCACGAGGATGCACACGGGCTGACTGCGTAAGAAGTACTCACGTCAAAGGGAGGCACAATCGTTACTGACGAGCCCGGCGGAGCTCCCCGGCCTCCACAACAGAACCAACGAGTCTATCAATTACCTACTCCTTTACCCAGCCGCTTTCCGTTGCTCCAGTACACGCATGACATCTGCCACGCTATTGGCATCTCCTTTTCGCTTCTTCCCGCCCCTTTTGCGCTTGGCTTTGCCACCGCCCTGGTGGCCTTCGTCGTCGTCGCCCTCCGCTCCCCATTCCGATAGCTTGACCTTGGAGTCGTCGAGATCGGCCTCGTCCTCAAACCTGCTGGTGCCGAAGCCCATATCCATGTCTTCGGCGTCGCGATCGACGTTCTGCAGCATTTTACGGTGGCGCTCCGCTTTGGCCTTGGCCTCTTCGTCGTCCTCTTCGGCCTCCATAGCGATCGCCTTGAGCGTCGCTGCCTTCTTCATCGCAGCGGCAATCATGGGGTCAGAAAGGGACGGGGCCTTGAGAGTCTCGGCAGAGACCAGGCCCGTCTTCGCGTCTTTGAAGTAGTTTCTTGGCGCCGGTGCAGCGGCGGGACGAGGCGGTGGAGGCATGGCAGCGCCCTCTGCCGTCTCTGCCGCCTCTTCCCCGATATTTGTGGGCTTCTTGACCTCGTCTTCATCGTCGGAATCATCGCCAAGTCCCCCCAACGGGTCGTAGTCATCCCCCACGCCGTCAAATATGTCGCCGTCGTCCTCCTCGGGCTCTTGTAACCTCGCCTTGTACGCATCTGGGACCTCCATGCCCAGGGGTTTCGCATCCTTGTCCGGCATCATCATCTCTCGTGCTTTCGCGTCGCTGCTCGGCTCGGCCTCGGCCTGCGCTCGCGCCTGGACTTTGCGCACTTTGCGTTTCTCGTGGCCGTCCTCATCTACCACGATCAGGACTTCCCTCCCCTGTCCATCGACTTCGATTCTCGAGGACCCGGGCGCGGGTTTATCGCCGATCTTCTTGAATTTGGTTCCCAGTACCGACTCGGCCTGCTTTGCTTTGGCGGCTTCTCTGGCCGCCTTCATCTCGGCCAGGATCATGTCGCGCGTTCTTTTCTGTCCCGGCCTTAGGCCGCCCGTAGCCAACTGGCCCTTTTTGGCCGTCTTCTCCCGCTCGATGGCCTCGATTTTGGCACTTTCGAGTGCCTCGAAGGCGTCGTCGACATCCTCGGGCTCGTCGTCTTCCCGGTTCGCTTTGTTCTCGCCGAAGACATCCTCTCCTCTCCGCACGCGCTCCAGTAGCTTGAAGTCCAATCCTTTCACCAAATGCGTGTTGGAGAGATCACCACCCGCAATCTGTGCTCTCAGCTGATCAAATGTGGCCTGGTCTATCTCCTCTTTCTTGAGTGATTCTTCCAGAGCCTGAAGCCGCACAGCACGCTCGTCCTGTCCCTCAGTCTCGCGTGCCTTTGCACGATCGGTGTAGCCTGCAGCGAGCTTGCTTCCTTTGGGCACCGAGGACTTGATCTTCTTCTGTTGTTTGTCGGGTTGGTTTCGTTCGGCCAGTTGTCGCTGAAAGTCGGATTTACCGAAGCCTACAGACCTCCTATGAAAGTTTTCAGTCTCTTATTGCATAGGTGCGCCCGGGCCGTCACATACGGTGTCATGGGGATGCTGGATTTCTGTCGCGAACCAAGCGCAAGCGCGCGAGGGGCCGGCGTAGAACCCTCAGCTTCGGCCGCTGGCTTGGGAGTACTCGACCCCACAAGTTTTCGGAATTGTTCGTTGTTCATCTTGCTATCGGTTTGACCCCCTAGGTATAGTTGGAGATGAACCACGAGGCATCGCGGGAGGATCGTCGGCTGGGGTGTACAGAGTAAACAGCCTCGTGCTTCCATGAGGCTGTTGACTTCGGCGCATCACCGAACCAAAGTGGGGCAACTCTTTAATCGAATGTACCTCCAAGCCCGGGCAGTCACGGGATGACGCGCCGACGCCAACGCGTCAGGCTTGCCCCAGAGGTACGAATTTACCCGAGAGGATGTAGGTATCCCGCCTGCGCGCCACCCAGGCAACCAATGCATGTAGCAAAGAAAGTCCGCTAACACAAACACCTCTTTGCTCGCCGAGTCCACCTAAGAAGCAATATACAGCCGCGTTGTACATCTCCTCTTTCGGTTCACTGGACTCTTTACGGCATCTGGCGTCCTATCTGTGCGGTCGTTGCTCTCACTACCCTGTGCAAGACCCGGAGGAACCCGCCACAGCACTGATGCGCCACGCACAGGTGTCCAGGCAAGATGGGGGATCTGCTGGATAAGAACTCCAGCGCTGTGAGGAAGCGAATACAGCAGCATACCTTCACCGATGAAACTGGTGAAGAATATGAAGGGAGTGCCTTCGGCGGGTTCAACGATTACTTCCGTCGGAAGAAGATCAAGCTCCAGAACTTGGACTCGGAATTGAGGGCGGCTGCACCCGACAAGCCTCAGATATTCAAGGGTGTTGTGGCCCATGTAACGGGCTACACCCAACCACCCCTTCACATGTGAGTCTGCAACTTCGAACTCGCCCATCCAAAGCCTGCGCTGACCTGTCTCGCCTAGCCTGCACCGTGAGCTGGTCCAGCATGGCGCTGGGTTCCTGCAGTACCTCGACTCCAAGACCATGGCGACACATATCATTGCGTCCAGCCTTCCGCCAAAGAAAATGGTCGACTTCAACAAGTATCGCATCGTCAAACCGGCATGGGTGACAGATTCTATCCAAGCGGGCAAGCTCCTCCCCTGGTCGGATTACCGTGTCATTGAAGAGACACCGCGGCAGAAGACTCTCAAGATTGATGGTGGTGGTCTGGCTACCCAATCTGGTCCACAAAGCTCGCCATTGGCCACTTATCGCCAACAAAGTAAGAACAGTTTCTACACAAGCCAATTACAAGGCTTTGCAGAGGCTGTCGAAGGGAAGCGGGACGGCGATGCTTCATCGCTCGCCAAGGTGTGGAAAACGCCCAGCCGGCCAACCAACACCGCCTTTGTTCTGAATTCTCGTAAGAGCGTGAGGGAGAACAGCCCCCCCAACACCCAAGGATTAATAGACCTTGAGGATGTGAGTCTGGTACAGCATCCAGGTGCTGCACAGATACCAGCTACACTGCAGGGTGACGATGGAGTACAAGAACCGGCTGCCAGACCTCCGGTAACATTCAAGCCCCTGACTTCCGAAGAACACAATGCTATTCTACTACAGGACCCAAAGCTGCGTAAATCTTCGACTGCCAACCCAGACTTTATACAGCAGTACTACGCCGAGAGCCGTCTACATCATCTATCCACTTGGAAAGCCGATCTCAAATCGCGCATGCAAAAGCTGGCGAACGAAAAGGGGCCTCAAACAAAAACCCCAAAACGGAGTCCTGGTACCCGGCGATATATCATGCATGTCGATTTCGACAGCTTCTTCTGTGCTGTTTCTCTCAAGAATGCGCCGCAATTCGTCGACAAGCCTACCGTGGTCGCACACAGTGCTGGCAACGGGTCGGAAATTGCAAGCTGCAATTACCCGGCGAGGGAGCACGGCGTAAAGAACGGCATGTGGATGAAGCGGGCCAAGGATCTGTGCCCGGAGCTCCATGTTTTACCCTATGATTTTCCTGCATATGAGGAAGCGAGCCGCTTGTTCTACGAATCGATCTTGGAGGTTGGGGGTATAGTCCAGAGTGTCAGCATCGATGAAGCTCTCGTGGACGTTTCCTCTGTCGTCCTGAAAGCCACCGGCTCCCGTGGCGGAGGAGTGGACGAAGGAAGTATATGGAGAGAGCAGGAGGAAGCGGACCGTATCGCACTGTGTTTGCGCAACAGAGTCAAGACTACGACCGGCTGTGCTGTTTCCGTCGGCATTGGGGGCAACATCTTGTTGGCCAGGGTTGCCCTGCGGAAGGCTAAACCCGCTGGGCAGTTCCAAATCAAGCCAGACGACGTCCAAGACATATTGGGAGAGCTGAAGGTTGACGACCTACCGGGTGTGGCGTACAGCACCGCCGGCAAATTGGAGGAGATAGGAGTCAAGTATGTGAAAGACATCCGGCAGGCTTCCAAGGAACGCTTAACCGGTGCTCTTGGGCCCAAAACAGGGGAAAAGCTTTGGGAATACGCGCGGGGGATCGATCGCACCGAGGTCGGTGATCAACCAATCCGCAAGTCGGTCTCTTCAGAGGTCAACTGGGGTATCCGGTTTATCAGCCAGGAGGAGGCCGAAGACTTCGTTTCCAATCTATGCAAAGAATTGGAGCGTCGCCTCCTAAACGAACAGGTCAAGGGCAAACAGCTGACGATGAAAATCATGAGACGGGCGGCAGATGCACCTTTGGACCCTCCGAAACACCTCGGCCACGGCAAATGCGATACGTTCAACAAGAGTGCGCTTTTCGGTGTCGCAACGCACGATGCGCAGGTCCTGTGCAAGGAGGCTATATCCATTTTGCGGTCATACAGCTTCAGTGCGGGTGACCTTCGCGGCCTTGGCGTTCAAATGACCAAACTTGAACCCATCAAGTCAAAAACACGTCCTGATGGTAGCCAGAAGAGGCTCAGTTTTGGCCCCTTCAAGGCGTTAACTTCGACTACCAAGACTCCAGATCCCATACGAGACCAAGGTAGCCCTGAACGCCCAAGCCCAAGTCGCAACGATCCTAGAGACCCGATCGTCGATGGACCTGTGACTCCGCGGAAGCCGAAGCCTAACAGTACGCATCCAGCATTTACGATTGCCAAAGCAAACGAGGGTGATGCGAAGGCAAGGACGCCACTCAACACCACTGGCACCCAGTTCGTGATGCCGTCCAACCCCGACCTATCTGTGATTGCAGAACTCCCGCCGGATGTCCGGAGACGGTTGCTTGCCCAGGGCCCGCGGGCTTCGGCGCCCCGGGAAGGAATAACGGCCGCGCGATCCAGGACACACAGCCCTGCAGCAGGCGACGAGATCCCACCAGGCATCGACCCTGAGGTCTTCCACGCACTACCTGATGACGTGAAAGGCGAGATTCTCGCGTCTTACCGACCACCGGCCCTGGGCCAGAGCCGACTACCCCAGTCGCCGAGAAAGGATCGACTGATCCAGATCACCAAAAAGACGACACCAACCAAGAGGCGGGGTCCTGGACGCCCCGCTGGAGCGCGGGAGAGGCTGTCGGATGCCAACGCCAAGATCAAGCAGACGAGTTTCCTCTCCACGAAGCAGCGGGATGAAGGTGGTGGCGGCACGGCCACCGGAAGTGAGAATGAAGAACTGGACCCAGACTTCCTCTCCGAGCTACCGGAGGAAGTGCGAAGGGAAATCATCGCCAACCACAGGCAACGGAAGGCCAAGCGCTCGGGCTTGGACCTCCACATCAACCACGACAGTTCTCGGCAGGAGGCTCAAGGCAATGACGAGACATTGCCTCGCAACCAAGCCCGACTGCAATTCGCGCCGCCGCCAGCCAAAGTCGGCTTCTCCAACGCCGGCCTGACAAGCCCGGTGGAAATCGTGGACATGCTTACTGTGTGGCACGGACAGACGCGAGACGACGGCCCGCACTGGCGCGACGCGCAGATGCTAGAAGAATATCTCGCCAGGGTCGTCTTGGAGGAGCAGGATATGGACAAGGCGGCGAAACTGGTGCGCTGGCTCGAGTACCTTATCGACCAAGACGAGACGGGCACTGGCGGGAAGGCCAAGTGGCGCGCCGTGGCGCAAGGAGTCAAGGACGAGGTCCAGAAGGCCGTGCAAAGCCGGGGGCTGGGGCCTCTGGACATATGATTCGGGATACGTGATGCATCATGGTTACGACGACGCTAGTCGACGATACCGCAAGCTGAAGCACGGGGAAGGCGACGGTACTGGGACTGCCTCCGGTTCGTGCACTTCGTCGCGGTTACGTGTACGGATACGAACATGCGCGGAGAGAGACTCCGCAAGCGTTGGTTCCAAGCAGACGCTGTGGGTACTCGGTATTGTATTCGAGTTCTTCTACGAATCTATTATAGGAATAACCTGATCTGTCCATCTTGATATTATCGATGCGGCTGTCGTGCCGATGTATCCTTCGGGGGTGTCGTTCCCGAAAACGGCGAAAGAGGTCGGCTGTGCTTTCCGTGCCGGTGGTATGCTTATGAGGCTGCAGCTGTCGACGAGGAAGGAAGAGAGACACTTAGGGGAAGCTACATGTAGTTTGTGGACCACGGGAAGCTAGTCATGGCGATACCAGCTGGCTCTTGTTGAGGCATTTGGTGCGGCTTTGTGACACCGGTACTCTACTTGAACATCATCGCAGGGCGATAATCACTTGGCCAGAATTACTTACCGTGAACTGCCTCCTGTACCTACATACTTACCTGGGTACTAAAGTACTTGATTACCCTAAAGGACCCTTTCCGTTTCTTAACACCGATGAGCCCTGATCAAGTTATGACTTGCGTAGAACGGGAGCACGATGATCATTCGAGACTCGCTCTAGTTGATTAGCCAAGCAAGCGTGCGCTGAGGATGTTAACTAGCGTGGGCTAATTTGTTCCAGACTATACAACACCACGGGGGCGTTTGCCAGAATCGCTCTTATACTTTTTCCTCCTCTTTTGACCCGTTACACACTCAGTGCCTTAGATCCCCTTCCGCCCGCTCTATAGTCCGCGGCTACGACTGCCTTACCAGAGAGCTTCGACTATGGCGGCGGTGCATCTGAGGGACCCTTCTGTAGTCCCTTGTCGGGATGGGTCGGTCTAGGCCCCGTGGCCACTCCCCTGGCTTACTACCGATGTAGTTAGCCCACCCGTCAGCTCGTGTCATCCATACCGCCAAACGTCCCTTTTGTGGCTGGCGTGAAAACACTGCGACGGGGTCGCACCTGAGCTGAGAGAGCTTCGTTGGCTGTCGCGGGTTCTTAGGCGGGCCCCGGTCGCTGGTGTGTCGAGCTGCAAGCGCTGGGCGCATATAGTGCTTCAATTCCGTTCCTCCGTTCTTCCTTCTTTCTTCAGCTTGCTAGCTCCCGCTTGGTTCGCCGACCCGATTTCTTCATATCTGGATCGGCTTTCCCCCTCCCTCCGTCTCTCTCTCTCGCGCGCGCCTCACGGTCCGTTTGGTCCCCAATTTCCTCGCTTGTCGTCGTCGTCGGTGTGGTTCCACTCGCATTACCACCCCAAGTCCCCGGCGTAATTACTACCACGCACCCACACAACCCGATCAACATCATGGGTCTCCTGGGCCTACCCTTTGCCCACGACGGGACCCTGTCGTCCCTGCTGGCGCCGTTGCTGCTGCTGCTGCTGGCCCTCGCCACCCCTGTGCGAGCCATCGAGGCTGCCGGCCTCCAGATCTACAACGTTTCGGACAAGTACGAGTACGCTGGCTGTTGGAACGAGACGACGGAGCTCCCGGACACGACGCGGCGGCGCGCCCTCGACGGCGGCGCGCAGGAGGTCCGCGAGGGCACCATGACGCCGGCCCTGTGTCTCGGCTTCTGCTCCAGCGACGGCAAGGCCTACACCTACGCCGGCCTCGAGTACTCGCGCGAGTGCTGGTGCGCCAACGAGCTCAGCGTCCTGAGCAAGCGCCTGCCCGACAGCTACTGCAACCAGACGTGTGACGGGGCCCCCGACTTGGCCTGCGGTGGAAGCTTGAAATTGACCGTCTACAAAGCCAAATCAGACGCCGCCCGACGTATGTACGCATACAGTGGCGCGGGAATCGTGGCTGGCAGTTTTGTCCTGGCTCTGTTCATGATGTAGATGACGGGTGTGCTTCGCGCTCGGTGGAGGGGGAATCGAGATGCAGAAAAGGTGGATGGGGGCGCGCATTGGTTACCTAGTGAAATCCCCGCATTAGACGTCACAGGTTAGAAGAAAAATCAACAGTAAGGACCATACCCAGTCCTCTCCAGCCGTGTCTTGCCATAGGTACCCTTTCCCAGGCCTTATTCAGTACAGACTCGACGATGACGGCGGCTCGTTTCCGAGGTTACACTCGTCCTATAAAGGGAGGAGCAAGGACTAAGGATTCAGGGAATATGGCGCAATGTATTGTGTAGGAATGGGCCGAGATTGCCGCGGGTCGAGGCATTGTGCCTTGCAGTATGCCCAACCCGGACGCTTGCCCAAGTGCTTACTCGGTACCTCGGCTTCTGGCGAGATTTGAAATAGGGATGAACTTCTGTTGTGAAGCTCCGCGATAACAGGTCACCCTCTGCTCGTCTCGGAGCCTCAAAACGCTCGGACGCCATGCGCATGAGTCGGCTAGGGGGCGTCGGGTATTGCGACGGACGGGCTCGCTGGGGTGAGTATCTGTGGGCGGGGGGAGGAGGGGGGGCGGAGGATAAGCACCTACTATCCACCACTCCCACTTTAATGGGTTGAGAGTCCTGGGACGATGTCTTATTATAGGCGACCCACTCCCTGATGTCCCTCCATCCCGCCCCTCAGGGCTATCCACGCCATCAACCTATCTAAGTAGGTACATACCTACCAGGGAGTCGACAGGCAGAGCGACGTGGGCGGCTCGGGGCGTCACCCGGATCGATCCCGGCATGGGGCTTGGCTCGCCGGAGGGCCTGGCTAAGGCCCTTAGTGTCAAGAGGCATCCGGGATATTCATACTACCTTGTGTACTTACTTACCTACCTATGTAGGGTACTTAGGTATGTACTTAGATCTGGGATAGGTAAGTGAATAGGTACATCCGTACGTACCCGGTCACCTAGTGTTTTTAAGTTTTACCCTTCAGACCCATGGAAGGTGGCATTGGGAAGGGAACCTTGGCCGCTACGCAAGCCACTCAACGCAAAAAAAGAGAAAAAAAAAGAAAGAAAATGGCGAGACTCTACAGAACGGAACGATGACAAAGAGGCCAACTCTATACCAACGACGGGGTTACGCAGATCCCCCGAGGGTACGGGTTCGTACGTACCTACATAAACCCCGGGTGTCGGCGCCATGGAGGGCCGACGTCAAGCCGCAATGCGCGTGCGCGCCAAAAGTCGACATGTCGCGCAGGCCCATCTCGCCATCTCAGACAGATCGCATGTGGTGCAATTCCGGCCGAGGCACGTGTACCGTTCCAGCGAGGGAGGGCACGACCGTGCGAAGGATATTGGCCCCAGTGCGTTAGTAAGGTACCCAAATAGCAGCTCGTCAGTTGTCGGGACATTTCCCACTTCTTCCGGCTCGTGGACCGACCTGCTCCATCGCCGGCCTGGGCTCGTTGCCCTCTTCAGGTGAATGAACTAACAGCCAGGAATAGTAGAGTAGACGCCGCTCCGCGTCGGCGACGGCGGGCAACTCCACTACAAGGGGCTGCGCACCATCGGCCATAGTAATAGTACAAGAAGGTGGGAGGAGCAGGAGGAGATGGATAGTCATAAGGCGTACTATAAGGAGCAGGTACGCCGATGCAGGCTCAATGCCTTGGGGCGGTTCCCACGGGCTTGGAATCTCACCCTGCAGGGCATGGCGTCCCATGAGTAAGGATGAACGGATGCTTTAGGTTCAAGGGGAGGCCCGGTACCCCGGGCAATCTGGGATTTACATTTACACGCAACCCCCCCCGGGATCACTTGTGGTCCGGACACTAAAAGCGCCACCGACTTACCCTCTCACTTAGCCACCTCATGGCTGACTTGTAACCTACAAAAAACTTAGAAAGCCTCTTCTGTCAGTCTGCCTCTAACTATCAAGTACCTACTTACCTACCCAAAGAAGTAAGCAACCAGGTCATTCAGCCCCGTGCGGGCGGAACTCCATGTTCTTGACTCGGCCGCTTTCCACTAGGTAAGGAGGGTATTGCAGCCAGTCCTATGGGAAGATGTAGGTACATGTAGGTTACCTCAATACAGCACCCTTTGCTATCGGGCCGTAACCTGAATAGAGATGCAAACCGGTTGCTGTAGGTTAGTGCACAAGTAAGCAAGGTAGCATTTATTCTGTAAGAACTTCGGGATGTGTAAGTAGTTGTAGACTGTGCAGTCCGGGGTCCCATTACCAGGGAAACCTTGTCCCCAAAGAGCAGGGCCTCGCTCCTCCGGATACCTAAGTAGATACTTGGGCGCGCCCATAAGGGCAATAGCTCCATCCGATTCTGCAACTACGCCCACCCAAGCCGGGCATCGAGGGGCCCATCGGGAGGGGAGGGGACAGCAAGTTGGTCGATGGTGACATCGATGCGCAAGAATAGCTGGGCACCCGCAAATTGCAATGCCGCGAACGCGCACCCTCCCCATGGGTGATGGCGTTGTGATTGCCATCCGAAAGGGCTTGTACCACGGTTCCGACCAGCCCGCACTGGGAAATAGTCGCTACCGACATAACCCTTTACTTGGGTCAGGCCAAAAAGTCCGTCTGCCAACCCGCGCACCGGCGCACAGGAACACAATCGTGTGCCCTCACGCCCTCACGTCCTTCCCGCCGTCCATCTACTTTTCCCACCCACTCGGGCTTGATTCGATAGCCATCCATCCAAAGCCAGGCAGGTAACAGGTACATGCATAACACGGCCATGCCTGCCTGCCCGTGTACATCCTTCCTTCCTTCCCAAGATCGTGGTCAATAGCACGTGACTGCTGCGACCCTCGCGCCTCCCCCAGCGTGAGGTTAGGAGGTAAATAAACATCGAATCCGTCTCGTCAGAAGGGACGTCGCCAAAACTGTACTACACACTTCCGTGATCTACGGCAAATCCTCGCCCCTTCCCAACCCCAACCCCTGAGACCTGCCCTCGCGCTGCACTGGACCGCAAGAAGCGACGCCCTGCCGAGGCCCTATCGTCCCCCATTTTACTGTGGATGGGCTGGTCCGTGAACGCATTCCATCCTTGGCACCCCGTCTTTACGTCGCCCGTCGGAGATATCCATCGTTGACAGCTTGTCTTACCCACGCGCTGCTACGCTCCCGTGCCTGGCTGAGCACCTGCGTCGCCGCTGCGCCTATTAGTATTTAACGCCTGGATCCCCCTGCAACCTGCACAGGCTGGGACTCCGACGTTATCCGCCAACGAGCAGCTTTGCTATCAAACCCCATCCATCTCTTCGCGAAACACAAGGCCGCCCTCCTCTCACCCGGACAGACTCCCAGCCCGCCAGTTGTGTCTCACCCTCGTGCGTGCTCACCCCGGTTTCCCACATGGACAACCACCACGCCCCCGGGCCCGGCCCCATGTCCGTTCCCGTTCCGGGCTCGTCGGCGAACCCTCCCAAGGCCGCCGACGACGATGGCATCTCGAGCCTGCCGGCTCACACGCCCCCCAAGTCCCTGGAGACCACCGATGACACGAGGCTGTACCGGCTGGTTTGTGTCCAGCAGCCCCGGCGCGCGCGCATGTGCGGCTTCGGCGACAAAGACCGCCGGCCCATCACGCCGCCGCCGTGTATCCGCCTGACCGTTATCGAAAAGGCCACCGGCCAGGAGGTCGGCTGCAAGTAAGTCCCCGCCCCCTCTGTCCGCATAGCCCGGCGCCAGGCGGCTGACGCGCCGAAAGCGACATCGAGCACCAGATGTTTGTTCTCTCGGTGGATCTGTGGACCTATGATGGCCGCAGGGAGGTCAACCTCGTCAGGCACTCGCAGAACTCGCCCTCCATTTCTTCCACCACGCAAACCTCGTTCAGAGAGCTGCAGGAAGCCGGAGGCCCCGCCCAGTACGAGACGCACACTGGCGTAGCCCCCATGGGCGGCCGAGGCCAGGGTTATGCGCCCGCTGCCCCTCACTATGGCCAGTCTGCCGTCTACGGGGCACCCTCTTACGGCCAGGGCCCCCCAGGTAGGACACCGCCACCCATCTGTGTCACTGCTTGCGCATATTAATCCCTTCCTGCAGCCGACTCATATTCGTACGCCGGCCACGTCGGCCAGTACCATATACCGCATTCCCAGATGGGCGGCCACGCTCTCCCACCCCTCCCCTCGCCCTCGGCAGCTAACGGCTTCCCCGGCCGCCCCGGTCCGGATCTGGGGCGCCCCGGCCATCTGCCCACCCAACAACACAACGGCTACGCTAGCCGCTACGCCCAGGACCTGGGTCCCCAGCGTGCTGCCCATTTGTCTACTCAGCAGAATACGGGCATGTACACACGGAATCTGATTGGCAGCCTAGTTACAAGCGCCGCCCGTCTGATCGACGACAACGAGAAGGACGGCATCTGGTTCGTCTTGCAAGATTTGAGCGTCAGAACCGAGGGATTCTTCCGGTAAGCCAACTCCCTGAGATCCCTATACCATTAACACCCGACTGACTCACGCTTTGTAGGCTGCGCTTCTCCTTTACTAGCGTTGGCGTTCCCAACACGTCTGGAGACTCGACCACGAGCGACCCCCAGCGCGTTAACAAGGGCAAAGCCCCGGTTCTAGCCATGTGCTTCAGCGAACCATTTCAAGTCTACAGTGCCAAGAAGTTTCCGGGCGTATGCGAAAGTACTTCGCTGAGTAAATGTTTCGCAAACCAAGGCATTAAGATCCCCATCAGAAAGGAGGGCGAGGGCAAGGGCAAGCGACGTGTTGGCTCCGATGATGAAGAGGAGTACTGATGAAGGCCCTGATTGGGCATCGTCCTGCCCCGGGTCGCGTCTATAGCTAGTTGTGGTGCGAGAAAGACAAGAAACAACAACGGCTGGTACACCAGCAAGATGGCTGCCATGGCACGCGAAATAAGCGACGACACCATCGTCTTAACAACCCAGGTACGTCCCAGGCAACCGGACTCTAAGGCTCCTCGTTTCGTTGGGGCGCTCATCCATACTGAGAACATCTGGGAATTAACACAAGGGAAAGAGGGACGTTGTGTCTCGCTACCCAGTTGGATAAAAAAGACTCCTATTTGGGAATAACAAAATACCTATCTCTCGTGCCAATTCGTTAGCAGGACAAGCCAGACCCTTTTGAAACATTGCGAAAGGCACGCCAAGGGCACAGACGGCACCAGTCAATGTAGACGCTAGCAGCGCCGCTTCGCTGCCACGGTCTTCCTACCCGTCGGAGATTTTTCCTGGCTAGGAAAGGGAGTAGGTGGCTAGCCAGAACGGCTCTAGCGGACCGTTGGATGTTTTCGTTCGCATTCAAACAAAGACGCCAGCCGTCGCATGATGCAACTTGGCGAATCAAGATATGGGGGGTTCCGGGCTGGTTGCTTACGCCAACTAAGTACTCTGCATAGGGATTCTGTATGTAGGGTTTGATCAACACTATTTCGTGTCCCAACACTCACCCACCGGGTATCACAAAGGGCATGTCGGCGCCGCCGCGTCTATTGGCTACATAATGTACAGAGCGGAAGAGAAGGGCGAGGGGTTGCGGGAGGTGGGGGGCTTTTGGCCCGCTCTCAACCCCCCCTCTACGTCTCGTGCCGGTCGGCCTGGACGCCCCAGCTGCCCACCAGGCGCATGGCCTGCTCGTCGCCGTGGATGAGGCGCTCGTCGCGCAGTGTGTCAGAGAGGCAGCGCCAGGGGTCCCGGCTGCCACCCCACTTGAGGAGATTCTCCTTGAGGCGCTCGCCGTTGGCGCGGTCGAGGGCGGCGCCGTGCTGGCCGGCGGCGAAGACGACGCGCCAGACGCGCTCCGAGAGCACCTGGTCGAACAGGTAGCTGTAGTAGGTGCTGCCGTAGCCGAAGAGGTGGCCGAAGAAGCCCTGCCAGCGGGTGCCGGGCGGGTCCGCCGGCAGCTTGCCGTGCGCGCGCTGCAGGCCGTGGAAGACGGCCGTCGAGTCGAAGTCGGGCTGGGCCGGCAGGGTCGAGTGGTACGCCTGGTCGAGCATGGCCATGACGATCTGCGTCTCGCGGTCCGAGGCCTCGAAGCGCTTCGACACACGCAGCCGCTCCGCCACCAGCTCGTAGGGCAGCGGCTCGTCGGTGGCGTAGTGCCGGGCGAACAGGGCCAGGACCGACGGATCGGCGCAAAAGTGCTCCATCAGCGTGGACGGCAGCTCGGCAAAGTCGGTGGCGCAGCGCGTCCCGGCCACATTCTGGAGCGACGTCCGTGCCAGCACTGAATGGATCGCATGGCCCATCTCGTGGAACAGTGTCTCCATCTGGTAGTAGTCGAGCAGGGCAGGCTGGTTGCGGGCCGACCTCGTGTGGTGGAAGTCACACACGAGCGCTATCGTAGGCAGCTGCTTCACAGCGCCCGACCGTCTCGAGACGTGCATGCCATCGTTGGCCTCATCAATGGCCGCCTCGGTGGAAACTTCCTCGCTCCGGCTACTGATGACTTGCGCCGCCTCTTGAATCTCCTCTTCCGAGATCTCGCGAGAGCAGCGCACGGTAAAGTGGGCGGGATTAGGCGACTTGTCGTCCCGGTAGAACAGATCGCAGTATAACACGGCCACATGGCCCTCGGTGTCCGAGACCACGTCAAGCCTACGCACGTCAGGGTGCCAGGTTTCACCAGGCATAGTATCACGGGGCACGAGCCGGATGCCGTAAAGGCGGGTAAAGAGCCTCGACAAGCCCTGCATGACGGTGCCCAGGGAGAAGAATGACGACAATGTGTCGCTCTCACGCCTCCGCGACCGCATGCTCCGGCGTATGCTCTCCATATAATACTCCTTGTCCCAGGGCTGCAGGCTGCCGGCGTCGGAACTGTGCATGCTCTGCGCTTTGGCACGAAGCAAATCGGCCACTTCGGCCTCGACAAGCGGCGCGTTGTGCTTGGATAGGGAGAGGAGAAACTGGTGGACAGAGTCGGGAGACTTGGCCATCATCCTGTCTCGGAGGGCCAACTCTCCGTAACTCTCAAAACCCGAGAGGTTTGCGAGCTTGGCGCGTAACCTCAGCATGGTCTCCAACACCTTGACGGAGCGGCCAGAGGCGGTCCGTGTCGCGTAGAAAATGTGTTTTCTAGTGTCCTCGTCGTGCACGCTGCGCAGGGCCACCGATGCTTCGGGTGACAAGGAGGGCAGGTAAAGAGTGCCGCGGCGGACGTACGGCTGGGCCAAACGGGGGTCCATACCCTGGAACTTGCTACTTGGCAAGGCCAAGTGCGGCTGTTCGGGCTCCATGTCCTCGACGAAGGACGAGCCGAGCTCGCTGATCTTCTGGGACAGGTCCACAAATTCATCGCGCGATTCTTTGGGTAGGTGTATCGCCGACTTCATAAAGTCCTGCCTAAGGAGCCTCGCCACCGTCTCCTCCTCCTCGCTCCAGCTGGCCAGGACCTCAGGGGTGTCGAGGGCTTTCCCCAGCTGGTCGCTCAAGCCTGTCGTGGTGTTCAGCTGGTTCATGTACTGGTAGACGAGGGCCCAAGCCTGCGAGGAGGCCGCCTGTATCTTGGGGTCCGGGTGGGTGACGCGCACAAAATCGCACACGTCGAGCACGCGGCAGAGCAGGTCGCTCAGGCGGTCCATGTCCCGGACCACGGCCTTGTATTCGTCCAGCGTCGCGGCGTTTAGCACCCGGTCCACCAACCGCTGGGCCCTTTCCAGGGTGGTGTTGGCGAAGAGGATGAAGCCCTGGGGCGAGGTCAGGTATTTGTTCCGGAAGAGCCCGACATTGTGACCGCTGGCGGCCCGGCCGGACGGTGGCTCGAAGTCCTTGAAGGTCTCGGGCGAGTCAAAGAGCTGGCGCAACAGCGAGTCGTCGTGCTTGGCGCCCGGCGGGGCATGGAAGGCGGGCGTGCCAGCAGAATCATGCCGAAGCTCGGCGGCAGCAGCAGCAGCAGTATCAGTGCGGTGCCGCAGCTGGAGGGGCCACGGCTGGCGATGTGCGGCCCGGAAGGCCTGCCGGGTGCATCTCGAGTAGGTCCCAAGGCCCGGACGTACAGCTCGGATCATGCTGCAGCCCTCAGCGTGGCATGCGGGAAGGGAAAGGTGCGCCTCGAGAGGGGACGTCGTCGGGACAGGACGTACACAGGGCGACAGGAGGCACGGGAAGACAAGGGGGAACGGAGAGAAGCGACTGCGCCGAGGATTTCCGGTCAAGAGGTTGCCAGCCAAGCCTCCGGGCTGCGTTGGCTGGCTGGCTAAAGTGGCTCGGGAAAGGATGGGATGTGACGCAAAGTTCCCAATCGAAAAAAACCCGCCCCGGCCGTTCGCTCGCTGGAGCTCCAGAAAAAACCTCCCACCCTCGCCGGGATTCGCCCGCAAAAACGTACCAGCCGTACCTACCAGATTTCCCAAGCTTGCCTTGCCGCTCGCTTGTCGTGCTGACGTCTCTCCTCTGCTGAAGCCGAAGCACGACCCAAACTCAACCCGCCCAAGCTCTTCCACCAGCGACTGAGGGCACCATGGCTGCAAGAGTGCTGCTGCGACGGGTGAGTCTGAGCCGCATGCTCGCCATTGACCTTGCACGATGCTCACACGACCCTTCCAGCCCGCCGTTGCGCCCTTAATGGCCGCCACCATCGTTGGCGGTTCCCTCATTCCCGCTGTGGCCATGGCCGAGGCGCCTACCGACCAGGTTCGTGTGCCCACTTCCCCTTCCCCCATTCCTTCTTCTTCCTCTGGACGGCGCCTGTTGACCGTCCTGCAGTCCTCGATGCGGTCAAGGAAGCCCATCTATGATGACTTCGAGGCCGTAACGCCGCTCCCCAAGGCCGCCGGCCCGAAACCGTCACCCTTCTCGGACACCATCCCGACGCAGGCCCAGCCTCCCGCAGCCGCCGCCGCCGCCGCCGAGCCCGAACCCGCCGTCGTCTCGTCGCCGTACGGCCCCACGCCCACGGACCGGCTGGCGGTGCAAATCGGCCGGGCGCGGCTGTTCCTGTACCGGCAGGCGACGTCGGCCGAGGACGCCGTCAACGCGGCCATGGACCGGGCCTTCAACCTCGAGCGGTCCTTCACCGAGACGGTGGCCTCGCTGGCGCCGCCGCGCGAGAGCGGCGAGCAGCTGATGCCGGGGCTCGTCTACGTGCTCGTCGCCGGCATGGCCGGCAGCATCGTGACGCGCAACCGCAACCTGCTGCTGCGCGCCGCCCTGCCCCTCGCCTTCGGCGTCGGCGCTGGCTGGGCCGCCATCCCCGTCACCATGACCAACGTCAGCGCCCTCGCCTGGCAGTACGAGCAGCGCTTCCCCGTCGTCGCCCAGGCCCACCTCCAGGCCCGCGAGAGCATCCGCCGCACCTGGCACGCCGCCCGCGAGCAGGGCGAGCAGGCCCGCAAGTACGTCGACCGCCAGACCGTGACCGCCCGGGGCACCGTCGAGGACTGGGTCAAGAAGGGAAAATAGACGCCCGTCGGCGCTGCGAGTGGCAGACGACGCCGGGGCCGGACGGTAGATGGCGTGCCAAGATAGCCAGCAAGCCTGTATTATAACGAATAGAACGGCAGATTCATATGTTGAGAGTAGGCGTGTACTACTTTTGGAGGGGCCATTGAGATCCGTGCCGAGCGTACCATCTATTCCAACTTCTATCCGTATACATCATCCACTTGCTGGCTTGCCCGTGCTGCCATGCGTCTATTCGCACCGGCGGTCTGTTCCGGTGGTGCAACGTTTGGCTGATGGCATTTAAAGCATTCGTACCCGGATTGGCACTCGGTCCTGCCCTTTGGTTTTCAGCATCTCTACACCAAGTGGGCACCCCCAACGGGCTGGATGGAAGCAAACTCGTCATTTTGCCAGTCCCTTGTCGGGTAAACCAACGCCGGTATGGTCTTCCCCAACTCGGAACGTCGGCAGTCTTCAGGAAGCGGGGCCCTTGTTTAAGTACTACTTATACACATGTTACATTTTTTGGTTGCAGGCTATGTATCGCGCAAGACGGCTCGCGGGTGAGATGCATCACCGACAAGTTCGTTTTTTTGACTTGGGCATTCGGAAGCGGCCTGCACCACATTCCGCGCCCGTCGGCGTCGGCCTCTCTTTTTTTTTATATCATGATGTTTTTGGGGGTCGCCAGGGCCCTCTCGTCGGCCTTGTTCCAGTCGATGGCCTTCCACCAGTTCTCGAGGAACATGCGCTTGCCGCCCACACCGCCGGCGCCGACGCCGTAGTCGCGCAGCCAGACGTGCTCCCAGGTGCTGACGCACAGCACGGGCATGACCTCGATGCCGCCGGGGGCCGTCGCCTTGGACCACCGGGTGCCGTTGCCGGCGCCGGCGCCCAGGGCGGAGCGGGCCAGGAACTCGGAGCTGACGCCGGTGCGCTCCTGGGACGAGGGGCCCTCGTTGGTGTTCATATCGGTGCCCTGGCGGCGCCAGTGGGCCTCGCGGTAGGGCGAGCCAGCCAGGTAGGTCGCCAGCACGCGGTAGCTCTGCGTCGTATGGTTCTTGACCAGCCACACGAAGCCCGGGCCGAACATGACGGCAGCCGTCAGGATCATCTCGCGCTGCAGCGTCTCCATGCTGCCGAAGGACTTAACCAACTGGTTCCGCAGCTCCGTGGGGACGGGCACCTCCTCATCGGTGCTCTTGAGGCCGGTGAAGAAGAAGTGGGTGTTGTGCGCCATCGAGGCGTAGTTGAAGATGGCGGCTTGCGAGGGCTCGCGCGCCGTCATCTTGGCGATCTGGAGCGTGTCCCTGTCGGCGAGATCGGTATCTGCGGGGGGAGCGCGGACGGACGCACGTCGGTCAGCGCGGGGGCCCGGCGCGCGCCGGCGGGCGGAGTCAGGAACTTACCGGCCACGAGGTGGTTTAGCTTCTCCACGACGAACTGCATGTACTCTGTGTAGGCGAGGTGGAAGCTGTCGCTGGTGAGCAGGCCGGGGATGCCCACCTCGGGCTTGTGGACGGTGGCCGGCACGCTGTGCAGAGCCCGCCGGAGCAGCGCCGGCGAGGCCTGCGGCAGGCGCACGCGAGGTATCCGCAGTCTCGGCCTGAACATGGTTGGCGGGGCGTGGGAAGGACGATGGAGCGGCGAGGCGGCGGTCTGAATGTCGTCCTCCGCGAGCGAACCGGAGCTTCAATGGGAGGTGAGGTCGCGAGGTCACTTTTTTTCGGGACCCCTGCAGCTGTTGCGTGGGCGGGTGAGGCTACTTTGGTACCTCACTGTTCTTTCATTGGTCAACCGCAGCAGCACTAACGTCACGCGGGGACGAGTTCGAGAGAAATACGTGCTTACTTCACGATGATGCCACACTCAAGGGCAAGTAAGTGCATCCTTCTTATTAAAAGTTCAGGTAGGGGCTCACTTGAGTCTTTCGCCTGTTCTTGTTGAATCGCCGTCGCTTGCGCCAGAGCGCGTTTCAAATTGCGTGCGAGGGAAAGCAGCATCTCGAAATGCAGCGCTGCCCTACTCGTTGCGCGAGAGAGGGGCAGATCCCATGTTCGTGTGCCCACCGCATATAGTGGTGTTTTTCTTGATTTTCGTCTCGATTCTATCTCTCCGCGGCTGTCGTGAGAACGGCACGGGCAAAAGCATCCGTCTCTCCTTGCCAGCATGTACAGATTTAGGGCTATATTTGAATCCAACTTGTATACCGGACCCCAGTATTCGGCCTACAGCACCACGCCCAGAACGTAAATTGGTAATATAACACCCGACACATACACTCGCTGCCCTCGCTGCACCCGGTAATGCTGCCCCCAACTCCGATCCCGAAACCATGCGCCATGCAATATGCAATTCGACCCATCGACGAAAGGCGCCGCACCAGCCGCCTCGGCCATATCTCTCGCTTCTCGCTGGAAAGCCAACCAGGGGGTTGCGACCGCCATGGCGTTCGCCCACAAGTATACGCGTGCGACGCACATACACACATACTTTCTATTTCCGCCCCCTTTTCCTTAATCCTCCATCAGGCTGAGCAGCTCCAGCTCCCGCTTGACGATGCGCTCAAAATCGTTGCGTTCCATTCCCGATGCCCTGCCCAGCGTGTACAGGCTCTTGATGGTGCGAGAGATGTGCTGCTGGACCCCAAAATTCTCGGCGGCCGCCTCGAGCTTCTCGACCGACGCGTGGGAGCCGGTGCTAGATTCGGGTCGCGGGTGCACCAGGTTGGGGTCGTCGCCGCTTCTCGAGCCGACCGAGGGCGACCGTGGCGGCGCGTCAGCCAGCGTCCAGGCCCCGTTGGTCTCGTTGAGCTCGGCTTCCTCTTCGCTGTAGCCGCGTCGGCCGGAGCGGCTCGGTTTGGACGACGCCGCCATGCCGAGCGGCGGTGCGATGGCCTCGAGGTTGGCTTCTTCGTCGGGGTCGTGGTTGTCCATGGCCGGCTGGACCGAGTCGTACTGTGCATAGTAATCTTCTTCCTCCGTCCTGGTCGGGTGGTCAGGCGGTCTGGACGCAGGGGCCGGCGACCTTCTTTCGGGCGCCGGCGTCCGTGCGGGCGTCGCATCGTATCTCGCCCAATAGTCGTCGTCTTCTTCTTCCTCCTTCTCTGCCTCCTCGACTGCCGTCGCGCTCGAAACGCCTGCGTGAGGTGTCGCGGTCGAGCCAGCCTTAGCCTTCGACTCGCTAAAGTGGCGCTCGGCTTCCTGGATTGTGGGAAAGCCGCCAAAAGCCGAGAAGAGAGGTGTGTCGGTGACGGTCACTTCGCCGACCTTCCAGCCGTCGGCCTCACCCGAGCAATAGACGAGACGAAAGGCCAGCTCCATGTCCTTGAGCGCAACAAAGGCCTGGAACGTCTCCTCGTCGAGGCGGCGGTATCGAATCTCGGCATCATAGTCCCAGTCGATCTCGACCTCGCCGCTCACGGGGTGAGGCTCCAAGCGGTCGCTCTGGGCGATCTCATTGAGCCTGGACGCCTTTGCGGCGTCGTAGCATAACAGGCGGATCCATGGCTCCGTGCTCGACGAGGCCAGGAGCTGTAACCGCTGCCTTAGAATGGGGGACAGGTAAGGCAGAATGCTCTCGGAGAGCTGGGTGGCAATGGCAGCGGGCGGGAGAGAGTGAACGACGCCGCCCAGGACCTCGGGCAGGTCTGGGTTTGGTATTTGCGAGGCCGCCATAGTGGGCGAAATAGCGGGCGAAGACAGTGCAGCTCGGTACAGTGGGGATCTGACGGGTAGCGAAGAGGTGGCCCAAGTAGAGACACGGAGAAGTGCGCCTCTGGAAAGGGATATGTTGCAAGATATAAGGCGCGCCGAATACAACCGGTGACTAAGTAGTGGATGAGGTAGTCGTTATGGATGTGCCTTCTATAGGTCCCCACGTCGAGGCTGGACCCGCATCACATGCAACAACTAGCCCTGGTTCCTCCCGCCGCAATCTGGTGCTAATACAGCCAGCGACTCGTGACGGCTAGCGGGCAGCGGCAGCGGCAGCGGCAGCAGCAGCAGCAGCGCGGCGTGGCCGACTTCGCGTGGGAAGGGCCTGGAGGAAGGGGGGAAAGGGGGGCGAGACTGGCAACAAAGACGCCACCACAACAACAATAACAACAACAAGGAGAAGGGCAGGAGGCGAGAAGCGGCGTATGAGTAAGGACATACAGATGTAATTGGAAGGGTCAGTTAGGAACAGAGTTCCACGGTTCAACGAAGCCGGGCACCGCTAATAAAGCACGAGGGCTGGTGGACGACGGCGCGCGAGGTCATGACCACACGGCTGACGGGCCTACGCTCTGTACACAGACACCCGCCGTCATCTTACTGCTCAGCCATCGTCACCCGCTCAAACGCGACGGGGTCGGGGCGTGACATGGAAGAGCCCTTCTCTGCAGGCCTGGGCGGGGCCCTGTCTACTCTCTGAATACAGCAACACTGCCCAGAGCCAGAGCCAGAACCAGACGCTAACGGGGCGCGGGGCCTGCAGCTCGAGCCAATTTGCGAAACCCAGTCTCGGGCGGAAGGAAGTCTTCGCCTGGCAACGTTGCCCTAACGGTTGGTCGTATCGTGCCTATCTTGCCGTCCGTCCGGTGCGCCTATGGTGGGGGCGGCGGTGCAATGGGGAATTGCATTGCCCCGGATTAATATGCACCTATCACCAGAGGAAGTCCCATGGCCTTGGTACTGTTAGGTGTACATGCCCACACCACTCAAGGGCAAACTCAATCTCCAACCGTCCCTCCACCCTGCGGCTCCAGTCTATGCCCATTCCGGGTCCCAGTGCTGGCCCCCGTTGCCCAGGCGGCCTGGGCTGTCGCAGATTACCCTAATTGTGTAGCATAGATGCGGCTCGCCATCTCAGTCGGCTCGTCTTCGATTGAGTCGGGCCCGACACAAAAGGAGAGACCCTCTTGGCAACGTGCCCACCGAACACTGGGTGCGGAGGGCAGGGGGTGAGAGAGCCCTCTGTTCATCCAGATACATCCATGGCTTCCCATGCAATGCCGCGTGCTTGCCCGAGTAAATCAACACGGGAACGGCAAGTGACTGACGTAGACCCCGGGATTCAGGTGAGCATCTTCCTAGACGAGCCACAAACCGTGCTTGCTTGCATCGCATCCATATCTGAACCTGTAACCAGGCTCGTGAGGCAACCAAATCCCCCTTGGAGAGAGTCCGGTCCGGTCCGGCCCGGTCCTGTATAGTACACGCCCGGGCGGCAATGGATCACGGGCGTGAATAAGAGTTCCTGCACGACATCCTCGTCGCCCGGCGGCCCCAAATGCGTGCCCATCCCCGAGAAAGAAGGAGAGGATGAGAGGAAGTAAGTTGTGTATGTGGATGGATGGGTGGGCGCTTGTCTCTCTTGTGTACTATGTCCATTCGCGCACGGGTGGGCGTATCAGCTGGCTCCGAGGAAGTCGAAAGGACCTCAGGAAGCGCGAGGAAAAGAGAGTTTGGTGGCAGCACCGCCCACTGGCTTTTCTGGATTGCCCCTGGCGCAACGTTCAGGTCAAGCTGTCAGGCGGTCGTTCCAACGCCTCGGCGCCTCGCATAAGGTTGGGGAGGCTCCTAGTTTAGCAAACATCCAGGGAGAATCCATTGGAAGATTTGCCCGGCGAGAAGATGGCGCGCCGGCTTTTCTACCATCTATTCTAGAAACCCCTACCCGTCACACCCGTCACGCCCGTCCCAACGGGACCCAACAAGACCCAACGCACGATCCCAGAAATCCATTCCTTTTCCAAGGTTTTATGAAGGCCAGGTGACCTAAGCAACTCCCCGAACCACCTCGGCCGTCTCGACCGAAGAAGACGCCACATTCACTGCCGCCGCCAGGCTTTTTGCTACGCCCGTACTGCCCCCGTACTGAGTATCCTCCGACGAAAGGACCCCCCCGGTCCGGGCCAGGGCATCCCCCGGATGCATGTCGAACAGCCACCAGCAACGCCTTCAAGATGAAGTGCGTGACCATCCCCCCACCCCTCGTGACACCCTCCAACCTTTCCGCTACTGACGCTGCTGTCCCCCCTCCCGTCCAACAGGGCACGCGGGTCCAGGTCGTGACGGCCGGAGCCACGGCCGGTCTCATCTCGCGCTTCGTCATCGCGCCCCTCGACGTCGTCAAGATCCGCCTGCAGCTGCAGACGCACTCGCTTTCGGACCCTCTCTCGCACGCCGGCCTCCCCGGCGGCTCCCCTGTCTACAAGGGCACCGTCTCGACGCTCCGCCACATTGTCCGCCATGAGGGCCTCACGGGGCTCTGGAAGGGCAACGTCCCCGCCGAGCTCATGTACGTGAGCTACGCTGCGTTGCAGTTCACGACGTACCGCTCCATCACTCTAGTGCTGCACCGCCTGCTCGGCGACGACGCCCTGCCCAAAGGCGTCGAGAGCTTCATGGCCGGCGCCGGCGCCGGCGCCACGGCCACCGTGGTTACGTACCCGCTGGACCTGCTGCGCACGCGCTTTGCCGCCCAGGGCCCCGACCGCGTCTACGCCGGCCTCGGCCGCGCCGTCTACGCCATCCGCCGCGACGAGGGCTATCGCGGCTTCTTCCGCGGCCTCGGCCCCGGCCTCGCCCAGATCGTCCCCTACATGGGCCTCTTTTTCTCTCTGTACGAGGCCCTCCGCCGGCCGCTGGGCGGGCTGGACCTGCCCCTGGGCAGCAGCGACGCCACGGCCGGCGTAATCGCCAGCGTCGTCGCCAAGACGGGCGTCTTCCCGCTCGACCTCGTGCGCAAGCGCATCCAGGTTCAGGGCCCCACGCGCGGCCACTACGTCCACAAGAACATACCCTCGTACGAGACGGGCGCCGTCACCGCCCTCCGCACCATCGTCGCCACCGAGGGCGCCCGCGGGCTGTACCGGGGCCTCACTGTCAGCCTGCTCAAGGCGGCGCCGGCGAGTGCCGTCACCATGTGGACTTATGAGAGGATTCTGAAACTGCTCGTGGGCTACCAGGCCGCCGACCAGTGTATTGAGTAGGGGCCGGCGAGCAGGGGCTGGGTTGGACGCACAGAGGATGCATGCCTTGGGTGGGGGCTTAGGCTGATCGGCAGGATATACCCATGATATAAAGAGCCCTCAGCAATAATAGTGCCTGTACAACATGAGAAATGGGAGTTACCATCACATTCGACCATGGGCTGGCTCTCTCGCTCTCACATCATCCACTTAATAGTTTGTGAATTGTGGGCGGGTAGGCAATTGGCATCTGTGCAATCTTTCGAGTCTCCCGCATACGTTGGGGTACGATTCGATATAGAACCGTAAAGATCACATCGCGATGGAAAAGGGCACCTATGCTAAAGTATCCCCAGTAGAAAACAGTAGCAAAAGAACAAACGCTATTCGAACCAGGCTCCATCCTTGGTAATAGTGTCGTTACGTGTGGCCCCTTGCCCTCCCACTCGGTATCCGATGCTGGCGAGGAGGAACTCGGCAGCCTACGCGGATCCGAAGTAATTGGTGTACCCGGGTCGCAATCGCTCAATCAGCCTCCCCAAACGTGGGGCTTGGGCAGAGGCAGCCGGACGGAAGTCGGGTGAGGGATAAACCGTGACATGATCACCCCGGTACCAACAGCGGATCGAACCGAACCGTGGGCGAGCATATTTGCTGTACGACTGCAGCGAAGGCACAGAAAACACGGGATAAGGGATGGTACCCGACACCACCCGAGGTCTCTCATGCAACACACACCGGCAAATATAGCGAAGGCACCTCGGAAGTCAATTTAGTTAAGGAGAGTGAGTGGTAAATTGAAGGGGGGGTGTTGACGGCGGCGTCATTGCGGTCATTCTGTCGTAAAATCGTAAAAGTGTAAACTACGTCCTATATAATCCCGTCCCGTACAGCCATGCTCGTGACAAAAAAAGTGCAAACGGTATCAAGGTATAAAAGAAAAATGAATGCGCCTAAAAAACGAGCAACGGCAACGCCGCCTCTTTGCTGCTGAAGTCAATGGTATCATTCACGTTGGGTGCCTTCTCTTCTTTAAGTCGTTTCGCCGTCCTCCCCGCCCCCTCCCCGTCGTCCATTTTTCGGTAAAGATTGCAGGAAACTTCAAAGTGATGGTGTTGTTGAAGAAGAAGAGGAAGAAGAAGGGGAAGGAAGCAAAGGGGTAAGCCGCCCTCTAGGGGCGGAGCGGAGTGGAGCGTGCTCCCGTTTTCTTGTTTCTCTTTTTTTTAGAAGGGTTTTTTTCTTTTCTTTTCTCGTCCTCGCGAGAGCTGGGATTTGCGCGCCTGGGGAAACGTAGATGTGGAACCAAAGTTGGGCGGAATGGGAGGCAATCAAAGAGCAAATCAAAAAGCCGCGCCGTTGGGGGTGGTTGGGTCATTTTCTTTCTCAAAACATCTTTCCGTTCACGCTGATCTCGACGCCCTCGCCCTTCTGGCGCAGGGCCTTGGCCAGCATGAGCTCGCGCATCCAGTCAATGCGCTCGTCGCGGCTCTTGACGGCGAAGTAGTGCGTCTTGCCGGTGCCGTTGACGGCGCCCTCAGGGGCCGGGGGGGAGACCAGCGTCGCGGGGTTCTGGCCGCCGCTGAGGCTGCTCTCGCGCTTTCGCAGGCGCGCGCCTGTGAGGCTGTCCTTGCCCTGGGGAATGAGCTGGAAGCTGAAGGCGGCGACCTTGTCCTGGTCCTTGTCCTTGTGGGAGCGCGAGATGCTCATTGCCTTGAAGGCGGCGTTGAGCTTGGACGTCGAGGCTAGCGACGAGCAGGCGATGGCGTAGTCGTCAATGTCGACGTACTCGAGCGTGCGGTCGTTGCGCGTCTCGGCGTCCTTGTGGATGGCCAGCCGCGTGCCCTTGAGCGTCGCGTAGTGGTCGTGCCACTCGTGCCGCAGCATCCGCGTCCGCCGCTTCTTGACGGGGCCCTGGTACGTGACGCCCTCGGCGTCCTTGATGGTGTCGCTGACGTCGCTCGGGGAGCGCTGCTGCGGCGACCAAGGGTACTGGGAGCGAGGGGGCGCGTGGAGCGGCTGCTGCGGCCGAGTCGGGACACGGGGCGAGGTCCGCTGCGGCGACTGGGGGGAGCTGTGGGTTCTCTGGTGCATGGCGTTGCGAGGCGTCGGCGTCGTGCTGTACTCGTCCAAGGGGGCCATGACCTGGAAGGAGGGCCGACGGGTCGAGGCGCGCGACAAGGTCCTGACGGGGACCGAGGGCGTGGCCCGGTACGACATGTCGGGCGGGACCGACTGCGAGGCATCACGAGCTACGGGGCCCAGGGGCACGGCGGTGACGGGGATGTCCATTTCGGAGAAGGGCGTGCCGAACCGATAGGGGGCGGCCGGGGCGTGCTGCAGGTCTGGCGACAAGGCTTCTGCCCTGTCCATCCGGTAGGGCGCAAAGGGCTGCTGCAGACCCGACGGTCGGTGAGGGGTCGCCCCCCTCGAGGGAGCGTGTCGCCCGGGGATGGAGAGCTTGGGAAGGGCCCGGAGGCCCTCATGCGGCGCCTGAGCGACCGGGGCCATCTCAAAGGGGGGCGTGGGGGGCACCTCGCTCTGCGGCTGGTTGCCGTGCTGGTGCTGGAAGTCCAAGAACTGCCGAACGTTGTCCTGGGGGTCCCGGGCCTGGACGTTGCGGAGGGTGGCCTCCTGCAGATACTGGAAGGGCGTCATGCCAGCACCGGGCCCGAGAACGTCGGACGAGGCGACGACCGAAGGCACAGCATCCGACATGGGCCGCAGAGCCTCGGTGGACGAGGGGCGGTTGAGCGCCCGCGCCGTGGCGGCGTTGCCGGGGTCGCCGGCGACAAGGATGACACCGCCCACGTTGTCGGCGAAAGGGTGCTCCTTCTTGAACTCCTCAATCATGCGCTGCTGTTTCCTCCACTTGGAACAGTTCTCGCCCTTGGAGCACTTGTGAGGCTTGGGGATCACCTGCTCGATGCCCACGATGGACACGGACTCGAGGGGCGAGATGATGTCCTCGGCCGACGGCTTGTGCGCGCGGCGCCTGCTCTGCCCGCGCTGGGGCTTCGCGTCCTCCTCGCCCCTCCCGTTGCGCCTGCGCTCCTTCCGGACCTCCCTGCTCTCCTCGTCCTCGATGGGCGTCGCCGGCCGCGAGGCCTCTTCCTTGATGTCTCGCAGCCTCGAGACGTACTCCCACAGCTTCATTCTAATGCCAAGAGACGGGATGCTCAGCTCCTTGAGGTCCTCGCACTTCAACGTCATTAAGATAGCCCCCGTGATGTCGTTCTCCACAAACTTCTCGGCAATCTGCAGCTCAACGCCCGCGTTGAGCATCCATTGCGCCACCTTCTCGGGTGACCACGCGGCCAGGTTTTTCGCGTCCAGGGCCTCGTGGGTGAACTGAAACGGGCTGCTCCGTGTCCGCGGTGGCAGCGTCGAGTATACAAAGTGAAGGGGGATCTCCTCGTTCAGGTTCTTGGGTGCCCTCGGCGTGATGGGCGAAAGGGACAGCGCCCCCTCGTACTCGGCCATGGACGACGCCCGAAACAGATGAGGGCCCCTCGGCCCCTCGACGGGCTTGGATGGTTCATAGTCGTAGGGGTACGCCGCACGAGTCCGGCTCGACCTCGGCGTGAGTGCCTCTTCGTATGACGACAGGGTGGTCATGCTCTGTTGACCCGACGACTTCACCAAATCCAGATTTAGCGAATGGTTCCGGGCCCCGAGGGGGAGGGAGACGCCGGTGGACTTACGGAGTTCATGCTCACCCGCGGCGAGTTCGCATCGTCGTCCTCCATATCGCTGATGATTTCATCCTCGTCCCAGTCGGTATCCACGAACTCGGTGGCGACCGAGGTCGGCCGCGGTTCAGGGCCCTTCATTCCAAAGAAGGAGTCTTGGTGGCGGGTTTTCTGCAGCATTTCTTGGTGCGATTGCTCGCAATACCTGGTCCTTGGGGTATACTGCGTACGGTGGCTTAGGGTTAGCTACGACCAAGCCGCCGGCGAAGGGCGCGAGACGGGAGTTTTGCGATGCGTACCATGGTGGCGTGGAAAGGCGCCGCTGGCGGCGTCCGTGGTATTTCGCCGTTGCCGGCTTTGCTACGTTCTAGAACCGGTGGTATAGCGAGGGGTATAGAGAGACGAGAAAAAAGGAAAAAGCTCGATACAGTCGAGAGACAGAATTGGCGTCGCAAAAGAGGAAAGAGGGGTTTGAGTAACTACGACGAAACCAGAGCGACTGTATATATGTACTAAGCATGCATGCAGGAGGAGTGGGTGCGCGCTTGCGAGAGGTGTGTCGGGTATGGGCGTGTATGTGCACCCAATATGGGGGGGGGGGGGAGGGTTAGCGGTGTTCGGCGGGCCGGGGTAGTAGTAACAGCAGTAGCAGCAGCGTTGGCTCCTTTTCTTTCGCGCGTTGCGCATGGACAGGAACACGTTGTGACAACGTGGGACGGCGGTGGGTGCGGTCAAGGAGGCCGGTCGGATAATGGGCACAATGTGATTTGCTTCCTCGAGTCGTCTAGCTGCCCATACCCATCCATTTCCATCCCTCCTTGCGGCAGGGAGAGGGCGGTTGGTCACGGCGTCTTGCAGCCCGGCACTCCTCGCTACATCCACTCGGGCTTCAGCGGGACGGGACCAGACCGGGGGGGGGAAACGGCCGGGCTGGGCTGGACGCGCACAAGAATAGCACCTCATTCACCATGGTCCGGGGGGGCCACAAGCCTCACCTCGCTTGGCTGGCTGCGCGAGGGTGCGCGAGCTGTTCGTCCTGGAGCAGCATGACCCGGACTGGCTGAGTGACCTATGGCCTCCGCAGCAGTTCTCCGAAAATGGCCCCCCCCTCTCCAGCGGCAACTACTCTGCACTAAGGGCCTAGTTGGTCGAGAAGTCCAGGGTCAGCTGTTGAAGAAGCTGCTTGAGTTGCTGATTGGTCGGATCTCTGCGAATCACCCCAGAAATAGCCGTTTAAGCGCTTGGCTGGTGATACCACCCCTGTCTGCGCTAATGCATGGACGAGCAGGGTAGAACTTGCACGCCAGAGAGCAAGAAAGAGCAGGACCGATGCGAACCAACCGAGCCTACGCCAATTTCCCTCCTCGGCCTCTGGACGACTAACAGAGGCGAGTCTGGCCCAAGTGCCGCGTAGGCGAGACTGCACTATCGAGTCGTATCCGCATCGAGCAGTTGTCGCTACGGAGCCGGTGGCCCTGAGGGACGGACTAACAGCACATGGTATAATAAGAGGCAGTAGTTTGGTGGCAGGGGACACAGGAGGATTCTCTTCCTTCCTAGCAGCCCCATAGCTAAGGCATGACCGAAGAAAAAACGCAAAACTCGCTCGCTCCACCGGGTCGGAAGGAAGGGTGGACTGGTCGCGGAAGACGCGAACGAGCATCAGCCATTCCCGTTACGTGTGACTCAAGGCCACTAGGCGGTGTATCTCGGGTGTGCTCGCGGAGTCGACCTCACTCCGCAGCCCATGTACTTACATACGTACGTACGAATACGCATCGGTGCCCTCTCTGCCTAGGGTTGTGAGAGGGTCGACGATCCTTCCATGGGCGGCAACTACGAAAAACATGTGTACATGGTATGGTACCTTCCAAGGACCGGCCCATCGCGAGGGTGTTTGCGAGCCGGGAGCGGTACTCCCGTCTAAGAGTGCAAGTACTGTCTTCGATCTTCGCTCCCTACGCCCCCCGGAGCACCTCGGGACAAGGAACGGACGACCGAGCAGAGAGACAGGCAACTGGATAGACCTGGGGTCGACCCCACATCCTCGTCGTTGAGTGCTGACCGCATTCGCAAGGCCATGCAAGATGCAAGCCATGAACCTTTACCCCTCTCCGTGGTGCGATGCCACTGCTGTGACCAGAGTGTGGCGTCCACACCATTGGCTCACCTCGTGGCGTACAGCACGAGGTCAATGCCAGATGGCCTGCCTGTCTAGGCTACATGCCTAAGCGGGGGAGAGGCAGGCGGGCAGACGGGTGGACGGGTGCGGCAGCACAAAAGGCCGTTGTGCCTGGCGTGTCTCAACCCGCTGGCATGGACCGGGGCGTGCGTCTCTCGGTAGCTTTGGGGGTGTAAGTGAGATGTGCATCTTGTCGTACAAGGCCGCGCCCATCTCGGCCTCGGCACCGAGGTGCGAAAAGGCTTGGAACCCGTATGCGGCAACCAGATGCTAGTTGACGGAACCAACAGCCTCATTCTGGCGCAGGCGGTTGGGAGCGGCCCGTTGTAGCGGATCGGATGGTAGCCAGATTTGCGGTCGCTGGGCCCGCCACACTGGCGAGATTGGCCCTTCGGAGAGCGTGGCCAATCGTCTCTTGTTCGGCGTTACCTCTCTACCCAAACATGTGTGGCATTGGTGTGGCCAGGGGTGGGGGGAGGGTCCCTGAGGGAGGGGTTCTGGTGGGTAGATACTATCGATCCCTGGATTTCATGCCTGTCCTCCCCCTCCCTTTGTACGATTTGAATACTACCTAACGTCCAGCCCGGCTGGCTGTGCCTTCATGCGGAATCGACATACTGCTACATGGAAATCCCTCATGTTGCCCATGTTTTCTACCGCGGGATCCCCCCCCGGCAACTTCTCTTTCGTGACGCATGTTGCATGCATGCATGTCCTCTGTTCTCGGCATCGCCCAGCCCAACCTTACCTGACTTTGAAGGTGAATGGTGTGTAAGTAGTAGTAAAGAACGAATAGGATACGTCGTCCCGTGGCCACCAGCCCTGCGCTCACCGGGGCCTGTTCATGCATGAATGTACTCAGATAAGTAGTTATCTAGGTACGTAGATAACTATGTATGACGGTAGTCTCCATATATCCGAGCTGGGAGGGAGGGCGAAAGGGGTTTGCGGGAGGGCTAAACTGATGTTTGCTCCCGCCTGTGAAGAAGAGTGTGATCTGCCCGTCTGTCCGTCTCTGCAGACGCAATGACCTCCCCCTCCCTCCCCCCCCCCCCCCCGGTTGAGCCGCCCTCCCCCGCGGTGACCTGGAAGTAAGGGATACCGTCCGCCGTGGCCAGCAGTCCTCATTCGTCGTGCAAGCCACGGATTTACATATATGTCAGCAGCCCGGGCAGCAATTGGGGCAGACGGTCTCTCCATCACCGTCAGATGATGCCCTCGATGTCGTAGCCAGACCTCTTGCTTCCTTTCCCAGGCGCCTACGGCGGCCCCGTCGGCGCGGCCGCGAGACATGACGGCTGCGACTTGATCCGGTGAAGGAAAAAGCCGACCAAAACCGGCAGGAGACGGGAAAAACCAAACGGGCGTTCGCTCACACTTGCGCGCTTACGACCACTACGTAACGACTAGTCTCTACCTGGTCAGCCCCCAGTTGAGCACGAGCTCTCCACCGTTCATCTCCAGCTCCTCGAGTCACGCCCCTCGTCGCGGGACTTTGCTTCCCACGAGGCCGAGGTGTCTCGGGAAGATGGGCTTACAGACGGCACGACGCCCTTTCCCCGGAATCCCTTATTCGGCCATGTCCCCAGCCATTGGCCAATCAACGAGGCAAGGCCCGCGGAGGCTAATTCACGGATGCCATCTATCGACTCGGTAGGGCCAGAGGCACATGCGTGTGGGAAATAGTGTGCGGGTATTGTTGCATTGTTCGCCCTGCAAGCAACACCCCCGGGTGCGAGTGGTTCTCGTCTAGACTCGACCGACCGACCGTCCACCTCGGCCCTATTTGCCGTCAACCACGGACCAGGGAGTTGCCGGGGAGGGGGGAGCGCTGCCCGTAATCTAAGGAATCGATGGTTACGCAGCCAATGGGTGCCCATCAGGAATCCCGGAATGCTGTGCGGATTTAGACTATGCAGACGTTTGTCACATCGGTCCATCTCCACCCCGAACTCTGTGATGACGGGAGCCACCGGAATCTACGACTATCTGCCTACTAAGCCGACCCGGGCCAGGGACGGGACCAATACTGTCCTTTGATGATGATTTGCATCGACTCGCAATAGTGCTCGGATGCAGCCCCCGACTTGCCCAGCCCGCCCAGCCCGGCAACTTGCCAGCCCACCCGCGCCCGCGCCCATTACGGGAGGGGGGGCCTAGGGCCACCACCACTGCATTTGGGGTTGGGGAGGAGGGCCGAGGGGGAGAGGGGGGGGGGAGGGGGCTCTTTGTCCCCTGCTACCCTGCTTCACACCCTCTCGGTCTTTTGCTGACAACGGACAGGGTTGCCCGAGCAACTCGGAGAAAGCGAAGGGAAGCAAAAGGCGACGCAACTCGGGGCCGGCTCTGTGCAGTGGCCGTCGGGTCATGGGATCCCCGTGGCGCCGGCGGAAACCTGCTTTGCCTTTTGCTGGACGGGGCCGCCAAGTTCAGCCACTTGGGCGGTGTGAAAGATATGGTGAAGGGGAACACGATCGGGCTCGCCTTGAAGCACGTCTTGCCGTTCCCCGTGCGAACACGCAGGCAAGCAGGTCAAGGCAGTGGGTGGGTTTCCGAGCTTCACGGGGCGACATTGGCCCTGGCGGATGGAGTGTATGCCTTTTTTTTGAGTCATCGCTGAGTGGGACGGGGGGGGGACCAGGGACCATGTCATGCGGTGCGGTGAGGTAACATAACGGGTAGATGCCCAACATTGAAGATCTGCCAGCGGAGACCAAGTGGGTTACCACATGCCCGCCCATGGATGTTGTCCAGGGCCTTTTCTAGGGCGAAGGGACAGAATGTAGGAGACCTCACCGTGACCTGGCGCCCTGGCAAAAACCTGCCAGCCAAGCGGGGACGGGGCCAGAACGTTACCAGCCTGTCAGATGGATAGATCTCGCGGCGGCGATGGCAAGCGGCCAAGAGCCATAATTAGGCCTCGTCCTTTTCCCCGTTAGTTCGTGGCTAATAAACAATCCGGGCTAACTGCTTCCGGGGGCCACACGCCCTCGTCAGGCGAGCAGGCATAGGCGTCGGCAGCAGTGTGTGTTCCCATGGCAGGCCTGGGCATGCACGAATGCGGCAGACGAGTGCATATGGAGGGCCCAGATGGGGGAAGGATGCTCGCGGCTTTGCTACCACACCTGCATCGCACGGCGTAAAGTGGCACAGCGCATAAATTAACCCACGTGGGGTCGGACTAGGCAGGCCGCCGAGCGAGGACTTGTAAGCTGAAGAGGGTTAATTATAGAAAAACACAAAAAGAACGCAAATTAGCTCTCTTCGCTCGATGGGGAAAAGACGTGCGACCCCTCTGCCTGCACATGCGTACAACGCACATGCACATGGCTAAGTAAGTACATACGCACGAACACCCGGCAGCTGGTTGAACGGGCAAGCAATGGCGAACCAGGATGATGGCTAAACCCAGCATGTAACTTCTGGAAGGACCAACTAAGCCAGCTGCCAGGGGAGACAGGATATGCGGAATAGATAGGTGAGGCAGGATGCAGACACGCATGCACCCACTCAATCAACTCGCACATTCACATATATCGGATGGAGCCCTGCGTGGTGGTGCTTTTTGGCTTGTCATCCACCCGATGCATTGGAATAATGCCTATGTAGGTACCTAGGGGTCTCTATACAGGACTCTTACTCCACGATGGTTACGGGGTTGCGAGATGATGACCTGTTGCCTGGCAGCTGTTACTGGGGGATTCGTAGCCTCCTCTCCTCTCAGCGTCCAGAGACGGTTAGGTGTAAGCCACAAGTACATTGCACCTACTCGTAGTGGCAGTTGATGGATCGGTCCACCATATCCCATGGACCCATCCAACACTCGGCTCCGTGGCCCCACCGGACTAGCTGGCCGGCGCTAGCAGACAGTTCCCGTCTTGCATTCAGATTCGTCGCGAGCCTGCCCCGGGTGCCCCTGCCCCTGTCGACTAGCTCCCGCCCGCGAGCCAATCCTCATCCCAAGTCGCTTCTTCATCACAGAGGCTAACAAGTCGGTTGGTCCCGCCCAGGGCGCTAACGCACTTTTCAATATCACACGCGTCGAATCAGCTTCCCGGGACGACTTGTTCTCGTGCGGACACGCTCATTGGCGGTCTGGCGCTGCAACCCGATGCTCGTCACCTTTGCCGTGCTGCACTGTCGGCCTGTTGTGCCCTGCCCTGCGTAGCCTGCGATGTCCTATCCAGTTGGGGCCGGGCCCCCGGCCCAGCTCATCGGTGCCGGCGGTCCTCGTCGTCGTCAAGAGACGCCCGGTGGGGCGTCTTTCTGACTTTTGGCTGTGAGTGCCCGGGTTTTCTCGTCGTTACCGCCCCTCCCAGAAGCTTGGGACGTGACCGTGTGACGCGCTGGCCCAGCAAAAAGAAGCTCCTCCTCCCTGCTTCCCGCGGCCATGCCACACTGCCAGCCTGCCTCGGGTCCGCCTGTTGACGATGGCTGCGACCTGACCATGCAATGCCCCGGTCGTGCGGCCTGTCGTGGCCCGTTGCCAAAAACCCACTCGGACCCGGCACAAACCCTACACCTGCCAGGGCTCGCCCGCGCGAAATGACTCTGCCCGTCCCAACGACTGGCCCGGTCTGGCGACCAATGTCATCACTGATGTCCTTGCCCGGCTGGCAATTGGTGGAAGTGACCACATTGCGCAATGTCCCGGTCCTGCCCGCCCAGTGTCTGTGTGCTCGCGTCCGCCGCCAGGGTCCAGGGAACCAAGTGCGCTCGCTCTCTTAGCTTCCCTTCGCCGGACCCCCGTCGTCAAGGGGGAGGGGAGGGGGAACGCGAGCGAGTGGATGCTATGGAATCGTTCGTTCGCATATTGTTCCCACATGGGCCAAAATGTCGCCGTGAACGCGTGCACCAAGTGCGTGTGCCCTCGTTCGCAGCACCACACAACCGCGACTGCGCCCAGCCCATCGGCCGGCCGCTGGCTTCTCTGGCCGGCCCAGCGACGACTTGTTATCCGGTTCCGGAAGAGGGGAGAGGACGCACGCTAGCGAGTGGACCGGCAGAGTCTGACATGCAGATTACAGAGCATTGTCCCAGCCGGTGCCGCATATACCGTTGTGATCGATGCAAGGGTACTGCGGCCGTGCCTTCGCTCGCCTCCTACCTTTCTGTGCCTTGGCGCCGTTATCACATCTGATATGGGCTGGTGCGAATGCCTGTACCTACATGAGGGTGTACACACCATCTGCGGCGAGGGTGTGGGTGGGCCAGTTCGTGCTGCTACCTACCTGCATTGGGCACGCACACGCGGAGATACGCACAAGCACTTCCTCAACGGGGGGAAGTGGTGCTCTTCGCCAGGGCGGTGTTTACCCCGACACGAGGAAGGCATGAGGAAGGCGACGGAATGACTCTGGTAGGCTTCGGGCGAGACGAATTGTTCGAAGCCCCAGGCGATATCGGCTCCCAGCAGGGCCGCACCGGTCCCGTCTTTTGCGATCAACACCAAGTTTGCGGCTTTTGGTAAACCGATAACCCGATATGCAGAGACGGACAAGGATCTGGCACGCGCACGCGCACGCTCTCTCACCTCACTCACCTCTTCGTCTCACTCACTCACTCATTCACTAGCTCACGCCGGCTCATCATCGCTCCCGTCCTCTCGTGGGGAAGGGAAAAAAAACTAGTACTAGTGGGAAGTGCCCTCTTGTTCGCTTCCACTGGATCTGTTCCTCACTCCTCCCCTCCCCTCACACACCCCCCCCCCCAAGAGGCAGGCCTCTTCCCCCCCCGCTTGCCCGCCGCCCCTGTCTCTGCATGATGCATCACGGCACCCACGGTCAAGCAGGCCGTCGTCCCCAATGAACGGGCAGCCACATTCCGCGAGCTGGACGCTGATTAGTCGCCCGATGTTTCTCATGCCTGCGGCCCCCTTGTCAAGGCCTGCACCCACCTGCTTCCGCGAGTGCGTCCACCAGGCCCGTACAACGCCTTTGTACTGCCGTCGACGAGCGGGGGTGGCAGGTCGGGTAGGTCGGGGTGTCCACTCTCAGCTGTGAGGTCCTCGGGGGCGGCAACCTCATTGGCGCGTCGTGGGCGCATATACGGATCATGTCACTCTGGGCTCCAGGGCTCTTTGGACCACGACGGGCAACGCATGTGCGTACCCATCCACCGTGGTGCGTGATGCAGCTGAGGTGGTGCTAATTAGGCCCGCAGAAGGCGGGCTAATTTGGGATTTACCCCAATTCGCCCGATGTGTCAAAAATAGAAACACCCGACGGGCCATGAGGTGATAGCACAGGCGGTCGACCGAGAGTCGGCCACGATATAAGTCTTGCACCTCCAAGTTGGGGACGTGAGAAGAGAAGGTGAAGCAGAGCAAGAGAATCAAGTGTCGACCTCTCCTCCACCAAACCTCTTCCTCCCCCTCTCCCCCCCCCCCTCTCTCTCCTAACCCTCCTAATCACACTCCAACGTGAAAGGCAAGCTGGACTTGCTTGGATCCTGTCACTCATTTGACGAGGCATAATCTACCTAATCAACCACTCACACACATATTACACGGGCTGGGCCTGCCCGCCGTCATTTCCACGCAAGACCGACCTCTGGGGCTGCGAGGAAGGGAATTCACCAATACTAGGCCCTAGACCGTACTAGAGAGGAAGAGAGAGAAAAAGTCCCTGGACCGGACTGGCCTGGCAGACCCTGTCTCTCTTTGCCTCGCTCACTGCCCGACCTGGACCCCTGGTCAGCTGCTTCTCCTCCCGCTTTCGCTCGGCTCGTGCGAAGATCCTGCCCCCCCTCCGCCCCCCTGGCCCCCCTCCCCAGCAGTACACTGGGGCCCGTCTCCACACGCAGGTACCTCCCAGGACCAGGTAGTAGTTGTCGCTCGCGATACAAATGTCAACCATACCCCCCAACTCGCGAAACAGCCTCATGCGAGCAGCAGCAGGAGGCATCAACATGGCTATCGCACAACCAGCAAAGTCGAAGGCGGCTTCGAGAGCCAGCAACAACACCATCACCACCACTACCGCTACTTCCCCCTCCACCACCACAACCACCAACAATGCCAGTTCCAAGGCCAAGTCACAGATGCACCGTCGCTCAAGAACAGGTACGTGTGTGACTGACCTACACGGTCTCTTTTTTCCTTTTTATGTCCCCTTCCCACTTGAACACACACACACACACACACAAACACGCGGGGTCTTAGTCCGTGCAAGTGGGTGTCAACCATAGGTGCTGAGCTAATACCGTTACCTACCCATAGGCTGCTATACTTGCAGGTTGCGGCGCAAGAAGTGCGATGAGGGCACGCCCATGTGCTCGGCATGCAAGCACCTCGGCCTCTGCTGCGAGTACAAGAGGCCCATCTGGTGGAGCAACAATGAGGCGCGCCGCCAGCACAAGGACGACATCAAGATGATCATCAAGCGCAAGAAGCTCTCGGAGAAGGCCGCCCACTCCAACACGATCCAGACCACCGTCGTCAGCTCGCCGCCGGGCCTTTCCCACTCGCTGCCCACCTCGGCCACCTTCTCGGATCCCCTGGATCGCGCGAGGTCCGACTCGATCGACTCGCAGTTCGCCTTCCACTTCAACAGCCCGCCCACCGTGCAGGACTATGGCTCGTACACGCCGCAAATCCACCCTCAGCACCAGGACTACATGTTCGGCATGCCCGGCATGGCCCCCTATGAGATCGACGTCAAGACGGAGCGCCAGATGTATGTGGACGACGTCCCGACCATGCACGAATCCACCGTGTCGACCTTCAGCAGCACCTTCCAAACCCCCCCGCCGCCCGGCACCATCCTGCCCTCGTACCCCTACGGGGGCCAATGGGCCCAGCAGACCTTCCAGGAGCGGAGGGAGTCTCTCGCGGAAGAGAGCCTCGACCTCAACTTCTTCGACTTTGCCCACGGCCCGGTCCTGCAGAACCGGCAGGTTGACATTGAGTTGGACGAGGGTGACCAGCGCCTGTTGGACCACTTCATCCAATTCGTCCTGCCGACCGTCTTCCCCATCATCGAGAGCAATCAGCACGGCTCTGTCGGTTCCGGCCTCGTGCTCCCCGCCCTGCAGAACAACAAGGCCTACCTCCACTGCTGCCTCATGGTGGCCGCGCAGCACTACAAGGCCACCATGAACGTGCCGTGCGGTGAACTGGACCACGACATCATGCGCCACCGCCAGGCCACCATCATGGCGCTTTGCGAGGCATTGAACGAGGACGAGAACCACCAGCAGATCCTCGAGGCCACCCTGGGCCTCATCTTCTTCCAGTGCAGCGTGGGTCGCTACGATGACGGCCTGCCCGACATCCCCTGGCACCAGCACTTCGAAGCCGTCAAGTCCCTGGTGGCCAAGCTGGACCTGCCTCGCCGCGTCTCGGACCCCATCGAGCACCCGGCGCAGACGCCGTTCAACATGACGCTCTCGTCGTGGATCGACATCATCGGCGCCACCATGCACGGCCGCGCGCCCAACTTCGCTCACACGTACCGCGAGAAGCACCTGTCCACCACCAACTCGTCTCTGGGTCTCCGTGAGCTCATGGGCTGCGAGGATCGGGTCATGTACCTCATCTCCGAGATTGCCTGCCTCGAGGCCCTCAAGAAAGACGGCATGGACGACATCAGCCTCTGCCAGCACGTCCACGCCCTGGGCGACCAAATCGGCCTAACCGAGATGGGCGAGACGGGGCCCAAGGCGCCCTTCAACGCCAACGGGTCCCTGAGCCCGAAGCAGCTGAGCCGCAACATCACCAGCGCCTTCCGCCTGGCGGCGCGCATCTACCTCTGCAGCCTCGTGCCCGGCTTCTCGCCCAGCCAGAGCAGCTGCGTCGGGCTGGTGGAGAAGCTGACGCAGGTGCTCAACTTCATCCCCTCGGGGGTTGCCGGCTTTGACCGCAGCCTGGCCTGGGTCTACCTGATGGGTGGATCCGTGAGCCTGGCGTCCTCGCCTTTCCGCCAGTTCTTCGAGGACCGCCTAGCCCAGCTCGGCGAGGCCTCCAGCTACGGCAGCTTCGGCGGCGTGGTGGCGGTGTTGCGTGAGGTCTGGCAGCAGGCCGACAGCTACGCGGCCAGCCCAAGCGCCACGGGATCCACGGAGGCTCCGCACATCTCCTGGAGAGATACCATGCGGATGAAGGGCTGGGACTTCCTGCTCATCTAGCCGCGCCCCGCCTCCCTTCGCAGCTGGACTGTCAGGGGGGGATGGTGGCGGGTAGGTGGCGCCGGGAACTGCCCCGGCCTCCTCGTCGCATGTGCCCTTTGGTGGGGCGATGCCGGCCTTCGCCATGCCCTCTCTTCGCTTGGACGCAGCTGCGTCGCGTGGTTGCGCCACGTTTCCCATTCCTTCTTTCCCCGGCTACATTATACCCCCTTTTCGGCACAACAGAAAAGACGCCGCAAGGCACATTTCAGGGACTTGGTTTATTTTTTTTTTGGTGAGCGACACATTGGAACGCTGGATCTTTTATACGTGCAACGGCCGACTGGGAGGCCGTCACGCTGGGCGGAAGAAACGATTCATTGCGACGGTTTTACGAGAAGACGATGATTTTTCCACCACTCCGTTTTCCCATCTTTTTTCCCCCTCATCTTTAACAACGCAACAACAGGATCGTGCGTTTTCATGCTCTCTATACCACTGCATGGATTGGAAAGGCTGGAGTTTGAACGGCCGGGACCATCTTGGGTACAAGGGCCAGGAGCATTATCGGGTTGGATGGGCCTCGGGACAGCTGGCCCTGGACTGGACGGACATTGGGATGTTAGGGGAGCTCCGCTCTGACAGCTCCGGGCAAGAAACGATACCTCTTTTTCTCTCGTCGAGATGCATACTCCGAGAGAAAGTTACTTCTGTAATGAAACACAAGAATATACCCACTGGCACCCATACCCTTCACCGTCTTCTGCCGATGCACGACCGTTCCACGAAGCACTGGGGTCGTAGCCGACTTGCGCGCACCGAGGCCGCCCTAAGCGCGCTTTCGACCGTCCACACATCGTGACTCACTTACATGCCAGCATAGGGACTATGGAGCGCGGTCATGCCCAGTGTAGGTACATCGGTGGAGCGGACAAGAGGATACAATCGGGAGCAGGGGGGGGTTCCTTTTCTTCTGGCGTCTCGTAACAGATCATACAACGCACAGCACAGCGCAGCAAAAGGTGACGCGGGACCCATCTACCACCCGGGAATACGGCGTACCGGGAGGCAGCACAGTTAGGCGCCGAACTTACGGCCTCGACGGCACGACGTGCATGGAGCGCGCGCATTCTGCACGAGGTGGGGCGCGTGCGAGGATCGCCGGCGATGGGGGTCATGTGACAAATATGGGTTTGCTGGGTAAAAAAAAGTCGCATTGCCCAATGCCCATCGAGAATGGCCCGTGCCGTCCCGTAGGAAAGAGGGAGCAAAAGGCATCACCGGGCGTCATGACGAGCCATCCGTGGGCAAAATTCGGCCGAGTGCGACAATGGGCAAAATGGCCCGTCGCCGGTTGACCGCCTGACCGGTTCGTGGGGGAAGGCGTGCATGGGCAGGGAACATGGCATGTCTCGGCCCAAGTCGGTGAGGTCCAGCTTTTTTTTTTTAGCAGGCCTCCCATCATCGTAGCGATCCGTTCCACCCTGGACCTTGCTCTTTGCCTTCCTTCGTTTTTTTTTTTTCCCCTCCCTTCTCCCCAGTTGCTGCGTGCCCCCACCTCGGCCTGGACGAGGGATTGCGGGCCGCCTTGCATCCTACCCTGTAGCGCCACGAGAAACAATGTCTATGCTCACGGAGGGGAGAAGGCTGGCTGGCAGGGCGGCGGCAGGGCCGCCTGGCGACTGGAGCGGGAGGGCAAAAGACGGGGGAAAACAGGTTTGCCATGTCAGTTCTGCCATGTCAGTCCGTCTCCATTCCCACGACAAAACGGGCTGCGTGGTGGGGTAGGGCGATCGGCGAGAGTGTGGCTGGGGCGTGGCGGACACGATGGCGGCCTCAGCCATGACGCCCACTCCCCAGAAGCCCCCCCGTGACCCCGTTCCCGACCCTTGACGAGCTGAAGACACACGGATAACCGCGGCGCGGCGGGACAACCGGCAAACCAAGAGCGAGCGGTCTGGGTTTCGGGTCTGGTAGGGCCGAAGACAACCATCGGATGACGATATGCTGGCCGGCGATCGCGAGGGCGTACCGTTACCCCGGAAGGGCCTTCCCCCCTCACCGGTAGCGCAAGGGATGCGCGCATGACCGTCGGCCGGTCGGCGGCCGCTTTCATGCATGTCCATCGGCTTCCCGTTTGGCGCCAAGGGCACGACGACGACGACGACTACATCGGCCGCGGGCTCGTCGCGAGAGGTGCATGCACTGGACAAGGTATCGCTGGAGGTTGCGACGACGCCGGCCAGCCTGGCCACCTGACATCCCATGGTACCTGCATGCGACATCGGCCGGTGGCTGAGGGCAGAACGAATCCTGCACCGAATCTATCCCGCTTGCCTCTGCACAAGGCCCGGCGTCCGGTAGGAGGGCCGGTATCGCAGATGGAGAGTAAGAAGAGGTATGCACCTCTCGGCGCTTTCCTCCTCGATGTCCGCCTGCCTTCAGCGCTATCCCACGCCTCCTGCATCTAGTCTGCATACCTGGACGATGGATCATGTAGTCGGAGAAAGACCAACTTCGGAGACGCGCACCAGCCGCACGCCGGGGATCTGTCCACACCCTATCTCCAGCTCCCGTCCTCTGGCGGCCTTCGGGAGATCCTATTTCGGTATCCCATCCAGCCCAACGCCTGCAGGGGATCGATCAGTCACCAATCTCCAGTACGCCGCACCTACACACAGCAGTGCTGCTGCTCCACAGGTGGGTAGGTACTTCCCTGCGTACCTGTTCTTCAGCGGTAGGTACAATGTAGCCCGCAGTCGAGCGCCCCATATTTTGTGGACGCGGACTCCCCAAAGAGGCAGTTTTCGAAACAAAAGTCGCCGGCCCTGTCGAGAGCTGTCAGCCAATCGCCCACGACCACTCGCGCCTATCCCCAGACGTGGGCCCCGATTCGACGGCTATCAACCACTGCCTGGGCCGACAAGGACCGTCGTAGCCGCTCAGTCGGCGCTTCACGATGGCCTCTCGTTCTGGCCGAAGCGAGCGCCGCTCCGACCTGCACTGCCTCTTGACTGGCGACCGGCTGCTCGCGGGCTGTAGCTATGCCCCCCGCCTCTCTCTACCAGGCCAGCGGCCACGCCCTCGTCCAGTCGATCGCCGCCCGACGGCCTTGTCGCTTCCGCTCTTGTTTTCCCGTGGCCCGCTGGCCTGCTTTTCGTTGGATCTCAGACCCTTGTGTTGGAATCGCTGCCAGTCATTCACTCGACGCCTGCTTGCCCGATTGCCCGACGTTCCATCGTCGAGCCACGGCCACTGGGCCTGACGAGCGCCAGTCCGAGGGAACAAAGACAAACAAAGGTCACACCCGCAGCCACGATCCAGTCCTCGTGCCTCTTTTTTCCCTTGGTCCAACACATCTTGTCATTCATCCTCGTTCCCTCTGTCGTCCCTTGCACAGCGGGACTCACTTACAGTCGCCTTTGTTCTTGCCTTCTTGCTCGTGACGCGGGCTGTTCATTCATACCTCTTGACCTGTTTGCATTACCCCCAGACCCCCTCTTCACCCCTCACTCTTTGACACGGTGTTGGACAATTGCTCTCGTGAAACCCTCCCTTTGTCGATATAAATTCATACCCTCTGGCTGCCCAGACTCGCGAACGGCATCCCTACGTTTTCGCTGCCGCGTTTTACCCACCGTCACTCGACCTGTGCCGCTCGACACGCGAAACATCCTTTTTCATTCTGACAAATACATGCAGAGCATGAAACGAAACCGAGGCGTGCTGCGGGCCTGGTTGCTCGCAGCCGCGCTGGCCGCGCTGCCTCTCACCACCCACGCCATGTCCATTCGACCCGAGCAGATATTTAGGAGGGATGACACGTGTGGAGGCGATGCGTCCCTCGCGAAATGCACGCAGTCCGGCCTGCCTGATAACTTCTGCTGTGATGCCAAGGGCTCCGAGTGTGTCGTCCTCGCCGGGGCAACAACGGTGATATGCTGTCCCGGTGGCAAGGCCAATTGTGCCGTCATCGCCCCCATCGTCTGCGACCTCAAGCTGCAGGACGCCGAGACGTACCCGGGCGCCCAGGTCAAAACCACGGTACTGGCCGGTTCTCTGCCCAAGTGCGGTGTCAACTGCTGCCCCTATGGCTACAGTTGCGTTGACGACAACTGCGTCATGGACGCGGATCAAAGCAAGAAGCCCCTTGGCGCCAGTCCATCCAAAACGCCTGTCTCGTCGTCGGTTCCCTCGCCGACCTCCAAGCCGGCCGCGTCGTCGACGGCATCGGGAAGCCCCGAGACCACCTCCTCGGCCGCCCCGTCATCGGCTCAACCCGAGGAACCGGCCGCCGGGAACGGTGCGTCGGCTGCCATCATCGGCGGCGCTGTGGCGGGCGGTCTCATGGTCATCCTCATGATCGTGGCCGCCGTCATCGTCTGCCGCCGCCGCTCCAAGCGCCAGGAGAAGCAGTCGAACGTGCGGGCGCCGTCGGCCATGTCGATGCGGTCGGCGCGGAACCGCGACACCAAGTCCTTTTTTGGGTGCATCGGCAAGCCGAGGACGGGGCCCCCCTTCCACATCAGCGCGCCCATCGGTAACGTCCAGCGCAGCGACTTCAACGGCAAGGGCACCCCGAGCATCGGCTCGACGGCGTCCGTATCGTTCTACCGGCCGTCCCAGGAGGCGGCCGTACGGCACGACTACTGGAACTCGGACGGCCTCGGTGTGCCCGCTGACGGGCAGTCCCCCCACTGGGCCCGCCACCCCTCGGCCATGCCGCCCCCGATCCGGCCCATCCGGGGCATGAACCACAGCGGGCGCAGCAGCGCCCGAAGCAGCGTCGGCAGCACCGGCAGCATCGGCCACTTCAGCGCGAGCGCCCAGCACGCGCCGCGCCAGCCGAGCCCCGAGAGCATCCAGGTTCGTCTGGACGCCCAGCAATACGCCGCCGCCACCTACGGCCGCCCTGCGGGCCTCGACGGCGACAAGGGCGGCCCGGGGCGCCACCGGCTGGCGCCTCCGCTGCCGCCGTCGCCGCATCTCGCGCCGCCCTCGGCCTACGACGACCGCCGTGACACCACGTGGACCGACATCCGAGACTATGCCTCGGGACCGCAGAACTAAGGCTGGCATTTAGTCCTGCCCTTTTCCTACCTCCACCACCACCATGCCATGACCAGCATTCCAGCGACATTTACAGGCGTTATTTTTACTTTGTATCGGGGTTGCAAACAAGTTGCAGTAGACGTGACTCCGCACGAGCGGACACAAATGATACCACGGGAGCATATGGCGTTATTTTTTCTTTTCATGGCATATCCCACATCGTTATAGCAGCATGCACAGCGTGTCATGGTTAATTCCAAGGGTTCGAATACCAACTCGTCCAAACCGTATATCTCCTATGCTACATTCACTCGAATGCGTCGCGGTGAACTCGCTACGGTTCAAGCCAGCAAGCGCGCTTCCATACCTCTTTACACGCAGTAGTCATCGCACCAGGGCACTTGCTACCGCGGCGTATCCCAGGCAGCAAGTTCCACGCTGTCCAAACCCGCCATTTGGCGTTTACGCATCACAGTGGCACGGAATTCTTAGGTCCAGTATATAACTTCGTCTTCATACTGAACACCGCTATCTGCTTCCTTAGTAGTCACATTGACCAAATCAGCGTGAAAACATGGTATACCAAACATGGGCGTGTCTCTAGTCCGATAACAGCCGCCCGGCCGAATCACGTCGCAACGCGTCCCTTGCGGCGCCACAGTACCGCACGCGAGGCGCAAGCCCCGCCCCCGGCCGCCGTTCCCGCATGCCGTCGTACTTTTCTTTTTCGAAAACCGAACACCGTCTACCGACCGCCGGGGTGGGCGGGGAAGAGTTTACTGCTTCTTCTTGGCGTGGGCGCCCGAGCCGGGGGCGGCGGCGGCGCCGGGGGCGGCGGCGGCGGCGGCCTCGAGGCGGGCGAACTTCTCGCGCTCCTGGCGGTCCTTGCGCTCGGCGTACCACTGGCCGGCCTGGAGGACGAGGACGCCGACGAGGACGAGGGCGAGGATGGTGTTGGAGGCGGCCATGACCTTGAGGCTGTCCTCGCGGCCGAGTATGATCTCGCCGGTGAGGGGGCCATCGACGACGCGGCCGGCGAAGTCGTCGGCGTACCAGATGCCGGCGCTGACGGTGCGCAGGCCCTTAACGATGTTGGCCACGTAGATGCCGACGCCGATGAGGTAGAGGACGAGCGAGGCGCCGTCGAAGAGCATGTTGGACTCGGACGGCTTGAAGAGCTTGACGAAGAAGCCGAGGAAGCCCGTGCCGACCGTGATGTGCAGCAGGCGCCCGATGAGCGGCGGCGACTGGTGCAGGAACTTGAGGTGCGTCTCGAGCTGGTCGAGGAACAGCGGGTCCACGGGCTCAGACGTCCACAGCAGCGGGAAGTCGTACGGGAACTGCGCGAAGAGGATGCCGAGGAAGAAACATGTCGCTGCGCCGCCGCCGTCTCGTCAGCACATGGAGGAGGGGCCGCGCCGTCATCGCACGGGACGGGAGCGCGCGGGCGCGAGGGCGCGCCGTCGCCGGTCGGGGGGGGGGACTTACGGCCGATGATGAGGAACGTCGCAAAGGAGCTCGAGCCGCGGTAACTGGGGGGCGCGGCGGCCTTGGAGTGGTCTACCGATTTGTCGGGCATGATGGATGGCAGGACGGCGTGACGATGCGCGGTGGTCGCAGATGAGGGGAGACGGGGGGGAGGTTTCGCGGGGTTGCGGTCGGCTCGTTTGTTTTTTTGCCCCTTCCTTTTCTTTGCTTCTTATCTCCCGCCCTTTTGGCTTTGACTTTGGCTTTCGACCCTGTACGTTTGCCCGTCGTCAGTCAAAACGGGGCCTTAAGGTTTTCCTGGAGCCTCGTGCGAGCATAGAGGCACGACAATTCCTGACTGGTCCCCCAGCCACAGGTCGTAAAGATGCATATTATAGGTGTACAGCTACATGGTCGCACCTCCTCAGCCCGAAGGGATCCGGCATGGACGGTGACTTACTTGGTCGGGCACGCACTGGCAGGCAGGGCTCTCGCTATCAAGTTCGTCTCGGCGGGTGAGCGAGGACAGGTGTTGTTGTCGCTGCTCTTGGTCCTTTCCTGTTCTGCTCTGCTCGCTGATTGACGACGCGCCAAGGGCCAGGCAATTTCGGCATCGGCTTCCTTCGCTTCGCCTCCCCCTCGCGGAACCCAGTTCACGCTCTACGCCCGCAATGGGACACGGCGCCGTCTGCGTGCGCCTGCCCGATCGGGCGGCTATCTCAGTATCCTAGGCATGCCTAGGGTCCAACCCGGACGTTTGATAGCTTGGGGTGGGGCGCTGAAGCCTCATTATGTAAGGCGAGAAGATAAGTAACGTGGGTGCGCCGCTATACTCAGTAGGGAGAGCATCCATATCAACGCGAATGCCATCCCATATCCTCGGTCCCAATTCCCGTTGCAGCCATGGCTTCGGCAGAACAAAACCGGCACCAACGTGGGGAAACCCGGTTCCCGAATCATTTTGTGAGGTCCATGAAGCACCATCGCCACGGTCCGTCTTGCTCGCGTTCCGTTCTTGCGCGGGCAGACGCCCAATCCCTCCGTGTCGGTAACGGGCCTTCCGACCGTCTGTCCAGCCTGTGCCAAGCCTTCTGCCTCGTGGGGGCTCCTCTACCTACGGCCTTGTAGGCCTTGACCCCTTGCCTTGTGGTCCAGCTGCCCTGACTTGACGGGCTGGAAAACCGTCCGCACGCCTGTGCGACTGATGTTGTCTTGGACGGTTGGCGATCGATGCGCTTGCACTGCTTCGAAAATAGAGGCTTCGCCTTGCCCACGCCCCCGAGAACTCTTCGCGTCACCAGAATGGACGCCGTCTGTGTCAGTTGCGCGTCCAAGTGCTTTCGCACTTGCAAGCGTGATAATGGCCCGAGCGCCCACGATCCGGCTCGCCTTCGTGCCCTCGGGAGGGAACATCCATAGACGTTGTGCAAACCGAGCCTGTCTTTGTCTTCTCTATCCTAGGCCACACCCACTTGACGTATGGCGACGGTCAGGTGCAAACCGCAGCCCTGCAGCCCAACATCGCCCCCCCCCCTCCGCCTTCACCATACAACCCCGTGCTCCTTCTCGTGTAACGAACCCCCCACGCGAGTCAGGGACTGGCCGTCAAGCAACCGCCCTCGCCGCCCTAGCACATCAGCCGTGAAGCCCAATTGGGAGGTGGCGATGACGGTCTTGGACGGCTTCGGGATACATGATGCTATAGGTCAGCCTCCGCCGGGAAGGTCACGTCGTTCGCCGAGTGATAGCTTGGTGTGCCTGGGTAAAGCACTTCGTCGCCAGCGGCTGCTATATGTGCACCCGACATGGGCATGGGCATGCGTGCCCCATCAGCCAAAGTCCACAAACGAACCCCTTACCTTTGGCGGCTATACCTTTCCGCTCTCCCGCTGACTCGTTTGGCCCATGGGCCGAGTGGATAGCTGAACATGGTTACCCGTCGCGGCGAGCAGCTAAGGAACGAACCACCGAACCCCCGAAACCGGGGAATACATGGGGAGTTTCAAGACGAAATCATGGAAGCACGTCACTTCTTCCTGCACCATGCGTGTTCCTGGTGCCCCATAAAAGGCCCCAAACGGCTTCTACTCGAAGGGCACTCGCCGGGGTTTTGCTGCCCAATATCTTTGCCTCGGGTTGACTTGCGTCACTTCCTCGCCCAGGTATGTAGTTGAATGCCTTTGGACCCCAGTGCTCTGTTTCATGGGTGTACAGCGAGGAACTCGGTAGTGCCCCCGATCAAAAGCTCGGCCATCGGAGAGCCTCACGGCACGTGAGCAGAGCTTTACCAAAAGACACCCGGCTCGGCTGTTGGACTGGCGGAGGAATTTGGCGCGGTAGCCGATACACGTAATCGTCCCGCCATCGGCGTCCAATGTGTGTTGCGTAGGTCCTCCCATTGGTGTCGGGGAAACGGACGACTTGTTCGCCATTGGTTACCAGAGGACCGCCATCATATCCGCTTCTCTGTGGCCAATAAAGACATGATAACCAAGGGGCCATGGCACGAAGTCGGGTATTTGGCCTGTCACATCTGCGGCCACTGTCACTACCGATGCACTCGCAGGACCAGAGCGGCCCGGCGAAACGTCCGCCAGGGTCCAATCCTGCTAGACTGGTATCCCATGAAGGTGGCGAGCAGCTGTACAGTCAGGAGAGCTATTCGCTGACCACCAAGGCGGCGGAGTCGACGGTATCTGCATAGGGCGGCGAGACGAGCGGAATCCACGGGCGAGTGACCAGAACGCCGGTTCTGGCCCAGCGGCTGATAGGTCTGGTGGCCTTTGCTCTGGAATTTGTGAGCTCGGAACCATCAGTGTAACCTTCGGCTTACATACGTTCATGGCCAAGCAGCCGAATGCTACCTCAGTTACCGTGAGACTCTGCTCAAGGCAGCCTGTGCGAATATACTGGGTTATTTGGACCCGTTATGCGGCTCTACCAGTACCATTCTCTTTACCATCGGTTGAGCATCTGACCATGCCGGGGTTCCTAGCCATGCGTGCCTTAAGCTGAATGGGCCACCCTCGTGTATGTATTTGTGCTTCCTAGCGAAAGCATTGATGCCTTTCCCAAGGTGAGAGCGCAAGCCGTCTCGGGTCATCGGGCAAGAGGTACGGCCTAGGCAAGGCCGCCAATGTGCCCTGTCTTTCTATCCCCGTCGCAGTCGTCCTTAACCCTTCATCGCATGCCGTTACAAATTTGCGGTGGTTAACTTGACGTAGAGGATGGGCACCGAACCATCCAGGAGATGGGGGAAAACGGTAGATCCAACCTGGATTTCAGGGTCGCCTTGTTTCATCCGAGTCATTCCGTACTGTGAATGCCACGATCGCACACAAACAGGTCACGTCAAATATGCAGACGACAAGGTTGCGCGCAGCTGTATCCGCACGGCCACGTCGCAGCGAATGGAGGCTCTTTGGCGGCGCCCGCGTCGGGGACGATGCTGAAAGGCAAGAAGTGACATCAAACGGGTGCGTGCTTGCGATTGCTTGTAGGACCATGGGTGGCGATCCTGTCAGGCGCTTCAGCGGGAAGCGGGGACGTGCCATGCGTTCGCACCCAGCTCGCATCCGTTGAGCCATGGATGCGCTGGGCTCTAGGCTGTGGCCTGTGGACTGCCTACAGAACTAGACAGCTGGACTGTGGACTGTGATCCGTGTACGGTGGGTGAACTGGCCGCGGGCTCGCCACCAGACTTCTACTGCATCGTACGGCGTCGACGGACACGCTGGCGCACCCTCACGGCGAGCCACATTGCGCCGCGAGGGGTCGATGGGCTGAACCGGGCGTGGGAACGATAGCCATTCTGCGCGGCTAAGCAGGGTGCTGATTCTTCACCGAAAACGGTCTTCTGGCTCTCCGCTGACCTATGTATGTGCCTGTTCAGCATACTGGACTGAAGCATCACACGGAGAGACTGCGGGAGGGTCAGGGTCTAGACAACGGCTGCAAGGTTCGGCCGGACGACCCCGCTGGTCTGGCCGGCTGGCCGGCTGGCTAGGCGAGCCAGGCACCCAGGCGTATAAGGCTTTGCCTGGCATCCACCACGACGGCGAGACAGGATTACCAGTACAGAGATCGGACGTGGGTATATGATGTGTGGCGGGTAGCGCTGAGCCGGGGGCAATAACAGATGTTCTCTACGCCCTCTCGCCTCTCTGGCCGTCGCACACGAGATGGGGATGGATGGGACGGGGTGGAGATGGGGGCGGGGATGTCACTGGCCGTTGGTTTTTCCCTTGTCGCCGCAGGGCTCGTGGTGTGTTCCGAGTCCGCCCCGAACAGATGCGGGTTTCCCTGCAGCCAAGCGGGGCCGAGTGGTGGTGCCTTGACCGTATTCTGGCGGTCTGTAGCACTGCTCGCTAACGGTCTTCTGGCCGTCCTCAGGCCATGTGGGAGGGGGCTTGGGCGCGTGGGAGGCGACGCTATAGGTGGTGAAGGTGTTGTTCCATGGCGTGGAGAGATGTTGTAGATCCACAAGGTCTTCCGACGACTGGGAGGCCTGCCCGAAAGCCAAGTGCACGCAGAGGCTCGCCTTGCTCCTGGCCTAGGTACTCGCACTGTACGGTAGATTGGTAAAGTATTCGGTGTGGTATCCGCCAACAAGTGCCGCCGGTTTGTAACCAACAAAAAAAAAGGAATAAAAAAAAGTCGGAGACGAGCTGACGGGAAAGGAAGCGAACGCACCCCCCCCTCCGCCCCCTGTCTTATGTCTCTCCCCCAGTGACTGTTTCGAAAAAGCATCCACACACACAGAGAGAGAAAGGCATAGGCACACCAATACTCATACTGCTTACCCTGCCTCTCCGCCGGAAGCCATCTGTTTTAGCGCCTCCGAGGCCTAATCTCCCCTTCCCCCGAGCCCCGAAAGATACCTAGGTTGGCGTGTAGCGACCGGCTCCCTATCCCCTTTCTAGCGGACAACCCGTCCCCAACGCGCGCCGAGAAAGTCCGAGGACTAGGCGACCGCCAGGAGTGGAAATGAGGAAAATTCCAGAAAAGAAACCGGCTCTGATAATCTGATCGGCCGGCTCAGCTGGCGGCCTGGCCGAGTAGAGGCCGGTGCAATGCTGGCTTGCTGCAAGGCCCCGCAACCACTTAGTCTGACTGGTACCGGCGGGCTTGATAGGGGTCCTTCCCGAATGGGCCTTTCACGTCCCGGCTACTAGGGACATACGAAAAAGAGGCGCTGTAGCCGGCTCGTTGAAAAAGCCCAACCAGTAAGTGAGCCCAAGCGTGATCTAAACCGGCCTGGCATGCCTAGCTGACCTGCAAGGATCTCGATGCAGCCGATGGCGGACGACCCAGGGCTTTCATGATTGTGACCTATGGCGGTGATGAGGGTGAGGACGATGGGACTGGACGTGGTCGCGCCCGTTGCAGTTCTCCATGAGCACACAACATGACGGCGGGCGCCCGCACTTCCAATGGCTTAGCCGGGTCTCCGGGGTGCTTCTGATTACAAACGGCCCATGTGCCTCGTACAGTCAGACCTTGGTGAGAGGCTGACAGGCAGGCAAGGTAGGTACCGAGGTACACAGCTTTCCCGAGTTAGAAGAAGCTCAAGCCGGCATCTTCAGGCGTCTCCCCTGCCTATCCCGTATATCACATGAAATGGGACTTCCATCGCTGGGGCCGGGAGTTCTACGATTTCCCAGTTGTTGGCATTTTGGGTGGCGTATTCCCACCTGCTTCGTCGGGCACATGGTCACGCCGGCGCGCGAGAAAATCTCCGCCTATAGCACGGCGGGGTACTGAGTACCTTTCCCCCTCCCGGCCCTACCAACATCAATACGACCTTAGGTACCCGTGGAAAGGATTGCACGTCCGATGCTTCCCCCCCCAGCCAAGCATGCAAAATGACGTCACATGAGGGGGGCACAAGAATTCAAGGGTCCTCAGCGAATTGGGAGTGGCGCGAGGATAAGATTGAGGGAGGGAGATCTGTAGTGAAATGAAACAAGACGGATGAAGGGTTGAGGCCTCAAGACAGGCTCCAGCTACGACTCGAACAAGTGGTGCAGAATACGGGGAACCCTGAACGGGCTGGCCTGCCGATCCGCGCCCGTCGCCTGGACGTGCGGTTTTGATCCCCGTGCGAGAAATGAGGCTGACAGGTGCTGGTCGTCCCGTGTCTCAATGCTCTATCTAATGAGGCACGGAGGGCCATGTCTCTGGTAGCAGCCGTGTCACGGCTTGCGGGTGAGCGGCCTGGCTCCTGCTTGCGTCAACACCAGGTACGACCATCCGGTGCGACCAGGCGGCCAGCCCAAACCACTACATTCCCCTGTAGGTGGTTGTAAGTAGAGCATGCAACTCTCGCCCCGGGCAGCCATGCAGCGCCCATCTGCCCAAGCCAGTACCTAGGCACTTAGCCCCCAATCCCGCCATCGCTGTAGCGCCGGTTAAGCGGCAAGGATCGCAGCCCCGTGCCCGTGCTCGCGCCAATGCTTGTCATGGGACTCCCTTTGGACCTGGATAGGAAAGAGGCAAAGGACTGGCAGAGTTTCCGCAGAATGCTGACTATCATGCCTGTTTCTTCAGGATCCATGCTTCCGCTCAAGGCCCTGTTGTCTGGCCGCAAAACGCGCAAGCAGCTTAGGTACCGTGACCAGGAGAAGAAGAGTATGGGTCACCGGGCAGGGAAGGACCTTCACTCTGGTCCAAAAAAGCAAATTGTACTGTGTGATTATGAAACGGGTGAAAGCCCGGCGGACGCTTGCCTGAATGGATCATGCCGGTTCGTCCCTGAGGCAGCTTAAGTAGGTACAGGCAGGCTGAGGTAAAAGGAGGGACGCCGTGGACGTACGGAGTACCTTACCTACTTTCTAGTTGTAGCCTACAGCGACTCGGAAGGGTGCTTAATAAGGACTGAGGTATATGCTGGGTGGCTTGGGGCTGACTATCGCTGCCAACGGTGCGCTACCTGGAAGCCCAGCAACTAGCTCAGACCAAGGGTGGGCTGTGTCGGCAACAGCGAGACCCTTGTGCGTGCGCGCGTGCGTGGGAAAGTCGAAAGAAAAATCAGAAACTCGGAGAAATGATAGTGAGCTAGCTAGTTGTGGGCGTCTTACTGGAAAAGAAATGGGGGCTTTGCCAGACGTGGAGGTGGCATGCGAATGAAAACGGACGGTCGGGGGGAGGGAGGGGGAGCAGACGGGGCGAGGGGTACGATACGGACGATGGGTTGAAACTCAGCAAGCACGCCTATCTATCAATCACATCACAAAAGGAATCGCGGTCCGTACTGCCCGGGCCAACACGTTACGTTCGTTCGTCTCGTCCTGAATCAGCCCGTGCGGGCAGGGCTACGTTGCCTGATTGTTTACCCGGCCGTTTTTGTTGTGCGCGACCCCGTGGGCAGAAGTAAATGGTGTTCAAGAAGACGACGAGGTCTGCGGCCAGGGGTCATTCCGTGTGGTGCCCGCATGATAGCCGACCTTTCAGCGCCGCCCGACGACCTCGGGGGGGGCGATGGAGGGGTGGCCGCGGGGCGGGGGGGGGGGTTTAGGGGCTCTTCGAGAGGTAAGCACCCGTGGACGGCATGGGCGGTCAAACCTATCCCCCTATGTTAGACATAGGTAGGTACCTGCTCTGTCCACATGATGAACATACAGACGGGGCATGAATGTACACGGTCCGCTGGCTTTGCGTGACATCTACGGATTCGGAATAAGATCCAGAGCATACTTGGCGGCTAAGCACTACCTAACCTATACTCGGAGCCTTTGCAAGGAGGTGGGAAACAAGGGGCGGGGTGGAAAGGGCAAGTAGCACGATGGGGCTGAAGAGGCGAGGTCGCCAAGCCTGTTCCTAGCGGCCGGCAACACCATCTCGCATTGCTGACTTTGGACGGGGGTTCCACAGCTGGACTGGGATTCCGAGGCGACCTACACTCCTACCTGCGCTCTATGCTCCCAGGGCCAGAAACAGGTCCTGCAGTACCGCGGGCAGCGTAGCACGAGGCACTGTCCAACTGCATCGTGTTTTTGTTGGAGAGATGCACCGAGAGGACGGGCGGTCGAGATGCCCTGGCGGCTTTCCTATGCAGCGGCCGCCGTACCTAGGTGCTCAAGGTAAGATGGCAGAAGTAACATATAACTAATTCCAGTCTCCGAAGTGGGGGCGAGTGCCTGGAAGTCAATTGAGATCGTTCGACACATGCACCCGTCTGTCCGGTGTCCATCACAGAGCAGGTAGGTGTCCCCCTGGACATTTGGTAGGTAGAGTTGGTCGAGCACTACCAATACCTCCACTACCTAACCGATGTACTACTTTAGCTAAGTACGTGTTAGGTTGGTAGCCACCTAGCCCAGCCGCTTCGGCGACCCCAATTATGCGCTTCGTGTAGTTTGCAGTAGAATGGATGACCTGGGTAAGCCAGAAAGTACCTAAGGCAAGGTAGGCAGCTGGGAGGCAGCAGGGTAGAGTGGGCTGAGCTGCCTCATGAGAGCGTCCGCAAGGCGATGCGTATTATCTACCGGGCTACCCTTTTGGACGACGGTTAACATAGAGAGTTAGCGAAAGCAACTCTATCAATGGTTGTCGTCCAGGCTTCAGCGTTGGGCACGGCATCACCTACTCCGATTATGATAGCATGAGATGCGGCGGGGTTAACCTGCCACATCCCTCATATGAATACTTGGACCCGACATATGGGATAACATTTGGAAGCATCTGAGCAAGTACCTACCTTCCTCCTGCTTCGGAACCGCCTACTAGGTACTTTAGGTAAAGATATATCCTCCAACCTACAACCTACTGGGCACACCTCCTCTCCCAGCAGCCGGTTCAGTACCTACCAGCCTTGAGTCTACGAGTACTAAGATGTAAGTCGGTAGGGACTCGACGGCAAGACAGGTGCGACACCACCTCCATATACATAACCCTGCCACCTATGTAGGCGGTGATTGGGACGGGGGACCACCCGGAGCACGAGAGACCGTCGGGAGGCAAGTATATCCTGAATGAACAGCACCGAATGACGCCCTCGCGGCGGTCTCGGGCCCCGACAGATGCCGCGTACCGATGTCAGTTCATGGCAAGCAATTTATATCGCCCGGCGTCCAACACACTGCTGGTAAGCAACCTTAACATATCCACCGACCCAAAAACAGTTGTGGCGATGCGGCGTAGAGATGCGTCGACGCGCCTGGCTGGCGTGATCATCGGATGCCTTTGCGGAGGACCGCAGGTCGCCGGTTGTGTCGACCTGGTAAGTCCATGACTTACATAGGTAGGAGGTAGTCCGCTACTATTTAATACTATCGGGAGCCAGTGGTAGGACCCCGGGTGCCCCGACGAGTCAAGTCAATTAACTTCCCGTGCGCGCACTACTGCTGCTGCTGCTGCTGCTGGTTCCCTCGCCTTGGGGCGACACAGGCGGGACAAAGGGGGGTGGGTGGAGGGGGGTCGAGGAAGACGAGGATCCCACGACTTCCCGGCTTGTCATTGGTAGCCGAGCACAAAACGCAGAGGATCATCCCAGATTCTCATTAGCGGTCGGTCGGGAGATCCATATTTCGATAGGTCGTCCACCCCCTCCCACCCGACCCTCGACCACCCCCCCCTGATTGCGGTTCCGCGAGAATTGTCCATTCAGCCCATCCGTAGATGTGTGCGTGTGCATGTGTGTGCGTGCGCGCGTGGACGTGTGTGGATGTGGGCGTGCCGTACGTGCGTGCGTTGGGGTTGCGTGTGTGTGTGTGTGCGTGCGTGCGCGCGCGTTGCGCGTATGTGTGTGCCAGTGGCCATTTCCAGATACACGATCTCTTCTCTTCTTTCTTCCAGACTGCCCGAGTCCCGTCCATAGCACCGTAACTACAACTAAGCAGTTGGAGGGAAAGGTAACTCTACCGGCCCTTTCTCCCAGCTCCGCGAGTCCTGCCTCTCTGCATCAAGCTTCTAGAGGGGACTAAAGAAGCACGTCTCCTCGTCCCTTCTCGCCGCCTGTACGTACCTCGCCAAACCTACCGCTGCTCTTTGACCCGTCATCCGTCTCCCGCCTCCGGCTGCTCCCTCGCCCTTCTGGTCTTCTCCACCCCTGTCTTCGCCTTATCACACGAATGGCTAGCGTTGGTAACCGAGTGGCACGCATCCATACCTACCTCCCCTCGCCGAAAGAGAGAAAGCGAGAGAGCGAGAGAGGGGGGGGAGAGAGAGGCCTGCACAGCTAACACCAGCGCCAGCCAGTGCCTGTCTCCTTCACCCGCTCCGAAACCTCCACTTTCCATCTCCTCTTACCACCCCAAGAATATCACTCCCCTAGGAGCGGCACTTGTCAAAACTTTCATCTTCCCTATCCATCCGCGTGTCTGATCCGTTGTGGTCCCCCTTTCCCCTCTGTCTGTATGATCGGAGTGGTCGAGCCCTGATAGTGACAGCAGCCCTGCCTTGCCCAGCAATAGCAGCAGCAACAACTACCTGTACTGCCTTATCTTCTGCCATCCATCGACCACCATACCCTCCAATACCGCAACCGTAACCACCACCAACCAACACCACCACCTCTTCTTCCGCGCCAAAACCTACCGCGGCTTTGCGACCGGACGCTACTCCTACCAGCCAGCTCAGCCAGCTCAGCCCAGACCACGCTCCCCCCGTTCGGCCCTGTTGCTACTGCCGCAACCGCTTGCTCGCCTGCCTGCGCTGGTTGCCCGCTGGTCCCGTCCTTCCAGCTTCGCCAGTCCGTCCCGACCGCCTCGTTGGGAACAACGGCATGCCACAGCCTTGCGCACTATAAGGCTCGCTTCGTTCTTACATCGCCACCTCGCCCTCGCTTCCAGCTCCTTCTTTTATTTCTTGGAAGGAAGCTCATACGCGTGCAGTCTTGGGCCCAATGAATTCGTGAATTTGTAATTACTTCCTTGCGCCTCTACCGGGCCACCTACGTTCCTTTACCCCAACCCGAACCAACCACGCAACGAAGCAACCGACCCGGCCAGCGATACACACTCAGTGTCATGAAAGTCATGGCCGACGAATCGGCTTTGGCGGCGGCCGCCGCCATTGTCAAATCCCTGGCCACGGATGACCCCAAGGAGCCCATCTCCGTTGCCATCGGCAACGGCACCTCGGCCCCTTCCGCCTCGGGCCGCCTTCCAGGGCCGAGCAGCCCGGCCAAAGACGCGCTCGAGCGGGAGTTGGTCGCGCTTGCAGCCCGGGTGCAGCAGCTCGAGGCCAAGGCCCGGATGACTGGCACGCCGGCCTTCCCCGACACGCCCAACGAGACTGCTGTCGAGCCGCTCTTTGCTGAAGAGTCCGCATCGCCGGATTCCATCTCCGGCAAGTCTTCCAAGCGCCTCAAGCTGTCACCCAGTGCTGCCCGTTCTGGCGGCGCTGGAAGGCGGCCCCTCAAGGCCTATTCCCCGCTGACTGAAGAAGCTCTGGAGGGATTACGCGAACACATCGACGACCAGTCCAAATTACTCGACAATCAACGCCAAGAATTGACCAACGTCAATGCTCAGCTGATCGAGCAAAAGGCCCTCCAAGAGAAGGCCCTCCGGCTCTTGGAAGAAGAGCGTGTCGCCGCTCTGGAACGGGAACTTTGGAAACACCAGAAGGCCAACGAAGCCTTCCAGAAGGCTTTGCGGGAGATTGGCGAAATCGTCACGGCTGTGGCTCACGGCGACCTGAGCAAGCGGGTGCGGATGAACTCGGTTGAAATGGACCCGGAAATCACCACCTTCAAACGGACGATAAACACTATGATGGATCAACTTCAAGTCTTCTCGAGCGAGGTCTCGCGCGTCGCTCGCGAAGTCGGCACGGATGGCATGCTTGGCGGCCAAGCCATGATCGAAGGCGTCGATGGTACCTGGAAGGAATTGACCGACAACGGTAATTGCTTGCCACCCCCCCTCTCTCCCCTTTCCCCCAAACCCCCGGGCCAAGCGCAAAGGCGACAGCGGACTGACAAACTCTCCTAGTAAACGTAATGGCTCAGAACCTCACCGACCAAGGTAAGTAATATCTCTCGATGACATCGGATTCCTCTCACTGACGCGGATTTCTTCAAGTACGCGAAATTGCATCCGTCACGACAGCCGTCGCCCACGGCGACCTCACAAAGAAGATCGAGCGGCCCGCCAAGGGTGAAATTCTCCAGCTCCAGCAAACTATAAACACCATGGTCGACCAACTGCGCACTTTCGCCTCTGAAGTCAGTCGGGTCGCGCGTGATGTGGGAACCGAGGGCATGTTGGGCGGCCAGGCCGACGTGATGGGGGTTCAAGGCATGTGGAACGAGCTCACTGTCAACGTCAATGCCATGGCCGACAACCTCACAACCCAAGTCCGGGACATCGCCAAGGTTACAACCGCCGTCGCCCGGGGTGATCTCACGCAGCAGGTCCAGGCCGAATGCCGTGGCGAAATCTTCGAGCTCAAGTCTACCATCAACTCCATGGTGGGCCAACTGCAACAATTCGCGTCCGAAGTCACCAAGATCGCCCGAGAGGTGGGCACTGAAGGACGGCTGGGCGGCCAAGCAATCGTTAATGACGTGCAAGGCACCTGGCGCGACCTGACCGACAATGTCAATGGCATGGCTATGAATCTTACCACACAAGTGCGAGAGATTTCCAAGGTGACGACGGCTGTGGCCAAGGGCGACCTCACAAAGAAGATCGGGGTCGAAGTGAGAGGTGAAATTCTGGACCTCAAAAATACTATCAATTCTATGGTGGACCGGCTGAGTACCTTCGCATTCGAAGTCAGCAAGGTGGCGCGTGAAGTCGGCACAGACGGCACCCTGGGCGGGCAAGCCCGAGTCGATGACGTGGAAGGAAAGTGGAAAGATCTCACCGAGAACGTCAACACCATGGCCTCGAATTTGACGACCCAAGTGCGCGGTATATCCATGGTCACGCAGGCCATTGCGGACGGCGACATGAGCCAGAAGATTCGCGTTCCCGCCAAGGGCGAGGTGGCCGTGCTGAAAGAAACCATCAACAACATGGTGGACAGGCTCTCCATCTTCTGCAACGAAGTGCAGCGAGTGGCCAAGGACGTGGGGGTCGACGGCAAGATGGGCGGTCAGGCCGACGTCGGAGGTCTCAAGGGCCGGTGGAAAGAAATCACGACCGACGTCAACACCATGGCCACCAACCTGACGACACAGGTGCGAGCTTTCGGTGACATTACCAACGCTGCGACCGACGGGAACTTCACCAAACTGGTCGACGTGGAAGCCTCGGGCGAAATGGACGAACTGAAACGCAAGATCAACCAAATGGTGTACAATTTGCGGGACAGCATCCAAAGGAACACCCAGGCGAGAGAGGCCGCCGAGCAGGCGAACAAGACCAAGTCGGAATTCTTGGCCAACATGTCGCACGAGATCCGCACGCCCATGAACGGTATCATCGGCATGACGCAGCTCACCCTCGACACGGACCTCACCCAGTACCAACGCGAGATGCTGAACATCGTGAACAATCTGGCCAACAGTCTGTTGACTATTATCGACGACATTTTGGACTTGTCAAAGATCGAGGCTCGGCGTATGGTGATAGAGGAGATACCCTACACGCTGCGGGGAACCGTGTTCAACGCGCTCAAGACGTTGGCTGTCAAGGCCAACGAAAAGTTCCTGGATCTCACGTACCGCGTGGATCACTCGGTCCCAGACTATGTGGTGGGAGACTCGTTCCGCCTGCGCCAGATCATTCTCAACCTTGTCGGCAATGCCATCAAGTTCACCGAGCACGGCGAGGTGAGCCTGACCATAAGCAAGGCGGAGAACGCCGTAGTGAAGCACCCCAACGAGTACGCCCTCGAGTTCGTCGTCTCGGATACGGGAATAGGAATTCCCCAGGACAAGCTGGACCTCATCTTCGACACCTTCCAGCAAGCAGACGGCTCCATGACGCGCAAGTTCGGTGGTACCGGTCTCGGCCTGTCCATCTCCAAGAGGCTCGTAAGCCTCATGGGCGGTGACGTCTGGGTGACAAGCAGCGTCGGAAAGGGCAGCTCCTTCTTCTTCACCTGTGTGGTGAAAATCGCCGACGGAAATCTGGCCTTGATCGAGAAGCAGCTCAAGCCATACAAGGGCCACCAAGTTCTCTTTGTGGACAGAGGACGAACTCGGTTTGGCCGGGAAATCGTGTCCATACTCCAGAGTCTCGGCTTGGTCCCCGTCGTTGCCACCGAGGAAGGCCCCAGTGGGGACGGCGCCGACGAGGTGCCGTACGATGTCATCATCGTGGATTCCATCGAGACGGCCCGGCGCCTGCGTGCCATCGACGACTTCAAGTACCTCCCCATTGTTCTCCTGGCGCCGATTGTACACGTCAGCCTCAAGTCGTGCCTGGACCTGGGCATTACTTCCTATATGACAACGCCCTGCAAGCCCATCGACCTTGGCAACGGCATGGTGCCAGCGCTTGAAAACAGGGCGACGCCGTCGCTTGCCGACAACACCAAGTCGTTCGAGATTCTCCTGGCTGAAGACAACCGTGTCAACCAGCGGCTTGCCGTCAAGATTCTCGAGAAGTACCACCACGTGGTGACGGTCGTCGGCAACGGTCTTGAAGCCGTGCAGAAGATCCAGGAGAAGAAGTTTGATGTCATTCTCATGGACGTCCAGATGCCTATAATGGTTTGACCCCTTATTTCCCCCCTTGATTGTCGGACGCAGGACTAACGTATTCTTATCTAGGGTGGTTTCGAAGCCACGGGCAAGATCCGCGAGTACGAACGCAGCCTGGGAGCGCAGCGGACGCCCATTATCGCCCTCACGGCGCACGCGATGATGGGCGACCGCGAAAAGTGCATCCAAGCACAGATGGACGAATACCTCTCGAAGCCGTTGCAGCAAAACCATCTGATACAGACGATCCTTAAGTGTGCGACGCTCGGCGGCGCCCTGTTGGAAAAGAACAGGGAGCGCGAGCTGGCCCGTACATCGCAACATGGTGATCACAATGCCCAACAACACCAAAACAGTACGTTGCGACCCAGTCTAGAACCCCGTGCGGCTACGACGGCGGAGCCTCTAGGGGCAAACATTGCGAGCCCTGCTCTCGTCACAGCAGACGCAGAGGATCCAATTGCAAGGGCATGTTCAAGCCTCTCCGATTGTGCAGAGAATGCTTAAACTAACGTCGCTTGACGGCTATAGCACCTCCTAAGGGCGCATAGCAGCTGATCATGACAATGTCACCGCGCTTGACGATAACCCCGGGTGCCCCGACAAGAGCACACAGGCGGGGAGGGAGGCCCCCGCCATAGCCGGGGCTTCCGGCCCCTCATTGTTTCCGCGTGTATTCAGTATCAAAAACCAGTACGATACCCTCTGCTTCGCGCATTGCGGCATTTTCTTTGGGACGACGGCTGCCTCACAACTTTCCTTCGACCACCCTTGCTGCTGAGATTGTTGGGCCCGTGGAAGGGCCTCACATAGCAGCACTTGCCCCTTTGTGGGGGCCATGCATTAGTACAAGGAAGGAAGCCTGGACGCTGTCAAAAGGCGCGGAAGGGAAGCCGTACGACCAGGGTCTGGGGCGGGAGGAAGGAAGTTCTGTCTGATCGAACTCTCTTTTGGCGTTCATTCTTGCACTTGGCGCTGCATGCTTTTTCTCTCTCCTTATACGAGGTTTCTGGCTTTGCCGAGCCGGACGGGTTGGCTGGCCGAACCATTTGGGTGCGTTTTTTCCGCATTTCCGGGACTCGACACGGATGTGATGGACCACGACATTATATTGCAGTTCCAGCTGTTGATGGGTTCGGCGTCGTCCTCTGGGTGGAAGACGCGTGGACGGCCGGGGCGGAGAGATGGGGAGGAGGCGGCGGCGGCGGGCGGCTCGGAGCACACACGGCACACTGGCACCACGTGGTGGTAGTTCTCGGCGCCGTGCCCCTCGGAGGGGGTTTAACAGCGCCGAGGCGGCGTGGGAGTCGGTGGCTCTGGCGGGGGTTACGATAGTTAATCTCAAGTCCCGCGGGCTTTGATCATAGGATCTAGCCATGTCCCCGCATATTCTGCAAAATATATTGACTGCGTGCTGATGGTTCGGTTTGATGCTCTAACACGCACTTCCGGCGTCGCCGTCGGCCCGCCTAAGATTGCGTATGTGTGATGCGAAGTGTGCCATAGAACGAAGGGCAAGGGCCGCCTGAGTGAGGACCTTTGCCACAATCCGACCTCAGCCTTTTGACGTGTAGACTACTCCGTTTCGGTTGGCTGGGAAGCACGATATTTCGGAAGCATGGATCCGGAGTGGCCACAACCCCTGGCCCTCCCAGGCAGTCCAGGACCATCACGCCCGCGCTTCTTCCAATGGTAGGGGAAGCGAGGTGGGCCATTCCCGCAGCGGATCGCTCACGTGTAGAAGTCGGATCCGTTCAGGCAGCCAATTCACATTCAACGGTTTGCCATTACAACCTCCCCCCCCAAAGCACTGTGCCGGCTGTCTAAAGGTATCGGTAGGTATCGATAGGTACCGAACCCCCACGTGACCATCACACCCGGGCATCGTCTTTCACTCTCGGGCGGGGACTGCTGCACCAGCCAGAGAAGACTATGCCAAATGACCAAAGCTGGTGGCGTTCCCAAACGAGGCGCGGGCAAGCACCAACTCACGAGATGGTGATTAGCGTACCTGTCACCGTCGATTGCAGACCCTGGTGGTCTAGGCGAGGCGACGGACCATGGGCTCGAGTTTCGACGTTTCCATCAGAGCCAGACGCGTATGGGGGTGGGGGAAAAGAAATCATGAGTACTATCGGTTGCCTTTGGCGTAGTTGGGCTTCGTTGCCGAGCGGCCGCCGCGAGGAGGGTCGATGCCAGCAGACTCGTCGGTGGCCTCGAACTGGGCCAGTAGGGCGTCAAGTCTGTCCTCGAGCTTCGTGAGGTTGGCCTCCATGGCGGCAGCTTGTTGTTCACCCCTGCCCGGTCTGGTAAGCGCGACCTCAAGCAACATGGCCAATAAGAAAGGGAAATGTGCACAATCCGATGGGCGAGAACGGCATTCCCGAGAAGCCGATGCTCACTTGAGCCAGCCACGCACTCCCCTGTTCACACTCGGGGGGCCGCCCTCACAGGCACCACCCCGGTGGGACCGCCCCGAGCCAAGCCGTGCATCCGGGCTCGCGCCCTCGCAGATTACCCTTCCCTTCGAATGCCACTTCGTGTCGGTGGCCTCATGCCGGGGCGAGGGAGGAGGCGGCCCCGGCCTAGACACGGGCCCAAGCATGCACTGCAGGGCTGAGAACGGTCGAGACCCTTGATCTCGCCGTACCAAAGGGGCCGGTGTTCAGCCCAAGGGGTATAGTACGCGACGATAGCATGGAAGCTTATGCACACGCCGACGGATGGGTACAGCGCGATGCGTTCGTAGAGCAACCGGTCTGTAAGTGTGGCGCTCGTGTGCCATGGTCTAGGCTCGGAGGAGGGGCGGCTGGGCTACCCCTCTTCTTCTTCCGTTGGACCCTGAATGTGGCGAGCGACTAGGGCGGGAAACGAGGGCAGGGCAGGGGAGAACAGGTAGGACGGGATGAAAGCGAAGGGGGGGGGGGGCAATGGGCAAGGAGGAGGAGCAAAGCAACGAGTCGGGAAAGAAGCGAGCGGAGAGGGCGACGACGAGGGCGACGAAACGCAACGGGTGGCACGGCGACACGTCCGTCATTGGAGAGCCAACGTGCGAGACAGCATGGAGAGAGCTCCGGAGAAAGGGGCGGGTGCAAAGAGCAAAACCTACTTGGCGAGGTCCTGGAAGGCCTAGAACAGCAGCGCCGCGGAGAAGGGCGGCACGTCAGCAACATCGATGCGGGGACGATACGAAGTGTACGGTGTGCGCGCGCCCGAGGAGGCCCAGAAGCAGCAGAGTCCGACTCACCTGAGCCAGCTCGGCCTGCGCAGCAGCAGCGGCAGCGGCAGCAGTAGGCGTCTCGTCCTGGGCCGACGAGGCAGCGGGCGACCGGGGGTTTTGCGGCTCCGGCTGTGACATGGCGATTTTGGGCATCGATCGATGTCGGGGGTTCAGTACGAGGGCCGATTCAGCGGGTAAGTTAGGGATGGAAGTCGGTAGGTACCGTGCGTAGGGTGCGTAGTAGGGGGCGGAGGGGTTGGAATTTGGAGAGCAGATTTGATGGACTGACAGTTCCCAATCCATCCCCTTCCGTGTGTATGGATCTGGATGTCTGTAGGGCCGCCTGTAGCCCCTTCACCCGATAGCTGGGCAGCCCGAAGAGCCGAGAAATGGCCTAGGTTGCTAGGCAAAGTACCTAACCGATGGGAAGGAGCGCGTGCGTGCATCTACGGTACTTGGCTCTGTACCTACATCTCTTTTGACGCGCCTGCGGTAGTACTAAATTAAACAGGCGGTCGGCCACGTAGGCAAGTACATACTTTAGGTACCTAAATCAGCATGTAGCCAGAGAGGGGGCGGCAGTGATGGCACAACTAGCGGACATGTTAGCGCGATGCATTACCTCTGGCATTTACCGAGCTGTCGTACATGCTCGGGCTGACGGGCAAAACACGTACGGTGGGCACGGGATTTTCGATATCAGCAATGGAGCACGAGTCCGGGTAGGTTCGGAACGTACAAGGAAACGCAGAAAAAAACCCATTGCCCGATTCCAGCTTGTCCGCCGCATGCCAACCGGCAACGGATATTTCTAGGGCGTCGAACACGTGAGATAAGAGATAAGGCCCGGTCAGAACCTATCCAACAGCCAAGCTGGCGCCAGGTCAGGAGAACCCGTGAAGCCTATGGGATGTTATGGGTGTCGCCCGCAAACCGGGGTTGGCAAATCGCCGATGGGCCAAGGCTAAACTGAGCGATCGCAAGCCGATGCAGCGAGAGTTTGGAAAGGCCAAAGCCGCTTGAAATGAAGGGTCAGGTTGGCACATACCCGAAAGGTACGTTCGAGTACCTCTCCGCATGCAAGGAAAAAAAAACCCACGCAGTGAGCAGAGGAGATGGATGAAATGGATGAAATGGATGACCGAGTTGTGAGAGCAGTCGGCCCTCCCTGCCTCCCTAAGACTCTCCCCGTCCTTTCTCGCCATTGACCCTTCATACCACCTCCCCCCCCCCCCCCCCTTTCCTCCTTTCCATGTGCTTGTACATGCGCGCGCGCTTGTGCCGTCTAGGACTGGGGAGTTTGCCTGGCATGCGGTCTCACAATCTGAGTGCCTGCTGGCCTGCCCAGGCAGCCAGTTTCCCGGTCTCATGGAATGGGATGGCTATGCTTGCCCTGACCCTCATCCCCCACCAAAGCCGCAAGGGGGGAGGATGGATGTACTTAACGTTTAAGAGCATGGTCATGGGCTGGCTGCTATGGATACTACCTCCACATCCGCAGTCGAAGGTCCATCCATTTTTGGACAAAATCGCCTGATGTATGGCCTGCGCCTGACTCGGTCTAAGCCTTGTTGACGGTTGGCCTTTAGACCGCATTCATCACAAGTCTTATAACCACCATGTATATAGCCTGCGCGCAAGAAAGACCTGGGGAGGGCGAGTGAGGGGAGGTACGCAGTCTGAAGAAAATACGACAAGGTAAAGTACTTACCTAACGCAACAAACCAACAGATGTACTCATGATCCGGCGGATGGGCGACGTGGACTTGTTGTCGGCCAGCTTGCCGGCTTGTGCAGAAGTAAAGGCTCGCCTAAATCCTACAAGGTAGGTAGACACAATACCGGGCGCATGACACGGCATGCATCACGAGTGAAAGGAGCGAGGAAAGGGGAAAAGGACAAGGAAAAATAAACGATTGGGCGGCGGTGACGGCACCAAGGGCAAGGTCCGACGAAACCGACCTTGGTGGTCCGTATTCGCTCCAGTTCCCGAGAAACTTGATTGATCCCGCCGTCAACCATCCCCTGTGGCAAGACCTTTGGCCCCAAGTACCGTCGGGACACCCACGCCGTATGCAGTTACCGAGGCAGCAAGGCCCTCATCTCGATGCGCGCTCCGACGTCGTCATCGGCTGTTTTCGCGACAACACACGTCTGGCCCGGCCGGGCCTGGCCTGGCGAGCAAGCAGGCAAGGCAAAACAGGCCCTAGCCGTCAGACACCCCAAGTTCGCCAACGTTTCCGATGGGATCTGATGGACGAAGCTCGCACCGTCCAGGGCATGGGCATTGGCGTGCTCGCTAAGCGGGCGTACGTCGTTTCCGCTCGACCAAGGACTTTTCCGTCTGCTTCCCCATGCCGTCGATTTGCTAGGAGCTGGAGGTAAGTGTGCCCACTCCCCTCGTCGGCCTGCCGATGGTCGTGGGCTTCGAGAGCTGCCTGTTTACGGGGATTCACATGATCGATCGTCCATAGACAAGGCCGATCGCGTCTACCTTGCTTGCGCCTCCGCCTGTCCGCCTGTGTGAGCCAATTGCACACCTCCTTGGGACATTCGGTCCAATTAGCACTGCCCGCTCGCCCAACAACCTGCCGTCGAGGATCGCGATGCAAGCCAGGCCGGCCTCTTCCTCTCCCATGCCACTCTCCTCTTGGTTCTATTGTATGCCTCCGGCGCCGCTACGTCCTCTCCCGCGGCCGTGTCCAGCGCCAGCAGGGAAGCAGTCCACACCAATCCCGTCTGGCCCCTCCCCTTCAGAGCCCGCCCACAGCCTGGTGACCGACTGCGTGCCCGCCCGCCTGCCACAGACTGCTTTCTACTTCCATAGAGGACCACTGCGCCGGGAACAAGTGTCTCGGGTACGGGGTCACTTGTCGTCATGTCTGGTGTTGGGGTGGCAACGAGCAGCCATTCCACCTACAACCTATTTGTCCGGCATCAAGATTCACCTTCGGCTATGACGGGGCCTTAACCCCTCAGGGGGAAAAGGGGAGCGACAGCGGCTTTCCAGGTGAGGGGATTATGCGTGGCCGGCAGTGAACAACCTTGGAAGAGCTGCTGAATGCTGTTGGTCGTAACCGACTGGACCGACAGGAGCGTGGGAGGCTTCCCAGCCATCCTATCCCTTCATACCCATCTAGTCGGCCATCCAGTTGGATCCGCACCCGGTACGGTGGCCCGGAGGTGGGCAAGCAAGCACGCAAGCTTGGTAACGGGATACGACCAAACACGGAGAGAGAGAGAGAGAGAGAGAGAGAGAGAGACAGAGGGAGGAAAAGAGGCTCGATGTACCCGGACATGCACCAAGTGGTGTGGCGGCATAAGGTTTACTTGGGATCTCGATCCCACCACCACCACGCGAGCGTTCGCGGGGGGCGGGAGCGCTTTTACTGTGTAATGCTTCTTTCCAAGGTCTTTCTGGGCAGCGGGCTTGGGTGCTGGGTGGTAGTAAAGCACCGGTGCGGAGCAGAGCTCCCACTTTACAACCACAGTCTTGCATCATACGTCTCCCCAGAATATGGGCCGATCCGATGCGGTGGCGGGACAGGCAGGTAAATCGCCGCCGTCGTACAGGTCGACCACGAGCACATGCATGGATCAGTATACGTACATGGCAGGCACGCCCGGCAGTCGGCCAGGCCGGACATGTGTTGGGGGGGAGGGGACGACGACGACGGGGTTTTGGTTCCGGCGTAGTTGTAGGTACTGTATTGGAATGACGATTTCTTTCTCCCTACCTCACCCTCTCTGTCTCTGTCTCTCTCTCGGGGCGTAATCCTAGGAATAGAATCCATATGGGTACGTCCGAGCCATCCACGTCCAAACGACCTGGGCGGAGCCTACGCCGTCCCCATGAACGGATGGCGTAGTCGCAAGTCGTCGTCGTCGTCGTGGGCACGCGGCGGCGCACGCTATACACGAATATTCGGACATTGATGATTACCTACTTGGGTCACCAGCGGGTGGGCGCGTCGGCTGTGACCTCATACGTTTCCCTTCGACCCAAAGGATGGAGACGGACCGCACAGATGGGAATTCCATTTTGAATGGGGCTATGTGCATATGCGGCCAGGTCCTGCTCGCACTGCCAAATCAGAATGCCAGCCTTCAGGCCAGCACCCCCTGCCTGCACGGCTTAGATGCATGGGAAGTGATCAGCGTGGAGGCTTGTTCGGCGCATTCGTCCACGGCCCCGGGGCCATGGCAGCATGAGCCGTCGGCTTCCATGACACCCGTTCCATCATCCATCTCCATCCACGACCCCATGCGGTGCCAGGGCAGGCCGCCCCTCCTCCTCCTTCGTACTGGGTAGAAGCATAAACGGAGTTACGTGAGTGTGTGTGTGTATGTGTGTGTTAGTGTGCATGTGTGCGTGCGTGCGTGCCTATCTTACATGTCTCAGACCGCGCGACGCCTGCCAAGGTCCCATTACTCGTTCGTCGTTGGCGTTCCGGCTAGGCAACTTCGAGGCTAAGCGAGTTTTTTTTTACTGCTTGCGCGGGTGGGCTTGCTATGGGCCGTTGCCCGCCGAGTAGCCCACCACTACCACGACTAGCAGATGCATCTTTCCATCCAGTCCTGAGCCCTACCTTCTTTTTACCCTGTCGCTAAACTAGCACCGCCAAACCTACCTGCCATTAGGTACCCTCGGTACCTACTTCTCAGATTTCCCACCTTCGTTTTCTTCCTCCCCACCGTTGCGCCCTGCCCTGGCATCCCATCCCCCCTCATGAATCCTGGCTGACCCGCTTGGCTCGGGCTCTGTCTCTTGGCTCCCCGGTACGGCAAGCCCTGACCAAAAGCCTTGGCAAGCCTGGCAAAAGCCTGTCCGCCCGGGGGGCTCGTACTGTATTGATGGGACAGCAAGGCAAGACTGGGCCATCGAGGGCGGGCCTTCCTGGCAACGTCCGGTCGTCGGGTCTCCATCCATCCATCCCATCCCATCCCATCCCACTCCCCTCTTCCATCCAAACCCATGCATGCACGCCAGGGCTCCAGCCGGCTCGGGCTCTCAATGCTAGCTTGCTGAGTTGTGGATTCCCCCCCCTGCGCTGGTCGTGGGCAAGGTCGTTGACGGCCCTGGTCTCACCTGGTCCGTGCAGAGCCCCGGGCTGGCGCGTTGGCGCGCTCGCTAGCCGGCCGTAATAGTCGTCCGTTTCGAGCCGGCGTAGCGTACGGGTAATCCGTCGTATCTGCCATGTACGCACTTGTATATTTGTATACCGTACCCAGCCTGGCCTGGACCTACCCTCTGTGATCGGGGCCGCAGCAAGCCTCGATTCCGACGTGGTGCTCCCTTCATCGAGATCTGGAATCACTGCGAGCATCGCAGATGACCTAATGTTCTACGTCCTCGCGCTTGGGGATCCATGATGCTAATTGTCCGAATTCCCCTTACACTTTACCATTGACCTTTTTCGGGCACCCAGCTTTCCGATTTGGAATGCTCTTGCCCACACCCCCCGGACACACACTCTTCCACAAACCTCAACACCAGACCCAAGACGACATCCACGCACGCCGCCCCCCCCCCCCCCGAGCCACTGCTACTGCTGCTCCTGCTCCTGCTGCACCACGCCGTCCCTGCCCCCTGGCCCTGTCACGACCCGACACGACCCTACGCCGCCTCGCCTCGCCCGCGCGCCCTGTCCGCCCGAGAACCTTGGTCCGTAGCTTCGAGAGACACAGAGAAGAGAGAGAGAAAGAGAGAAGGAGAAAGCGGGAAAGGGAAAAAGAACAAGGGCCACGAACAACACCGAGTGAGAACCAGCACCCGCTCACGAGTCCTCGGAGAGCATCGCGAAGCTGTCGATCGACTGTCGTCGCCCTTTCTTTCTCGACGGCTCCCCTGGCGACCACAGGACCCGCGAACTGGTTATTAGACCTTCGAGAACTCGCCAAGAAAGACCACCACGACGTGTCAAGCCAAGGCTTGCCGCTACCGTGTGCCACGCCCAGCGTTGCGAGCCGGCGCCCGAGTGCAAAACTCGGACTCGCCACGCCACTCGCCGCCGCCGTCCCACAGTCGCCGACGCATCGCAGTAACGGCGCCCCGGCCGCCCTTTCATGGACCCTCGGCAAACCTAACTGTATGCAGGCAAGGGGCCAAACCGACTATATGAATCAATTGGAACTCATCTTCAGTGAGCTGGGTATCTCCCACTACCTTGGCGCGTTTGTCGACCAGGGCTTCGACTCCTGGGAGACCATTCTCGACATCACCGAGTCCGACCTGTGGGTAGCGCCCCAAGCCGGCCTTGTTGTGCATCGAGAGAAGAAGCCGAGCTGACTTGTGGTAGGGATGCGCTTGGCGTCAAGCTCGGCCACCGTAGGGTAAGCCGTTCGCCCCTCTCCCCCCCTTGCAGCCCCCGGGCCGCTTCGCCTTGTGCTGATTTGCTGCCAGAAACTCCAACGCCGCATTGCCAACTACCGGGGCCTGCAGGTGCCCATCACCACTTTGGTGTCGCCAACCCGTACGAGCATCGAAGACGCCCCGGTGAACGGAAACCAGGCCGCCCAGCCGGAGCCCAAAGATGGGACGAGTTCGACGAAGCGCAAGTACCGGCGGCACCCCAAGGTTCGTCTCAACTCGCCCGGCGCCACCCTTGCTGGACGCCGCTGCCCACGGGAGACCCAGCATCTGTGCCTCCCGGGCACTGCGCTCGACGCTAACACGCCGTCACTAGGCCGACGAGAACGCCCCCGAGCGGCCGCCCTCGGCCTACGTCTTGTTTTCCAACAGTACGTTTTCAGGTGGCTTGCCCCCGAGCCTTGGGCGCTGTCTACGATGAGCCCCGGGCAGCCGTGTTCCTCGCTAACCTCCGTTTGCAGAGATGCGTGAAGACCTCAAGGGCCAGAATCTGACCTTCACGGAGATCGCCAAGCTCGTCGGCGAGAACTGGCAAAACCTTGACCGGCATGAGAAGGAGCCGTACGAGACACAGGCGCAGGAGGCCAAGGAGCGGTATAGTCGAGAGATGAGCGAGTACAAGAAGACTCCTGAGTACCAGAAGTACTGTGACTACCTACAGGAGTTCCGGAAGCGGCAGGCTACCCAAGGTTCGTTCGGCCGACCCTCGCGGGGCGTGCGTTGTGCGGCCCCTCACTCACATTGCACGCAGACAAGGACGCGGCCAAGAGAATCAAGACGGACGCCGAGAATAACTACCGCGGCAGCAGCACCGGCACTCCGATGGCCTCCAACGGCGTGGCTAGTGCGGGTAGCACCTCGGACAGCCAGCATGGAAGCGAACCCCCGCCGTCGCGGCGCCAGCGGATGGACTCGGGCGCCTCGGGATCAGAGGCCCGAGACTCGCCCAATACCAACACTCGTGCGCTCCAAACGCCGCCCGAACAAGTGACGCATTCACCGCGCAGGGCATCCGGGGAAGACGCATCAAGCACCAGGCCTCGTGGCCTGTCCAGTCCCGGCGGCCAAGAGGGCCCGGCGGTCCAGCCGCACCGTCGCCCGTCCACCTTGTACGACACCCGGCTCTCGTCCGAAGGGCCGGCGCCGTCCATCTTCCCTTCTCTCTCGGCCGCCGTGCAACCCCCACCTCCCTCGCACTCGCCCGAAAGCCTGGCCAGCTCGGTACCCAGCCTGCCAGTGGCCAACAGCTCCGGGCACGCCTCGGGCGGCTCCAACTTCTGGTCGCGCCCCCCTTCCCTGCGGACCGAGCAGTCATCAACGGGCAGCATATCGTCGCTCGCCTCTTACTCGGCGCCGCGGACGCCGAGCGAGGCGTCGTTGCCGATCCATGCCCTGTTGTCATCCAAGCCCGACCCGTTCCCTGCCATGCAGCCACAACTTGTGCCCTCGCCGGCCGCGCATGACGTGCCCGGCCCCTTGAGGCCAACCTATCCCATGCACCAGCACCCTGGGCACCACGGCGGTGACGCCCGACCGTATATGAACAACAGTATGTCGCCCACCCAAACGCCAGCGGCGGCCGGCCAGGAGCGGCGGGCGTCAATCTACGCTACGGGCTCTGTAGCCCATCTTCCGCCGCCCATGCCGTTGGTGCAGACACTCCCTAACCCTCTGAAGGACAAGGCTAGGCCTTCGGTGGTGTCCAGGCCCGCGGGCGCGTCCCCGGACGTGGGGCTCGATGGCATGAGCGCGCTGTTACGCGCCAGCGACATCGTCGGTCGCGGCAATGTATAGGAGACCGGTGTCAACAGTGGTCCGTAATCTGCATACAGAGTCTACGAAGTGCCGAGCTTTGGTTACGTTACGACAGATATACAGCGAGACGCGTGAGCATGACAGCGAACATTGTCTGTTTTTGGATTTCTTTTTTCTTCCTTTCTTCTTCCCCCGTTACAGGGGGGGCCCTTGGAGGGGAGGGGGGGGGGCCCTTGGCCTGGGCCCCGGACATCCCGGCAGACTGGCCGGATGGCTCCTCTGTTTCCCTCTTCTTGTCGTGTCAGGACGTCCGTGTACGTTCATGGACACAATAACTGCATTCACCTTCATCTGTATTGTTTTTATACCCCGTCGGAGGATGACAGATTTTCAGATTTGCATCGCTGTCTGTTGGTATAGGCGTTTTGCGGGGTTCGACTTTCTACGTCTGGGGCTCGCTGCTGGCATTTCCCGATTCGCGCGGCAAAGTAGGGGAGTTCTGAGGCGTTATAATCACTCCCACGAGATGACACATGGCGGAGCACTTTTTGGCTACATTGGCCCCGTCGATCTTGGGGGCTTACACATATTTTTTTATTCATACTCGGTGTATCGCTCGGCATCCAGGGTACATATCGAAGGCGGCGACTCGCTGGTATTTGCTGCCGGCAAGGTGACAGGGGGGTGGGGGTGAATGGGTCGGAATATGAAGACAGGGACGGGGGAGCCAAAAGCAGGGTCGCAGGGTCGCTATACAGCCACTTCATTTTTCCAAGTACCTTGGCTTGGACGGTGGGGGGGGGGGGAGTCCCTGGAATATGATGGCTCGCAGGGCAGTGTTCCCTAAATAGGTAGCGAAAAAGAAGAGCACAAAAAAACTGTTTCTCGGTGCCCGTGTTCCCGTGAGGTTATCACGAAACTGCGATGACGTTGTTGTGTTTGCTGGTTGGGCGAAGCCATCGCATCATAGCAGCGCCCGTTTTGACGCCTTAGCAAGCATGCTAATGCGCCTCTGTCTGTCTGTCTATCCGCTAGCCGTCAGTCCAACGCAATCCCCAATCCCCATACGGCTAAGAGGCAAATGAAGCATATCTACTTTTTTTTTGCCCTCCTTCGGGGACCTTGCCCATGTACCCTTCCCAGCTGGTCAGCCAGCTGGTCAGCCAGCCAGGCAGCAAGTACTGCTCTGCTACGGAACAAGGCCCAAAAAGCACGCGTCCATTCCATAGTAGAGGGGTGGGACGATGGATGGGAGAGAGGGAGCGGTTTGTTGGCGACGCTAGCCAAGACGACGGCCTCGCGCGCCCTCCTCCTCATTCCCCCCTCGGGCAGGGTACGATGGCAAGCCGAGGTTGGCCCAGGGGGTCCCTTCGGGCCGTGTCAGTGCAACGTATACGTACTTCGTATGCGTATATATGCGCGTGCTGACTGAGGCGGCCAGGGATAGATGGAAACGAAACCCCTCCCCTCCAACTACGGCATATGGCTGCGAGCGATCGGACAACTTGCCGTGCCCTCCTTTCTTCTGTCTTTTTTATATCTTACTTTATTTTTCACACTCTTGCCATTTTTGCCTTCCCCCCCTCCGCGTGCATGTTACCCAAAAGATCTCGTTGCGATAGCCATTCCGGCTGCAGGTACGCCCGTCCTCGTTTCTCCCCGTCATAAGATGGGACGAAGGTATGACACCCCCCATTACGCGGAAAACGATGGAGAGGGCGGCGTCTTCAGAATACGCCTTTATTTTGCACTGGATTAGCCGGCCTATTTGAATAGAGAATTCCTCATACTCCACGGTTTATCAAAGTCGGTCAGGGTGATATTCTAGTACACTTCTGGCCGTCTCCCTCTGCTCAACGCCTACGATGGGACGCAGCAGAAACAACGAAATGTTTTCAACACCGCGCATGGTAGGCCCTCACCACCCATTGCCCGTGTAACAACTCGAAAGCACAAGCCGCCACCCTCCTTCAACGCCAACAGAACCCTCAAAGTCGGACAGGCACGGGCGAAGCCGTCCCGAAGCCGTCCCATGTCATCCAGTCGTACCAGGTATCCATATGTGCGTGCATTCATTAGTCGCCGGCACCACCTGGCCATCAGCCCTCCTCGGTGATCTCGGCCGTGGGGTCCTTCCGGATCTCCAACTCCATCAGCTCCGGCGTCTTCTCGATCTTGAGACCTTTTTCGTTGGCCAAATGCAGGAGGCAAATAAAGCAGAAACTAGTCGAAATGTCGTCCATGGTTGTCTTGGGGTAGACCGACTGCAGGTCGTTCATGACGTCAGTGAAGCGGAGCGTGGGCTCTGAAGGCTGAGCCGCTTCGGCCGCGGCGTCGACCGACGGCGTTGGCTCAGGGGCCTTTCTGCGAGTTAGCACCTAGAGGCAGGAACACGACAGCCCGGGACGACTTACATCCAGCTTGTCAAAGCCAATGCCCTTCCACAGCTCCTCCTTGAGCCGCCGCACGTCGACCTTTTTGGCGACACGGGCGTACTGCACGTATTCGGGCCGTAGCCTGCGCGTCTGCGTTACCAGCTGTGTGCCAAAGCCACCCATAGTGGCTCCATCGGCTCCCATCATGCCCATGAGCCCCGCGTTCTCCGTCATGGGCGCCTCGGCGCCGGGCGAGAAATGGTCCCGCGCGTCGGCAAACTCGAGGTCCTCATCATCATCCAGGAGACCACCACCAGGTAGTGGCATCTCGTCATCGAAGAAGTTGGCGTCGTAATCTCCCTTGGGCACCGCCGTGTCATCGCCCGGTGCCTTCATAGGCTCCTTGTTGGCCCAGAAAGCCTCGTCCATCTCGCCCTCAGGGACAAGGTCCTGCTGTCCTCCATGACCGAAAGCGGCCGTCTTGGCAAACCGGCGGCGGTTGCTCATGCGCGCCTTGGGTTTGAGGAAGAGGTTGAGGAGCTGTTTGGAGTTGAAGTGCTTATCATCAGGGAGCAGATTCCGCGTCTTGGACTTCCAATCCTTCTTGGCCAATGAGATGGTCGCGTTGCTCGAGGCCATTGTGTAGATCTGCTCGCCCAGTTTGGCGTCCAGGGGCGAGGCAAAATCTATCTCAAACGGCTCCTTCTCCTTGCGCGGTCGCGCGGCCGCTTCCGGCTTGTTGAGATCCTTGATCTTCCGGATCCTCCAGTGCTCCGGACCGGCCCAGTTCTTCTGCAGGGCCTGGTCAAAGTAGCTGAGAATGTCCTCGTGCATCTTGTCGCCCGTCTTACCGTGTTTCATCGAGATGGCATAGTCTCCATTCTCGTCCTCGATTCCGTCCACACCATCACCGCCTTCCATATCGTTGTCGTTTTCAATCGAGACGCTGAATGGCCGCATTTGAGGCTCCAGCGCCGCTTCGCGGGCCCACGCCTCTCCGCCTTCGCCAAAGGCGACTTCAAACCCGCCCATAGCCGTCATGTCGTCAAATCCTGTCGGGTTGTCGTCGTCGATGAACATGCCGGATTTGTTGCCAGCACCGCCGAGCTCGTCGTCCTCGGCCTCGCGATCCCGCCAGTCTTCGGGGGCCTGAAGAAAGGGGAGATCCAGAGACCCAGAGGGGTTGCCGATGTCGAAGTTCTTCAGCGACGGACATACATCCTGGTTGTCGAGGATACTGAGGTCGGAGAAGAATCTGGCGCCAAGTGCTCCAATGTCGATTTCCACATCTCCGTCGTCGTCCGCCGGCGCCACCACTTCCTCAGCTGTCGCCTCGTGTTCTTCCTCGGCGTCCATGTCGTCCTCAGCCACGACGTCCTCGCGTCTCCGCGGCTTGATACCGTCGGCCGAGGCATCGTTAGCATCGTCGCTGCTGTCAAAAACGATGCGACCTTGCCCGTCAATCATCAGGTGGTTGAGAAGGAGGCCTTTGGCTCCACCTTCGTCGAAATCAGCCGAAGCCTTCTTGAACAAGGGGTCGACGGAGAATTCCAGCTCAAACTTCTTCAGCTGGAGGGAAGCGAACGAAGGCACCAGTGTCGCTTCGGAAGACCGTTGCTATGCCGACATCAGTATTGAGCTCGCGCGAGCCATCTCGGATATGTGGGACACACACCCGTTTCTGCTTCTTCTTCTGGATGACGTTTCCGTCCTCGTCGACTTCGTCCTCGCTCTCTTCGCCCTCGGCGTCCTCCCGCTCTTTCCTCTTGCTATTGCTGTCGGCAAGGCCGCTCAGTAGCTTGCCTGTCTCGGTCGCGACGCTGTCGATTCGGCTCGTGTAGATCTTGACGCAGCCGTCTAGTGTGCAGCTGGCCCTCTGAAAGTTGACGCCGTCGCCCTCCTTGAGAAGCGACATGTCGTGGAAGTAGTCGATGAGGGCGAAGTTCCACGAATTGGTAGCATTGATCTTGTTGTCGGTCGCCATCTTCATCCATTCCTCGAAGTTGGCCAGGAGCGGAACGCGCTTCATGGGGGTGACGCCGGTGCCCCCCACGTAGAGGACGTCATCGTCGCCTCCGGCGCCATGGCGCGGCGTCCGCAGGTCCGAGGCATCGCCGGCATCCTCGTCGTCCTGTCTGCGATTCCGCGCCGGCGTGGACGCGGCGGCTCTGATTTCGCTCCTCTCGCGTTCGTGGCGGGCCTGTCGCGAATACAGGCGTCCCTTCTTCTCCTGCTTGTCGTCGTTGAGAGGGATTCTGGAAGTGGAGGCGCAGGCCGCGGTCAGTTCTTCCTCTGCCGTGTTCGTTGGCCACTGTCTCACAACAGACGACGATAACTTACTTGATGCCGGCGGGTTGTTTGAAAGGCGAAGTCTGCGCTGTCCGGGTCCCGGGACCGACACTGGCTCGGGCGACACGAGGCATACTGGCCGGCGGGTATCTCTTATCGATGGGGAGGGCGGGTGTGGGCGTTTGCAAAAGCGATGAAGCCGTCGTCGCAGGCGCAGCCCCTCCAAGACCTAAAGTTCCTGAGATCCGGCAAGCAAGTAAACAAGAGAGTATCGGGGAGTGGTTGTTTGGGATGGGGGCGCTAGTCCCAGGTAGGCAATCAGTGATGGGCCACGCGCGTGGATTTCCCCGCTGGTGACGCGACGGCCAGGGCCAGCCGTCAGCTACTTTTTTGGCAGCTGCACACCGTAGTTGTGATGGAGCCCGTAACCCCTCGGCGCAGCCTTGGCTCTTTCAGCGGCGACGCCGCAGCTCCGACTCAGCCACGGATAGCCTACGAGCCTATTCACCAAGACGCCCAGTAAGGGCTATTAGTGTCATCGGTACATACATACTGTGTACAGGACTGCCGAGACTTCGACGACGCCCCTTTCGCGCGGATGGATCGTCATTTAGGCTCTGCTGGCAGGCTGTGCCTGCGACCGGAGCTGGTAAAGTGGAGGAGCGCCGCGTTGGCAACTGGGCGTCCCATCTGTGGCAGCGGCCGGGAGGGTATCCGGATGCGCCGTGGCCGTAGCCTGGGTCTTCGGGCGCAGGGCTGCTCGGTTGGGGTTCCCTGCTGAGACCTACAGCTGTCCGAGGATGCAGGACGAAACGGCTCGACGTCAGAAACACATACCGGACTTGGCAGTTCGATCGGTAAAAGCATTAACGCGCCGGCCTGGATCGCTGGCTCTTCCATGCGGACGGGGGAGGTCGCCAATGCCAAGCCCAACCGAATGTTTCTTGGGCGCTGTGGAGCGCAGACGGCAGGCGCATACGCTTCGCGACTCTTATCACACAACGCCTTCGCTCGTCATGGCTCATATTCTTCCTCCCGTGCATGCATCATCTTTTTTTGGCCCAGCTCTGCCCTCCGTGTGCTGACCCCTCCATGATTGCACTTGGCGTGCAGGCACGCTCAACTACCGACGCCCGCGCCCTCTGAGCCTGCCTCTCTTACTGTGCGCCAAGTCCCAGCTTGCTGTTCGCTCGCTACCTCGCTATCCCCTCCCCCTCCCGATGGCGCCCGCCCGCTGCGAGTCTTCTTAGTCGCCATGCTCGTCTCTCCTGCTCGCCCGCAGAGGCGGACGCTCGCTGCCCGGGCGTCGAGACTCAGTACCCGGCCCTTCTACACGACCGTTGTCTTCGTCAGCGCGCTGGCGGTCTGTAGCTTTTTCCTCTCGGCGCCCTCTTCTCGCCGGGACGCCGCCCACGCCTCACCACTGCTGCTGCACTCGCGGGCGGTCCAGGACTGCGGGCTGGTCCACCATGCGCTGGACAAGTGCGAGTTCGTCAAGCGCAACTGCCGCGAGGACGAGGCCGGCCTGATCCAGTACCTCTCGTTCTACTACTGCACCGTCGACACCGTCAAACCTTTTGCTTTTGTCGTCATGCTAGCGTGGCTGGGGCTACTTTTTACCACCATTGGCATTGCGGCGAGCGACTTTTTCAGCGTCAACCTCAGCACCATAGCGACCGTGCTCGGTCTTAGCGAGAGTCTCGCGGGCGTGACGTTTCTAGCCTTTGGCAATGGCTCGCCCGACGTATTCAGCACTTTCGCCGCCATGGGCTCCAACAGCGGCAGCATGGCCGTGGGCGAGCTGATCGGCGCCGCTGGTTTCATTACCGCCGTCGTGGCCGGCTCTATGGCCCTGGTGCGCGAGTTCAAGGTGAACAAGAAGACGTTTGTCCGCGACATCGGCTTCTTCATCGTTGCCGTCGCCTTTGCCGTCGGCTTCCTCTCCGACGGCCACATTCACCTATGGGAATGCTTCGTCATGATCGGCTTCTACGCCTTTTACGTTTTCGTTGTTGTGAGCTGGCATGCCTATTCAAAAAGGAGGGCGGCCCGGAGAGCGCGTGAGGCGGCGTCCTGGAGTCACTTTTACGCCCCGGCCGCGCATCGGGGCACCGACGACTTGGAGCCGTACAGGGACGACCCTGATGACCAGGATGCCGTTCCCGTGGGACGTGGTACGGCGCCTCCAAATATAGACGTCAGCGCGCTGGAGCGAGGCCCGAGAATCGACGTCAATGCGCCTGGCCATGGCCATGAGGGCGCCGGTGACGACGACGACGAAGACGACGATAACCGCAGCCAGCACGTCGCCGCCGAAATGACAAGCAGTATGCGCGTCATGCGTCCTCGGGGACGACGGAGTGCCAGCACCATCACGCCCATCCGGCCCAGTCTTGTCGGCGCCCTTGAGTTCCGTTCCGTTCTCTCCGTCCTGGCGAATGAGGACAAGATGAAAATGGCACCTATCTCCAACCGAAGCCATTCATACGACGGGCTGGACGAAGGCGCAATACTCCGTACTCGCCACAGCGCGCAGGACGTCCAATCCCCGCAGTCCTCCACGGGCTCCCACCGTTCGCGTTCACATTCGTCAGGAGCCGTTCCTACGTCTCTCGACCAAGATCTAGTTCCGTCGGCTGGCAGCGTCAGCGAGCGTCGGAATCGAGCTCGCAGTCCGGCCGTGACGACCGTGGGCGGCAAACTGGCACCCCCTCTAATCGACGGTAGTGGTCATGTTGCGAACGAGGAGCCCAGTGTACCTCCCACTTCGCCCAAGTCGTTGCACTTGCAAATCCCTGTGCAGGGGTATGCGATGAGCCCGTCGTTGAGTGAGCAATCGTCGCCTGCTACTCCTTTCCCCCGGTATACCGAATCTCCCATGATCCTGTCGGCGGAATCCGGCCACACGCCCTTATTGGCACTCCCATCCCCGGCTGCCAACAATGGTTCCGAATTTACCAGTATGCTACACCCTCCACCCACCAAGCCCGTACGTTGGTGGCCATATCGGATCCTGCCGGCGCCACACGTCCTGGTGAACACGCTCTTCCCAACGTTACAAGATTGGCGAAGCAAATCCTTCTGGGACAAGCTGGTCAGCCTCATATCAGTGCCCAGCATTTTCCTCCTGGTCATTACCCTGCCCGTCGTAGAAAGCGAGGCGACTGATGGAGATTGCACGGATACTTTGGTGGAGCAATCCTCGTCTGTCCACCTCGGCAACACGGCAGCTGCGGTGTCCTACGAACCACATAGCTCCATTGAGCGTGAGACCGAGTGGCAGCGATACAGACGCCACACAATATCACGGCGGTCTTCAGGCCACACAACCCCGGCAATCGTGTCATTGGATGCCGCAGCAGAAGACCACAGGTCCGTGTCTGTCGAGACTGTACGACCTCGCCTCGAGGCCCTGGACGTGCGACATTCCAAGCCGGTTTCAGATACGGGTCAAGAAAGGCCAGCTATGCGCGGCGACGACGACGACGACGACGACGACGACGATACGTCATGGAACCGTTGGCTTTTCGTCGTACAGATCTTCACTGGACCCCTGTTCAGCGTTTTCATCTTGTGGGTGAATATGGCTGAGGAGCTGTCAGATCCAGGCAAAGTCTTACTCGAATGCGCATTAGGCTCACTGCTGTGCTCCCTTGTGCTGCTTGCAATCCTGCTAGCAAGCACCAGCGCGGACCGGCGCCCCAAGTACCATTTCATGTTCTGTTTCCTCGGCTTCGTCATCGCCGTGGCGTGGATCTCGACCATCGCTGGCGAGGTCGTAGGTGTTCTCAAGGCCCTCGGCGTGATCCTGGACATATCCGAAGCCATCCTCGGCCTGACCGTGTTTGCTGTGGGCAACTCAGTCGGTGATCTGGTGGCCGACGTGACGGTGGCCCGCCTGGGCTATCCCGTCATGGCTTTGTAAGTGTTTTGTCCTCGCGAACCTTGTGGCGAGGCATATCGGCTGACTTTGCAGATCTGCTTGTTTCGGTGGCCCGATGCTCAATATCCTCCTGGGCATCGGCCTGGGAGGCGCCTACCAGACGATACATGCGGCTAACAAAAAGCACCGGAAGCACCCCAACCGGCCTATTGAGTACAAGTCGTACACGATCCAGGTCACCGGTACCCTCATGGTCTCGGCTGTGGTGCTACTCATCACCCTCCTGGTGCTCGCCATTGCCGTCCCCATGAATAAATGGGTAATGAGCCGGCGGATCGGCTACGGCCTCATCGGCCTGTGGGCGATTGGCACCGTCCTTAACTTGGTAATCGAGATTACAGGAGTCTGGCAGGACATCGCTTGAGTGACAGCGTGCGGTGCGTGCGGTGAGCAAGAAGACGGATATGCAATAGAGTTGGGGGACGAAGGGCACACGCGACCGAGGTTCTACTTCTGGCACATGGCAGTACCGTTGTTTCCCACATGGTTTTTGCCCCTCCCCCTTATGCGGTGTCCCCGTTTCGTCTCTGCGGCAGCACTGTCGCTCCGATGGGCCGCCGTCGCGAACATGTAGTGCGATTTTCTTCTCTTCTTCTTCAACAGGGGCTGATATGTAATCCCCCCGTTGGACATTGTACATGACTTTACCGATACCCAATACACGAACTGCATCATTACGTGGCATCGCACGCCGCTGCGTTCGTGGACGTGGCATCCGTTGCCCTGGAATCTGCGGGGTAACCTCACTGACGTCCCGGGTGCCACGCCCCTGGGCCCCGGACAAAGACATCGTATGTTCAGCTTGCCCGGGCCCGTACGACCAAGCCGCGACCGAGACAGCCCTTTGGCAGGGCGCGAACACGTAGCTCGGCGAGCGACCTCGGGGCCGGAGCGCGCACGAGTATGTACGTGCGTTCGTCCATGCCGGGCTCGGGCCTCGCGTATAAAATGCCCCTGACGGGCGCCCTTTTCCGGGGGTCGACCTTGACGAGGGCAGCGTTTTCCGTCCTGTTTTTCCAAGGGATCCCCCGAATCCAACATTTACCCAGCTACTTACCGTTGGACGCCTCAAAGGACCCGTGATCACCTGTCCTACCTGTTCTCCGCTATCGGAACCATGGATTTCGTTAAGCAGTTCGCCTCGCCTGGCGGCAAAGGCTCGGCCGCTAAGGCGGCGACGACGGACGAGGGCGGGGTTGCGCCCCCGGCCCTGGCCCATACGCCTGCGGCCGCTATTATGACGACGGCAGCCTCGGCCCCGGCCGTCGGCGGCGGCGCCAGGGCCCAGGACGCGGGCGACGGCGACGAGACGCCGCCGACGACGACGACGCTCGGCCAGGCGCTGGGCAAGACGCTGAAGGAGGTGCAGCAGGGCGGCGGCGCGGCGGTCCTGGGCCCGGCACAGCTGGCGGCGTACGGGCGGGAGCTCGGGACGGCGGCGGCGGCCGAGCGGGCGCGCGCGCCGCACAAGGACGTTGCCGCGCTGGGCCGCGACGTCGCCGGCGAGGCCTGGGACCACCTTCACGGCGGCGACGCCAAGACGACGACGGCGGCGGCGGCGGCGGCGACGAAAACTGGGGAGGCTCTTCGAGGCGACGACGACGACGGCGGCGACGCCCAGCCGCAGCAGCCCAAGGACAATAAGGCAGGCGGCAGCGCCCACAAGCCTGTCACGCGGAGCAGTGCGGCCGGCCTCGGGAGCGGCGGCGACGGCAACGGCCGCAGCTCCAAGGTGCGTTGTGGACCCTCCCTCGCGTCTTCCCCGTGCCCGTCTCCTCGTGCCTGTCTCCCCGTACCTGTCTTCCCATCCCCGTGATCCGTGCTGACCAGGGTCGCCAGAACTGAGCAGTGGACGGCCACTATTCCTTCTTGCTAGGCGGTGCTCTCATTCCTCCTCGGCCGATTGGAAGGCGCCCCTATAGCGAGTGATCCCGGTTTCAATGCGGTGTTCCCCTTCGCTCATATCATTTCGCAAGCAGTTTGACGCAAGGGGCCTTGCCTGAGTCACGATGTAGCTCCTGACCCAATACATTCGCTTATCTCCAGGACTCAACCGTGTGCGCTTCACCCGATTTGACTAGGGACAAACGGTGCTGTTGGGTCAAAATGACACTGAGATCAATTGAGGCTGCCTAGGTTCTCAACTATAACGCCTTTTTTTTCTTCCTTCTTTCTTCTTGCTCTGTTTTGTTCTAGTTGCGGCTTCGGAAGATCCCGATTCAAGATACCGGATCCAACGTCGGCGGAGACCTTCGGGCGCGGCTCAGACGTCGAAGATTTCGCGCAGGAGCCTCATGGTGTCCTCGGGGTTTTTGACCGAGTGGCCCTCGGTGCGGGGATCGCTGTAGATCTCGTAGTCGTTGCCGCCCTCGTTCGTCTTGTCGCCGAAGAAGTGGACAGTGGTGTAGTTGACGCCGCCCTTCTTGGCCTCGCTCTCGAGGTGGCGCAGGCAGTACGTCTTGTCCCAGCCGTTGGGGAAGACGTCAAAGGAGATCTGGCCGCCAATGGCGAAGCTATGAGGCGCGCGTGGGGGGCCGTAGTTAGCACGGGGAATAGCGGGCACGGCGGCCGCATGCGTATTTTGCGGCGCGTCGGGGGTGGCAAGGGGAACCGGTGCGGCACTCACGTCAGGCCCAGGTGGCCGAAGCGCTCTTTGCACTTCTGGACCATGGTCTCGCGGACCTTGGCCGTATTGTCAAACCGCTCAAAGTCCTGGCGCTCCTGGTTGCTCGCGTTACGGCCGATGGGGCTGATGTTGACCATGCCGTTGCGGAACTCGATGAAGGTGCCGCGCTTGACGGGGAGGTCGAGGTCTGCAATGTAGTGCAGTACGAAACGCACAAGCTCTTTGTACTGGTCTTCGCCGATGTACTTGATGAAGCTGTTGGAGGGCAGCTCGGCGCCCAGCTTGAAGGCCGTCAGGCCGTTCTCGGAGAAGCAGAAGTCGAACATGGACGTCACGGGCCGGCCGGGACCGCCCAGCTGCTCCTGCTGCTTGACCAGGTCGGAGCCGCCGACGAAGCCGATGGCGACCTTCTGGCGGAGGCGCGCGAGCATGTCAAGCATCTCGGGCGAGGCGGCCTGGAAAGGGGGGGAGGGAAGGGGTTTAGTCAGCCGATGCAGAGCCAGCAGCCGTCAGGTCGCCGGAGAGCGCCCCCTGCCGGCGCAGAAGAGACCACACGTACCAGACGGGCGGGCGTCAGCGTGCCGTCGACATCGAAGAGGCAGATGGTGTTCTTGATGGGGCGGTCCTCGAGGGGAGGGAAGGCCAGGGCGGTCTGGGCCCCCAGGGACGCGGCATCTTGACCCGACATGTTGGTATATGGAGGACGACGTAGGTGGGAGTGGGAGGGGAAGTGGTGGGCAGGGAGGGTCGAGGCGGCAGACGTGTCGTTAAAAGGTGAAGAAGGGGGAAGAGCAAAAGGCGGTGGTGGTGACGCGGGAGAGAGCGTCGAAATCCCCTGGGTCGATTAGTACATGTAGTATGTTCCATCCGTAGTAGAGGTAGATAGTAGGTATACTTTCAGGCCCAGGCCAGGCCCATTGTGTCGGAATGCCACGCGGGGATTCGCTGCTGCCCCTCCATCCCGCCCTTACTAGCTCCTTCTCTCATTCTCTCCTTCCAATTGGACCATTGGACCCCTAATCAGACCCTGCCGAACCAGCTACAAGTAGCGTGTACGTGTGTAGGTACATGTTCGTACATCATGTACTTTCGCTCACGGGTCTGTATGCAACCACGTACGAATATGTAGTCAAAGAGAGGAGCCGTTTCGGTTTGTCTTGATTCGTGACTAGGATTGCCTGGATGCAAGGCCCTCAAGTTAGTACTAGGATCCATGGGTGGAGGGGCTTGGAGGGGTCCGGAGGGGCAGCCGCCCTGTATTCCAATCTCCTATCTCGTGTCTTAATATGTACATACAGTACGTATATTATGTATAGGCCATTGAACCTTCACCCTCCGCACACCTGACCACCTGGTCAAGTCCGCATGCAGGAAGTCCTCATACGTGGACGTCAAGGACGTGTAGTATACATGATATGTGATGATCCCACCGGCTACGCAAGGTCAGCCAGTCTGGGTTGCCAGGAAACAGGCAGCACAGGGTAGGAAGCATGAGATAGATCCATGACGCGTATAGTAGCATGTCTTCTCGTTCGCTCACTCGGCATCCCTTCGCCGTCATCCACCCACGCCGTCTCGCCTGTCCGCGACAGCCTACCGGCCAAACTCTAGGTGTGGCACAATAACAGGGCCGTACTTTGTGGGCGTCGCAAACGCCCCGTCCCCTTGCACCACGAAATCAATTGCGAGACTCAGCTTGCTCAGCCCCTGCTGCGCCGTCTGCCCGCTTGACACGCTGGCGGCGTACTGCGTGCCTGCAATCGCCTCGGGGTCGTACGCCACCACCGCAATGTAGTTGCGCCGTCCCATGAGCTTCTTGAGCTCCCGTTGCGAGCCCGACGCGTCCGTGTGGAAGATCTCCATCATGTCCTCTTTCGTGTCGCTCACCTCGTTCAGGCTGGACTTGGTTCCGTTGGCCGGCACGTAGTGCGTCTTGTTGCTGTGCAGCATCTTGAGGATGTACGCCGATGCGGGCGCCGCCACAATGGGCGACGTGATGACCTGATACATGGTCTTGTGGTCGCTAGGGTGAGCCGGGTCGTGAAGCAGGCCAGCACCGCCCGCGTTGACGTCTGTATGCCCATGCCAGTCAGCGCCGAGTGTCCGGCGCGGCGTGAAAAGAGGGGAGGGAAAACTTACCGCCCGACAGGAACGTCATGCGAATGCCCTTCTGGTGCGCAATGCCTTGGAGCGTGCGGATCAGGTAGGTTCGTTCGAGATCCTTGGTCTCATGTGTCCACATGTCCTTGAGAATCTCGCTGATGTCTAGGTCGCCGAATTGGTTGACAACGTTGCCCATAAGGCCCGACTTGCCAACGGCCTTCTTCACCGAGCTGAAGCCCGACGCCACCACGTCCTTGCCGCCGACAATGCCTGCCACGGAGCTGGTTACTTTCCCAAGCACATTGTACGTCGTGTTCACGGCCTTCTTGCCCGTAGCAAACGTGTTCGCCAGGCTTTCGACCGTGTCCAGCCGCGGATAAACCACGGGCACCGAGAGCATCCATAGACAGTGCTGCACGCTGGGAGGCAGCATCGCCACCTTGGGAAAGAGGCCTTGGTACGTAGGACCAGCCATCACCCGGTTCTGCGTCCGTTCGGACCGCAGGTCGGCGCCGACCACCACCACGGCGGGTCCGAGATACTTGACGAAGTGCCAGCCCTGGCCCGTGACGGTGAACAGATCCAGGTCGTGGCTGACATTCCGCAGCACCTCGAGTGTCGTGTGGTGTTGGAACAACAGGTACATGTCGACGGCTATCCGCCCAATATTCTTGAACATCTGCGATGTTTGCATGTAGTCCGGATAGGATCCGTAGCCGTCGAAGCTGTCGTATTGTCAGCTTCGCTCTCTGCCCGCCGCCGATGGCCCAAGGTGAGACTTACATGTCATGATCGTCTATCTGGCAGATGTGGGGAATCTGTGCCCACGCCTCGCGCAGGAACGGCTGGTCGAAATGGCTGGTGTAGAAATGAAAATAGGCATGCGTGACGTCTTCCTCGTGTCGTGCCGTCCACGCAGCAGTCTTCCGGTTCTCCTTACCCTGCATTGCCAGCCACTGCCGGAGTAGTGGCACTTCCTTCCATAGCCGGTCTCCGTAGACCTGGTCGCCAAGTCCAAGCTGGACGTGGAAGCCACCGCAGTCCACGTTCTTCTGCAGGACGTCCTTCCACATGAAACCGACGCCTCCCAGTTTGCTGCGCTCATTCTGAGACGTGCTCGCCGCGAAATCGTTGCCCGAGTGCGCTATGAACCGCCAGTTGGTTTCGTGCTTGCCAGCAACCACGAATTCGTAACGAGTGCAGCCCAGGTGCGACGTTACGGCGTACGTCCACCTCTCTGTGCCCGCCTCACTCATCGGCAGGTCCATGTCGTACTTGTGGAACTGCCATCTCTGATGCGTGTAGATGCAGCGCGGAATAAGCTGCCGTGGGTTTGGCGACAAGTCGACACTCGGGTGGATGTGGATGGTGGGGGGTTGGGGTGCGTCTGTGACGATGAGGATGCTTCCCAGCCAGGTGCCCTTCTCCACATCCATGTTGACGTAGCGCAGATAGGGCCCGAAATAGACGCCGTTCGTCGGCTGCACCTTGTACATGTCCACGCCTGCGCTCGGTGGCGGCCCAGAAAAGCCGGCCGCACTGGGAGCCTGCGACTGCGCTACACTCATTATACTCTCGGCATAGCCAGGAGTGTGAGGGGGGAACAGGGGCGACGCCAGGGCAGGTTGCTTGCCGAACATGGGTGATGCCAGGGGATTTCCATACGTAGAAGCGGTGGGGGACAAGGGGGCCGGCTCGTGGTTGATGGGGTTGGGCCCCTTGGGGAACTCCCACTGCGTTGCCTGAGACGCGAGGTGGATGTAGTAGTACTGGCCCGAGTTCGGGTCGAGGTGGGCAATCCATCCTTCGGGAAGGGGAGGAGGCGAGCTGGGACCCTGCCCTTGGAAGGGCGAAGGGCTGGTGATAACCTGCGCAGCTGGGGTGGTACTGCCGGTCGACGCGCTCTCGGGCCGAGGGTCATTGGCAAAGGCAGGGTGGCCGGGATGCTGCAGAGCCGGTGAAGTCAGCCCAGCAGCCGCAGGATCTTGCTGTTTCTTCGCAGGCACTGTCACCGTCTGGGCAGTCTGTGCCGGGGCCGAGCTTGAAGACGATGCCGACTGAGCGCTGGGGCGCTGCTTTTCGGCGGGGAATTGCGAGCTGCCGCCCGCACTTATACTCGTATACGCAGGGGGTGGATCCGACATCTGCATGCGCCGGAAGTCCTGCTCGAGAACACTTTCTTGCAAAGCCGGGCCGTTCGAGGACGACGTTGAAGGCCGCGGCTGGGCGTTGGCTGTAGACTCCGCAGGGCTAGAGACGGGGTTCGCGCCCTGGTAGACAGTAGGGGGCCCATGGGGCTGTTGGTCTGGACTTTCGGTCGGTGTCCAAGGACGGGCCAGGCCTGGCTGCGTAGCCGGATGCTGTCCGTACTGCGCCAGCCGCTGCGTAGCAGCAGCGCTCTGGAGACTGTTCAGCGTAGCGGTGCCTGAGATGCCCGAGGCCGCGTACCGGGCCTCGATGCCGCCGCCGGGGATCTGCCCAGGCTCGACGATGGGGGTTTCAGGCGGCGGAGGGGACCCTCGGCTGGCGCGCGTGGTCGAGGTCGAGGCCGTGGAAGCGAACCGGTTGACATTGCTGGCGGCAGGCATCTTCAACAAGCCGTCGTCCGGTTGCGGCGGGCGCGCATTATTATTGGAGCTATGGCTGGAGCTGGTGCTGGGGCTTGTTGAGCTCCCTCGCGGTGGCGGGTACATGTACGGCTTCTTGTGATAGTCGGGGAAGTTGTCAGGAGTAGCCGTGCGAGAAGAAGCAGAAGCCGCAGCAGGTTTGTGAGGAGGAGCGAGAGGTTTCGCAAAGAGACCTCCGTCCTGGTCGACCGGGCTCGTAGGGCTAAGCGCTCCTGGCAGGGGCTTGGGTGCGGTACCCCGTCGTTCCGCCAAGCCAGGGCCCCTCTTGTCGACAGGACTCGTCTCCAGGCGAGGCGAGGTGTCATTCATCCAGCCCGGACGTGGTGAGCTTGCAGAAGCCGAGAAGGTTCTCCCGCCCGACGGCCGGGGCGCTCCTTCAAGCGGGTAGGGCGGGCGGCTCGAGGCAGGCGGCTGGCTTGGGCGGAAGTCATGATCCTCATCAGGGTATGGCAACGGCTCTGCGGAACTCGAAGCGCCTGGCGGTAGGGGGAAGGTCGGCTTCGGCTGGCCTGGGGCAGGGTATTGGAAGCGACCCTGAGGCCTTGCGGAGGAGGCGGGACCAGGGCTCTGGGGCTTGAATATCCTCAAGGGTTCGATGGTCGGGCTGTCGCAGTCGTCGGCCGGCTTGCTGAGAAACATCTCATCCTCCGGGATACCACGAGGGCGGGCCATGTTGCTGGCTTCGCAAGCGGCGCAGGTACGCGCGACACAGATACAGGCAACAGCTCACAGGCACAGCCAGGGGCAGCTGTAGGTAGTAAATACGATATGCGCAAATGACGCACGAGGAGTTATTTATAGGACGCAACCTACGACAGGCGCACTCGGAGGTTTCGAGTTGGGTGGCCGGCCGTCTCTCGAGACCTGGTTGCCTCTCGCGGCGATGGTGGGGTAAGATGACTGACTGCCGATGGCTGAATGTGCGCGGGCAGCTGTCGAGACAGACCCGAGGCCGACTTTCTGGGCTTTGCCGGCGGACTCGTGACGAGACGGAAAGCGAGAGACAGGTTGGAATGACTGGCAACGGGATGAGGTGATACAAAGCAGCAGTAGCAGCGGTTGTAGACGAGACGCAAAAGGAGGTGGAAAAGACGCGCCTCTCGCTCTCTTTCCCTCTCTATCTCATTCTCTCGGCCAGAGCCTAGCTGTAGGTTAGGTAGGCAGGTCCGTTTCGCATGTGGACGCCTGGGTGAGAACGAGCCCACCCAGACGCGGGATCATCGCCCGCTTCCATCCATCCATGGGTCTCCCTAGGGCTCTTCAGCCTGACGGCGACGGGCCTGGCCTGGTATGATGGAGGGTCGAGCTGTTGCTGGGTCCCGCACCGCTTGGCAAGAAGGTCTTGGTGTTGTGTGATTGGCCGCGCGTCGGTGGGCGCTTAGCAGGATGGAGCGCATGGCAAAGGTCATATCGCATTGCGAGCGCCAATGCATGGCGAGGGACGGCACCGTCGGCAGAATCGGTTCGCCAGTGTGATCAAGCAGGCTGCAAGCGCCCGATGGCTGTTCGGCTGATGCCCAACCTTGACAGCCGGGAGCCCTGTATGCCCCAGGCAAACACTGCACGGGGAAGAGAGCAGAAGAGTTTATCGTGAAGTGGGCGCCAAGCTAACGTCTTTATTGTTGGTCTTTACCCGAGGTGCCCGACCTGCCCGCACGACCTGCCGGCGCTCGCTGGGATGCCGCCTGTCGCCCGGCTAGTACACACGCCCATTATACCTATGCATCCGTTAACAAATGGAGTATTTGAACCCTATAGCATGGGGTCGCCGGTGATTTGACAGTAGTATCGGACTGTATCCGTCCACGATTTAAAGTACAACCCGCTCATGTTGGTTTTGTGCATAGCAGCGGTGCGGGTGTACTGGCTCCACCCCCATCTTCCCGCGTTGTAGGGAGTCCTATCCATGCGTCGTAGTGCGTGACTCCTTCACGGGTGCACTTATACACAGTCCCTGCCAGCAATGGCAGCCACGTGGGGGTTTAAACTCCAGCGGCATCAAGGTTGGCGAGGCTTTCTCAATCTTACACACATCAAATTTATCTGAAGGATTTTCGCATCCCTCGTGTTCCCCTACTTGCCGACGGTGGACTGATTACTTGCTTACTTGTGTACCTCCTTCAAATGTAGGTACTTGCGTACACACCTAACTCTGTCAATCCCGGGGGGTTTTCAGTTCTGCGAGGGACGCTCCCGTGGACGCAGCTACCTAAAATCCTCCCGAACCGACAGCCTGGCCGAAGAAGACTGGAAATGGATAGGACTGGATGCGTACTCGACAAATGTAGAAAGGGAATAACAAAGCCATTGCCTAACGTTAGGTGCCTCTTTTTCGTGCCTTGGCTCCTATAGCCGTCGCGCAAAGCCTAGTTTCCTACCAACCTATGTGCATAGCGAGACGGGTAGGAAGGTACCTCTTCTCCATGCCCTTCTCGTTGTGATCGCGCCCTCTGTGGTGCCCAATACACACATGTCTATCCATGAAGTACATATCCCAATATGGAGGGAGGCAATATAGAGAAAATCGAAACGTCGCTACCAAGTACTCGCCCCCGATAAATATTACCCAAGCAGCAACGGCCCATCAAAAGTCAACTAGGGAATATAAGGTTGGATTACACGCCAACTGCTTGCATTTATTCGTTGCTCTCCAGTGCTTTCTTGGTAGGCGAGGCTCATAGGTAGCACATACGTCGCCTGCTTCAGCCTGGCAAAGGCAACATCGTCTGACGTCTTGCCTTTTTTACGGAGGGGCACCAGGCAAACTCGCCACCTGCGCCCCGACTTACCGACAGGGCTGGTCCTGTTCGCCCGCAACCACATGCCAGTCTGTTTCATCGCCGTGCGAACAATCTAGGCAGGCGGGCTGGCCGGTAGGCAACAGGCTCGGCAGGCCGAGGGGCGAAAAGAAGAGGCGATCGGTGCCAAGCCGTACATTTCGGGTCCGAGTAACACGCGAGTTCAAGATGGCGAGTCGTCCGTCGGAGCTTTGTGGTACCCGTTGCTATGCCACCCCGCGTTGAAGCTACACACCTCACTGCTGAGCTGCTGTCTTTCTCACTAGCAAGGGCCCTTATGCGCCAATGGCGAGGCGCCATCTGATCAGATTCGGTATCACGGGTGCCTTGAGGGACGCGCGGCGAGCCAGGCCTTGGGTGAACCACAGCAAATATCCGGGCTAGCTGATTCGTTCCGATGCCTTCCTAAAGGTTCGATACTGTGGCGTACGCGTATTAGATCAGTGCGAGGCAAATGCATAGGGGACGACTCTGACGATTCGTAATCGCCGTGGGCTAGGGCCTCGTCGTTCGCCATCGCCTAGAGGGTGGCCATTACGCACACCATAGTGCCTGGAGCACCCGGGCAAGGGGAGTGATAATGTATTAAACGTCGAGCGTCCTCCTCTGTATTCATTCATTCACCGATACCCGTCACTTGACATTTATCTGTTCACGAGACTCACCATGACCAACCCGCATTCCAACACCAACGGTACCCACGACGGTGGGTTGAACCCCTTCTTGGAGTTTCTCGAAACTCTGGGACCCGATCACGGACCCCGTCGCGGAGGCGGCAACCCAGGCTTCGGCCCCGGCGCCGGATTCCCGTTCAACGGCGAGGCCTTCGCCCCCTGGGGCGGCTGGGGTGGACCGTGGACCGGTGCCCCCTGGGCCAGGAACAGCACCCCGTGGGAACAACCGCGCCGTGGCCGGCACGGCCATGACTCGGACCGAGGGGAGAACACAGAGAGGCGTGAGGGCGCCGAGGAAGAAGGGTCCTCAGCAACAATGAGGGAATCGCCCGATGACCCCCCAGCTTCGCCCCCCACCCCCGACATGCCGCATCCACCCCAGTATCCTCACGGGCCCCCTCCCTTTCCTCACCTCCCATTCGGCGGGCCCGGCGCACACCGCCGCGGCCGCGGCCGGGGCAATGGCAATGGCGGTCGTTGTGGTCGCGGTGGGCCTCGTGAGCGCCACGGTGCCGCGCCGGCACCCCCGTACAGCGGGCCCTTTGATTTCCAGGCCTTGCTGAACATGGTCTCAACTCATCCTCTGGCCCAGGGCTTACGTGACTATGTCGAGCAAGCCCGGTCCGCTGCCCAGGGTGGGGACACGAACGACCAGCAGGGCAAACAGGACGACAACCTCGTCCCGCCCTTGGACATATTCAACACGGAGAAAGAATATGTTCTCCACTTCGCTCTGCCGGGGGCAGTGAAGGAGGACGTCGGCGTCCACTGGGATGCGGACAAGGGCCTCCTGAATGTCGCCGGTGTTGTTTACCGCCCAGGCAACGAGGAGTTCCTTCAGTCTTTAACCTCGACCTGCGAGAGGCGCGTGGGCATGTTTGAGCGGAGCATCAAGCTGCCACCAGCTGGGGCCGACAACAAGGACGAGGTTGATGCATACAATATCACGGCCAAGATGGAGAACGGCATCTTGATCGTCACCGTACCCAAGGCCGAGAAGGAGTGGACAGAGATCCACAAGATCGATGTGGAGTAAAGGCTTTCCTATTGCGGCTGAACAGTGCGACGGCGTTTTTTAAAGGACAATTGGTGGAGGTGGTCAATATTTCTTCGTGTTCACAACATAGGTAGCTTATCCAAAACCCACCCCCCGCCCCAAAACAATCAAGTTCCGAATTCCCTCGGCGCAGTCTAGATTTCGTCCAATGCGCGCCCTACGCCGTGAAGACACTTTGGCAGCGCGATCCTACGTCGGGTCGGATATATGCGTGGGCGAACGGCTCGAAAAGTGATGCTCACCAAACGCCCCCGGCCCCCCTTCCGTTCCATTCCAATGAAAACATCCCTCCCTCCAGCGCCTAGCCCTGATCCGAGAGGTCCCCCCGACGTCATGAACTCTTTAGGCATGAAGCACGGCTTCCTTTTCGGAAGCATTGGCCGCGAGTACATCCGTGTCCAAGTTCTCCATGACCTCGATGACCAGGTACAGACTTTCCATGAATGAGTTGACGGCGACGCGGAGCATGCGATTGGTGGTGGCCCGGTACTCTACGAGCAAGAGCCTGTCGTCGGCGCCCTCATTGTCGCTGGCGCCGCCGAGAGCAAAAGTTCTGCGCACCAGCGGCGAGAGCTCCTTGTCCACCTGGAGGGAGCGCAGGGCTACAGAAGCGAGGCGTTCCGTGGGAAAGGGAACCTCTAGTGTCCTGACTAGGCGGTTAACACACACGGAAACTCACACACCACCAGCCCCCTCCCATAAACATGCCGCACATACAGACAGGGGGCTAAGAGCAGGGAGGGAGGGCCGGGGAACGAGGTGCGGGACAAGGACGAACGGGGGGGAAGGGATATTTACAAAACACAGGGGAACTGTTCGGCATCCGTCGTCGCAGCAGCCATGTTCGTCATCAGACCTTGCATGCGGCCTGTTGTCTTTGGGAGATGAAGAGGGGCTGTCTGGTTGATGGGCAACGACGTGGACGAGACGGTATGGCTCGGTATGGATGGATCCTGTCTGTTTGTGGTAGCGGGCACTTTTTTTTTAGCGGTGGGAACCGGACTGTCTCTGGGACTGGAGCGGCTGGATCAATGGCTGATGGTAGCTGAAGCTGGAGGCATCCATTGGGATGGCATGTCAAATAGATTGAACTAGAGGCACTCCATACGTAGTGCATACCTATGTATGTACTTACATATGTACATACTGATAGCCCCGGTGAGGCAGGAGGAGGATTCTGTGATGACAAGAGTTGCACATGCACAGTAGGTCTGCTCTTTGGACAGTGCCAGCACCAGCCCCCCCCCCCCCAAATAGTGGACAATCTGATATGACCGGCCCTGGCCGCTGCAACTGGGGAGGGGAAAAAAGTCAGTCGCCGCGCTGCGCTGGCTCCTGTCCCGGGCTACGCAGCCTGCAGTGTCGCCCGCCCTGCGGCCCTGGTACCTACAAATCGACCTTTCTTCCTATGGATCCCATGCGGGGTCGACCTTCTCGAGTCAGGGATGGAGGACGGGCAGATGGTGAGAAAGGGTGGATGCGCACTTTGCTCGATGCGGCCATCGAGGTGGCTGGGAAGCAGCCGTTGTGTTCGTTACCTTATCCAGGAGGGCAGAAAAGGACAGGGCTGGCTGCTGCCGGCCACCTTCCATTGCCCCGTGCCCGTCTTTCACTTGCGTACCTGTTGACCCGGAGGCGTGCTCGTCCTCCATCCCATCGCGAGGAACAGACCCCCGCGCCCCCCCGAGTTTTAACTCTCGAGATGTCGGGTGCTTTTCAGACGAAGATTGAAGGTTGTGGCTGACACTGTCTGAAGCGGGATAGATGTAGGTACTTCAGGGCAGGGGCCGCTAAGCCCTTTCGGCAGTGTTGTCGTAGCAACTGCGGAGAGTTGGGAATAACAAAAGCCAACGGGCAGACCCACTTAACCGATTATGCAACACCCCAAAGGCCGGCGGCGGCCAGCGGATGGTAGCGCTCTCATAATAAAAACATCGTCGCAGGTCTCTTTCGTAACGCACTTGCATTCATCTCCTCTCCGTTCTCTCGTCATCACTGCCTTGGTCCTTGGTGCATCTCGCCGCCTCCCCTCCGGCCCCTTCCCCTGGCCATTGCATCTCGCCCGCGCCTGCTCAGAAGCTAGGACCGCCTCCATTTAGGGCTTGCTCACCGTCTCTTGATGCCGCTGCACTGTCGCCTTGTTTACCCCGAAACACCAACGACTCGCCGCATCTCTATATTATAGCCTCTTCCCGTGCAACCTCTAACCCCCGCCTGCGGCCGCCGAACTTTCCCTTCTTAGATACCCCCGTCTTCTCTGCCCCCCCCCCCCCCCCCTCCCAGCGCAGCAGCCATTGAAGGAGCGCACCACCATGGCGCCTTCGTCCAAACACAGCAATATGGGCCAGGTCGTCGAGTACATCCCAGGTACGTGTTTCACGCCGCCCGCCCCAGTTTCTCGCCTCTGCTGCAGCCGAGCGCCGTCCCCGATGTCTTTTTACCCCTTCCATTGGCATTGCTGCTCGTCCGAGGTGCTGGACAGCATCCATGGAGGCCATCCCTAAGGACCCACCGCTTCACGCGTGCGTGTGCGCGTGCCAGCCCCCTTGCTTCTTCCCGACCGCCTACCGCCGCCTGCTCGATCTCCCTATTGCACTGCTGATCATCACAGACCGTCTATACCTCGCATCCTACGTTCACCCGCCGACGCCCGAGACCCTATTTCCTTACCCCGACGCCCCGACGCGGGGATCGCCCAGCAAGCGCTCGTCCCGAGCTGTGGCCGGCCCGTCTCCGGTTCCTTCCAAGGCCGCCCGCGAGGCCCCGTGTTACTTCACCGTCGATGACCAGCTGTTTTATAATGCCTTCCACCACGACTTCGGGCCTTTCCATATCGGCCACCTCTACCGCTTCGCCCTGCAGTTCCACGAGGTGCTTGGAGCTAAGGAGAACCAAAGCCGGCCCATTGTGTTTTGGAGCCGGGCAGATCCGAGAAGTATGCCGCATTCTCCTCCGCCGCCTGCTTCTTCGTTCTAACATTTGCTCCAAGGCCGCGCCAACGCCGCCTGTCTTTTAGCATGCTACATGGTGCTCATCCAGTCGTGGCCTCCTCACCTGGCATTGGCCCCCATTGCCCAGGTCGAGCCGCCGCTGATGCCCTTCCGGGATGCCGGGTACAGCCAAGCGGATTACGGAATCACAGTACAGGATGTCGTGTACGGCGTCTGGAAGGCCAAGGAAGAGACGTGCTGTGCGCTGGACAACTTCGATCTGGACGAGTACGAGAAGTACGAAAGAGTCGAGCATGGTGATTTCAACTGGGTCACCCCGCACTTCCTGGCCTTCGCCTCGCCTCAACACTCGCCCGTGGCCCCCGTTTCCCCCGGCTCCGAGGCCTGGGCCGCGCTTCCGAAGACTTTGGCGGCCGTCGAGGCGCACCGTACCCTCCCCCAGCCGTTCAAGAACGTCCTGCAGCACTTTTCCGAGCGCAACATTGGCCTGGTCGTTCGGCTCAACTCGCCTCTGTACTCGCCTTCCTACTTCGAGGCACTGGGAATTCAGCATCTGGACATGATCTTCGAGGACGGCACATGCCCGCCGTTGAGCACCGTTCGCAAGTTCATAAGGCTCGCCCACGAGACCATCACTGTGAAGAAGAAGGGCATTGCAGTCCACTGCAAGGCCGGTCTTGGCCGCACCGGCTGTCTTATTGGTGCCTACCTGATCTACCGTCACGGCTTTACTGCCAACGAGGTGATCGCCTTCATGCGCTTCATGCGGCCGGGTATGGTGGTCGGACCCCAGCAGCACTGGCTGCATCTCAACCAGGGCATCTTCCGAGAATGGTGGGTCGAGGAGAGAATCGAGCGTAAGCTGCGCAAGGAGATGGCGGCGAACCTGGCGGCGCCTAGTACTCCCGTCAGAGGCATGCCCAAGTCATCGAGCCGGACCACTGCCACACCTTCCCAGAAGACCCCGAGCCGTACACCCCTGAGCGAGGTCGATCAAGACCGCAATAACATTGGCGTCCAAGAAGACTACCTGCCGGCGCCAACACCGGGGCAGCCGCGCAAGACGGGCCGCGCGGACCGTCACCATCCGTACAACCGAAACGCCATCGACCCGGTGGAAGAGGAGCTGGCGGCAAGCCAAGAGACGGAAATCATTTCTGTTCACAGGCAACCCACTGAGGCCGAGTCCGAGGAGGAGATACATCTTCGAATGCGCTCGCACCGGAAAGCATCACAATCCCCAGGTCGGAGCGAGAAGTCGCGGTCCGTTAGTCATCACAACGCGACTACCACTGTCTGCGAGATCATCAACAATGACGCCTCCAACGACGCCGAAAATATCGGCAGTGGAAAGCGGTCTAAGGGTACCCGCGAACACAGCACCCAGGCGCAAACACGATCCGCAAGCGCTTCAGGGGTTCTCACCAAGGTGCGGGGCAGCAAACGATCGACCGACTCCAGCCGGTCGGCGGTTTCCAACCAGGCTTCGGGCGTTCGGAAGACGAGTGGTCGTGTGGGCAGCGTGAGTGCAACGCCAAATCCAGCCACGGTGCGCAAGGTCTCGGCGGCATAGAGCGCGGCCGGCTACGCCGCCGAGGCGGCGGCTGGGTGATTTCTTCGACTGCGTCGCTGGATCTTGATTCATATCACTTGGTAATGACCGCGCACGTATGACGCAAGCAACGTTGCTTCATCATGATGACGACTATCACGACCGAGTCTTTTGCATGCGATGGGCGTTGGGGGGACAAACCAGAGGATGGGGCGGAAGACACGGCATATAATTGTCCCGTGCTACCTGACTTGCGCAACAAAGCTTTGTTACACTTGCAGAGCTCTTTTCCCGCGTTTCAATAATTATTTTTCGGCGTTGGGCGGTTCCTGGGGAGGCATCGTCTGGAAAGGAATCCCGGCCACGGTTTGCATTTTAGGGGATTCGTATGACTTCAGTGTACACACGGTATTTGACTTCCCACTCGGCAACTAGAACTCAGACTCGCTGAAGTACAGCCGTTGAATAAGAGATACGCACACGTTCTGGAGAGCTGGTATACACACCTACCTTCACATACCCGTGACTTTTCCCGCAGGCCCAGTTCCACAGTGGGCGAGGGCGTGTAAGGCCCCTTTGCTCTTCGTTTGAAGAGCCTACGGAGCAGATTCAGATAGGCAAGATGTCTGCCGCCTTGCTCGGGAGCCGCTGAAGAGCCCTTGTACGAGAGTCGTTGACAATGGCGTTGTTCTTACTCGCTTCGACGCCGATACCGCTCTACACAACGATGCAACGAACGGCTTGACACCGTGGAAACGAGTCTAGCGGTACCAGGTAGATAGATCCAAGCCCACATCCCGAGACTTGAGCTGGACTGGCTACCCCGCGGGCAAGATGGGCCTGCTAGACACACACAGGGGAGGAACACGCCGTCGCCACCTCCATACGTCTAGCTCTTTTTTTCTGGGATCAGCCAGCCTATGGCTCGCTGTCCCAGTACTGCTCATTGTTGAAGGCCGAGTTCCGCGGGCAGGCGGGTGCAATGATACCGGTGAAGGGTACGGATTTCGGGTAGGGGCTCGCCTTTGAAGATCCATCCGCTGCCAACCGGTCCTACTCGCAACACGGCAGCACCAGGCTGGGATGGAAGCACCACAAGGTGAGAGAGGAAGGGGGGTCGTGATGTGACGCACGGAGGCGTGATGTAAGCCGGTAGGTACCGTCAGCGCTGAAGAAGAGGGCGGTACGGGCGGCACCGTGCTCGGGCCGTCCCGGCCAGAATCACTCCGCCATGTTTCTTTCTTACACTTGGTGTACGTCTCGGTTTCCGACAACAAAGGCGGGTAGACCTTCGTGGGGAATCACGGCTGTCCCGATTGCACGAGTTATAACCCCGGGCTGAAGGACGGCGCCGGTGCGCCCCCTCGGGCAAGGGATCTCCAGCGTAGTCGACGCGTTCATCAGTCCTTCCGGATCTACACACTCTTCACCAACCCGAGATCGGCGCCGCGGGGGCGCCGAGTGTGCCAGCGAGCCTTCGAGGTTGACATGGAAGGTCGACGCAAAGAACAAGTGAAGGGGGACACTAGGTAGGGGGTAGCAACATGGGCTCGGATTCCGAACGGGAAAACCGTGGGACACTGCTCGTCCTCCAGATGGGCTTCTGTCACTTCTCGTGCATAAGGCCAAGCCGAAGTCCCGCGACGGTTCGGCATCCATCCGTGGGATACGCAGCCTTGCCGCTCGGCACTCAGACTCATCTGTTGTCTTACCTTTTCGTGGGGACGAAACTCGCCGTGGCAACCGCGAGACAAACCAAAGTTGGCCCATGATGTCGCTTGATCTCGGCTGGTGACGGGCAACTTGGAAACAAGAGAGTGGCTGGTTATACGCTCTCGCTTATTGGCCCGCCATGGCCACGCATACACATCCCAAGAGGAACCTGGGGACGGATGCCAGTCCGTTCCCCCGTTCCCCCGTGCTCGCGTCGCCACTGTCGAACCCTGGCGGCGGCTGTATCCGGGATGTGCGACGGCCTCAGCTCATCTCTCTCCTACATCCCGCTGCACCCTGGATGTGATGGACAAGATGGTAACCCCAACATTACGACCCCTCCCCCCCCGCCACCCCACGAGAAACCGGGACGCAAGCGCCGGATCTGTCACGAACCGCTGTAAGGCCCTGCAGGCGCGGGGTGGTGGCGGGCGAGGTTTGTGATGGCAGTGTTGCGAACAAGTGCGCTTGATCGAGGCACATTGCACTGCCGCGTCAGACAAGGGTACCCGGACCGACCAAGTACACAGCGTGCCAAGGGCGTAGTTTAGTGATGGTAGCGGATCGCAAGTGTAGAACGGCATCGTGGCCCGATGGCCGGCGGGGCCTCGGCGTTTTAGGGGAGGGATCGAGGGCATGAAGTGCGACGCTGAGGTCGTAACGGCCGGGCTGGCGGGCTCGTGGGCTGGCGGCGGTGGACACGAGATCTCATCTGGAGCCGGAGGTATATTGAGAGCTGCGGAGAACGGACCTCGCTCGTGCAGATTACTGATCGTGGGGGCCTGGGCTTTTGAATGGGGATCGAAGTCGGCCAGCTTCGTTCGGGGAGCCGGTGCCCTTTTTCGTCCAGCAGGCGCACCTGACACGCCCCCAGCGGTTTTCAGCTGATGATGGTAGCTCCTCTCTTTCCTGCGCCTAGGGAGCGCCCCTCGGGCTATCGCCAGACTCGTTGCCCTGCCTGCGTCCCGTTCGGGTCGGAACCCGTCTAATTCGTCGAGGGCTCAGAAACCGGAGCTGAGGACAGGATGTGGGAGTAGCAAGCCATCGTGGGCTGCGATGCATCGAACTGCATTCCCCACGCGGCTTTCACCTTCCCGGGGCTCGTTTGCCTACTAAATCCCAGGCGTGCGCCCTCGGTGTATTTCCTCCATTGTGTTGGCGCGCCGTCAGCATAATCATCAGCAAGGGGCTTTGCTTGGCTGGGGCCGTGATTGCTTTTCCCTCATCCCTCCACGGAAGAAGCCCCCGTATCGGAAGCGCCCCTCAGCTGCCCAGGGGCCCAGATCGCTATATAACGGGATCCTATTGGTACGGCACGCTCGCGTGGAGAGGGGCAGGCGGGACATCAGATCGGACCAGATCTCTGATCTGGCCCCGAAAGTCTCCAAGCGATCGGGACTTGTTTCAGAGTTATCGATGGCAGGCCACGAACACCCTATGTGAGGAGGGCCTGGACGGCCCAGACCGCCCCGACGCCCAGCGCTCTCCCCCGGATAAAAAGAAAGAAACGCGAGAGACATGAATGGGTGGATGCGCCAGCATGCCCACGATCCATGCTCGCGCTGGAAGCCCTGTCTGTACCTTGGAAGCTTCCCGGCCATAGAACCAAGTGCTCCTAAAAGAGCACCTCAGTACTTACATCTAGTCAGATTTGCCCGGTTGGGATGGGAAGAGAGCCCTAACGATCGTCATCCCGCCAATCCCGCGTGCCTCGTGTGGGGCTGCGGAGAACCCGCTGTTTCGGTATTTTTGTCTGTCGTCGTACATGGGCAGACGTCATCCGCCCACAGTTCCGGTAGTTGTTTACTTCCCTTCTTGGCCCGTTATTAACAGCCGGAGCCTTTTTTCCGGGGCAGCTGATAGCTCACATCTCGATCTCGGTTGCCAAACCGTGCTCGCCACTCCGGCCGCGGGGGAAGTGATCAACAGCTCGGCTGCAAAGTGATCCCAACTAAGTGAGGCATGTAAGTAGCAGGTCGAAACGCAGATCGCCCGGTACTAGCAGGCGGCTCGCAGGCTCGACCGACTGTCATGTACGCCAAAATGGGCTGGTGTCTGGTCCTTGGTAGATGGCATTCCGGCAGCCAGGTTCTGTCAATTGCTGTGCGCGCTTTGTCGATTCATGGCCACATTGTGACATGGTGAAGCGCATGCGGCTCTGAAAATCCCTCCGGGCAACCCTGACTGGCGTGCCACGGTGTAGCTGTATGTATGACTGGCTCATTGTGTATTTATTGGCCGCTTGCGTGGCGGAGGTTGGCACGCTGGCTTCGCCATCAGCAACCGGCCTTGGCAGCGCACATGGCAGCCCCATTTGAAGCCACGGGTTTTTAGCGCAGGCGGAGCAGCGATGTCCAGGTATACACACATTGGGAGGTTGGTTGGCCTGGAGTAGAGTAGACTTGGCACGCCGTTGTGCGGGCTGTTGCGGTACGCGTTGCTATGCACCAAGTGGACTGATGGTCAAGTCCAGACTGGGCGGGCTACTCGCACGTACAGTCGCATCTGAGCCGTAGCACACATCAGATGATTCTGTCAGTTTCTCCCGTGAGGACGGCGACGCTTTGCATTTACCCCTTCTGCCAGACTGTGTACCTGTTGCCAATGCACTTTCATGCTGATCCATCGGCGACGGAGGCTTCGCTTCGTTGTAAGCGCCAGCTTCTTCGCGGGACATAGTCTGGGACATAAGTGACATATCGAGATCTGCCTAGGGAAGAGAAGGCCTGGTACTAAGCCCCCTCTAAGTGAGAGCGTTACCGTAATTGTTTTGAGTTGGACGGTAGGCAGCCTAAGTGGTGGAGGGATACACGCGAGGGGGTCCATCACTGTGGTTGGGTAGGTACCTGTTCGTATGGCTCACTAACGTTTGGAAACGCGTGCCCGCTACCGGGAAATGGCACGGCACTGCGGCGAGTGATCTTTTCGCGTCAGCTAGCGTCAGCCAGGAGACCCGGTCGCTGTTGAGGTAAGTATGTAGCACGTAGGTAACTACGTAGGTATCTTCCTATGGAACGGGATGGGAAAGAGAAAGGGGGGAAAACCATCTTCGCCCCTTCGGGCAGGGAATAGTGAAAAACCCAGGACGTGGGCGATGAGACATGACGGGCTGGGTGCCGGCAGACCGGATCTTTGCGTGCCTCTGGCGTGTAGGCAATTGGCGGTTGCATCAGCCGCAAGCTTTTGCGAACAAATGCCCCGGTCGCCTTTACATCATCTGGAAGGCGAAAGTCCCATAGTTCCTACGGCAGCAAACCGACATGGCATTTCGCATTTCGCAACGACGTCCGGAAGCACTCCGTCTCCCATGATTGGTGATAGGCCGGTGAAACGCTGGCTGCATGCAAGCAAAGAGGCAGCAATTGCCCACGGCGCCATGCTCGCCATGGGGGAGAATGCCATACTGCGGGACATGGCATTCTTGCGAATTGGCGTGGCAGGCAGAGAACTGGTATCTAGGCGGCTTTGGGTAACGATCGACGGCGGCGATCGGGGGCGAGGGTGCGTCAGTCGGGCCAGGAACGCAGCCTTGATATCCCCCCCCAAAAGGGCGAAGGGTCGCGTCACAATTAGTCAGGCCGGCGGAGGAAGAACGCAATGCCACACTTGCACACCACACACGATGCAGTGTCGCCCCCCAGCCACATGGAAGGCCGTGGAGGAGGACGGGAAACCAAGGCAGACGCACATCAAAACTGTTGGCCCGGCGCTTATTGGCCGAGTCGGAGAAGAAGGCATTGTGCGTTGGACGGCGTGGAGTATGTGTTTAGTGTATGTGTATGTCGCTGCGTGGGCGTGGTCCGCAGCAAAAATTGTTAAGGCAGCTTGTATTTTCCCCCCTCTCCAGCTGAGTCGGATCTTTCTCTCCGGCAGACCACCAAGCGGCCGCATCGGGATTAGTACCCGACCGGGGCGGGGGCGCGTGAGGGAGTGGATGGAGTCCGCCCGACCATGCTGGCGGAGTAGCGTGACAAAATATGGTCGTGGCCTACGGCGTCGTGACAGCTGATTGGACAGAAAGCTGGGGGAGCTGGGGACAAGTCGTCTAGGGCAGAGCTGGTGGGGCGCAGGGGTGGAAGTGGCTCGCGAAGGGGTCGTGGCTCCTTTGTTTGTTTGCGCAGCCCGCGTCGTGGCTCGGAACTGGGGAACCACCGGCCATTACAATCGTATAATGCGTGGTGATCGTAAGAAAAGATCGCGCCCTGCCAACCAGTCTTTTTTCCCGACACGCCGCTACCCAGCCTGGAAGGGCGGGCGGGTGATCGGCCATGGGCCAGGCAGGTTTTTTCCCTCTTCACGCGCCGTGGACCCCTTTCCTTTGGGCGGTAGCGAGTTGTATTATTAATCACGAAAGGGAAACTGTTGCTAGTACCCCGTTACCTACCAGGCTCGCTTGTTCCGCAACTGTGTGCTCTTCAGTGTTTCGCAACGCAGTGAGGCTTTAAAGGTATCGAGAGCCGAGAGCTTAGCGCAGACTCTGAGAAGGGGTCTGTTATGCTATACATACACCTAGCCCCCCCGGCGCAGTCCATGGCATAGCGAACGGGCTGCCAGGTCTGGACGTTAAGCGTTTCGGATATACCGTTACAGGTTGCCAAATAATACTTGCGTTGCCGTGACAATTGAATTAGAGGCAGCTTGCGTCATTGTTATGTCGATTGTCCCAGGGTAAAGCAACCGTACATCCGTAAGGAACAAATATGATGGGGGGTTGTGCACCATCCATGATCGTCCCGCCGCTCAGCACCGGGACGGGTTGCGGTCCAAGTGCATGCATGGCATCCAGGCCAAGTGGGCTGGCTAATAACTGGCAGCTTGGGTGCCTCGGCGGCCGGCATTCGGTGTTCCCCTCAGGCCCGCCCCAACAGATAGGCGCAGACTTCCCCGGCCAGGTCTCCTACAGACGGTGTTCGGTTGACTGAACGTAAGCGGCCCCCCCGGCCCAACGCCGCCTGCCAATGGCCTCGCATTTGGCCCACGGGTGGTCCCATGAATAGGTGCAGATACACCGGGACAATATCGCCATTCGAGCTGGTGCGACATGGGGTGGTCGTGATGGTCGTGATGGTCTTTGTTCTCCCGATATTTGGTGGGCAGTCTGGCCAACCAGGCTGGACTACTGCGAATCTGAACCCTTTGGCACCGCGACCAGTCAAGTCACTCTCTCCTCTTTGGCCGTCGAGATCATCGCTGGGACGAAATCTGCTGCGGAAGCCGACATGCGTGCTCTTGCTCGCTTATCTGGGGTCGGTTCATTATTCTGCCCGAGCCTGGCGTACCCCCTCACTGGCCTCAGCCGGGCTTGGACGGGGCAATGGAATCCCATGGGCCACCTGGAGGAGACAGGGGATGTCGATGGGTGCAGGTAGAAGGTACTAGTCCGGCCCGGTACCTCGCCCCTCCATCGGGAATGAAACGGGAAATCGAAGGCTCAGACAGAGCTGCCCTCTTTTAGTAACGGGGTCGCGAGATAGTCTCAAGCGCTTGCGGTCCCCTGGCAACCTAACCCTTGCATGGCTGGCCTGCTGCTGGGCCCGAGCAGTCTGAAGAAAAAAAAAACGGGATGCTACATGCATGGCTACCTGCCTGATTAGGTACGTACTGCCTACCAATAGTGCTCGGTTGGCACGTGATGAATTGCTTGCGTTTCTGGGAACCTTCCCGTACCAGGCGGCCCGGGGGGAAGATGCGCGGAGGCCCCCCGGGCATAGAGGGAATCGACCCATTGCCCAGCACCCAATGCTGTGGCACGGGGACACGGAGCGTTTCGAGCGGGAGAGGCAAAGAGGGGAGAGGGAGGGGGGAAAAAGGAAAGGAGGTCACATTCAGACGTAACCAGGCAACCCCGGAGCCGGTGTGACTCTGGCTGCTTGGCTCCGTATCAGTTTCGCGGGCGCGTACGTGTATGTTTGTAATAGCGGTGGTACGAAGAAGTAATATGCCCTGTCTGTTTGTATCAATATGCCTTCAGAATAGTCGAATGCACGGGTGGACGTGCTAACACTGCAATTCGCGGTGGGGAGGAATGGGGGGGGGGTTTCCATGGATGAACCCACAGATGGAGGGGAGGTACATAGACAGTAAGTACCTAGGAGCTGGAGGTTCCCAGGGCGCGGGACCATCTCATGTGCCAGCGTACGATGCGGTGCCACTCATCAGTAGTCGCTGGTTGGAAGCAGACTGGAGGCTGGCACACTGGCTGGTGAGGCACCAGAGGCACCAGAGGCACCAGAGGCACCAGAGGCACCAGAGGCCTAGACACGTACCTACGTACCCGACTTACTCCTTCCCGTTGGCAGGGAACGGACGGTTCGGGGTGGGTGGCCCCTCTCCACCCCGCCCTCTCGCTCTCTGCCCACGCGCCGAGGCTGCATGGCATCCGTTCAGGCCGGTAGAGAAGGATGTGCACGGTTTTTGCTTCGACGGTCCCTAACTACTTCACCGGAAGCCTCCCAGCTCGCTAGGCCGCTTGAACGAGAAGGGAGGGGGAGGCCGGGACGGGTGACGGCGAACCAATGGGACGAGATGACTGGCCAGGAACAACCCGGAAGGGCTGCCGGACAAGGAAATGCACACTAGATACATGACCTGAGGTAAGATGTATGCATGCAAGTAGGTACTTGTTACTTGGCTCCTCCTATCTACTTTACGAATGCAGGAGGACTGGAGGGCTGCCGAGGAAGGGGTGAGTACGGGAGAGCTCTGGCAGGCAGCCAGCGCATCCTGTCGGTCGGGGAGACAGAAGGACTGGCAGAAACCAGAGATAGAGTTGTTGTTTGGCGTTAGCCCTGGCTCAGGCTGCAGTCCAGGCCCTCTCCAATTAAATGCAGGGCCGCCATACCGCTCTCGGCTCTACCTGGCCCTCTATCAACTGCCACGGCGTCCGCAATCCTGGCGGCGTCTCAGCGTGGACGGGTCTGCCCATTGGCTCTACTCAGCCCGATCTCGATCGATCGCCTCCACAGACATTCTTCCGCATCGCAGCGGCTGGCCGGCCCTCGCCATGCCATGGATGCCATGGGTGTGTGTGTACTGGGGATGGATCGCCGTGCTATGTTGCGAGGCACGCATGCAATTTGCTCCAGGGCCCCAGTTACATAGCTCGTAACATGGCACTCTGCTCCGAGCCATGGGGTTTCCCTTTTGCTGTATATATTGTTTTTATCCCTGGCCCTCGTCCCCTCCTGGCCCGGTACCTCTTCCCTCCTTCTCCCTCCAACTTCTTTGAAGACCAACAACTCGACAAAGAGCTTTACTAGAAGTTCACGTAGCAGCACCGACCCAACCCGCCAACACTCCGCCTGCGAGCTCCCCACAACCTCGCTTCCCACCTCGACAGCCCCCAGCACCATCGTGCCGAGCACCGCCCTTACGACTTACACGCCCTTCTCCGTCGACCCCCTGTGCCGGTCGCCCACCCTCCGGAAACTTGCCTGCTTAAGCCGCGGTTGGCCAGTGTTGTCACAACCGTCGCCATGCCCAAGCGATCCTACGACAGTTCGTCGGCGGCCACCATGCCCACCGGTGGCCGGGCCCCGCCTGTCAAGGCGTTGAAGGCAAGTCCCAACTCGGCCTATCCACCCGGGCCCCACTGAGCTGCATCCTAACCTGCCTCTTGCAGACGGAGCGATCCCACGAGGAGAACCAGGAGAGAGCTTACATCGCTGCGTCCCGGCGGGCTGACCGCAGTCTCGAGGCGAGAGTGCAGTCGGCCAGAATGGCGTCCGAAATCCACCGCCGCCGAACCGGCCGCGGTCTCAAAGTGACGGAGGAGATTGTCGTCAAGGAGGAGATGTATGAGGAGGAGGAAGACGACCTGCCGCGCCAGTACAAGTACCTGACCGCCCACCTCCAAACCAATTCGCCTGCCATGAACAACCGCGTCAATGCCTACATCACCACACAGGCCGCCATGGCTACCATGGCGCGATACAATGAAGTGAACCGTTTGTTCAGCGAGTCCTTCCCGAGCGCCACGGCCTACCAGCAGCAGTTGAACCAGTCCATGTACATGAGCCCGCTCTTGAACAACCGCGACAGCCAGTTCCCCTCGTGTTCATCTCCCACACAAACCATTTCGCCCACCATGACCAGCGAGACGTACCCGGGTGTAGACCGTCGGGCGTCGACCAGCAAGGGCTCGCCGCCCTCTGGCACCAGCATCTCTTCCCCCCCGGCCCTCTCACCAGCGTCAGGCACCACAAGCTCGCCCGAACTGCGAAACACCCCCTACCAAACACCTGCACAAGCCTTCCCCACTCTCGACCCTCAACTACAGCATCACACCTCCGCCTTCACCTCGGAGCTCCCTAACGAGGTCAAGATGATGGCCAACATCGACATGTCGGATCCCATGGCCCCCCACTTCCTTGGTGGCAATTCCTCTGCCTTCCAGCTTTTTGGCCAGCACCCGAATGACCAGCTCAAGCTGGATACCAGCCAGACCAACAGCGCGTACGGTGACATTACATCCATGCCACCGTCGGCCGATCCAAGCCACGACTCGGACTTGTTCTCGCCATCGTCCAGCTTCGCAAGCCCCTTCGACGCCCAGTTTGATGGCACCTTCGAGTTCAACCGCATGGGCACACCAGGCGCCGGCGTCAACGAAGGCGCGTGGGAGAGCTTCGTCGACTTTGGCCCGGAGCAGTGATTGGGTGTCTTGTCAGGTGGCACCAACTACGACACCACGGCGTGTCGGGAGGTTGTGTACACCATTTTTTCCGGCTGTTTCCAAAAATCTTGTTTGCTTTCCTGTTTATGATACCAGCATGAGGCGACCTATCACGGTTTGATTTTCTTGCACGAGCGCCAACGAGTTCTGGGATTTGTCTTACAGCGCTGGGTGTTGCTGGAGTCACAACCGGGCTTCAGCACAGTGCATGCCGCGGCATTGACGTTTTCAGCGGGAATCTACTTCTCGATTGTTGACGCATCTACACGAACCGGCTTTCTTATTGTCCACGATTGGACCACGGCATCCGATTGGGCCGTGGTTTTGGCCCAGGTTGCACACGCCTCCCCTAATGTCTGTTCGGAATGAACAACGCACAAAACATCAAGCGCGGACTGCTCCATGCCGTCCGGCGCTTTTTCGGATTTCACTAGGCAGGGTTCATGTTACTAGACATGCAACCGCCACACGATAACGGGGGCTACTCACGAGATGTTTTTATGAAGCTCGGAGACCCTCGGGCGATTTTAGCCGCCAGAGCTCACAGGCCACACACGGCTCGGCTATTAAGCCGACTTTCTGCGAGCAGTGCAGACCTGAAAAACGGTTGCACATCCGCCCTGATACACGGACACTTCAGAGGGTCGTCACGTTAGACGGCACTTATGCGTGATTAGGGACACATCCCATGTGCCCTCGAAGCAGCGGGCAGAGAAAATAGAATAAAATACTCTGTCAAATACATGAGTCTTACAATGGTGGCTGGTTTTGTTGATCTACGTTTGCATCCCCCAAGCCGCTGTCGTCAGAGGATAGATTTAAAAAAACCAGTAAAATATCTACAAGCTTTGCAATCCACCCCTTTGCGCTTTTCTACCCTATATGGTGGTTGTGATGAATTTGAATATCAATGTGCACGTTATCGCGGCCCTTGTCCTTTCAAAGGTCCCGGTTAGCCTAACGAACCTATGCGGAACCGTGCCTCTCGGCCGCCATGTGAGGTCGTCGTCCCTTCACCTCCTTCATCTCGGGGTTCTTCGCTCGCTACTACGAAACCTAGATATCCTACCCTGAACTTCATATTCCCCTCCGCCTCTCCGCTCCTCCCTGCTCCCCTCCCACATAGCCTTCTCTCCCGCTTGTAGGCGTTTCGCTCCTTTCCGGAAGTAACGATATAGTTCGGCTTCGCTGGAGGGGAAAGGGCGGCAGCAGCAGCCGCCGCCGCCAAGGCCGGCTTCTTCCAAAGCGCCGTGGCCTCGTAGGGGAAGAGGACAGCAGCCGGACGCAAACCGTATGCAGGCCGCATTTTGGGGCTTGGGTGGGGGGGAGACCAGGGCTCGCCAGCGAACTCGGACATTCCCAGGAATCCGACGTCCGTCCCATTGCCGAGAGCAGAGTGGCTTCCCCTGCGGCCCCGCCCTCCCCTCCCCCTCTGTCCAAACAGTAGTTGAATTTGCCGAGCTTTCCACAGCCCAACCGCTCGGCCCTCCTCCGTCCCCCTCTTCCAGCATATCGGGCGAAGAAGCTATGGCACATACAAAGTCTAGAGACAGAATGAGGGCGCCCCTACCCTGTACCGCTCCACCACTTAGCCTGTCCGCCGGCCAACTCAAAATACTCGCGGTAACGCCCTCATATGTGGACCCTGCTTAGTACGTGTACTCAGTATACGGGGGGGGGCGCAGCTCACGATCCCAAATACATGGGTTGCCGGGCGTTTGCGCGCAGGGGGGGTTGGGCGTGTCAGCCCACGGCTTCCTTAACCCGCGCACTTTCCAAAGGAAACGAAGTTTCTGGGGGGCGGCGGCGAGGAAGAAGCGGCAGTGCAGGGAGGAGGCCCTTCCCATCGAGTCACATTTACCGAAAAAAGCCAATGCGAGGGCCAAAAGAGGGGGCGAGGGGGTGGGGAAAGGGTCGACTTTCCCGGGAAAGAGCCCTCGCGCGCCCGCCGTGCGCGATTGGGTGACGGCAAGGCGCCGAACAACGATCGTGCGGGGCCCGCCCGCCGTTTGGGAATGTATCCGAACTCACGTACTAGAACAGCCCGCCCTGACGTCGCCCGCACGTTACTATCACGTCCCCCTCCCCGGTTGTGCCTGGAAAATTGGGGTGGATGAACCCCCCCGGCAAGTATGTACTATAGGAATACATACTAGAGGAGGGGCGAGGGTCGGCTTAGTCGAATCGAAGCTGCGGCGCAACGGCTTTGGGGGAGAATGGCATGGGTGTGGCGGATACAAAGTGGGCTGAGGTGCTCTTTTCGTCTTCGTGCGTGTACCTCTCCAGTAATTCTGACGGCATCGTGAGCGTACCGCGCCGTCAGCGGCATGCGCCGGGGGCGTCCTTCTCTCCCGCCTCGTCGTGCAACGTCGGCAAAGCGGAGAGTGAACAGACTGCCGATGCTTGTACGGAGGACACCTCCGGCAACCATCGGGACGTGCGGCAAACCCGGCTCTGAATTGGGTCGTCGCGAGCACATCTTCATCGTCCTTTTTAATTCGGCTGCTACTGTATGATAAAGCTGGCGCGTACGGGGCGAAGCTGTGGTCATCCTTCCGCGCTCTCAACGGCCTTCTTGCGCTTCTTATCTTCAACCTTGACCATGTTGGGGTTGTTGCTCTGCGCCGCCGCCAGGGCCTTCTTCTTCCATGGTGGCAGGACGGCATCTGACTGCGAATCCACCTCCTTGGCCCATTCGATCCACTCCGTTCTCCGCGTCTTCCACAAGTCGCCCTTCCACGCCCTCCAGACCCGCCGGCCCTCGAATGAATCTCGTAGTTCTTGTTCGTGCTCGCTGAGTCGCGTAAGAATCTGTTCCTTGAGATGGAACGGTAACGCGATGCCCTCCGCCCTAGACGGGATCGCGGCAATGGCGTTCAGCACCTTGCTGCCATGGGGCGACAGCGCGAGCTCCATAGTTTTAGGTATCAGCGCCGCCACAATGGCCTTGTGAAACACCTTGTTCTGTGCCGGGCTGGCAAACGCCCCCATCAGGACGTGCGCCGAAGGCGCAGACGATGTGGCCAAGTAGAGGAGCAGGTCCGGCGGGAGAGCCTGCAGCGACGTCTGAATCGCGCTGGCCGGGGCGCCAGGAATGGATAGGAGCGTCGTCGTTAGGTGGCAGCCGTGGGAGAGGATGACCGACTGGCTCTTCAGCATGGATTCCTGGCCCTTCTTGGCTTCTTTCTCTTCCTCCGGGGGGATACACAGTTTGGGGACCAATTTCTTCTTGTCCGGGTTTATGGCCTTGACCAGTGCGTTCATGAGCGAGTTGATCTCCTCCTTGGCCTCTCGAACTTGACACCGCTCAAAGAGTGCTTTGAGAACGTTGTATCTTGACAACGACACGAGCTTGGGAACCTCGGGCAGGATCTTGTGCACAGATGCCACAAGCTCTTCCTTGCCCACGCGGTTCAGCATGCGGATGGCAGGATAACAAGCAATGTCGTTGCGGACGAGGCTCTGAATGCGGTCGCCCAAATTGAATTTCCATAATGCTTTAAACACCTTTCCAGGGCAGTGCGTCAGAAGCGTCTCCAGGAGGCGCGAGCCGATGGAATCGTACAGCATCGAGTTGACGAACTCGTGCGCCGGGGAGGAGGGCTCCTTGAGAGACCCAGGGGCCCCGGGCAACAAGCGCCACAGCAGGGCCATATCTTTGGAATCGCCCTCGGTCTTGGCACTGAAGGAGATGTCAAGCTCAAGCAGAAGCTGGAGCATGGGGTTGCCGGTAGGGTGAGTAGCCAGCACACGAAGGGCGGTGGAATCCATGCCCGCAGTCGAATCATTGATAATTTTCTGGGCGGCCAAGGTGAAGGAGGACGGAACAGCTCGGAGCTGAACGTTAAGGTCGCCGTCGTCAGTGCCAGTGGATGTCCATGGAACCGATATACGCTCCTTCTTCTTGCTGTGCACCAGGGACTTGGTCGAGGACTGCTCCAAAGGCCGTCCTGACAGGATTATCAAGATGACGCGCAGACTGTGCGACGCAAACTTGTCTGTCAGGAGGTATCCCAGGTGGCCTTCGAGCTCGTCCAGCGTAGCGAGGAATATTTCCTCCATGGTGGGCAATGGTTGCGCCTCCGGTTCGTCCTCGGTCGGAAAGTCGTCTCGCTCGCCGCTGAGCTCGCGCGTTACTACGGGGGCCGATTGAAGGAACAACGTCTCGCAACAGTGGCTGGCAAAGCGGTGCTGTAGGAGGTTCAGAAAGTGCGACGCCAGCTGCGCGAATATCTTCTTCTTTTGCCTGGTGTTGGACATGAGGATCAGACGCTCCATGAGCCTCGAGCACGATTGACTGCAGGCGAGCTTCAACTCCTTGCCCTCGGCCTCGGCGAAGACGTTGGCCAGGTAGATGTCGCGGTCCTCTTGCGACGGGAAGTCGTCGAGGTCAAGCTGTTCATCCACGGAGCGAAAGTATTCCTGCTCCTGCTCCGAGAGCATACCGTAGAACTCCTTTTCCGGTGCCGCGGCTCGTGCAGCCTCCTGGAAGGCCGTGAGGTCGTCCTGGGGCGCCGCGTCTTTGCTTGTGTGGTTCGCATTGCCGTCGGTGTCTAGGCGCTGTCGCTTCGCAGAATGGCTGGCTTCGGCATCTTCGTTGTCGCGGCGCTTCGTTTTGCGCTCTTCGCGGATCGCTTGACGTTTTGACCGTGGCTTCGGCATGTTGATGGCGACTCGGCGGATATCGTGTGGTTGCTACTGTACGGCTTGGACAGAAATCTGAAGTACTCGTTGCACTCAGTACCTACTACTCCTTGACGGTGCCGATCCCAAAAATTTCCCAAGAAACTTCCTTATCGGGGCCTTATCTGAAGGGATACCCAGAGCGGTGGGCCCGTGACTAGTGAGTAGTGGATAAATTGGGCAAAAGTCGAAGTACAAAGTACCTCCTAGCATGAGTTCTAAATGAAGATACATTGATTCAGGAAGCAACAGAGCGAGCATTCAGGAAAGGCGTTTTGCGAATCGGTATTGGGTGCAGATGAAATCGAATTCCCCAGTCCCAGGGCTTTCCTCCTGTTTCTTTGACCAATCCCTTTTCTGGAGAAGATATACAGCACATGCAGGTTTCGCGGTAGACGCTATGGTGTCGGGGGCTAACTGGTCGGATATCCGTACCAAGTGGCCGCACTCACATGTTCAATATCTACATGTGCCACCTTAGGATTGTGGAAGTAACGGATTTCAGTTATCAATATAACCGATCGGCGCCGCTATTCTCGTGAAGGCCGAAACCCTGTAAAAACAACGATTGCTAACATATAGCAAGCTGAGCTGACAAAATAGGGCGACCCAAGAGCCACCCCGCCGGTCCTGATACCGTGAACCCAGAGCGCGGCCATCAGTGGTGCTCCCAGCAACGAGCCTAGAGTCTTGACCATCATGGCCATGGAGAATATATGTGTTTCGGGATCGGCGACCTGGGTAGGGCGACGGTCTTGCGTCGGTGCGACGGCGGGGGATTTGAGCAGCGAGAGGGTGAACACTGGGAGTGCCGAACCCAGGGCGTACAGAAACAATGCCGGGATGAGGGTCCATACTTTCGCTGCGAGCGCAATGAAAAAGGCGCCCAGGACGGAAACGACCCAGCACATGATGGCGTAGCGCATGTTGACACTATCCGATGTCGCCGTACGTTCACTGGGGTTTGCTGAACCTGAGTGTCGCGAACGTAGCAGCCAGGGGATCACCAGTGTAAGCAATGTGAAGTTGACAACGGCTTTACCAGATAACAAATAGCCTGCAGAGGCAAAACTCCAACCATAGCGCTTGGAGATGTACTGCGGCAGGAGCTTGGTATCCGAGCTGGCCAAGGACGACAGGAAGAAGCAGACAAATAATAACGTCAAGTTGCGCGGGTGACTGGCCAGTATCGCTCTCAGCTTCTTCAGCCGATCTAGCACGGCTTTGGTCGTGGTTGTCTCCGATGCCTGGGCCTTAAGAATCGGTGACGACAGCAGTGGTTCGGTCTGGTCACTCGCCTGGAAGCTAGTTATCGAGCTGCGACCAGCACTCGCGTGGTCCGGCAGCCGAGAGATCGCGGGGATTGCCAGAACGAGCAGTACGATGCCCAGCCAAAATGGAAGCCACAGCAAGATGGTCATTGACGCCGCTGCCAGTGCCGGACCGAGAAGAGCGACAATATATGTTACAGAGCTCATCCAGCCGAAATACGTAGCACTGCCCAGGTCATTAGTACCTCCACCACAATAAATGAAGGCGGTCCAGCTCACCGTAGGACAGCGTCGTCCGTAATACCCGCAGCCAAGGAATACGTGATGGCATTGAATACACAGTCGCCGCCTAGAAATGACAGGGCTGGTCCAACGATAAAGGCCTTGGTCGGCACACTGTGCTCAAAGTAGCCGACAATGACGGCCCAGGCGAGCATAAAGACCCTGGGAACCAGATTGAGCCAGAGGATTGCCCGATGGCCGTATTTCTCAGCAAGGAAGCCCAACGGAATGGTCATCAAAAAGTCTACAGAAGTCAGTTACACATTAGCACCAGCCGCGATGCGAGGCTCGGCCGGGCAGGCATGGACTCACCGGCCACAATAGCGATCGTCTCCATTGCCCCCAGGACCCAGGCAAGGCCCTGTTGAACAGCATCGGTTTTGCACAACTCCTCGGGCACAGACCCGCCGCGGTCGATGCCCGGCGGGTTCTGCCCTTCGTAGTGTTCGCGACATAACCGTCTCTCGATGACTCGGTTCAAAGGGAGAGAATATAAGCTCGTAGCAAGATTGACCAACAGAAGCAGGGCGAGAAGTGAGCCGATGGTCGCTTTCGCTGGCGCAGTCCAGCGGACAGGTCCGTTACCTTCCCGTTCGGCATCTCCGTCGAAATGGGAGGGAGAAAGCGGCCTAGAGTCTTCCATGTCTTCTATCCGAAGGCACCCGGGCCTTCTTCAATACCGCTTCGAGTGTGCGGGCAGGTGGGATGTTGTTTATTGGGAAACCAGAAACGCCAGTGAGCGTACAAGATTCCCACACGGTACTACTTTATCTTAGCGGGGATACGCCGCAGCCAATCAGTCCGCTTGTCGACGTCCTGGGGTCGGTAGGTGTAGGACGAACGCAAACCACTCACTCCCCAGTTCGCGTACCAGTCGATCCTCACATCTGAACTCGCTGCTAAATGGAGCTGTATGGTAAAGTTGGTGTAGATGGTCACTGTCGTGTGCCTTCCCAGGACAGACGTTCGCCCCTCGTTCAGCGAAGAGACTGGAGTCATGTACACATTGTTAGGTTTACTCGTGTACCATTCAGACGCGGCGGCAGGATACTTAATATGAATAAGTGCGATTAGCCCACCAGGTACAGGAAACATTTTTATTCCCCCGAAATCCCAAGTGCCATAGAAGCAAAGCTTCCGCCGTCGAGCGCAATCTCTATAACGGCATACTACCAAGCCCGCGCGTAATCACTTCTACAGGGGGTATCGTCAAAACCAGACACAGACCAAGGTTCTCCCATGACGCCTTTCCAATCAACACCAATGTGCTCGTAAAAGAGAAAACCAGGCAGTTGCCATCGCGGGCACGACCACGAGAGACGGCATATCATTCATCCACGTGAGGGACGCACGCTCCCCTCTTGGCCTTTTTGACGAAGGCTGCATGTTGTCTCGCATGCAGCTTCACATCCTTCTCATGGAGGGGATTGTAGAGTGTATTGCATTCAGCACACACGGCAAATCCTTTCTCGTTGAGCGATAGACTAATTACCGTCTGGACCGTGGCCTGCCTCGGTTTCGGCTTTTTCACTGTGTCACGCCTACCAGGGTCCAGAGGGGTCTCCTGCTTCTGTTTCTGGGTGCTGGGTATGCTCGCACTGGAGTTTCGCGATGTCAAACAGCCTGGTGCCGATATCCTTCCAGGTGAGCGCTGTATTGCCGTTGCACTACTATCGTCGGCCAGTGGATCGCATGATGCGTGGATGGGCTTAGTCGTCAGCCTCCGCCGCTTGCGATTGCTCTGGGGACGAGGAGGTGAAGATGGCGGCGTCGAGGGAGGAAGGACTGGATCTGAAGAGTGTTCGCAGGACGAGCCGGTGCCCGAGGTGGGCGACCTGACTTTAAAGTAGTTCAGGATAGAGCCCTTTTTCGCTCTAGCTGGCGGCTGTGATGCTGCAGGTTGCGGGTTCGTCTTTAGCGACACCGGCTCCTGGTTCGCCGCCAGGCCACTGGTGGCGGCAGGCTTTGATGGTTTGAGCGGACCGTCATCGGTTCGCTGCTTTTTGGGAACTGGTTCGCCGCCGTCACGCGAAATGGTGCGCTTGCTATACGTCCGCAGGGTGGCTCTTGAGAAACGTCAGCAACGATGCACGATTGCCATGGCGATACAGTTCAAGACGTCAACTGTTCGCCACTCGAGCCGTCGCGAAAGGATGGGTACTATACCTTGAGGCAGCTCGTCCACCTGACGCCGATCTTTCCATAGTCACCCAGTAATTGCCGTGTAGGCCGCCAACTTGATCCCGTATGTGCAATGCACCCAGTGGGAAAGGAAGAAGCAGGGATGGGACAAGGCTCCGACAGTTTCAACTTTGGGAAGACGCCGGCGAACATGTGAGAACGGATCTGGGCGATGAAATACATCCTAAATGGAGTGATTGGCGGCTACACGCGCTAATGGGAAACCCGAGTGTCGCGACGCGTCGAGACTCGCGACAAAGTGGGGGGGGGGGGGGGGCCAAAGCAGGTGGGTCGGCAAGTTGGGACGACGGAGATACCTAAGTAACCTCTATGTAAGTTATACTGACGCGGCAGCGTCGCAGCATTGCAGCATCGCAGCAGCTCTGGCCCTGTAAAATCGTGAGATCATTGGATTTTATAATTTTGGCGTTTGTGTATGTGGATTGGAGAATCCCAAAGATATAGGAGAAGGCCGTCGGCGCACAATAACTCGCGCATGCAAATCGCTGCAAGCGGGCCTATGCCGAGGCCACGGTTCGTTTCCGTAGCTGCGTTTCCGTCGCGTCGTCCTCTTTAGGTTTGATCAAGGTCTGTTCGTAGCCTTCCTTGGGCTCCTCGCCCACGACCCACGTCTTGATGATTTGTCGGACCTCTTGCTTCATTTCTTGTTTCCTATCACCTTCTGCCATGCGCCAGTTGTACGCATAGTATACCGCAACTTCAGCGACGGCCACGATAAGACAGCCGCCCAGCGTCAGAAACAAGCGCGCGGGAGTCGGCCACCACTGCGCCGCAATCCAGATTGCCGCCGCGCAGCCTGCTATGCTGACAAGGAAGTTGATGATGAGCGTGACCTGCTTCTGTATCTCGGCGTGGGAAACCTCGTCATCGCCCATGTCGGACTGTCGATACGGCTTGTTCGCTTCCGCAAAGGAATCGGCCAGGCCCATTGGAGGGGCATTTGGGAATCGTTGGACAAAGAACTCGCGCGCAGGGGCGGCGTTCAGCATACGTTCGTAGGATCGTTCCTCTTCTTCCCGGCGCAATCGCGCCATGAGCGCCTTATACTCTTCCGTCTGCATACGGGCACGTAGAATGAGCCGAGTCCTTCGACTTGAAAGAGACCCACCGGGGCCGGGGTAATTGGAGGACATACGGGTTCTGGCTTGGGGGGCGGCGGCGGGACGTAAACGGTCGCGCCACGCAGAAGCCCCTCCAAAGTGTATCGCTCATGGCCCTGGGCCCTGAGCTGACGCCAGGTGGTGATAATTTGCTCGTGGGAAATGGGATTACCAGGTGTCGGGTCGGCGAGGGACGGGTTTTCGTTGGTGACATCGGTACTGATTGCTTCCTCGCCTTGGGCACTCTGGTTCTCAGCTGTGGCAGCACCGTCTTTCGTGTCGTACAGCACCTGCAATGCCTCGACCACCGAGGCGGTCATTGTGAGCAGAACCATGGCCGGGGCGGGTCAGCAAAGGGTCCCAGGCTACGATCGAGTCGGAAGGGACGGGACGGATGCTTGGACGGTCGGATTGGAGGTGGGATGGTGAGCAAGGCGGGCGCAGAAAGAGCCCCTACGTAAATAGAGTACATCGACTACTAATCGTACGTAGCCCGAGCTTCCGACCCACACCTGCCGCAGTCCCGGCATGTGCTCTTACCTCGTTCCAGCCCAAGATCCCGGTCCCCCACCACAGGGCAGGCGCGAATCGGGACCAAGAAGTTGACACCACTTGCATGGATCGATGGATCCATTGATTGCCCATCCGTCTCGCCGACGCCGCCGCCCAAACGGACCCATCGAATTTTTTTGAGCTCAAAAATGGCTGAGCAATCATAGCGCCAGCGTCTTTGGCGACGCGATCCTGCAGCCCCAGCACTCGCACCCACCACCGGAGCATTCTGACCCGGCATAGACTTGCGAAATTGATGCCTCTTCCGACTCCGCCGACACCATTTTCCTGAGCCAATTGGCCATCGTTCGCGCAGCGAAAGACCATTGCCATGCAGCTGCCACCAGGAGCTTCGATGCTCCTCCGGAGCCGCGCCGCCGGACACACCTCCATCCTTTCGTTATGCTCGGTACGAATGCAGAGGGCGGCATACCACCAGAGCCCAAGGCGGGCCTCGGCATGGGGCGCCGCGGTGCAGGTGGCCGGCAACATCGTGAACAATGCCGTTTCGCGCGCCACGCGGGGCGACATGCACATCGACCCGTTACGTATTGTCGCCAAGGAGATGAAGGCTTTGACTGGCGATATTCGGAAATTACTGGGTTCCGGTCACCCGTCGCTCGACCGGGCCGCCAAATACTACACCCAGTCCGAAGGCAAACACATGCGGCCCATGATTGTGCTTCTCATGTCGAGGGCCTCGGCGCTGTGCCCGAAAACCCCCGAGCTTGCGCCACCGTCTGAGTATAGGATCAACACCGCGATATCACCATTAGACGTCCTCCGCGATGTGAACCCGACATCGCCGCTGGCGAGCTTTTCATCTGAGCCCGAATCGACCAAGAGCGACATTCTTCCCTCACAACGGCGGCTCGCCGAGATCACCGAGCTGATCCACACGGCATCGCTTTTGCACGACGACGTCATCGACCACTCGGTAGCCCGGCGTGGCAATCCCTCGGCCAACCTCGAGTTTGGTAACAAAATGGCCGTGTTGGCTGGTGATTTTCTGCTCGGCCGCGCGTCGGTAGCTCTGGCCCGCCTGCGGAACCCCGAGGTCGTCGAGCTTCTGGCCACCGTTATTGCCAACTTGGTCGAGGGCGAGTTTATGCAGCTCAAAAACACGGCACGGGACGAGCGCAATCCCAAGTGGTCCGAGGCCACCCTCAGGTACTACCTGGAGAAAACGTACTTGAAGACGGCCAGCTTAATATCAAAGTCGTGCCGGGCAGCCGCCCTGCTTGGCCGCGCCGACGCTACCACGGTGGAGGCGGCTTATGCCTACGGAAAGAACTTGGGTTTGGCGTTCCAGCTGGTAGATGACATGCTGGATTATACTAGAACCGAGAAGGACCTGGGGAAGCCGGCCGGGGCTGATCTGGAACTTGGTCTCGCCACCGCGCCTCTCCTCTTTGCCTGGAAGACCATGCCCGAGTTGGGCGCACTGGTCGGGCGGAAATTCGAGCAGGAGGGCGACGTAGCACGAGTAAGCTTGCCCTCGGTATCTCCGACGGCACAGTGGAACTGACGAACGAACCCGCAGGCCCGAGATATTGTGCTCCAAAGCGACGGTATCGAACAAACCCGCGCATTGGCTGAGGACTACTGCCGACAAGCCGTTGCTGCTCTTGACACATTCCCGGAGAGCGATGCCAAGGATGGCCTCATCGAAATGGCTATGAAGACGCTCAAGCGTCAGAAATGATGTGGGTATGAATACCCGTGTACGACCACCGTGTTTGTAAAAGAGCAACGACAAGAGCATCACCACGTCCTTTGGCAGGCTCTTCTCGGATGGATGAAAAGGCGACCTCCAGCCCCCCACCCCTCCCCCCGCACACAGCTGCTGTGCTGTATACATGTAATTGCATCGATTCGCTGAAGCGCAGCGGATCCAAAGATATAGAGCATTGCATGCGAGACACCAAACTCCGAACCATTAAATGGGTAGCATTATGGTATACTCAATACGTCTCCCTATCTGTTGGTTTCTTTTCCGGCTCAAGAAGCGAAAAGACGAGGAACCCTGGTAGCCACGGCGATTTGTCGTCTGCGTGCCGTCCATAACATGTGGACGAAAGGGATTTGATCAGTAGTCTTGGCAGTACAGTGACAATACGGGGCTCTGTTATAATCAGCCGATCTGTTCGGAACGGGCTGGATCAAAGGCTCTAGCGAGCAACAGGGGGAGGGCCTCACCAACGCAGTGACCTGGCAACACATTTTGACGCCAGGGCATTTGTCCAGCTCGTCGTCACCTGAGAGCCGGTCCAGTCAGCATGGGAATCCTATACTCCGGGAGGAGGGGATGCGGGCGTTATCAAATTGGGGAGGAAGGGGCCAAAACTGCTCACAGACAAGGCCGTTGACATTGTCCGGGTTTAGTCTGTAGCCATACAACTTGGCGAGGAAGACCACAAGGGGCTGGTCGCCGGCCAAGGCGCCGCGGCAGCATTGAAGCTGGCCCTGGTTGATGAGGGCGCATTCCGGAGACGGTTTAGGCGTCCAGAGGATCTTGGGCGGGGGGGCATTGCCGATGTTGCCGACCAAGGTGGTTAGGCCCGACAACAGAGGCTCCGGGGCCGGGGCCGGGGCCGGGGCCGGGCTTGCTGTCACCAGGGACAGCTGGAGAGCGATAAACCGAAGCCAGACCAGGAGAGTTGCGAGGGAATACATGGCGACGGTAGCGTTGGAGGAATTTTGTCGTCGCCAAGGGCAGTCGGGGGATATGAGATAGGGGCGACGTAAGTAGATGGGTAGCTGTCGTGGTTGTCGTGTATCTTGTATAGGGAATCGTCACCGTCGATGATGGCACCTCGGAGTCTATGTTCATCACAACCCCTCAGAGGTGCCCGCCTTCGATGCAGCCAGCATACCCACACATCTCTTCAACTGCCGGGCGGTCCAGGCCGAGGAGGCCGCCACCGTCACCAAAGCAGGAAGGGCTTTGCCCCCTCTCCTCGGCTCGCGTCCAGGCCGAACACTCGGGCACAGAGCAGGCGTACACGACGAACGAGGCGCGGCTCGAAGGGGTGGCGTTGGCGTGCCCAAACCGTCTTCAGCTGAGGGAGCCCGGCGGCTCGCCCGGAGCGCTGGCCTTCCACCACCGTTCTTGCCGTTCGCCTTTTTTCTGCAGCCCACAAAGCACAAAATCGCCGCCAAGCTCGCGAAGGCGCAATTAGCTGGATGCTAGTCGTCCGCCCGCCAACGACCCTGCTTGCTTGCGACAGCCGATAGGCCAAGTAGCGCCGGGCGAGTCATGTGGCCTGGGAACCCGACGAGCATGATTAGGGGGGGGGGCTTCGGGGAAGAAAGCTGACGGTTGACTAGCAGACTGACAGACGGGCTTGGTAAAATCACTGGACAAAAGTCTGCGCACAGGCCACCCCCCTCGTGCCAACTTCACGACATCAACATAACCACCCTATCTCTTCATCTGCCCATAACTCGCTTAATTAGCCATGGATATGCACGAATTTGGTCGCATTTTAACCGCAGAGCGCAAGCCTAACGGACAGTTTAGCCCTGAGGCTGTCGCGGCTATTGTAGCTTTCGCTATATGCGGTCAACCGCATAGTGCCATTGCAAAGGCCTTCGGAACGCGTCGACGCGAAACTATCACCAACCTTGTGAGGCGCGTCACTCAACGGGAAACAACAAAACCTAAGAAAAGAAGTGGTCGACCGCGTAGGTTAACCTCTCGACAAGAGCGTTACGTATTTCAATTAATACGGAGGAAGCCGCGCGCCACGTGGAAAGAGATCTGCGTCGAGAGAGACGCTCTCTTCGACCCTCGACTTAGGACCTTCTCTGCAAGGACGGCGAAGCGCGCTCTTCGTAAGAGACATATCGGCCACTGGCGCGCTGCGAAGCGTATTCTCCTCACTAAAGAAGACGCTATACAGAGGCTTCGTTTCTGCCGTGAGTGGTCCTCTAAAGACGCTCAAGAGCTGCTTATGCGATGCCTCTTCTCCGACGAATGCACGATTCAAAACGAACCCTCTAAACCTGGCGAATGGGTGTTCCGGTACGCGCGCGAGCGCTTCCGTGAGGACCTCGTGAACCCTCTGCCACACTCAAGGCCTCGTATCAGCCTTATGGTATGGGGTATGGTGTGGCAGAGGGATGACGAGTCTGGGATGTCCCCCCTCATTTTCTGTGAGGGTGATCCGGACTCTGCACGTAAGGGCTTCACCTCTACCCGCTATATGGAGGTCCTAGAGGAAGGACTCGTGCCTCTATATGAGGCTGGAGACCTCTTCATGCAAGATAATGCGCGTATACATCGCTCGCATGCGGTCCGGGACTTCCTCGAAAGTAAGGGCATTTGGACGATTAAGTGGCCTGCTCATAGCCCCGACCTCAACCCTATTGAGCAAGTCTGGAGGGCCCTAAAGCTTAAGATATATGAAATCGAGCCTCGTTTTCAATATCTGAAAGATAACATAAACAATTACGCGTATGCGAGGGAGATAATCGAGTTGGCGTGGAGTGAGCTAGATCACGGCCTCATTTTAAAGCTATTAAAGTCAATCCCACGGCGTATAGCAGCGGTACTTCGCGCAAGAGGCTGGTATAGCCATTATTAAACTACAATTCGAGAGTTTTCTTTTAAAAAAACCCCTACTTAATTTGCTATCGAATTGAGTGCGTGAGTTGTAATAAAAGTTGAAGGGTAGAAATTAGCGAGTGGTTGGTGATGTAGTCTGTGCGCAGACTTTTGGCCAGTCACTTTACCTTGGGCAGCTGGGCAGATGGCGGCTGGCTTTTCTTCTCTCGCCAAAACTCAGCCAGCTGGATCGAGTGTGCGTGCGATTGATATCGCGCTACGCGTACACCTGGGTCGCTAAGCTTCTCCCAAGTTGCTTTTTCCTCCCTTCCCTCCCTTCCCTCCTTTCTTTCGGTTTGGGAGGGTCCCCGTCTTCCTGTGCGGCGGGGACACGGTCTTCCTCTCCGTCCAGCTCGGGGCTCGATAGGCACAGCAGACCCCCTTTGCGCCGCGGGCCCAGGGCAAAGAAAAGCGCGGATGGGCTCAGTCATGGCGAAAGCCCGGAGCCAACCCGTTTGGGAGGCGATAGGCGAACGGCGCGACATCAAACGAGCGGAATGTAGTCCGTCAACCTGCCATTCGTCCCGTCCACTGGTAAATCCATTACTGGTATCGTGCGCGAGATGTCCATGGGCCGCTTGACTGATGTACCCAGCTACCTATGTCTTACCTTCCTCTCATCCCATACCTTGGATTTACATACTCAAACAGGTACTGGCTGGTAATAGATACGTAGAGAGTCATCGGCGGCCGCGTGCTCCCCACCCCTGCGAACGGCACACATGGAAGAAAAGACGGGCCCAACGCTCCCCAGCTACCAGCCACCGGATCGCGGGTGCGATATGAGACACCCCGGGCATGCCCGGGCTCGACCAGGAGCAGAGCTGAATATGCGCATGCCGGGATTTGGATTCCCTTGCGTCGTGTCGCGCTGGCTGACAGGTCCGTACGATGCGAGCAGCAGTAATCTTCAGGGACAGCAACTTTCAAGACATGCCGGTCGCATAGAAGCCCCGTGGACGGCAGACGACATTGGTAGATTAGGTCCTCGGCTGATATCTCTTGTCCTGTTCCGTGCCATGCGGCAACGGCGTACGAGAGCGCGTTCGGGGGTTGATAACTTTCTTTTCTCGTCCTTCCGGCGGATCCAAGCCAGGGTGACGTTACGCCACCGGTGGGTCAGGGGAAAATATCCGATCTGGTCCCCCTGCGACTACACCGTATGCATTATGAAGGTAGGTAAAAGTACTTATATTGGGTACTTACACCAGTATGTACTTCAGTAGGTTCGGTAAAGTACTTTACCTTGGGTACTCGGTCATCTGTCGTTGATGAAAAGTTGCACAAGATCGCTTCGGTAATTGCCTTGTATCGCCGCAAACTCCTGCAAGCTGATCGGGCATGCCACGCTGTAGTATGTAGGCTTCGCACAATATGCAAGTGCTTCCCAATAAAACCAGTGGCGGTACGCCCCCCTCGAGGCCTGAATATCTCTTTCGTGTTAAACTAGCCGAGGCCCACGTACACAGGTGAAATACCACGACCGCCACCCTACCCGTCAGCTCCCTGACGGAAAATCTCCGTCGGGTGCGCACTGAGTAACCGGGACCTCGGGCTGGGCCACGCGCTCTTCTCGTGGTAGAGGAAGCTTTCGGAAGTCAGCTCAAGGTTGGAGAGGAGATGAGGGAAGACTGGGAGGGACCCGGCGATGATCCTGTGCCATTCCGCCCACCCTCGATCCCTGCCGATGGTGACCTGCCGCAAGCCGCAAGATCTCCTGGCGGGGGGTCATTGCCGATTGGTCAAAGAGTTCAGCCCCAACTCTGAGAGATGGGCCGTCGTTCCTGAGCTTCTTTCCCCCGTCCCATCACGACGGGACCCAAAAAGCAAAAAGCCAGGACGGGGTCCAGAGCGCAACTTAAGAAGCAAGCAAGAATTCGAAGGCCCTGGCGCCGTCTCACCTATGTACGAGCTTCGTCGGTCCTGCAGCCGCGGCAGTTGGTGACAATGGGGCGCGAAGGATGACGATGCTGCAAGAGCCGGGCCTAACTTGGCGACCAGTCCGCCATGTCTGCGAAACCGCGCGAGGCCTGGCCGATTGGCGTGAGGCGGTACCAACGGCGGTTTGCGGCACGCGGCCCTCTTGAGACTAGAAAAGAACAGTCTGGCGCTAGTTGGGTGCCGAATCGCGGGCTGGGTCAAGTGCTGAAGAGGATTTCCTCGGCCCTTGCTTGTTGACGTTGTTCAGGGGCATAAAGCAAAGAGGCAGGGGGAGAGCGCTGGCGAGCGATCCCCGCCAAGAGGCGGACCCTGCAAGCACCGTCCATCTATACTTACATTCACGTTCCCAGTGTCAAATCACAACTGCGGGATTCGCCTGCCTAATCCGTCTCCCCGTCATCGTTGGCTCTCGATGCACGTCACATTTCGGTCCTCGGGGTGGAAACACTCCCGTTCCTTGACACGCGACTAGAGAGCAGCCCAGGTCTCTCCAGGTCGGATTCCCTACGACCACGGGCCCGCCTGCTGCTGCCTACTTGCTACTAGTTAGCAGCCCCAGCACACCATGACTAGAAGCAACCTCTTGGGTCCTCCACTCGCGAGACTATCTATGTCGTGTCGTCCCCCCGGCCGCCTGTCACGCCCGACGAACGGGCCCAGCTTCCTCGTTCCCCGTCGGCTCTTGCGGCCGCACCCCAATCTCCAGTCTATCGGTTGTCTTGCACCAGTCGGGTCGCACCCCGCCGTACGCTGCGCTCCCTGGTCGAATCGAGGGAAGGGCCGTGGTGACCGCAGGCCTTCCTCTTCTTGTGGACTACCAAGGACGAAAGCCACCGGCTTCTTATACGCTCCCGTTTCCAACCGGTGGGCTTCATGGTGTACCATTTTCTTGCTATTACAACATCGAGGGCACGTCAGAACCAGCCAGTTGATCTTGCCGCGGTGTGAAGTTGTACTCAACACTGAGTACAATATAAAGGGACACCGGGTCGACGCACTTCGGACAAGCTTCTTTCACTTCACTGCCATCCACAAGGCCGAGATCGTGGCATGATACCGCATTCGTTGTACCATACTCATACCGCACTGGGCCCGGCTTCTGCTCGGCGAACGAGGGCAAAATGGTCATGATTGAACAACTACTCCCCCTGCTGAGACCCAGTGTCGTCGTCGTGGCACTGATTTCGATACCTTCTATCATTCTTCTCAATCTCGTCTTCCGCCTCTTCTCCTCAGCTTCTCTGCCTTCAGGTCTCCCCTGGGTCGGTACAGGGGCGGGCAATGGTCCCTTGGGACGCGCTCGAGCGAACCTGACCAGCTTCTTCAGCCTGAAGAGTCTACTGGACGAGGGCTATCATAAAGTATGCCCCCCCCGGTAGCCCGCATGAAGGGCGATCGACGGTATGGTCGCTTACGGGTTTTGGCAGTACTCCAAAGAGAACAAGGCATATGTGCTCCCCTACTTCCTCAACGGCCATCAGGTGATGTTGCCGCCGAGCCAGGTCGACTGGCTTCTCGACCAGCCCGATAGTATCCTGAGCCAAGAGCATGTCAACCGTCAATTTTTGGAAGCAGACTATACTTTTATGCACGCCAACCTTGTCGACGACCCCGTGCACCCAGAAATTATCAAGCACGAGCTCACCCGGAACATCAACTCTTTCGCAGGAGACATCGCCGAGGAGATGGAGAAAGCCCTGGAAGAGAGCTGGGGGGCGAACAGCGAGGAGTGGGCGGAAATCAAAGTCTACGACAGCATATTGCACGTCATCACCTGCCTATCCACCAGAGTCTTCATGGGGCAGCCCCTAAGCCGCAACCCCGAGTTCTTGGAGGTCTGCCAGTCCTTTAATAGGAACGTCGCGCTTTCAGCTGCCGCCATCAGCATACTGCCTCGATTTCTCAAGCCGTACGCCCCTCTCGAGCCCAGACTCGATAAAAAACAGGGGCGCGGATGACTGACAGCTGCGTAGGGTTTTTGCGCCAATCATTACCATTTCCGACTACCTTCGGTATAAGAAATGTTCCAAGTTCCTTATGCCGACGATCGAGGAGCGACTTGGGAAGCTGCAGTCGAAGGAGAAGATGCCCCTTTTCGACGAGAAACAGCCTGTCAGCCAGAAGCGTCCACCTTGCGGAGAAACAGAGCTGACTTCTCGCACAGAACGACTACGTCCAGTGGGCTATAAGGCACGCCGTGGCCAAACCGGCCCCCAACCCCAGGGAGCTGGACTCCCGGGTCATCGCGTGCCGGTTCGCGGTGCTGTGCTTCGCCGCCATCCAGTCGTCCGTGATCACGCTGACCAACACGCTGTTCGACGTGGCGGCGTCGCCGGCCTGCGCGGCCTCGCTCGGGCGCATGCGCGAAGAGGCGGCGGCGGCGGCGGCGGGAGCGGCGGGAGCGGCGCCGTGGTCCAAGACGGCGCTGGCGCGCCTGCGGCACATCGACTCGGCGCTCCGCGAGAGCCTGCGGCTCAACGGCTTCATCGAGCGCGGCATCCTCAAGATGGTGGTGGCGCCCGCCGGCGTCACCCTCCCCGACGGCTCCCACCTCCCCCGCGGCACCAAGGTCGGCGTCTCGGGCTACAGCGTGCACCACGACGACGACCGCTACGCCGACGCCGCCACATACGACGCCTTCCGCTTCGCGCGCCCCGCCGCCGACGGCAAGCCCTGCTCCCTCGTCACCACGTCGGAGCATTTCATGGGCTTCAGCCACGGTTCGCACGCCTGGTAAGTTGAACAGTTCCCCCCCCCCCCGCCCCCTTTCTGTTCCCTTCGAAAGAATCAATCCTTGTCTCCGTTGTCTTGCCGCCGAGCCGATTTTTTGAGTCTGACAAGTCGCCCTCGACAGCCCTGGCCGTTTCTTTGCCGCCAACCAGCTGAAAATCGCCCTGGCCCATATTGTGCTGCGCTACGAAATCGAGCCCATCCGGGAACGGCCCGTGAATCGTTGGTTCTTCGGTCACATCGCGCCGCCGCTCCACGAGACCCTTCGGGTGCGGCGAAGGAGGTGAAGCGGCATGCCTAGCGCATCGGCAATCTCTTCCACACTGGTTTGTGGCTCCACCGCGCCGGCCCGCTGCGGCGAGTGTGTTTTGGTTCGGAAGCATGGCGTATGGAAAATGGAATTCAGCGGTTCCTCTGCATTGACTCAAGGCTTGGTCATGTCCCATATAGAGTGCCTTTGGCGCTCCTTGAAGCGCGGAGGGAGGGGGATGGCGGAGACGGCACCACCGAGATTCGGGATGGAGATAAATACATGCCTAGCGCGATATGGGCCATTTCCATCGACAAAAAGACAGACGACCAAAGGCCGGGTTGTGTTCGTTGGCGATTCCATATTCCTGCAAATTACACAACGCCATCGAGAGAGCCGAGAGCCGGCACAGAGGGGCTACGCCGCAAGTCAAAGGGTCATATTACGAGCGGGTGCTAATCACTTGGTATTATACATGTCCATCTCAAACGAGTGCTCAACGCGTGCACTTTCGGCGGCGTTGACGTCGCCGACGGGGAGGGCCACGTCATGCGTGCGCAGGCGGGTCGGGGATTTGGGCAGGATGCTGCAGTCGCTCTCGTCGTCGCCGCGGAAGCGGTCGGAGCCATGGGAGTCGAGGTCGAGTGGAAAGCGGCTCGCGCGACTGGCCGGCGTGGGATTACGGGACGCCGTCGCCTGCGTGCGGCCGTCGTCGTCGTCGGCGCCGGCGGGGCCCGTCTTGCGCGAGCCGCTGCCGTGGGGGGGTCGGCTAAGGCGCATCTCGGACGACAACTGCCGCGTCACGTTCTTGACGAAGACGCGCAGGACGGGGATCGAGGCGGCGATGATGGTGGTGGCCGTCTCGGCGTGGCCCCAGACGACCAGCGGCGCCGAGTCGTAGATGGGATCCTTGTGTCCCAGGGTCAGGACGTGGGGGGTCTTGGCCAGCGTGGTGGCGCCGGCACTGCGGGCGCGTGTGTCGCCGTCAGCCGATTTCGTCGACATCGGAACTGTCGATGATGGAGGGGCCGGCGCCCCCGGAGCACTTACAAGACACCACAGCTCATGGCGACGGCCGTGCCGATCTTCTCGCCCGTTCTCATTTGCAGCTTCACGAGGAGGAACCACGGGAGCAGCGCCAGTGCAATATCGGCTGCCCCCGAGTAGGCTATCGTGCCGTATGAGACGAGCCGAACACAACAGGTTGACGTCCGGACGAGAGAAGTTGTTCTTACCTGCGGCGAAAGTGTTGTAGATCGGGGATACGTGGCGAGGCCAGCAAGAGCCCGGGACATCAGGCTCCCAATACTTGTTGACTGGGCTACACTGGGCGAAGGTGAACATCTAAGGAAAGGAACATAATACGTGCTTAGTAACTTCTCTCGGAGTCCTTCCAGCCCAGAGGTCAACGTGGGTAAGTAGACAGGCGGGGAGGGGGGATGAAATGGACAGTGACGATTGACTTACGATACCCGAGATCATGAACAGGTTGATACTGGCAATGATGAACCACACCACTGCTTTGAAGGCCTGCATCGTTTGGCCCAACCGCAGCAGCGTCACGGCAAACGACGTCTTGGACCAGACGGCGGAGAGTATAGATAACGTCATGTGTATCTGGCCAAGGCGCCCGATGGCTGGAATGTTGCTCGGGGGTTCGACGTCGTAATAGTGGCGCCCGAACCCCAGGGACATGTTCTGTGCCTCGGCGGTGGCCGACGCGAGGAGGAGAACCTGCAGATTATCCACGGTCAGCTCAGGTGAAGCACAAGCAGCGACGGGACTCGAGGCCAAATGGCACATACCCATGATAGCAGGAGAATCCAGTCGTCCCACCACAACGACTTGTTATAGGTCAAGCGACAGTAGACTCTGGAGGCCAGGAATGCGAATGAGAAGCCGACCCTAAGGTCAGTCAGAGTCCGTCATTAGCCGTTGGCCATCCCGGGCTCTAGTGTTTCATCGCGAACGCGGCTGACGGGAGGAACGTAGGACCACCGGGAGCCCTCACAAAACCCAGGTGGATGTGGCTATCCATCGTTGCTTGGACGAGTGATCTAGAGGGTCGATCGAGTCCATGGGGAAGAGAAAGGGGCGAACGTTAAATGCAAGGTTTCATTGACGCCTCTCGAAAGCATAGATGAGAGGTACGGAGTGGAGCAGACGGACACGGGTTCGGGAGGGGGGGGGGGTCACCGGTACTGTATCCCGAATGTGGACGGGCCCTTATAGTTGAGTACAGGTGCCTGGGCAGCCCATCCCCTCGGCGGAGACCGCACCGATATGCCACCCTCCGCGGTACTTCCTGGCGATGGCCCAGTTCACGATTAGGTTTTCATTGGATTTTGACCGTCAGGAACGGCTGCCGGGCCAGGGCAGCGGCGTCCGCAACGCAGCAGCAGGCTCAGCATCCCAGCTAGTGGGTGCTACCAGTCGACAGTCCCCGAGGGCCGAATCAGCGTGCCACAAGCACTGGCACTAGCCCCCGTGTGGGGGGGGGGGTGCTTTTCCCCTGGTGCCCAGCAAGCGCCGGGGCTGGACTGACGGGTCTTGCTTAAACTTGATTGCGCTGGCTGGCCGACGACCCTTAGAACAAAGGGACAGTCTATTCCGTTGGTGTACGGACCGAGCAAAACCTTCTTCCTTAGGGCTGTGTAGCCGTAGCGGGGGCCAACGTGTCTTCGTGTATACCGAAGCTGTAGCCGTTGCCCATCCACAGTGTGTGCGGGGGAAGTCGTCGGTAGAGGCAAGCGGCTTCTGCGTCCAGAGGGACATGACATGATGACGCGCACGGCACCCGGGGCCTCCATCCGCCGCCCCGAGAAACAGGATAGCGGGCCTGCTTGGCAGGCTGGCCGATGATCCTGGCCCCAGTGGGCGGTAGAGCCTCAGCTGTGGTCTCCGTAAGTGCTCGGGGAATGGGCCACTCTGGCATGGAACACGGGCAACGGGGGGCATGGCCCGGCATCTAGACGTCCTGAGCCCAGCGCGGAAGGCCGATGTCACGAACAGAGAAAGCCCAATCTCTCCCGGGCGAAGAAAGGGCAAGACTTGCCGACGCATATGGAGTCAAGGCGGTGCTGTCCTTACGCATGGGCGATGCAAGCTTGTCTGGCCTGGCCTGGTGATCTGATCGTTCGCGAGTCTATGGTACGAGGCCGACCGTACCGCCGGCCGGCAATTCGCTGTGAATAGCTGTGAACAGAAACCGGCGCGTATCAGAGCCGAGCCCGGGGGCTTGGCGGCAGCGATGTCTCCCTACGAGGAAAGGGGGCCCTTAGGGGGGAGATTGAGACTTTACGAATATGGGATCGGTCCCCCTTCCCCAGAGTGAAGGCCGCGCTTTAGGTGATATGCATGCTTAGTACTACCACCATACAAGGGAGATAGGCAAGGCTGGCGTGACGCGCTGGCAACAAGGTTTGCATAGTGTCATTGCCATGAGATGACTTGACTTGGCCATCCCGGGGCCCATCTTTAGATTAAAGATGGGATGGATGGCTGCCGGCCTGTCAACCTGCCTGCCCACCTTACCAATAATAAGGGACGGACGCACGGAGGCACTTACCGGCCTCGTTCAGCTCAGCGCCGCCGTGACGGACTTCAATACCGGAAGCGCGCCCGCCGGTGCTATGGTTGGCTGGAAAGAAGAGAGCGCGGGGGGTGCGCTCGCATTTCCAGCTCAGCCGCGGGTCGGGGCTTGAGAGGGATGAGCCCACGATGGCTCTCTATGCGACCAGGGGGACGTTGCAGTGAGCCAGTCATGGCCAGCAGTTTCTGCAATTTCCCGGTTGAGGTTGGCTCGTCATGCGGTGCACTCTAATCGTCAGGTGTGGTGAGTTTGCCGACTGGGGTAAAAGTGGTCCGTCCTGCGAGGCGTCTCTTTGAGAGGCAATTCCATACCGAGTACTTTCTTCGCAGCAACAGACATCATCAAGAAAGGCCAGATTGACAGGTGGACAGACGAAACAGCCAACGAAGAGGTCTTGGGGGGAAAAACCCGATGCGCTTGTGGCCTCGGGCTCATTTTCCCAGATTTCTGCTTCCGACTTTCTAGAGCCGGTCGACCGCGTGGACCCTCGCCGTTGGAAACCGGGGCCCCTTCGGTTGCGGCTTCTCGAGTTGGCTTCCCCGCAGCGGCTTTCTTTTTTTGCTGAGCCCTCCCCGGCTGGAATGACACTCGAGGCGATGGAAACATCGCGGGAGCTCCATCTTTCCCCATCCATCCCAATCCATCCCCAATCAAGGAACAAGCCTGAGGCCCGTGCTAAGCCCCCGGGAGCGAACGAGATGTGCAGGCCGGGGCGGTCAGACGGACCGGGAATCCCCATCGATGCAAGATTCCCGGGCGCGCCGAGCGCGGGAGACGCGGTTGCCCACGGCTCCGCGAGGGCGCGATCTGCAAGCTCTTAACGCGCCCGCACGACACCCGCCTCACGGCTCCCCTTTCTCACGTCAGTCGGCGTCGGCGACGGGGCCCCTCGCTGCTACGCGAGCGCGCTGCACCGGTCGCGAAAAACCCATTAACGCGTGGGCGCGTGGGGCGGGTCGGTGCACACGAGGCTGTGAGGTGGAATTGGCTGACCATTCACGGCCCCGGCGACGTCCGCTCAGGTGGGGGTTGCTCCGCCAACACCGCTTCTTGGCGGTTCCGAACCGTTCACGAACTGAGCCGAGCTTTTCTCTACGCGGGCCCCCTGGCGCCCCAACCACCCAACCAGCTCCAGTCGACTGCAGCAGCTCCATGCCAACCACCCCTTAGCACGCTGGCACGCAGGACGCCGCTAACCCAGCGTTTACATTGGTTCAATCACACCGCGACCAGGTCCACGCACCGCAGGGTCGTGGCTTCAATTCGACTGCACCGCCGGCGTTATTGCTCGTGCATCCCCCCCCAAGGCCCTTCTCCCTTTTCTCCCTCGTGCCGACACCGCTTCCACCACCGACCTTGGTCCCGTCCTCTATGGTCTCCCGCTCCCGCTTCCGCTCTCTCCTCGTCGATTCGCCATGTCTGTCCGCGTTGTGGCCCGTATCCGGCCGCTGCTTGAAAATGAGCTCGACAAGGACATCATAGTCCGTCCTGCCAGCAGCGAGGAGGGCAAACCCACGACCCTCGTGCGGATCCCGAGCCCCAAGAACGAGGCCGAGATATTCACCTTCGCCTTCAACAGCGTGTACGACCAGCCGACGACGCAGGAAGAGCTTTTCACCGCCGAGGGTAATTACACGATGGCCCTCCTCCCTTGCCTGCTGCCCTTTCCGTTTGCTGACTGCCGCCCCCTTGGACAGTCGCTCCCCACCTCAAGTCCCTCTTCCAGGGTCTCGACATCACCATCTTTGCCTATGGCGTTACCGGAACCGGCAAAACGCACACGATGCGTGGCGGATTGAAGCTGGCCGAGCGTGGTGTTATTCCGAGGCTGCTGAGTGGCGTATATCGTAGGGCGAAGAAGATGGCCAAGGACACGGACGGTGAAACGAACGTATCCGTCAAGCTGTCTTACTACGAGATCTACAACGACAAGGTCTTTGATCTTTTCGAGCCCCCCGAGAAGCGCACGCCCTCCGGTCTCCCCTTGCGCGCCGAGGCCAACGGCAGGACCGTCGTCGCAGGTCTCACGGAATGGCCCTGTGACGATCTCAAGGAATTCGAGAAACTCTACATTGAGGCCAACAACAACCGCATCACGGCCGCCACCAAGCTCAACGCCCACAGTAGTAGAAGCCACGCCATTCTGCGTGTCAAGGTCACCCAAACCAGCAGCGAAATGATCCGAGAGAGCACGGCTTCGTGCATCGACTTGGCCGGCTCGGAGGACAATCGGCGGACGGAGAATGGAAAGGAGCGGCTGATCGAATCGGCCGCCATCAACAAGAGTTTGTTTGTGCTGAGTCAGTGCGTCGACGCCATTGGCCGCGGCGACAAGCGCATTCCCTTCCGGGAGTCCAAGATGACCCGGATTCTGTCTTTGGGCCAGAACAACGGCATTACCATCATGATCCTCAACCTCTCTCCTCTGCGGAGCTACCACCTCGACACGCTCAGCAGTTTGAACGTGAGCTCAAGAGCGAAGCGCATCGAGGTGCGCGAGATCGAGAATGAGGTGGTTTACAAGCAGGTTCCTCGGAGCAACTTGTCCACCAACCAGGGCCTTGCCCGTCAACCCCTGCGGCCATTGGCCAACGCCGCTAGCGCGCACAACGTCCACACCGGCATACTGGCTGCAAAGGAGAAGGAGAAAGAGAAGGCCGACAAACCGATCAAGGCATTCAATGTCTACCCGGACCGAACCAAACCCCCGGTCCCGGCCGCTGCCCCGGCTCCGGCTCCGGTCCCTGGGCCGCGGCCCGCCAATACGGCCATCAAACGGTCGATTCCCACGTCGATTGGCTCGTCGATTCCTTCATCGATTGCCGTTCTGAAGCGTTCCGAGACGGAAAGCGCCATAGCCCGGCCATCGAAGCTTACGCGGCCGACGCCCGTCACTCACCACTCCGCGTCGGCCAAGCCATCCCCGCCCGCCTTCTCCGCCGAGCTGATTGAGGCCATGGTCGAAAAGAAGGTGGCCGAGATCCTCGCCTTGCGGAGTGCGGCGGCGCCCCAGCAGCCCGAGATATCCGAAGCAGTGCAGAAACGCCTAGACGCTCTTGAGCGGCGGATAAACGAGGAACATGACGAGTCCAAGTCGGAAGGGCTGCGATTCCTCCTGATGGCCAGACAGCACAAGGAGAGGGGCGAGAACGCCAACGCACTCAAGATGTACGAACTGGCGTTGCCCCACTTCCCCGGACAGGCCAGGCTTTTGCACAAGATTGAAAAATTGCAGTCCAAGGTAGCCACTAAGGACACGTCGGACGGTGGCGACCAATTCAGCGGCAGTGCTTCGGAGGGGAAGTCGTCTGCCGGCAGCTCGCGCTTGCACTCTCGGGGCAAGAAGACAGCGTCGCGCGCGGCCGACGACGACGAAGCGTACTATGCCGAAGGGACCGACGATGAAGACGAAGACTACTTCCAGACCAAGAACACGACCAAGAAGGCGAAAGCCCCCGGGCGCGCAGTTGCCACTTCGGATCTCGACGACACGCCCTTGACGCCGCACATGCAGGAGCTGCTCGACATCATCAACTCGAGAGATGCGGCCACCATCATGAGTCTCCAGGGCGTCGGGCCGAAGAAGGCTCGCGACGTGGTCGAGTACTTGGATCTGATGGAAGAGGACTGCGGCAAAATAGAGACGATAGAGCAGCTGCGGTCCATCCCTGGAATGGGCGGGCGCGCGGTTGAGCGGGCATGCGAGGGCCTGGTCGCGGGCCGCGCCTAAGCGGCGTACATGGTTCACCGGTTGGTTTTAAACATAGAATGTCCTATTGGTTCCGCCCTCGGAGGGCACCTGGATCGGGCTGCATTGGCGAGGCGTTGCGGATAGCATGTGGGTATTCAGGGTAGGTTTGTTTGACTTGAGCACCAGCAGCCAGGAGGCTGTTGCTTTGCACACCAGCACTCGCTTTTCGTGAAGTGTCTCGCTTCACTACGTAGTCACCTAGATTTCGGGACACTTTTGAGGTTTGTAGTAAATAGGTACATAGGTAGCCAGGATCACAAAAATCCTTTGTTCATAGAATTTGGAATCAACGAGAGCAACTGGGAAAACGGGTGGACAGGTGAATCAAGCGACTGAGTAACGCGCCCCAAGCCTTGAAGAGGGAGTATCCATTGGCAAGGACGCAACCGCCGGACCCGGCGCTGGTGACGGCGCTGCGAGGTCCATCGTACCGACCACGCCGAGTGCCGCTCCGATCCTCTCACCCATTTCTGGCGCGGCACCGGACGGACCGCTTCCCGGGGGGCGCCGCGCCCGGCTGGGTTGGCTTCATCGGCGCCGGCGCCGTCTATCACGGGGTGAAAGGGCCGACGAGGAGGAGGCACAGCGATAGGCTACGTACCGGGAGGGGGGGGGGGGGGGTAGATGAGAACAGGACGCCCTCGACTAAATGCCTCTTAGTAATAGGTGTGGAGGGAACGGCAATACCCGGCGGCGGCCTTCCACGGAAGGTACGGCCAAGGTAAGGGTCCGCTGTGGCCCAAGGTAAGCGTCCGCTGCGGATCCCTACACGCGCGAAAGATCTACATGTTACAAAAGTGTGCAGGATTCGGCAGCAACACGCCCTCCTCCACGGGCCAAGGGAGCCAATGGTGTCCCCAAAGCGGCGAAGGAGCATCGAGCGGAAGAACCCGCCCGCTCCTTCGGGAAATCCTAGGGGTCAAATGGTCATCGATGCCGCCGGGCTCGTGGCGGCTCGAACGCCCCTGGTCTTAGCGCAGCCGCGGTGACGTCCCGCTCTCATCGCGTCATAGACCAGCTCATTCGCATGCCACCCTTTCACTCGATTGCCTCACGCAACCATGGCATCTGGGGGTCCGCCGTCATGAAGATCAGATCTGGGCTCCCGATCGATCCCCCGGCAATCGGCCATGCGCACACTTCATCCCCCCAAACGGAGGCGATGCCGCGGCAGGGGAGGCCGGCATGGGCCAGTATACATAGGCTATGGGAGGGCTGGGAGCCACAGAGATGCATACCTATGACAGCCAGCGGAAAAGCTTCGTGCTCGCTGGCGGAAGATGGGGACGGCCTTTGCGGCCCCCGGAGAATGGACAACTGCATTGTCCGACTGGAGCATCGCTGCCGGTTGTGGTGCGGTATGGGGCTTTCGGAATGTATGACGTTACTGTCACCACGCAATGGCCGTAACTCTGCCTCGGACGTGGACGAAGATTTCGGTCGATGATGCTTCCCCCGGAGAAGAGGCACGAATACATAACACTGGAGTGCCATGGTGTACCCCTGAAGCCAACCACTTCATCTCATCCTGTCCATCTCATTCCCTCGCCAAGATGAAGGAGCTGCTTCGGGATACCATCTTCAGCCACTGCGTGCGCCTCATTACCCGGGGCAAGGTCTTCCAATACCCCGAAGAGGTCGATCCGTCCATATGGACCAAGTACGTGCACGCCGAGAAGTCGGCCAACATGGCCAGACACGGACAGACGACGGCCCCCGTCACGGCGTCGCAGGAACAGCCGGGCCCGAATCGGCGCCAGTCGTCTTCTCAGTCGGGCCACTCCTCGGCCACCGAGGTGGACCATGATGCCCTTGTTGGCGGCGAGCCGCACCGACGCGTCGACCCCGAGAAGGGTAAAGACCAGTACATTGTCGACTGGTACGGCCCGTCCGACCCCGAGGTCAGTACCTTACCCTCGCGTCCCTCTCTCGCCGTAGGCGCCGCCCGGCTGACACGGGGCCCAGAACCCGCAAAACTGGTCCCGTCCCAAGAAGTTCTTCGTGACGTTTGAAATCTGCTTCCTCACCTTCAGTGTCTACATCGGCTCGGCCATCTACTCGGCCGGCATCCAGGGCGTCATGCAGGAGTTCGGCGTGTCCCAGGTCGCCGCCACGCTGGGCCTCACCCTCTTCGTGGCCGGCTACGGCTTGGGCCCCATGATTTGGTCACCCCTGTCCGAGATACCCCAGATCGGGCGCAACCCCATCTACATCCTCACGCTCGCCCTCTTCGTCGTGCTGCAGGTGCCGACGGCGCTGGCCACCAACTTCGGCATGCTCCTGGCCTTCCGCTTCATCACTGGCTTCATCGGGAGCCCCTCGCTGGCGACGGGCGGCGCCAGCATCGGCGACATGTATACGCCCGCGAAGCGTACCTACGGTCTGGCCGTCTGGGGCATCGGTGCCGTATGCGGTAGGTCGGCCCGGCCATGTTCCCCTCCCTCCCTCTCCTATGCTCGCTCTCGGGGTGTTCTCTCGCTGACGACCAACGGCCAGGCCCGACCCTAGGCCCCCTCGTCGGCGGGTTCGCCGCCGAGGCCCGAAACTGGCGCTGGCCCATCTGGGAGCTGATGTGGCTGTCGGGTGGCACCCTCGCCGTCCTCGTCTTCTTCCTCCCCGAGACCTCGTCGGCCAACATCCTGTACCGGCGGACGCGGCGGTTGCGCCGGCTCACGGGCAACGACCGGCTCATCAGCGAGCCCGAGCTCGCAGGACAGGAGATGACGGGCCGCGACGTCGCGCAGATGGTGCTCGTGCGGCCCTTCACGCTACTCTGCACCGAGCCCGTCGTGCTCGCGCTCGACCTCTATATCGCCCTCATCTACGGGCTACTCTACATCTGGTTCGAGTCCTTCCCCATCGTCTTCACCGGCATCTACGGTTTCAGCCTCGGCCTCCAGGGCCTCGCCTTCCTCGGCATCCTCGTCGGCGTCTTCCTCGTGCTGCCGCCCTTCGCCTGGTACTTCCGCCGCTTCATCGAGCCCAAGTTCGACGCCAACGGCGAGCTCACGCCCGAGTGGCGCCTGCCGCCCGCTTGCGTCGGCGCCTTCGCCATCCCCATCTGCCTCTTCTGGTTCGGCTGGGCCGCCCGGCCCGACGTCCACTGGATCGTCCCCATCATCGGCACCACCCTGTTTAGCGTCGGCACCTTCCTGCTGTTCAACAGCATCATGAACTACCTGAGCGACGCGTACCCGGACTACATCGCCAGCGTTCTCGCCGGCAACGATCTTCTCCGCAGTGCGCTCGGTGCCGGCTTTGTACGTAACCTCCCCACCCCCGCTCACTTCTACTTTCCCCATCCGCCCCCGTTTGCGGGGGGCCTCATATTCCGAAAAACCGGGACCCGTGCCTCGCTTTGCTGACCCTCTCGCCAGCCATTGTTCGCCTCGTCCATGTACGAGTACCTCGGCGTCGATTGGGCCAGTTCCACGCTGGCCTTCATCTCGGTTGCCTTTATACCCATTCCGTTCATCCTGTTCAAGTACGGCAAGTGGTTGCGGCACAAGAGCAAGCATGCGAGACACGACTTATAAGGGGTTCTGGAAAGTATAAGAGGTTAATAGCAACTAGTAGTTACCCCTCTCAGACGAAAGTGACTTTTATCTTGCGCTTTACGGTTCGTGGACCGCCACCGAGTTAATACGCCACTAGGAAACTTGTCTTTTGTTTCTCAAGAGCCATCAGTCCCAAAATGAGAAACCATCGTCCACAAGACGACGGTCACAACAAAGAAGACGGCCTGCCGCGCTGGAAGCTCCCCGGGTCCTACAATTCATACATGTTCTCCGTAGCCACGACTCACCCATACCCTGAGGCTTTCCTCCCAAGATTGTTCGTCCGCTCTCCGCACTGCAGCTTAGTATTCGGGAGTCTCGTTCTCGTGCTTGGGCCCTCCGTTGGGAAAGTTAGCCGCGGCCCGGTTGAGGTTTCTCAGGCTATCCGGCATGGCGCCGGCCTTCAAGGTATCGATGCATTCGTCCACCAGGGTGCCGTCTCCGAGATTTTGGTGACGGGTTCTGCTCAGCCAGTACTCAAAGGGACCGCCTGCCTAGGGCGTTAGTCGGATTTACGGGGCGGTCGCGCCGGCTCTGGGCTTCACTTACGGTTTTGGTCCAGGGCATCGCCGAGCTCCATGCATCGCTCCTCAGCCGTATGCTCCGTGTGCATGTCAAGGAAGTGGTTGAGCACTGAAGACAGCACCCCGTCAGTAAAAGGGGAAGGGGGTTCCAGGTCCGTAAGCTTACTCTTGCTGATGTCTTTCAGTGGCCACTTGCAAGGCGCACTAGGCACTCGGTTCGAACCCGCCGACAGAAACTTGTGAGATGTACAAAGATGGCACTTCCAGAAGCCCAGACGCGTCACCGAGCGTTCCCCCAGGGTGACGTCGACCTCGATAGTGACATCGTCACCGTCACTCTCGCCGGGCTTGGCCGGCCGCGGACGCTTCAGCGCAGCCCCACCCTGGGGGTCCGTCGACTGCCGCTTGGGGGCTCCGTCGTACGTAAACATGGGCCGCTTAGAGCTGGCGTTACCGCGGTTCTGAGCATCGATGAGCTCGATGCGATGCTGGCAGTGCCGAATCTGGTGCCCCATGTCCAGAATGCGGAGCTGGATGATGCGGGCCTCCTGGGACGTGAGGTCCGGGGCGAAGATTTGCTGTTTGCAGAAGTCCAGGTCGTACCTGTAGGCCTGGATGTCCTCTTCCAGCTGCCGGCGCGTGATCTTGTTCAGGTCAGAGGCGGATTCGTAACTACTAACTCCGTTTTTGCCGTGGTCCCCGTTCTCCATGACGTTGCCATTGAGTGTTGATGCTGTATGCAAAGGGATCTGCGTTGATAAGTCAGCAGCGAGAAAGAGAAGAGAGCCGTGGTTTGGCGCGGAGAACAAAAAAGAAGAAGAGGAAGAATCCCCTTTGGGAAAGGGCCCTGGAGCCACTGGGAAAGAGCGAGCAGGGACAGATGGGGCCAGCCGATGCGGTTATGCAGTTGCACATTTCCAATGGAAGGCACAACCAGCATGCGCGCCTTAGCCAGATGGGATGGGTGACGGCATAGGAATCAAGTCGATGCTCGGGACTGCAAACAACCCGCGTCGGTTTCGACTCGGATGCTCCCCATGGGGCCTGCGCAGTGGAGTTGCGGTCATGACAAGGCCACGCGGACTCGATGCCCTCGGGCTTGAGCACGCGTTGTGTTGCACACACACCCCATGCTCTTCAGGGGTTCCAAGGGAGAAACATCCGAGAAGTCGACGCTGGGTTGTCCACATAGACGCATTGCCCTACCTTATAGGGGCTCCGCATGTGTATACCTTACGTCATCCGTGAGTTCGCATAGGGATCCACTTACATCCTCGCCGATGTGTCTTGAGAGTTCCGGAATGGTGCGATCAACTCCGTCGAAGCCAATGACTTGGTTTGGCCTGAGCCGACCCGACATGGTGACTTTGGCAAGCAGGTCCGGCCCCAGGGGTAATTCTGGGGTGCAGCTTATCGCGTGTCGGTGGGATGGTTGGTTGCTGCAGCGGTGCGTGGATCAACTCGCCCGTGTTTGGAAATAATCAAGGATCGAGGGGCTTAGTGGAATGTGAGGTTAGGGGGCACAAAGGCAGGTGATGGAGAGTCAAGACTTTGAGGCAAACATTGGACAAGGAGAGGGGGGCGCGGAAGAAAGAGAGAAAGGGGGGGGGGGCGAGAAAGAGAAAAAAAAAAGCCGGGGCAAGAAGAAAAGAAAAAAACGAGTAAAAAAAAGTAGCTGAAGTGCACTGTGCAGCCTAGGTCGCATTGGGCTGATGAAAATGAAAGGCGGGCCGTGTTCTGAAAAAAGCAACAAAGCTCGTCGTACTTGGGACTTCGCCGTTCATTGTCATTAAGGACATGCTGTTTGCTTCGCAGGCGTTTATGGGAATAGGCGCCCCTTTGTCCAGAAAGTGCTAAACATCTAAGACATCCGTTGGATCTGACGTCGGCTCCTCGTGAAGTTGGAAGGTTGGGACGGATGGATCAGGTGTACAATGTGGTCAGGGACCAGGTGGGGCCATCTCACTGTCCAGAAACTGTGTACACACAGTACGAAAACGACGACTCGCTTGCACCGTACCCTATTTTTTTACTACCCATAATTCTTCATATCACGTTCTCATTTTCACTAACACTATGCAGGAGGCGTAGTTGCTATACCCTGCTCAACCAAACAAACGGCCCGGATTTATCAACCCAGCATTTGCAACGAACGTGCTGTTACGACCGTGGCCGAGATATGCACTGGCGTGTCAGAAATGCCCGAGTCACGTTGAAAGGTAAAATCGCCGCCACATATCTATAGAGGTTTATGGAGAATACCATTAGTCATTCGTTGGCTGTGGCGACTATACTCATGAGGCTGGAGAAGTTGGTTCGGCACTCACAAACGCAAGCAAGTCCGGGCCGGCACCTTGGCTACCAAGCACGTGTAGTCTCATCTCGGTCCATGTCGACCCCCCTGGGGGTTGCATCTCTGAAACCTAGGGTTACCCCTGCTGAGAACCGCCTTTCTATCTCGAAACAACCGGCTCCAAGCCGTGCTTCTGCTGCTCGCTACTGGACACAACAATCTATTGGAGGCGAGCCCATGACACGGTGCCGCAAAAAGCAATCATTCTTCTTTCCTTTGGGCGTTCGCCCCGGCCCACGCTGGTATTGTGTCTCTTGGCACCGCCCAGTAATGCCCCCCATCACTCGCACCCCTTTACGATCGGGAGCTGGGGTTGCTGTGTTCGCTGGACGAGTCCGAAGCCAACCAGAGCCGGCCCCTGCAGGCCGTCCGGCCGAGCGTGCCCGCTTCCCGGCAGCAAAGGAGCGTCCGCCACGGGCCCGGCGAAGAAAAGTTCTGTGGCTTTAGGAAGAAGCCCAGCGGCGGTGGTGGAGGGGCTCTCGCTCGTCACTACAGCCGAGCGGATCACGAGCCTGCTCTCGGGACCGGAGGCGGCCGGGGCCAAGCTGCACGCCGAGGCCGACGTCACCGGCAATGGGGTGGGCCTGATCGCGTAAGCGCCGATCCGCGCCGGCCGGCCGATTATGGCGCGCACGCCGGCCGTCATGGTCGACGGCCGCGCCGCACCCGCATCGGCACCGGCTCCGAATTCAACGCCGTCTTTACCGAGGGTCCGTGCCACCGGCGGCCCAGCAACACCCCCTGCCCCTCCCCGGCCACGGACAACGTGCTGACACCCCGCGGAAAACCGGGTCACGGCTCAACCACGAGCGCCGACCAAACTATGCCTTCTACTTCGACCCCGCCACCCTCACCCGGGGGGTGCATGCCGTGAGAGACATTATGCCGGGCGAAAATCTCACTGTCTCGTACATCGAGTAAAATACGCCAGAGCCCCCCCTTTTTACCCCGTGTGGGAATATTCGACTGACTGACCGTAAAGTGGATTCCAGGAAAACAAGGCACGGCAGCGTCGACTCCACGATATTGTGGTTCCAGTGCTATTGTCAGTTGTGTACGGCCGCGGAACATACTGTGGAAGTGTCTGATAGCAGGGTTTCCCACGTTCAAATGGGCAAGTGTCCTGCCTTTTCAGCCTCCACGGCCCATACTTCGGCGCCCGCGTATCATCTGGCTTTAGTTACTGCTATTCTCCACGCATAGGGGTTTAAAGCTAGTTTTGGGTACAAAAGATGGTCTGAACTGGACGACTATTCTGCTGCCTCGGCCGACACGCCCGAAAAGGCCGAACTCCCTCGTTCCGCTGTAGCAGCTGGAGGGCCCGGACGGCAGTCTTCAGAAGTCGTACTACCGAGCGACCATCGAGTGGAACGGGGTCGGAAGCGGTGCCCAGGCCGTCAAGTACGCCCGGCTTTGTGTGCAATCGGGCCTGACTCTCAAGGGCCCGGGAAATCCTTCAGCGTCAGCATGCAGGAGCTCACCAAAGACCCGAAGCGCAAAGGACATGGCGGTCACGGATCCGAGACACCGACATGGCGGAATACAAGTGGTTGGAGCGCAATGAACAGGGTGCAAAACCCATGCATTCAGACTGGCCTGGTACTCATGATATCCAATATCGGAAACCCGAGGAAGAAGCTCATAGCCTGCTTCTCCTTTCCCAGTACTTTGGGCTGCCTTACTTGACTTTTTGCAAAGTAATGTTCAGAGCCAAGTTCCTGACGCTTAGGACGTTGCCAGAGGCGTCCGACTTGAAGAGGAAGGCGTCAAGTGGCAGGCCGGCATAGGTAACGCTAGTATAGTCGATCCAGGTCCCACAGTCAGAGGAGAATCTGTTCCCGTGGGTGCCGGGGTTCGTGTCCGGGCCGATGGGCTGAAAAATACCCCTGAACGACTGCAAAACCCCTCCGTTGGCAGTGGCTGATTGCAGGCCCGTGTAATAGAGCCGCACCGTGGGCACCGCCGTCGAGTTGTTGGCTCCGGGGTCCGAGGCCACCGCCAAACCCGTTTGCAGGGACAGGGCCGTAGGGATCATGTTGGTCCCGTTGCTGAGCCAAGTGGCGACGCCGAGACCCGGCCGGGCCGGGTCTGTGTCGAGAACGAGGGTCGAGTTCAAGTTGCTCGCCGGGTCTGCCTGGTAGGTGCCGCTAAATCGCGAGTTGGCGTCATGACGCGAAGCCGCGTCGTAGCTGGGCAGCAGCACGGCACCCAGGTAATCGGCTATGCTCCAGACGACACCCGCCGTGTCGGCGCCCGCCACCATCACCGTCATACCGATGTTCAACTCCGGTAGGATGGATAGGAGCGATGAGTAGTCTCCGACGCCCCCGGCTTTCGTGAAAGCCGTCACCGTTCGGTGTGGGTTGCCACTTTCTCCGACACGGATACGCCGTAACCCCCATGGCATGCCAACAGCCGCCGCGAAGTCGGAAGAGAACGAGACAGGCTTCAGCCAGCGACGTGTTAGGGCGGGCTTGAGGACCGTCGAGTTCAGAACCGCCATTCCGAAGACGGAGAGGTCTCCTGCCGATGCAAACATGTTTCCGGAGCTAGGGAAAGTGTGAGCTTCATGTCTGGCCCCTCGGTTTATAACGGAGAAAAAACTACCCACGGGCTTCCGTCTCCAAGGTATGCCAGCCAACTGGTTTGGCGAACATCTCGGGGGATGATGCCAACGGATTGAGGCGGGTTGCTGTAATACGTGTTCTTCAAACCCAGGGGGCCGAGCACCTTGTCGTTGAGGGACGTTGTGAAATTACGACCGGTAATGTTTTCCAAGGCATAGGCCAACAGCTGGAATGCGATATTGGAATATGCCGGCGTCTTCCACGGTGCAAACGATGGGTAAATCGTCTCCATTCCCTTGAAGAACTCTGGGTTCGTTGCGTGAGTCTTGACGATCATAAGGATGGAGCAGAAGCATGTAATTACGTTTGCGGTCGCACAGCTGATGCGCCCCGCATTCGGGCATCTGACTGGCGTCAAGGGGCGGGAATCCGAATTGGACTGCGCGCTCCGTACCGATCGCTCCGATAAGTTCACCGAGAAGGAGGTCTAGCATGTGGGTGAGTCCGTGTTCCCAGGTGTTTTGAAGAGTACTCACAGTCCCGGCCTAGCCCGGACATCTGCCACACACTTCCTGTCAGCAAAACCGATCCATACCACAACAAAGGCGAGGGCCTACCTGCGCCATGAGAGACTCGATGCTAATGTCCTCCCAAGCCACAGACCGTAATTCGTCCTTGGACTGGCCCATGGCCGCGAGTTCGGGGATGAAATCTGTAATCGGACGGTTCAAGTGCTTGTCACCTGCCTCGGCGAGGAAGGCCAGGGTTGTGAAGACCTTAGTAATACTACCGATGCGGTAGACAGTGTTGGCGTCTACCTTTTTGACACCGGCCGTGTTCGAGGGCAGGTTCCGCGCCGTGTGGTGCCTATCGAAGAGGATAGACGGCCCCGGATTAGTCGAGAAGATCTGTACCGAGTCTGGACCACCATGGAGTCAGAAGACCAGGCAACGCGACGACGACTGGGGATGCCTGGCGCATGTGGCCAAAGCAGTCAACCGCGGGAGTGTGCGATTTGAGTGCAGACCTACATGAGTAATTGGCGGCAGCTGCGTCGACGGCATCAAAGGTAACCGACAGGTTCCGCATCGCCGCCTTCCATACGGGGCTCTCGCTCAGCTGGCGTGGCTTTGGGTACTGGGCATCCTGGATTGGACAGTTCGGGTTTGAAAGCACGCCAACGACCTCGAGGCAGAGGAGCCAAAAGGCCCAGCTGAACAGGTTCATGTTGAGCTGCGGATTTGGCACCGGAAAGCGGCTAGCAAAAGATGCGCCGTGGTCAGAAAAACACGGCGGTCTGGTCGGTCTGCTGGAATTCTCATTTTATGCGCGTACGTTGCCAATAGATGGCTACAATGGTCCCAAGCACGCGCATGGGACCTGCAGAGAAGCAGAATAGTGGCCAACTGCCATGTCCCGGAACCGAGATGTCTTATTAGGCAGATGAACCAAAAGTGCATTGCGACGGAACCCCGAGCCTCGCCCAATGGGCGGACGTCGCATGGGGCTACGGCTAAATGTAGCCTGGTGATATAGGCTTGCCATGACTGCTGGCCACGGACCCTTTACCGGCGTGAAGCGGCTCGGGCTCGGTTAGGACGCGATGGCCTCCAGAATGACCCAATTTCCAGGACGGGCAGAACATGGCGGACAGTCCAGGAGAAGCCGATAAGTGGTGGGTCCCGATTGGTGTTCACCGTTGGACGGAGAGCATTGCCTGGGCGACGAAAGAGCAAGAGATTGATGATTCCAGCGCAGCTCGGATTCAAGCTGGTCTACTGGGGGTCGGACTTGGCATCCATCGCTTTGACCAACTACCGAGGCAGGCGGCTGACCCCACGGGAACCCTTGGAGCCGGTCGAGTAGGGACCGATCGATAATCGCGGCGGCCGAGAGTGGTAGGTGCTGATCCTGTCGCTGGATGGTCCACGGACTGGGGAGCACGGCCTCTGGGGATGGATTGGCGGCTTCGTAGATCAGAATGAATCATCTGGCGCCATCGGTCGCCAGGCCTATCATTTCCAGCGCTCGTCGCGCCAACGCCCCACGCGCCCGACTTCCCGGGCTCAGTTGTAGGCCCCCCGGCTTCGCATCATGTCCTGTCATCGCCATCGACCAATCAGCAATGCATTACCAAGGAGCATGGGACGTTCAAATCAATACGGTGGGTGGTGGTGCATCGCAGCATCCAGAGAGCACCCAGAAGGCCGGAAAAAGGGCGTGAACGTGTATAAGTAGACATCGAGGCGGCATCTCTTGGTCGGCGTGATTGCAGATCAACCCGGGGCATCAAGCGACGACCTGTTTAGAGTCCCAAGCGATAGATTGAAGCGATACGCCCTCTGCTTTCCGCACCACCGACTGACACCCTTCTTCGTTACCGACATTGACAACATGGACGGAACCACTGCTGGAGGCAGCGCCAGCAACACCCCAATGATTTCCCCAGGGAGCGAGTCCCCGGCAGAGTCCGAGTACACCCGTCCCCAGTTTCAGCCACCGCGGTGCCTCTTCTGCAACCAGATGTCCCAGGACTTTGACGCCAGCGTCGCTCACATGCAAACGGCCCACGGGCTCTTCGTACCGGACCAGAAGAAACTTATAGTCGATCTCCAGTCGCTTTTCAATTACCTGCATCTTGTCATCTTCGGTTACAGCGAGTGTATCTGCTGCGGCACGCAACGCCAATCCCCACACGCCGCACAACAGCGTAAGTCAAGAATGGCGACTGTTGGCATGAGGCGGCAAACTGATGGACGCGATAGATATGCTTGGCAAAGGCCATTGCCGCTTTGACCCCCGCGGCGGAGACTCTGAATTTGCCGAGTTTTACGACTTTAGCGAATCGGAGTGCGAAAGTGAAGATGAAGAAGAAGCGGACGGCAAATGTGTCAAGACCGGGAGTAACTCCAGGGCGCGTCCTGTGCAGCCAGACGACAGCTCCCTCAGGCTCTCCTCGGGCCGCATCATTTCGCATCGCTCTGCGCCTCGGAAAAGAAGCAGGGACGGCCCACGTACTGCACCTGCGCCCCTAGAGCTCCATGACACCGCTTCTTCTGCTTCTGCCGCTCCCCCCCCGGCAACAACCCCGGCCGCCGAACTTTCGTTAGGAACCGGGAGCGGCGAAGGGGGCCAGGCCGTCGCCCGTAGCGAGAAGAGAGAAAACAAGATGACCATGCGGCTGGCCAACCTCAGGGAGAGCGATCGGCAAAGCATCGCTCACCTTCCCCTGCCCCAGCAGCGTGCCGTTATCGCCATACAACAAAGGCAGGCGGATAGGGCGAATCGGGCCGAGAAAAGGTATGAGAGCCGAGTCGAGGGTCTCGGGAACAGGACCAGAATGAAGCATTTTGTAATCGATGCGGATGACGGTCGGCTATTGCGGGCTCTACGATGAAGCAGAGAAGCATTATGGCCCCCCCACGTCTTGCCGGGGTTACCCCACAAACCATAGAGTTGGGTCGCAGTCACGGGGAGCATGTACATACAGCAGGAGACTGGAAAGGGAGACCCGGAACTCAGGACATGGACTTAATTACCAATGGAAGTCAAAGGCTTTGTTGCTGGGGAATCGTCCAAAGCTTAGTTAGCCTGGGGTGTGCGCTAAGAACTTAAGCTCAAGCTGCAAGGGCCAGAACAGGGCTGCTTGGCTTCTTAAAGTAGGTACTTGGGTACTTCAGCTCTCGCTGTGAGCCGTGTGTTTAGCGACTGAGCATTGGCCACAGATGCCGCTTTCGTGCGTTGGATACCATCGAGAGCTGAACACGAATAAGACACCCGGTAGGTGGTCAGCGATTCGGTGGCCGGGCAGGATATGTGGATGCCCTGGGAACGAATCCAATGATGATCGTGTTTCCGTCCTCGCGCAATGCATAATTGGAAACGTGCACCTGTCTCAAGCCCGACGTCGTTTTCCTGCCCCGGTCGCGACGGATCTTTCCGTGCGGCAGCGCCGAGACAGGCCGGAGAAGGAGATGGGATGGATCGAACACGGACTTTGTGCGGACCGGTTGTTCACAACACGCCCGTGTATGAGTACCGGGTATCGCAACAGCTGCCTGATCTCGCGCCCCGATCACCATTGGCGGGATCCAGACCACCTTCAGCCTGCCAGCGCACCAAACACACGAAGCAAGCTGACGGCTTTCGGGGAACAAGCTGTCAAACAAGCGGCTCGTGAACAAGGCCCCAAGTGCGTTGGGACCCCAGAAACTTCCAAGTACACATGCCCGGAGTCGCGTACCTCCAGAAAACAGTATCGCATCTCCTCACAGAGAAAGGAAGCGATCCGTCCGTGGGTGGAAGAGTAACGGAGCCGCCACAGCCGCCACAGCCGCCCCCCCCCCCGATCATGATATTTGGGCTTCGTTTCGACTGGCGAGCAAAGAAAGGACGCATGCCGGCTTCTCGCTCTTTGACCGTGGCGCAATTTCCACTTTGCTTGGCGTGTCCGAAGGGCGGGCGACTGGCGCAAGGCATGATGGCTTCAGCTTGGCAATCCCAAGCCCTGGGCATTGCTTATCACTCAACTACTGCTGCTACAACCCTGGGGAACCGCGACTCGTTCAAGCGCAGGTCGGACTCCGGCTCGGACCGGCCAATGTACCTGTAGTACCTACGTCCTACGTAGATTTCTAACTTTTGCATGACCGGGCACGTCAGATTCGCCAAATGCAGCTGATAGGACGAGCTGAGCGGGCGCACGCCCGTGCTTCCGAGGCCACGTCCTTCACGTGGACACTCGCACTCACACCTTTCTCTCCATTTCGCCCTCTCTTGCGAGCCTTTCTGCTGAATAAAGCATCAGGTATGGGACGCCAAGGACAGGCAGCTGAAACTCGCGCCGTCGAAGCGAGCGTTGTGCTTGTTGCTGCGCTAGTAACCCACTGCCACACCACAGTACATCCCGCGATCCCTCAGCTACACTCGCGTATACGGGGTGGAGCGCACACCCTGATCCTAAACCGCCCCGAGGCGGAAGAAAAAGAAAGACAAAGAGCGGCCAGAACTCCTCGCGGCGCGGCCAATCATGAGCGAGAGGAATGCCGTTTCGACAGCCACCACCCACCCTAGCGGAGCGTCACGCTCCATGTCCGCCTTGACTCCGCCTTGTAGTAAAACAGTTAGAGACGAGCGAGGTATGGAATGCCGACGCTGCGCCCGCAAGGTACTGAGGTATGGCCCCTCTGTATGTCTCGGGACCCATAGCCCTTGCCTGGACGGCTGGCCCGGTCCAAGCTGGATACCACAGAGTGAACAAGGTTTCGATATATTAAGCCGCTTATGAGCAATGCTCGCCATCATACGGGTACTGGGTGACTGACGCCCATTTCCTCGGACTTCGTTGGAGCGCATTTCATCTTGCTCACGGACTATGCATACTTCCGGTTATTGCTTGGCAATCTGCTGGCGCTGCGTATAACACTGCCCGCCAACGGCCCGATACGATCTTCAGAAGTCCCACCAGAGACACAGAACGTACGACTGAGGGTTCGTTTCGCCCAGCTTCGAGCAGGTACTTATACGGTCCCAAGCCTCTCAACCCTTGGAGTCGGAGGCTCTTCCCACCCAGCCTAGGGGACCCTAAGCCGTTCCTCAGTTCTGCCAAAGAGGAACAGAATTCCCCAAACGGGCACATCACCGGCTTGTTCCCACACCAGCCTCCGACATCGCGTGCGGTACACCATGTCTGCTTCATTCTTTCTCAAGAAGGGGAAGCGGGAGGCCCTGATGGTGGTATGGGCGACCGTCTTCGTGACCGCCCTCGTCCTCCTCTACGAGCGAGCCAGCCTCCCGCGCATTACCGACTACAGCATCACCTTTTCTCACCGAGATAAGTCGCCGGTAGTGGATCACCGACCCAAGGACCACCTGATACCACCCGAGATGTGGCAAATCTTCCTCACGCAGAAAGACAGCGAGGGGAAACTCGGAACCATCGACGCCAACACGCTCGGGGACACAGCCTCGTGGCTCGCCCAAAACCCCGACTATCACTACACCCTCGTTGGTTCCGAGGGAGCCGATGACTTTGTGAAGGCCCATTTCGCTGGGAACTGGAGCATTCTTCAGACGTTCGACGCCTTACGGAACCCCGGCCTCAAGTCCGACATGCTGCGATATCTTCTGCTCTACATCAAAGGCGGCGTGTATGCCGACACCGACACCATATGCCTCAAGCCCATCGACAAGTGGATACCCGAACAATACCGAAATCGCACTCGGGTAGTTGTCGGGCTCGAGTTCGACAAGCTCGATGGGCCCAACTGGGCCGACATCCCTCATGACTTGCAGGTAAGAAGACGTCGTCCTGGGGGTGCGGGTGCAAATGCGGGGGGTTTTTCGGGCTGACGCCGTGCGGTGCAGTTCTGCCAGTGGACTATTGCGGCGGCCCCTGGCCACCGCCTATTCTCCAGCATGGTACAGCGGGCCATCGACTCTTTGAACGATATTGTCGCATCCCACAACACCACCTTGGACCGCCTTCACGCCTCCAGTTTCGAGGTCATGAACTCTACGGGCCCCGCGGCGTGGACCGATGCTGTATTCGAACAGATCCAGATGGTGGACCCCAACGTCAAGGATTTGCGCGACCTCTCCGGCATGACGGAACCGAGGCTCTACGGCGACATTCTCGTTCTTCCTATCGACGGGTTCGGCATGGGACAGATACACTCCAACTCGACGTCGGACGGGACGATTCCCGAAGCCGCTCTCATCCGCCACATGTTCCACGGGTCTTGGAGAAACTCGGAAGCGGCGGCCGAAGAGGCGTCGGAAGGGGAGAAAAAGAACGAGGAGAAACCGGGAGACGGTTCGAACTGAAATGCGGGCGAGTCTTCAGAAGGGCACAAGTGAGAAGCCCGGGAAGGGTACTCGAACGAGTCGGGCGGGCAACCGAAGGAGTATGACCAGAGAAAACAGAACCCGCCGTCTTCCTGGGGATTCTTCCGTGGCCTTGCGCTGCGGGAGCGACTCACCTCCCAAACCCGGCGCAATGCCGCATCTCCTTTCTTCTGCTGTACTCGCGGCACTTCCAGCAGAACCTTGAGACTGAGCCCGCCGCGTGCACGACGAGGGGGGGCCGTCGGCTTTTTGCACCGGCCCAGTCCTCTGCAGGCTTGAAACCAGCCGCTCGCCTCCCCGGCCTGCTTATCCTCCCCCTCCCCATCCTCCTTCTTCTCTTACTCCTCTTCCTCCCTGCCCCGGATCCTGCGGTCGCGCGCCGGCCTCGCGAGCCCTGTGGCGACGACGGTGGCGCCCGCACACGACGATGATGCCCACCGAGGAAGAAGAGACGGAAGGCGCCGCCGACCGATACCCGACGCGTGGCCGCCCTCGCCCGGACGGCGTGTCTCAACCATCGACAGACGGACTCGCGACACTGCGCTTCCCCCCTCCTCCCCTCCGCCGCTTCCCCCCCCATTTTGTCTCACTCCCAGCACGCTGCCATCGGAATTACAGTCTCAGTCTCCTCCATTGCCCCGTCACAATTTCCTCTTGTACATATTGTAACATTACACCGCATGCGTTCTCATGAACCACCCATCCATCCTCAGGCGCCACCGTTCTAACGCAGCCGGGCGAATGGTTGCCGGTATAACCACAACCACCAAGGTCGCGTCTGTCGCTTACCGGCCCAGGCTGAGAGACGAACCACCTACGGGGCTGAGGTCGCCTGTGCCCTACTTACCGAAAAGGCTCCGGGCGCAGGAGAGCGATCGGGCCCACGCGGAAAGATACTGCACCGGGAGTTACCACCCCATCTCGGGCTGCAAGCGACGGCGTCAAAAAACCAGTCTGAGCATGCTGCATCGGCCGGCTTCGCCCATACCCCTTCCTACCCATGCCACCCCCCGGCGGACACGCACAAAGGACGCGGCTTTTTATGCGCGCCCCCTCGGGACGTAGACTTGGAGAGCCGTCCGACAGCCATCACAAACGCAGCCAGGAAGCTTTGGGAGGGACTGCGGTATTACTGATCAACCCTGGTCACTTTGTTGGCTTGCGCGGTACGCCCACGATTTGGCCTATGAAGAGAAACGTCTACGCAGGTAGCACGGGGTTCATATAAAAGGTACCCTACACAGCGAAAGCAATGCGGACCACGCCCGTGCTGGATTCGAGAACACGTCGGTACGAGCCGGTTGCTAGCACAAGAGGCCGATGCTGAGGTCAACTTAATCATTTTTCTTAACCGAGTTGTATCACTATATATCAAAACTTTTTCTAAGATTCATTCCTCGACATGGTGGTCTTGCGCGACGCCTGCGACCAAACACTCGCCGCCGCCCCGGCTACAGGGGAGGGGCGTTGGGATCCTCCATGCACTGGTCCACGCGCATGAGCTGCTTGCCGGTGGACTTGGCGATCCGGATGAATTCCTGCAGGTAGCTGACGGTCGACTCGTAGAGGTAGTGCATGACGACGAGGTCGCCGCCCTTCTCGACGTCGCGGCGGAAGGCCTCGAGCTGCTTCTCGGGCGTCGGCCCCGTGGCCCAGAGCCAGTCCTCGACGTCGACGCTCCACTGCACAATGTAGGGCGAGGGGTCGTTGAGGGCGACGGCCAGGCGCTGCCGCATGCGCGCGCCCTCGGTGCCAAAGGGCGCGCGGAAGTAGGGCGTGTGGAGCCCGTTGAAGGCCTTCTTGACCGCGTCAATGTCGCTCTTGTATTCCCAGTCGATGGCCTCGTTGCTCGGCAGGCCCTCCATCTTGGGGTGGGTAAACGAGTGCAGCGCGATCTGGTGGCCGTCGGCCAGCATCTCGTTGTACACGTTGGTCAGGTTCGTGCTCGCATCCTCGAGGGGGGCGCCGACGGTGAAGAAGGTAACCTTGATGTTCTCCTCCTTGATCACGCGCAGGACCTCCTGGGAGAACTTTGGGTCGCCGTCGTCAATGGCAAAGGCGAACGAGTTAGGACGCTTGCAGGAAAAGACAAAGTTACCGCTCGGCAGCTTGGACGGGATCTTGGTCGAGCCGGGGATCGTGGGGACGATCTCGATCTTCTTCAGCACCACCGAGTCGGTGCTATAGAAGCCGCGGAGAGCGAAGCCGACGGAACGGGACCGCTTGATGTTGAAGTGCGACATGGGGATGTATATGTCGCTACCGGACGAGTAACGTGCGGCCTCGAGCGAGTCCCACGTCTCAGGGTAAGGAGCGACCTCGGGGTTGCACTTCGAGTTGTGCTGTATCATCGAGATGGAAAACTTGTTGCTCCCGCTGTACGAGATATGGAGGTAGGATCCATCGTACTTGGTCATGTCCTGGCAGGCATCGCCCGAGACCTGGGTGTAGAAGGCATAGTCGGCATCCGACGACTTGATGGTGAGCTGCTTCCGGCCCCAGGTTAGGGACATGTCCTCGTCACCGCCGTGCCAGAAGCCGAGCGCATTTACGTCCGACGAGGCGAACTCATCGATGAGCAAGGAAGAGGCGGTGCCCGCGGGAGCCGGGACGGTAGACGTGGGCGAGGCGGGCGAGGTACGGGGCGGGACGATGTAGGCCGACGGCGTGTTGCCGCAGTAAAAGGACATGGGACCGAACGTGACGGCGTTGGTAAGACTGCCGAAGAAAACCGTCCGGATCTTAGTGACATCGAGCGTGGGGTACTTGGAAAAGGGGATGCTGTAGAGCTTCTCGGTCCCATCAAAAGTCCAGCCGAGCTCGTCCGAGCTCTGGTAGGCGTTGACCTTGTCCTCGGTATCACCACACCTGGCCGGCGAGCTGAGTTGAACACCGAGCTTCGTGCCGCGGGGTGCCTTGATGGTCAGCGAGATGCCGCCGTACAGGTTCTGAGCATTGATACAGCCCACCTGGCTGTAGAAGTACGAGTCGGTGCCGGTGGGCGTCAAAGTAACCCTGTGGTCTGTACCAACCACGACCGACTTCATGGTGCCATCATCCGAGGATGGCAGAATCATGGCGTTGTAGTAGAGAAAGGTCAGACGAGACTGCGACTCCCAGTCGTCGATCAGCAAATTCTTGGAGCAAGTGCCCGTGGGTGCCGGGGCGGTGCTCGCGGCGCCGGTGCTCGTAGGGCCGGTGCTCGTAGGGCCGGCGGTGGCCGAGCCAGGGGTGCTGCAGACAAACTGGATGTTGCCGAGTTCCCAGCTGACCTCCCTCTTGGAGTAGGTGGACCAAACCAACCCAGTGACGGCATCGCTGTTGGCCCCAGGCCAGGATGTGAAGGGGATCGTGACGGTCTGCTTGGAGCCGGTGAGCCCCTCGAGCAAGTGCCATACGCTCGAGTAGCCCGTGGCGGAGCACGACGACTGTGTCTGGATCTCGACCATGACGGACGCATCCTTGGGGCCCTGGATGGAGAAGGAAACGGCATTGTAGCCCTCACTCGACCCTCGCTGGCAATCAAAAGTCTCGTAGAAGTAGGAGCTCTGATCTTCTTTGGGAGTGAAGGTGATGGAGTTTCCATTGGCCTTCAGAGACCTCATGGAGCCGTCATCTTTTGAGGGTGAACCTCGTCAGCACATGTTGTCTAGCATCCACGAGGCGGGAAGAAGGCGGTCGTCTCTCACCACTTGTCCAGCCGCCGAGGCTGTTGGTGTTCGTGGATTGCCGTGCAAAATTATCAATTACGAGATTAGAACTGCAGGCGGCACTGGCTACACTGGCGCTGAGAGCGGCCAGGAAGCCCTTGGCCCAGATGGAAACCATGACTGGCGAAACGAGTGAGCCTTAATCGGGGGTCGGTCGTGATGTGCGCAGCCGGGGCTACAGCAAGCGAGCGTGGGGACAGCAAAAGGCACAGGGCATTGCCGCTGGGGAAGAAAAGGCTCAGGATGGCGAGATGCCGACTTGTTATATAGAGACGGGACATGGTGATCATGCGTGGCCAGGAAGCCGAGCACGGCCGGAGGCCCATCTGCCCACTATTCGATCGAAGCCGACGGAGAGCGGAGCCAAGGGGAACACGAGCACTTGGGCATGCAGAACGGCTGTTTCGGGAAGGAAGAAAAAAACTGTGCACGTAGACGAGGCCAAGAAGGTGACCCTGCCGTCGGCTTCGAATAAGAACGCATGCCCAGAACGGCCAGCGACTACTTGCAGGCTCAGCTGTGGGCAGATCGTCCTTGCGCATGGCATGGCCCAAGACCCCCCCCCGGGTAATATGGCTGCGGCACAAGCGCACAGTAGCGAGCGCTAGCCGGCCTGCTCGAGACACTGGGCCGAGGGCCTGGGCTAGAGGGGAATCCGGTGTCGATTCCCGTCGCCAAGCTGGGCGGGAGGCGCTGCGCGGCACTCGAAGCGTCCGTCGGCCTTGGCCCAGGGTGAGAGGGTGGCCAGGGGAAGCGCCAGCAGGAAAGGGACATTCACTGGGGCAGGTTGGGATCCGTTGCCCAGTCCACCCGCACCCATCCGGCCGGGAGACGGTGGAGTTGGCGATTGGGGTTTGGTGCGTATGCGTCCTTTGAATGGTGCGATTCCCCGAACGGTGAGCCTGTGAGCCTCCTGCGGCTTATTATTTATTGCACACCACTATGCATCGAACCAGCACGCCGTTGCCAAGGTCTATTTGCTATGCAGCTCGTAAACGACGCTCGGGGCTGCAGGCGTAACGTCAGCTCCGGCGGGCAACCCAACCTCGCAATCAAGGCTGGGCTCAGCTGGCATGCTGTCGGCCCAGAGTGGTATTCCAGGCGAGCGCCAAAAGCAACGCCGTGTAACGTTGGGTTTGTAAACCCGGCTGGACTCATCTCCCGCATGCGAGCCCCGGTCATGGGGACATGGCCGCCATGCCGCCATAAGGTAGTATGCGAAAAGCAAACGACGCTGCATCTATAGTGGCACGGTCCTATTGATCGATGCCGCTGTTACCGTATACGCTGTTGGTCCCCGGGTGGGCCACCAGGTTGCTTCTTACCGCACACGGCAAGCATTCCTACCCAGTGTACCTAGGTACTGAGGTAAAATAACCCAGGGAATCCGGGAGCTACGCAGGACGGCGCCGTCAATGCAGCCAAGACTAGGGAAGAACCCAGCAGACGAACCTGCCCGTTCTCAGGCGCGGGTCGAGCGTTGCAGGTCCAACCTGAAGCCTCCACTGCCTCCAGCAGGGCATCCAGAACGTGGAATGTTCTCTCCCTTCAAATTATGTACTGTCGGCTCTCCATCTTTCACACCTCTAACAAGAAGCAGGCGAGTAGTTTATGTGCTTCCCTAGTGTGTAGCTGTACTACAATATTAGTAACCGAGTACGTAATCTTACCCAAGGTCTTGAAGCACTGGAAGATGTAGGAACAGTAAGCGTTTCCCCAGAGTCCACTAGAGCGCCCGCCACAACTACAATGTAGTAAAACATACCGGTGTGGGCATTTCCCATGCAACTTACGTAAAGGCAGGGAACCCAGCGAGTCACTCGGATGAAACCATGCATCGTGGTAGCGAGTAGGCAAGTAGGCAATCCGCGGGGCTTAATTGGTACAGACGAATACGCCGTAGAGTCGTTTGCGTAACGGGATGCAAAGGTTCTTTTCTCCAAGACACCGTCTATATCCATCGTCACCACCGATCTAGCCCCCTTGGCGGTAGCGAGACGGCATCGATGGATTCGATTCCACCAGACCCCCTTCGACACTTCGCCCCTTGTTCTTGCCCCTCAGCCCCTGCCCCAGACTCTCCCTCCCGCAACGCCAAGAAATTGAGAGGCGCAGTGCCACGTTCGGATAAACCGATAAGCTGATAAGTCGATACGCGGCTATTGCGTATCATGACTGCACTGCCGCCGCATGTTCCCGACTGCCCTTGGACCGACGGCCACGCTGTCACGTAGCTGGGCATCGGCTTTCTTTTACCCATTCCAAGACTTACGTTGCATAGTCGCGACTTATCATGCCCGGCGCGCGACGAGAAGTGACCCAAGACGCCATCTAAGAAGTAGCAATGGGTATGGAAACCCTTCCCTTGGCCCGAGCGAGCCGCCAGACGTAGGGCGGCCCCTGCACCGAGGGTGGTGATGCTGATGAAGCAGCAGCGGCAGTCGATTCGACGTCCCCGAGGCCGTCGCACGACTCGCTGTCGTCGGTATCGACAACCAGCCTCGTCTTCGAGCGTATCAGTGAGCGCGAAAAGCTCCACGCGCACCACAACGGTTCCGGTCACGCCGACGAAGATCCCCTCGAAGATGCTGGCGACGACGAGCGAGAGGCATTCCTGGCATCCGCCGCGGGCGGCGGGAAAGGAACTGCCATGGACCGAAAGATGAAGCGGGTGCTCATCGGGCTCTCGATCCTGTTCGTGGCCGCTTGGGGCATCGGACTGTTTACCTACGTTTCGACCAAGTCGTATCAGCACTCCTCCGCTAAGGAGCACGATCCCGAGGCTACCAGCTCTCGCGGATCGGGCAAAAAGATCACCATGGATCAGATACAAGACGGCTACTGGTACGCGGAAAGCCACGCAATAAGCTGGATCGCCGGTCCCAACGGGGAAGATGGTCTCTTGCTGGAGAGAGGCGCCCACGGGAAAGACTACCTTGTGGTCGAAGATGTGCGCAGCCAAGGTGCCGAGCAGGCGAAAGCCGGCGCCGAGGTTGCAAGTACGCTCTCATTGATGCGCAGCAACGTATTCTCCTACAAAGGCAAATCGATGACTCCTGATAAGCTGTGGCCGAGTCCCGACCTGAAGAAGGTCCTGCTTGCCACCAGCACCAAGAGCAACTGGAGGCATTCTTTCACTGCCATATACTGGGTGTTCGATGTTGCTACCCAGACCGCAGGGCCCCTGAATCCCCAGGACCCCGACCTACGCGTCCAACTGGCCCAATGGAGTCCCAAGAGCCATGCCATCTCATACACTGCCGGCAACAACCTCTACATCCGCCGGCTCGACAGCGAGAAAGTGGCACAGGTCACCACAGATGGCGGCCCCGAGTTCTTCTACGGAATTCCCGATTGGGTGTACGAAGAAGAGGTCTTCACTGGGAACAGTGCTACGTGGTGGTCAGAGAACGGAGAGTACCTGGCCTTCCTTCGTACCAATGAGACACAGGTGCCGGAATACCCCGTCCAGTATTTCATCGAGCGACCGAGCGGCACTGAGCCCCCAGAGGGTGAGGAGAACTACCCAGAAGTGCGCCAGATCAAGTACCCCAAAGCCGGTTCGCCAAACCCCTTCGTCGACCTTCTCTTCTACGACCTCACAAAGGGTGACATGTTTTCGGTCAACATCACGGGAGGCTTCGCCCCCGAGGACCTTCTCATTACCGAAGTCATCTGGGCAGGGAGCAACGTCGTGATCAAGGAAACAAACAGGGTTAGCGACATCATGCGTGTTGTCCTGGTCGATGCCGTCAGCCGCACGGGCAAGACGGTCCGCACTGTTGATGTCGGCAAGATTGATGGGGGCTGGTTTGAGATTGGCCACAACACCCGCTACATTCCGGCTGACCCGGCCAACGGACGAGCCCAAGACGGTTATATCGACCAAATCATTCACGACAATGGCGATCACCTTGCGTACTTCACTCCTCTGGACAACTCCGAGCCCATTATGCTCACCTCTGGCGATTGGGAGGTCGACGAGGCGCCTTCGGCCGTGGATCTCAGGAACAACCTGGTATATTTCAGCGCCGCCAAAGAGTCGTCGATCCAGCGTCATATCTACAGCGTCAAGCTCGATGGCACGGACCTGAAGTCCATTGTAGACACGTCGGTGGAAGGCTGGTACCAGGCGTCCTTCTCAACCAGCGCGGGTTACGCTCTTTTGTCGAACAAGGGGCCCAGGGTCCCGTGGCAAAAGGTCGTCAGCACTCCCAGCAACCCCAATCAGTATGAGTCCATCATCGAGGAAAACAAGGAACTGGTCAAGAAAGCCCAGAAGCACGAGCTGCCCCTGCTTAAATACGGCACCATCGAGGTGGACGGCTTCGAGCTCAACTACTTGGAGCGTCGTCCGCCTCATTTCGACAAGAAGAAGAAATACCCTGTTCTGTTCCAGCAATACTCGGGACCAGGCTCGCAGTCGGTCAAGAAGACCTTTGCCGTCGACTTTCAATCTTTTGTAGCTGCTAACCTGGGCTACATCGTCGTGACAGTTGATGGCCGCGGCACTGGCTTCAAAGGCCGGAAAGCGCGCGTCTGTGTACGCAAGGAGCTCGGCCGCTGGGAGTCGCACGATCAGATTGCCGCTGCTCAGATTTGGGCCAAAAAGGCATACGTCGATGCCAAGCGAATCGCCATCTGGGGCTGGTCCTTTGGTGGCTACAACACACTTAAGACACTGGAGCAAGACGCCGGGCGAACGTTCCGATACGGCATGGCCGTCGCACCCGTCACCGACTGGCGGTTTTACGACAGCATTTACACGGAACGTTACATGTTGACGCCGCAGATGAACAACGATGGGTACTCGCGCACTGCCATCAGCAACGCTACCGCTTTGGGGAGCAACGTGCGATTCCTCGTGATGCATGGCATTTCGGACGACAATGTGCACATGCAAAACACCTTGACACTGCTGGACAAGTTGGATCTGGCGGGCGTTGAGAACTACGATCTACACATGTTCCCCGACAGCGACCACAGCATCTACTTTCACAACGCCAACCGCATTGTCTACGACAGTAAGCCCATGTTCGCCCAAAGCGCTTTGTTGACGGTGCAGATGCTAAACAATGTTGCAGAACTGACTAACTGGCTCATCAACGCATTTAACGGCGAGTGGCAAAAGATTCAGAATCCCAAGCCCAACGCGGCCCGCAAGAAGAGCGTCGAAGAGATTCGCAAAAGGGCGGGCATCGCGGTCGACGGCGGCGAGCCGTTGCCTCTGTCTCTGCTTTCTGGATTGTCCGAATAATTACAAAAGGCGCCACTGGGTGACCACACCATCATAGCCGGACAGGCTACGGGGACGACCAACTATAGAATTCAGACTAGGCGCCCGGCGTATGATTGTTTAGTGTTAAATTACCAGCCCGTCCTAGGTCGAATACTCGCCCAACCGACCGAGTTATTTCAGTAGCCGTGAGAAGCCGTCCATAACGATGCGGAAATGCTCCCATGCGCACGGATATACCATTTGACTATCCTCTCTTCTCGACTTTTCTGGGCTCGACGAGTGTGGATGTAAGAGAGCATCCTGCAATGGCATCACTGTCTCCCAGACTCTATGCGCGTGACGAGCCCATCATATTCAGACAAGATCGGATCACGTCCGGCTGCAATTGCCTGTTGGGGTCAAGGCAGCCCCCCTAGTAGCGTGACAACATCCGCGACCGGCGCCACAGGAGCCCATCTTTCTGGGTATTTGGGTACTTAGTGGGCCGGGATCAACCCACCAAGACCAGCACAACAACACTTCTCGCATGGCTTTCACCACAGTCAGAATGCTAGAATTGCCGGCTACCCATTATTTTGCGGCTCTGGGGTTGCTTGCATTGGTAATCTGGCTAATTCGGAGGCTTGGAGTTAAGCCGGTAGGTTATCAACACTACACACCCTCATGGTTCAGATACGACGGGATGGATAGTGACGTACAGGCCGATGATGGATCAACCGAAAAGCGCGGGGACCTCGAGGGGCTGCCGGCTCCTAAGATTGAGCCGTTGACCGAATTTGACTGGAAGAAAACGAAGCCGCAAGAGATCAGGCCGTTCAAGCCGATCTACTATATTACTATGGGTTAGACCTTGTATCCCGTATCTGCCAGACCTGTTCCTCACGTAAACGTCCAGCTCTTCGATCGGCCGCCCCGTCGGAACTCGTCATAATCGATAGCAACTATGTGCCCGGGCTTCAGATGAGACAGGAAATCATGGAGCGTCACGCCCGTCATGTGTTAGGCTGTTTGCCTTCGGGGGTGGAAGCCGTCAGAGAGTTGTACTCGTTCCTTTTGGGGGACTACCTGCCGGCTCGGTACCCGTCGCTCTTTGTCAAGGATGAGAAGACGTTTCAAAATAGGGCCACGCATCGATCGCTGCCACTGGAGCCGCCATCAGATCCCCAAGCTGCGCTGAAGATGCTGGGCGAAACCATCGAAGACGACCTCTTCCTGCTCCACGAGACGCCCGACGGGCACATGTGCGTAGCGATGCTCTGCTGCTTTCCGTCGGGCTTTGATCCAGCCGAGAAGATCGGCAAGGTGCTCAAAGACATCCACGGCCCGGTCCCGTCGTATGAGAAGATTGGGGCGAGCATGGAGCGCTTCTTCGGCCGGTTGGAAGTGGGAAAGCCGGCGAACCGGGTCAATGTGAGTCATTCCGTACCTTCTGCTAGCTCGCTCTATACGGGATGCCCTGTTCTGCGTCTGACCAGTTCTGCGGGCTCTAGTGGTCGATTACCACCGACAAAGAGCTTTTCAACCTCGGCTCGAATCACGTCAAGGATGGCGACGCCTTCGAGGCAGATATGGACGTGGATATTTCTCAGGTATGGCCGCCCAGCCGCCGCGGAGCATCCCAGGACACACCCGTCTAACGAGAGCGAACAGACCGGTGCCCGGATCGAGCTGCAGACTATGACTCGTCTGCCTAGGACGAAAGCCATTTTATTTTCATTCAAAACATACCTGTATCCTCTGGCTGAGTTGAAGGAGGAAGGGCTCGGCCCCCAACTCGCAGACGCAATCGAAGGGTTGAAGACAGGAAACGCGCCTGGCATGTGGACTTACAAAGGAGGGGTCCGATGGGGGAAGTCTGTTTGCACTTATTTGAGGCAGTGAAAGGGGGCCGAGCCTCCTGGGATGTCTGCCCGACTTTCCCCGCCCATTTGTATGGCACATTTCAGAGCAGGATGTACTACCAAGATACGGATGGTGGGACACAGCTGGTGGGATACTCTTGAACCCAGCTAATTTCCCGAGGACTTTCTGCCCCCCCCCCCCCTTTCTTTCCATCCTTCCTTGTTGACACGTACCTCCTGGAAATAGAAATTTGGGCCGGGGGACAATGAACACTTAAGTAGGTAATTAAATTATATATCATTCGTGGTCAGTCGAAACATTGGCTCGAGGCTGTCATGGTATTCGTCAGGAAGCGACTACTTCGCACCACCAAGTAAGTAACCCCACAAGCTCAGCTGAACGACAAGCCCAAAATGGCTATGTCTTATTGCGGTTGTCGGCGTGACTCACGGGCCGCGCTCGAAGGTCGGGCATTGCGCCAGTATACAAGTATCACCATCATAGGTTTTCGCTAAATTCACTTGCGCACTGCTCATGGCAAGGATTAATTCCCAGCTTGTACAATGGCAGCAGCTCTACCGACCCATGAGAAGGTGGTGGTGAAAACGACGCTCCCCAGCACGCCCCTACCGCCCAACTCGAAGCGCGCACCCATCACGACGGAACGACTGATCTTGCGCCCGCTCCGGCAAGATGACTTCGAGTCCTTCCAAGCGCTGCGACTCCAACCCGAGGCCATGACGGGAACGCGACAGGGGCGGCCGGACCGCAGCGACGAGGAGACGCAGCAAGCTTTGAACTACTTCCTTCCGCCTCACGATGGCATAACGTTCCTCTTTGGTGTCTTCGTAAGCAACCTTCCGTGTTTCTTACTAGCGAGTTCGGCATGAGGCCCTCCCGTTGTGCTTCCAACGTTTCGTGTCTCCGTGTTTGGGCCCGAGGCTTTTGGGCATGCCCCGTGATTATCGGCTTAAGGAAACCGCTGACTAGAAGGGGCGAAGCTGGCGGCGACGGGCGAGCTGATCGGCGAGGGCGGCGTGCACGCGCTCGCGTCGGCCGACGCCGGCTGGCCTGAGATCGGCTACAAGTTCCGCCGCGAGGCATGGGGCCGCGGCTACGCGACCGAGTTCCTGGCCGCCCTCCTGACCGCCTGGTGGGCGTTGCCCCGGGCCACCGCCGAGCGCGCCGTCGCCGTCGCGACCCTGGCGGGCGACGGCGACGGCGACGGGACCGTCCGGGAGCGTGTCTACGCCAACGCCGAGGTCGGCAACGTCGGCAGCGCCCGCGTGCTCGAGAAGGCGGGCTTCGCGCGCTTCGCCGAATGGACCGAGCCCGACACCCAGGAGCACCGCGTAGGGCAGCCCGTGACCTTGGTGGGCTATGTGCGGGCTCGAGAGCTTCCTGGCCGTCAGGAGGAGTGATGGACGGGAACGGACAGCGGAAGCTGGGGCTTGTTTATATACTTTGGCTGGGTTCCAGCTAGCGCTTGCTTGGAGTCCGCCGTTGATGTCAGCTTATCATAGCCCTAGCCTACTACTCTGATTCTTAGCCCAGGTAATACGAAAGTGTGATACTTGCCAATGGCGGGATACCGCCTGCCAAGCAGAGGGGCGTGAGGCATGTAATGTGTCTTTGTTCGGGCCGGCTTTCGGTATGGGGTGTACTTATTGGCAACATATTGGTTGATCTGGTGCTCGCCTGTCCACAACAGCTGGCAACGAGCCGGCAAATCGCGCGGGCAGTCGTTGGAACCTGTAGCTTTCGTCATTGACGACCTGGACTACGCGCCTGCAGCAGTACATCAACCCGCGGAAGCGTGAGCGGACTCATTGCTCGCACCACCTTGTCGTCTCCCCCACAGGTCAAAAGATTCATAAACAAGATGCGGATGTCGGGCCTACAGAGGGACGTGCTGTCGCTGTACAGACAATGTCTCCGTGCAAGCCGCGCCAAACCCGAGGTACGCACCGATATATGAATCCACACCTCGTCATGTGTGCCGTCTGACTGAAGGCGTATAAAGGCAACCCGTTCACACTTTGAGTCCTTCGCAAGGTAAGTAGGCTTGCATAGCTGACCAGCGACCGGGCGAATATTTACGCTAATGCGACTTGAAGATCGGAATTCCTCAAGAACCGGCCAATTGACAAGCGAGACTTTGCTGCCATCGAGTTTCTGTTGCGCAAGGGTCGCCGCCAATTGGAGGTCTACTCCAACCCCGGAATCCGGGACATCCGGTAACGCCCATCGTGACAGCACAAAGAGGTTGCGCCGGGCCCTGCCCATAGAACCGGCCGATGTATGGATGGATGCATCTATTACTGGTGTCTACCAGCCCCGTAGGTTCCTCGCCTGGGCTCTTTGCCGTTCGTTTCTTGCATTCATCTCTGTCCCTATGCACCTAGAGAGGGTCTCTCATGGATAGATGCACGAAGTCGGAAGTCACTTTCCGCCGTTGAATGGCAACAGTCGTTCCTGGACCAGCCCACGAAAGGTTACGCCTTCTGATGCAGGACGAGTGATAAGCCGGGGAACTACGGCATTCGAGATGGGACGGAGGAGGAAGGAGCAGCCAACGGGTTTGCTGTGGGAGTGGCGCAATTTCCCACGGCTGAAGACCCAAAATGCCCGCATTTGAGGACTTCTCTAGGACCTGCACATGAATCAACACCTGGCACCGACCGAACCTCGAGCAGCGATACTCGCCCTAATACAACTTCCAACATGACTTTTGCTTCCTCTTTGGTTCTTCGACGGTAGAGTAGACATGATGTCCAAGCCGAACCTACCTGAGAAAGGAAGCCGTCATCGATACCCCGAGGCTCAATTGCCCGTGTCTCAAGAGCCATACCAACCCCATAATCACGAAGCTGTTGTCGCAGGTGCGCACCCGTTGCCAGGACCTGGGTCCGGCATGCAACCCAAACAGCGTCGGATCGACCACTCAAGGCGTGGAGCTTGTGCCAGTAGATGTCTTCCCAATGTCAAGGCGAAGTCCTCGGCGACGAGGAAGAAACACCGCCGCCGCGACTCGCTGATGCATATGTCCGGTTTGTTGACCTCCTACTGGGGAGCCCTGCTGCCCTCCATCGTGACGCCCTCCAAACGCGGCCAGGGCCAGGCCCCAACGGAAGAAAGGCACTGTCGAGAACGACGCCGTGTGGGGACTATCCTTGGGCCAGCTGATCGACTTTCCAATGGTGTGTCCCGAGCAAACGGGGATAACGAGAAGGTCACCGACAGCAATGGGCTATCACAGTGTCCCAAGGGGAGACAGCGAAAGAAACGAGGCGGGTTCGTGGACCCCGCTGCGTGGGTCGCTGTTCAACGCTCTCTTCTGCAACTTGGGCGGCTGACTTCCTCGGTATCGCAAGATGAGGTCGTCGTCGATGAATCACTCCCACCACCGGATATCCCTTCTCGATCATCCAGCCAACGAAAGGCGCTAAATCATTTCATACGGGAACTCGATAAATACGCAACTGCCGCCGGAGCAGCCGGAAAGTTGCCAGTAATTACGCCCACCGAGTCGGCATCTATTGTGTCTTTGCACACTGTCAGACCCCTTCTGCCGTACCTGAATGAGTTTCAGTCGGCGGGGCTAGCAGTTACTTCGGAGCAGCAGAAACCCAAGCGCAAGGCGGCATCGAATACTCATCAGTCATTTGGTGAACCGGAACCATCAAAACCGATAGGAGACGGCCACAACGGGTCCCCTGAGCTCAAGCCGTGTCCCTGTAAGACGAGTACCGCTCAGTCTACACCCCAAGATGAGATGCCAACAGCGATCCTCGAAGCATCACCTCCTCCTAAGCAAAAACACGAGGGTTCAAGACGCATGCTTCCATGGTTAAAGCCAAGTACAGCAAAGCCAGAATGCGGGCAATCAGATGTGATTGCTAAACCCAGCATTCAACTCACAAAAGACGGTACGGCTCGGTCTCAATGGAAAGGTGTCTCCAACTTTCCGGCCGCACAGGATGCGGAATTCCGGTCACATTCTCCACATTCCCAGGAGCACGAGGACCGCGTCCGGGAAATGGCGCATCCTAATGCAGTACCTGATGCGCCGGCTGTGACTTTGGAAGCCCCTGAGCTGTCCACACCGCTGCAAGGAGAGGTGGCTATACCGCAGCTCCCACTCCCTAACTCAGCAGGCGGAACCAATACATCGAGCGACATAAGCTGCACCCTGAACAAATCGCTCTACAGAAGGGGTCCAGGCTGTTGGCCACCGCGACTCCCCAGTCGTCGATTACCTGACAAGAGATTTGGTGCCGATCAAGCTTCTTCTGCTCCCATCATTCCTATCACGTGGGATCAGGCAGTTGGCATTGGTTCATCTTTGGAGCAGGCTCTCAGTGCTGCAATTCGAGATGCTGGGATGGACGTGGCGGATACAGGCCAACGACAAAATGGCAATGGGCAGGAAATACCGCCGGCGGAGACGATTAAGAGACAGCCAGCACTAGAAAACACCCGCCATACAGGTGCAGGCACAAACGATACGCAGGACCACCCAACTGCTCCTCAAGAGACACTCTCCGGGGCAAAACAACTGGCACAGCCCGTAGGTAAGAAAATGAATATCCCAACGACCAGGGAAATGTTGAACGCATCGAAAGAGCCGGCTCTCCAAGAAACGTCTCATATCCTCCCAGAGTCGTGCCGTGCCGAAGCTGCGATCAGGCTCAAAACAGGCCTGGAAGAAGTCAATCCGCTCGACAAAATTGCCGAATTTGGTGCTGGTGGCTTTGGCATTTCGGGCAAAGACGATGGCGATAGGAAAATCAACGACCGCGACGTGCTCAAAGGGCTTCAGGTTGCGGTTCAGGCAGCTGCCGACGAGGCATTCGATACGCTTATACAAGATAAAACAGGTTTACGCATCCGACGGTTCCTAGCGGATCTCAAAATGCTTGGGGTGCTCGAAATGGCAACGGGGGGTCAACGAGCAAGACCAAGGCGTTCAGTGAAGAGCAGACTGACCAGGGAGAGGGAACGGAGGTTGAGAGCCAGGTCGAGGACTTGAGCAGGTAATGAGGAGCCCTGCCGAGCTGTAATGGTCTACCTACAGCCGCCTCAAGAGAGTCGCTTTCTATTGTGTGCACTTCATGGTGTTGGAAGTGGACGTCGCCTTTTCAGAGGCCGCCGTGTATCCAACACGCTGATGCGTCGGTGTACTTATTTTTGCTTTCTGCTGACGGTCTTGTCGCGATTTACGTCGAGCTGGCCATACTCACGACACGATTGAACTTGCCAGAGTCACCTCGGCATCCGCCAGAGCAAGCACAAGCACCACAATGTTCCCATCACGCGGACACAGACTCAAGATGGGATGCATACAACATGAAAAGACACCATTCCCAGTTTAGGGGCCACTCCCCGTAGCATCGGGTTGTTCCGAATCAACCAAATATGCACGAATGCGTCGGCCGGACTAGAACGCTGGAACGAATGACATGTCAGATTGCCCCGCATGTGGTGTGGCGATAGAGCCCAGGGGTGGGCAGATTGTTTAGGGAGTGGCTGCTTACCAACTAACCCTTGTTTTCCTGGTGGGATTAACTAACTAGGCAGAAGTCCGCCAGGACGCAGCAGGAAGATAGGTGGCTTATCCTCCTCTCAACCGCCCAAACCATCAGACCTTCGGCCCTTTGATTGCAGGAAAAGGCAGAGAACCACGACGAAGAAGCACGTAACGCGCCATGCCGTCGGCAGCTTCAGCAGCAGCAGGGGAGGTGGTTGGTGGAGAGCAGAGTCAGCCCAGCGGCGGGCAGAAACATCGTGCTTGCGATGAATGCCGTAGGTTCCCATTTGACTTTGGCCCCGTATACCCGTCCCAGCCTCAGCCCCTTTTTCCGTTCCCGTTCTCGTCCCGTCCCCGTCCCCGTCCCCGTCCCCAGTGGGTCGGCGTCCCGATGCCGGGAACTGACCAGTGGGCAGGCTCCCGCAAGCTAGCCTGCTCAAAGGAGGCTGAGGGCTGCGCGCGATGCCGGCGCGAGGGCATTCCCTGCCATTACTCGCTACAGAAGCAGATGGGACGGCCGAGGAAACGACCCCGTGAGGACCCGGGCGAATTGCCCGCCCTCGCCGAGTCGGCGAATAAGGCATCCATGATTAGCGTTCCTCCGGATACGGAGGATCCCGGCCTGGAGTTCCTCAGTTTCCTAAGCGGCGGAGACAGCGGCTTCGACGCCTCGACGCCCCTAGACATGGTGTTTCCCGCCGACTCGTCGCAACCTCCGGCGGCTACGTCCTGGCACGTCCACCCCCTCAGCCTCGGCCAAATCAACTTCAGCCCACCTGCCGATCACATGCCGCCGTTCTCCCCAACAGATGCGGACCCTGCCCTGTTCGCGAAAACGGGGTCTGCGGATGTTGATATGACACCGACGACTGTGCCTCAATTGTCCCCGGACTCCTCGGCCTCGCCTGGGAGCGTCGGAAGTTCCATGGTATCAGCAGAAGGTGCCCTTCCCACCTGCTCCTGCACGGCCATCCTTTACATGTCGATCGACTCGCTGCAGCGGCTGTCCGAAAACATCACGGAAGCGATCCGGCAGGCGCGGCTCGCCGCCAAAACGGCGTACCAGGTCGTCAATTGCCCCATTTGCTCGGTGCCGCCGAGCCTCCCCCCGGCGCAAATGATGAAGACGCAGCGGGCCTTGCATAGTTTCCAGAACCTAATGCTACTGGCGACACTGATACCCAGCTGCGTAGCGGCGTACGAGCGCATCCTGCAGGCTGTCGACGTCGAGACGGCCCGCGCGCAGGCCGAGGGCCGCCCGGTTTCCTTCAGGCTTCTGGACTACGGCGGGACCTGGGGCGGCTTGGGCGCGGCGGGACACTGCTACGCGAGCCATCTCGAATCCACGGAAATGGAGTCAGCCATGTGGCGCCGCACCATTCGCGCGCTGCTACGGGTGGACGTTTACGGCCTCACGGCCAATGTGGACACGGACTATGCCGACTGTGGCGTCGGGGCCCCGTTCCACCTGGGGCTCAAGGACATCGTCGAGCAGATGGAAAACCGCTCCAGGCTCAGACACGCCTTGATGGACGGCCTGACGGCGGCGGGGGTTTTGGAACAGCCTGACTGCGTCCTCAAAATGCACAAGGTGGGCGAGACGCCCACCTGCATGCAAATCATTTCCCTGGCCAAACAATCTATCGACAACCTGATTATCGCTTGAAGCCGTGCTTTTTCACGTCTCGGCACACGCGCGGCCCCGGGACGGTGACGGCAAAAGAAAGCACGCCTTTTTTTTTTTCTTTAATAAACGGAGTATTAGGGCTGTGGTTATACGGTGATGCGTTCGAGAGTGGCTACGACCTCCTCCATCAACTGGCCGGCCTCCTCGCCCGTCAGATCGTCTCGGGCGGTGAGACAGCTTCACCGTCAAGGGTCAGTAATTTTCCGTCAAATCGGGTGTTTGGGGAGAAGGTTTCAAGGCATCCTCAAGCCGGCACGACAGGAGCCAAAGGGCGATCGAAAGCACAATGCGGGAAGGGTCGGTGCCAGAAGAGGCAATAATGAAGACCAGGTATTGCTTACCGCTCGACGACGTTCTTGTAAAGCCGGCCCGTCTTGTTCCCAAGGCCCGGGACCAGCACGGGCAGGATGGTTTTATCGCGCCAGCGCTCGGCCGAATAGTGCGGCTTGTAGTAGGTCTGCAGCACCTTCCACAGGCCGATCTCAAGCAGCACCAGGCCGAGCGAGTAGATGTCGTAGGTCTTACAGTAGGGCTTGCGCGACAGGCCGCCGCCAACCGAGGTCGGGTGGCGGTGCAGGTCGAGGATGGACGGGTTCCGGGGGGCGACGGACATGTCAATGTCGAGGTCGGGCCGGGAGGCGTCGAAGCCCACAAGGCAGGGGGCGGAGATGTCGGGCACCACGGCGGCGCCGGCCGTCGGCTTGGTGGCGGCGGCGGAGACGGCCGAGGGGAAGAACAGGATGTTGTTGGAGCACAGCGACTTGTGCAGCCAGTCGAGGGAGTGCAGGGACCAGAGGGCGACGGCGAGGGCGCGGGCTAGTTGCATGCGATCGTTGAGGTCGGGCGTCTTCAGGTCGCTGCCGGCGATGAGGTCGTGTAGGGTCGAGAACGTGGGATGGGGAGCCTTGTAGACCAGGCCATAGCGGCTCCTCTCGACGTCGTCGGTGTAGCCGAGGCAGTCGATGGTGTGCAGGTCCGGGTGCCGGTCGATGGCCGAGTGCATCATGCGGGCGAGGTCGTCGAGGCGGCGCAGATGGACGAACTTGAGGCCGGGGTCCTCGGCATCGTAGTCGACCCACTCGATGACGACGGCGTCGTCGCCGCGGAAGCCTCCGGCGCGGCGGGCGGCGCCGGCATCGGCGACGGCGATGGCCGGGCGCGGCACGCGGAAGGCGAAGGTGGGCTTGAAGGCGGCCTGGGGCTTGCTGTCGAGGTTGATGCGCAGCCGCTTCAGGCCGGCCGAGGCGTGCAAGCGCGGGTACACGGTGTCGGACGCCTTCTCCAGCACGCTCAGCCGCTCGACATCGCGCTGCGCCTCCTGCAGCAGCTCCCCCATCCACGCCCGTTGGATCCCCGGAATCCGCGACGCCGGGAAGAGCTGCTCCAGCCCGTCGTTGAAGTCTGCCGCCCGCCCCTCGCGCCGTCAGCACCCCGCTCTCTCTCCCCTCCCCCGCCCGGGAGATGGTCTACCCGGCGTGGATACGATACTGGATTCGGCGTACCTTTTAGATCCCCCAGGAGCGACGTGAACTTTTCCTTGTCTGGAAGATGGTTAGGGGGGTGGACTCTGTTTTGGGAGGGGTAAGCGCCAGACCACCCAACCCGGAAAGGGGGGGCAGGAGGCAGGAAGCGACGGGGGAGGAAAAGAAAAGGCGGGAGGGGCAGGCCTGTACATACCGGCCACGACCCATTTGGCCCGCGTCGCCAACTCCTGCCTCCAACTCCGCTCGCCCGTCTTGGCCGGTTTGGCCCCGTCGGGGGCGGCGGCCGGGCGGACGGCCAAGGCGCGGTGGGGGGAGGGGGCGCGTTTCGCGTCGCCGGCGGCGTCGAGGGCGAGGCCGTAGCGGTCGCGCAGGCGGTGGACGTCGGTGATGGTCTCGTGCAGCTCGGTGAGGATCTGGAGGGCGAGGCGGCGGAGGGCGGGCCCACCGACGCCGGCCCAGGCCGCGCCGTGGCCGCCGCCGCCGGCCTCGCCCTCGTCCCGCAGCAGCCGGGCCTCGAGCCGGCCCTCGGCGACGCCCCAGTGGCGGCCCCAGACGAGGAGGCGCATCTCCTCGATGCGCACCTTGCAGCCCAGCCGCCGCGCGTCGCCCTCGAAGCGCGCCGCCGTCGCAAAGTGCCCGTACGCCCGCACGCACCCGTCAAACAGCTGCCCCAGCACCCCCACCACCGCCAACGCCGTGCCCACCGCTTCGGCCATTCCGCAAAGGGGGGAGGTTAATTTGATGTTTTTTGTTGGAAGGCGCCGCGTCTTCACTCTCCGAAAAACGGGGAGGGCGGAAGAGGGGAACAAATTCCACCCCAAAAAGAGACGCGATGGCTGTCGGCTACGTGGGCACACGTGGGCGGGTTCACCGCAAGAAGGGAAGAAACGAAACGGGGGGGGGGGGGGGGGGGATGGGGGATATGCACTAACTAGGCTTCGCGCGCAGGGGGTCAAAGGCCAGCAAGGCACACCATGCTTGAGCCTGGAAATGTTTCCTACGACGATCTGCCTGCTCACGGCATAGTCTTCCTCTTTTGATCGGTATCCCTTCTTTTTGGGATCTCGACAGATGAACCGCTCGCGGTTTCAGACGCGCCCCGGCGCCCCCTGCCCCTCGCGCGCAGACACCGAGGGGGCAAAGCGCTGAGGATAAGCAAATATACATATGGGGCACCATACGGGCGATCTCCCGGCGGCGGAAAAGTGCGCCCCCAATAAACCAGAGGGGGTGGATAAACGAAGCGCGGCGCGGCTGAAAAGAGGTTTGGCCTGGAGGAAGGAGAGCGCACAATGTTGTACATGTACGACGGGCCGATTGCCAGCTGCCGGCTCAGGTCCGCTGTGCGAAGGAGTCCCCGGGCACACGACGGGCAAACCCACTTACACGACGTTCCCTCACGCCTTTCCCTTGAAAGGCCGAGGCGACGCTGCTATCCCGCCGCGGAAGGAAAAGGGAAAGACGGCCAGGCGTCTCCGACTTCCCGAGACGCCCGTCGCTCATGGCCCCTGATGCCAATCTGATGGGCGGCCCCTTCAGTCAGTAGACCGGCTAAGCCTGCTGTGCGTAGGCAGAAAAAGCAACACGTTCTCTCCTTCCCCTTCCGCCGGCGCCCACGGGAATCCCAACGGTGTGCCATAAGGGCATCGGCGCAGTGGCGACGAGACGCGTGGTTGCGCTTGGCACGTCGGCCCCTCGGCCCCTGGGACCTTCCTACAGCAGCTTTGCGGCGCCGACGTTGTCTCGGGGTGGGCCATTTGGCCCCGGACCAGCCCCTGACCAGCCCCTTTCGGGCCTGAAAACGTCCCTTTACCCCCCCGGTCTTCGCTCCATACTCCCGCCAGCCTCCTCTCCCGCGTGTCCGCCCCCATACCGCCTCGCTCTGCCCTGCTTCGTTCCCTCAAGCTTCCACATTCATGTGCTTCAGCCGAATGCCGCCGTGTGGGAGAGCCGGAACAGACGACCCAGGAATATGTACACGGGCCCGTGGCGGGGGCGACCAGGTGGAACCCACGACGGCGCGCCTCTACGGGCCGCCGTGTGTTTCGGGGAGCCCCGGTCGTCACCAACAAGACCGAGGACGGACGGTCCACTGCGACGGCGCCACGCTCGTGTTCGGGCTCGACACCCCGTGGCCGCCGGTGGGCGGCATGTGCGGACCGCCGTGCGTGGCGTGGGCGTCGACGGGGGCGGGCGGCGCCGGCGTCTCCACCCCCGGCCGAGTGAGCGGCGCCGCGCGTTGACCCAAGTACTTCGAAGTACGCCGGCCACCGGACCGTTCAAGACGCTTCGTTCCCTCCCAAACCGACTGTTCTACCGATTAAGCGGGGGTCGTCGCCCACGTTCGGATACGTGGTCACTGTCGTCGGCAAAGGAACGTGCCAGAGCAAGCCCGCTGACTGGCAAGGCAGATGATGGTCGGTGCAGGGGGAAAAGTACTGCACGGCCTCGGGCGAATGCCTTGTTTTCAATAGGTCCTGTGCTGTGGACTGTCTGCTACTCGCTCCAGTCTTGCTCCTCTTCCTTGGTATTCTTCAACCGGTGACTGTCGTTTGCCCAGTGGCCGTCCATGCTCAAGACAGCCCAATTTGCACCGTCTTGCGCAAGGCATCCGACCCGAGGCGCAAGAGCCCAGAGCACCTTGCCGACTTCGGCCAAACTCTAGTTCGCCCCTTTCGAGCATTCCGGGGCAAAAACAACCTTGCCTGTCAACGCGTCCGAGCCGCCCAATCCTTGTCCTGCCTTTTCGTGTTTGCACAAGGGCAAGCTTGGCCCAAGTCAAATAAAGACGAGTGGCCTTGAACCCGCAAGAGAATGGTCGACTTGATTGACCGACACAGTATAGCAGCAGTACGGCGACGTGTGTGGGAAGTTCGTGCATCATTTTTAAACCGTGCAGCATTTTACTTTATGTTGACACCCCGATCATGGGAGCGAGGGCCGCGCTCGATTCGCCGACCCCGGCAGCATGGCTGCCTTTTTGCCAGATCCACCACCATACCATGCAAAGCGCAGTTTCGACCCGTCCGTCCAAGTGGAAAGCGTAGATCGGACTCCAGTTCAGATCCCTTGACGCCAGGCAATGCGCGCTGGCCGATAACCGCGCACATGTTGCTACTGTCGTAAGAAGGCACGTGGGCCTCGGGCATCCATGTGCTCTCCTTTTTGGTCTGCGCCTAATAGACCTTCTTCTTCTCGTCGATACTGAACTGTCCCGGGCCGCTGTTAACGAGCAGGAGAAGACCGCCGACAATGGAGAGAATCTGGAAGAAGTCGTACTTGGCGAAGTCCTTGTGAGGGTGGTGCTCGTGGAGCTAAGGCGACCGTTAGCCAACAAAGAAAATACACGAGTTTGAAGCGGAACATCCGCGCTTACCGTCCAGAAGTTGTTCACCAGCAGGTTGAAACCGCTGAGGATCACGACCAGCAGAGTCGCGCTGAATTTGGCCTTGAAGCCGACAACGACCATGACACAGGCTACAAGGCCAATCAGGCAGACGGCGACTCTCCAGACGGACCACTCGCCAGCGAAGACGAAGCCGATGAAGAGGAAGATCAGGAGCACGCGACCAGCAAGCTGAAAGTACATCTTGCGGTCCTTCTCATCCAGCGTGGGCAGGCCGGCGAAAGCCTTGGTCTTCCGGACCCACGAGTCTGAGAGCACCATCAACAGTCCACCAATAACGGACAGGTTGCGCAGGAAGAAGTTGAGGTCGAAGATCAGACCGTATCCGAACGCCTGGACCACCACGACACCCATCAGACCGGCAACGGCGTAGTCGGAGTATTTGCGAATGATGACGAGGGTAGCACAGGTGGCCATGGTCACGACATTGACCAGCAGGAATACGTGGTTGAGGCCCGAGGGGACTGCCGCGGCTTGTTAGCGGCTTGCGCCGGACGGTGCGAGGCAGGGGCGGTTGCAGGGGGTACTTACATTTTCGATAGTCGTGCAGGTACAGCAACTGGTCGTTCCACTGTGTAATGATACGGAGAGCATCCTCGAGGAAGGTCACGACGATTAGGAAGCGCCCAATGGCAGGGAGGTAGCTGTGTAGCTGGTCGTCAGCGGGCTGCGCGACGGGAGAGCCGGGGTCGTGGCCGCAACAGCGGCGACCCCGGGACCAAAGCAGGCCGGCCTGGCGATGCGAGGGCCAACTTACGGCTTGATGGGCTCGCTCAGCGTGTCCAGCAGGTCCTCGATCTTGGACGTCTGCTGCCGGATGGCATCGAGCGGGCTCGGGTCGGCAGCCTCTTTCTGCGCGCCACCAAAGGCATTTTGGCCGCCAAAGTTGTAGTTGGCGGTGCCGCGGATCGTCGTCATCTTGACAATGTGTCGTAACAAGGGCTTCGTGGCTTTCGGCTCGGGGGCGCGTGAGGCTGGCACGGGTGTTTGGTAAAAGGGAGGGCCAAAGGCGGGAGAGGGGTTTGGCGGCAGCGCCGGTCAAGGAAAAAAGAGAACACCGACACAGGGAGAGCGGGACTGGCGGTTCTGGTCTGGTCGGGGCCAGCACAGGTCAGTCAGAGCAAGGCAGGTCGGGCTGTTGCTGGAACAGGGCAAAGAACGGAAAGGCGAGGTGAAGCTGGCAAGATGGGGGTGGGCGGAGCGACGGCGTGGCCAGGTGGTTTTATGGGATGGGAAGTGCACACGCAGCTATCTCCGAAACGGGTGCATGGAGGTGGGAAGAACGGGCAAGTAGGCATGTAAACAAGTACCTCGAGTACTTACATACTACACGGGGCAATAAGGGTGGCAGCGGGACCTGGGCTACCGACCAATGGATGCTCGAAGAGGTAAAGCTGTCTCGTACTCAGTTGGGGGAAATGCTCGCCGCTGGCAGAGGCCCAAGGGCAAACGGTCAATGACCTCAAGTTCGGGCAATAGATGAAGGCTGCGTGCGCATGTACCAGTGGTGGATGCTGGACCGACGGAATCCCATACGGCTCGACCTCTACGGGGCTGGGCTGGGCTGGGCACAACCGTGTCCTCAAGGGCGAAAGTGCGGCAGGTCGATCGCTAGCGGGAAGCTGCTGCTGACTGGACCGGCCCCGAGTACATCCCATTACGGGCAGGTCGAGTACCACCTATCCCACATCCCACGCAACGGAGCTCTTGCTGCATACTAGACGCGCCCACCCCCTTCGTACGGCATGGTATACACCTAACCCCTACTCACGCCTCATGTGGCCCTGGTACCTGGATCCCTACCTCGAACTGAGACCCGCGACTGGCCAAAACCTAGGATGACCAAAGTCAAACCCGAGCCTCGGTTTCGCCAGTCAAAGGTCAGGACGCAGTAGTGGTATTGCCACGCATTGCTAGGACGCAACAACTGGCGCTCTATGTGGACGCCTCACTCCCTGCAATTCACACACTCAGACAGCCGGCGCGGGCCCAACAGGCTTGTACGAGTACCTACCAACATCTTACATGCGCATTTGCCCCTACCGGTTGTGCCTTCCCGGGTCCAAATAAATCATGACGTCCCATCAACGTGATAAGGTAGGTAGTATGTAGGTAAAAAGTAAGCATACTTTCGGAAGTACGTACCTAGCTACTTTGAGTGTCCAAGTAGGCAGCTTGTCTGGGGTTCAAATCGTTGCCAAGGGCTGCTGCTGCTGCTGCTGCTGCTGCTTCAATTGTCCTCGAAGAGCACAGGTGGCACCATGGAGGTTCCGTTTAGACGAACTAGGCAAGTATGGAAAGCAGGTAGGTATCCATGTACCTACGTACCTCTTAGAGTAAGTAGCCGCGCTGCAAGAGGGCCTGCCAGCTTTTGCTTACCTCGTCGTGCCTCCTCTTCGTAAAGAAGCGGGCAGGGCTGCCCAGCGCAACGGCACTTTTCTGTCACCCGCTCTCCACCCGTTTTGGACATGGATGCAGGGCTCCTTGTCCGTCTCTTTACCCCTTCCTCCCACCACGAGTACCGAGCACAGGGCTCCTTTCCACCGGCTACTGGGTGCCACTCTGGCCTCGATGCCCCGACCACCCTGATGGAATCTACAAGACGGAAGCTGCTTCGCCTATAGGATGCCGACACCACAGCCGCCGACGCATCACGGTGTGCATGCCACAGCCAGCCGGCTCATGTTGTCACGGTACCGTCGCTAAGAGCCGCCTCCAGAGTTAGACCAGCTCGGGAAAAGCTTGGGGCACTGCCAGAACCCACACGCCCTCCCCCCGAAATAGAAACATCGAAATCTGAGTAATCCGTCTGTCCCTTGGCGACCATCGCTACGTATTCGTAGGGGCAGAGAGGAATCAGCATAGGATACCTGCCGCCCTTACTATTGCGGCTCACGCTGTCAGCCACCTCTTGATGATCAGACCTCTCCACCTATCCCGACGCCCGCTGCTGCCGCTGCTGCTACCCCCCGGTACGGATCGCCCCTGTTCCTAGGCCGGTACTACCATCTTCTGCAAACATTCTACGACTCGTGCTAAAACTACATGTGGGCCTTTTTCGGGGGAAGCGCTGCCGTCACCAGGTGTAGCCAAGTTCCGTTTTGGTCTCACGGGGGCCCGCGCACAACATGGCGGTATGGCCAGTTTGGCTCTACAACCGTCATAACTGAAAGTTGACATTCAATTAGCCTCTCCAGCCTCGGGTTTACCGAGAGGTCACATTTACCTTCCGCCTCTCCTGCCCATGATGGCGGAGGCAGCGGGAGGGGTACCGATTTACAAATACCACCACCTGTTTCTTCATGAGTGTCCAGTCCCCGTAAAGCAGAGGCCAGATACCTAGCTAAGTATGTACATGTTCAATTTTGCATTCATGTCTTCACCCACTGAAGAACGGGGGTTTGGGCGAAAAGTGTCTTTGGATCGCATTATATTGGTGGAGCCCATTGTTCTTAGCCCCCCCGGTGGCGAGAATAAAGGAGACAGGTCACCAGTCCAACGGTACCGTTCAACTTGGTCTGCGAAGCCGCGTAGTAGACGACGAGCGCCAGACAACGCGCGCGCCCTACGATCATTGTCGTTAGGCCCATCTGTGTCACTACTACTTGTGCTGCTGCGTTGTAGGCAAGCGACTGTGGGTGGTACGCAGCCCGTTTCCAACCATCAGTAACTCCAGGGTTGGTAACGGCGTTATCGTCGAGGAGGCCGTATCTTTTGGCCTCCACGGGCAGCGCCCTTATCGGCTACCCAGCCAAGAAACTCCGGAGATAGGCATCTATCTCATTGTCCCTCGGCACGGATCATGCCTTGACTTGCACTCCTGTCGAGCTTTTCGTTCATCTGCCTCCATCCTCGGCCTCCTCCCTCACTGGCTCTTGGGCTTGCTTTTTGACGTCTTTTGCTGGCTTGTGAGAAACCCGCCCTCCACGATGGCTTTCCACACACACCAGATGTAGCACAAGGAAAACCCAGCGGCGCCCACGCCCACATTGGCGACAACCCACAAGTCCGGCTTGTCAGGCGGAGGCATGACAAAGCGCTCCGCAACGTGCCAAACCAACATGGCGATGTAGAAAGCACCGTGGATGATGGCCGTGCCCCATTGAACAAAAGCGTTCTGTCCCTCCTGGAAGTAGGCACTGGTCGATATCGGCGGCAGTCCCAACAAGTAGGCCCAAAGAAGCGTCAAGACGGCATACGGCACCATCAAGTTGACACGCCCCAACAAAGGAAACATGGTCCAGGCGCCCAAAAGATTGGCGAAGCCCACCCAGGCTCGGATATCCTTCCCAAGACCTTGCTTCCCGGCAAGGAGGACCGTCATGGGCAACAGCGGAAGCAGCACGCTCTTCTCGTGGACCTGGTAGCTGAACATGAAGAAGCCCCAAGCAGTCGCAGCAAAGGCGTACGGGAGGACCTCTTTGCGGGGTCGCAAGAACAAGACAAGATTAGCCGGAGCAATCGCAGCGAGAGTAGCCACCAGCGATGCGCGCTGGAGCAGCTCGGTAGGGTAGTGCCGGAGCTTGATGACCACGTTGGCCGCACACCAGAAGTTGGCAACCTTGTCCTCGAACAGTCCGCGCGCAAAGGGGAAAATTCGATGGACCATCTGGGCTGCCTGCTCAACCACTGGGTAGTAGACGGCATCCGTGTCGAGAAACTCGGCGGCTTGAGGCAGGATGGGCAAAGGGGGCGGCGGGCCATCCAGATCCGGTCGTGAGCGGATGCCGCGGCTCGCATCGTACAGGGTGCCCACGACTATTGGGAGCACCAGGACGGCAAACGAGGCCAAGGTAGCACCGGCGATGCCAAGGAAGCGCCCAACGTTGATACGGGGGAATACGCAACTGCCCAGGAGGAAAGAGAAAACAGCCGGTGCGTAATAGAGAGCCATCTGCTTGAAGCCCAGCGCCGCTACAAAGAAGACCGAGGCCCACATGTAGCGGCCGGCGACCATGCTCGACATGCTGGCGAGAACAAAGCCCAGCATCACCGTGTTATACTGGAAGTGAACGTGGTCGATCAGTATGGTAGAAGGCTGCATGAGAATGGCCACCAAAGCCACCCAGGCCGGCCACTGGGCGACCCCAAAGAGCCGGCTGAAGCGCCTGACGAAGACAACGGCGGCGGGGATGTAGATCAAGTACTCGGACACAATGACGGTCGCCCTCATGAAGATCTTCAAGTTGGGGTCCTCAAGGCCGCGCGAGGTGGGTAGAGCGAACCAGGCCGGATCGATGTAGGCGCCGGCCTTGCCCAACAGCCAGCTGTGATAGGCCGTCAGGGGCGGGTAGTCGAGACCCCACCACTCGAGGTCGTGGAAGTACCACTGGGAGACGGGCAGGTGTGTCGTGATTTCCATCCAGTGCCTCTGCGCCTCGTAGTCGCCGTACATGGGCGGTTTCTGGAAGCCTACACCGGCCGAATTAGCGTTCCGAGCAGTACCGGGCTAACGCCCAGGGTGAGGCCGAGCTCATCCGTACCAGAGTATCCCCAGAGACCGGCGGCCCATCTGAACAGGCCGACGGCCATGAGGACCAGCGGCAGAACCTCCCATTGCGAGACGGAGCCACGGGCGGGCCAGAGGAAAGCTGCGAGGGGGAAAGAGGGCGTCCGGATGAGGGCCTCGGGTTTTGCGACGACGACATCGGATACGCCGGGCTTCTTGGTCGCCTTGCGCCTGGGCTTGTGAGCCGTGGGCGTTGCCATGATCGGGTCACCAAGGAAGGGGGGTTCGTTCGATCTCGGCCCAGGGAGCAGCGTGGGGGAGCGTGGACGGCGAGGGTTAGCCGTGACGGTCGGTCGGTCGAAATGGGCGCAAGGCGGGGAAGATTGGACCAGGTCGTGGCTGGTCCGGCTGCGGGCAAGGGGGAAGTGCTGACAGTCAGTTGACTTTTTATTTTTATTTTTTTTTATTTTTTTGGCTTCCGTCGCAAGGACAGTTGGGCAGTTGGAAACGCCAGGCGTCGCATAGATTGGCTTCAATTCGCCAATGGCAGGTACATGCTAATGTAACGTGGACGATCCGGGGTCTTCGTCTAGGTTAGCAGGTACCGGGTACCTGAGTGCAGATCGGATCCTTGTAGTCAAACCACCCGGACCGAACGAACGCTTCAGTGCCAGCATTGACATCCACCCTGTTCCAGGTGTCGGTGGTAATGGCCGGGGCTGCTAGAGTTGTGGCTGCCAGGTAGTGAGTGTATTCAGGACGCTCCCGTCGCTAGGGTGCACTAGAAGCGACCTCATGTCCTCTTATGGTTAATAGGTACCTACATCATCATGTTCTGCCCGGATAATCGGTGATTACTATAACTGAATTTCCTCCCTCGCTGCAAATTAGAGAACCCCGGCATCCGTCTTGTTGCTCAAGTACACGATGCTCGTTCCGGATTGCGAGCCCCCCGCCGTGCCCAGTCACGCACTCGATTCGATCTCCCTGTTGCCGCCCAAAGAGCGTGGATGACACGAGACCCTGCCAAGCCAGCAATTGCAAGTGAGCGACGAGCAAACCTTCTTCCATGGCAGCCGTTACAAGGCGTCCTCCCAACCCAAGCGCATCGCATCGTTTCAATCCACTACTATCTGACGATTCATTCATCTTCATCGGTCATCCATCTACCTCGGTGGCTCCCTTGCCAGCGTTCTCAACGCCCCTTCCCCGCTTGTGATGCCCGCGAGGCATCGCTGACACCAATACCATGCCGTTCCCCTTCGTGCTCCCCACCACGTCATCCTTTTCATATTCCGGCAGTTTTGGCTGTGAGACTCACCCCTCTCTGCCCCTCAATGCCAGCACTCATCGCGGGGTCGTCCGGGACGCGCTGAAGAAGCACAAGCGGCTTCCTCCGGCTTCGCAGCCGCCCAGTCTCCCCTTCATCGTCAGCAGCCTCAACAGCTACCTGCCGTATCTGTTTGCCGTCGAGGCCGGGCTAGATCGTGGCCTGCTTCACAACGAGCAAATCGCCGTGTCCCTCCTGTCCACACCGGCCATCGAATGGAGGCCCACTGTGTCCGATAACGCCGTGCCGGGCAAGGAGGCTGCTCGCGTCAAGATCCAGTCTTTGCAATACGAGTCTTTCTTTGCCTTGACGGCCCTGGGTTTCGCCCACACGGCCCTTGCCCGTGCCGCCCTGCACCCTCTGTACGTCACATCCGGCGCTCTGGTCGGATCTCAGGAGCGCACCACGGCCATTCAGACGGCAACCAAGCATTTGCTAGATTCGGCTTCCGTTCACGACTTTGTGGCACGTCGCGCCGAGGGCCTCCTCACCAGCCCCCCGTGTGCCGACATCTCGGCAGCCACGGCACGCGCCCTGGCCTCCTTAGCGCTGGCCGAGGCCACTCTCCTAGCCGTGCTCAAGGATGATCCCTACCCGGCACTCGTGGCGCAAGACCGCAACAAGAACGACACGGAGTGGATGTACAAAGCACAGGATATCCCCAAGGTCCGGGCCCACCTGTTTGCCCGTTTGTGCCTGGCCGCCGCCGATCATGCAGCCCAGGCATCGGCCTTGACCAAGGCCACCACCAAGGGGGTTCCGAAGATCAACGACGGCCTCGTTCGCTACGTCGAGGACCTGCGGAGCACCAGCCGGGCCAAAGCCTGCCGCTTCTTCGGTATCGACGCCGAGCTCTCGGGGCAGACGGGAACCGCGCTGGGCTGGCTGCAGTGCGGCCTCCAGGAACTGGGTGTCGAGCCGAAAGAGGCCAAGAAGGGGCTCAGCTTGAGCCGGATGAAGAAGGAGTGGTCGGGCAAGAGAGAGGACAGGAAGGTCGAGAGGGGTGCCGGGTGGGGAGCCGACGGCGGCAAACTGGAAGAAACCCGTGTCATCGAGATGCTGACGGAGAAATGGGCCAAGATGAACGATACTGTGCGTGTGACCCCCGCGCCCATGTTGGCCCAATGTAATAATGCTAATTTGCTACTCCAGATGATGACCCAGATTGTCCCCCCGCCTGCCTCTCTGCTCGCCGGTCTCCCATCTGGCCGGGAGATTCATAGCATCAAGCCGTACGAGGCCCCGCAACTCAGCCGAGAATCCTTGGAGGCCATGCGCGCCCCGCCTGACCAGGATGATGATTACGGCCGCGGCGGTTCGAGCTCTGACGATGAGGGAAAAGCTATCAGGTCAGGTCCTGTCGGTGCCTTTCCAGGGACGCAAGAGCACTACCGCAGCGACAGTGCTCGGTCTTATTATTAGCTTTCTCATGCCCCTCGGACCCACCAGGCTACATGGGGCGAAGAAAATGTTCACAGCATGTAATCCGCACGATTTAGAGGTGTGCCCCTTTCGGTAACGAGACTCATAAACAAAGATGCCGGTCTTGGTATACTGTTCTAGTCTGTAACAGCTACCTGAAAGTCCAGCCCTATACCAAGAGCCATTTAGCCTATACTACCATCGCTCCCCCTCCCCCCAATATCACGTCATTTCTTAGGAATCCAGAACGCCGAGCTCGAGGTCCAGGTCATTTTCAGAGAACAGAGCGCCAGAGTCGCGGCCGTTGATCAACTCATCGGCTTCCGCATCCACCAACATACTATTCCGTTCCGAAACCACTATGATGAGCCACTTGAGCTGCGCCAGCGCTTTTCTCTCGAACGCGGCCTGGTCACTGGCCATCTTGTCGGCCAGCTGTCGCTCCGCGTGCTCCAACAGTTCCAGTCGGACCGCCTGCTCCTCCTGGGCCCGGAACGCAAAGGCCTCGAGCTCGTTGTGCATCCACTTTTGCCACGTCCGGAACCTCGAGTCCATCTTGCGCCCCAGGTCGTCCATGGCGGCCGAGATTTTTCGCTCGCCGTCGGCTTTGCCCCGGTAGTATTCCACGAGCTTGCCGAGGTACTCGCTCTCGAGGTGCAGCTCCACGCGCGCGCGCGCAGCGTAGTCCCTATCGAGCGAAGCCCGGTGCTCCCGGATCACGGCCACAGTATCCGCCGCGATGGATCCCCGCAAGAACCCGTGGCGCTCCTCCATGGCGGCCGCGGCGGCTGCGACGTCGGTCGCCAGGGCCCGGCCTTCCTCGTTCAGGGCGGCGGTGACGGCGTTCAGCTGGCGCCGGTGGACCGCGGCGAGGGTGTCGCGGAGGGCCTGGAAGGCGAGTTCGAGGCCGAGCCGGCGCGCCAGCTCCTGTTCGATGCGGCGCTCGAGCTCGCGCTCTTCGCGTGCCGCCTGCTGCTGGCGCAGGAGCTCGGCCTTGCGGGCCTCCTCGCGCTCGAACTCGGCCACGAGGCGGACGGCCTCGGCGGCCTCGGCGTCCTCGGCGTCCTGGCGCGCCCGCCGCGCCCGCCGCCGCGCCGCCGCGCCCTCCTTGACGGCCGCAAGCTGCGCCATGGTGCAGGCGCACGTCTGCCAGCGCGCACCGCAGACGTAGCAGAACTCGGCCCCGCATCGGCACGTCATGTGCTGGCAGGCCTCGCGGTGCTCGACGTAGGCGCGGCAGCCGTGGCAGCGCCGCCAGCCCTCCTCCTCGGCCAGCTCCTCGGTCCGCAGCAAGTCAAAGTCCCGCGGGCACGTCCTTCCTTGGTGGTCGGGCCCGCGGCAGACGGTGCACGTCTTGTGTCCCCGCGTGCATTTCGCCACCCCGGCCGGTCTATCTATCTGGCGGGGCCGAAGCCACTTGCTGCATGTCGTGTGGCTGCAGTAGATTCGATCGCTGGCTGGGATACTCCATTCCTCGGCTCGCTCGCTGTACGTTTTTCCCAGTGCCGCATCGACGTTCCTGAGGACGGTTTTCTTGGGAATGGTATTGAGGCAGCACTTAGGGGGCCATTGTGGCTCGTTTTGGCAAGCCGTCGTGATGAGGCGACTAAAACAGTCGCGGCAGTAGCTGTGACATGGTCCCTTGACTATCTCTTTGGCCGAGAATTCATCGAAACATGATATGCATTCGCTGTGTCCGTGTCAGAAGAGCTAGGGGGAAAGGGGGGGTTCTTCCCGGTCTCACATTTGTTTCTCCGGGATGCTCGTTGGGCCGGGGTTGCTACCGTTGCTAGCCACTTTCTTGAGTTTGCCCCAAGGCAGGTTGGGCACCTCGTTTCTGGCAGCGGCAGCGGCACTTGATTCGACTCTCACCTGGCAACAACTATTGGTATTGGGTCGGCCGAAGATCCGCTGTCGTATGGACTGTTTTTTCCTGTTTGCCGACGGCGTCAACTGCAGGAATCCGTTCCGGTCGACCGCGAATGTCGTCCCGGCAAAGTCGACCGTGGAAGGGCTCGGATACTCTGGCCTGGCGGCTGTCGGCTGAGTGGGCTTGACCACGGGCCTAGAGCTGTCATCATCATGGGCAACCGGCGTGTTTTGGCCGTCTTGGTCCTTGCTGCTGTTGGTATCGGATACACCCCCTTCCTCAGTTGGCGAGAGCTCCTGGGCCCTCTTTTCGGCCGCTTCAGCCGCCTTCTCCCGTCTTGCCTTGTCATCCCGAGCACGAGCCGCGATCCTGTCGATGGACTCCGGGATAATCCGCAGAAGGATGTCGGACTCGACACCGTCGACGTTCCGCAAAACGCGGGGCGATTCGTATTCGTGCCAGAACGAGGCCGTGTCTCCAATCTCCGTCTCCAACTTGGCAAGCATGGTTTCAAAAGGTTCGGCCGCGGCAGGTTCGATTGGGACCATAACGGCCTTGCCCTTGCCCTTTGGATCCACCGGGCCACCACTATCATCCTCTATGGTGGCGGGCCCTTCCGAAACCGCCGACTCGTCCATCTCAACCTCGACCGGCTCGTCAAGCAACATGGCGAGGAGCGGGGCCCAGACGAGTATAAGAGCTGTGGCAAAGGAGAGGATGACCCAGGCAGAGTCCTGGATGATGTAGGGATAACTGGAGCTCATGGAGCCGGGCTTTGGTCTCTTCGACCATCAGGCCTCGACAGTTGTATGTCTGGGTATCGGCGGGCGGGCGGAGATATATCCAGGTGAGGCTCGGGACGATAGGTGGATAGTGAAGAGTGGGCGACAGGGTGGAGTCCACTGACCGAAGGCATTCTCGACTCGGCCCATCCGTGCCGGCGAATAAGTGAGTAGGAACTTGGATAAGTGAGCCGTTATGGCACGAAAGAGAGCAGCAAGGCTTCCATGGAAGCCCGTTATCTTCGTACGGGTTGGTGGAGTAAGTACTGGTTGGCTGCTGCCACCAGCGCCGTGCTGAAGGCAATGTCTTGTTGCCGTACTTGGCACGCGCACCTAGATACCCAGTACCCATAGGCCGCACCCAAGGAAAGGGCGTGCTTGTGCCTCATGCCACCTAGGGTGCCTTTTGGGTATGGGATGGTATAGGCCGAGCCCTGCGGGTGGCAGTTGGCGGCGACGTGCATGGGGTGCCGAGCGGTCGGCCAAGCATTGTCGACGTCTGCCCATGTCGACCCCCCCCTCGACATGCGGCCTTTCCGGAACGGTCACCGAGAGGGGGAAGGGCAAGGGCGCCAGTGCGGCTGATGACGGCGCGCGCGAGGGCCGATAAAAAAAGCGGCCGCCGCGGAGAAGCTCGGGAGTGGAGACAAGGCGAAGAAACAGCCGGGGGCTGCGCAGTCCAATCGATATCGTCGATACGATGTTGGTTTCAATGCTTCTCTACCTAAGTAGGTAGGCAACTGGGAGCTCCAGCCGGCGCTAACTCGGTGTTGGAGGGGCTGACATCCAACTGGAAAACCACGACAGCCCGCGATTTTGCGTGGCGGAGTCGGCATGATTGGTCAAGGTCCTGGTGGTCACACGGGGAGTCTCAGCCGCACAGGCAGTGCCATGGAAGCAGGTCGCCTATGGGGGGTCAGAGCTGATGGTCGTAACTTGGCAGCGGCTTCGGCACAGCGTCTCGGTCTCTGCAAGGCGTATTCTCGTGCTTCAGGGTTTGGATCATTCCTGCATGGCTTTCGAAAAGCCTAGTTGCAATACAACTCCCCCCCATGGCTTGGGGCGTGGCCCCCAAACCACGATCACGTTGCACCCCTCGTGAGACCAACAGCCCAATCCGGCAGGTGTAACCCGTTCAGACGTCTTCAAACTGCGAGGCTCTGGCTGAATCGAGCCGTTGTGCTATATATATGGTTGGAATTACGTACTCGGCCCGGCTCCGGGGCCTACAAATGTGGTGTTCAACCGCAACTGCAGACCGAGGGGGGTTGTTAGTCGCACAACGCCGCGAAAAAGCGACACGACGTTCGCGAGCTTGCAGCTGAATGCCCAGCCTCTAAGCCGAAGCATACCGCCCCCTGTAGGGGCGGGTGAGCTGACTAGACCCCGTCTCTACAGCTTGGAGTTCTTTTTGGCGAATTCAATCTTGTTGGAGCAGATTCCAACGCCCTCCAATTCCACCTCGACGACGTCGCCATCTTGGAGCCACAACTGGGGCTGGCGGCCCATGCCGACTCCTGAGGGCGTGCCTGTGAAGATCAGGTCGCCGGGCAGAAGAGTGGTGCCTTGGCTGAGGAAAGCAATAGTCTTCTTGACGTTGAAGATCATGTCGGCGGTGTTGCTTTCCTGCAAGGCGCGGTTAGTGCCTCGTACACCAACTTACTTACGCGCGCAGTGGAAGCCGTACCTGGACCGTTCGCCCATTCAATCTTGTGGCGATTCTCAAGGTCTGGGGGTCATTGATCAAATCACTCGAGACGATGCCGGGCCCGTACGGCGCCCATCCGTCGAAACCTTTGCCGAGAGACCACTGGCCACCACCTCGCTGGATCTGCCAGTCCCGGTGGGATACATCGTTTCCGATGGCGTATCCCAGGACGTAGTTCAAAGCCTCGGACTCTGGCACGTCAGAGCAACGCTTGCCAATGACAATGACCAGCTCGCACTCGTAATCGAGACCAGGCTGCTCCTGGGCCATCGGATGCACCGGGATGGGGTCCGTGGGGCCAGCCAACGAAGTAACGGGCTTGTACTTTGCCGGTCTTTAGTTCCGCTTGAAAAGAATGTGCCGGGTGAAAAGACCTACAAACAGCACAGGGTACTTGGGAATGGGCATCTTGGACTGGGGGAAGCGTCAGCAAGCCTGTTTAGAGGTTTCCCCGGTGCCAGCGCCTTACCTCGATGGCGTGTTTCTCGTAGTTCAGGCCCAGACAACGGACTGTCCTAACATCCTCGATAGCCAGCGGCGCGAGAAGAAGGCGGACATCAGCGATCTGGTCCGTCACCTCATGCGTGCCGAAGATGTCGCCCAAAATGATACGGGCCTGCCGCGTCTTACCGACATCTGTAACGCCCTCAGGCAGCAGGGCGTCGCCGTAATAGACACGCCCATCGCGGGCCAGGAATCGAACGAGACGCTGCAAATGGGATCAGCAACGTGGGGGTCGACGAGCGGGCTGCCGAAGAAGGCAAACCCCCCGAGGCGGCACTTGATTGCCTACCGAGAACGCAGGCATGGTTTTACTGAGCAATTGGGTACACAGGGCCGACGCAGGAACAGGAATGAATTCAGAAAACCGCAGATGGGGGAAAACCGGGGAGGAGCTCGAAAGGACGATGTCGAAAGAAGGTCGGTTGATCTCGCCATCCATCTCACCATCTTCAAATACGGTGTACATGGATTATGTACCCCACCGGATGGTGGGCGGGCTCCTCAGGCTATCGGACACATCCCCCCGGATCCCGGCAGTTGAGCGACGATGGAAGGCTTCCCAACACAAACCGGACGAGTCTTAGACCCAAGGTCGGTAATCGGTACCGAGTATGAGGCTTTGTTGCACACACACTCGTAGTCTAGCTGGCTTCCATCTGAGCAGGCCAAAAAGCTGCTATGCAGGTACTTTAAGCAATTACTTCTCAGATAAAGTAGCAGAAAGGCAAGTAGATACAAAATGTACCTAGGTATTTCTTAGTTTGGTGGTCGTAGCTACATGCATATCCGGCGCTTTTACCCGCACGTCAGCAATTACTTCCCCAATCCGGATAGAGTGCTCGGCTGCTTTGCCACTAGCAGCCCCGGTGCCCTGGGTAACCCCTGAGCCCACCAAAAGCTTAGGTACGGGGCACCTAAAGCCAAGCACTCGTGATATTTACTTAGGAAGTAATGTATGCATAAATAGGTAGCTCCAAAACCTGGGTAAATTTACCACAAACGGCATTAGAAGAACTTCCACTGCTTTTCCGGGGTGTGGAAACCGAGATATGGAAAATGGGGAATGGCTAATCTGTACGAGCTGAGCAAACAGCAGTGTCTCTGACTTGTGCATGTCTTCCCTTTTCCTTATCAAAAGATGGTCATCTAAACCGCAGGTTAACTGCTGGGGACAGTCCAACCCAAGCGGCCTGCGGTTCGAGTAGGAACACAAAGTCCGACCGCGAATGATCGAGAGCAAGACACGGGTGGAACAAGTATCGCACCAGGGAAATAGTGTTGGAAACCCATGAGCTGGCCGAAATAAGATCCGTCCGTCGACTGCACCGAGCTTTACCACGCGTTTTATCAAGTACACGCTAACATCAGCAATACGACCCCTGCGGGTGGTTGGACGGGAATGGTTCGATGTTATACAATTGGCCGGTCCCAAGTGTTTGGTAGTTTAAATACCAAAGTCGTAACTACTCAATTACTGCTTACCTAGGAGTTGTGAGCAATCATCTCGCTTTCCGAGGGTAGGGCAACCGATATCACAGGGCAGGACATCCACCTCTCTGTTGAAGGCCACCCTCTCAGCCAACTCCGCCTGGTGTTCTTACTACACACGACGTCCAACTCCTAATCTCTCCATGGGTACTTCTGCCTCAGTGATTGCGAGATGTCGCGACCAAGAATAGAGACACGGCTTAATGGCCAGAAAATTGCTATTGTCAAGAACCCCGCTTTATGCCGCCTTTGCTAACAACGTGACAGCCTGCTTTGACTGTCCACAACATTTTACCTCAAGCCTTCCCAGACCCTCTGTCGGCCATCCATCCGTTCTACAACGGTCGTAATTGTCCGTACAAACCGTCTTGGTTCTCGCAGCTGAGGCTATCGACCACTATGCGCCTCCTACAACGACGGACAGATGGCGAATTCAGCCTCACCGAAGTGGCGCAAGACATCCCCCCGTACGCGATACTTTCGCATACTTAGAATGACGAGGAAGTCACGTTCCGAGATGTCACAGAACGCACCGGGCTACACAAGAAAGGCTATCAGAAGCTTGACTTTTGCGCAAGACAAGCCGCTAGTGATGGCACTGCATATTTCTGGGTGGACACCTGTTGTATCGATAAATCGAACAGCACCGAGCTCTCGGAGGCCATCAACTCAATGTTTCGCTGGTACCAGCAATCAGCTAAATGCTACGCATACCTTACAGACGTTTCGAAAGACCACGATATCGAGACCGACGAACCATCGTGATCGACATGGAAGCTGAATTTTCGAAAGAGCCGGTGGTTTACCCGCGGCTGGACTCTCCAAGAGCTGGTTGCACCGGCTTCCGTAGAGTTCTTCTCCCGGGAGGGCCAGCGCCTGGGCGATAAAAGATCCCTCGAACAACTAGTCGTCGATATACACATATCCCTAAAGAAGCCCTGCGAGGAGGCAGCCTGTCCGATTTCAGTGTAGGCGAACGTATGGAATGGTCAAGAGGCCGAGTTACTACTCGCGAAGAGGACATGGCATATTGTCTCTTTGGGATATTCGGTGTTTTCTTACCGCCCAGCTACGGCGAAGGAGAACGAAGTGCGACTTCGCGATTACGGAGAGAGATATCCACAACACAGGACGCCCGGGCGGCAGTCCTTGCGAAGTTATCTACCGCATACGACGCTTCTTTCGACTCCCACGCCGAAGAACACAACCCAAGCTGTCTTCCCGATACCCGCGTCGAGCTGCTACAAGAGATCAACGCATGGATTCGTAACCCGGTGGCCGAGGCGATGTTCTGGCTCAATGGGATGGCTGGAACAGGCAAATCGACCATCTCGCGGACGATGGCCCGTTCTGCGTCGGAGACGGGCTATCTTGGCGCAAGCTTCTTCTTCAAGAGAGGCGAAGGCGATCGCGGCGATGCATCTAAATTCTTCACCACGGTTGCAGCGCAATTTGCATCTCGAGAGCCAGCGCTCATCCCACACAATGAGACGGGGATGGGGTTTTCATATGTTATGTGACACAGCATCCATCCATCATGGATATCACAATTCAACCTGTTGACCACCATGTTTCATGAATGCACACTCCTTTTGCTCTTGACTTTGAACCTCACTCTTCACTCCCTTACTTGTTGCGACCCTTGATCAAGACTATCCACACGTCCTTAACTGTGATATCTTCCTTAAGGGCACGCTACTCTCCGTTCGGATCGACCTAACGACCGTGTACTTCCACCAGACTCCCTTCATCTGGGGTTTGTCTGTCCTAACATCCAGGCTGCTATCGATTCGGATCCCGCCATAATGAGCAAAGCGATACGAGAACAGTTCTAGAATCTAATCCTAGGCCTTCTTTCTAAGGTTTCCGTTAACGATTCTATTAGCCGGACTATCTTAGTCGTTGTTGATGCACTCGACGAATGCGACCATAATGAAGATGTTAAGCTGCTAATTCAACTTCTTTCCCGCTTTAAGGAAATCCAGCACTAGCGGTTAAAGGTTTTCCTTACTAGCCGTCCCGAACTGCCGATTCGTCTTAGCTTTAAAGCCGTCTAGGGAGTGTACTAGGGCGTCATTCTCCATGAGATCGCTGGAACCATCATCGAACGGGATATTAAGACCTTTCTTCGACATGAATTCGCATAGATTAGAACAAAGTATAACGAGATAGCCCTAGACAGTCTATATTTACTACCTAGTTGGCCGTGTTAAGCCGACATACAGACATTAGCTTAGATGGCCGTGCCGCTATTTATTTTTACTGCCACTATATGTCGGCTTATCTATAACTAATATATTGGCGACCTGAAGAAGCAGCTTTAAGAGGTTTTAAAGTACCGAACAAGGACTTAGGAATCTCAACTAGACCCGACCTATCAGCCGGTTCTAGACCAACTTGACGTGAAGCTGAAGGGCAGTCAACGAGTTAAGGTCTGGCAGCGTTTCCGAGATGTTGTTAGTTCCATCATCACTCTTATTAACCCCCCCTAGCTACGGCTCTAGCACGGCTACTCGGAAAGACGGATAACGACATCCATGTAACAGTACGGCTGCTATACTCGGTGCTGAGTATTTCTTCTAATGGGACTTTCAGATTGTTCCACCTTTCCTTTCGCGACTTTCTCGTGGATATAGAGAAATAGAACCGCCCGTTCTAGATTGACCAGTAAGCCGCTAACCGGCGGCTTTTTTTAGAGGTGTTTACTAATACTACGGAACGCCCTACAGACTAACATCTGCAAGCTTCATGACTTACGCATATTCTGCTCTGACGTCGATCCCTAGATAGTGGTCACTAATAGCATACAGCTAGAAGCCCAAATGCCTGTCGTTATTGGGTATTTCACTTAGCACAGTCCTAGACGAGGCTACCAGGTCGAACTGGGCGAGGACGAGACGATCGCATCTCTTGGACCAGACAACCGCTGGGCCGCCGTGTACGAGGCACTGGAACCGATGGATCTGATCGTAGTCTCTGGTAGGCTGGCAGCCATCGGTATTGGCGGGTTGATTTGGGCGTCACGATTCCATAATCATCTCTGATCCGGACTCTGGTTTACATAACAACAGGAGGCATCTCGTACTTGAGCGACCTGCACGGCTTGGCATGCGAAAACATCGTCAACTACGAGGTAGTCACCGCCACGGGTTGCATCATCAACACGAACGAGAGTGCAAACTTCGACCTTCACTGGGTGCTGCAATAACTCCGGTGTTGTGATTCGCCTTGATGCGTATACCTACTCCCAAGGCCCGATGTGGGAAGGCTCATTCTACTTCCCTGTGCAAGTCAACGCAAGCATCAACAAGGCCCTAGTAGACTTCGGTAAGGTCGGCGTGGAGAAGGACAGGAACGCTGCCATTTATATATCTTACGCATACGATGCCGGGAACAAGGCTTGGGTTGCCGTCAACTCACTGGTTCATGCTCTCGCTCAACAATCGGGGAAACACGCCCCTATGTACGATGACTTCTTCAAGATCCCCAGGCTTATACACGATGACACCGGCAAGAAGTCGCATGCGACCCTCGCGCAGGAGCTGACGGCTCAGTCGCTAAACAAGTTGCGCCAGTCCTTCTAGAGCGTCTCCTTCAGTCTCGACGAGCGGATCATCGCAGGCGTGTTCCATATCTGGCGCGAGATAGAGCCGCTGACATGACTGAGCTCCCAGGTTTTCATACCCGCCCTCACATTCCAGGTCGTTTCCGTAGCGCACATAAAGCAGATGCCTCGCGCAGGCGGGAACATCCTCGGCTTGGCCAGCGAAACGAAGCCATTGCTGCTAGCGCTGCGCTCTGGTCATTATCTTGCGACAACGACGAGGACGATGGCGAGTTGCAGGCAGACAACGCGCGCATTCTCGCAAAGGCAAAGGCGGCTGGGGAGGTACTGGGCCTGCACTACGGGTTCCTGGCAAGCACTCCAAGTCCTCTCTCCCAGGCAGTAGAAACTCCCACGTTCGGGTACGGAATACACCGACTAAGCCCAAGTGCTATAGTACCCCAGTTGCGTTGACCAGAAACAATAACCGTGCAGCGGGCTCAGTGACGAGACTAAGAGCAGGCTTGTGGCCATTCTCGAAGAAGTATGATCCGACCGGTGTTTTTTCAGACACTGCAGCCGGGATATTTCAGGTTGAAGCCCAAATCATCAACGGCGGAGCCCGGGCAAGTTTGGCAGTCCGTAAGAAGCGCGGTGCCATTGCATTCCGATTATGCATCGTCGTTGTATTTTGTACGCCTTTGCTCCAGGATAGTTAAGCACCGGCAGGGCCCTGGCTACATGTACGCGGCCTCATTCAATGTACATGATATAATTGTTTCGGGCCATACCGGCCGATCCAGGCATCCTAAAAGGCAGATGCCCAAGAAACCACACACAGTGAAGGATAGCATTGGTTCAAATGATCAAAAGGGACGAGTAACAAAAAATTACCGATGCGATGTGTTAAAGAAGGATAAACCAGTGTGACAGTTGCGCGAGAGAATGATGTCCGTTGATATCCATGTAAATCCATCGTTCATCTTTTACTGGGTACATCGCTGTAGTAGTTGATCGCCTGGACACTATCGATAGGCAGCCCCCCCGTAGAAAAGTTCGGTCAGGACCCCATAGAAAAGTCCCAGGCCCCACCGGGTCGCGAAAAGTCCTGCTCGCGCTGGAACCCACGATCTGAAGCTTCCACGGTCCGCGAAACGACACTTTCTGGGCATTTATCGCATCCAACATGGCGCCACGGTCACAGCTCAAGCGCAAGGCCTCTGTTGCCGAGGCAGAGGCCGACAAGGCCGCTTTCTCCGACGACGAGTTTGGCGACGGTGTGTTGGAAGGCGTCCTGTCCGACTCGGAGGACGACGAGGACAACAGCGAGGAAGAGAACGATGCCGAGACCGAAGCCGCCGAGGCTGAGCTTGATAGCGACGAGATTCCCTCCGACGAAGATGAGGAGGAAGAGAAGCCCAACTATCGCATTGAGCGAGACGCCAATGGAGGAGAGCGCTACGTCTACGAGGAAATCGAGCCTGACTACGATTCCGATGATTCCGATGCGAAAGAGCCCGCGAACACGATCGGAAATATCCCCTTGTCTTTCTACGACTCGTACCCCCACATTGGCTACACCATCGATGGCAAGAAGATGTAAGTACATTTGAGCGACGACGGGGAACGAGTCGCCGCCTCCAGAGCTAACCGGGCTCTTGCTCAGCATGCGACCTGCCACCGGCGATGCCCTCGACGCGCTCCTTGATACCATCGAGGTACCGAAGGGCTGGACGGGCCTGACCGACCCGGCCACCGGAAAGCCTCTCAACCTTAGCCAGGACGAGCTGGAGCTTTTGCGCCGCGTCCAAATGAACGAACTGCCCGAAGAGGGCTACGACCCGTACCCGGAATATGTGGATTGGGCTACCTACAAGAAGGAGATCATGCCCCTGTCTGCGGCGCCGGAACCCAAGCGGCGCTTCCTGCCCTCGAAGCACGAGCAGAAGAGGGTGATGAAGCTCGTCAGGGCCATCCGCGAAGGTAGGATACTGCCGTACAAGCCGCCTCAGGAGCGGGAGGAGGAAGAGGAGGAACCACAGTACGACCTGTGGGCCGACGAGCAGCCTCAAGAGCCCAACGTTATGCACATTCCCGCGCCGAAACTGCCGCCTCCTGGATACGACCTCTCGTACAACCCCCCACCCGAGTACCTGCCCACCAAGGAGGAGCGGAAACAATGGGAGGAGACGGACCCCGAGGAGCGCGAGAAGGAGTATCTACCACAGCGCTTTGACGCGCTTCGAAAGGTGCCGGCCTATGATGGCCTGGTTAAGGAGCGTTTTGAGCGCTGCCTCGATCTGTACCTGGCGCCGCGTGTGCGCAAGAACCGTTTAAACATCGACCCGTCATCACTGCTGCCGAAACTGCCTCGCGCCGAGGAGCTGAAACCGTTCCCCACGGTCACCAGTGTTCTGTACGACCATGGCAGTCGAGTACGCTCCGTGGCCATTGACCCGACTGGCAAATGGGTTGCCAGCGGTGGAGATGACGGCTTTGTCAAATTCTGGGAGTTGGAGACGGGCAAATTGATGGACAGCATCAAGCTCAGCAGCGAAGAGCCCATCAGCGTGGTTCGCTGGCGTCCTGGAAAGGAGGCCATGATTCTCTCAGCGACGGCTGGATCCGATATATTCTTCATTGTTCCGTCCATGATCCACCAACAGCTGCACCAGGCCAGTCGGGACGTCCTCGATGCTGGTTTCGGCTATGCTGCCAAGGGCAAACAGGCGGAGAAGACCAGTGACGGAGCCCGCAAGGAATCTCCGGGAACTTGGTCTCGCCCCGGAGCCCGCCTGGAAGACCAGGGCGTGCTTCTGAAGGTAACGGTGCGCGCCGATGTCAAGGTCCTCTCGTGGCACAAACGTGGCGACTACTTCGTCACTGTGTCTCCGACGTAAGTACTCTACTTGAACCCCTCGTGCCGTGCGGTATGCTAACGCCTCATCACAGTGGTCAGCGAAGCTCCGTGGCCGTGTCCACTTTGAGCAAGCACCTCACTCAGCACCCTTTCCACAAGATTCCCGGACTGGCACAGACTGCCCAGTTCCACCCAACGAGGCCTCTGCTGTTTGTGGCATTGCAAAGGACGGTCCGCGTCTACGATCTTGTCAAGCAAGAGCTGGTCAAGGCCATTCAGCCGGGTGCTCGATGGATTTCCTCCATCGACATACATCCTGGTGGCGATAACTTGATCGTATCTTCGTACGATCGTCGCCTTCTGGTAAGAGCCCCTTGGCTATTGCGATTCTTTGGCTATGCAAATAGGGTCCAGTCCGAACCCCAGGCCCGCTCGCGAGCTGTGATTCCTACTGCATTCGCAACCGGATGGCTAATCTCCTATTTTATAGTGGCACGATATGGAACTCTCAGCGCGTCCGTTCAAGACCATGCGCTTCCACTCGCAAGCTATTCGAGGTAAGAATTCCTTCTCCGTTGCTCCGCCCCTCAAAAACCGACGCTCCGTCTTGCGGCAAGGCTGCTTGCTCCTCGATACTTATCTTACGACATGAGCATCGACTAACCCGGTGCAACAGCGGCGAAATTCCACCGCAGCTTCCCGCTCTTCGCGGACGCCAGTGATGACGGTACCGTCCAGATCTTCCACGGCAAGGTCTTCAACGACCTGATGGAGAACCCGATGATCGTGCCCGTCAAGACGTGCCGCGGTCACAAGGTGGTCAACAAGCTCGGCGTCATGGATATCGACTGGCACCCTACGAACCCCTGGTGCATCTCGTCGGGCGCCGACGGCACGTGCCGCCTGTGGACGTAAACCTCGCGGGCACGCTGCATTTTCTTTTCAACCCCCTTCTCCTTGTGGCGCGCCCACCCCTGCCACCCCTAGAGCGTGTCGTCGTAGCGGCCAATAGAAAAAAACGTGAGTGGAACGAGGACGGGAGTCATAGCGATTGGCGTTTCACCGTGCAGGAGAATTGAAGCCTTCGTGCTTCGCGACGCACGGCTAAGAATTCACATGACGTTTTTGATTTGTTAATACCTCGAGGACTGATTATACCTTCTCTTCCGACGGCCGCCTTGGTCCCTGCAGAAGTCACGCCGTCCTGTTGCCTGAATATCCATTCCAATGCCGGTCCACCGTGTGTTCCTCCCAGCCGATGACCCGGGATTCCATCCCGCCTCGTTCTCATGATTCGCCCTCCAGCCTCGCCACGCGTTCCGCGGCTGTGCATTGATGCCCGATGCTTTTGGTTGCCCTCAGTATGTGCGACGCCCTGGCCCCTGCTCCTTCTTCCATTTTGAGCTCGATTCTTGTAAAAACTCCCAAACACGGCGCCGTCGCCAAAGGGCTTGGCAGGGCTCGCGATGTAATAAAGCATCCGGGCCGTTGGGGCAAGGAAGGTTCACAATATCCATCACAAATAAGCTTCACGCGTTCGAAGGCGCCCCACAAGCTTTGCTTACAGGAAATGTAAAGGTATGTGGGTTTGTTTGACTGTCTTTTTTTATACCATGGTCCTGAAGTTGCGCAGTCACGGCCCTTTCCCCAGCACAGTCGAAAAAGAAAACACCACCACCACCAGCGGCCCATCTACAGCGCATGGCTACATCTCAATCATCACCCTACGATTTTCCGAGTCTCGTCAGATGATGCGGTCCACGCCGTTCGCAAACTTGGAGAACAAGCCCAGGTCGAACGCTTTGCCCATGGCGCGGTATCCGGCGGGGCTGAGGTGCAGGTGGTCGCCGACGTCGTAGTCGGAGCGCAGGCCATCGGGCTGGGTCGCGTTGCGGACAACGGCATCGAAGTCGACAACGGCGTCGAAGCGGCCGCTGTTGCGGATCCAGGCGTTGACGCGCTGGCGGGTGCGCTCGCGTTCAGGGTCGCCGTACACCTGGCCCGGGCCGGAGAAGGGCGTGATGGTGGCGCCGAAGATGGGCAGGCCGAAGCCGTGCACCCGCGTGATAATCTGGTCGTAGCCGGCCAGCAGCCGGTCGCCGAGGGCCTTCTGCGTCGCCGCGTCCGTCGCCGCCGTGCCAATGTCGTTGACACCCTCAAACACCATCACGTACCGCACGCCCGGCTGCGCGAGCACGTCGCGCCCGACACGGCCCAGCGCATTCGGCCCCAGGCCGTCCTGCAGCACGCGATTACCACCGGCCGCCTGGTTCAGCACGGCGATGCCCTGCGTGGCCGGGTTACGCTGCATCTCCGCCGACAGCACATCGGGCCAGCGATCGTTGTTGTTGGTCGTGCTGCCGCGACCATCGGTGATGCTGTCCCCCACGATAGCCAGGGCCGATGTCCGAGACGGCAAGTATGCCTCAATGGCCGAGAGGAAGTACCAATGGTCGGCCTTCAAGGCGGCGGGGTCAGCGGCCACGTCGGCGGCTTTGACGGCGTTGCCCGGCGCGAAGTACGACGTCGTCCGGCTTCCTGGGTGCGAAGTGATGGCGTTGGTCTTCTGGCCCTCCTGCAGGTACAGCGAGACAGTTACGATGGTGCCGGCCTTGACGGGGAAGTCGGTGAGCGGGTCGGTGAGAGCCAGGGCACCGTTGGGAATGGTAAAGCCGGGGTTGCCGCCAGAGAAGGTTAGGGGCCGCAGCGTAGTGCTGTCGATGGCCGACGTGCCCGCCGACCCATTGGCGGGCAGTGCAATGGTCGCCGCCGTGATGGGCAGGTCAGACCCCCCAAAGACGTTGGAGATCTGCAATCGGACCGTCGAGGCCGCCAGTGTGACCCTCACGGTTTGCCTGATCGTCGCGTTGCGGAATACCACGCCGGTTCCGTTCTGTGTCACAGTCCCCGTCAGCCCCGCACGTTTCCGTGGCTGTGTTCACCCCCTTCGGTGACGGACGGCACTGCTTTGTTTGCTGCTTACATAGGGAGCGGGTGGCAAGTTGGCTGGCTCTGTGAGCTGCGGCATTGACGCCCAGATGCCCGTCCAGTGGCTCTTTGGGCCAGAGGGAACAGGCGAGTTAGGCACAGCGAGCATCTGAGCCAGTGCCAGAGTGCCACTGCCCAGGAGCGCCAGGAGCGCCGGGCAGCGCTTGGAGACATGCATGATGGCCGGCTACCGACAGCAGTGCTAGTTGAACAAGTGTTGTCGTCGAAATGAATGTGCGGGCAATGTTTAAGTAGGCGGTACAGCCAGGCGGGACATGATGCTTGGAGGGCATCGTGTACGGACAAGGCTTTAAAGGCCAAACGGAGTGCTCGTCCACTCGCCTCCCCTATCCCGTCGGCTCCCCACCGTTATCGCCAATGAACCAGCTGCAGGAACGCCTTGGCCCGGAAGCCAGTCTCGAGTATCGCCGCCAATGGCTGCGGGCCGGAGCAGCGAGACGAGAGCGCAGTGGCTGGTCGGTGGAGGTCGGTTCGAGTTGTGGATGCCGTTATCAAGCTTCTCATGGATGACTCGGGCCATGGCTGCGAGAAACTACCCCGGTTGCCAGTCGCCCGTTCAACTTAGGCTAAATGGCCAAGAGGGCACGTACGATACCACGATCCCGGCGTCGCGTGGACGGAAAAACTGCAATGGCTGGAGGGGAAAATCCACTCAGTCCCCCTAGCGAGTGGCTCCTCGCGGCTCACCGCAGCTGTTGCAGTCAGTCTCTGCACGACCCCGCATGGATGGCCAAGCCGCGGCGGCTGCTACTGTGTAGATCTCCTTTCAAGGGATCCATCTTTGCTTCTTCCCCGGTTCTGAACCCCCTGTAGTCCTGGGGGTGGGTACGGGGAAAAGCAGGGCTGTGGGGAAGGGAGAGAAACTGGGTGGTCGGCTCCATCCTTGCGCGCGACGGCCGGCGCAATCGCCGAATCACCAGCGATTTCTTCGATACCATCGGGAACTCGAAATCAACTGCGTCACTGTGTTTTGTTGTGCAGCCTCGGCACGTGGAACGGTCGCTTGGCTGAGGTCGGGACAACCACAGCCATCCGGACCGGCAAGAAGTGAGACACCACAACGGGCGCTGAACCAGCATATCACCACAGGTACTGAACATCGTAAAGGCATTGGAGATCACACGGGCACTAAACATGGGATATAGGCAAAGTTGCCTCCAATAAAGCGTGGTTTAATTTGAGCCACGCCATGACCGACACAAGGAAAGAAATGAAGCGAAGCAAAGTGCCGCCTTCCTTAATTTACTGGAAACAACCGGAGAAATTCAGTTGTGCCTTCCCTCGCTCGCCCATGCTTCTCCGAAACGGGAAAGACCAAGACAAAAAAGCCGTCGTTGGAAATGGCGGGACACAGTATCCGCCCAAACAAGCGAACGTACAAGAAAAGACGCCTGAAGCTGGCCGACCCCGTACTTTTCCTTCCCTTCCCCTTTTGTTTAACCTTTTCTTTCGCCGTGCGTTTTCGTCTTTCTTTCAAGCGTCTAACCATACGCCGGTTCCGGTTACGAGATGATGTCAAAATCTCCCAGGCCATCACCGTAGAACGATGGGGCAATCACCTCGTCATCAAAACGAGTGCCGGCTCCATTGATATCATGGTCCGTGTCGCGTACCGCCATGGAGGGGAAGGTGCTTTGGATCGTCAGATCGGTTGCGTAGCTTCTGGGGTGTCGGGCGGCTCTCATGCTGTCGCTAGCAGCAGGAATGGCGGCTTCGACGTTGGCGACGGGGAAGGGGTGGCCCTCGCGGCGCCAGGCATCTACGCCGTCGGCGTGGCCCCGGTGGGCATTTCGATGGTTGTGTGCCATCAACGACTCGGTGGTCAACCGCGGCATGGCAAAACTATCGACGCCCAACTCGGCGATGGCTCTTATGTACGGGCGGAGGTTGACGATCCCGGAAGAGACCCGGCCGCCCCCTGTGTTGCTGCCCTCCGCGGTGGATGCAGACCCCGAGTCTTCCCCAGAGCTGCCTGGTGTTTCCCCGGGCCCGAGTGCGGAGCCGCAGGCCTGGGACGAGGAGAAGTTGGCGTTATTCAGATTGGGCGGCCGCTCCCGGGAATACGGCGAGGATGCGGGGCCGGACTTCGTGACTGCCACGGGACGGACAACAGACGGCGACACGGAAGGGGACATGGCGACGGCTCGACACGACCACCAAGTGCAGATCGGGAAGTGGCCACAACCTCCGAGTGGCGGCAAAGATGCAAGGGGTCGGAAGATTCTGCAGCGGGCTCCCTGCGACAATATTGGACTGGAGCAGCTGTGACACAGGCACTTGGGCTTGGCTGCAGGTTGGCTGTATTCGCTCCCCTCTTCTCACTTCTTCTTGCTTGTAGATTCAAGGTGCTAGTGGAAGCTGAGAAACCGAGACGCTTACAGACTTGACAGCTGTATTGACGAGCATGAAAGAGGAAAAGGAAGGGGGGCGATGTGTTATTTGTGTCGGTCGGGATTTTGGGCAGGCGTCGGACGGGCAAAAAAAAAAAAAAAAAAAAGCTCAGCTGTCACTTATTCGCAGAACAGTGCACTTCGCCCTTCCTGGGTACGGTTCAGGACTGCTGGCACCCTCCCAAACATCACCCGACACACGTGTATGGCTCCCAGGGCCTGATTACCTACGCGCCAACCAGACCTTGGCCTTGGGTGTTGGAGGGAATGAGGTCGGCCCCCTGTCAGACTCCAATCTGGGGGTGGGCGGGGAAGCTCATCAGCATTCCGCCGTTGCTCGCCCTCCTCGCCCTGCACTCGTTCTTTGAGACGACGCTGCGTGATTTTCTCCCCTTGCCGGGCGCCCGGTAGTCGCCAGGAACTTGTTCACCAGACCGGGTCAAGTGACAGCTCGTCAGTAGGCAAAAGCTCGCTTGGCGTCCAGGGGTCGTTCCAGCGGCCACGCCAGGCTTACACCTACATACGCAGTTGAATTCAAGACCGATTGTGGCACTGCCCACACCGGCAGGAGCGACATGGCAGGATGAAGAGCTGCGTGGGGGCCCGGGACAAAGTGCGGGATCACCTTCTTCGCCACAGCGAAATCGCCAATCGGTGTGTCATTAGCCGGGCTGGTCGAGAAGACGAGCGACGTGAAGCCAAGTGGAAAGGCAACAGCCAGATCCAGCTGTTCATGACGTTGCCGATGCCGGCGTGGCCAAGCACACTTTCGCCCGGCCTTGGTGGTGTTGATGCTTCAGGGGTTTGCGCTGCGCTATCTCATTACCCTCATTTGATGGGTCTTATCATACAGCTTTGCCGCGGCACTCTCCGAAGGCGGAGCACCGACACTCATGATCAACTCCAGACTTTCCCATGATGATTGCGCCTGGCGGATCCAATGCTTCGACCTGGCCGACTGCCAAGTTGGGTTACGCAGCGGTCACGGGCGCGTCGCTATCGTCACCGCGTCATGGCCCTATCGGCCGGGCGTCGCGGCCTGGGTTGCCTCTCTTCCGGCTGGAAACCAACGTTGGGCTGCAGTTTGACCGGTCCCAAAGCGGTGACCGACTTACAACCCCACCAGTTTCCGCTCCATGACTCCTAGAGGTTGCAAGTGACTTTATCCCGGCCTCGTGCCTGGCGCGGCTGTGCGGCAACAGCCGGGGACTCAAGACCCGGAGCCACTGGCGTGCCGGTGTAACCCCTGGGCCGTGTCCGCTTCGTATTTCGCGAGCTGGCTTGCAGGACTGTGGTCAGGCATGCCGCGTGTTACAGATGGTCGACATGGCCAATGTCACGCCATGTGCGCGTTTCATTGGGCAATCCGTCGTCCAGATGACCGGCGGCAGACCGCTATGCCGTTGCGCGGGCGCCTGATCCATCACTGAGGCTCTGCGCTGTTTTCACAGGCTAATATGCGCGTTGGGGCTTCGTGTGTGGTGGAGGACCGCCGGTTGTTGCCTCGTCTGGTAGTATCGGATGAAAATCCATACAACTAGATCAGATGAACACCGGTGGAGTCCAGTATGATGCAATCTGATGCAGAAGGGACCCGGCATGGAACAATCAGTGGCGTGCTCGGCAAGGGGCCCTCGTCCGGACTGTCGATCTGGACGCTAGAAGGGTTCCAGAAGGCCGCCCGTGTCTCTCCACCGCCAGGGCGCGTACGTTGTAAGCAAACCTGCGGCATCAAGGGCAGCTTGGCATACGGCGTACTTCCTAGCCCTGCGGTGCTTCCATCTCCAGGTCAGTCGCCCCATGGGAGAGGTGACGACACCCCCAGCCGCGGCTCGGGCATGACGGCCTTACTTTGCGCACCGCTCGTACGACACGCCCGAACCGGCGATCAGATCATGACAGCGGAAGCCGGTGGACGACGACTGAATGGCCGTGTCTCTGTCACGCCCTGATCTAAATCCATTCAACCCAGCGCGCGGGCTTCAAGACATGGACCGATGGGCAGCTAGGGACTATGGCATTCTTACACTTCCCTCCCCCCCTCCCAAAGCTTTGACTCGCGCCGACGGCCGCGGAAGCGTTCCCCGGGCTGAGACGATTTGTCGGAGCCTACCACGATGTCACACTTTCACCTTTTCCCGCCGCTCCCCTGCTGCTTGGCTCACAACCCCCCCAGCTCAGGTTGCCGAATAGGATGGATTACCGCTCCCCATACCTGTGGCCGGAGGCAATCATGCCACCCCCTCCCCAAATGCCTCTCTTATCCATTCCGCGTTGGCTCATCCGTCCCGTTGGCCAAGTCCATTGTGTCCATCTGCCAGGGTAGCAGCAACCATGCCCCCAGAAGCCAAGAAGCAGCTGAAGCCTCGTCTCCCGGTGTGCGCCGTCGGCCCTCGCCGATGCGCGTAGCAGCGAGGTCGCCGTGTCCGCCGCGCGTGCGCCTTTGACCAATGGATTCTCATTGCTCTCCCACGCACGCACGCAGGCGCGGGTGCGCGAACCGCGCCGACCGAGACATCGCGTTTACATCCTTACCTTCCTGGCGCGGGGTGGGCCAGTTGCGAGGCCTAGGTCGACCTGGTCAGCCAAATCGCGGGGTCGCTGTGCCTGATTGTCTTGTCTACAAAGAGGCACGTCTGCCGTGCGTCCAGGGGGGGCCTTTCACAGAGAGGCCCTTACGAAAGCGACCCTGCGGCAGGGCGATGCGTGTGCTGTGCCGTCCCGCCTCCATGGCTCTCTGGCCGCGTCCCTGCCTGCCTTGGTCTCTCCTTATCACCGTCTCTGCCGAGGAACCCTTTTTACCCCCCCGACTCCCTGTTGGGGGCGACCACTTATGGGTAACGGTTCCGTCGCTGTGGGGAATGACGGTGTAACTGGCACGCAACAAATCTGTCTACCAGGGAAGAACGCCACGCCATGTTATCGAAGCAGTAGTGGGCAGCTCGAGCATTGGGCTGCTCGATCACTGCGTTTTGAGACAGTTTCCCACCGCCGAGGTTGCGAGTATCAACCGGTAGAAGCAAACTTATGGTCGGCCCAAATGCGTTTTGATCTGTTTAAGCAACTCCCACGCGTTTCTTCTGCCCCTATCGAAAATTCGTGCAGACTTTCGGCTCGGCTGCGCCAAATGCCAGTTTTCTACTCGTCCACCCCCGTCTCCTTCTATTATGTTCTTATGCTACTCGAAGGCTGCTTGCCTGCCACTCCATCCCACGATTTCTTGAAGGCCCCCTGGTGATCTGTGGCCAACCATTCCGGCTTCATTTGTGTTACCAGCGGGCTCCCCCATGGTAAAAAAGGTCATACCAAGCGGTCCGGTAGGCACGTCGCCTCACGCCCTGGCGTGCTTGTTGGTGCATGGGTGGCTTTCTGAGTACTCTATCGACTTGTTTAGCTTGTCGATGTCTTCTCCATCTTGGGCCTCCCTGGGCTTTTGTTCAGCATGTTGTGTGCCGGCCAGCAAGGAGTCCCGATAAGGCTGTTGCCCTGTTACGAGAAGGACATCCCAACGAGGCAGTCCCAAATGCCAAGCTATTAAATTTTGGCAAGACTCGGTCTGGCTTTCCGTCTCATCAATCGATCCCACGTCCTCGACAGGCCACGTTTCCGGCCCTCGTCTTCCTATCTGACGCACTGTCCAGCCTAACCCCTAGCCGCCGGTGCTCACGACAGCTGTGTTGCGACGCCGCTCTCTGGGCTGCTGCGACTGCGACATTTCCGATGCGATAACGGGGTTGGGGTTCAACAGTCCGCTTGCTGCAGTGGTGCTGGCCTTGCGGCGCAAGCCGCCGGCCTTGGTGGTGCGCGAGCCTTGATATGCCCTCTCGATCTCGAACTCGAGTGTGCAGCGGATTTTGAGGGCGCAAACAGCCGGCCATACGCTGCGCTCGCCCCGGAGGATCCAATGGTCGAGCGTCTCACGTGTTGGCGTCTCCAGGAGACGGAAGAAGTCACTAAAAGTCACTTTGGGCACGAGCGTCATGCTGGCCCCCGGCACCTCTTCGTCCACCAAAAAGCGACGTATGCTGGCAGGTAGAACCCTCAGGGTATCCAGCTGATGAAGGCGATGCCGGATCTCAAGACCGACCATGCGGATGATGTTGCCTGTGATCTGAGCCCTCTTGTGGCGGGCCGTGAATAGCGAGGGCCCGTGCATGTCGGATTCGAGAAACGGGATTAGATAGGGGCGCGCTTGCGAGACAATGAAGTGGTTCACGTTAAAAAGCTGGGCGATCCGCGCGAGGGGCGATTTGTGATCCTTGTGGGATGCGTGTGTCCAGTGGCGGAAGGTATCGGCCGGGGCCCATGGTACTATATTGCCATTGACGTCCTTGGCCAGGACCGTGGTGACCCTACTGCCGTAAAGCGAAGGCGTCGAAGCGTTGGACGCTATGGCGGCAGTCCAAATGAGCTGCAAGGAAGCACGTTAGTCTCCTAGGGCCCAGGCACTGCCGGCTGGGAGGGAACAGCAGGGCGCGAGACTGACCACATTGGGCGCTGTTATATAGTTCAGCACCGTTGGCACCCCGCCCTGCCCCTCGGTGGCGACCGTGATGTTCAGCACGCGCTTGCTGCGGTTGTAGGCTTCTTCGAAGGTCAGGTCGCCGACGTTGTCCTTGACGCAGTCCTCGAGTACTTTGACATCGAGGAAGTACCCTTCGGTCATGAATCGTCTCACACGGCGTACGAGGGTTCCCAGACTCGCACCATAGCCTTCGGCCTGTTTGCTTGCCTGGGGGCCGTGTTGGGCGTGAACCCGGAAGGCCGATAGGTTGATGCCCTCGCCCTTGAGAACATCAGGCAGCTCGTCCTCGGTGTGAATGGCCACCAGGCTCGCGATCAGCGCGCCCGTGGCCGTGCCGGTGATGATGCGCGGCAGCAGTCCGCGCAGGAATAAGGCCTTCACGACTCCGAGGTGACAGAGGCCAAAGATGGCACCACCCTGGAGGACCAAGGTGCTCCGCCCGAAAGCCTGTCGGGTGTCATGCAGAAAGTTGAGCTTGTCCTGGTTGGACAGGCCGAAGGCCGGGTTGCGGTAGATGTCCTCGACGGCGCCCGACATCTGGGCAATGTACTCCTCAATCAGGTACTTGGTGCCGGCGAAGGAGCGGTTGAAAAGCCGCGGGTGGGTGATGTTGCCCAGGTTGCGCACGAGGCCGGATCGGACGAGATCGAGAAGGGCCTGGACATCGTTGTCTTCGCGGGCCGCGATGATGGAGTCGAGGCGTTGGTTGATGAGCGACCAGTCGTAGGAGCGCGACGACGGATCGTTGCGCCTGTGCTCGTCGGCGTTAGTTAGTCTGTAGCTGCGCTGCCGCAGGCCCGGAGGGGGCGGGAGGAGGACGAGGCCAGTCACCAGAGGTTCAGTTCCTTAATGTTGTCTAGCTGCAGCGCCGCCAGCTCCCACTGCTCGAAATCCAGGGCGTTCCGCAGGTCGTCCAGCCATTCGTCGACAGGGCTCCTGGCTCGCCACCAGCCGCCAAGTTTCTGTGCCCAGGGCCGATTCGCGTCAGCAAGCAGGTCCCGGACAGAAGGGGTATATAGGGGCGCGCAAGCGCGCGCGCGTACCTTGAACCAGAACAGCACCACCTCCAGCAGCAGCGCGCACACGGCCCACGCAATCCCGAAAAGCGACGTGCCCATCATGGCTGCGGCGCCGGGCCTGGCGATACCCGGAGATGCAGTGGCGGGGCTGGGCTAACAGTGGGAGAAGAGCAAGTTGGCCACCAGCGCCATGATACATCGGACGGGAATCTCAGTCAGCAGATTGGCTGGCTCTGGAAACGACAGGGGGTGGTCCCTGAGAGAGGGCAAGATGCAGGCGGACACCTAGGACCGAGCTGGCATGTGCTTGCCTTGGGGGTCAATGCTGGTACTGGTGTGAAAAGCGATGGCGAGACGGGGCAAAGAGGCAGGGAGCGTGGAAATATGTAGGTCAGGAACGGGCCGAGACGAGGGAGAGCTGCGAGGCTGATCACCAGGTCGTGGTTCCACCAGCCATCACAAGATACCGGAGGGCCGTCCAATGTCTCGGAGCAGAAGAGAGGGGGGGGATAGAAATAAAGAGAGAGAACGCGCGCGCGCGTGAGCTTTCCTGGATGCTTTATTTACCCCCGCCCTCGTACAGGGAGCAAGTAATAACACCTAAAGTAATCCGGTGAATTCCATGCGAAGTTCGCGGACGGGCCTCTGCAACGGGGGTGGTGAGGGCGAGCCGGACCGACCAAGAGAGACGGTTGGTTTGGGTTGGGCATGCGTTTTTGCATGTGAACGGAAGGGGCACGCGATGACGCTGCTTGCTTATGTCACCCATGTACCCGCGCCCCGGCTGCGGCCTGCAGATTCACGATTTTAGCATCTTGATGCATCTGTAAGCGGCCCCTCCAAGTGTTGAACGCAGTATACACGACCGTGTGCAAGTACACGCAGCTAATTGCATGCCATCTAAACAGACTGAACCTGGTATGTACTTCCGGTAGTAAGCACTTGGGGAAGTACCTGGTAGCCGCCTGCACGGCCGGACTGAGATATTCATCCCCACCTTCGGTAGATTCTCTGGCTCATGGACGGGTCCATCGAGTCGTTCATCTCCCATAGCTGCAGGTGCGGCTAATAACTTGCTCCATCCCTGCCGCTTCGCTGCCAATACTTCCCAGGCACCACGGCTCATATTGCGGCAATGCGCCCAAGGTATCGTTGTAGGTATTATCCTGTGAAAGCCAAGGAGGCTGCTCAAGAGGTAGCTAAGCGTGTGCACTCCGGATCCGAGCCGGCCATGAGTTTGGGTAGCCCACCGGCGGAACTCGGCCGATGATGTCTCCCCAGGCGCACTTGCTTCTTGGCAGTAGCCAGTGTTCGTAGTATACAAACAACCCCTTCTTTTTATCGTCTATTCGCTGTCCTCATCATCCACGATATTGCGCCGGCGGGCCCTGGAGGGCTCGGCTGGCTCATCGACATCCAGATCGGCGTCGGCGTCTGCATCCTCGTCGTCCACCTCCGTCGTTCTCTGTCGCTTTCGCCGAGGCTTCTCATCCTCCTCCTCCTCGTCGTCCAGAATATCCTCTTCGTCGTCGTCGGCAACTTCGCTTTCACCCTCCTCGTCGCTGCCAACAATGAACCCATCTTCTTCGTACTCGTCGTGACGACGGTGTCCTGCTGGGGCGCTGTCATCCGAGTCGTACTCGGGCTTCCGCCTCTTGTTTCGAGAGGACCCAGGCTGTCCTCGCTTTCGTCCACCCGCCGCCCGCCGCCCGCCCTCGAGATCGCCAATTGAGAGGCCTCCACTCCGGTAGCCTGGGCGTACGTCGAGCCGGGCAGCGGCGTTTTCTCGCCTGCGTTGTGCCTTCATCCGCTCCTTCTCGGCCAACTCGGCTTCCTTGCGCTGCAGCTCGGGATCCTTGGTGGCCGTGAATATGTTGTCAGCCCCTCGGGCCTTTCCGCGGGCCGCCGCCGCCATGCGGCTCGCGAACACGGCCAGAGCGTCGTCCTGCATGTTCCTGTTAGGAAGAACAGTGTACTGCTCCGCTACGTGTCCAACCACCATGATGAGGTTGCTGGCCAGCAATGCCGACGCGCCGTAATAATGCGAGTCCTGGCGCTCCTGGTACGGTTTGTCTGCGGGAGGGACCATTGGCTTTTTCTGGATTTCGTAGTGGTCGGGGCCGACGCCCAGCGTGACGGAGCCATCGCTCCATCGATAAACAACCGCATTGCTCTTCAGCTTGCCCGTGGCGGGATCGGTCTGGTACCGTACTACGGATTTCTGGTTATCGCTGTTGATGTTTTCCATGTCCCATTCGGTTGGCTGGAAGGTGTCGGGGTGGTATTCCTCGGCGGCAAACTTGAGAAAGCCAGGCACCCGGAGAGAGCGGAGCTGTCGGAAGAGTCAGCAGGACGAGCTGGAGCACGTTGAGATGGAGCGCGAAGCCTACCACTCCATCTTCGCTCTTGGGCGTGCGATGTCGGTACATCTGTGTGTTCAAAACGAGCTTCTCCTTCACCTCCTGCTGGTCCATGTCCATGTCTCCGCCATCGTATCCTTGCTGCTCTCCGCCTTCCTGGTCGGATGCCAGGTCCTTTTCGCTGAGAACGTTGCCATTCTCGTTGTCCGAGGGAATGTCGTCAAGGTCGCCATCGCCAAAGAGGTCGTCACCCGCGTCATCGGGGAGGTCGATGGGGTCTTCCGAGTCGGACATGGTGGGTGGATGCGGACGGCTTCCCGTCTTGATTGATCGAATGGGTGCAGATGCTAGGTAGGTCGCTGAAGAGAATGGTGGACCGAGATCTTTGACCTTATTTTTCTTCTCTCTCCGGGTAGAGGCGGGAAGGGCACGCGCGCGGGTGGTTGAACCTCTACACGTGGGCGCGTTTTGCGTGTAGGCCTTGCCTGATTGTTTCTGACGGCCAGCTTAAGCTGGACAAGGCTAACGACAGGGCTGCTGCTGGCTGTTGGTGAGTGGATGGGTAGAAGATGGATCCATGCACCCTGGACATCCACTGGTTACAGGGAGTGGGTTACCGTAGGTGTGAGTTCGAGATCCATTGCAACAAACAGCAGTACATCTAGGTTCAACAGTAGGAACCTTACTTGGAAGAAATTCTACATATACTTGGGCGGTGGGTTGCTGTTCAATGGTGTCGCTGGGTATGTACTGGTGCCTCTCAGTAACAAGGAAGGTCGATATCTCGTCCTGCTGACATGTAGGGTACATAGGCACAGTCTGGCCAGCCATCGCCAATGCGTCAGCCGCCAGTTGCGAGCCCACCCAATGGTGGAAGGTACCGAGTACTGTGCATGTGTACCCTCCAGCGCTGCTCTTGTGGAAACTGAGTCGACGTCGCCTTGACACCAAGCCCGGGGGCCATTAGCGGCCCGTGCACCATCGCTTGTCTCAGCCTAGACTAGCGCGTCCCTTGCACCTCCTTTCGATACCTTCCATCCCTCCTTTGCCTGCTGGCCTTCCTTGCTTGGGCTTGACCAGACCAGACTGGATATCAGGCTTTCACCTGACCTCATCTTTCCACTCCCAAACATTGTCGTCGTCTCTTTTCTCGCCATCCAGGCTTCTACCCTCGTGGCCCATCCCACCCGGCTCGCCTGTTTAGTTCCAACTATACGGGCCTCGCTCCGACGACCTTCTACCCCTCGCTGCGGCTCCCGCTGCCCCGTTCCCACCCGTGACTCGCCCGCTTGCCAGCACCGGCTCTGGTTTCTCAAGGCACCATGTCGAATCTTTTCTCTGGCATGTAAGTAGCGCCTATTTCATCTGTTTTCCGACGTCGCATATTGGAACGTCTTTTTCGTTTTTGTGTTTGTACCTTTGGTTTTCATGCGCCGGCTGGCTGCCTACCCGGGTATCTAAAGCATACACCTGGACCACCTGCTGCCCTCCTTATATTCATTCATCCATGCAGCCCCAATGCTTCCGATGCGTAGTGGGGGTTTCGCGGCGAACATGCGTCAAGTGAGGCATCGTACACCCAGTCAACCCTGCACCATCCGCGTGGCGACTGGTGCTCGGCCGGGGATGGCAATGTCAATTGGATCACGACGACCGAGACCGCACAAGCATGGGCTTGGGTTCGTCCCATGGGAGGCCGGGGTGACACGATACCAAATTCGTTGTCACGTGAGCTCCTGATGTACAACTCCTACCATCCCCCTTCTCCCCTTTCCCCCCAACGTTAGGATTACACTTCAGCCTCGCAACGGCCTCCCAACTAGTCTAGCCACGGGCTGTGTCCGGCTGCCCTGGACCTGGTGTTGGGGGAAAGAGTGTCGTGTACCTGACCGGCCGTCTTCGGCTGCCTTCCACTGCATCATCCCCGGCCTGCGGCCATCAACTTGGGTCCGGGTCCTCATCGTGGAGAAGCCGCCGCACATCGGGCCTACAACCCCACAAGGGCTGGATATTAAGGCACTCAGACAACGAGGCAAAAAGGGGGCCTCGGGGGATGATCCAGCGGAATCCCCTTAGCGTTCCATGGTAGTGGCCAACTATCCTGCAAGCCGGGTGTCCAGCCGCCTTCTAAGCGTCGCCAGTGGCTGCGTTCCATCTACGCCATGCAGGTGTCAACCCTAAGAGACATAGACTGACTTTGCCCCTACAGCAACGCCCGCTTCAGGGGCACATCGGCCAAGGCTCCAGGTCAGAAGAGCCCCTCCACCAGCAGCGGTCATCATCCCGCCTCTCCCACCAACCATCCCCAAGGCAGCCAGTCATCATCCTCCAACCTAGCACCCAAGATACCTCCGCTTCCAAGCTCACCGTCCATAGCTATGGGAATGGATGACAGCAGCTCGCCCCCGAACGGAGCCAGCGGCGACGACATCCTGAACTCCTACCACCTGCCCCGACCTCTGCCGTTATGGCTCAACCCCAACTACGCGAAGCACATCGTCAAAGGAAACTTTATGACGCTCAGCGCACGACCCAAAACCGTTGACCAGGGCGAATGGATCGCCCACCAAGGTCAGTCTTCCCATCTCCTGAGCTGCCGCCGCTGGGAAGTCTGCTGACGGCGCCGCAGTCGTCGAGCATTACCGCAACCTGTGGAACTTTGTGCGCGTCATCCACGAGAAGGAGGAGGATGGCAGTACCATTTGCAACGCCCAGACCTGCCCTCGAATGTCTGCTGGCGCGTAAGTAGGCGTGCCTCTGAGTGTCGGATGTGGAAACTGATATGTCTCAAGCAACCACTCCTTCACCTGGCTCAACAAGGAGCGAGAGCCCGTGGAGCTTCCCGCGTTTGAGTATATCACGCTCATGCAGCGCTGGATTTCGGGCAAAATCGACGACACCAACATCTTCCCCACGGATGCTAACGGTGTGTCATTTGCTTACAACCCCGCCATCACAAACACACCGCTCTCGCAGCTGAGCAACCCCGGCGAGCGCGAGTGGGTTGGCAAACGCAGCGGTTTCCCCGAAAACTTCATGGAGGTCTGCCAGACCATCTTCAGGCAGATGTTCCGCGTGTATGCCCACCTGTACTGGGCTCACTACCTCGATCCTTTCTACCACCTCAACTTGGAGAAACAGCTAAACAGCTGCTTTTCCCACTTCGTTCTGACTGCCTGCGCGCTCGACATGCTCAAACCACAGGAGCTTGAACCTATGCAGCCTCTCATCGACCTTTGGGCCGCCAACGGCACTTTCCCCGCTGGCTCCAAGGCATACGAGGCTGCCAACCACCGCGCTGGCGATCGGCTGATGCAGCTTGGCAATATTGTTGCCTGAGTTGGACTGCCAAGGTTGCTGCGAAGAGCGCCTTCACGGGCCGCCAAGCGAGCTTTTGAAAACTCCCTACGAGCTGGAATCCCGAGGCCAGAGGGTTGGCCAGGCTGGGATCGGCTTGGTTGGGGTGGCCTGCATGCGCACTGTAATTGTGGCGGCAGCCCTGGCCAGGGTCTCTTCGAACCCAAATCGACTCGAGAACTGACCACTTTCAGAGGCAAGACCCTGAGAGTGCTGTTGGTAGTCTTCATCCAGAGAGCATGGAGACTGCGATTGCACACAGTGCCACGATCCCTTGACGATAGATGTTGATGTCAAAACAACATCCGGGCTTGGTATACAGAAATGGGTGCCTCAGAGCCAGCAAATTACAGTCTTAGGTAGAGGTCGTAGACAGATACATACACGGACCCAGGCTGGTAGCTCTGTCATCAATGCTCCCCCATGGTCTACATCAAATTCGCGTGATGTCCTCTGTGCACGCCCCGTGGCAACAAGATAATGCAGTTTGCTCCGTAGCTTTGAAAGATGCACGAGCGGCTGAATGGAGACGGTATACGCGCGCCACGTCGGTTCCGACACCTACAAGAACTGTCCGTGCTATCCCGGCGTAAGAGCGTGCCAGGTTCCTGTTCATCGCGAGGGACCACGAAAACCGACAGCTGCAGTATCGAACTACTTAATGAACGCCAGCCGCATCCGAACAGGCCCGCCCCGCATTTCGCTCCCCAAAGCTCCTCATCACTGTGTGGAAACTAGGGAACGTCCCATTTCCCATCCTTCTCGGATCTCCCACGACTAGAAGCCCATGGCACGTAGGATCGAGTAAGGCCTGGGTCGTTCGCTTTTGATCGCCGGTTTGGCGTTTGCTCGATAAAGCACATTTCTCTACGCGCCATGCACCCAGTCCGCTCGGGGGCCGGTGGCGGCGAGGCACACTTTCAACGATGTTGGAGGCACCAGAACTGCGGCGATTGCCTCGCCGTGGAGCACGATTGTGGTTGGTGCCCATTTGTACGTGTTGTCGATTGTATGGTTCGAGGGAAGCGCCGGTTGTGGTCATGCGATGCCCCCCTTCCTCCCTCCCTCCTCTGGTCCTGTTCCGGCACGTGGCCCATCTCTAACCAGTCCCCCGTCGGCATATCTAGTCGTGGACGTGCGTGCCCAACTCCAACAGGCTGCCGCTCATGGCCCCGGCTTACGACGAAAACGTGTGCCCGCACTGGACGGAGCGGTGGGAGATCCGCACTCGGCCGCTCGGCTGTCAAGTTTCGACCATTACCACCTTGGCGTCCTTGGTCACCATCGCGAGCACGCTCCTAGTCGTCTTGCTGGGGTTCCTAGCCGTGTTTGGGGCTAGGAGACTGCGCGCATACGACGCCGCGCACCCGGACTGGTGGAGGGTTTGGCGGTGGACTTGGCGCGACAAGCGGGATGATGGGCTGATACCGGAGCGAACACCACACGAAACGGAGCACAACGGTACGGGACCACCTGAGGAGCGTGAACCATTACTGTCCTCTTGAGTCCTCTTGAGATACGGAAAGACGTGCCAACTGAAGGGCCGGGACTGGGCTAGGGCGTAATTATCCTGAACTGACAGGCGGGATGATGGCCACTTCGTCACCCTCGCCAATGGTCACTTGGTTGGCGTCGTCGTCCTTCTCAGGCACTTCCACATAATTGAGGTTTACAGTCACGAGAGACGAGTCGAGGATGGTGGCCTTGATGCCCGGGTATCTCTCCTCCAGTGTCCCCAAGAGCTTACGGACGGTCATCGGCGCAACAAAAGATTCGGATTCTTGCTTGGTGAACGATGCGGCACTAGCAAAGTAGAGGACACGGAAATGCGCCTTCGGCGGTTTCGACGCCATGATGTTCGCGCCGTAGTGGCAGGATGGACTAAACTTCAGAGCGGCACAATGTTAGCTCAGGTTCGCCAGAGGCATACGGATAGAAAGCAGCAAGTGACGGCGTTGTGTCAGAGATCTTGGTGATAAATAGTACATCATGAATGATCAGGTAATACATGCTTTTAATGTGCATCATAACGACAGTTGAAGAAAACGAGGACGAGTGGCGACTTACCAAGGCGTTTAGGAATGTCCATGTGCTGCGTGCCGATCAATCCATGCGAATGGGTTGATCATGTGGTTGAATTGGAGAATTTCTGAAGCTCCCAGAGAGTTAAGTAGGAAAAAAAGTACTGGGCCGAAAGCGTGAGCAGGGGTCCCGCAAATGACGGCAGCACGTGACACGGCCCCCGTCCACCACAAAATTATTAGAATATTGGAAATCCCGGGCAGGGGAAGGGTAAGCCCGGCCCTTTTCGCCGAGGCCGCAAGGCGCGCTGCGCGTGCGACGTAGCAGCGGACATTGGTGACTCTTCCCTAGGCTTAGGTGGAGAGCAATACGGAGGTAGCTGTCACTTGGGTATCGTTGGATTGCGGCGGCGCGGGTAGTTCTGAACTGGTGTAATTGAGTATGCTCCTCGAGCCGGATGACGCCCCGAACCAAATAGAACCTCGAATGCGCAAGCGCAGCATCGCCGTACTGCTGCCATGATGAAGCACCCTTTTCCGAAGCCTAGCAGAACATTGTCTTCTTTTCCAATGACCTTCCCCCGCGCCCAAGCTCCACGATTATCGGAGGCGTCTGGCCTCACGCTCGGACTCGAGCAGGCACAGGATGTCGTTCTCGCGAACTGCAGTTCGTTTGTTAGCACGGAAATGAACGCGCCACGGCAGTGGCAGTTAGGGTCGCTTGCGCGGGAGTTCGTACCAGGGCCCTTGACCTGTAGTTTCCGTGAGTTAGCGAGACGACCTGGGAGAAGAGCAGGGGCAGGGAGACGTACGTTGCGGATGATGCTACGGGTCTGGTCGTCCATGAACTCGACGCGCACCTGAGTGACACCACCACGAGATCCTGCACCCCGTTAGTCAACCCGTAAGCGAAACCGGAGTTGGAAATATATGGTCGGCGGGATCGTTTCGTACCGGTTCGGCCCAGGACTCGGGTCACCTGCAGGATCGGGACGTCAGCATTCGTGTCGAGGCGTGAGGACGCCGGTGGTGCTGGCGCTGGGCCGAAAAGTTGCCCGCGACGGGAATTTTGACATCCCACAAACAGGGCAATTTTTCGGCGCCCACAACGGCACGCAGCGCACACGGATCATCGCGACGTACCTTGACGAGCTTCACAGGGTTCTTTGCGTCCATTTTGGCGATATGAGGGTTGATCTTGAGGTTGAACTGTGAGAGTATATCGGGGGAAGAGTCGTCGTCAAATATTCGTGGGAGGCGCGTGGAGCAGAGGGAGTGGTCAATACCTGCAGCCGGACGATTCGTGAGTGAGTAGGGATATTTTTCACCCCACTTGCTGGTCGTGGAAGGCACGTACCCGGTCAGCCCAGCCTGTGGGTCTGGCGACTGCCCTTTGCCAGCTGCCAGTTGGACGTGAGTGTTTATCCAACTATCGCACATACGTAAGTATGTATTCGTATGTTAGGTAGTCGCCAGACTCAGCGTCCCAACATGCACCTAATGCGCCCATCCGCGAGCTACATGTAATACATTTTGCCTGAGACAGCTACCCAGCAACCGAAAGCATTCACGTCCAGAGTATAAATGTTTAGAATACGGCAATTCGGCTAGGTAGCTATGGCACACTGGCTCTATCGTGTACCGATGGCCGGGATTATGGGTACACTTCAGCCAATTGCAGTTGGAGTTGGTGCACAGCACAGTCTCATTGGACACGCCTACATGGAGATGGGGTATGGATATTGAGGCCAAGTACCTCTCCGTGCGCGGGACGGCATCGGTCTACAAGAACTGGCGGAAATACAACACATGACAGGCATTCATAGCCGGTGCGCTGAAAAGGATTTCCCGCGACGGGCAGGTATGCTCAAGGCTCTCTAGATTTGAGGAAGGGAGGAAGGGTATCAGGGCCTTGAAATCCGGCCAACATGTGTCGTGGTCCACCTTGACCAGTTCACGACAACTTGGCCATCCTAGCCTCCAAATCCTTAACCCAGCCCTCAACCACCTTCGTGTTGGCATTCATGGCCTGGTCTCCCTCCTGCATCGCCGTCTCCATCTTCTCCAGCCCTTCTCTCCACTGCTTGATATCTGCCGCCATCTCCGCCTGGGCGGCCTCAATGCGTTCCAGAGTTTCGCTAGCAACGGCTGCGTCGGCGTGGATGGCCCGGAGCGACCGCAGTCTGTCCAAAAGGGGCGGGAGCAGGGGTGTCAGGTTTTCGATGGTGGGCAGCGTCCCGTACAAGGCGTTGATCTTGGCCATCTGCTCCGTGTCCTCGAAGCAAATAGGCTCATCTGCGGATGCCATCGCCTCCTGAGCGGCCTTTTCTCTGATCCTTTTAACCTCCAGCTGCTCCGCCTCCGAGGCAATATTCCGTACTCTCCGGGCTAGGCTGTCGAGCGATGCCGTCGAAGCTTCGTTCAAGACGAGCATCTGCTTCTGCAGCATGTCCAACGCAGGCATGATGGCCCGGGCCGAGCCGCTGCCTTCCAGGCCAGGAAGAGCGGAAGACGTGATGCCGATCGCCTTCTCCAAAAGCACAAGGCGGCGATCAAAGTCGGCCGCTTTGGCCAGGGCATGACTTTGCTCGTAATCGGGCGCATATGTCACAGTATAGGTGGCGCCGTCCGTAGGAGCGAGGGCCTCCGCAGGCGCATCCTGGGGCTTCGTCTGGGGTTTAACGGTCGCCGGCGTTTTGGTTGCGGTAACAATAGACATTTCGTCCAAAGCCTGGCTCAGCGAGGGAAAATCCTCATCGTGTACTGTTGCTGGTCCTGTCCCCTCTGCTTTCTGTTTGCCAAACTCCTCCCTAGCCTCTTGGATCTCCCGCTTAAGTCGCGCAATCTTTCTTTCTAGGGTCTCCCCTTCGTCGTCGCTCAAGTCTCCGATCTGCTCTGTGCCATCTTCGAGCACCCGTTGGCGCCGACTGGACGTCTTGTAGGATTTCCGCTTTCCATCGAGGCGGTCTGAGAAGTCCACATCTCGAGCATCGACACTGGCGGGGAGAAACCGAGACCGCGCCTGGTCTATCCGCAGACGCGAGCGCGAGATGCCATCGTTGTCGTCCTCGTCAAACTCGTCAAACTCGTTATCGGACTGAGAGCGGCCAGCCGTTGTCTGACCCTCCTCTATCAGTACACAGCTGGTGGCACGTCGGCCAGCACATCGGGACGCCCGCTTACCGGGACCGTGGAGGTGTCATCCGTCAGCTCGGGTGTCTCGTAAACGTCTGGAGCGGTGTCCTGGAAGTTGGTGTCAGTCCGCCGTGCTCAGAGGAAAACGGGGGTTTAATTCGGAGCGGCGCTGCACATACCAAATCAGGAAGGGCCGAGTATTTTCTATTCAACGCCATATTGCGGCGAGCAGTCCTCCCGAGTCGGACTGTGGGCAGACGGAGCGCTGGAGTTGGCGCGGCAAGTCGACGGTGATGTACGTACGGTACGGGTGGGTGATCCGCCCTAAGATGCAGTGCTGGGGGGTGAAGCTCTAAGCAAATGCGCCTCTGGCCGGCGGGCGAGGCGGGCAGCCCTGCAAAGGTGCCAGGGGTTTGTCTGGTGGGGGAATTAGTGCGCTAACCCGAGAAGCTCCAGGTGTTATCCCACCGTTGCTTGCACCAATACACCGCTGGCAGCCCGTACCTTAGCTAGCTCTTTCCCGCTCGACCAATCCTGGGTGCCGACACGTGCCGGAACAGCACTGGCCTTCGGACGCGTCGAATCTGGGCAAGATCCCGTAGAACTCCAGGCTTCCGTGAAGGATTCGGACAGCCCTTCCTTGTTGGATCGGGCCCCGTTCCGTGTTGATATCCCACATCCCCAATCTCCTTCCCGCTCCATCTGTACTTCAGTTCCTGTCAGCATGTTTACACCTGTATAAGTATCTCGGTACCTAGAGCAGAACCTGCGTGCCCAGGCCTTTCGCTATTTTCCTGGGCGGACTTCCCGCACCTTCGGCAGGCATCACCACAGGCCCGGACACATCGCACTCACCTGGTTCCAGGCTCGGCAGCAGCTCAAACGTTGGACATTGATCTTACACTGCGGCCGGCTGTCGGCTTGTGACGGCACCTCTTCTGCCTCAATGAAGGCTCGTAACCAGCATCGTATGACCACGGAATGAACAACCCATGTCACCTGCTGGTCACAAACAGCGCTCACTTGGGCTGAGCAAACATCGTGGGCCGCCTGTGAGTCTCTTGTCGAAATTTAGAGACGGGCCTACTTCTGCGGGCGCCGCGCAGAAGGACGAAATGGGGGACCCCGAGGATATCAACCGCCCGCCAGAGCCGGGGACCGATTCGGACAGCTCGGATTCCGCTCGACACAGTCAGCGCAACCGAAATCTCACCAGCGTCACCTTCGCCAAACCGCCATCTGATGGCCTCGGCTCGGAAAGGGCGAAAACAGCCGGGACGCGTCGACGCCCCCTGAACTCGAGTAGGGCTAGATCCGTCTGGTCAAGGCGAAGCTCATCGCCAGCAAGCAGTGAGCAAGGTGGTCCGGCGCCAGACTCCAAGCCGCCAGCGAATACCCATGGGACCAGGGCTGACCCTAGGTCTGAATCACCGCCAAGTTCGGCAGGCTCTAAGAGGCCTGCCGATGAAGACGTTGAGGGTGAGCACTTGGGCGCTTCCTTACGGGCGGCTAAGAGGAAAAAGCTCGCTGCAACTTATGGAAAATCCGCACACAAGCCGCCTCCTGCGTCGGCATCTAAGCATCCCACCCGCCATGGTTCGTTCCCATAGTCGCTATAGGTTTACAGTCGTCTCATACGTTACAGAGAAAGCTCCCAAGGGAAAATTCAAACTCCCTTCCATATCGCCGCAAAAGCCAGCAACATCTGGCGCGGCCTTTCGGGCTAGTCTGAGCAACTCTTCTCCCGCCAAGGCCTCCCAGCGACCCAAGTTCAAAGTCAACTTGGCGGACTCGGAAGATGAGATATCACCTTCTTCGGAAGATACTACTCTATCGCGCCGGGGGAAGCAGGCCACCGTTGGAGCTACGATGGAGAGTGAAGCTGCCAGGGGAGATGGTATCACCGGATCTCGCGATACATCTCTGCCTGGGTGTCCAGAAGGCCTGCCACGGAAACCGGTCCTTATTGCTCCTGACTTGGAGAACCCTGGGTCGCTAATGGATGATCACAGAGAAATCCTCAGTACCCAGCAACTCGGTTTCATGAACGAAGACCAGAAGAGCAACGACGTACGGTCGGAACTGAGTCTCGACGATGACCTTCTTCATGGAACCCTCCGGAAGAAGGCAGCAGCTGATGCACGGTGCCCCATGTGCCACAGCACGGTGGATCCGGGATTGCTGGAAAAGTACAGCGTTGGTGCCAGAATGTCCATCAAGAAACAGTCGGCCTTCTGTCGATTGCACAAAGGGAAAGAGGCCCAAGAGGTCCGAAAAGAAAAGGGCTACCCCGAAATCGAGTGGGCTGCCCTTGAAGCACGGTTTCTTCAGCATAAGGACTTCATCCGAGGTATTTTGGAAGGCAAGGGACCTTCACATTTTGCTTCCCTCCTTAGTGAAAAGGTTGAGAGCGGGAAAAACCGAACATTACTCAAAACGGACGAGAGCCTCACGCCGGGCTACTACGGGCCACGGGGTCTTCGAACCATGACGGACCTGATCATGGGCACTTTCTCCGACACAGTACGCAAGCGAGCAGTGGAAGATCCCTTAGTCTCGGCCCGGGGCTACACGGGCTATGTACAAGTTGTTCTGGTGCCGGAACTCACGGTTCGTCTGATCATGGAGGACATGAGCGTAGATGAACCGACTGCGCGGCGTATCATGCGAGAGAGCCGCGAGCTCGGGGAGTTCCTGTCTGAAGAAGTCAGGGACGTGGTACGGGACAGCGACAACGAGGACTGATGCACGACGTACAGGCACGGCATGCATATGCTGGCCCGGGCCAGCTGGCCAGAATATCTAGGAGGTGGCTAGCGATGATGATATGTTCGACGGACCTCATGTGCATGTATACTACAGCGTTCTAGTACTGCGAGACCAAGGGTTTGCCATATGCTACGTGCTTACTTCCCTACCTCTCTAGTCACCTGGTGAGTCTTTGTCCACGGGAGAACACCACTGCACACTCGCATGGATCCGCGCAGGGCTCAATGAGACTTTACAATAGGCGCCGTCGTAGCCAAGTCCGCTGTACCTGCTGAAGCTGCTGTCATCTGAATGTCACGTGCTATGAAGTGTCACCTTTGGCCGATGCCCTTTGATGGGCCCGCATTATACTCGAAACGAGGAGAATGCACTACGGAGCAAATGTAGATGAGGGCCCACCGAAACACCAGCCAAGTTTCAGCACAGCAACGGTCAACTCGCTTTCTTTGGGGTCATCTTACCATACCCACAGGCTCTCAGCGCCTCGCCATGACCGTCGTGCCGCCGTGCCCCCTAGGCAAGTCGCCCAACAGGGGTGCACCGTCGACCATGGGCGATCTAGTGCGCGCTGTCAGTGGTATCTACTGTAAATAGCAACTGGTGTTACCCCCTGACGCAGTAAACTTATAAGACAGGGGCCCTCTTTGCCTTACGCCCGGGGTTACTGTCGTGTGTATAGGGAGGCAAACACCAATGCCCGTGCCCCATTCCTACGTAGCAGTGACACAGCTGCGAGGCAAGTAAGGAGTGCTTTTTCATGCGGGCCAAGCCGAAAAAAAGGAGAACGGATATATAGCCGGCGGATTAGGACAGCGCAGTACCTGTGGCTTGCGCTTGTGGCTACCATGTCTAAATCGGGAGCATGTATCGAGCCACTAAGTATGCGGTAAGTAGTCCGGCCACTGTAGGCTGCCGCCGATGAGAAGATGCGAGCATGTACATACGCCGATCGACGTAACACTTGATCCGGGCCGCGTCTCGGGGTACATCATACGAAGGCGAGGGGAGGGATGCATCGATTTGGGGCTACATTAATAGTCATCTACCTGCTGTTCTGCGACTTACACCCTTACATGGGTACTTACTTTCCTTAAGTAGGTACTTAGGGTACGTAATTAGGAGCAGTACTTATCTGTCTGGGCATGACCTGAGGGTTCTGGCCATGAAATGAACAGACAATGGCACTCGAACAGGTAGACAGGATTGTGCATCCCATACAATCCGTACGGGCCCATACCCCGTATTCTCCTTCTGACTTGTCAGATAGTGTGGCACACAGCCTGTCTACCCGCCAGGGACGATCGGGGGGTTTCCACTGGGGGCGCCCAAGGCGCCAGCCTGTGTCCACCCGTGATCTTGTTCAAGGGATCAGCAACTAAGTGTAATCTCAAGTTACGACACCATCCTGACAGCCCTGGTACCGTCTGTCTGCCGTACGTTTCGGCCCTCCTGGTTTAGTCACGGGTAAAGGGGCACGCGCAGCAAAGCCTAGCAAAAGTCATAGGAGGAGCACGGTGGCCAGCAGGTGTATCGTGGGACCGGATGGTTTGAAAAAGCCAGTGCCTGCCTACTTACTCAACTACTCAGCATCTTACCTTGCGTGCGCGGCGGCGACTCCCTAGGGAGTGCTGGCCGGAACGGCGAATGTTGCCGGGGCCAAGGGCTAACAATTTGGTCACGAGTCACGGAAGAGCCGCAGATCGCGGCTGAGATGGCGAGTGGGAGACGAGGAAGCTCGCCTTTCTCTTTCCCTCTCCCTCTCCCTCTCTCTCTCCCTCTCCCTCTCGACGCCGCGGGGCGCTGCGCGCGTCCAGGGTCGAAGGTGCATGGCACCAAGCACCAGTGGCCATGGGCCCGTCCTCCCCCCGAGGCGGGATTGCGGCGCCAGCGCGAACGTTGTCAGTATTGGTCGCTGGAGGGCACCGTCCCATGTGGCCCTGTGACCCTGTGACCCTGTGACCCTGTGACCCTGTGACCCTGTGACCCTGTGACTCTGTGACCCTGTGACCCTATGACCCTGCTTTACTCGTAGCCTAGTAGGCGTCGATTGGGGGTGGGCGCCCGCGAAGGCAAGCGGCGACGCTACCCTCCTCTCCCGGTGACGGAGGCTGCCGCGTCTGCGCACCCTCGGCGACTCGGCGACACCCGTTGGCCAGCAGGGGCTCGAGCTGCACACCGAACGGGATGGCGACGCCTCACCCACCGGCTCGATCCTGTTGGGCTTTCGTGGGGTGGCAAGGATGGGTAGCGGGCCCCCCGTCGGTGCGCTCTGCTCTGCTTTGCTCTTTCCCGCGGAAGAAAACAGGCCGAACCACAGGAACTGACTTGCAGGTCCCCAAGGGTCTTCCATGCCGGAGGCGGGAGTCAAGACGGGCAGACGGGCAGCGGACCTGGGAGGGCCAGGACACCAGTCGGCCCATGCTCGGATCGTCCAGATGTAATTGCAAGACTCGCGGCGCCAAGTTGGTTGGGAGGCGTCCGTCCACCAGATCACACACGTGTGCGTCGAAAACCAAGCAACAACCCCCCCAGCCTGTCAGAAGGTGGTGGCCGGCGCAACGGGCGACGAGAACCATGTGGCGCTCAAGCAATGCCTTGGGAGTCTGCGAGTTCTGGCGAGCCTGGATGGTACATCCCCGTAGCCGTGACGAAAAGCGACAGCCCTCGTATCGGTTAGCGGAACCTTGGCCCTCTCACTACAGGTCCCGTACTTGGATTCAGCACCTGGCGAGCCTGGATTGTTCCTGTGAACCGCAGAGCTAGAGGTGGCACATGGTATCGCGCACATCGGCCTTGAGACGGGAGACGGCCAGCGCAAGCTTTCCAACTGGCAAGTGAGTTTCACTTTGTCGCCATGTGCTTTTTCCAAAGGAAGAAGCCGAACTTTCCCGGGTCTTCCTTGCACGCTTCCCGGATCGACTGGGAGAGACGGGAGAAGGGGGTAGAATACCTACCTGCCGGCGACGCCATGTTCAGTCACCACTCACCTCCCATCACGCAGCCACTTACCTAAGGTGCGTAAAGCAGGTGTGGAAAATACCCAAGTACTTGTCTTAGGAGGGATGGATGAGCTCCGTCCCCAGATCCAGACCCTCGTCCCCTTGAAGCAACCACGGCCTCGGTGTCACACTCGCGAGACAGCGCCAATTAGCGGCGCTCGCCCCGGCCGGGAGTCCCCCCTCCTCCAATGAAGGGAGTACGCCGACGGGATCCATTGTCCGACTGGAACTCCGTATCGAGCGGCAGAATCAGCCGGGCGCGCGAGGCGTGCGCCTTTTCGCGGCGGCAAAAGCAAAGCGCGTCAGACTATGAATAAGACACGCTGAGTGGACGATGCAACGCCGCAATTTGGGTACTTTGCGCTCCTTTGCGCATGGCTGGCAATGTCCGGGGATTAGCTCTAGTAAGCAAAGCCTGCTGTACGTGCATGTACTCGTAAGTCCACACATCCCATACATACTCGTGTCCGAGAAGTAGGCAAGAGGAGGTAGGTGGCTTATGGCAAACATGGATGCTCCATATGTGTGATGTGCGTACGGATGGGGAAAAAGAGGCAAACATCCTACCCTGTATTTTGTCCAGGCTGGCTGACCTGGTCCGTAACAAACACACAACTACTTTCTGTACGAGGTATACGATATCCCTCCCCCCCGATGAGAGATTGCCTTGCAGTCGGGCTAGTGTGCTTCCAGTACGGAGACAGGGAGACAATGGATCCCATCTCATGGTGGTGCCCGTTCTGCCCGTTCTGCCCGTTCTGCCCGTTCTGCCCGTTCTGCCCGTTCTGCACGTCCTGGACGGTATGGGAGAGGCAGGTAGACGATCCCCGTACGCAAACTAGTGACTAGTAAGACGTATCCATGGGAACCTAGTGGTAAGAAGAGGTAGTCGTACTGCATGTACCTGCTTACGGGCTGGATCTCATGCAAGAGGCTCGAAGGGGGTATCCATTCCTCTGCAGATACGCAGACACACAACCATCAAATCGGCGGGTGTAAACCGGAGGTACCACCTACTTGGATAGATGGAGTTCATGGGAATATACACCCGGTCTGCTACCTCATTGACACACAGTAACGCGGAAGTCGAACTACCTTGGGTAGGCTGTTTGAAAAACTAAGAAGTTTGTACCTCTTTCACGCTCTCGCGCACACACATACACGCACGCGCGCTCTCTCTTTCTCTCTCTCTCTCTCGAGAGTTACAAGAGCGAGGTTGGTGGATGATTCATGAATGGGCAGTTTATACCCCCAGCGGCCCCGTCCCATCCATTTCGGATCTGCGTCGCCGTTGCATATACGTACTTTACCTAACGTAGGTGCATGCATCATAGGAAGTGAAGATGTACCTACATCTAAAGTGGTAAGCATCCATCCAGCCCAAGATGGTTTTACTACACAGCAGCTAACGAGGTACCGACGGGCTAAGAACAGCAGCTTGCACACACAAAGCAAAGCCGACTGGACCTAAACCCACTCTGCATTGCATGGCAAGCGATTGGAAGTCCTTTTTCCTTCTGCTTTGCCGTGGCCGCCTACAGAAAACCATAAACCGCTCAATCTTATCACGACGACCGAACCCATCGAACGCACCTCGCGCAAGCAAAGAAAGCATACTCACGGCCACGCCCCGGCAAAGCGGCCCCAATTGCTACGTCCTGACACTGGGCTCGAGCGAGATGACTTGTTCCGCCGACTACGATTGATGGCGTCCACTTGCTAGTGGAGCCGCGTGAGAATTAACGGGCGGCCGTCCGCCACGAGCACTTGACAATGACGCGAGATGATAGTCACGATAGAATCGTCTCGTTCGCAAGCTCCAGCAGCGGGCAGTCGAACGTCACGGTGAAGCCGACCAGCAACGCGAAGAAGAAGACGCCGCCCGCCCGCGCCGCCTCCATCTCCTCGCCACCATCCAGAAAGGCCACTCCGAAACCGTTGCGAATGAACGAGAACGGGAAGACGAGGTGGGTCGCGGTCTGTTTCCTGTGTCTTTTCTTCCCCCGTGCCTCCCCCCCTCTTCTTGCGACAGTTGCTTTTTGTCCGTATTGTCTGGGAGAGAGAGTGTGTGTGTATGTGCGCGCGCGCGCCCGCTTGTCTTTTGCCTGCCATAGCCGGTCGGCCGCTTGTTACCGTCTGTCTGGCACAGCCCCCCGTCGTTATGCCCCGAGGGGCAGTGGGCTATCGGTCGCCCGCCTGCTCTCTCGGCGCTGCGAGAGGATGTGTGTGTGCGAGTATGCACGCGCGCACGCACGCTTGTGTGTTTCCAGTCTTCTGGTTTCCGGGCATGTTACTTGTATCAACTCCCTGTCTCCTCTTTTTTTCCTTACTTGCCCCCTTCCCCATGCAAGCTTGAGCCATCATGGTTGGCGTTGGCGCAAGCCAACTACCTTAGCTCAGCCCGTTCCAAGCCTCGATACCTGTCCCCGATTGCAAAGCAAAAACCCTATGATTCGGGCCATTCGAGAGCAGGGGAAATCGTTATACCATTGACTTTCTTATCGTTCCCTAGCCCACCAGCGGCCAGGTAGTTCCAAAACGGAACGCCAGACATACATACTTTGTACAGACGTGCCGCCGTACCGCCAAGACTGGGCAGAACGGGGCACACCAGGCAGACAGACGGCATCCGTTTCCCGGCTGCACACTTGCGCCCGAGGATAGTGTCCATGATTGCTGCTGCTGCTGCCGCGCGGGTTACGTGTGTGTGTGTGCGCGCGCGTGCGCCTGTGTGCTGTGTGTGTCTGTGTCTGTGTGCGCGCGCAACTGTATACATTACATCCCATGCGCTTCACTAAACTAACAGCTGTTGGCTTCACTGGCGCCTAGGCCGCCGAAAGAAGAGTTACAGCAAACCTCTCCCGCTTCCACCACGGGCACGCGTGGCACCCTGTCGCCCTCTTCTTCGAGCCCCAGCCCTTCCTTCTTCGACACCCGCCGCCGCAGCGATCTCGTCAACTACCGGCGCGACCTCGCTGTCCTGGATCCGTTGGGCGGTCGGGTCTCGCAGAGCCACAAAGACCCGTCTCCGGTCGGCAGCCTGTCGCAAACCAACCATAGCAGCCATAAGATTACGCCGTGGACGCCCATGACGGGTAACGGCGCCGCCACCGCCAACACGCCTTCGGGCTTCTTCGGGACCACGTTCTACAACGACTCGAGCGATGCCCTATCCACGGCGTCGCAACTGTCGCCCGCCTTCCGCCCGCCGGGAGCGCCGGGCACCGCAGGCTCTTCGACGACGACGGCAACGGGCAGAACGGGCCAGCAATCGACGGGCAGTTTTGATGCCACAGATGCAACCTCCTACAATGACGAGCGACGGCCGTCGGTAGCAAGTACCACCACTGCTAGTAGCCAGGGCTCCAAGGCTAGCGGCGCCCGAGGTGGATTCAAGAAATTACAGGGATTCTTTGGGGAGGAGTTTCCCGGTCGCGATGGCTCCGAGACGAGCCTGCCTGCTAATTATGCCCCCTCTTCCAAGGACGGCCAGCGCTCCTACTCATTTAATCGCCCACACCGCGAACGAAACTACTCCAACGCTACCGACAATACCAGAGACGCGTCGCCGTCTTCTTCACGGCCCCGGACGCCCGTGCCCTCGAGTGATGTAGTTCCCTTCCTGTACCAGGAAGCCCACGACATCGCCAAGTACGGAGAAGCCCCCGTTCGCGATATGCTCGCAGGACCCGACAGAGAGCGTTACGCCGATGGTGCTGCAGGACAGATCCCACCCAAGACCTCGTCCTCGTCTCGTTCCGGCCACTCGATCATTCCCGGCCACCATCGCCACAACAAGAGCAATGAAGATTCGAACTCGCTGAGGCCCGTCGTCAGCCGCGAAGACTCTATCACTGGGGCCTACGCCATGAAGGACCGTGGCGGCTCAGCCTCGTCGTCCCGCCAGCGCGCCCAAAGCCCGACCCCTAGCATGAACAGCCGGATGACGTCCGCCGACGGCCAAGTTTCCCCGGGGGGGAGCAGCACGCAGAGTAAGCGCGGCCTTTTTGATCGTTTCCGCGGCCACAAAAACAAGAACAAGGACGATACGACCCCCTCGCGTCTGCGCGAACTGCCCCAATCGACGCGCTCCCTAGTCTCTGCAGGGGGCTCCTCGCAGCATGAGACCTCGCAGCTCCTGCAATCGCCCTACGGCGGCAGCGGCCACAACAATAGCATCAGTGGCAGCAGCACGTACACTAACAGCAACAACAAACCCCTGCCGCCCATCAACCCAACCGAGCCGCTGAGCACGCGGCCTGCCTACCATGCCAATCGCCAGGCCACATTCAACAACAAGTTCCCCTTCTCCAAGAAGGCGCGCCCGCACCGACCCTACGACGACCAAGATGAATACATCGGGCCGACCGACAGAAACGATCCCGGCAAGGTCTTCCATCTCGACACCAACCTGAGTGACATGGAAGGTATCTTGGCGCACCCGCCGCCCTTGACCCCCATGGACCCCGGGATCTTCCTTCACGAGCCCGAAAGACCACCCGAAATCGACCAGTCGAGGGGCGGCGCGTGGAATGCGCCCGACAGCTGGGCTGTCCGGAAGAATGCCTACGAGCAGGCTGCGCATGCCGACGAGGCCGAGCACGCCGTTTCGCTTCCCCGGCCCGAGGAGAAAAAGGCACCGCACTGCATCCGCGTCTTCCGTGCCGACGGTACTTTCGCGACTGTCCAGTTGCCCTTGGACTCGACTGTGTCGGAAGTCATGGCGCACGTCGTTAAGAAGACGTACGTCCAAGACGGTCTCGAGAACTATCACATCGTCCTGAAAAAGCATGATTTGGTTCGGGTCCTTGCCGCGGTCGAACGCCCATTGTTGATCCAGAAGAGGCTTCTCCAACAAGTCGGCTATGAAGAGAGGGACCGGCTCGAAGACATCGGTCGCGAAGACAACAGCTACCTGTGTCGCTTTCTTTTCCTGTCCGCCAGGGACAGCGACTTCACCGGCGTACCCCACGACTTTGGACTCGGCAGGACCACCAAATTCAATCACGTCGACCTGTCGGGCCGCAACTTGATCACCATCCCCATCACCCTGTATTCAAAAACGGGCGACATCATATCCCTGAACTTGTCGCGCAATCTGTCTCTCGACCTGCCCCGAGACTTCATCCAGGCTTGTCCTCAGTTGAGAGACATCAAGTTCGCCAACAACGAAGCTCGCAAGCTCCCGATCAGTATTGGACGCGCCAGTCGGCTGACCTATCTCGACGTATCCAACAATCGGTTAGAGGACTTGCAGCATGCTGAGCTCCACAACCTCACCGGCCTGCTGAAGTTGAACCTGGCGAACAACCGACTCAGCGGTCTCCCCCAGTACTTTGATAGTTTCAGGGCACTGCGGTCGCTCAACCTGTCGTCAAACTTCCTCGACAAATTCCCGCCGTTCCTCTGCGAGCTTGAAAGTCTGGTTGATATTGATGTCAGCTTCAATTCGATCGCATCCCTCCCGGACGATATTGGTCGGCTCAGAAACTTGGAGAAGTTTGTGATAACGAACAACAGACTGACGAACGCGTTGCCCTCAACCCTAAGCAATCTGGTAAATGTCCGCGAGCTGGATATCAAGTATAATACCCTTTCTTCGATTGACGTCATCTCCGAGCTGCCAAAGCTGGAAATCCTCTCGGCCGACCACAACATGATATCACAGTTCATCGGCAGCTTCGAACGGATCCGAAGCTTGAAGCTTAACTCGAACCCCATCACCAAGTTCGAGATTGTTCGCCCCGCCTTGACCTTGAAAATGCTCAACCTGTCCAACGCACAGCTGGCAAGCATTGATGGCTCATTTAACAACATGCCAAATCTGGAGAGGCTCGTGTTGGATCGAAACTACTTCGTCTCCCTCCCAAACACAATCGGCAATCTCCGAAAGCTCGAGTACTTCAGCATTGCCAACAATTCCGTGGGCGAACTCCCGCCCGAGATTGGCTGTCTGACTGAATTGAAGGTGCTCAATATCAGAGGCAACAATATCAGGAAACTCCCGAACGAGCTGTGGTGGGCCAACAAACTGGAAACTCTCAATGCATCCTCCAACGTCCTGGAAATTCTGCCCAAACCCGCCTCGCGCGCACCGCAGGCGCCGGGGGAGCCCCAGATGCCCTCCGCCATCAATGGGAAATCGATCAATAACGGCCTGCTCTCGGCAACTTCCAGTACGGAGGAGCTCATGCCCGATGGTTCGCGGCGCCCAAGCCAAGCATCGAGCACACTGCTTAGCGTCGGTCCTTCGCCCGTTCCCGGTGGGCCAGACCGCAAGAGCTCAGTGGTGTCCGTCTACGGAAAAGGAGGCCGCAAGACGTCAGTGGTATCAAGGAGCACCAACGCCGCTTCGAGCAGCACGACGGTGGCCCCTGCCATGAATGCACGGAAAGACTCGGGTCTTTCGGGGAGGCTGACCAACACGTTTGCGGGCTCGTTACGAAATCTCTATCTCGCAGACAACCAGCTCGACGATGAGGTCTTCGACCAGCTCACGCTGTTGGCCGAGCTGCGCGTTCTCAACTTATCCTACAACGACATCAGTGACATGCCTCAGCGAACAATGAAGAGCTGGCCGCAGCTCGTCGAGCTCTACCTCTCGGGCAACGACCTGACCAGTCTACCCGCAGACGACTTCGAGGAGTACTGTCTGCTGCAGGTTTTGCACATCAACGGCAACAAGTTTACCAACCTCCCAGCCGATATTTCGAGAGCCAAGAAGCTGGCGGTATTGGACTGCGGGAACAACTCCCTCAAGTACAACATTTCCAACGTGCCGTACGACTGGAATTGGAACCTGAACCCCAACCTGCGGTACTTGAACCTGTCGGGAAACAAGCGCCTCGAGATCAAACAGAGCACGTTTGGGTCCGGCACCATGCAGAACCGCGAGCAGTACACGGATTTCAGTCGCTTGCAGAACCTCCGCGTCCTGGGCCTGATGGACGTCACACTGACACAGCCCAGCATTCCGGATCAGAGCGAGGACCGTCGTGTGCGAACCTCGGGGTCTTTGGCGGGTCACCTACCTTACGGCATGGCTGACACGATGGGCAGGAACGAGCATCTGTCTACGATAGATCTCGTGGTCCCGAGATTCAACTCATCCGACTCGGAAACGCTCCTGGGCTTGTTCGACGGCCAGGCTCTCAGCAGTGGTGGCTCTAAAATCGCCAAATACCTGCATGAGAACTTCGGTCACATCTTTGCCACGGAGCTCAAGGCTCTCAAGACAAGGCAGAAAGAAACGCCCGTCGACGCTCTACGCAGAGCCTTCATAGCTTTGAACAAGGACCTCGTTACCATCGCCTACCAAAACACCGAGGAGCGGTCAGCGACCACTCACCGTGGTTCGTCGGCGCCTCTTGTCTTGAGTAAAGAGGACTTGAACTCGGGTGGTGTAGCGACAGTTGTTTACCTGCAGGCCCAGGAGCTCTACGTGGCCAACGTTGGCGACGCGCAAGCCATGGTTATCCAGTCGGATGGCTCACACAGGATCATGACGCGCAAGCACGATCCCGCGGAGCCCAGTGAACGCCAGCGTATCCGTGACGCTGGCGGCTGGGTGTCTCGACAGGGTCGGTTAAACGACCTTCTCGAGGTTTCGCGTGCTTTTGGTTATGTCGACCTGATGCCAGCCGTGCAAGCTGCTCCCCACGTCACTAAAATGAACATCACGCCTCATGACGAGACGATACTCATAGCGACGAAGGAACTATGGGAGTATCTCACGCCCGGGCTAGTCGTCGACGTGGCTCGATCGGAGCGAGGCGATCTAATGCGCGCCACGCAAAAGCTACGCGATCTAGCCATTGCCTACGGTTCGACTGGAAAAATAATGATCATGATGATCAGCGTCACCGACCTGAAACGCCGGCAAGAACGTTCGGCACGTCTGCACAGGGGCCAAAGCATGTCACTCTACCCATCCGGTATCCCCGACGACTTCCAGTATCCTGCCAAGCGAGGCAAGCGAGCCAAGGGCGAGGTGCAGGATTCTACCCTCCACCGACTAGAGGCCGAGGTTCCAGCGCCGACCGGAAAGCCGTCGATTGTCTTTACTGACATCAAGAACTCAACCAACCTCTGGGAAATGTACCCTTCGGCCATGAGATCGGCCATTAAGCTGCACAACGAAGTGATGCGCCGACAGCTGCGCCGGATCGGCGGTTACGAGGTCAAAACAGAAGGCGACGCGTTCATGGTGTCCTTTCCAACCGCGACGTCGGCTCTTCTGTGGTGCTTCTCGATCCAAACGCAGTTGCTCGAGGTCAACTGGCCGTCTGAGATCTTAAACTCCATCTCGTGCCAAGAAGTCTACGACAACGAGAACAACCTGATATTCAAGGGTCTGTCTGTGAGGATGGGAATTCACTATGGAGAGCCCGTCGCTGAGATAGACCCGGTCACGCGCCGCATGGACTACTTCGGCCCCATGGTCAACAAGGCGTCGCGCATCTCATCGGTGGCCGACGGTGGCCAGATTACTGTGTCGGCCGACTTCATCTCGGAAATCCAGCGGTGTCTCGAGACCTACCAGGAGAACGAGCGCAACGGCGTGGCCAGCTCCGAGGATACATTCGATGACGATGCCATTGCGGCGCAGATCCGTAAGGAACTGAGGTCCTTGAGCTCGCAAGGCTTCGAAGTCAAAGAGATGGGTGAAAAGAAGCTGAAGGGCCTCGAGAACCCAGAGTACATCTACTCGTTGTACCCGCACGCCCTGGCCGGCCGCATTGATCTCCACAACCAGGACGCTCGTGCTCCGGAGGAGCCGAAACCGGCCACGCTACAGCCCGGCAGTGGGGAGCTCGGATTCGAGCCCGAAATGATTTGGTCCTTATGGAAAGTCAGCCTCCGCCTCGAGATGCTCTGCAGCATGCTCGAAGAGGTCCCGGGCAAGGGTCTGCAGCCGCCCGAGACAGAACTCCTTGAGCGGATGAAGCAGCGGGGCGGTGAGGTCACGGAGCGGTTCCTCTTTAACTTTATGGAACACCAAGTGAGCCGTATAGAGGTAAGTCTTTCTCGCGGTGAACCTGTGTATGACTCGGGCTTGGCTTACTAACGCGCGTAATCAGACATGTGTCACCACCCTCTCGGTCCGCCACATAGCCGTCGGGGGCGGTCACATCAGCAAGCTGGAGGATCTCCGCACGCCGATGCCAGAGATTCTGACATCACTCGAAAAACAGCTGAAGGAGCTCGCGAGGTACAAGGCCATGTACGGCCCCCTCAGCGACGACGAGGATGAGGGCATCGATGCGGCCTAAGACGCGTACCGGGTCTACAAACCCCCCCTTGCCCGCCTTCTCTCCTCCCAACCCCCTTCCTATATACAGTATATCTTTCGCGGTGATTCTTGCGAAGCACGGGCTTTCATCGTACGTCGTGTCAGCTTCCCGACTACGCAATGCACAATTGCGAATGGCGCCTATATACCTATCAACCTTGTAATGCGCTACGAAGATTTTTCACCTTGCTCCTGGGAGGCAGGTCTGCGTTTGTAGCGGGGTACAGCCTGTTTCCCGCGCGCGGATACCATTGGGCCACGGGGATGAGCATCACTCTGGGATTTGTTTTCTTTTTTTCTCCTTTTCATCATTGGCATTACGGCGGCTGCGTTTCTTGGGACGGGGGATCGTGGCACTGGTAAGGCGGAGCACCTCGACAAAGCAGGATACCTCCTTTTTTGGTTTGGCTTTTCGGATAAAGCGGGCTGGGCTGTTGGCGGAAGCAACCCACGGGACAGTGTTTTTCTTTTCATCTTTGGGAAAAACGACGGAACGGGTGACGTTCCGTAGTCCGTGTAATAGCAGGGGGAACAAGACCTGCACACAAGAGGCGTTGCAGGTATTCGAGCCGGGGTGGGAGGCCGAGGGAGAGCCAACCGGTACGGGGCTGCTCACCTGAAGAGGATGGAAGGGCTGCTGGGATCAAGCCTGGACTGCATGTATAAGCGTGTGTACGAGAGACATGGGCGGGCGCGCGGAGTACAAAAGGGCGACGAGCACTAGAGGGGTAACTCAACCCGGTATTACTTAGGTACATACATAAGCGGCATCTTATTCTGGCTCCTGTCCCATCGTCCCCTCGAGAGTCAAGTCGACGAACGGCATGCCTAGTACTTCACAGGCAGCACTGCTCCCCGGAAGCAGGTGACGGCCCCAGGCCACGAGCGCTGAAGAGTGCGAGCACGGTACGCATCAGCAAGGCAAAGGTGGTGTACATGCGGTTTATTCTCGTCTATCGCCTTCTCTATGCGGTTCGCCCAGCCAGGGGCCAAGTGATGATGCGCCGTTGCAGAGGCTTGTTACCAAGGCCCCCCTGGATCATTCAGTCGTTGCCCACCCCGTGACACGAATGACGCGACGCCGGGCCGTCCCCCGGCGTCTTCCTTCCCCTCCCCTCCCCCCAGCCAGTAACCGACCGACTCGTTATCGATCTCCGGATTTCACCGCCGGGCCGGATCTTGTCAGTTTTTACCCGGCCTGCCGTCGTCTGGAAAGGGTGGGGACGGGAGAGCGCTCTTTCCAGCAGTCCCTTTGGTGGGAGGAGGGCCAAGGACGGCAGGCCGTAGGCGGACACACACATCAGAGTCCAAACAAGGGGCGGGCGGGGCGGCGACGGCCGAAACACCGGAGGCCGAAAGCGGCGCCTTGTGTGGGTGCGCGCGTGCCACGGCAGCAAGCGGCGCAGCAGCAGCACAAAGGCCCGCCGGCCGAAACAAGAAAGCTTCGGGGCGATGGAAAAAAAATAGCCCCCTCTTCACATGAAGTCGTCGTCGCCGAAGTCTTCGTCGTAGGTCGCCGTGTCGGTGGTGTTGGGGCGGCTGGCGACGAGGCTGGTCTTGGTCTTCTGGGCCTTGCTCTTCTTGCCGCTCTTGTCCTGGGCCTTCTCCTCCTTGAGGCGCTCGTTGCTCAGGGCCGTCAAGGTGCTCGCGATCTTCTTGATCTGGTCGCTAGGCTGGTCCTTGGCCAGCTGCTTGCAGAACTCCTGGAGGAAGAGGCCGTAGTGGGCCTTCTTGCCGTTGGCGGCGATGATGGGGACGAGCACGTTGCGCATGTTCTCGAACTGCAGCTTGGTCTGGGGGTTGAGCAGGGGCAACGAGGCCAGGTCGACCGTCTTGGAGGGGTCCTTGGGGTCGATGGGAATGGCGGAGCCGACCGTGTTGCCCTTGCGGCTCTTGCTGATGCCGATGTCGCCAAAGAGGTCGGCGGCGTGGTTGAGGTCCGACTCGATCTCGGTGCGCTTGAGGCGCTCGCGGCGGGCCGCCTCGCTCTCGTCGTCGCTCTCGTCGTCCGAGGCCAGCTGGCGGGCGCGCTCGGCCCGGCGCTCCTCGATGCGCTCCTTCTTGGACTTCTTGTTGGCCGCCGCCTCGGCCTCGGCCGCCGCCTTGGCCGCGGCCGCCTTCTTGGCCTTTTCGCGCTCCACCTCGGAGTCCTCGGCCGCGTCCCAGTCGTCTACGACCTGTGTTGGGGGTCAGCACATCGCCGTTGTCGTCATCGTCGGGCTCCGGCCGGCTCGAGGCGGGCGGGTGGTAAAGGGCATGTATGTATGCCTAGGGCGGAGCGGGGAGAGGTGAGGGAGAAAAACGCACATCACTCTCCTCCTCGTCTTCGAACTTGCGGCGCCCGGCGGCGGCGGCAGCATTGGGCCCGGAACCGCTGCTGGAGTCAGACTCCTCCTCGTCTATGAAGCAGTCAGCGAAAATCTGTAGTTCGTCGGCCCGAGGGGGGGTTGGGCGTCTGGGCCGTCATGGCCGGTAACGGGGCCATCCGACAATAAGTCGACTGACGGGATGGGGATAATCCTTACCCCACTGTTTTTTGGGAGGCATGGTGAAGGCTTCTCAGCGACGATGAAAGGGTGGTTGATGCTCTGGTTTGCGGTTTGCAGCGTGGGAGGAGGGAGTAGGAAGTAGTGAAGCAAAGCAAACGGCTGACGACGGGGAGGTGGATGTGAGGTTTTTTGGCCACGGGGGTACCTAGAAAAGTCGGGCAGGTCAGTACTGAGTGAAGTACCTTCCTTGGCTGGTTGGTAGGGTCGGGGGACGAGCGAGTGCGCCCACGTTAGGCGGTTTTTATTTTTTATTTTTTAGGCTAACGGATTCCCCTGTATTCCACGCCCGTGACTCTCAGTTCCTCACTCTCATTATGTTCCTCTGTGCAGCCTGTCCCTCTCTTGATCTGAACCGGCTTTTACACGTACTGGCACCGGCCACGTTATTACTGATACGGAATTCCGCTCAAGTGTGCATCATGTCCGTTTGACGTAGGTAGTCACTTAGGTAAGTGGTTGTAGTGGGAATGTGGTGTGGAAAAATGTGTGTGCCATTTGGCGGCTGAGGGGTTCTCATTTTCCACTGCGACGACCACTGGGTTAGCTAGCACACAGGCGCAACGGTGAAGGAGGGGTCACGAAAACGCTTCCCCCTGTCTCTCCCCTTTGGGCCAAAGTGGGATGGATTGATGGAGGGATGCATCCATGACGTCGCAGCTGTTGGAATCGGTTCCGTGCTCTCCTCCCGTACGCCCAAGCTGTGCGATATCTCGTGCAATCCAACCTGGCCAAGCTGTGCCATGTCTCGTGCTCTGCAACTTTCAGTAGACAGCCATGCCCAGGCGGGTTGCGCGTCTCTGCGAGAAAACGCCGAATGGGCGGAACAGCGTCGCCGGTGTATGGATGGTGGCAGGGTACCCTGGTGGAAGCGAAACCCGGCTGTCTGGAGTGTTATTTAGGCCCAACTACGAGTAGTATATGATCATGCCTTAGTAATTTCCTGCTTGGTAGAACCCGTCCGCGCTTGTTTCTTACGCCGACGGGATTAACCGGGGGGAAGCGCTGTTCCTACCCGGTTCTTTCTCGCCTCAAAGCTCCAGCTGACGGCGGAGCACGACGCTTACAACCTTTGGCCTCCGTATCCAAATCCCGTTGCCGCCACGACTCCCCCTTTCCGCCCCCCTTGGTGCAAAAAAGGCCACCAGGAACGGCCCAACGGGAGGTGGGCGGGAGGAAAGACGGAATGCGAAGGCCAGTGCCATACGCCCTTTCGGGAAGCGAATAAATTGGTAAACGCAACTCCTATCAGCATCCTCAGCTTGCGCCAAGGGCGGATTGACTGCAGTCAGCAGGCTTCGCCTCGGCGAGAATGCATTTCTGCGTCACCGGATCGGTCTTTGATCGTGGCTTCGCTGATTGCTCGTGCCGGTTGGTCTTCGTCCCCTTCGTGTTTTCCGACACTAGGTGCAAGACAACAAATGACTAGTGCCCGTGCACCAAGTTGAGTTCCCGAATCCCCAAGTAGGTATCCAGCTGAATATGTACATACGTAGCGATGGGATATAAATGGCGGCCTGCCTGAGGCTGATACCAGGAGCCCATCCCGTTTGTCCACCACCAAATATCTCTTCCCCTGGATTAAGTACCACCAACACGACAACATCGTCTGGCCTTTTCCCCTTGCCGCCGACTGCCTCATCTTCACTCCTCAACACCACCAAAGTCACGTATACCTACCTTATGCTGTCCACCAGGATCCATCCTCGACTTTGCTCGCCAAAGTATGCCAGCCAGCTGTCCAAGACGGCGGCGCCGCTGCTGCACCCCTCCTCCCTTCTGGGTCAGCAAGCTGGCGTAAGAATCTCCGTGGTTGCCATCCAGCAGCATGGCAGCTCGAGACACTTCTCAACCACCCCCGAACGAAAACTTCGGGAGTTCTTCCCCGCCAAGGAGACGGAGCACATCCGTGTGACGCCACCGGCCTGGCCTCACCATGGCTATACCGAGCAGGAAATGCTCGAGGTTGTCCCGGCCCATCGGAAGCCGGAGACGGTGGGCGAGTGGGCGGCCTGGAAGTTCATGCGCTTCTGCCGATGGGGCATGGACTTCGCCACGGGCATGAAGGGCGAGCACAAGGTCGACAAGACCAACCCCACCACGGCCGTAACGGCCATCAAGCCCCTGACCGAGGCCCAGTGGATGATCCGCTTCATCTTTCTTGAATCCATCGCTGGCGTCCCCGGCATGGTGGCCGGCATGTTACGGCACCTCCACAGCATCCGCCGGCTCAAGCGCGATAACGGCTGGATCGAGACGCTCCTGGAAGAAAGCTACAACGAGCGCATGCATCTGCTCACCTTCATGAAGATGTGCGAGCCAGGGTGAGTCCCCCCTTCATATCCGGCGCGGGGCGCGGGTCGCGGCAGAGCACTAACGAAAGGTCGTTCGCTAGGTGGTTCATGAAGCTGATGATCCTCGGCGCCCAGGGCGTCTACTTCAACTCCATGTTCTTCTCGTACCTGGTCTCCCCCAAGATCACGCATCGCTTCGTCGGCTACCTTGAGGAGGAGGCCGTTCACACCTACACCATGTGCCTCAAGCAGATCGACGAGGGCCACCTGCCCAAGTGGTCGGACCCCAACTTTGTCATCCCCGAGCTCGCCGTCCGCTACTGGCAGATCCCCGAGGGCAAGCGCACCATGCGCGACCTGCTCCTCTACATCCGCGCCGACGAGGCCGTCCACCGCGGCGTCAACCACACCCTCAGCAACCTCAACCAGACCGAGGACCCCAACCCCTTTGTGAGCGAGTACAAGTCGGGCCGCGCGCCGCCCCGCGCCGCCTTGCGTCCCGAGGGGTACGAGCGCGCCGAGGTCATTTAGGGACCGGTTCCCGTCCCCGACCTCTCGGGTTCCCGTCGTCGTTCCGGGCATGGAGGAGACGGCGTCGTAGCGGAGAACAGGCGTAACGGGTTGACATTGGGCAAAAAATTCTGCTATGGCACGGCGTTAGTGGGGTCGCTGGCATTTCGCATTCCCGAGGGGGGGCACAGGAAAAGATACCCTCGTCTTCAGCGGCCATAGTACTCTCTTCTCTTTAATCCCTTAGATACAGCCGTTCGGTTAGTCAGCCAGGCTCGCGCCTTCAATATACCTTCTGGTCTTTTCGTCTACACAGAGTACAAACCTAAGATATGTACTTGAGCCCAGCGTGAACATATCCGCTCCCCTGTTCTACAGCCCACGAGGCAGCCCCAATTCATGGCCCCGGCCCTGCTTGGGGTGGCGACGGCGGTAATATTCCTGGTTCACGGAAACGATGCGGGTGCGCCCATGTGTCCCAGTACCAGTGCGAAAAGCGATAACTACGCAACTAACTACAACCCATTGCACTCAGACGTGGTGGTCCTCTTCATACAACAAAGTTTGCCGGTCCCGAATTCGAAATTCCTCGTAACGGGCTCGACGGCGGTGCTCTTGAGGCCATTCATAGAGTGGGCAACATCCTCACCTCGGCCTCGGGCCGAAGGCGCCGTGCTCAATAGTCACCGATGCTAATTCGCAGCGTCCCCTTACCGATGAAAAGAACGCTAATCAACCGCCACGTAGCGGAATGCCCTAGAATACGCCGTGTTGGCCGCTTCGATCCTTAAAATCGAGGCAGTCGGGCGAGACTGTCGCCATAAGTGTGTCGCGACGCAACACTCCCCAGGACCTGTTGGAAGCCGGCCGGTTCCTCTCAGCAAGTGGTTTCAGCCCCACGGGGATGGTGATGACGTTCACAGAGGCCCGGCGAGGCGTCTCCCATCGCCTCGTCGTTATGGGACCTCTTTGTGGCGGGAGGCAGCGGGATAAGTGGTGACTGCGGACTGACTCGAGCCCAAACGTTTCCCAACCTGGGATGGCAGGTCGTCTCCCCCGCGGGGATATGCTCGAGATGATTGCTTGGGCCTCTTTGCTGGAGAGAATAGGGGAGAAGGGGAACTAGGGGTGTTTCGCCACCCATCATCATCATCAGACACGAGTCGTGCTGGAGGACCGAGGTTTGTTGCAACAGCTACGCGGCCTCTTCGGCGCGGTCATGGCGACTTGGCCATGGGAGGCCAGCCCAGCAAAGAGTCTTGAGGAGGAAGGGGACGGCGAGACACGGCCAGCAATGCAAGCCGGACTGCAGAAAGGCTCGGTCCCTGCCCCGGATATTGCACGAACCCAAGGCGCAGGGCGAGAGCGATGGGAGTCGGGATGAACCTGTCGCATCTCATGACGGTGCCGGGCAACCCGTTCAGCCCGTAGTGGTCAGTATTCGACGTATACACGTGGCTGGGCCCAACTAGTCGGATGGGCTCTCATCGGATCTATTGGATATGGCGCTTGTGGTAAAAGCGCGAGGTGGGCCAAGTATCCAAATTTGGAAACTCGATCAAGCTTTCGCGTCTGCCGCCCCCAGCCACAATACACGCGCCCGCCACCGATCAGCACGGGGCTGTGTTGTAGGTTATTAGGCTCCCGTACCCTGGGGGGCCGCGCCTCGACGGCCGTTACCAAGATCCCATGTCGCCGCGATGCGCATGAATCCTTAGCTGACGCGACGCATACCCGCTCTATCTTGCGCACTTGGGTACTCGATCCTGATGGCGCAGGACAGTCGCGCGTCGAATCAGCAAGCAATCAAAGAGGGGCCGCCGTCATGGTGACACACGCGCCAAGATGTCGTGCACCGATTCTTTCCGCAGCATCTCGAATTATACTGCTGAGCCCGTAGGGTCGGACGAGAAGGGCAAGAGGGGAAGGGGCAGAAGGGGAGAAGGGGAAGGGGGAGAAGGGGGAGGGGGAGAAGGAAGATGCTTCCAAATCTCCTTTCGCGGCCAATGACGTGGTCCGGGGTTTGGTGTTTCAAGGGCTCGGAAGGGCTTCGAGGCGGACGTAGTCGACACACACCCCCGCCATAGCAGAAGGCGGTTATCGTTGCAATGCCACAGGGCATCGAAGGAGCCTCGAAGGGCCTGGCCAGGCTTTGCACATGCCTTGATACATGGACGCTCGGCACCCCTGGTTGATCTGCCGCTCACAGCACCCAACGGGGACACCCACCTGTTGCTGCTGGGCCGCGGGCTTTCTCCCTTTCCGTCCGTTCGCGGTCCTATCGTAAACGGCCATGCCCTGTCCGGTACGCCGTACCCAGCCCGGCCGGACAGATCCGACTATTTGCAACGAACCAAGAGCAGAGCTGGCGCGACCCGAGCGCCGTCGTACTGCGACGTGTCCTTGAACCTTTGGTGCGCGGCCGAAAAGCTTGGATGGCATGCATGCGCACGCCGTCTCGTTCCCGTCGGCCGGCTAGTCTGGAAACCAAGCCGTCCCGTCGTCATCCCATCGACTCGTACGTCCGGACCGCCCTTTCCCGCGCCGATGCTTTGTTTGCCGGAACCCGTTTACCAGGCCATGTCCATCTCTCGCTGGTGTGTACACAGTAGGCAGTAATCATCACCAGCCCACCGCGGGAGAAGGGAACTGGTGTACATGAAACCGGACGACGTCCTCTCAGCCAGACAGGCCCGTCAGCAGATGCCCCGGCCTTTTTGCCGTGAGAAGCCCCCCCCGCCGTGCTGGGGAAGATGCGCCCGAGCCCTGATTTGCTTCCGCCTTGTGACCGGCAGGGGGAGGTACCGGAGGTACGGAGAGAGAGGTATCGTATCATGCGGAGCGTCTAAACGCTTCTCCGTCGTCCTCCCACGGCCGTTGTCGCCCCAGCCCAACATGTGCCGCCCTAACTCTGGCCGTAGGGTTTAGCGCGGTTGAGAAATACGACCCTGGCGAGAGATGGCCGGTTCCAACAGCCCTCGCAGCCACAGGAACAATTTACAAGGCAGAGGGCCAAGGATCCCACCAAGCGCCCTCGCCGCCTGTTAGCATCCATGCTCCATACATGTCCAGCCTGTCCCATTCCCATCCCAACTCCGCAGACAAGTCGCAGGAACTTGCCGGTTGCTGGAGGACGGGGAGAGAGCAAGGAGATGCTCAATTCGAGAAGCAGAAGAGATGGGCCAAAGTGAGTCAGAATCCGCCGTCCCCAGTTTTTCGTCTTACGATGATCTCGGCCACGGCGGGTGTGATAGGCTGTAGTCCGCACTGCTCCTCGTACCGGGCCCGGCCGTCTCCAGCAAATCCGAGGCTTGCTTGCTTGCGCTTGCCCATTAGTCGTCTAGGGGAGCGGGATGGTCGCGCGAGAGATGCTACTCCTCGTACGGAGCACCAGGACCGTTTTTTGCCAATGGGACTAGGGCGAAAGCGGCCGTCGCAATGAAATCGCATGGTCTGCACTAGCACATACTCACTCAACCTGCTCTTATTATCCTTTTCTTTGCCTTGAAGGAGTGTTAGAAATCGGTGAAACACCGTGTGTATGAGTGTGCAGGTGTACAGGGCACCTAGTGTGGAGGATGCGATATTGGGCAATCGGAGCACTGCATTCGTTGCGGCTGGCTTGTGATTTTTCAGGGCCCCAATTTCTAATTCAGAACGTCAAGAGACGGGACCCATACATGGCATCCAGTGGAAGCGGCAACGTCCTACGTTACGACTGCCTGTTTTAGTGACAACTTAAAATGGTCGACTCGAGCGGCTGCGGGTCGCTGAAACACAAACGTCGCGGTCGAGACCATTGAGTGCGTGCGGCAAATGGATTGTTGGATGGAACACCCAGATATGCCATCCGGTATCGTCGTACGGCGACAGAGCATGAAGGGTAGGTAATAGTAGCCCTGTAGGCCCTCGTATGGGGGAGGAGGGGTTGGCAGTGCTCGGCCGGCAGGGACGTCTGGAGGTATGTAATGTACTTGCCTGCCCATACGGATGACGGGCCCGTCCCGATGCCAGCCCATGGCGATGGATATCAGGGCCCAACCAGAGACCCTCATCTGACCAAACCGCCTTGGGAAACGAGGGGCGCTTTCCAGCCGAACCGAACGTCTCCATGTCGCTCATAGTGGGTATCGTAGCATCCCCGTCCACCAGGATTGCCGCTCTTTGGTGGGCAATGGAGAAGCAAGCGCTCGAGGCCGAAATGTTGCTGCCTGGGCCGCCTTTTGCTGCCAATCAACGACATCCCGGTGATCACCAGCCGTCGATGAAGTCGTGCTTCGCTGGCAGGGGGGGCTGTGCAGAAATAGTCACCCCTCTCTTCCCGTCAACGACTCCCACACCGCGGCGACCAAAACGGGGATGCACGTCCAGAGTCGGAAGCAATGGGAAACCACGGCTGCCATTTGAAAGCAGAACAATCAACACGAGCCAGTTGCTTTGTAGATTGGCGGGCACACTACACACACACGTCGCTAGGTACTCCGTAGTGAGCACTGCCGCTGTCACCACCGGACATTTAGTTAGTCATCGCTACACGGGTCACTCCCGCTGCTTCTGCTGTTGCTGCTGTTGCTGCTATTACAACAACGACTACGACTACCAAACTTACCTGTTCGAGCGGAAAGAACACGAACACCCACAAAGAGGAACCTGTCCCCGCCGGCGAGTTAGTCATGAAATCGTCGAATATATCCTGCCCGGATTATCAGGCAGGTTACAAAGGAAGGGAAGGGAGATGGATTAACATGCATCGTCACTGACCAGCCGTTCTCGGCTCCCCTCGCCCACACTATTCGCAAATCAGACTGGGAGCGCAAGTGCCCAAGTGGACCGACCCCCGAGATTGATTCATCACCATATCCATTGGTTTTCCGCTGGGTGAGGCCGGGCCCCAGCCCAGGCGCAAACCAGTCGCGCTTGTTGTGACCTGTTCCGCATCCCAGGGCCTTGCAGAGGTCGCGCGCCAAGGCCCCGGGTGCCAGGGTGCATGGAAGCAAGCCTTCTAATTTGGGTCGTCGTCGCACCCTGGAGGCCGCGGGATAGAGGAAAAGAGGGGGAAGGTGAAGACGAGGGGACCCGAGACTGGACTTGGGACTGGCACAGTGGGCACTCATCCATCCATCATCGTCTGTGCCCGTGCCCAAGTGGCATCCAGCACTCTTTCTTCGGTGTAGCCCCGTTTTCCAAGTATGAGGGGTCTGTCTGCCTCCCAGCGGACGTTTGTCGCGCTCTCACGCTACTTACGAGGCGGGAGGGCGCCCTCGAACAAAGCTCGCTGGCTTACTACGCACTTTTACGGTGGGACGGACGAATGGGGTACTGGATGGACTGGATGATGGCCATTCCGTGGGATGCCGTCCCATGCAGGACTATTCCAGTTGATACACCTACGATACCATCCAGTCCGTACGGACCGTAATCAGATTTGGCCTGTTCCCTGGAAGTCTCTCTCCCTGTACCACCACCACCATTACCCGCACCATCCTCTATCCGCTTCACCTCACTCCCCCCCCCCTCCCCTCGGAACACGCCCCTCCCCTCGGAATACTAGACAGACATACGTCGTACATCCATACCCAAGGTACCCAACTAAGGCCGAGATTGAAGCCAAGGGCCAAGAGCCAAGACTTGGATAGTGAAGAGCCAATAGCGTTCCAACCTTCCCCCCCCCGGGTCGACCGACCCAACTTGGGCCCCAGGGTACAACCCATCATCCTCCACGTCTTTTGCTCTGGCGACCAAGCACTACCTCCATACCTGGTAGGTACATACTAAGCTCTTCGTTATTGGATTTGTGTTGGCCGGGCTGACCCCATCCGCCCCCATCATCCAGGCCGTTTCCCTCTCTCTTACCTCCCGCATCCTCGACGAGACAATTCCTTTTCGTCCCCAATTGCACCCTTCCCTCCCCTCAGCGCATGACGCCGGCCGGTCGTAGAGTGCTCAACGACAGACGCGCAACGTCTCGCATACATTGTCCGCAACCGCTAGTACGCGTTTCCCCCCTCCCCAGCGCTTCCGCCCACGGGCCAATCCCGCCTCGAGTCTGACGTGGGCGTCTTGCTCACCGTTGGGGGCTGTGCCTGCTGCATCGCCACGGTGCCCGGCTGCCGGAAAGGCTGACTTGGGCATTCTGCCTCGCGACCGCGACCAACACTACGACAACGACCGCGGTGCTTCTGTTCTGTCTTTAGAAACACGGCGCCGTCATGGACCAACAAGCCGCCCACGCGGCTCGCGGCCGCTCCCCGTCTGCCGGCCACCACCAGCAGCCTCATATAAGAAACGGCCACTCGCCTTCGCCCCATCCCTTCCCGTCGTCCCCCGAACCTAACATCGGTCTCGGTCTTGGTCTCGAGAGCTCCCCCGCAAACGTCAGCGTGCCGCAGTACAACGCGCCGGCCGGCTATACCAACTTCGCCAACGCCGCCCCCGGAACTAGCCACTTTCTCAGTCCGAACCAGGCCCTGCCCGACGCCTCCGCCTACGACCCTGCTTACGGCGCGACCAGCCAGCCGCCCGGCTTTTCCCAGAACCTGCTGGCTGCCGAGTTCAACGGCAGCGGCGACTTCTCCCTCTTCTCCTCCTCCCAGGGAGACCAATTCAACAACGGCCCCCTGTTTGGCGACAACCCGGCCATTGGCACGCCCGACCTCGGCAGTATGGCTTCACCGCAGTCTCACCATTCGCCCACGCCCCCCCATATGCTGAAGCCCGAACCACACCATCCCGGCTCGGCCCACCAGTCGCCTGCCTTCAACCAGCACCAGTTCGTTAGCCCGCCGCCGGGCCAGCACTCGAGGCACGCTTCGCTAGGCCCCGAGGCCGCACTTCTCGGGGGCCAGGTGGACTGGAGCCAGGCCCAGTTCCAGGGACACCGTCGCTCACCGTCCGAATACTCGGACATATCCTCGGCCCAGCACTCGCCGAACCTGATCGCTCAGGATAGCTTTGACGGCGCACACTCGGATCACGGCCACTCGCCCATGCAACGCCCGCTAGACGGCTTCTACGACGGTGTCAGCGCCGGCCTGGGCAGCTTCAGCATATCCGACTCCCACATGAACCACGCGGGTCGCAGCCCGTCACACAGCCCGGCCATGTCGCCGCGCATCATGCCGCAGCCGCAGATGGGCGACATGGGCCACCCCAGCCCCGGTTTCGTCCTCGGCGGAACGACGCAGGGCTACAACGCCACGCCGTCCATCAGCTACTCGGAGGCCTTCCCTACCCTTCCCGCGGAAAATGCCATGACCAACCAGATGGCGCCCCCCTCCATTAACATTGATTTCGCCCCGAATGCGCGACTGGGCGGCGACATGTCGAAACAACCCCTGGATCAGACGTCGTTGACACCACCGGAGAGAGGTAAGCACGATCAACACGGCGATGTGCGGGCCCCCAAAGTACTGACAATGTGGCAGGTCGCGCTCGCGCGCGCCAAAGAGCGGTCACGGATCCTTACAACAACAGCGGGCCCGGTTTTGTGCGGCCGAACAACCCCAACAGCCTATCGCCCTACATGGGCACGGAAGCGGGTACGCGCAGTCGCTCGGGGTCGGACACGCCACGGTCCATTTCGCCGGCCCTCTCATCCCCCGGCGACAGGTCGGGCAGCGCGAGCGCCGCGTCGCGGAGACGCCAATCGATGTCGGCCGTTCCCAACAATGTCATCGCTCTGAGACTGGCGGACCCCGAATACCAGGCGGCGCAGGACAGCGGCAACACTAAGCGTGTGCAGAAGCACCCCGCCACGTTCCAGTGCACGCTTTGCCCCAAACGGTTCACACGTGCCTACAACTTGCGATCGCACCTGCGCACCCACACGGACGAACGACCTTTCGTGTGCACTGTGTGCGGGAAGGCATTTGCGAGACAGCACGATAGGAAACGCCACGAAGGTTTGCACTCGGGCGAGAAGAAGTTTGTTTGCAAGGGTGATCTCAAGGCCGGCGGGCAGTGGGGCTGTGGACGCCGGTTCGCCAGAGCCGACGCGCTCGGCCGGCATTTCCGCTCCGAGGCAGGCCGGATATGTATCAAGCCGTTGCTGGACGAAGAGTTCCTTGAGCGTCAACGAGTATGGCAACAGCAGCGGATGCAAAATATGGCGCAGAACATGGCGGTCCACCAACAAGCGGCCGTTATGGACCCCAACGCCTTCCCGCCACCGCCCATGGATGCCACCGGATTCGCGTTGCCGGCGTCACTACTGGCACAATACCCGGCTCTAGCGCAGCTCAACTGGCAAGCCCCGGAAATGAGCGGCAATCTAGAAGACGACATTAGTGGTCGATCAAGCTTCGACGCGTCGGACTACGAAGGGGAAGATACCGGCTATGTGAGCGGGCCCGGCACGGGATACGGCGAGGGCGGGATGCAGCAAAACTTCGGCGAAGTCGGTGGATACAGCAGCGACTTTGGCGGCCGGTGATGATTGATGGTTCTTTTTTGATTCTATTCTTCTTGGCCACGAGGCACTGGCGAAGTTGGATTCCCCATCACAGCGAGCTGACCCATGGTTATGTGAGATCTTACGCGGATACCTACCGTCACGGAAGAGTCGTGATGGACCCCCTTTTTTGTGGTTTGCGTCCGTTTTTGTGGCTTAGACGGGCATTTTTAGATACCAATATGGAGTTTTTTTCTTGTTTTTGTCCAGCCGCCACTTGTCTACCTTACTGGAGTCGGATCCGAATGACGGCGGGGGGCAACTGGAACTAGGCGGGCCCTTGGGGGGTTCGTCGACCTGGATCGGCGAATTTTACAATCGACGGTTCGAGGTCTCGCAAGGGGACCATGGGCAATTGGTCACGAGTACCGTAGCATTTGGTATTACGTGGTGCTTGGGGCTCGGCTAGACCCCAAGCTCCGGATATGGATTTCTCCATCAGGAAGGACGTTGAAGCTACGGTGGGCCTTTGACGGTGCAGGCAGGCAATCCGTCACACGCGCTGCCATGGACTGTCGGATCCTTCCGGGCACAAACAAAGTGCGGTGGCTCTCATCTCGGTGCTTCATCTACACTTGTTCATATATTTCAGGTTACGAGCAAGCTACCGTTGCACACAGGGGCAAACCCAGGCTAAGCAGAGCAGGCGCACCGCAACGTAACCCAAACCTACTGGAGCCAGCCTGACCCGCCCCAGATCATCCGAGACCGGCGCCCAACTCTTGGGCCGGAGCCGTAGCAAACCCGCAAGCAAGCAAGCAAGCAAGCGACCCCGCCATGACGACCATAGCCGTGGTCTTTGGGGACCAGGGACAGCCCGAACTCCGGGACTTGCCCATGCCTCAGCCGAAGGAGGACGAGATCCTGGTCCGGGTCCGGGCCGTGGGGCTCGATAGCAGCGGCGCCGCCGCCGGGGCGTACGGTTACGCCGGCACCGTCGAGGAGGTCGGAAGTCGGGTGACTAAGGAGCTCAAGAAGGGCGACCGCGTCGCCGGCGTCGCGCGTGGCGCGTGAGTTGGGCCCTTTGCCCCCGTCCCCGAAGGCGGCTCCTCCCCTCCCCCCGTCTGAACTGGCGAGAGTGGGCTGACGATGAAGACGGTGGCCTTCCAGGGCGGACGGTGTCGCCCTCGCCGAGTACGTCGCCGCCAAGGGCGACCTGCAGATGGTCATCCCCGACCGTCTCGGCGACGCGGAGGCGGCCGCGCTCGGCGGCCCCTTGTCCTTGGTGGTGCGTCCCCTTCTCCTCTAGCAGAATACATCGTGCTTACCCTCCCCCCTTTCTTCCCTTCTTCCCCCACGACGCTCCTATCCGTCTACGCAGCGGCTGCTACCTCGCAACCCCCTTCCCCCCCAACCTCCAGAACAATGACTCCCGGCTGACCGCGGCGTTTTTTGCATCAGTGCCAGGCCCTCTACGCCGCCCTGCAGCTGCCCCTGCCGCCCGCCTCCTGGTTCGCGCCGCAGAGCATCCTGATCCACGGCGGCGACACGCCGGCCGGCCGCCTCGGCATCCAGTTTGCGCGCCGGTCCGGCCTGCACGTCCTGGCCACGCGGGGCGGCGGCGGCGGCGGCGGCGGCGGCGGCTGCAGCGACGGCACCCGGGCAGACGGGGAAAATGAGAAGGGGGAGGAAGCGCTGCGCGCCCTCGGCGCCGCCGCCGTCTTGGACGCCGCGGCGCCCGCGTGCGCCGCCGAGGTGCGCGCCCAGTCGCGCGACCGCCTGACGCTGGCCTGGGACTGCACCGGCACCGGCGCCGCCCTCTGCGCCGCCGCCCTGAGCGCCACCGAGCCCGGCGTTTACTATGCCACCCCTCCCGCGTCCGGCGGCGGCGGCGCAGGCGGAAGCCCCGAAGCCGACGTGCTGGCGGCCGCGAACCCCCGCGTCGCGACCCCGCGCGAGGTGCCCGCCGCCGTCGCCGCCGCCACCGCCCGCGTGTACTCGGCGACGGCCGGCGCCGACGACGCCGACGCCGAGGACGCGCACGAGCTGGCGCGCGGGTTCTGGGCCGCCGCCGAGACGCTGCTCGCGGACGGCGACCTCGCGGCCGCCGCCCCCGAAGTGAACCGCGGCGGCGACGGGCTGGAGGGCGTGCGCCGCCGCCTCGAGGCGTTGCGCGGGAACCAGCGGGACGACGGCGAGGCCGGCGCCGCCCCGCTCGTCTACACCCTCTAAAAGTCGGGCCTCGCTTGAGAGGGGCAGTTGGCCCAGGGAGGGCGCCCGCGTCTTCGCGTCTGGTCTTGTACGCAGGAACGAATGACGGCCCCCCGAGCTAAGAACACGTGGGTGGTTCGCAAGCCCTCTGGACCGGATTCGTGTTCCAGCTTCATGGTTTTCTCATTGCATCCCGGTCATACAAGAGACGGCGTGGGCACGTGGAAGCAGAGAATGGCGGCTGACTCAAGGCCGCGGCCATGAGTCCCGTGATATTGGACGCCAACCCGTCACAAAATAGAACAAGGACAATTAGACCGTCCCAGGTCCTCGTTCGGTGATTTCTATAGGCTGTTGGATCCCGTATCCTGGAGGAGGACGGAGAAAGACCGAGCTTTTGATTCTACGAGGGTTCCGGCGGCTGGCGGGAGAGGCAAACACTCTCCGGTACACATGGAACCCAGGCGCCCCCGTACTGCACAGGCCGAGACTCAGGACTAACCGCTCCCACATACCGTGGTATGCAAACCCAAGTGCACGACCCAGCTGAACCCTGGCAGCGCGGCCGCCGTGGCGGGCGTGCAACCTTCGCGTGTACGCAGTAGAATGGGAAACGGGATCGTCCCGCTAGCTTTTGGGGGGTGTTCGGGGGGCCGCAGGACGCCCTGGCCCCTCCCTTGGGGGGAGGAGATCCGTTGAACTGGGGTAAACCTGGGCGGGCGGGTTACATACTGGGCCCAGGTGTTCGTCTTTGCGTGATAGCTGAAGGCTCGCGCGGCCTGGACGGGGGGGAAGGGGCAGGGGAGCCTCTTTCTGACGGACCCAGAAATGTCGGTAGAGCTGCGGACGCCGCCGACGTTCCTTTGTGTCCTCACACGTTGCTGGGCCAGCAGAAACAGCAGACCAACGAGGCCGTTCGTCTTTTGGAACCCAGAGCCCGCCTGACACAGGCGCACAATACTCGGGACGGACCTCCAGTGTACCGAACGGGACCCGGCCCAGCCCTGGACACCTCAGAGTTGAACACAGCCGGGGGTGTTTTCGTTAGCGTCTGCTTTTGTCACCCGCCCCCGGAAAGCTTGATTGAGCAATCGCTGTGTCCGTGCCGGGTGCCCGGGATGTGACCTGGAACCCGTGCTGCACCGGGAGCCAGGAGCTGATACAGAAACTATTTACAGCGCCTTGGCGGCGTGAAAGACAGGTTGTACGGGCTCTGCCGCCGCGACCCGGCGCAGACTTTTCCGGGACGCTTGTCGTCCCGTGGCCAGGCGCCCACGCGCAACGAGTCACCACCGCTCGCCTTGCGGAAACACACCTCAGCCCAACCGCCCGAGGGACAGCCGTACGCTGGGGCTCCAGTGAGTGCCGGCTCTTGTTCCCATGCAGGCTGTGCCCAGCTCCGCCCGCTCGAGTAGCCCGCCGTCTGGCGCGGCAAGCCCCATTAGAGGGCACGACGGGGCGCCTCCAGGCCAACAGTGCCGCATCCCCCCGAAGAGAGCACGGCGATGGGCCGCGAACTAGACTGGGCGCCCTACGGCGCTTGTTTTATGCCTGATGTAAAGCCGACAGAGACCGCGAGACGGGAAAGCCCGGTGGAACGGAAGTAAGCAAGCCTCGAGTTGCGGTCTATGCGTCGTGGAGGACTCCAAAAAAGCAACCCCTGCGTGAGGGAGAATGGTGTACAAAAAGTGACGCATAGAGTCCCCCCCCCCTCCCCCAAAATGGGTCGGCTGGAGATCCTGGATCGGGCTATAGCAGGGCTGATCCGCTCCATGCGTGCGTGCCTATAGTATGCTGCAGAGAATAGGGACCCGTCTGGGCTCGATCAGGCGCCCATCTTGTCCCCGCTGGCGCCGCAAAGACTGCATCTACAGACGGGGGAACGTCCAGAAGGCCATGCACGCCGTTCTACAGTCGGATGTTCGGCCAGGGCCCGGTGGCGCACGTGTAAGTACATGACGCGTAGCACCTGCTGGGCCGTATCCTACGTGCAGGCTGGGTCGCCGTTGTTGTTTTTTCATTACTACGGACTCGTGTCTGACCGCCTTTGAGTGCACCAGTCACGACGGAGGCCCGGATGTACGCGTGCGTGGACACGGCCGTGTCACGACGTCTCTAGTGAGGAAGGGGAGGAGGAGAGAGAGCGAGGCCCGGCCATGGGCTGCGTCGGCGCATCGAGAAACCAATTGTCTCGCGCGGCGGGTCAACGGGCGCCGTCGGCGGAGCGAGGAGGGAAGAAAAAAAAGTGGACAGAGACTTCGGGCCCCCGGGCGTCCACTCTTGCCTTGACTTTGGGGCTCCGACGGAGAGGCGGTGAGAAGATGACGATGCCTCTTTGGGCGAGGACGGGCTGAGGGGGGGGGAGGCGAGAGGGCGCGCGCACCGCAAGTGCGTCCCTGACAAGGCGTGCAATTGGGGGAGGGGAAAGCAGCAGCTACTGCAGAGTATGGATATGTAGGTGGTATGCAGACGACGTTCGCGCGCATTTTGGGCACGAGGCTGTAAGTCATGCACTTAGTTACGTAGGAGTGCCGATAGCACGCATGGAGACGTATGAGTGTGCAAAGGGAAGGGGGGGGAGAACAAGCGCATCCATCCCATATCCTTGGCTGCCAATGAGTCTAGGTACCTCTTCACGCATCCGGAACGCAGCCACTTCGTAATCCACTGTTAGCATCCGTCCGTGGATGTTAGGAGTTCCGTTAGGTACCTCTTTACATACTCGCAGGGCTGGTAAGCAGTTGTCAAGTACTTAGCCATGTAATAAGTGTCATGTCCATACCAGCCCTTGCCACGCCGTAATCTCACCTCCACCCGTCGTGATCGATGGACCAGGAGCCGCGTCCTGCGCACAAGCCCGGACGCGCCCGCAATTGGGTGCTCACCATGATATGCACATGTGGTCTAAGTTGGAATGCCCGTGAGGGTGGTGGGTGGGTGGATGGGGAGGCATGGATGGATCCATGTCGAGCAACCTGCCCGATCTTGCCCTGGATGCACACGCGACGGAGCGGCCAGCCACTAGGCGGGCCTATCGAGAGCGCGCCGTCGGTGGTTGGTAGGCGGTACCTGTCAGGCTGTGTCCGGCCTGACCGTGGTGGCTTTACCATCATGTATGTACCTCTTCCGTCCATGAACACACGGCAGTCTACCGGGTCGAGACGTTGTGCACTTGGGACAAACTCCCATCGACGGGGGGCCGAGGGCGTAAACCCGTTTGCTAGGGCGCGCACACAAGATTGGCCGAGGGAGCAAGTCTTCGAATGGCCAGTCATCGACACGGACACAAACATGAGAAGTCTGTTTGCTGGTGAGTCGTCGGTTCGGAGGGCCTCCCGTTGCCCGTGTCTTGTAAGAATTTCCGAGGTGGCTGGGCTGGCTCAGCTGGACTTGGACTGCCTAGGCGATGATGTCGACAGCCCAGCAGGGGGGAGGAGGGGGGGAGGGGAGAGGGGAGGGTTTGGGGGGGTTTTACTTGTACCTCCAGTTGGGGCGCTAGACTCGCCTCTTTTTTTTTGGCCTCCTTCTCCCACGCGCTCGGCCTCGGCCAAGAAGAAACTGGGAGACAATTCTCGGCAATATATCCCAGAGCGAGAGAGGGAAAAGAGCCCGGCACGGGAAGAGAAGAGGGTGAGGTAGGGTGAAGCAGCCGGGAAAGGGTAGCGGTATCACAACGGGTGGCGCCAATCAGAGCCAATCGCCGCCCTCCGCCACCGGGCCTAACTATCCATGCCATCTACGCACACCCTCTCTCGTGTGTGCGTGCGTGTGTGTGTGTTTCGTTCCACCATCTCCCACCCGACTGACCATTCCCACGCCAACGGCCGTCGTGCATGACCCTGCAGCCAGTCCCATCCATACCTGCACGCTAGGCCTAGTTACATAAAATCAGTGGAAGATCCTGTCCCCCCCAATTGCCATAGGGAGAGGCATCGTGACCCCAAGTCGTGAACGCGGGAGAGAGACAGACGGAAAAAGATACATGTCGACATTCCGAGCCCCAGAGTGCCCGCCCGGCGTCTGTCTTTGCTCCTACGCCACCCGTCCTGCGGGGTTCTGTTCCTGTTCCTGCTCCGGTTCTTAGTCCCCATCCACGCCTCGCTGGATCCGCCAACGACCGTCCCGAGAAAGTAAAGGGAATCGGGACTCGCATCGTATTCTCCCGCCCGGCCAGATCCATTCTATATTATGGGCTTTGCATAATAGTGGACTACTGACTCAACTCACTCGCCCCGTCCGGGACCTCTCCCTCCCCAAGTTCAATGCGTGCGCGCGCGCAACACTTACATACTTACACCACCTAGCTAACTAACCTTCACACCCGAGTAGAGAAAGCCCGCCGACCTCTCTTGCTGTCCGTTCGTGGAGGAGGAGGGAGTGAGTCTGGTCGCCAACCTCGTCCCTCCAGGTTACGCCCTTCCGCTTCGCCTCGACTCTCACTATTGTCCGAGACTTGTCGCGGCCAATGAGTCTTCTACATTCCCGCCACCAGTTGAGCGTCAATTCTCAGAATGGCTACGGCCGCGGTCTGGAGCTTCAGCGGAAGCTCGGCCGCCAGCACCCACCTTGCGCCAACCTCCCCGCCCTCGACTACTGCGATAATAGCTCGCTGGGATGAACTGCCCACCGACGCCCGCCTGCAACTCCTTGCGCGCGCCTGGGAGCTCTCGACGCGATCCTCGGTAGGCTTTCCCCCGATGTTACTATATCCACTCTGTAGGCCCGTTGTTGTCTGGAGGAACCTGGCGGCGGGAGCTTAAACGTCCCTGGAGTCGAATCGCGATTCCTTCGCCGCGCCAGCCTAATAAGCGCGAACCGATGCCGCGGAACCGCTCGCCGAACCCTATCACGGCGAGAAGGAACAAGCGAGCGGCTTCTACTATGAATCTAACCGGCACCTGTGGAGGCTAACAGTGTGGCGATCCAGCAGAAGCACTCCTCGCCGCGCCACCAAGATGTGGTGTTTAAGCCTCTCATCCTGCCCGACGCTACCCCTAAACGTTCGCGGCCATTAGCGCAATGCGAACCCCAAGAATCGTCACGAGACCTTTTGGCCGACCCCGCCCCATTTGATGGAGTCGCTTGTCAGCGACTGCCGGCCCGAGATGTCGCTGCGCCCACGCCTGACACTCACCGACGGCGAGAGCGCCAGCGCGACGCTGTGTTTCACGATCCCACCATGAATGCTCTGATCGACTTCTCCTCCCAGAGCGGCATGTACCAACGCGCCAAGAAGAAGAAAGTCAAAACATCGCAGGCTTTCGACTGGGCGGCCGAGACCAAGAAGGATGATCCTGTCGATAACGGCGGCGGCGATGGGGGCGACGGCGACGGTACGAACGGCGGCGATAATGCGGGCGGTGCCGGAGGCGCCGGAGGCGGCGACGACGGCGACAAGGACAGGAAGTCCGCCAAGGACAAGAAGGACAAAGGAAAGGACGTAAAGGACGAGGACGAAGAAGTCCAAAACCCCGACGAGATCTGGAGCGATTTCGAGTCCGCCGCGAAGAAGATTAAGACGAAGGGAAAGAAGGACCCGGAACCGGAGCGCGCGAAACCCGAAGCGCTCCAGGACATCAAACACGAAGAACCCAGACCTTCGCTGGACCACAGCGTAGGGACGAACGAGAGCAAAACCAACGCCAAGGCGAGCGCCTTCAGCGGTTGGGGCGCGAGCTGGACCACGGGTCTGTTTGGTGCAATCAAGTCCGCCAGCCCCGTCGTCGGCTCACCAGAGAAGGAAGAGGCAAGCTCCAATTCCTGGGGAAAGTCGAAGTACGGCACGGCCAATTTGGACCTGGACGGCATCGACGGACTCGAAGACCCACCCGAGCCGAAGAAGAATGACGATAGCCTCGCAATTTCCAAGAAGGACAAGAAGAAGAAGACAAGCATCTGGGACGAGGTCGAAGCTACGAAGCCCAAGGAACCGCAACCTGCGCCAGAGCCTACACCAATAGTGGACGATATATGGGGTACAACGGCGACCAAGAAGAAAGTAAGTCCGAGTTTTATACCCACTATACATGGCGTCGTTGAGATGATGGTTGTTTGTATGGGCTGTCCCATGTCGGGGGCATTCCGCTTTGCGTACACGAGAAGCCTGTTACGTGGGATACGCTAATTGGATCACTATAGATCAAGAAGGGTAAGATTCTAGAGGAAGTTAAGGAGCCTGACCCCCCCGCCCCTGAACCGGAACCGGAACCTGCACCCGTCAAGATGGACGACCCTTGGGCATACGGTACCAGCACCAAGGACAAGAAGAAGAAGAGCAAGCGGGCAGCTGCCGAGGAAGCTGCGCGAGAGGCCGAGGAGAAAGCCATACGGGACGCCGACGAGAGAGCCGCCCGAGAAGCCGAGGAAAAGGCCGCTCGGGAAGCAGAAGTGCAAGCTGCCCGTGAAGCCGAGGAGCGGGCAGCCCGCGAAGCCGAGGAGCAGGCAGCCCGCGAAGCCGAGGAGCAGGCAGCCCGTGAGGCCGAGGAGCAGGCCGCGCGTGAGGCCGAAGAGCAGGCCGCGCGCGAGGCCGAGGAGAAAGCGGCCAAGAGGGCGGCCAAAAAGGCGGAACTCGAAGCTGCTGAAGCTGCCAAGGATGAAGCAGAACTGGCTACCCTCACAGCCAAGATGGCTAGGAAGAAGCTCATGAAGACTGAACAGCTCAAATTCACTCGGCTAACCACCATTGTCAACAAACGCCGGGCCGAAGCCGAGGAGAAAGCCGCCCGGGAAGCCGAGGAGCAAGCCGCCAAGGAGGCCGAAGAGCAAGCCGCTCGAGAGGCCGAAGAGAAGGAGAAAGAGGAATCCAGCATGTGGTCTTTTGGTCTCAAGAAGAGTAAGAAGAAGAAAGCCGAGGAGCCTGAGCCTGAACCGGAACCGGAACCAGAACCGGAGCCCCCCAACGAGGAGAAACCTGCAGAGGACGACTATTGGACAGGCTTCGGGACTTCCAAGAAGGACAAGAAGAAAAAAAGCAGGACTCTTTTTCCAGAGGAACCGCCCAAGGAACCGGAACCGGAGCCGGAGCCTGAAAAAATGCCGAACCCCGAATTCGAGGAGGATGCGTGGTTGAGTTGGAGCGCCGCCAAGAAAGACAAGAAAAAGAAGAAGGTTGCTGAGCCGGAACCGGAACCGGAACCTGAGCCGGAGCCGGAGCCGGAGTCACAATCAAGTCCTCTGCTCGACGACATTTGGGGCTATAACACGAGCAAGAAGGACAAGAAGAAGAAAGCTGCCATCGTCGAAGAGCCCTCCACGCGGCCCGAATCCCCACCACCCGACTACGAGAAGAAGAAGAAACCCGATGATGACATCTGGGCAACATACGGTACCAGCAAAAAAGACAAGGAGAAGGAGAAGGAGAAGACGCGGAAGGAGAAAGAGAAGGCGGAGAGGGAGAGGGAGCGAGAGCGTGAGAAGGAAAAAGAAAGGGAGAAGGAGAGGGAGAAGGAGAGGGAGAAAGAGAAGGAGAAAGACAAGAAAAAGAAAAAGAAAGGTGTGACAGAGGAGCCCCCGCCACCCAAGGAGCCCGAGCCCGAGCCGGAGCCCGAGCCCGAGCCCGAGCCCGAGCCGGAAGAATCAGGCGGGATGTGGAGTTTCTGGGGCACGTCAAAGAAAAAGCCGGTCAAGGAGGAGTCCCCGAAGCGGGATGCGACAAGTACTGCGCTGGTCGAAACGAAGAAGGAGCCTGATTCCGATCTCGAGGCAGAGGCTCCGCCCGCTGTCCCGGAAGCCCCCGACGCTGCCGACGACGACGACTATTGGGACACGTATGGCGGCAAGAAAGAGGAGAAGAAGAAGAAGAAGAAGAATGCTGACGGGAGCTTGAAGCCTGACTCCATCGAGGAGCCCAAAATTGTGGACAAGTGGGGTCTGACAACAACGAAGAAGGGCAAACTCAGCAAAAACGCACCTATCGAAATCGACGGGTTCCATCATGATGGGGTCCAGCCCGATTCGGTGGAGGAGACCAAGGACAGCAGAGTCGACGACGAAGGCTGGGGCTGGGGCGCTTCCAAAAAAAAGAAGTCCAAGAAGGACGAGCTTGCCGAGCCGCCGCCGCCGGCTCCTACGCCACCATCCATGGACATGGACGATCATGAGCTGGCCCTCAACGTGTGGGACGAGACCCTCACCCCCTCTAGGAAACCCCGGGATAGGGAGAGGGAGAGAGAAGAAAAGAAGCCCAAGGAGAAAGAGCCCAAGCTCAGCAAGAAGGAGATGGAGAAGCTGGAGAAGGAGAAGAAGAAGGCTGAAAAGGAACGCGCCAAGCAGGAGGCCAGGGAAGCCCAAGAGAAGGCAGCCGCCGAGGAGGCAGAGCGCGAGGCCGAGGAGCAAGCCGAACGTGAGCGACTTGAATTGGAAGAAGCCGAGGCCAGGAAGAAATCCAAGAAGAGCTCCAAGTCGGACGAGAAGAAGTCGAAGAAGGGCAAAGACAAATCCACCAAGAACAGGGGCAAGGATGACAGCTTCGACGAGAGTCTGGATGGGGTCGAACTGGACCCAGACCAGATCGACGAGCTCTTGACCCCCATGTCTCCGGTGGCTCCTATAAAGGAGAAGGCCGATCCGTTCTCCTTCTGGAGCCTGGGGGGCAGCCGGAAGATGCCTGGTATGTGGCCTCAACCTGCGCATCACCCCGCACCACCCATGCTGACCAATCACCAGAACCCGAAGTGCCTGAGCCGCCACCTGCACCTGGGGTCTTAGGTAAGATCACCGGGCGGCTGAAAGTTTTCCAGCCCGCGGAAGAAGACGAAGACGACATGGTGGACGAGGAAGGCGATGCATCCCCACATGCTCCTCCTCCTCCTCCTCCTCCGCCACCGCCGCCGCCGCCGCCGCTGCCGGTGGACAGGAAAAAGTTCAAGTCTTTGAAGAAGGGCAAAACCGACTTGGCGGCAGAAGAGGCGGTCTTGGCTAAGAAGAGTAGACGAGCTGAACCACCTGGAGGCTTCCCATTGGCCGATGACGATGAAATCGTGGAGATCGTGGACGACTCACCCAAGATGAAGTCGAGCAAGAAAAGCAGGAAGGTCCAAGTTGAGCATGAGCCACTCCCCATGGCGCCACCCCCACCCCCACCGCCGCCGCCGCCACCTCTTGTGCCCGACGCACCCGTTTCTCCATCGAAGAAGGACCGGCCGCGGGCCAGCCGTGACGCTGGGTCGTCGTGGAACATTTGGTCGTCTGCCCCGAAAGAGGAAAAGGTCTCTTCTCACTCCAGGCCCGAAGAAAGGGTCTCTTCTCACTCCAGGCCCGAAGAAAAGGTCTCTTCTCACTCCAGGCCCGAAGAAAAGGTCTCCTCTCATTCGAAGCCCGAGGAAAGGAGGTCAAAGTCCGACAGGCGCGAGCGTGAGCGCGAGCGCGAAGAGGAGCCATCCTCAAAGGGCTCGGGATCCGACAAGCATGGGCGCGAACGTGAGCGTGATCGCGACCGTCATCGCGATCGTGAACGGGATCGCGACCGCGATCGGGACCGCGACCGAGAACGGGACCGCGATCGCGAACGGGACCGCGACCGAGAACGGGACCGCGATCGCGAACGGGACCGCGATCGCGAACGGGACCGTGACCGCGATCGCGACCGCGATCATGACCGTGAGCGCCCTCCAAAGGTGTCGGCGGCTCCCAAGCCGCGAGGCAGCTTGTTTCAGAGCACCCCACCCATATCTCGCTCCATGTCAATGCGTGACAAGGTCCCTGGCATGCCGCCCCGAATGAGCTCTCGCCGCCACTCGGTAGAGATGTCTGGTGGTCTTGGCTCTCCGCCTCCGGAGGAAGACCAGCAAATGCCATCCAAGGCCGCCAGAATGTTTGGCGCAGATCGCAAGAGCAGACCGCGTCGCCCGGAGGCCGAGGATGAGTTCTTCGTGGATGACGCCCCGCCGCCCGCGGACGCCTCGCCGCTCAAACGAAACGCTTCAAGTGCTAAGAAAGGGCTTTCGAGTTTGTTTGGAGGCCTCAAATCCTCTGCAAAAGCCGAACCGCGGCCCGAACCTCGCCGGCGCCACACGGCTTACACCGACGATGAAGTCCGACACGAGAGCAAGGCCAAGCGGTCATCCCGGGAAGGTGATGGGGATGGTCCTGTCACGGACGTAGAGGCGGAAGCACGCCGTGCTGCACGCCGCGCGCGCCGCGCTGAAGAGAAGGCGGGCGAAGATCCGCGTCGATCCAAGGATGACGCTCGGCGGGAGCGGCGCAGACGTCAAGAGGAGGAGGTTGAAGCGCGGCGGCACGAGGAGGAGCGCGAGGCGAGGAAGGCCGAGCGTCGTGCCGCTCGCCTGGCCGAAGAGGAGCGCCGTGCTGCCGAGGAGCGCGAGGCGGCTCGAGCCGAGCGCCACCGGCAGCGCAAGCCAGTGAAGGCAGAAACGGGCCCCGATCGTCGGGCCGCCGGACGGGACGATCGACGACGGCCCCGGGAAGCCGAGGTTGACGAAGAAGAAGAGCGCCGCCTGCGGCGCGAGGCCAGGCGTGCTGCCCGCGCCGAGGCTGCTGCCCTCGAGGAAAAGGCGGGCCGACACCGAACGGCGCCGCCAGAGGATCCCGGCAGATCCAGACACACGGATGATGAGCGACGCAAAAAGCGACCGACGTGGCCTCACTCGGGCACCGGTTCCTGGGTCAAGGAACATTCGGACGCCGGGCCACCGCCTGCCGATGGGGCTCCAGCGGCGGCCGCCCCGGGTGAGCGGCCGGCCTCGGACGATGAAGAGGCCCGACGAGCGGCCCGTCGGGCCCGCCGGCGAGCCAAATATGGCGACGCTGAGCCGGAAGAGGAACCCAAACGACGTCGGGCGCGGCGCGAAGGGCGCGAAGACCGCGATAAGCACCGTGGCGCCTCGGATGGCAGTGCCGAGAAAGCCCACCGCGAGTCAGCCTTCATGGACGAATCGGCGACGCCTCGAGGCAGTTGGTGGAAGCGGTTCAAGAGCTAATGAATCGTCGGCGGGTGTTGTTGTTTTCTGCATTGATGTTTTAGAGCCGGCCAGGGGCGCAGGCGCGGTCTTGGGTAAGTCAGGCACGGTGTTGGGACTTTGAATTTGCTCACGGTATCACACGTCTCCTTCTACGTTGTATGTTTCATGGAACTGTTGATGACGGACAGGCCGGTTGTAAGGAGACGGGCTCAGAGAGACCCTCGGCACTGTAGCAGGCAGGTTGTGGCAGTATTTGTTATATACCCCTGATAGCGAGGGATGCCGGTTACACAAGTCTCCACTTGCTCCCCATGTTGGATCGTACGAGTAAATGAAATCTGCGTTTGCCCTTTCATCCTAAGCCTGCTTCTATGTGTCTGGCCGCTTGCACGTATCCCGTGGTCTCTGTCCACGATAGGTCTATAGCCAGTCACACGTGCAAACCTGGGATGCTTACCTCTACCCAGGACCCGACACGCTGTCATCCCTGGTTGGTGTCCCGAGTTGCATGCCCCGGCAAGAAAAAAACCCCTCGTCTCAGGCAGACAACCGGTTGGGCCTATGCCCGGGCCTGTCTCGTTCCTGGGCTGCCGTTGCGTATTAACCGCTGTTTAGGCGGCCATGTTACAACGAACAAACGGGGAACGATGATGTTCCCTCCCCCCTTGTCTCCTTTGGCCGAGGCGTCTGTAGGCAAGTAGTTAAGCTGCTGCTCTCCCATTCTTGGTAAAAAAGAACAAGGCAAAGCAGAGACCCGGGTGCAAATCCCGGCAGTCGCATTCTTTTTTTCCCCTTCCATTTCTTGTCCATCCCGTGGAGCATCCCCAACTTTTTCCCGTCGGCGATTGTGTTTGGCCTCGTATTCTTTTGGTCTGCTTCCATCTCCCTGCGGCACTGATTTACTACCGGGATGCCGATACCTTGATGCGGTCCTGAGTGGTACTGCAAAACGGAGGACACAGCTGAGTAGTAATCCTGCTGCTGTGCAGCGGTGTGGACGAGAGGTACAAGGGAGGCCACGAGCCGGACCCGCGTGCCCCGGGTACATGTGGCTATGTGCAATGGTGGTTAGAAAGGCGAGGGCAGATTGTATCTCCGAGAAGGAGCAGTGCCGCGTCTGTACTGATGTGAGACGGTATCATATACCGGTAATCCCTCCTCGTCGTGCCTCTTTCATTTGAGTGGTCCCGATACTTCGAGACAGCGGCCCGGGGCAGACCTTTCCGCCAAATATCCTCCCTCACGGGGTTGCTAGTTGCCTCTAAGCCGACATATCCCCGGGTGGCACCATTTATTTACGTCGTGTTATGAACCCTAGGCTCCGGATAGACATTTCCGAGCGCTACACCATGTATACATGGCGCGATTCGTCTCCCCTGGGACAGACAGCCACAAACCAAAGCCGCGTCGTACGCGAGGCTGTGCCTTGCGGCCCGGGCCGGTGGTGAATCGGCTTTGCGAAAACCAGGGTTTTCAGCGGATGGGGGGCTCAGTTTGGTTTCCCCAACCCCCCACGGGGGCCGAGGAGGAAATAAGACGAGCAGGAGCCGGAAACAGCCGCTGCCGTCGTCCCTCGGTTTCCCCGGCTTTCTTTCCACGAGGGCGGGCACAGGAACCGATCGTTTCGCCGCCCTTTGTTCCCCTTAGCCCACCGGGCCACAATGACTTCCCCCAGGCCCCCATAGAAGACCAAGACCATGGCCCTCCCCTCGAATCCGGGACAAGGAGACGGCCGTTTCGCCCGGCGTCCTCATAAGGCAGTGGTGCCCCCATGCTCCATTAGAGCAGCCCCGGATCGAACCTTTTACCTACTCATCTCTCGCCCCCCCTCTCTCACGCCTGTTTCGTTCTTCTATTTGCCCTCTCCCCTTCGTAATCTTGGCTTGATCGCCCCGTCCCGCCAAAACCCGGTCGTATGTGCTACGCGGAGTACCAGGTGCAGATCTGCGGCGTCTGTGACGCCGAGGTCCGCAGCCTCGGCCAGATCCCCCACAAATGCTTCGACGTTCTCCGGGCTGGGCGGCGCTTCAACGCCTGCGGAAGCTACTGCGGCACCCCCTGCCGGACCGTCCGGCGCGGGGACCGGCCCTGCCGCCGGTGCGCGCGGGGGCGCGAGGAAGCGCCCCTGTGGTGCGGGGGTTTTGCCGGGATCGCGAGGCCCTGCGACGGCGGGCCTGGCTTCGACTCCCCTTCCCCCCGGTCCAACCCCGTGGGAAAGTGGGGAGAAGGCTGCCTGGGGGCGTTGTTGTGCTGCTTCGTATGGCGCCGTTGGTCAGGTAGGGAGAAAGAGACGACGGCTGCCACACTGAGATTGGCGCCTCGGTTGGGACCTTGGCCGTCATGAGAATGGGTGAGATTTCGGATGGATTGGAAGTGATATCTATTTGCGTGGTCTCTTGATTGCTTCGTCCCTACGACCGTCGTATATAGGGTATTGTAACCGTCTGCTGCCCTGCCCACCAAACGCCAAGAACACCGTACCGCGAAATTAACCCGAGGGCGTCATCTAAGCATGCTCGTCATGAGGGGAATGTATGAACAAGATGTGAAAAGCCTCCCCCGGCGTCTCCGATTTGCGCCTCGACACACCCCATGCGGCGCTCTTTCCCGGGAGAGGGGAGTGTATCCACGAGGACGACGGATCAGATGACGTTGCCCGCCATGCCCATGAACAAAGTGTGTACAGCCAAGCTGAGGGTCCAGAACCCTACCTTCTTCAGCCGGCGGATGCGGCTCTGCTGGTTCTCCACGTCTTGCGCAAAGGCCGAGTACACCTCGGCGGAAACGTCCGTCATCAGGCCGCAGTCGAACACGCTCCACGCGCCGTCAAAGTCGGAGGCTCGCTTGACGATGCGGCAGCTGATGGGGATGTACGTCTTCTTGGCGTTGATGTAGGCGACAATGGGACGCACCAGTGCCTGGTTGACGTACGAGAGGTCTGAGGTGAAGACGGGAACTGAGGCCTTCACGTCGTTGAGATGGATCCGGAGATCCATCACCATGTACCGAGGCGGCGAGGCCTCGGGCTCTAGCAGAGACCGTTTCCGCGCCTTTTCTGGTTCCGGTTTCGAGGGGGTGGCGCTGGGGTCCGTCTCGTCCGCGACCAGGGCCGGGTCCAAAACTGCGGGCTCATGCGCCGCCTCTTCCTCTCGGCCCCGGCGCGTGTTGCTATCGAGCAGGTGTAGGTACCTGTTGGATGTCACGGCTTCTTCCAAGCGGTCGTAGAACTCGGACACGACCTTGGTTATGCTCTCGTCGTCGTCGGCCGGGAGCATGAGATCGGCTACAATGTCCACGTTGCCCTCGTAAATCCAACCAAATGGGCCCTGGTCACCCCGGTTCAAATGATCAATATTCAACCCGTCAATCCGCAGACGGCTGAATTTCTTCCACGCGTCGGGCTCGCCCAGGTCCAGCGCAATGGTCTCTTGGCCCGCGGCCACTCCGTGCACCTGCCGGGGATGTATGGTAAACAGGGACCCATCAAAAGAGCCAGACATGTGGGTGGCCGAGAGCATGTCGTAAAAGAGGTAGCGCTTCCTCAGCTGCGGTAGCTCGCAGGAATAGATGCTCACGGAGAAGGGACGGAACCCGCCGGGCTGGTGGACCGTGACCAGGAGATCCTCCAGCTTGAACGAGTCTATCTCGAAATCGCCGGGCTGGTGCTCGTGTCGGTACGAGAGCGGGTCGACATTGTCCGAAGACCAGCGCACCGAAGTCCTGTCGACCACGCCGCGGACGCCTTTGACTTCCACGTCTTTCAGCAGGCCCTTTCCGCTCCACCACTTCACGAAAGACAGGGTGACGTTGACCGTGTTGATGGTAATGTCAAACTGCGTGTAGTTGCCGTCGTCTTCTTCGAGAACGGTTTCCTTTTCGACGCCACGCTCGGCGGCCGCAACAGCGGCCGCACTTGACGAGGAACCTTTGCTGACCGAGGATCGGATTTGGCCGGGTCGTCGGGAGACAAACACGTTCCGAAAGCTAATGACGCCATCACCCCATTTGGGCACAATCGCGGACTCAAAAACAACCGACACGCCGGCAGATTGGGTAAGGTAGTCTCCGATCCATTTGGCAAGCGTTTCTGTAGACCACGGTCAGCTAAAATTGGCGAGACGGCGCACGTGTGAAAGACTTACCCTGGGCGAAAACGGTGTTGATAGACAGAATGATCAGCGAAACAAAGGTCGTCGTTCCCACCAAGATCCAAACAAGGTGACCGAAAAGAAAGAAGGAGAGGAAGGCCCCCCATTCATCCGTGTTCCACGGCCTGTTGCTCCTGATAGATGCCCATTTGAAGTGGACCTTGAGTCTTTCCCAGAAGCTGTTGGCGGCGGCAAGAAGCTCCTCTTTGGTCGGCCGGTGTGGCAGGTGCGGCATGTGAGGGAGGTGGAAATAGCCGACCAGATAGCCCGGTTGCGACTGGTCGGGTTGGCTCGCCTCTGGATTCGACTTTGGCCCGGTCGTTGGCTCGGGCTGGGCCCCCGTCTTCTTGGGCGGCGTTGTCGCCTTGACGACCGGGTCGGTACTGGAGTTGGTGGACTTGCGTCGGCGCGATAGAGCCCTACGCGATTGCGATCTCCCTCGACCGGTATGCATGGCCCTCTGCCACGACTGTTGCGCCAACTTGGCCGGGCTCGCATGCTGGGCCGATCTGCAAGCTGCTACCGCGGGGCCGGCGGCGGCGCTCGCGACAGACGAAGCCGAGCTGGCAAGCAGCAGGCCACAAGTGGAGAGACTGCGGCAGGCATCGCGGCTGTGGGTTGGGGACAGCGACGGAAATGCCCAAAGGCTCTGCTGCCGCGGGCGGGGGGAATGTGCAGGCGCTGGGTACGGCCAGGGCTGTGAAGAGGTCGCTCGATTTGTCGAATGCTGTCGGCCAAAGGCTCGCGACGGGAGGGCGTCGAGGGACTCGAAGAGCGACCGCCATGCATGCCGCCCCAAGAGTGTCGTCCTAGCTGTAGATGCCATTGCCGGCATTCATCGTGTCATGACTGAAAGAGCGAAGCGGAGGTTCTGGGAGACGCTGAGAAAGATGTCGGCAGGTAGGGTCGTCGCCGAGAGCACGAGCACGAGCACCTTTACGCGACCAAAGAGTCACTGGAGGGCCCTGGCGTCAAGACGGCGGGCGGGCGTCTCGGTTGTATCTAGACACTCGCGTTACCTGGTACCAAGCGACGGACGGGCGTGTTGAACGTGGTGGGGGGGAAAAGTAATGACATGGATTTGCATCTATGAGGGCGACAAAAACTCGTCATTGGTCTTCGTGGTACGCTATCCGGCTTTCGGGACGGAAATGCATGGCACCTCTTTCGACGCTGATCAATTTTTGCACTACGCCATGATCCCTGCAGAGAGGCTTGGCCCTCTTTTTTCTGCCTCTACTAGGCTCTTAGGCACTGAACGGGTGGCTTACCGGGCAACGAGGGCCTTTGAGCTGATGTAATAAGGGCTTCTCAATTTCCCTCTATCCCGCGTCGCAAAGCTCGGGCTCACACGGCCTGCATGTCCCAGTGTTCAGTGGTATCGATAGGACGGCGATAAGCCTTAACGCCCCATATGCATCCCCAAAAAGATGCATATGAGATGACCATTGGCGTGCCGTGCAGCGAGAACCACTTACCCCACCCACCCTGCCCGCCGCATTCTCGACCAAAAAAAAAATAATCCATTTCCAGTCGTGGCGGTCGGAGTGTAGATATACCATACATACCCTTATACTGGCAAAGCACACCGATACGGGTCTCGTATAGCACCATCACGGGCCATCCACTACCACGTTGCCTCTCCTCAGAACAACACCGAGCCGATCGATCGCAACTTCCGACCGCCATCACGATGCCTGCCCCGACCGCGCTTCTCAAGAAGCCCGCCGACGAGCCGGCCGCCGAGGTCCCCGTCGCCGAAGCCGACCTGGACGAGAATGACGTCCTGCTGGATGTGACGGCCATGAACAGCTTGGACACACCGCTGCAGCCCCCGCCCTCAGCGGCCGGCGGCATGGAGATCGACGAGGAGTCGCGGCCGCACTTTGCGCCGGCCAAGGACGCCGGCCCCGCCGTGCGCATCGAGACGAGGAAGTAAGAAAAGGCACACCGAAGCCCCCTCGGCGGGTGAGGAGGCGGCACCGCGGGCGAGCACCATCCGGGCCGCCCACCCGTGGGCCGCCGCTCCGCCGTCACTTATGTCGTGCGCTCTGGCTGACTCGACAACCACCCACTCAGAGTTCCTATCCCGCCTCACCGCATGTCGCCTCTGAAGCAGGTCGGTAGCCCCCTCCTCCTTCCTCTAGCGCACATGGCCACCGATCAATCACTCCCTGGCGGGCAATGGAAACTGACAAACTCTCACCCCACGCGCAGGAGTGGTCCAAGATCTACCCGCCGCTAGTTGAGCACCTGCGCATTGCGGTGCGCATGAACGTCAAGACCAAGTCGGTCGAGCTGCGGTCGAGCAAGAACACGACCGAGACGGGCGCGCTGCAGAAGGGCGAGGATTTCGTCAAGTGAGTTTTCGCCCTTTTCTTCCCCGGCATGGGGGAAGAAGAAGAAAAGAAAAGAAACCCTCCCCCGACTGACGACTCTTTTTTCCCCCGCCGGCCAGGGCCTTCGCGCTGGGCTTCGATATCGACGATGCCATCGCCCTGCTCCGCATGGACGACCTCTACGTGCAGACGTTCGAGGTGAAAGACGTTAAGACGCTCGAGGGCGACCACAAGGCCCGCGCCATCGGCCGCATCGCCGGCAAGGACGGCAAGACCAAGTTCGCCATCGAGAACGCCAGCAAGACGCGCATCGTCCTGGCCGACTCCAAAATCCACATCCTGGGCGGTTTCAAGAACGTGAGTCGCCGAGCCGATGAAGGCCTCGCACGGGAGAGAAGTGCTGGACTGACGCCCCATATCAAACAGATTCGTATCGCACAAGAAGCTGTAGTGTCTCTGGTATGCATTATTCGCCTCATACTGGCTCTCATTTCCTGGTTACTAACGACCCATCCAGATTCTGGGCAAGCAGCCCGGCAAGGTGTACAACGGATTGCGGACCGTTGCGTCGCGAATGAAGGAAAGGTTCTAGGCTTGCTACGGTAGATCTGGGGGGGAAGAGAGGACACTAGACATGATGCATCTTCTGTCGTTCACATATAGGGTGGGTATGATCATGGGACGGCGTTCAGGGGTCACGGAGTTGAGCGGATCAGCTTTCATAGATGCGAGATGAAGCTATCTCGCGGACAAAAAAATCGACATTTTGTTCCTTGCGTACCAAAAAGTAAGGGGGTATCATTCAAAGGCCGCACACGGCACTGGCATACCCAACTGTGCAGGTGCTTTTTCCACGGCGCAAGTCGTACGCCAGAGCCCTGCAAACAATAATAAATAAAAAAAATAGAATAAAAAAAACCAGAGCCATTCCGTCATCCAAACCTTTCCACAAGGGGGACTAAATGATATGGACCTCGACGCAGTCCTCATCCTCGATCTCGGCGTCTTCCAGCGTCGACGAGGGCTCGAGGGCCTCGCCGTCAAAGTGAATCTCGATCTTCTTGTTGTCCGGTATGTGTTTCATGCGGCGGAAAGCCGTGGCGACAGACGACATGGTCACGCGGGCCGGCACCGTCATGTTCTGGGTGCCGTGGTTCCGGGACTTGCAGATGAGGCGGATCTTGGTCTCGGACGGCGCGGCCTCGGCCTCGGCGGCGGGCGACGCGGGCTCCGGGTCCGAGGCGTCGTCGTCGAGCTCGCCGAGCTGCCGTTTGCGCTCGCGCTCCTTCTCACGCTCGGCATCCTCAAACAAGTCCTGCGTCCAGGCCTCGAAGTGGACCTTGTCCCAGCCGACAAAGCCGCTCTTGTTGGCCTCCCATTTTGAGCAGAATTTGCCCTTGTTGTCCGGCTTGATGCCCAAGCTAGCCAGCGTCGTGTGGGGGTAGATCTTGCGGCCCTTCCAGGTGAAGAAGACGACTTCCAGTGCCTCGGGGCCCCAGGGCGCTTTCTTTTGGATGTTGTACAAGACCCAGGACGACTTGACAAGCTTCATTTGCTGGGAAAGTTTGACTCTCGTCGTCAGGTGTCGGGTGTTTGGTACATGCGACTCGATCATGATGGTGGCTTGGGCGTCCACCTCGGCTGCCGGGGCTCCAGGGTTGGCCTCCCGGGCCAGGCGGGCGGCCTTTTCCTTCTCCATGCGCTCGCGGGCCTCGCGGACGAACCTGCGGGTCATGTCGTCGAGCTCGTCGTCATTGGACGAAGGCTGCGCAACCTCCTCCAGTTCCGAGTCGGAATCGACGGGGCCGCGTCTCGCACGGCCCTCTTCGCCGGCCATTTCTGCCCGCAGAAAACCCTTGCCGCCTCGAGAGCTCTGACGGGGCGAAGAGAAGGCGGGGGCCATGGCGTCGTCGTCGTCATCGCTATCGACGAGCGAGATGGCCTCGGGGCTCGCCTTTGGAGCTGCCGATCGCCTCCGCGGCGAGGCGTGGGCTTTTGCCGGAGATCTCTGTCTGCTCGTGGAAGGGTATTTTAGCGCTGAGGAGTTACGACGCGCGGCGTGCGATCCCTGCGGGTAGTTGCCCTCGTCGCTGTCGCCCCCCGATAGCTCGACACATGCGCGCTTCGATTCGTGTTGCTCGGCATCCTCGTGTTTTTTTTCGGACGAAGAACGTGGACGCGACTGGGAGGACTCCAGAGCGAGTTGTGCCTCGGCTTGTATGCTATACGTCGCTTCGTCGTTGGAATTGTTGTCATCGCCATCTTCGGGCGAGCTCGGCCTGTGCCTTTTGGGGGGGTTGTCGCTTTTCTCAGTAGACAGGCGCTGCTGTTCTTCGAAGAAATCGCCCGATCGCTTGAACAGGCTGAGTACATCGTCATCGTCCTTCTTGGAAGCGGAGCCCGGTTCGGTAACATCGACCGACTTGCGCTTGACGGTCCTCTTGAAGGGGAGTTTGCGCGCCGCCTTTGACGCGGTGGCGGGCGTGCCGCCCACGGTCGACATGGCGGAGATGGGAAGCTGTCGCGGGGCGGATGCACCGGCGAGATGGGCTACCGACGGAGATAAAATAGCGCGTAGAGGCAGCGCAGGTGTTGTGGGGGAAACGGGGATAGATTACTAGATTACGGCGTTCGCATGCGGGCGAGGAAGAACCGGCGGTGTCGAGCCGACCTCAAAGCTGCAATGGGGCGAGGGTTGTCAACAAACATAATACAGTGTAGGTCTTGCCGAGTTCGCGAAGCCCTTAACGTGAAATACATGGGCGGGCAGGGATGCAGGCGCGGGCGGGACTAGCGATCGTCGACCCCGCCTCCAAGTCAACGACTGCGCTGCCTTTGTTGGGACGTGCCGAGCCTTGCTTCCAGGTACGTCGACTTCTTTATTCAGCTGCCATTGGAAGTGGAAGAGGGTGTGGCGCTAGGTCTGTGGTTGCGTCGGTGGGGCGCCCGACGCGATCGCTCATGAGCCTCAAGAATCTCATTCCCATCCAACCCAACCTGAACCACCAACCGCCGGATCCAGCGAAGGCCCCTCCCCCTTCCGTTCGTGCCCAGTCCCAGCAACACCCATTCCCCCATCCGCCCACACACACACACACACACAAAAACAAGCGACCATGGAGAACGGCACGGTCACCCAGGGCGACGGCAAGGACCCTTCGGGCTTTCTGTCCGAGATTATCGGTAACCCAGTCACCGTGAAGCTCAACTCGGGTGTCGTGTACAAGGGTGCGTGGCCGACCGCCTGTTCCGGGCGCACCGCTGCTGGCATGGTACGTAGACTGACGCGGGCGTCCAGGTGAGCTGCAAAACGTCGACGGCTACATGAACATCGCCCTGGAAAAGACGGAGGAGTTTGTCAACGGCGTCAAGCGGAGGGCCTACGGCGATGCCTTCATCCGAGGCAACAACGGTGAGAACGCCCCCCGAGGCTTTTGTCACGTGCCCTATGGCTAATTTTGGTCCTAGTTATGTACATTTCCGCTGATTAAAGGCCGGCATGTGCCGTTGGTCTCCTGGTAACGCTGGGCGGTTGCGTCGGGCCCAGTGGGCAAAGACGCCCTGGGCGCGAGCGGCCCTGTTTGTGTTGATATACCAATACCAGTCAACCAAACGTACCGGGACCGTCTTGTCTACTTTCCACTGTCCTAAACGCGTGTGGACACCAGCTGTCTTCCTCTTCTATCTACAGCCTGTCTGTCCATGCGAAATAAGTCACTCCATGCACCGCGATCTCGCCCCTTTCGTTCCTTTCGACGTCGTCGCCTCGGAGCACCTCTTCGAAGCGCTTCACAAACTCATCCCTCTGCTGGCCCTTCAGCACGGAGACCTGGCTCAGGGTATTGTAACGCGACCACAGGGCGTCGTGACTGAGCCAGATGGTCCATTTCTCCGTCTCTTCCCCTATGGGTAGGGAAAAGTCCGGCAATTCATTTGCAAGGGTGTTTTTGATGGCTTGAAAAGGGGACCCGGGCAGCTGCTTCTCGAAGGCGTCCTTCCATTTCTTGTGGTGGTGTCAGGCAAAACAGCGTGCTTGGACTACAAAGCGGAGGCAGGAGGCGGGTTGGTGCTTACCTGGTGTCGAAACCGGGGCAGCCCGTCGTCTAGTGACCATGTAAGATCGTTGAGCTTCTGCTCCCATTTGGTTGTCGCATCCCAGCTGCTCGGTTTGTTGTCTTTGGAGAACGTTAGACATGGTACCAGATGTCTCTCCCAGCAGCAAATGTCGACTTACAGTCTTCGATGTTCCAGATCATACCGAAAACCGCCCCCTGTCGCAGCACCCGATGGATTTCTCTCAGAGACTCGGGCGTAGCAAACCTAGAGCGGAACCAGTAAGCATGCGTAGCATCCTTCTTGCACAAGGCATCCTTGGGTCCCATGGGCAGCTCACCAGTGGAAGGCCTGTGCAGCAATACAGGCATCCCCCCATTCATCGCCGACGGGCATCTTCTCAGCGGTGCCGTCTACGACCTCTACTGCCGGCAGGTCCTTTTCCACCAGTTTTTGACGCATGCCGGCGTGGGGTTCGACGGCCTTGACGAGGAAGCGTTCCGGCCGCTGTGCCAGCAGCTCGGTAAATTTGCCTGTTCCGGCGGCCAACTCCACGATCCTCATGTCGGGCTGACCCGTGACGTTGAGGTTGGCCAGGAACTTTTCTACTGCCGTGGGCGAGTAGGATGGGCGATGAGCATCGTAAGCCGATGCATCTTGGAAGCCCTGGGCCGCAGCCAAAGGCAGTTGGTGAGACATTGTTGGTTGGTGTGCGGCGTGGGTGTCCTTAGTTGCGTCAGGGAGGGAGAACTATCAGGCAGAAAGTTAGATGTGTAGCACACATGCGCGCGATGGCGGGTAGCACACATGCACGCGATGGCGGGGTAGTAGGCGGTCGTATGGCGTTGCTTACAGCATTAGCAGTTGCTATGCGTCCATATCGGGTTACATCATCGTCATAGCGATCGCACCATGGCCAGCTTTCGGTTAAGCTGGTTTGCTTTGGACCCCGCCAGCGAGGGGGTCGACCTCCTTCACCCCTCACTGCCGTCCGTATATCGAACCTATACATCCAACTTCAAATGGCAAAGTTTGTCTACCTGGACGCTGGATGGGAGATGATTTGATTGGCGTCTGGACCAGAGGACGTTCCAATGTCATTGATGTTGGAGGACTTTCCCGTAATCTGAACACATGTATGGACCACCCCCAGGACCCGAACCCATGGAGATACGGTTTGCCCGCTTTTGACTTTTCGCGCCGCGGGATTGACGGGTAGTCGGAATCAATTGGACGGCAAGGAGTCTGCTTCTGTTGCTTCTCCCGTGCTTCCATACCGCCGCCCGCCTACTAAACTACATGGGTTCCCCTGTTGTGCAAGGGGGCAACCTTAAGACATAGAAGTGCCCTGCGCAACGAGTTGCCGCCCGCCGCGCAGGTTTCCGACGGCGGGACAGATATGCCGGGCCTTCATACGGATGAGTCGCTCTGTTGGAGAGACTAAAGATGTATGTATGTACCTACATGACCTTTCAGGGGGTTAGGGTGCTCGGGGCAGTCAGTACCTACATACCTACCCGGATCAGCACTGCGGTGTCCAGTAGGGGTCCCGTAACGCCCGCAATCTTAGGTAGCGTCGCCTGTGGGCCTCGGCCCATTGAACGTTCCCCAGGCGGGCGGCAGCAGCCACACGGTCACCTGCAGCAAGAGACACCAAAGCGGCATGGGCTCCAACCGAACGTAGGGACGCATGGGATCTCGCATGGCTTCAGTGTCAGGCACCGAAAGGTACGCCCTCCCTCCAGTCCACAGGGGCTGACGGGATAAAGTCCGAGGCGGCTTCAGCTGTGGCCACTTTTATGCTACATTGCGCCGCCTAAGCCGCCCTTGCGCCGGCCAAGTTCAGTGTCCGTGTGGTCAGCCGGCTCTGCCTTCCTTCTCTCTTTCTCTCTCCACAAGGAGAAGCCCCGGTTCATCCGTATGAGTCGGGGATGAGATCCCCACCACAGCCTTATTGCTACGGCTGGGATTTGGGGAAAGCCAGCCAAGAAATGCCAGCTGGATGGTGATTGCCCGCCGCTCCCCTGAACCAACCCTGAACTCGAAAGAAGCCCCCTCCCTTCATCTACTTCTGCTCCGTCGCTTCGTTTCCATGGAGCATTCACGATTGGGTTAACGCGGCAACCTACACTTGGCATTGGGCCCGGTTTACCCCGACCGTGGCGAAGGAGGAGACGTAGGGCCCGTCAGCTGCACGATGCGATAGCCCGCCGCTCTCTGTCGTTCTCTCTATCCCCATCCCATATTTGCTTGTCGCTCGCGAGCTAAGTGCTCCTACCTCCCCCTCCCTCCTCCCCATGATCGTCACGTACAGGCGCTTCCGGCGCGCCTACCTGCGACCGCTCCTCTACCTTGGCTTCTTCCTGTTCCTCATCGACGCCGTCGGCCTCATCCACAGCCGGCCCGCCACGCACCGCGCCACGCTGAAGCCCCGGGCCGCCGCCCACGACACCGTCTACATCGCCTCGGTGCACCGGAACACGGAGCAGATCCAGAGGGAGGCCTGGAACGACGCCGTCCTCGCCCTCGTCGACTACCTCGGCGCCCCCAACGTCCACATCACCGCCATCGAGTCGGGCTCGCAGGAGGGCACCAAGGATGCCCTGCTCGAGCTCAAGGCCGGCCTTGACGCCCGCGGCGTCTCCAACCACGTCAGCCTCGGCATGACGGTCTGGGAGCAGCTCGACGAGATCGACGCCCGCCCGCCGCCGGGCGCCCGGGCGCCGGGCTGGATCTGGAACCCCGCCGAGGACCAGTTCGAGATGCGCCGGATTCCCTACCTCTCGCGCGTGCGGAACCAGGCCATGGCACCCCTGAAGGAGCTCCAGCGCCAGGGCAAGCACTTCGACAAGGTCCTGTGGATCAACGACGTGGTCTTCGACGTAAGTACCATCGACGCGGCCTGGAGGTAGAGGCCGTGAGGGAGGCCGACTGACGCTCGGGTCTAGGTCGAGGACATTGTGACGCTGTTCGAGACGCGCGACGGCGAATACGCAGCCGCCTGCTCCATGGACTACAAATCGCCGCCCACGTACTACGACACGTTTGCCTTGCGGGACGATTACGGGCTGAAGACGGTTTCGCTATACTGGCCCTGGTTCCAGTCGCCGACGTCGCGCGCGTCGGCGCTGCGCAACCAGCCCGTCCGCGTGGCCTCGTGTTGGAACGGCATCGTTGTTTTTGACGCCGCTCCCTTCTACGCGAGCAAGCCCCTGCAGTTCCGCGGCATCCCCGACAGCCTCGCCGACTACCACCTCGAAGGCTCCGAGTGCTGTCTCATCCATGCTGACAACTACCTGTCGGCGCAGAAAGGCGTGTGGCTCAACCCGAACGTGCGGGTAGGCTACAGCGTCGACGCCTACAACAAGATCAAGCGGGATCACTTCCCCACCGCCTTCTGGACTGTGGTCGGGGCGTGGGTGAACCGCGCCAGCTCGTGGCGCGTGGCCGTCCAGTCGAGCCTCGAAACCCGCGTCGTCCGCAAGAGGCTGGAGGCGTGGATGGCCGAAACGCCGGCCGGCGAGTCACAACGGTACGAACCCGGGGAGGCCTGCCTGATCAACGAAATGCAAATTATGTGGTCCAATGGTTGGAAACACCTATAAATCCAAAAGCAGACCCCTGATTTAATAGACCTTGCCTGTATCAGTAGCACGCGAAGTCCCGTCTTCCTATACGTGGCTCGCTCCATTCGTCTATGCAAAAACGTGTCCCACCGTGTGGGTCGTCCACAGCCATGGCCGTGTTAACGGTAAGACCCCCCTTCACCCAGAACGCCGTATGATACAAGTAGTAGCTGCTGTTGCACGCCGGGCTTATTTGTTGTGCCAAATAAAGTTCCGCAGGCTGTCCCAGTGATCGGAGTCCTTGTAGATGTAGGTCATGCTGTTGCGCATGCTGGACTGCAGGTCCTCGGGGTGGTGGCGGAACAGGTGCATGACGAGGGCCCACGAGGTGGCGGCGAAGACGGGCCAGGCGCAGTGGCTGATCTTGGCCGACGGTCCCTCGCGCGACACGACGGGGAGGCCGTGGCCGGGCTTGACGGCGAGGTGAGCGAGGGCGAGGGCCACGCGCGCAAAGACGTAGATGACGATCTGTTGGTTGACCGACGAGATCTTGCCGCTCTTGGGCGACCGCCCGCCGAAGACGAGGTAGCCGCCAAGCAGGCCCGCGAGAAGATGGTCGTAGGGGCCTGCATGCGGGTCGCGCGTGTGTCAGCGTCGAAGTTTCTCCCGGATTTTGCTCCCTTCTTCTCCAGGCCCATGCTGCCGGGGGTAAAAACGTCAGGGGAGGAGACACTCACCCTCCTTGCCCGGCGTGGTACCAAAGCGTTTCAACAGGTAGCACGTCGTCTTGTAAATGGTGGCGAACTTGGCTAGGTTGCGGGCGTGGGTGCGGGTGGCGCGCAGTACGAGGTCGACCTTTTGGCGCAGGGTGCCGGAGCGGAAGAGGAAGACCATGACGAGGGCGTGGGGGAAGCGCACCTTGGCGCCGTAGACGGCGCCGTTGCGCGCGCCCTTGACAATGGCCAACAGGTCGCGGTTCGCCGGGTCGAGGAGGAACGGCTCGAGCGCCGACCGGACGGGCTCCAGGGCGGTCTGCATCTCTCTCAACGCGGCGTCAGTCGCGCCACGTCCTTACTTCACACGCCGAAACCTGGCGGGCGGGACCAGGGGGGGCAGAAGGGCCACGGGCATGGTGGGCGAGTTCGCGAAGATGCGAATGGGCTTTAAAGGGGGAAAGGGGAAGGGGGAAAGGAGGCGACGGCGACCTTATGCGGAGAGTGGGTGGTGTATGGTGTTGGTGTGGCAGGGAAGAAGGACGCACCTTCATGTTCTCCAGCGCGGCCGACATCGTGCCTCGGCTATAGCGTGAACGGCGTTGGGGGGGGGGCGAGCGGGCGAGGCGCTGAAGCAACCTGCCGGCGTGGGGGAGGTGAGATTGGCGAGGGAGAGCTACCGCTGCATTTGTTCAAAACGATAAGGGAGAGGAACGCGCACGGCGGAGAGACAGAATGAAGAGGTGTGTGTTTGAGGTTGGAATAATGGATAGGGCGTGTGATCAAGCTGTGTATTAGTCGCCGAGGCCCCTCGCCCCAATCGAGTAGGTCTCACGGTAACGACCTAGGTAAGCATCCATGTACTTAGATCCATATTACCCGCGGCCGCGGCTCGTCAGCCCCCCCGACTGCCATGGGTTTTTGCTAGGGAAGGGGCAGGGGCAATCATCGGTAACCGATAGAGAGTGCCCACATGCTCTCGGCTTCCAAAGCTGGGGAACCACGCGCTAACAGCGCCCCCACAAAGAAAGACTGACCTCCTTACCCAGTACCTAAGGTTAGATACCTCTGTGTAAGGAAAACGGGCGATGACGCACGGCTCGGGGGGGGGGATCGGATTTGCCCCTGCCCTCGTCGTTGTCAGAGTTGCCTGCAGGACGGCTTGCATGTGACAAGCGCCGCAAGCCTAAAACAAGGGAAACCACTCATAACCTTCCTTCTCAACATGTGCCGCTTGATGCTGTCATCCAACCTTGATGCATTCCCATAGTAGCGTGGGTTCCATGCCAATGGGCAACGAGGTTGGCAGCTGTAGTCCCCCAGATGTCAGAGAGATTCTGCAGGTGCTGGTGCTCTTATTTGCAGCAGGCATGTATGTGCATGGCTAACTAATGGCCTGCTCCTTTTATGTAAAGTCCTGGCCGTATCCTCCGACCACCATTGGCTCGAGAGCCTTCCGAACGTAGGCCGAAGCCAGGGAACCGAAAAGGCTACATCCGCCCTTCTACACGAACGTTGTCAATACCCGTCACCAGCCTACTAATATACAGGCCATGCACCGAAGGAACTAAGTGAGGCACCAAGCCGGCCAAGCTAACCGTGCAGTAGCTTCAATGGCTTGAGGCCTGTTACATGCGAACCGCCAGGTCGTTATGAGGATGGCACGTATAGCTCATACGAATTCCCAACCCGACACGTAGCCTGGGATGCGTCTGCCTCACATTTCAAAGCCTCAAGAGGAGAAATGTCTTAGTCTAGGGCAAATGGCTTACGAATGCGCTCTGTAAGATAGGGCGGTACGGGTGTGTAAGTTAGTGCCATATTGACTTGGATAGGTCTACAAGAAGGCGCGCTTCCCACCAACGTCGCAACTCGAAGGCGCATTTTGTGCCAACCCTTTCTCTCTCTTTATGTTAACACTAACCTGCGGGTGTTGCAGATTATGCGGTGATCCACATGGCCTCCGACAGGCAATCCAGGTGGGTGTTCCACGCGTGGTGTGGCACTAATTACGGTTGCCAGTACTGGTCTCGCTGGTCGGTATCGAGAGCCCTATTATGTACAATTGCGTTTGTCATACCTACTCTTTGTGGAGCGGACCCGCCATCATTCTTACTGTATGTCGTCTTCAAGTAATGCCCGACGGCATTTACCCAGCTGCTCATCCCAACATTTCTTCCAACAAGGTTGCCAGCGGACAAACCCAAGGCAGGGAGTCAGAAACCCGTCCATCAGCTGTCGGCCCCAGATCGGGAAGGGTGACGATTTCAACTTTGAATCCTGATTGGATGCGTCGTCGCATTCCTGATATAAGCCGGGAGTAGTAAGTCACCCGCACATAAGTTTTCGAGGTGAAGTGGAGGGAAGACCTCGACGTATCAGACCACCAAAGTGGTTTCTGCAATGGCTCGGCTGTGTCCAGCGAGAGAGATACAGTTTTCCAAGGAGAGAAAAAAGCCTTGAAGTGGGTGGCGTTTCAAGATGGTCCCAACAACGACCTCAGCCGAGCTCCTTCGCCTCGCGTGCAATCGTGAGCTTCTGTACCCAGCAGCCCGGCTAACAAATCGAGCTGCCGCTATTCATTCCTCAAGCTACTTGTTTGCCCGAAAGTTCCTGTTATCCGTCGTCCCTTGCAAGTCCCGGGGGCTCTGCGCGGGTTTTGCGGTGAGCAGGGGCTGGAGACGTGTGAAGCGGCATGGGGACACTCCTCAAGCACTCGGCAGCGCGATGTCGGGATCTGGCACGGCGCCTTGATTTACGACGAGCACTGGCTGCGCCACGTGATCCAAGTGCTTCTCAACCCCATGGTCTGGATTCTGGTCGCCGCCCTGCCCTTCACCGTACCGGCCGCCCTGTTCGTCCACCTGCTCGAGGGGGGCGCGGCGCAGTACGGCGGGTTCCGGTCGGCCCTGTCGCAGGCGCTGGACGGGCTGGCGGGCTTCGTCACCAGCCTCAGCAGCCTCAGCGGCCCAAGAAGCTACAGCGGCGCTGCTTGGGCCAGCCGCATGAGTAGGAGTGGCGGATCAACTCCCACTACGCCCGGGCCTTTGTGGTGCTGCTAGCCTCTTCCGGGCTGACGGGGGTCCTGCGCTTTGTTGTGTACCCCTTTCAGGCCCCGTCGAGCCTCGTGCTGCCCTTTGTAGTCAGCATGGGCCGGACCCTGACCACGTCGCTTCCGGTCCAGAACTCGATCCAGCAAATCAGCGAGCCCGAGCATATCGTGTCCGAAAACGGCCCCTAGGCCCGAGAGGGGGTTGGGGGCTTCGCCACGGCCGTGGGAGAATTTGCTGCCGCTGCCTGGGGTCTCGCGGGTCAGAAGAGGCACCGTGAACAATACGACAACGGACGGACGATCAATAGGTAGAAAAGCAAACAGGTGGGGGTTTCTCGTCCCGGGTTCTCTATTTGGAAAATGTACACTGCTTACGTAGGTACTAATACAGGGCCGGGGCCGATGGGGGTATCAAGACCAATTCTCGCCTAATGTGCTGCCTCGCCTAACTCGGCGATGCCGACTGTCGTCGGCGTGCCAGTCTCCGCTGCGCCGCCTCGAACGCTTGGTCGGCCAAGTCGCCGAGGACCTGCTGGCGCTGCTCCTGTCTTCGTCGCTCCTGGAACCAAGCGCGGTACTTGGTCCCGGGCACGCTGGTGGGGATGAAAACCTCGCCGGTTTGGATGTCGCGGGCGATGTCCTCCTTGAAGGAACACCTCTTGGTCTCCTGCGAGCCCGGGGCCCTCCGGAGGCCGCCTCGGACCCGGGCGTTGGGTGTGGCGGGAGAGGTGAGCGAGGCCATGCTGGTGGGTGGTATGGGAAACTGCCGCGCGTAGTAGCTGTCCGTGCTGGCTCGCAGGTTGCGCATGTCGAAGTGGACGGGTGCCGTGTCCAGCAGCACTGGCAGCGGCTCGTTGCCGGGAAAAAGGGGTATCTCAAGGAGGGTCGACATGATGGCATGCTCTTCTTGTACGAGCCGGCGGTGCTGGACGGTGACAACGGCAGCGTTCGTGTCTGTGTAGATGGAAGAAAGCCTCTTGTTCTCGGCTGCCTCGCTTTTCGGTGTTCGTCGGCACTGCCGCCCATGGGCTCGGGAAGGGGGGGCCTGAAGGAGGCGATTGGGGCTCTGGGGGGGGCCCTTTATAGACGCTCCCAGAGAGGGCAAAAGGGGGGAGGGTCTAGGCAGGGTCTAGACGGGCCCCTTCGGGTGCTACGTGCCCCCTTGGTTGCTACGTGCCGGGACGTACGATGACATGGTACCCTCGCGGACCCTCAGAAACTTGAAAGGGTCCCGGACGGTCTTGGCGTGGGGTAGACAGATGACAATGTCGGGCACCGAGCTATACCGGATTGGTGCACGTGTCTTCCCCAGACGGGGCGTCACTGGATCAGCATTGACACATTGAAAGTCTCGATTTAGTCAAGGCGGACAGACCTGGAGCATCATGCCGCTGGCGCCGGTGGTACTGTGTATGGTACAGGGTTCACTCCACCTGGCTGGCCCGCGATTCCGCAGAGGTCCCCTGGATCGGGGGGGCTGCAGGTCGCCATATCGGGGCGGGACGTACGAGGCCTTCCTTTTCTGCTGGCCTTCGATATGCGAGCCAATGGGCGCCTCGGCGCGCACGTTGCTTGCCATCCGTTGCATGCCATCCGTCGCTGGGGCAGAGGGATGAGCCATGGTCCGGCGAATCGGCACTCGAGCCACGGCAGCCCGATCCGCACGAAAGCACATTAGCCGTCGTCGTGTCTCTCCGGGCCCATGAGTACGACAGACGGCGGGCCTGTTGACGAACCCACGCCTCGACAACCATCAGCAGGCCAAGACCGCAGTCGCTCCGTGTCCCGTTCAGCCGGACGGCCGGCATGCGTACTGCAGGATCCATCCGGTGGCGCAAGCCTCTCCGTCTCTCTCGTTCCTTTCCTCTCCCTCTCGCGCCCACCTCGCACGCGGCCAGACACACGCGGCGCCTTCGTCCCAGGTCTGGAACCCCCCCGGCCTGACCCCCGAGTCATCCGTCAGACACACAGCCCCCAAGCGCGTGTGCCCTATGCAGGGGATCAGTACCTGGTGTTTCCTTGCCGTGCTGACTGGGGGAAGCCGAGGGTGTGATCCCCTCTCCCCCAACCCCGTAGCGAGGGGCGTCGGGACCTGGGCGATGCTAATTAGACCGTGGGGCTTTTTGCCCTTGCGCGCCTCGTCCAGCATTCCCACAGGCGCGACGTGGGCCAACGCGAGCCGGTCGGTGATTTGTCCTCTAGTTCGTGCCCGATCGTGATGCGATTGTCAGAAACGGATTCCCACAATGGGCCATGCGTGTGTAGGCATCCTCTTTTCGTTTGGTCCTTTGCCTGGGCGATGCAGATCCCGAGGGGCCGCCACGAAAGCCATGCGCCATGCGCATGCCGTCTCACGACCGCCAACTATCAATGCCCGACAACGAATCACCTCGGCCGCCCCGCGCAACCACCGACGCGCCGAGACGCTTGACGGGGCCAAACACATGCGGGCGGTGGGTTCTCGAATAGCGAGGCCGTGATGCTACTTGTGTCTAAGCCGGGGGAAAGGCCACAGCGAGAGAGCTATCTGCCATTCATTCCATCCGTGCATTTGGATGTGCGTTAGTGCCCACTGACAATGCCGAACACTCGACCCGGAAGACGCGTGACAGGAGTGAACACCCAAAATCTACCGACGGAGCCGAGCAATACCCTCTGCCGCTAACGCGGCTTGCAAGCGGCGCCGTGTCTTTTCCCGGGCCGTCGTTGCGTTGCAAGAGCGACACGATGGGAAAAGTCCCCACCGCCCACACTTCCGTCTCTACTTCCCGTCTTTTGCTTCTCTCAAGAGTTTTAGGGATCACCCGACATACGCCAAGCCCACGCCTGGCTAGGAGATTGTTGCTCATCGCATCATTTATTAAAAGGAACCAAACTGCCAGCCATGGCATCCCACGCACGTGATGCACCCGTTCGTGTTCCCCAGGTGATCCCGGCTACTGATCACAGCCCCCCAATCTGCCCCCCAGCCTCGAACTGGTCACGAGCCTGCGCGAAACTTTCCTGATTAGCATGACGGTCTTCTGGGTACTGCCCTGGACGGGTCAGCCTGTGTGTGCATACGGGCATGGCTCAAAGGCGTCCCGTCACTTGAGCGTGTCCTCCGGTGGCGGCTTTGGCTGTTCGTCCCAGTGACCGGATCCATTCCGCAAGGCACTTGTTCGGGTAGGCACTTACCTATTAATGCTTGTAGAGCTGTCCTCGCCTCTGGTTTCCCCGAATGCTAAAGCCACTTGCCGATCCCGACATGGCCGGCCGCCGGGACCCCAAACATCCAACGCCGGATTTTATAAGATGGGATGCAAACGTGCAGGTGGCCAAACGGACTCCTGAGCTTGGGCCGCGGCGAGAGGTACTGTGACCGTGAGGCTTGATAGCGGCCGGGTAGGCGGACGAGTTCCTAGGTCACGGTCCATGGGTACCGCCCTTGGAGAGCCGGGCGGGGAATGGGACAAGACTTCCATAACAACACTGCATGACATCCGCTAAAAATGCGTCAAAGCAAGGCAAGGGTGGTGGTACCGGTAACTATCTTTCGTCGGAAGGCTACAAGTGGTCTACCTCTCCTCGAGTGGGAGCAAGCTTTGGTCTGCGCCCACTATATTTTGGGCGAAGCAACGACGCGTCGGGGAATCCCACTCGCGCGGCAAACTTGAAAGAGAGTCCGGCGAGAGAGAAATGTCCGTCGAGTGGTCACTGGCGGGCTCCATGGTCCCTGGCCCGCCCATGTGCTCCCACACTGCATTGCACTCGGACAGCCACGATGGGATGCTCCGCCTCACCTGCTGTGTTAAGGCCGCCTCCTGGTTGTTTATCCGGAGAAAACGTCCCATCTCAACGGCGATGACACTGAGCAGGGCCAAGAACATGGGGACCCTCGGGATAACCAAGGACAGGGAGATGCCTGGGAATGGGTACAGCGTTGCGAGTGGCAGCATGACAACAGCTAACGACATCACGAAGTTCCTAGAAGATGTCAGTCCCCCCAGCTATATCGACGTTGGATGGGCTCCATGGCTTACCGTACCACGTCTCTCCAGTATATGAACTGAAAGACCAGAAACGACAAGGTAAAAGCCGCGAGGGACCTGGAAGCCTCGCTATCAGTAGGAGTCCTTGCCGGCTGAGCTATTCCCACCTACAATCTGTACTCCAAGGGGGGCCCAGACACGAAGACCGGGACCAAAGCCGAAGCGAACATGCCTCCGCGCGATAACACTTTGCAGGCCGCCAAAAGCCGCGGCCCCCGTGATCTCAGAAAGGCCACGACTCTGAGCCAGACACGTAACAAGTCCAGCATCTTGTGATATCTGACATCCGCCAACTTGAGTTGGCAGGAGCCTCGAAGCTGGCGGACTGGACGAGATTCCCTGATGCTGACGATGTGTCTCGAGCTTGGGGGTGCGAGTTGGCCGGAATCCTGACCAGGGAGTTGGTGTGACTGATGCTTGCTCTTAATAAGGCCCGTTTTGACCCCTGGGTACTTACACGCGGCACCCAACTCCTTCATCAGCGGGGAAACCCGACCGGAATATGTTCTATAGTCCATTAAGAGGCTCTGCGGAATGCAGGCCCAACCTATGTCCACCAGATTCCATCGCAGATGGGCAGTTTCTCTCGGCTCAACCCCCGCCGTCTTTGGTCCCATGCGCCGGTGCCCGACTTGGGCCTCGAATGGACGAGAGCGTGCCACGTCGGGGGACAATCGCCCTGCCTTTCTGCCTGGCCGACGGATGCCTACCTCGAGGCTCTGGCGGACGAGGCGCACCGGTAGTGAAGACGAGATTCTTGTGCCCTGATTGGGCAGGAGCTCATGCGAGCACGCACCCTTGGCGGTGCGCCTAGCGAGGGGTATTACGCCCGGCCCGGGAGATGTCGTGACGCAGTCGACGCAGGCGACGTAGCCTCATTTTTCATATCTGGGCCCCGGTCAGAGTCGGCATGCGATCAGGTGGTTGATTTCCACTTGTCACTATCAGGCCGGTTCGGTTGCCAAGCCGATGTTCCAGGAGCCCGTGCAAGCAGTTTATGTGTGACCCCCAGGCTGAGTTGGCCACGGTGGGCTGAAGGTAGGATGTACAGTGCGTGATGCATCATGTGCCCAAACGGGAGCGAGCCTGATGTCCGGATAAGTCGTCGGCCGTCATTAGCTATATAAGAGCGTCCTACAACGAGCCGGTATACACGCACACACATACATATGGCTGCTCTTGGTGGTATCGAGTTGGTTCTCGCAAGACCGATCCGGCAACTCCCACACACCTCCTTGGTGCCCATGACTGCAACTCTTATCTCTTCTCAATGTGTGCAAAGTCATGCCGCCACCGGGTGCGCTGCGAAGGGAGGACCCCAGGCATCGCGATTCTGGGGGCACTATCACAGATGGCAGAGGTGATGCCCACGGCCGTATGCTGCGTCGTGGGCACCTCTTTCATTTGGCGTATGGAGGGAGCCAATGAAACGAACGTTCGTGAGCCTTCTCATCTGTTATCAGATGTCTCAAGCCGCAAATTCGGAATACCGTCGTCTATGACGGATCGGTCAGCTCACTCCGCTTCAGGGTTCCATGATCGTCGAGGCCAACAGTCAAGGACACCGCCTTCTAGCGTTGGTTACCCACCCTCCGCCCGGGCTCATGCTCGGCTCGTGTGTACTGCTGGGTTGCTGTCTCTCCTCTTTTGCGCACCGCAGGCAGGATGAAGACCGTTACCAAGCCGCCGTTCTCGTTTTGCTAGCGACCTGGGGGGCCGCTCTCGGTAGAGCGATAGGTGCAAGCGCCAACATGATAACTCTGGGTTTCATCCCTTGGGCACTCTGCGCTGCCATGCCACTGAGTTTCCTCGGGCATGCCCTGGTACGGCGAGTGGGAGGAAGGAAGAAAACGGGAGCGCAAAGCGTTGCACATTCTAAGTAAGTACATGTATTGATTCCAAGAACTTCAACATCCGAGGCTCTTGGCTAAGGGTGAGGCACCGAGCTTGTCGTCAACATCGCTAGACAAATTCGCAATTGTACTGATCTTTTCCGAAGGCCACCTGCTTAGAAGCATCATCGAGATGCCGGAGCTACACATCCCCTTGTTCGTTGTCCATCGCCGACTCGTCGCTGATGTGGTGTCGAAGGAGACAGACCATCGCATGGTCAAGGCCTGCGGTGAGGAGCTTGAAAGCACTCTCCTAGCCTCTTTTGTGCGCCTCCAAACTTTTCCAAAAAAAAAAAAAAAAAATTCAGCTTGTATGCTCTGTGAAGCCGCTTGTGGCGATCCCATGCCCTCAAGCCTGGGTCCCGGTTGAAGTTCTGGAGTTTGTATACAAATTACCGAGAGGCGAATGCAGTATTGGCCCATGCTTACGGTAGGGCCGGCGAGACCCAAGCACGCTCCGTGTATTGCCTTGAGTATGACCCTCAGGATCAGCTTGAATCATGGGCCAGGCAGGGGGAGAAAAGGCGCATATAGAGGCATGCCGCATGGTGATTTAGGAGTGGTACGTTGCAAGCACTCCGACATTGACGATCTATATCAATCATACCCTAACCAAACGTTAGAAAACGGCTCCCCTCACCTGAAGCCGCTGACCATGCGTTTTGAGAATCCGCTCAGTTCTCCACCCTTCGGATTTCGATGATTTCATCTCCCAACCGAAGCATCAGATCCTCATTGCCGCTGCATTCAGTTTCGAACTCTGTGCTGAGATTTTTCACTTCATGGATGGCTTTTGTAGATTTATGTCTGTCGGTGTCTTCAACAGACAGCCACCTGGCCATGAGAGTAATGCGGCTGTCAAGTCTCCTCTGATCCATGTTCTCCGATGGCCACTCGATATGGACGTACAAACTTCGTGTGCGAATCATGCTGGGATATGCTAGATGCAGGTTGATATTTCTAGCTTTCCCTTGCTGTAGCGTGATGATTGTGCGTTCGAGATATCCCGGCGCTGTCTGGCTGGAGCTCGGTGACGATTCTCCCGACGTGGGCTTCCTTGGTGGCCCTTCCTCGGCATCAGGAGGCAATACGAGGCCATGATCTTGTTCCGTCCCTTCTTCCCGAGGGTTCAATTCGACTGGTCGAATTTCATGCGAGACATTCCAACAAGGAGGGGGCTCAACGACTGCTATCTCATGGTTGTCGCTTGGCGGTGCTGGTTCTGAATCTAACCTCCCCAGAAGCGGGGCCGGGACCGCAGACACAGCATCTTTAGTAACGGTCAACAGCGAGGAAATTGACATAATGGTTAGAGTGCTTTCGTTTGGGCGGTGAACTTTGAGGGAGCCGTGGCTGTTCAGCGGTAATCGGAGACTCTGTCCGACAGCGCGCTCCACTGCGCTGGCAAACGTCGCCTCCACCCCCTTCATGGTATCCAACGGACTGCAGGCAGTTTCCACTCTGGATAGAGTCTTCCATGCGTGCTTGGAATGTGGTATGTGCCGTGAGCACGAAAAAGTGTGTTGCAAAGAACAAAGTTGTTTGCTGATACTCGCGTAGTGCCCCAACTTGCCTATTCTGCGTGCCACTGACGATCTGGTGCTTGGGCAAAGTGACGTGTTGGGGATAAGGCTGAGTAGGTCTCTCAGGCTGGCAAACTTGGTCATTTTCCTACAATAAATGAGGATATCTTCGAGAAGACAACCCCGACGTTGAGAGACTCCACATTCCTCATGAGCTTGAACCAGGGTTTCCAGCCTTTCGAGCCGGTCAATGAACGGTTGGTGTTGTGTTTAGACTCCAATACTGCGCAGTACAGCTACGGTATCGTGGAGTGTCTAGGAGAGATACGGCCTCTTTCCTCGGCTTGCTCGCTGAACCACAGTTGAGGACGACCCCAAACGGTTCAATATGCTTGGGTGACATGGTGTGGTGATCTCCTGCAGTACCTGGCCCCTCAATAGCCTGATATCCCGGTGATCTTGTTGCAGGGTCAGTGTCACTTCTTCTTCCGCGGTTCCGATTACCTACCATTTGACAACTTGACCAGCAAGAGAAGTATACCATTGAAGCCTTTCACAACTCTATCCAGTATATCCTGACCATCTTGGGGGCTTGCCTTGTTGATAGCTACCCGCACAATCAATTCCGGGCCTTGCAATTTCTGCTCGACGCAAACAGCCGTTATGTGGTTGGGATACTTCGTAACCCTTGAGAGGCGGACAAGGGTCGTGGTTAGAGTCAGCTCTTGTTCCAGGGTCAGGAAACCGTCGTCTTTCGCACCCTTTTCACGTTCCAAAACATTCCTCACGCCTTCCCCGGGAACTTTGTTTATCGTGGACAGCAGTGTGGCATTCTCCCTACAGAGAAGCCGGGCAGTGCTCTCGGCGATGCTCATCGTCGAGTTGAATGTAGGGAGAGGTACGTGCAGTGTCTAGACTTACCACTGAGACATGGCGTTTTATTAAGCTCTTGTATGCACCTCAAAAGTGTTAGGGCTCTTGTGAAGCCCCGTGCTGTTGGGGGTAATGATGTGGTGGCGGGCCTCCGACAGGATGTGGTGGAACATCCAAAGTGTCCAGTCATACTGCAGGATCCATCTGTTCCGGTGACACAGGTCTTCCTACCACAAACGCTTGGCATAGAAACGTCTCGCACAGTCGGGTCTTGAGTCCTGCGCTGCTTCCCATGCCGATTGGCGTGATCAGGTTTTAGCCAGAAAGGAGCTGACAGTGGCTGCCCTGGCTGATGCGTCCGGCGACTAGTTGTGTGGAAGTGCTGGTAAGGGCTCTGTGACGGTATTATGGCCGTACTAGAGTGCATGCAGTGTTCTCATGTTTACATACCGTCATGCTGCCCTATTTCTGGCTTTCCTCCGCTGCGGACAGTTGCGTGGGTTCCTAGATCTCGCCGTGCAGTGGTATAACTAAGCGTATTGCCAGTACAGTGGGCAGCACGCGTATACAGCAAAGGCGAAGGATTAAAAAGTTAACCCTGGTATTTTTGCTGAATTAATGTCCTTCAGCGCTCTGGCTCTGAAAACGTGGGTCTATCTGTTATATACAAACCCCTGGGGCTTTGACAGGCTACTAAACCAAAAGAACCAAGGGATTTGTGTTAATACGTAGGAGACCGCCACCTGGAAAGAATACAACAAGGCAACGCTAAGCGCCACGGTGCGATATATCAAGGGTATAAGTACCAAGTTACGCGTCCTTTCCCCGGCCGCACCCTTAACAGACCCGGTTGACGATCGTGCCACTCCCCGGATTGGCGTTGTTGTCCACACCGCCCCCAGCCGCCAAGTCGTCCTGCGAGAGCGTGTGGTCATAGCAACCGCACGACCACAGAGGGTGCTGGCCTGAGCCGCCAGGTGTGTTGATGAACATGCCCTCGGCGTACCGGCCGCTCGGGAGCCATTGCCCGGGCATCTCGGTGCTGTTTCCGGCCAGGCATATGCTGGTGCATTTGTCAAGGACGGCCGTTTTGTTGTTGTTCTGCCAATCTACCTGCCGTACCACGTGAAGCTGCTGAAGTCTGGTATGATTGGCTTTATTGACGTGCCAGATGCCTTCGCCGGCCCTGTTGATGGTGCTGCTAGTGGCGGCAACCAACGAAGTGCACTGTGTGGGCGTGTCGTCGCGATGGACCTTGGCCGTTGGCTGGAGGGGGCCCGAGGGAGCAGCCCTGCACGCCGAAGCGGCAAAGACGAGCAGGGTGGCAACAGTAGAGAGGAAACGCATCTTTCCGTGGGGCTTCAGTTGATGGCGAAGGGACTGAGAGCAGAGGACAGCCGGTGGGCAAATGAGGCGTGGAAAGAAACAAGAGATGGCACGCGAGGAGGTTTATGTACAAGAAACGCACGCGCGTGGGCGTTGCAACTAACTAGCCGACCAAGTGGGTTGGTTCGTCGTGTTCTAGTCAGTACATAGTCATCTATCCGAGAACAGAGGCAGAGAGGGATCGGGAGCGACATCGCTGGAGGATCTTGTATATTACGAACCAGTCGAGGGCCATCTGTGGTCCGCAGGAGGCTGGTCGACGTAGATGGGAGAGATTTGCAGACATGAATAGGTACGGCCGTGCTGGAGTAGCGAAAACCATCTCACTTAGGCAAGTCTTTGCGTTGCATTGGCGGTCAATATTAAAATGTCGACGCCGATCTTGGGGGGGAACGAAGGGCGGGACCTTTGTCGTCAATGTCTCCTAGGTGTCTCCGGAATAGCTACGGTCCACCTCCTGGGGTGACGATAGAGACCGCAGAGGAGGTTGCTCCTGCTAGTTCGAAGCTGGGACGCTGGCTCTTGATCCATACATCAATTGGTACCTGAAGAAAGCCGTGAAACTGCCCGGATGCCACTAGTACGGGATGGTGGCCCCGACGGTTAGGTCTGGTGGTCCGTTTCTGGGTGCCACGACTTACGACTGTTAGCACTTGCATCAGTAAGTCGCGATGATGAGCGCATGCGTGCGGCCGGCCACTCGGCGGGCTCCCATACTGGATACTTCTGAGCCTTCCGCTCCACAGGGTATTCTCAAGACAGTGCATTGGAATCCAACATGGATGAATAGGGGGGTTTGTTTCCCTCCTTGCTACTCCGATGGAAGAGGAGCGTTGTTACTAGTTGCAGGTCCTATGTATGGGAAGGTACGGAGTGGGGCCCTATTGTACAGAACATGGTACGGGGTACAGAGTGACTAGGTGTGTAGAGCGCGCTGGTGGCAGTACGTACCGGCTCGGCAGTCCACCACTGAACAAGCATGAATCTGCATCCGTCCACCGATGGGGCAACTGCGCTGGCCGACCCAAGAGCAATGGGTCCGTGCGTTCTCTTTCCCATTCGGTTGGTGTGCGGTTGCGGCTGCCATTGCTGCTGCTGCTGCTGCTGCTGCTGCTGCTGCCGCCGCCCGCCCGCTTTTGCGCTCTTGCCTTGCCTTGCCTGCCTGCCTTGCCTGCGCCGGGCCTTGCGTCTCGAATCGCCGTCCATGCTTACTTCTCTCTGCCCCGTCCCGTCCTTTTGACCTCCAGTGGATTTTTCCGGCCCATCGCGTCTCCTCTGCGAGCTCCCGCAGGCCACGTCCGTCTGCCCACCCGACTCTTCGAGCAATCCCGAACGGAAGCGCTGTCGTGTCCCTCGATCCCTGCCAACGCGCCATCCCCGGGCCCTTTCGCGCTGCATCCATCAGGCTCGCAGTGCCCGTCGAGACTTTGATTTCCAGGCCCGGACCGTATACCGCCCAACCCCGTTGGAACCCCGTTCGCCCGACGTCGACCGTCCCTTTGCGCCCAGCCACCTGCCGTCGTGTCGCCACAACCGCCCGGTAGACGCGCTCCTGCCATTTCGCATGCCGCACGCCTTACCTTCTCTCGACTGCCGGTCGCCCGCCGCTCCGCACTGCCTCCCTCGCTGACGCTTCGCCTCTAACCAACGCGCCGCGTGGTGGAAGGGGGACCAGGCCAAACGGCGCCCGGTGTTGTCATGATGGAGAACGGCGTACAGAACGGCATCGCCACCAACCATGACAGAAACAGCAATGGAGCCCATGCCTCACAGCCGGCTGCCTCGGCCCAGCCCAACGGCGCTGCCATGGCGAATGGTGCCAATACCGGCACGTCGAATCCGCGGCGCATGAACGATTTGCCCGACGAGATCCTCCACATATCCGACGGCTTTATCCCCGTCGCCGACATCCTGTCGAAGCTCGCCCAGAAGACGCACAACCAGCTCCAGATTAAGATATTGGAGTTGGCCAAGATGCCTCTTCCTATGACCGCAGTGAATGGGAACTCGGCCCACCCAGATGGCCAAATCGACGACAGGTCTACCGAGAACCTCGCCAAGAAGTCGGCGCTGCTCGAATTCGTCCAGGACACGCATGCCAAGTTTGTCAAGGCCCTGGTTATTGCCGCGTGGAGCAGGAACGCGGCTACAGTCAGCAAGCTGATCGACGTCATGAGCTTCATGACGCTCAAGCTCGGCTTCTACGAGGCTGCCCTGGAGAAACTGATCAACATGAAAAGGGACCTTACGTATGCGCGTATTCCGTGCCCTGATCTTCAGACTGCCCTCCAAGTGCTTTCGACCGGCGAAGCCTCGTGGATACCCGACTTCGGTTACATCGCACCGCCGCCCCTTTCGGCTCGGGAACAGATGAAGTGGGTGAATGAGCTAAACACGTTGCTCTCGATACGCCTCAACGTGGAGGATCACGATAAGATCCCTTATTATTTTCGCAACTACAGCATTGAGTCGGGACGTGTGACCTTTCGAGTCGAAGGTGAATTTGAGGTGGACTTGACCATTGCCGACGACGACTTTGAGAAACAGTATTGGTTCATCGACTTCCGCTTCTTGTTCACGCCGGCGCCTACGGGGCTGACCGATGTCGTGCGCTTCGAGATTGAGGCGCTCGTGAACGAAGCCCTGCGGAATGAGGGGCTGCAGGGCTGCTACAACGTCCTGCACGAGTTTGTCCTGACTCACAAGATCACGGAATACGTGCGGCAGGCCTTCGAGATGGCGAGAGGTCTGTGGTCCGACACGCTCAAGGTCGAACGACTCAACCGGGCCATGTCGATTCAGTACTGGACCAATCGTCTCCCCTCGGAAGGCCCGAATAGCTGGATCATTCTCGGCGTTCACAGTGGCAAGGTGCCTGGGGTGGTCCCGCATCCCAAACATAAGAGCCATCTCACATTGCGTTGGTTCCGTGATGGAAAAGAGGTCAAGGACGCAGATGTCCCCGTTGACGATGCCGAAATATCCACCGAAGCACTGCTCAGACGCGTCATCGCCCGGCACACTGAGCACATCCTTTCTGGCCTACACGGGAAATTGCGGAACAAGACCCGTTACTTGAAGCGAGAATCGTCCTTGGGCCTGACCGTGTCTCTGGACGACCCGGCCGAATCGGCGCTAAAGATGCAGCTTACACGTAACGAACTCCTGACCCTAAGGATTGTCCCGATGACCGGCCTGTGCTCCATGGCCCCGCAAACGGCCATCGTCGGCGAATACGAGGCACTGTTGAACAAGACGAAGAACCTTGTCGAGGAGGGCATCAACCCACTGGAGAAACTGAGATGCCGCTGTATCGTGAGCGAGATCATGCGGCGTGGAATCAGCACAGGCTGGACCGGCGTGAAGGGCCCCGTGCGACCTGATGATGTCAAACCGTTACTGCAGACAAAAGACCCCTTCCAATCCGCCTGGTTCCAAAGGCGCGGGTGGCCCTCGCAGTGGTACTTGATGCTGAGCTTGAGCGGTAGCGGGGATCGCTGGTGGCTGGTAGAAGTGTAAGTGCCCATCGCCGGTTTTGATGTGCGTCTCACCGCTAATAGCAGCGCAGCTCGAACAGCTCCAAGGTGCCGCGGATCTCAACGTATACGCAAGTCCTTCTCAGCCCCGGCATCCCCGATTTTACCGACCAGTTCTTCTGGAACCTTACCCACCTCAGTGCCGCCATGATATCACACGTTGTCGACTTGAAGACATTGCATGAGAAGAAGATCAAGCATGCCATTGCCAACCCGCGGAACTGCGCCCTTGCGCCACATATGAAGCTCCCAGCCGTTTTCATGCGGCTTTCTGACGTTGTCAAGCTGCGACCATCTGCCCGCTCGATGCGCATATCTTCTTGGGCCACGGACTTCGTACAAATCGTCTTCAAGGGCGTTGAGAGGCCGTCGCGGACGCGCAAGCCCATCTCGCCCGTGAAAGGCAGCCCGGATGCCGAAGAGCAAAAGCCTGACCCCTCAGTGCTTGACATGGACAGAGAGTCCCTGGTCACGCTCGTCGAGGCGCGTTTTCAAGTGGCCGACCGTGCGAGATTCAGCTTGCTTCGGGGCAATGTCGAGCGGGATGTCGCTTTCAACCCACGGTTGGGAGTCTTTGCGCTGCGCCTCAAAGCACAAGTGGGCACGACCATCATGGAAACGCTCGGCCATCGGCTGCAAGCCATCGAACGACTTGTTGACTGTGTGGATGCCATCGCACGAAGCAGATCCGATATCAAGTGCGAAATCATCACGCTCGCCCGCGTTGTCTTTAGTTACAGCGATGCCATTGGCCGGACCGTCGCGTCGAGCGCTGATGCCGGGTCCGAGGCCGACGTGCAGCGTTGGAAAGCCACCTTGGATCTACGCAACGACCGAATCAACATGACGTTGGACGGAGGAAACCCGCATTTGCGAGTGTTGGATGCGTTTGATAACCTCATCAACTCGGAACTCGGCTTCAAGAAAGTGCCGCAGTACCTCGCATTCACGCTTCCCGTGCTGAGAGCACTGGACAACATCGAAGCCAAGTGGCGTGCCGCCGACATGAATTACCACGGCCGATTCGAAGTGTTCCACGAGCATCTGGATTGGTTCAACGTACGCTACACGCTCTTAGGGGCGGACAAGGGTAGGCCGCGGCAGATGACGATGCGGATCAAACTCCGCGAACGAAAAGGCCAACCGTGGTGGATGGTAGCACAGGCAGAGCCGAAGCCAGAGGCAGGTGCTCCCGGCGAGTTCCAGACAGCTCTGGCGAAGGTCTGGGGGATGGACCATGGCGGCCGGTGGAAGTCGTTCAAGGAGGGCGCAGCATGTCAGGCCAACGACAACTTCGGCCTTCTAATGGGGTCTATAGACGACGCCATCCGTGAGGTGGCCAAGAAGACGCCGTCTCCGACGATGACAAGACAGACCCCAGCCAAGGCGCAGCCCCCAGCCAAGAACCGGCCGATAAATCTGAAGCTGCCGGAGGCGGCAGTGAATAGGAACCGGGCGCAGCAGCCGCCGCCTAAAAGCAACGTGGTGGTGCTCGACGACTAAAGAGGCTTCATCCCACTTGCATTCGGATATACACAGCTACTGGCACACGAAGCTGGAGGGGCGGCGTATTGAATTTGAGATACCCAGGATCATAGGGCGCGTACATGGACGCGAGTGCTGACAGCCACGCGCGTCTTAATGCAGTAACGTTACGAATAAATGCCCTTGAACGTTCCTTCATATCGTTTACTTGATCCGTTCTATAAATTATAGCCAGGGGCAGCTGGGGTTTTGCAGGCTGCCGAGGTGAAGAAGCCATCACGAAACTGCCCAAAGGCCCTCGGGCTTAGCTGTGGCAGACCGGTCGCGGCTGAATGCATGTCAGGCTTGGATGTGATACCCTTCAAGCATTCTACTATTTTGCTGTTACCAGCATCCAATTCTCCAGGCTTGAGAGCTCAAAGCACAGCCATCCGAATTTTTCTTGCTCTCTGATGCTAGTGCATAAACGGGGTGGTGTAAACAGAACACGACGGCACAGTACAGAGAGAGCAGTACCGAGGAGTAGTATACCCAGTTCTTCGCGAAAGTATCGAGCTACCAATGCTTGTGTCAACTTTCTACTGTCTTCCGACGTCCCGATCGACACGTGCCTTCTACGACGGAGGAGTGATGACAGCTACGACACCTTCCACTGCCTCTATTAGAGGGTTACCAATGATACAAGCCGGAGGGACGAGACGTGGAAGTAAGGAGGCTGGCAGTCCACGCGGCGGGCTCAAGGCGACAAAGGAGACGGCGAGACCATGATGCCGCCATTATGACTACTATGTAGCTGTTGCAGGTGTTTTAAATCCGGCCCAGGTTTTCACGGGTTCTTCTAATCGGGATGCACGAAGTCCAGAGACGAAACGAGAGCGCCCCTACCCTGTACCCCTCCATCACTAGCCTACCTGTCGTCCAACTCAAAATACTTGGGGTAATGCCCTCATAGGTACATCCTACTAAGTAGGTGGGGGCATCCCCAACCGGGCTGGGTCCAAGTAAGCTCCGGACCATTGTGTTGGGGGAGGGGCGAGAGGGGTCTTGCAGCACGCATCCGCTTCGCAGGAGCGCCCCGGCTGCAGAACGCCGTCCTTTGTCCCTACGAAAATACAATGGCAGTAATTGGTGGTTGTGAGCGTCAGAGCTTCCGAAGATCACCCCCAAGGGACCAAAAGAGCGTGGAAGTTATATGCCGGCTAGGTGCTGGTCCAAACTATTTCAGCAGCCAATCAGCCGCAATGCCCATGTGTGAGCTGTGCTAAATCAACGGGTTCGTACCACCCGCGCGGTCCGGGGCAAACAACAGCAGGTATCCTTCTCCAGACGTTCGATACGTACTTCGGGGTTATGATTGAATATTTAAAGTAAGATCATGAGTTAGGTACTTGCTTTCTTTACCTTGGAGGAGGTACCTACATATCTTAGGGCCGTCAATTGTACTGCCGTGTCGAACAGTGAAAGCAGCCTACGTCTGCATACGACTGAAGAGGTAGCCAACGGTCCTCAACGTAGCTACCCAACGTACTTACATGACTTAGGTAAGGTTTGTTTGACCCCAGAGGAACGTCGACTAGATTGACAGCCCGTTTCCCTCGCTGTTGTAAAGTAGGCTCGTGATGAGTACCGGGCCTGCTTATTTTTAGAGAGCTGCACTTAGGTAGATATCGACCTTTTGCCTTGGCTATTGCCTACTTAAGTAAGTACTTAGATACCTACTTTTTATTCTCGTGATCATTTACTGTAAGAAGTAAACTATAAAAACGGTAAGTACGCGGTACCCTGTCTTATTGTAGGGGGGCACTAGCTGGGTGGGGTGGCCGGTTATAAGTATTTCTAAGGGAATCCGCGCTCTTACTCCGTACTTGGAAAAGCTCCGACTAGGGGCAGCCAAGTACGACCGGTGCTTTCCCAGTACTTATCACCTACTAAGGCAGCTTCTGCTATCCCATGGCACAGGCTGATCCGACCTGTAGAACGGGCGCTGTTTCCGCCGCTGACGAACCCCCCAGCTACTGAGCTCAGCTCGTCCAATGGGCGTGGGAAACTGCGAACTTGCCCGCTTGCCAACCACCGCCGTCGACGACGCGCGGGACCGAGCGGAAGGAATCCTTCAGGTTCCCATCTTCGCACGCCGTACACGCAAGGAGGGCCACCCACCTCTTGCCCACAACTCTACCTCCTCCATATAGCCAGACATCTGCCTGAACGGCCAGACAACGGCCCGACTATCACTTGTTTTACCCTGATCGCCCCGACGACCGTGGTCGCCGCCGCCGCCGCCACCGCCGTTTCGCTTAGGCCCAGGGCCAGCGGCCGAAGGGATGGTCCCGGGACAACAGCAGCCGCCGCCGTCGCCGCACGCGCCGCCTGCGCCGCCTGCGCCGCGCCCGCGTGCCAGTCCATGGCATCTGGCCGGCTTCACCTTCACTACGGCCGAACCGATGTACACAGACGACATCCGAGAGACGCTACAGCACGCCACCTTCATGCCGCACCGCAAGTCCCACGGCGAGCGCGACAGCATGCTGCGCTACCAGACCAACTTGCGCTTCATCTTTGAAGCCGTCGAGCACTTTGGTGAATTCTGGGGTCGAAGAGACTTTTGGTCCCGCATTCTGGATTTGCTCAAGTTTCCCCACCCGACCACGCCCAACACCATTCAGGACATTGTCAAGCGGTACTGCTTGGCCCGGTTAGAATGCTGCGAGAGGATCACGAAACGCGCTCCCCACGACTTTAAGTTGCGGGCCCCTAATAGGATGGCCGAGTTGGCTGACGAGATCAACGAGCTATATCGACACGACCCCGAGTACATCTCGTCGGCTGATTGGAAGCGCCGACAGTCGAAATGGGGCGCTAGGATACACAGAGTTTTGCGCGAACAAGGCGTTCATGCTGCTCAACTGGCCGACAGAACCTGTGCACCGGAGCTTCTGGATGATCGCCCGGCGTCGTGGTCCCGTCCGCCTCCCTTCAGCCCCGCATCTTCCGATTCCGACCGAGCCGCGCCGACTCCTACCCCACCGTTGCTTAACTCGCGCCGATCGTTAGAGATGGCTTCACCAAGAGATGACGTAGCTCCGGGTCCTCTCCAGGGGCCGCGGCCGTCTCCGGCCAAGGCCAGCACACGCAGAGAAGGCCCAAGCAAGACCGCAGAGGCGTCGGCTACGAGTGTTGGTGGTGGCGACAAAGCAGGAACAGAGGTCGAAACAAGAGCAGCAGCAGAATTGGAGGCACCAGTAGAAAAGGGGGCACAGGCAAGAGCAGACACCGCTTCTCGGCCCCTGGATGATCTCCTGGCTTCTTATTCGGCCCCGGAAGCGCCTGTCGGTACCCCTCACGGCGAGGTCGCTGCTCCCGGTCGGAAAAGGGCGTTGGATGACCCCGACGAAGAGGACCAGTCGAGAAAACGGCTCGCCACAGAGGCAAACATAATCATCCAGGATGAATCCCGGGATGGATACGATATTACTCTCACCCAGCCCGCCCAGGCTCCGCCTCAGCCCAACAGCTCAAATACCACAGAGGGGGCCTCTCAACAGCGATTGACGGCTGCCTCGGACACGGTCACGGGCGGGCAAGTTGGAGAGGGTGCCAACGTCATCATGCAGCTTATTGAGGGCAAAGGGCCGGGCCCGGGCGATGCTTCCCACGCGGCCGACACAGTCCAAGATCTTCTTATATGCCTCGAAAAACGCCAGCAAAAACTTGAAGAGTTTGAGGTTTCAATGAAGGCCATGCAAGCCGAACTGGCTCGTCGCGCAGCGGAGAACACGCGGGTGGACAAACTTGAGTCGCAGCTGAAGCAACTGCGACATACGTTAGATAACCGCATGGTCGATTCAAAACGGATCGCAGGACTGCATGAAACCGTGGAAGACATCAAACAGCAGCTAAGTGTCAAGTCCAACGTGAAGATGCGACTGGACAAAGTGGATTCAGCAGTGCACAGCATCCAGAGTCAGGTTTCGAGCCAGGCTAAAGTGATAGGCCAAGTAGGCAGGATGCAGTCCGACATGGCGACGATCAGGACGGAGCAAATCAAGCGAACCGCGGACACGGCTATATTTGATTACGTGGACGACCAAGTACGTACCACAGAAGACAGGCTGATGGAGAAGACACAAGGAAGTATTCTGAAGCTGGGCGAGACCATGGAGGAGAAAATGCAGGCCTTGCGGCAACAAGTCGAAGAACAAAGGGCGGCGGCGGCGGCGGCGGCCAAGAGCAACGAGGACCCGAGGGTGACGGAGGTGCAAACACAGCTTAGCGAGATTCAGGAGCAGCTCCGTCGGCCAAAGACGGCGGTCGCAACGCCGTCACCGCTCGAGAATGCGCTTCTGGAAGGGCTCGACGCGTACAAATTCATCGATAGGACGACGTACGAGCTGGCTAAGACCCGCACGGCGCTTCGAGCCAAAATACGGGAGATGGATGCTGCCGGTATACCCGACAGCGAGCCGAAACTCATTCTCTCAGAGATCTCATGGGAGATCAGCGGAGTGCTCGAGCTGGCACGCAAACGCATCAAGCGGCTGCACGACAGCGAAGCCAACGGGGCCGCGAAGAAAGATTGAAAGAGCTGGCGTTTTGGGGGCCCAGCTAGTCCTAGAGCAGAAATACCCTATAGCGGTGGTTTGCACCGTGCTCGAGAAGCTGTAGACCACTACATAATGGCGGGCACAGAGGCCAACCAGTAGGTGAGGTAGTTGCTGACTTGACCTGAAGTGAGACATACAAGGCGACGGTGATCGCCGTCGGTCTCCCAACGAGGCTTGGTATACCGAGTACTTTACGTGTTCGGTGATCATCTGAAATAGTGGCGACGACTTGCGATGGTGCATGCATACGAGAGGATGACGCGACGGTACGCGGAGAGCGAAGGGGAAGGGAGGAGCCGTGCACGAAGCCGCAAGGCCCTTTGGTTCAGGACAGCCCGGGCTCCCGAGGGGCCGGGGACTCGGAGGCGGAGCGACGGCAGCAGTCAAGGGCAACTCGATGCAGACGGGGAAACGAAAACGAAAACAGAAACGAAACGAAACAGTGGTCGCGCCGTTGTTGGGGTGAATGCTGGAACCGGAGCCGCGACTGACGAAGCTCGCGCCAGTCGAAAACGAATACGACGCCGGCCCCTTTCGCTTTCGCTTTGCGATGCGAATACCGCGCCGGCCCTGTCAGTATCGAGACGACGGGCGAGTCTTCAGACAACCGGGGGGGCTCAGGCCAAGCAAGCATTGCCGGCGATCCGTGAAACCAAACCCTGGCTCGCTTTTGTCATGCCCGCGGATCGACTTTTACAAAACCGCCCTCGACCCGCCCGTGATGTGTGGGCAGATGGAAATCGGCTTGCTTCAATATTTCCTCTCTACCTACTTCCTGTCTTTGGGCCGCCGCTTTACTCGGACGCAACGCCACAGACACTTGGTGGGGGAAGATCCGGCATCGCCCCGCGTAATAACAATCACGCCACCACCCCACGCATCATCATCATCATAATGGCCAGTGAGTAGTAGCCCATGCCGGCGACGAGCTTTCCTTCTCCTTTTTGTTGTCTCCCCCGTCGGCCGTGGGTAAAGTCACTAAGACCCGAACCCCCACCCCAAAACAGTCCTTACGAGTAAGAGCACCTTTACCTACACGACGCCCATCGCGTCCAAGGCGCTGGACAAGGCGTCGGCCATCCGGCTCCTGCAGAACCACGACCAGTTCCTGCGGTGTAGCCCGCTCTTTGTCAAGTACGAAGCGGCGGCGGCGCCGTCGGCGGCCGAGGCGGCCGAGGCGAAAGCGGCGGCCCCCGTGGCCCCGACGGCGGCGGCCCCGCGCGCCTACGACGTCAGCCACCACGTGCCCAACCCCATCTACAGCGCCGACATCGTCAGCCGCGAGGTCTACGTCGACTGCGCCGACGGCATCTGGGTCCGCACCCAGAGCCCCAGGGGCATCGTCATGGAGACGCACTGGTGCGTGCGCGAGGCCGAGGCCGCCGAGGCCGCCGCCGCCGACGACGCGGGCGAACCCCCGCGCCTCGAGTTCGTCCAGAGCGGCCACTTCACCTGCAACAAGGCCCTCACCGCCATCGTCCGCCGCCAGACCGACGCCTCGGTTCCCGACATCCACCGCTCCGTCATCCGGGCCATGGAGCAGACGGCCGCCGCCGCTGCCGCCGCCTGAAGGGCAAGAAAAAGGGGGTAGAGGGCGGGGAGGGGGGGCGTGATGGCGGCCGGACCGCCCACCTGCATCTCTTTTTACGAATTCTGCCTGATCAGGGAAAACTATGTCCGGCGACGTTCTTGGAGATATCCGGTAATGCGAGGAATAGAATCGAGTTCGGGCAGGCTTGGCGCCAACGAGCCACTTTGGAGAGGCCAGGTATCCGCGTAGGGGGGGCGAACCTGGAGCCGGGCATCTTTCATGTTCCTACGTGGGTATTTACCCTGTATTATAGGTAAGTCGGCTTGTGTATTTTCCTTGCACGCCAGGAAAGTCGTCTTGATACTACTCCGTAACCCCCCCAAAATCAGCTGCTCGCCTTGACTAGCACTCTGTGGCCCCCCCCCAAACCGTCCCGCCTTTCCCTTTCCTGTAACCGTAAACAGAGAGCGCCACGGTAGCCTCGTGACGAGAACAAGAAGGAGCAGCCAAGTGCATGTTCCTTAGATTTTCGTTTTAATGAATTTGCTTTACTTGGTTAGGCCGAAACTGTCACGCACGGCGGCGCCGAAGCGCTCAATGGCGAGGTCCATCTGCTGGGCCGAGGCGGCGGCGTAGGTGGCGCGGAAGAAGAGCTCCGTCAGGGGCCGGTCCGGCTCGGCACGGAACCAGGAGCCGCGGCACAGCAGCACGCCCTTGTCGACGCAGGCGTCAAAGATTTCCTCCTCGACCTCGAGCAGCGTGCGGGCGCCGGCGTGCGGGTGTTTGGTGTGGTCGACTTGGAGCCAGAGCTGGGGCAGGGGAACAGATTAGCTTGGGCCCAACTTCTTTTCCCCGGGGACGAGGGGGGGGATATGATGGGGAAACTCACAAACATGCCGGCGGCGGGCGGGGTCCAGGTCACAATATCACGCGGGAGGTGCTTCTCGCAGGCGGCCAGGAGGGCGTCGCGGCGGGCGGCGTACTCGGCGCGCAGGTGCATGAGCCAGCGCAGGTAGCCTTCGTGGCCCCATTCCTCGTCGAGCAGCTTGTAGAGGGCGGCCTGGCTGAAGCCGCTGGGGCCCTGGCTGCAGCACTCGGCGTGCCGGATGTAGCGTTCAACGACCTGCTCGCTCGCCGTGATCCAGCCGACGCGCGAGCCCGGCACCACGACCTTGCTGAACGAGTCGTGTCGCATCACGCGCCCGTCCACGTCGAGGCTCAGAAGGCTCGGCACCAGCCCGTCCAGGAAGGCCTGCGGGTCCGTGGGTTCGGCGGCGGCCGCGGCTCCGTACGGCTGCATCTGCAGGAAGTAGTAAGGCTCGTCCTCGAGGATGAAGACGTCGTGGCGGCGGCACACGTCGTAAATGGCGCGGCGGCGGGCCTCGCTCTGCGTGGCTCCCGTCGGGTTCTGGCCCGAGGGCACCGTGTACAGCAGACGGGGCCGGCGGGCGCCGCGGGCCGTCTCGTCCCAGTTGGCGAGCAGGGCGTCCATGCTGTCGGGCTTTAGGCCCTGCTCGTCCATGTCCACGCCGAAGACGCGGATGCCGAGCGGGGCCGCCGTCTCGAGGGCGGTGCTGAAGCTGAAGGCCTCGGTCAGCAGGCTGTCGCCGCGCGCGCGATCGCAGAACATGCGGTAGGCCACCTCGAGGCTGCCGGTACTGCCGATGGTCAAGGCGCAGCGCCAGTCGGCGTAGGGCGGCCGGTGCACGAGCTCGCTGTGCTCCGTCACCCAGCGCACCAGCTGCGCCGAGCCGATCGACTGTGCGTAGTTGAGCGCGATGGCCAGGTCGAAGACGCCGTCGCGCTCCGCCACGTCGTGCTTGCCCATGGTGATATCCTTGAGCCCGCGGCTGTGACTGAAGTCAGGCGCCGTCGGCACCGTCAGCGTGAGCGCCTCGATGGGGAAGTTCTCAGCGTCGGGTAGTCCGCCGCCCAGCGACACGAGGCCGGGCTTCTTGAGGTGCTTGGCCGCCAGCTTGAGCACGCACGGCTTGCGGGCCCGGGACTCGGGGCTGAGAAGATCTGCAGGGCATCGTCAGTCAGCCCCAGGCCGGGCGGGGGAGAAGGGGAAGGAGAAGTAAAAGAAATAGAAGAAGAAGAAGACGGCCGGACGACTTACGGTCCCAGCGTTTGGCTTTCGGCTTTTCGTAGGCTTGCTGAGGCCGGCGGAGAATCAGCAGCGGCGCCGGCAAGAGGGGAACAAAAAGGGACTGCGTACGGGCGACTTGAACATGTCACTATCGGAATACGAGGCTGTGGGGGCGACCAGCTTGCCGGCCTTCTCGCGGCGGGCCCGGATGCCGTCGAGGGTCAAGGGCTCGCGAGGCTGGGCGCCGACGACGGCGTCCTGGGCGGCGAGCTCGACGCCGCCGACGTTGGAGGGCGCAGCATGGTTGAGGGTCATGGCGAAGGGGCGCGCGGACGTCTTGGGGACGTCTGAGGAGCTGCGGAGGCCGACGAAGCGAAGTTTGGTGGCGGTCGAGGTCAAGGTCGTCAAGGTCGTCGGATTCTTCGCCCAGCAGCAGCAGCCGCCCCGGGAGGAGAGGAAGAAGCGTCGGGCCGGGGCGACGGCCAGGCTCGGTCTGATATACATGGCCGATAGACCCTTCCCGGCACGCGCGCGATGACAAAGACAAACCACGCGACCCCGGGGTCCTTGTCGCCGTCGAGGGAGTATCCCTGCGACCCCGCCACGACGTGTTGTCGTCTTGAACGCCCTTGCCCGCCCCTCCGGCGGCCGTATGCGGAGGCGGGGCCCCGTGACTAACCGACCCTAGCCAGTCGGGTCTCTCACCTGCACCTTCCGCCGTTTGACGCTGTACCTTAAGGTACTGGCCAATGCCGTAACCATAACCCAATGGAAACCCATCGTGCTTCCAAAGCTCGGTAATTCTGGCTTGGGCAAGCCGGGCCACCACCACGCCCGTCCCGTCCACTGAACCCCTGAAGGCCGCAATGCCGTGGGTATACGCGGGGGACGTGGCAGTACCTAGGTAGTATCCCGTGCATCCATGCCCGTGTTATCTGAGCCCCCTCTTGCGTGGGTTCGCTAGCTGGCTAGCGGCTTCTTGTCTCTGGCCCGACCCGATTCTCGGATGTCAATGGATCCCATGCCTTCCACCGGAGAGTCATAGCTTCCCAACCTACCACGATAGGGCGTATAGCGTCATGAAGCCACGCTTGTCTCGGGAGTCATCGCTTGCCGACCCACGATAGGGCGTGTTTGACATGCGCTCCCCCTCATCGGGCACGACGACGTGCGGGCACTCCCGTTCCGAATGCGCCGCAAACATCTCTCCGCCGCCCTTCGTGACATCCCCCACGAGGCGCAGAAGCCCGTAGCAAGCAAAGGATGATTATAATTAGCTGTGATGCGAGTGCTCTTGACCTCCCCTCGCGCACACACACCCCGTGGCAGGGTCGCTCCCGCTAAGCACCCATGCACTCGGCCGCCCACTCAATCACTCACTACTCGGCGCGCTCTCCTTGCTTAGCCAAACCCCTCGCCATCCCCGCTCATCTGCACCGCATCCGTGCTCCTCGGTGGTATATAAGTATTTAAGCAAAATGCCAAACGCTGTCCGTAGCTCCGTCTATGCATAACGTCATGTCCAAGCATCCCCAAACGCCGTCTAACCCAAGTAACCACTCGGCCGTTGCCAGCCTTTTCGCCAGTATGTGCCACGGGTTCGCCATGTGCAGTCGACATGCTCAACCATGCCCCCTTCTTCTGGTCCATGCGCCACGCACGCCTAGTAGTAGACGGCGAGGGCGCCGAGGGCGGCCGCCAGCAGCAGCGCGGGCGACTGGGCCAGGGCGCCGGGGGCGCCGTTGGGCACCACCTTGCCCGAGGGCGTCATGCGCCAGCCGTCGGGCAGGTTGGCCGAGCCCCCATAGTTGGTGTTGGTGCCGGTGCCGCCGCCGATGCCGCCGGCGGGGACCGTGGGCGAGCCGCCGGTCGGGGCCGAGGCGACGGCCGTCGTCGTCAGGGCGCCGGCGCCGCCGGCGTTGCCCTTGACGCGGCCGTCCTGGGCCTGGATCGACTGCCAGGTACCCGACGTGTCGCCGTACTTGTACCCCTTGCCCGTGCTGTAGTCGGTGATGACGAGGTTGCGCACGTGCATGCTGAAGGGCCCCTTGGAGTAGTCGGTCGGCCCGCGCGCCCAGTCGATGGTGCCCGGCGGGTTGCTCGGGTCCCCGCCCGCCCAGGCGCCGAACTTGACCTGCATTGGCGTCTGCGGGTACTGGCCCGGCTGGGCGTCGTCGTACTTGAGCGTGCGCACGACGGTGCCGCCTACGGTCCAGACGATGCGGTGCTCGTCCCAGTCAATCGTATACTTGGTGAACCGGGCCTGGTTGTTGGGCGCCGGGTTGAACTGGCCGCGGTTGTAGTTCTCGGTGATGCCCTTGCCGAAGTAGTTGGTCTGGATCTCGTAGTCGTCGGCGCCGAGCCATTCGCAGTCGATCTCGTCCAGCGTGTCCGACTGGAGCACCATGGATGACACAATGCCGTCGCCCGGCGCCGCCTTGAGTTCGAATTCCACCCGGCCGAACATGATGTAGAAGATGGACGTCAGCTGTGGCGCGTCGCCCGCCTTGGCCACGGTGAAGGTCACGCCGTCGGAGCCGTAGGTCGGCTGGCCGCCCGACGCCTTGAACGAGTTCACCTCTCCTTTGGTAAAGTCGACGTTGATCTTCATACCGAGCGCCGGGTTGGGTGCGCAGGCTGCGCAGCGTGTCAGTCGTCAGGAAGGAGGGGAAGCCCTAAAACAGACGAGGACGAAGGCGACAAACGTACTTTGGTGCAGCGGGTTGCAGGCCGACCATGTTTGGGCGACGGCCGGGCCCGCGAGCAGCGCGGCAGCCACCACCGCCGTCGCCGCCGCCGCCGCCGCTTTCTGCCGGGCGAAGACCATGACCATGGTGAGCGGGCGGACAGGCAAGCTAAGCCGGAGCTATGGGGATGGAGCAAGAAACCGAGGGGTGGGAAGAAGAAGGCAGCCTACGCGGCCAGCAACAACGGCAATGCGCAGGTACGGTTGGGCCGCGCTACTGGGGAGAGAAGGAGTCGTGGAACAACAAAGGACGAGGACGGAGGCATGCACAATGCTATTCTGGGCGACGAGGGGCGTATGAGAAAAGAAGAAGGGTGCGCAAGCGGCGGGCGAGCGCACGGAAAGAGGCATCTTATGGAGGGACAGGGGGCGGGCGTGAGAGCAGGGAATGCGCGGGATTCGCTGCCGCTTGCCAGCCACCCGCTAGCAACCATCGTCATACGTTCCGCGGGCCGTCTCGAGTCCTAGACTCGCTTTCCCGGGCTGGAGGGTCTTTTTGCAGGAATCCGGCCGGGTGGAGCTCCGTCACCATTTTGGGGGGGAACACGAGATGGGCAAAGCAAGTTTGCCATGGCGTGCGCGCATGTACGCGGGCTTGGAGGGGAGGGCGTATCGCATACGTCGTTGAGAGCTGGTGATGTGAATTGAACGAGGTTGGGAAGATTCCCCCCCCACCGCCGACCCTGGTCCAAAACCCGGTAATGGATCCATGTGGATGGACTTGCCCAGAGCCACCCAAGCGACTGGGCCCGACCCACAAGTTGTTGTCCGCCCTCCAGGAACTTCCAAGGCCGCTCTTATGGCGGGTACTTATACCAGGGGTAGCTCTGTCAGTGGCGGCCGTGTCACTTCATCACGATACTTTTGAGTACATAAATGTGATATATAGATAAAAGTATTCAGACACATGCTGTCTGGTCCCCTTGTATTCGCGCGCGCTGACCGCCAGACCTTCGGTTGCTCCTCTGTACGGCATACAGAATACACAGTAGCACCGAGTTGGGACCCACAGCACACCCAGACATCCATCCATCCACGACGGACCAACAGAGTAACGAGCAAGCCTCGGCCCATCCCTCGCCAGCAGCCTTCTCCCCTGATTCACGGAAAACGCGGCGAGCTCGTCGTTCCTTGGCGGAGCCGGGGCCGAGCCGTGGCACAGCATCCGCGCCCGTCGGAACCGTCGCCGCCCTCGAAGCCTTGGCGCGTGAGGCTGTGTGCCCAGAAGCCCATGGGGCGTGGCCAAGGGTTGGCGGTCGCTGGGCCAAGAACACGGAAAAAGGAGGCCACGGTAGACCGGGAAGCCAACCTGACATAGCACCGGCCAACTCACCACGACTTTACCGAGGCTTTCTCCTTCTCCATGGTGCCACACGCTCCCAGGTCGGGTTGTATAAATATATATATCATGCGAGAAGTGGTGAAAGGGTAGAAGCCATCGTCACAGCCATGGTGGCTTGAAGGCGGTCGTGGTATTCGTTGCCGGCATTTTACTCACTTCCGGGAGCTCTGTCGGCAAGTGAACGGTAGGCACTTCGAGGTATGAAAGAGAAGCAATGGGCATATATGCCTACGTCAGGTAGATACAGCACCAAGCTGGGATGCCGGGACGACCTGACTCACCTATCCGGTGCACAAAGACACCCCGGCCTGTACCCCGACAAAGAGAAACCCATCAAATCAACCAGTCCTCCACTTGGAACCAATCGGCCGCCACAACAGACGGCTATGAAGCAGCATCACACAAGGAACCCGTCGCCCAGACGCAGAGGCCTCGGGGCTTCGTCGTCCACCACGGCGTCCACCTGGTTCGACAACCGGTGACAGTTAGCCGAGGTCCATGGGAACAGGGGCATGCGGCGAGAGTGTCTGCTACGGCACTCCCGCCCTCGCCCTCTTGCCTTTGCTTCGTGGGCCATGGTGGCAATATAACTTACTTCAAGCTCGATGAGCGCGCCCTCCTTGGCCAGGGCCGTGACGCCAACACAGGTGCTCACCGGCCACGGCTCGCTGACCCATTGAGCCCAGATCTTATCGACATCCTGGACCTGCTTGATGTCGATCATGTAAATACGCCGGCGGGTAATCTTCTCCATGGACGAGCCGGCCGCGATCAAACAGCTGGCGATGTTCTGGATGGCTTGTTCCTTTTCCGTTCCGCTTCTGCGTTAGCCGGGGGTTCTCTTCTCTCTTTGCCATATTTTGGTCTTGTTCACGAGCCGCACGCACCTACACGCCCGCGCCCTGAATAGATGAGCACGATGGCCGAGGGCGGTGAGGGCACAGGCAAGTCGCTGTGTGAGCCCCGTGAAGGACAGATAGCAGACGGCCAGAGGGGAATGGGTGAGAGTACCGTTTGAGCCTGGATGCCTCCCGGGACAATTTGGGCCGTCTGGGGGTCGACGCCCATCCAGCCACAAATGTGCACATTCTTGCCTTCTAGGATGGCATGGCTGTAGCAACCACTCGGCTGGGGCGCAATCGAGGACCGCCTAGAGCTCGTTTGGCGGCTGAATCTAGGCATCTCGAGATTGTGAGCTAGGCTTCTTACTTGGGCGGTTGGAGGTGGGGGGGGGATGGCTCATGAAGCGAGGGAGTTTGGAAGGGGAGATGACAAGTCACGTCGCCGCAACAGGAACGGGCACAACGACGCATTAATATGACCACGCAGGCGAATGAAAATACATGCTCCTCTTCGCGCCGGCCGAAGACCCCCTTTCCTAGACGGGAGACCGTCTCGGCCGGTTGACGTAAGGGTGGCCTCACAGTCCTCGGTTCGCCTCATATCCGGTAGCGACGACGTCAGCTTTGTCGACAAGGTTATCAGCCCAGAGCCTCCAGGGCGGCCGGAGGCGATGCCGGAGCTGCCCGAAGCTTGGCTGCACACTACCGGCTTGCATCAAGGGCATGGCGGGCGTCCTGGCCGGACCCGAGAGCATGCATGCTTGAGGGAAGAGCAGGCGGCCATGCTTGAACAGCGAGGATGCCGGTGATAGGTCTCTGCCTTCCTTTCCGCCGGCTTTATGGTCTTGCGGAGCCAGGCGTGCAAAACGGCGCGCGGTCGCTGCTGCTTACGAGGAGCGATGTGGGAGAACCGAGTTGATATCCATATCCGGACTTCCAGATAGGGAAAGAGAGGGTGAGGGAGAGACTGAGAGACGGGAAGGAAAGGGCAATAGTAGCTGACCAGCTCACCGGGGGCTTTTGGCGGTTGGCGCGCCACTGCAATGGAAAGCGTGGCTACAAACCCGCCGGCTGCCAAACTGCCGCCCAACCGAGCCACAATTTTGCCGCAGTCCGTCGCCTCTCTCTGCCTCTCCTCCAGCCGCCCTCCCATCGGGAAGCCACCACGAAGCCCATCTCAGCAGCGACCGAATCTCGACCGCCGGTAACCCGAAACCGCCTGTCTCGCCGCTTGTCCATCTACAGAGGCCGAAGATGGACGACGGCGCCAAGACTTTCGTCTGCACCGTCGACGGGTGCACAGGGGCCTTTGGGTCTGAGGCTGGCCTGAAGTGAGTACTAGTTCTTCTGACCATCTCCGCCCCTCTGCCTCACGTACACACTCTCACTCTCTCTGCCTCTCGTCCCACCCCGCGCCATCCCGCCCCCCCCTGTGGCAATCCCGTCCCCATCGGCGTCACGTGCGGGACACCCACGCACGCACGCGCCCCCTCTCTCCCCGTGCTCCGTCCCCCCTTCTTAAGAACGGCGGGAGAGTGTTCGTTGGGTCTAACCCTCGGGCGGGCCTTTCGCCTGCCGGCCCCCCTCCCCTCCAGGGCACACACGCTGCGCCACACGTCGAGCTTCCCCTGCTCGCGCTGCGACAAGAAGTTCAACGCCAAGTCGGACCTGGAGCGGCACGTGGCCGCCATCCACGAGCACCTGCACTTCCAGTGCGAGGAGCCGGGCTGCCGCCGCGCCGACAAGCCCTTCAGCCGCCTCGACAGCCTGCAGCGCCACCTGCACAAGGTCCACGGGAAGCGGCCCGGCTTCGACGACGCCTTCTCTCCCGCCCCCGTCGTCCCCCAGCAGCAGCGGCAGCAGCCGTCGCCGGGCCCCCACCGCTCGCCGCTGCCCCCGCCGCCCCCCGCATCGCTGCCGGGCCCGGCCGCCGCCGCCAAGCCGCGCCCCGCCAAACGCCGCCTGGTCGACGCCGACCTCTCGGATGCCGGCACCGCCACCTCCCCCCGCACCGTCACCGCCACGCCGGAGCCCCCCCGCTCCCGGTCGGGCGGCCGCAGCGCCAGCCGCGAGCGCCAGCTGGCCCAGCGCGTCGGCCGCCTCGAGGCCGACCTGGCCGAGATGAAGGACCGCCAGCTCGAGATGATGGCCTCCCACGCCGAGGAGCTACGCGCCGTCATGGCCTCCCACGCCAAGGAGATGAGCGAGCAGCGGGCCATGACGCGCGACCTGATGGAGATCATGAAGACCATGTCCAAGGACAAGGTCTGAGAACCCACCCTTGGGCGGGTTCGCGATGGTTTTGGGTCGGCCTTTTGTCGTGGCCAGTCGTGCGATTGGACCGGCGTTTTTTTTCATCTTCTTCTTCTTTACCCGCCACGCACTTGGCCGTGTGCTTTGCCCAGTCTTATGTCATGCGAGGAGTATCGGCGTTGGTGGTGCGGGTCCCCCTCCCCCCTCTTTCTCTTATCCATAGATGTCGGTGGTTATCTGCGAGGTTCCGCGCTTCCCGGCGCTGTTTATCGTACAGTTGGCCCCAGGAGAGGTTGCCAGCAAGGACTGTTTTGCCTCCGCCTCCCCCTCGAGGGGGGCCGCCCGCAAACGTGATCGTACCGGAGCCACGGGGCTTTCGGTCGCTCCTCTTCTTTGTCCTTCATACGCGCATAACTCGGGCTCGGAACCCCTTCCCCGCCAAGCTTAACAGGGGCAACCTGCCGTACTCGGCGCGCCAGCCACGGCCCGCCGTACGGCATCGTCGCCCGTCGGAACGCTGGCCGGCCCAAGCCCGACGTTGGGTGGGGAGCTATAAATACAGACCACCAGGAGGGAGAGGGGATGAAATTGTGACACAAGCCCCTTTCCCTCTTGAGCGGGGAAAAAAACATACCGCTGTGCGCCGCATCGACGCGCTCTCGCGTCTCGTCCGTTCCGCCGAGCGTGCGCGCGGGGGCGAGCGCCTGGAAGGCTCCCGTCGCCCGCGCTTCCCCTATTACGATGCCGGCAGTCATGATCAAGCGTCCTGCCAGTTCCTTCGCAGGGCTGCGCTGTAGTGCCTGTACGGCAAGCACCAAGACACCGTGCCGTGTGAATCCAGTGCCAGGGGGGAAGGAGAGTATACCAATCTATTGGTATGGTCCGAGAGGAGGCTATGAACGAGCTTCTCGTATAAACACGTCCCATAACTCACACCGAAACCCGCATGTCGTCCCTTTGCCCTGCCCCTTAACGCCAGTCAGTGGGAGGGCTCATCACATCGGATGCTCGTGCCCACGTTTCTGTGGTAGCGTAACACGTAACCGGCCCCTCCGACGTACTCTACACCATAACGTCGGGCGAGAATCTGTGAGCCACCCCAGTTACAGTGCCACGGCGTCACAGCGCCCAGCTTCATTACAGCCAAGGCGTCTCCGGGTCCGTCCGTTGGCCTCGATAGCGTCCCGAACCGCGCCCGCTAAGCAGCCCGAAGAAATCTATCCGGGTATCAAAGATTAATCGTAAAGACCGGTGGCTCTAGCCGGCCGTGGTCCCATCCCAATAAGCACCAACCGGGTTGGTCACCTCCAACTCCTCAAAAACATGTCGCGCGTGGCCTCGTCCCCATGCCGCACGCTACACTTCGGCCCCTGTTTCAGCTCGTCCGCAAAAGCCGAGACGTTGCTCTGGCTGGACATTGTAGAGCAAATAGCGAATGCATGGCTTGGGATGCGAGGCGCCTCCGGGAGGGTCGCTCAGCAGTGGCGTGATTGTGGACAGCGGTTGCTCGTCAGCTTGTCACGTCATTCTCGGCTCAAGCAAGATGGCTTTTCTCGTGGCACGCTCGGGTGCGCCAATCGAAGAAGGCCCCTAGGGGTTAGTCTTCACGACTTCGCGGGCATAGAATTCCACAAGCATGGTTGCGTATGCTTCCAGATCCTCCACCTGCACGGCTAGGCGGAAGTCGTTCAGCAGAAGGAACTGCAGTTCCAGATGGTTAAGCTCGGCCAAAGGCAGACCACCGACCTAGTTGGTGCGATAATTAGCAGGGCTCGGGGGACTCGGATAACGAGAACAAGTACGTACTTTGGCATATCGCGAGTTGGTGTAGAAAACATCCGAGAAAAATTTGCTGGCGCAGGTAACACCGGCAATGATGAGCCTGTGGATGTTGAAGCTGTCAACCACGAAGTACGTGGCCGGCATCATTGCCGAAGCCGGTCCAGGAGATGGCTTTCCTGCCGCCGTTTTGTTGCTTGTCTCGTCTCCGTCGTCATCGTCAGCCAGATCCGAGTCGGTCTCATCGCTGTCGTCCACCTCGCCGTCCGCCATGGTGGTGTCGGCGTCCTTGTTCGGCTGCGACGGAGTCGGGACCCGGGGCGACGACGGGGTCGCTCCCTGAGCCACCGACTGCCGCCTGGCCTCTTCCGCCTGGATCACCTTGTTGTTGACGCGCTCCGTCATGCGATCGAAGTAGACCAGCAGACTCAGGAACACCTCGTAAGTCGTTGGGCAGTACTTGTGAATTCGACTCAGGTAGCTTAGAATAGTAATGGCGGGGACGTTCTTGCCGTGGAAGGCCAGGACCGAACTGCTCAGCGGGCTCATTGAAGCCCCGTCGTTGTTATGGCTGGCCGCCGTCTGTTGGTGGGCGGCATTACGATGGAGCGCATCATGTTGAAGATCGTTTGTCGTCGTGATCTTGGTGAGCAGAGCGGCAACCATCTCGATTATGTCGCCAATGGGCATACCACTAATTTCATACTTCATGGTCTGGGACGGCGGATCACGCAGGATGCCCGGGCCGTTGCCGCCGTTCAGGAGGTCTGCGCGAGCTAAGCTCTGGATGTGCGCCAAATCGCGCACCATAATGGTGTGGCCCTGCTGCGACGGAGCGCCGTACGGCGCAGATCTGGACCCGGTGGGCGTGGGGGCCGCATCGTGCGCGGGAGAAGGCTGCTGCTGGAGCGATGGCGGGATCGATGTGGTTGTCGAAGACGTCGCGCTTCGCGGTTGGGAAGCCATGGCGCCCGACGGGGCCAAGTTTTCGTTCTGCGCCCGCGGGCCGACCGAGGACGGGTTGGGAGAGGATGAGTCGGGCGGCGACGGGAAGCGTGAGGCACCGCCGCTCGACAAGGCCGGTTTCTGGGCGGGTGCGTCTTCGGTATCGGCGCTGGGCGCAGTGGCTTCCCAGGAGCGTTTGGTGGGCGTGGCGCTGGACACGGATGGTTTGTATCGGGGAGGCGAAGCGGGCGACAGTGCCGCCTGCTGAGCAGCGGGGGTTTCCCTCGGGCGGCTCCTCGTCTCGGAGCGGTAGGACGATTCACGGGGACGGTCGTGCTGTAAGCCCGATACCATCATGCCGTGGAATCGCGTGTGGTCTGCAGCGAAGTCTCCAATTATGGCCGCCATGTCATCGCCCAGCTGCGCCGATGAGGATTCTAGGTGCAAGGTATGTTCGGCGAAAGTCGCGGGCGGAGGAAGGGAGATGTTCTGAGAGAAGACGGTCAGCGGTCTGGCCAGGCCCCAAGTTTTCGCCTGGTAACGGCAGCATGGGAATATGGGATGCAGAGCGGGCGGAAGACGACGGGGCCAGAAGGAACCGGGAACGCGCAGGGCTGGGCTGGTGAAGTAATCAAACGAGTGCAGGCCACCCCGGGCCTTCTCAGCCCAACACGGCAACCTTCACCACGGGGCCCAACGATAGTCACTTGGCCGCATTACGGTGGTACTTGTCGCACCTCGAGCCCGATGGTTGCGTGTTCCACGTCGTGGGCATCGCGGGCGCCATGGTGCCTGGATGGGCCGACAGATGGACCGGAGACGGGGTCGGGTCGAGCCGCCGTCGGCTTGCTTCCCTGGTTCCAGCTTCTGGGCCCGCGAGGGAGGGGCGTGTGAGGAGTGGAGGAGTGGACGGCAGAGAGCATTGATACCCGCCGCCCGCCTCTTCACGTCGCCGCCGTTGCCGCAGGTCCACGAGCACGGCCACGAGCTGCTCCTCACGCGATGTGCACACACCCGCACGCACGCACACACACACACGCACGCACACACACACAGACCATCTCGTTCTCTCTCACGCACGTACGCACGCACTCACACACATACACACACGCGCGAATGGCCCCTCTGCCCCGCGGTCCTTCTACTCTCCGTCGCATTCTGCCTCACCGTCGCCGAGAACACGCGGGCCATCATCGAGCAACACATGAAACGCAACGGGCGGGCGGGAGGATTGCAGCACGGCCGGTCCGCGATAAGAAATGCGACATTTGATTGGGTGAGGGGAAAAGCGATGGGGCGGGTAGTAAGGAAAGAGAGAGGGAGAGAGAGAGAAAGAGGGAAGGCACGGGGCTTACGGTTTCGGCTCAATAGACTAGGAGGCTGTCGTCATAACCAAGCAGTCGCGAACGCACTGTATCCCGGATCACCCAGTTCGTCAACACACAACGAGGCGGCGCGGGCTAGTGAAGATGTCGCCTGGGCTGGGCGGTGTCGCACGTAGATATGTCGATGATTTGCGACGGGCTGATAGTAGATCTGTTGGCGCGTGGCAGAGGCGACGGCGATGACGACGTCGCAACGCAAAACGAGGGAGTGGCAGAGCAGCGCGCCCGAGTTGGAGAGTTGGGCGGGCGGGTGAGTCGTGGGTGCGGGAGTTACTGGAACGGGCGTTGGGATGGATGGATGAAAGGAAAGAGGAAATGGTGGTGGTGAAATGGATGTTGGTCTCTCTCACACACTTGCCAGGGTTGGGGATGGGGACCCCGAATTTTGTCGTAGTGGTGGAGAGGTAAGGAAGTGCTAGGTAAAATAGCGGCGGCGGCGGTGCTCAGGGTGCTTGCCTGGGTGTGATGGAGGCGGCGAAGGTTCGAATCAGGATACGTCAGGCCAAATCAGAAGCTAGCGGGCAACCCTGGGTATGACATAAACCCCATGCGCTTCCGTCGGTACTGGGACGTGGGAGGCAGATTGGAGGGAGGGAAGGAGGGACAAACGACGGTGCGGCTGGCTTTCGTCACTTGTTTTTTTTTTCCTTTCCGTCGGCGTGCTTGGTGCTGGACCGGAAACGCTGGTCAGTTGACGGCAGACAGGGAGAGAGAGAGAGAAGAAGCAATAGTAGACGGGCTTAAGAATAGATAAAACACGTTGAAACCTCTCCCCCTTCCTCGGGAGAGGATCGCGGTTCGGGCGACAGGGCGGGCCAGGAGAACCAAGAACCAAGCAGGAGATGGGACTGACAGAAGGAGGGGTGAGCCTAGGCGCTCCGAGTGGCGCCCCAGCCGAACGAGAGCGCGGGCTGATCAAGGCGAGCGACGCAGCGGGGGGGAGGAGGACGAGGTAGGCAGATAGCTAATAGGAGGGAGGGTATCTGTAAAGAACAAAGGTAGGCAGGGACCGACCCACCGTACGTACAACAATAGAACACCACAATAACGACTGCACCCCAAAACAGCAGGGAAAGAGAAGAAGGAAAAGAAACCCAGACGATGCGAACAATACGTCGGCCAAACTAACCCCAGGAAGACTGTGCGAGCCCAGGAACCTAACAAGCCGTTACTCAGCTCGGGGTGTCATTGATGCTTTGGGGGGGCGGAGGCTCGGATGCCAGTTTCAACCCTCAATTCTATGATCGGCCAATGCTGCAGCAGGTATTTGGCACACTTGTACGGAGCACTGGGGGCTCTCGCACGTGTACTATATCCACGCTTTTGGGTGAAGGGAGGGCAAGGCGGGGACGGAAAGTGAGAGAGAGGTTATGGATTTCGAGCTGCGACATGGGATCTTGAGTGGGGTGGAGGGAAACCAGCTTGGAAGGGCATCCGTTCATCTTGGACTCGTAACCCCGTTTCCGTCTCGCGCAAGGGCCCCGCGGTGCCTCTCATAGAGAGCCTTAGCTCGTTGGCTTCGGGTGCGAATGATAGGCAGGCCACGCGCGCGTCACAGGGTAGATACCAAAGGTAACGGTAGGCTGTGCGCGCACTGCTAAGGCGGCTTGGTATGGGTAGTGGAGATGGAGACGGAGCGGGCAGACCAGATAGAGCGGACCCCGTCGGATTCCTCACTAACTAGCACGAGGAAAAGGAGGAGCTCAAAGAGGAGGAGGAGGGGAAACAGGAGACACTCGTCCCGCCGTCAGTGCCGTACTGGAGGGACGGCCGGAGGGAGGGGCTGTGCAATAGGCAGAAACAGAGAGTTTCAACCACTCCCAGGAGAGACGGGGGGGCGGGTGTTCCACGCAATCGGTTGCTAGACGGAAATACCAACCAAGGCCGGGGGTCCATGCCAGGAACCTGGGGGCAAGCAAGGGGAGGCTGGCTACCACAGAGGTTTCCCACGTAATTGAGAACTCCTTTGTTACTCACCTGTGTGACTTTCCCGACGTGCGCAAGCAGCATACAGAGATCCGGCCGTGGGCGATCTTCTATCTGTTGGCTACGTAGCTTCGGATAGCAGACACCGATAGGGAATAGGAAGATAGATGCAAACGAAACACAGAACCAAAAGTCGTAAAAAAGGGTCTGGTTTGGCGAGGCAGATATGTAGCCAGCCACCTTTCTAGTCACCTATATATAACTTTTATACGCATATGTATATGCATATATATATATATATACTACTGTATATAATGTAAGCAAACGCATACTTACCTACAGCTTACGAACAAGATCCAGAGTGTTACCATAACGAATATAGCGAGCGTGGTACCTCTCCTCTTGTTCCTAATAGCAGTGTCGAGTATCATTTTTATAGAGGTGGGTTAAAGGTGACTGACTACCCGGTCACCGTCAGCCAAGTCAGGCCCTGAATCACTACTATTCCGGCAACCGGCTTCGGTACTCCTGTCCCCCAGAAGCCGTCAGCCAGCAGCGTCCAGAAGGGTATGCATCTGGTGCCCCCTGCGGAACAGGGAGGGGCGAATCGAAAACCCACCCTAGGTACCTAGCAACGAGTGTTGCGCGTACGCGTGGCGCGTAAACCTCTTTTGGTCTTTCCCACCCCGCCCCTCTCTCATGTGCGGCGAGCGCCTTTTGGCGAGGCGGAGAGTCTCCGGGCGGGCAACGCTTCGAAGCTGGTTAGGCCCTAAGGTTGAAGCCGTTTGCGGATTTGCTCACGGGTAATTTTCGCGCGGGTGGCTTTTTAGTTACCGCCGGGCTCGAGCCAGCCGGTGCTACGGGCCTCCTTGGGCGTGGGCTTCTTTTTTAAGGCTGGCGAGCTGGGTTGTCCTGGGCTCGCCTTGCCCCCGGCTCTCCGTCCGCCCGCCCGCCCGTTCGCCCCCGTCGGCGGTCGGGTCGGATGGTCTTTCTGTCTTCGCTCGGATCTGGTTGCGGTCGGCCCAGTTGGCCCTGCCTTAGGTAGCGAGCGAGCCGTCGCCGGGGAGGGAGAGGGGTGCGCTTTGCCCATGCCGTGTCATGTATGTACATATTCATGACCGGACGGGGACCACGACCAAGTCCATGACTGACGACCGATGGTCGTACCAAAGAAAAGGACAAAAAAGTACATGACTCCCCCGTCCGGCCTGTCCGCCGCCACGCACCCACCAGACCAGCCCAGGGGTCTGGCCCATACCGACTGGTCGAAACAGGCATCGCGACTGATCCACCGTCCCTCCATCCCATGCATATGGGACCGACTAGGCCTTGCTGCCCGGTCCACTCAACGCAGGCAGGAAGCAATCAGGACGCGCGAGAGGCAGGCACCACGCAGCTCAGTTCATTGCTTAGCTGCTTATGAACAGTATCTCCGCCGCCGCCGCCGCCGCCCCCATCACCAGGGCTCTCGGGCGGGCGTGCCAGCGCGGGAGAAGTGGCTCGAGTGGGATCCCCAGAGGGCTGACGAGCATCGTGGCAAGCAAGGAACCGTCGCCGCTCTGTCCGCCAGGTGGCCATATTCCCACCGAGTTGCGCGCGCCCGCCCTCCCCGCTCATCCTTGCTTGCCGTGCTCTCGCCATGCTATGCCTGCCAGCGACCTGCCCTAAGTCGCCTGCCGCCAGGTCCAAGCGCCTCAAACCATGCCGCGAGCCAGCCAATCTTGACTCGAGAGGCCTACACGAGGGGTCGTCCGTTCGGTAGGGTGACGATTCAATCCATCATTGTTGCGCGCCCGCCTGCATCCGTCACATCCAGCCCACCTGAAAGCCAAAAGAAAGCGAGGGAATAGGGGGGGGCGTCAGCACATATCGATCAGCCTGACACCCCCCATGCCGTCGTGGACGGCACTATATGCTTTCGGTCTTCACCGCCGCCTCGGCGGCCGGCTGCTTCAGGCCTTGGACGAGCCTGGTAGCCTTGGGGGAGGGGCATGCGCGGTTATGTGTGTGAGCGCGGGCGCGCGTTGACGAGTGAGGCGTGAACTGGACGTAGAGACTCCGAGTACCCGCTACGTATGTGCATGGTGCGTCAGCATGTATGTACCAGCCTGCGCACCGGGACCTCGCGACCGACGTGACCTACATGCGTCGCCCGTAAACCCGTAAACCCCCCCGGCCAGCCCAATCGGCTGACCCCGTCGGCCCATCTAGCCATCTTCCCAAACCTTCCCGCTTCGTCATCGCGAGGGCCGCGCAGCGGGCACTCCTATGACGCGCACGCAGGAGATATGTAGGAGGCGGCGGGCTTTCTGTTCGTCCCAAGTCATCGGCGCATCTCTGAACAACATCCGAATTCAGGTCCCGATACTTGACTTTACTGCACCTGTGGCCTCACGTCGGTGCCCAAAGTGCCTGGTATACGTGTATGGAGCTTGGTTGAAGCTCGGGTTCCAGGATGAGATGCCTATCTCTTGCTTGCTTAGCTCGCGTCCCTGGACATTCCGATACTACTACACCATTGGCGCAGGCCGCATCATCCCGATCTTCCATCCAGTGCTTTCGTTGGAGTGCTCTGACCGCGGAACGGGTCGCTCAGAAGGGCCACCTATCGCGGGCTGGCCTATGGATCTGGTTGGTACATCTCATTCTCAGGTACCATGACACCTCCTTCTGGGCACTTACTTCACAAGCATGGCATAACGCGCCAGTACGCGACCTTCACCGCTCGTTGCAGCCCCTATGTAGGGAAGCACCAAGATGGCGACCAAATCCTTCAACTATGCAATGCGACGGTGTCACGCAGCCCCAATGTCTCCCTATGCTTGTTTAACCAGACAGGCTTTGGGTCACTACGGTATATCGTTAGTCCAGGGGTTCGCGGCTTCTGACGTATATTCCGAGCCTATAACTCTCCGCTTGGTTGCAGACGCGCCGGGGCAAAGGCCCGACCAATAAGTGCCCCCGCGCCATTCACGGATAATATACATGTTGACTCGGGCGGTCCGCCAACCTTGCGCTCCGCGCCGGTGGTGTGGGCAGGGCAGGGCGTTTATTGGTGTCGAACCTCATACTGCTCGTCGGGGAGGTATAAGTGCCTGTCGGCGCCCTTCTTGGTGAGGACGACCATGCGGATGACACCACCTGAGCTACCGTCCCACTTGATGGCCTCGGACAGCGCTCCCTTCACGAATTTGACGGCGTCAGCCTCCTCCATGCCCTCTTTCCAGTTTGCGTCACAGTATCCGTAGATGTACGTCGAGCCGGAACCGCCGATGGCATAGGATTGCTTGTGTAGTGAACCACCCAGGGGGATGGAATAGACCTGGCCGCCGTGTCGCTCGTCCCAGCCGGCGATAATGAGCCCGGCACTGTAACAGCCTCCGCGTTAGCCACAGCCCCGGGGCCGGGTAGCCGGATCGGAGGAGGGGGGGGGGTTTACCTCAGGCGGTCCTTGTTGGCGTAGCAAATCTCCTGGAAGATGGCCGCGGCCGTCTGTGTGGTGGGGGGCTTGCCGTTGCGCATGGCAAACATGCCGAGCTGGTACTGTACGATGTCGGCTACGGCCTGGGTGTCGGCTGCCGAGCCGGAACGGCAGCACCAGATGGTATCAGCAACTCGCGTCAGCTTGTCCGTCACTCGGTTGGCGATGTAGGCGCCGGTCGTCGTTCTCGAGTCGGCACCTGTACATATGGCGTCATCGTTAGCAACAGCCCGGGGTAAGGGCAGCGCAGCGCAGCCCCTGCAGTCGTTCGCGAAAGCCGATCGACACAAGAAAGAAGAGTGGGTGACTCGCCTAGGATCACGCCATCCTTGAATGTGACCGCCATACTGTGATGCGCCGTCAGTCGTGTGCTCGCGCGGCAGGGTCCGCGGCAGGTGAGGCTATCTCACATCGAGGTACCGAGGCTGTCGTCCAGGGTTAGCATCCGTCCTATACGTGGCAAGCACGCTCACGCCGACTCACTTGACCTCGCCCTTCTTCAATCGGTCCATGTCGACGTGGATTCCATCTGCGTGCGTGGTCCGTCAGCGCTGCCGTCCGCTCGGCGGGGGCACGGGTACGGGCGGGATGTGCTCCCCCGTACCTTCGTTCAGGACGCCTGCGTTGCCGAACTCCATCTTGGCTACTACTGTTGGGCCGAAGGGCGGAATGCGCAGTTGGTGGTCGGTCGCGGATGAGATGGGCGGCGTCTCGGGGGTCAAGACGGCGATAATGTGTTCGGCAGTTGGTGAGTATGGGGAGAGGGCAACAGATGCGGCCGACTGTCTCCAATCCGAGCGAAGCTGGAGTGCTGGAGCTCAGGCAGCTCTAACAACGCGTGGTATGGGGAGCTGACCAGCGCAGCCTTGGGCCCGTGCGTCACTGCCACCGGCTTATCGATAGTGGGATACCGTGGGACGGGACGGAAGCACTTAGGGGTGCGTAATGTATGTGCCTTCTATCCCCACGGACATGTATGTTCGTACGGGAATATGCGTCGGCAGAGCGAGGCTAAAAACGGCAGCTAGAGGACATCACGGCCGCAATGGTTTTCATATCCTAATTAGCTCGGCTTTGCTTGGCAGCTTCCCCAGTCCTAGAAGAAAGGACGGGTCGAGGCCTACGGGCGGCTTCGCATCCGTCCCATACATGACCTGGGCTCTTTACCACACTCACTGAGCAGACCACAGCCGCCCACTGTATGCCGGGGTTCATTCGCTGCTATTTTTCTATACAACTTGATAGACACGGGGAATTCGATTCCCGATGGCTCAAGTAGCCACTATACAAGAGAATCGCCGTATCAGAAACCGAGGCCTCATCAGCTACTGTCCCCGCTGAAAGTCCAACCTGTAAACGCCTTGCGCCGCCATGCTTCCCTGCGCAGCCGTGGCCGTGGCTAATAAGCAGATCCTACTCATGCCTTCACCCTGTCGTCGTGTCAGTCGCCGAATGCCATTCAAGCGGCACCTGCCCGCGGTACTTACGCGTCTTTCTCGAGCTTGAGCTCTCCGATCGTCCCCTCTTTCTTCTTCTTGTCCTCGTCGCCGCAGCCGCAGTCATAGAAGTCGCCGATGTTGTTGCAGTCGAAGAGCGGCTTCTTCAGCCGCTCGTTGACCTGGTTGTGCACGAAGCAGGCCCAGCCGGCGGCGGAATTGCGCGAGCCGACCTGCGGCGGGTACTTCTTCAGCAGCCCTTGGAAGTGGTTCGCGCAGTCGCCGCAGGGGTACAGCCGCGCGAACAGCTGGATGTACGTCTTGAGCGCCAGCGAGTCGTCCTCGGTCGGTTTCTCCGGGAATCGGGCCATCATGGTGTGGAAAAGCTTCCAGGACGCGCGACCCAGTTCGGCCCTGGGACACGGAATCGTTAGCGCTTGGCCTCTTTCCCCTCCGGCTTCACCCGGCGACCTTCACGTACTTGGCCGTGGCGTTCTCAAGTTTGGGCGCAATGGCGCTGCCCGTCAGGAAACTGCTCGAGGTGTCGATTCCGGCCATCTTGGCTTCGCCGCCGGCCGCTGGCGCGACTTGGGCGCCTTCGGCTTTGGGTGCGGCCGCAGTCTGCGCATTGAAAACCTGAGGGGCAACGCCGGTCCTGTCGCCGAAAGACCTCAGGGAGAAGAAAAGGAGGGCGGTGATGGCCAGTATGGCCATCACAGACACGTGGCGTGCCATTGCTGGGTAGAAGGAAGCGGTACGCAGTCGTGCTCGGCTCGTTGCGCAGGGAGGTGTCGGGTGATGCTGACAGATCTAACTATGTATCGAGGGCAGCGAGGGGAAGATTGGCCATGTAATCCGTAGGTCGGAAGGGTCTGTTAGTGATTGCGCGCGACAAGCCTGCAGAGGACCACGCGGGAGGGAGAAATGCGCCGGGGTTAGGCAGAGGATATCATGGTGAAACAGACGTGGGGATATGTTCGTCTGAAGTTGCCAATCCCCATCCAGGAGTGTCGACGGCCAGCTGGAAGGACAAAGGGTCTCGAATGGGCCGATGGGTGTGTCGATCTCCTGAGAATGGGTCCTCTCGGAGATGGAGCCAGGGGGTTCGGGGGGGCGAGGGGGCGTTAGATGGGCCCTCGAAGCTTACGAAGTAAGTAAAGTGCTCCCGCAAAACCAAAGCGCCGGTTCTGCGCTGCCGGGCTCCATGCCCCCAAATTGGACGGACAGGTTCACTAGGTACTCTCTAGGTCGGTACCTGCTTCTTACCTGTCGACATAGCTGCCGAGCCCTCCACTCTGGGTCCCGGGTACATAGGAAACCTTCACGTCACCCCGCTACCTTCCGCCCAAATGGATTCGAATCGCTTTCACTCGAAAGCAACGCTGCTTCTTTGAAAACCATGTGATTCTCCTATCAATTTCACTACTCTCCCTGCGTGCTTCCAGACACGATGTATACGCACGCCCTGAGACGCTCAGGTGTCACCCACCCAGCCTCCATCAATAACATGGCTGCCACCCGTTATGGCGCTCGAATCATCAGCCGCCAGAAACAACATCAGTCTCGCCACCTCCTCCGGGAGGATGAGTCTCTTGAGGCTCTGGTTAGCCATGGTGTAGGCCTCGTACTCGGGCGTTAGCACCTCGTCGATCTGCCGCTGCGTGGCGATGGAACCCGGCATGATGCTGTTGACGCGGATGCCCGCCGGGCCGAGCTCTTTGCTGTGCATTCTCGTCATGCCCATGGTGGCGGCCTTGGCCGTGGTGTAGATGGGGACGTCGGTGGCCGGTATGCGCCAGGTGATGGACCCCATGTTGATGATACTGCCCGAGCCCCGAGCCTTCATGGCGGGCACTACATGTTGGGTCAGGAAGAACTGGTGCCGAAGATTGACGTTGATATCGTAGTCGAACTGCTCGGGGGTAACGCGCTCGGTGGGCACGCGGGCGTTGGCCCCTGCCGCCGCCGCATTGTTGATCAGGACGTCTACCGTCCCGTGTTGCGCCAGCGTCTTCTCGGCGCACTGTTTGAGTTGAACCAGGCTGGTAACGTCGCAGTGCAGGAACTGGGGGACTGTTGCATCTGGGATCGTCTTGATTCTGTCGACGAGCTTCGCCGCCGACATCTCGGACCAGTCCAGGAAGACCACATTCGAACCCTGTCGACAGAAGAGCTCCACGGCCGCCGCCCCAATACCCTCGGCGCCCCCGGTGATAAGGACGGTTTTGGACCGTAGGCTTGGGTAGGTAGCAAACCCCTCCATGGTAGGCATCAGGCTCGACGATGGCTCGACGCGAAACCTGATGGGTGATGAGGCGTCGTCTATCGAAGCTCGGTGTAGTCAAATTTATAGGCAACCAACGCCTGGCATGTATGTCTCATGGTGATGGGAGGTTTGGTATTCAAGTTACGGCTATAAATACTAACACTTTGGAATCCATCTCTTGGCGATCATGTTCGTAACTCGAATCGCGGGGCTACAGCGTACCTACGTGAGGTAATAATACATACGGCGAGTCCCTGTCTGGAAAGCCGAAGAGTCGAGATCACCTGATGGCTGCTGACGAGGCGGGGGTGGGCAAGGCCGGTGGAGTTTCTCCGGCCTTTTCCCCGGCGGCCCCCGGGGCCCCATAGAGACTATTCGCAACGTCACGACACGGCCGAGCCCGGGGTTGCCCGACCCCGTGGGGGGGGGTGGTTCCCCTTTCGTGCCATGGTAGTCAGTTTGCCGAGTTCCTTTATGATTGTTAGCTCATTTACGCCTTCGTATTCTACACTAGCTTACTTGTCACAGTTTCTAGGTACGGTTTTTCTTCATCTTATTGTTTAATAAGATATATTACTTATTTTTTCCAGCACACTTTCCACTTAGTAGCCAACGTTGGCCACCAACGTGCCAAGCGCCGTGCGGCCCGCCGGGAGCTTTTCAGCACGCAGCGACGAGCCCATGTCAAGACAAGCCCAAGACGAGACCAGGTACTAGTGATGTTGAACGGCAGCGCCAAAACGCCATTCCGGGACGACCAATGTTCCCTTTCGGATACCAATCCTGCATTCTTCCAAAGCCGCGACGTCCAATCAAGCAAAACGCGGTGGGGGGTGAAGGTCACTGACTGGCTGAACTGGCACGGCAAGACGCAGTGCCGATACAATGTTGGGGTCGGTGGGTGGCGAACGGATAAGGCTGCGGTTGAAACACGCAAAATAGCACTTCCCCTTTGGGTATCTTCTCAGGGCATTGTCGCAGAGCAACAGCCCCCCGTACCTTGACGCGGCCGCGCGGTCTTATTTTGCTCTCGCTCTTGTGCCGCTCCTTTTCTTTGACCCTCCGCCGGGCAGTGGTTTCTCATGGCAATGCCGGACCAAACCACCCGTTGTCGATACCGGTGCCCGTCCCACCATGCCCAGCTACGAGATACTGCCGCTCGCTTACCAGAGCTATAACATACCATTCGCCGAATGGGTCTCTCTCTTCACCCTCTGCCTGGCCCCCCTCGTCATCCACGTAGCCTCGGGGGCACCGCATACCTCGTACCTGGATCCGCGACGACAACCGCTGTGGCACGAACGCATCTGCCAGTTCAATCCCACCTCCATTATATGGCGGTACGCCGCCATCGCCGACCGGCGTCTGCGGGCGCTGGTGTGGCAGCCCGAGGATATGGTGGCCGCCAACGCCATCTTCTGGACTCGCACGGGTTGGGACGGCGGCGAGTCGGTGGCCATCGCGAGCGCGTCCTACGTCACCCACCTGCCCGACCACGCCCGCGTCGATCTCGCCTCCCGGGCCATGATCAAGACGGTCGTCATCACCCTCCAAGGCTGCCAGGCCGTCTACCTGGTCGCCGGCGGCGTCAACCACATGTCGGGCTTTAACCGCTACATGGGCCTCGACGGTCTCTTCACGCCCATCGCCATACTGGGCCTGCTGAGGCTCTGCGCCGCGCCCTGGCTGACGGACGACTTCGCCTTCACCCCCAAATATCGCATCGTATCCAGCGGGCCTCCCGAGATGCAGGAGGGCGGGCGGCTCTCGGTGGACAGCCTCCTGGACGCCGACGCCGTGGCCCGCGCACGGCAGGAACGTTTTCGGCCCACGACCTACTGGCCCAGCATACTGTTCCGTGGCGTCTACATCTCTCCCTTGCTTGGCTTGTGGGTTCTGGTTGGGTACTATGTCATCCCCTGGGATAGGACCGACTCTGTCTTCGTCACAACGACCTTCTTAACCGGCTGGTTCTATGAGCTGTGCCTGACCATCACTATCCCCACCTACGCCTACTACTTCTTCAATGGTGGCATCCGGTCGACCATCATCCCTTGCATGTCCTCGCTATGGTACAAGGTCTACACTGTAGTGCTTTATGTATGCATGTGTATCATCATCTTATGCGCTTGCATCGAGACGAGGAGAACGCCTTGTGGGACGTATACCACCAGGCCGGGCGAGATAGGAAACCAGCTGGCTTGCGGTCTGATAGAACCAGGACGTTAAAACATGGGGTAAACGGCAACCGAATATAAGAACACAGGCGTAGTTGGAGCCATCGTTGATTTGGCACACGAGGTAACTGGTTCTTATCGCACCACGAGTTAGACCCCTAATATGGCTCGAAGACATTCTTGGAAAAGACGAGTCATTCTTTTAACAAGTAACTTCCGTGCCTGGCCAAAGTTTCATTACGACGAGGACGACCTGGTAGAGCCTGGCATACAATATTTACAGCTCTGCCGCCTCCCAGTCAACTCGAATGGGTGCCGAGTCCAGTGGAAGAAACCGAGGACAAACGGTCCAGGAACATGGTGTCCAGCCCAACGCAATGTCGACAACACACGATTATCAGCGCTTAATCTATCGAACCAGGAGACCAAAAGCTCGCTTCATCAAAGTTTTCTTTCACTCGGCCTTTCCGTCGTTCCGGGACTTGCCCGGTCGATTCTTCTTCTCCCTCTTTCTTGTCACCACGCCCGAGACGATCTCCTTCAGGTACTCGATGAGCAACCTCTCCAGCAGGCCGTCCTTCAGCTCCTCGACCAGCTTGGCCACAAGGGCGTTGGCGATGAGGTCGCCCACGTCCGCGGCCAACTTCTCCGCCTCGGCCTGCATGGGCCCACAAGCACCGTTGCCGACAACGGCGCCGAGGATGTCTTGGAGTCCCTTGTGGAACGGCGACGCGGCCTCCTCGGCCCAAGTTCCCAGGGTTCCAGGGCGGTCTCGGGGTACGCTCCGACGCCCCGGTGGAAACGCCTTTCCGTACTCGCGTCTTGAAGTCGAGGGGGCGTGCGGCGAGCGGTAGGTAACCGAATTGGTGGCAGATGTGCGCTTGGGATACAGCGCTTGAATCTCGGCGGGTGATTGTGGTGATGAGATCGCGAGGCGCGGTGCACCCGCCTCGGCGATAGGGGTGAAGATTGTGGTTCTAGTTCCATGGCTCCTGGTATGGGAGGCGTGTGGGAAAGGGATCCTTTGGCTTGCTTGAGTGGTCCTGGTCAAATGGCAGGTGGTGAGGACGCGTCAAGGTTGGCCAGTTGGGACATGAGATGGTGGAAGGCTTGGATGAGTATCTGATGCGTGGCCCAGGGGTGTAGGATGTAGAAAGCACCTGCGGTCACCCTTTTGGCAATCGAAGTATTCAGTTGTTACTATCCACGGTTCCAATAATCCACTGTGGTCTTCCGACGAAGTGTTCAGTCGGTGTTGGTGTGTCTGACTGGGTGAGTTGCAAACGAACGTGTTTAGGAATGACAAAGCACAAGTACATTGACAAGAGACACGGGGAATAATAGCACCAAACGAAATTGAATATCAACAAAAGCATCAGCGAATTGTCCCACAATAAATACCTAGTACGTGTCCTGCTGCCGTCATTGTGATATTCTCCGATGTTTGTACAAGCCACTACTCTTACGCAGCGTGTTTTCCAAAGTCATGTTGGATGTATATAGCCATAGTTGCACAAGCTTTTCTAAATATATACGTACTTTCCGAGTAAGGGTTAAGACTTTTGATCCCGGGTGCCCCTGTTATCCACTTGTAGCGGTAGATGAGGCCGACGCCATGGAGTGACCATGTGGTGACCTGGGTGGTCATTGTTGGACAAAGAGAACACGAAATCTAACAGTCTCGCCTGAAAGCCCGGAGTATAGCTCTGCTGACGATGGGATGCGACATGATGGCGTCGTGCACGCCGTACTTGGTGATGTGTTTCGCAAGAAAGCCCCCGGGAGTCTTTGACTTGATGGACCACCCCGCTTCTCCCATGTCTATTCGGTCCAGTTCTTCCCTTTTCTTGAACTCTTCAAGCGTGACACCAGACGCGTCGGATGCATTTAGTGCGTGCCAGTAAACTAGGTCGCTGTGGCTCCATGGGATCGTGTAGTCGTCCTCGGCATGAATGATTGTAATGTGGTATTTCAGGTGGTCTCCCGGCATGGACTCACACTGCTTTACGAGATCCGCAAGCCTATCTTTGGTGGGCCACTTGCTCGTGATGAAGGTGTTGAGCCAGGCAAGCACCTTGGGGAATCGGGCCAGGGGATCGAGGAGGGGAAGCGTCCCTGCTACGCGGTACGTGGCAGTGAGCAGCTCAACGTCGGCGAAGGGGGCCACAAGCACGATGCCGGAGAACAAGACGGGATCGGGCCTCATGGCCAGGGACTGGGCCAAAGATATGCTCACCGCCGTGCCGAGGGATTGGGCAAACACGACGATCCGAGAAGACGGGATGCCGGCCACCTTCAGAGCCCAGTCCGCCAGCACCGTCGCATCGACCAACAGGCCATCTTCGGACGGAGACCCGGTGCTGGACCCGAACCCTCGATAGTCAATGGCAACGGTATGGATCCTATCCGGTGCAGCGGCCGACATGGCTCGATAACTCGGAGGCCGCCACCCAGAAGCGAGCGTGCCGCCAGCTCCGTGGAGATAGAGCACCAGGAGAGCCTCCGGGTCGTCCCGCAGCATCTTGAAGCCGAAGCGATCCGTGATGTCCCGGGCCAGCCCCGCGGGTTCCTGAGCCAACCCCTCCTCGTGCTGTTGGTACAAGCCCAGGGGCAGTATGTGCCAGGCGTGCAGGGTTTCGCCGTCCGGGGTGGCCAGCGTGAAGGGGACGACCTGGTTGCGGAGGAAACCCCACTGCTCGGGGAAGTTGACATCTTGGCCCCAGGTCTGGGTCAAGCTGTTGAGGTAGATGATGTGGTTCTGGAAGTAGGGAACCGTCAGAATGCCGAGAAAAGCGCCATAGAAAATAAGGGAGGCGGCGAGTGCGTAGAAGGCCGACCGAAACACGGCCCAGGGGCTCAAGCTGGGAGACATGGAGAGATGGTGCGCGACGGCGCTGAGACGAGTGCCGCTGGTCGTGGGTGCTGTGCCGCCGCACCCTCTCATGTTTTGGTGATGCGGTAATGGCGGCTGGTGCTTTTTCCTCACGATTCTTCAAACGCTGCATCGGGTGTTGGCAAGCAAGAGCGACTGGGGTCTGCACTCCTCCATACTGAACGGGCCCCCATTCATTCCCGGCCCAGCGTCTTGGTCATCGCAACAAGTCAGATTCTCTCAGGATAAGTAAACAGAATTTCCCCTGGTTAATGCCTTGACGAACAGGGACAATTTCTATGGAGATTGTGTCATCCGTTTAGGTTGCTTGTTGTGGAGGTTGTGCGCAAGTAAGTCATCGTTTGAGAATGCATCCAATCAGGTTCAACGTTGACCACGCAATATGATTCGCTGAAACAGACGATGCTCTTGATACGCTTATTCCATTGCAGATAAGTGTATATCAATTAGTCTGCGGGCGGGTTTCGGATTTGGGTCTTCCAAACCCGCCGCCGTCGTAAAATCACCCCCCAACACCGCAGCGACTTCAGTCCTGTGTCGTTTTTAACCTGGTAGCAAATACCAAAAAGAGCCAGCGACAGAGTGTTTCCCAGTATCACGAAACCCGCTACTTCCTCTTGTCGTCATCCCCGTAAAACACCAAAAGGTGTGACAAGGCGGACATGGACCAGGCCGCTACTCCACCAACACCGGGAACACCGGCTCCGTACGGATTCGCTGTAAGCAGATCTCGTAATTTGGCCGCCCGTCTTCGTCCCCCCCTTTCGCAGCTGCTGATCTTAGGCCAATAGTGTGTCAGCTGCTCCAGAGCCAAGCACAAATGCATCAGTCGCGGCGGTGGGAGTTGCGAAAGGTGCGTCCCTGTGTTTCTCGACTACGTCCTACACGGGCACCGCCACGCGCGGGATGTCCAGCTGCGCCTTGCCCGGCCTCATGTACGGGCTTCGACACGTTCATTTACTTCTTATACCCGCAGCCGGCATGACACAGGCTGATGGTTGCAGATGCCACCGTCGAGGGCTTGCGTGTCAACAATCGGCCCCCCGACGCCGAAATGGCGTCAAAAAACCCGCGTCCAAGGTTTCCGGCCTCGAGAGCCGACTCGACGACCTTGTGTCTCTACTTCGAGCACAGCAGGCCGGTACTAAAGCTGGGCCTGTGGGTCCTGAGATGACGAGGCCAGGGGCCCAAGCACAAGTAGGCGATGAGAGTGCCGACACAACACCATTGAGTCGCAAATCGCGAAGCCATGCCCGCGAGCAAGTCCCTGAGCTTTGTGTTGAGGCCAGCCTGCCACACTATCCGTCCCCGCTATCTAGCATTGCGACACATCCTGACCAAGGCTGCCTGATACCAGTCCACGCTGAAGCGACGCTCAGCATGTTTCGGCACCAGTATCTCAAATACTTCCCCTTTACACATATCCCGGGTGTAGTCAGCGCACAACAGTTGCAGCTCGAGCGGCCTTTCTTATTCCTGAATATTCGAGCCGTATGTTCCCAGTCCCAAGCCGAGACTAACAGACTAGGCGACAGGATACGCGAAACCCTGGGCTCCAAATTCTTTGTCGAGCAGGAGCGGAACCTGGATATCTTACAAGGCCTTTTGGTCTATCTAGCCTGGTGAGATGTGCCGTCAAAATTTCCCGGCTTCACCTTCGGAGCGCTTGCTGATTATCGTCCAGGCACACCTACCACCTCAAACCGAAGAGGTTCTTGGTCGGTTTCGTGAGCGCCGCCCTCGCGCTTGTGACCGATCTCCGTCTCGACCGCTCACCCGAATGCATGGCCTCGTCTCTGCAGTCCAAGTCGGTCGATCCGTTCAAGGCGCCGGGCATAGTGGTCCCACCGCCCCAGGAGCGTACCTATGAAGAGCAACGCGCGGCGGTTGCTACTTTCATCGTCGCCAGCAGGTAGGAGCACTCTGAGCCACGCCCTTCCGCTGGAGCATCAATGCCGTGATACTGACGGCATCCCCAGCGCATCAAGCATCCTCAAGGTGGACCTCGGTCGATTGACGCCCTTCACAGAAGACTGCGTTCGGTTCCTAGCGGAGAGGCCCGAACATAAGAGTGACGAGATTCTTGCTGCAATAGCCCAGGTCAGGATTATTGGAGACGGTGTCGCCCATGCCTTGGTATGTAGACCTGTACGCTGGCGTTCCCTCCCTCCGGCTCACATGATACCAATGCTACACATTTTTTGTTTTTGTTTTTTAAGGTGACAGAAAGGCATGGCCTTCTTCGAATGCCAGCCAGAATGCCAGTAACTGACGCTTGTCGGAACACAGTGGCGACGAGCTAACTCCGAGATATCGATGGGACCATCGCTCTACATAAAAGGGCTGCGGTCGAGACTGGAGCAATTGAAACAGAGTTTGCCTCGAGAGCTGCTACAGGACCGTACGTGTCTCTCCCCTGGCAAGGGGTGCACCGACTAACCACGATGTCGAATAGGGGCTGTCCTGTCGCACCTGAACCACACCGACCTCTTAGTGAATGAGCTGGCCATGGCACCCCCGAACCCAACCGCGTCGGGATCTCAGCTGGGTGTGAATCCGTCCAGCTTGGCCACCTCTGCGGCCCCGGCCTCCGCTGGCCCTTCGACGTACAGGGCCATGGACCCCTGCCGGGTGGAAAGCCTGCAGGCCTGCGTCGAGGCGGCCCGGCGGAGCACGGCCGGCTTTCTCTCCCTCGAGCCGGCCGAGATCCCCGGGCTGCCGATGGCACTGTTCGCCGAGATGACGCACGCGGTGCAGGCGCTGTTCCGCCTCAGCCAGCTCGAAGATGCCGACTGGGACCGAGGCGCCGTCCGGGGCGCCGTAGATGTCGTGGCCGTGCTCGACGGCTTCGCCGCCAAGCTGGACGCCGTCGCCCGCGACGCCGGTTTCCGGAACGACGGCCCGGGCGGCCACGACTTGTTCACCGACGCGGCCGCCTCGCTCCGAGCCACCATCCCGAGCTGGCGGGCGGCGCTCGAGCAGGCCGGGGCCACAAAGCCCTACCCCACGTGCCCAGCCGCACCCGTGGCCGTGGGTGGCGCGTCGTTGGAGGCGGATGGGGAGCCCGGGAATATGCTACCGGCCATGATGGGGACCGACCCGGCGGACAGCATGTGGCTCACCGACATGTTTTCCTTCTGGGATAACTGACCAAGGGGAAGGCCCCCCTTGCCCCCAAAGCATAGAAACCACACAGCCCGTGTGGCGTCACGACGGCTGACTTTCGGAACTCGACCCGAGCCCTTGGTTCTCAGGCCCCCCTACCTCGTCCCTTACCGGGGCGATCCCGGCTGATCCAGTTCGAGGATTTAGCAGTCCGCGTAGCATCGTCATGAGCGAAGGGGCGTCGTGGTTCAGCCGGCCTAGACGGCCCGCCGTCTCCCCGATCATCGCCCGCCACCGATCAGCCGCGCCCTAGACCTATCAGGGCCAAGGAGGCGCGCAGGAAGTCGTTCTCCGCGGCCCGCACACGCGCGCGCTAGCAATGCATGGTGACAGCCGGACCGCACGGCCTGCGAGGCGCTGCCCTCTCCACGTGTCTTTTTTCCTACCTATGTAACGTTAGCAGCGAGGTCGCCGGGCTTCGTTCAAAAAGGGATGGGATCGCGGTCACGGAGGCTGCGGGAGCCGGGAGCCCGACGGGAGCGAGCGCTAACAAGGCTGCTCCCAATTGGTACATGTGTAGCCGGGTGGACGAATCAGGCATCGGCCGGAAAGCCGAAAAACGCCGTTCGAGGGGGTTCCCTTACCAACCAGCAGCGGTGGGCAGGGCATGTTTCGTATTTGGAAGGGGGGGATGATCCGTTCGCTGATTGGCTTCCAAGGGCTGATTGCTGCCTGGAGAACAACCGCTGAAAAGTCCGGCCCCGAGCTGACTTGGTATACGCAGCACGACACGTCCTCTAGTTCCAGAGAAAACCGGCCTGGTGCGCGAACCTTGATCTGTCGACTTTTCTCCGCTTCTCTCATTTCTCGCTCACTACAGCTGGACGGCGGCCGGGCCTGGGGCGCTGCCGTCCCATATCCGGGCAACACATAACGACGACGGCCTCTCAAAACGATAATCCGCAGCTTCAACATTCCCGTAGGGCTTCCGTAAGTATTCAAGTTGTTTCATTTCTTGTACCAATGCTCATGCAGATGAAGCCTGGTGTCCCTTCTCGGGATGTTGTTGTCTCGTTGGCAACCATGGCGCTCTGGCCCTGGACACCTCCCTTCTCCCGCACTTCCTCGAACGTGTCATTATCATGTATCCAAGCGGCGCTTCATGTAACCCTTCAGCCAAGCTGCTAGCCCGGCTCTTGCTGTCTATGCTGCTGGAGCATTCGTGCCCAAACCCGGCGACATGCACCGGTGCTAATCAAAAACCCAAACGCCGCGCTGAATGCTGTTTATCCTTCCCCCGTGCTGATGCATAATTAGATGTGTTCCCAGACAAACAGGTCCCACGTAACCGAGATTATTCAGGGTGGACAGGCGTGCCCGCGGGGCTCGCCCACGACTGGTTTCGCGGAAGCATGCTGGAGAAGACGGATTCGCCGCTGCGCCGGTCCTCGGCCGGGGATGTCGGGTCGCTGGCGACGACGGTGGAGCTGTACGCCGAGCCGCTGCTGAGAGACCACTCGTCGCTGTCGCCGGTGCCACGCCGCTCGAGCAGGCCCATGCCGTAGGCCGCTTCCTCGTCGGCCGCCTTCTTCAGCTCTCCGACCTCGACGAAGTCATAGTCCCACCGGTGGGCCTTTTCGGGCTGGCGATGGGGGAGCGAGCGAGCCCGGGCGACGTAGAAGAAGACGCAGGCGATCAAACCGCCGCCCACGACATCGACGGCGTAGTGGTGGCTGAGGTACATGGTGGCCCACCAGAGCCAGCCGACGTAGAAGATGAAGAGGGGCCGGAACTGGGGGAAGCAGTGGCTCATGAAAAGGGCGTGGAGGGTGGCGTCGGCCGAGTGCAGGCTAGGGAAGGCCCCGAAAGGCACAGGCGCCGTCGAGAAGCTGGTCGTGTACATGTCGACGCCCAGGAGGGCGTCGATGCGGGCGAGACCGGCGGGCGAACCAGGCATGCCGTAGTGCGCGGGGGCCAGTCCGTACTTGTTCTCGTACCACGGCGGCGTGCAGGGGAAGACCAAGGCCATGGTCACGCCGAGGATGCTCATCCAGCCGAAGCATTTCGCGTACACGGGGAGGGTCCGCGGGGCCGCAAAGAGAAAGATGATGATGGAGCAGATGGCCGGCAGCCCGAAATGGCCGAGGCCGTAGGGGATCCACGCGAGCACGTCAAGCACCGGGTGCGTGTGCGCCGAGAGGATATTGGAGAGGTTGGCGCCGTAGAGCACGTTCTCCAGGGCCGGCAAAACCTTGACCCAGATGTGCGGGCGCACCTCGGTAGGGATGTATCTGCGAGGGAAGCGTGCCATGTTAGTCGGGCTGCTAGTTAAGGCGGTGGCTGGCCATGACGTAGTGGACGCCGTGCCCGGGGGGGGGGCCCTCTCAAGAGAGCCGCCCGAGCGCCGGTCCCCGTGAGGAGCACGGCGCAATGGGGGAGTCGTAACATACCGGCTAGAGAAGAAATACAAGAGGTAGGTCCAGATGGGCCAGGACGGGAGGAAGAACTGGCGCGTCGCCGGCATCAGCAGCAGCAGAAAGTAGCCGGCGGCAGCGGCCGTCTTGATCAGGGGAGCCCGGCTCTCGATGATCCACAGCGAGAAGAGGGTGAAGAAGGCCAAGCCGAAGTACTGCAGGTCCGACCAACGAAACCGGTGCCTCCTCAGCGCCTGGATGGACTCGCCGACGGCAAGGGACCTCTGCAGGGCGGCCACCCTCTCGGGGCCCGTATGCTGGCCGTTGCGCTTCGCGCCGCCGCGCTGGCGGCCCATGCTCGACAGATCGAGCGTCGTCGGCCAGCGGAAGTGGAGGCGCGAAGGCGATTGGAGGATGCCGGTGGGATCCCGCATGGCGAGGACAGTGGTGGTGACAGCACGGCAAGCAAAGGGCTGGTGGTGCGACCCGGACGGGCTGAGATGGGCCTCTTCTAGTTGAACGACGGGCCGAACAACAGAGGACGTCGGCGGCGCAGGACGACGGGCGATAAGAAGGGTCGCGTGAGCTGTGCTGTACTGGGTGCTGGACGACAACGTCGCCTCGTCTCTTTTGCGATGGGTGTGGAGGCGAGAAGGTGGATGGGCTGGTAGTCGTCACAGCGCGCGGGGCCTCTCCTGCAACTAGTCGACAGCAGCAGCAACAACCTTGAAGCCGCAGTGAGAAAGCCAAAACTCTAGACGTCGTGGATGCGTACGGGGGTGAAGTCGAGGAGAGCGGCTGCTTTGCTTTCATAAGGCGGGCAGGGCATTAGCAAGCAAAGCAACCAAGGCAACCCAGGCGGATCGAACGGGTGCAGGGATGGCAGCGAAAATCCATCATAGACGCCCGATTGCCCATTGGTAATGTCGATATGGCGCCTACAGGGTGGAGCCGCGATGGGTTCGCCTTGGGTAGGACCAGTCAACCAGCGCTTTCGCCAATCTACAGGGTTTGGGGAGGGGAGCGCCGCTTGCAGGGCCGGGTCGGGTTGTAGGAGATACCGGAGAGGGCTCGCGGGCCTGTGGATGGCGTGCCGCCGGGCGTGTATGGGTGTGTGCGCGGTGCGTGCTGGCTCTGGCTGGGCCGTCAGCATGTACCGCTACCTCCAAGAGCTTTCTAAGCAAATGCCACGACGCGGACAGTTAAGATACGCCTTTAGCCCGAGGTGCTTGCTCGGGCGGACCCCGAAGTGCGAAGTGCCGACCGAGTCGAACCCGAGCAAAGCGAACCCGCCCCCAGCGCGCGTTACGGTCATCACTTGCGTGCACCGCCGCCAGGGACCTTTGCATAACTCCTCCCCGGGCCGCCGGGAACAAAAGTCGTCTTAACTCCCTTTTTATGCCGCTGATCGCCCGCCGCGCTTCGGCTACAGACTGGCCCGTGGATTCCATGTTTTCCATGAATGTATCAAATACACAGTCAAGCCATCTAGGTGCGGAATGTGACTCCCTTGGGCCTGAACGGGCTTGTACCTCCGTACCCAGGTGGTCGGCACTCGGCACGTTCAGTGAAGCAACGAGCGCCACACAACCTCCCATATCAAGGTATGTGAGGTAGACAGGTTTGTATTTACCGTGTAATACCTCGCCTGCTGTCCGCTCCTCCCACCCATCCATCCCTCTCTCGTGGGCGCCGTTCCAGCCCCCCGTTCTTCCAGGGCTCCGGGGGACCAGCCCACAACGGCCTTGCCTACCCACTCAATGGCCCGGTGAATCCTACGCTGTCCTCCCTCAACGTGCAATGCAGCCCGGATTTAGGGAGTAAAAAGTGAGCGATGAGTGGGTGGGCGATTTGACCGACTCCCAGGGGTTCTCCTTCTTCCTCCTCACCTTTTGTGTGTCCCCTGCTTTTTGCCTCCCGCGGGGGGGGCCTCCCGTTCGCAGGTTTGTGTGTCGTGTCTCAACAACCCGTGAGCGGGGAGGGGAACCACATTCCAATGGCTGTCCATCCTCCCCCGACCGCCTCTTGTCTTACTCGAAAGCGGCAAGTAAACCTTGGGCCATCGTCATCCCCCGCTAATCCCGCCAGAGTAGTTTGTACTTCTGTGCGCAGGGCTTTCCAGCCTGTCTTCTTGGCTCTTTTCGGCCACTGGCGCCTCGTGTCATTCACCCACGCAGTGCTCGGGGTACCGGTACATGCTGAGCCGGGCTTGGGTATGGCCGACCGGGCTGGCACAGGATCCCGCGCCCACCCACCGGAACGCCACCGCCCTATCGGAACCGGTTAGCAATGCAGGCCACACCTGCGTGCAATCCCAGGGCGGACGTGTTACCTATCGCAGAAAGGCATGGCTGTGAGCATCCGACCTACATGGCATCTGATATTCACGTTCGAGCTTACGGCAGGGGAACTGAGGTAGTCCGGAGCTTACTCTGCAGATTACACGGAGTTTGCGGCACCTAAACGGGCGGCCCAACCAACACAGGCTTTTAGGTTCCGAAGGGAACGGGCATGGCACAAATTTCCCTGGCGAACCCCCCCCTCCCGAATGCTGTCAGAAGGGCGCCCCTGGGTGCGCACCCGCTTGCATTTGTCACGTGGGGTCACGTCTCTCTCCGTACGTGTTCGGGTACGCATCCACGGCCGCGTGCGCGTGTGTTTGTGTGCGTGCTTGGTACGACCGGTACGAGAAGATCGTACTCGCTGGTTGCTTTGGTAGCTCGCGAAACAACACCAGCGCGCATGCTCGTGGTCGCGCGGGCATCGTCTTGCTCCCATCCAACCGCACCCCTGGCTTTCCCCCCCCCCATCCATGACGATACCAGGATGCCAAGAGCCGCACGCACCCGACCCACCCCTGGCAGCATTGCTTGGGGGCCCGGCTGGGCTGGGCAGAGTGGTTGGCGGCCAGACGGCGTATCCGAACTGGCCACCAGGCGAGCAGGCGGCCTGGGATTCGGGGACCAGCACTCGCCAGCCATGGCTCGCCAGGTCAGGTTCCACGCTGGCAGAGCGCGGTAAACCCGCTGGACCCGGTCCAGCCTTGGCGGTCCCGTGACGCACGATGATCCTCATACCTGGCTCGTGAGACTAGGTGTGCCAGGCCGATGATGCCGACATCCATATATGCCAGGTGCCTAGGCCCTTAGGTACCTAGGTATGCTTCGAATAAGCACGGGCAATCATGTTTGCTTCGTTCCGGCTGGCGCTGAGTCTCGGGTGCCAGACTGATTGGTGTCAGTGACGTATTGACAGTGAGAGGTGGTCGGTCGGAAGGGGAGAGACTGGATGTGAGACGCTTTTCCGCTAAGGGCTGAGCATGCACAACCTCTGCAAACATGCGAGCGTGATGTTCACCGGCGCGGGGCGGACGCTTTTCGTCTCCACGTCTTCGGGCTGCATTCGCGCCGCGCTCCCAGTGGAATTGAAGAACCTGAACGCCGGGCGCACAGCGATTTAAGATGAGGGCCTTGGCATGGCACCTATCCCTGGAGGGCTGTCTATGCTTGATATACCTCTGTCGTGTTACTCTACATGTAGGTACTAAATGCGACTAGCAAACCGCTATTGCTGCTGCTACTACTACTAAACATACCGATCTAGGTAACTCTTTTGCTACTGTTCGTTAATACTCCGCACAGCCACGAATCAGGTAGGCTCGCTAGGTGGGACTGCTGGACGGAACACTATAGCAAATCATGGCTTTGCACCGTCACTCGTATCCTGTCATCCATGTATTCTGCGAATCGTGTATACTTACTTTCTAAGTGGCACGCGCACGTTGGGTTTCGAGGTCCGATCCCAGGGCTGCCACGAGCCTCGGGATGGGCAATCGGGTCCGCAGGTGCTAAAAAAATGATGGAGCCATCGGAGATTGACAGCAAGCCATCCGTAGCTCCTGACAAGCCGTCTACCCGTGGGCTTTCCCTCAGTCGGGAATAGCACCATTGTCGGCAGACTTTTTTTCCTCTTCCCACTTGGTGTCGGGCCGAGCAGGGCGGACGCGGGATACAGTCCCGTAATCGTGCTCCCTGTTTTTCCACCCCATGCTGCGACATCCGTGCCTCCCATGCCTCCCCTCCCTCTATGGAATGCGCCGCGGGACGAGGCGGCCTATGCGGGCTCTTTTTTTTTTTTTTTCCTTGTGAGGGCTCCTTTATGCGGTGCCGGCCTGCTGTGGATGCGTGGTGGATACACGGGTGAAAGCTATATCCAGCGGACCTAATTTCAGCGCTCGCGGCTCGGCAGTGAGCCTTCATCGTCAAAGACTATGCCCCTGCTCTCGCAACCCCCCACCTTTCTCCTCCACGATGCCGCGGCAAAGTTCGTGGTGGACCCCGTCGGCGTGGCATGCTGGCAAACCCGCGCCGTCTATGCGCATTGGGTGAGAGCAGAACCACGGCAGTTACAGGCACACGATGGCGGGCGACCACACAGGTAGGGCCACACCGGGGAGACCGCCTTGGGGGGGGGGGGTTCCCGCCGTACGTTGTTCCGCATGACGGCGATCATTTCGCACATGAGGCTCTCAGAATGAAAAAAGCCCGCCTTCGCGCGATCGTACACGAGGAGAGTGGGCACTAGACAGCCCTGTTCCCGACGCGGGCTACTTGGGTTCAATGGCCCCCCTATCAGTCAGTTGATCGGCAAAGCAAAACCAGCACATCCGTAACGCTACCCAGCGCTGCTAACCGCCCCCGGTGACGTCAACTCTCGGTAGTCAGGGCCTCTTCGCGGCTCCGGCGTGCCCTTCTCAGCCCTTTCACAGCATGAATGGCGGGTGTGGCTTGGGCAGCGTCGTCCGCATGTTATTGCTAGCTCGGTGCACGCTGCCAGCCATAGTGCCGTGCTGTGCCGGAGGCTTCAGGCAGCTCGACAGTCTCTCGGCCACTGCCCAACCCATTCGCAAGAAGGAGGATGAAGCGCTTGTTAGGAGTTGTCGCAAGTAGTTGTATAAACCCACCGCTCATTGGGTCTACCGAGACCCAATATGGGAGCCATTGACTTACCAGAAGTCGTTGGTTTGCTGTTGGCCAAGTGGGTCCAACGCCTGATAGCGCACGCATACTTGCCTCTTTGGTGGCCCATATGGGTGGTCCGGACAAGAGCATATAGAAGACCGCAGTAGCGTAAGGGAGGGGGGTGCTCTCTCCAATCTCGAGCTTATCCGGTACAGCATCCCTTTGGCCTACGTCTGGGAGCCTAAATCAGCGGCGAGGCCAAACCCACAAAGTCATGGACCGTCAGCCGACTTGCCGTCGATAGTTCCGAGCCTCCGATGCCAGCCAGCACTAGTTTTCTAGAAGCCAGCCGGCAGGGCGAATAAGAAAGACACAAACAAGTGGTTTTCCGTCGGCAAAGGAGGTCATTGCGCAGATGCCGTGTCGTGTCATTCATGCCCACGCCCGCGCTTCGTCGGCATCCTTTTCCAACCCAAACCGCTCGCTGAGCATCCGGCCTCTGCAGGTACGATGTACGAGTACGCGATCCCACTCGCCAAAAACCCTAATCGGGATGCTGTCTGATCCCTCAACACCTAGCTAGGCAGCCCGCAACGGCAGGCACGCCTTAGGGGACGCGAGGCGGGCTTGGCTCCTCGCGCTGCCTGGCTTGGCCTACCTCGTAGATCTGGCGGATCCATCTGGAGGGGTTCCAGATGGGGAGGGTTGAGGGGGCCGCTCCAAATGCGATGTCCGCAACCGCATCCGCGCCCTCCCTCGTCCTCCGCTGACGCTGCGAGTTGTGAGGCTACTAGCTGGCCGGCCGTCGCCCATGGCGGACGCTCTTGAACCTACACAGTACCTCTGCACGTAGCCCGCGTCTGACCCGCGCTCGCGTGTGCCGCCCAACCCCGTCGGCGTCAAGGGATATTTCCCGGCCCGGCCGGAGGAGGTGAGGGAGGGGGGTGGGGACAAGCGGGCTGGGGACCTCCCACCATGCCCACACACGGGCGAGCGCCGCCGTCACGGGGGAGGGGGAGGAGGAGAAGAGCGAAGAGGGGGGCGTGGGGGACCGGGTGTCCCGGAACCTGTCGGTACGCTCCGGATGGCTGGACCCCTGGGTCGGATGCCTCCCAGCTAGCGATATGATCGTCGGGCTGTTCGGCACATGACTCTATCCCACGTCGCTCGGCGCTGAGCCTGCCCGGGCCAGCCTGAGAGGCGAAGAATGCCGTCCCCGGCCTGTTCGGCATTTTCGGGGAAAACACCAGCCGGGTAGGAGAATGTTCATCGGAGCTTCGAGGCGGCGGGCAGGCGAAGCGGCCTAGCCTGTCCGGTGCTGTTAGTTGCAGGATTTGCAAGAGATATCTCGCACTGAGGATCGGATGCATGAGCCGGGCAAAGCGGAAAACTCGCGGCCGTAGGTGCCGATGACGCTGGACAAAGATCGAGCCCTGGCTCAATCATGGTCCACGTTACCGTGGTAGGCCTGAGATGAAGTGATTCCCGAGGAGTCGGCGTGTTCGTGCAGCCTTGGGGCCTTATTGTAGCCATTATTCTTGTCGCTGAAGTCCCACTTTACTGAAGAATCCTCTTGCAGCGAGTATATATGAACTATTACGCTTCTTGACCATTGTTTCGTGCCATGTTCATCCATTTCATTCAGCTTCAATGCAACCCTGGCAGCTACGCCGTCGCGTAGTCATAAAATATTCACGGACACCGCGTGCTTTGAGCAGACATCACCCCATCCAGTCCATCGCACCAGGGTTTATGGTCCCTTGGCCCCTGCCGATTTCGTTTCGCATATATTCCGTTACTGCGCCGGAGCTTGACAGCTGAATCGGGAGTTGTGACTTATCAGCCCGCGAACGCGATGGGTTGCTCCTCCCAAGTCGACGACCTTGTGCAACAGTCACCCTCAAGGGAAAAAAACACCAGGTTGGTTCTTCTATCGCCTGCTGCCAGGCCCGCCGCTCCACAGCCCCTTGGAGGTCTCCACGACCTTGTTTGCGACATTGCCGGGCCGTAGACTCGCAGGAATGCCGCTCATCGGGTCGCTGTCAGCCATCTCGGTATCTCCGTTGTCTTTGCTCCGCGAGTCCGGCTCGGACCCGGGGCCCATGCTCACGCCGCTGTCGGTTTTGTCTCGCTGACTGGGCATGGCAGGCGCGCCCCGGTCCGGCTCTTTGCTCCTGGCTCCGTCCATGTTCTGCGCTTGCAACTGGCCCTCGCGCAACTTGTTGATGGCCCTCACCGTGTCGATGGCCGCATGGAGAGTGCGGCGCGCGTTGAAGTTCTTCTTCACTGTCGGCAGCAGGTTCTGGCCCTTCTCGCCGTCGGGGCTCTGACTGGGTCCGGCCACGAAGGCATGGCTCAGAGCCTCGTGGGCCGTCATGCGGCGGTTGGGATCCACCGTCAGGCACTGGCGGATGAAATCCTTGGCATTGTCTGACACCCCGCGCCAGTATTCAGTGGGCTGGAAGTTGTACTCGGCGTTAAGAATGGCCTGCATTTCCTCGAAATCGCTGTCCCGGTCGAAGGGCGTGTACCCGCAGAGGAGAAAGTAGGTGATGACGCCCATGGCCCAGATGTCCACAGGCTTGCCGTGGCCTGTCTTTTTGAAGATCTCGGGGGCCATGTAGCCTGGCGTTCCGCACGTCGTCGTCAGCACGTGGAACTGCTCCTCGTCCATGATGCGCGAAAGACCAAAGTCGGCGATCAGCAGGTCGGCGTTGTCCTCAGGGGTGCGGAAGAGCAGATTCTCGGGCTTGAGATCGCGGTGTACTATGCCGTGATCGTGGAGGTAGGCGACGGCGGACAGGGTGGCCCGAATCAGCTCGGCCGCATCGGATTCGTAGTACGAGCCCTTACGGCAGATGCGGTCGAACAGCTCGCCACCCAGCGCGAGGTCCGTCACGAGGTACAAGTTGTTCATCGTCTCGAAGTAGTCGACGAGGGTCAAGATGTTCTGGTGTCCCATGGACACCTTTTTGAGCACAGCAATCTCATTGCGCACCTAGAGAGACGCAACGCGTGAGTCAGCCTCGTCGGAGGCGCCCGCCGAAGTCCAGGGCCACGGAGACGTACCATGTGTTCCCGGCCGGCCATGAGGCGTTTGTTGATGACTTTGGAGGCATAATAGCGGCCCGTGTCGATGTGTACGCACTCCTTGACGACCGAGTATGAGCCAGCACCCAAGGTCTTGCCCACCTTGTACCGACAGGGCTGTATCTGAGGGCTCGGGCGCCCTTGCGCGCCGTTCTGCTGCAGCTCCGGTGTGGTGTTCATCTTGAGGACGACGGCACGGGACGGATCGCGATGAAGCGAGATAAGCTATCGAGTCGGAGGGACACTGACGGTCTTTGGCAGGCGCCAGCGCAGGGAAAACGACTGGACGGGGGGGGTGCCGGCACTGCGCCTATCAGATGCTTATGAGGGGACCAGGCAACGAAAAACTGTCGCGGCTGCACTGGCGGTCGCGGACGTCGGGGATGCGCTTGACGGCAGAGACGCGGACCAAGTCGAGGCTGTGATCGAGGGAACTGTCCGGGAGGGAATTACGGTACCGCGGCTGCTCGATAGATGGCCTTGGGCGTCGTATTACTGCAGAATGACCGGACCCAGCTGCGTCCTTGCTGGCGATAGGAGCACGGCGGATTTGGGAGGGGGGCAGAGGATGAGGGGTGACGGGATCGCCTGGAATCTGACGTAGGAGCAGCTGTCAGCCACGCGAAACGGCGTCTTCTGTTGGGCGAGGGAAGCTGAGGAGATGCAGCCTATGAAGAAGAACAATTGATAATTGCTCTCACCCGCGCTTTGGTCTGTCTACCCGGCCGGTATCTACCCAAGGCAGCCCACCCATCGATGCGATACGAGCGTCTACTAGCTAGGGTAGCAGGATAGGTAGGGCACAGAGGGGAGAGGCCCGGCGGCGGCCCGTATCATGGATCACTAGGCAGGCCGAAACGCTAACCCGCGCCCTAAGTCTCCTATCTCCAAGCCATCACCTCACCCGCTGAAAATTAAAGGACCCTCTCTCTGCAGTCGCCCAGTCGTCCACTTACAGGGTTTAGAGTGCCCCCTCTCCGGACCCTCGAGTTGAGCCAATCACTCGCTGCTAGATCTCAAGTCGACGGCAGAAGAACAGACTTAACCGGCCTCGGGACTGGGCCCAACCTCCACCCATCCATTCGTCTATTGGCCCATCTCTAGCACATATTAACATATTCGTGTTCGCCGGATACATCTACACTACACGCAACGTTGCGAGTTTCACGGCGCCGTCATGTTGAGACCTCGTACGTTATGCGATGCGTGTGTAGTTACGTATGGCCATGTGATGTGTAGTTGCGTATGGCCGTGTTATCTATAGTTGCGCATGGCCGTGTTATGCATAGTTGCGTATGGCGGCGTGCATATCCCGACGCTTGCCATCCATCTCTCGTGGGTTTTGCGTCAGTCGCTTCCCGTGGGGACCGTTACCCAGGCGTACCTCTCTCTTCCCCAGTGGGCACTGGCGGGAGTGCGGCTACGAGCCTTTGCGTCTACAAAGGCAGGCAGGCCGCGCTGGGTTTCTCGCTTGCGTCGCCCTGCAGTCGGACCATAACCGACTATCGCGTGCGGTTCACACTCCCGAAACCCACCGACACTCGGCCTGCCTTATACGCACCTCTACATATAACCCGGAAGCTCGATCGAAACATTCCAGGTATGGCCAAAATCATTATAACGCCCTGGCATTGCCGCTTCAACAACTCGCTGGCAAGCGCAATCCAAGCCCCGAGGCAGGCATATTTACTACCTGAACAAACCGTGCATGCCAGAAAACATCTGGACGGCAGCAACCCGGCCGAGGGACCCGCTCAGCCAGGTCTTACTCTCTGGACGACGCTTTCCGAGATGCCTTCTTGGAGCTCTGGTGCTTCTTGGTCTCTAGCCTCTTCGAGTGGAATGCTTTTTCTCTGCGTCGTCGTCAGTACATCCATGTGACAGTCGCAGGTATACATGGGCCTTGGGCAACTCACAATGCCTCGTACTTCTTCGCCGTTTTGGCACTGGTTTCGCCAGGCACCGTGTCATGAAAGATGCGTTGCAGCTCATCATACAACTTGTGGTGGTTCTCGTCGGTATTCGCATTCCGCTTGCGATGTGTCTGGGCGGAAATCGAGATGGAATCGTTCCCTTCCGTGTAGTATCTCGAAGTCCGCAGTGCAGAGTGCATCAGCTTGGGCAAACCCCTCTCCAAATCCTTGACTGGCCACACAGTAGTGGCCTTGCTCTCGGTCCTTTGCCAATGTCAGCCAGAGTCCGCGGCTATGTAGTTAGGAGCGGCACCGTACTTATTGACGTGCTGCCCGCCTGGCCCGCTTGACCGAGCGTAAGTGGTGTGGCCTTTGGGAACGCTGTCCTTTGCATAAGATGCATGCCATTTTCTTGCCTCGTCCAAGTCCTCCTGAGCGATGAATGCATCGAAAGCCTGATGGCGGGTAAAGCGTCGTGTAACGAAGGGATGCACAGCAGCCGCAACCCTGTGAACCACTGTCTGCCGAGCCGTCACCCCGATGGCCCAAGTCAAGGGCACAATATTGGCCGGAAACTTGCTCATGGTCTTTGTTTTTCAGGCCCGATGTTCAGCCACAATGGCAGCTCTCCCTAACAAAAGGACGTCGAAACCACGTGCAGCTCGTTTGACACGTCCCGAACTTCTTGAACTCGCTGCACTGTTTCTTCCTTTTGCTAGACGTTTCCCCTGCGATACGAGTCAATATGGGCTCGCCCTTCTAGAGTCTTCGTGTATTCCAAGGCAGTCCGTATCCTGGCATGATTTAGATGAGCACTGGTGGGAAAAATGCACGCCTGACATACAGAGGATTACAGAACTGGGAAGGCTGTGGCCTGTCCAGTTGGACTTGATGTGTACTTGATAGGAGCGCAAGATGATCGCTTGAGAGCCGATCCTCAGACGTTACAGTACAGCCTCAATAAGCACACACGGCCCGAAAAGGAGACGACCGCGGCGAGACGAACAAAACTCCAAAGACTCTCACAGAAATGAGTTCGGCGATGGAGAGCTATGAGAACGGGGGCGACAATGCTGAGCGAGGAATTGATTAGAGTCTGTAGAACGGCAACAGCGAGCCCAAAACGCAGGAATGAAGTAGGTACTATCCCTATCCCGTTTGCCGCTGTAAGGGATGCAGGTTCAGGTGACACCCTTCAAGCAGAGGGACGGCTACATGGGAAGGGAGATGGGCGCAGTATGGATTTCAGCAAGGACCATTTGCACCCCCCAAGAAACCGGGACGATGTGTTTTAAGAACCTTTTTCCACTTGAGCGATGAATGCGTCTTTCTTGTCGGGCCTGTCGTGTGGCGTACGCTGTAAATGATGGCTACGGTACATAGGTAGGTACGAGTGGAGATAGGCGCAGTCACAGCCAAGGCAGCCTAGCAACCGAACTTCTGCCGGGGCCTAGCCAATTCCGCTGTACCATCCGTAGTACCGGGGACGCTTTCAAAAAATTCCTTTCTACTCGATACAGCCTCGCGCCTGTCTTACCTCGTACATCAAATAGTCCTGCGGGCAATTTCCTGCAAGGTTCTCCCAACCAATATTCCGGGGCTCCGTCGCAGCCGAATACTCCATTACATCGGCGCTCAGACATAACCGACAGACGTCTCGCGTTTGATGTGGCCTGTCCATAACGTCGCTGGCATCGCGCGCATCTCATACTCATACACACACACATCCATACATCCCTAACCTTCAGATTCACCAGGTCACGGCCGCGGGTATAGGAAGCAACCTGCCTGACCGACTCTGGTCGCATAGGCGACTAGGCACGCGTGTACTTGGTACACCTCGTCGCTACCTAGCCGGAAAGCCAAACGCAAACGACGGGCCGCCGTCGCTAACAGAAGAGCTCTTCTCGCGCATTCACTTTGGCAGCTTAAGGTCACGTACCTACCTACATCCTAGACTGCTACTACGGCCACGGATACGGATGCAACATATTCTAGCCAGCAATTCTACTGATTGTTCTCTGCCAAACCGTCCGTCGAAGTTCGCAGTGACAACACCATTGTCTGCTTTTCCCTACCCAAAAGCCAAAACCCCGCCGCGGGGTCGTCCCTCTGCCACTACCACTACTTCCACTCTCCATCCATCCACACCTCACAGTACCAGCTCCCTCCACCCTTCACTGGCAGGTGCGCGCGCGCTCATCGTGACTCTTGCCCACCGTGAACAGACGGGCGTGCAGGTGCTGAGCAGGTCCATCTCCCTCGCCATCCTGTCACCACAAAACTCGCGTCGTCGCGTCGATCCGTCCGGCCCTCATCCGTTGGATTCAGGTGGGCGTCTCTTGTCGCCAGCTGTGAGCCAAACATCACAGCCAAGACGTCCAAACCCTCATCGGCCAGTCTGTCTCCCTATCGGCTTGAAACAAACCCTCCACGTTAGCACACAGCCCCAGCAACAGTCCCAAACAACGCTCACTGTCCCCCCCTCATATTTCTGCTCTGCCTATTGATCTAAATGACGGACAATAATCCCCAGCCTGAGCTGGTGGCTTCTGCCGACCTGGAACCCATCTCCCCCAGGCCCATCCACCTGTCCTCACCCTCCGCCACTGCCGTTCCTGCTCTCCAGGACCAAGTCGACATTCTCTACACCATGACGCTTTCTCCCTCGGCAGACGAACCCGTTGCCAGCGTGCCCTCGGCGTACCAGCTTCCCCCGGCCACCACTGACAACCAAGCGGTTGGCAATGTCGACGCGACCCTGGCGATGGTGATGGCCCAGAGCTCTAGCTTGCCAGACATGGTTGAGGATGTCGAGACGGAGCCGCTGCAGACCCAGCCGAACGTAGCCGCTGCCGATGTCGATGACGATGACTACGCCAAGGACTTCGATTCCCCCGCGGCTGAGGCTGTGGATGAGCCCCAGGAAAGCAAACCGCACACTGACAAATATGCTGTTGCCCCCAACGAAACCCCTCCCTCGTCGGGAACAGATCTCGCTGCCCAAATTCACACTGATGATACGTCAAGCGCGATCTCTTTCCAGCCGCCGCTCGCAGAGTCCCTAACCTCTTCTGCCACCATGCCTGTTACGCAGGGAGAGGAGGAGGCCCGGGCCAGTTGCTCTTCCAATGCCGGGCAACCCAGTGCCCCGGACACTGAGATGGCTGCCCCTGATATTAGCAAGGCCGGCGATACTATTGACATCCAGGCCATGCTAGACAACATCACTGCCCAAGCTGCTGCGTCCGAGGCCAACGAGACAGCGGACGCCTCTGTTTCTCAAGATGATACCAGTGCCAGCCTCCCTCTCCCTTCGCCGTCCTCACTGCCCCCCAAGCCACCTGCATCCCAGCAGCCAACAGCAGCATGCCTGCGCGCCGAGGAGGCAAGGCGCTTCCAGCCAGGAGGCTCCCATTCCCATGCTCAGGCTCCATACAGCACAATGCCCTCCGCCGTCGGTGCTCCGTACTCCTACGGCGCCCCTGGAACTATGCCTGATGCTCCTCGTGCTTACTCGTCCTCTTCCGCCATGAGCCCGGCTACCGCTGTTGCAATGCCCGGAGCTCAGTTTCAAGCTGGCCACGTATCTGGAACGAACAGCGCCGGACAAGCCTTCGGACCGCAAACCTACGAAACTTTTCTCCAGGAAGAGCGCAAATACGTGTCTGAGGCAAAATGGGATAGGTTCCCCGACGGCTCAAGGCTGTTCATCGGTAAGCACGTTAGGAGGGTCGCCAGTTCTAGGAAGGGACATTCTGACACCGTACCAGGTAACCTCTCTAGCGACAGGGTTCCCAAAAAGGAGGTTTTCGACATCTTTTCGAAGTACGGCCGGATGGCCCAAATCTCGCTTAAGCAGGCCTACGGGTTTGTACAGTATCACGACCACTCAGAAGGCCAAGCTGCTATGGAGAACCTGCAGGGCACCGAAGTTAGCGGCCGGAAGATCCGTATGTATTTCTTTTTGGAGGCATGAACCTTTCACTGACAAAACGCAATAGACCTTGAATTTTCCCGGGCTCAGAAGAAGGAAGGTGACGGCGAAAAACAGCGCGGTGGGAAAGGTCGAAACCGAGGCAATTCTCACCAGAACGACCGCGATCGCCACGACGGCCGACGAGGAGATGACCGACGATCAAACTCGTCATCGAACGGCCGCGGAGGCCAACACAGACAAGAGCAGCACGGTCGGGATCGTGGACACTGGGAAGGCTCTCAGAATCGCACACGAAACCGCTCGCGGTCGCCGTACTCGCGGGGCGGTAACTATCGACGACGAAGTGCTAGCCCGTACCGCCGGGGCTTGCCCCGGACTGAAGCGGACCTTGATATACCCCGCAGGCACGGCAACGTTCCCGACGTCCAACTGCTGCTGCTAGAGGAGGTCGACAGAGGCTTTGTTGACTGGATCCAGCGAAGCTTCACGGATCGCGGTTTTAAGGTCGACGTTATGTTCCTCAGCGCCCGGCTACCCCGCGAGCTGGTGATCCAGCGTCAGATCGTGGAGGGTGTGCAAGCCATCGTCGAAGTCGGCCGCCGCGAGCAAGCCTTGGCCAAGATCCAGCTGCAGGTATTTGACTTGTCGGGAGGACGACACAACGCTCGCTTCGAGCAGTATGCGGATCTCGACCCCCATATAGCCACAGAACTCGTTGCTCGTGCCAAGTCTCAGGCTCAGGTGCCCTCCATGCCTGGCTATGCCAATGGCCAGTATCCGACAGCCAACTACCCTCCCCCGCACCCCGGCTCATATCCCGGCCACCAGCTGCCCATGTACAACGGTCAAACGGTACCGTATCCCGCGCAGCCGCACCCGTATCTCAGCCAGCCGCAGCCCTATGCAGGCCAGCCGCAGCCGCAGCCCTATGCAGGCCAGCCCCAGCCGCAGCCCTACGCAGGTCAGCCCCAGCCGCAGCCGCCGCCTCAACAACCTATCAACCTTGCTGCCCTGGGCAACTTGGATAATGCTACACTGCAAAAGGTCTTGACTGCCATGCAAGGCACACCCCAGGGCCAAAATACTATGGGACCCAACGCACGTGCCGATGTGAACTCGTTGCTCGGCGCGCTGGGAACGAACAGCAACCACCCTGTCACCCCTTCGATGCCCTCTCACCATGGTGGGTACGGACCTGCGCCAGTGCCCGGATCTCCTGCCAATCCCGGGGAGAATGCCCAACATGTCCAGAACATCATGGCGCAGCTTTCCAGATACAGGCAGTAATGCCGGTACCTTGCGTCCCGTTACTTTGGAACACAGATCTCCTATTGTCTGTTTCCATAGCGACCCTCCATGGTAACACTAATACTTGCTCACGCTGGCTTCTTTCCGTCCTCTCGCTGACACTTGGGGGAGCTTTTCAAAACAGGGCGGAATGCTATCTAGCTGCCTTTATATCCAAGACCCGAAGTACTTGGCCCCCACATCCTCCTGCTTCGGATGACTTTGCCACCATGGAGAATGCGGAACTTTCTGAATCCTGCGAGAGACAGGCGGCGAACTAGCCGTTGAAGTGGCCATACAGGCCTGGTTACTTCCTATGGTCAACATCACGGCGTACGGCTTCAGTCGACCTGCCGGTCCGCCCTTCCATGGCCACTATAGATACTGATAATCAGCGGCCTGCGCCATGGTCTTCCTCTTTTTCGCCATATGCGACACGCAAGGGAAGGAGCTCGAGAGTCTGCGAGCTGGGAAAATATGTTCTCAGCATATCTCCATCTGGCTTCCTTGTTGAAATGAAGAGAAGCCTCCTACATAATAAAATGATGATTGCCGACCCAATGCACCCCAAACTCGGCCAGTGACGATGATGAGTGCGTAGCTGCTGTCGTTATAGGCCTACGACCCTCGCTGAGCGCTGCCACTCAGATGGGTTGGTGATGGATTTAGTCAGGCGTAGCACTCTTTTACCCTGATGGTTCTCAGCGCTGCGACCCGACTCTCTGGGCCCTTTTGCTGGCTGGCTTCTTCGTACGGCGAAGAGGGTGTCAACGGTCAGCACAATATTGTCGAAGGGTGTGAAGTCACACAATTCCCTCGGCTTGTAAGCCAAAGGCACGCTATCCTTTTCCGGCCCGACCTAGACTCCGTCTCTCTGGGGTCAATGGCTACGGGTCCACAAGGCGAGAGAGGTCCTTAACACACATGTCGTTTCGGCGGTTTGTCTCATTCCAGCTCGCTGAGTAGGGGCCCCGTAATCATCCGGCCTCGGGCGCCGCTGCCTAGAGCAATCAAAAGTATAAGAAGCCCGTCGCATGGCTGCTATCCCCAACATTCCACCGCGTACACCCCGGGAGGCTCGAGCTAACTTGTCATCCTCCACTCCTGCCGGCCACGCACGTTGCTGTCTCTTGGCAGATCTCGGTCTCGACCGCTCGGCCCGACCGCGCAATATTGTAGCCGGCCACGTCCCATTGAGTTTTGTTGCGCCTTGCCACTCCGCTCGCCATGTCGAAGTTCTACCTCACTCGGTACTCGACGGAGATGCCGGGCGTGACGATACACGTCCATCATTACCTGGGACCCGAGGCGCGGTGCGACTATCACTTCTGGCTGCTGCCCCCGAGCAGCAGCTTCGTGCACTCCCTGGTGCAACCCGACGTGGGGCGGACGCGGATCCACGGCGCGAGCCGGGGCAACGACATCCAGCAGGTGCACGTGTGCATCGTCGACAACCTGGGGCGGACGGCCTCGATCTGCATCCGGCACGAGGAGAACGCGCTCATCCTGCGGGGGAACCTGGCCGCGCCGGGGGAACGCGTCGCCAAGTGCATCCTAACCAACAGCAGCCGCTGGTCCCGCACCGACCGTTTCGTCGGCATCCACCTCCGCGCCGACGGCGTGCTCGCGCTGCAGGCCCTGCGCGACTGCGACTGGGAGACCGAAGCCGGGCCGAGCAAGGAGGTGCTCGTCGAGCTGCCGGCCTTCAGGCCGCCGCAGGCGCAGGCCCTGGTGCAGGGGCCGTCCTCGGCCGAGAATCAGCATCGCGATCAGGAGCCTCCCCCGTACAGTGGCGAGTAGACTATACATAGCACTTTGCATGCTCCCGTCTTCAAGAGGCCACTTAATATTATGAAGCAGGTATAAAGGCTCATCACCCTTCGGGAAGATGCGTACATACGTGATAAAGATATATTTAAGTCATTCATACAATGGCACGCGAGACCGCTCTGAAGAGCAGTTGTATTCAAAGAATGTAGTAACCTATGTACGAAGAGCTTTACACAGACTAAAGCGGGTTGTTCGAAAAAACGCCTCTAGCTACGTGATGACTGCGCGGTGAAGCTAAACGCCCTGCAGGCGGATAGGCGAGCTCCCAAACTGCTACGACGGCCACTGGCTCTTAACCTTTTCCCTTACCCAGGTACAGCCACGACGTTGGTTGTGTAAACTTAGGTCAGGTGCCAACGAGACAGGAGTTTCCCGCGAGGCATTGGGAACGTCAGCAGCCTAATGGCTCTGCGAGAGTTCTCGCATTCTTGACTACCATCAAAACTGGTGGAGTGCACAGGGTGGACGCTTCGGTTTCCGGTCCCGTCACCCACTTCAAAATGCCATGAGGCAAGACACAGCCACATAACGGCATAGTCACCCGTGCACCAAGGTCGCAGCGCTTGCCGGTGTCGAGTTGGTTTCTTCACTAGTGGCCCGCAGTGAAGCCGGCCAAAGGGTCGACACCCGACGATGGGAGCCGGGACAACTGTACCGAAGCTTTATGGTCCATGGCAACGGCCCTAGCTGCCGAGGTTTGCAATGAACTAATTATACGCCGAGTCTAGGCGCACAGGGTGAGGAAACCGGGTGAGAGGAAGAGATGGCTGTGCACAGATTCCCTCCGTTACTGCATCGCGAGAGAAAAGTATGGAAGGGGGTAGCGCTGTGCTAAACAATACAGGCAAGCACAGAATAAGAAAACAGCCACGATGGACTTTACTCTCAGTCTTTCCAAAGCAGGCACAAGGTCGAGTGCTTCCCTAGCCTTGGCAAGCTTGGGACCCTTGAATGCCGTAGAAGAAATGGAGGCTCGGAGGTTTCCAAGCTGCCGAGTTTATTTGTATGTACGATGCGGTATCGAGCGAGACCCAGGTCCAACACACTACCGAGTAGGCGCACAGCCAGGGCACATAAAGTACCTATAAGTGTAGTATTTAGGGTGGGTGGGAGCATGGTTGGTCTCGTCCGTCTATGACGCGCGCGCTGGACAGTTTGTACAAAAATATACGAAATACAAGACACGAGGACGAAAGGTAGTGGCTGTGGGTGCATACACAGTAGTAACCAAGTGATGGGCGGCGACCCATAGACGTCGAAGACGAACCGATCGTGAACGCCCTGCCGAGTTTCGGATGTCAGGGGAGCACGGGAAAATCCGCGCATCGCCAGCAGACCCTGGAATAAAGCCAGAGGGTTCGGGAGTGCCTGTTGCGGGCTCAGCCACGTGCTGTTCGGTCATGCATGCGCCCGGCTTTTGCAAGGAGTCCTTTGGGTCTTGCGTCGGGGACAGTCCAAAGTCTAAGTCTAACGGGCCATGGCGCCAAAGCACAGGTGATGATCGCTTAAGACAGCGTAGAAAAATCTCCGACGTGGCGGCTAAGCTGCTTTGCGTAAGTCGATAGGCCCGTCCAACAGACCAGACGCTCCTTTCCCCCACTCAGGCCCCTGGAATTTTTGGGGGCTGGCCGCGTGCGCCGTAGCGGAAAAGCGTGCCGTAAAGGGTCTGACGTACAACTTTACGGCGCCTCGTCCTCTCCTGACGGCCATGCCTGCGCGCACGGGCGAAAAGACGACGACGACGGCGAAGGTGAGGACGAGGAGCCTGTGAAATCGGGCACTGTTAGCCGTGGCATGCTGGTCAGCCGATCAGGAGCCCTATTGAGAGCCAGCCCCCAGAGCGGTCCGTCGCGGATCCATCACGAAAAGCCACTGACAGGGAAGCTTACAAGGTGCAGACCTGGCAATCCTGGCCTTGGGACGGAGCTGACCCGAGCCTTCTAGTGGGTAGTGGGTACGGGACGCGACAGCGCGGATCATGGGCGACAGCGGCCGCGATGTACCCTGTTCTCCCTGTCGTCGCTTTGCGGAGCCCCCAACTCACAGGCCGGATGAGCAGCATTAATCGCAGGAGTACTACGTACATCGTACACAGTATTTGTGGTGTCGAGTCCTACTTCCGGGGTAGTCTTCCACACGTAGCCCACCCGTCGCCTGGATCATGGCCGACGGGCTCGGATTGCCCAACCGGGGGAGAAAAAAGATATAAAAAAAACACCACAAGACTGCCTTCCACGGCTGCGTGACCACCAGAAAACAAAATGCATGGCCTGGAAGTGTCGATATCATCATTGTCACTCCAGCCTCGTGGCACGCTACAGTTAGCTGCCATAAACATATTGGTCGCGCGCGTATGGGAAATGCATCCTGGTCCAGCCCCAACGGCGGCCTGTGGCTGGTCAGCTCCTCGTGTGGATGACGCAAGACTCTCGTTGTCGTGAGCGGGGGTACGTCCAGCGCCGTTGCGACAGGGACCCCTTGCCTCGCCTGGCCCCCCAACTTGAGGGCACCGATGATGTAACCCGGATGGCCCTCACTCATCTCGATTCCTCAGACGGACACACGGGAGGGAACTCAATGGGGTCTGGATGGGCTCGCTTTTTGGCCAGGGCCTCTCCGGTTGGCTGTGTGGCGCCTAAGCTGCAAGCATGAAACCAAACGCCCAAAAGCAGGATTTCTCCTTGCCGGCATCTGGAGCCTCCTCCCACCATGTCAGGCAGGCAAATGTGCTGTGACGTCCGTATTGACACACGTAACTCAGCCCTGGGACGCCCGACACCCCCCCAACCATGGCTGGCGTGCCCTGTTTTCTGCCGGCCGCCATCGTATAAAGCGCCGTACAGCCCCTCGGCTCATAAGGCGCTCGAGGTATTCTCGTTCCCCCCAAGCCACACCTGTTCCCTTGTTCGATACGATATTCCAGCTCGTTTGCTCATTGACGAGTCCACCGCCACCCATCCCGACAGCTTCGCCGTTAACCGCCTCGCGCAACTCCCATCATCACCATGTCTGCCTCGGAAGGCGAGAAGAACCCTCCCCAGCAGCAGACGGCCACCATGTCGGCCGAGGAGGAGTCGGACGGCGGCGTCCAGCCCCAGAAGCAGCAGGAGCTCGAGCGGGCGCCCCAGAAGAAGCGCCGCGGCCGCCGGGCCCCCCGCCGCCGCCAGGCCGAGGTCGAGGACGACTACTCGGACGAGGACGACGGCCAGATGCAGCAATACCAGCAGCAGCAGCAGCAACAGATGATGATGCAGCAGCAGATGCAGCAGCAGCAGATGCAGCAGCAGGGCGGCGGCAAGAGCGACACCCTCAAGCTGCGCCTCGACCTCAACCTCGAAGTCGAGGTCACCCTCAAGGCCAGAATCCACGGTGATCTGACGTTGGCACTCTTGTAAGTCACGAGTCAAAAACTTCCCTACGCTGATATAAGATGCTCGCTCATTTACACTTTAAGGCAGTGAGTAAACGGCTGACGTGTCGACAAGGGACGGTGCTTAAATGCTTTTTCTCCACATTTGGCCATGGGCTTTGTTGTTGTCGCAAGGTCCCGGCATTTCCCCCCGATTTAATAATCTACGATCGGCGCCCGCGGTTCCATCCCAACTGACCGCGGGCTGCGGCAGGGCCGCATTCCCGCCGCCTTTCCCCGGCACAAAACCTCGGGAGTCCATTGGGAGTCGGCATACCTGCTATCACTCACGGGGCTACTCTTATCACGATTAACGAGGACACTGTACGATATACACTTGTAATTCTGGCGTTTGGCAACGGAGCCGAGAATAGGAACTCCGTGTCTATAACAACATTGGAATAAATGATACCTATCCCTTGCTTCGTTCAAGTCTCGAATTGCTTATCGCTTTTGATCCGTACCCCACGTAGCCTACCATTATACTGAATGCCCACTCCACTGCTGGGCATGTCCCCTACAGCGTGATGCGGCTACGGTGTAATAGAGTCTACCAGATTCTTCCTTCTCCACCAAGACGCTCCCGTACTGTGCATTTCTGGCCACTTCCATTTGGACGGTAGGTGGTAGATGGTGTTTTCCAATTGGACCGTCCCTGATCTGGCCCGTTCGTTTGCCGTCGGGGCCGGAACCAACTCTTGGCCAACCACGATTTCCGACAGTCTTCCATGAGTATCGATTGCACTGCCTTACCAACGACCCAACCCGATGCTCGCAGCGGCACTTCGCTACATACACTTTTCCACGCTTGGTTGGGGACACGGAGTACCTGGCCACCCAGCAGGGTACCCAAGATAGCCTTTCGATGTCGAAGAAACACCCTTACTCCTCCCCCCCCGGTGCTTTGCCCTTAAGAACCGCAGGGAGGGTTCGCAACACCGGCACGCCCGGCCGAGTCTAATAAGACGGCGGGGCAGGTCATTGTCCGGCCGTATCGGGCGAGCGCCATGGTGGTAAGGTTTGCCCGAGCGTGCGCCGGTCCCTGCCGGCTAATACATTAGCAGCCGAATCCTACATGCCGCAGGCTGCGATGCATGCTGCATGCCATCCGGGAGAGGGGCGCATATCGGCAGGTGATGGACGGCTAGCAGCTGGCAACTTCCCATGTGAAAGAAACGGCCGGGCGAAGTGAATTCAGCGGGTTACACGACGTATTTGGGCACTACATTGCACAGATGGCCGGCTGGAAGTGGAAGATATATGCAGGGCTCTAATATCCATGCCCAACAGGTGTGTGTGCGTGTATGGGTATTGGACAGATGTGCTGTCGAGTTCCCCACCCCTTCTAGAGTATTGTGTTTTTGGTTGCCTTGGATGTAAATTCTATCTTTCATTTATCTGTCGATGCTGTTCTGGCCGGGTCGCGCCGGTGTCGTTCCAGCCACTGTGCCAGACTGCATGGAATTCCGAGGCGCACGTGACCTGACAGTCCCAGGGCCAGGAGTACGAAAGAGATTCCCCCCTCTTCTGCACTGGTCGTACGGTACCTGTTAAGTCGCAAGTGCGTCATTTTTTTAACTTCAGCACCCACAAGGTCCATCCTGGATGACGGAACACGACGGCGTACCGGTCTTACAGCCATTGAATGGTGAACCAAGTCCAGATTCCCCTACAAACCCCAGAAGTTCATCGCCAACCCATTCACGCGTGGATTCACGGGGTACATTGAATAACCTCGCAAAACTGCGAACAGGAAAACTACGCCGGCCTCGGGCTGTCGACGGCCATGTCGAACTTGAAAGTTCACGGCGAGTCCCACCTCGGAAGCTTGCGCGTGTGTGGTCGTGTTGGCGTCGGCGCCGGCGCCGGCCCCGCTTTCGTATCGCGACGATAGGCACTGCTGCCGGCCTATCGAGCGGCATCGGCGTCCTCCGCTGCGGAGGAGGAAGGTGGAGGCCCAAATGACCCCTCGTGAATACCTCCTTATATAGATGAATGGATCTTCCCCAAGCCTCCACGCGGCGCGATATCCTACCTCAATATACCATCTCTCTGTACCCAGTCGTCGAAATGCCGTCAATTGAGAAAGTCTTCACCGCCAAGGCGCCCAAGCCGCTGCCTCAGTTCTCGCAGGCCGTCAAGTACAATGGCATGGTCTACTGCTCCGGCAACATCGGCTTCGACCCAGCCACGTCGGCCCTCGTCGAAGGCGGCGTCAAGGAACAAACCGTGAGGCCTTCTCTCCCTCTCCTCCCCCCAGTGGCGGGACGTGCCTTGCCCGGCTTCTTCTGACTAGCTCGTCAATTCGCAGCGGAGGGCTCTCCAGAACCTCGCGGCCGTGCTGGCCGAGGCCGGTAGCGGCTTCGACCACGTGGTCAAGGTCAACATCTTCATCACCACCATGGACAACTTCGCCAAGATGAACGAGGCCTGGGATGAGTTCTTCACCGCCGAGATTAAGCCCGTGAGTCATGTGCTTCTTGGCCCGGCGCTTTCGCGCATCGGCATGGGCGCCGGTCGATTGTGTGCTGACGAGGACCGTATGACAGTGCCGCACTTGTGTCGCCGTGTATCAGCTGCCCTTCAGTGCGCTGGTCGAGATTGAGTGTACCGCCGTACTGAACCCGAGCTCGAAGCTGTGAATCGGGGGGCCGGCGACACGCCAAGAAGGCGCGTTTCTTTAGTGCCGTGGTAATATCACGACTGGTAGAGGATGGCTCTGTTTCTGTATTGGTACAATGCCATTGAAGGGGTGTGATGTCCCGGATCCCCCTCCCTTAGGTGTTAAAGTGGTGCTAAAAAATGCATGTCGCGCATGGCCACTTGGCGTGTGGGGGCCGCATTGGATTCAAACCATCATCCGTTTTTCCCCAGATTCAGGCCCTGTGGACCCTGAAGAGCGCGCGACTCAGGGCTCTTCGGGCCTCCCGAGCTCGGGCTATCCCAGCCCGCGTGTACGCATCCTTATCTGTTTTTTTTCCCGCCTCAGCTACTGACGTAGACGATTTAAACAATTGGGCATCGTTGGCAGTCCATTTTCAGCCCGCTATACCGCAATCCGCGAGCGAATTTCCGCCGGCGCCGTTTCTCCTTCCTGCCACGTTCCCGCCCAATGTTAGTGCGTCCTCCAACGCCATCATGACCTACCGGCCCGGATTGCGCTTGATGCGCATCCAGCCCTCTCTCCTGCCTACCGACGGCGCCCTCTCTCTGGCCTCGGTGACATCGCGGCGGCTCGCAGCGTCCTCGTGGGCCGCCCGCCGTGCGGCGTCGAGCTCCTCTGCCGCGGCCGCGCGCGAGACGTCCAAGCCTGCGCCCCAGGCCGTCATTACGCCCCTCAGCGCGCGAACGCCGACGCCCGAGCCCATCAACCCGGACGTCCCGCTCTCGGCCACGCTCAACCCGCCCGCGTCGACGCGGCCGCCGCCCCTCCACGTGCCGGAGCGCGACCCCCAGTCTTCGGTCTTCACCTACCTCTTCTCCGTCGGCAAGGCGTACACGACATTTTACAAGAACGGGCTGAAGGCCATCCTGACCAACCGCCGCCTGCTGTCTGAAGTCGACAACGCTTTGGCGCCCCCGCCGGCGTTGCGGGGCCATGCGACTCCGGTCACGCAGCCGACGCGGGCGGCCGCCTTGCTGCGCGAGCGTACGCGCCACGACTTGGCCCGCCTGCCCGCCTTCGGTCTCCTCGTCCTCGTCTGCGGCGAGTTCACGCCTTTAGTCGTCCTGGCCTTCCCCAAGATCACGCCGCTGACCTGCCGCATCCCGAAGCAAATCGCCAAGCTCCGGGAGACGGCGCGGCGCCGCCGTGAGGCCTCGCTGCGGAAGCTCCGGTACACAAACCCCCAGGCCCGGGACAAGACGGCGCCGGGCCACGTCCTGCGCTCCCTCGGGCTCGGCATGGGTATCTGGGACCGGGTCGGCCTCGACCCGCCCTTCGCCAAGAGCCGGGCGGAAAGAGCCCTGCGGCGCGTCGTTGAGGACGACTTCCGGATACGCCAGGGCGGCGGCGTGCGGTACCTGGAAGACGAAGAAGTCGTCATTGCCTGCGAAGACCGGGCGATCCACACGAGCATCGCCCCGGTAGCCGATCTGCGGAAACAGCTCCACCAGTGGGTTTCGGAGACGACAAAAAACGACCAAAAGGGGGGCGAGGGTATTGCCATGCAGCTCCTGCTGAGTCCGAAATCGGAACAGTGATCTTTAGGTGTGCAGCCCGCACGGCCTGTTCTGGTCTTTGGGGCCTACGAACCGTATACGGGCAATGTCGGGGCTCTGGAAGCGAGCCCTGTGCTATTCCTGTATGATGGCGAACGTACACTCCGCTACTATTATGTAAACTCAGCAGGCCATAGAAACATGTCGACGTCTGCATCCCACCGGCCGGCCGAATGACCGCAAGTCTCTTATGACCCACGTGTCTGACTACGAAGAGGTCGGCGAAAAGCATTTGGACCATCTTGTCCGTGCGAACCAGAGTGGTCGTCTGATATCAAGGAGCATCTGAATGCGGCATCTTCCTTAAAGATACAATGCCAATGACTTGACGAAGCATGGCTGGTGGGGCTGGCTAGCTCCTATGGCTACTCAATACCTGCTATACACCCGAGGCAGAGGGGGGTGGCATCTCAGCCCCTACTGGGGTACGTACTCGACTGCATATCCCTTTGAGCAATGCGCCTGCGGCACGGCACATGCGATGCTTCCTGCGGATTGCTGCGGAAGCCCTCCATTTGCAGGCGCAGACGCCCCCTTCCTGCGCGGGCAGTTCCAGATAAGCGAGCTGATAGGTATCATGTCCGTCAGCACATCCGAGGCGAAGTTTCGCCGGTGATTAGGGTACAATGCGCGGCTCCAGGGTCGCCTCGGCGATTCGTGTGCCCCTTTTCGCCGCATATAAGTGCCAGTGAATGTTACGATGGCCTAGTTAGTACTGCCCATGGCGACAGGCCCGCCGTCTTGAAAAACAAGGTTGATCCGTCGAGGCTCCTTGAGCAATCGGCGTCGGCAATTATACGAAGAAAACATCGCCTGCACTGTTTTCGTCAAGTACCTAGGCTCCTCGCCGGTTACCCTCGACCGTATGATGAAATGGCCGGCGTCCTACGGCATGCGCTGTACGGAGAGCACGCAAACGACCTGGGATAGGTTTCATATGGTGGTTGGGGACGCAAAGATCTGTCATGCCTCTCATCATCCCCCACCAAGATTTGGATGGATGTTGGGATGGAGGGCACTGGCTTGGGGGGTGAGTGGAGGTGCAGCACAGGAGCCAACTCGTTTCCCCACAAGGCATGGCGGAGACTCCGGGGCAAACCGGGGCGACAGGCTGACGCCAGGAACCGGCCTGCCGGGTTTGCGGGGAGGGGAGGATAAATCTCCAGTTAGCCTGTCGGTATTGGGGCCACATGGTCCTACGCCCACGGCACTCGCTGCAGTCTGTTCACATGGGATGGCATGGCATCATGCTGTCCCTTCCTACAGTGTTTACGGCAGCGACCCGTCTTGCCACCGGGGGTTGGGCAACGGAAGACAATTGTGACGGGTAAGTTACGCAGCTGACGCAGGCGAGGGTGGTATGGCGCTCTTTTCCGGCCTGCACAGGCGCGTGGAAATCAGGCCATGATGGAGAGGAGTTGAGGAGGCCCCGAGGGGCCGGACCCAAGGAGCGTGAGGGGAGGGTTTGAAAAAATTCCGATCGGTAGCCCTTTGGTGCTCTCGCCGTCCTTTTCGCCGCGCCCGACTCCTTGCGCCTCCGCTCTCTCCCCCCGTCTCTCTCTTTCTCCAAATGGGTGAGAATGGGGGTGGTGAGAACAGCTCGGCGCCGATTGGGCAGGGCCGCCAAGCCCCCATGTACGGATGGAAGGAACCGAGCAGGGACGAAGAAGGCACGCAATGTCGTGCCATATCAGCCCATATTTGCCTCTATCCGAAAGGAACCTGCATGGCCCAGCTCGGGATCGCCCATTGACAGCTGCACTCAACCCAATCTGGTAATCGGGGGACCTTGTCTTGGCGGACAACCTGACGTCCCATGGCCATGACACCAAGAGACGCCGGATGCTCTCGTCAGTTGATCTGCCTATCGGCCAAGTCATTGCCGTCTCTCTCGTGCTTGCGGGGCGTGCCTGTGCCTAGGCCGGCGGCTGCTTGGGCTCGTTCTACGAGGCAAGTGCGGCCGTCGCGTTCCCCCGGCGAGGCATCCGCGCCTGCATACCTTACCCAGTTCCACCGAATGGGGTGCACTTTTGCAGGCTGCGTGACTTACACAACATGGGCTCGGGGCAGAATACCCGGCTAATCGGAATGCGAAGAGAAGCAGCAGAGTATAAAAGGTCGACGCGCCAGTTAGTACGGTGCTGACGCTACGTTGACCTCCCCGCCGACATCCGCAACCCCGGAACCGCCGGGTCTATTCATCTGCCGTATTCCTTGTCCGGCCTGCCTCGCGCCCGCTGCTTCTGTACGTTGTCTTCCTCGTCCCTGTTCAGCATCCACGGAAATGGAGAGCGACCAGGCCACGATCGACGCCATCCGGCCTTTTGGCCCGGCTCGTTCCACCGTCAAGGGCGAGCCCCTCTCCAAGGAGGAGATCGTGAAATACAACGACTTCTTCAAAGCCAGCTTGTATTTGTCACTGGGCATGATCTACCTCATCGAAAACCCCCTTCTCCGTGAGCCCTTGAAGCCAGAGCACATCAAGGGCCGCCAGCTGGGCCACTTTGGCTCCGCTCCCGGCCAAATCTTCACCTGGATGCACTTCAACCGCATGATCAAGAAGTACGACCTGGATGCCTTGTTCGTATCCGGCCCCGGCCACGGCGCCCCTGCCGTGCTCAGCCAGGCATACCTGGAGGGTACCTACTCGGAGATCTACCCCGAGAAGTCGCAGGACGCCGAAGGACTGCAGAAGTTTTTCAAGTCCTTCTCCTTCCCGGGCGGCATCGGGTCCCACGCCACCCCCGAGACCCCGGGGTCCATCCATGAGGGCGGAGAGCTTGGTTACAGTCTCTCGCACGCCTTTGGAACCGTTTTCGATCATCCGGATTTGATCACCCTGACCATGGTGGGAGACGGGGAGGCTGAAACCGGCCCGTTGGCTGCCGCCTGGCACAGCACCAAGTTCCTCAACCCCATCACCGACGGAGCTGTGCTGCCCGTCCTCCACCTGAATGGCTACAAGATCAACAACCCAACCCTGCTGGCCCGGATCTCGCACCAAGAGCTTGAAAACCTGTTCATCGGCTACGGCTGGACGCCATACTTCGTCGAGGGAGACGAGGTGGACTCGATGCACCAGGCCATGGCTGCCACTGTCGAGCACTGCGTGGAGGAGATCAGGGGCCACCAAAAGCAGGCCCGGGACTCGGGCAAGCCCTTCCGCCCTCGGTGGCCCATGATTGTCCTGCGCACCCCCAAGGGCTGGACGGGCCCGCGAAAGCTCGACGACCACTACCTTAGTGGTTTTTGGCGGTCTCACCAGGTTCCTATAACCGATGCGAAGAAGAACCCGGCTCACCTCAAAGTTCTCGAGGACTGGATGCGCTCGTACGAACCCGAGCGCATCTTTGGCGAGAGGGAGAGGATATCGGACGAGCTTAGGTCGCTGTGCCCCGTGGGCCCCCGTCGAATGAGCGCGAACCCGGTAGGCAACGGAGGTCAGCTGCGGAAGCCCCTGAAAATGCCCGACTTCCGCAAGTACGGCGTCGAAGTCACGAACCCGGGGGCCACGCATGTGGCCACCATGAAGAACTGTGCCCAGTTCCTTCGGGACATCATCAAGAGCAACCCGAAGAACTTTCGCCTGTGGGGTCCTGACGAGACCGAGTCCAACATGCTCGGGGAGGTCTACAGCGCCGGCAAGAAAGTTTGGCTGGGAGAGTATTTCCCCGAGGACAGCGACGGTGGCAACCTGTCCCCAGCAGGAAGAGTCATGGAGATCCTCTCGTAAGCCGTCCTCGCCAACACGATATCCCTGCGAGTCATGCTGACGACACCCACAGCGAGCACACCTGCGAGGGATGGCTGGAAGGCTACATTCTCAGCGGTCGCCATGGCTTGCTGAACAGCTACGAACCCTTTATCCACGTGATCGACTCGATGGTGAACCAGGCATGTTCCCCTGCCCACCGCTACGAGGTGAATGCGTTTAGGACTGACAGGAGCGGTAGCACTGTAAATGGATCGAAAAGTGCCTCGAGGTCGAGTGGCGCGTCAGCGTGGCCTCTCTGAACATTCTGTTGACCGCTGTCGTATGGCGCCAAGATAAGTCTTCTCCGTCTCCTGAGGCGTTCGATGTGTTAACAGCCTTGGCAGACCACAATGGTTTCAGTCACCAGGATCCCGGTTTTCTCGATGTGGTTGCCAACAAGAGCCCGGAGGTGGTTCGCATCTACCTGCCCCCCGACGGCAACTGTCTCCTCTCCAGTGAGTGATTGGGCCCGGCCGCTCGCACTTCCTACCAGCCGCTAACCGCTCGTCATCCCGCACAGCCATGGACCACTGCCTGCGGTCTCGAAACTACGTCAACGTGATAGTGGCAGACAAGAAAGAGCACCTCCAGTACCTGACGATGGAGGAGGCCGTCGCGCACTGCACCAAGGGCATCGGCGTCTGGCCCCAGTTCAGTACCAGCGCCGGCGAGGAGCCCGACGTCGTCATGGCCAGCTGCGGTGACATCGCCACCAACGAGTCCCTGGCCGCCATCGACCTGCTGCTGCAGAACTTCCCGGAGCTCAAGATCCGCTGCGTCAACGTGGTGGACCTGTTCAAGTTGATTGATCACACCGATCACCCCCACGGCCTCACCGAGGTGGAATGGCTCTCCATCTTCACCGGTGACAAGCCCGTCATCTTCAACTTCCACAGCTACCCCTGGTTGGTGCACCGCCTCACCTACAAGCGGCCGGGACACCAAAACATCCACGTCCGTGGTAAGTTCCATCCTACAAAGCGAGCCGAGGGAACAAGAATATACTGACGCAGCGGGATGCAGGATACCGGGAGAAGGGCAACATCGACACGCCGCTCGAGCTGGCGATTCGCAACGGCACGGACCGATTCAGCCTGGCCATGGAGGCCATTGATTGCATGCCGCACCTCAAGAACCGCGGCACGACGTCGCGGGAGAAGCTCAAGAACGCACAGTTGGCGGCCGCCAACGAGGCCTTTGAGACGGGCGTCGATCCCGAGTTCTTGAGCGCCTGGACCTGGCCGCACGACCTCCTCGAGCAAAGCATGAAGAAGATCGGACAGTTGAAGTTAACCAACTGAGCCCCGTAACCACAGCGTTTCGGACCAGCCCGCCTCCGTGTGCAGGAAATATGGGGGAATGCTATCAGGGAAAGGGGTTCGTCCTTTTTGTACAGCCGGTCGAAGATGACGTGTAAATGATATGGGGCGATATATCCTCTTCCCGTCTTGAATCTGTGTCTCTCTCTCTCTGACTCTGTCTCTACCCCTTCCATAGAACATTACATTAAAACACGAACCGGTCTATTATGATCGGTCAGCAAAACCCTACGACACCACCATACCGATCAATCCAAACTTTTACGACTTCGGTACTTGGAAAAAAAACAACCCAGGTATGAACAATCGGATACCTATAGTGCCGACGCCCTACCGCCTGGTAGCGTTGGCCTGCTTCGGTCAGCCCCATTTTGAAACTGGACGGTCCCTTATCAGCATGAATTTCCAACTCCCCAAACACTCTGCTCATAGTGACGTCCAAAGGGAATGGAGTGATGGTGGTGTAGGAAATACCTTTCAGTCTGAAGAGAATGGTCACAGTTCCGAATGAAGTGGCTGTGAAAAGTCGCCCAGCAATCCAATGCCTCCGTCTCTGCGGCGCGGGAAACCCACGGCGGAACAGGGGGAGCGCCTGGAGGTCCTCGGACGCGAACCCCCGCGTTGGGGGCCGTTTCTTGGCCCGCCGTCACCGCCCGTAACCCTAGAAGGCCCTACCCCCCAGAAAGGGGGGAGGAGAGCGGGTTAGCCGCCACCGCCGGCATGCTCGGGGCAGGCGTAGCCGACGAGGATCGTGCGCCGCGTGACTCGGTGACCCGGCCGCGAAGCGTGGTGGCAGCGGTCGACGGCGTGCTGGTAGTACAGGCATCGACAGCTCGAGTACAGCTCGAGGACCTGGAAGCACATGACGGAAGAGAAAGAGGAACGCTTCATGGACGAACGGGGGGTGGTGGATTCGAAGAGCCGAGGGCGCGGCTCGCGATGGGACCCCTGGATGTACTCGAGGCAAAGATCAAGGGACCAAAAGAAACCGGAGCCAATGGTGCTTGTGTGACGTTGTCTCGCGGCTCTTTCACTCCCTCTCCCCTTCTCCTTCCCCGGATCAAGGGGAAAGGGTGCGCCCTGTGGGTAGATGGCTTGGGAAGGGAAGGGAGGGGCAGGAACGAGAGCCCAGGCTCTCGCGGGGACTTTGTGTACACGCATGTGTGTGCGTGTGTGTGCGCCCCGGTGGAACCACCCCAACTGCAGGTTGCGGCCCCTATCGGCACTGGTGATTCGCCCCCCAGCCCCTCGGGGGCAAGGTGAGGGGTAGTCGTCACGAGCCAGCTCGCTACCACGGATGCCCGGTGAACCCCGTTCCGCCATTTCCCAGGGCTATCGGCGCGGTATCGGCCTTGCCAGGCGTCGTATTCCGGACGGCAATGCGTGGAAACGGATGGTGCCGTAGGCCGTCGCGCGATACGCATCTCGTCTCCGCTGTGTTCCCGCCGATGCAGGGCGGTCCGGCCGCTCTGTCACCTCCTGGCCCTGGGTGGTGGGTACAGGGGAACTACTATCCCAAGCAGGTGTACGCGGAGACGGTTCGGGGTATCTCCCCCGTTCAGGTGGTGCAAGGCCAGTAACGCGGCTTTCACGGCGCCTTCCAAAGACGGAAACATGTACTTGTTATTCGGATAATTAACTGCTTCGGTGCCTAATTCAGGAGCTAGATGTCTTGGACCTCGTCCTTCCCAAACACTGAAAGCATCTGCTGCTACCCCCGCGTCAGTACTATCAGCGGAGCCAGGCAAGGGAGCGTCCGGACTTCTTTCCGCCGTTACCCCTTGGCGGCCTATCACAACGCCCGTCGACAGAATTGCACCCGAAATGTGGCTCCGTCAAGCATAGATGTAGCACAAGGGCGTGTTGCCGAGCGTATCGAGCACGTCCTTGATGGGCCGGTGCTCGCCGAGCACGCCCATGTCCAAGAGATCGTCGACGGTGCCGTTTCGGCTCGGGTAGGGGATGCGGTTCCGGTACGTCAAGGTCCCCTCCACCGTGTCGGCGATGTCGGGATGGAGCGCCTGCCAGATCCAGTAAACCTGCAACGACAAAAAAAAAGAAAAACACCCCGCCGTCAGCAACCAAGACCCGAAGCCGGCCCACACGGCCGGCGGGAGTCAAAGGGGGAACTTACACGGTCCACCATGGCGTGGTGCAGGTAGAAGGCCGGATCGTTCACTACACTCACCGAGTCAGCCTTGCCCTTGCCCCCTCTCCTCCCCCAAAAACGGGGTCGTCGGGAATGCGGCGGGGCAAGCCGAGCCGGGGCAAGAAGGAACGTGAGACAAGCAGAGCGAGTAAAAAAAGAAGAACACAGGAGGGTGAACCTACGCGAGGTGAAAACGTCGGAGCCGTCGCCGCCCATGCTGTAGTGGCCGGCGCCGTGCATGCGTAGGGCGCCGTCGCCGCCCTGGAACTCGTACTGCATGGCGCCGATGCTGGCCGAGGCGGCGCCGAGGGTGATGTTGTGGAGGTTGGACGGCGTGAATACGGCGGCGGCGCCGGGCGACAGGTCGCGGCGCACGCAGCGCGGGTTGTAGTCCTGCTGCGTCTTGACGCTGGGGTAGTCGCGCATGGCCGGCTGGATCGGGCCCAGGTTGATGGTGCGGCTGCCGTGATTTTTCCCCCTCGTCAGTGTCTTCTTTTTTCCTTCGCCCCCATGGCTTGTGGTGTCCTCCAGGGGAGAAGGGCGGAGCGGCGGAGAGGGCGTGACAATATGATCTGGTTCCGCGGCATGGGTGGTCTGTACGTCGTGGAAAGGGGCCCGGGTAAGGTATTTAAAAAAAAAAAAAAGCTCACTTGGCAAAGGGCCCCCCTTGCATGCAGCCTCCTCCCTTGCCTGACGGGATCCAGACGGTGCCCTGTCCGGCAATGCTCCCGTTGTGCGCGAAGAACTCGCCGTCGCCGCCGAGGCTGGTGTCACTGCCATCAAAGACGGGGGACTGCGACAAATCCTCCTGGTACTTGAACCAGTTCCAGTACTGCGTCACGGGTCAGCGGCCGTGGCTCGAAGAAGGGTGGGCAGGAAAGCCATCGAGCAAAACTCGGCTTACGGGCAGGGCCCCCTTGTAACCACACTCGGTCCGGAGCCTGTCTTCCCAGACCCAGATGAAGTACCGGTGCCAGGTCAGGAAGTTGGCCGTCTGGTGGATGAAGTTGGTCTGGTTCAGGTGCACGGCGACGAAGTCATCGAAGAAGTTCTGCGCGGCCGAGAACTCGGGGTCCCGCGTGGGCATGTCCCAGAGGCAGTTGACGGCCTCGAGGTAGTCCAGTCTCTCGGGCCGGGTTAGGGAATCCCTGTACCACGAGGTGAATCCGTCAGCCGTCGCAGGCTCCATCGAGAAACCGTCATCGGTTGCGTCCGGGGGTTCCCCGCCGTCCCAGGAGGGAAGAGGAAAAGGGGGGCACGAACCAGTCCCTCCGCACGACCGCCGTCCCGAGCGTGCATTCCGAAGACGGGCGCGCGGCCTCGTTCTGGCGTAGAGCCTCCATGGTACGGGCCTGCAGTTCGTCCATCGTCACCTCGTCCGGGGCCCCGAGGACGCCGGCGGAAAGCGACACGGCAACTGCCGGGGCAACCAGTCGAGAGAAGCGCATCGTGGGCAGCAGGGGACAAGGACGCGCAAGGTGCAAGGCGCAAAAGACAGACACGGAACCAGAAAAATACCAGGGATGGTTTGGCGATATGGCACGAATATCGCCTTTTTATGATGATCGGTTCCGGAAGAAGGACGACCCAAGGCCACGGGAAGCTGCAAGCCAAGCCACGGCTGCTAAAGAACAAGAGGCTCGCCCCCTCCCCCTCCTTTTCTTCTTCCACTCCTTCGCGTAATTGGAAAGGCCATACGGCGTCGTACCCGTATCGCCTCGTACGTTATGCCGGGTGATGCTCGGGACAGGCGGAACGAACAAGCGAGTTTCTCGAGGCCATGGGGGGCGAACACCCCTTCGGCCCCGCTCTGGCGGCCCGGCATGGTGGCCCGGGGCCTTTGACTCCATGCCTCGGTTTCGGGTATTGTGGCCGTCGGCACCGGGACACAAGTTCTTCTTACTGTGACCATCTGCGCCGGGTCGGAGGAGCCTCTCGACGTCTTGGTTCTCGTGCTACTATCATGTTCGTCGGCCACTGCTCTGGCATAACTCATCCCTTGCGTGCCGCCGGCTCTTGGGGCCTCGACCCTGGCGGGAAAGAGACACGGTATCATACGATTCTCCCGATCGACAGAATGGGGAGGAGATGGATGCCCATGGTGCCCATGCCCCCCCCCGTGGTCTGCCGTTGGTTATGCGGGCGCGCCAGCATGGGCCCCGTATGCAGGGCGTCTTGCCTCCCCTGATGGATGATTTAACCGGGAGTTGGCATGAAATCCATGCCGGCCAGTCGATACTATTACTATTACTGAGTAGAACTGCTTAGCGGACGGAGGGGGGGGGGGGGGGGACGGGAAAACGCGCCACGGCCGAGGCATCGGGGCCTGTCCTTTCCTCGAATAGGCAGTCTTGTCTTCCCCCTCAACGACCTTCCTCCTGGGTTTAGCCTCGAAGCGAGGATCATCCCCCCTCTCCCCCCTATGCCTCACAAGTGACAGCTGTGGAGGGCCCACTGTAGGGCTCGCAGAGGTGGACAGCATGCTTCGAGGCCCATCTCGCTAAGCCTCGCGATGCAACGCTACCGGCCAATCGTACAGCTGAAAGCCAAGAGGGGTTCGACGATCCGGCAGGACGGACTGCCCTCCCCGGGTCGCCGGATGCATCCTAGTCGGACAGGTCCGTCTCACTCTTCCCCCGCTGTCCTCTTGCTTCCCGGGGAAAATCCCACCACCGGTATGTTTTTTTTCTCCCTTACCTCAATTCGTTTGCTTGTCCACTTCCCCTCGCCCCTCGCTCTGCCCTGGGCCTAAGCGAATCGAGGTGCCGGCCTGTAAGAGTCCGGCACATGGGAGCCAGGGAATGCCATCTCTCTCACGGCTTATCAAGCTGTCGGGCCCCTCTTCTGGTTTGCTACTTTTACTGCCCTGCCTATATCTATCCCCTGGGACATGAGGTGACGGGGGTTGCAAATCAGACTGGAACGATCCGCCACCCTGGCTCTGGACCCCCTTCCCCCGGGTCGTCAGGGGTACATAGTTCCTGATTCTCGTCGGCTGTCGGCGTGTGATTCTCCTCATCCCTTACGTCGGAAAGCACTGTCCACCCCGTGTCCAGCGAGGGCTTCGTGATATACAATGTAACGTGCTCGTAGGGCATGACACACACTATCGACTCAACTCTTTTGTCCCCTTGTTCCCCGACTCCCAGTTCCACCACACACGGCCGGCTCAAGGGGGTGACGACAGGGACAAAAGTGACAGACAGCGCCAAGCTTGCCATCGATGTCTTCGAGCGGACCACGTGCCTGCTACGGCCGCAGGCTCGCTGAGCATCCATCGGGACGGTCTTTTGTTCGGTTATAGGTCAAGGAAGAAAAACCACGTCCCGGGGCATGAATGCCCCCTACGCTTTGCCATTGGCTTGGCCATACTCCTACAGCGTTGGGCGTAAATGCGCCGGGGAAACGCGAAACGCCTTTCGCCTTGGGCATGATTCTTCCGGGCTTCTGGAGTCCCAGCGAGCCCAGCGCCCGGGAACAGGTAGCCACTGGCCAGTCAGCCAGCCCATGAGAGCAGAATATGCTCGAGTTCACAGCCAGGCGGTCGGCCCCCACGAGGCCTTTCGTATCACCCACAGGTGGGCGTCTGATTGCATTCAGAATGCTCCGACGCTGTCGCATCGGTTCCTGATTGGGGGGTTTCTGCAGAAGTCATGTGCCGGGGGCTTTCGAGGGAGCGTGCGGCGGAGTCGGAGCCAGGTTTCTGATATATGACCCTGACGGCAAAGACGACTACTCACTTATAAAGGAGACCAGCGAATACTACGCCGTCATTTCTTGTCGCCCTCTTTCGTAGGGGGTTGCGTAGAAGGGGCCCCCAACCCGTGTCGGCAGCCGCCAACTTCCCGTATCACAACACGCAGGGCTGGGAGACGGGGGTGGGGGAAGCGGGAGGTTTCGCCATCGAGCGATGAAGGGGCCGGGCTTTTGTACGTAGGATCGTCTTCCCAGCGGCCGATTAAATGAGTGAGAACGGCCCGCCCCCGAAAGTAAACCCGAGGGGTTCCTGAGGGCTGGGACCAAAAAGCTTGACGTCTCGTACTTCGTTGCCCGCGATTATTACCCCTTCCCCCACCCCTCCCCTCGTTTGTCTTTTGGTCCTCGTAGCCGTCCATTTCTTCCTCCCTCCCTTGAAAGCTCCAGTATCTCCTCCCCCCGGCCAAGACTTGAGCCCCCGTGATGCCGCCCCCCGCGGCGGTCGACCCGGCCTACGCCGCCGAGACCAACTTCCCGATGATGATGGGTGTCGAGGGGACGTTTATGGGCCTCGCCGTCGTGTTTGTGGCCCTGCGTATCTACACCCGCCTCGTCGTCGTCAAGTCGTTCGGGTGGGACGACGCCATGATGATCTTGACCCTGGTACGCAGGGCGACGGGTAACCGCCCCTCCCCGGGGGGAGGCCCAACCTTCAGGCTTTTCTTTTTTCCTCCCCTTTCCCCTCGTGTGTCCGTGGCATTGACCAGCAGGCAGGCTCTCGTGTTGGGCGGCGGCATGGTCGCCCACATCATCGCCGGCACCTACGGAGCCCTCGGACGCCACTATGACGCCGTTTCGAAAGCGGAAACGGTCACGTACGTTGCCATCGGGAAAGGACCTCGCTCCGTTTCCGTCTCTTCTGCTCACCGTGACCCCTAGGTACGCGAGAATGGGCTTCATTCAGGCCATCACCGTCACTATCACCAGCATCTGCTGCCTCAAATTCTCCATCGCCTTGTCGCTGTTGCGTCTTAGCAACAGCACCGTCTTCTACCGCCGCATTCTTTTGGGTTTAATAGGTAAGCGACAGCGGGTGTCTCACTTCGACCATGCGTGTTTTTTGGGGGGGGAGGGGTTCATGTTGGTTCGCTGTTGCTTGTTGCGGGACTCTTGCTAACAACAGGGGTAAAAGTTTTCATCACCATGTACATGATTATGGGTTGGGTCTCCATTATTGCCCACTGTCACCCATTGAAGACGGAATGGGACAGGGACCTCAAGGGGACTTGTTATCCGGCACCGATATTTTATGGCTTCGCGGCGGCCAACACAGGTGCGTTCGGCTTTGCCAAAAACACCCAGCTCACGTTTTCTCACCAAATTTCGCTCCTCAGTACTCAATATGATCACGGATATCGCCTTTGCCACACTTCCGGTTCGACTGATCTGGTCGTTGCAGATGAAGCAGCGCCAACGGATATATCTCATCTTCATCTTCAGCCTGGGCTATACGTACGTGCCTCCCAATTGCATACCGAGCGTGCGCTTTTCGTCAGCGGCTAACTACAGAATGGGTAGTGCTGTCGCCATAGGCGTCGTCAAACTCATCTTTCAGTTGACTACCCGCGGGTTACTCGACAAGTCTTTGTACGTGTTGAGAGCCCTTGATGGCATGCCCCCGGTCCTAGGCACGCGAGTTAACAGGGTACTCAGCCATAACTCGATACAGTTCTTCGGATTGTGAGTACGGACCGTCACGGCCCCGTGCCCCCCCCCCCCCCGCTCCCCCGGCCCCTGAAGGAGATGACCGGATGGTTCTGGAAGAGAGCCCATGTCTAAACCCTCACCGCGTGTCTGTAGCATACAGCAATGTGTCGGTATCGTCGCCGCCTGTTCGCCCATGCTCAAGCCCCTATTCGGCCACCGCCTTAAGCTCACCGAAGGGGGGTACTCGGGCCACAGCGACTACCACGCCTCCCAGCGCTACACCGACTACGCCAAAAGCCGAAAGTCGACACACGGGTACGTGCGATCGCAGCGAGGCGAATTCGAGCTGAAAGGGCTCGCCGGGTTCCATTCGCGGGACACCGAGGTGCTCCGTACCATCAAAGCCGGCGGCAGGGGAACCGGCAGCGAGGACGACATACTGGGGTCGGACAGACCCAGCCATGTGAGCGGCATCATGAAGACGACCGAGGTCCATGTCTCTTAGGTCGACGTTGCACGCAGAGGCCGCGGGGATGTTGGTCAAGTTGCACACCACGATAGTTTACTTACGCGCGGCACCTTGTGTCTGAATCAACCACTTCACGACTAGCCAGGGTGGGGAGAACGAGACGTATTTGGTTACCACAACTGAGCTCGTCTACCCCTCGCATGACCATGTGAAGCCGGGACACGCTCTGTAAGGGAATAGAACGGAGCCCAGTGGTGACTTTGGAGTACATTTTCAGCACCGATGGAGCGATCTATCTACCTACATGTACATCAGTATACGCTACCCGCATATGCGCTCGGAATCGTCGTGTACTTACAACTACATTTAGTATCATCGCAATGATCTGCAGGCACATTAGCTGCGAGTGAGAGAGTCCCCCCCCCCGTTGTGGTCCCTGTAGCTACAGGGTACCTAACGTATATGCTGGGGGCACGGGCGACACCGTTCGTCGCGCATCTATCTGCATGTAGGTACATGACATACTCTTATAAAGTACGTCTGTCAGACCAAGGCGCGGCAAACGCAGGTTAGGGTAACAGACTACAGTGGCTTGAAACGAAGCCGTCCCTACGGCTCATCCATTCTGCCCACCGGCTGTCATCATCTTTTTTTTTAATTGGCATTTGCGGTCGGGTCGGTGAAACGGCCGATTCGTTTTGACGTCAGATGCATAACGCACGGAAGCGTGGCGGAGCATCGTTGTACGCGCCAGCTGCCAGGCCATCTCGCTGGACCCTATTCTACCTCGACCTCCCCGACGTACATTTCAACCTGCCCTGCATCTTTGCCACCTCTTACCTCTTGAAGTCGTACGCATAGCTGCCCCCTGCGCCGACACACATACACCCGCGCATAGAGACGTCGCAAACACAGCCGACAACGCTCGAACCACCTCACCATGGGTCGCTGGTCGCACTACGATACGGACGAGGAGCGCCTGCCCGAGGGCATGGTGCGCATCGGCTACGACGCCGACGACCAGACGTACACGTACCGCAACACCGCCGACGGCAGCATATGGGAGAGCGCCCCGGGAAACCGCTACGGGCAATTGCGGCAGGTGTCGGGACCGACGCAGCCGTCGCAGGGCGGCTTCCGAGATGACGACGACAACGCCGTGCCCCCGCCGCCGTACGACAACCAAGATCCGGGCCACTATGCCGGCGAGGACCACAGGGTCTCGTGGCGCACGGAGATGATGCCGCTCCTCAACTTCTTCATGCTCATCGCCCTGTTCATGATGGGCGTGTTTTGGTACCTGCACTGGATGGCCGGGGGCGAGAGCGTGGCGCCGGCGCCGCAATGCGCCAAGGGCAGTTACGCGTACAACATCAACCCCGGCGACACGTGCTGGGCTATCGCCGAGGCCAGGGGCTTGAAGGTCGAGGACGTGCTGAGGCTGAACGAGGGCCTGGACTGCGACCGGCTCGCCGTTGGCAGCGCCATCTGCGTGCCCGAGTCCTGACCGGCCGTTTGCAGTCCCTCAGCACGAAGGCATCGTGTTAGTCGGGCTAGCGACGGGGTTGGGACCTACCTGTACCCCCGACCCCTGTCTATTCGGGTGTATATCTACCTCCTGGACAACGCGAAGAGAGGCCGCGGGAAGAAAGATTGGCCCTGTGTGCACTCGACGAGGTACCCGGAGGCTTGAGGGTTGCTTGTGTTCTTTGCCGGAAGGGAAGCTGCTCCACGGTACCGTCACACCTCGAACCCGATGGGTCTAAGACAAAAAGGTACTTTAGTAATTATGTACTTGCATTGCTTGCCACACGAGGCCAGACCACGATGTGCCCTACGTACGGACAGCCTGCACAAGGTGGCAGTCATTTGCTGGAGACTTACCCGTACATTATCCTGCGTGCCTCGCCGGATCGGGTGGACATGCGCCGCTACCTATGTCGTCACTCTACCATCTCCACCAACATTTCAAAGTATGCGCACCACGGCGGTAGCAGCAGGAGCCCAAAGCTTGCAGTGAATCCATAGTGTGGGCAGCTGTCGAGCACCGCCCCATTTGCGAATAGCCTCGAGTTCTATACCAACGCCATTTGATGGAGACAGTGTCGACGCGCCGCGGATTTGTCTGGGTAGAGCGATACATGATACAGAAGGAGGAAGGTACTTCACTCGCAGCGGCCCGCGACATTATTGTATGAGTGTACATGGTAAATAAAAAAGTGGACACAAGTCGGGTACTTACCACAAGGTGACTCAATCCCGCTCCTAAGGTCGGGCGGGATGTTTTTTTTATAATCGGAAGCATTGCGGGGCAACTGTCCGCCCAACAGCTCCAAGGCTGAATGCCGCCCATCATTCTTGCACGACTTGTTCGGTCTGCCCGACCTCGACGGCAAGCTATTTACCTTGGAAGGCTCTGGTCAACGGCCTGCCTCCGACCGTCCCCGCCTTTGTCTCAGCACTTTTGCACTGCGCAACCGCAACCGCCCCTCGACGACGCATCCGACATGGCGCCCAAAGCGAGCAAGGCGCCCAAGCTGGCGCTCAAGACGCCAAAAGGCACCAAGGACTGTGAGTCTTCTTACTCCACGGATACAAGGGGAGACCCCGGGCTGACGCTGCGCGCAAGGGGACCCCCAGGACATGGCCATTCGTGACCAGATCTTCACCACCATCACCAACGTCTTCAAGCGCCACGGCGGAGTCACCATTGACACCCCGGTCTTCGAACTGAAGGAGATCCTGACGGGCAAATATGGCGAGGACAGCAAGCTCATCTATGACCTGGCCGAGCAGGGCGGCGAGAGCTGCTCGTTGCGCTACGACCTGACAGTATGCACACTCCGACCCCGCGCCCGTCCGTTGCCCTGCCGAAGGAAGCAAGACGCTGACTGCCCCGACTTCGCCAGGTCCCTTTCGCAAGATACCTCGCCATGAACAAGAACATCGAGAGTATAAAGCGATACCAAATCGCCAAGGTCTACCGGAGGGACCAGCCGGCCATGACCAAGGGCCGCATGCGCGAGTTCTACCAGTGCGATTTCGACGTCGCGGGCGTGTACGACCCCATGCTGCCCGATGCCGAGGTCCTTCGCATCATCAACGAAGTCTTTGAGGGCCTTGGCTGGCACGGAAACTTTACCATCAAGCTCAACCACCGCAAGATCCTCGACGGTATTTTCCAAGTCTGCGGAGTACCCGAGGACAAGATCCGAACCATATCTTCGGCCGTCGACAAGCTGGACAAGCTGCCTTGGGATGAGGTGCGCAAAGAGATGGTCGACGAGAAGGGCCTCGAGGGGGAGATTGCCGACAAGATCGGCCAGTGGGTCGTGAAGAAGGGCGGCTTAGACTTGATCGCCGAGTTGCGCGCCGACGAGAAGATGGCGGCCAACGAGTCCATGAAGCAGGGCATGGACGACATGGAGCTGCTCTTCCGCTACCTCAAGCTCTATGGCGTCACGAATACGGTGTCCTTTGACCTGAGCTTGGCTCGCGGCCTGGACTACTACACGGGCCTCATCTACGAAGTCGTCACCGAGGGCTCCGCGCCGTCCACCACCCCCGCGCCCGAAGAAGTCGTGGCTGCGCCCAAGAAGAAGGAAAAGAAGACATCGACTGACCCCGACGAGGATCGCTCTTCGGATCCTTCGGTCGGTGTGGGCAGTGTTGCTGCTGGCGGTCGTTACGACAACCTCGTGGGCATGTTCAGCGGCAAAAACCAAATACCCTGCGTGGGCATCTCTTTTGGTGTAGAGCGCATCTTTTCCATCACCAAGGCCCGCATGGAAAACTCCGCCATGCTTAGGAAGAGCGATGTCGACGTCTACGTCATGGCCTTTGGAGGCAAGGGATTCGACGGCATGCTGGATCAGCGAATAACCGTCCTCTCGACACTTTGGGATGCCGGTATCAAGGTACGTGACCTGTTCCGACACCTCTCTCTCCCCCTCGCGTCTGGCATACTAACACGGCGCAAAGGCCGAGATGCTCCAAAAGGTAAAGCCCAAGCTGCAGAACCAGTTTAAGGCTGCTGAGGCGAATGGCGTGCCGTTTGCCGTGATCCTGGGAGAGGAGGAAATGGCCCAAGGAAAGGTGAAGATCAAGGAGATGGGCCTGAGAGACGGCCACCCTGAGAAGGAGGGCGTGCTCGTGAACCTCAGCGAAATCGCCCAAGAGGTCAAGCAGCGCATATCCCGCAAGCAAGAGCTCGACGGCCTTGTTGGACAGGCCGAAGGCCTGAAGGTGGTCCACGGCATTCGCGGTGAGGAGATTAGTGTCGCGGCGACCGGTACACCGACACCGCAACAGTGAATGACCGAAAAAGGAAAGGAGCGCGGCATGCCGCATGCCCTCCAGCTTGACTATCGGAAACGGCCTCCCCACCGTGGACACCCAGGCTGCTAAGGAAGTCGAACATGTCCGCTTTGGGCGGTCAGCCTCGGCTCCCTCCAAGTCAACCGTATGCCGCGAGAAGGTGGATGCCATGTGCTGCGCTCCGTACTCTGTTGCATATTGGTTCGCGTTTAATAAAGCAACTGCGGATAACTGCCGCTCTTCCTCGGAGCGACAAGCGCTTTAACGTATGTTACTGTTGGTTGTCAACCGGGAGATGAAGAAGCAAGCAGTTGTGCTTGACGCCTCATGCGACTACCCCACATGCGTTCCTGGTACTGAGAGAGAGCCGGAGCAACCATATTCTGAGCTTCTTTGGTTCCAGCATGGACCCGCGGCGCTCGGAGTCGAATATGATATACCTCGTGCAAGCACGCTGCCCAGTAGACATCACATCAACAGACGGCGATTCGGCCGTGTCGCCGGTAGTCACATATGACCAACCTCGCAGGCGGATCAGGTTCGATGATCCTTTGGGACCGAAAACTTCGTCCGGAGGTTGATGGGATGTTCTAGACGGCGGCTTTGCAAGCTGCACGCTGCAGTCAGGGTAGGGGCATGCGTATGTGTACGCACACCACGGTGCGCATACGTATGCGCGGCCCAGATGTTACTAGGTCACATATGATCAACAACCTACACCCTCTTGAGGTGCATTAGCCTCGCGGCCAGGACCCCCTGAACCATGGTTCGTAACAAGTTGCGAACAGGCCCCAACACAGATGACTAACAATTCAGCGCGTGTACCTGTCCGCAGCCCGTGTACCACGCAGTACGTATCTCCCCCGGGGGGGGCTGCGGGTGCTTAGCCTATTTGTAATTCTACTCGAAGTTTAATGGTAGCAACGGCGACCATTTCCTACGACGAGCCTTCTCTTTTGAGCAAAGCGCCAGTGCCACCAAGGGGCCAGCCAACTGATCGCCGCAGCCTCCAAAGTCGGCACAGCCTCCCCACGGTCTCGTGGCGGTCGAGGCCGTCGACGCGGCGGACGACGAGTCGGTGATGGCGGCTGAATACGAAAGTCTACGCCGACGGAACCGCTCCGGCTCGTGCCCACGCCCTCGTCGTCCCGTACGGCGGGTGTACGCGCTTCTGTATGTATTCCTGCTGCTGCTGGGTGACGTGCCCAATGTTACCCCCCTTGCGCCAAGGAGCAGTGGGCAAACAAGCTAAAACACATCGTGCAGAACGCATGCATCTTGGAATGATGAATCTCGTGCGCACTGCAGGCGACACGAACGCCTCCCACCCACTCTTCCCCCCGCCGTCCACACGGGGGTGTAGTTTCTGCATTCCGGCCGGCTTGGTCACGAGGGCCTCCTGCTCCTGCTTACTGTCGACCAGGCCGTCAGCCTTTGTGCACCCCACGCCGCCATCCATATGTATCCGGGAGGTTGAAACCGGAGGATTCAAGAGCCTATCAGCCTTGCGGGGCCGTCGCACCTGCGAACGCTTAGGGACGGGTGTGATAGGGATCAAGTGCAGAGTACCGGGGTATTTTGTGCCATTCATGACTCGAACCGGTATAAAGCAAGTACTATTGCTCGCTGGTAAAGAGGGATGTTGGTACCCGAAGAAATGCCGCCCACTGCAAACTCCCCCTCGACGTACGATGACGATGGGTATGTACGAACACGTCCCTGGGCGCAGGGTATGCAACAACGAGGGGGTTACTGTTTCCAAGCACGGCTTTGCTCGTCACAGGCCAAGGGGTGAGTCTCCATGCCTTGCTTTCGGGACCCTGTCGCCCGTCTCCTGTCAAACCGCGTTGACAGCGGCTGGCAGATTGACGTGATGAACCTTAAGGGCGGCCGCTCGCCACAGTCGGGCAATCAATTACACAACGTTGGACAGCCAGGGTGAGAAGTTCCTCGACGTAGTATAGCTGGGAGAAGCAAGCCGCGCGATGTATGCGTCCTTAGTCGGGGAGACTGGGGTCGACTGCCGGAACGAGGGGTAGGACCGGAGAATAACCAATCCTTGATCCCGAGGGTTTTGTTTCCGTTACAGCCGAGGTCACTCGCTGTGACTGCTGCGCATATGGGGCAGCGAGAAGGCGTTTCTGGTCCTGGTATAGGTGGGATGCCGGCGTTAATGCTGCATGTCGGCAGGGGACACACACACATTGCCTTTCTCAGAAACCAAGACTCGGCAGGAGAGGGGGTACCGACGATGAAAACGAAAGAATGCGTATTGTTGGCTCGGCGTGCTCTGCAGGCACCGGCAGTCGCCGCAGTGGTAATCGCGAACGGTAAGTCCCGGTCGATTGACGAGCTGGTGTTCGATTGCGGCTAGGCTGGCAATCGACGGCAGCAGGCATCATCGCTGCGCAAGCCGTCCACCTCTTCGCGCACCGAGACAGACGTTGCGTTCGTAGATTTTACGTGGGTAAGGGAGGGGACAGCCCGTGCAACCGCCCCACGATCCTGGTGGCCTGGCAGGTAGTCTGACAAGCACGTCTCGGCACAGCAACACAAGACCGGCTCTACTATAGACGCGCCAGGTAGTACGTCCGGGGCTGTTGTTTGAACGACAAACTTTCGAAACCCCCACTGCGAACGGACCCCCGCCGGGGCGGCTTGGGAGACAAGCTTGGCAAGCCGCTCGTGGTGGTGAGCATGGAAGCAGGCAGATAAGCAGGCCAGGGGGGGAGCAAAAAACAACCCGACCAGGTCGGCCGCAACAGGCCGAGAGCGGCCCAAGAGACCCATGACCCCCAACCCCTGCGAACGCCCTTTGGGGGGGAAGGGGGGGGGGGGGGGGGGGGGTCTTATCGTCTTTTGGCCCTTGGGTGGGATTTGCGGCCGACGCCAACGGCGACCCAAGACAAATGACGGGTCGTAGCCGGTGGCAGCCCGCGGAAGCGTCTCTCGGCTGTGGTAGCCGTCGTCTGGGCGAAGAAGAGCCGGGGTGGGCGGGCTTACATCGCGAGGTGGTATCGCGCTCTCCTACCACTGCGACGAAAGTCGACGCATCGCCTACATACCAACCTATACGCGACGGGCCCTCCAACGGCCCTCGGGGGCCTCTCCAGGCGCCCCGATTGGGCCCCCTCAGGGGTCGGCGGAGACGGCTTACGACCTCCGGTATAGGTGTATTTGCTTTCCCCGGGCAAGCTACGAGGGCACCTCGACAAGGAAATGAGAGAGCGGCCTGGACAAGCGACTCATTGCCCGCGTTGCGCCCTCGAGGAGGCGGGTCGTGAGAGTGGCTGGACGGGCAGGAAATACGTGGCGGGCTCCCTCACCTTTGCCCCCTAAACGGCCAGCGGCCAGCGACGGAAATGAACCCAAGGCTGTATGTAATGGGGAAGAAAGGGAGAGGGAGAGGGAGAGAGACAAAGAGAGGCATCACCCGTAACATTGAGCTTTCCCGGGACGGCCACATACGTGGGCCTTGGCGGCACATGTATACTGAAGATCTATGTCGACACAATCCTTCGTCGTGGACTTCTTGTTTCGGGCCTCGCTCGAGGACAAAGGTCGCACGGCTGGCACGTTTCAGCCGTCAACATCCCCCCGGCAAAGCCAGGCGTTCGAGGCGAGAGCCCAAAGATTGCCGGACGCCAAGGGGCAGGGGGTAGCTGAAAAAGAAAGCAGGGCGCGCTACGTACCGGTTCCCCTACAGGGGCAAAGCCGACCTGTCGAGATCATCTGCAGGGGTTTCCCATGTCTAACCCGGTGGGATACGGCAAAGGGGGGCCCGAGCCACAGGCAAGCCCCCCTTCAGTTGCCTAGCGAGCCAGGCTGATGACCGCCCGATTTGCTGCCGCTTTTCGAGGAGGGGAGGCCGCGTGGGGATCTATCTGGGTCACGACGACGACGACGACGAGTAGTGGAGAGCGAGACGGCCATGGTTTGTGGGGACTCTGGATGCAGGGCCGAAAGAAGAGGGGCGCGAACCAGTGTCATAGCGGGCGACGGGACTCGACCGTTCAGAGTTGCATATCCTGCATCCCATGTCGACGACCTACCTTCCGTATACGCGCGGCGCTACGACAATACCACGAGGCCCTCGGACTCGAGGAGTTACTGTGTAGTTTCCCACCTAGTAAGTTGAGGACCGGGGCGGACTGGGGGAGTGGGCCACATCGCCCTCTTTTTTTTTCTCCCCGAGGCTTCATCAAACTACTCAGCATATGGAACCGGCACGACCGCCAGGGAGTGGCCCTGCACCTCCCATCGCCCCCCCCCCCCTTCACCTCTCCAGACGGTTCCAATATACTAATGACTAGGTTGAGCGTGGCAGGCCCTGTCCGCCGGCCGGTACTTGACGGCCGATCCAGAGACGGATGGACCCTATACCCATCCCCTTCTGGGCCGCCTCCCTGCCTGTCAAAGCCGTCGTGATGGGGTCCGTCTGCGCTATACACAGTACTCAGCACCGCACACCGCACACACAGACAGCCACAGGGTCGCACGGGGTCTCGAAGATCCGCCCAGGACGTGGGTATTGTTCACGAAGCCCCCCATGGAGGCGATCCCCATGTGGTATCGCTGTGTCGCGTATGCCCAGGCCTCCCTCTGCTATTGTTCCCGTGTACCTGACTAGCTGGACTGCTCGTGGCAGACCTGAGATTGCCTTTTCCGCCGGTGGGTTTGCCATGTATATACAACAGCACCCGGGGCCCCGTTCAGGCTCGACTCGATCATCTGCTGCCCGTGCTGCTGCTGTTTCTTGAGGTTGAGAGAAAAGCAACTGTTTCCCCTCTCTCGAGCTGGCATCGTATCTCGCTTGCATTGGTGTCGCATTTGAGCGTTCGCCTTTCTTCCTTCAAATCAAACGATCCCACCCTTGCTTTCCGTTTTCTTTTTGCTTCCACTTATTGCTTGCTTTTTTTTTTTGGCTCTTGCCGGTTCCTCCCGTGGCTTCGATCACCGCCTGTCAGCATCAAACCCCCCACCTGCCGTCCTTATTAGCAACCAAACTCAACGGCTGGCCATTTTGTCTTGAAAGCCGCGCCCCTCGCAACGCCTTGCCCGCCATCACCCCAAACAACTACTGGCTGTCAACGCTCTTGCTTATTAGTCTTCGAAGACCCGGTTGTCAATATCATTCAGTCCGCCACCTTTTGCGCACAAGCATCCGCCCCAGCGAATAGCATCAGTCCGTCTCGTCGTTTAGCCCCCGCCCTCCCTCTTAGGTTACATACCTCATTCGGACGACGCTTCCCCCCCTGGGCATCTCCAGCAGGACTTCGGACGACAACACAAACAAACAGGAAGAGAGGAAAAGCCGTCTGGACTCGGCCCCGAACTCTCCGCTTTCCAACCCCCTTCACGCGCCTGCCGTCTCGACCGGGCCGCGTTGGCTGTGTCTGAAACCGAGCCGTTTCCGCAAATCATAGGTCGCCCCGGCTGCCGGACGACGACATCATTCCTCATTCCTGTCTCTTCCTACCGCTCTTAAATAGGTTGCCTCGCCCTGTTCGACACTGGCCCTGACATTCTTGGCCGTGGCCCACCCTTAAAACCTCAACGTCACCCCTGTCCTTTTTGCCGCATGTGGGATTAACGGACAACTCTGTGAGCCCAACCGCTGCTAGCATCCCGCCATCTCGGAGCGACGTAACTCTGTTCTGCGCGTGCCCGACTCGCCCATCCCCCGCCAGCCAGCGGACAAGTGGTCAGGTGGTATCTGGGAAAGCGAAGGAAGCGAAGGACGCAAGGCGGAACCTCCCTCCTCCCCCCCTCGGGGCCCTTAAATTCTGACGAGCCTCTCGGTGCCGCCGGTTGGATCAACCCTGTTCAGAGAGTTCGACAAAGACGCCCCCGCTGTTCTCCCGCGACAGGTAGTCAGTCCCCAGTGGCACAGATGGGCGGTCTTATACCCCTTCTCCTGCCTTCGGGCAACAGCTCCGGTGCCTGGCCGACCGCCGCTCACCACGGCCACGAAACCAAGCGGCCGTTATCCGCCATGGGCAACCCCTCGCCAGCCATCGTCATGCGCCACAGGCGCCAGCTCTCGCTGCCCACCGGCCGGACAAGGTCACCATCGATAACCAATCCGCAGCCGCAGCCTGTCTTGCCTTCGACGCCGGCCGAGTGGAAGAAGGCACTCAACGAGGTGAAGCAAAAGTATCTCGGCCGCAAGTACCGCACGTGCTCGGCGCGATGCTGCGAGCTGCTCGAGGCCCTCGACGATCTGTCCAAGATGGAGCCGCTGCACCTTATCTACCTGCACTTCTACGCCGCATCCTCGTTTGAGATGTGCGCGCGCCCGCTGTCGCACTCGTCGACCTACCGCACCAAACTGCTGCACGACGCGCGCGACCACTACGACCGCGCCGCTTCGCTCATCCAGAAGGCCGAGGGCGAGACGATGGAGAAGACCCGGTCCGGCTCCGTCTCGGGCTCGTACTCCCCGTCGACCTCGCCACGCTCCGCCATGGCTTCGCCGTTGCACTCGCCCCGGCCTTCCATCTCCTCGCTCCACAGCGCGTTCAGCGCATCCGCCAAGCCGCGCAAAAAGAAGAAGGTTTCCTTCTCCGGCCTACCGGACAACGTGGATATCCCGAAGCCCGCCTTGCAACCCGTTGAGCCGTACATTCGCCCCGACAGCCCGACGCTGGGCTGGGAGGAGGACTATATCGTCTTTGGCCGCTCTGATACGAACCCGCCGTGCGCGGCCGCGGCTGCCGCTCCGGTGGAGGCGGTGGAAGCGGTGGAGGCTGAAGTATCACCGAGAACCATAGTGGCGGAATCTCCAGTGGCTGCGAGCCCGTCATCAGAGACCGCCGACCACTCCCCCGCCTTCCCGACCTTCAACCTTGAATCATTCCTGCAGGCCAAGTCGGCGAACCGCCTTGTGAAGGAGCTGTCAGCATTGCGATCACAGGTTACCTTCCACCGCGACGGCGTAGACAGCCTCCTTGCAGCGTTGGACGAGGAGGACGAAACGCCCTCGGTTCCCGAAGTACCAGCCATACCGATCCTGCCGGGGCTCGCGCGCAACATCTCGCCCCTGTCCTTCTCGTCGGCGTCGGAGTCGTCGGCCGACGACTCGGACGGCCCGGTGACGCCGACGTCGGTGACGGGCTTCGACCACCACGATGCCTTCCCTCACAAGCTGGCGCGCTCGCCGCGGTCGTCAACTTCGTCGGACCACAACGACGCCGCCGCCGGTGGCGCCTTTCCGCTGCCGCCCCTGGCGACACCGACGACGAGGATGACAGCGGCCCCCTCCCCAGTGCCGCGCGGCCACGGCCACAGCGCGTCCGTGGTGGCCTTCGCGCCGCGCCGCGGTTCCGTCGTAGCGCCCGCCAGTATCCCGCGCTGCGCCTCGTCGGCCTCGACCACGCGCCCCCACCATGCCCCCGACGAGGACCTCCAGAAGCGCATCGAGCGCCTGCGCGCTGGCGGCTGGCAGCGCAAGCGCTTCGACGCCCGTCGCTATGAGGCCCTGCGCGAGCAGGTCCTCGGCGAGCTCGGCGCCTGAGCTCCTCAGTCCAATGTTTCCGCATCAAACTTCTACACAACAGGGGGAGGGACGCTTTACGTCTTTCCCCGTGCCGCCTTTTTTTTTTTGGCAACAGTATATATATCATCTCCCTGCCTACCTACCTGCCTACCTATATACCCACTTGTATAGCGTTTTTTTGCTCTTCAACCTGTATCTACTTCCAGTTCTCTTTACCTTGATCAGGGTTCCTTGCATTTACTATGGTCCATAGGGAGGCGCATTTGGAGCAGGGTTGGGGAGGTGTGCAATTAATTTGGCATTGGACAGGCGCTCAAAGGATATCCTCTGTTCTAAATTTGGGTTTCTTCCTCTTTATTACGGTTCTACATCTCTATACCTCGAATACCACCAGGGCGGCGGCGGCGGCAGCCGTGACAGCCACCACCAATTATCAACAATATCCTCCCTGGCTTGATGATCCGGCACGAACCTCCAAAGCGGCCAAACGAAAAAAGACTGATGACAAAAGATGAGGAGGAAGAGGATGGGGCGTTCCCCAACGACATGATGTTACGTCTACGCTACGCTGCTTGTCCGGAAGGGGAGAGAGAGAAGAGGAGGTCCTGTCAGGACGGCCCGCAAGAAAGGAACCATGGCCGGCTCCTGAAAAAAAAAATTGCATACAAAATTTTACTACTACTCCCTACCGAAGCCTCTCGTGTTTTCGCCGGTGATTTGTCCATCCCCTAAGCAATCGAGACACCTCTCTGTGTCTCCATTCGTTTACCAGCCGCAGACGTTTACAGTCACCCTGTCGGCGGGGGCCGTCCTAATGCAACCTTGACGACGGCCCGGACCACGTGCCCACTTTCCGGCCAGCGTTCGACCGCGGACACGCCGATCATTGTGACGTACCGCCACAAGGCCTCTCTCTCTCGCTCTCTCTCTCTCTCGAGCACGAGCCCGTGGCTTAGATCATGCTGATTTCCGAAGAGGCCAGCGCCCGTGGCTTAGATGTTGATGATTTCCGAAGGGGCTGGCGCCCGCTTGGGCTACCCGTGTCCGGCTTGGCCGGTTCCGGCCCAGTGGCCAGGCGGTTCATACAGTTCACGCAGGGGAGAAATTTGAAGGCGGAGAGCGGCCATGCGTCCCGTCTGTCGCGGTGCGCTCAAAACGCGCGCGCCCCTGCATGCCCCAGAGGCGAGGAACACAGGCGTTCACTGTACCGTCGGCCCTCCCGCGTGCCTCCTGCCGCGTATCGTTCATATGAGGCGCCCAAGCGCCCTGCCAATTCGGGCCCAAGCCCCTATTTCCATTGTCGCCGTGCCGCGCTGTCTACGTACCTAGATATGGGAATGGCGTTTAGCCCTGGAAGCTTTTCCGCTTCTCCTTCTGCTCCACCTCCTCCTTGATCTTCAGCGTGGCCTCCTGCTCCTTCATCTCGCGCACCTTGGCCATGACGACCTCGCGGAAGATGGCGCCCTTCATGGCAGTCTGCAGCTTGCCTCGTCCGCTCGCCGCAGCTTCGGCAGCCGAGGTAGAACCGCTGGCCTCGACACTCTCGAGACTGTTCTCGGGGAAGTCGGGGTTTTCCGGGTCGTCCTCTTGCATCTTGAGCGCCTCGATACGGTTGGCCAGCTTAACCATCTCGATACCTCGTCGGAGGCGCGCCTTGGCCATGTAGGCCTTGATCTCGGGCAGCAAGTTGTGGTCCGTGGCGTTCTCGCCACTGAGCCAGCAGTGGCTCAGTGCTTGCTGCGGCGGGTGTTAGCCACTTCCGGGGGACCCAAAGTGGCAAGGGGCGGCGCAAAAACATACCTCACTCGTCCATCGGTCGTCGGGGTTGGGCTGCAGCAGGCCCAAGATGAAGTCCTTGGCGTCCTCGCTCACATCCTTCCAGTACCTGTCGTGGAAGACGACCTGGCCGTTGCTGCACTCATCAATCAAGTCCTGGAGGTTTTCTGAGCGGAAGGGCGAGTAACCGCAAAGGAGCGTGTATGTGATGACACCCATGGACCACATGTCTACGGGCTTTCCGTGGCCCTTCTTCAGCATAACCTCGGGCGCAGCGTAGCCGAAAGAGCCGGCCATGGTGGTGAGAACCTCGTCCTTGCTGTCCAGCATCTTGGCAATACCGAAGTCAGCAAGAACCAGGCCCGAGTCGGGCTCCTTGTTGAGGTACAGGAGGTTCTCAGGCTTGAGATCTGCCTGCGAGTCAGTAACGCCAGGGCCGGAGCCGGAGCCAGAGCCAGGATGAGGACAGCCGCGGCTGGGAACCCACCTCGGTGGACGACGTTCTTGCTGTGGAGGTAGTCGACGGCACCCAAGACCTGCTTGATGGTCTGCGAGGCGTCCTTCTCGGTGAATTTGCCCTGTTCGCAGATGCGGTCGAACAGCTCTCCGCCGGTGGCGAGCTCCATCACAATGTAGTACTTGTCGCGCGACTCGAACCAATCCACGAAGCGGACGATGTTGGGGTGCTGGATGCGTCGCAGCATGTCCAGCTCGTCCCAGACCATCTGCTCGTTGCCCTTGACATTCTTCTTCAGAATGATCTTGATAGCCACCTTGCCCGTCGGGCCGTCGCCCTCTCGGACAATGCCATAGGTACCGGCGCCGAGCGTCTTGCCGAACCGGTACTTGGATTTCTTATCGTAGCTCTCGGGCTGCCCCTGGAGGCGGTTGAGCATTCCTGAGACTGCATCCACGGCGGCGGCGCGCAGCTGTTAGCCCTGCACATAGTACAGTATTCACCCCGGAGGCAAGGACGCGCCAGGGGAGGGCGTCGTGACCGTGAACCGCCATCGCTGCGGCCACAGCAAGCACGGCGCGCCATGCGGTCGCCGGATCTGGACAGGATTCGACTTACGACTCATCGTGACGGAGGTTGTCTTCTGGGAAGACGGCAGGCGACAGTCGTGACGGACCGGCTCACGGATGAAGAGGGCGTAGGAGTCGGCCCAAGGCAGTGAATGGAGCAGGACCCTAGGTGGGGTAAAAGGACGGCGGCTAGGTCAGGAGATGGGCGCCGCAGCAGTGAACACAGGCCAACGCCGGGGCACGCAATTTCAGGTCGCTTGCAATCGGCGCAAGGCGCGGAAGGGGATGTTGCGAAGAGGGGACGGCGGTGGCGGTTTTCGGTGGGATTCTTCAATGGTGCACCGTATTTCCAGCCCGCTTTCGAGAGGGACACCGAGGGGACGACAAGCGGATACGAGGGTGCAAATAGTGACAGGGTAATTTCCTCGAGTAAGTAGTGGTTTGGTGGTGTTGGTGGTGGCTGTCCAGAACGTTAGGCTCACTCGCTATCGGGACGAGGGAGGGGTTCGTTTCCCCAAAGCGCCGCGCTGGTAGGCGGATTGCGGGGGGGTCCCTCGATAATGCGCAGTCCGAGTTGGGGTCCAGGTTTTTTGTTTTCTAGATGCCGACAGCCGTGTAGCTTGCCAGACGATAGGGGCCACCAACTTCTGGACCAGCAACAGCTGTAGGCTCGGGCATGCCTATTGGGTACTGCTGGTGTCCGGGCCCAGCGTCTGGCTTTTTCTCAGGCATCACGTACCACTGATGCAGAGCTGGCAGATTGATACATTCGACACGCATGCATCTGATGATGGCCGCCTGGCAGCCATTGGAGCTCGTTGGTTGCTGAACGAAGGCTGTGCTCACGATACGATGCAAGCCTCCCTGGCAGGGCCCCACCATATCACGGTTTACGAATACATCAAAAAGCTAGAAAGCCTTGTTCACTGCCTCCCGAGTCGCTATCGACGGATGCTGGCACCGCCCACTCAGCCGGTGCTCAGCCGCAGCGACCCGGGTCAGCCCAGTTGACAGCCTGACTGGTACGAGAAGTGAGAGCTCTCCCTTGGTGGCAGATGGGGATTGCACCATCAAAGCCAGACGAGCCAGACGAGCCAGAAGAGCCAGACGACCCTTTGGACTTGCAAAGATATCAGGAGGGCGCCGCCAGCATTCAAACAACCAGCTCGTCCTACCTGCCCAAGTTGTCAACACCAACCAGGTGGGAGAAGCCTGTGTGCCAGTGACGTCCTGGTTTCTTGGCAGCATCCTGCAACCTCTTAATCTCGCGGCAAAGAAAGCCTCCAGCATGTGGGGGCACGGACTGGAATGGCACATACCTCCTTTCGGAACGACGAGAGTGAGAGGTTGGTACGGGTGGTACATTTTACGGTGATTAAGTTAGGTTGATCGCTCCGGGCCTGCAGTTGGATGGGTGCAACTGGCAGGAACTCCCTGCCAGACAAGGTCCAGTCCGAGTTTTCTCCATACTATCCAGCGGACAGGGTCTCGCTTCCAATGACCAGAAAGGATAGACGCTGAGCTTCTCCCCTGCGTGACCAATCAGCTCAGACTGGCATGCCAGAGCAAGCGTCTAGGTACACCAGCATATTCCAGCCTTCTGCTTTCTTCCCGCTCAATAACATCCAGTGCAAAACGCCCAGCCAGCCAGTTCACGTAACTCGTTGCAAGGCTCTATTCCGCCTGCATGTAAGAGATATCATCTGCATCGTTCACAGCAAGCGGCATACCGGCCTGTGTTCTGGTTTTGCGTTGTTGGTGTCTTATACATAAGGTAGATCTTGAAGCTCTGCGTGACAGCCCGAGTGCCGTGATTTGCTGCCATGCGCCCGCCTTTCACGCGCATGACCAACACCCGCGAATTCCCTTCATCCCTGCTGTAAGTCTAGTCAGAGAGGGCAGAGGGAAAAAAAAAGTCAAAGAAGCACCAGAGGGTCGTTGCAAAATACCGGTAGGTCGCTTCTGCATCCCACGATCGCGCTGCTTGCCACTGTTTGCCCGAGGAGTTTCCTGTCTACATCTCTGGGGAAGCGCTGGTCTTATAATAGGGATCTCAGTCGGTTCTCTCACGTGTGTTGAGCCTTAGGCTGCAGAGGCGGTGCCCCCCCATCCCGCCAGTCCCATCCCATCCCACTACTACACCCCGCCAAACCACTGCTAGCTGGCGGCTGTTCCACCATAGCGAAAGGTACCCAAGAGGGCTTTAGCTTCCATACCGTCCATACAGGTATCCGCTCATCAACCACATCTATCTGCACTCCCCGGTCGTGACGGACGCCCTCTTCTGTAACTGACCAACTAGCGGCGACCGCGACCCCGACGACAACACCAACAACCTCGCCGACGATGGCTGCCGGTCTGGGCACGAAGAGACTCAGCAAGGAGCTCTCCAAGGTACGGGACCCGGCGCGCCGCTTGCCCGCGCTGCGCGTGCTGCCCGTCGCATCTGGCACATAGACCTGATACTGACGTCGATGCGCCAGATCTCCAACAGCCTGCCCCCCGGAATAACGCTCGTCTCGGCCGACAACCTGGAGGAATGGTTTCTTGATATCGCCGTTCTCGACGAGAACCCCATCTACGCCGGCCACACATTCCGTTTGAAATTCAAATTCAGCAAGCAGTACCCCATCGGTACGTCTGGCTCGCCGTCCGGACCGCGAAAGCGCATGTGCGCCGCCGAGTATCTGACACGTTACAGAACCCCCCGAGGTTGTCTTCGTCAAGCTCGACGATCGCCCCATACCAATGCACCCACACATCTATTCGAACGGCATCATCTGCCTCGACCTGCTGGGCAGCCAGGGCTGGAGCCCGGTGCAGAACGTAGAGAGCGTGTGCATGAGCATCCAAAGCATGCTTACCGGCAACACCAAAAACGAGCGGCCCCCGGGCGACGAGGACTTCGTGCGGCAAAACCGGCTGCGGCCCAGGGATATCGACTTTTACTACCATGACAATACGGTCTGAGGCGGCGGCCCGAACTGGGTCCGTCAGCGTCGTCGCTCACTTCTAATACCACCGTCCCATTTGTTTGGCGTTCATCCTACATCGGACAAGGAGCATCGGCGTATCAATGCTCCCGCGGGACCAAGAGTTGGGAGAGCTGGCTAGCCACCAGCAGGCCCATAGGGGGGTATTTATTTTGCTTTCCTGGACGGAAGAAGCCTGCTTAAATTGGAGTCTCGCGTAGCCGACTCATCCTGGCGAAATACGCAGACAGGGAGGGATGCCAGGCTCCAGCTCCAGAAGGCGTCCGAAGTACGAAGCTCGATGGCCATGTCGGAGCACCTGGCTTTGGTGCCAGGTAAACTTGGAGCAATGTCACATTACAACGTTGATCTTCGGAATGGCAGCATTGCACATGCATCTGGCCCATCGCGTCTGAAAACCGGCACAGGCGATGCTATCCTTTGGGTACTGCGTACTACCCGTATGTATGTACTTCCTTGTAAGTACCTACATAGGTATACCAAAGGTACGTGGTGGTGTCCCGAGAGGGCGGTATGTACTTGGGTAGGTACTTGGCACTTGAAAGGCCGCGGGGCAGGGAATCATCACCCGCAATTAATAGTACATGCGTATAGCAGCGACTATTCTTCAGTCATGTACATTGTTCAACAAGGTGCATATGCCGCACAAGATGTACCCCTTATCGGTAAATGATCGTCAGCAAATCCGCGTTGGCTTGGAGTGACGGGCTGGTGGCCATGAGATTCCCAGGAGGGCCATACCGAGATTCATTTGGCGGGGTCGTTTCCCAAGCGCCTTGAATGGAGGCTCTGACGTCGCGTCGGCCCCAAACTACCCAAGCTCCGATGGACTAGGGGCCTGGTTGCCTGGCACCTGCTGGGCCTGGAGCTAGAGCCGGGCAGCGGGAGCTGGGGCCGATGCTGGAGGAGCTTCAATTGCCATTCATTTCACCCTCTCCTCCCCGACCGCCCTGTCGCATTCACCCCGACCAAGAGATAGAGAGAGACACACACACACAGAGAGAGAGAGAGAGAGCGCGCGCGCCAGAGAGAGGAAAAGGACGCCCGGCCGACGCTCCTCATTCCCTCAACCGTCTTGGTCTTTTCCCGTCCCACGAGCCCACCCCATGACGAGCTCGCCATGGCTCCTCATGTGGGGTTCGACACCGAACAGATAAAAGACAAGGCCCGGAAGGACCTCCTCTATCTCCTCGAAGGCGTAAGTAAGGCTTCCTCGCGCCGACGCGGCTGGCAACAGACGTGTAACATTCCTGTCCACCGCAGGTCCGCGGCAAGAAGAACCTCGTGTTGGAACGCAGCCTGGCCGGCCCCATCGGCACCGTTGTCAAAGTCTCGACGCTCCAGGACTACGGCGTAGACAAGTTCTTCTTCCTGGAGAACAACAATGCCGACACCAGCCAGCGTAACGTCGTGTTCATGGCACGGGGCGAATGCGCCCGCCATGCCCAGACCATTGCAGGTGTGTAGCTTCAGCGCAATCCTCCCACGCCATTGTGCGCGCGCTCCAGGCAGGCCATAGCGGCAGACTGCCACCGTGCTCTCGTTGACCTCGCCGCCAGATGCGTGAGGCGCACGCCATGAGTCGCTGACCGATCTCCAGACCAGATAAAGCGACTGCAGCGTGAGAGCCAAACGGGCCATGATTTTCACATCTTTTGGGTGCCTCGACGGACCCTGGTATCCGACAAGCTGCTGGAGGAGAGCGGTGTGCTAGGCGACATCACCATCCACGAGCTGCCGCTCTACTTCTTCCCCTTAGAACGAGATGTCCTGTCCCTCGAGCTCGACGACTCCTTCCGGGACCTATACTTGTCCAAAGATACCACCCCTGCCTTCCTGCTGGCCAAGGCTCTCATGGACATACAGTCCAAGCACGGCTTGTTCCCACGCATCATCGGCAAAGGCGACAATGCAAAAAGGGTGTCGACTCTTCTCTCACGAATGCGGCAAGAAATTCTGGCCGGCGGCGGTGCTGACGAAGGCGCCAAAGGCGGGCTGAGCCCCAGCAACACGACCGAGAGCATCATCATCATCGATCGTGAAGTGGATATGGTCTCGCCGCTGCTCACGCAGCTGACCTACGAGGGTCTCATCGACGAAGTCTTCAAGATTCAGCACAACCAAACCGATGTTGATTCCACCATTGTCGGGGTCCCGCCCCAGCAGGCTTCGCAAAGCGCCTCGACGACGCCGACGACGAGTACCACGTCGAGGAAGCGCAAGATCCAGCTGGACTCCTCCGATCAGCTCTACGACGGCATTCGCGACACCAACTTCGCCATTGTCGGTACCCTTCTCAACAAGGTTGCGCGACGCCTCCAGACGGATTATGATAGCCGGCACGCCTCCAAGACAGCATCGGAACTGAAGGATTTCGTTAAGAAGCTGCCGGCATACCAGGCCGAGCACCAAAGCTTAAAAATCCACACCGGCCTTGCCGAGGAAATTATTAAGTACACCCGGACCGACGAGTTCAGCCGTCTGCTCGAGGTTCAACAAAACCTCGCTGCCGGCGCCGACCCTTCATCCCAGTTCGACGCTATCGAGGAGCTTGTGGCCAGAGACACGCCCCTGCCAGAAATTCTCCGTCTCGTGTGTATTTACTCGTGCATTTCCGGCGGCATCAAGTCCAAGGAGTTCGATCAGTTCCGGCGCTTGATCCTCGAAGGATATGGCTATCAGCACCTCCTGACTTTGAACAACCTCGAAAAGCTGCAGCTGTTTCTATCTCGCTCGTCTCCCATGGCCAGTATGATACCTATGCCTGGTTCCGGGACTGGATCGGCGCCCGGGACCAAGACCAACTACACTTACCTCCGCAAGCAACTCCGCCTCATCGTCGACGAGGTCAACGAGCACGACCCGAACGATGTGGCCTACGTCTACAGCGGCTATGCTCCGCTATCGATCCGACTTGTGCAGTGTATACTCCAGAAGCAGTACATGCTATCGTTAACGCGGGGCACCGGTGGTGCGACGGCTGGCGCGCCCACGGGCAGCGGTGCGCAAGGGTGGCGAGGGTTCGACGAGGCCGTGAAGCATGCCAGAGGTCCGGCCTTCGACGAGCTGCAAAAGGGGGAAGACAAAGCGGTCAAGGCACGCGCCCTCCTGTCGGGGGGCGGCGAGAAGAAGACGGTGTTCGTGGTGTTCGTGGGCGGCATCACCTTCACCGAAATTGCGGCGCTGCGCTTCATTGCCAAACAGGAAGAAGGTGAGGTTCCCCTATGCTCTGGCCGCGCGCCGTATTTCATGGTGCTAACGTCCCTCCTATCGCAGCACGGAGGAAGATTGTGATTTGTACAACGTCGATCATCAGCGGCAACAAGATGATGGACGCGGCGGTCGAGAAGGAATCGTTCGCGAGGGAGCGACCAAGGCCCGTTGCCCCAGCGAGCGCATAGTTGGTTTTCTGGCGGGCTGTGTGTTCAAGTAGCTATCTAGGGCGGCCCCTCTTAGATACGTCGACCCGGATACGAGGCTAGGTCTGTCTGGCGAGCAGACTGGCAAATGAATTCATACCTGTGACTGCAGATGACTGGCGCATACTCCCTCGCGACACAGCACAGCCGGGCAGAAATTGGTTCCCCGGGGCCGGAGCCGACTGCTGGAGGCTGGGGAAGCTATGAGCCGAGAATCGACGTCGCGATTTCGTGACCGTATGGCCGCCATAGACGGCCAGTGGGTGGGAAGGCGGGTTCCGAATGGGTTGGAACTTGAAGCCAATGATCCATCCCAATGGCTTGCTTGTCTTATGGTTGGGGTGTAGCTGCGAGTCACGTGGCGCTCAGACGGACGGACGTGACGTGCCTGCCAGACTTGCCGGCTCGGGCTTGGGCTCCACAATCAACTGATGATTTGCGGCCCCTCTGTCTCTCCAGCTAGTTACTGGAGTTATTGCTTCTCTGCAAACCCCCATATCCCTTGATATCCCAACCATCGGGCTGCAAAGCCATGATTACGGGAGACCCGTGTCGATACTCTCTTTTGGTTTCGATACGACCATTGGCTGCCCGGACGCATCCTCCACCCGTGGCCCGGCGGGCTTCCCACCTTGACTTGCTCCTTACAAGAGGTACAGTGCTCATGTCATTGCTTTCCCACTGTGGTGGACCGTCTCCCCGACTCGTCTTGATATGGATGGAGCCTGCGTTAGACTTCGACCTGTATTCTCTGCCCACGCTGATGTGACCAAGCAGGCCGGCCCTCGAGTCCACATGACATGAACGTCCGGTAGCAGTTCGTGAACCAGGGGCTCCGAGGGGTGATACGAATCCATGGCCACGACCACCGCCTTAGTTGCCAGGTTGTGACATCCCACACAGCTCGCCTCCGTACCTCTTATATACCGGCCAAACCATCTGACCACGACGGCATCTGAGCCCGCGCACTATGACTAGCTCTCAGAAAACCTTGGTGGAGGAGGACCGGACCCGGGCACCGGCGTCCTTGATGGACCTGGACGAATTAGATCTGCATCTCTCCGTCGTGGCCGCGAAGGCCGGCGACGCCCCCCAGCTCACCGAATCCCATTCAGGCACTGCTCATCGAGACACCTGCTCACCACCAGCCCACACGGGGCCTCCCACATCCAAAGGCACGCCGCGGACGGAGTCTGAAATCGTCGTACGCATAGACGGGATGGACGAAGAGGACGACGATGTGGATAGCCTGTCGTCCGTTCCGACCGAGGAACTGAGCCAGCACGATGAGTAAGTCCCGCCTCCAGTATGAATGAGCCTTGCCGAGATCTTCTACATATAAGGCAATCCCTACCGGCCTGCTGATCTGCCCGACCACCCGCCTTCCCGCCTCTCAATTCTCCTTGGCCCTTCCTCTGTTCAAGTAATCGTCTTTAACCCCCTCAACAGACCCCCTTCCGGCCAGAACCCCGCCGTAAACCCGGTCCTTCCTGATTTCCAGGAGGACCCGGGGAAGTCACTCGCGTCCTCGGCTTCGGTCTTGTCCGATAATTCGGAGCTGTCGTCTCCCCCTCCATCCCCGCCGTCGAGCAAAGCGACGACGCCTGTCCACGTGGCCGAGTCAAAAGATTCGACGGGGAACGGCCCCTCCAAGGAGCCAACAGTGGATGGGCCCGCGAAAGAATCCATAGGCGACGGGCACGCGACAGAATCCAAAGCGGACGAGCCCTCCAAAGAGTCAACAGGGAATGAGCCCCCCGGGAGCCCCAGTCATGCCAAAGCAGCCACGTCGGCCAAGATTGCCCAATCCAGGCCAACCTATGATGTACGGCCCAGAGTATCGATCCCGACAGACCTAGCACCGTATGAGTATGCGCATGAGTGCATTACGGCAGCCGAGCACTCGAGGCTCAACCCCTACGCCTTGCATCAGGACGAGTACCGTATGTTGCGTGGGCACATCAGCCATGCCCAGGTTACAACATACTTGAATATCCGGAACGGCATTCTACGTCTATGGCTTAAAAACCCTTGCATCGGAGTGGCGCGCGACGAGGCTGTCGGATGTGCCAAAGACGCAAAGTGGTTTGACGTTGCCAATGTCTGCTACGACTGGCTCTTGCGACGAGGCTATATCAATTATGGCTGCTGCGAGTTGCCGCCGCCCAAGAAGCGCTCCAGAAGGCCGCCGCCCAAGAAGAAGGGAAAGACCATAGTCGTCATTGGTGCCGGCATGGCTGGCCTGGGATGTGCCCGGCAGCTCGATGCGCTGTCCCGCCAATACGTCCAGCAATTCCACGACCTGGGAGAAGAAGCGCCCCGGATCGTGGTTGTCGAAGGGCGGAATCGTCTGGGCGGGCGCGTCTACTCACGTCTTGTGGATGGCAGTGACAGCCAACGCTTGCTCGGCTTCAAGGGCAAACGGCACAGTGTCGAGTGCGGCGGCATGATCATCACCGGCTTTGAGCGCGGTAACCCGCTGAACGTTCTGGTGAGAGGGCAAATGGCCCTGCCGTATTATGCCCTCCGGCCCGACGCAACACTGTACGACGCCAATGGCAGACCCGTTGATGCACACCGGGATCAACTGGTGGAAAAACTGTACAACGACTGCCTTGACCGGGTGAGTCACTACAAGTTCAAAACCCAGCCGTCCAAGCTCATCGAGGGCAACCGAGACCTGATAGATGAGGGCAAGGACAGCACATCAGAGGGGCACAAGACCATTGCCTCCGTCGAGGAAGCCACGGCGGCATTGCCCCAAGCACCGCCCATCGCGGAGCAGAGCCTTGGGCCCCAAGTTAACCTGGTGCCGGTGTCGACCGACAGGGCGACAGGTCGAACACATGTAGAACCGGGCACTCCGGCTGCTCACAAAGCAGCCTACAAAGCGAGATCCATGGGCTGGACACTAAAACAAGGCGTCACCGAAGACGACGACCTGGACCTGGAGACGGCAGCCAAAGATCCATCCACAACACTCGGGTCACTTATGGACGAAACCATTTCGCAGTACCGAAACATCATTGATTTGACACCGCAAGACTTCCGGCTTATGAATTGGCATGTTGCCAATCTTGAGTATAGCAACGCGACCAACTATAGCCAGTTGAGCCTCGGAGGCTGGGACCTCGACGCAGGCAATGAGTGGGAAGGCAAACACACCATGGTTGTCGGCGGATACCAAACTGTACCTTGGGGCCTCGCTCATGCGCCCTCCAAATTGGACATCCACAAAGAGGCGGCGGTCAAAAGAATCGCTTACGATCCAGAGGACGGGGGCCCGGCCAGGGTGGAATGCGACAATGGCTTTGCTATCGACGCCGACTACGTTGTTTCCACGATTCCCCTAGGCGTGCTCAAGCACGGCAATGTCGAGTTTGACCCCCCGCTACCGCCGTGGAAATCCGATGCCATCGGACGGTTGGGGTACGGCATCCTGAACAAAGTAATACTGGTCTACCGCGAGGCCTTTTGGGACACGAATCGCGATATTTTCGGCGTTCTGCGCAACCCCCAATCCCGCCACAGTCTGAAGCAAAGCGAATACACGTCTCAGCGTGGTCGCTTCTTTCAGTGGTTCAATGTGTCCAACACGAGTGGCATTCCCGTTCTTCTGGCACTGATGGCAGGCGACGCTGGCTTCGATACAGAACATTCCAAGAACGACGAGCTAGTTGCCGAGGCTACCGAAGTGCTTCAAAATGTGTACGGGTCGAAGGTTCCGCAGCCTGTCCACGCCATTGTCACCCGCTGGGGCTCGGACAAATTTGCTCGCGGCTCCTACTCCTCTGCCGGGCCGTCCATGAAGGCCGATGACTACGACACAATGGCTCGCCCAGTCGGTAATCTTCACTTCGCTGGCGAGCACACAACCGGAACACACCCGGCCACTGTCCATGGAGCTTATCTGTCCGGGCTTCGGGCTGCTTCCGAAGTCATTGACGCTATGCTTGGACCGATCGCGGTTCCGACCCCTCTCGTTGTTCCCAAAGAGTCCTCACAGGCGTCTCCAGCGGGTGGCGTCAAGCGCAAGGAGCCGGATCCAACATTCTTCTCGGCACCCCCGAATGCAAAACAAGCACGCATAGAAGCCCACGAGAACGAGGCAAGGGTGCATATTTACACGCGTATTGGCAGCCCGCCGCCGCGGCCACCAAAGGTCACGGGCAACTCGTACCTGTTGTACAGTAAGGCGAATTTCGAAATCGCACGCAAGCGTTGTGAGGAGGGGCGCCGGCCTGGCAAAAGCAAGCCGGGTCCTAATGATGTTCGCGTCATGACCAGTAAGATGTGGAAGGAAGCGACGCCGGAAGAAAGGAGGCCGTTTGAAGACGAAGCCGCTGAGCAAAAGAAGACGTATGCGGCGAATTTGAAGGCGTGGGAGGAGGCGGCCAAAGATTGGGATCGCCGGGCACTCGAAGTCAGGCAGGCCTGGGAGCAAGACGGCCACCAGATGGTGCTGGATGATGCTCGGCCCGAAGACAGCAGCAGCAGGAGAAAACGAGACGACGGCGTCGACACTTACGCGGAAAGCGATGGCAGTGATGCCGAGATGCAAGTGGCGTAGTAAAGGCCTAGGAGCTGTCTGTATACTCGGGGGGTGTGACCGGGTAGCGCTTGGGGGCAGTATGTCATGGGGGGCCGGGTCACAAATAATCTCGTGCCTATCTTCTCATTGTCGAGATACCGTCCAGCAGGTTGGCTGTGCACCCTGTCAACTTGTCTACCTGTCTCGCTACATTTGAAGGCGTTGCAGGTCGTAGCTTAACTCCTGCAAACGTTGTATCCCAGCCATGCCGCCTACCTGACAAGCCGATGCCACCTCCACGTGTTCAAAACAATTTCGATACGAGACGGCGTTAGAAAATTACTAGAAAGGGTGGAAACCCAAGCCTTCTTCTTCGCCATCTGCAATGCATACAACCCTCTCCTAGCCAAAATACACGCGAGACTTCCGTGGGCATGGGCCCACGTTGGCGTTCACCCGTACCAACAGGGAGGGAAGGATAGGGTGCAAACCGTACTCACCCCCCGGCTCTGCCTCAACTAAACGCCTTCCCGCCGGCAATGAGGCCCTGCGGCACCTTATTTCTCCTCTTGTGACGGCGGTTGAGGGTAGTGGAGCGGCTGTCGAAGCACCGATTCATCTAGTTGAAAAGTAGTCACAACTGGCTGTTCGAACACAGACGGCAAAGGCAGGTCAACTGGCCGTTCAGCCGGCGGCGATGTCGTTGACGGGCCAGCGCCCGGCGAGAGTCGAACTGCAAGAATCCGAACCAGCACTCGGACTAACGGGGAGGGTTTTACCAAGAGCCGGTCGTAGGGCTCTCCTGGGCCGCAAGACAGAGAGTAAACCAGGGGGGAGATACCGGGAGGGCGGTATACGATAGGGGACGTCGATGGGCTCCCCAAGGAAACCAGACCGTTTCATGCCCGTCAACGCTGCACGCTGTCGAGGGTGAAGGTCGAAAGTACTGTATTGAGGCTTTGGTACACGGTAGGGCATTTGTTACAAAGGGAATTATGCGAGTGCACCGCCCCCTCTCATCTCTCTATCTTATCGCTCAAGAAAGCATTCTACATATCAGCCGAAGCAGTGGCACCGGTGATAATCTCGACCAGCTCTCCGGTAATGACGGCTTGACGGGTTCGGTTGTAGAGAATCTGGTATTTGCTGATCATCTCACCGGCGTTCTTGGAGGCGTTCTGATAGCCGCGTCAGTAAACCGACCCACAAGGAATTGGCATCCTATACTCACATCCATGGCGTTTCGTCGGGCAGAGATCTCGCAAGCGTGACCCTCAACCAGGGCCCAGTACAGCGAGTTGGCGAGCGCGTACTCGCGCATGTTGGAGAGGAGCTCCTCATCCACCTCGAAAGCGGAGAAGTTGGGCGAAGCGGCGATGGCCTCGACCGAGTAGGCGGGGATCGTCTGGGGCTCGTAGCTCGTGGCGTTGAGGAAGTGGTTGTGGAGGATCTTGACGTCGGCGTAGTCGCCGGGCAGCTGCACGATCTGGTCGGCGATAGACTGAGCATCGGCGAAGCTGGGCACATCCTTGCCGACACCGGCAAAGCTGAGGACGACATCCTGGGGGTTGGAACGGCCAAGCTGGGCTCTGGCCTTCTCACCCAGCACGACCAGGTCGGCGGAGCCAGGAGTGACGTTGCGGCGGACCCATCGCGACAGACCCGAGTGAATACCACCGCAGAGACCCTTGTCGGAGCTGCAGACGATGTAGAGCGTCTTCTTGCCCTCGGCCTCCAGGGGCTTGGTCTCGGCAGCGTCGTAGACCTCATTGGAAGCCTGGCCGTAGCTGATGGCGTCACCCATGGCGCGCTGGGCGCGGGTCAGCTTGGTGGAAGCGACAATCTTCATGGTCTTGGTGATCTTCTCGATGTTGCGAATCGACTTGAGGCGGCCCTCGATCTCACGGAGAGTGGCGTAGGTGGCCGCGTTACCGGCGGTGCTGTATGGCGCGAACAGGTCAGCTTAGCCCTCGGGGTGCCTCGGTTTCCCGGCCGGGCCTATGCTCTTCGCGATCGTGGCCGGACTCGGGCTCTCCTCCCCCCCTTCCCGCCGCCTCCATTTTTCTTCGTGACCCTACGGGCCGTCACCATCGGTGTCGCCGCGGGCCAGTAGGGAGGAGATGGCGGGCGGATCGGGGGCTGGAGAGAAGTAACTTCGGACGTACCGGGCAGGAATAGCCGCAGCGGCGCCAGCTCGCAGAGCCGGTCTAGCCGCCCGGGAAAGCATGGTGGACATGGTGTGTAATTGAGAGGGGGGCGCCTGTCTCCGGGGGTGACAGAATTGACCACGAATGGGGTCGCGATCAATTGGTCTGGTCGATGGGGGTGAGAGTGAGGATCTCGAAATCGTTGAAGTCGGGTTCGACGTAGCGGCGGCAGCGGTTGAGCAAGACCTGACTGGTCTGATCCTAGCTCCCAATATTTCCCTCCTCTCAATTTTCGGGCCATTGCACCTTCCGGCAAGCTCCTCCCCTCAACCACCTAGCCCGGGCACCTGGTCAGGCCTGCAGCCAACCAACTTGCTTGTGCACGCACACACACTCACAGCGCCCCTCCAGTGCGCTAACATCCAATTAGTGCATTTGTCCTCCCGAAAGGCACCGGCGTACGGGATACCTCGGGGATTGGTTGCTCAGCCACAACCAGGAGCAAAGAGCATAGGTAAGCATCTTGGGTACCTAAGTAGGCAGTACCTCTTTCTTATCCAGTCTGACGGCGACAGGAAGAATGCTAGCCAGGCTGCTCCCGCACCTCCGGAATCATGTCCTCGGGTAACAGGCTGCTTTATGCTGCACTTACCCATGTGCCTGGGTGTATATGTTCACTTACTCTAAATGTGCATAGGCAGTACATCCGTCTATGTGATGTAGGTATACGTGCACCTACCCTCTCTTTCTAGCCACACCATCCTGGAATTCTTCCGTCATTGAAGCCTCCCCGTTCTCCGTTCCACTCTTCCGTGCCAGGTGACAATGCAATGTCCATCACCTGTCGGAACTCCTCTACAGGCCGATGCCCCACCTGGTTGGCCACCCACTGGAGGCATGGAAGCCCGGCTCCGTACCTCTCCGTACAATGGGTGCATCTGACAATCGGTACCTACTTGCGTCCCATCCTGACCCCCGGAGCCATTTTTCATCGCTCGGCCGATTCATAGACCACTGCCTCGACGGCTGTTACCAGCACATAGGAGTACCGAGGTGTTGTAAGTTCGGATACACGCCGTACAAAAGGCAAACGGTGGGTAGACGAATAGATGGCAGACTAGGTAGACCATCTCGACGGCTGGGCAACGGGCGATTCACGTTCCTTCCTCGAAGGGCAGCAGTCAGCCAGTCAGTACCCGGCTGAGAACCCACTTGCGTGGTGCTGCTGCTGCTTCCACTCTCCTCCGTCCGTCCCAGGAAGGGAATGGATTGATGGATGGACGAGCCGATCGATCCTGCGAGAGCCAAGATCCACCTCACTGGCCGGCCAGCACCCTTCCAGCCCTTCCAGCCCTTCCAGCCCTGGACCGCCCTGGAGCTCTTCGTACCTCATCTTGTACCCGGGCCTTGCGGGCCTACAACTTCAACTGCCTCGAGCCAGCGCTGACCGTGACAGACTACAGCCTTTAACTCCACCACTGCCGAGTTTTTCCCCTGCCTTTCTAACCAAGGCTGTCGGCCAGCCTCCCCGTCTCGACTGGCCATCTTCGCGCATCCATACCCAGGCACCCGTACAGGCCGAGCCCCATCTGGCTGTCTGACAGCTCCAGATTTACACACGCCCTGCCCGATCCCGCGTGGCATACACCCCCCCCCCTTCCCCTGCCCCCGAACCATTGGACAGCGGTTGCCGACAACGTTTAGACTGCCCCAGCCCAGCGTGAGTCGCCTGCTGCACAGCGCCGCTGGCTCCACCTCCCGGGGCAATTCTAGCGGAACCGACAGTCCAGACTGGCTTTGGGTAAGACTTCTTCTCTCGCAGCCCTCCCATCCCTCTCTGCCTTGCCCAGATCGGCCAGATTCCTCTTACACTTCCCCTTCTCCTTCCCGTCCGCTCCTCGCTCTTTCTTTCCCCGTTTCTCCTGTCGTTCCGTTCCTTCATGTCCCATAGACTGGGTTGGCTCACCACGGTGTAGTCAACCATCGGAATCGTTCCCGGCAGAAGCGCGAACTTGCCCGCCAAAACTTTTATTAGTTGCCCTTCTAGGCTGTTCTGACTTGAGGCCGCTGCGAGAGGCGACTCGACCTGTTGCGCCTTCCCTCCCCGGCGTCTTACACTACAGCCTGCGAGACAACCCCGACCTCCCCCATCAACATGTCTGACTTTTCCGACGACGACACTCCGTTGGCGCGTCCCAATGGCCACAGTAAGTCGAGAACCCCCCCTACTACCTACTCTGAGTGCATCCAGTTCGCGACGTGCGCCTCCTCCCACCCCCAAGCGCCCTCCACGCCTCGCGATCCTCGACACGCACCCTTTCACCCCTGCGAACACCCATTCTCCCTGCTACGCCGCCTCGCTTTGACAAGGTGCCTTGTTGACTGACCTACTGCCGCCCTTCCAGCCTCTGCCGCCATCATTTCCAAAGCCGAAGACAGAGCTATGGACAAGGCCAACTCGACCGGCACGCCTTTGGACGCGCCCATTTCTATTCGCAATGGCCCCGTTCAAAATGCCGACGGAGATGGAGACGGTCCCACGGTGAATGGCAACAAGCGGAAGTCGCGATCCTCGCTCAACCAAGAAGTCAACTACAAGGATGCTTCTGACAGCGACGACCAACCTATTGTGAGTCTCACGCCGCTTACCCAATGCAGGCATGAGTCCGGGCATGCTGACAAGCAGCATAGGCCAAACGTCAGAGGAAGGCACTCGTTGCCGACGATTCTGATGATGATGCTCCTCTCGTCAAAAGGAAGCCGAAGCTGCCGCCGGCGGCGAACGAGACCGATATGCTTGACATTGATGACTCGGATGAGGACAAGCCCCTTGTCAAGCTGGCCCAGAAGAAGAAGGCCATCGAAAAGGCTGCTTCCCAAGATGCCAGACCAAAGAAGCCCGCAGCCGCCAAGGACGAGTCGGATTCCGACGATACCCCCTTGGCCAAGACCAAGAAAAGGCAGGCCAACGGCACGACCAAGACGAACGGCGTCAAGAAGGAAGAATCCGACTCGGACGCGCCTATTCGAAAGAAGGTCAAGCCCGCTCCGGCCAAATCCGCTCCTGCTGCCAAAGGCAAAGCCAAGGTGGAAAAGCCAGCCCCGGCCAAAAAGGCGCCGGCCAAGAAAGCCGTCAAGAAGGAAGAGAGCGAAGGGCCCGGCGAGAACGAAGATGAAGAAGCCGAGTTCCGATGGTGGGACGCGCCCAAGAAGGAGGACGACAGCATCAAGTGGACCACCCTCGAGCACAACGGTGTTCTCTTCCCGCCTCCGTACGAGCCCTTGCCCAAGAACGTGAAGCTGCTGTACGATGGCAGTCCTCTCGAACTCCACCCCGACGCCGAGGAGGCTGCTGGTTTCTTCGGCTCCATGTTGCACCAGCCCCATCACGTCGAAAACCCCGTTTTCCAGAAGAACTTTTTCAACGATTTCAAGGAAATCGTAAAGCAGAGTGGCGGTGCCAAGGACCGCCATGGCAAGAAGGTTGAGTTGAAAGATTACGCAAAGGATTTCCCCAAACTCGACTTCAAACAAATATTCGAGTACTACCAGGCCCAGAGCGAGGCCCGAAAGGCCCGGTCCAAGGAAGAGAAGAAGGCAGAGGCGGATGAGAAGAAGCGCATCGAGGCTCCGTACATGACGTGCAAATGGGATGGGCGAACGCAAAGGGTTGGCAACTTCCGTGTAGAACCCCCCAGCTTGTTTCGTGGTCGTGGCGAGCACCCCAAGACTGGCAAGGTCAAACTGCGCGTTGCACCTGAGCAGATCACAATCAATATCGGCAAAGAGGCCAAGGTGCCCCCGCCGCCCGAGGGCCACAAGTGGAAGGCCGTGCAGCATGACAACAAAGCCACCTGGCTTGCCATGTGGCAGGAGAACATCAATGGCGCATACAAGTATGTCATGCTTGCTGCCGACAGTGATGTCAAGGGGCAGGCCGACTACAGGAAGTTCGAAAAAGCTCGCGAGCTCAAAAAGTACATCGCCAAGATCCGCAAGGACTACACTGCTGATTTGAGAGCCGAGGTCATGGCTGATCGGCAACGCGCCACGGCCATCTACCTGATCGATAAGCTGGCTCTCAGGGCCGGCAACGAGAAAGACACAGAGAACGAGGCGGAGACGGTAGGCTGCTGTTCTCTCAAGTACGAACACATCACGTTGCGTGAACCCGACACCGTCATCTTCGACTTTTTGGGCAAGGACAGTATCCGCTACTACGACGAGGTCAAGGTCGAACGCCAAGTCTTCAAGAACCTGAAGATGTTCAAGAAGCCCCCCAAGGGCGAGGGCGATGATGTCTTCGATCGCCTTACCACGTCCTCGCTGAACAAGCACCTTCAGACTTACATGAAGGGCCTGACTGCCAAGGTTTTCCGTACCTACAATGCGTCTTACACCATGAGCAAGCTGCTTCAGGAGATCAAGCCCGATCTCAACATGTCCTTGGCCGAGAAGGTCGCCGTTTACAACAAAGCCAACCGTGAGGTGGCCATCTTGTGTAACCACAAGCGTACGGTCGGCGCCAGCCACGAGGCGCAGATGGAGAAGCTGAGTGACCGCATCAAGGGCATCAAGTACCAGAAGTGGCGCACCAAGCAGATGATGCTGGATGTTGATACCAGGCAGAAGAAGAAGAAGGGCGCCGAGTACTTCGCTCTCGAGGCGGACCTGGACGACGCCTGGATCCAGGAGCACATCAACTTCCTCGTTGAGGAGGCGCGCACCAAAATCACCAAGAAGTTCGAGAAGGAGAATGAGAAGCTCGTCGCCGAGAAGTCCAAGCCCCAGCCCGAGAAGGAACTCAAGTCGCGACTGAAGGAGGTCACGGAACTTGAGAAGAAACTTCGGAAGGAGTATAAGACCAAAAAGGTCGAGGCCGAGGGCAAAAGTCCGTCTGTCGAGAAATTGGAGGCAGCCATCCAGAAGATGGACGAGCGTATCCACACCATGGAGTTGCAGGCTGCTGATCGCGAAGGCAACAAGGAGGTCGCTCTTGGCACCTCCAAGATTGTGAGTAAAAAGTGCAGCTCGAGCCGAGATTGGGTTGGTTGTGCTAACGTGTGACGCAGAATTACATTGACCCCCGCCTGACGGTTGTCTTCTCGAAGAAGTTCGAGGTGCCCATTGAAAAGTTCTTCTCCAAGACGCTGCGGGAGAAGTTCAACTGGGCCATCAAGTCGGTCGAAGATGGCGAGTGGGAGTTCTGAGGCGCCGCATGACACTTGGAACGATAACTCGGCATCTTCTTCGCGTCCGTCCAACGCTCAACCCTGTTATCTATTATTGTATACCTGCCCACATTTTCGTCATTGGCGAACTCGGTCACGGTGAAGATAGCCCTGGATTCATCACATCCGCATATGCATGGTGTGGGCTAATGGTACCAGCCTGGAGAGGTTGACTTTATTTGGCTCTCCGGCGCTCTACTTGACGATATTCGCCATGATATCAGTTAGCAGCCGCGCCTTTTTTTTCTCATCACGTAGTCACATAGCGTTGCGTTCGGGGCGGACGGCGTTTCGTGGCAGTCTGGCACTTTCCAGGCTTCCAGGATCCTCTAACGTCCGGTCGTTATGGACTTGCATATAAAGGACATGGATCTCCAAAACCCTTCTACCCCTCGTGTCAACTGCGCACAAGTGCCAGCCTATACTGTAATAGTCCGGGAGACCATCATCTGTGCAGTCACTTGGAACGCATCTTGGTTGGGAAATAAAGACCCCAGGCACGGCGAACTGGATTACTTGCTTATTGCTTGGTGGGTAACCTGAAAACGGACACCAACTGTAAGCCTCTAGGTCGAGACGGAAGCTCAGAGCCTGGCTGCTTGTTAAATCCAATCCGGGTGGTCAATGTACCTGCCAAGCTGTCACATCCAGTTGTAGTCGAAGCTGGACGGCAGCAGCTCAGCGTGTAGAGGTGTCCGGGACCCCATCACCAGACGTCACGTGGGCGGCGTAAGTCTAGGCACGGGGAGACGAGTGGCCTTGGTATTCTTATGAAGAAACGGCAAACGCATATCCTATGCGCAACGGAAGCTAAGTCAGATCCACCACAACGCCGGGACACCGTGCCGGTCTGCGCCCATCTCCCGTCCCGTCGCATCTCTTTCTTCGTGGCTTTCCCGGGGGGCGGTTGCACAAGCTTCTGTCTCGGCACGAGGAGTTCCAGTGGCGGAGGGAATGGGGGGAGCCAAAACGGCATGTGCGCGAGTCGCCCCTCGGGGGAAGACCATGCCCGGGTGTCAACCAGTCTTGCGAGACCCCAGCAACGTGGATATGACGCGTGCAGTCACTACCGGGACCCGACACGGTCTCGGAAAGGACCGTTCTCGCCGTGGTGTTCCGGGGGGGACGAGGGGGCTCGGGGTGGTAGACGTTTTACTGGCCGCCTCGGAGCGCCAGAACCAAGTGCAGGGTCGCGCCACCCTCTAACTGGTATTCGGCGGCTGTCCGGTCGTCGGCCCTGTGGGGTGAATCGTCCCGAATCAGTATCGGGGGCCAGTCGGTTCTACGTGAGGGGTGGGGTTGGGCTTCGCCGTCTCGGCTCCCACCTGCGTCGGGGAAGACAGGGAGTTGCCGGAGCCAGGTCAGGTTTCGGGTACCGTATCGCGGGATGCCCGGGGCCCCGGCAAAGAATGACCCGACGCGGAGAGGGTTGGTGGGGGCAAAGAAAGAGGGGCGGGCCCGGTCACACGTACATCTGCTTGCCGCCGTAGATCAGACGCTGCTGGACGGGCGGGATACCCTCCTTCTCCTCGACCTTCTCCTTGATCTGAGCAACCTGGGGGCAGGGGGGTTGATGGTCAGTCGTCTGTACAAGGGGGGGCGAAAGGGGCGCGAGGGCGCAAACAGAGGGGAGGCGGCGGCGTCGTAGGCAGCGTGCCGTACCTTGTAGTCGCTCTCGATGTCAAGCTCGATCTCCTTGCCCGTCAGGGTCCGCACTCTGTGGTGTCGTCGTCAGCCGCTCCCTTCTCACGACGATGGGGCCCAGGGGAGAGGGGCAAGGCTTCGTGCGCGGATGGCGGGGCAAGGCTTCGCGACATACTTAATGAGCATCTTGGCTGGAAGGGTGGTTAGTGGTTGATGAGGTAAAGAAGGTTCGGCGTGGCAGCTGCAAACGGAACTCGACGTTTCCCGAAGGCCCTTCTCGGTGAAAAGAACGGGATGGTGATGGGGGGTCGATGTTGTTGGCAAAGATAGGAATGGTTCGCGGTGATGATGTGCGGCGGGCTTAGGCAGCTCCGTAATGGATTGCCGGTGGGATGGGATGCGATGGTGGGGGCGGGAACCTCTTACGCCCAGAGCACATGCAGCAGGTACGTACCCCCGCCCTATTTGCTTCATACATGATGTGTGTTAGTACATAGCCATTGCGCAGCCCATGAGCTACCTACCTCCTTGGAAGGAGGCCGGCTATTTCGTCTCCAAGGTAGTAAGTACCTGGCATGATTTCCTGTCAACAGCCAAGCGCCATACCTCTGCCTGTCCACGGCAAGCGGCTTCGAGGCCCGTTTCAGTCCTGGGATCACCGGTGCTGTCCAATACACAGTCCTCCAAACGTTCAGGAACATAGTGTCAGTGTCGTCCCCGGGCCCAAACCTTCGCCAGTCCTACGGCCTATCTATTTGAACTACACAAGGTTCCTACGCATGTCCTTGCACAGAGAGGCGATTCCACCCGAAGTCATGATGCGGCGAAGAGAGTGGGTGAGCAGCATGTACAAGAGTGAATGCCCATCGACTAACGGTATGTGGTTACACACGATCCGCGTCGCTTTAGTGTTACAGTGATTAGTTCCTAGAGTACAGTGGAGATGTCGGGTGGCTTCCCTCATGGAGGTCCAGCTCTTATTTCTTGCTGGGATCGTCGCCAAACACATTGAGGCCGAGACCCTCCGAGTCCAGCATCAGCCTATTCCGGCCGCCGGCCTCCTGGAGCGTAGTCGCGATCATACGGGCGTTCTCGATCTTCTTTAGCTCGACATACGACTTGCTCTTCTTGATGGCGTCGCCGATGAGCTCGGCCGAGCGGGCCTCACCCTGTGCCTTGACGACCATGGCCTGCTTCTCCTGCCGCGCCTTGTCCACGAGGAAAGCGGCGCGCTGAGCGTCCTGCTGAGCCACCTGCTTGGCCTCCACGGCAGCAGTGAACTCGGGGGAGAAGGCAAGGTGCTGAAACACAAGTTCAGCATTGGGTGATTGTACCAAAAGTTAGAGAGGGCGACTCACGGTCAGGGAGACATCGTCCAACAGGATGTTGAACCGGGCAGCTCGCTTCGACAGGTTGTCGCGGACCAGGCGGGCCACCATCTCACGCTGGGTGATCAGTTGACTGGCGTTGAACTGTGCAACGACGCTCTTCAGCACCTCATTGACAATCGAAGGCAGCACCCGCTCGTCGTAATCCTGTCCCAGGGTGCGGTAGATCTGTGGTAGCGCGGCCACTTCGGGTCTGGAGAGCACACGGCAGGTGATGTTGACCATCTGCAGGTCCTTAGTGCCGGTGAGGGAAGAGACGTTCCTGGGCTTGGCTCGGACGTCGTAGTCGATGGCCGTTTCGAACCAGGGAATGCGGATGTGCGTGCCTTGGGAGAAGCGCATGTCAGCAGGCGTGGTCCCCGACGATGCAGAGGCGGGGTCAGCAGACGGACGGCGCACCTTCGTTGTAAATTTCCTTGCCCACACCCGATGTCCGCTTGTACTTGATAGCCCGGTGACCACCGTCGACGTTAAACAGCGAATTCTGCAGAAGAACGGCACCTCCCACGCCGGCGACGCCGAGGGCCACGGCGGCGAGGGAGCCGCGAGGGTTGGGACCGCCGCCTCCGGGTCGACGGCCCTGGCGCACCATAGAATTCAGCCGGTGGAGGCCATCCTGCAGCGGGTTCCGCGACATTTTAAGCGGCGAGGCGACTGCGTGTCGGGGAGCTGTGAAGACGGTGGTGAACAAGACGACCTCGAGCCGCTGGGTCCAGTCTCAGCGGATGGATACGTCGGGTGCTGTTACTGCTTTTCTCGAGCTCACCCACCTGATCCAAGAAGCAGTGATGAGATGATCCAGTCGTTTTCGGGGTGCCAAGCCGCGATGGCCCGTGCTTGCTTACACAGCTGGGGGTGTGAGTTCCATGCGACCTACGGGAAGTCGGCTGCCAGTGTACCTACGAACGAGGGGCATTGGTTCTTCCAACTCGCCAGGTACAAGTGGATGCTACCGCTCGCAGCAAAAGCTAGAGGTACCTAAAGCTGGGTGAGCCAGACGCGGCCGAAGGATGGTCCGAGATGCTGTACAGAAGTCTCCTAAAGAGGGTGTACCGATAGAATAAACAATGGTGGGGCTCCCGTTCACTGGCACTCCCCCCGGACGCATGGACGCTGAACTGGCGTGCAACGCTCCCTCTGGCAGCCGCTGCTCGAAGAATTCCAGGCCCTTGAATTCGCCAACATCATTTACACCGAGTATCTAGCGACGAAGCCACGGGTCACATACAAAGAGCATTGCATCTTGGCGCCACCCACGAGACGGTACGATTTCCCGCTACCAGGCTTCACCGAACGCGCGGTCACGGCTCTCAAACGACGCTGACCGTCCTCGGCTCGGTTCTTGCACGACCTCCCGTGATCATTTGCGCCTAGAGCAGCTGGACTTTTCGACGCTGGCGCATTCCACCTCCAGTCCATCCCGTCATTTTCCTACTTTCGAGTAGGTACTTCCTTTCTGAAAAATCAGTACGCCGGTTTTGCTAACGGTTGCAAAGCAGCGACGTGGCACCGTAGCGAAGCCATTCCAGCAATAACGGCAGCATGTCTTCCAAACCTCCGTCTCGCGTCGTATTCGTGGGAAACATCCCCTACGGTAATGCCGAACTTCCCGCCCGACCAAGCTCCCGATCCTATATCCCTCTCATGCTTACACGTGCTGTTGCGCAGGCCTCTCTGAGGAGCAGATCACCGACATCTTCAACAGTGCTGGCAAGGTACTCAACTTCCGCCTTGTATACGATCGCGAAACGGGCCGGCCAAAGGGCTTCGGCTTTGCAGAATACCCAGATGCAGGTGGGTCACGTCTTCTCAAGCATTCCCGTGGGCGAGTTGCTGATTACGCGCCTTTCCAGACTCAGCTGCGTCGGCTGTCAGAAATCTCAACGATTACGAAGTCATGAATCGCAAGCTTCGCGTTGACTACAGCACCGAGGGACGGGTTGATCAGGAGGACGATAAGTCGGGTTCCAACAATGCCGCCGGCGCTGGGAGCTACGGTCAAGCCCAGCACTCCAACGGCGTTGCACACAATGCCGCCCAGTCTGCCGCCGCCGCCTCACTGCCGCCTCTGCCCCCTGGACAGGAGCTTCCTCCGGGCGTCACCTTCCACGACGCCATCTCCCGTACCCTTCAGACGCTGCCACCGGCGCAGCTGCTCGATATCTTGACGCAGATGAAGTCCTTGGCCACGACGGATCCGGCGCGCGCGACAGAGCTACTGACTCAGGCACCCCAGCTGTCTTACGCCATTTTTCAGGCCCTACTTCTGATGGGCCTAGTATCACCCGAGACCATCCATTCGGTTGTTGACCAAAACGCACCTCCGCCGGTGCAAGCCCCAGTTCCCGGATATCCCCCGGTCTCTATGCCCAGCTATCCGGGCATGTCCACCGGAACACCACCGGTTGCGGCCCCCTACACTGCCCCGGTCGCGGCGGCCCCACAGGCTGGCTATGCGCCAGCCGCGCAAGACCCGGAGCAGCTCATGAAGATGGTGATGGAGCTCCCGCAGGCCACAATCGACCAGCTTCCCGAAAACGAAAGACAGCAAATCATGGCGCTGCGGGCACAGTTTCGACGGTAACACGCCCTCACAGCAGGTTCAAGGACAGGAATGGACAATGACGATTTTGTACATGTATTAAACCACTATGGCTGGTTCAAGGGCACGGCGTTGAGGCGTGATCGAGGGCAAGGCGGAAAAGGCCCATTTGGCCGTATCATATTGGTTGCGTCGCTGGCGTTGCGGCACTGGCTTCGCGTGCGGCTCTGCAACATGCACACAGTATTCTTGCACAAAACGCAAGCGGCAGGTGTGGGTGCGGATGACCAACTATTCATTCCAAGATGGATCTCGAGCCCTCCACCCCGGGCTGAGTTGTGGACGCGGTAGCGGATGGAACGGTGCCGGCTGCGGTTTTCAAGCAGCCACCAATTGTCCCTGCGTTCACGTAATGTCGTCCTAACGTGGCTGGACCTGGCACGGAATATAATGAACGCTTCTGTCAAGTCCGGGTATGGAAGGATTGACGCTTCAATGATGAGTGCCTGCTGAGGGGCTCGGGTAGGCCTACGTACCAATGGATATGGCACATGGTACACATGGGACGACCTGGACGTTACAAAGCGTCACAGCTTCGGGTATCACCTTCAATACTAAGACGTACTAGCATCCAGGTAGAGCTCGTGTTGCCTTGACAATGAATTGTCGGCTCAGATACTTCCTGAATCTGTTCCACTGAGTGCGCGACCAACAGAATAATTGGCTAACTTGTTTGGCCACCAAGAGAACGACTGCCTTTCCATTAACGGTTTCCTGCGGTGCTTTCGCATTGCATGTATACCGTCCAGAATTTGCTTCCAGCACCGCCTCTGATCGGGGGTACTAAGTCCCATCCTTAAGTGAGGGCCTTGCCGTAAATATTTTGAGTTGGACGGTAGGAAGCCTAAGTGGTGGAGGGATACATGCTAGGGTGTCCCTCACTTTAGCTGAGTAGTTCGTATCGGATCGAGAGAAGCAACATGAGTTGCGTCTGAGGATAAGCCATCGCTGGAGGCTTGCTACCTTTTGGCCTCGTACGGGGGGCGTGGGGGTACTGAACAAGTAGACTATACTGGGATGAGAGCATATTGGCAAACTATACCTTACGCGTACATTTTTAGTACGAGTAGGGGAGATATGAAAAGCGCCAGATACCACAAGTTTCAAGGCACGAGACCACCTTCCTTTCCAATCCGTCCCTGCTTGGCACGGCTCAGGCACAAACACCATCCCAAGCTGCCGCAAGTGATGTCGAGCCTCCGTTTTCTTTCTCCAGATCATCAGCAGCAGCAGCGCTACGCAGCGATTGGCCCCCCAGCCGTCATAACTGTGGAGCGGTGGACCCGAGCCAGTGCGCCTTCCTGGGCAGTCGCCCATCCTGACATCACCACCACCCGCAGGAAACCTTACGAGTCGCTGCGACCGAGCACTGTTGAGGAGCCAGAACCCACCAGGCCCTCCAGCTGGCAACCGGGCCCTTGATTGCGAGAACGGATTGCCCTACGACACTTTCCCCAAGTACGTACCAGCCGGGTCAGCCAAAAGCGCATCCGATGGGAATTCCATTTGCTTGTCTCCGTGTTTGTGTCTGTACCTCGACCGGGTCCATCGTCGTCCTCCCTTCTCTTCCGGCGTAGCGCCTCCTTCGCCCCTCGTGACGACGCGGCTCTACAAACGCAATACGCAGCCACTGCCCGTCATCGCCCCCGTCCACGCACCATCCGCCGTACAGTTTCCGGCCTACCTCGACGTTCGATTTGCGCCGGCCGTCTCCTGTCCAAACAGCCCTCGCCATCGTTTGACCTGCCAACAAGTTCTTTCGAGCTTGTTGCTTTCTCCAGCATCATAACACACTTAGCAGCTCAGCAACGACGTGATGGCTTCTGCGAATCCCTTCTCCCTCCTTGGCGGCGGTGGCGGCGACCGTTCTGGCGCGGCGGGTACCTCAGGTGCAGCAGCGGGCGGCTCGGGCAATGCCAGCGAACAAACCTCCAAGAAGAAGAAGCATCGCGGCGGCAAGAAACGCCGCTCCCGACGCAAATCCTTTGCCATCCCCAACGCTACCGACGACGAGGCCAGGACCCCATCGGCCAAGAAGACCAACCAGTCGCCCGACAGCCGAGGCCCATCTGATTTCTATATGCACGGCCACAACCTGAGCAATACCAGCATCGAAAGCGAGGCGCTCTTGGACCACCGCGACCACCCGTGGGGTTCGCGCCCGCGGCGACTCTCGACGCTGGTCGCTTCCCAGCACAACAAGACCCGCGACTCCCAGCCGAGACTACGAACCGCGCGTGGTAGCAGCCGCCGCGAAGATGGCGACGAGCAGGAGGGAGATGATTTCGAGGCTGCTGATCGTCAGCTCAGCGAGAGCACGCCGCTCCTCTCCAGCTCGGCGGCTCGGCATGAGATGGACCACAGAGCCTATGGATCAAGCGACGGCATGGGGTCCCGAGGGGGCCGGGCGCGCCATGACAGTATCCACCACCGCGAATCTAGTAGATCCAGTTGGGGGCGGCCGGGGCAGTTTGCACCCACGACCCCGGGCACGGAGCGGTACAATGTCAACTACCCGCCGTCCATGCCCGGATCGCCAAGGCTGACGGGCGAGCTTGACCGTCTGGACATGAACTTCGGGGATGAGCTGATGCGGGACCAACTGGAGTCATCGTCCAAGGACGATGCTGCTAGTCTTCCCGATGTGGAAGCGAGCTCCCAGCGCATGCAAGGCTCGCCCGTCTTCCCGCGTCGACACACCATAGCCACGCAGGCCGAGGAAGACGTGTGCTTTCCGCAGGAGGGCATGTCGGAAATCGCCGACGACGATACACGTCACTCGCAGAACGATAGGAGCCAGCGACGACCCCGGCGGCGGCGCGGCAAGTGGCCCGACTTGGCTGTTTTGGAGGAATGGAGCCGACTCGAGAGAGAGGACCGGAGCCAGGAGCAGCGCATCAAGAAGATCACGGAGCCGCAGCTGGTCAACGGGCGGCTTCGCCCGACCCGCAAAGGCTGGTGCAGGACAGAGGAAGACGCGCCGTACCGCTTCACGTATTTCAACGAAGAGTTCCAGAGCACCATCCACAGCCAAAGCATTTCAGAGCTTGTACAGCCCGATTCGAGTTTTCGGGAGCTCTTCATCCCAGAACGGCCTATCTTGTCGGACACTTCGGATAGCGAGGATGACGAAGATGACCAAGTGCCGGCTATGCACCCGCACTTCTCGGCGGCCCGGGTCGGCGAGCCCAACTCGAAAGCCCGGGCGCCGTCCGTGGCCGTGTCAACTCAGAGTGCTTCCGAGCCGGTTGGCGAAGGCCTCACGTCTCCCCGCAAGGTCCCATCTAAGAACTCGTCCGGCGAGGCTACCCCGGTAGGCGCCAAGTCGCCCGCCGTCCCCGGCGCCGCTGCCGGCGCCGCCAAGCCCAACAGCCCCCTGCCTCCTTTGCCGCAAAAGCCGGTACGGTATGGCGACCGGCCCGTCTGGTGGCTTGATGTCTTGTCGCCGACCGAGGCCGAGATGAAAGTGATCCAGAGGGCGTTCGGCATCCATCCCCTGACCACAGAAGACATCATGCTCCAGGAGCAGCGTGAAAAGGTTGAACTGTTCCGCCACTACTATTTCGTGAACTACCGTTCCTTCGATCAGGACACGGAGTCCGAGACGCACATGGAGCCGGTGAATCTGTATATGGTGGTCTTCCGCGAGGGTGTCATCTCGTTCCACTTCCAGCAGACACCGCATCCGGCCAACGTGCGCCGGCGGATCCGGCAACTCAAAGATTACATGGTGCTCAGCGCCGATTGGATCTCGTACGCCATCGTCGATGACATCACTGACGTCTTTGTCCCCCTGATTCAGAACATCGAGGACGAGGTGGACGACATCGACGACGACATCCTCAAAATGCACACATCGAATGACTCGGAAGGCAAGTCAGGCCGGTCCAGGGACGGGCATGGCGACGACAACGAGAAGAGCAGCCTGTGCAGTTCAGCCAACGCCGATGTCTCGGATGGCGATATGCTGAAACGGGTTGGTGAGTGCCGCAAAAAGGTCATGACGCTTTACCGGTTTCTGGGTAACAAGGCCGACGTCATCAAGGGCTTTGCCAAACGATGCAATGAGCATTACCAGGTGGCGCCTCGCAGCGAGATAGGCCTCTACTTGGGTGATATTCAAGATCACATTGTGACGATGACGGCGAACTTGTCACATTACGAAGTGTTAGTCGCACTGCAACCCCTCCCTCCTCCCCCCCCCCCCCCCCCCCCCTTTTCAGTCCCCGCATTTACCATACGATGATGACTAACAGAAGGGTAGAATTCTGTCGCGGGCCCACGGCAACTACCTGGCGCAGATCAACCTGCGCATGAACGAGCGTTCCGAGCAGACTACGGACATGCTGAACAAGCTGACGGTTTTGAGCACCATCGTGCTGCCCATGAACGTAGTCACCGGTCTTTGGGGCATGAACGTCTGGGTTCCGGGACAGAACTACGAGGACAACTTGAATTGGTTTTGGTGCATCACGGCGTTCCTCATCGCCTTCGGGTTCATCTGCTATGCCGTAGCGAGGAGGAGCGGCATGGTATAGACGCCCCGCCAAGGAAGCCTGGGGAACAAGAAAGGAATACGTACTTACGTATTGATATGGGGAAGGACGGAGGAGCAAGCCCGGGGATCTCGGCGTCAGCGACATATTGTTTTTCACGGGCAGGAGCGTGCTCATATCACACCATGACCATAGAAATCGACGGTAAGGGGAGCAGTGACAACAGAGCAATCAGTTGGGACACGCCCGCGCTGTAGGGTATAACTGGCCTCACCACCAGAATATCAAGCAAGAATGCCGGAAGGCCAAAAGTCAGCACCATGTATCCTCATTATGGTAGTACTGTCCAAGCGGCGTACATATATTCAGTACATAAATTTGGTTTCCAAGTCAATTTAATAGGCTTTTTATTCTTACGCCGCAACGGACATAGTTAGGTTGGGCTCAGGCCTCCTATCTCTGCCCAGTTTTCCTGTAACTCACCAAAGCAAGTGGCCACACAACAAATACATGTCCAGGCGGCCTCTTACTTTTTCTATACTAGCTAGGCACACGAGCATTCATTTCTCTCTTCACTTCTTGTATGCCTGATTGCAGTCTTTTTCCGAGACGATGGTGTCTTATAGGGAGGAGGGACATTAACCCGGGCCGCCTCGAGGCGCTGCCGAACACGGCGCCAAGTTACGCCTTGTAGCCACTCATATTGAAGACGGGCAAAATGCAACCTTATTTTCAAAAGACCTTGGTGCTTTGGTATTTTCTAGAAAGAGAAACCTCCAAAAAGGCAGCAGCCAATGAGTAAATGGGTAAGCAGGAGCTCAGCTGCAAACGCGCACTACCGTCCTCTTCCGCAAACCACTCACGGAAAGGAAGCTGCAGCACACATGAATAACTAGTTACCTAGTGTGGACGAGGAAGACGACGGAGGACATGCCGGACAGAAAAGGGTGAGAAACCAAGGGAAAAGGCTACGGGGGAATAAAACGACGTGTGAGTAAAAAGCAAACGAACAAACACGAGAAAAACAAAACTAGAGTAACACGGAAAGGGACGACGGAGGAAAAAGGAGAAGCTATGGACCTGCCGGGGTTTGAACCCGGGACCCCTTCATTTTTTGTTCCTGTCCGTCTTTCGATGGACATACATTGCGAATGAAGTGCCCTACCACTGGGCTACAGGCCCTCTTTCTGTTTGTTGGGTGATGGCGATGTGTCCCGGAACGACGGTCAAGTAGGCGGCGACGGGAACAAGGCAGGAAGGCAGGCAGGCAGGCAGCAGGCAGGGGCCCACGTTTGTTTGCTTGCTTCCTTCCTCCGTTCGGAGACCCCGGGGCAGGAACCGAAAACGGGTGTCTCGTGCGTTTCCCTCTTCTTTCCCGGAGCGAGGAAGGAGCGTAGTAGGTGAGAGGGGGGGGGAAGAAGGCACTACTACTGCAATGTTTGCTTTGGGGAAAGGCAGGAATAGGTAAAACTTGGGATGGGGGGAATCGACGCCCGAGTCCCCCGGTACCCAGGTATGGCATGTCTGGTGGAAGCCACAAAGGGAGCCTGAGCATACCCGACATTTCTTGCGGATCATCTTTCTGGCTGGCAATGGCAGTCTTGGATCCCTGTACTAGGTAGGTCCTGCGCCCTTCCGCGAACCCCGGATGACGACTGGACGAACGCTGTTCCCAGCCGTCCTGTAGCCCTGGCCCGTCATGTGCCTCGTGGCAACCACGCCCAGTCCTCATGGCCTGCAGATGGCCCTGCCTAGAAGAAACCCGGGGTGATGTGGCTGGTTCACCGAGCAGAAACCGTTACGCAATCCCTTCTTTCGTGGGTTGTTGTTGTTGTTGCTCTGGAGAGAAACACATGCCACTCCAGAGGCAAACAAGGAAGCCGTCGAGACATACAAAATGATTGCACAGCAGAACTGTAAATTCATCTTCAGCCGAATCTATCGCATCGCTTTTGCCTCCCCTCACATTTGCCTCGACATTGAAAGAGTAGAAGGGGTATCAAGAGCATGGGATTCATGGCAGCGCCAAACGCCGTTCAGTGATGTTGTGTTTCCTCCCTTTCCCGATACCGTCGTGTCTGGGCACGCCGACCTAAACTGCAGTAATTCTTCTTACTATGCCACCTTTTATACCAAGCTGAGGTTCCTCCCATGACGACCTACCATGAAATTTGATCTCATAATGACGTTCCTGCCTGAAGGTGCATGTCGGACCTTAGGCGTGCAAAAGAAACGCATCAAACTCAATTTCTCCGGGGTAAAAAGGTAATTAAACAAGGTACCGGCCATCGGCAGTACGTAAGGTCTCGAGTGACAAGCGAAAAAGCAACAAGTATATATGGGACTGCCGGTGTGGCCAGCGTGTTGTGGGATAAGACGGGTCCCCGAGTTGGTCGTCGATGCGGAACAAGATTTGTTCGCTTCGAGGCCTGCTTGCCAACGTGGAAAGGGTCGCATCGATGTTCACGAGGTACGCGGTGCCTTGGGCTTTGATTTCATGAAGACGTCGACAGGCTTGCGTTTGCGAGGGGCCATTGGCTTCAGTGGGGGACTGGCAACGGGCGCAGCATGCGATGCCGAGGCGGGCCGTGCTGGAGGACTCGAGCGTGACGCAGAGGTAGAAGCAGGCTGGACCGGAACCCGATAGACCTGGCTCGCTTCTGCGCGGCGGGCATTCGCGAGAACGCCAGAACGCTTGCCGGGGAGCAAAGCTGGCTTGGGCGCTGGTTTGGATGTTGTCGCCAGGGCGGCAGATCTGCTTGATCCGGCCTTGGAGGGGGCCACATCGAACAGTTCTTCCAGCTCGTCTTCGTCGAGAAACCCACTGCCGCCGCCTCTGTCACTACGCTCCCCGAAGACGTCATCGTCGTCGTCCTCCTCCAGGTCAGAGTCGGAAACAAATTGGGGCTGCTTCCCCCCTGCTTTCAGTTTCCGAAGTCGTTCTTCTCTCTCCTCCATGCCTCTGTCGCGCTCTTCGTCTTCGTGATATCGCATGGCTGCCGGATGGTTCTTGACGGCGGGCTGGTTCTTGATGCGCTGCTCATTTACCATGCCTTTGGGCGCACTTTTTATCTGGCCGGTTCGTACGCGTAGTGCGCCGGCCGGTGTACCAATCTTGTTCCGGCTGTGAATTTCTCTCGCCTCCCGCTTGACCCTGCGCATCAGGCTCTGTGCCGTCGTCACCTTGGTTCGACTGCCACTGGTGAAGCGTAGTTCGCCCGTGTCATTGCTGCCTCCTCTTCGACCCACAGGCCCCTTCTTGTCAGCGGGACCTCGCGAATCTTTTGGCAAGGGTAGTCGGCGGCGATCAAAAGCCATGATCTCGCTTGTGTTGGCTGCTTTTTTCTGGTTGATGCCAGCGAATGCGCTCCGCAGCTTCTCTGCCGCCTCAGCCTTTTGCTGTGCATTCATCTTGGCATATTTGTTGTAGACTTTGTGCCAAAGCTCCGGCCGTGTGGGCGTGAAGTTGTGTTTCTCGTGGAGCGCAGGGAATTGCTTCTTGATCAAACGTATCCAGCATTCGCCATCTTCGATTTGGAGATGGGGTGAAGCCTCCTCCAAGGCGCGCAACTGTATTGCCGAGTCCATGCGCAGGAGAATTGGGCGGACAAGCGAGTAAGGAGTCGAGCCGATGTCTCTGATGTCTACGGGGGGTTATTAGTGCAATTAAGGGCCTAGGAGATACGTGGCACCGGAGGAGACGATGGCTTCACCCATTTGGACGGCAAGGAATAGGGGGGTGCAACACATTGACGCCATATAGAACGAGCTCAAAGGTCATTCGTTCATCCTCCAAATCGAATGCTAGGGAAAGACGCCGGGGACGACGAGGACCGTCATTTGGACTGCAGATCAATCACCTACCTCGGACATTTTTACTGCACACAGCAGTGCACAAATCAACCAGTGATTTGACCATGATGCCGCGTGGTATACACAAATGGTTCTCGGTTCGATCGATGGGCGGATGGTGTAGGTGTTGGTGTCTCTTGGAGGAGGCGCTCCTTCGTTCGATTGTCCGACGTTGGTTATTCGTGGAAGGCGCAAGGAAATGAAGCAACAGAATGTATATGCGCCGATTGGCAAAGCGACGGTTTGGTATAAGCGACAGTCGCCCGAGTGACGGGTCGATATGGACGGTGTCGTATATGTTCGTGTATATAAGTAAATAGTTCAGGAGGGAGATGGGAGATGGTTTAAATGTAAGCCGGGCCTAGACGAACAATGACACTTGGGGTCACGGCGAGGCTGACTGCAAGTACCACACTAGGCGCGCTGCTGGGGTACCCACATTTACCCGAGCCCTCCCTGCTTTCAGCTACTAAACACTCCGTTCATTCATACCACCTACATAGGTGCATGGTACTTACATACTACATGTACTGATATAATGTGCAAGTTTACCTGTGCTCTAAGCCTTCTATGACAAGTACGTACATCCTTTATACCATCTACTTAGGTACATGACCTACGTACCAGGTAATTCAGCACTTGGGTGCCCTTAGGTACGCAGGGTACTAGAAGGGATACTGATACATTACACTTCAGGTCGAAAGACGACAAGAATTTCGAATAAAACTTTAACTACTAACTACCTATCTACGAGTAGCAACAACGCAATACCTTGTGCGTTCTGCAGAAACCGTGAGAATCCCGCCATGAGATTTTGATGACCAGAATACCCGCAACAATGGTATCGCCCTCTTCCGAAACTCCATAAACGCCCCCATCGGCCGTGCCTTGACAGAACCAAGGAAACATTGCAACGCGTGCAAAAAGGGGATTTGTACATGAACCATCTCAAGTTATCTTGACGTCCACCAGCATTCCACACATCCGAGCTAGCCACCGCGCATCCCCTACGCCGCTGCAGCCACTGCCTGAGACGGGCCGGCAATGGCCGGCTCAGGCTGCGTCGCCGCCGCTTCCTCCTCTTGAGTGGCGATTTCGCCGCCAGCCTCCCGCTCGGCCCAGGCTCCCCAGAGCCCTCGCTTGCCGCGGACTCGGATCGGTCCGCCGAGCGCACCCTCCTTTTGCTCTACCTTGATGGCATCCTTGGTCGCTAGCACCAGGCACTCGAAGAACATCTTAGTCGCGTCGGCCTTGGTCGTCCTCTCTTCGGGCAGCAGGTCCTGGAACACGACAGAAGTCTTCTTGCGCTTCTCGTCATCAGTTGCCGCGTCCGCCCCGAACAGATCACGCAAAATGTGGACGGCGTGCTTGGTACCAACAGAGACCGGCCCGCTGTCGGATGGGTGAACAATCGGCGCCATCGTGTCGTCGAATGCAGGCAGGGGGCTACCGTCGCGCGCTTGGTCATCGCCACGCGTGCCATCGTCGGCAGGAATCTCGAGGATGGTACCGTCGGGCGCGACACTATGCTCTCCAGCGCCAGCGCCAAGTGCGGCAAATCCGTCGTCGTCGTCTCCGAGCTCCAAACGCGGAGACTTGGACGTCCCCTGCTCGTCTTCGCTGCTAACATCGGCAATACCGCTGTCGCGCTTGCGCTTGCGCTCCTTCGCTGGCCGGATGGTCTCGATGGAAAGCAGACCACGAAGCTCGGGAGCCCAGACCTTGCTGCGCGCGTCGCCCATGACGTTGGAGACGAATGCACCGCTGTTCCTGAGCTCGAGCAAGGCAAGGAAGTAGGGATCCCTCGAGATGAAGCTCGGGGCTCGGAGGATGTTGGATCGGTCCTGTTGCTGCTCCTTAATGTGGGCGCTGGTGAGCTGCGTCGCCGCGTCGAGACCAAAAACCCTGCGCTTCTTGTTCGACTTCCTTTGGGGTTGCGGCTCAAGGATCTCCGTGTCTTGGCCGGGCTCGTAGATGCTTGTGTTATGGAGCCGAGTCCATTCCTCGACGTCCCGCGCCGTGTTTTCATCGATATCGGAAAGCGGAGACTCGGAGATGCGAGCGCGGCTAGGAACACCGGCACCACCAACCTCGGGCATGGCTGATTCGTCCGCGATGTTGAACTGGAGATCGTCGTCGCCCATGCGGATATCACCATCGTCGTCGTGAATTCGAACGCTGTCCTCGCCAAGGTCCATCGCCAACGACGGCTCGCGCTCGACGCTCTTGTGAGGTGCAACATCAAGTTCGCTGAACATATCGTCCTCGACGGGACGCGCTTCGGGGGCTTCACGGCCCATCTCGACGCTCATATCCGGGGCCTTGCGGGGCTGCTCGTCATCAAGGTCTCCGAAATCAAGTTCGAGCTCAAGGTCGTCGTTGTCGACTATAGCCAGCTCATCCTCATTAAGGTTGCCAGCTTCCAAGAATTGACTGTTGTCGAAGTCTTCCTGTAGATTGATTTCGCGGTTGCTCGGCCGGCCCCGGCCGCGAGCTTGAGAGCCAGTTTGCGTGGCATCCACGTCCATCTGAGCAAGTAGCCAGTCGGCATTCGGGGGCGGCAAGATGCCAAGATTATCCGCGGGCGTGATACGATCAGGGAGTATCAGGGCCTCACGGTTGGGCATGGGCAAGTTCTCGGGCATATCATTGTTGCCGGTCGACCGGAAGGCCTGCGAGACGGTAAGCAAGGGACGCACCACGACGGAGAGGCGACACGCACCATCTTGATCTTGATCAAGGCCTCGTTGCAGTCATCCAAAAGGTAGCGCGCCTTGCGGCTGTAGATGCGGACGACACCCAGCAGCAGATGGCCACTCAGTCGGAGCGCCATGGGGGCCTGGTTGGGATCAATGATATCTTCAACATTCTTCTGGAGGTTCGTTTGAAGCACATTGGTCTTGGTCAACTTGCGCTCGAGGTTGGCGGCGATCCAGACGCGGGCCAGAGGCCCGGTCTTCTGTAGCAACGTCTCGGAATAGAACATTGCGACAGCGACGAGACGGGCGAGCTAAAGCTTGTGTGATGGAAGCACGGTCCAGGCAAGGGGGAATATGTGTTCCAGAAAGAGAGGACAGGGTATTATGACATGAAAGGCAGTAGGAAATGCCTGAGAATGCGCCGACGCGTCTGGACGGGCAATGGAGGGGCGAGGTGGGAGGGGAGGTGGTGGTGGGCGAACGGGCGGAGCGTAAACACGAAGCGCGTTGGTCAGAAAATCGCGTGGCGTGGCCGCAACGCAGCAGCGCTTCTGGGCAATGGCGTGTCGGGTCGGGCTCTGCGGCGGCGGCGGCGACGGTCGCGTGCACGCAGATGAGAGCAGCGACGCGCGCTTGAGCAGCAGAACGAGAGACGGGTAGGCAGGCGATTCCAAGAGGCGGGTTGCGACAAGAGCAAGAGTCGGCAATTGTGACGTCCCGGTCGGAGGAGGGAAGAGTTTGGGATGGGAGACGAGAAAACCGCCGTCAGGTGGTGGTGGGTGGTGGTGTGGCTGCTAGTAGTACTTTGCTGCTGCTGCTTCTACTGCTGCCGGGGGGGTGGGCACGGCCTGGAAATCAGGGAACAGAGAGCGAGTGCACTAGGCCACGGCTGGGAACGGGCAGGCTACCTGACGAAATATCCAGAGGCTGGGGGGGCCCTTCGGGGTGTCGCCTCCCACTAGTGCATTGACCACCGCTGATTCGTCAGCGAAGCGATCAAATGTGGCTCTTGTTGTCACAGTTGGAGAGACGGTTGTCAGGGACCACGCCGACCTAAAAATGCGCAAGCTACATGGGAAAGGTCGTGGGCTGCTGCCAGAATGCATGTACCCGACATCTCCTACAAGACCGCCCGCACCACCGGATCGTGGGCAGGCTGTCGACCGACGGCACTACCTGTGGCTGGCCGGGCGCCTTTGAGAGTTTATCGTCACCCGACGGCCGTGATCAATGTGCCGGGTTATTAGGTAGCTCCTGTCAAGGTCGGGCGGGGTGTCCTAACTGCTCGGTGTGAAAGAGCCGTCGCCCGTCCAACTGTGTCGGTTTCTCGGCCAACACCAGAACATCCACACTAGCTAGAAGCTACCCCAGTAGCCCGGGTAGCCTACGGGGGATATACATATGGAGGTACGGAGTACTTACATTGAAGGCTCGTAGGTACTTACGCGCTCAGTGGCGTGGGATGAGCTCCCGTCCGCATCACACTATAAACGAGATGTATTTGCCCGCCTACTAGCCGCCCTCTTCTTCCGACATATGTACATGAAGTACAATAGGAGGAAGTCTGGTGTATGCGCGCTTACATAAGGGTCGGTTGCCTTTTGAAGTCTTTAAGTACATATGCTATGTACTTTATGTAGGCACATCGGCTTGCGGGCACTGAGCACCCTTGACGTGCAATACCTCTAGACGCGTCCCATCCGATCCCATCCCGTACTTCGGCATACACGCGCCAGTCCCTGAGAATAGCACACGAGGAAGATGAAACCCTTTTTGCTTCCAAACCCTCGAGCAGAAATATGCTGGCCTTCGTTTATAATCGCGGCGTGTCACTTTCGTAGACAGCCTTAGCCTCAAGCTCAAAGGGCGGGCTCCAGCTGTCGGCCTTCGACCCCAGACCTAATAAGCGGTACCCTACAGGCCCTCACTCCCTGACGGACGTGCTGTGTGAAAGTTCCCCTGTCGCCCATTTCAGCCTCACGCAAGGACAAGGGCCGTCTTTAGCGCCCCCATTCATTTGGCAAACCGAGCAAACCGCGTATGGGCATTTGGGATCGATTCTAGCTGTCATCCAGTACGGAAAAGTTACCACGTTCCCACCGCCAATAAGCGGATCCGGCCCCTACCAATATCGCCTCCGGCTTCACTTCGCCAACGACCATCGTGGCGCCTCCTACGCGGCAACTATGAACAGATAGGACATCGATGCGTCCTTGATCTGCACTTCTAGAGTTACGAAGCTTCTCTGCTGCTCGGCCTGGCTCCTGGCCAGCCTTGTCCAACGAACCAACCGTCGCGCGGCACCCTCTTGATGCAGCACTGCGCTGCCGACAACAGCCTTCCAACATGCCGCCCTGGCCGTGGAGCGGCCGCGAAGATGGCGACACGCCGCTCCTCCCCGTCTCGATAGCACTACCCAATATTGTCGGCGGCGATCGAGGACACGAACAAAACGATGATCGCTCGAGTCGTGGCCCTGCCCGCCCGTCGCATGCGAGGACGACTTCGGCCCAGTCGCGGGTAAGTGGACACCTATTCGTTGCTCTTTCGGGATGCCTTGGCCCAAGATGCGCAATGCGCCATAGCTACCCGTGGCGCTTAGTTCCGCGCTGATATCTGTCTTATAGAATGTGGCAGATCAGTACTCGTTCATGACACCGGCCGAAGCGGCGGCCCAGCTGCAAACCTCCCTCACGCATGGCCTATCGCCAACCGAGGCGCTCTCGAGGGGCCAAGATTACGGCCCTAATGAGATCCCCCAAGAAGAGCCGGAGCCGCTGTGGTTACGGTTTCTCAAACAGTTCCAGGAGCCCCTAATCATCCTCCTCCTGTCATCGGCGCTGGCGTCTGTAGTGGTGGGCAACACGGACGACGCCGTGAGTATAACTGTGGCCGTCACCATCGTTGTCACTGTTGGGTTCGTCCAAGAATACCGCTCTGAGAAGTCTATCGAGGCCCTGAATCACTTGGTGCCGAATCACGCGCATCTTGTGCGAGCACAAAACTCCAAGTCAATGCCCAATGCCAGGACTCCCACCTGGCCTCCTCCTTCCTCTGAGACCTTTGACGAGAATGGCGCCAGTCTCGGCGCTGCGACACCCATGGAGGAAGAACTCACCGAAGGCATCGCCGCGAAGGTCTCTGCTACACAATTGGTCCCTGGAGATCTCGTTCTGTTCACTACGGGCGACCGTATTCCCGCCGACATTCGTGTCACGAAGGCCACCGACTTGACCATTGACGAATCGAACCTCACGGGCGAAAATGAGCCGGTCAAGGTCACGGCCGAGTCGCGCTCCCGAACGTTCCAATCTATGGGCGACTCGAACTCTCATGCTACCCCTGGCGGACTTTCCCCGCGCCCCTATCACGAAGCGCCAAAGGAAGATCCCTCCAAAGACGGGATTCACAACATTGCGTACATGGGGACACTAGTCAGATCGGGTCACGGCCAAGGCATTGTGTATGCGACCGGAGGGGATACTCACTTCGGCACCATTGCTGCGAGTGTCTCCGGAACGGAAAGCCCGCGATCTCCTCTTCAACTGTCCATGGACGAGTTGGGCTCCCAGCTCAGCAAGATCTCCTTCGTCATTATCGGGTTAATTTCCCTGGTTGGCTGGCTCCAGGGCAAAGGCATCCTCGAGATCTTCACCATTTCCATCTCCTTGGCTGTTGCTGCCATTCCCGAGGGTTTGCCCATAATTGTTACCGTGACTCTGGCCCTGGGCGTGCATCGAATGGCGAAATACCATGCCATTGTGCGCAAGATGCCCAGCGTCGAGACCTTGGGTTCCGTTAACGTAGTCTGCTCGGACAAGACAGGCACTCTGACCATGAACCACATGACGACGGCAAGGATGTGGTATTTCGGCGCCAAAGACCCCATCGATGTCGAGTCGGACAACGAGGTGGTAGAGAACACGCCGGATGCGGCAACGCTGAGAATACTTCGGATCGGCAATATCGCGAATGACGCACGCCTGTCACACCACGGTGGGCCCGCGAATACTCTGCCAGATAGCCAACACAAAGATCCCACTCACTCGCGGTGGGTAGGACAGCCTACGGATGTTGCTATGCTGGATCTCCTCGACCGTTTCAAGGAGCACGACGTTAGAGACTCGATTGGTCCCCGCACTGTCGAGACGCCTTTCAGCTCGGAGCGGAAATGGATGGGCATCGTCATCGGCGCAGACTCGGGCAACAGCGGAAAGGAATACGCTTACATGAAAGGCTCTATTGACAAGGTGCTTGATGCTTGCGACTCCTACATGATGGCCGACGGTCGCGAGGTCATCTTGGATTCCGCCCGGCGCAAGGAGGCTCTCGAAGCGAGCGAGCGCCTGGCCGAAAAGGGGTTGCGAGTCCTGGCTTTTGCCGGGGGGCACGTGTTAAGATCCGGCAAAACGAAGTCCAGCATGAGCAACCGAAGCGGTACCCCCAGTGGGCGGGACAAGAGTGACAGCCCTGGCCTGCCGAGCAACGAGGAGCTCTTCAAAGGCTTGACTTTCGCTGGCATCGTGGGCATGAGTGACCCTCCCAGGCCGGGCGTGGCGCGGTCTATCCGCAGATTGATGCGTGGAGGTGTCAAGGTCGTCATGATTACCGGAGATTCGCCCACCACGGCTGTGGCCATTGGCAGACAGCTTGGAATGCATATCGCAACGCCCCGGGAGTCTACCCCAGGCCGCCCCGGCGTAAAAGCCGTACTCCGAGGCGACGAAGTCGACTCCATGTCCGAAGACGAGCTCGCCATTGCCATGCAGACGACCACCATTTTCGCGCGCACTAACCCCGACCACAAGCTGAAGATTATTCGCGCGCTCCAGTCCCGCGGTGACATTGTTGCCATGACGGGAGACGGCGTCAACGACGCTCCCGCGCTCAAGAAGGCCGACATCGGCATATCGATGGGCATGCATGGAACAGACGTCGCCAAGGAAGCGTCGGATATGATTCTCACCGACGACGACTTCTCAACCATCCTGCATGCTATTGAGCAGGGCAAAGGCATCTTCAGCAACATCCAGAACTTCATCACCTTCCAGCTCAGCACCAGTGTAGCCAGTCTCGTGCTGGTCTTCATCTGCACTTGCCTGGGGTTCAAAACGCCGCTAAATGCCATGCAGATTCTCTGGATCAGTAAGTCGCTTCCTCATCTCCTTCCTCCCTATTACCCCCGTGTGGCCATGACTTACTGTGGCCAGACATCATCATGGACGGACCGCCAGCCCAGTCGCTCGGTGTCGAGAAAGTCGATAAGGACGTCATGTCTCGGCCGCCGCGCAGTCGCAGTGAGCCGGTCCTTACGCGCAATCTGCTCATCCGTGTTATGACACAAGCGGCTATCATCATGATCGGCACCATGATTGTCTACACGCGTGAAATGATGGCTGACGGCGAGGTCACTCGCCGGGACACCACCATGACCTTTACGTGCTTCGTTCTCTTCGATATGTTCAACGCACTCACCTGCCGCTCCGAGAGCAAGTCGTTGATCCGGGGCGAGGTGGGCTGGTTTTCCAACACCCTGTTCAACTGGGCCGTCTCCTTGAGCTTGGCGGGCCAATTGCTGGTCATATACTTGCCCTGGCTGCAGGAAGTGTTTCAAACAGAGGCCTTGGGCCTCTGGGATCTGATTCGACTTCTCGTGCTGTGCAGCTCGGTGTTCTGGGCTGACGAGGCCAGGAAATGGTATCGATATGGGAAGAGGCGGTTTGGCGGCGGCTACAGCCAGGCAGTTTAGAAGGGTCCTATAAAAGTGTGGGCGAAAAACGCAGACCGACAGGCCACTTTGCGGTTAGGCTGTCTGCGGGGTCTTTGTGTACAGGATGTCTAGTTTTGGGGGTCTACCTGTAGATAAAGGCCAAGCAAATAGAGGCACAAACATGGCGTGCTTCAAGCGCTTAATGGAATTGCGGTTCAGCCAGAACCTGGGCCAACACAACAGCAAATGAATGTATCATCAACCCCTTGTAATGTTATTACCGGCACCAATCATCTGTACGTGGCAGTTCATGTTACGGAGAAGTCAGTACTCGCTGAGATAGACTGCACCGTTATTAATATTCTCATGCGAAAATCCATTGGATGGCACAACATGTGGCATGTGTATTCGTTTAGATACTTCTGCCTATGGTGTGCTTTTTTCATCTATAGGCCGCCATAGAGGGTTCTTGGCCAAACTTGCTGATCTGTATTTCTTTACATGGGGTTCTGAATACGGCATTTTCCTTTCCCCTTCTGGCCGCCCACCTTCCGTGTTGGATTATTACATTGAGCAACCCTGTTGTCATATTGCCCTATACGTAGCAATTGCTGTGATCAGTCTCGGGCTGGAGATTCATTGCCGCGAAGGCGGCCTAGTTCCCTAGAGATAGATCCTGAGGTGGTCTGGCAGAAACGTTGTGGCAAATCCCTTACAACATCAACGTGTCCTGAGACTTCTTGTTGTCTGCAATCTTGGCATACTCACGAGCCTTGTCTCTCAGATTCGAGAAAACGGCGAGCATTAAGATCGCGAGGTTGTCGCTCTCAAGGGCCAAGGTTTCCATCGCCTCCAACATGGTCGCCTCGGCAACAGCCTTCTTCTCTACCGAGTCCGCCAGGCGCTTCGACTGCTGCTCGGCGAGGGTGGATCTGCAAGATATTCCGAGGTCAGAGCAAACAATGTGGGAGCACTTGGCGAGTCGCGCAGCGTGACGGGGGGTGGGTTTACCTCTGGGAGCCGCGCTGGTGACGGAGCTTCTCGATGCGCTTCTTGGCCTCGTTCAAGCTCTTGTTGAAACGAGTGTTGCTTTGCTTCAGTTTCCGCTCGCGCTCGGCTTTCAAGTTCTTCTGAACACAGAGACGACTACGTGAGTGTCAAGGACAGAGGATTAGGTGGGAAGGATGAAACTACCAGGTTCCGGACCGCACCGAACGCATTGGACAGTGTATACCTGTCGGCATCGATGGGCGCCCGCTTGGGCGACGGCTGAGCCGCGGCAGCTTTCCTGCGTGGAGGCATGGAAACAGATCGGTACGGGTATGGGCGGATGAGGATTAAGTGGATGGATGGTGCTAGTTGCCAATGCCAGGATGAACCACTGGAACAGGCGTACACAAGTATATCTTTCTTTTTTCCGGGCAAGTTTCAAGATGATTTGCCTACATCTGGCGAGAGAAGGATAACCCCCATGCCCAGCGAGGGAGTTCGAACGCCGGCGCTCTGTGTGAAAAAGAAGTAGAGACGCGAAGGTGTCACCGTTCAAGTACTCTGAGGTGAAGCCGGGAGGTGAACAACCCCGGATAGGAAGGAAGGACCCGCCGGGCCACTAACATTCCCCATGGCGGGGATTCAGGCGGCTTTGTTAGCGCCGCAGTGCGGCGAATCAGAGGCGGAAAAACTCTGGCATGAACGAGCCGTTATCGTTATCGTGCACCTGCCATCCGTTAAGTCCTAAAATTTCCAGATGTCGATGGGCAGGCCCAGGCCCCACCCAGCGACACTTCCGTTTTTGTTTTCCAGCGACTCTCACAGCATCGTCAGCGCGCGGCTCAGTACATTTTGGGCGTAGTCATGGGTCTCGCAGGGACGAAGAAGTAAGAAGCCTACGTATTTGGGCGCTGCTAATAGGCCCCTGCCCATCAATGCTGACACTCGCAGTCGCCGCAAGTTGGCCGAAGACCCGAACAACACACGATGGACGCGAGACACCACCACCTTCGGCCAGAAGATGCTTCGGCGGCAAGGCTGGGAGCCGGGCCAGCTTCTGGGCGCACAAGACGCCTCCCATGCCGGGCTTCTTAGTGCCGCCAGCTCTGCGCCCATCAAAGTCGTGCTAAAGGACGACACCATGGGCCTGGGTGCCAAGATCCGCCAGAAGCAGAGCGACGAGTGCACTGGCTTGAACGTCTTCAAAGATCTCCTGGGCCGCTTGAACGGGAAATCCGTGGACACCATAAAACAGGAGCAACAGGTCCGATCGGAGCTCAAGACGAGCCTGTACGTGGAGCGCAAGTTCGGCCCCATGCGCTTTGTCAAGGGCGGCCTGCTCGTTGGCCAAGAGATCACCGACGTGCTCAAGAAGGAGGACGGCGTCAAGACGGAGGACGATATCAAGAAGGAACCCGACGAGAGCGCGCCGAACTTCGACATGGCGAGCGAGAGCGACGAAGCCCCCGCGCCAAAGAAGGAGAAGAAGGAAAAGAAGGAGAAAAAGTCCAAGAAGCGGAAAGCAACCGACTCAGACAGTCTGAACGAGACGGATGAGAAACAGGAAAAAAGAGACAAAAAGAAGAAGAAGAAGTCCAGGGCCGAAGCCGCAATGGACGTGACGGCGGATGGTGCAGTGCCAGCCGGAGCGGATGAAGACGGCAAAGAGAAGAAGTCAAAGAAGTCGAAGAAGTCCAAGTCGAAATCCGAGGAGCCCGCCGAGGCAGCCGGCGAGGTCAAAGCCAAGACCAAGAAGAGCAAGAAACAAAAAGGTGATGCGGCTGATTCCGCCGAGGTCGACGACGTGAAGAACACGGCACTTGAAGGCACAGATCCGACCAAGAAGAAGAAGAAACGGAAAACCCAAGAGCCGTCAGACGCCGAGGCTGAGGTTGAAGCCGCCGCCATGCCCACCGACAGTACTGCCACCCCGGCCGATTCAGGCACTTCAACTCCCCGGGTTATGTCGGCCCGGCACTACGCTCGCTCGCGCAATATCGCATCCAAGAAGTTGGCTATGGCCGATATGGCGGCACTGAACCAGGTAAGCAGCCAAGGCAACCCTCCCAGTTTTTATTCAGCAGCGCAGACTAATGGCAATGCAGATCTTCATGGTGAAACCGGTGTAGCATGTCGCTTAGACTAGAATTAGATGCTATATGAGACTTGAGATACCCGGATAAACAAATCATACGCGCATCAGGAACCCGGCTGGCGATCCGCACCATGTTTGGCCGGTTATCGACTTTGAACCAAATATGGTGGAGCTTGGCAGAATACGGTGTGGCTGCTGCGAACGATTACAGCCGTCAATACCACGCAGCGTTCGATTTCAAATACGAGCTAGCCGTGTTCCCATCAGAAGGGCGGCAGGCAGAGAACAGTAGACATGTGTTGGCACAGCGGGGGGGGGCCGGTTTGGATGACCGAGGAACTGCCACAGACCAAGAAGAGGCAGGGTGCGGCTCGCCTCCCCCCTCCCCTTGGCACAATTAAAGGCCAATCGCATTCGCCGGCGGAGACGGAGTAAAGTCCGGTCTGTTGCCACTGCCCTGAGGTAGTACCGCCTATAAACCCTGCGAGCCCTGCTGCTGGGCCCCCCCTTTCGGACGGCCTGGGTCCATCTAGCTGAATTCTGTCACTTTCTTGGCAATATCAAACCCCGGCAACAACCAATGGCAATCTTTCGTGTATCCTTCGTGTAATCGATACCACACAGGAGCACAGGAATCGCTTACGACAGTGGTCGAGAAAGAATTGCAGCCTACCGGGTGCTGCCCATGGTCTTCCGATGGGTACCATCCGGACGCATGGCGCCAAGAGAACCGGTATGCCGGGTCGTCATTGGCGCCTTGAGAGGGGCGTTATATCTGGTGAACGTGCCCCGTTCCATGGGGGGCAGTGGTCAGCTCGGCAGTATGTGACGGCGCGGCACAGTTGACGGTACAAATACATTATGGTTGCGTGCGCCTCGTCGTCTACTTTAGGTCGTGTGGAGGCACAGGTGCGGTAGAGGATGTCCCTTCTCAACATGCAATCATCGAGCTTCCCTGCCGGCTCGGGGACCGTCACAGCAATGCCGCTCGACCCGACAGCCCTTCGACATGTCGCTACCGGTGGCATCAGAGAGGTCCAGTCCCTGGCCAGCGGGCGGCCGCGGAGCCGAGCGCGAACCAGCAACGCCGAGAGACTGGCCTCGGAACAAGCACGGAGACGGCCAGGTCGCCTATGGGACACGCGGCCCAGGTCGGAGCCGCGCGCCGTGACGGCAGCACCGAAGCGCCTTACGACCTCGTCGCCTTCAAGGGCATCCGACGAAACACCCGACCGGACGCCCGCCCGCCCAGGCGCCTCTCCCACCTCGCACGCGGGCGCCGAGACGCCCCGGCGCAAGCCCCCGGCGGCATCTCGCGGCACGCCGTCGCCGTCGCACTGGACGGCCGAAGAAGACCGCCAGCTCTTCCACTACCGCGATCAGTGCGACCTGGAGTGGGACGACATCGGCAAGCGTGTCGGCGGGCGCAGTGGGCCCGCTTGCCGCCAAAGGTACTACCGCCTGGCCGACGCCGCCGTCGTCTCGTCCGGGTACAGCCGGCCGCAGCCGCCGTGGACGCCCGAGCAGGACCGCCGCTCCATTCCCGCCTACGTTCCCAGCCGGCTCGCGCCCGTGCAACCGTTGCTGCCGCCGCCACCGCTACAACTGTCGATCACCGTCGCCCCCGTGGACTCCACCGAGGCCCCAGGCCTACCATCGCCCGATGTCCGTCCGGTCCCGGCGAGGCCGGTCGAGCCTGGGTTCGCCGATTCGTACGCTGCCGTCACGCTGCCGCAAGGCGTTTTTCGCTTGCCCCCTATATTATAGTAGCATTAGCGCCTCTGTTAGTTCGGGGGTCGGCGTCCGGGTGTCTCCGATAGGTGGTGAGCGTTGGGGCGCCAGTCCCCCCCCGTGGGGGTCGGAGGAGGGAAGAAATGGCTGCGAGCAACCCCGTCCTGCTGTATATTAATAAGATAGGAGAAGCGCTGCCGGCGCCCAAGAACCACGCCTACTAATAAAATAACATGCGTATCTTCTCATTCCCGCTCCCACGGCAGCGGGGTATGAAGTAGCTCGGCGATTTCTAGTCAACAGCGATGTCCTAATTGTGAGAGCGGATGCCAAGGTGGCAACAGCACGGCCGCGATCTTCAACACCTACTCGCCCACTCAGGGCCATTTCCGGAACACAGTAAGTGCTTCTCTGCGATGCAGTCCCATGGTTGCCGATGCCAGTAGAATTTTTCGCAGCCAAGTCCACGACTGCCCGGTTGCTAACAATGGTGCAGACAAACTCGATGTTCGCAAAGAGCAGATCGGCCCGGGGGATGTCTGCCAATCGGTGGGTTGCCATTCCCTGCCTGCAAAAAGAAGATGGAGAGTTGATCTGGAGCCCGATGTCGCTTAACAACGGTGGAGCCTCGCCGTGTCCGAATCCGTACGTCTGGGCAAGCGACACGCAGAAACGCATCGGCTATTAAAGGCCGAAGGCCAGGATAAAAATTGTTCGCGACCTTCGCTTGTTAGCGTGGGCCGTGGGTGCAACCGAGTGCCCTCCCCTCGGCGCATTGGGACCAGGGAGAAATGACATTGTTTTTTTTTTCATTGGGCGTCGTCTCGTGCCGCGTTCGCCGCCGCCGTCACAGCTTCCTCCACTACTAGTGTACGCCCACGCCAGCAACCGAAGCTGATCAGCAGTTATGGCTGCCGCCTTCGCCGGGGACAAGGACGTCGCCATCAATATGGTTGGCGAGCAGGGCAACCAGATCGACCCTGCCGTCGCCTCCCGGGCCGTCCGCAAGATGGACTGGTTTTTCATTCCCGCCATGACTGTCGGCGTAAGTCCGTTATGGCCCCCGACACCGCGGCTTCCCCTCCCGGTTGCGCCGAGACTGACGAGGCTATCCGAACCCGATGCAGTACGGGCTGGTCTACTATGACAAGGTGAGTTGCGCGCACTCGAGCTGGTTGCTTGCGAGGCGGCCCCTTCCCCAACCGCCCACAGCCCACGGCCCACGGCACTCACCCTTCTTCTCCCTATAGGCCATCCTGGGCTCGGCCGCCCTTTTTGGTATGACCGAGGACCTGCAGCTCACCGTGCCCGACGCGCGCACGCCGGGCGCCGTCGACACGCGGCGGCTCAGCTGGGCGACGTCCATCTTCTACTTCGGCATGCTCGCGGGGTTGTACCCCATGGCGTACGGGTTGCAGCGCTTCGCCGTTGGACGGGTGCTGGGGCCCGTCGTTTGCGTGTGGGCCCTCGTGTGTATGCTGACGGCGGCGGTGACAGGGCCGGCCGGCCTATATGCACAGCGCTTTGCCCTCGGCTTCGTCGAGAGTGCCGTGCCGACGGGCTTCATGACGCTCGTTGCGGGCTGCTACACGCAGCGCGAGCAGGCCCTACGTCAGGGCTGGTGGTTTTCGGCCACGGGCCTCTGGACCATCCTCGGCGGCGCCCTCAACTACGCCTTCGCGCAGGTCCGCGCCGGCGCCCTCCACCCCTGGCAGTACATTTACCTGCTCGCCGGCGCCCTCACCTTCCTCTTCGGCCTCCTCTGCTTCGCCGTGCCCAGCTCCCCCGTGTCCGCCTGGTTCCTCACGCCCGAAGAGCGCTTCGCCGCCGTCGAGCGCCTGCGCGACGGCCAGACGGGCGTCCGCTGCACCGTCTGGAAGTGGTCGCAGCTTCGCGAGGGGCTCCTCGACGTTAAAATCTGGCTCGTCGCCGTCATGATGGCCTCGGCCTACACCGTCAACGGCGCCGTGTCGGGCTTCGGGCCCCTCATCGTGAGCACCTTCGGCTGGAACACGCTCGACTCCATCCTATTCCAGTTCCCGCTCGGCGGCCTCTGTTTCCTGTCCATCCTTGGAGCCGGTTGGCTCGGCTCGCGCTACCCCGGCGCCCGCATCGCCATGTTGATCGCGTGCTGCCTCCCCGTCATCGCCGGGTGCACGCTGATCTGGAAGAGCGAGTGGTCCTACCACGCCGTGGCGCCTGTCGTCGGCTACTCCATCGCCGGCACCTTTGGCGCCGTCGTCAGCCTGATCATCACCATAGGCATGTCCAACGTGGCCGGCCACACCAAAAAGAGCTTCACCGCTGCCACCATCTTTGTAGCTTACTGTGTCGGTGGGTCGAGAACCGGCAGCGCCGCGTGGCAACCCCGCTGACAAGCCCAGGAAATATCGTCGGTCCCCAGATGATCCGATCCCAAACCAAGTCCGCCCATTATCCGGAATTATGGCTCGGTCTCATTATTTGGTAGGCCACCCCGAAACTACGTGAAATACCTGGCACTAATCGGTTCCGGGGGAGGGCAGTTACTGTATCACCGTCCTGGCCAGTATCGCCTTGTGGGTAGAGCTCAGACGGTGCAATCGCCAAAAAGAGAAAAACCAGGGCAACGACACGGATGAGAGGGCGAAGCTGGCTTTCCAAGATCTGACTGACAAAGAAAATCCGTTTTTCAGATACGCGGGCTGACAACCCCAATTCAGTTGTAGGAGCCGTAAGAGTGGTGAAAGCGAACAGCCAGTCAGAGACAAGCCGAGGAGAGGGCCTTGGGTACAGATGGGTGCGGGCGGCAGATGGATTGCGAAGGGTTGGAACTTAGTCCCCGTATTGATGAACTGTCTCTTCGGTTCTCAATCAGCAGTCCAACGGGGTCCACAATAGAGTTGTACGGATGGATCCAGGGTGGATGTATCTAACGAGACTCTTCTCACGGGGGTGGAGTGGAGGAGGATTCTCTGGTGGATTCATGGATCAACGGGTTCCAGGGTTGCCTAACGCGAGCAGCTCATTTGATTGGCTTCTCCTTCAGCCCTACCACCAAAACCGGCCGATACCGACTGCGGTAAGAGGAGAGTCGCTTAAGCCCCACAAAAAAACACCAGCTTCGAAGCCGCGGGGAAGACGTTCTTCCTCTGCTTGACACGAGCACTCTTCCCCGCGACGGAGGAGGAAGCCATGTCGGAAGCATGTGGCTTATTAACACGGCGACGCTCGCGCTGGAGCACGTCATGGACCACGAGACGGTACCGTACGCGATACTGTCACACATGTGGGGCGAGGACGAAGTGACGTTTGGCGAGTTCCGCCACAACCTTGCGGCGGCGCGGCGGCGCTGGGGCTTCCGCAAGATCGACGAGGTCTGCCGCCTCGCGCGCAACCATGCCGCCGGCGGCCTGCCCTACGCCTGGGTCGACACGTGCTGCATCGACAAGACGAGCAGCGCCGAGTTGTCCGAGGCCATCAACTCCATGTACAAGTGGTACGCCCACGCCCGCATATGCTTCGCCTACATCGAGGACCTGGCCCCACGCCCGCCGCCGGCGGCAAAGAGGAGGGGCCGGAGCCGCAGCCAGACCCGGACCCCGAGCAGCAAGAGCAGCAGAAGCAGAAGCCGTAGCAGTCGCCGCCTCTGCCCCCACCGGCGTACCGAGGCCCGCGACGGTGGCGACGAGGGGGCCGACGAGGGGGCCGACGAGGAGGCCGACGAGGGGGGCGACGGCGAAGCGCCGGCTGCGACCACGTCGACGCGCACCGTTGACAACCTGTTCCAGAGCCGGTGGTTCACACGCGGCTGGACGCTTCAGGAGCTCATCGCGCCGGCGCGGCTGACGTTCCTCGACGTCGAATTCGGCGTCCGCGGGTCCAAGATGTCGCTGCGGACGCAGCTCGCCGAGCACACGGGCATCGACAAGCGCGTTCTGTCGCACGCGAAGCCGCTGGCCGCCGTGCACGTGGCCCGGCGCATGGCGTGGGCGGCCGGCCGGCGCACGACGCGCCGCGAGGACGCCGCCTACTGCCTCATGGGCCTCTTCGACATCAACATGCCTCTGCTCTACGGCGAGGGCGACAAGGCCTTTCTGCGCCTGCAGGAGGAGATCTGCCGCCGGTCGAGCGGCGACCTGTCGCTGTTCGCGTGGACGGCCGCGCCGCCGCCGGTCCCCCACGACGGCGAGACGGGCCGGGACGATGTCGCCACCACTGCCACCGCCACCACCCCCCTCGCCGTCTACCGCGGCATCCTCGCGCGGCACCCGTCCGAGTTCCTCAGCGCCAAGACGCTGGAGAAGCAGCAGCCCGAGCTCCACCGTGGCGAGCTCAGCGTGACCAACAAGGGCATCCGCATCGACGGGCTGGAGCTGCTGTTGACGTCGCTGGGCGCCGGCGGCGTCTTCCTGCGCCTCAACTGCACGCAGGCCGGCCCCGGCGGCCGCCACGCCAAGAACCTCTACATCCGCCTCGAGAAGACCATGGAGGGCTACGTGCGCGTCGACCCGCACCGCACCTTTTCGGCCCTGGCCTCGTCGGGCGCCCCCATGCGCTGGCTGCCGCCCGAGAGCATCTACATCGCCGCCCAGCTCTCGGCCGACGACGTCGAGCGCGTCGCCCGCCAGCGCCGCAGCCTCGTGCGCTTCGTCCTGCCCCCGCCCGCCCCGGGCCGCCTGCGCCTGCGCGCCGCCTACCCGCGCGCCTACTGGGACCCCGTGGCCTGCGCCAGCATGCTCGACGACGCCTTTCAGCAGGAGGGCGTCGTCGAGCTCACGGTGCCGCTGCGGGTCCGCGACGGCGGCCGTCCCCGGACCGGCCGCCTGGCCCTCGTCTGGTCCTGCTTCATGGACAACGTCGCGCCCAACAAGGCCGCGGGCCGCGACGGCTGGCACACCCGTAGCAGCAAGAAGTCGCTCTCACTCAAGCACGTCCTCGTGGACGAGACGTCGGACCACTGGGAGCCCGTGGCCGCCGCCCTCGCCGACGGCGGCGGTGGCCGCGCCCTCGGCCGCCGCCTGCGCTACGACGTGCTCGACGACCCCGGCATCCGCCGCGGCCTCGGCGCTTGGCGCTACGAGCCCGTCATCGCCGGCGAGACCGTCGGCGTGAGCGTCCGCGTCGACCGCCCCGGCCCGCCCGGCTCTCGCATCTGGATCGTTGAGCTCGACTGCGACACCAGCCGCGCCCTGGCCGGCGACGAGGCAGGAGCCGCCGCCCCGACGACCATCGAGCTCGATGGCAATTTCGTGCCATACCTGAGACCGGCGGCGACATATTAACATCGGGATGATGGAGACATCTCGCACGGGGGGCCAAAGAATACGCGCGCGACAACCGCACGGCGGCCCGTCATCGGGTAGATACGCAGATATGAATATGCTACAAGGATGAATATTACACGTTGAAAACCCCACCGGGCCCGGACGGAGGTGAGCGCAAGCGCCCTCAATGTGCTTCCCAAAGATAGAAACAAGAAAACAACAATTCCCATCGCATCGACGATTACAAAGAGGGGTATCCGCCGATCATTTGCCAAAACGCGCCTGTATAAAAGGAAGTCAGGTCGGTTGGATGGGTGTGACGACAGGTACCCTCAGCGGCGACGTCTTCGGCAACTGTCCGACTTGCCGGGCGCTTTGTTGGTGGGATACTTGGAGGGCTCGTTGTCTCGACCGACCGGGTAGCTGTCGCTTTGCTCCTTGCCGGTGACTGGGTAGGTAACAATTTGACCACCGCCAACAGGATGACTGCCCGTCTGACCTTTACCACCGCCAGGAGAGGGCTCCGTTGGGTACTGGCCGTCGCCGGGAGAGGGAGGCTTCGGGTTGTTGCCATTACCTCCGCCGGGAGAGGGAGGCTTCGGGTTGTTGCCATTGCCTCCGCCGGGAGAGGGAGGCTTCGGGTTGTTGCCATTGCCTCCGCCGGGAGAGGGAGGCTTCGGGTTGTTGCCATTGCCTCCGCCGGGAGAGGGAGGCTTCGGGTTGTTGCCATTGCCTCCGCCGGGAGAGGGAGGCTTCGGGTTGTTGCCATTGCCTCCGCCGGGAGAGGGAGGCTTCGGGTTGTTGCCATTGCCTCCGCCGGGAGAGGGGGGCTTCGGGTTGTTGCCGCCAACAGGGTAGGGGCCGGTTTGGTTGTTACCGCCAACAGGGTAGGGGCCGGTTTGGTTAACGGCACCGACAGGGTAGGTGGGGCCGCCGGGGCCGCCGGGGCCGGCACCTGGACCGCCGGGACCGCCAGGGGTTGACGCCCGGTCACACTTGTCAAAATCGGTGTACTCGGCAGCGATCTCGGGGATATCGTTGACGTGGTCGAGAAGGACCATGCTCATGCCGCCCTCCAGGTGGGAGACGATGTGGCAATGGATGATCCAGACGCCCGGGTTATCGCTGGGGCGGCGAAGGGCGAGCCACGACGAGTTCTGCGTCGTCCCCGGCGTCAGATACGAGTCACGTAGGTTCGGGTTCACCAGGTTAAAGGCCGACGGGTTGGCTTGCGCCGCCTCGGCCACCGTGGCCCAGGGGAAGTCGCCCTGCCCGCTGCCCAGCACGTAAAAGTGCCGGCCGTGGAAGTGCACCGGATGCGGCGGCTGGCCCACGGGCACCTGCAGGATGTAGTCGGCCCACTTGGCCGACGAGGGGATCGTGATTGTCGTGTTGGCCGGCTCCACCGCCTCGACCGTCTCGGGCGCGAACAGCAGCGGCGGCGAAATGTCCTCGAGCGTTTTGGGCCGCTGGGTGATGTTGAGCGCCCAGTCGTTGAAGGACGGGCCGACGCGCGTCATGGTCTTGAAGGTGATGTCGGCCGTCGGCGACATGGCCGGCGTGTTGAATGGCTTCAGCGTGCCTGGGTTGAGGAACACGACGTTGTCGGCGACGGCGCCGCCACGCTCGTTAATGTACGGCTTCGACGGGCTGGCGTCCTGCTCCTGGCCCTCGACCCGGTAGTCGATCGTCGAGGTCCCGAAGAGGATCTGCGGGTCGACGACGGAGCTGACGCGCAGCGTGTATTTCTTGGGCTTGGTCAACTTCGCCAGGACCGTGTAGCGCATCCCGTTGGCGACAAGGATGGAGTTGACTGTCGCAGGTTCGACGTCATTGCCGTCCGCCGACACCACAATCAGCGGCACTTCGTCGAGTGACACCTGCGCCGTGATCATGCTGAAGGTGCCGACGAGGTCGAACATGACCCATTTCTCGCTTTCCTGCCCGGATTGGGTGATGGTGATCACGTTGGTGGGAGAGGATGTCTCTTCGCAGCCGTAGAAGACGTCTCGCGGAATGGCGTCGTAGTTTGGCGTCGGTCCGCCGGCAGGAGCAAGGGCACCGAGCACCTCGGGGGGCCAGGCACTGACCGTAAAGTTAGCTTTGTGAGAGTGACGACCACCATCCCTGGATCAAAGAATTCTCACCTCTTGTCCGTCAGGTTGGCTCCGGGCACCCGCGTCAAGGCCTGTCTTTGGAGAGGAGTCAAGAGAGGCGTCTGCTGCTCTGGCGTCAAGCAGTTGACTTTACCCTGGCCGTTGATGAGAATCGAGTCGAAAACGAGAAGTTGTATGCGGGACGCTTGAGAGATTTCCCATGCGGCGGGGGATTCTAGTTTGCGCCAGTCGGACAGCAGCATGGGAATGCGCGCCTTCTCGGCCGCTTCAATAGCCGCGAGTGATGCAGGTTCACTAGTGAGCAGACTCCAAGGCTTGGATGCCGACAACTTCGGGTGGATGACGATGGGCCCCCAAAGGCCGTCGTCTATCTGCCCCTCGGCGTGTGAGTGGTACCAGAACGCCCCATGTTGCGTGGCCGTCCACCGGTAGACGAAAGAGCAGCCTGGCTTGATGTTGCTCTGGGAAACTCCAGGGACTCCGTCCGACCAGGGCGTCGCGATCATCTCGATTCCTACCGGTGCCCCCCGTCAGTTTGTGTGCCTGAAAGTTCTCGGTTCTCGATGCTTACCATGATGGTGGATTGTCGTGTTATAGGGCGACTGATTAATGACCCGGACCTCGACGTTATCGCCTTCGGTCAGCTCCATCTTGGGACCGGGGAAGTTCCCGTTGATTCTGAACATGTTGCGCGTGTTGCCGTCCGGCGCCCCAGGGGCCCATGTGATTTCCCAGTTGAAGGTTTTATCGGGCGAGCCTGGCCTGCGAGTATCCCCGTTCGGTGGAGGCACGGTGGGCAGAGACTCACCCCCGCCCTGTGGTAGGGGTAGAGGAGCTCTCTCCGCTATCAGCGGAAATCTCGCAGCGTAGGAAAGGGAGAGCCATGATAGGCCTAGGCAGATGCTCGTGAACGAAGGCTGGAGCATCGTGCCGACGATGGAGAGAAAACGAATGTCGTGTCTAACGAGTGACTGTCGATGGAGTTGAGGGTTCCGGAAGACAGCCCTAGGAACCCCCTGAGGGGTATGCCGACGATTTATACATGACTCCTCAACAGCATCCTAGGGGAAGTACCGCTGCTCAGTATACTGGCCATCATGCGAAATCACTTGCGCGTCGCCCCTGGCAGTAACACGATCATGGACTTGCCGGCCGTCGTTGCTTTTTCCCGGGGAAAGTGACATGTCGGAAGCACGTTGTGCCCTAGTCGCCGCTTAGCAGAACGCCCATGGCCGTGCTGCTTCCTTTCCCTTCATTTCCTTGCAAGCTTTTCCCATACATAGGTAAACATCCTGGCGTCGCCATAAAGCGGTACCTGCGTCGCGGGATGCGCGCGGCCCAGCTCCCAATGAGCGTTTTCTCTCGACGTTGCTTCTTTGTGATGCTGCACTTGAGGCTGAATGTGGCTTGCCCAGAAAAATTAGCGGCAGTCCCGTGGAAATTAGAAGACGTATGCAGGTCTGTCAAGATCTGTCAGCCTATGAATGTCACACAGGGCCGCGTTTTTTAGTAGTGGGTCAGCCGCTTAAGTTGTCGCAGTAATTCCCATAGGGAGCCTCGGAGCCTGGTGTAGCAGAATAAAACGGCCCTCTGCAAATTGAGACGCGAAGATGAAGCAGACCGCTACGTACCTTCAAACCCTGGTGGAAGGACAAGTCGAGTATGCACAATTTGCTGACTGCTTGCTGCGCCGGCTTCTTGGTCATGTGCTACAATAACTCCCACTTTGCCTCGTGCGCTCCGTTGGTTTTGCTTCTTTTGCTTCATCTTTCTTTTTACCCCCCGCACGTCATCTTCGCATGCAATTGGCTTGTAAGCAGTGCTGACCAGAAAAACACGCGAGAGGTTTCAGGTCCAGCTGCTTCGGGCGTCAGCGAAGTCGCCGCCGTCTCGAAATAGGCAAACTCTCGTTAAGGCTACCAATACGCTTTTAGACAAGCTCTTCATAGAGGCCAGTAAATTGTCCACGCCTCCCGCCGCTCGCCTCAGAGCGTCAAACAAGGAAACAAACAGAGACAGTGCGGCGATGGCCGGCTTCGCTCGCTCAGCAAGTGTCTCAACGAACCGCCAGGCACCAGGTTCCCAAGTCTAAGGGTCCAGGAGGGAGGCTGCTCCTTAGTACCCTGTCCATTGCTCAAACTTGGACAGAGTCATCAGGACGGGCCGGAAGACGTTGACTAGCTCCTTTCCTGGCACAGACTTAGCCCGTCGTCTTCCGTCCCAGCGTGGAGCGGGCGTCACCAAACTAGAACCATCACTGTAACTGAGTAGGCTCATGCTCCTGGAAGGATCGGGTTGGGGCAAGCGAGCCGATGGTGCCCATCCCTTGGCGCCGGAGACCCAAGCATATGGTAACGCGAGGCTTTGACTGTATGAAGCAATTTGCCCAGCTTAGACGGCTTAGTGCGTCTTGCCAGGTACCAAGAGAATGCTAAGGAATGATCGCCCCCCCCCTCCTTCCCTTTTCCTGGACGCTGATACACTGTCTGGGGCGCATGCCCCCGTCCAAGGCATCCTAAGTCCATGATGGGGAGGCGCGCGACAAAGCAATGGCACTCTGCTTATGGGCTCCCCCGTAGGGCCGATGGCGGTCTCTGGAGCCTAGAGGCGTGGGCAAAAGAGGGGCGGCTTCGGCGGACACACGGCAGCTGGTACTGTATTCGCAGCTGAAAATGCGTCGGCGGTCCAGAAGCGCAGCGAAGACAGTAGCAGCACGATATGACGATCCTCGCCCTGGCTTGGGCGCGGGTGTGCCGGCTTGGCTCACTGGGCAGGCCGGGCTGGAAGTAAGCGGCGCCTGCCAGCGCAGGATAAGGGAGCAGTCGGGTCTTGGTTTGGCACCCAGTCAGCCCGTGGCTCTGCCATCACAGATGAGATGGATCGAAAGACAAGTTGAAAATAGAAAAGCGAGGGTGGGGGCCAACGTACGTTGGTTTGTACGCAACACGTCGGGAGGATGAACAAGGAGGGCGCAGCTCGCCGCGCCTGCTCGCGCAGGGACAAGCCACCTGAGAGGCAAGCACGCCCCTTTCTGCTCCTCCCCTCTTGTGAGAACTGGGTTTCCATATTCGTCCTCGATGCTCTCTAGCCACCGTCCGGCTCCCGGTCTCCCGTGATAAATGCGATGAAAGGATTCCTTGATGGGACGGAGAATGCAGCGGCAAACCCCGCGCTGAGTCCGCGCAACTTTGTTAGAGCGCGAAAGTCGCTGTTCTATTCTTACCCAGGCCCGTCGACGGATTCCACAGTAGCAGGTGCAAGTGCCGACCTATTTTCCCGTAGCCACCCGCACGACAATCTCGTGGAGCGGGGTCATGCTTATTGCTTTACAGGTTTGCGTGGTGCTCCTTGGTGTTGTCCTAGCTGCCTGAGGAGTCGTGTGCTATGAGGTTCCTGGCGTTGCGGTTGCATTACTCAGAGATGTTCTCGAGCCCACGCAACCTGGCTGGGGCTGTGTCTACCACGAATTACTGTGGCGGTCTATGCCTGCCAGGTTCATGATTCGGTAGTTGAGAGGCCCGCTACCTCGCCTGATCCCGGAGTTCAGCTCGGCAGTGATCTTGGAACACCCGTCGGCGCGGTACAGGAGAGGAGCAAGGATTCCCACCCTGAAGTAAAAACCTGGAGAAATGTATCATGTCGCGCCGAATACGGGTCAAGCGCCTAGCGGAGGACTTCGGGGGGGGAACAGAGTCTCGGACCTGTTGGCCGTCGTACGGGATCTCCCAGACAAGATCGATACCTGTCAAAGCCAGAGTCAGCCGTCTTGGCCACAGCCGAGACGGCGAAGGTCCGGCGTCACTCGGCACGGAATTCGGCGATAGCGAATGAGGAAGATTGCTCCCAGCCGCCAATGGACGGGGGCGTTTTGAGGCGTCGCTGGTATATAACGTGGAGGAAGAGCTCACGGACGTTATCGAAGGCGTTTTCTTTGCGGCCTCCCTCAAGGTGGCGTCCCCCGGCCCCGGCCCCCCTGAGGCGGCCACGCCTCTGAGCTCCTTCGTCATCGGCTATATGGAGGCTTGCGGACACTTACCAGTTCGTAAAGTGGACGGAATCTCTGAAACCACCTGAAGGAGGTAGCGGTGACCCCGGCGGCGGCGGCGGCACTGGCGCTTTTGGGTGGCCGGAGGACCTGGAGGGAGGTGGTAACTTGGAACAGGAGGCCACGGCAGTCTCGACACTCTTGCGCTTTTTTATTTTTCCGCTGGAACACTTACGGCCTGTGAGTTCTCTCGGGTTCCGCTCTGACCGTGCTAGACACCACGTCACTGGCAGGCGCCGTTCCACCTGGATAACCACCGTCCGGATTACGCATAGGACAGCAATTCAAACCGCCTTATAGGGGCCGCGAATTCGGCAACGACCATCCGCCCCTGCGTAAAGAAGGCAAACCATGCCCCATGTTGCCCCAATATCATGTCATACCCACCTTTTGGCTATTCGAGGACGACGCAATAAACCCTTTGACGTCAATTGCTCACGCCGTCGACTCACGTCCATCGTTCCATGCCACGATTCAGATCATAAAGGAGGTGAGGTGTGAATCCCTACGCTGGACGTTCCCGCGCATCGACGCTTTCGTATTGTGGGCAAACGCAGTTGCGCAGTCAACAGTGGCGGGACATCTGGGGCCATTGCGCTGTGTTACCTGGGTGAGTACTTCCTCTACCTTACACGCGACCTCACTTGACATAGGAAAAGCTTTTTGGTGCCTCCTCCCTCAACTGCCGACCCGTTCCCGCTTCTCCAACGGCCCCTTCATCCAGTATCCCCTACATGAATGAACCCCACCTACCGACCACTCCTAGTATCTGAGCGCCCTTTCTTATTTGGCAAAGTGCAGGTCGTACCCGAGCCACTTGCGACGCAAGACCTCGTCGACACTGAGGCCAGGGTAACCGTAAGTGAGCGGCAAGAAGAAGTACCACGAAGCAGCCGCTAGGGCCAGGATGACTCCGCATGCAATCCACGCCGGAACCATGCTTTGCCCGGCGAATCGCTCGCGGGCGGTGACATGCTTCTTGGGACCGTCAGCCGCCTTCTTGCCAGACTTGGCAGCTTGGTAGCTCGACTCCTCGCCCGACGGGTCGGCATTGAAAACAAACTCAAGCAGTGCGCCAACTACCAGCGTGGACGCGAGGTGGGCCGGAAGATAGTGGTGCAGGAACAGTTGGCGGCCCATGAGGAAGAAGGGGAAGTAGTGAGTAGCCCACGCCAGGAAGAAGAATCCGGTCGAGTTGTAAAGGCGCGAACGCGTGCCTGGGGGAGTCAGCGGGGTCGAACAAGAACTTTCGGCTTGGAACCACTTGAGGAAGAGGACGGAGGAGGAGAGGGGGAGACAAACGGTGATCCAAAGCATCCACACCACGGCGCAGGGAAACCTGGTCGGCGCCAATGATACCGGCAAAGACAGCGAGAAGACTGCTCGCGATCCACCAGCCGATCGGGTTGCCGACAAAGTAAATCTGCTGCCGAGTGTCGTTCTGGGTCCAAAAACTGACACCTCGAAGCAGGAAAGGCCACTGGTAGGGCTGGCTGGCGTACGGGTGGCTGCTGGTCAACTGGTTGTTGTGCCAGAACATGGACCGCTGCAGCTCGAACCACTTTTGCAGGAAGGGCAGAGTCTTGACCTTCTTCTCGGGCTTCTCGCGGCGGGGGTGGTCAGCAGGGAGCGAAGGGATGTCGTCGACGATCCAGACGTTGGAGCTCGGCGCAATCTGCTTGTTGCCGTTAATCTCCTGCTGGCGGTGACCCCAATCGGGCAACGGCGTCGTGTGCGTCCACATGGCAACCTTGCTGGGGTTGTGGATGAACTTGAAGTGGCTCGAAACACTCTTGAACTCCTGCCCATTCTTTCCGCCCTCGATACGGACTTCAAAGAGGGTATCAGCGGCGCGGCCTCCGTAGGCCTCCTCAAGGGGCACCGTGGTGAACTCCTGGTTGGTGGGGTAGTAGGGCGAGGCGACATCGTGCGAAAGGAGGACCGTGTTGGTGACGAGGTGGCGAAGACGAACGAGGTCGTGGTTTTTCACGCTGCGCCCCAACTGCTGCTCGCTCTCGACCTCGGCCGGTAGGATCTGCCAGTGGTTGTTGGTATCGTTGAACGGGTAGCCCGTCACCTGTTGGCCCTGGCTCGAAACGCGGCCATCGTCGTAGCGGAGAGGGTACTTGGCGTCATGGCTGTGGAGGTAGGCCTTAGTCTCCTTGTGGCGGATGGAAATGCTGTCGTAGTAGTCGATGGTCACCGAGTTTGCAAGCATCACGTTGTCCGACAGCGTCTCCTGGAACTCGGGGGACATGAAATCGTCGCCGGGGCCGGAGCGGGTGAGGATGGCGAAATGGACCTGGAACCAGAACAGGTAGAACAGGAAGGGCATGATGATTAAGCCGAAAGCACGGGCGGTAAAATGCTTGGTAAAGTCGGGCAAGCTCAGCGCGCCGCCCTTGCGGTTCACATTCAGCAGATCCCACAGGTCGATGATTACAGCCGAGCCGATGGTGATGAAGGCAAAGAGTCCGACGTACTTGGTCGAAATGTCGCAAGACAGCGCGAATCCCGTCAGAATCAGCCATTTCCACCACTTGCGGCTGAAGGCCTCGTGCCGCAGCTTGTAGAACTTGATGTAGCACAGGAGACTGCAGGCCATGGCCAAAACCAGAGTCGCGTCGAGCAGAATCAGGCGTGTCTGGCCAATGTGGGCATTGTCGAGGAGAACCAGACCGGCGGCGACGACGCAAGCCGGGAGGCTGTAGCCCGACTCCCACATGATGAGATACGTGACCGTCACCGTCAGGGAGCCGAGTAGGGCGGGCATAGCACGGAAGGCGACGTAAGGGACCTTGTTGGCAATGTACGAGTCGCCGATGTTGTCGAAGTGGAAGTGGCCGTCATAGCCAACCAACCAGCCCATGAGAGCAAAGAGCAGTTTTCCAAAAGGGGGGTGAACGTCGAAGAAGTACGTCTTCTCCAAATAGTACGAGGCGAACTAAAGTGGGAGATAAATAGCTGGGTCAGCATGGGCTAGCTGTCGCTCCCGCCCGGGCGTACGAGAAGCAACAAGGCAGGGCAGGATGGGGGTTCCTCGTTACCTTGCCAAAGTGGACTTCGTCAAAGACGACCTCATTAGGGTGGCTGATGCCCCAGAAGCGGGACACGAAAGCCAAGGCCGTGATAACGGCCAGGGCGATCCTGTGATCCCATTCGGAACTTGGGCCCGAGAGCTTCTTGTTGGTCTTGACGAGGCTGTCGAGCTCGGTATCGTTACCCACGCCAGGACCGTCGGGTTTCTTCTGGGACCCAGGAACGTTGCGCTGGCGCAAACTGCCCTGGGACGGGGTGGCAGTCGACGCCATGATGCGAGGTGACAGGAGAAAAGACAGTTCGAAGGAGCGTATGAAGGGCGACTGTGGCGATCTGGTTAGTGCGAAGTCAGCCTTGCCATGGGTCGAGTACCGCTCTGCAGTCGGGGGATATGTAGGTATAATAGGAGGTTGATGTGTGCGCGTCGGGACTAATGGGCCCGGGAAGTTTGGGGCTCGGGACGGCGCACCCTCTTCATGCCGCCATTGTGCATCACGCCGACACGCCCGCGCGATCACACAAACGCAACGCTTGCTCGCGCCCCTGGCGTTCCAGCGCACACAGGGAACTGATGGGATGGGTGCATGTGCTTGGGCCAGAGGACCCCTCCCCCCTGGTAGGACGAAAGAAGGGCAATACGGAATAGGGATGGCTTGGAAAGGAAAATATCCCACTTACAGCAATAGAGATACAGAAGAGAAGAAAAAATATCCGCCCCAGCCGAGTTGGATTCGATGCCAATGGGCTTTGCGGCGTTGCAGCCAAGGTTGTCGGAGGATGAGGAAGAATAATCAATACCTATCCTACCTCTGGCTTGTCCGGCCGGGGTTTTGAATACGTGGAGGAAAGTCTCGACGCAGCTGTGCAGGGGTCTGGTGTTATTGGATGGATGGGGATGGGTGGGCTCTTGGGGCTGTTCTAGGGAGGGACCCTTCCACGGATACGGGACCTGGTACCCGGCTCTGGCGGCCTGGGCCACGCCAGGCACCGCGAGACACGGGTCATCGAGGTACCTAGCGACTGACACACGGGAAGGATGGAAGCCCCTTCTACAGACAGGTGCGTAGGTACATGCATTGTGTAGGGGGGGCGAGCCAGGCAGGGCTGCTAATGGAGTGCAGTGGTTGGTGGGGCTTTTCTTTCGAGCAGAAGCATGGATGGAACCCCGAAGAGCACTGCCAAAACGACCTTCCTCCTCGAGCCACAGCAACATGGGATCTTTCACTACCTTACTGTTTCAACTCACGGTCAGTGGTTTGATGCTAATGAGGCTGAGAGGCTGAGAACCTTTGGAATATAAGCACATTATACCTAGGTACGCCCGTGGTCGTCGTCTGTAATGTCGCGCCCTCTATTCATCCAACCTATGCGGTCCTCCCGAGCTGCATGTCCAGGGTGCTTTTCGCCCGGAAGGTCAGGCCACTTGGCCATACGAACCGTGAAGCTAAGCAGACAGCTCTACGCTAGTCCGAGCAAAAGTGAGCCCTCCCATGGTGGGTACCGAATCCCTCCTGCACCACGTGTATACAAATATGTCTTCTATATTTGGCCGGAAACTTTCCTTCTTCAGGTAGAATGCGCTCCCAAACCAGCCATAGTAAGAGTTACCCAAGATATTTGCGTTTGCCTTCATGGTAAATGGCCCCGTACGTACGTAGCCATCCATAGAGCCGCTCACGCCTTGGCTAAACCTTGTACATGAGCTGGCAGAGCTACATGGGAAGTATGGTGTCACTTTACTCAGTAGGTGCCTCTTGACAGGGATGGCAGTGTCCGCCAATGGCAGAGCTCAACAGGCAATCCTTGGCGCGGGCAAGCTGAAGACTACGATAACGATAAGAGCTCCCCAGAGCCGCGCCAAATCGCCGTGCAATGCAGTCGCACTGCTGGACGTCCACGGAGGGTCGCATGACAAGACAACTTCCGCAACCCTGGCGGCGCGGGCGATTGAATGTTCCAAATGGCGCAACAGCCGCTTTAAGGAAAGTCACGTTGACAACATCAATTGCGTGATCTCCCTTGGTTCCATGGACTGAGTGCCGAGGCATGACGACGTGATTGGTAATGGCGAAGTATGTAGGAAGACGCCTCCTTGCAGTGTCCGGCAGTCGCTGCCCTTCACGACAGCCCTGTTAAGAAGAGGTAGGTACTTATTTCTTACATGATGTAGGTAGGAAGTAGGTTTGTATGCACGGAATGCGCACTTCCTACTTGGGTAAGTACGCTTGAATAGCCTGCTTGACGTACATGAAATGCTCTATACCGGGAAGTAGTACTGATAATACCTAAGGAGTAGGTAGGGTAGGGGAGAGAGGCTGTTGGCAAAGAGACTGAATCCCCTTCCCCCCACCTGGAGATCCGATATACGGAGAGCTAGGTACGTCCTCCCTCCATCAGCCATCGCACTCTCCGCCCGGCAGACGCCATCTCCGCCGTCTCCTCTCGTCCCTCAAACAAGCTGCCTTCGTATTCACTCATGTCATTGATCTCCCGAACGACTGCACCAATTCGATCTATTTACTTGAGATCGACCCCCACTGCCGCTCTCCGACATACCCGCGCCGCCATCTTTCGCCCGACCCCAACCCCACGCCGCACCATGGCTGAACAGATATTTGCGAAGGATGCCGCTCCTCGTAGGTTCCCCAAGATGCGCTGCTCACATTGCCCTGGCGCCGTACAGGGCGGGAAGCATTGACCGCTGACGTGCCGGTGTAGCTGCTGGCCCTTACGTATGTCACTGAAACCCCTCCCCGGCCCCTCACGAGCGCCGTCTGATAGATCGGGCCACCTTGCAGTCCCATGCAATCAAGACGCCCTCGGCCATCTACTGCTCGGGCCAGATCCACTTGGACACCGAGGGCAACATGGTCGACGGCACCATTGGCGAGAAGACGGCGCTGTGCTTCAAGAACCTGAAGGCCGTTCTTCTCGCCGCGGGCTCGTCCGTCGAGAAGATCGTCAAGGTGAACATTTTCCTCGCTGACATGAAGGACTTTGCCGAAATGAACAAGGAGTACGAGAAGTGGATGGTCCACAAGCCGGCACGCAGCTGCGTTGCCGTCAAGCAACTGCCCAAGGGAGCCGACGTGGAGATTGAGTGCATCGCCCTGCCTTAGGCGAAGAGTCCATCCACCCGCCCCAAAAGGGGGGAAACGGAAAACGCGACTTCTCTCCGAACCGACACTCAGTTAGGAGGTAGATGAATCAGAAGCGTAGGCCGACGTGCCCCGCCAAATTTCCCCCCCCGAGACCGTGGATCTGTCTAGGCTGGCAGAGCTGGGCTTTCACCGTCCAAAACCGCCCTGGTTGATTCAGGCAATCGCCGATTGACCCAAGTTGATGATACCCACTGGACCTGCGCCGTTGACAGAGCTGTGCATTGTGTGATGAATAGGCTTACGCCTCTGGAAATAGGCCGGACGTTACGAACCTCCGCACTGTCTTCTCGATGGCATCTGGTTTCCCTCGCGCGACTCGGTTCAACAACCAGGCCTCCTGCCAGGCCTCCTTCCAGTATTCGGCGCTCAGGCCGGTGTGCAGAGCGCAAGTCTTTCGGTGGGGAGGGTGCCTGTACTCACCGAAGCACTGCACACTTGGATGGTTTGGCGGCGCAGACACTCCAGGCGTGTATCACCACATACAAGCTTGGGCACTTCGCTTATTCTACGAATCTAAACCAATGGGCTTCGAACGTTGAGGAAGAGGAGGCGAGGGCAGCGCACTCGCAACTTACCCCCAAGCTTCCTGGGCCGTCTCGCATAACGCAGCATGCTAGCAGTCCAAACCTGCCTACTAACACCACGTGGTAGGTAATGAAACATGGACGGCATTGATTAAACACGGGGTAGCCCTATAAAGTATAAGGCTCTATGGGGCGTGGGTGGAGATGGCTGTTCGGACCTTCGAGGGTCTCTTCGCCCGCTTCATGGATAGTTCCAGCCCCGATGGCGCCGCAACGGGGGAGACCAGGTCTCCGATATGCTCCAACTTTGCCCCCGCGGGGGCTTCGCAGGATAAGGGTGAGTGCGCCGGGGGGTTGTTCCAGGCACGTCCGAGGCCTTCTGTCCCTTGAGTCGAAAGTTTCGATAGTCTGAGGGTTTGCTCGAGGCTTCCAGACATGGCAGAGATCTTTCGCTTGGCTCAGCTGTCGACCAATGGCAAGAGGCGAGGGCACTATCTAGGTACATTTCCGCCGCGTGGCCCGTAGCCCAACTGCCGGGTGGCCGACTTGCTTTTGTGGAAGAAGACAGCCCATTTCGCCTGGGACATCACCGTCTCCTCCTACCTGTTCGTGCGCACGCCAAACGAGCCAAACCACCGCGTCGGGTTTACACAACATGGTCTCGGTAGCCACGCCGACCCAGGACAGGCGGGAATTTCCCGCCAGACAGCGATGGCCAGGGGCTTTCTGTAGCGGTTGACCGACCTGCTGTGGCCCGCGGCTGGGAGGGGGAGATACCCAAAGCTCAGAATAATTTACGCCTTCGAAAAAGAAAGCAAAGCCTCCACTCCTCCGTCCGCCGTATCGGCGCTCTTAAAGTCGTCTGAGGGCAACTCTGCAGGGTTCATGAGCATGACGCTGAGGGTTCCTGGCCGTGGACGCACCGCTGCATAACACCCAGGCAGCTGACGCGCGTGCCGAGCAATGGACTCCCTCCCGAACCTGGACGACTTATCTCCCGACTATGTCAACTACAATCAAGGGCCGGTGGCAGGGCGAGTCGGCGCCGCCATGATAGGTCTCTCCGTCGCCTTGGTGATGCTGCGCCTTGCTGCTCGCCTGGTCAGAACGACACGCCTGGGCCTGGATGACTGGATCCTTGTGGGCGGCCTGGTAGGTGCTCGACCAAGTTTCGCGCCGGGAGCACCGATAGTGCTAATACATGCCCTTACCAGATCCCCGCTGTCGCGTATATGACGACTACCATCGTCTGTGAGCGCCTCCCTTCCTTCGTCTTCCCACCCCTGTCCTTGTCTTCGTGACCGGGGCCGGCAGGCTGACTTGGAGGCTCTATCAGTGGCCAATAACGGTCTTGGGAGGCACCTAGATGTCATTCTTTTGACTACGCCGGGGCAGTTGCAAGTCATAGAAGTGGTAAGCAGCGGACCATGGTACTCCGAGTAGTTTGTAGGCTGACTGAGCACAACAGTGGACTTTTGTCAGCGAGCTCACGTACGGCACCGCCATAACGGCAGTAAAACTCTCCATCTTGGCAATGTACGATCGACTTTTCCCCACCAAGTTCATGAGACGAGCTGTAATCGTCCTGGCGGTGTTGGCTCTTCTGTGGTACTTGGCGGTGGTTTTTGTCGTATTCTTCCAGTGTAACCCCGTGCCTCGGGCTTGGGGTGCGACGCACGAGGGCTCATGCGTCGACCACTATACTTACTACACTGCACTTGCTGGTGAGGCACCCTAGGCTTTCCGCTTGGCCTCGTCGATACCCCCGGCTAACATTGACCCGCGTGCCAGTTCCTCACGTAGGTACTCGACGCGCAATGGTGCAGCTGGGCCACCCACTCACCAGGGACAGATTCTCATCGATGTCATCATCCTGTCACTTCCAATCCGGGAGGTACGAAGGCTCCAGATCGTGATCTGGCAAAAGGTTGCCGTGTGCGGCATGTTTCTCCTCGGGGGCTTGTGAGTGAATCGGCAAGCGTCCTTCCTGTGCTGAAGACTACTGGCTAACGGACTGGCCGCAGCGTCACCGTCATCAGCATCATCCGTGTCAAATTCATCGCCAACCTGATTAATGCCGGCCCCGGGGCTGATACCACGGGTAAGACTCTCTCATCCAGGCGATTTTTTGGGCTATGGTATGGGGCTGACTGGGGTATAAGTGGTGACGGATACAGCGGTATGGAGCGGCGTCGAGGTGGGAATGGCCGTTGTCTGTGCCTGTCTGCCCACGCTGCAGCCTCTAGTCCGCAAGGCGAAACACGCCATCTTCGGGCCCACGCGGGCTGCGACGGAAGAGGCAGAAGCGACTGCGGAAGGCTCCAATGCGATTGGAAGCCGGAGGTGGACGGGGCCCCAGAGGCCTATCCATCATGTCGACAGCAAGGGCTCGTTCGAACGGCTACCCGACCCAGAGTCCGGTCAGGAGGGCTTGGAGGGCTCCAAAGCCATTGTCCATTACAAGATGATGCCCAAGATCCATGATCCATTGCGTTGTGGTGGACTAGTCCGCACCCTTTCACGCCAGGTGGGATCCAACTCGATTCCTATGCAGGGCTTGGGTATACGGTCAGGCGTATACCGGGGCTAGGAGAAAAAGTCCGCTCGAGTAATAATAACGTAGCACGGGTATGCGTCATGACCGCCAGGCGTTGGCACGATTGTTGGGAGGCAGAAGCTGCAAATTTACCTATCCATCCGTACTACGTACGCGTGAACAAGAAACGGCCGCACAGCAAAGCAAAGATACAAAGAAACAGGTGACCTTATGGCTGTATCTGCAAGGCCTAGAGCCGGGAAAACCGCGGGCCGAACGCAGCCTCTTCTTCCTCGAGTGCGCCCTCGATCTTCGCATCCAGAAACTCCAGCCGTACATCCAGAATGTCCACTCGAGTTTCCAGCTCACCGACCTCGTAAAGAATTGCCCCAGCGATGTCTTCAAGGCCCCGGACTCTTTCTGATATACACCGAAACCCATGCTGTAGCCTCCGTGCCTCCTCCTCGTCGTCGTATTTCTTGGGCGCCGGGGACGATGCCGGGGTCTCCTGGGCCTCAAGATGATGCTTTACCGTGACAACATTGCATAGACTGCTTTTCTCGGCCCGCATCCGGGAACGTACCCGGCGCTGGATCAGCGGAGTGGTGGGTGACTCCGGAGCCAAAAGAAAGCCCTGAATCCTGTCCCGATCGACTTTTGCCCACCTGTGACAGCAGGTCGTCCCAGCGCAGTTTGCAGAGACATGCCAGGAAAAGGGCGTTGCCGTGGCGGAGGTCGGCGCGACTCCGAAGGTTGATGAAAAGCCCGTCGCGCACTAGACTTGCCTTCGCGGGGATCAAACCTGGCAGGAAAGCCGGCGCGTCTTTGAGGGCCGAGAGCATGTACAACACGGCCAAGGGCTCCAGATCATTGGGAAGCAGGAGCCACTTCTTTATTGCCCTCAAGACCTCTCCGCCCTCGCAAGAGTAGGGGTCGGTGAGGCCGTCATCCAGCTCCTCGCTTGCGTCGGAGCTACGACAAGACGCCGGCGGCTTGGAAGCACCCGGTTCCGACTCTTCCTCGAGTAGGCCGAGCTTCGCTTCCTCGGGGATTGGCGCGAGGTCGTTTCGCCTGCGCGACTGGTACACACTGGTCCTGGGGTTGGCCGATGAATGCGGCAGAGAACGCAGCCTCGTCAGTCGGGACAACTGCTGGGAGGAAACTCCAGTTCCGCTTGTTTTCCCAGCAATCGAAGGGAAGGTCACCGATGGCTCTGGTACGGATCTGACCAAGCCGATCTCGAGATCTATGTCCACACAAGGGGTACGTGCAAGGGTTGTATCCGTGAACCCACCCTCTTCCTCCTCTCGGAATCCGAGACTGCTTGTAGTCCGTTCGAAACTTACATGCTCCCGGTCGCAGTCGCTGGTTTTTTCACTGGTAGAAGTACTCCCTGAGCTGTCGGGGCTTGACCCGTAGGGAGAGCGTGATGTGTCCGAGTTATCGAGCTCCTCTTCGCTCCAAGCAGCCGGAGCGCTTCCACCAGACGCATCCGCTGCGTTACGGGGGCTATCAGATGGGTTCCTGATGAGACCCTGGGTGTTAACTGCCTCTGCACGAACGGCAATCCATGTTGGCTCGTCAGGAACCAGCTCTGGTTCGATATCAGTATGCGTTCGGGACGAGTAGAGGGCGTTGCAAAGAAGAATGGCCAAGGATATGATGGTATTGGCAAAGTCGCGGTAAAGAAGATCGAGATGGGCAACTGCACAAGTATGCGCTAACATGCTGGACCGGGAATGAAACGGACGAGTATGGTTGTGTCCCCCCTTCTCTGCGGAGCCCAACGTCGAGTGTGGTCTTAATGCAGCTGCTTGCTGGAAGCCAGCACAATGACTGGTGTGCGAGTAGTTTGCCAAGGGCCTTGATGGTGGCAGAACAAAGCACAAGGTTGCATCCAGCCTTGTTATTCGTCTATTTTTACCTTCAACAATTCCACCCAGGGGTCCGGGACCAAAAGCCAGGCCGTCCCCCGACAGACGTAGAGATAATACGCTCGTGTCCGGTGGGCGCTTCAGGAAAAGCACTGACAATAGATATTCATTCCAGTATGGAATGTCATGGGCTATAGTCGAAATAGCGCTGCTTGGGTAAGAATCGAGAAAGAAGATTCACGCACAACCTGGAGCAACTCTGTGGGTGCAGGTTTCGAAGGCAACGATTATCCATCGAGCTCCATGGTGATACTCGAGAAGGAAGAGCTAGGTGTTTATCATAGACCATTTATTTTATTGTAGTCTTTCAGACCCAATTTTCAAAGGGATTTGCCATGTTGGATTGGAAAAAAGGAACAGTCTGACGAGAGGCAGCCGCTAATGAGGCCAAATACTCCATGAATTTCGGCCACCGCATGCTTGGCCAGGAGAATTGGGCGCAGGTCTTCACGTCGAAGGCAAATTTAACGGAAGTGCAGTTCTATTATTGTCTTGTTTTTATATCTGCGCGAATTCTTTGCAACCAGTTTGTACTCTTCATCTCTGTCGGGCACAGAGAGGACTTCCCCCTTTTCACTATATAACCACCCACAGGAAGTACCTACCCAGCCTCGTCGATGTGCCCCGGCCACTACTATAAGTATCGATGTGGCCACCAACGGCGAGACCTTGAGCCATATCATGACAAGGAAGACCAAGGGCAGAGCTGCATGGCGTCCTGTTTTGGCAGCAGCAGGTGTCGCGGCCGCAGCACGAAAGCACACAACAGCCCTGATTATTGCCCGTCTTGTGCCAAGAAAATGTGGCATGTCCGCGCCAGAGGAACGCAGGCGGCGGCTCTGTATGGATTGCCGGGCAATCAGGGGCAGAGAGATTCATACATCGACCCGCGTCTAGGCCAGGCCTTTGTATCCTTCCCAGGAAACGACTTCGACGGGTTGGGGGCCAGGCCGTACCGTTCCCGCCAGGGAGGCGACCAAGGAGACGCGCCGATGGGCAGAGGAGTATCTCCAAAAGTCCTCGGTGAGCCTATCAAGCCCCAGCCCGCACTTCTACAGGGTCGCCAAGCAGGCGCTCACAGACCTGGGGTCTACCAGGGATATCGTTTCCCCGAGCCTATGCGCGCGCACAACGGCTGTATTCAGCAGGATGAACTTCTGGAAAGAAAGCTCATGGGCGACTCGGACGAGGTCTCTGAGGTCGACAGCGACGACGAGGACTGCAAGGACTGGCGTAAGCATCCCGTCTCGCCACCGCTTCCGAAGATGGTCTTCTATTCGCGCCAGTGGGAGGAGCAGGAGCCAGGAGCTTTTGTGCCGGAATAGAGCCAGACACCCAAGCCACCAAGACGCGAATGTACGGCACCCCTCGGCGTTTCAGTGGAGGGGAGTGTAGGCTTTGTGCGTCTCTGCATCGCGCCAGGCCGGCGAATGGTTGAGCCAGGCGTCAAAGTCAGAGAAGAGGCTTGCTTTATTTATTAGCTGTTTGCCCATCCCACGCACACGGGTAACGCCTTGGCAACCAACCGAGAGTTTCCCTTCGTTCAGCCATTGGCCGGGCCGCTTGACTTCTTTGCTAGGCTCGCTTTGCTGCTGGCGTATACGGGACGAAATACGACGCCTGACCGAGCCCGTGCTAGACGAGACCGGCTGCCCCTTTCGATTGGGCTATCGGGTAGTGCTCGTGAGACGCACGCCGGGGATGGTGATCTCGTCTGCCCATCGACAATGTCCAGCTCGCCGTCGCATACAATATTTGTACATAGTAATAGGGTAAATAGTAGAGTCGATGCGGGACCCGGTCAAGCTGTTTGGTTTCAGTCGCATCGGATCCCATGCACACTCCACTACCGCACAGCCTTACAGTCGGTACGCCCATGGAGACGAGGTGGTATGCTCGGCCAATGAAAGGTCCCTCCCGGCCTTGTCGCCGATCTGGCAAGAAACGGACAAACAAACGAACCCCAGAAGGAGGGGGCTGTACATACGAATAGACCCGTTGGCTCGATCCCTTGTCGCCTTGGCTCCATACTTTTCACTTACTCGTCGAGTTCGATGGGCAACTTTCTCTTTTGGCTTCATCCAGCTGAGACATGACCATGCCCGGAAGGTGCTGCGGTCAAGGGCGCAGTGCATACATACCTACTACATATACATCGTCCACGTCCCGCCGACCCGCCGACCAGACAGTCACTCATCATTTGGCACCAATGACGTGGAGACTATTCCAAGCGTCGGCGCATCCTCGCCGGCGTGCGATGGACCACGGCCAACGGCAGGGCGGACGCCACTGGGACCAGCGAGCAGTGCGGGTTGGCTTCCATACTTACCCAGTAGTAGACAGAATCATTTACCTCGGGTTCTTTTGTATGGGACCCCTCCGGTGGCATCGCGAGCTGGGGGGTGTGGTCTTTGCTTCGCCTCGCAAGCGTCGCAGTGCGCGGGACGGACGGTCAATAGTTCCTTCGCTTGAAACAAGCAGCCAGAGGTAGCTGGTTCCCTGACCTGTGCGCACGGAGTCGGCTAGAAACCAGGGAGGAGAGGGAGAGAGAGGGACGGTCTGGATATAATCGGTCGGCAGGCCGGGGTGGGAGCCGTAAAAGCCAGCAAAAGCATGCATGCAGGGCAAGCGCTTCGTAGGAATGGTGCCATTTTCAACCAAAGCGACAGGGGACATGTCGGCGGGTACCTCTAGGCCTGGACGTGTTGAGATGGTCCTGAGCCGCCCTCGCCGCGCGACGCTGGGCTTTCGGCGCCGTCGGCGAGCTCGGCCTGGGCCAAGACCCTCAATTGCCAGATAAAGACAGCGCGCGGGCTGATTAATTGATGATTTTTGCGGGGACCCGCCCCATTCTTCTGGCTCGGTTCAAAGTCACGCCGTCTGACGGCCTGTTCAAGTGACCGCGCAATCCCTGCAGCAGCGCTCGCCGGCTCGGATTCGGGGAAGAATGACGACGAAGGGGGAGGAGAGAGACAGAGCTCGACAGAGAAAATGCGCGCGCGCGCGAGAGAGAGTGCGTATGTGAAAGAGACGGCGAAAGGAGGAAACACGTATGAGAGGCTGGTCCTACATATACAACTAAGCCGGCAGATGTGCCTGATTAGGTAGTATGTACAAGAGGTCAATCGTGAAAGTCCACAAGCGTGCATTCATCCCATACTACGATGCATACCCACACCCTCAAAGTACCATATTACAGAAGTGCAAACATCCAGTATCTCAAGACTGCTCGCAAGGACATAAAGCGCGGGCTGCTCGGACTCAGTTAAAGATAGGCTCGGTAAGTCGGTGCTCCGCCGACCAGCAGCGCATCAATTACAAAGGACTACTGTCCGCGGGTGCTTCGTACACCCGGGGCGGGGGGGAAGGCGTCCTACCTCGCGCATTGGAAAAGGCCAACAACTCGTAGTCCCTCAATGTACGATGAGATGGGCCCACGGTGATGCAGACGGACATGGGTGTTCGCTCAGCTGTATGGAGTCTTTGGTATGTGCCGTAGGATTCCCCTTGCCCCCCAGCCGCCGCCTCGCTGCTAGTGGGTATTAGCCAGTGACATGGAGCTCCCACCGGCGTGTTAGCGAGCCCGGAGTGACTGGTACCGGCGCTCTACGACCCTCGCCGGCTTCACGGCAACGAGGTAGGTCGCTCGCTATCAGCAAGCAGACCCAAGCTACAGGGCTGATGTTTCCATTCGCACAGCCCCCAGCAGCTACGCGCTAGCGCCAACCGCTCCCCCCTGTCCGGTACCGAGGTACATTTTAGGCAGCACTCGTCTCGGGGTTCCGTGAAATCAATGCCGCTCCGTCGAGACCGTTGTCCCTCATCCTCATCGCCCCCCGGATTCTTCGTCGAACCGCCCGTTCACCACATCCTTTTGCCAAAGCTTCATCTGCATGTCCTGCCCTGCCACTGTTCTGCGTGTTTGAGGTCGCAGCTCCTTTCCCCTCCCTCGCCCCATCACGCAGCGTCTCGTGTGTCTGTTTGCCCGCGCCCTGTACTCCCGGCTCCAGTCCATCGAGGTGCTGGCTCACGAGGCAACTGGTTTTATACCGCTGCTCCTGCTGCTGCCCGCTGCCCGCCACCATCGCCGCAGCTACCGGCTCCCCCCAGCTTTCATCGCGGCCCTCGACTGCTTTTCGTCTTCTCGCCTACGTCTCGGCCATACTGTTCGGCGGCTTGGGCGTTCCCGTGCTCGTCAACGGCAACCCAACCAACACCGTCCTTCACTCACTGAACTTGACGAACCATCGTCACGTCACCCTCAGCCGGTCCAATCCGGCTACTTGTATGAGAAGGTAAGAACGGCCCTCGTTGCGTTGGCCCGGCCCGCCAGACCTTCCCTTTCCTTTCCACCCCGCCTCGCGCCCCCTCCACGGATTGAACCAATGCCCACTGCGCATCTGTGATATCATTTGGACTCCTCGGGCCATTCTGCTTTCGGTGTGGAGGACTTGTGACTCACAGAAGCTGGGCGTCGTGCTGCTAAGCGGTGCTAACCCTGCCGTCTCTAGCTCGGTATCTCAAGGGACCCCTGAAGTCCTATCCCTCTCATTGCCCATATCATAACTACCCCACCGTCCCCAGACCTCACCGAGCACCATCATGTCCTTCTCCAACCCGCGAAGGACGGGCCCGGTGACTCGTCCCGACTCGGACGGCAGCAATGGCCTGACACTTAAGACCAACCTGACCCTTCGAAAGGGCGCGACCTTTCACTCTCCTACTTCTCCGTCATCCAGCTCTCCGGCCTCCAGCTTCAAGGTCCCATCGTTGCCTCGCCGATCCCAGACTTGCCTCGACGATGTGATTGACTCGCACCGTCGGCGTGTGATGATGACCCTGGGCCCTATTGAGGATACCCTCGCGTCCATCAAAACCGAGCGCTTGCCAACTCACCCCTCGTTCCGCGACGAGAGCTTGCCAGTCCCCCAAGGCTTCCTCGACGGCAGCCTTGACGACATATCGCGGGTCTCTTCAACGATGGAGTCCAACACGGAAAAGCGTGCGCTGCGGCCCCGTGCCAGACGTTCTTCTCGGCACCATGAGTCCGACAGCGGCTTGGGCACCTCGATTGCTTCCAAGCAGTCGGCAGCCAAGGAGTCCAACATGTCTGGTGTGGCTGCCGCCATCACTCGGTCAGCTACTGCCTCCAAGGCGGAGAAGACTCAGCGCCTCAGCGCCCGCGCTGTCAACCGCATCCACGAACATACGTTGAAGCCACTGCTGGCAAAGGCCTCATTGAAGGACTTTGAGCCGATTGTCCTGGACTGCCCCAGGAGGATTCAGGAGAACCAAATCGTTTGTTTGAGAGATTTGGAAAAGACGCTGCTCTTTATGGCACCGGTGAGTCAACTTTTGGAAGATTCTGGCGTCTGGGGAGTTACTTATCGGGCGCTGTGTTTGAAGGAGAGGGCCAAATCCGCCGAACTATACCTCGACTTTTGCCTCACTTCGATCCAATGCATCCAAGCCACCGTCGAATACCTGAACGATCGCGAACAAACGCGACCCCGCGACCGGCCTTACAACAGCGGCTACTTTATCGACCTGGTCGATCAAATCCGGCAGCACGCCGAGCAGATGCGCACGGCTCGCGAGCGCCAAGCTGCTGGTGAGGAACTTGGTGACATGGATGTGGAACCGTACGTGACCCGACCTCTGCGTATTGACAACCACGCTGACTTGACTCTCAGTACCGATGAGGTCAAACTCATGGGCGGCCTCTCGTCCACGGGCCGTCCTGCTGAGCTGGTCCGCGTCAAGAAGAACGGCAAAGCCATCTCGATTGCTACTGGCCAGCCTGTGGAGGATCTCGGTGACGCCAAATCCCCCGTTCGGTTCAAGCGCTCCATGAGCGAGCAACTCGCCGACGAAGAGGAAATCATGCGATCCATGGCTCGTCGCAAGAAGAACGCCGACCCCTCGGAGTACGCCCCCAAAAAGTGCAAAGAGCCCGGGTGCAACAAGGAATTCAAGCGACCCTGTGACTTGACCAAGCACGAAAAGACACATTCGCGCCCTTGGAAATGCCCCCTCCCGACTTGCAAATACCACGAGTACGGCTGGCCCACGGAGAAGGAGATGGATCGCCACATCAACGACAAGCACTCGTCAGCACCTCCCATGTACGAGTGCCGCTTCAAGCCGTGCCCGTACAAGTCCAAACGGGAGTCGAACTGCAAACAACACATGGAGAAGGCCCACGGGTGGACCTACGTCAGGACGAAGTGCAACAAAAAAGGTGGTTCGGAGAAGGCCAGTGTCTCGGCGGACCCGACACCCATGCTGGCCAACCTGCCCACGCCGAGCAGTGACATCAGTAATCACCTCATGACACCGCCTGAGGAGCCACTCATCGACTGCCCGGAGCTGAATATGAATTACCCATCCTCTGAAGAGTTCAACGAGGAATTCAACTCGCACATTCCGTTTGACGAGGACATCAGCCTTGAGTACTCGCCCATTGACACCAACCTCGACTACTCGCCCATTGACACAAGCCTCGACTACTCGCCAATCGACACCAGCCTTGAGTACTCGCCCGTCGGTACTCTGGACAATGCCACCCCCTTGACGGACGCAGGGCAGTTCACCAATTACCATGAACTCAGCCCAGAGTTCACGGGGCAGTTCGAGGACATCTACGGAGCCCATGTGCAGGTGCCTGCACCCTCGCAGTTCATTTACAACAACAAGAGCGTTATGGATACGTTCGCCGCATTTGCCGCTGAACCCTGCCTCGCCCCTACAGCTCAGCACATCTCGCCTGTCGGCCAAGGGAACACGATGCTCTACACACCGTCGTCGCTGGCGGATGTGGACGAGGGATTCGACGACTTCCCGAGCAATGACGCGCTCGGCAATGACTTTCTTCTCTTTCCGCCCAGCGGTATGAACAAGGCGCCCGATTACGATGCTGGTCTCTTCTTGTCGACACCTAGCCTAGCCGCTGGCTTCGCACAATCGTCACAAGATTTCAACATTGACTATCCCCTGGACTGCAACTCGATGGACTGGTCGCTGAACGATTTCAATGGCTTCACGACTCAGAACTAGCGCCAGGGTGGCACTTGCCCACGGCAACCTCACGATATGATGACGAGCAACGAGTTGAAATTTGAAATTGGAAGCAGATGGGGGTGCACAAGGAGATTGGCACCTCGTGTATAAACACTATTGCGAATTCTAGGGTCCTTGTTGGTCCGAGGTTTTTTCCCCTTCTTACCTGGCCAAGCATTCGAGCAACAAGGCAGCAGATGTATTGGGCTTAGGTATCGGTTGCCGTCGTTGGTTACGTGCGTAATGGATAGTAGAATGAGCTTGGGCTCAGACTTCTCTCAGATGCAAATGGACAACTTCTCAATCTTGCAATGCCTGATCCCTAGTTGATTGTGTAACCGACCCGTCCGCCTCCTTGATAGAAGAAGTATCGGGGGGGACCTCGGCGGCGGGCTTTCGCTCGGGAGCCGAAACGTCAGCACTAGCCCGTCAAGATGGTGTGGATTCCGGCGGTGGCCTCGAGTAAGATAAAGAGGCTCTCAAGCATGCATCTAAGCAGGAGAGAAAAGGCTAGGAGGAAACAAGAAGCAGGTAGGCTTAATACCATGTATTCGATTAGCATCTGGACGTTCGATAGATGTGTACATGGCGTGGCTCCGTGTCTTAAATAGACCAGGATAAGGTGTGTACCTCTCAGTAGCTGGTTCCAGGGGAGGTCGCAACGGTCCGATGGTATCCCGTGTTGAGCCCCCGCTTTTGCTATCTGGCCCCACTACAAGGCGGGAAAATGTACGGCGCGCACGGATTGCTGGGCGCCATTCCTTGGAGGGAAAAAAAATCGACCTTGGAGAGCAAACTTCCCATCTCGCTCTCACACCTCTCGGGCCCGGCCCTCTAGAGCGAACGACAACCTGATGCCTGTCGCTGCGCCCGGCGGCGATGTGGCTATGATCGTGAAAAATCGGTTGGCTCTTCCGGGAGAGCACTCGACGGCCTTTTCCGGCAGATGACGTGTCGCAGCCTTTCTTTGTCCCCGGTGGTAAGTGACATTTTCCTTGACCGCGCCTTAGGCCGGTGGCACACCACGCGTACTCTTTTTCTTTACATGATGACCCTCGGACACTCTTTGCAGTGCCAAAACATAACCATAAGTAGCTTAGGAAGAGCCGTATGAGGCCATCCTCGGGCCTCGAAAACCCTTCTGGCCGAACCGCCTGCGGCCTGGCTCGCCTCGATTTGGCCGTATGGGGAGCGCGCTCGGGATCGTCATATGCTGGCGCGCTTCTCGGTGCTCTGTCGAGCGGGTTGGGTTTGGCGGGGAGGTGAGGATGAGCGGTGCTTATAAATTTGGTTTCTGATGTATTCTCAATCTTTCGCCCCCCATTTCGCACATACGCCTCGGATGTATTCGCAGCTAACGAGAGATTTTTGCATCTGCAGGACTTGAAGCGTCATCGCCGACCTTATGCAGTGCAAACCTCGACGTCTTGCCCAGCTCGCCCGGCACCACCTACCCGTCAGCCCTGCTTGCCTGCCGGCTCTAAGGTCATTGCCATTTGCAAGCTGACTGAGGGTGTTCTATGCCTGAATTGCTTCGTATGCTTGGATATTCCAAGTGGGTAAGTACGGATCACGGTGCATTGTACACTACTTTTGTGGTGTAATTGGATGGTGTAGTGATGGCACCCACGACGGGTCTTTCCCTGATTGATACTTGACCTACCCGTGTAGCTGTAGATAGGTATGTAGATGTGGAGTTAGCGTTCCCATTTTCACCACTTCCCAACCGGACTTGTCGCAGTTCGTGACCACGGTGCTATGCAGAGTAAAGTGAACGTAGAGGGGAGGGCACGCTGGATGTCAGTTCTGGAGGTTAGGAATCGCGCGAACATGACGATAAGGCGACCTAGGTTCTTCCTAGGCCGGATCATCAAAGATGGCCCTAGGTTGTAGTGCAGGAGATCTGCCTCGGCGGGATTGGTCCGGGCCGGGTTAGCAGTACAAAATGAGCGGGCCGGCCGAGGCCTGGCCTCAATTCCCACGTCAATTGCATGGCAATCAAGAGCCGGGCTAGCAGTCGTGGTTGGATAACCAAACTTCAGTGTCGAGCTGGAAAGTACAAGTACATACATACATTCTTCGTCAACTTGCAAGCGTCACGTCGGGTCCAACGTGAGATTTGCTTCGTTACATCCGGGTGGGATTCCGCTCGGGCCAGAGACAGATCATAATCTCGCGGGAGCCGGGGATGGAGGCATGGGAGCCTGGAAAGCCCCCGGTCAGAACACCCGGCGCCTATGGAGAGAGCCGTCACGATCCCATCCCGTAATAACACCTGCCACGCCAGCCGGTCATAAGAGGTAAAGCATTCTCGGCTTGGACAGCAAGGGGGCAGGTGCATTTTTAGTTGCCACCTAAGCTGCACAAACCCGAGGAAAGGCGTGTACGTGCCTTTTGGTAGGTAGTCCGGACGGGGGCAAGGGCCTCCCGGACGCACTGCTAATTCGCACTAGCAATATAGTGGATATACACGGACACCTCTTCCTGCCGGCTCCTGAGGAAGTCCGTATGGGATCCTTTTGAGATTCGCAACACCTGCTATGGCTGGCCAATGGCAGCCACGCCAACAGCACGAAGCATCGAGCTTTGCCCGTGTTGTTCCTCCCGATGGGATGTCGCAGCACGGCCAGCCAAGAAATCCGGGGTAGCAATGCAGGGTTGCTCGCTACATACAACAACTACTTGCTTACACGCTACAATCAACACGTAATGCCCGAGTACCGCCGACCTGGTACTCCGTACATCCACGTGAAACAAGGCAGGACCGCGGTCTCGACTTTAACCCGGCCGCCCGACAAATGCGACACTCACATAGGCAAGAAGGTTACTAAGCCAATCCGAGCACACTTACTTAGGTTAGGTAGTATATGCCCGCGCAAGTGGTGCCTGAGTCGACCCAGCCAAGCCCGCCTCGAACCTCCAAGAGCCGGCCGGAAGCTATAGCGCTATCCATCGCAATACCAACCCATCGTCAGCGACTCCTCTCTTCCCTCCCACGCGCCGCGCAAACCGTCCTTCCTCCCCGAGACCTGCAAGCCAATGTCGACATGATGCTGCCCCGGGTATCTGCGAAGATTCCTCTCTTCCTCGCCGTCGTCTTCGCCCTATGCTTGCTTCTCGGCACCGCGGAAGCCTCGGTAGGCGACCGACTGCCCGAATTTAAGCGATGTGTTCAGGTATGTGTGCGACTGTCCCCGTCTCCGTCCGCGCGCCCGCGCGCCCGCGCAATCCGGAGCCCGGCCACGCACCGTGGGCTGACCTCTATCCGAACGGCGCAGATCTGCAAGCGCGAAAATTGCAACACGAACAACCCAACTAGCATCCGTACGTGGTTGCCTCCCCTCCTCCTTCTCGCCTCCCGAACGCCCCCCTCCCCAGCTCCGGCCCGTGTCGGCATGCCGTGGCACCCATTGGCATGATCTGGCGGCGCTGACGAACCTCGTCCTCTGACAGCTCTGCACCGCCGCCTGCTCTTCTGGACTTGCCCTCAAGAATGCGATTACACCTGCCAGCACATTGTCACGGAGCGCCGGGTCGCCCGCCATGAGTCCGTCACTCAGTTCCACGGCAAGTGGCCCTTCGTCCGTGTGCTCGGCATGCAGGAACCCATGAGCGTGCTCTTCAGCCTTGGCAACTTGTATACCCACTACAACGGACTGGTCCAGCTGAAGACGCAGGTGCCCAGCAGCTACCCTCTCCGCCGCTACTACGTGCTGTTCGCCTACATTGGCATCATGACGTGGATCTGCAGCGCCATCTTCCACATGCGCGACTTCCGTGCGACCGAGCAACTTGATTACTTCGCGGCCGGCGCCGGTGTGCTCTACGGCATGTACTACGCGCCTATCCTGGTGTTCCGGCTGGACAAGGCCACGCCGCGCCGCAAGAGCATCCTCCGCCTGTGGACCTTGGCTTGCTGCACAATGTACGCCTGCCATGTGCTGTACCTGAAGCTTTGGAGGTGGGATTACACGTACAACATGGCGGCCAATGTGGTGGTGGGCCTCGTACAAAATGCGCTGTGGACCTACTTCAGCTGGAGGCGTTACCGCGAGACGCGCCGCATTTGGGCCATCTGGCCTGGCTGTGTGGTGGCGTGGCTCATAATGGCCATGAGCCTAGAGCTTCTGGACTTCCCTCCGCTTTGGGGGGCCTTGGACGCGCATAGCCTCTGGCACCTGGGCACCATTCTGCCCGCCGCCGTGTGGTACCGGTATGGTTGATTCCCGTTGGACCCCCCTCTTTTGGGTTATTCTGTATGCTGACGAAGACGCAGTTTCTTGGTGAAGGATGCGCAGGATGACCTCGCTGGAGGCGCCCGGTTGAAAAGATGAAGAGCCGGCCCGACGAGGCCGGAGGCCCCGCGTCAAGACTGTCGCTAAGTCCGACTCCGACTTGCCATGGCATTCGCGCTGTTTACGCCTGTAGCTCTAAACATAGCGTAGGCTTTGAATGATCAGTGCGGTGTGTACAGGCTCGGGCTTTGGATTCTTAAGGTCGGAACACTGAAGCACGGAGTCAGGAAATCTTGCTTGGGGAACCAGGCCACACCTGCAGGGGTCTCATGTAAAGCACCCGCAGAGCACTCTGCCTGCTGGAGGATGGTGGAAGCCGGCAATCTCACTTGTCAGGCCCTTGGCCCAAGGCTTGGAGCGCCGCTGGCCAAGATAACTGCCTCTATTCGGGGTACTCGTCCACACAGGGAGGCGTCCACGATGGATGGAGGGATCATCCCGGCGCGTTAAAAATGTCCGGACCAGCACCTATTTCTAATACTTAATGCGGATGTCGCGTATCTGCCGGCACGAGCGGGGGGTGGAAGGGGGGGGGGGAGGGGGACCGCGCCCGCCTCGTGATGAGATCCTCGGGTTGTGACCTCAACGTGTTATAACTAGCATCTACAGAGTCCTGGGAACGCCGAGTTCTTAGAGCAGGATTGTTTAGCCGCCGCAATCCAACCGAGTGGATAACTCGATGCTATGCAGTCTCTATGGATAAATACATACTTGCATAAATTAGGTAGGTATGTTTACCATGCAGCGGCCTACAAATCCACTTCTTGCCGTTATGTATCTACTAGGAAGTATGTAGTGTATGTAGAGGGACGTCGCGGGATAGATATTGTAGTGGCTTTTTCATTGGCTTTCACCAGCCCGGACAAGTACATACGGACTTCCTTGTTATGGAAGGCGGCGGGCGGTGAAGGCGCACAACGACTCCCCCACATCGCCCACCTGGCAGTATTTTTTAGTCCCGAGTGAAATCGGAGGGACCAGACCCTGCTAGGCCTTGCGATACTAAAAAATTATGTCCAAAGCCGCGCGACAAGACCCTTCATCTTTCACCCACCTGCACTGCCCGGACTCTTCTTTCTGAGCCAAACCAAGAGTCGCCCGCCGCCATTCCCTAAACATGGCCGCCAACAACGAGATCGAAGCCGCAACCGCGGCGCTCAAGGGCATGGCCCATTCTGAGCAGCACTACTTCAACAGGTCAGTAAGAGAGAGAAAGAACGAGAGAGTGTGTGTGAAGGGGAAGGGAGGAAGTGAGAGTCGCCTCCAGTGCCCTCGACCGCTCCTCACTGCTTGTTGGCTGGCCATGAACGCTGACAAATGAATTGCCACAGCTACAACCACCATGGTGAGCCTTACCGGCCGACGGCAACCCTCCTATCCCCCGCGTAACGCCTGCTGACCCTGCCTTCTCCTCTGTTCAGGCATCCATGAGGAGATGTTGGTGAGTAGTAGCCCGGCCCTTCCGCCCGATCCGCCTGCTTGCGACTGACCTTTGGCGCTTTTCCCCTCCGCAGAAAGACGAAGTCCGCACGCGCTCCTACATGAACGCCATCGTCCAGAACAAGCACCTCTTCAAGGACAAGGTCGTTCTCGATGTCGGCTGCGGCACTGCCATCCTGTCCATGTAGGCCCCATGCCCTCTGAAACCCCGTCAACCCTCCAGTCGGGAAGCTCACATCGGCTGCTCTAGGTTCGCTGTCAAGGCTGGCGCCAAGCACGTCATTGGTGTTGACATGTCGACCATCATCTTCAAGGCCCGGGAGATTGTGGCCAAGAACGGCATGTCGGACAAGATCACGCTGATCCAGGGCAAGATGGAGGAGATCGAGCTGCCCTTCCCCAAGGTCGATATCATCATCTCGGAATGGATGGGCTACTTCCTTCTCTACGAGAGCATGCTGGACACGGTTCTGTACGCCCGTGACCGCTACCTGAACAAGGATGGCCTGATCTTCCCCGACAAGGCCACCATATTCATGTGCGGTATCGAGGACGGTGACTACAAGGACGAGAAGATCGGATGTAAGTCTTCGCCCCCTCTGGGTTGTGCCAGCAAGGAAACACACTGACGGTGCATGCTCTGCGTAGTCTGGGATAACGTATATGGTTTCGACTATACGCCCCTGAAGGAGACGGCCCTCGCCGAGCCCCTCGTTGACACGGTCGAGGTCAAGGCAGCTGTTACGGACCCGACGTCGATCCTGACCCTGGATCTCTACACTTGCACTGTGGCCGATCTGGCCTTCTCGGTGCCCTTCAAGCTCTCGGCCCGGCGCGACGACTTCGTCCACGCCCTGGTTGCCTGGTTCGATATCGACTTCACGGCCTGCCACAAGCCCATCCGCTTCTCCACCGGTCCTCACACCAAGTACACTCACTGGAAGCAGACCGTCTTCTACCTCAAGGACGTCTTGACGATGCAGCAGGGCGAGGAGATCCAGTGCAGCATCGACGTTAAGCCTAACGAGCAGAACCGACGCGACTTGGACATTAAGATCAAGTATCTGCTCGAGACTCAGGACCCCACCCGACAGGGCCAGGGCGAGTGCGAGTTCAAGATGTGCTGAAGCGGCTGATCGCAATATGCGGTCTCCTTGCCGCCCAGCAAGTGAGGGAAGCCGCGCCTTCTCGCTCCAATCATCCTGCAGAACGGCGGCCCGCGCGGGAACATTGGGTGGTGATGGACGGACAGGGCACTTTTGGCTGCGAGGCGTGCAGCCGGTAGGCACTGGGTCCTGTATTCTTAGGCGAGGTCCGAGGACCCTGCGGCCTCCCATTCGGCTCGGGACAGGCGAGTCGAGCCCGCGGGCGTCCCGTGCTGGGAATCGCCAGGTGGTTTTGGCTGGCCATGCGCAGGTGATGAACAACCGGGCTTGGTCGGGTCGCCCTGCCGGCAAGGGGTTGGGCAGGACAGACCTGATGACTGACGAAGATTACGAAACACTGTAATTCTTACACGTCCCTCGAGATGCCTTAAGTTAGCAGCAAAGAGGTCGATGGGTCAGTCGGCGTTTGACATCGTCGATGGGGAGGACTGGGCAGAAAGTCACAATAGAAGCTGCTTGTTGGCCAAGCCACCTCACGCGGTCAGGCCGGGCCAGGCCTCCCGATGCGCGCACAATGTTCTTGCCTTGCCGCATGTCCGGACGTTTATGTAAGTGTGAAGCAAGCCGTAGGTAGATTTCTCTCGGTCTGGGGACATCCTGAACGTCCACGGCTCGACCCCCCCCCCCAACACCTTGGCTACCCGGCAACATAATGTCGGAACAGTACCAACCAAAATTTTATTTATACCCGACAAACTTACTCAAGACGTACACTCGCAATTGCCCCTTACCTCGTTCCCATATACGCGGGCAAAGGAGAGCACCGATGGCCGCCGGGGCGCACGCTCTTGGGCACCATCAAAGCTTGCGCGCGGCCTAGGTGAAACGGGTGCATGTCGAATGCAGGACGAGGCCGGCCTGCATCCGCACCAGCTCGGTGACCTTTTTGGGCTCCTTTACGGCCTCGAGCGCAGCCGCCTAGGCCCCGCCATACTGCTTCACGATGACGGCCACCTTGTTGGCCAGGTCGTCGGCCTCGGAGCGCGTGGCGGCCTCGGCGTAGACGCGGCAGGCGTTCTCGGTGCCGCTCGCGCGGGCAAAGGAGCGGGCGTTGGTGTACTTCTTGACGCACTGGTCGATGTCGTCCTGGATGCCGGGCGGGTGCGACAGCTTGCGCTCGGCGTCGTACGTCTGGAAGAGGTCCTTGTCGCCGACCTCGACGCGCACGAGGCGGTTGGGCAGGTCCTGGTACGTCATGGCCCAGTCCTTCAGCGACCACCGCTTGTGGGCCAGGATGACCTCGACCATGAGCATGTCAGAGATGGCGTCGCCGACCGTCTGGTTGATGAGGTCCGACAGGGCCAGGAGCGTGTCGAGCGCCTCCTTCTGGGCCGGCGACTGGGGCTCCTTGCGGGCGAAGGCCTGGCGCGCGGCGGTGGAGAAGAGGACGGTGCCGTGGCCGTTGGCCTCAAAGTAGACGCCGATATCGAAGTTGCAGGCGGCGTGGTGCAGGTGCTTGACGCCCGTGGGCGTGCAGACGACGGGCAGCTGCAGGTGCTGCTCGACGTACTTGGTGCTGGCACCGTTGGCGTAGGCCGTCTGCACGACGCCGATGCGGACTTCGCCGTCGACGCCGGCGGTGCGGAAGAGCTCGGCGATGAAGGAGGCGGCCAGCGTGGCGATGCGGTCGCCGTCAAACATGAAGAAGGTGCTCGTCTCGGGGTCGACCCAGTAGTAGATGAGGCGGTCGGCGTCGCCGTCCAGCGAGCACAGGCGGTCGCCGGGCTGGGGCTTGGGGACGGGCGGCGCGCGTTGCCGCGTCTTGACAAAGTCGGCGCCGCAGTCCAGGTTCAGCACCTCGGGCTTCAGCACGTCGTCGTTGACGACCTTGCACACCAGGCCGCTCTCGCTGGCCTCGAGGTGCTTCAGCATCTCCTTGAGCTTGGGGCCGCCGACGCCGTTGGCGCAGTCGACCGCCAGGGTGCCGTCGATCTTCTTGCCCCGCATGGCGCGCTCGAAGGCGTCGGCGAGCTTCTTGTAGTAGCCGGCCTCGCTCACCTCGCCGTAGGCCAGCGGGGTGCCCTCGGTGTTGATGCAACGGGTCAGGTAGTGGAGCTGGGGCGTGGTCAGGATCTTGTAGTCGGTGTAGGCGGTACCGGTGGCGGCACAGGCGTCGGCGAGGGCCTGGACGAGGGTGATGCCCGAGGGGCGGGTGTCGCGGCCGGCAATGACCTTGGCCGGGGCCTTGAGGTCGATGCGCAGGTCCTTGGCCAGGGCAAAGTACCTGTCGACGAGGGCCTCGTGGGTTGGGCAGTTGACCAGGTCGGTTGCGTGTGCCTCCCACTCCTGCTCGAGCATGTCGCCCATGGGGTCGACAATCTTGACGCCGTTGTCCTTGGCGGGGTTGTGGCTGGCCGTGATCATGACGCCGATGGCCTGGCCGTTCAGCTTGCGGCTGCGGAGGGCCGAGAGCAGGCCGACGCGGAAGGTGATGCCGTCGAGGAGGTCGGCGGCCATGCGAAAGCCGGCGGTGCCGTACGTGTACAGCTTGCCGCCGGGCAGGGCCACGACGTCATGCTTCTGGGAAGCGGCAAGGATGGCTTCGCGGTCCATAGCGACTGGGGGGGGAGGAGGAGGAGGAGGACGGGGGAGGGGGGCAGCAACGTTCCAGCAGTCTCGAACGGGTCGGGGTGAGTACGGTGTAAGTCGTCGTCGTCGGCCGGTTCGCGCGTCGCTCGTCAGGGAGAAGGGAAAGGAGCAATCGTCGTCTACCTTGGAGGGGAAAACAGGTACCTCACTGACCTCCAGCTACAAGACGACGGGGGTTGGGGGGAGGGGGTCCAAGAGAAGCGAACGGGCGGGTCTTATACGAGGGGCGCCTCGGGCGCTGTGCTAACGGGACCTCTCAGTCCAGGATGGCCAGCGGGTGGGCAACACGACCTAGCGCTTGGCCAATCCGATGCATTCATGCGCCCCCCAGCGCCGAAGACGACGAAAGCTGCGAGCAGGATTTCCAAGTCGGTGAGCAGGACTCGAACAGGAGTAGTCGGGCGGCCCAGTGGTGGTTGTAGTTTGGATGCCTCAGGTCGTTCGTTCCTCTGCTCCATCTGGATGCTATATCGTGCACACCTTTCCCGCGCAGTTCAAATCTCCTCTATACGCCCTACCCATATGTGCATACGTGTACCTACTTACCTACCTCTCCTTGGTACTTTGAGGAAATAAGTAAGCAGCAGGAGCTCGCTCAAAGCACATACATGACCTCCATCTACTTGCGCAGGCAACCTCAACCTTTACCCATCCCTTTTTGTGTCACGTAAGCGGTATGATGTAGGTACCTCACTGAGTATTGGGTGCTTTGCCTCCTACGCAAGAGGTGAGATATAAATAAACACCCAAGTACCTATCTACCTGGGTACTTGCATCATCCTGGCAAAGAAAGTACCCGACCTCCAGTGGTTGTACAACGCATCGTTTTCTACCTTCCATCCCATCTTTCTCAAACCCCCGCCTTCGGCGACAATCTTATCGATTCGACCATGCTTTTGGTCTGCCCAACTGGATACGAGGCTCTCAAGAGGCAGTTGGTAGGTAACTACTGCAGTCTTCCCTTCTGTACGACGGGACTCTGCAGCGCTATGATGCGAGGGAGAAGCCAGACCCCGTTCCCACCAGGAAGGACATGGATCCGTAGACCAGGCTATTTGTCTGACTGCCGGGAGGTGAGGTTTTAGAAAAATTCACCTTAGGTTTTCCTGCCCTCCCCCGCCTCTTCCCCCCCCCCCCAAACTTGGAACCTGGGCTCCCCTCAAGTAGGAACTTTAGCCCTCCCCTTGGCTGTGTCCCTTGGCAATTACATCCATCCATCTGCACGCCGTCTGTTTGGAGGGATGGACAAATGAGGCAAAAAGGGTCCGTGGCCGCCAGTTGTTGCTGCAGTTGTGCGACCTCGAAAATTGCTATATACACAAACCCGTCGTTGTCCGCTCTCCTTGAACAGGAACATGACGAGTCGGCTGCGTCTCATGGCCCGTATTGCGAGATCCTAGTGGCGACCAGCGAATGCTGGCTTCAGCGCCGGCACGGGCCGTTTGTCGTGTCCCCAAGCGCGTCTTCGGCACCCTGGTGAACAGTTGTTACCTACTACCATAGCTCATTACCGTCTAAAATGAAGGGATATCGGGCATAGAGATACGAGGACGTGTTCAGCATGTACACCCGTATCGTATAACCAGGGTGGTACGAATTCAGCCGCTTGATTTGGACTTCCTTCTACCTCACAGATGTTCTACTACGTGAGGCACAAAAACGTCGATAGGGCCCCTGAACCTCTCACCTGTTCTCAACCACTCCCTTTATATACATAAGTAGGTCCTGAAAGATGGACACATGTTGGGAGCGGGCCATCGGGTCACTCCCATGGGACGGTTAGACATGTCGATGCCGCCCAGGACACCCAAACCGCCCGCTGCGATAGGTTTGGCATGGGACGGGATGTAAGGATGAGATGTATGGAACCCGTGAATATGCTACCATGACCACCTCGTGTTTTTACCTTGGCAGGGTCGGCCTCGCTCAGTCATGCGCACCCATGGCTTGGGCTACCATATTCTGCACCATCTTCTCGATAATGGGTTTCAGGGCATCCTGGCCACCGTTGGCGCTAATGAAGCCGCTGAGGCTCTTCTCGGCATACTTGGCCAGCACGTCGACCTCGACGTTGACCGAGTCGCCGCGCTTTTTGGCCGCCAGCACGACCTTCTCCTGCGAGTAGGCGATCAGCATGATCTCCCACCAGCCCTCGGCGTCGTTGACCTTGGTCACGGTCAGGCTGGTGCCATCGAGCGCGACGTAGCCCTTGAAAACGACGTAGCGCAGCATGTCGGGGTTGCGTGGGGCGAAGCGGAAGGTGAGGGCGTTGCCGTCCTCGCGCACGTCAAGGATGTCGGCCACCGTGTCGACGTGACCCTGCACAAAGTGGCCGCCCATGCGCGTGTCGGCGCGCACGGCGCGCTCGAGGTTGACGCGCGAGCCCTCGGCCAGCTCGCCCAGGTTGGTGAGCCGCAGCGTCTCGGGGGCGATGCCCACGGTGAAGCGCGGCGTCGGCGTCGTCGCGATCGAGGTGGCCGTCAGGCAGACGCCGTTGACGGCGATGCTGTCGCCCAGCTGGGCATCGCCGAGCAGCGTCGACGAGGCCGGGAGCGAGACGGTCAGAGAGGTGCCGCCCGTCTCGTCGTGCGGGTCAAGGACGGTGACCTCTGCGCCGGGGGAGGGAGCCCGTAGGTCAGCCGCGTCCTATGGCTGGCGCTTGCGTACGTACGAGGGGGGCAAGGGGGATGAGGGGGGAGGGGCGTTATATCATACCTCCAATCTCCTCCACGAGGCCAGTAAACATTTTGGCTGCAATCAAGGACGGGCAGAGAGGGTTGGGAGAGGGGCTTGTTGCTTGACCTGGGGGGGGGGGGGGGGGTACTAAAGCTGCCAAAACGAAATAGCGATGCTAGAGTTCCTTATTATCTGCCAGGGATAATGGATCCCGATGATGAAATGGGAGAACCACCGGCATATGCGGATATGGGACCCGCCCAAGCAAAGCTGCCCCGCCAACTTCCAGAACATCCATCCCGCCTCTCGAGAGCTCCCATATTACCCGTCAGCTAGACCCTGAGCACAACCCCCCTCCAAGAAAAAAAGAAAGAAAAGTCTTCCTTCCTCCTTCTACCAAGCTCAACGACCTGCCTAGATTAAGGGAATGCCAAGCGCTTACCCTGGTCGAAGAATGACTATTTTACACAGTACGCCGCCCTACCCCTTTCAAGCGGTGCAGAGAACATGGCATAGTAACTAGGCTTGGCCAAGTAAGAAGTAGGTAGCTAGGTAAATACGTAGGTCGTTTAAGTAAGAACTGGCTTACATGAGTATGAACAAGGGGGTATCTTTTCGAGCCTTCTCTTTGGTCCTCCCCCGGGGCAAAGAGAAGAGAAGTTATTTGCGACGCAAGTGTTCTTTTTCGGGTACGGCCATGCCGGATAGCAGCCGCCGCTAAGAACACCCACGACCCAGGCGGGTGTGCCCGTCAGCCTGCACGCGCCTCCAACTCGCCAGGCTGCCGGGGTCGTACATAGTATATGAAGACACATGTATTGCAGGTCTAGAACTCACGATGATGGACATGGGGGACCTGGAGAACCCCTCCCGTGCCGAAGGGGGGGGGGGGGGGCACGTGGCTCTCTGAACAGTGTACAGCGTAGGTACCTCCCTGTCCACCCAAGGAACCTGCACACCTGCCAAGATATACTCTACACAGTACCCTTGGGACTGTTTCTGGCCCCGAGCGTGTTGTAGTCCCTCTGGCTTGGGCAACAAGCCACCACATAGGCAGGATTTCCAGTAGCTGCACGGACATGACAGGTTGGCGGGGTATGTCTCGGCCATCCCACAGCCCGGCATCAAAAGAACCAATCCCCAGAAGTCACACGGCGGCAGGTGTGCGGAACCGACGGCTTGCTTGCATATCCGCATCGTGACATACATATGGATCTACAATGCCCTCCTATGTATGTATGGATCGTCTTCCACCCAAGACAAGGGGGGGGGGGGGGCGAAAGGAGTCAGGGCAGGCAATGGGAGGAAAGGGGAGGGGCACTGACCAGGTGCACGGCAGGCAAATTTACCAGCAAGGCCAGCCGAGCCACTTCCCATGCAGGTAGACGTCCGCTTTGCTCCCAGAGCTCAACAGTCGCGACGCCGTGGTAAGCGTGAGTTGCCGCGGCGCGCACGAGAGTCGGGCTGTGACCGGGGTGGGGAGAATTGCGTGCGTATGTTCGCCGTCGGCGTGAAGCCCGTCCCATCCGTCCATTTCGTAGGGGGCCGCGTGAGCCGGTGCCGCTTAGCCGCGTGCTGAGAGCTCGGAGACGGCTGCAGTTGGCTGGCCTGCCCTGACCTGCCCTGACCCAGGTCCAGGTCCAGGCGCTGGATGGAGCTTACTTGGCCAGACATGAATTAGGTAGACCCCCGATAACCTCCCTTGCCTCCAACCCTAAGTATACGCCTACGGGGGCTGCGATATGAAGGGGAGGTGTTGGACGACGCTGCATCTTCCCTTGGCTCCCTGGGTATGCGTAGTTGTAGGTCGTTGGTATAGGGTCGGCCGGGACCAACTGGAGGCAGACGCCCTTTTTCATTGGCAGGCAGGGCTGACTTTCCCTGCGACGTCCAATGTGGGGCCCGTTGACGACGACCCGCGTCCACTCCCGGTTCCCCGTCCACGTCCACGTCTACCTTTGCGACTCCATACTTCTTCTTCGGTTACTTTAGGAGCAAGCTAGACGTAGACTGCTAGCCCTTGGCCCAAGACACACAGAAACCAGAACCGCCCTGTCCCGAACCTGTTCAGAGCCTCTCTTTACTCCTTCCTGCATTTGGCCTGTCTGCTTACTTAGTACACACCTCCCTGCATACCTCTTACATCCATCTCTACCTTAGCTACTGTCGTACATACCTCCTTTCCAGCTTTTTCCCCTTCCAGTTGGGAACATTCAGCCCGTGGCGTTGGAACCTGGACAGCTAGCTGTCCCTCACCCCCACAATCCAACCAGCCGCCTCTCTACACCGACTTGGCCCGCTCTCGCCCACGCACTGGGATGCTCTCTCCTTCTCTTTATTCCCTCCCTTTCTACGTCTGATTTTCGTCGTCTTGACTTGCCCCTACCTGGCCGGCCGGACCCCTCCATTCGCTTCCCCCCGCCCCGATGTTCACCATCACTCGGCAGGGCACCTTCGGGGAGTCGGCCCACCAGGAGAACCGAACCTACCATGACAAATATGTAGTTCACTATGACTTCAGCGACATCGGTCTGAAAACCCCCGTGTCTGCTCGTCATCCCTGACGGCCCCTGTACTAACAGCACCTTCAGACGACGAGACGGCCAAGGCCGAGTTCACCCAGCTGGTTCGCGATCTCGAGGAGGCTGGCCTCCAGACCGAGGTGCGTGCCGGCCAGGGTCATTCACTGCTGGTCTTTGCAAGAGCCAACAAGGAGATTCTCAACTCGGAGATCCACAAATCTCGGTAGGTTTCTGTCCGCGCCGCCGCAGCCCGGCCTTCCGCGAGCTGACACGGTGGGATGCAACAGCGTCAAGGACTGGTTATGGGGCGTCACGTTCAAACAGCCGGTCGTGGACAACCACACGGGGAAGGGGGACAATGCTTTCGAGGCCGAGAGCCTTCTCTCCGTCTACCATCTCGTAACCTGGCCCAAGGCCAATGGCGGCGCCGGCATCACGCCCGGCCACGGCAAGTGGGAGAACGTCAAGTCCGTTTTCCCAATCCACAACGCCCCCGCCAACCGCGCCTTGTTGAAACAACTGAGCCAGAAATTCTTCCTGAGAAAACAAGACTTTGACCAGATCCGTGATCTCTTTGGCTCCAAGGTAGTCCTCGCCCACCTGTTGCACGTCGCCCCAGCCGCATGCTGACCCAAAACCTCTTTCCGCCAGGTCGCCTTCTACTTCGCGTATATGCAGAGCTATATCCTTTTCATGATTTTTCCTGCCGTTACGGGCATCTTAGCTTTGGCATTGCTTCCCAAGTAAGCTTCCCCCTGCTGACGCTGTGACTCGTGTGGCCGCGGTGACTAACGGTCAGCAGCTACTCCCTCGCCTACGCAATCACTACCTTGCTGGGTTGCACCGTCTTCCTCGAGTACTGGAAGCTCCAGGAAGCCGACCTCGGCATCCGCTGGGATGTCAAGGGCGTCGGCTCACTCAAGGTCAACCGGCCGGGCTACAAGTACGAGACGGTCGTTGTGGACGCGGCCGGGCGTACCAAACACATCTATCCCAAGTGGAAGGCCATCTTGAGGCAGCTACTCCAGTTCCCCTTCTTCGCCGTGGCTCTGGTGTTTCTCGGCGCCGTCATCACCGCCATCTACGCTCTCGAGGTGGTCATCTCAGAGCTTTACCAAGGCCCCCACCAATGGATGCTGGTACGTGCCACAACCGGAGGCGCGGACAACGCGCCCACCCTTCGGACGAGAGAAGGCTGCTAACACCGCTGTCAGGAATACGTTCCGACGATGCTCCTTGCCGCTTGCTTGCCTTATACCAAAGGCTTCCTCGAGGACGTTGCGACGGCGCTGGCCGACTTCGAGAATCACCGAACGGCCGACCACTACGAGATGTCGGTGACTCAGAAAACCTTTGTCCTGAGCTTTATCGTGCAGTACCTGCCCATTCTGCTCACGGCCTTTGTTTACGTGCCGTTGGGCGATTCCATCGTGCCGTGGCTCCAGGCCCGCCTGCCCGCAGGAGTCAAACTCGACAGTGTGTCTTTCGAAAGAGACTCGGACCGTCTGCGCCACGAAGTTATCGCCTTGACTCTAACGGGACAGGTTTCGGACATGGTTGAGGAGCTCGTGGTGCCCTACATCATGCACAAGTTGCGGAACTGGTACACGACTTTCTGGCAGTCTGGCAAGGGGAGCTTCAGAGCTCTGGCGCCCGACGAGCCGGCCGAGGAGGCATTCCTCCGAAACGTCCGTCAGCAGGCCAGCCTCCCCGAATATAACGTTCAGGAAGACATATCCGAGATGGTGATCCAATTTGGCTACCTCGCCCTTTTCTCCCCTGTGTGGCCCCTCGTCTCGATCGGCTTTTTCATCAACAACCTGATCGAGTTGCGGTCCGACTTCTTCAAGATCTGCATCGAGCACCGGCGCCCCCACCCGGTTCGCGCCGACGGCATCGGGCCCTGGATTAATTCGCTCGACGCCCTGACATGGCTAGGCAGCATTTGCACCTCGGCCATTGTGCACATGTTTGGCACGACCGCGACCGAGCACAGAGAGGCCCTGTATGGTAGCTTGGGATGGTGGTCTCTGCCCGTTACCATCTTTATTGGCGAGCATGTCTTCATGTTACTGCGCACGGCGGTACGCTCCTCCCTACAAAAGCTCGGGTCGGAGCAGATTCGACGGGAACGTGACGAACGCTATACTTCAAGGAAGAAGTACCTGGAGGAACTCGAGACGCAGAGCAAGGTCCGGGCAGCCCTCGACGTGGGAGCGGTGCAGCGGCGCAAGTCAGTCCGCATGCTCGACCCGGATCTCTTCTGGACGAAGCAGGTTGAGGAGGGCGTCGCCGCCGAGGCGGGCGTGAAGCTGATTTCGATGTTGGGGCGGTCCAAGGGTAGCACGAAGGTCGCCCCCAGCTCGGCAGAAAAGAAGGATTGACGTCACAGGCCAGCGTCGGCGACCGCGCCGCTTTGGGTTGTCAGCTACCCCGTCCATGGGGACACTGTCGAAGAAAGATCTGAGGAGGGCGAGCGAGCAGGAGCGTGGTGTGGCTGGCTGCTCGAAGCCAATGTCCCCTCCCTCGGATGATGACCGGGGACAGGGGGCACCATGTGTTGCCCTACCCCTTTGGTATTTGCAAGCACCTGGTATCAGTATGGGGGCTGGAGGCGCCCGGTTATTGAGGCTTGCCATGAGCCCCGACCTCGAGACGAGGACTGCGGTTGTCTTCTTTCCCTTGCCCCTCCTTATCTGGCCTTTGGGGGCAAAGAGACGCATGAAGGGATCTTGGCAAGACAGCCGGTCCATGACGCAAGAGGTTATAACACGACGCAGGCTCCGGGCGTATATTCGCCCCATATCTCACCTAAGAGTCCATAGTTGTTATCTAGCAGATACCAAGCATTGCAGTGGTTCACGAGAGGGCGCGCGCTTTATTCTGGATTCCATAGGGCGTGACTGGAAACTTGCCCGATTGGGACATATTGATTGGCTCGGACCTACATCGCGGTGACTTGCAAACACATTATCATGCACCGCTGTTGGGAGGTGAGGTTGCCAAGGCGATTTACTAACCCCGGAAGTTGGTAGAGGGGTACCTCGCTTTCGGGTAAGGGTTAGGTACTAAGGTACATGGAGGTGCGTGTACTTGCTTTAGTACTTAGGCAAGGACGGGCGTGGTTGGGGCCTCTTCCGCCTTCCTTCACTCGTCTCCCAACCTTCGGATGACGCAAGACAACGACAAGGTATCATTTCGGTGCCATGGACCCGCCTCTGGAGGACAAGATCGCTTTTTTCAAGCAGATTGACGTCTTTTTGGGCCGGGACCCCGATGAGGAGGACGTCGAGAAAGACGTTGTACGGAAGAAGGCAAGGACCTTTGTCGCTGCTGCCGGCGCCCAGACTTCCGCAAACGCCAGGCCAGGCAAATCCATTCAAGACACACCCGAGGCCTTGCGCCGCCCTCCATTCCTGCGAGGGTCGGGTTCGAATACAAATGGGCTATCCACGTCCGTTATCGTCGAGACGCCGATTACCCGCCGGTCGCAAGCACAGCCGGTAATCCCTCCGAATCGGCCGTCCTCTTCTTTCCCCGCGGCCGGGAAGGAGACACGAGCCCAGGGCAAGATGCCTAAACGAAAGCGGGATGCTGAGATCCAGCTGGTGTCCCCCGAAAAGCGCTACTTCCAAGGCCTGCGTTTTTTTTACGTGCCGGATAACGAAATCAACCCGGCGCGAAAGCTGCGCATCCGCCGCGCGCGCGAGCACGGCGCGGAATGGATCAGGTCGCCGAGCGAGGCGACCCATGTCGTTGTCGATAAAGGGTTGACGCGGACCGACGTGGAGGCTGCGCTCGGCCCCACGCCGGCGACCGGCTCCCGCGTCTTCGTCGTCGACAAGTACCCGACCGACTGCATCGATTATGGCCGGCTCCTGCCTGCCGACCAGACCAAGTACCATGTGCAAGGTATCGGCGACGGGATCCCATCGCCGGCCAGGGACGACAACTCGACAACATCACCACCACCGCCACCAACACGTGTCGATCGAGCTTCGCCGAGCTCGGCCCGGGGCCCGCAGCCCGAGCGGCATTCGCTGTCTCGTGTCGCAACCACCACTCCCGCTTCGACGGCCAACGCACCCAACTTGCCGCCCCAAGACGACTTGGTGAACTTTGTAAAGCACATCAAGAAATGGGGGGATGACGTCGTCATCTTTAGTGAGGCAGACGACAGAGACGTAGACGTGAACTTTGATGATGCGGTTCTGAGCGACGGTTCACCACCCGGCGAAGCCCAGAGCGTCCCATTTCTCCAAGTGGCCAAGGGACTGGGCGGGTCCGAGGACAGGTTTGCCTGCATGCATGGCGGCACCAAAGGCAGCTGGTCAGAAAGCCCCAACGCCGACACAATTGCGATGCTGAAGAAGCTAGCCGATGAGTACGTTGGCCACGACCGTTTCCGAGCCGAAAGTTATCACACGGCGGCCGCGGCTCTCGCTAAGCAAAATGTGAAGATACTGACAGCCCAAGACGCCCAAAGGATTCGCGGGATCGGACAGTCCATCGCCAGCACCATCGAGGAGATTGCGACCGAGGGCCGCTCACGAAAGCTCAAAGCTCTCCAAGAGGACCCCCATAACCAAGTCCGCGCCGCATTCCTGGGAATCTACGGTGTTGGCCGCGAGCAAGCCAACAAGTGGATCCAAGAAGGCTTCCGGACCTTGGCCGACGTCAGGACCAAAGCGCGTCTCTCGGCCAACCAGCGGTTGGGGCTTGAGCATTACGACGACCTCAACACGCGGATCCCGCGCAGTGAGGTGGAAGCGTTGGCCGAACACGTGAAGAGGGCGGCGCAAGCCATCGACCCGGACGTCCAGCTCATCATCGGCGGCAGCTACCGGCGCGGGGCCGCCACGTCGGGAGACATCGACCTGGTGGTGACGAAGCCGGGGACCCGCTCCGCCGACGAGCTGGTGCCCTTCCGCGACGCGCTCGTGGCCCGGCTCGGCCGCGATGGCTTCCTCACGGCTGCCCTCGCGACCCACCGGAAGCGTACCACCGACGACACGGGCGGCAGCAAGTGGCACGGCTGCTGCGTCTTGCCCCCAGGCCCCGCCCCGGCCCCCCCGCCCGTCTGGCGCCGCATCGACCTCCTCCTGGTGCCCGAGACGGAGCTGGGCGCCGCCCTCATCTACTTCACCGGCGACGACTACTTCAACCGTAGTATCCGGCTCAAGTACGTCGCTCCCGGACCGACCCCTCACTTCCCTCCGCCAGGCGCAGCCCCTTGGTCAAACGCATGCTTATAAGCACTTTTAGGGCACAGACACAAGGGATGAGGCTCAACCGTAAGCGTGCTCTTTCATGTTCCCCACCTTTCACGCCTTGGAGAAACTACTGATGTGGTATCAAAAACAGAAAGGGGCCTCTACCGGGACGTCCTCCGCGACGCCAACAACGTCAAGGTGGCCCGCGGCACCTTGGTCGAGGGCAGGGACGAAAGGAAGATTTTTGCTCACCTGGGCGTCACCTGGCGGGAGCCGCATGAGCGATGGTACTCATGAGCGACGGTGCTCGAGTGTCCCCTTTTTGCGACGGGTCTGGAGTTAGACATGGGTACTGGCGCATAAAGATACCCTAGGATATGCGAGTAAATTCACGACTGGGACAGGTAAATAAAATATATTGCCTGCGGGAATCCCACGAGCGCACAGCGCAGAAGACCCACGCCGCCTACTCTCGTCAGTGTTCCACACGGCGCTGCAAGGCATATAGGTGAACAGTACAGAAAATCCCGACCCCAAAGAGCCCCTAAATTACTGAGCCCACTCCCACCACGCGGCAAAAATGGTATCGCCGACAACAACCTTGTCGGTGCCTCCCATATTATCCTCACCGGGCACGGTGGTGCGACGGCGAACCGGCATAAATTCTCGTGCTCGAGAGCGGTATCGAGTTCTTTTCCCGAGGGTCGAAGGGGTTCGTGTCGCGTGAGTAGTGGCTGGCGCCCTCGACCTCGGCGTCGACGTCGTTCAGGACCTCGCGGGTCAGCTCGACATAGTCGTAAGCAAACTCGCCTGAAGATTGGCCGCGTCAGCACATCTGTGTCGCAAGAGAAAGGGTGCCCAGAAGAAAGGAAGAAAAAAAAAGACACCGAACGGTGCTCGCTGGACGGGAAGGGGGGGTGTTTAGGAACGTACCGATTTCGGCATCGTCAATACCCAAGATCTCGGCGTCCTCGTCAGCCCGGAGCTGCAGGCCGGGAATCAGGTTCAGGATGAACAAGATGATGCAGGTGCCGACGAAGGAGTAGGTGCCGCCGGCGACGGAATCGGCCAGCTGGCACAATCCGAGTCAGTAAGTTGCTACCACGGGGTTTTCGGACCCAACAAACTGGAAAAGGGGTACGGGGTGGGCGTAGCCTTACCTGGTAGGCCAGCTGAATCCAATGCTGGTTGAGCCATCCGCCGGCGATGACTTGAACGCCATCGAGGCGGGCAATGTCGGCGCGCGCGAAAAATGCCGTCAGGATGTTGCCCACCAGTCCGCCGACTCCGTGCACGGCAAAGATATCCAGTGCGTCATCGACATGCATGAAAAACTTGAGCTTGGTAGCGTAGTTGGCAAAGGTGGCGCCGAGGACGCCGTAGGGCACAGCAGCCCACGAAGGGACGTAACCTGCTCTGGTCTTAACAAAAGGAGGAAAACAGGCCGAAACCCCGGGGCGCCCGCGTACCTGAGCCAGGGGTGATGGAAACAAGTCCGGCGACGACGCCGGAGCAGAAGCCGACGGTGGACCATTTGCGTTCCAGCCGGTAGTCGAGGACACACCAAGTGACGCCGCCCACGCAGGCGGCCAGATTGGTCACAAAGGCAGCCATGACGGCGCGCAGGTTGGCGGCCAGGGCGGAGCCGGCGTTGAAGCCGAACCAGCCGACCCACAGGAACACGGTGCCCATGACGATATGGGTGACGTTGTGCGGACGGTAGTTGAGCTCGTGGGTGCCGTGGCCGCGTCGCTTGCCCAGCATCATCGACTAGCGGGGTCAGCATTCCGCAAGAGCGGCGCATGGTGGAGGGGGCGGCTTACGTAGGCCAGGGCGGCCGTGCCCGAGGCGATATGCACGGGGGTGCCGCCGGCGAAGTCGAGGCCGCCCATCTGGTTGGACCAGCCACGGGGGTTCCAGGTCCAGCAAGCAATGGGGTCATAGATGACGGTGGCCCAGACGAACATGAAGACGATACACGGCAACATGCGGCCCCGCTCGGCCACGGCGCCGACGGCGAGCGCCACCGTGATGGCCGAGAACATGCCTTGGTAGACGGCGAACAGGAGGTCGGGAATCCGCGCCGAACCGACAGACGGGTGCGCCAGCACATCGCGGAACCCGATGTTGGCAAGGTTGCCGATGTAGGGCCCGGCCGTGTGCGAAAAGGTCAGCGAGTAGCCCCAGAGGAACCACTGGAACGACGTCACGGCCGCCGCCATGACCGAGAGCCATATCAGCGACAGCGCCGACTTTCTGCGCGCAAGCCCCGAGTAGAAGAATCTGGCGGCGGCGAGTGTTAGCGGCGAGCAAGCGAGGAGATGGGTACACAGGGCGCCACCACTTACCCGACACCGGGAATCATCAACAACACAAGGGCCGTAGCCGTGATCATCCACCCGATATCCCCCGCCTAGTTTGCCGTCGCTGGTCAGAAGCCGTCTTTCCCAAGGGTTCGTCGACCAGCTTGGTTCCCTACCTCGTACCAAAGGTTCAAATTGTCTGTCTCGGGGTTGCCGCCCGCGCCATCGGTGCCGTTGAAAGGGATCTTGGGGATGTAGTTCAGGCCGCTGAGGTCAACGCCAAACCGGTCCTGGACCAGTTCACCGTCCGTAGCCGCCATGTCGGCAATGGGGAGCCTCGACAAAGAACGCCAGGGGCGCGACAAAAGAAAACCACCACTACGGCAGTGCAGAAGAAGGGTTGCTGTTTGAGCTCAACGGGCAAGAGGAGCGAAATCCAGGGTCGGTCGGGGGCCGCTCGAGGCTGGCTGGGTAGCGAACGACTGGCGACGAAGAGGTAGTCGTAGACGTATCGTCCCGAAGATCCGACCCGTGAGCGAGACGGGGGAATTTCACGGGGACGTACGTGATAAAGCGTCTCCCCCCCCTTACAAAAAGGAAAATGCCAGCCCGCAGGCGAAGGGCCAATCAGAGCATGAAGCCGCCGTGGCGATGGTGTCGTTATGATGTAGCTTCCTCTCGGCCTGAGACCCTCGCCAGGCACGTGTATCTATGTGTGTGTACCGAACGTGCCGGCCAATTCCCGCCAGCCAGATGCCCAAGATAGCCACACACACGACACGGAAGCCAAGCCGACAGGGGCGAGGGCCGCAGATGGCATTTTTGGGCAGGCGGATAGCAGGCCGGCATGGCTCCCGGGCGTGGGCGGCGCAGGGATACACAACCAACCGGAGCATCTCTGGCCGGCCTGGCTCACCTGCTGGGTTCGTGGCCAGGGGTTGCGCATCACTCGAGGCCCGACGAGGGAATTTTCACTGCTGATCCGGGCTTCCGCAGCCCCGTCTATCCGGGCAAGCCCGCGCTTCCCTCCCATTGGGGCCGCCGTTGGGAATATCACTGGCCACTGGCCGACCACCTCGCCGGGCAGAGGAACGGCCTCACCAAGCGACAGTGAGTGGGTGGCTGGAAGGGCGAGGAAGGGCACGAAGGGGGCTCAGCAGAAAGAAGAACAGGGGGTAAAAGAAAGGAATGCCCTAAAAAAGCAAAAGGGCCGATCAGCCACCCAAACAGCTCTTGCTATGAGCATGTCGGGGCCAAGGCCATGATGCGACGCGCCTGCCGTGAGGGATGAGAGGCGGTACCTGCTTCGGACGTGCAAGATAAGCCGTCGTGCTTTCATTGGGCCGGGGCGGCGTGGGGTTCCAATGCAATACTACTTTAGATACCCAGGTACATACCTCTTGCTTACAGGCCCAGCCGAGTGGCATTCCGAAAAAGACGATTGAATGGATGACAGTGCCCGATGCGTTCTGGCGCTTTTGGCTCCTACCTACCTAATGCAATGACATTGCCGTATCACTATGGCTTGGCGCACATACTTGTGTATATTACTACATGTATTTGGTGAACCGCCCTGCTGAGTGAGCGCTGCGCCCGTCCTGTTCCAAGACCGGGGAAAGCATCCCCTCCGGCGACACAGCAGGAGGCTAGCCGCGTCGTCCGGCAAGCCACCTATGCGCGGACCGGACACGGGCCGAAAGGAGAGGGGCGGTCTTTGTTGTATAGCCGGCAAAACACTATACCCCCATATCCCCGGTCGCTGTGTCGATAGCGTACTGGGCAAAATCAACGTGTTTGCAGACCAAAATGCGTGACCAGCTCGCCCCGGCGCACAAGTTGCAACCGATTCTCGGCCGCCCTCACCGAGTGGCTCGTAATACTGACACCGAGACCCTCCACCTTCTCCGGCCCCACAACCGTCCCGTTGTTGGCCATGACGCGCAGCTGGAGCCCCTGCTTCAGATACGCTTCAGCATCGTCGGGATGGAGGCTCTGCAGCTCGCCCGAGCGTACGAGGCCCATCATGGCCCATGTCAGGGGTACCGTGCCAGAAACTGGCTGCCCGTCTGGCGGATGCACTGTCGGCGGGTGGCCGGCCAAGATGCCGAGGCTTCCAGCCCGGTTCGATGCCAGCTCCCACGAGGAGCTATCTGGAGGCACATCGCCCAGGAACAGATAGACCGTGAACGAAGATCCCAGAGCGTGCTTGTTCACCTCAATGTTGGCCATCCACTCCCAGTAACTGCCGTTCTGGACGAGCCGGCGAGCCCAAGGAGCACCGCGACGCTCCCCGCTCTCGGCCGCCACGGCAGCTGGGCTGTAGCTTGCGTATAAGTCGTTGATGACAGCAACCACATCGGCGCGTTTCTTCATCGCAACATCTGCATATGTATAGCCGAATACCTCATGGTTACGCACCATGTCCGAATTCCAGAAGTGCGTCTTGTTAACCCAGAAGGGAGTCAATTCCGTCTGCGAGTCCTGAACGTTGCCCACCTCGATGGTACGCGTGGGTACGACGGCAGCCGTGGGCTCGAGATAGGACGCGTTGTGAAGCACCTGCCACATGGCAAATATCCTGTCTACGTTGGCATGGTGCAGAAAGAAGATGGGGTCGAAGGCCGAATAGGCTATGATGGCCATGTGCCCGAAGTTTCCGCCCGTCGCTAGGTGGATGCCATCGTGCAGAGACTCGATCGAGTCGTACGCCGAAGTGTTTTTGTTGCCTACGGGGATCCATGCTTCGTTGCTCCATTCGCTATAGTTGTCGTAGTAGGCAAAGAGATTGTATAGGCGTTGCTGGTAGCCGGGAAGGTTGGCGTCCAGTGTCTTGGCTACGAACGAGTTGTCCGAGAGGGCTGCGGAGCTGTTAGGCGGCCGCGGAGCCCTCTTGGTCTCGTTCCATTCGTAGAACTACCATGGCATCGTCAACCTGCTGCTCTGCCACGTTTAACGGCTGTCCCTCCCACACTGACCTACCGGAAACTGGGGGAAAGCTGTGGCATTGAGCGGTTTGAAGGCAAAGCTGTAAAGGGGGTTTGCAATGACTTGCGGGCCGTCCGGCCCATCTGCCGTCACATCAGGACCGCCCCCGATGCTCAGTGGGAGACAGCTCTCGTTCACAGGGGGTCTAACGGCCCAGTCCCAGTACGGCAGGCGGAAGGTGGCGGCGGCTTTCTGGTAACGTTCCCGTATCGGCCCTTGTGGATACAGAGACGCGATGTGTCCGGCGACCTTGAACATGACTTGCTGTAAGGCCCGTTAGAAGCACGCTGTGCCATGCCCAGCAGGATCCCCGCCGTGCAAGCTCTCTAAGCGTACCTCAACGAAGACAAGGTAGGGACGATGCCAAGTTGGGAAGAGGATGGAGACGTGTGGACAGTATCCTTCCGTTTCGGTGTCGGGTAACGCTTCAACGCCCCCATAGTCGGTAAACGGGGCACCGTGGATGCCTTTCGCCCTTACGTTAACCTCGTAGATACATACGCGAGGATACATTGGCTGTGGCCTTGGGAGAGACACCAGTGGTTGCGGGATAACATACCTGCAAGACGGTACCAGGAGTACGGGTCTTCTTGATCCGCGTATTGCAGCCAGCTCAGCGCCAGGATGTACAAGGTCCACTGCTCATGGTACTTCTCCATCTGCCTAACCTCGACGCGGAAGGGAATTCTGCCGTCGACAAGGGGCAAGCCTGTCGTGAAAGGCGACTGATCGATCTGGCGCTTTCCGAGGGCCGTACGCGCGTCTCGAGCGTATTTATAGCCCCCACTCGGCCTCCATGTGGCGGCCGCCGCGGCAGACGGCAGCAGGGCGAGGAAGAAGATCGCCCAGCTAAATATGAAGAGCATCCTTGCCGCACATTCGAGCCGCAGCTAGTGTAGTGCGGGAAACCTGAAGGCATACGAAGAAATCGGCAGAAATCTGCAACGGTACATAGGAGGTGCCCCTCAGTAGTCCAGCGGGGAATGGCGGCGAGGGAACGGGGAGGGGAGGGCGGGTTGATGCTTGCGACCGGGCTTCGAATGGGAAGAAGACTTTGGAGTCGCATGGAACGTGGGCTAGCTGAAAGGGTCTTCCGCGGTTACCGGTGAGTGAATATGATGGGGGGAAGGAAAAGAATGCTCGGGTGTTGGAGGAAAAGGCAAAGTCGAGTATGTCATTCCTAACCTCCCTGCCTCCCTCCTTTTAGGTATTCACACGATATGGAACCTGCTTCACCTACTTTGCCTACCTAGTTACCTACCCTATCTACCTCTTACCTACCTAGATACCTACTTAGATTGGATGTCCCATGGTAACCGGGGGCTGTTGAGCTGGCAGTCAAGACCAGCGACGCAGGCCATTATGGTTTCTCAGCGTGAACAAACCGCCGTGTTTGCCAAATCGCACTTGGGAATGTGCGACAACTGCCACGCCACCTTCTCCATGAGAGGCCGCGGTTCGCCAACGAGGAGACCAGGTAAGAGGCAACCGGTCTCCTACCCTGCTTACCCACCCCCAACATCTCATCCCCTTATCGAGGAAGCACGTGCTTGCCTTGTTACCTACTACTAACTCATGTCAGTAGAGGCGGGAGTACGGACACCAATGTGCGGAAGTTGTTCAGGTAGTAGGAAAGTGACGCTTCCAACATCGGAGAGGGGGCTACGGAACGCTTTCTCGGGGGGGCAGAGCAAAGTGAAAGGCGAGTGGAAGGGAGGGTAGGCAAGCAGAGGGCGAGTAGTTCCTTCTGACCAAGCGATGGCCCAGAGCTGGGGCCAGTAACAGCCCTCCAATATCTAGAACGAGAGCCTAAGGTAGGTACTACAACTCTTTGCGAGGTACACCCGAGAATATCGTACCGCCTGCCTTGAGTAAATCTGAGCATCCCGGTTTGCTGAACCACCTTTGACGTGATGTGTCCGGTTTCATCTTTTCCCAGCGGCTGCCTGCACTGCCGTGTCACCTGTGTGGCATGACGCGTCACAGGCTGCTTGCTTTGTATTGGCTCCGACCACCGCTGGCTACACGGGGAACATTGATGTACTCTGTTGGCCGAAATAGGACGGCCGCTATCTTCGGGTGGCGGGCATCGGAGCCAGAGGCATCGGAGCCCTTAAGAGCTGGCATTCATCCTTCCTGAAGCCCGTAACAAAAACAGCCATCGACCGGAGACAGCTGTGGCAATCTTGGCCGGGCTGGTACGCCAGCTCTGGTGCGAGAGAGAGCGAGGAGGTAAGCGTGTGTGATGTATATACACTTTGCTGCACGGCGCTCCCGACGGTTCTCAACGCCATCTTTAAAGAGGCTTGAAGATAATGATTCGATTACCAGGGTGCGCAGAGGCATCAATTCCATTGCTTCAGGTTCCATCATTGCCATGACGCCTGCACATCCCACCCAAGCAGCAATTTCCGTCAACACCGTGGCCAAATTCTCATTGTGGGGTATAGGGGGACCCCACGACATCACCGGACAAAGAACCGTACCTTTCGTAGGTATGTTGATCTCCACGTAGACTCGCAAACAACGCCCGTCCATCCATCCTCCTATCTCGCGGCCTTGTTTGGCGGTGGGCCCTCGGGGGCAGCGTACGCATCCTGGTGGCCATGCTCGTTGGTGTAGGCGTTCTTGGGTGGCTGTACGCCCTCACGCTGGCCGTAGTAGCCGTCCGCCTGATGGTTCGGGTAGTTGTTCATAGGATACGACTGCGCCGGTGGCGCCCCATAGGCCGGGGGCGGCGGTTGCTGGTAGTAGCCATTGGGGTTGTTCTGATACGGTTGGCCTGGGGCCATCCAGCCGGTACCATACATGGGCGGCAGGCCTTGCTTACGGCGACGGCGGGTTCTCACGCAGCTGCGGCATTTGTGTCAGGGTCGGTCGTGGGCTGGCAATGCGACGGTGCGGGAGCGGCAGGTACTTACGCCCACAGGAAGAAAATGGAGAAGCAGAGAAACACAGCGACGGCTGCGAAGATCCAGCGGCCGAAGCAATCCCACCTGGAGCAGCAGCGGCGATAGGTGCCGTCGTTGCAGTACCGACGCTTGGTCAGGAGGGTGCCGGCCTGATCGGCATGTCTGCTGAACAAGGCGCCGGCTTGGTCGACGAGGGACGTCATCAGGGCTCCGGTATCGACGAGGTGATGCGACGATTTTTGCGCGGAGGGATGCTCCGGGAAGCGTTTGTTGATTTGGAAAAAGATTGCGGCGATGCTATTGCTCGTCCTGCAGAGGCAAGAGAAGAAATAGGCGACTGAAGAGGTGATGTTAGTCGTTGGTTTCAATGGTACGCAATCGTGGAGCCCAACAGGGATGAGCTAGAATGGAGCTGGAGCCGTGAACCGGGGGGGGGGGTTTGGGGACTGACGTCGTTGAATGGATCACGTCTTCGACGTACCTTGAACTTGGATAGTTCGGTAGTGTTGAGACGGTGCGTCTGGAACGGACTGGACTTCACTGCACAGCCCGACAAGATGAAATTCCGGGATGGATCGAGTTGAGACCTTACGGCGACAAACAGACGAGTGTGTGTGCTAAGGTGCGGATTCGGGGGAGGACCGGGAAGTTACCAGAGTAGGAGGAGAGGCGGTTCGTTTGATTTTAAAGTCCCATGTCCGAGGTCTGAACGCATGATCATGTCACTGCCGCGTTCCCGATTCCTAAGTACGCAAGACGGGCGTGGCGGGCAAACCAAGACGTACGCAGCGTGGCTGTGCGCCCTTGGCGGTTTATCATGGTTCAGGGTACATACCTGTTCCCCCGGCACGTCCTCACCGGACGCCCAGTTCTGGTGGCTTCCGTGCGCGTGTGATGGACGAGGGGCGGGGCGCAAGGATGAGCTGACGCATTTCCCACCTCCTGAAGTGCCGGCCCGTCCGGGAGCCAGGCTCCGCGAGGCCGCCGACTCCCGTATCCCCAGACCAAGAAGTTCCCATACCAATGGATGTACACGTGGGAAGGGACTCACAAGCGCCCGTCATAGCGAGACTACCTAAGTACCTACCTAGTTAACTGGGAATCGTCAGTGGTTGAACCACGTGGTTCCCATATCAGTGCTGCTTGGTGTAAGCGAAATCCTAGTGCGTACAGCGTGTGAGACGACCCTCTCTTTCCTTTTGCCTTGTCCCAGATTCGGCTGGGTTTCCCCTTAGGTGGTAACTTGCACGGCCATCCCAGACATGCATATACATGTTGGAGGTGTTTACACATCTTCGTTTATCGGTACTCTTTCCGTCCTAGGGCTGAAGGCTGAATGCGGGGAATCGGCACCATCAGGGGTGGACGGATCGAGAGCCCATACTTCCATAGTTAGACCATGGATGCATAATGGGCCCCGGGTCAGTTGAAACGCCCACCAAGGGACACAGCGTCATCGGGTCCTGCCCGTACCTCCCCTTGGATCCCGTAGCTGCTAGTGGGAACCATAGTAATACTGACGAACGGGCTTTGGCGTTGTTGTCGACCAACCTGCGGGCCGGTAGTCCATCATGTCTCCAGCCCTGTCGCGAGCCACGTGGATCTTCGAGTTCGCGCATTTTTCGCCATGTCGGTACCTCTGTATATATGCGGGCCTACCCAGGCCGTGCGTGCGTTACAACGCCGCAACCGTCTCAGCACATAGGCATTGCGGTTGGACTGATAGTAGGCGCACAGTCGGCCGAGCTTCCAGACTCGACACAGAATCATATCCCCCAACCGGATTTGCGCCATGGGCTGCTGACCATCGGGGGCAGGGAGGGTGGAGGGATGGCAACCTGGCTATCTCGGCATTGCCATACTCTGTACTTACACAGAAACGACCCTCCCCCCGGGTGGCGGATCGGAAGGGGGGATCCACGTGACGGGACGGGGCGCGATGCGATGAGATAGATAAGATGGACGGGCACGATAATGGCCATGCCGGCCGTACGAAGCCAGCAAAAGTCAGCGAACACATCCGCACACACACACACTCATATAACACACGCACGCGCGACGCATGCACGCGCGAGCCTGGCAGGAACAAAAGAGCCAGGGCAAAATGCAAGGACAGTCCTCTGATGAGTTGGCAGAGACGAGCCGGGTGCCCGCCAATCAGAAGGCCGCGTGCCACTGAACAACGCAGCGCTTGGTGAGCTTGCCAACGCATCACCACATCGAGTGGTGGTCTGTGTGTAGCGTAGAAGTATCCTCCCTGCCCTCCAGCGCCAGCTGGGTAATCCTTCTCTGCATTCTCGTACCTCTTCTTGCGCGCGCTGGCGTGGGCTTTCTTCCCTCTTATATACCCGCTGTAGCTCTGCTCACAACCCGCCATGGATCCATCCAATGGAACCTGGATTGCCGCATACGACGTGTACCTAACATCCATACTGCGCCCCACCGGCCCTCGCTTCGTCACGTCGCGTCACCGTATCCACGCCTCGACTTTTGCCTGCCTTAGGTAGCTTCTAGCTTCCAGCCCCAAGAAAGGGGACTCGCAGGGGAACCACGCTCGGCCAGCCCATTCATCTACGATGTTCGGAACCCTCCAGCGTCCGCCCCAGCCCGCGCGCTACCTGGGAAGCCTGTCTCCGGCAATAGATGCATCAGGACCCTGGAAATCTCTCATCGACGCGCCACCTCGCGCCGAACGGGATCGTGGGGAAAGCGGGACACGAAACGCCGGGCAGCCGTTTTCAAGGTCTCGTATCGTCATTATCAAAATGCCCTATTGATATGCGCCGCAGTACACCAATGCTCGCTCCCCATGGCACCCAGCGTCGCCCACAACGCTAGCCTAAAGCCCTCTTGTAATATCCGACGAAAGAAAAAAAAATGAGATAGGTATCCCAGCAGGCCACGGTTCTCTCCTCCTCAGTCACCGTCGCACGCCGCCGAGGATGAAGCCATTCGTGTGTGCGCGTGCGCACGCGAGCCGCCGCGCAGCAAAAAGTTGGGCTGCGTCAGTGTCAAGGCCGTGAAACGAAGACAGAGCATGCCCCAGGGCGCGTGCCACCATGATGGACAAGGGCTGCGCCGACCAGCCCAGGCCCGATTGCGAAAGGAACTCCACACGTATACTCAGGTTGTCGTCGCGTTGAGCCGCCTTCAAAGAAAGAAAGGAAAAGCACCGGGATGATACCACCACAGCGACGCGCGCCTTGTTGGGCAGCGGGTCATCCCCCCTGCCCCTGGACTCCCCCGGGGTGCGAGCCGTCAAGCCAGTGGCTTGCGCTACCACAAGGCCGCGGAAAAAGTGGCCGGAACTGGCCCCAATAGAGGCGACCGGGTGATGGGTGATGCGCATCGCTCATCTTGCGAACTTCATGAGCCACTGGATGACGGCATCGAGATTGGTCTCTTCCTTGGCACTGATTCCATAACAGGACACCTCCCGGTTTCCTATGTTCTTCAGCGACAGTGCGTCGATCAACTCGTCTACGCTGAGCTTATTTGGCAGATCCGACTTGTTGCCCAGTACGAGCAGAGGAATCCCGTGGAGGCTTGGTTGCGACATCAACGAGTGGAGCTCGTCCTTTGCCTGAGGAAGGAGGCTATGGTCTGCGATGTCGACGATGAACACGATGGCGTCCACTCCACGACAGTACCTCTCCCACATGGGGCGGAAGCGAGGTTGGCCGCCGAGATCCCAGCATTTCAGCGTAACATGGCCACGCTGCACCTTCTTCATATTAAAGCCGACTGTGGGGATCGAGCTACAGAGCGATGCGTCAGCCGAGATGTAGGAAGGGTTTTCTGGACGGTATGCGACGAGGAAATTCGGCAGAAGGCGGAGGGGGGCGGCGTGGGGAGCCTGTTGACACTGGGTGGTGATGCTTACTCAATGGTGAACTCTCCGCCCTACAGATACAACAAACGTCAGCGCTGCACTTCTACTTTGGAATAAGCTGCTGGGCCTGGGGCAGGACTCACCGACAACACGCGCAGTAGGGACGTTTTGCCGGCATTCTGTAGCCCGATCATTGTCACGTCCATCTCGGTCGCCCTGTTTCGGTCATGTTAGCTGTATTTTGTTCCAGCGAGCGCAGGCCGCTGATCGCGAGGCGCATGCGGGATGGGATGCGGCGGCGAAGCCGTCCCTCGCACCTGAGGGAACGACCCCGCGCCGCGCACGCGGGCGCAGACTCACCAGAAGGTCCTGAGCAACCAGTCGTACACCTTCCGGAAAATACCCGCCATGGTGAAGGACGACGGGATAGACGCGGCGGTGTCTCGGCGGGCGAAAAAAGTACAAGAAGGGAGGGGGAAGAAGAAGACGGGTTGGGATGCCCAAGAATTCGGTTTGCGACTCTGGGGCAAGCGGCGGCGCAAAGCTCACGCAACTGCTGGGATCAAAGGAACACGGTGGGGAAACTCTTTCTTGTGAGTGACGGGGACGTGCGTGCTTCCCGAACAAGGTGTTGGATAGATGCGCTCTCGGCTGCTAGAAGCTTGTTGAAATTACGAGTAGGTTGTCTTGTATGACGCAGGGAATCGCGCCCGTCTTGTAGCGCTCACTCACTGCCAGAACAGCGGCAGTCGGCCGCAGTGTCCTGGGACCGAGGACGTGCTTCGTGACGGCTTAGGTGCCGGGGGGTTTCGAAGGAGGAGCAGGTACCTGTCTCTCCACGCTCGTCAAGCTCGAGGTGTTCGTCACCTGGGGAGGGGGGGCAGCAGTGCCTGGGCGAGTTCGCAAATCCAACGAGGGTCGCAGTGACAGTTCCAAATCCCCACCGCACACACTGTAGGACGAGCCGTGCTTGGAAACAGAGATAGTATCCAGGAAGACCTTGCACCTGACAGGGCAAAGCGGCTAGCACTACCAGGGTGGTTTTTACTGGGTCCTTTGACTTGGGTGCGCGGCTGCCGAGTAACGCTGCAAAGGCTGCGAAGGCTGTTTACGCCGAGTGGGCCGAGGGGGGGGGGGGGTAATGGATCCGTGGATGGCTGTACAGTACGGACCGTGGCTCGTGGTACCCAGGCGGCGGGGGAGGGGGTTAGGCGCGGGTGGCTTTTGGGCCGTCAGTGAGGCCTTTGACGCGGCGGCGGCGGCGGTGTCGTCGTCGTCGTCGTCCTGGGCTGGCGGCAGCCGTTCGAGGGTAAAGGGCAGCGAGGAAAGAGATAGATATGTATGCAGGCAGCCAACAGGCGAGGACAGACTCGGAAATGGACGGCAGAGAGCAGGCCCTACTAGGTTCGAAATCAGGCGGGCCTGTCGCAGCGGCTGCGCAGCGAGCCGGGAATGGGTTTGGGGGAAAGCGGGCGGCAAAACCGGTGAAATTGGCGCTGGGCAGCCGATGGATCCCGTCGTTGGTGATTGAGACAGACAGACGTGCTGTTATTACGCCTGCAGGTCTTCTCCTTTACGGGCAGCCTAACGCCCGGCCGGGCTGTCGGTAGGCAGCAGGTAGGATGAGGTTTAGCCAAGGCTCCGGAATGCAGGCAGGTAGAGAGAGCTGGAGGTTGACGGGTAGGTAGGTATGGACGGCCGGAGATTATGGAGATGAGAGTTAGGTAAGGTAGGCTGCTCCCCGTAGGTAGGCAGATGGGGAGGATGGACAGCGAGTGGTACACCGGCGGCCGGCACTGGTGCCTGCGATGTGAAATGACGGTTGAACAACGTCGAGTGGTCACAAGAACCCAAGGTTTGGTGTGGGTGCTGCGACAGTGCTGCAGGGACGGCGATCCAGTCTTCAGACGAGCCTTCTCCCGCCTAGATGGTTATGGTTGTTATGCGGCAGGTACTTCTGTGTGGCCGGCCCTGAACCGGTCCACCGCTTTCACGGCCACGGAATCCCTCCTCGGGCGGGGGAGTGGCTGTGGCTCAGGCTTCTCCGCGCGCAACGGCTTGCGACAAAGGCAAGAGAGGCCCGTGTAAGTGGTCGGTGTATGGCCGGGGGGGATGAGGTGATCGACCGAGCCACAGTCCAAAAGGGCCGCCTACACCCTTACCGTTCCAGATGGCCCTAGGCGATATGGGTGGGAGTGCTTAGCCTGCCAGTTCGACACCCAGGGAGAGAGGCATGCAAGTAAGATGAGATGTTGAGATCTCCCGGCCACCTTGGCCCGAGTAAAGAATGACCTGGACGCCAGCTCGATCGGCCTGTAGAGTGGCCACGGAATTGTGGAGGCCAGCGTGTGTTTTGTTTGCCGCTGAGGGTCCAAGGCCAGGACGGTTTGGTTCTGCGGTCGGCGGCTCGCCAGGCGCAATCGCTTCGGACCAAGCAGAAAGGCTGGGTGAATCGAGCCCAGGAATAAGAGAATACTCCTGGCCGCGAGCGAAAGGGCGCCAACTTCTCTCGGCCCATAGGCCGCCTGTAGCCTTCCCATGCAACCCCAGCTCATTGCATCCCTTGTGCTAGTATGTACCCTGGTATGTAGGATGGAGGTATCGGCGCGGCGGCGGCAACGGCAGTATAAGCACAGCCGACGTCTATGACAGGCCTGCATCGAGGTGCCGAGACGATGCCTCACGACGAGATCCACGCACAATGACGGCGGAAATATGCTCTTAAGCGATGAAGGTGTCAAGCTATTTCCTGGCCGCTCTTCCGGAATCCACCTTTGTTCAACCATGTGCTTGGACGTACCAAGTACCTTGCAAAGCACATGTAAGTAAGTACCTAGCCATGTGAAGGAGGCCGTATTGACTAGGAAATGGGTGGACACTTGATTGATTGACGACTGAACCCGAAAACCGTATTCTTGATGTTCGAGGACTTCCCCTAATCTGGCAGTATGACCACATGTACCGCCTCCAGCACATATCAAGGGACATCAGCAGTCTTGCCAAGCAGGCATGTACGGTACACCGCGGTGTCGTCGGAGATGGTCCGTCTCGTAGCTGGGGCAAGTCAAGCACCTCGTACACTAGATGTACCTAGGTACAAACTTTAGGTGCGATTTTTTCGAGCTAAGATAAGCCCGATTATCGTATGCTTATCGGTCATGAGCTTGACACTTTTTTTTTATTCCTGTCGAGTTACCATTCCGCCGCGTTCCTACTAGACCTGCGTTCTCTGAAGTAGTTCGTCGAAGCAGCAGCGCGTGGCCTTGGTGTTGGCCATATTGAAGCCTGTGAACCCGACACCTGTACTTCGACAGGCCTCCGGCGTCTCCCCTCCCCCTCCACCCGCGGTCTTGTTACGTCCGGTGCCGCGTGCTCCCCCTTCGTCGACATGGCGCCCGCGCCGACCAACACCACCTGGGACCATGGGTACAACACCCTGCGCCGCGAGAATCTCTTCCGGAATCCTCCTACGGATCATACGGCCTACCCACTCCTGCAGGCTGCCGTCGACCCTCACATCGAGTCTTTCGATGCCGTCTTTGGCGAGGACGGCCTGCTTGCCAAAGGTCTTGCCGACATCGACACGCGGGTGTTCCTCGATGGCGATGATAAGACCCCACTGTCGTCGAGAAACCGCCTGAGCATCCGGTACAAGGGGGTGCATTTGCAGAGATCCCAGCTGCCGCCCTCTAACAAGTTTGCCAAGACGCGCGAGATCTTCCCGGCAGAATGCAGAGAACGGCACGTAACGTACCGGGGCAAGCTGTCCGCCACCTTCGAATACAGGATCAATGATGGCGAGCCCAAGGAATTCACTCGGGAGCTGGGCCAGCTGCCCATCATGGTCAAGTCCCGGTACTGTCATCTCCGAAACAACAGCCCCGCGCTCCTGGTAGCACGAAAGGAAGAATCCGAGGAACTGGGGGGTTACTTCATCGTCAACGGCATTGAGAAGATTATCCGACTGCTACTGATGAACCGCCGAAATTTCCCCTTGGCCATTGAGCGCCCAAGTTTCGCGAACCGAGGCCCTAGTTACACATCTTATGGCATCATCATTAGATCTGTGCGGCCCGACGAAACCTCCCAAACAAACAACCTACACTACCTTAACGACGGCAATGTCACCTTCCGGTTCTCCTGGCGGAAAGCCGAGTATTTGGTCCCGGTCATGATGATTCTTAAAGCGCTTGTCGAGACTAACGACCGAGAAATCTTCGAGGGCTTGGTTGGGTCACCCGACTCCAAGGGCATCAAGAACACATTCCTGACGGACAGAGTGGAGCTTCTGCTGCGTACATACAAATCGTATGGCCTGTACTCGAAAGAGCAGACCAGAGCCTACCTCGGCGAGAAATTTCGCAGCGTGCTCGGCGTCTCAGATATCTTGTCCAACTACGACGCTGGCACAGAATTTCTGCGGAGGATTGTTCTGGTTCACCTGGGCAACGTCAATGTCACAGAGCAGCAGGACTCGGACAAATTCCGACTGCTTCTTCTTTCTATTCGGAAACTCTATGCCCTTGTGGCAGGAGAATGCGCTGTCGATAATCCGGATGCCGCCCAGAACCAGGAGATTCTCCTTGGTGGCTTCTTGTTCGGTCAGATCATCAAGGAACGCCTTGATGAGCTGATCTCGGATGGTCTCCGAGCTGCCCTAAGAGACTACGTGCGAAGAAGCCCAACCAAAACTTTTACTTCACAGGAGTTCGCCAAAGATTTCCCCATAAAGATTTTCGGAAAGACCAGCGAGGGCATCGGGGAGCTCCTGCAGTACTTCTTGTCGACTGGTAACCTGGTCAGCCGTTCGGGTCTGGATCTGCAACAGGTCTCGGGTTTCACCGTTGTGGCCGAGAAGCTCAACTTTTTGCGCTTCATCAGTCATTTCCGTATGGTGCACCGTGGTAGTTTCTTCGCCCAGCTGAAGACCACGACCGTCCGCAAACTGTTGCCCGAGTCATGGGGCTTCCTTTGCCCAGTACACACTCCTGATGGATCGCCCTGTGGTCTCTTGAACCACCTAGCTCACAAGTGCAAAATCATGACCAAGGCCGTTGACGCCGCGTCAATTCCGGCCCTCGCTGCCGAGCTTGGAGTTGTGAACACCTCTTCAGCTGCCACTGATGAGAGTGTGCCCGTCATGCTCAACGGAAAGATCCTCGGATGGTGCAAGCCGGCTGAGTCTCGGCGCATTGCCGACACCTTCCGCTACTGGAAGGTCGAGGGCTCCCACGGAGTGCCCTTACATCTGGAAATCGGTTACGTTCCCGCCTCCCGAGGCGGCTCCTATCCCGGCATCTACATGTCTTCCGAGGCCGCCAGGATGATCAGGCCTACCAAATATTTGCCCCTCGAGAAGGAGGATTTCGTGGGTCCTCTTGAGCAGCCCTACATGTCCATCGCGGTTACCGAGAGCGAGATCGTATCGGGCGAGTCTACCCACGTCGAATTTGACCCTACCAACATGCTATCCATCTTGGCCAACATGACGCCCTTCTCCGACTTCAACCAGTCACCCCGAAACATGTACCAGTGCCAGATGGGTAAACAAACCATGGGAACTCCCGGTACCTCGTTGCGCTACCGAACCGACAATAAGATGTACCGCCTGCAGACTGGGCAGACGCCGGTGGTCCGTTCGCCTCTGCACAACGCCTACGGCTTTGACAACTTCCCCAACGGCACCAATGCTGTGGTTGCTGTCATTTCCTACACTGGCTACGATATGGACGATGCTATGATCATCAACAAATCAGCGCACGAGCGCGGCTTCGGCCACGGAACCATCTACAAGACGAAGAAGATCACTCTGAAGGACGAGAGCCGTATCAAGGCGGCGAAGAACGTGACCAAGCTCTTTGGGTTCGCCCCAGGGTCGCTCGTCAAAGGGTGGAACCGCACAATGCTCGACGAGGATGGTTTGCCTCATATTGGGCGAATGGTCCAGGAGGGTGACATCATTTGCGCCTGGCATACCGTGTCGGCCGACTACAGCGGCAACCTGGTAAACCGGGACGGCCAGACGCACTACGAGAAGTACAAAGACTCGGAGGTGGGCTTCATCGAGGAGGTCCGGCTCATTGGCAGCGAAACGGGCAATGAGCCAGCCCAAACTATCTCGATCAAGTTCCGGATTCCCCGTTCTCCCGTCATCGGCGACAAGTTTTCGTCTCGCCACGGCCAGAAAGGTGTCGCCTCGCAGAAGTGGCCCGCTACCGACATGCCCTTTTCCGAGTCGGGCATCCAGCCGGACATCATCATCAACCCCCACGCTTTCCCTTCCCGTATGACTATCGGCATGTTTGTCGAGTCTCTCGCCGGCAAGGCGGGCGCCCTCCATGGTTTGGCGCAGGACTCGACGCCGTTCCGTTTCAACGAAGAACATACGGCGGGCGACTACTTCGGCCACCAGCTGAAGATGGCGGGTTACAACTACCACGGCAACGAGCCGATGTACTCGGGCATCACGGGCGAGGAGTTGGCCGCCGACATATACATCGGCGTCGTTTACTACCAACGACTGCGACACATGGTGAACGACAAGTACCAGGTCCGAACAACAGGCCCGGTCGTCTCCACCACGGGCCAGCCCATCAAGGGAAGAAAGCGCGGAGGTGGTATTCGTGTGGGAGAGATGGAGCGAGACGCGCTGCTGGCCCACGGCACTGCTTTCCTCCTCCAGGACCGTCTGATGAACTGTTCAGACTACTCGCGCTCCTGGATATGCCGGAAATGTGGCTCGTTTCTGTCGGTGCAGCCGACGGTGTCGCCATTCGTCGGCAAAAAGAAGACGGTCAACACGGTGCGTTGCCGCAACTGCGCGACGCGGCTGGACGACATGGACGACGTCGACCTCACCAAGGTCACGGGCGAGATTTGGGAAGATGGCCAGGGCAACCAGTGGATTGGCGGCGAGGACACGGCTTTGGTGGCGGTGCCTGGCGCGCTGAAGTACCTCGATGTGGAACTGGCGGCCATGGGTGTGAAGCTCAAGTACCGAGTCGATCCGAAGGATGCCACGCGCCGGGGGCGCCTGGTGCAAACGAAATGGGACGGGTTGGCATCCAACAGAAAGGCCGACGGGATGCAGCCCGCACTGATCGCAGCGTAAACGTCGGCGGTCCCATGTTGCTTGGAAAGAGGGTTGGGGGATTGGTAGGCGTAAGAAAACTCGGGCGAATCTGGTTTATTTTATCGATATCCACCACTAGGACCTTGTAGTACCTGGAGGGATAATGCTCATGTCGGTGAGCAAATGTCACGATGCTACAAAGACACACAAGAGGACGCCGTTCCTTGGGCACACAAGCCGCCGATGGCGAATCTCTCTTTCCTACTGATAACGGACGTTCTATGAGCCGACGCATGCTGCATGTGCTTGCTGTCCGCCCGAGCGCTTTTAGAGCACCCACACCTGCCCGGTCACCCACCGTAAAAACCACACTGCTACAAACGTCGGCGGGCAGGCAGGTGAATTTCGTACGGATATTGGAGGCCGGACTCGTTCGCCGTGGGGCAGGCGTCAGATTGGTCTCCATGTCATCTTGGCTTTTCTCTGATCTCAAGAGCGGGGGGCTCCCCTCCCAGCCCCAGCCAAGCACCAGGCGTGATCAGGGTCGCGAGGCTCGTCGCCGGCCCCTGTTGTGTTGGCCGCCCCAAAGTGCCTTTGGGTGGACCAGTGGACCGACTGTCGGGCCCTCCCAAGGACGAAAGGGGCGGCGGAATGACCCGCTTAGAGAAGCAGGAGTCGCCACATGGTGTCGGTACCTTGCATACCGGATCGCTGGGGCTAGGGAGAGAGAGAGAGAGAGAGAGAGAGAGAGGCAGAGATGGCCAACGTGTAGGAGGTGGTTGAGGACATTCAACCCAGTGGGGTCGCGGCCCAGCAGACACGTGCCGGGCGGCGGCCGGGAGGGGAGGCGCACATGAGTACGTCTTACTTGAGGCCGGCCTTCGGAAACCGGGGGGTTGTCGTGCTGCTGCTTGCTCTCTCTTTTGCTCCTTAGGGGCAGCTGATCGTCGGAACCCTTGAGGGGGTTCTTGCCGAGACGCGGGCGCCGCCCAGGATCTCGGGTAGCAGCAGAAGACTGAGACGGGGACGTAGGTCTGTAGGTAGCGGGTACGGAGCCTCTGAAGCCAGCCACGCGACAGTCGCCCCCGGAGCCAAGACGGCGAAAACACATCTTGCCGACCCAGGCGAGTGAATGTACCTTGTATGCTACCTACTTAACTACAACGGCGCACGTCTTTATTTGGGCTTCCTTCCTTGCCCGGGTAGTTGCGTGGACGTGGAACAATGCCAGCTGCGCAAGGATTCGATGGACACAACCGTGACACCCGACCGACCGGGCTAACTGGCATACGCGCTGACATCGTTAGGTGGACAGCGCTTTGGCGGGTGTTTTGAGACAGGCCAACCAGGGCCCGACGGCCGAAACCCCCTTCCTCCCGTTCAATCCCATTGCCAACCCTGTCCACCAGTACCTAGTACCCGGTGTAGTACATAGCATAGCTACATATATATGTAGTTATAGCAGGTGTGCGGCCCGACGATGCTCTCTTCCCTGTCTATCGGGCGAGCGAGGGTTGACACCCCCCCGGCACCCCCCAGACAGTCAGGCGGCAGACAGGCTCTCTCGCCTTTGGATAATGACGATGGTGGTGCTGGCGGTTTCACGCGGCGCGGGCCTGGAACCCCGGGCCCACGGTTGGCACAGCCGGGGCCGCTGTTTGTGAGGGATAATTACAGAGAGCGATACAAATGCAGCAGCACTGGGCGGGTACTTAGGGTCGCTTTTACTGCGCTAACGATGGCTTAGTCGGGGCTGGGGCGCTAAAAGTTTGGATGGGGAGGTGTTGCAGCAGAGACGCGGGAAAGATAGCTACTGGAGTCAAGAGGTAGTATCCAGTTGTTGTATGCACGCTACAGGGATTGATGCATGCGGTACCTGCGCCTGCATCCCCGGGGCAGGTCGCGCGCATCCGCCTTGATTGCGACCGACCTTGGATTCGTTGTTCTTCATTTCTTTGCCCTCCGTCCGTACGCAAGCCTAATTATACGCCTCATCACGGCAACCGACCACACGGGCGACAGAGCCGGCGTTTTTTTTTTCTTATTGTTTGTACCTAGCAGGCCTAGGATCCTGCTACGGGCACCTCTGCCTGCGCCCGCTCTGCCTGCCTGCGACTGCCTGTCTTCATTCCTTTCCTTCCCACCCTCTCCTCTCTCCTCTCATTCTCGAGCCGGTCCGGTGACACAGCTCCTCTTCGCCCTCTGGTCTGTAGTCCTGCTCGAGAGGGAAGAAGAAAGGAGCTCTCGCCCCCCCGTCGGGCCTGCGGTTCATCGGTTGTCCTTCCTTTTTTACCTCCGCCGTGAACGCGCCCGCCGCACCAACAAATCGCTAATTGAGACCCTCGTCGTCTTTGGCTTCATTTCCTTTCGCTGGCCTGCCAACCCCTTTAGTTCTCTTCGTTTGCGTTGTCGCTTGTTTCACACCCACCACGGCCACGGCCACGGCCACATTTGCCCCGACAGCCCGTGACACCATTTCGTTGGACGACGACGTAGCTGCCACGCCCTCGGGCCCTCTACACATTTACCACCTATTAGCCTTTCGGACGCCAGAAACATACGGAGAGACTCGGAAGACAGGAACCTAGCGCTCGTTGCCAATCTGGTTCGGTATCAAGTTTTGGAGAAAGCCGGCATGATCGCCTGTTCGATATCGCCATAAACTCGTGACCACCGCGCTCGCCTCCATTGGCCCTTGGGAAGTCGCAACCACCCACCGAAACGCCAGAGCCGACACAACCGATCATCACCCCCCCGCGAGTCACAAGATGCCTCATATCGGCGCCGCCATGGAGCGGACGCTGATTCCGGAGCGGAGTCTGATTGACTCGGCGCTGGATCTCGTAGCCCGGAGCGTCACAGCCGCTATGGTCAAGAGGGACGCCATTGGCGATGCCAAACAGCAGGTCACAGACGTGCAGACGGCCTTTTCCAGTTGGGACAACTGCATGCAGGCCAGCTTCTGCAAGTACGTTGCCTCCTCTCTCGCCTCACCCTGTAGCGCAAGCCGCAACACTCATTGACATGCGCTGACCCTCCACAGGTGGCCTGCCATTGGCATTATGATTTTTGTGGGCTTGATTATCATCTCCGTCGTCTGGTGCTGTGTCCGGTGCATATGCTGCGGTGTTTCTTGTTGCTGCGAGTGCTTCCACTGCCTGAAATGCTGCGGAAACTGCTGCGGCTGCTGCGACTCGCCGCAGAAGCGCAACAAGTATCTCGACGAACCCTTCGTACCGCCAAACCACGCCCAGAACCAAGGATATCGCCCCGAAGCCCCCATGGTGGCTCCCGTCATGGCGCCCACCATGGCCCCAGCCAGGTCGAAGCCGGAGCCACCCCAGTATGCCGAATTCGACTCGGGCCCGAAAGGCGGTGGCGATGAGCTGCCATCGATGCCCAGCTGGGAGGGCGCGTCCTCGAAGAAGGTCCTGATTGAGGAAGAGGCCGTGGAACTTGAACAGCTGAAAAAGCCCGACCCCGCGGCGAATGCATCCCTGATGGGTGCAATGGCTCCCAACCCCATGAGCAGTCCCGTGTCCCCCGCTGCTGGTCATGGTCCTTACGGGCCTCCGCAGGTGAATCAAAACGGGTACATGGCTGCCGCCCATTCCGCAAACAATCTCGCATATGGTCAGGGGCAGGGCTATGGCAACTACAACAACGGAGGTTACCAACAGCCGCAAGAGACTGGAGTTCAAGGATACGGCAACCAAGGTTACGGCAACCAAGGCTACGGCAATCAGGGCTACGGCAACCAAGGCTATGGCAATCAGGGGGCTTATGACACACAGGGCTATGGTGCCGAGGGAATGGCTGCCGGCGCTGCCGGAGCCGCCATGATGGGGCAAGGCCGACGGACACCACACCAGGACTATGATAATGGAGCGTACGCGCGTGGCCCTATGGACCAAGGTTACCCGGCGCCGTCTCAAACACCACAGCCGTACGACCAGTACTCACGAAGCGGAACACCGGCGGCTGCTGGCTACGGAGGGCAGCCTCCTCATTACCCCACGCCTCAGGGCAGCGGTGCCTATGGGAACCCGAATCGGATGCAGTCTCCGGCGCCCCAGGTATCGGCGTACAACCAAGAAGGGTACGGCGGGGGCTACGGGGAACGGTCCCAGACCCCCAACAGCTACGGCCGGCAGCAGCAGCCATCGGCGTCCCTTCGACAGAATACGTACGACGCGGCGCCACCGTCGCTCTCGCAGTCATCGGCACCCCGCCGGCAAAACACATATGACGCGGCACCACCCCGCCGGCAAAACACATACGACACGGCACCACCTCGCCGGCAGAACACATACGACCCGGCGCCGCCGTCGACTGCGCCGCAGTACGATTCGCCGGCCCCCGCTTCTCCGATTCAGAACACGGGCGGCTTTGATTTTACGTCGGGCTTCAGTCGACCGGGCACAACGGAGCCTGTAGCACCGCCGGCGCAGAGCAATGCGACCGCCGGCGGTTATCCTGGATACCGGCCGTACAAGCCCCAGCAGTAATGAGCGGGCAGGAGTGGGGTTTGCGAAGGCTGTATAAGTATAATGTGGTATGGGAAGCATCATCACGACAGCCCGAGAACCTGGTGTTCCGAGGACGGAGTTGATACCCTTGTATATATAGACTTGTGCCATTTACTATGTATAGTGTACTGATGAAAACGGTGCCACGCGGCTCCCTCGCCTTCGTTTCTTGCGTGTCCATAGTTCGGCGAGGACTTCCTCACGTGCGTATCGCCCCCACGGCGATTTACAAGGTTGCTATCAGGGACGTAGGGCACCGCCAGAGCCGGGTTATTTACAATGACAAGACCATGGATCTATGCGGTCAAGGGAGGTAACGCCCCATTTGCTGCGGATTAAAAAAGAATGCCCAAAAACGCCGTACGTGTACACATGTACAGATATACCGAATACCGCTTGGACCGCTCTCTCAGGTGGCTTTTCCGGCCTGGCTGCTGCTGTTTCCTATGATGGTCTGGCCGTCGAGGTCCGGGTTGTACTCCTCGCTGCTGGCGCGGGGCCCCTTCCGACCCGCCTTGTTGAAGGTGGCGGACCGCGACAGCTTCACGTTGTCGCTGCTCGCGCGGCTCTCGTGGGCCTCGTCGCCAACCGCGAGGGCATCGGCGAAGGGCCCGCGGTTGGCGTCGGGGTCCTCGGTGGGGAGGCGCTCGTGGTCCGTTTCCTTCTTCTTGATGAAGCTATCGATGATGTAGTACTGCATGGCGTTCATGATGAGGGGGAAGAGCATCATGACGAAGACGATCTGGAGGCGCTCGTTGCCCTCGGTCCACCCGAGGGCCCAGTCGCCGACGCGCGAGATCCAGGGCAGGATGAGAAACAGGCCGAGGACGCACGCCTTCATGCCGAACAGGCCGCCGAAATAGATGACGGACTGCTTGAGCCACCACCACGCGTTGGGCGGGTTGCCGTAGTGGCCCGACTCGATCGACTCAAGCGGCTTGCCCCAAGGGGTGTAAGAGACCAGGCGGGTGATGACACGCAGCAGAAGGATGAGAATGGGGATGCCGACCGTCGTCTGTCGGGCGCGTTAGTTGACCGCCGTGGCGTCCTTCCGAAGAGGGGTTCCCTCATCAGGCAGGGCAAGGGCACTTACGTCGATGGCTAGGTTCAGCAGGTAAAACGAGCAAGGGTTGGGTGCGTCGGACTCGTCGTCCCGCCGCAGCAGGCGAGCGGCGGCCTGGATGGCGCCGGGCTCCAGCTTGACCGAGAAGCGGCCGCTCGTCAGCATGGACATGAAGACGTTGGCAACGTGCACCAGCACGCTGCCGAAGACTTGCTTGGAGACGTCGAAGAACCAAATCTTCACGGGACGCTGCGGCCGCTCGCGCCAGCGCTTGTAGACCAGGGACAGGAGCGCCAGGCCGCCCAAGGCCAGCTGGACGAAGAGGGCGAACGGGCCCAGCAGCTGGCATTCCCCGTTCCCGTTCCCGTTCCCATCAGCGGTGGCGGCCATCGACGGAGACACAGCAGCGGTGACGGCGGTCGCCAGGACGGAGGAGGCAGACGCGACGAGGCTATCGAGGGTCGGCGTGGGTGCGGGGACGTCGACGCCGATGGGGTTTGTCGACCGAGCGGCGGCGGCGTCGAGCATAACCTCTGGCGACTTATGAAGAGCTGGGAGCGGACGCCCGTCGGGGTAGGGCGATCGAGGCCGAGGGGGGGGAAGGTGGGAAAAAAAAGGTGTTGAGGCAGCGAGAAAGGGTCCGGGGTGGAATGTATGACGTGAGTTGTCGGTCGGACTTGTCTCGGGCAGGGCTGCTATACAGATACGGTCGGCGGACGGGCTGACGGGGGCTGAAGGATGGCACTCGAGAACGGCGGGCGACTTGCAGCGAGCGGCATGTGGAACCAGGTCAGGACTGGACGAGCGGTAACGACCTCTGGTGACTCTGGTTGTCGGGACTACCCTGGTAGTAGTCAAGGGTCCAAAGCCAGTGCCGACGGCGACGACGACAGGTCGATATGCGGTACTTGGGGCAACAAGTAAGCGGACAGCCAAGGGCGAGGTACCGATCTAAGCACCAAGTTTGGTGCTACGTCGCGCGTACGGGGACGCCCTCCTTTTCCCGCGTAGCGCGGGTGTAAGCGATAAATGCAAATCGTGGCAGACGGGGGCGTATGCGTTGCCAGCGGGACGCTTGGAAGGAGAGAGGGGCCCGGGAACGCGCGGGGGATCCCGATGGGAATGGGATCCGTGAACGGAACGAAGGAACGAAGGTACGAAAACGGGCGTGGGAAGCGGACACGCTTGGGATGAAAGTGCTTCAGAAGAGGACGATGACGGCCCGCGATTCAATGAACCAGAAGAAAAATCACCAACCGACAGCACAATCCCGGCCCAGGAAAGATGGACTGTCCTGGATGGAGCACAATTTGAAACAGCAAGAGTCCCCTGGGGGAGCCCAAGGCAAATACAACAAAGGACCCTCCAGTGCCGTCTTTTTCACCAGGGTCACGAGCGCAGGCGCAGGGGCTGAGGGGCTTGTGAGAGAATGGAAAGAGCGCAAGCGAGAGAGAACCGGAGCTCAAGCCCGCCAGGCCTCACTGGCTTTCAACTAACCAACCGGGGATATTATTGGCAATAATTTGGTTATATGTAAAATACGCCGTCGGCTAGTGGCAGCTTCTGCCTTCGCCAAGTCCCGCCTCATCCTCCTACATAAAACGTACATAGGTAGCATCCATTTCCTGTCATCGCGCTTGTTTTGCGGGAGCAGCGTATTGATTGCGTGGGATTACCTAGATGAGATGGCAAGAGCCGTTCGCATGTATTTGTTATTCCACCCAGGCCCAAACGCCGTGCCAGCCAAACACCGACCATGGGTGACCCGGCCGGACCTCGTATTTACGGGCTGAAAGCCAATGCAAATTGTCTTACCTAGCAGCACTGTGCACCTACAAATCATCCACCCCATGACTGTGAGTGCAGTAGGGGCTGGACAAGAAACGGGGGGGCACGTATGTACGAATGTACATGCCTCGCGTCACATATATATATATATGTATGTAATGGGTGACTCCCGCGGATGGCAAGGGCAACGGCGGGACACAACTGGGGACGCTTCTCCGGGTTGGTACCGCCTGTTGCTATTCAAAAGTTCATCATCGTCATCATTAGAAGCAGTCAATCGGGAGATGGGTGCTCGTTGCATTCTCGATTGGGCCGCAATCGTGCCTGTACTGCGCCCATAGTGGTCGGTCCGCATCTCTAGGAAAAGCCCAAATCCTGTCAACCAGTACCACGCGACCCTAAGCCATAAGAAAGACATCGCAAGAGAACGAATTGTCAGGCCGGAGAGCCGTCAAGAAACCAGCCGCCCCTCGTTTCTCCTCGAGTCGGGGGACAAGAATATCCCGTCAAGTCGATCGAGGAAAGGCAACCGGGCACGCAGCCCACGTCAAACCTGCAAAAACCCAACCCCGGGGCCTGACGCGGAAAGAAAACCAGAAAAAACGTAGTCGGATCAAATATTGCTGTCAAGTTATGCACATCTTGTTGGGTGATCGGTCCGGCCGGAAGCCCCGGACGAAGCTCATCAGGGTGCTACGAGCGTGGTAGACGAGGTCATCGGGCCGCCCCTTCTTGCCCGTGGGGGTGGTCGGTATCGTCGCGGCGGCCGCCTTGGGAGGTGTGGTTGTTGTCGTAGCCGTGATGGCCGCAGCCACAACAGCCGGCTTCGCATGCTTCCCGACAGGCGAAGTCGGCGGCGATCGTCCTCTGCGCGTAGGGGCCGTGGACGACGCGTAGGTCGAAGTAGAAGACAATGACGGGTCTGCAGACGTGCGGCGAGAGCAGGTAGTCTGAAGCCTGTCCGCAGGCCCGTCAAATTGTCAATCGATGCCGTGTTGCTTCTTGAGCTGAGCTAAGTTCTCCTTGCGGGCCTCGAGGTCCTCTTTTGACTTGACCATCTTCTCTGGCTGGTGGTACAGTACTGGACACAGGCACGTCAACACCGACACAGGCGGGCGAGCACGAGACGGAGGCGCGACATACCCACGAGGTAACGGTTCTGAAAGTTGAAGCCGTTCAACTTGTCACAGGCTTGCTTCGCATCCATGACATCCTCGTAGACGACAAAGGCCGTGCCCTTGGTGTTGGAAGCAATACCCTGGCGGACCTGGCTGTACACGAGCAACGTGGTTAGTCGACAGGCAGGCGCCTTCCTCACGCGCCGGAGAGGCCCAAAGGTGGAGGCGACATACCGGATGGGGCCGAATTTGCCGAAGAGCTCAAAGAGGTCTTCGGGCGTGACGCTGTAGCTTAGATTCTTGACGAACAAAGCTCTGCGGCGGGCGTTAGCATTCCCGTCGGTACCGCGTAGCAGACGTCGAGAGCCGGGGGAGGCAGGCGGCCTGGGGCGTGTGTGGCATGACGGCCGAGGCCACGGGCCTCCTCCTCCCGACCGGGGGTTGGAGGGGGGAGCGGCATTCACGACGCGACGGGACGTACCGGTTGACTTCCGGAGCCAGCTTTCCGGCGCGACTCATATCTCGATGAGATATCGGCAGATGGATCTCGGGCGGACGGTGGTGTTCGGAAAGGGGGTGGCGATGGCGAGAGACGGGCTTGGCCGACTTGGATGGTGTCAAATGGATGGAATGGGAAGAAGCACGACGACGTTTGAATGGATCACCGGCGAGACGGGAAAGGTCTTGGCATCACGTGACCCGGGTGAAGGGAGAGGGGGGGGGGTAAGGATAGTAGTATTGAATCGGGAAAAAGAGGAAGAGAGGGAAGCAGCGAGAAGGCGAGACTAACCTTTCCCGAACCTGATGTTACCGACTTCATATTATTAGTCGTCTGTGCGCTTGCGTTACCGGTTTTGCAGCAGCAGCAGGTCACGCAGGCCTGCCCGAGGACGGAGATGAGACGGCGTTTAGGGAAACGTTTGCCTTTCATCGTGGGCGTAAAAGCGTACCTGCGCTGCCTCGAAACTCTATATCGGGTTGGTTGCCTTGCAGCTGTTAAAGTCGAAGGGGGGGGGGGGGGGCATCACGCGCCTAGTTATGTACTGGACGCAAGACGTACTACAGCCTACGGGAGCATGCGGCTACAGCACTGCCTGATTCACCATGAGCTCGTGCAGCCGTGATACTGGCCCGCCTCACTACTTCTGCTTGGACTTGGGCAGCGGCCAACTGGCACTCCTCGGACCGTACGACTGGGCCAGTCCTACGATTAATGGGCTCCCAGTGCCACCATTCCGTTTCCGCGGCACGGGCACGCACGCTAGTACGTGCCTCGTCAGCTCGTAGCCACGGCTTGCCGGCCAGATGGGCTCCCGGATCAACTGCGCACGCCGGCGACGCGGTCAGAGGGAGGGCAACAAGATACTACCTAACCGCGGGACTTTGTCGGGGTACGCGCAAGTATATTTTTGCCCGTGTTAGAACCTTGAGGACGACTCTAGAGCCACGCATATCGGCGAGAGGATAGGGGGAGGAATAGTTGTCTCGAACCAACGAGACTGGAGCAGTGGAATGGGTATCTCTGCCCTTTCCGACTACGTACCTACTGTCCTCAGACGACGCGGCCAAGTCAGGCAGGCACTTCCATGATACTCTTTATCTGAACTATTGGCTATCCGGACCAATCGTGAGCGGGCAGGCCCCAACTCTGGGACCCGACTGGCCGCCCCGTCTCTACGAAGACAGTACGCATACTAGGATCCGGTACTTATGCATAATCTCGGTGGGGGTGCCGGTAGGCTGGGTACGGATGGAAAGATGATATGTCAGTATCTTAACCACATCCGATGTCCGTTAATAAGAAGTATCCATTGCAGGATACGCTTGCAAACGAGGAGGACATTGCTGTTGCCGCTGCTTGCTTTGCGTGGAATAGGACCTGTGTGCATGTATGAGGCATCCTGGATAGTTGCCAAACTTACCTGACGTGAGCGGGACCGCACAACAACCTTAGGTGGGAGGTATGGAGTATGGATAGTATTCATGCATTGAAGAGATCAGCCTCGTTGTCTCGCTTGTTCCGTACGGCCGTGGACGTACCTCCTTCCAAGATATCAGCCCGTTCGCCACCAAACGGAGAGGCCGGCGGAGCTGGCCTACTTAATGCAGGTATCGTGGGTGGAAAAAGAAGCCTTAGTTCTCCGTGCCTACAAGTGGCTGCGTGCTGGTCAGGAGCGGCACGAACATATCCCAAGACATCCGATTATAACGTCCAGCACGCCCGTACACCGCAGATCGAGAACTTCCCCCTCCCTCTTTCTAATGTTCCTTCCTTTCTTCTTTTTTGCGGGCATGGTCTCTCTAACACTGGCAGTCTGGCTACGGGCCGGATGGGCAATTCGAAGGTCCCTCATCTCCAGCTCCAACAGACTGGTCTCGAGTTTGTTTGACAAGCCAACCCTTCCTTCTTTTCGGCTGACTGGCTTCGGGACGGATTCCATGCGGCGCACCAACTTCAACCATCGTCCTTCTACATTGTGGTTGCATGGATCCCAGCGAGAAATACCCCGGCGAGGGGGGGGTTGGTGGGGGCGTAAACGGCTCGCTGGGCTTGTCCTCCCCTTCGGCCGGGTCCCAGGACATGGACCCTTGGACTAGCTGCCTAGAAATACATTGCAGAGGTGCCAATGGATGCAAAGTGCATAGGCATACCTACAGTTTACCTGCAAACACCCTCTGCCTAAATTGCCTGTTACAGATGTACCCTACCTGCCTATCTCTAGCCCTGCCAGCTGCATCTTTCTCTGTGGAACCGCGGCGTATGTTTAGTACCCAGGTGGTGACCATTGGTCCCAGTCTTTTAGATTCTTCCGACGCCCGCGGGAGCGCTTCGAATGGAAAGCGAGGCCCTCGAGAAGTACAGGTGCCCGGTAGGTTCAGTAGGCATGTACATGGAGGGTAGGTAGCTCGTACGTAAATAAGCAGGCCCATAGGGTACTCTTGTACTCGGCTGAAATTACAACCCCTGGTTGCCTGATAATGATTCCATACCTCTGTCTTTCATACCTTCTTGCTCAACCATCGACGAACTCGTCCGTTTATTCTTCCTCCCGCTGCCACCACGGGTTTCGTCCTGGGCTCGAGAACCAGATACGCGCGAAACCCCGACGACTGCGCTGCCGTGGCGCCCTCAATGCCGTCCGCCACCCACACCCAGTCGCCCACGCACTCGAACAAGAAGCGCCGTCGCGACGACAACGATGGCCTCGCGCCGATAGCATTGTACGTGGGGCCCTGCGCCTTTTGTCCCCTCCCTCTTCGCTGCTTCGTTCAGGCCCCCGTTTGTTCTTGCTCACAGTCTTGTCAGCACCACGGCGCCACTATTGCCCCGATCGCCGCCGCCACCCTACAACCAGCACTATGACTGCCGGCCGCTGTATCAAGCCGGCCTCGACTACGGGCTCGGCATTGCCAGAAAACTGAGCGCCCTGCCGGCCACGAAGCGGGCGCGAAAGGGCAGTGGCGACGGCGACAGCCCGTCGCCCGCATCCAAATATTCGTCGATCCCCCCGAGTCCCCTCACGCACTGCTCAACGCCGCCCATGCCGCCCCAGGTCCATCCCCTCCAAGCCCGCCCCGAACCGCCACGGGCGGGCGCGGCGGCGCTACTGAACCCGTGCCACGTCTGCCACCGCCGACCCGGCACCAAGTCGGACGTCAACGCGTACGCCGACTGCCAGGGCTGTGGCCAGCGTACCTGCTACGTATGCATCCGGAGCTGTCCCGGGTGGCTCCCCGCCCTGCTGCCCGCAGTCGACGCCCCCGCCGAGGACGCCGAGGACTTGTCGGCTTCCTTCACCATGCACGACGTAGACGACGAGGGGACCGCCCCTCCAGACAACCAGAGCTGGCGAGGCAGTGAGCACCAGGCCGTGGTCTGTAGCCGCTGCTGCGTCGAGCGTGGCGGTGAGGGGGACGTTGTTTGTCTCGCCTGTCTCGCCGGCATGGGAGGCTCCTGAGGCGCGTACACTTGCCCGTGGAGAAGACGCGAGACGACACCGGAGAAGGCGAAGCGTCGCCCCCACCGTCGAGGAGAAATCGGGCCAGCCAGGAGGGGAGAGGCACGGGAAATCAAGGCCCGCTCCCTTGGCACTGGCCAGCGCCGCGCCGACGGCGTCGTATAAGATGAGAGAAGGAAAAAACAGGGCTTTTGGTTTTTGTAGCACGGCGTTCAGGATATACCATATTGCCCAAGAGGAATGCATTCGGCCTCCGTCTTCTATTCGGCTGTAGGCATCGCGGCGGAGGCCCTCTGTCTGACCGGAGTTACACCCTTATTATGTATGTACGTAACCCAAAGCTTTCGCCCGTCAGCGCCAAAAAGCTACATGGGATAATCTACATATCAACCGGTCGCACTTTTCAGCCGTTGAAGCGCTGCCATCTGCGAACTTGAGAGTACATATCCACGTAAGCACATGTTCGCGATAATCTCGTCGCCTTTCCGCGTGCACCTGTTACCGGGTTCAGACGCTTGGCGTGGACGGACCAGAGATGGACGGTATACGATGGCTATTTGGGAAATGCGCGGCTCTAGGCACAAGAAATGCGATAATCATCTGCCGTCCAATGCCCCCCGTGCGAGAAGTCTAACTCTAAGGGCGAAGTGATGCCCGTATTCATACATGGTACAACTAGGCTAGAGCAATCTCCGCCGTCGCCCGCCTCTGCTCCCCGGATCGCCCGCCGCCTTAGTTGTACTGCATGTACGTGGCCGTCGAGTTGAACTTCAGGTTGCCCTTGATGACTTTGTCGACGGCACTCAGGAAGTCCTTCTCGCTGGCCACCTTTCTCCGGGCCCGGATGGCAAACATGCCAGCCTCGGTACATACACTACGCAGTTCGGCACCCGTGGCGTTGGGGCAGAGCCGGGAGATGAGCTCCCACCGGATGTCACGCTCGACGCTCATCGACTTGGCGTGAATACGCAGAATGTTGGCGCGGCCCTCGAGATCAGGCAGCGAGAACTCAATCTTGCGGTCGATACGTCCGGGTCGCATGAGGGCCGGGTCGAGAGTGGAGGGACGGTTGGTGGCGAACATGACCTTGATGTTGCCGCGGGCGTCGAACCCGTCAAGCTGGGTGATGAGCTCCAACATGGTACGCTGTACCTCGTTGTCACCGCCGGCACCGTCGTCGAAGCGGGCACCACCGACAGCATCGATTTCGTCGAAGAAGATGATGCAGGCCTTCTTGGTACGGGCCATCTCGAACAGCTCCCGCACCATGCGCGCACCCTCGCCGACGTACTTCTGCACCAGTTCGGAGCCGATGACACGGATGAAGGTGGCGTCGGTTCTGTTGGCCACGGCTCGCGCGCACAGCGTCTTGCCAGTACCAGGGGGCCCGTAGAGCAGGGCGCCCTTGGGCGGATCGATGCCAAGGTTGACGAAGCGCTCTGGTGACAGCAGCGGCATCTCGACTACCTCGCGCAGCTTCTCGACCTGCTCTTTGCACCCACCCACATCGCCGTACGTAACGTCGGGCTTCTCCTCGACCGTCATCATGGTAACGCTGGCGTCGATCTTGGGCGGCAGGGGCAGGAGAATCTGATATTTATTCCTGTCGACGCCAACCCGCATGCCTTCCTCGATATCGGTCGGGGAGACGCGCTCGCCCAGCTGGACCACGAATTTGGCGATCTGCTTGACGTTGATGACATACTTGCTCTTAGACTCGTCCTTCTCGTCGGCAATGATCTTGGTGCAGCGTGCTACTTGAAGCGGCTGCTCCTCCGACATGCGCTGGCGGTCGGCCGCAATGTCCCACAGGTGCGGTGGTGCGAGGCCTGTGTCTGATTCTTTGACGCCGATCTTCTCATTCACGCTCTGCTGTTTCTCCTTGATCTGCTTCTCGAGGTTTTTGAGGGCGGTGCCGTAGGGCGCGGCGCCGTAGGTTTTGAGGACCTGGATATCTCTGATCTGGGGTCAGCTCGGCTGGTTGCATGACGAGGGCGCGGCATGGGCATGGGCAACCGACTCGTCTGTCAAGGGCGTGATCTTCTTCTCCTCCTCCTCGTCGTCGGCAAATGTCTTCTGGTACTTCTCCCAGTTCTGGCCCGTGGCGGACGGCTGCCGATACGCGTATTAGCAGAGCTCCGGGGCTGGGCTGGCCAGCTCCAGCTTCGGGCCAAAGCCACGGGGCGGGCGCACGACATACCATGATGCCAGGCGGGATTCGGGTGTCGGGGAATGGAGATAGAGATGGGTCGGGAGTGGCCGAGACGGAGAGCGTGACTGGATCGGGGTGGCTTCGTAGGCGAAGCAGAGATGTGTGCTGTTAGATGGGCAGTGAAGACGGTAGCAGGCGAGCTGGGGATGGAAGGCCGGCTCGATGATGGAATGGATGGGTACAGCTGGGAAGGTGAAGCTGGAAGGCAGCCAGCGATTGCATAAGCGTGTCGGTAAGGGTAGCCCGCGGAAGAGGTACCTAACCTATGTAACTGGATACTAACGTACCCCCCAGCGTTAGTAGGAGGCTACATTGCTGGACTGCTGCTCTCCCATAGGCCTACAAACCATAATGGCGGTACCTAGTTGCAGGGTCGTAGCGACCGGACATAGGGAGGCCTAGGCCCTCCAGCCGCATTTCACGTAGCCCGATATACACGCATCTCATTCTGTCGAGCACAGCATCTTACTTGCGTAGGAGCTAGGCAAGGAGCGGGTAAAGTACTGGAGTTACATGTAGCTTGATATGTCGGCGGGATACCATACGGCGATCAATAGCGGCCAGCTGGCACAGTTCATCGTAGCTTCTACGGTTGCATCGAGGTGCGTAAGTACAGCATATGTACATTATGCTACCACCCTACGTTAGGGATGTAAGTCGACCGCAGGCAATGCCCTCATGGACACAGCAGCGGCTGTTGTATGTAATGTGTATACATAAATCGTGTTTGTGCATAGAAGTGAGCATAAAGTCCAAAGCTGCCCCGTGCAGTTACTAATGTATAAGGCGACTTAAACCCCATCCAGTCTAGCGGCTTAGCAGCCTTGCATGCCACCTCCCTTCCCCCCTCCAGAAGCTCTGGCTGGCAGGTCCAGGGGGGGCCTAACTTGGGAATTTTTTGAGATTCGAGCAGTCGCCAGCGCGGGGCGGAGAATCGTTGCTGGAGCTTCCAGGCCTCATCGATATCCCACTCTCCCATCGATACCAGACATCCGAATCCAGTCCATACCTTGGTCCTTTGACGACCCGACCATACGTCCCGTCTCGTCTTCCAGTTCGAGGCCCCTCCCCCCCAAACCCTCATCCCCCTTTTCTGCCCCTTCCGTCGCCGGCCAAGGCATCTCGGTATTGCTTCGAGTAGCCCTGACGACCAAAGTGCACACACAACATGGCGACACCGGCACCAGCTCCCGCCCCCGTCTCGGGTGGCAACTCGACCTTCAGGGTACGACGCGCGCTCACTCATGCGTACTGACGCATATCTGCTCCTTCCCAACCGCTGTGGGCGAGCTCTTACTGACCCTCTCGCCAGGACAAGGAGAAGCCTCTGGCCGTCCGCGCTTCCAACATTGTGGCCGCCAGAGCTGTCGCCGATGCCATTCGAACCTCGCTGGGCCCCCGCGGCATGGACAAGATGATCCGGAGTGGAAAGGGAGAGACCATCATCACCAACGATGGTAACACCATGCTGAAGAGCATGTCGGTTATGCACCCGACGGCCAAGATGCTGGTGAACCTTTCGGCGGCCCAGGACGTCGAGGCCGGTGATGGTACCACGTCCGTCGTCGTCATTTGTGGTGCTCTTCTCGGCGCCGCAGACCGCTTGCTGGCCAAGGGCATCCACCCCTCGGTCATATCAGAGGCTTTCCAGCGGGCCGCCGCCGCTGCCGTCCAGATTCTGCACGACATGTCACAGCCCGTCGCTTTGAGCGACAGCGCAACCCTGCTCCAGGCCGCCAACACCTCTCTGTCCTCCAAGATCGTCTCTCAGTACTCCGGCCTCCTGGGCCCCATGGCTGTCAACGCCGTCACCAAGACCATTGACGTCAAGACTGCCGACAACGTCGACCTCAAGAACATTCGAATCGTCAAGAAGGTCGGTGGCACCATAGAAGACAGCGAGCTGGTCGACGGTGTCGTGCTCCGCCAGCCCGTCCTCAAGCAGGCCGGAGGCCCCGCCCGCATGGAGAAGGCCAGGATCGGTCTCATCCAGTTCCAGCTTAGCCCGCCGAAGCCCGACATGGAAAACACGATCGCCGTCAACGACTACCGCCAGATGGACAAGATCGTCAAGGAGGAGCGTCTCTACCTTCTGAACCTGGTCAAGAAGATCAAAAAGGCCAAGTGCAACGTGCTTTTGATTCAAAAGTCCATTCTGCGAGACGCCGTCAACGACCTGTCGCTCCACTTCCTGGCCAAGCTCGGCATCCTGGCCGTCAAGGACATTGAGCGTGACGAGGTTGAGTTCATCTGCAAGTCCACTGGCTGCAAGCCCGTTGCCGACGTCGATTCCTTCACTGAGGACAAGCTGGGTACTGCCGACCTGGTGGAGGAGTCGCAGGCCAACGGCGCCCGCATGGTCAAGATCCTGGGCACCAAGAGCGCCGGTAAGACGGTCAGCATCGTGTGCCGCGGTGCCAACAGCCTGATTCTCGACGAGGCCGAGCGGTCGCTGCACGACGCCCTCTGCGTCATCCGCTGCTTGGTGAAGAAGAAGGCCCTCATTGCCGGCGGTGGTGCCCCTGAGATCGAGATCGCCGCCCAGCTGTCCAAGCAGTCGCGCTCGCTCACCGGCACCGAGTCCATCTGCTGGAAGGCCTTCGCCGACGCCCTCGAGGTCATCCCCACCACCCTGGCCGAGAACGCCGGCCTGAACAGCATCAAAGTGGTGACGGAGCTGAGGCACCGCCACGAGATGGGCGAGAAGAATGCCGGCGTCAGCATCAAGAGCGGCGGAGTCAACACAAACATTGCCAAGGAGAATGTGTTACAACCCCTGCTGGTGAGCACCAGCGCCATCGAACTGGCTGCAGAGACGGTCAAGATGATTCTGCGTATTGACGATATTGCGCTGAGTCGGTAAAAGGATCGTACCTGGAGGAAGGCTGTGGCTGTGGCCGCGAGCATCGCCACCGTGTAACCTAGTTTTGTAGCGACGGTGGAATGAGAGACTGGCCTGCCTCTACAACCGCCCAGCCTCCTTATGGTAGGCATTCTATCGGAATCAGTCACGGATGCGCGCCTTGATCAAGCTAAGAAAACGATGGTGGTAGTAGTTTGTCTCAAAACCAAGACTACCCAGTTACAATTTCTTAGCATATAATACAAGGATGCGGGTTTAACGGGGGAGTGCTAGGAGGCTCTTCACCCCTGGGCCGTCACCGTCACCTCGGTGGCGCAACTCGCCTTCCCGTTCAGCAAGCGCTGGGCGTCCTGCAAACAACTGTAGCACTGAAAACCAAGAACAAATCCATAGCGGCGGGCAACGCCTCCCTTCCAACCCAATCGAATGTAGAGACCCCTTGAGACGAAGAAGGGGTCGGCCGGGTCCTCATCAAAAACGCCTCCGGCATCTGGTCCAAGACCAAACATCATCCCGAGGAATGCATCCAGCACAACGCCCAGTTCTGTCAGGTCGTCCATGCCGATCACCATCGTTGCTCCTAAGAGGGAATGATGAAGGTTGCCAGTTGGTCGTCTTTAGTAGTTCAACTCGCTACCGCCTCCAGCTGCCACATGGTCCAGATCTTCGTAACTCTTTAGGCTGCGTCCCTGGACAGCCTCGCGGGGTCCAACAGCCGCCCCTCCGGCGGCGCCATCGCCCCATCGGCCTGCACCACCACGCCCGCCTCGGCCAGACCCCTGTCCATCTGGGCCCCAACGTCCAGGCGGCTGGCGCCGGTCATAAGGGCCGCTACGGCTGTTGAAACGGTTGCCACCCGGGCCACCACCGCGGCGGATGGGTCCGACACCGCGATCGTCACCACCGGCTGTCCACCCGGGGGCCTGCATGGGGTGGCCGCCCGTGAAGAGGGGGGTCATACCCGGCAGGCTAGGGAAGCCGGGGAATGGCGCCATCATGCTGTTCATCGAAAAGTTCTGCAGATTGAAGCCCCGCGGCGTGCCTTGTTGCGTCTGGCCATTCGACGGCGGGAAGTGGCCGTTAGAGTTGGCATCTGTCCGAGATGGCGCGATGTGGGCTGGATCAAGCACATATGCATTGATAAGTTCGAACTACTGATGTTAGCGAAAGCTTTCCGGCGCCGCAGACAGCGATTACTTACCTCATGCTTGATTGTATCGAGCCACTCGGCGTGGCGCTTTTCGACATGCTTCTTCCAGAAATGCTCCTCCTTGAAGAGCTTCGTGCAGTCCGGCACCTTGCACCTCCACTTATGCTCATCTTCCTGCTTGGCGAACTTCATGAGCTCGTCGGCAACAGCATCATCTATGGGCTTGCCGCCGAGCTTGCGGATGTCCACCGACTCTGGCTCGAGAATCTGCATGATCTTGTCCTCGAATGTCTTGACCCATTTGTAGGCACGTTCCAGCTGCTGTTCAGACTTGGAGGCGCGAGGCTTGCGGTCCGTTTCGGGAGCCTCTCCCTCCTCCTCCTCTTTGGCCTCTCGCCTTTTCGACGGGAATGGCTCGCCATTCACTGTGGCCCGCGCCACGTTCTTGGCGGCCGAGGAGAGCGTGCTCCGCGGCCGCCGAAGGTGGCCGCCAGGACATTTCCTGGTCAATTCGTGAATGGAATCGCTCTCGAAGACGCAAAAGAAGCAGAAGTTGAAAACCCTCCGCAGATACTCGATCATGAGATCGAGCTGCTTCTTCTTCGTAAGGAGGTCCTCGTCGTCCACCTCGTCGTCAACGGCGCCCTCATCCTCGTCCTCGTCCATCTCGCCCTCTTCTCCCTCGTCCATCTCGAGGTCCAGGTTGCGTTCCTTTTTAACCTTCTTTGCTGGCGTTACAGGGCCCACAGGTTGAAGGCGCCCTTGGCTCTTCAAGTCCTCTGTGCGTTCCTCGATCTTGAGTGCCGCGTTGAAGTCAGATCCAAAGTCTTCCTCGAACTTATTGACCAGACGCCGCACAAGGCTGAGATCTTTTTCCACTCTTTCAGGGGTCGAGAAAAGGTCCCACAATGCCTTTTTACGAGGGTGCGTGGGTGGATTGTGGACGCCAACGTGGCAAACAAAGTCTCCGCGGACCTCATCTTTCACGGTTTTGCCATTAACAGCTTCGAGAGCTTTCTCAGCCGTGGAAACGGGTGCTGGAGACTTTGCATCAGTGTCGCCGTCCTCGTCCTTAGGATCGCTGCGCTCCACGGGCGCCGTGGCCTCGGACGCTGGGTGCAGCATAACCCAACCCATGCGGTGATACCTCTTGCTAGGATTGGGGTCACTGAGTGATAACCACTTGAAACCACCTTCATCTTCTCCAAGATGCTCTCTGCAGAAGTTCTCCAGGTTATGGCGACTGACATGAGGCGCAATGGTCTTGATCAACAGAGTCGGCTGGTAGAGGTTCTCGTCACGAATGTCGTTGCCGTTTGCCGGAACCAGATCGCCGACGCCGAGGACTTCATTGGTTGCGGTCGCCTCGCCCTCCTCCTTCTCGATTACGCCTCCGGCGCCATTGCTCTCGCTCTTGGGCAGACCCTCAAGGGAAAACTCATCAAAGGTGCCCGATTCCAGATCCTGCTCCCATTGGCTGTATGCACCGCGGCGAAACTCGTTGATCTGCGCGCGGAAAGCGTCTCGCACTTCGGGAACGTAGCGCTCACGGAACCATTGTTCCTTTTTATGCTCCGCAACAAAGCTTCTGGCCATCTTGGCTTGAAGCTCCTCTCGGTAAGAGTCGTAAGCCGCCTGGATCCGGGCCTTTTCTTTATCACGGTCCTCCTGCGACTCGCGGCCGCGCGGTCTCTCTTCACGTCGGCGCCCGGTGCGGGCGCGCTCTTTGTCTTCTTTGATCCTTTCATTCGCTCTCCACCATTCGCCGAAATAGGAGAAGCCAACTTGGAAGGGCAGCTTGACTGGGTCCTGAAGGGGGTTGACAGTTGGGGCAGCAGGCTCATTGCTCTGGCCAGGGACATAACGGTCGATGTTTGCTGGGGGGGAAGTGACGCGTCGAGGGCGCTCTTCTCTCTCGCGCGGCGGCCCGTAGTCGTCACGACCTCTGGGCCGAGGCTCGTACCGATCTACAGGGGGGGGCGAGCGGGATCGGTTGCGGCGGGTGCGGTCGTAGCCTGGGTAGAAACGTCAGCCTCATTGATCCGAAAGCAAAGTCCAACAACAGCTGCCGCGCAGCGTCTGGACATAGCAGCAGACTGTGACCCCGAGGGATCAACTATGGAAATGTTAGGACGTACCAGGTGAGCGGCCACGGAAGAAGCTGTCGCCACGGTCGCTCTTCCGATCATCGCGGCCCCAGTCACGGTCGGGCGAGCGGCCCGAACCGTCGCGGTCACGGTCCCGGTAGGTGTTGTATGAATCCATCTTATCAAAAGGTCGGCTGTGCCAGTCTCCGCTACGAGGTCAATCGATGCCGTTTTCCAGCCTGGTTCCTCTGCGGGGGTCAAATGGTTGGCTCTAGAAGTCGGCGTGGGCCGGCTGTTACAGCATGCAGCGAGAGGCTTGCTCGTCAAGTAACGGCAGTTGCTTGCGATGGGAAAGCGTGATGCCTGCTGTTTGACCACGCGATTGCCGTTAGAGATAACATTCTGAGGAAGGGGAAGTCGCGAGCTGAATATTGGCAAGGAGAGACAAAGGAGGACGGAGACAGTGATGAAGACAAATAAGCTGGCTAATGGCAAGCCAAACTGAGAAGATGCGAGGGCTCTTGCGGGCGCAAGCTATGCGACAACCAAACAAGGCCGAGCAATGAAGGGAGTAAAAGCCGGTGTAGAAGGGCAACTGCGAGATTGATGGCAGATGGGGTTTGCATAGACCAAGGAACGTAGAGGTAGTGATAATGGGGTTTGCTGTGCCCGGGTGCGCGATGGGGGAGGGAGCAGGAGCGGGAGCATCAACAGTAGCAGACGGGGAGGGTCAAGTGAGGATCGAGACGAGAATCGGGGTTGGGCGGAAAGAAAGTAGAAAAGATGGACGAACTGTACGTAGTAGGTGGACAGAGGAATAGAAGCAGTAGCGAGGGCAGCCGAGATAATCGAGGTGCCTGCTGCTTCACTCGCGCGAGAATGATCGAGCTTCAGTCAGCCAGCGCCGTCTTGAGTCTGGACAAAAGGCAACCTAGGCGAGACGAGCGCGTCGACACCGTATGGAGGTCGGTAGGAGGAGTCCCAGGAGTCCCCATCGATTGCGGCTTGACAATTGTCTCGGCAAGTGGGGCTTCGATGTGGCTGGGGGCCTGTACGGATACGCAGCTTACTCGCGGTACTCAGATACCTCCCCATGTACCCTGTACTTTCTTGCCTACTTAGGTAAGTACGTAAGCGCGCATTTGCCAGTTGCCCTGCCGCTCAGCGGGTGTCCCTGGCCGGGGCCGCTTGCGTCGAGGTCGCGTCTGAAACGCCGGGAAAACCATTGAAGGGGGTGAACCAAATACGTGGGACGGCTTTACATGGCGAGGTTGTGAAAGTGCTCAAGGTAGAGAGGCCTCGGATTGGGTCTCTCATAATACATAGCGGGAACCCTGTGTTATGTGGTCGGAGAAGAGAGGTTGTGCCCCCTTTCTCGGAAGGTGTGGTCTCGAACGCCAGGACTTGCCATTGAAGGGGTATCAGCACTACGACCAGCTGTGCGAGGGTCTACAATGGAAGTCAACCGGTGGTGCACTCAAGGCTATAGAAAACCAACACGTCAACACGGAGAAGGGGGCCTGTGGACTTGAAGACGCCCCGAAGTCCGAACAACTTTGCAACCTCGGTACCCTGTTGACAGGGTCTCTCTGATGGCGTGGGGCCGGGAATAATGGGATCTGTGGATACGTCATTGCCCGCTTGCTAGATACATGCAATGGCAGGCGATGACAGCTGTGTATCGTCCGACCGGGTTTCTTACCACTTCCGCCGCATCCCATGCTTCGGCATGCCGGTAAACATACACCTGTACCCGCTCCTATACAAAATAGATTGCTCTGTCTGGGCTATAAATCACCCCCTTCAGCATTGTCCAGCCCTCTTCGGCTCCCGAGCATCTCATCATCCCTCCACCTCCGACAGTCCGGCGAAATGACGACCTACATTCCCCAGCTCACGATACCCCACGCCGTCTTCGCCAACCCAGCGGCTTCGGTGCTTCTGCCCATCACCCTGGGCACTGGCGTGGGCTTCAGCATCAGCCGTGAGCCCTCCTTGGCCCTTCTCAGCCTGGCCGTCTCCGCATATTGCTAACGCCTCACGTCCAGCAAGCTCGACGCAAAACACATACAAGCTGATGAAGCAGCCGCCGCTGCGCCCCCCGCCTCAAGTCTTCGGGCCCGTGTGGACGCTTCTGTACGGTCTCATGGGTTATGCGGCTCATCGCGTCGTCGTCACCGGCCTTGACCCGCTCTTCTCAACGGTCGAGAAGGTGCGCGACACCAAACATGCCGCCACCCTATACACCATTCAACTTGGCCTGAACCTCGCTTGGACGCCACTGTTTTTCGGCCTGCGGAAGCCTGTTGCGGCGCTCGTCGACATTGTGGCCTTGCTCGGCATTAACTCCTACCTGACGGCCCGCTTCTTCGAAATCGACCCCGTAGCTGGCTGGTGCTTTGTGCCCTACGTTGCGTGGCTGAGCTTTGCTACGTATCTCAACCTTGGCGTGGGCATCATGAACAACTGGAGGATTTCGGATAAGGATCTGCTGCAGAAACGAAACGAGTAAAGCGAGAGGTGCAGTTGAGGGGACGAGCACCAGTCCCAGGTTTTTGGGGAATAACGACATACAAGTCGCCGCAAAAAGTTAAGGAGTGTCATGAGTACTTCCTCACTTCCTGGTCCAATTTACTTCCATTGGGTACCTGCGTCTGTATCGAGGCCTTCCATGCCATCAGTTCCATAGGCACGGCGGAGCTCAAGTCCTCCGTAACCGAATTCGGAGGTAATCCCTCGTGGAATATATTGTTCGAGTCTATTTGTTCTACGTATCAGATGCGTGCGCGCCCATCTGTCCACTGTACCCTAACGCCAGGAACGCCATGCAAGAAATACGCGCACTCTGTCTCTTCTATGCCGTATACGTGACCTAGGTGTCACCCGACGGGAAAGTGTTGCTTCAGCCCATCATAAACCATGAAGATGAAGGCGGAGCTCGGTGCTGATCGAAGCACAGTGATGCCGCATCCGCGGTAGAGCCCGCGCAAACCATGTTGATGCCACAGGGCTTTACCCTCCTGCATGAATGTCCTTTTCTGCGAGGTCCCGCCAATGGCTGTCGTTTGCATGCGGGATTTGATTGTGTCGGCCGGGAAAAAGAGGAAATTGTACGACATGCCGGCGGATGCGCCGGCAACGGCCTGCTGCCACAAAGGCAGTGCTTCGGTTCGCAGGGCGACCTTTTCAGCCTGCGTGGCTACATCACGCTCATTGAGAAGGTAAAAGAGCTTGGTGGTGGTTTCCTTGAATCCGAACCAGGCAGCGCAACCACCCGCTTCTCGGAGGAACGTACCCATCTGGCCATGCCAGAAGCCCCGGAGCCCGTCGTGCTTGTAGATGCCTCGGATAACGGACATAACCCCCGGTACCTGGTGTGCCGCACCATTGGCCGTCGGGCTCGTGGCGGGCACCTGGATCTTGCACTTGACCAGCTCGATAGGGGTCAAAACGAATGAGGTAAAGGTGCCGGAGAAGGCCCCGGTGAACCACAGGGCCGGTAGCGGGAGGGTTCGGTCGCGCGAACAGAGTCCGGACGCATAGATGGTTTCTCTGCCAAGGCGCTCGAAGAAAAAGAGGCTACTTGTTTCGGCCGCCGCGCCCACCAATGGCGCACTAATGCCCCGGTACAGGCCCAAGACGCCGTCTGCCCTGATGGATTGCCGGAAGCAATCGAGCGGGCCAGTGTAGCGGAGAGGCAGGCCGTCCGGCTGTGACTGCAGACGTACCTTCACCGTGTCGAATGGATACTCGATATATTTGCCTATGACGCCCGCGGCCTGGCCGCATTAGTAAGGGGAGCAACGGGGAGCCGGACTGCATGGGCGCATACCGAACCGTACAGTATGTCCTCCATGGCCTCCGTGGCGCTCGTCTTGGTCGTCGCGCGAGGCGCCCCAGCGGGCTTCGCAACGGAGCCTCGGGCTTCGAGTGCCGCAGGGGCTGCCATGGCATATGCTCGGTGGGGGGCCTGGTGCAGTAGTCGCGCGCGACGGTTGAACCGTGTGGTATTGTATGGAACGAGTAGACAGATATCTCCAAATTGGCACAGAGATTACACCAGCAAAACAGCCGGCGGTAGAGGCGTCTCCCAAGGAAGTCACCCAAAGACGAGGCGAAGTAGAAAAGCACAAACCGCCAGAGGTGGGTTTGGCTACCGAAAGAAGGCCACTGCTAGCAGCGGGTGTTGGGATCTGAGCGGTGACGGGGAGGTCATAGGTCAGCGTTACTGGTGTTGGTCGGGCTCCTGCAACGAATTCGGAGCAAATCCAGGCTGTCGTCACAGCATGTCCAGCGAGAGGGCGTGGGCGGTCGAACAGGATGTCGGCGTGGTAGAAACACAGAGCGCGGCGCAGTAGGAGACTGAAAACTCACCCCACAGATAACTTTAATTGCGTGATTGCACGTCCCCGGCAAAGGGAGACACGTAGGGACAGGAGGTAGACACCTACCAGGGAAAGTGAGATGCAGGCAGGCAGGTTTTTCAGAGGTCAGTAAGCAGGCACAAAAGACGACCGCCGTTGGGCCGCGATAAAGAATGTGGTCGCGGGTACAGACAGAACCGCCGAGGCGGACTGCCAGTTACGTGGAAGATAGTAGGTAGGTACATCGGTGCCTGGCAAACCATTCGGGGGCAGGGACTGACTAAGGCAATTCTAATACACAGTAGCAAGGAGGTAGAAATTTCGGTCCCGCTACCAACAACCTGCTGATGGCCTGTCGCCCGCCTCGCCGGCCTAGCGAAGCCGACGAGCGGCCGTCTTTTGAGCCGCCCACCTACGTTGGTGGGGAGAGCGAGCAAGTAAACGAGGGGTGATGGCGGGGCAACCAAAAGGACGTAACTTTATCAATCTGATCTGATTAGGGCGCCTAGATATAAGGTTGTCCTTACCTACTTATCCAAGTGCATGCTAGGCAGGTAGTTGTAAGATGGGACCGAATCTTTCACCCACCTGTATCTTGCATCTCCACCTGGGTAGTGCCGAGGAGCGACGAAAAATCACAAGCCTCGCCGCCTTGCGTCTTGCGTCAGTGTCTTACTGGCCGGTACAGCTACGCATGTTACCCACTTTCTGACCCAGTCAACTAACCCGACCTGGAAGGCTATAGGTTTTTACCACCACCGCATTTGCCCCGGCTCCTCTCCCATCGGCTGGAATAGCTCTTCTCTGCGCCGTGCGACCACAGAACTATACATACAAACAGTCTCTCTACTTCTCCCCTAGCGGGCCAGGAGCCTTCTGACACCGGCAATCATGGCCAAGGACAAGAAGGGGGCCAAGGCCGAGGCCAAGAAAGCAAAACTAGCCGAGAAGAAGCAGAAGCAAGAGAAAAAGGCAGCTAAGAAAGAAAAGGTCAAAAACGCCAAGATCGAAGGCAGTGATGCCGAAGATGTCGATCTGGATGATGTTCTCGAGGAGTACAAGAGGCAGCAGGAACAGTTCCTGAAGGTCACAGAGACGGTGTCCGAAGCGCCGCCCAAGCCGCGCTCGTCGTCCACCTTTCTCGCCTCCCCCTCCAACGCCAATCAGTTGCTGCTTTTCGGTGGCGAGAACTTCAACGGCGCCATTGCCCACTTCTTCAATGACCTGAACATCTACTACACCGACCGCGATGAGTGGCACTGTGTGACGTCGCCCAATGCTCCTCTGCCGCGCTCCGGTCATGCCTGGTGCAGGGGCGGCAACCAGAGCAACTCGGTCTTCCTATTTGGCGGCGAGTTCAGCAGCCCCAAGCAGGGCACCTTCTATCACTACAACGACTTCTGGAGGCTCGAACCCAGCAGTCGCGAGTGGACGCGTATAGAGACCAAGGGGAAAACGCCCCCCGCGCGAAGCGGTCACCGCATGACGTACTTCAAGAACTACATCATTCTTTTCGGTGGTAAGGCTCAAAAGTGCTCCGGCGCTGAACCGCATTGTAGCTAATTCTGCGGTACAGGCTTCCAGGATACATCCAACCAGACCAAGTACTTGGGCGATCTCTGGCTATATGACACGCAGGTACGCGAAGACCGTCCCGTTCTCACTTCCAACGTCCACTAACCCACAGCCAGAATTTTGTCTGGTTCAACCCAACCCTGCCCCCGGCTCAGTTAAAGCCGGATGCCAGGTCCTCTTTCACTTTCCTTCCCCATGAACACGGTGCTGTACTCTACGGAGGCTACTCCCGGGTCAAAACTACCGTGTCTGCCAACAAGTCGGCAAAGGGGGCGTCGCAGGGGCAGCGCAACATTCTCAAGCCCATGGTCCACCAGGACTGCTTCTACCTACGCATCACGCAGCCGGCGGCCGACGCACCGGAAGGCACACCACCGGCGGTCAGATGGGAGAAGCGCAAGAAGCCGGCCAACACCCCAGCCCCGGCACGGATTGGTACGACCATGGGGTACCACAAGGGACGCGGCATCATGTTCGGCGGGGTTCACGACGTGGAGCAGAGCGAAGAGGGCATGGACAGCGAGTTTTTCAACCAGTTGTTTGCCTGGAACATCGAGCGCAATCGTTTCTTTCCCCTGGCCCTCCGCAAGCCTAGGGTCCAGAAGAAGAACGCAGGCGCTGAGCAACGGGTTGGCAGACGTGGTCGGGCACAGGCGAACGAAGAGGAACTGCTCAAGAACCTGGCAGCCTTGCAGGCCGGGTCGTCCGTCGAGGACGCTGATAATATCGACGTCGACCGAAAGCCTGCCGAGGAGCCCGAAGAGCCGGAGAAACCGGCGAGGGAAATGCCCATCTCTATGGAACTACCTCATCCGAGGTTCAATGCGCAGCTGGCGGTTCAGGACGACGTGCTCTACATCTACGGCGGTACTTTTGAAAAGGGGGACAGGGAATACACCTTTGACGATCTATACGCCATCGACCTTGGAAAAATGGACGGTTGCAAAGAGATTTACAGCAGGGAACTTGAAGACTGGGTGGTAAGTGCCTTCTCGCCGGCGTTGCTCTATTGCTCGCCCGCCTGCTTACACATGCAACAGGGCTCCGAGGATGAGGACGACGACGACGAGGACGAGGACGATGATGAGGATGACGAGGATGAAGATGAAGGTGCATACGACGAGGCGGGCATGCCCGAGGAAGAAATCCGCTCGCCGTCCCATGGCAAGAAGAAACAGGCGGCTGAAGAGGCCGCGACAGATTCAGCATCGGCAACATCCACTGCCGAGGACGAGATCGAGACGGAAACTGCAGCGACTTCGGTGAATGACGGACTTCCTCACCCGCGACCGTTTGAGTCCAGGAGGGAATTCTTCCAACGGACCTCGAACGAGTGGCAGGAAGTATTGATGACCAACCTGAGGTGGAAGGGAATCCAGCCCGAATCGCTCACCGTCAAAGAGATCAAGACCAAGGCCTTTGAGCTCAGCGAGGAGAAGTGGTGGGATTCGCGCGAGGAGATCACGGCTCTCGAAGACGAGCAGGAGGCGGCAGGGATTGGGGAGGTTGTCTCTCTTGCTGATAAGGGTGAGAGCGGCCCTAGCGTGGGTGCTGGTAGGAGGCGTTGATGGATTTCCTCGACAGTGCTCCTTGGCTACTGGCCTGGTACGGGTGCTCAAGGAAGCAGGTAGACAGCTCATCCGTGATGAGAAGAGTCTGCAATCGTGCAGGGGACGCAGTGCTCTGGGCTGGTTTCGAAAGTGCCCTGGCTCGAATTCATGGAGAGCTGCGACCGGAGGCCCTAGGTACAAGTATACAAAATACATGCCCGCCACTTGAGGCAGCCCCCAATCAGCCAGTACAGAGCGCATGTAGACGTATGAGGCCTCGCGAGGGTTGAGTATAGGAGATCAGGATTGCCTAAAAGGTAGGTAGGCGGCAAAAGAGAACCGCGGCGTAACCGAGTTGCCTGCACCCAGCTATTCAATAGGCTACTTGGTTATGTCATGTACTAAAAAAAATAAACGAGACGGGAGAGCCTTGACCCGCGGGGCACATGGCAACATGGATCAGGAAGCTACGTAAGTAAATACCTCGAGCACTGCATTCCATACCCGTACAGCTTGACTTCCAACCCCCCACACAGCTGCCCTGACTGCATCATAAAGTTCACTCGCCGTCTTGACCCGGACACCTCTCATCGCTTGTTCTTGTCTGCCCGAGCCACGTTCCGGCCCGGCTTAGGATGCCCGTCGGCATCCAGCGAATCAACGCGAAGAAGTCGCAGCCCAACCCTCTCATCGTTTTCATCAAAGCACTGAAGGGTCCTGATGAAGCCGTTGCGCAGGATTTCCTGGAACGGATCGCGGCACAATGTTGTGAGTCCGTTCCGCGTGGCAACTCCCCCCGCCGAGCGTTTGGCGACACGTGCTAATCTACGGTCCAGTGCCCATCATGCGGGAGCATCATCTCAGCGTCATGTCCCTGGAGGAGTACGAACCGAATCGCGAGTTCGTCGGCCGCAACTTCAACGCCGGCGAGGTTATCCAGCTTGTGCTAAAATCGCCGACCACGGGGCGCTGGCTCCCGTTTCAATACGTCCAGATGGTCATGATGCACGAGCTGGCGCATTGCAAGCAAATGAACCACTCCAAGGCTTTCTGGGCTGTCCGAAACGTCTACGCAGATCAGATGAAGGTGCTGTTCTCCCAAGGCTACACGGGGGAGGGCTTATGGGGCCGGGGCGCGTCCCTCAAGACGGGCGCATTTGAGGCCAATACGGTCTTGGCAAGCGAGAACCTGCCGGAGCATCTGTGCGGTGGTACATTCCGCTCGAGACGAAGGAAACGCAAGGCCGCCAGCCAGCCCAGCTACCAGGAACGAAAGCAACGCCGCATCGAAAGGAAATTCGGCAAAGACGGCGTCGCCCTGGGCGAGGATGAGGACGTGAAAGCCGTGCTCGAGAAAGGCAAAAGGACTGCTGCGAAGCCGCGCGTGGCAGGGAGCAAAAGAGGCAGAGAGCTCCGGGCTGCCGCCGCGCTGGCGCGTTTCGACCAACAGAAGCCGGCCGCCGAAAAAGAGCAACAAGAGGCCGCCGACAGTGGCCGAGACGGTTACGAAGAGACAGCAAGCGACTCGGACACGTGCAGCGAAGGCGAGGGCGAAGATGGGTTGTCTACGGCGCTCGACATCGACGGCAAAGACCTGCGGGACAGCAAAGGCCACCGAATGGTGAAAGTATGCGAAGACGGAGAGTCGGAAGACCACGATGCTCAGCGGGAGCTACGTGAGTTACAGTCTTCATTGGCACCGGCCGGCACTATAGAGAGAAGCCTATCAGCCACGAAGGCCGCGAATGTAGAGCCAAAGGGAGAGCGCGTGGGCATTGAAACTGAGCCCAATGAGACCACAGCGAAAACATCGGGGGCTTGTTCAATGTGTTCATATGAAAACGACACCGGGCGCGTTACATGCGGCATGTAAGCAGCCCTTGGTTTTTCTCCCTGCCCCTACCTATTGAGAAACCTCATCATGTACACCCATTAACCTGTCTCCATCGTTCTAAACCCTGGGGTACCCGAACTGTGCTTCACGACCATCTATTCCAAAGCAATTACTGACGCAACAGGCTACAGTTGTTCTCACGTACTCGATGCCCGCAAGGACCCAAAATCATGGAGGTGTGAAAGGGACGCATGCCAAGGTAGCCTGTATCTGAATTCCAGTGACAGCGGCCTCTGTGGGCTTTGCGGTGGGAAGAAGAGTTTTTCCACATGACGGGGTCATCAGCATTAAAGCATGAGAAACTGTCTCTCCGCATCCCTCCGGCGCGGCCACTGGTTTGAAAACAGCCCAGAAACGCCCAGTAGCGAATTTTGTCGTCGGCAGGAACGGGATCTCGGTGTACGTCGGTGGTATCACAGAGATGTATCTCTTGAGCAATCCGTCGACGTCTGTACAAGCCTGCCGGCGTAAAGTCGATGGGGGCGCCAGATGATGCTGAGGTAATGTGTACACAAGAGGATATCGGCCTCGTAATGTTTCCTCCCGAGTTTCTGCCTATCTGGCCTCGTACTTCGTTCGGTGTTTGGATTCCAAGTACTGGTTTCGAAACGCGTCACAATCAACGCCCGCCTGGGTGCGTACTGCAGCCACGCAACGGAACACACATCCAAAGTATGGAATCACCGTCTGATTGGCGAAGCATAAATGCTCAATACGACTCGGGCCCGGAAGTGGCACTTGCTTCGCCCGCCTTGCAGGCGTTGGGGGGTTGTACCGCCTAGCGACAGCCAGAATGAGGAGGGGGGTATACCTACTGTATCGTGACGGTTCCTGTTTCAGCGAACCGACCCCTTGTCGCGCGCCCTCCTCCCCAGCGCCTCCCTCCACCGCCTAGTCCCCCTTCCCGGTTTGTCCGAACTTGGGACGGCCACGGCGTGGCGAGAAGCGCCGGGAAGTCTCTGCGATCGTGCTGCAGAGCGCGTCCCGACGCGCTGGGGATCCTTCGCACGGTCGGACACGAAGCCGAGATTGGCCAGCCGGGGGGGTGGTCCGTCGTGTGGAAGAGGTCGTCACGACGTTGCATCCACTGCAACCACTCGACTAGCTCACTGGACAGGCACTCGGCAAGTGCTGTGGGCTGCTGGGCAAGGTCCCTCCCCCTTCTTTTCCCTTGTACCTCCAGGGCTTCCGGGGGGGTTCTGAAGGCCCCGGGTCTGTGACGACCGTCCCCTCCGGCCTGTACCACATCCCAGCTTCGCGAGGCTCATATCTTCTGCTACGTAGGGGCGTACCAGGGCGGGACGGTTCCATGCGGCGCTGCACGTTCTATGCGAAGTAAATTTACCAGTGGTGTTCGCACAGTGGTACGGGTTACTTGCGCCCCTTGCTTGGCTGCTCACTTCCGCGAGGAGACGCTCCCATAAAATGGTGCCGCGGATCGCTCTCTTGCAGTTGCCGTTGCTTCGCTCCCCTATCCCATTCGCCAAGCCCGCTGATCGTTCTACACCGGCCGATCTGTGATCGCGCATTCGTTTGCCTCGTCTTTCGTTACCCTGTTTCCCCCGAGCAGCACCGTCTCTCATTTCGCCGGCTCGAATCCAGACAGGCTTGACGTCTGTTCGCTCCTCCTTGCCCGAAGCCCCCCGGTTTCGCCCCAGCTTCCCTCCCCGTACCGTCACGATGCAGTTCTCGTCCGCTCTGGTCCTCGTGCTGGCCAGCTTGGCCGCTGCCACACCCATCTCTCCCCGGTCCAGTGCTGGCCCGGAGCACCCCGAGGTCCTGGAAATGCGTGCCTCGAAAAGCGTGAACCCTGCCGCCGCCAGCAACACCAAGTGCATTGATCCCAAAGTGTATGCTTTTCTTGTTCTTTGATGCACGTGCCGCCGCCCATCCCTGCCCACTGACACCTACGCACAGAAATATTGTCTTCCACGACGAGAACGTCGCCCAGCTCCAGATCTGCGACGGCGGCATTGCCGGCAAGGTCACCAAGTGCCGTGGCGCGCCGACCAGCACGACCGGTCAGTCCGGCACCGCTAAATTCTCGTTGACGACGGCCACGAGCGGCGGCACCATCAACATTTCGAAGGGACGGTGGGAACAGTGTATCCGTGCCGCACGTGCGGTGTGTCGTAAGTGGCTCTCGGCGATCTTTATTATTCCTTTCGACACAGATCCCCCCCTTTTTGTGCTCCCGTCACCCCCTCTCTCAATCTTGTTGTTCTTGAGACGTGCTACACCAACACCATTTGTAAGATACTAACTTCGAGTGTTGCAGCGACGGGTAGCTTGTCAGCGACGTGCGCTGGCGGCGCCTCCAACGGCGACATCAACTTCACTCTTGCCAACCCGTAAGCTTGACGCGATTTCATCGATGGGCGGGGGGCGGTTCGGGAATGTTTTAACCGGGCTCGGGACCAGAGTGAGGGTGGCGTCGGCCTCCCAAGTCTGATACTGCAGGTGGCTGGTACCAATATTTCGGAGGCGTTACTGCTGTCCGTCTTTCTACAGATAATGAAGTCGGAGGACTATGCACCGGCTAGACGATCCAACCAATCTATTTCCTTGGCGCAAATTGCAGTTTTTGTCGTTCCCGCACTGTTGGGGGCGTCATACAGGGAGCGAGGCCCGTGGATGCCGTTATATGGTCACATAAACCAGTCGAGACCCCAAGTCGGTAAGCGGGCCGAGTACAGGCTTCGCTCACAAGCCATACCGAGTCATGCATTCTTCGCGGTGCGCTTCGAGACAGTCGAGCGCGCACACCCTCGTGCCGCACTTCATGCACTTGACACGGCCCCAGTAACCACACGCCTCGCAGAACGTGCGCGCGGGGTACTTTTGGTCCGCCTCGGTCCAGCCGGCGCGGGCCTCGAGGTAGGTCAGCGGCGGCGCGGCGAGCAGCTCGCGAAGCTCTTCGTGCAACGGCATGGGCGGCACACGCGACACGAGCAGCGGATCGTCGTCCAGGGGATGGGGCTCCGGCCGCGGTCCCTTGTACTCGTACAGCAACTCCCCGCCCGGCGCGGCCGACGCGTTGTCGGCAGGCGCGTCCGTCATCTCGACGTCGCCGCCGTGCTTGGCCTGCGGCTGTTTCCCGGCGGACGGGCGCGCCGACGCGTCCGGTTTCGGGGCAGCAGCGGCGGCAGTGGAGGCTTTGCGTGCAGCGGCAGCAGCGGCGCCGTCGGTCGGGTTCAGGGCCAGCCAGTCGTCCAGGTGGTTCGCAAACGTCTTCTGCGACTGCAGGATCTTGCGCACGTTGGGGGTGTGCTTGGCGTTGCGGGCGCTGCGCGACTTGGGCGGGACGGGGATGGCGACGTCGCGGTGGTTGTCGCGGTCGAGGACCTCGAGCTCCTTCCGGGTCTTGGCCTCCTGGCGCGCGCTCAGGTCGGCGTAGGTGGGATTGGCGGCCGACTTACGGGCGCGCTTACGGTTCGTCGTGGCGGCGGCGGCGGCCTGTTGCTGGGCCAGGAGACCGGCGGGGCCGGCGTCCGGTACGTAGGCCCAGCCGGGCGCATTGGTGGTCTTGGTGCTGGCGACTTCGATGACGCCGAAGTTGTTCATGGCGGCGGCGGAATCGTGGCGACGGCGGGGGTTCGCCGGGTCGTGGGGGACATGGAGACGTTGCCCATCAAATTGTCGGATGATCCTGGGGGGTTCGGATCCCGTGCTTCTGCGGCTCTTGGGGCGTTCATGTCGTCCAGTACGTACCTCCACTAGTATGTGTGCCCGTGCAGGTATGGCGGCCGCCAAGCCACCCTTTCCACCCTGCTCAAGACACGCTATCGAAGCCACGCAGTACGGCGTAAGCGTACAACAACACCCTCCCTATGTGGATGCTAAATAAAGAGAAAAAGAAAGAAAAAGACGTCTGCACCCCCCCAGGACTTGATTCTACGGAGATAAAGGCAACAGAGCGTCACCCACGTCGCCGTTGCTTACCGACCGGTACTTACTCACATAGGAACTGCATGAGACGCTGAGATGCCGAGTACCCATCGGTGGGTCCCCCGCGTTTCCGTCTGATATCCCATGCACCCGTGATTTCCAATGTAGTATTTTGCTCTCAGATAGGAAAGAACCAAGCCTTTTGAGGGTGGCCGTTTTTCAATACGCATGTGCATTCGAACCCGGTGTTTCCGTGTTTTACGACAAGGCCACATACTTGCTTGCCTGTTGCGTGCCAGGAAGGAATGAACACACACGCACACGCACACGCACACACGCACACACGCACACCAGGCACGCGTGAAGGACGACCAGAACGACGGACTTTACCGCTTGGATCGTTGGTAAGTATAGTAAACACTATACTTGCGGCCGATCTCGTCCGCTCGTATCCGCTTCCAGGTCAAGGTCAGGTCGACTTCCCTTTACCTGCTCAGCCCTGGTCGTCTCCTCACCTCCCCATGCTATTTTTCTCGCTCCCCATTGGCTTGCAACCACGTGTTACGCACGAGCCTGTCGGACATCGTACCTACCACGACTAGGTGCATACATGCTGGTCACTTTATCCGTTCCCATGCAGGTATATGGATTCCAACATACGAAACGCCTATCGTTCACCTCCAGATATTGCCTTTTCGGCCGCGGAAGGGGATCAGATCGGGTGGGCTCCGGGTCCTGTAATGGTGCTAATGTATGAAATCGCTTGCGAAACCGACCCATTGTCGCGCGCCCGAGCGAAGGCCAGGTCTTGATTCCTCCTCGAGCAAGGGACGGCCATTCCTCTACGACCTCGCCGTCACCAGCTCCCAGTGGTGGTTGCGCGGGTCAAGACGAACAAAAAGGAAAGAAAAAAAGATCGGCTCCTACGACGGACGGACTTAATTTGTCTTCGAAAAATAGGTAGCAATGCGACGAGCAGTTGGTCCCCACCAGCACTCTCGGTGCTGGACCCGCGCGGTTCATGCCGCAACGCTGTAGCCGACGTCCAGCTAGTGGTGTCCGGCTGGGACTGACTTCATAGGCGTAAGTTAGGCAAGGCGATCCAACGGCTCCCTTCATGCGACCAAACAAAGGCACGGAGCGGGACGGGAACGATCCACCACCTCAAGGGACCTTCCAACACCTGGCTCGCCTGGGTGGAGGGCTCGGGAGACGTTGCCCACGGACTGCCTGGATCAAGTTTGGTTCTGTGACGTGCGTGGCACCTGAACGGCCCATGTACCACTCGCCTCCCCGCCGGGTCAAGCCAGACCGACTCCCAGACTCCCAAACATGGATCGTTACCTGGTTCTACTGTCGTTCCTCTTGCTCTTCCTGCACCCATGCCGAGGGCGACGAAGATACGGACAAGACGTCCGCCCGCTCCGCTTATCGGCAACGTCGTCTGGTAGCGGCCCCACCACCGGCTGCGCGCTCAGACCTTTTTAATTTTTTTCAGTGTCGCGGGCCACCGGCGCTTGTCCCCATGGATGTCTAGCCTCGCAAGCGAAGGAGGACTATCCCCTGCGGCTCTTACGCGCGGTGTCAACGGCTGTACTCACCAACGATCATCTGATATGTGACGAACCAGCGTGCTCGATCCGACGGCGGGCAGAAAAGAGAAAGGAGAAGAAAAAGCAAAGCCAAATCCAGCACCCATCGGTGGACGTGCGTGGGAAATTAAGCCTCTTTCCTGTTCCCCTGTGCATAGACAGTGCTCGTACGCAGCACAGCATGTACTGTGGTAGGCGAGAAGCTTGCCTGATTGATGGGCCCTGCAGGAACGCAGCGGGACGATGACACCCAGCACCCCAGATCTTGTCACCCAGGTCTGATTACATATCCCCGCCCCCCCCCCCCTCCCCACCCAACTGAGTCCCTGGCCCACGTCAAAGCACGCACTCCCCTAGACCAGGGGCATGAGGCGGGCCCGCCGTTGTCAGCCGAGCCTGTGGATTTGCCAGCCAGCATTGCGTACGATGTAGCACCGGCATGGTCCGTCGGTACGGAGCAGAAAAGTGTCCGCACGCGGCCAACCCAATAACGCTTACTGCCGGCTCCCGTGGTGGTGTTTCCGACGGATACTACCCTCTCTCTACCGCGTAGAGGGACTATTCGCCCCCGCTAAATACCCCTGACGATCTTCGACGAGCCTTCTCTGCTTGCGGCCATGGGCCGGCCTGCTTGCTGGGATGCGGAAGCGAAGCCTTCTGGGGGGGTTGTGTGCGCTGACAAGGTTCTTTGCGCGTGGAGCTGGCCAGCTGCTCAACTCGGCGGTGCTGCCCTGGCATCCCGAACGCCCACCTTCGCACCAGGCGGAGATCGGCACGCACTTGGGCGGGCGTTTGTTTCGATCTGGCGGTCATTCCTTAGCCATCTCTACCGTGCGCCTGGCCCCGCCCGTATGCTCCCTGCCCGGTGCCCATGTCGCGTCTGCACGGAAACAGTATCGCCATTCTCCATCCACGGCTGCGTGGGTGGCCTGGGGCCTGGGGCCTGGCTCCTGGACAAGCCCGGGGGGGGGGGCCAGATGCTCCGTACTGCAGGCAATGCCGGATGCGCATCGCAGATATTTGCTACGGGTAGAGGTAGGAACAGACCAAATCAGCGTCGCATTCCGCCGCTACCTCACCCTTGCGTGTCTATTTACAAGATGGCGTCGCACCCACCCCCCTTCCCCTTCTTCCCCTTCTTTTAGGACCGCATTCGCTTCTCACTAAGCCTGGCGCTTCTCCAGCTGTCCCGTCTGGGCCCTTTCCCGTTTTTGCCCTGTCTCTTATTCTCCCTTTGTACTGTACCGAGCAGGATCTTGGTGTCACTGGGTGAGCAATATGGCCGGCAGCACCTTTACCTTCTCGGCCATCAACTTTGATGAGCCGGAGCCAGTGGCGAACAAGCAGTCGACGATCCTCGGGGTGGTCATCTCGTTTATGGTGAGAAGCCAACAGCCCTCCCCCGGTCTCCCTGTTGTGTTCGTCCCTAACCATGCTATAGATCTTTTCCTGGCTCTGTGCTGGCAGTCGCCTATATGTCCGGCTCCGGGTGGTTCGGGATGCGGGCTGGGACGACCTTTGTGTGGCCCTGTATCTGGTATGATAGACGACCCGAGAAGCGCGCCCGAGGTGGGCGGGCAACTGGTTGCACGGGCTGACATGGCGCAGTTGACGACAACGGGGGGCGCTATAGCACTCTGCGTGGGTAGGTGGCCTCCTCGTTATATCTCCCGCGAAAGCGAAGCAGCCCGTTCTGACTCGTCGTGTAGGTACCAGATACGGTCTCGGAAAGCACTTCATCACCCTTGCCGTGTCGGATATGCACACCTGGTCCAAGGTGCGTTACTCACATTACCGCAGCGTTGGGACCGGGGCTGACCCCAGACAAAGACGTTCTACGTTGCGAATGCTGCCTACTGCAGCTCGACAGCCTTCATCAAGTTGGCCTTGATGTTCCAGTATCTGCGGGTGTACCCCAAGGGCAGTCTCACCTACCGCATATCCCTGTACACATTGATATTCACAGCCGTCTGGGGCGCCGTGTATTCCTTCATTGCTTGGTTCCCCTGTTTCCCCGTCTATCGCTTCTGGATTCCAGACCCCGTAAGTTGCCGACGCCCCTCCCACGCACGGAGGCTTCCGGAAACGGATGGTGCAGACCTCATGGAGCGTGCGTGCGGGGCCGTGTGTGGGTGCCCCTTCTAGTATGTGGCTAACGGCCAAATCAGGACGCTCTTTGTTACGGGTATGGATCGCTCTACTCGGGTGAATTCGTTGCTACCTACGAGAGCCATACGGCCATCAACATGGTACTGGACGTCATCGTGCTCGCTATCCCCTTGCCGCTTCTCTTCAAAGAGGGCACCGACTTTGCACAACGGCTGCGCGTCTTCGGGCTTGTATCCATGGGCACCGTGTTAGTCTTGCCCCCTCTGTGCTAACGACTTACCCTCTTGTGAGGTGGTATGACGGGCAAGATAACTGACAAGTGTGCACAGCGTCATCGCCATCGCCATCTGGCGGCTCCAGACCATCATCGAACACCAGGCTGCGACGTGGCCGACGCGGGACCCGACGTGGTACGGGCCCATCACGATGCTGCTCGCCGTCCTCGAGGTGGACGCAGCGGCGGTGTGTGCCAGTGTCCCCATCTTCTGGCCCGTCCTCACGCAGCGGCTGGGCGGCATTTTCGTGACGCAGGAAATCGAAATTCGACGAGAAACAAGATACATGATCAACGACGAGGAGTCGCGCCTCCCGGCCCAGACACACAGCCGGTCAGCAAGCGACGCGGATCTCAAGCAGACCATGAGCGAAACGACCAAGACGGACACCAGAGGTACCTACGTCGTGCGGTCCATGGACACGTTGCGGGCCGCCGCCATGAAGGAGTCGCCGCGCGTGGGCGCCATGGCCCGGAGTGACAGCAAATCGAGTGGGGAGCATTGGTCGCTGAACTCGAGATAAGAAGCCGCCCTCGCGCGAGGGAGAGCGACGGATGCGCGTAAACGGTTTTTTTTTTCTTAATCCCGTAGCTCGGCGCATTGGGCGCCTCTTGGTTGGGCTTTGGTTAGTTGTATTATTATGATTGATATTCCCTGACGGCCTCTACACGGAGCGATGCCATTGATCCCGGCCCGACGAAGGACAGGCCGCCTGCGCCGCCGCTTCCCCCGTGGGGTCTGCCCAACCCGTTTCCTTCACCCACATCAGGCTCGCCAGGCGGCGGGCCAGGTCCAGCTCGAGCTCGGCCCGTCTGTCCTCGCCGCGGGCGGCGGCCTTGAGCGTCTGCACGACGGACCAGAAGGCCTCGAAGGCGCAGAGCAGCTCAAAGTAGACGTCGGTGCCGGCGGCCGGGTCGCGATACTCTGCCTGCCAGTCCCGGAGCACCCGGGCCCGCTGGCGGTACCGGTCGCACAGGTCCCGCACCCACGCCGGCGGGGGGGCCGGGCCGGGGCCGCCGTCGGGCGCGGCGGGCGGCTTGACCTCGGCCACGAGCCGCAGGTCGCCCGCCTCCTTCCTCCGCCCCGGGAGCCAGCTGTACATCATGGCGAAGACGGTCTTGGTGGCGTTGGCCGTGTGGGCGGCGCGGGCCGGCGGGGGCGGCGAGGCCGGTGGGGGCGGCGGGACGGGCGGCGCCGCGTCGCCCGGCCCCGGGGGTTCGGGCGCGTCGCCCTCGTCGTCCAGGTAGGCGACGAGGGCGGCCGGGGGGCAGTCGGGGCGCGCGAGCAGGGCGAGCAGGGCGTCGTAGGAGCGGCGCTGGGCGGGGTCGAGCAGGCCGCGGAGGGGGGCGCCGGCGGCACGGGTTGCGCGCAGGGCGCCGGCGAGGCGGGCGAGGCGGGCGAGGACGGCGTTTTCGTCGTTCTCGTCGTTCTCGTCGTCGCCGTCATCGTCGTCGTCGCCGTCGCCGGGCCGCCGGGCCGGCACCGGCCGCAGCAGCAGGGCGCGCTGGTGGCCGCACGGGGCGCAGGGGCGCGGGGCGGCGAGGCCATGGCCCGGGCGGAGCAGCGTGGCGGCGGCGGCGGCGGCGGCGCAAACGTGGCGGTAGGCCGTGGCCTCGCGCGTGCAGGCGGCGCAGCGCTGGGCGCCGCTGACGGCCCACCAGGCGTTCAGGCAGGCCGCGTGGTACGCGTGGCCGCACTGCAGCGCGAGGGCGTCGTCGAGCCCGTCGAGCGTGAGCGGCTCCTTGCAGATGATGCACGGCTCGCCCGTCTCGCCCGTCTCGTCCGTGTCCGGTGCCGGCGCCTCGGACGGCACGGCCGTTTCCATCCTTTGCCGTTTGCTGCTTCGGCTGCCGCCGTACCCGTGAGTTGCTTGGGCCGCGAAAGGACGGGTCTGATCAATGGGCTGCTGGCCTTATCCGTGCCCTGAACGTTGCACGCCAAACCTGACACGCCTGACGCCTTGCTTGGCCGAGGTGGGACGAGCCTCTCTTAATATGGCCATGAATATGGCCACATATGGGGAAAGCCACAAGCATCTCGCTGTTCTCGCTGCGCGGGCCGAGGTCTCCCCCCCTCCGAGACTTTCTTTCGCCCCTCCCGCCGTACGTAGGCGACTCATCCACGTGTACGCTGGCGATAGGCGCTTTTTCGTAAAACTAGGTTGCTCGGTGGCAGGGGGCGCCGGGCTGGGGTAACTCCGGAGACGGACCGGCTGACGCGCGGTACATGAAAGGGAAAAGGGGCAACTCCGTCAGGAACCCGCTGAAGTATGTTAGGTAGGCAGGCACTCACCCGCGCTCGCCACACCCGACCTTCGCCATTAGCCACCTCCTGGGTAAACGTTAAGGGCAGGGTTTCTGCGGCAACCCCCTCCTCGCCGTCGTGTCGGTCGAGGAACGTCGGGCGCGTGGCGGGTTTGATGACGTTTGGCATTCCATCACCACCACGAGCACCGTCTTCTGGGTCGATCGCCATGTTTAACATTATGTAGGTGAATAGTTCTATGTGGTAGTGGGGGTGTTCGTAGTGGTCGTGACAGTAGGTAGGAATAGTCACGGGACCGAGTGTCATTACATCGAACCGCCTTGCGGAAACTTTCTTCTTCCTCCCCGCGCTCTCCCGGACCCGAAACCGTATTAGCTCGCCTGTCCAACTCAGACCTTGCGATTGTTTCATCCTTCGGTGTTCACTCTTCGCTGGAGATGGCGCCCGGTACTACTCCCCGGTTTCTCCCCCTCCTCATCGCATGGATGGGCAAGGCTTTGAGCCCACACACCCGGGAAAGCTGTCGCGTCATCACTGCGCGTAACAGCTGGCGGCAGCGTTGACGATGGCCAACTCCTCGACGCCCCCGAGGGGCGGCAGCTCGGCACAATACGCCAACAGATCGATGGCCACGCAGTGGGCGGGCACCTCGCCCTGCTCGAATTGGACGTAGTAGTCCTGTTCCCCGGGGGGCTTGTCAGCGCGTGCTCCGGTGGTGGCGAGGCGGGAACCGCCCCCTCCCTTCCCCCCCTTTCGCCCGGCCCTAGGGAAGGCGAGAATTGGGCCTAGCTGGGGAGGTCGGGGGAGGAGGGAAGGGCTGGCAGAAGAGGGCGAGGGGGGAGGCAAGCAAAACAACCGGGACAACTCACCGGGCGCGTGTACGCTGGCGGGGGGTTCTGCTGGCGGCAGACGACGAAGGAGCCCGGGCCGTACGCCGGCGGCAGGAAAAGCTTCGCGTCGTCGCCGATGCCCACGCCCACGGTGCCGAGGCCGTAGTTGAGCCCGAGGGCCACTTGGCTGGAGCCCTCAAAGGGGCCGCTGGCTTGTAAGCCCCTGGATCACGCCGCGTTAGTCACTTTCCTTGATCCGTCCTTCCCCGAGCCCGTCCCGAAGCCGGGGCAAAAGGGAGGGGAGGGGAAGGTAAGGGGACTTACACGGGAATGAAACCGTCCGCCAAGGCGACGGGGGGCGAGGCGACCGAGGCCTGGCGGTCGGCGACCTCGGCGGCGGTACCGTTGACGAAGAAGGTCGAGGCCGCCTCGGCGCTGAGAACGGCGGCGTAGCGGTTCGGGGCCACGCGCTCGCCCGTGACGCGCCAGCCGTCGACGGGAGTGTCGAAGGCCGGGCCGGCCGAGCCCGTCACGCGCGCCGCGAGCGAGAAGCCCGACGCCTGCCCGACGACGGCGTCGCGGCGGCCCAACGGCGAGGCCGCCGACAGCGAGGCCGCCAGGGCTATGGACAAGCGGGCGGCGAGCATGGCGATGAACGACGATGGGAAGTGGGAGGAGAGGGGGAGAGGGAGTGCGTGTGTGTCTAAGGGAGACGTGAGATGGACTAGGGGGATGGAGACGGGGGAGCGCTGGATGCTGGTCGCTTGTTTGTTGGTTGAACTGCCCGGACTACGATGCCGTCCGCTCGGCTTTTTATACAGCCCTCGCCAGGCCGAGTCTGCCATGCCAACCAAGCCCGATAATAGTCCCGTACCTGGTGTGCGCCCTCGTCGATGTAACGTGCTATCCCGCCAGAGCGACTCTCGACGGTTGCCTACCACACGCCCACACGCCCACACGCCTCCCGAGATGCTTTTCGTCTTTCCCATCGCAAAGGCGACTTAGCGAGGGAAAGGGCCATCGTCGCTGACCCGTCAGCACCGTATATGCAATGCATCGTTGGTGGGCCGGTCTAAGCCCCTTTTGTACCCCCTTGCCCAATTCGTTCGGCGCCCCTTTCCTATAGGTCGACGCCCGTCAGCGGCCGCGGGCGAGCAAAATCCCATTCCCGTCCGCATCACGGAGTAGCACCAAAACGACGTGGCCACTCCCGTCTACCTTTTCCCCGCCCTTTTTTATTCCCTCGCGAGACTGGCTCCGGCGAGCCCGGCCCTCAGCCACAACTTGGCGGCCCCCGCGCGTCCACCTACGCCATCGTTGCGGCCTCGTGTTGCCGGCCTCGTGATGGGTCGACACCCCCAATGCGCCGCGGACCAGCAGATTTTAGCGTCAGCAGTTTTTCCATTGCATGTCATGGTTCGTTAGCCAAGATCCGACGCCTCGCCGTGTGCGGGCCTATCTCAAAATACCTAAAGTCTTCTTTCGTCCTCCTGGATACCTCGCGCAATAGAACCCCTCTTCACTTCATCATTTGATATCATCCCTCATAATCGTAACACCGTCTTTGTTGTAGCCATACAACAGGGTGCTCCATCGTCAGCGTAGCCAGAAAGCCAATCCAGCAACCCCCGAAAATCCGGCTCCGGGGGGAGGGAGGTGGCGTCGTGAAGTCTTCGCTGGGGAGCGGGAAAGATCTTTGCACCGTCGCAATGTGCGGATTGTCGCTCTTGTGCAGGCAACGGCTGGCCGGCCTAAACGGAAGGACGCGAAGCCAGCGACCACCGCGTGCAGACGTACAGGCGGCGCAGCGTTTGACCGTGAACAACCAGCTTGTTGTGCAGCTGCTGGGCTGCCAGTCGGGCCTGGGCCTTCGTCCTAAGCCGAACGTAGCAATATTGCGGGTGGCAAACGTGAGCGGTATCGGGACACCACTTGGACGCGACGCCGGGCGAGAAGGGCACGTGGCTGCGGAGGCATGGCATGTCAGTCACGCGAAAACGGGGAGGGGACCAATAGGCAGTTGGTATCTGAAGGGGAGGGAAAGGGAAAGGGTTCACGTACCACCAGGACTGGGGAATAGGCCCGCAAATTCCGACGCTGGTCGTCTCGCGTCAGTGACTAAATAAACGACGAAGCTGCCGCGGCAGCCCGAGTCCAACTTACACGTCGAATCCCTTGAAAAGGAGCTCCATCTCGCGCAGACAGGCGCCTTCACCAGGCATGGGCGGCAGGTTGGCTACCTCCACAACACAAGCCCCCGCCGAGATCCAGTCGCGCTTGGGACTGAACACCTTGGTCTCGTCGTAGGGAGGTATGACGTAGTCGTCGGCGGCGACATCCTCAAAGGGTATGCGATGAGGACCGCAGCGCTTGGGCAGAGAGGCGGGCGAGCTGCCCAGGTTTCCGTGCTTCCGGGCCTGCGATGCCGCCTTGGACTCGGTTCCGACGCCCGGTTCGGGCTCGTATCGCATGCCTCTGGGAAGACAGGGTCGGCAGATGAGCCTCCGACCCAGGTGCTTGCTGCCTCCGAGCTGCTCCATGGCCTCCTGGGCCCTGTCAGTGCTGTCGTATGTGACGAAGCAGAAGCCGCGGTTGCGACCTTCTCCAGCTGCCGTCATGAAGATGGCCTGGACGCCTTTGCCAAGTCCGTGGTGGTCCAGGTGCTGTCTGATGTCTTCTGCGGTGGCTGTATATCGTAGGTTGCCGAGGTACACTCGACGATCCCGGATCTCAGGTCCCTCCCAGCCGTCGGGAGATGCCATACGGTTTCGTTCTTCGCCTCCGTGCTGCTGCCAGTGGAGCCCGGCGGCTTCCTCCAGGATCGGATAGAAGGCCTGCGGGTGGTGTGCGTAATCGGGAAATGGCATCGACGTAAAATGGGCATATTGCGGGTGTGGGAAGTAAGTTTGGATCGGGTAGTATGGGCCATAGTGAGCCTGATCCTTGGAATGGCTCGGGCTAGAGTCAGGCTCGCAGCCTAGGCCGCATTCATCATGCGTGAACTGATGCGAAACGGTCGCTGGGGTGAAAATATGGCAGGGCTGGGAAAGCCGAGAGCTATCTGGAGTCGACGGGACGGCCCGTGAGCTTGATGGCGACTGAGTTGACTGATATTCGTAGCCAGACTGGCCCAGAAAAGTCGCTGCAGCACCAGCCAAACTGTAATGAGCTTGTCGAGAACCATCAGTTGCGAGTGCGGCCTTGGGAAACCAGGTCGGCTCGGCTGTCTCGCCGTCCCAGCCAACACCATCGTCATCCGAACTCTCCTCGCAGCCGCAGTCAGGGTCTGAGAGGTGAGTGGACTCAGCCCTGGTGAAGGTGCTTTTGTCATTCTCACTCTTGGATCGTCTGTGTAAGAATGCCATGTTGAATGCCTGAGGTGGGGGCTTCTTTGTCCCCTTCTCCTCTTTATCTTATTCTCGTTTGCGTGGCGGGCAAGAGTGGACGAGGCAACGATAGGCAGGCGTCACCTTCCGCCAGAACTTGAATCAAGATGGGGAAAATCGGATGTCGCGATGGTAGGGCTGGCTAAAACCTCGACCACCCGCCGTGTTGGGGGTACCTGGATAAGAAGTGGCCCCGGAGGATAGTGAGATAACCTGAACAGAGTCGGTGAGCTGAGAGGCTCGACTTTGTACCAAGTAAGGGAGCTGACGAAAAATACGAACGCCCCAACGGAGTCGGAGACGCTGGAAACTTCCTTGGGCTCGGGACTGGATGTGTACTCACGACTGTGGCAAGTGTATATCGATAGCTCGAGGCCGGGAAGCTGATAACGCTCAAAGATGCCGCGGTGCTGCTTGCCGAGACAAGATGGCGTATTCGGCGCACTGGTGCGAGGTCAGAAACTGCAGTAAAGACTGGGAATGAGGAGCGTATGCTGGACAACGGCGGCGATGCCCAACCCGTGCCGCGGTAGGTTGCTCGTACTGAATGCCTCGTGGTGGCGATGAGGGTGATTGCAACAGTCGTGGGGTATGGTTCGTCATGAAATAAAAACATCGAGTGCCCAGAGCAAATTTATCAGTGACCCCATTACAGCGTGGAAGCAAGTTCCCCATTGTCCTTGCCAGCTCAATCATGACCGATTGTTCCCGAAAGCTCAAGGGAAGGTGAGGCGAGAGACAATTGCTCAAAATACTGCCAGGCTAATCAATGCCAGAAGATACCACCGCGATCGAACAATGAGCCGGCGCAATCCAGCAACCCATTCGCGACCACTACAATTCTCACGGTAGTAGGCTTTCGAGATGGTTGCTTCTACCACCTCCAGGAGGTAGGGGTTGAACGGAGCGAGGAGACAGCCAGTGGCACATGTTGTCTGCACAAGTACCCTAGAGACTGTTGTCCAAGGACCCAAGTTTTATTCAGACGGCCGGCCAGAGAAAATGGGCCCGGATGCCAGCGCAAACCAGAAGACGCCGATGCCTTCTTAGCGGTATGCCTCCATATTCCTCGCCTGCTACAGAAGGTGAGATGCCAAGTTCGCGCGTCAAAACAAACGCACTCGGGTACCTGCGTCCAGACCGAGGGTTGTCCCGATGCGCCTCTTAGCAGCTTCGACCGCGTCAAATGTTGCTTGGCCCTATTCGGAGCCTTCTCGAGAGGTACGGGTGGCTTGGTAGCACAGACGTAATGGTATATGTGATGAGGTTGCTGGTATTGTACAGTGTTGCTGATGCGCTTCCCGAAAAACAGTTACTCGTCTTCATCTTGCCACTTACTTGAGCTTTCCCGTGCTCCCGTGACCCGCGAATTTGTGTCGATATCCATTCTGTCCCTCCTGCCGTCTCTGGGGGTCCCGGCTTATTTCCGTTTGCGTTCGACGGCATCCATTTTGTCCTCCAGCTGCTGGACGTACTTGTTCAATCGCTGGCAAGCCGCCTGGAGGGCCTGTGACGTTCTTAGTTAGTTGCTATTCGAGGCCATCGTCGTCGCCGCCGCCGCCGCCCGCGGCGGCGGAAATGCCACTAGCACGCGTGGAGGGGTATAGCAACGTACGTAAATGTCTTCGGTAAGAAGCTCGTTGCTGGCCTTGTATTCCTGCAGGACGTAGGAGTAGATGCCGCCACCGGCCAGGGTTGAGCCCAGCAGGAAGCCGAAGAGACTGTCCGAGAGTACGACGATTAGCGTTCCTCATATTTGCGCCCCGCGATAGGGAAGACGGCGGCCCCGCCGCGCCGCGCATCGCCATGCGGCTCATGAGCTGGGGGCACCCCGACAATGACCGACTTACCCTCCGCGAAAGGCACCGACAGGCTTGCGAGCAGGAAGAGGTGCGGCGTCGGCCAGCCGGCGCGTGCTGGCCGAAAAACTGCGGGCGACGGTCGGGGTCGCCAAGAGGCTTCGGGCGCCGAAAGAGAGGAGTCGGGCAGACATGACGATGTGGCTGTAGAAGGCCGTGGCAGCGTTGGGACGGGGAGATGTGCGTGCTGTGGTCCGGCAGCGGGACAGAGGTATGTGGAAGCTTGGAGAAGTGGTGGTGGTGGTGTGGTAGAGCTGGTATCCTAGCCGAGGAGTTGGGATGTAGCTGTTACGAAAGCTGTTCGTTAAGCTCTCATTGGGAAGCCGAGCTCCAGAAGAGGTGACGCCAGGACGTCCCTCCCGTCAATTGGACCGATGGACCTCCCCGGCAAATCACGGAAATACCCACCCGGGCTTTTGACGGTGGGAAGGAACCGCCATTCTCCAGGAGCCCTCAATAATAACAGCCATGGCCCGCCGCACCGCCGAACCCGACGACAAAGTGCCCGTCTCCGCCCACGTCCCATGCACTTGCATCCATGCCCGTGCAGGACGAGCATAATCCGACAGCGTCGGCGAAGCCTTCATCGCTCAGAGGCATCATCAGGCCACATCCTACATCATACGAGCCTCCGCACTGTCGCATGTCGCGTCGCAGTTGCCGCGCCGGCCAGGCACCGGGTCGTCGCCACTTCCCCCACCCTATCGGTGCACTATGGATGTCCGTTATGAATATGCATGGGTTCGCGATCAGTACGTGGACCGAAATACAAGCCTTCGGCATCATCACCAGCACCACATTGGGAATACGATACGTCATAGTCAAGTGCATCAAATTTCATAAACCATATTGCTGCGAGGCTTCGTGGCCACCAAACAGTCCTTGTCCCTCTTTGGGGATCCCATAGTGCGCCCAGCTCGCTCTTTCCATTGTCAAGAACAGAGCGGCAAAGGAATAATACAGCAGAAAATGTGGTATCCGAGTCGGAACGCATTTACAGCTCATCGTGAGCAGACTCCTTAGCGGCCTCGGTCTTGGCTTCAGTGGCGGCCGGGGCAACCGGCGTCTCCTCGGCAGACTTCTCCGAGACCTCGGCCTTGTACTTGCCGTTCTCCTTGACGAACTTGATCAGGTCCTCGACGGTGCGCGAGCCCGAGTACGTTACGGGCTCGCTCTTGCCGCCAGCGGGGTACAGCTTGATGGTGGGGAAACCCTGGATCTCGTCGGGCACGTCGTTGGCAGTGGCATCAACCTTGGCGATGACGACCTTGTCCTTCCACTCGCTGGCCTCGTACAGGGCACCGAGGTCCTCGTACTTGGGGGCGAGGGCCTTGCAGTGTCCGCACCAGGGAGCGTAGAACTCAATCAGAACATCCTTGGTGTCGTCCAGAACGACCTGATCGTAGTTCTTGGCAACAACAGTAACGACGGAACCCTCCTGCGTCTCGGGGATGGGCTCCGACTTGATGCTGGGCTCCATCTTGCCCGAGTCGAACTCCTCAACGAAAGCCTTGATGGTATCGTGCGTGATCTTCTTCTCCTGGTCGAAGGGGAACTTCTGGTTCTTGACAGTCTCCTGGATGGCAAAGGCGGGGAACTTGTCCGTCTTCAGGTTCAGGTTACCGGCGTGGGCACCGAAAGCCTTGGCGTCAATGGTGGCGAAGTTGATCTTGCCCTTGAACGCCTCAGCCACGGGCTTGAGGGCGTCACTGAGCTCCTTGCGCTCCTCGGGCGTCTCGGCGAAGATGTAGGCCAGGGGAAGACCGGCCGACATGTAGCCGGCGTAGGTGTCAGGGCCAACCTCGCCAATCAGAGGGGTCGAGGCAGTCTGGGCCCACTTCTCAATGGCGTCGGCGTCGAACTTGTCCGAGAAGGTAACCTTGCCCTCATCGAACTGCTTGTACAAGACGATGGCGGGGGCGGTGACGCCCTCAGCCTCGGCCAGGGCGGCATCGTTGCTGGCACCGAAGGGGTACGAGTCCCGGAGCTTCTCGGCGAGAGCAGTGAAGGTCTCGTTCGAAGCCTTATCCGAGGCGTCGATGTAGGCAACGAGGACGACCTTGTCGGCCGTCTTGAAGTCGCCCAGAGTCTCCGAAGTGAGCAGGGAGACCGCAGGGAGGGACTGCTTGATCATGTACGAGGTGATACTAGTCAGGCCGGACCGTTAGCTCGCGACCGCCAGAGGGAATTCGGAAAAGGCTGTGCGGGCGGGGGGTAAACTTACGCCTGAGCCTTGCGCTGGCCGGAGTAGGGAGTGATGTTCTCCTTGCCGCGGAAGACCTTGAGGGTTGGGTAGCCCTCAACACCGTATGATTGGCACAGGTCGGCCTCCTCAGTGCAGTCAATCTTGGCCAGCTTGATGTCCTTCTCCTTGAGGGAGGTAGCGGCCTCCTCATACTCGGGGGCGAGAGCCTTGCAGTGGCCACTATGTACAATTAGTGATCTGACCGGCGGGCGCAAGCATGGGAAGCGTCGCGTGGAGTGCTTACCACCAAGGGGCGAAGACTGGAGGCGGTAGAAGTTAGCCTCGTTCACACGAGCAGATACGCACGGCCCGGGGCGACTTACACTCAGCAAGAACGAGGTCGTTGGTGGCAACGAAGTCGTCGAAGGTGTCCTTGGTCAACTGGGCAACATCGGAAGCCGACACGGCGGCCGCGACAGCCAGCAGGCTGTAAGCAATTTTGGGATACATGGTGTTGGCGAGACTGCGCGGCGATTAGAGACTGTGTAGCAGGCAGGACTCGGCGGCGGTGGCAGCACAACTTGAGGATTGAAGTGAAAGAAACAACGTTTGTATGTCCGGCCACGGATATAAGATAGCTTGAGAGTGGGAATCTGGCCAGATATGCGCCCAGAACCGCTGCAGGTGTGGACAAACTAAGGCGCGTATACGGGATGTACCTCTTAGAGGCAAAAGACTGACCCAGGTACCTCTTACTAGGAAGTAGGTAGGCGGCGCCGTGGCGGGGCGGGGAGGGGATAGATAGATGGACAGGTGGGGTAGGGGGAACGGGAGGGAGGGAGAGATGATTCGAGGGGACCGCGATACTTACTGAAAACCAAAGTGAGCTGGAAGAGGTCCGGCTTTGGGGGGGAATACAGAATGTTGGAAGGAAGGCAAGGCAAGACGCGGGAAGAGGTTCTTTAGAAATACCGGACGACATGATGGTCCCTTTTTATTGCGGAGATGGATGGTTTGGCCGATCTGTAATCCGCAGGTCAGTAGCAGCCTTGGTGGTGGAGGAGAGGCGGAGCATGTACCGTCCCTGGTGGCGTAGCTGGCCGAGGTACGACTAACTACCCTGGGCTCCCCGGTGCCCGTCAGAGTGAACAGCCTGTCCTCCAGGTCTTACTACGTACATTCGCATGGGTGGAATCCTTGCTTGACGACCAGCGCAGGTGAGTGTCCATCCCATGTCACTACTGTGTATGCCTCCCGCGTTGAACGCTCCTGACAGACGGGGTACATACCTCCATCCTGCATAAAGTAACTTGAGTAATCCCATGCGGACGGGCTAGGTACTAAGTTAAGACGTACGGATCCATTGCCAGCGAGGGAGAGATGTACCTAGGGACCACCTGCCCCCCCAAGACTTTCATCCCCACCATAGCTCGGTTCGTTAGCTTTATTGGCCTGACTTTCTGGCGGGGCGCTGCACCTTTTGGTGTTGTGCTGCACCCTTCTCTCGTAGTTGCGGCAAAATTCCCTTGGGGCCCGTCCATCCCGTCTCTGGATGGCCAAGCTGACCAACAGTTCCAGATGACACCTGTCCTGTCTACCTGCACAATACTGTAACTGTCTATCACCGCCACCGAGCAGGGATCTCCCGCTCGTCTCAGGACCGCCAACCACAAACGCCCGGTTCAGCGGGTCGTGTCCATCCTGCCTGCCATTCAAGTCAGAGCTACCTCTTACTTATTCGAGGTATCCAGATATTGTCTTACTATGATGCCGGCAATGCTGGCAATGCCTGCATTTGTCCGTAGTACATCGCACAGTAAACCTTCCCACCTATGCGTTCCCCGTATACTTCAGGCTAGTCTGGTTCTATTTCTGTTTTCATGGGGGGTATCATGTGTACCGTGCAGGGGCTATGGTACCCAAAGAGGTAGTAGTCACTATTCCCCCTCGCTGCCGGCCCGTATGGCATAACCGCAACCCGCCTGGGTTGGATCTGCAAAACGACTGCGGACCGCCCACCACGTGAAGTCTGTGTGGTTGTACTTTCAGCTGAGATGCAAGCATGCGCAAGGGTAAGAAGGCAGGGAGATACAGGTTGTACTGGCTCCAACCACCCATGGAGGGGTCGGTGTCTAGGTAGGGAAGTATGCATTGCACTGGTTTGTTCAAGTATGCATGGTTCCCGACAGGGCCGTCTTTCGTTGCCTCTTGGGGCCGCGGGTGCTTTCTCCGAGCGTTGCTTTACGGCACAATACTTCCGTCAGCAGCGCGGCAAAAGGAACCGTCCCAGCCGCCACGTAAGACTGCAAGCTTGAAAGGACAGATTTCATCCTCAGGTCCTTATTCCGCTGTCGCTGTTGCGATGAGCCCGCCAGCCCGTCAGACGACGGGGGGGCCGTAGTTGCAGGCTGGCCGCATTAGTCAGTCAGTAAAGTAACCTGTGCCTGTTTGCCCTCCTGGTGGCTGGGTTGCTTGCCTGCTTACAAATAAGCCTTGTATTCGAATACGGGCATATTGAAACGGGTGTCACCTGCCATCGCCGCGCTGCTGTACAGCAGGGCCAACACGTGCTATACTGGTTCCCGCCTGCTCTTTATGTGCGACCATTCGTCCATCAATCCAGACTAGCATGTGAAGCCAAAATTTACATGGACAATAGCGCTCGAGCGGAATTCACTAGGATCCAACTAGGGCGTTTGGAGCCATCGATGGTTGTGTTTCCCAGCCGCAACTACTTCACATATACTATGTAGCTTTAACCATGGAGCTGTTCAGTATGCTGATTCGCTAGCTTGCACTCGGCATGGGTATCATTCGGCATCCGTCGAGCCCCCGCATTGAATAAACTGATACAACCGATGTACGGGTGTTTCGTACCAAGGCAATTTCCACCATGCTTCACTCGCTGGCGGCATGAGATAGGCCACCTTGCCGCCGGCTCAGTCGATAATTGGCCGCTCGCTCGCGTGCTATGCGTAGGAAACACACAACTAAAGAGTTTCCCTAAGCAACTACCTCGGTAGGGTAGGGGCAACCTTTCGCATCAATACATAGACGTGTGTACATGGACGGTGGTATCCGCAGGCAAACCAGAGAGCATACGTGGTATTTCGAACTAGGTCTTAACTGCAACCCAGCTGGAGCAATCCTCACGGCCTGTTATATTTAGCACATGACCACGCCGTGATCTGCACGACCCATCAAGTAAGCGACGCGTACCAGTTAGTCCGTATAAGCGCCGGGATGAACGTACTGTCGAGAGGCAGCCGCTGATCGTCAAGTCGGAGAACTGGATACTCTGCCGTAGGACCGACGAAAAGCCAGTGGACCGTTACTCAGTCCCAATCTACCCGCGTGTCTTCGTGACTTTTATTCTCTCCTCGGACTCCAGCTTGCAATTTGTGCTATTGAGGCCCCATTTACGAGAGGATGAAGTGAGCATCTAGGTTCGCACGCAGCCAGAAAAAAAAAAGAATGCAGTACACCCAGGCGGTGGCCTGGCTTATATGTACTCCGCAGGTTACGAGAGCGATCAAGGATGATAGCCTTGTGATCGGGCCAAGCACCATAACTGTGCATGTACGGGCCATTAAAAGACGGATCTTGGGTGAATATCCGGAATCGATGTAGAGCCTAGTGGACGACGTCAGAAGTTTCAAGAAGGGGGCCGTCAGGAAAGCGGTGAATTAACCCCAACGGACACCAGGCGGCGGCATCTGGTGACGAGAAAGTGTCTTCGTATAGAATAAGTCCGACTGACAAGTGGCTGTATCCATTGATACGTAAGTAGGTACTTGTCTTGATACTTGGATGGCGATTGTTCAGGAGCCTACGTTGCGAATGATGAACTGTCTGGGGTCCCACCGACGTGAGCTCGCTTTCTATAGGCGTCCGCTTCCTATATGAGCCCTTCATAACGCTAGAAATCAGGATACGTAGGGTTGGAAGACTAAGTATCACCACTGGTGTTGTGTTCACATCGCTATAGAGAGGGAGTTTCCTCCCTCCGCTGGTTATTGCTCTCTCTCTCTCTCTCTCACACACACACACACACACAAATTGTCTTCCTTTCCACGTAACTCACCTTCGTTTAAGACTGTGATAGTAATGTGTTCTCCGCACTTGGTTCTTGTACCTTCCTGGAACCGATAAAGCCGTAACAGACAGTCTATTTCAGTGCCACGGCAATCGCGGACCACTGTTGCTCCGAATGAAAAGTCGCCCACCGGGCGTCGTGATTGTACCTGCCGTGCCTAACCACTCCATGATTGTACCTGCCAACCCTATCATTTTGTATTCTGGTCGGAGCCTTCCAGCTCCCAGCTTCTGGTATCAGGCCTTACATGATCATCGTCTGCTCTGCCACTTAGTGCTCCTTTTCCCTGTCTCGTACACTTATCTCTAGATCTATTGCCCTTCCATGCAAGCCCACCAGCCGCTCTCTCATACCCTCAACCCCTCTCTCGCAACCGCCGCCACCATGCAGATAGCCCAGCAAGACATTCAACCCAAGCGCTCTGCGAGCCAAGGGACCCTCCGGAATAGCTTCGCCTACCCGGGCCGGCCACTTCACAAGCCACTTCGTGGTGTGAACGAAAACTCTGTCTTGCTTCCCTCGCCTGGCTCCCTGGGAGGCATGCTGAAAACGACGACCGAGACTGGGGACATTGGAATCTTCAGCATCAAACCGACACAGACTACATGCGAGGCGGCCCTATCTTCAAGCACTCGTTCCTTCTACGATCCCGGGTTACACCCTCTTCGCAAACCGTCATGTCGATCGCTGGACAACATCCAGCATCGTGAGGACCACATCAAGCCCCCTTCGCACCGGGACACTGCTTCCGAAATCCTCTCCATGTATGCGTCGAACAGCCAGAGTTCTGTGACCAGCACGCTATCCCGATCGATAGACGACCGCGGCCGATGGTCTTCCTCGATAACAACGGTTGGCTCAAGGCACTTGTCCCAGAACAAGCCTGATGTAACTGTCCAGAAGCAGCCAAGCAGTGGCGGGCCCCTCCAGAGGCCGCGGTCCCCTTATCCGTACCCTACCCGCCTGAAACGTCCAGGCACCCGTCCTGTATCGCCAGCGGTCACCAATTTTGGTCTGGTGGACTACAGCCAAATGGTGGAGATCGATCGGGTTTCTCGTGTGAGTGCATTGTTAAAACGTATTGGATTATCTCGAGCGCATCGATCTGAGGGCTGACCCATTGGAGCCAGAGAAATGCCCCGGGACCTTCCAGGCCGTTCCCATGCCACAGCCCAAGACTTCGAGCTAAGGCAAACAACCAGATCCCCTTGTTCCCCGGCCATACCCAGCTTCCACGCGCACGCAAGTATGCTAGGGTAACTTCAACTCGGACCTTGTCCGCAGCGTCGAACCGTTCCAGGAGGAGTGTTTCTCCTCGAGGTGCGTTCGATAGCCCGCCACCAAGAGCATCGAGTTCGACTTTCGTCATGAACATGCACCAGCGAATGCCACCAACACCGCAAGTAACCCACAACGGTCCTGGAGTCCCACCACCTCGGTACTACGACTACACCGAAAACTTTGAGAGCAGCAGATTCTGTTCGACGACGCCACCGCAGCCAATTGCCCCTGTTCCTACCAGAATACATAGCGTTCAGCAAGCCATGGTTCTCCGGGAGGGATCTGAAGAGCAACTAGCCTCTAGCTTCGGGGGAAAACGAAGCTCCCCAGTCGACGACATGGGCAGCCAGTACGATGGCCACGAAACCGGGTCGCTTAGCTTTTGCTCGGCCACAGGCTCACGAGCACAAAGAACGACTCTAAGAACCGGATACCCGCCGCTCGACCGTCGCAAGGTTACCTATGTGCCCTCGAAACCTACAGATAATAACAGAACAGCGCGGTGTAATGATATCGACTTCCTGCCGTCACAAACCAGCAGGGTCTCGACGGATGAGGTAAACTCTAGCTTGGATATAGAGCCGCGAGATACTGCGACTGGCGCTCGCAAGGATTGCCACTGGATTGTACCCCCAAAGCCGCAGCATACGCCATCTGGGGAGCAAGTACAGCTGAAACGTGTTGCTAATCCTGCGATACATATCGAAGAAGTACTTGACATCAGTACTGTGTCTCGCGAAGGCCAAGATGACGGGGATGGATACGAAGCTACCGACGCCCCTGGCCCACAACCCCTTGCCGGTTCTGAGAACGCCGCTGACTCTCATCGGTCACCCTCGGAACCTACTCGCGACGACACCAACGCCCCGGCCAAAATCAAGGGCTGGATATATGAGAGGAATAAAACTGAGAGTTCGACTGTGGAACAGCCTGAAACAGCCGGGACGGATGCCGCGGACAAGCCGCCTAAGGAAGACATCAGGCCTTTGTTAGAAGCCTCGGAGCCGAAGTCGTCTTCGCTTGGCCTGCAAATAGGACACACCGTTGACCACTTGGCAGTTCACGTCCAAAATATCAGCCTAAAATCTGACAAGGCCGGCAATTATCCGTCCAGGGCAGCTTCCGACACCAGCTGCGGCTATAGACGACACAGGCGGCGCGATGCGGCGCTGGATGTTTCCAGGGAACAAGATGTACCCGGTGATACAAACTACAATTCCACAAGACTTTCTTCTGCGAGTTCTGGACCACCCTTGATTGCCTCCAAGCCTACATCTCCTGACATACAGCTCAGAACCAAGAACAGCATTCCCAAGCTCATGAAAGACCTGCCTGCACTGCCCGTCACATCCGAGAGTCGAATCGGAAGCAAAAGTCCCCCTGCACCAGAGAGCGATTGTTGTTCGCAGGTTCTTCAGCCCCTTAGCCAGCCGCACTTGGTTAATTCGACACCTCTAAGAAACGAGAGCACTGCTGCTGTAATCTGTCATGGGGCTTCGGAAAAGAATCCATGGGTTCAAAAGAAACTGCGCAGAATCCGTCTCCGGCCCAAAGGATCAGGCTCCGATTCACCGCACGCAGAGACAACGATGGACCAGGATGAGAATCTTCTCCACAACAAGCAGCGCCGAGGCCGATTTCCGGACGGGGGTTTTGAGACTGATGAGAAGTCTCGGCGGAAGCCCAACCGCGAGAACGAGCCATCCAAAGCCAAATCTTGCACTCTTGTACCACCAGAAACTGTAAGATGGCATCCAGGTGCCCACGGTTCTCCTGTAGTGGCAGCTCTGGCCTCAAAACCACCCAGTGACCTCTTTACTTCTGCTAATAGACTGGCTGCCATGTTTCAACAGACAGCGAGAGGGGAGAACGACGTCGAAGGCGACTCAGACGTCGTTGAGAAGGCTGAAGCTGCTACCAGGAGCCATTCGCCTACAGGTGAGCTCAAAGTTGGAAAGGCTGGACTTGCACGACAGGACGAAAAAGAACCAGGTTTCCGGCAACCCTCAGCTTTATCTGATCGGAGCAAGGTCGTGTATTCCCACAGGCTGAAAAAAAAGATGTCGGGCATTGGCTGGCTGGTAGGACGAGCCAACCAAGGGTGCTGGCAAGATCTTTCAGCTGCTCAACAAGGGAATGATGAGAAAAAAGATTTATTAGGGAGAATGAAGGCCCGGACTCGATGGAATGACTCTGAGATCAAGGACGTTACAGCCGGCGAAACAGTTTTGCCTGAAGTGCCCCAACGACAACGATTTCGCCGACGGATTCGTAACAAGATCTCGACATGGGCTAGGGAGACCAAGAATGCAATGAAAGGACGCGGTAGGATCCACCAAATTAAAAGCGTGGACAGAGAAGAGACGGTATGATTAGTTGGGAACAGAGGAAAAATAAGGCGACGAGAAGCACGCTCAGGTGTGGTAACTTCTGCTGCGGGGGGAAACTGGTTCGAGAAATTTTGGAATGCCTTCTTGGTCAGGGTCGGAAGAGGACTCTGGTATACCATGCTTCTCGCTTGAGCTGGAGCTGGCTGTCATAAACCCATCCGTTTGGTATGGGCCGCCCACGCCTTGGCAGCAACTTGGCTGCATGGATGGGGGGTTGGCCTTGATGGTCTTGTATCTAGTGTAGGCACTAGGAGGGTGTCGTGTGGCCGTCTTTGTTCTCAAGCCCGCAGTTGTACCCAGAATAGGGGTGGGCTGATGGAACGGGGGTCTCGATAGCATAGACTCAAGTATTGATGTATCCAGTAACAACCTCCTATGCCAGGTACTCGTTAAGTACGTCCAAAAGTACGTGTGGCTTGACCCCGGAGTGTAATAGCTGCCTTAGTTTGGCGATAGACTCGGTTTTTAACTTTCCAAAGGGAGCACCGCAATGGGGAACCGCATCCGAACGTGAACTCGGGGGCTGCTGACCCGGACTCGGTAGGGGCGTGCCCGGGTTTCTGGCGGGTTTGCATCATGGACCTTTGAAGATGGGGAAGAGCATTGTGATGGCCGAGCTTCTGCTGTTCTTGCCTCTCGGGAGGGTGCTGGATGAAGCATAAAAGGCAGTAACCAGCAGCTTTATCGGACCCTCAACGTGGGAAAGCCCTTCTTCTCGAACCGCAAGAGACTATCTGCTCGTCAGGAGATATCCACCCACCTTCTGCCTTCTTTCAGAAACGCGGACAAGCCCTTCTTCTCCCATACTACTCGTTGCTAGACATCCACCCACCTTCTGCCTTCTAGAGACACGAGAAATATTTTCTCCTCTCATAAAAAGACCGTCGGCTCGTTACCGGACATCCAGCCACCTTCGCCTTTTCCCAGACCCTTCCGAGAGATCAGCCTTGTCCCACATCCCGCCATTCATCACAGAGCATGGGAACCATAACCGACCTCATGCACAAACACGTAAGTAAGCACCTGAAGCGGAAGCGCCCAGGTTGCAACGAGCCATCAACCAGGAGCCCTGCGGAAGAAGCTACCACAGCCGCCTCACCCCGTTCCTCTGCAGAGGAAGCATCCCCGCCGCCACGTCCTCCAGCATCGCCAACACCAGATGATGGGCCGTCCGGTCGATTACGCGTCGTCAACGAGGTGACACCGCCAGATAGTCCTCGGGAAGCGGAGCAGGCGAAGTCACTCCGGTCGTCTGAAGTGTCACAGGAAGCCTCTGAGTTTTTCTCCTTTTCAGGACTGGAGCCAAGGCAAAGTCCAGCGAGGGAGACGACGACGGAGGCGCCACCTGAGATCGATCCGTATTGGGCACTGTTCCTAGACGGGTATAAAGCGGCGAGTGACGATGCTGCCAGGTACTACCCATCCTGGTCCGTAAGTGCTCCTGAAGCTCCATCTCTTCCCCTCACCCCCTTCCTACGCCTCTCATGCTTCGTTTTACGGCCCCAAGGTGGCCGCCGAGACAATGCGCTGGATGGCACTCTGGGTACAAAACTGACGCTGTGGCGGTAGAGCCTGGCCCCAACGGCGCGGCGCTACTTTGAGGCAGTCGGCTGTAAGCATTTTCCGTTGGCAGAAACCGAGACCGTCATGACCAAGTGCGGAGCGACCATGAGGGTGACGAAGGTCAAGTCGGACACTATACAATGGAAGGAAGTTGACTGGAACGGATCTGGCCGGGACTTGCGGAACGATCAGGCCGGGGAAGACGATGGCAACAACTGGGCGGATGATGAAGCCGGGGACCATCAGCTACCCCTCCCCCCACGGCCCAAGTTCTGCAGTTTCGGGCTGCGACGCCGTGCGGGCGTCAAGACGACCAAGTGCGAGGAACCCATGACGGCGCGCAGCATTGCCCACAGTCTCGCCCCGCCCTTTACCTCTCTCCGGCTCCGCCCCTTGGCCTCTCTCCGAGCGGGCTGGCAGCGTCTCTTCCCCTGGCAGCGCCGCAGGAGGCAGAGGGAGGAGCTAGCCCAGTCGGCACGCAGGACCGCGGCCCGGAGCGAGCCTAATCTCCATGAGGCCGTCAGTCACTATGATAGCTATTCAAGTAGTGTCCCACCAGAAGCAACCAAAAAAATAAAATAAAAATTAACCCAACCTTCAGCCGCGTCGCTTAGCGGACTGCTATTTTATCTTCGGAGGCTTGAGGGGAAATGCCCGCGAGTATCGTAGTATGCTTCGGTCTTGACGTTGAGACAGGACCAGGGATATTTGCAAAGAAGTTCGATCGAGGGAAGCTACCAATATAAGAGGCCCTTGATTGTCAGTTCATGGATGGAGAGACCGGGTCTTTGAGGTGACAAAGTAAGGCGGAACAGACGAAGGGCAAGAGCATTCGAGAGAAGTGAGAGACATGCGCAGTTTTTACTGCTTGATTTTCACCCAGTACTTCAAGTTGCGGCAATAGACACTCATTTTCCCCACACAGCTAAGCCTCTCTTCACCCTGCTGCTTCTGCCTCGCCTTGATCAATGGTATCCACGTTGCGGAACCTTAAGTATCTCCCCGAGTATCCTGGGATCGACCTCATGGCCGCGTCTTTCCACCAAACTCCTCATCACCTGGGCCTCGTCTGTTTCGATACCTCGTCTAGGAAACCAATGTACTAGTGGAAACGAACTGAAATGTAGATTTCCGGTAGCTATTAAGATAGGTAGATAATCATAGCTGAACCTTGTCTAAAATAAGAACGAACCCAGAAAATAGCCACCGTCCCCTGATAGTTTGTGCTTTTCGAAGGGAATGGTATAGAGAGTGCCTCGCCCCAAACCCCCGCCTTTTCAACATTGCTACTGTTGCTATACATGATACATCGAACCCCTGCTCCGCACGTGGTAAGCTATAGAGACGTTGAGCTGATGCGTAGAAAAAACTCCACCGTTTCAAATATTGAACACTGTCAACAGTGTCGTATTCATGTACTGTTACTTGGCTACATATTGAAAAGGGGCCGGCTTTGGTGTGTTTAGCCACTTTGTCTCTTCCCCCTTCCGCCGCCGCCCTTTACAGGCGCGGCCGGCCGCGGCCCCTTTCGTACGGGATAGGAGGTGCCATTCTCGCTCGCTCCAGACCGACTTTTGTGGTGAGAGTTCCCCCTACGATGAGAGCGACCGGTTAGCTGTGTATTAGCCGGTTTTTGAAGGTCTTATTTTGTTACTGCCTGCCGAAAGGACGGCAGAGCGCAAAAGCGCCAGCGGTCCTGTAGCTAGTTGTCTTGATACGTACGAAGCACCCGTGTTCGGGATGGTAATCGGGACGCGAGAAGTCTATGAGCCAAATTACCATGATCGGCGAGGTGCTGTTCCTACAGCGCCCACCGATTCGCCAATGTAGTACACGAGACGCTGCGGCGTACACCCAAGGGTCAGAATACGCCACCGCCAATTATGAATAGTCTCTCCTCCTCCCGCTTCGCCCAATGTATAATTTTATTTGCCCCCTGTGTCATGGTTTGCCGCGAGGCGTGGGGCCCCGCCACGCAGTAAAATTCAAAGACGGGCGTGACCCAGGCAAGGGAGGTGGCGCCCTCGCCAACGCAGTGCATTACCTTGAGGTGGGCGTGCTTTGCGTGGACCGTCGCGTGCAGTCGGTGGTAGAGGGACATGAGGCGTCGGCGGGCCACGGGCTCGCTGAAGACCGGGTCCAGGGACGACATGCAAAACTGCACGTTCGCCTTGGACTTGAACAAAAAGTGGCTGATCTGAGCCCCCGGGGCAACTTCGGCCACCCGGGGCCGCCCGCGGCTGGCGGCCGCGCGGATGATGTCGAGGCTCCCGCGTCTCTGCAGCTCGCTCACGACGTCTGCCTTCATTTGCTGCAGCGCGAAGAAGCTCTCCTTGTCCGGGCTGATGAGGATGATGGCCGTCTCCTCCTCGAAACCCGATTTTGCTTCGCTCGAGGTCGGACTTTCCGGGCGGCTCTCCAGAAAGTCCACGTACATGTAGAGATATCCCCGGTTGTTGAACGCGGGCAGGCATAGGGGGATCCAGTTCTCGCCGCCCCCTGCCTTTATGCCGCCCGATTCGAAAAGCATGTTGAAGATGAGCTGCAAGTCGCTGGGGTGCAGGGAATGCTTGCGTGGCCGGATCACGCTGACCAGTTTCCCCCCTGCCACAATGAGGCCATACAGCAGCCCGTCGCACTTGGCCTTCAAGAATGCGTTGTTGATGGCGTACCGTTCCGACTTCCGGATCTTGAGGCACTCCAGAGCCCCGAGAAGGGCGGTGGGCGAGCCTTTGGTGAAGCTGTCAGCCAGGGAGGAAAGCAGCGATTCGGTGCCCTCCAGAGGCTTCCGAAGATCCGACGACGGCCGGTTCTTGAAGATGTGGGTAAGAGTGGGCAGCGTCAAGGTAGATAGGATTTGCATATACAGGGCGTCCAGCTGGGCGCGCAACTGCGCGTCGCTCTCCTCGAGCTTGCTAATGGCCACAAAGTAGAGCGGCCCCTGGGTGGTAATGACAAAGCGCGTGCCTCCCGCGGTGAAGCCCAACAGGGGGTTTTTAGCGCCCTCGTAGAAGGATATGATGGTTTGCACGACCCCCATGCTCGAGTTGATGAGCGCCAGGTCTCCGTGCCTACTGTATATGGGCTTCCCGGCCGACGAGAGGATCATGTAGTGTTTCAGTTTCGATTTCCACACCACGAGCCGGTCCCAGTCGCTCCATTCCGAGTCGCGCTCGTCCGGTATGCCGTCGAATTCCTTGTCGAAGAGCGAGAGGACGGGATCGTCCTGGACCCTAACGGCCTCAAAAGGCGGCGCCGCGGCCGACTGAGAGCGCAGGAGGTGCCAGGCGGGGCTGCGTTTGGCCGTGTCCCCGAGCAAAAGACTCTCCAGGTCGCCGGCCGGCCGGAGCGTCGGCGCGTAGCTCATAACACTCATGCTCTCGTCCCGCTCGCCCGAGGGGACCGAGGAACGGGCCCCGCCGAAGGAGGAGGGCGCGTCGGGCGCCGACGCAGGGTCCGCGCCCTGGACGGTAGGGTCGTCGCCGCTCGTGAAGGTGCCGCGGGTACCGTCCGGGAAGGCCAGGGTCTGGATGCTCATCGAGGACACGGCCGTGGTCGGCTTCGATTGCAAGGGGGGGCGTTCGGTCGTGTGGACGGGTCGCGGAGGCAAGGGGGGAGGTCGCTCGTCCTCTTCTTCGCAGGCCGGGGGGCCGTCGTAGTCGATGCCCGACGCCCCGGCATCTTCCCTAACGGCGCGCATGGTGTACCTCGTCTAGTGTAGCGGCGGCTGTGGATATCTCATCCCCATGCTGCTGGCTGGGTTCCCCGTACGTACGGCGCCGGATTCGTCTCGGCGCGCGGTCGGGCGGGCGCACTAGAACGCACGTACGGAGGTAAGTACATACGTATGTACACGGGGAGGGTTGTTTCATAAGCGTCGGCCGGCTCGAGGCGCTTTCGGAGCCCCTCCAAGGGCGCGGGCAATAAGATCCAGCCGCGCCGTAGCCCAACCCCCTTGCGCGTAGGGATGCGTGCAGGTCATGTATGGATGTATATAGTATGTAGGTACTTACGTCTAGAAGAGGATGTACGTACTGTGTATGGGATGCATCCGGCCGGGCCGGGAGACGGGGCGAAGCGCAGCGGATGGGAAAGTAAGTAGGCCGAACGGGAATTGAAGAATAGTGGAAGGCCCGGTCACTACCTCATCTCGAGCTAATCTGGTCCTGCCTCATCGACCGACAGTTGGCCGTATGGAACTTGATCTTCCAAGCTCAATGCCACGATGACGTTGGCGGCTTTGGTACCTCCCTCGCTTCGAAAGGTCCCGATGGCACGAGCACTGGATACGGTCCCGAGGAGCCCACCTTATTCCTTGCGATGCGTGCACATTATGGATGGGAGTAAGTATCCTTGTGGCTGCATTCAGCTGTCATATCCAGTATGGGAACGTGGGCGCCCGGCCGCGAGGTACAGAATTGGTGGTGAACAATGCTTGCGCCAACGCGATAGCCTCCTCATGCCCGTTACAGGTAGCGGGTACTGCAGTAATGGATCGCAAACTGGATTGATCCTTCCCAGGCAGCGGCAGGGCTGGGCCGTCAGTGAGTCGCGGACTCGAAACTTTAGGGGACTGGACCCCGAACAGGCGACGTAGCCCCCAATTGAGGCCAAGGAATGCCGAAGGTGGCAGTAGCAGTGGAAGTCCTATTGTAGGTTAGAGGTACAGGGTAGGTAATGCACGTACTAGGCAACGTACATCATCTGTACGCGTGGTTGTAGGAAACCACTGCCCCTCTGGAGCTCTCTCCAACTCGGTATTCATTCCTCCATTCGCCCATCTTATATCCTCCCTTGATTGCCCAACTACTGGATCCCCGTTCCAGCTCCAGCACCGCTATCACACCGTCGCCCTCGCCCAGCGAACCCCTCTCGGACATGTCGGCGGGGCCGGCCTGCGATGCCCCTCGAGCCCTCCGGTGCACCTCGATGTGACCTGCCGACCCTTCCAACTCGCCCCCCGAGAACAAACCGCGCGCTCGCGCCCGCGCCCGCGCCCTCCACCGGCACGCAGCGTCATGGCCTCGTCTCTCGACCCCGGCCCGGGCTCCATGTCGCCCGAGAGCTCTGGACGTAACACGCCGGTGCTGCGGCAATGGCGGAACCAGCTGGACGCCGAAGAGGCCCCCACCAAGGACAAGGCCTACCGCAAATACGCCTCGGGCGTGGAGAGGGCTCTCTCGCTGTTTGACACGAACCTGGAGGAATGGGCAGATTACATATCCTTTCTGAGCCGGCTGCTCAAGGCTCTGCAGGCCCGTCAGTCCAGCATAACCACTATCCCGTCGAAAGCGCTGGTGGCCAAGCGCCTGTCCCAGTGCCTCAACCCCTCGCTTCCGTCAGGCGTGCACCAGAAGGCCATTGAGGTATACAACTACATCTTCTCCGTCATTGGCGACGATGGTCTGTCGCGAGACCTTCCACTTTACCTGCCGGGCCTGGCTTCGACCCTTTCCTTCGCCTCCTTGACGGTACGAGCGCCCTTTCTCGAGCTCCTGGAACGTTACTTTCTCAACCTCGCGCCCCGCGCCTTACGCCCCGCTATGAAATCTATCATACTTGCGTTGCTACCCGGGCTGGAGGAGGAAACCAGCGATGATTTCGAGCGGACCCTGAAGCTCCTGGAGAATTTCAAGATCGCTATCCGCGCGAAAGACAGCAGGGATCTTACCCCCACGCACTCGACCGGTGACGACTTCTTCTGGCAATGTTTCTTCCTGGCATCTATCACGAGCCAAAGCCGCCGGCCCGGTGCCCTGGCCTATCTTGTGCGAAACCTACCCAAGTTGGACGACCCCTTGGCCCAGGAAACTGCGGCTGCCAATCCGGATGGCCATGATGCCCCGGGTGGTGTGCTTGCCGAGGAGCTTGCCAGTATCGTAACATCCCCAGAACCCGGGTTGCTGATTAGATGTTTTGCCGCCGGGCTCGCCGACGAACAGTTGCTAATCCAGCGCGGCTTTCTGGATCTTCTGGTCACACATCTGCCTTTACATTCCAGAGTCCTGCAGAAGAAAGTAAAGCCGGAAGATCTGGAGCTTCTTCTCCGCGCGGCGGCAGGCGTTGTCATCCGGAGAGACATGAGTCTGAACCGACGCTTGTGGGCCTGGTTTTTGGGACCGGAACCAGCAGGCCAGGAGCATGAACACGGAGTGGATTCTCCGAGCGCACTCTCGGACCATCCGCATGGGTTTCTCGCTTCCAAGACAAGTTACTTTGAAGAGTATGGTCTGCAGTCGCTGACGTCGGCTTTGCTGTCGATGATCCGCACAGCTTCCGACACCAACCCGACCGAAAGGGCCCGGCCTTACCGGATATGCCTGTCTCTGATGGACCGATGGGAGATTGGCGGCTTGGTCGTCCCAGAGATATTCCTTCCTGTGATAAAAAGTGTCAGAAGCTACAAATCTACCGCAGCTAGCAAGGCTGAGTTCAACGAAGTGCTGCGCAGCGCAAGCGTCTTCTTCGACGGAGTTGAGAGTGGCCTCATCTATGGCGAGCTGGTCGCCTTGATTGCGCAGGCCATTGGGCAAGGCGATGTGGCAGATGCAGAGCGCGCCGAAAACCTCGCCTTGGTCCAGTTCGTCATGACACACTTCAACGTGCGTGAGGAAGAGATGATCACGATACACGCCCCTCTAGCAGGGCTGTCGATCCTGGCTATGATTAAGGATGTCAAGGACAGAACCCCACAAAGTCCAGCCGACGGTCCGCCGGGCGGCAGCCTGGCTATTTCGGACCAAGCACTGGGTATCGCTCTCAACCTCCTGGACCTCATCCCCGACCGCGCATTCCCCACCAAGTCAGGGCTACGGGACTCTGTTGGGGCTCTAGAAGGTCCCGTCGTGGCGTCCATGTCTAACGCCGAGCTCTTGAAAAAAATCAGGAACTTTTACGTCGCTGATCAAGGCAACCTCGAGGCCGCCCCTCTTCCCTTCTCAGCGCGGACCGTGGGCGAACTACTCCTACAAAAGGCGTGCATCTTGACCTGTGATTGCCTGACCACGGAAGGGCCGCCACAAGCCCTGGCAGTCAGAAGCCGCCTGCTGACTATGTTGCTATTCAAAGTGCCGCAGGAGTACAGCTTGGACAGCGACACACTCTTAACGGCCATGCGGGCACGCCTGTCCAACCCTACCGTGCCCTTCGCTTCTTTTCGGGCCGTGCTGTCGCTCGCTACGCAACTATACACGGGGGAGAGGATTCCGGCCTTCTCTCTTTCGGAGTTGGTGGAGCCTCTGGTCCGCCACGCCTGGCGGTTCCTGTCTCTGTCGGAGCCCAAGTTCCATGTCGAGACAGTACGATGCTTGTGGCAGCTGCAGACCGCATTGGGCCCCCATAGCCGAGATATTGAGGGCGCCATTGCCTACCGAATCCTTGAAAACGACACAACCGGGACTTTTGCCATTCGACCTGCCGATGCTGGGCGCAGCTTCAGTCTTCTGTGGTCGCACACGTTACAAGATGGGACCGACCGTCGCACCCCGAAAACGCCGGGGGCGGAGGCTAGAGCGGCCTCGCGGCTTTCTGGACAAGACTATTATGAGGTTATGTTGACCCGTCCGCTGTTCCTGATGCTCGATTCGCTCTTGGACGACCGGACGCAGCTCTTCATGGCAGTCAAATCCTGGCTCAACAACATGAATGGCATCGAGAAGTACGTTGCTCTGTTTGCAGCCGGGAGACCTCTGCTAATTATGCCAGGCTGTTTTTGGTTTTTGTGAACACAATTTCGCGGCTGCCATTTTTGCGGACTTTGTCAAAGACGGCCAACGCCGAAATGGCCAGGCAGTCCGTTGAGTTCAAGGCGGAGGACGATCTCGACCTGGGCATCTACTATCTGCGCACCTTGTCCACTGTGTTTAGATGGGCCCCTGATGCGTTCTGGGGCGTGCTTGCGACTCGCCTCATCGAGGATCAAGGGCCGAACCTGGCGGAAATCAGTAAGTGGATTGTGCCGCATTCCGCCTGGTGCCGGACTGACACGCAGCAGCCGGCTCCGAGGGCGACATCACATTACAAGCGTTCTTCGTCCACGTCTGCATGCGGTGCATTGCGGGGAACAAGTTTCCGGCCGACCAGCAAATGCAACTACGCATCTCTCAGCTCCAGAGATATGCGCTCACGTTCCTTCATCAGATTCTTCTGAACCCCTATGCTGAGCCGTTGTCCGGTCTTCGTCTGGAAAATATTTTGATCGACAGGCTTCAACAATCCCTCGGCGGTCCGGACCCCTACATGCAGGTTTTGTTGCTGGATGTCGTCTTTGCATCCCTGAGGCTGCGGGACATGTCTCCAAAAGAGGCCCCAAGCTCTCCCACCGGGGAAAAGAAAAACATGGGGTATCCCTCAGGAAGTATACGCGGATCGTCGGTGTCAGCGGAGCATTTTACCGAGATCACACCTCCACCCCCGACACTTTTAAAGACTATTCAAGCCGGATTGAGCGCTGCCAGTAGCCGTTCGGTGCTGGACAGCTGGGTAGTGTTCCTCACTGAATGTCTTCCGCTCTATTCAGACTCCATCTTCCAGGTGCTCATCCCTCTGGTGGAGACTTTGTGCGGGCAAGTGGGAAAAACGTTTGAGAACTTGCAGCATACATTCTCCCAGAACGGAAATATTACTGTCGGCATCAGCGCGCCAGAGACGACGCTGATATCATTGCTCAACGCGCTAGAGCAGGTTCTTGCTAAGGCACATGATCAACTCTTGTCCGAGGAGGCCAGAGCCCAAATCGCTAAGAGTCCCGATCAGCCACAGGGTTTCTTGAGCGGCATGGTGTCTGGAGTGTTCAACTCCGAAGCCCCCCATTCTCGGAGCGCCACCGCCAACGACAGACTGACTGTACTTCTTGCATTTCAAGATGCGGTGCGTATATGCTTTAAGATTTGGACCTGGGGTCAAGGCAATGACGCCGCTAGTCTTGACAGCGAGTCGGCCTCGTCCTTCAATTTTACGTCTCTCCGCATGCGGAACAGGGCCCGAAGACTCTTGGAGCACGTCTTCGCCGCTGAGGCTTTGGAGTGTCTCGAAACAGTTGTCGACATATGGCGCGCCTCTTTGAGCAATGCGGCCAAGTCCAAACACACCGAAGTCTTCCACTTGCTTCCTGCCCTCGATGGCTCAAGGCCAAGACACACAATCCCGGCCATATTTAACGCCATCTATAGCCGGACGAACCCAGCTGCGCTGGATCCTTCAAGGAAATCAACCTTGACAATTTCGCTGCAGGATACTGACCTCGTTATCTTCTTGGTGGACTACGCACGATCCCTCGAGGACGACGCCATGGACGAAATCTGGCAAGATTGCATGGTATTCTTGAAGGACATTCTCGCCAACCCCTTTCCTCACCGACAGACGCTGCCGAGCTTGTTAGAGTTCGCGGCAATCCTGGGCGAGAAGGTGGACAATACGAATTTTGGGGAGCAGCGAAAGATGAGAAGGGAGCTAGGCGTAAGTATCGACTAGATTCAGACCAACTGGAAAGCCCGCTCACGTGTACACAGGATCTTTTCCTCCGGCTGCTTACGGCCCTGTTCACTACAAGACCGGCCGCCTTCCTTGACGTGTCGTCCTCAGGCCCCCAACCGGAGAAGTCCAAGCCGGAGCAGAGGCGCGGCTCTGTCGCACGGAGTCCGGCAGAAAGGGCCGATGATGTAGTGGGCATACTCTGCACCATCGTTCCTAACCTTCCCAAGATCCTGGTCGAGTCGGACCGCGTATTGACTGCTGCTGGCTCGATTTCGACCAATGTGATCGGCCCCCTCATTCGGTCCAAGGGGTTTCCAGACAGCATCTTCAAGAGCACCCTCCAGTTGCTCCAGGAGCTAACCCGGCTGCCCAACAACCAGAAAACATGGAAGAAAGACATTGGAGACGCGTTCAACGATCCGCGCTTCTTTGGTTCGCCCGTCTCCCTGGTTAAGAGCGACTGGCTACCCCTTCTTAAGCAATGGGTCATATCTGACAAAGAACGGATGCCCGAAATCCTCAACCGGATCACGCCGCCGACCACGGCAGGCATCGTCTTCGGCGTTGGCGCCACTTCGGCACGGCTGGAGGCGGATAGGAAGACTCAGCTCAACCTCCGCCGTATCGCCACCCTCATCCTCGCGTCTCCCGTGGATAACTTTGTGACGGACCTCCCCATGATTCTCGAGCGGCTCGTCGAGCTCCTGGGCGCCACGGCCACATCTTCCCCGTCTTCGACGACTCGGGCCGAGATATACATGGTGGCCCGCGCGCTCGTGCTCCGCACCTCGGCGGTACATCTGTCGCCGCTGTGGCCCATCATCAACACGGAGCTCCACGCGGCCATCTCGTCAGTGGCCGCGCCCGACCACAGCGCTTCGAGCGACACCTACAACAACACCTCTGTGCTGCAAGCCTGTAAGCTGTTGGATCTGCTTATCTGTGCTGCTCCGGATGATTTCCAACTGCACGAGTGGCTATTCGTTACCGACACGATCGATGCCATCTATCGTTCCCCCTCTTACCAGCCTGTTGCCCTTGTTGATGAGCTATCGGAGGAGCTCGGTCACCACATCAGCACGGCAACCGGAGCGTATTCGGATGCCGCACTCACGGCCGTCGGCCCCTCGCTGGACCCTGTCCGACAGCACCGGCGTCCATTGCTGGGTGGTGTGATTGACGACGAGCTGGCGATGGATCGGAAGGACGAGCTGGTCAAGATATTGCGGCCTTTCTTCAGCCAGCTGAGCATATACGCATTTGAGAGCACATATGCCTCGATGGCTTCGTTTGACATCGAAGTGACGACTGGCGGTTTGTTGAAAGACTTGTTTGACGAAAAGACCATTGCGAGGTCGGTATAGACTAGAGTTTCTATGATACCAGCAGAAAGCAAGATGGTGTGTTCTGGCTTGGCCTTTCTTTCTTAATACATGGCCAGGCCACTGTCTCGACCAGCTATGGCTTTCCCCAATCATGAGTTTGCGTCGAGTAAGTCGATCATGAATTTGCGTCGACTAAGGTGGCCGGTCCTGTTATCATTAGGCGCGGGCAGCGGGGATGTAGGCAACCAAGGCCTTGCTGGCGCCCTCGACGCAGTATTGAACCACCTCGATCTTCTCGCCCGGGGGCGCCAGTTTGGCGATTTGCCGCAAGTCACTTGTCCGAGGGAGATACAGGGCGTGGTCCATAGCCCGATAGGCGGTATGCATCCTGGCCAGGTTGTAGGGCTCCATGCCGCTCAGGTCAAAGATATTGTCAGTACGGTAGCCCGGGCCGCCCCACGGCGGCGAGCCGAAAAGCACAGTCTTGGTCACGTCGATCTGGAGGTCGTCGTCGAGGGAGTCATAGTCGGACCTGAGAGCCTCGAGAAAGTCAAAATTGTCGCCGTGGACCCAGGTGATGAACTCGGATACGCCATACAGTTGGGCGTTGTGCTGGGCGCAGGCCAGCGTCGCAGCGTCGCGCTCGATGGCGACGATGTGGTCCCAGCGGCCCGAGAGGGCAAAGGCAATGGTGTTGGCGCCCACGCCGGCGAACAGGTCGACCAACGTAGTTTTTCCCTCGTCAACGGTCTCCGGGAGGTCCTGGGCGATGCGCGTGGCGACGGGCTCGGGGGTCACGCCGTACCAGGCATCGTGCGTCAGGTGCACGCCATCGTCGTAAAAGGGGAAGATGGTGTAGCGCTGCTGCCAGTACCTACCACACAGGGTTCGCCTGTCAGTCTCTTTCTTTCTCTCTCTCTCTCTCTCTCCGTTTCCGTCGGCAGGGGGGGGGGGGGGGGGGGGCGCACTTTTGGAGGTCCCAGGGCACTTCGGACACGTCGGTCCAGTGGTGGCACTCCTCAGTGAGGGGAAGCGTATTCACTCGCTTCATTTTTCCCCTTTAGGACTCAATGGCAGTCCGTAACGTGGAAAAAGGGCCGGGATGCTCTATCACGACGACAAAAGGCAGAAGAGGCCGGGCCGGCGCTCACAACAACAGGCACCTAGGTACAGGTTGCTTCAGTGGTTTCCGCTCAAGCCACCATGTCCTGTCTCCTCATCCTCTTCGCGCCCAATCCTGACGACAAGTTCAGTTCTCGTGGCAGGGATGGGGGTTCAACACCAACGCAGGCTTCGGGCCTGATATGAGCGAGGCTGAAGGGAATGCGCACCTTATAGTGGCGGAATGGCAAATAGAAGGTTCTTTTGACATGGATGCATTGGAGGCTGACAGGGTCCATTCGCCTGGGTCCACGACAGGCAAGATTCCATCGCACTAAGATTAGAAGTACACGAGGATGATGTGGGGATTTGAACATGGTTTCAAGTACTGCGGGGCCTTGTACCACCTGGGGAGGCGAGCTCTAGCTGGACCCGGAGGTACCCAAGGAGCTAGGTAAGGTCACTGGCGCGTAAAGATGCAGTACCTACCAGACATTGGCGGCAGATGACAGCTAGCATCGCGCCTTCCGCGCCTCCCATCCCACCACCACTTACATCTTCCCAATCGCCAAGCACTACCCTCACTTCGGAATCGCATACCCCGAGAGTTCCCAAGTCACCCGCACCGATTCCCACACGCGCTCCCCCCGGCCGGCACAGACACCAGCTTCCTCGGAACCCCTCGCCCGTCGGCCTTTCCCACGCCAAAGCAGGCCCGGGCGCCCCGTTCCTCGACCATGTTCAACGCCCTCAACCGCTTCATCTCGCGCCTCGACGGCGAGCCCCAGCCGCGTCGCGAGCAGCAGGGCGGCTTCGGCTTCCAGGTCCTGCGCAACACCAACCTCGAGCTGACCATTGAGCCGTGGTTCGACTTCATCGTGGGCATCAATGGCAGACCCATTGTATGCGACAACACCAGGCCGGCAAGGCGCCCACCGGCAAGGACACGCGAGAGCTGATGCGTCGCCCAGGACAACCCCGATCCGCGACTGTTCGCCCAGGAAGTGCGCAACTGCGCCGGCGGCACCGTCTCCCTGGGGCTTTGGAGCGCAAAGGTATAGAGATGCCCCCTCATCACTTCAACCCGTCTGCCCCAGCCTATGCTACGTACTGACGCTACCCTCGCGAAAACCCAAAGGGCCAACGCACCCGCGTCCTCCACCTGCCCGTTCCCGCCGAGAACCCTTCGCTTGGCCTCTCCCTGCAGTACACGCCGCTCTCCACCGTCTCAAACATCTGGCATGTCTTGGACGTCGCCGCCAACTCGCCCGCCGACTTGGCCGGTCTTCTGCCCTACAGCGACTACATCCTGGGCACGCCCGACAGCGTGCTGCACGGCGAGAGCGGTCTGGGCGAGCTCGTCGAGGACCACATCGGCCGCCCCCTGAAGCTGTGGGTCTACAACAATGAGTACAACGTCACGCGCGAGGTCGACATCGTGCCGAGCCGGGACTGGGGCGGCGAGGGCGCGCTGGGCTGTGTGCTGGGCTACGGCGCCCTCCACAGGCTCCCCGCGCCCCTGAGCGAGCCCGTCAACGCGCCGGGCGAGACTATGTTTGATATGGGCACAGGGGACGGCCAGTTCACCACGTTTGGAGGAGCGCCGCCCCCGCCCGTGGCAGCCGAACCGACCAACATGTTCATCCCCGCCGCGCAATCCCAGGGCGCTCCGGCGTCCGACTTTATGGTCCCGGCCCAAATGGCGGGCGCAACACCGCCCCCACCATCAGGGACCGTGCCGGTGCGGGGCGGCCGCAGAAAGGAAAGGCACCACGGCCACAACCCGAATAGCATGATGGATGATTATTTCGCCGAGGAGGAAAAGAAGAGCCGGGAGTTGGACGGCGTCTCAAGCAAAGCCGCCGCCACGCCGCCGCCGCCGCCGCCCAAGGCCGGGGGCGTGCCACCTCCTCCCAAGGGGGGACCGCCGCCAGCCGCGGCGGCACCCAAAGTCGAGGATGGAGGCGAAGGCGTCGCTGAGTAGACTCTAGTCTTAGACCGAACCGGCCGCTCGTCATGAGGGGCCCAAAATCGGCCCGAGGCTATTTTGGTGGACGCAGCACGGATTTAGCGACGGTGGAAAAGGACGACAGCGGTTTATTTTGTCTTGATTCCATGACTGGACCGTGCCTTGCCGCCATGTACACATGGAAGTCTTACTGCGCGATAGATCCTTAGCTATCCCGGTGGGCACGCGGCTCTGTATTGTCCCGTCTTGGTCTGCTCGTCCTGGTTCACCGTTTCCGACAGCACAGACTTGACGCAGCCCGCTCGCTTTGACTCGTAGGTACAAAATCATAATCGCGGCATGTCTGATCCTACTCTGTCCCGATGGACAGAAGACAGGTATCGCCCAGGCCTCCTTTCCCCCGACATGCCTGGCACTGAGCAATTGGTCTGGGTGCGTAGGCACACTCGGGTTCTCGTCGTGTGTTCAGTTTATGAAGTTGATGCAGAAAAACTGTAGGATCAGACTGCCGACGACGTAATCTGCGAAGGCTCGTTCGGGAGAGATGGAGGGGAAGTCGGCCTTGTTGGCCGCCGTCGTCTGGATGCGCAGAGATGCTAAGACGCCCCCTTTCTGTTAGCACGCTCGCCTTCCGCCCCCCCCCCCCCCCCCTCGGTTTCGACGGGTGCGCGGGGTTGCTCGTGGCCCCCGGGCCGGGCACTGGCGCAGGAAGATGGGTGGCACGTACCGGTGAGAACAAATTGGCCGACGGCGGCGGAGAAACCGGAGAGAAAGGCGTTGAAGGGCTGTAGGAGGGGGAGAAGAGAGGATTGTCGGTTAGCTTGGCTCTGCCCGGGGTGGGTGGGGAGTTGTTCCCAAACATACGTAGTTACCGAAGACGAGACAGTACAGGGCCTGCAGACCGCCGACGACGACGAGGAAGGCCATGAAGGCGTCGAGGAGCTTGGTGCGCGGCGGCGTGTTCTTCTGGTAGTGGTTCACGAAGCTCCCAGCGATCTGGCCCCAGTTCTGCTGCGCCGAGGCGCCGCCGCTGCCGCCCGTGGGCTTGGTGCTCGGGGTCGAGACGGCGGGCGCCGCGGCCGTCGTGGGGCCCGTCGTCACCGCCGGGCCGGCCGGCGTCGTCGAGGCCGCGGCCGCGGCCGGGTTGGCGGACTTCTTGGGCGCCATCGTCGGTTGCGTCGCTGTTTCGCGGTGCAGGGCCCCTTGGCAAAGGCGCGGTGGCGGGATCGGAGGGGAGGGACAGGTGGTGCAAGGCGAGCTGTGTCGCCGCAGGTTCAATGGCGAGAAGAATGGGAGTTGCAGAGGTCGTGGCTCCGTAGATGTGGTGAATGGCAAGCTGCTTTGCCAGGTAGTCCAAGGGTCCTCTTTCCCGTGTAAGTGCTCGCCAGCTGCAGCTGCGTGTCGCGGAAGGGCCACGTTGGAAGCTGTTTAAACCGAACGCTCGCTTGGTGCTACGTCAGCCAATGGGCGAGGGGGATTCGGCTGGATTGTGGCTAGTGTGTTTGCGGGACCCAGACCAGACAGCAAAACAGCCCGTATGTGTCGCATCTCCACGACTGGGCTGGCTGCTCGAATACTCTCCGCAGCCCGTGTTGGGAAGGGCTGCTTGCTGAAACTGTACGTATAGCATCACCTATAGGTGATTGATTGCATCAATAACCCCCTCGAACAGCGGGTGGGGGATTTGCCTGCATCGTTCAAGATGTTCTCTCGTCATGGCCAAAAGGGACCCCTGCACATACCGTGATCCATCCATGGGAGAGCTCTTTTCAGCCACACACCCAAATGCATGAGGTCAGCTTCCGACAACGAAAGTAGGTAGTACATGTGGTCGTCTAGAAAGCTGCCTCGGCATCTCGCTATCCACCACGAAATTACTTGTCCTTCCGTTCTGTCCGCGAACAAACTTACACACATCTCCGCCTCGTCCTTCTGTCCACTTGCGACTGCCAAAGCCCAAACGCCATTACCACCAGCTGTCGGATCTTGTCGGCATCCAAAGTCATCATGGCAAGTCACCACCTGCAGCCGTGAAGCATGCTTGGCACGGCGTGGACTAACAAAACCAGAGTCTCGAAAACGTGGCCTACGTGCTGGGTTCCCTGACCGCCGGCGGCGGCACCATGGGTTATGCCCGCACCGGCTCGGTTCCCTCTATCGCCGCTGGATGGACCGTGGGTCTCTTGTGTACGCGCTCCCCCCTCCCTTGTCGCCTTCATCCCCCCGGCGCGCATTGGTTCTGACGTTCCACCACCGGTTGCAGACGGGTTGGGCGGCTACAGGATCTCGAACCGCGAGCCTTACGGCGTGGAGCTCGCGCTGTTGGCGTCCGTGGTACTGGGAGGCTCCTCCATCCCCCGGGCCCTCCGTAGCTTCAAGCCCGTGCCCAGCGTGCTGAGTTTGATCTCTCTCTTCGGCCTCTTCATTTTTGGTGATGCCTGGCGCAAGACGCTGTGAAGTGGGGGAGGGTTTCGATTGCGGTGGCGCGCTTCCGCGTTCCACGGTAGACAGGCAGACATCGCATAGTAATACATCCACCGCGCAGATCCGGTGCAAGCAGAATTCTCCCGCCGCATGCCGAGCCGGGCCCGGCTCCGGTTGAATAGGAATCAAGGCGGCAAGACCACAACCCCGCCCGGGGTCCCAGTGCATCTTGGCGGGCGCGTGCGGAGGCGATTAGGAGTTCTCCTCGATGTCCTTCCAGATGGCCTCGATCTTCTGGCGCTTGGCCTTGGCCTTGGCGCGGTTTTCGGCGGTGCGCTTGAGTCGTTCGGCGCGGAGGCACATGTTGACTTCGTGTTTCGCGCTGCTGCACATGCCCAGAGACTTCCAGAGAAAGCCGCGGGCGTGGCATTCCTCGAGGGCTGTCATGACCTCGTCACACGCTGTCGTTCACGGGTCCCGTTAGAATCATGTGTGTATTTGCCCGCCTCCAACCGGTGGCATCTATCCCGTATGGTGGTAGGGATAGCGACGTACCGACATTGTCTTTGGTATGCAGGTGCGGATGCATCTTGAGGGCTTCGTCGGCTTGGGAGAGGGTGTTGTCTCGGTTCGCTCGGCCGCGCACTTGAAATCGACCCGGGGCAGTGTGGAATCTTCCAATGTGCCTACGTCGATGGGGTTTATAGTGGCAGGTGGGCTGACGGACAATCCGACCCTCTGGGAATTCTGCAAAGAAATTTGGGTCAGGTCCGGGCCGCCAGGGACGGAACACGGAGCAGGTACAAAATAAGGTAGTGACCCAGGCACACAAGCACCTATTAGAGGGAAGCCGCCCAAAGTAGGGGTCCCATTCTGTCCCGTGGGATCATACGAACTTGTACTGTATTGCCACTGCTGACTTCCGGATGCATACCTCATTCCTCCTACATCGTACCTGTTCGTCTGCTGAGCTTCAACGAAGACCAAGAGGCTCGGGATTTCACCCCCACATTCGGCGGGCAGAGGTAGGTGTTCATCAGCCATCCATTCGCCCTAAATGGATGGATAGACCCATCTTTAACCCGGCTGTCCACTGATGCAAGTATATAGGTACATAATCGGGCGCGTAAATCAGCAGCTTGTGTTAGGTACTTATGTATCTTTGGACTTATGTAATGTACCGAACCGATTCATTCGCTAGTCTCTCCTGCTTGCCTACGAACTCACTCGTGTCGGCTGATTGCTCGATCGCCGCCTGTTGACAACGACCCCTCAAGCTCTTTTAATCCTTACTAGCAACACCTCGAACAGACGCACCCGCATCTGGCCGGGATCGCCTGCAAAGTCTCCTACCCCTCCTGCTTCATCATGGCCACCAAGACTGTCCCGCCTAAGCAGCAGCAGCGTAAGTGACTGTCCTCGCAGGGCCGAGAAGCACGAGCTGACCAGACACACACACCAGAGCTGCAAGCGCAGTACAACAACTACAAAGACACCCTCGAGCAGCTGACCCAGCGCGTTGGCAGTGTCGAGCAAGATGCCGAGGAACACCGGTGCGTTTTGTTTTTTTTTTTTTTGGTTTTTTTGTGCCCTGCTGCCGCATTCATCTCGCACGCCCTGTCCGTCGCTTCTGCAACCCTTCTCACAGGGGCTACGCCGTCGTCACCGGCTGCTCTTGCTTGCGTGAGGGCCGATGAGGCAACTCACCGCCTGTCACGTGTTGCACTGGCTTCTTTCCCCGTTGTTTAAAGTCTCAACCCTCGTCGATGACTTTCACCGCTCCCGCATCCATGTCCACGCAGGGCTGACGAACCCGCACAGGCTGGTTCTCGAGACCCTGAGCACGGTGCCGGCCGACCGCAAGTGCTTCCGGATGATCAACGGCGTCCTGGTTGAGCGGAAGGTGGCGGATGTGATCCCCACGCTGCAGACGAACCACGAGGGCCTTAAGAAGGTGCTGGACGAGCTGGCAAAGCAGGTCAAGGCCAAGCACGACGAATTCTCGAGCTGGAAGGTAAGCTGCCCCCCTAGGGGACGGGGAGGTCGTTGTTCTGTCCGGGAAGCCTGCGGGCCCAAAATCGCGCCTGGCCACTGATGGCTAATCGAGCATTCGCAGACCAAGAACAAGATTCAGGTTGTCCAGCAACCGTGAAGAGGATGCCACAATCCTTGACCGGGTATAATTTCGGGCCCCGACGGTCGGCGCGGGCGATGGCGCGGCCGCACAGGCTGCGTCAACCTGTGTGTTCATAGTCATCCATACCGACTGTGGCGTCATATCGCGCCATCGTCTCGTGGACGGCGTTTTGCGAGAAGCGGAGAAGCGCAATCGAGATGCAGCTGAGTTGTCACGCGGCGCCGAGGACCACAATCCGGCCAGGTGGATGTCGAGTCTGGCTATGAGCTAAGCCGACTGTCCGAGAAGCCGGGGCGTCGTGATGGGGGTGTGGTGATGTGTTGTACAATTCTTGTACTTAGAAATCCTGTGCAGACTCGCCAAGCCACCCTGCCTAGCGTCAAGGGCGTCTCTCTGCCCAACGGCCGCTCGGTCTATTCCTAGGCTGCCCGTCTCACCGGTCCCGGTAGCCAAAGCTGGGGGCCACCAATTGGACTGTCGACCGCGTACCGTATAGCTAGCTGGCATTTCCCGCCGGCCGGGAACAACACCCGTCGACTCCGATGCGGTGCAAGGTGGAACCTCCCTGGAGCATCCCGCAACGCTTGCGTCTCGGTGCGGAGTACATGAGCTTCCGGTACCTCGCCTGCGAGAAAAGCCCCCGGCCCCGTCGGTTGGCACATGCTTCATGAGGGGGGGTCCCCGGTGAGTTGTCCTCTCCTCCTACATGGCGATACATTACGTACTCTCGCCCTTCCATGCCCTGGGACGACATGAATGCTACGGGACGACGGGGAGCTCCTGTGCCTACGCCAGAGAGGCTCCTTCTGCGTATACGAGTGAGACCTGCAGAAACGCATCCCACCCCATGGGATGCCACTTAGGCAGGACTATCATGACAAGCGGTTTGCCGTATCCTTTCCCGCGCGTGGGGGCCTTCCCCCGTTGGGGGTTCGAATACGGGACAAGCAACAGCCGCCACGAAATGTTTAGGCTCCGGTGGAAGGCGGCCTCCTCATGTCTGTCTGACATGCAGACGTGCCTAAAGGAAATAGCGGCCGTGGGTTCGCACAGAAGGCGGCAGATGAATCGAGATGATCTGGTTTATCACGCTGCCATCGCCCCCTAGGCCAGCCAGAGCCGAGGATTCGGATGTCCCCGGGATTGACGCACTGTCGGCAGGGTGACAGCAACCCCATGCAACGTCCGTAGGCGCATCAACAGGGGGCGAAGGGACTACGCCCATGCTCTATGCTTACCGAGTCTGCTGAGTTTCCAGCTACGATATCATCCAGCATATCATGTTTCGCCGATTGGGCACCATTGAAGTATAGGTAGCCCAGATCCGAGCCGCCCGAGGCCATCTTATATGGTGTAAAAATGATGGATCAGGGTATCCTACTGGTCAGAGAGCAGCCCAACTGCTCGCGTGCTTGAACATACGACCTTGGTAGGCCTTTGTCATCACTGCCACCCCCGTGACTACCTAACTCCTCCCTGGAAACATGAGGCGAAAAGCAGCGGGCAGACACAGGAATTCCTACCTGCCAATCAAGAAATCACGGACCCACCGGCCTTTTGCTGTTGGGGTGATGGCATCATGAATCGTCGAGTCCGGGAGTGGTGGAGGTACCATTGCGCCAACCCTATTTGTGTCAACAGTGGGCGTCCTGGGCCAAGGCTCCTTCTCAGCCAGTCGCTGGTCCGTAACCCCTGTATCTAGAAAGGCAAGCTCCCCAGATGGACAGACCTAGAGGCCTTACGATTGCCGAACCCGATTGGTGTCGGTGCACCTATGTGTACAGCTCATTCGTTTCCGGGCTGGGTGAAGTCCACATCAGCTAACGACATGACATTCGGATCCCCTGCTTGGCATCCTCGGCTATGCGCCTCACATTCGAGACCGCCACGGCAAGAGTAGGGAAGCGGAACAAGAGATTCTCTTCACTGAGTGAGTTCTTGGAAGTTCATACGGCTCACCGCCTGGTTAGCCTCTGGCCGGGTGCTGGTAGACAGTCGTGGAGGACTGGCCTATATAGTCCGGGAAAGAAGGCTGGGTGCTTCGTTGCAGAGACGCTTTCGCACCACTGCAGGTCGGCTTACGAAACCGCCGCGAGCCGCTTCACAAAAGAGGGGAGGGGGTGGGCGACTCGCAGATGCGGTGGCCACAGTTAATGAACAGCTCAGGTTGTTCCACGAACCGTTATCGACACAAATATCACCTGTGATATGACGGGCCACCAATACCACCTACACACAATCTCTCTACCATATCTCCAGGCATCCACCCACCCCATCTATTTATCCGTTCTTGTGGAATCGATGCCAAGGTCGGCGGGACGTCAGCCAGATCCTACCTAGGTCAGGCGTCATGGGTTGCGGGCATCCACGGAAGGGCCTCAGTTACATTCAGTGTACCGGGAAGGTAAGGAAGGACTTCGCGGTTGCAATAAGCGCCTGGTCGCCCGGTCTGCCAGGCTTCGACAGATGACTGGGGTGCGTGGTGCCCAATCATGATTGTTCCCAGCTCCCATGCGCGGTTGTGGGTTTCAGCCCTTCATCGTAAGGCCTTCCTTACCGAGCACACACCCGCATTACACCTCTTTGCCTCTTCCACCGTTGAGCTGTGAGCTTCTTCGCTGGATGCGCGCCTCAGCAACTACCGAAATAGCGGGCACGGCGCAGACCACTTGCACGCCTACCTGTTACCCAGGTAGGTAACGTAGGTAAGGTACCCGTGCTGGAAGTGCGATCTAGTGAGGTTGGTTCAGATTGCCAGCCCAATTGCGGTCCATCCATCTATCCCCCAGTCCATCGTACCCTAGCGACGACCTGGAGGTACATGGTAGATACCCTGTGGGCGTCCCGTCTGCCCATTATCCGGCTACACTGCGCGCGTACGAAGGAAGCCTGTTGTGTGTTGGGCTCGGCTTACCTATCCATACCTAATGTACGTACTTAAGTAGGTACCTGTCCTACATACACCATTCATCGGGTACCCGCCCCTTGCTATCGTGCGCATTGCCATCCATCTCTGGATTTCCACCATTCCATTTGCATCCAGCCGTGGCGGACAACGCAGACCCTCCAACAAGCAACGACCGGGCTATTCCCAACCGAGTAAAGCCCCCGCTGAGTTGCGACCTCTCAACCGTGTGCGTCTCTCTTTCTTGCAGCCTGTTCTCGTGCGCCCACCCTCCATAGCTACCTACCTACTACTGTTACCACCACAACCACCACCACCACCACCTTCCACACCGGGCTACCAGCCGCCAGCCAGGCAAACCATACCCTACCTGACTACCCGCTGCTACGCCCATTTGATACCTCTTCATACCTACCTCCTCTACATACTTGCTTCGTACATCCGTCCCTCTTTCTGCTCGCCCTGCCCACCTGGATTGATACAGGGCCAGCTTCCTTCGACTGGTACTTTCTGTACTGTGCCACCACCGTTGCCCAACTCCCATCAGGTATGTAGGTACTTTACCGGTCCGCCTGGGCCCTCTGCCCCCGGTCCAAGGTGACGAAGGGCATGGCCGTGATGGAGGTGTCACTCGTTTGCCTTCGAGCTCTCCTCTCGTCCTCCGCCCTCTCTTTGCCTTCCTCTTTTTGCCTTCTCGACCCAGCCCAGCCCGGTCCGTCACTTGTAGGGCAATGGTGACGGCGAGACCCCTACCAGCCCGTCCCATCCGTCCAGGACCTGGAAGCTTTTGCCATGTATTGCGCCGCGCGCGTACACCCGCGACGCGCGCACGCGCTGCTGGACCGCACAAACGGCTGGACCGTTCGCCTGCCTGCCTTGCCATCCTATCCTAAAACTGCCCGACTCATCCAACCAACCCTCTTCCCTCCCAACACCCCAATACCGTGTAACGCCACGCGCTCTCTCGCAGCAGACCCAAGGCTCCTGTCCGTCCGTTGTGGTAGAGCGACCGCGTCACAACACCGTCGCCATCGTGTATACCTTTGAGTTGGGTATTCCCCCGCCCGTCCCGTCCTAGCCCACCCATCCCTCCCTTCGCAGTACAACGCAGCGCAGCCCAAAGGCCTGGATAAGTACGTACTGTCGTGGCCGCGCGCACGTGTGAGGGTATGCGTACCAAGTACACTGGCTCGCTCGCCCGTTCCCTATTCACCCAACCGTCGTCTCCGCGCCTTGCCTGCAGCCGGGCGATCGTCTGCCCTGCTCCTGGCCTTGGGTGCCCCGAGAACCAGTGAGCGTCAAGTCCAAGAGGAACTTCCAGACCCGCAGTAACGCAACCCTCGGCGTCTTCACATACACCCCCCGCTTCCCACGCCCACATTGCATCCCTCCACGTTCTCCGTTGCCCGACAGCTTCTGCCACTACGGCCTGCCGCCTGACTAACCAAACCCCTAGGCCCCCGGACAGGTTGCAAGGAAGTCTGCAGACCGACTTTGCATGTTCCCCAGGATTCCGTCATAGCCTGAAGTTGCGACAGGCCCGCCACACCGGAACGCCTGAGCTGTAAGGTCACGCTCTCCCCAGCTACATTTCAACTCAGTAGTAGTAGTCTTCCGGGGATCCGCAAGTGGCATCACACCCTTGACGCAGAGACCCCTCCCCCTTTCGACTGAGTATCCTTCCTGCAGCTAAGCCGCAGTCGCAAGCCCTACTTAGCCGTTGAGACCAGAGCTGCAACGTGTCAGAGGCAGGGACACATCATCGCAACCTAGCCCGGGACCTAGTAACCGGCTGTGCGAGCTCGCCGACCAGGAAAAATACAAGAAGCTACCACCCGCTGCAGGTAGCCAAAAATGTCGGATTCCCCCCAATCCCCTCCCAAGGACGTCGAGCCTGGTGTACAGTCACCCGACGGCGATGAAGCACAAATGAACGATCCTCAGGACCCACACGCCAGCGCTCTCGGTTATGAGTTCGAGGTAAAAGAACAGGACCGGTGGCTGCCTATCGCGAATGGTGAGTGAGACCCCTTTTCTTCCTCTGTTCCTAGTTTGTACATGCCCGTGCGTTCAACGGCCGTTTTGCGGCACGCTTTCCGATTCCACTTCCGTCCCGCTGTGTCCCGAGGAAGGGAGCTGCTGTCGTGGAGAGAAAAGGGAGATTCGACGTTGGTGGAGGGGGAGGGACTCTGAGCGTGAGCGTGTGTGTGTTTGTGAGAGAGCGAGAGAGCGCGCACGTTCGCCCGTCTCTCGTTTGATGGTGTGGGCGCATGAAGCTATGAGTTGCGGGTTGTGCGTGAGCTGCGAGTGTCCTGAGTGGAATCGCTTCGGAGCTTCTCCTGCCATTGGTTCAGCGCGAGACTCGAGACAACGGCGCTTCCAGCAGATCGTCCATGTCTCACGATTTACCCTCCCAGTCGCCCGAAGCGCCTCGCGCTTCGAAACCGGACAAGTCTGATGTATACGACGCTAACATCCGCAACTTTGCGCCAGTGGCCCGAATTATGAAACTGGCCCTGCCAGAAAACGCCAAAATCGCTAAGGAGGCTAAGGAGTGTATGCAAGAGTGTGTGAGCGAATTCATCAGCTTCATTACCAGCGAAGGTATGCGACCTCCGAACAGTCTGTACTAGGCCGGGCACGTTACTAAAACTTGATTTTTCCTCCATCAGCATCCGAGAAGTGCCACCAGGAAAAGAGGAAGACGGTCAACGGTGAAGACATTCTCTTCGCCATGACATCGCTTGGATTCGAGAACTACTCGGAAGCTCTCAAGATCTATCTGTCGAAATACCGCGAGGTAATGGCAAACCCCTCCCTCCCCACGGTCCTCCACAACGACTGTCATTCTGGAGCTATATGAGCAACTCTCCATTGACCCTCCCCCGCTGACCAATGACCAGAACTCACAGTCTAACCGTGGCGAGAACCAGCAAGGCAGACCCAGCAGCCAGGGCTACGGAGCCAGTGTGCCGCCGGGCTCTGGTGCGGCCGGGTCGGCAGGGTTCCCAGGTGGCGACTCCGGTAGCATGGAAGGGGGCGAGAATTACATGTACGGGACTCAAGGCACTCACAACGGCGCGGCCAGCGAGACCTATTGAGTACTCGCGCCAAATGTCCGTTTGGGTGCAGAGCAGGGCAGTGCAGGCAGGGGAGGTTGACGGCCCAAGCTCTGCTACCCTCCTAAGCAGATACTGACTTGGAGTATGTATAAGTATCAGGATTGCAAAGACGCTGGGTCTCGGCCAAGGGGCATACACATGCTTGGCCTGGATGGGGCGAGCACTTGTACATGGGTGGAGATGTTGCCATCAGTAACAGTTGGCAGGAAAAGCGACGACTCTTTGATGGTTTGTCTTCCATAGACCCCGTACCGGGAGGCGCTTCGTTCTCATGGTTTAACACGTTTGCTCATGAAATCCCTCGAGCCCCGGCAACTGAAGACGACCTCTCAAGTTCCAATGTGCACCACAGCCCCGACTGCCTAGGGCCGTCACGAGCTCTTTGTACACCTGCCTACGTCACTTGTTTTTTTCCCGCACTTGAGCAGTACAAGCTCCATAGGTTCCCAATAGCAGCGGCCAGCCTGACAACCAACTGCCTGCTTACCTAGGTGTCCTAGTCAGTCGCGAGTATATCCACTTACTTACTCCTGAGGCCTCATGGCTTATGCGTTTTTAGTCATACTAGAAAAGAAGAAGCACCTGTCTATCGTATCATGCATCGTATAATGTATACAGCTGCGGCGACGTAGACGTCTCCCGACAAATTTGGCCATTGGCTAGCATGAAAGTGAACATTTACATATTGATGATAGAGGAGACAAGGTTTAGTCCAGTTGTGGGGACGTGCACGGAGCCTACCCCACGTCGTCATAGTGGTACTTACATAAAGTACCGTAATGGCCCGTTGCTGAGGTCGTGTGTCGGGACCCACCACCCTGGTATTTGATGGATGGATTTTTGAGTGGGATCGGTTTGGATCTTTTTTTCTGGCTACTATCACATCACCCTTCCATTTCCGCTTATCGCCTGTGCGTGCACTTCGCGTAAAGGAATGACCGACAGATACGCAACACGACACGCCATCGACCGACGTGCCTGTACAAATAGACGCCGACCAGAGCTTCGGTAGAGCAGGCAAACATAGTGTTCCGTCATCAGCCCCGGCTCGCTGTGTCTCTGGCATCCGACAACATAGCCTTGGTACGGACTTGCGGCACTGAAGATGGGTTCCTTGGCCTTGTCAGCGTCGCCCGCCGTCGCCGCTTCCACCACCACCACCACCACCCCAACTGCCCTTCTGCCTCGGTCGGCATCCAAAACCAACGCGCGTGGTAGCACACCGCTCAAACCCATACTCAAAACACCATCATCCCTAATAGGGAAGAGGAAGGACGCGGACGACGATAGCATCCCGAGCGTCGGCAGTATGGGCACTCCCTCGAGCCCCCGCAAGCGCCAGAAGGTTGAGTTTGATATGAACCTCGAAATCCACGAGGTGGGCGCGCGATCCGTCGACGAGATCAAGCTGGAAATCACCAAGGCGCTGGATGGCCATGCCCGCGGCGACGACGAGGAGTACGATATCCTGAAGGAGACGCTCTCGGGCAAGCAGCGCTTCTACGACGACGATGACGACGAAGATGCCGACCCGACCCTGCCTGAGAAAAGACGTCAGGAGCTCAGAGGCTACATGGTGGCACTGGCCAGCTTCGCGCCGCACCTTGGCCGATCCGCCTCGGGCCTGGTGAAAAGCGTGCTGCACTGCCAGTGGCTTGGCCGCGACGAGCAGTTTGCCAAGGTCTACACCCAATTCCTCGCGGCCCTCGTGAGCGCCCAAGGCTCGTACCTGAATCTCGTCCTGAGCACGCTTGTGGACAAGTTCACCGAAACCCGGCCGTCCGACTGGTCTGTGCCCGGATTTCCGTCCGTCAGCCGCCAGCGCATACACGACCGTCTTCACCAGGCCATACAATACCTTTTGCACATCTTCCCTGCCGCCCAGGACGTGCTTGCTCAGCTCATCGCCACCAAATTCCCCTACCACGACGAGCCGAGCCGCGTTCATCTTGCCTATGTGGACAATCTTTTGAGGCTGCGGCAGTACGCCTCTGCGCAGCTCAAAATGGAGATCGTCGATCTGATCATCAGCCGCATCGTCAACATTGACGTTAAGATGCAGACCGACATGGACGATCTGGACGACACAGTGACGGCCATGGTGGTCATGGCTCTACGTTCGTCCCAGGCTAATGCCGAGCAGGGTCAGCTTGGCGAGGAGGACGAGGACGGGGACGATAGCGACAGTGAGTCGGTCGACAGTGAAGATGAGGAGGAGGATGAGTTCGCCCAGGTCAAGGCAGTCAAGGAGAATATCGAGAAGCTCGACTCCAGCCTGGAGAGACTCTTCCAGCTCTACGATCCTTTGTTTGCAGACCCCGACTCGAGCGAGGCTTTGGCAGCGTTTCAGGATCTATTGGGGGAGTTCTCCCACATCATTCTGCCTGCCTACAAGTCACGTCACACGCAGTTTCTCGTCTTCCACTTCGCCCAAAAATCGGAGACCCTGATCGACCAGTTCTGTGGCACTTGCCTGAGCATCGCCTTCGAGTCGCAGCGGCCTCTGATCCTCCGGCAAGCAGCTTCGGCCTACCTTGCCAGCTTCGTCGCTCGAGGGGCCATGGTGCCGGGCCACGTCGTGCGGAGCATCTTTGAGGTTCTGGGCCACCATCTGGACCAGATGCGAACCACGTACGAGGTGTCGTGCCGGGGGCCCGACGTTCGGCGATACGCCCCGTTCTACTCATTGACCCAGGCGCTGATGTACATCTTTTGCTTCCGGTGGCGCGATCTCGTCCGATCGGTGCCTGACGACGTCGAGCGGGACAACCCGTCCTCTTACCTGGACCAGGACATCGAGTGGGAGACGGACGTCAAGGAGATCTTCAGGCGTAACATCTACTCCAAGCTGAACCCCCTCAAGGTCTGCTCGCCCATCATCGTCGAGCAATTCGCGCTGCTGGCCCACCGGTTCCGGCTTATGTACGTTTACACGCTCATCGAATCCAACAAGCGCCTGCGCTTGTCTCAGTTTGTCTCGTCGTCGTACGGGAACGGCGGTGCGCTGCGCGAGTCGGGGTTGGACCTGAGCGACGAGAGCTGGCAGCAACTGGACTCGTACTTCCCATTCGACCCGTACCAGCTACCTTCCAGCAAGGAGCGGGTGGAACAGGATTACCTCCAGTGGCAGGACATCCCCGGCCTGACGCCCGATGACGACGATGATAGTAGCGACGAGGACGAGGATGAGGCGGGCCAGGTTGATGGCGAGCTCGACGAGGATACGGCTACCGACGACGAAGATGACCGGAACGACTAGGGCGGTGTGTGAGTGTGGCGTATTGGCATTTTCGCAGGCGTTCAAGGAAGGTCAAGCAAGCATGGCTATGCTGCATGAAGGGCGTTTAAAAAAAGGAAGAGCGTCAGGGCGTTCCGGTTCTTTCAACGGCCAAACAAGGCCGCGCGGCCATGCTGTAGGTGCTCGCATGTCCTAATGGAGATTGTTGTCATCGTTGCCCCATGACCTGGACAATACCTATGCGTGGGTGTCTTTCGTGATGTTGAGCAGAAAGCCACGCTCTGGACTGGGAGGGGAGCGTGACGGGAAATTGGACATGCAAGGGAGCCTCTCCGCTTGGCACCCAGCATTCTACCTTTGCTGCCCATTGCTGTCGTGTGCCTTCTTGCCGCCGTGCGCCTCCTTACTGCTTGGTGCAGTTAGCCTGTAGATGCCGGTAACGCCATAGGATGGATGGATCCAGGTACTTCGGGACAGACCGGACAAACAGCAAATCTGATGGGGCCATCGTCACCCCCCGGACCCGGGCACAAACTTTTGGTGTTTGGAGCTGGCAGGCCCCGGCCCCGGCCCCGGTCCGGCAGCGACCACTATCACTTTCATTCAACCAACAGCCACCTACAGCAACTTCCACGATGAGCTACGGGTAGACCGGCGGCAAGGCAAGGAGCTTCGGGGGGGGGGCTGCCTGTCCTTGTGGCCGTCGAGTGCCTCGATGGAAATCGGGAGCAGGGGCTGGACTGTCCTATGCCAGCGAGCCGCCACATGCGTTGCTCCTTGGCTTTGACACTCTGGGCACAAATCCAAGTGTAAGTTCGCTCGTGTACTTGACCGATCTCGTGTCGGACCAAAGACGCCCTGTAGCTTCCACTCTCTTTGGCTCAGCTCGCCAGGGGGGGGGGGGGGGGGGGGGGGCGCGGCGGCAGCAAGGAACTTAGCAAACCAATTGGCGGCGTGACTAAATTAACTTCTTTACTTAAGCTCCGTAAGTTGGTGGCGTGGATGGGATGCGACATCCCTCACCTCCCGGATGCTTGCCAATAGGACACTCCTGAGCGTAGGATGCGATGGCGGACCAGGGATCTGTTGGTTGGTGCTTTTTTCTTTTGTTTCTCCCCCAGTCTCGCACGTACACCATCCGCTCCGGTGGGGCAAGGAAGCAAGCAGGCCCCCCTTACGGGAAGCACGGCTGGGTAAGTAGGCAGGCAGGTAAGTGATGAGCGTGGGTGGTCGGGCTGGCCTCCTCGCGTGGTCGTCGAGTGGGAGTGTTTATTCAGCCGTTGGAAACCAAAAGGAAGCACACCAACCAGGATCACGGAATGACACTCTTTGCTGTTTTTGGTTTCAATCGCATCGGCTGCGCATATCCGCCCGTGCGTACGCGTGGTGAAAGAGGCGGGTAAGATGTACTTCTTTCCGCGTGCCGAATCGTATATTCCCAGCTGTGGAGATTCTCACCCACGGTCCCGGCCAGAGATATTCTCACTAACATAGTACGGGACGGGGGAACAGAAGCGATATAGATACATGAGTCAACCACCCACGCATGGATACTGCTAGAGAAGGAAGCAACGTTCTTCTGGCCGTTCCTCTGGCTCCACAGGTCCGGGAGAACCCTGGTCCGTCCTAACGTATAGCGGAAGCCACTAGTTCGTCTGCTAATAGGAGTACGAATAGATATGACCTAGTCCCTATCACAGTCAGCTCGCAAGTGCCGAGGCCAACGACCATTCGCAAAGCGAGACGAAAACGGCAGTCCTATCGCCGTGGCTGCAGACCCGGCTATCGAGCAGCGCTACCGACCCCATCCCCGGGTGGATTCAGCAGTGGGTTTGGAAGGCGCCTCCCAGCATCACCAGTATACGATGGGGATCCAGTGGCATACGCTTTACGATGCACCGTCCCGAGTCGACCGTTGTTAACGCACTTCTCTCTCCCCCCTCCCCACACACGACCCGACACCGTTGACCTGCTCGCGTGGATGCGCACTTCATCAAGCACTGCGGTGTAGATCGGCCTCGATCCGAGCGATGCGCCCCTCTGTGGATCCCAGCTTCTTCTTGTTTGCTTCGACTCTGTACTGGACTTACATGGGCTAAGGTAGGGACGGAAAGAGCCCATGTACTGCGTTCAGTCCATCCCCAGGTCGAGGCTGGCCTGCGGACCTGCATCCTCACCTGCTTACCGTATGGGGTATAAGCCGGAGCATCGTGCCCTCGTCGGCCCGCGCGGCCTACGTCTCGGCCGTCGAGTATGCCAGTAATGGCCCCGGTATATAAACCCCCGTGGGCGACAACCGTCTGTGAGGTTTGGGACCGCTACCCAGGAGAGCATCCGCCGCCTGTCCGACTCGCTGCAGCTTCACCAAACGCTCGATCAGTATGAAAAGCCCACGCGCGAGCCTCCTGGTGCTGTCCTGGGCCGTTGCCTCGGTCTCGGCCGCCGCCCTGACGTTGCCCTCAGTGGACCTCGGATACAACGTTTACGCGGCCTCCTCGTATGATGTAAGTCGGTTTCTGTGGCCATGCCCCCGAGTACGGACCGTATCCTGACCCCTTGCCTCCCAGACCGCCGGGGACTTTTACAGCTTCCGCAACATCAGATATGCCGACCCCCCTCGGCCGTTTTCGAAGCCCGTGGCCCCTACGCCGGAAAGCAGCCGGCTCGACGACGGTGCTGGGCCTCGCACATGTCCCCAGGCGTACCCGTTTTGGCTCATAGAGCAACTGGCGCCGCTCTACTCTCTCACCACTGCACAGCTCCAGGCGTACCTGTACAGCTCCCCCGTGACCGACGACTGCTTGTTCCTGGACCTCTCTGTCCCAAAGAGCGTATTCGACAAACGCAGCCTGAGCCCCACGTCTCAGCCTGCCCCTGGCGGTGCGTGCCCTTACCATCTCGTGTCACCAAGACGAACTGGTTCCCGGCTGACGCTTAGTAGCTGCTGTCTTGGTCTGGATCTACGGTGGAGGGTTTAATATCGGGACCAAAGAAGACGCCCAGTTCGGCCCCTCGGGTCTCATCGCGGAATCCCAGGTAGACGAACAAGAGGGCGTCATTGTGGTCAAGGTCAGTTCAGGGCATCGCCACGTGGGCCCGCGGGGGAATTGCTGACCCTCGGCGCCCCAGATCAACTACCGACTGGGTCTCTTCGGCTGGCTCGGCGATGGTGACGGTGTCACCAAAAACGCCGGGCTATTCGACCAGCGGCTCGCTCTCGAGTGGGTGCAGAAATATGCCCCTCTCTTTGGCGGCGATCCGACGCGCGTCACCGTCATGGGCGAGTCGGCCGGGGCCGCAAGCATCATGCACCAAATCACGGCCTACGGCGGCGCCCAGGGTCCCGTGCCGTTCCAACGGGCCATCGTCCAGTCGCCCGGATACGCTATCGCGGTGAATGCGAGCCGGGGCCTCGACCTGGCCATGGCCGCCGCCTCGCGGCTGACGGGCAGTGCCGTCACGACACCGCAGCAGCTCGGGCGCCTCGACGCCGAGACGCTCGTCCAGGTGAACCGGGCCGTCGTCAACCAGAGCACGCCGGGGAGCTGGACGTACGGCCCCGTGCCCGACGGCGACTACGTGCCCGACCTCCCGAGCTTCCTGCTCCGTGACGGCCGCTTCGACGGCGACGTGCAGGTCATGTCCGGGCACAACGTGAACGAGGCCGCCGCCTTCGTGCCGGCCATCGACAGCGACGCGCGCTTCCGCGCCGCCGTGGCCGCCAGCGTCTTCGGCATTCCGGCCGCCGCCCTCGACCACGTCATCACCGTCTTGTACCCCGACGACCTGTCGGGCCGCCGCGGCTACACGACGCAGACGCAGCGCCTGACGGCCTTTAGTGACGACTCGGCCTTCAAGTGCAACACGCGCTTCCTCGGCCGCGCCGCCGCCCCGGACCGCCCCGCCTACAACTACCTCTTCTCCTACCCGCCCTCGGTCCACCAGCAGGACGTCGCCTTCACCTGGTTCCACGGCGACGCCACCCAGGTCACGACCCCCGGTACCCGCGTCGACCCCGCCCTCGCCGCCGCCATGCAGCGCGCCTTTGCGCGCTTCGCCCAGACCGGCCGCCCCGAGGCCGACGAGCTCGCCTGGCCCGCCTACGGCGGCGGCGCCGCTGTGCTGACCTTTGGCCTCCCCGCCCCCTCGGTCGCCGAGGAGGCGTCGAACGACCGCTGTGACTATTGGCAGTGTAAGTCCCCTCCCCCCCCACACGGTCTCCTTTTTCCAGGACCGGCCGGGCTCTTCTTTTGGGTTGGGCACCGCCTCGATCCCTCATGTATCCCTCCATATTTTCTTGGGCCCGAGGGTCGCCGAAGCCGGGCTCCACCGAGATATCTTCCAAGAAAGCCACTGACTCTGAGGGTTGTAGCGGGGGCTTGGCGGTGACGAAGCAACTGTCCAAGGGCGGGCGGCCCAATTCCTCATGGCAGGGTTCGCCAGCCCATTAACGGCGCGACCGCGTGGGAATTTGACGAGGGGGCCGTATTACAAGAGAAGTAGCCGGGCTTCGATGCATGCATCGGGGATGGGTTGGTAGAGTCACGTAGGTCATACGGGTTTCAATGTATGCTCACAACGATCAATATATACACGTGTACCGCCTTCTAACTAGCCCGGATAACAATATATAATATGGTGGCGTTGTTACTGGCGGCGGGGGCATCGTCGCAGCGGAAGGCCGAGAACAACGTGCACGCGCCCATCGAGTTGCCGTGGGTGCTTCCGACGGCGTCGAGCAGCGACACGCGCGGGGGGGCGTTGCGCGCGCGGCCAGCGAGCCCAAAGGGGATGCGCGTCTGGCCATGGCGCCAGTCGCGGGCGTCGGGCCCCAGCGTGAAGGCGGGCCGCGGCCGGCCGTCGAGCAGGTAGGGCGGCGTGAAGACCTCGACGCGCACCTCCTGCGGGTGGCGGCCGTCCTCGGGGTCGGACCCCGTGATCAGCACACGGCCGTCGAGCAGCGTGAGGGCCTCGTTGCGGTATAGGCGCGCCAACGTTGTGTTGGCCGGCACGCTCACGCGCCCGTGGACGGGCTGGGCCGGGTCGTAGAGGAGCGCGTTCAGGTTGGGTTCCTCGGCGAGGCCGAAGCCGGCCACGCCCTCCTCGGCCGCCTCGGGGTAGATGGTGGCGCAGTTGTCGAGCGCCTCGTGGCCGATGGTCGACCCGCCGCAGACGAGCATGCCTACGGGGTCCCGGTACGGCGCGTGCTGGGGGAGGAGCACGGCGCTGCCCTCCGGGGGGTACGTGCGGCCGCCTTGGTCGTCGTTGACGGTCGTGGGCATGTCAGGCAGCGTCAGGGCCGTCTCCAAGGTCTGCGCGTCCAGGATACGCGCCTCGTTCCAGTAGATGACGAAGATACCGCTCCGGAGCACCGCCAGGAAGGGGTAAAGGTTGTTGGGGTCGGTGCGCTGCAGCCAGTCCATGTATAGCGGCGCGGTGCCCGTGCTATTGGGCGCCCCCGTGCCCTATTTCTCCAGGAAGGTGACCTTGCCTGTGATGGACTGCATCGTGATCAGGGGCGTCACCACGCCGCCGACCAGGTGCGTGTACTCACCAGTTGCCTTTCCCTGGGGGTAGTGGAATACGTACAGGGGCTCAGGCCCGGTCCAGAAGTACGTCGACAGTCGCCAGCTGCCACCGCAGTAGGTCGAGGCATTGCCAGCGCAGGCGACGTTGCATTCCGAGTCGGGCCGCTCCTGTAAGCCCGCCTCCATCATGTGGACCGGGTCGCCACAGTAGCACTCTTCGCCGTACTCGAGCCCGGCCGCTGTGTAGCCGTACTGGGCACAGGCCCGCAGACACTGCGCAGCCGTCATGGTCTTGGGGAAGTGCAGCGCCCACGGCAGCGTTCGTACATTGTTCTCCGGGTAAGACTTGTCGACATGCCAGCCTTGATACGTCCATGAGTCGTTGAGGCTGCTCCGTTGCACCTTTGGGTTCTGGTGGATTTGAGGTTGGCCCTCGGAGATAATCGACAAGTAGCCAGGGCCTCCACACATTTGATTTTTATCGCCATCGCATGGTGTGTTACACGGACTATTGTCCTCCGAGACGTGGCCAGCATTGTAGATAGCATTGCCGCAGAAGCACTGCCGGGAATACTCGGTACCCGAGATCGAGTGCCCTTGCTATCGCAGAGCTGGGCGCAGTACTGTGGTGTCAGCTTCCTGTTGTCGGTTGCTTACCACGTAGGGTAGGATATGGCCGTTGGGCCCATCCTGCCAGCACCCCTTGGGAGCTTGAAGCCAGCCATTTGGCACACGGACGTGCAGTTGGCCCCATTGGTGTGCTCGCCGGGAGGTTGCCTTCGTATGTCAAGGTGCGACCAGTGTTGCCCTCGCTAGAATGGTGATAAACATAGGTTAAGGTGGCTCCAGGCGCGGACGAGCTCGCTACTCACGCACAACAACCGACGTAGGGCCAACTGGAAATGCCCGAATTCGGCAGTGGGCCCGTCTTGCGCGGATTGTAGTAGAGCGACAGTCGGTCTGGGCCTCCGCAGGCTAGAGTCTTGTTGCCATCACAGGGCGTGTCGCACTGCGCATCTTCAACCTTGACCGCGCCCTTCTGCAGTATCTGTCCGCACACTACAAGTCCTTAGTCCGCTGGCTATTGATTTTGATGCGGTAGTGTCGACCTGGTAGACGGCTGCTTTCCAGTGGCCAAACTTACAACACTGATATAGTATTCGATCCCAGCAGGTGATAGCCAGCGGGGGTTAGGCACGCAACCTTCCATTTACTGACAGACAGGCCAACTCACACTTCGTGAAAATCTGTTCCGTCTTGCATCTGGGAAGGATTGGACATTGCGTCAACAATGGAATCCATATCGAACGAGATGCGGTACGACCATCCTCCAGAGTCCGCAACAAAGTACCCAAAACCGGTGTGCGTGGGGCTTGTTTCGGAGCGCTTGTACGCAAGAATCTCGGGGACCTGTACTGGAAATGATAATAACAGAACATCCGATGATGTTTACGCTCCTGCGCAACGCATGCCGAGGCCGTCTCAATCAGCGGTCGAGGGCTTCGGCCCGAAGCGATAGCCTTGCGACGGCAGATCTCATTTTGGCTAAGTCGGTCAGATTGGTGAGTTGGCATGTGCGGATGGGGTGGTAAGCACGATTTCTCAATCAATTGGTGTTGCCGCAAGAAGTGTCTGGACGAGAAGCCTCAGCATACATGTAACAATTGGACGCTTGACGATGATGTCATTCGCTGGGAGCGATTTGCAGCCCAGAGCACAAGATAGCAAGACTGGACCCTGGGACGCCGGGACGCCATGGATATTGAATGTTTCTTTTTTGGTGTTACTCTCGGCAATCAAGAAGCCTTGGTGAGGTAGTTGTAGGACTGAACCACAATCCATCATTGTACCGCCCGTACGTCCTGCTGTCTCGAGGTATGTAGTTGTACGATGTAGATATGGGAGAAATGGACGTAGTTGCGGTTAGACAGCTGCCTTGGCCGGACTTGTCAGCCTGCGTTCCACCACTATGGAAAGCATGACTACCAATCCGTCTCTGTACGAGAGGCAAGCCCATATGGAGTACCTGCGGCTAGCGCTTGTCGGGGGATGAGAGGACTGGGCAGTGTTGGTTGTTTATTAGTGCCCTGCACCGCGGCGGCCGATCCACAGTCTTCTCCAGTAGGCGACCACCGCTCACTATTTCGAGGTGCAGATCCCTTGCGAATCACCTGCTGTTTCGGTCGCTACGACCTACTGTGCGACACACGCGGCCCCCTTTCGGCCAAAAAGCTGGCAAGGAGGTCAGGAGAGGCATAGCCCTGCAAAGGCATGACGTCGCAACGAGTTGGCCGCGACAACAACTCCACCAAACGGGACCCAGTATTTTCAGGAACGGGCGCATCAACGAGGTTCTCACCTTCTGCCATCGGACCGACCCAGGCGGAAAGGGCAAGGAAGGGGCGCCCGGGAAATCAACCAGGGCTGTCAGGCAGCCGGCAAACCCACTCGGTGCTTGCAGCGCCCATTCCGGAGAGAATAAGAGCAGGTGTTCTAGCGCCCTAGGCTGTTTCGCGTCTTTGAAGCCAGGCCTTGCCAGCCCCAGCCAGGGTACGAGATGGAGAAGGTGCAGTTAGTTGGACAGCCATTGGAAGGCCTGTGCCTCCAGCAAACCAGTTGACGGAGCGCCCTAACATCGCCAAGCACTGCCGACTGCGCCCCGGAAAAGCTTATACGATGCGTACGGCTGGGGGCATCGCAATCACCAGCAGCAATGCGTGCCGGGATGTCGGGGCGCTCGCAGGCCGCCTGGGCCAACCTAGGTAGTCCGACCGGACGCCCCATCTCGCCCAGGAGCGGACACGGACGACACGGGGAAGGAGAACGAGGCGGCCGACGAGGCCCGGCTCTTATTCGGTGGCAACCCCTGGATGCCAGTCGGCAACAGCAGCCCCTGCCGCAGCTTTGCCCGTACCCATCCTTTGGCCGGCCGGCTACTTAGTGCTCCCTCGTAGGCCCGTCGCCAAATAAGACCGTGGCCCAAGGGCTTGCAGCCGTGGCCGCGGATAGCACTGGGTCGCGTCGTATCAGCTGCCTGCCCATAGGGAAGAAGCACACGGTGAGACAGTATGTAGAGGACTTTGCCGGGTGGCGGGCCACAATAACTGGGCTTTTGGACGACGCGACAGAGAGTGCCTGCCGGAGGTCGCGGCCGGGTTTTCGACCTCTCAGCGGCTCTCCCGTCTGGCCGCGGTGGGTACCGCCCTGCGGCCTGGCGGCCTGTACCATGTACGTACATCCAACGAACGACATGTTGATCATCCGGATCGCGGTCATGGTGGAGCCAGTATTCTGGACGACATTACGAGTCTTCGGCTCCGCTCCTGGCCCACACACCAGCGTTGCCAGTCATGCTGCTCACCTACGCATACCAACCGTATTTCCTGTCCGAGCCGAGGGAGCGAGACAATATGGCCCTCCTCCCGGGACCAAAACCGGCCGTATGCATAGGGCTCCTCCATTCTTTCCTCTTTTCCTTCGTTAGTCGCTCCTTACGCCCTGAACCTCCCACCATCCCTACGCTGGGAAAACTAGCAGTCACGACGGCAAAACCACCCGGAATATGCGCTTCACCCAGGCCCTCGGCGGCGCTGGCCTCTTCACTGGGCTTGCCGGCGCCCTAGATATCGACTGGAATACAGACTGCAAGTTCCCGTCCTTGCCCCGGTCCGCCGAGAACGCGGCCTCTAACAAGCCACATAGCGTCCATCAAAGAAGGCGCCAGCATAGTCGCCTCGGATATGCTCAAATGGTACACAGGTGCGCACGAGAAAACACCCGCCCATCCTTGCCGACTGATATACTGACATACCCCAGGAATGAACCCGGGAGATGTTCCAGGAAACTTACCTGATCCCTATTACTGGTGGGAAGCCGGAGCCATGTTCGGCGCTCTGATAGACTACTGGGCCTTCACTGGCGACGAGTCACATAACGACATCGCGTTCCAGGCTATGCTGCACCAGACCGGAGACGACGAAGACTACATGCCCAAAAACCAGACAAAAAGCTTGGGAAACGATGACCAGGGTTTTTGGCTCATGGCCGCCATGACAGCTGCCGAGATGGGCTTCAAAAACCCCGACAAGGACCAGCCCCAATGGTTGGCCCTGGTGCAGGCTGGCTTCAACGAGTACATCGACCGCTGGGACGACAAGGACTGTGGCGGCGGCCTACGCTGGCAGATCTGGACTTTCAACAACGGCTACAACTACAAGAATTCCATCTCGAACGGCTGTTTCTTCAACATTGCCGCCCGCTTGGCCCGCTACTCGGGCAACCAGACCTACGCCGACTGGGCCAACAAGATCTGGGACTGGCAGGAGAAAGTCAAGTTCATCGATCAAGACTACAACGTTCTCGACGGTGCCGGCTACGCGAATGGGGAAGACTGCAAAAGTGTCAACAAGGTCCAGTTCACCTACAACGCCGGCATCTTCCTGCACGGGGCTGCCCACATGTACAACATGACCGAGGACGCCAAGTGGAAGAAGCGCGTCGAGGGAATGACGGAGACCACGCTGGGGTATTTCGCCAAGGACCAGATCCTCAACGAAATCGCGTGCGAGCCGCAGGCGTCGTGTAACGTGGACCAGCAGGCCTTCAAGGGCCACCTGGCACGCTGGCTGGCCTACACGGCTAAGCTGGCGCCCTCGACGTACGACAAGATCGCGCCGGTGCTCAAGGCGTCGGCGGCGGCGGCGGCGCAGCAGTGCAGCGGGACCAACAGTGACTTCCGCGGCAAGGCGGGTCAGGCGTGCGGCTTCAGCTGGCTCAAGAAGGACCAGTACGACGGCAAGACGGGCATCGGCGAGCAGATGAACGCCCTCTCCGTCATCTACTCGGCCCTGCACGAAAAGGCCCCGGCCCCCTTCACCGCCGACACGGGCGGCACCTCCAAGGGCAACCCCAATGCCGGATCCAAGGATGGCGGCAAGATCGAGCAGCCCCGCCCCATCACCACGGCCGATCGCGCCGGCGCTGGCATCCTGACGGCCTTGGTGCTGGGCGGCTTCCTCAGCGGTGCCTGGTTCGTCACTTACGGCGAATAACACGGCCTGTCGCCTTTGCACGTTTCCTTCCATATTTTTGGTTTGTCCTACTCTTTATGTAGTAGACGGTACATGTAGGCCTGGAGTTCGGAGTTGAGCGGTGCTGCAATCGGCGAGGCGCCATTGAGCAGGTATCTGGATGATATCCCTCGTTTTACAAGCATGGATTTAATGACACAATACACACCTACACATACTTTTGTTTTCGTCCACGCCATAGCATTTGTTTTCCTGCTCGCCAGAGAACGACAATATCCCGGTGCAAGCGGAGAAGCAACGTCTCCCGCCACACCCCCGTACGTAACGTTTCCCGGCTTAAAAGGCTGGTTTGAATCCTCCTAGGACGATCCAAGGCGCGCCGCGCAGGCAGGTCCATGCTGTCCATGCCACTGATTTGACACTATGCAAGGCGATGGTGCTGTTCGACATCACTGCGGAGCGAGGCTGTCATCACTAGTTGACAGCTTGGCATGGCCTAAATTGGACCGTTTCAACTACTGAATCCGGCTCCACTGGAACTATACCACCTCATTCCCAGGGTGAAGATCACAAGACAATCCAGCGTAGATATAACACAGCGAGCGAAGGCGTTTATTTTTGGCAACACTAGAAATCTAAAAGGTCCTCGAAAATTCTTACGAAATCAAGAACACTTGATGGCAGTGTGGGTACCTCACGCTGCCCTCAAGGCCGGCTTACCGTTCCCCATGGTAGCTGGTATAGAACCAAGAGTGCCCACCCGTGTAAAGCTCCTAGAAAAACTTGGTTTGTCGTTAGCAAGCGAACATCCGGTGAGCCACGGCATTGATTCGGAAAGGTATAGTGTTTCGGCATCAGGGATAGAACAATGTTTGGTGATAGGATGAATCACCCTCGTATTTTAAGTACGAGTCATAAACAGCCTCAATAGTCATCATGCGAAGGGGAGGGAGGGGTAAGTGATCCGGCGAGAGTGTTTCGACTTACCATTACAGTACTGACGTGTGTGAGCGGGCGGTGTAGGGCAAGCAACACCAGTGCCGCATGAACACGCTGTTGTGTTGAGAGAAAGAAGACGGAAAAAAAATCTGGGAAACGCGTCGGGAGATATGGTGGCTCCAGCTTCGTCACCCACCATACTACAGCTGCCATTGGCCAGTTGGGTATGGCGTATGGGGTACGTACCTCCTTGCAGTACGCCGCCGCTAGAAGGGATATCGCGTACTGTGTCGCAATCCTATGATGATGACGGACTGCTGCCTTCGCCTGAGCTCATGCAAGGGAATCTGATTGTTTATATGTACAGGTATACAGCGGGGTCGGGGGCTGCATGCTCTACTCCGCACCATCGACGGTGGTCGTGACGGGGTTGATCTCAACACCGTACTTGGCCTCCAATCTCTCGCGTCTTCGCTCAGCGTACCCGGGGGGGTTGATTCCTGTAAGCCTATGGTGAGTACGATCCCATCGGCCGAGGGGGATTGCTTGTCGCATGGGATTGGCGGCGAGGAAGGTGAGCTTACCTCGGCCCTCGCCAACATCGGCGATGGTTTCCACGAGCGGCCGTCGTCGGTTCTTGCGCAGGTATTCTTTCCGCTCGTACTCGTCGATGATGTCGGGGCGCTCCTTGGGACCCTTGCCGGCGAAGCTGCCGCCGGTGATGTCGAAGGCCGTCATAACAACCGAGATGCCGGCACCGAAGCCGAAAATCTGGGGAATGCGACCAGCTGTGGAGCGTGGCGAGGTCAGTATCTACTCGGCCCGCCGGAAGGGGAGGGGCATGTGCCGTACATCGCAGGCCCAGGACGGCACCGCCGAGGAATGCGCCGATCGCGGTGTTCCAGGCGTCGTCCTTCTCGCGGAGGTTGGCCGAGGCGTCCCGGACGAAGCTGTACACGGCGGGCACGGCGGCTGCACGGATCAATTAGCGCTGTCGGGTCCAAGCATACCCCCGGGCCGCCGTGGGAACGTACTGAAGGTGGCGATGGTGCTACCGGAGCGGGTGAAGACACCCCAAGCTCCGACGTTGGTCCTCGCCAGCGAGTTCTGGATGGCCGAGGCCGCGAAGCCGGCACAGCCGCCAACTAGAGCTCCATTGGCACCGGACTTGACCGAGTTCTTCGGGTGGAAGGGCTCCTGGGGGAACAGCTTCTGGATGGGACGGGGGTTCGCCATCTTGGACCGCTGGGGAGGAACGGTGGCGACGGCGCACGCTGGTCGAATGGGCTCTGGGCTCGGGTTCGTTCTGGGGATGGAAGCTCTCGCCCGCGAATGCTGGACGTTGGGAGCTTGCCGATGAGAGAGTGGCAGTGATTAGCCGGCCTTTATCCGGGTGGACGGGGGGACCAAAGAACCCCAGCGGCCGTGCATGGTGCTGATGCGGGAAACTGCGCGGACTTTTACCCACACATACGATGTACCCAATGTACGTATTGGGCGCCAGAGCCGACCGCAAGCGCAACCTTCGTACCTCCTCCCTGGAATCAGTGGAAACGTCACCGAGGGGGAACTATCACTACTGACCGCTAGCTCAGCGCATCGTCCGCCTACCTACTAGACAGACTGCGGTTGACCTACACACTCTCATCTGCTCATCCAGCTCATCTTGACCCAAGTCTATTCCATTCCGTGTCCGATATCACCTGCTTTACGTGCGAGGAATATCGTTGCGCGCCACCGTGTTACCGGGACGCTTTGTCGGCTGACTGCTGCCGTCCTGTCACTGGATTTCCACGCCACCCAGCTCGAGGCTGTGACTGCCTCCATCTCTTGACTGATATCCATCCATCCCATTCTGTCCCCTTCCCACCTTCGCCCCCCACGCCTCGACAAGCGAGACACCCTCGGACCGTCTTCTGCAGCCTCACCAGCTCATCCTGTACCGACGCATCCGTAACCCACGAGGTAAGCATGTTTTGGTTTCTATCGTGCGTCGTCTGCCCCTTCATACCCATCTGCAGATCCAGGCGGGCTGGTGGGGGTACCCAGCAGTTGGGGTGTCCATGTTCATGGGCATTTACCACCATGGCGTGACTAGTGCTTCAGTGAACTACCCGTTTCCCGTCACAGTCGATGATGCTGCCGCCGCTGTTGTCTGAAACAGCAACACTTCTCTCGTGATACCATTCAGCATACCTGTGCCCGTCTGGCTCGGCGGCTATTTCTGCATCCTTCCTGCATTTGGTGGAGTTGGGAGTGACGGCGTTGCTGGCCTGCGAAGACTCCAGGGCCTGCTGACCGGGATCTCGCATCTCATAACACACACGCACCTTACTTATCACATGCTTCCTGACACTAAACTTGTACAGGTCGCCCGGGTAACGTCGTTGGCGAAGAGATCAGAGTTGGAGCCACTCGGTACCCCTAACCCCTGATCGGCATTTCTGGACCTGTAACTTTACCAACGCGGTTGACAACTTGTGTTAACTGCACTCCGCGCGCAAGCCGTCCGGTCTGCACAAAAAACCGCTTCACATCTTGCCATCCTTCTTCATATAGACACCCGGAACGATCTTGACATGTCGCAAACACACTCCAGTGCAGCGCCGCCGGAGGAGCCCGAGGTCCTCAAGAGCATCGCCATCAGCAGCTTCGACTCGGAAAACCCATTTGTACGGGGTACGTTTCAACCTCCATTAGTCCCGGCTGTCTACTTGCTCTGCTGACTGGGTTCAAGCCTACACCGCTCCTCGCTTGCTTCGTGATCTGCTCAGCGGGCAGGTGTTAGATGAGGCCTGCAGTCGATCCAACGTGAATAATGCCCACGAGCTATTTGTTGTCTCTCGCGTCGCGCCGGGAGATGGTACTACATATCTGTCCTGCATTTGTGCCAGCTGCCGCAAACACTTCCACATCACCCACCGGAGTCCTCCTGGTGCAGACTGGGACCAAGCACACAAGTCTGGCATGCACATGTTCATTCTCTTCGACCGAAAGAACAGGAATGAGTTGAGAGCCACCCAGCCTAAACATGCCTTCATCCATAATCAAGTCCGTCTAGCCTGTGCGGCCGACGGCTGCTCGTGTTCTGTCGACATTGCCGCCCTGAGCCCGGTGCTCTCTAATTCCGACATCGACAGCTTCATGGATATTGCGCGGCCGCGACGCCACCTGGCCAATGCCAAAATTCAGGACCCTGGCCGGTTCTCCGAAACTCCAGACACTTACGGAGACGACACTATCAGAATATTCAGCCAGTACCTGCGAGATGGCCTGAGCGCTCCTGCCGGCGCCAGTCCCAAGAAGATAAAAAAGCGGAATAAGAAGTTCACTGTGTGTTTCGGTGACGACTTCGACCCTCTGCTCCGCAGCCTCGGCTTCATGGAATACTCCGAGCTTGGCGAAGACGGCGAATTGGAAGCAGCTTGGCATATGCCTATCCTGGAGCCCGAAAGCGCCCGCACACGTATAGGCACTCTGCGGGCGAAGTGGGAGAATACCGAGGCAGAGTTGAAGACACTGAACAGGGTTGGCTTCCCAGAACGGGGCTGGGACCACCTTCGTGTCTTGCTTGGCGTATCCTACACCGCAGTGAATGTGCCGAGCATTCAAGGGGCCAATCCCGAACCCTTCGACCTGCTAGGCTGCTTGGTGGATTATAAGGCCTCTGTGTATACTTGGGCCGCCACGCTGCTTGCCGAGAAATGCCCCAAACGACGTGCAGCTCTCTACGCGGCAGCTAAGGAGATCGTGAGCAATCGAGGTTGGGATAGCGAGTACGAGGATGCCCTCATATCTCTTACTCAGCACGAGTCCAGTTTCGATACGGTGCCGGTCTTTCAGGACGAGACTTCGGGACCATCCAACGGGCCCATGCAGCCGCAACAGGCGGCAAAATACATGGGAATCGATTTCAACTACCCTATTGATCTTATTCGAGACATCGTCAACAACAAGGTAACGAGAATGGGCTCGACTGCCAGCAACAATGAGCATGTTGGGCTAATACATCCACATCTAGGCTCAAGAACCGCAGACCGACCGTGCAAAGGCTGCAGAAGCTCTCGACGTGATTGCTGCCTGGAAACGCGCTAACGTGAGCGGGGAGGAGGGCGAAAAATTGGCCGCGGAGCTCGACGCCATGGCTGAGATATTCAAGACTGCACGCCCCAGCTCTTCCATACCGAACCTCATCATGGACGAGGAGGCCCCCGTCAGCGCCAATATCCCACCGGGGCTCCGGAACATAGGAAACACCTGCTACCTTAACAGTCTACTCCAATACTTCTACAACGTGAGACCCATCCGGGAGCTCGTCACCGACCATACGCGGCCCCGTCTTGAACTGAATGCCGACACGCTGGAAACGCGACGTACCGGCGGAAACGGCACCACTGTGGACCTTGATGAAGCAATTGTTGCCAGACAATGTCAGTATAGTTAGTCACGGTCCCGGTTTGTGAGCTAACTTTTGGTGCAGTCACCGAGTCCCTCGAGAAGCTGTTTGTGGATCTTCAAACGACGACGCAGGCATCTGCTCAGCCGTCTCAGAAGCTTGCAAACACGGCACTCAAGTCCGCGCGAGCCCTTCTAGCCCAGAAAACAGAAAGCAAGCCTCCGCCTTTGCCGGCTCGACCCTCGCCTGCACCACCTACCGTACAGAAGGAAGATGCCGATATGGTCAATGTGACGGTGGAGCCGGTGAATGATGCACAGGAAGCCAGTAGCTCCATCAGTTCGCAGACTCTTGTGAACGATGGCGACGCCATGCTCTTGGACTCTTACGTGGAGGTCACCGCGCCCGGCCAGGAGCCTGAGGCGGAGAAGCGCGGCCGGTCCCCCGCCGAAGATGTCGTCGAAATCGAACATCTTGAAGAGAAGCCTGAAGAGAAGTCGCTGTCTCGGAGCATGACTTTTGATGAGAGGTACAAAGAAATCTCCGAACGCCTTGAACACTCCGATAGGAAGGGCACCGATCAGCAGGACGTCGGCGAGATCATCGAAAACATCATGGAGCACCTCATGCGATCCATCCCGTCCGATGGCCCCATGTCGGGCAGACCAGATCTTCAGTCTGATCTCATCACGCAGACGTTCTTCCCCATGCTTGTCAACTACACCATAGGTCTCGAGGGCGAAGGCCGGTCTGAAAGCAAAAAAGAGGAGGTTCTCCCGGATCGGTGGCTCAGTGCCTTCCCGCATCCCAAGGACGGCACCAAGAGCACCATCTACGAAGCACTCGACCGGTCCAACGACCTCCAGAAGGTCGACACGAATCTAATGCGCTATACGGCTATCCGCAGTCTTCCACCCATTCTTCACATTTGCATCCAGCGTTCAGGTGCAGTGAAGAACAGAAACCCTGTTATCGTCGAGAATGAACTATTCATGGATCGGTACATGGACACGGCCGAGATTCAACAGCTCCGTATGCGGGCTTGGGCGTGGAAGCACCACCTGTCTGCTCTAGAGGAAGGCGCCGAGGACGAGACAGCCGCGAAGCTTTCGCCAACTATCATGCAGCAAACCAAGGATGCAATGCAGGTCAGCGGTAATGCTTCACAGATTGGACCGTCGTGGGGCTCGGCAGACTATACGACGAGTGCGCAAGGCAGCCAGGAGGATACTGAGCGTTTTGATGGAGCCTTGTGCGACTGGACGTTTTTGGACTGGCCTAAGATCGCGGAGGAGCTGCCCATCAGCCGTCGGCCCGAAGAAGCTGAAATGGTTTCTGGTACTGAGCAGCCAACAGGTGACCGGACACCTGTACACCCGACTGCCACAGCTACACAGGCGCCCGACTCAGTGGCATCCTCTGCGGTGGACATTGGATCCCTTCTCCGTGATGATGTCGCCGATGCGCACGCCGTCGATGATGCGCAAAAGCAGTCCATCAAAGCCACCGTCGACGACCATTTCTCGGGACTGAAGAAGGAGAAATACCTGCTACATGCTGTCATCTGCCATGGTGGCAACGTGCGCGCCGGCCATTACTGGGTCTGGATTCGAGACTTCAAGAGAAACGTATGGCTGAAGTACAACGACAGCACAGTCACCGAGGAGTCAGCCGACTCTCAGAGTGTGCTTGACAGACTGAACGAAGGCGGCGATCCTTACTACCTCGCTTACGTTTTGGAGGACAAGAAGGACGAGCTTGTCGAGGTACCGCCGCGGGCAGTGCCGGATCCAGGCGCCCCAGCTACGCAGGGCCACACGGCCGTCGAAGTTCAAACCATTGAGGGTGTGGATCCGAACGGCGACGAGATGCCTTCTCTGATGCCAACGAAGCTGTCCATGGCTTCCCAAGGTGACGTCATGAGTGTCGATGAGCCGCCTCCTTACCAGACCCTGTAATGACTAAGGAGCGTAAGGCTGCCTGTGAGGCGGCGCGAGCCGGGGCCGCAGGGATGAAGGGTTCTTTGCTATGGTGAACCGGGGGCATGGGCGACGCCCTCATTATGGCTTGTGGTGACGGGTTTCCGGCCTAGGAAACACACCGATCTGTTTTCAGGTAGTAGTGGAACGCGTGCATAGACCAAGTTGCCCCCCGAGCATACTTGCTTAACGAATGGTATGAGTCGCATGATGAGAGTGTACTTTCCTGCGGTTGGCCGCTATTCTGGGAATCGGCCGAGTTTCATGAGCACTGCAGGGCTACATCAAATGTTACCTGCGGCCCCCTGCAATGACGGAGATCCGTGCATGAGCCCCATCAGCGTCCATTAAGCAACCGTAACATGTGACGAGAGCATGGGATGGGACACTTGATAGCAAGTGTGTGTGAAATACTCGGGTGGTTACTATGTACACAAAAAATTTGCAAGTCAATCGACGTTGTAAAAGCAGGTGTTGAAAGCCTCCCACAGAACTAAATATTGATGCTCCTGCATGCAGCGACGAAGACGAAGTCCCCTTATCCAGAAAGCACCGGGCTGATGCTACCCTGTAGATGGTCGGGGACTGCCGCTCGCTTAGTTCACACTGATCGAAAAGCTCGAGGCGGTGAAGGTGGCCTGGCTGCCGGTGAAGGGCTCGGTGCCGAACTGAGCCGCTGTTGGGGATGTTAACAAGAGACTCTCTCTCTCCCCCTAGCAGTATACCGTCAGGGCGAAGACTTACTGATCAGGTACTGGTTTCCTTGGGGGAAGCCCCGGTTGCTGGCGAGGTAGTTGAAGAAGTTCTTGATGTCGGCGTTGAAGGAGTTGATCTGGCCTGTGGTGACGAAGCTGAAGACGCGCATGGCGCCGTTGTAGCCGTCCCACAGCTCGAAGTTCTGGCCGGCGAGGTTGACGTTGCCGACCTTGGAGCCGATGGGGTAGATGCCGCCGAGGCGGCCGAGCCAGATCATGAGCTCGTAGTCGCCGCTGCTGGTGTCGTGATTGGGGTTGGAGGCGGTGAAGAGGTCGTAGGCGACGTTGGCACGCAGGTTGCTGCCCTGGTAGTTCCACGAGACCGACGTCGGGATGCTGCCGATCTGCGACACGAGCCGCTTCTGCGACAGCGTCTTGCCGGCGTACGGGTACGCCTTGACGTTGTCCTGGCCGCCCGACCACGTCCACTGCGCACGGAAGCCCACGTTGTTGGGGCTCGTGTAGTCGATGTAGGTGCACTGCGAGCCGCTGCCGTAGTTCCGGCCCCACTGCGAGGACGGGCGTCAGCGGCGGGATGGACCGGGGGGTGAGGCGGGCCAAGGGGCTCCTTCTTACCATGTTGTTGTTGAAGTAGTAGCCGTTGGCGGCGTAGTAGCCGTACTGGTGACAGGCCGCGTCAGTTTCGGGCGGCTCGGCACGACGGGGGTTTATCACGGCCTACCTGGTCACACAGGGTCTGGGCCAGCCCCAGCGTGGCCGACGACAAGGCGCCGAGGACGAAGAGAACTGACTTCATGTTGGCGGTTCGGAGAGCTGATCAAGGACGAACTTCGCAGGCGACTTTGCTGAAGGGTGGGGGAGCTGGGCAGAACAAGGCAGGCAGGAGACGATGGCCGTCGCATCTGCCTATACATATATAGCCCGGCCCGGACGCCGCCGCCCTCTCCCCCTTACTCCAGGTAGTCTCCTTCGCCACGTCCAGGGCTTGGCCAGCATGGGGTGGACGGCGCTGGCGGCCCGGGGCGGCAGAGGCCGAGGGCTGCTTCCTATCGCCATCACCGCCGCTGACGGAGAGCTGAATGCTGTTTGGGCGCGGGCGGAGCCATTGCCCATGGGGCTCCGCGCTCAAATAGGCAAAGCCGTAAGCCGGGGCAAACCTCCAAGGGGGAGCCGCGGCCATGAGAGGCCAGAAAAACCCCGGCATCGTGGGCATCGTGGGCAAACTTGTCGAGCGGGTACCCACATGGCTCTTCGGGCCTTTTCTCTATCATCTGGAGCGTGCAGCCCCTGTCGGGGTCCGCGACGGAGCACGATGCTTCTGTCCGTGTCTTGAAGGGCGGCCATGATGCGGGCTTCCCCGGTCGTTTGCGGGGCCCCAATGTCTGGCGTTACATTGAAGCACTCTACCGAGAGAAGCGAACCCCAGACTTGCCGGTGGAATATCCACCAATCACTACCGCCGTCGCCCCCTTCCGATCCATATTTCCCCCGTTCTTGGGAATGTGGAAGATGTTGCCCCTTCCTTCTCCTTCCCAGTCATGGCCTAGGCCAGGCGTACTATAACTGAGATGGTGCGTCCGCCCGTCAGCCAGGCACCCAGGCACCGGGGCCGGTGCGATGAAGCGAGAGGATATCACTCCGGCGTTGCGGGGAGTCCTTTCTGCTCTCGTGGGATAGGTCTTGGTCACGGAGCATGGTTCCGCTCGAGGAAAAAACAAGACGGCGAAGGCCCTTGGCGAGAGCTGCTGGGCTCCTCCACGGCCCGATGCGGTCCAATGCGGTCCAATGATTTCGCCTCGGTTCACTCCCCCATCCCGCGCCTGATACCTGGCACGGCCTGTAGCCCAATGGCATGCCCAGCCAAGTTCTCTTACGGGGTCCGGTAGCCATTGCCGAGCCTGCCCTTCCCACGGGCCAAGCACCGAACGAAGCGGGTGAAGCGAGCGCGTTATCCTGGTTCGGTTACCGATTGCACTCTGCCCTAATTTACCCAATTCACGATGACCTCCTGCCCGCCCCTGCGGATAACCCCACCTCGGGGATTTCGCAGCCCCGGCAGTGGACGAAGCGGGGCCCCTTGTGACGTGCAAAGTTTTCGAAAAGGCCCGTCTGTAGGTTGGTTTCCTGGGAGGCGTCGTCTGTCGTTCCGGCCGTTGTCAGCCAGAGCGGCGACGGGATGCCGCCGGGACGGAGTCCGGGGCGTGTGTGGTTTGACGTTGCTTGGTCACGGCGGCTTCCGTGGAAAAGCCCAGCGGCGGGTTGGGATCTTCCTGTTCGTCCTGGCTATCCTCTGAGACGACGGGATTCGCCGCATAGGTTCTACTCGCTAGGAAAAGCCGATTCGAGTTATTAAGTACCCGAGGGGCGCGACTTCCATGGCGAGCTTTGCCGCTTCACGTTTTGATGACAGACAAACAAGCAAAGCCCAGGTAAGCAAGGGAGGCCAGTTCATCTACTTAAGTATGTTACATACATCAGTATTTACATGTACCATGATAACGAGTGATCCACCCGCCCAACTACTCATGCCGAAATGCGATTAGCAACTACCAACTCCGTCGTTAGTGGACCATTACTGTGTACTGACCTTCCCCGGCCTTGGGGCCAGAACTGTCGGTCACGGGATACTAGTAGCAACTCTACGTATCCGTGCCCCAAGTAACCTTCCATCGTCGCCCCGTCCATAACCCCACAGCTGGCGGTCGGCGCCACAAGTGGAACAAGACCCGGTCATCGTTTCCATGTCATCATCTTCATCCCCAACTTGAACATGGTCAAGGCTGACGGGCCGATTCTCCGGGGCGGCGACGGGGCCCTCTTGGTCGCTGCCGCCACCGTCGCGTTTGGCCCCCAGTGGTCGAGGGCCTGAGCGAGGAGCGTCGTGTTGCCGAACGTGTTGCCGAGCAGGTCGAACAGGGACGACACGTCGCCCCCGTCGGTGAAGCTGTTGAGGACGTCGGCCAGCAGCTTGACCACGGGCGTCTTGGACACAATGCGCTTGTTGTTGAGGATGGCCTCGACGAAGTCGACGTGCTGCCCGTTCACCAGCGTCTCCTTGCCTGTCACGTCGATCCGAATCATGCCCTCCGCCAGCGCCTCGGCCTGGTCTTCGAGGATCGCGCCCAGGTTGGGCGCGAGCGCGTCGATGAAGAGCTGGCCGGCGAAGTTGCGCGTGTTGTTGCCCGGCGGCAGCAGCACGTCGTAGACGGTGAGGAAGCCCAGCAGGATGTCGCCCGACAGCAGGTTGAGGGTCAGGTTGCCGAGGCCGAGCGTGAGGTCGCCCCAGTTGGGCAGGTTCAGCGTCCCCTTGATGTTGTCCCCGTTGGCCTCGGGCGGCACCAGGAGCCGCAGTTCTTGAATGGTGAAGCCGCTCAGCTGGTTCAACGACGAGACCTCGACCGTCTTCTCAAGGTGCGTGTCGGACTTCAGGGCGCCGAGCCGCACCACGCCGTCGCCGCGGCAAGACAGCTCGACCTTGGGCTGATCGAACACATTGTTGAACCACGTCACGAGCTCCGTCTTGTTCGTGATCGTGACCGTCTGGTTGGTGACGACAATGGGCGTGTTACCATCGACGTGCTGCTCCGGAAGGGTCAGGTTGAGAAACGGCGAAAACTCCGGCGTCTCCTTGTTGTAGAGGAACAGCGTGAGAGGATCGATTTTGGCGGGCAACGGCGTGTCAAGCGCCGTTTCAAGCGAGACCATCATCTGCATAGGCGACAGAACTATGAACGCGCCGCCCTTGATAGGCAATGACTGGTCATCCACAATCTTCTGGACTATCGCAGGCAGGATAACAAGGAAGCTGAGGAGCTCGTCAGCATCTTACCGGCATGCCCGTTTCCTGCATGCGACAGCCGCCAGGAGAGCACTTACAAGACGGGCAGTATGATGGCAAGGAAGACAATGAGTCCTGCCAGGTACCACCACTTGAACTTGCCGCAGTGTCGCTTTAACTTCTGCCTCTTGTTGAGGGGTGCTGTCGGTGCCGTCTTCTCCTGGACATGGTCGACCGACGAAGCATCGTCAAGCCCCACGGTAGCGGCCGGAGTAGGTGCGCCTGCGTCTTGCCTGGCACCGTGAGATGAGGGTTCCCCCGTCACTGGACGACGCGTTCCATCAAAGGATCCTTCGCGGAAAGCTGACGACACCATGGTTTCCTATCTCGTGCGATGGAGTTACCGCGCATAAAGGAGGTTTGACATGGGGAAACGGACGTGGCAAGGGGTTGTGACAAGACGGCGACGACGGCGACGGCGACGGTGGCAGCGGCAGCGGCAGCGGCAGCGGCAGCGGCAGCAGCAACCTCAAAGGGGGCAACCCAGGGCCTGAAGACTACACTCTATGTTCAAGACGCTCCCACGAAAATCACGGTTGGTCAGTATCACGCCGACTAGCACATGCCATTTCGCCCATGGCCCACCTACTGATCTGCGAACAGCTCGGCTCCCCTCCTCTCCCCGCACAAAGTGCGCTCTTCCCCGCATCGCCTCGTAGTCCAACTGAGGGGGGCCACACATATCACAATCAATATTGCCAGGACCTCGGTCATGGCATATCGACACTTTTGCGAGTTTCTCTAGATGCATCCTTCATGGCACCTCCACGGGCCTGGGAAGGCGGACCAATGAGGGCGATGTGACGATGCAGGGCGGCCAGGATGCGCAGGTGCTACTGTAGGGTCTGGCGATACCGACGGCGGGACTGCCGGTCGATATCGACTCGTGTGCCCCCTCTATCTGTGACTGTTGCCGCATTCGATCAACCGGCAGCGACCTTCTTTCCCTTTTGGGTCGCCGCGCCTGAGGTCGACGATCCTTCTGAACCCGTAAGCGGGGAAGCGGGGTGGCTGTCTGCTTGCTGCTGCGCTACTATGCACCACTGCCTTGCCGTTATATGCTTGTTCCCACTATACTTCTGTTGTCTAACGGTATTCACCGTCACAACCCAGATCGTCTAGTCGGCGAAGTAGCTAACAGCGGGGCAAGGATGAGGTGCCCAGCAGATGACCATGCCGCCCGGCCCACGGTTACATTGGTGAGTTTAACCCTGAGCTGTCTCGATGACGAGCCTCAACGCCCGTCATCCGGCTTGGCGCAAGTCACCCCTATATTCACAATAGAGTGGCATTCGAGTCGTGATGCCAGGTGTGCTTCGGAGAGCCAGGACGATGCGCCGTCCGGGTCCGTGGATCGGTGGGATGCGCCTCGGCTTGTTCAGGAGCATACCTACATTTCGACCCAGGCGCGCCTGAAGAAGGATCCTCTTGAGAGCCAGACTGGGTGACTGGTCCTGCCGATTACTCAACTCGCACCCGGATACGTCGAACTGTGTCCCCAACTGATCGACGGCCCTCTTGCCTGTCGACTGAGTACACCCACACCCACCATCACGATTTCGGCGACATATAGGCGGGGGAGCCGGCGCGAAAGCTCGTAACGGCCTCTTGGGCAACTGGATCAACGGGCCAAAATCAGCCTCTCCTGACCAAATCCACAGCGGGTGCGTGACGAAGCTCCCGAGTGGCTTGGCCAGGCGAGCCCCGCTTCCCCGCGATCCCTTCGAGCGACGTGACCCCGATCAGGAAACAAGCCGAGGAACTCTGGAGCTTGGCTCTGGGGTATGAGCCAGGGGTGAGTGTGGAGGCACGAGGGTCCGTGGCTGGATGCCTCCCCTCCAACCACCAAAACATCTATCACGCTGTAGTTGGTAGATGCTCTGATGGGAACTCGGCAAGGGCAGGCATGGCGGCACGGAGGCGTGGAAGGGTATGTGCAGCGGGCCATGCACATGCGTTGCCATCCGAGGCTCCCCTCATTCTTCCCGTCTCAGAAGCGACAACAAATTGAGAGGGGAGAAGGGGGATATGATCCATGGCCGCCCGTGCCCCTCGGGCCTCCTAGCTTCTGAAGCCCATCCTGGTCCCTTCTCTTCGTCCTGCTGGCTTCCAGGCGGCAGTTCCATGTGAGAGGGAACTTCGACCACCCACAGGACCCTCGCCAAGTACTCCCTTCATCATGTTGTTCTCCAGCTTCCTCCTCGCCGCCCTCCTGCCGGTTGGGCTTCTTGCAGATGATACCCCAAGGACCCCCCCCGTTCCGGAGTTGGATCTGGATGCGCTTCTCGCCAAGCACAACCTGGCCTTGGTTCCGCGGTCCGACCTCACGGATGCCTTAACGGAACTCAATGCTCTACTTCGAAAGAACCACCAGAGAGACGTGCGTGTGCCCCTGTACCCACGTCAGAATAGCACAGGGCCTAGCTCAGGCTCGGGCTCGGGCCTTGGTTCAGGGACCAGGTCTGGCTCGGCCTCCGGCTCGGGGCCTGGCACCAATGCCATCATTGACCTGCCCGGTCTGGGTGATATTCCTGGCCTCGGAGACCTGAAAGACATCCTCGAGAGCATTGGGAAACTCATCACACAACTGGGAGATATTGCGGGCTACTTCAAAGCCATCCAGGAGCTTTTGAGTGATGACTTCTTGCAAGCCGTCCACGATTCGCTGTTTTACCTTGCCGTTTTGCTCCGGCCCCCCATCCCCGAAATCACTCGCAACATCCTCACCAAAGCCGAGCCCCTGATTGATTTACTCGGGTCCATCGACCTGAAGGGAATCGTGGACCAGATCGAAGGCATTGACATTGCCGGCCTACTCAACTCGGTCCTGCCTCTCCTGACGGAGCAGAACCTGAGGAACATTGAGAGCCTGCTCACCAACGGCGCCGCGTTGCTGACGCCCTCTTTCGTCAACGAGACGACGGCCCTGATCGGCGGCGCATCGCCGCTTCTCGACTCGCTGGGCGATATCGACCTCAAGGGCGTCGTCGACTCCCTCGGCCCTCTTCTCACCCCCTCCTCGGTTGGCGGCCTCGTCACGCTGCTGAGCAACGCCGGTGAGCTCCTAACCGAGGAAACGGTCGTGTCGCTCAAGTCCATCCTTGCTAGTGCCCAGCCTTTGATTGACAGCCTCGGAGACATCGACCTGCAGGGCGTTCTTAATGCTTTGCAGCCTCTACTCGCGCCCGATTCCGTGAAAGCCATCGTCGCACTGCTGAATAACGCCGGCGAGTTACTCTCGTCCGAGACTGTCTCTTCTTTGAAAGCGATACTGGCCAGTGTCCAGCCCCTTATCGACAAGCTAGGAGACGTTGACCTGGCCGGGGTCCTCGATGCCGTGCAGCCTTTGCTCACACCCGACTCGGTTAAGGCTATCGTCGCGCTGCTGACTAATGCCGGCGAGCTGCTCTCGCCCGAGACCGTCTCCTCTTTGAAGAGGATATTGGCTAGTGCGCAGCCTCTTATCGAAAAGATAGGAAACATTGACCTCGCCGGTGTTCTGGACGCCCTACGGCCCCTTCTCCGACCCGAGTCAGTCCAGGGCATTGTGGGACTTCTTTCGAATGCCCAAGAATTACTTACGTCCGAGACTGTGTTCTCCCTTAAGTCAATACTTCTTAGCGCCCAGCCTCTTATTGATAAGCTTGGCGACGTGGACCTTGCCGGTGTCCTGGATGCTTTACAGCCCCTTCTACAGCCAAGTTCGGTACAGGGCATTGTTCGTCTCCTCTCGAATGCCGGGGAGCTCCTCACGCCAGAAACGGTGTCATCCCTCAAGTCCATACTCTCCAGCGCTCAGCCCCTCATCGACAAGCTCGGAGACATTGATCTTGCCGGCGTCCTGGATGCTCTGCAGCCCCTTCTCCAAGCCGACTCGGTTCAGGGCATTGTAGAGCTCCTAGCGAATGCTCGGGAACTCCTCACCCCAGAAGCTATCGAGCAGATTAAATCCTTGCTATCTGGAGTCGGACCACTTTTGGCCAGTCTCAGCAAGCTCGACCTGGAAAGCCTGGTGGACCAGATTGTCCCTATTCTCGGCGACCTGGGACAAGTCAACCTCAAGGGCCTTTTCAATGCTATCAGTCCCTTGCTCTCCGGGGATGCCGTGAAGGGCATCGAGGGCTTGCTTCTCAATGCCGAGAACCTTCTCACTGCCGACTTTGTCGAGCAGACCAAGGGGCTCATCAGCGGAGCAGGACTCCTGCTTGCCACCCTGGGCAATATCGATCTGCAAAGTCTAGTGGACCAGGTCGGTCCTATTCTTAACGAACTGGGCCAACTCGATCTGAAGGGGTTGTTTGATGCCGTCAGCCCGTTGTTGTCAGGCGATTCGATCCGGGGCATTGAGGGGCTCCTTCTCAATGCTGAGAACCTTCTCACAGCCGACTTCGTTAACCAGACCAAGGCCCTAATCGGTGGAGCGGGACCTCTGCTGGAAACTCTGGGTAGCGTCGACTTACAGAGTCTGGTGGACCAAGTGGCTCCTATCATTAACGACTTGGGCCAATTGGATCTCAAGGGACTGTACGACGCCATTAGTCCCCTATTGTCAGGCGATTCTCTCCGGGGCATCGAAGGGCTGCTGCTCAACGCTGAGAGCCTGCTCACGGTTGACTTCGTCAACCAAACCAAGGACTTGATTGGTGGAGCGGGACCTCTACTGGCCACTCTAGGTCGTATCGACCTGCAGAGTCTGGTAGACCAAGTGGCACCCATCATCAACGACTTGGGCCAGCTGGACCTTAAAGGACTGTATGATGCTGTCAGCCCCCTGCTCTCGGGCGACTCCATCAAAGGACTCGAGACGCTCCTCGGTAATGCCGAAAACCTCTTGACGGCCGACTTCGTAGTTCAGACACGGGATCTGATCGGCGGCGCCGGGCCTTTGCTCGCAGGTCTTGGCAAGATAGACTTGCAGAGCCTTGTCGAGCAGATCGGCCCCATCATCAACGACCTGGGCCAGCTGGATCTGAAGGGCCTCTTCGACGCCATCCGGCCCCTGGTTTCGGGTGACTCGATCAAGGGGCTGGAAGCGCTTCTCATCAATGCCGAAGCCCTGCTGACGGCCGATTTCGTGCAAGAGACGCGCGCGCTTATCGGGGGCGCCGGTCCCTTGCTCGCCAGCCTGGGCAAGGTTGACCTCAAGGCCTTGGTGGACCAGGCCGCGCCCTTGCTCAGCAGCCTGAGCAGCATCGACCTGGCGGGCCTGGTGGACCAGGTGCAGCCGCTCCTGGCGTCCCTGGGCCAGATCGACCTTGTCGGCCTCGTCAACCAGCTGCAGCCGGTCCTCAACGCCGTGAGCAAAGTGGACATCAGCCGGCTCATCGGCCAGATCGAGCCCCTGCTCGACTCCCTCGGCGGCATCGATCTCGCGGGCCTGGTTCGGCAGCTCCAGCCGATCCTGAACGCCGTCAGCGGGGTGGACATCAGCAAACTGGTGGGGCAAATCGAGCCTCTCCTCGGATCTCTCAGTGATATCGATCTCGCGGGCTTGGTGCGGCAGGTGCAGCCCATCCTTAATTCGGTCGGCAAAGTCGACATCAGCAAGCTGATCGGGCAGGTCGAGCCTCTCTTGGAGAGTCTTGGCGAAATTGATATCGTGGGCTTGGTAAGACAGGTACAGCCGATTCTTAACTCGGTCAGCAAAGTCGACATAAGCAAGCTGATCGGGCAGGTCGAGCCTCTCTTGGAGTCCGTTGGCGAAATTGACATCGTGGGCTTAGTACGACAAATCCAGCCGCTTCTTAACTCGGTCAGCAGGGTTGATCTCAGCATGCTGATCGGCCAGGTCGAGCCCCTGTTGGAGTCCCTCGGCCAGATTGACGTCGCAGGTCTGGTGCGACAGATACAGCCGATCCTCAACTCGATAAGCAATGTCGACCTCAGCAAGCTCGTCGGGCAGGTCGAGCCGCTGCTGGGCTCGCTGAACGAGATCGACCTCGTCGGCATCGTGGGCCAGCTCCAGCCGATCCTGGCGGCCGTGAGCAAGATCGACGTCGGCAAGCTCATCGGCCAGGTCGAGCCGCTGCTCGCAACCCTCAGCGAGATCAACTTGGCAGCCCTGGTAGGTTTTGCCTCCCTCTTTTCCCCCGGCCCCCCCGGCATACTAGCGAAAAGCAAATCGGGACAACACTGACAGGAACGCCGGGACAGGTCAACCAGATCACGCCCATTCTGAACGAAGTCAGCGAGGTCGACATCACGGGCCTCCTGGGCCAGGTGCGGCCGCTTCTCGGCGCGCTGGGCGAGGTCGACGTCGCCGGCCTCGCCACCGCCGCCCGCCCGCTCCTCGCCGCCCTCGACCGCGTCGACATCGCCGGTATCCTCGACGAGGTCCTGCCCCTCCTCACCCCCGCCACCGTCCGCCTGCTCGTCGGCCTCGTCGCCAACGCCGGCGACCTGCTCTCCGCCGCCTTCGTCTCCCAGACCACCGAGCTCATCGGCGATGCCGCCCCTGTAAGCCCCCCTTTTTTCGCTCTTGGTTTTGTTTTCCTCCGTCTCTCCCTCATACCCACCCCCTTTCCCGCGAGGGACCGGGGAGGGGGGGGGACCTGCAGTCCCCGTTCTTCCTGCTGACCACACCCGGTTTCTAGCTCGTGGGCGCCATCTCGGACTTGTTCCACAACATCCTGGAAGCCTTGGTGCCCCGGTCCTAAGGCGCCCGTGACCGTACATCCGAGCCGGGGTACGGCTTCCCGACCCCGGAGAACGAAAAGGGGGCAGCGAAGGGCGAACGAGCATATGATACCCGTGTCCGGGACCAGAAATGAGAGAAAGGAGGCAGCGCGCAGGCTTCCGTCGTGGTTGCGGCGTTGATGGCGCGTGGTAATTCCCGCGGCTACTTAACGTAAAGTCGATAATGAATCACGAACGATACGAGACAAACTGCGGTAACGGCACACCATGACATGATTGTTACAATCTCTAGGCGACTTCGTCCATAACCACAGACGAGGGCTAAATATGCTAAATTCTCTAGATGCGGCCGGCGCGGACATCGGATGGTTGACGACCTCTCACGACGATAGATTCCCTGGGAGTGTATGTGCGCAAAAGGGAAAGATGCGGGACCCGACAAAGCCATGTAAATGCAGTTGCGATTTCCGGGAAAACAGCTCAACGACGAAAACCAAAACACGCCACACACCCGGTGGAAATGCATTGCGCAAGAGTAGGACGACGGAAACCAGAATAAAAGCGCTTTACTCCGTGAGGCCCAGCCCCAGGCCGTCACCAAGGCCACCGGGCGGCGTCGCGCCGAACTCGACCACGGTGCCGTCGGCGAGACGGATGCCGGCCACCGACCCCGAGGGGCTCATGCTCGCGGCCGTCATCGTCCTTGGCGTCGCGTCCGCGCTGCCGCCGCCATTTGCCGGCGCAAGATCGGGGCTCGCAGCGGGACTGCGGGAGCGGAGGCCCCGGCGACCGAGACTCACCAAGCGGCCGCCCGCGCTCTCGGTGCGGCGCGACGACGACGGCGCGTCGTTGGCCGAGGTGCTGCTGCTGCGTCCCCGTTTGCTGCCCCCTATGCGGTCCCAAAAGCGCGTCCGCGACTCGCCGCTCGGGGTGCTGCTGCCGCCGCCGCTGGCGTGGTAGGGGTCCTCGGCCGACGTGCTTGCGCTGTCGGTGCCGCGGCGGCGACGGCGGGCACCGACGGCGTCCAGGCTGTAGCTCGTGGGCGGGGTGTCGACGTCGAAGCCGGCGGCGCCGAGGCGCGGGCTGGGCTCTGTCTCGACCACGCTCGGGCGACGGGACCGGGAGCGCGAGGCGCGGCGGATCCGCTGGAAGGGCGCCGGCGAGGGCGACATGCTGCGCGCGAAGAACTGGTACGCGCCGCGGCGCGACGGCGGCGTCGGCGTGGCCGAGACGGGACGCGAGGGCGGTCGCGGAGGCAGCGGCGGTGGCGCCAAGGCCGATGAGGCTGCGTTGCTCGAGCCGCCCTGGTGGCTAGTGTTGCGGCTCATGGGCTGGCTCGAGTAGCCCTGCAGGTTGGGACTGTCCGACGACAAGGCGGTCCAGGGGTGCAGTGAGGTGGCCGGACGACCGTTGGGATGCAGGGGGATTCTCAGCGGATACGGCGGGTTGGGAGCATGTGAACGCGTAGCCGGCAGCGAGTGGGCGAGGGTCTCGTAGCCGGCGGGGCGAACCAGCGTGTACTCGGGTTCTGAGAGTCGGTACGTGTCCCAGTGACGGATGGTCGAAGGGATGTTAGCCGGCGACGATCGCAGAGCGCTCGATGTGTTAATCTCGATAGGGATCGGTGGGGGTCGATAGGGGCCCTCCACAGGGGGTGGGCTGGATCGAACGGACCGGTTGGGTGAGGTAACGGAAGACTCGATTTCGCCCGTGGTCTCCTTGGCTGGCGCTGACTGTGTAGAATTGGAGGCCATGGTTTCGACAGGGGCTACTGGCGCTCGCAATGGCGCACCGACGGGCGAAGGACCCGGTCGGACCGGGACGTTGGGCGTATTGGGGGCCGTTTGGACCCTAGCCGTCAGCAAGGGCGCCACAGCGTCCTCGGGCACCGCAGCCTGAGAAGTCTGCGGGCTTGCGTGCGGCGACGAGGTAGACAAGGGAGCCGCGGTCAAGGGGCTGGAGACCTTGACGGGGGCGAGCCCATCGGTAGTGACGGGGCCTGCGCTGTCCTTAAGGCGCATGATGGTTGCCGCGGCGTATTTGGACGACGAGGGTGGGTACGTGCCTATGACCTGCGAAAAAGTTGGGACCGGCTGGTCGCTGGCGGGAGACGTCTCAATGTGGGCGTTCCCGGTGTATGATGGCCGGCCAGCAATCAGTTTGGGCCGTGTGGATTGCGTGGGCGACTCAGGCGCCTCTGGGTCCGACGCATCGCCTGTGCCCTCGAGAAGTCCCGCCCCTCGCGGCGGCGGCGGCGGGTTCGTCTTAGTGATCTTGTTGAGGGTGGACTCGGCATCACTGCTGCCGGTGATCTTGTCCTCGCCCGAAGGTGGCGACTGGTTCTGACCAGGCGTGTTCTTGTGGCTGATGAACCCCTTTACCGTCTCCCGACTGATGCTGACGCGGGGGTCGCTCAGGACCTGCGGTGACGCGCGCCAGGACCCGACCTGGTCGCGGTAGCGGCGCCACGAAGGGCGCCTGATGGTGCGGTGGCTGGGAGTCGGTGGTTGGATGGGCTCGAACTCGTCTGGTATGGCGTCCATGATGTCGATAGGCGCGGGCTGTGGTGTAACGGTCCCGGACAGGTCGTCTTCGGCGTTGCCTACCGCCATGTCGGGGGTAACGAGGTCGTACGGGTACGTGACGTGCCAATGATACGGGTTGTAGTCGCCGGGGCTGTACAAGGCCGGCGATTCCAGGGGCGCAGTGCTTTCGTCCCACATCCGCCAGTCATTGATGCTGCTGTTACTCGGTGGCGTCGCAGAATCCACCTCGGACAGGCTGTTGGTTCGCTCAAAAACGGAGATGGCACCGCCTTCGCCGGCGTCTTGGTCACCAGAGCGTTTTCTCTTGTTGAGCTGCTCGATCCTGTCGTAAATGCCGTCGAGGCGGACCTCGAGAGCGTCGCGGCATAGCTCCAGCTCGGGATACTTGCGCTCGAACCGATCAACAAAGGTCATGAGTCTCTTGCCATGGATCGAAAACCGCAGATAGTCCTCGGGTAGGCCCGTGGTCGGATCATCGCGGATGCGACGATCGCTCTCGTCAAAAGCCCGGCAGTAGACGCAAACTGCCCGGTCCAGCCAGAACGCAGCTTGTTTCTCGTCGGCAAGTGTGTCGACGAAGAAGGCTTGGACAATGCCGTGGATACGGAGAATATCCAGGCTATCCTGAACCATGTCGACGCTGCATGAGCTTTGCCCGCTCACCGAGGGCACCTCGTCGTTCTCGTTACGCTCCACGAGCGCGAATGCAATCAGCAGTTTCAGCGTGTTGTTCAGTGTTGCTTTTCTTGTCTCGGGATCCTGCGATTTGACGGGTGTTCTCTTATCCAGCGCCCTGAGACCTGTCTTGCGTCAGCGCCAAGCAACATACACCCACTGCTGCCGTCGGGAACCTACCGAGAGCTAACATTTCAACAGGGATGTGCTGACCGAAAAATGAAAGAAGGGACATCAAGTTGAGGGCAGCGACGTTCCCGCGACTCTGGAGCTGTTCCCTCACCGCCCGGTACGCCGGAAGGTTCCCTGCCTTGGGGCGGCTCCGGAAGGACCTGAGATACTTGGAGAGCGGCTCCCTCGTGGCTTTCAGGTGGAGAGCCGCCACGTGAATCATGACTGGGAGCCGCTCCATGAGTTCGACAAGCTCCATGGCTCGACTGAGGTCATCCGCAGTCCACGGCTTCTTTTTGCCCATTTCTTCGAGGAGCAGCTCTTGGGCCTCGCGGGCGCTGAGCGGTTCGAGGGCCATGATCTGCGGGTTGTCGAACTGATACGCCTCGGGTGTCGTTTTCTCCGTCGACGTGTAGATGATGCTCGTGTTTTTGTTGAGCGGTATGAAGTCCTCAAGACCCGGATAGTCGAAGTGAATGCCGTCTAGGACGAGTAGCCAGCCTTCGTGAGCGCTGAGCCATGTCTGTACCAGCTTGACCACCTTGTCCGTGTCGTTGCGACCACTTTCGCCCAACCACTCCATCTCTTCGGGAGCAACCGCCTTGCCAATGTCCCAGTAACCATATTCGAGTTCCTGCAACGACTTGCACCGGATCCAAAAAATGCCTCCCGGATAGCTGGCTTTGTGTTCGAAGACGTACTGGCGGGCCAAATGCGTCTTGCCCCCTCCCGGCATGCTCTGAATAAGAACAGACGAGGTCCCATAAGCCTGTATGCTCTTGTCCATCAAAATCTTATGCAATTCTTTCATTTCCTTCTCTCGGCCTTTGAAAATTGTGTTGGGCTTGAAAACGGTCGGTTTGACGAAGACGAAACCAGTAGCCTCACCCGTCGACGCCTGAGAGGGGAGGTCGGCATCACCCTCGAATTCCCCGGCTTCTATCAGAAGTGGCTTACTTGCGGACCCCAGCTTCGAGGGCGGCCTAAAGCTTTGCAGAGAATGATTAAGATTATCTGGGTCCTGTACTATGAACAAAGCAAATCAGCCAAACGTCCCAAAGTCAATAGCGCCGACTGGACGATGTGTCACTTTCGAACAGCTCTTCAACCTCGAAGGGCAAGGAAATGCCACTTGAGCTACTCCTGCGCAGCATCTTTCGCGTACCCCCCGACTCTGTGGAAAATTCAGGGGCAGGGTACTCGACAGGGGACAACCTACTGGCGGCGTGACCTGCCTCTCGAACGACTTGTTGGGATTTGAGCTGGTGACGTGGTTAGCTTCATTCTAACAGTAGCCCCCGGTAACCCTATAGAGGGACGTGACTCACCCATGGTTTCATGCGTTCCTCGATCTCGTGTTTGGCCCGTGCCATCTTCTCATCCTCCTCCACTCGCCACCTTGTCGCAATCACATCAGGCGCCTCTTCGGCCCATTCCTTGATGGTGACGGCCACCGTCCGGTAGCCCGGCGCGTTCTTGCTCTCAAATTTGCACATGCCAGAGTGGGTGGCCTCGATGGCAAAATAGGTCACGCCGGGCAACTGGGGGCTGGCCGATTGGGCATCCACCACCAGCATCTTGGTACCTCTGAGGTCCGTCTTGTGGTTCTCGTGGGCCATCAGGATTTTGAAGCGCTGGTAGATGTCGAGGAAGTGGTTGTTGATGTTCAGAAGGGTCTCGTTGTCTTTCTTCAGCGTCTTGAGCAAGACCGACTCCGACTGCCAGAAGGCCTTGGGCACCACGGCATCCGACATGGCCTGGAGCATGACGCCCCAGGTGCTCATGTCCGACCCCGTATGCGGAGTGCCGAGGAAGATGAGCCCAAAGGTCGACACGTAGATTTGGCGGTAGTCTTCGTGCTGCGAGGCCCGGAGGTCGTTCGAGTATAGAAGGGCCCTTTTGACCAGCAGACCTCCCAGGCTGTGGCAGACCCATATAATGGGGTTGCGCGACGACTGCTCATCCTTGCGATAGTGTGTCAGGCTTGTGACGAGGCTCTGGGCGTGCATGAAGAGGAAGTTGTCCGACGGGTCAACGCCATGCTTCTTGGAGTATACATCGGCATTGTAGCCGTACACCAGGATGTTGGCGCGTGTAGTCCGCAACGACTCGGGCAGCAGATCGGTGGGCCAGAACACGCCGTTCTTTGCGGTCCAGGTCCGCTGCGGCTCGCCGTTCAGGCCATGGACGAGAACCACGTCGACCTTGGCATCGGGATGCGTGTACACAGCCGTGGTCTCGAAGCGGGAGATTTGTTTGTTGATGGAGCCCTGCAGCACGGATGACGTTAGCCGTCAGCAAACTCCCGTCTCATGTAAGTGCGTGAGCCGAAGGCCGCGACAGCGGCGACTGGGGCAGCGGGCCGCTCCCATCCCGCAGCAGCGCGAATCATGGGTACGCCCAGAAGAGTTTCCGCCTGTTGGCGAGGAACCGGACTCGACAGAGAAGGGAGCGCGGCTGCAGGCGTGCGCGCGCGCACTCGGACGGGTCAACGCGGGCGACGTGGCAAGCGCCGGGAGGGCCTCAGCCCACACGCTTCTCGACAGCTAAGCTGGCAGTGAAGCTACAGTGGGAACGTGGGGGCCCACGAAGAAGTAGAGATGGATAGATACGCACCATGCTTCCGCGAAGGCGATCAGAGATCGCGGTTAACGTCGTTGTAGCCAAGTAGAAGCCGGTAATGTCAGTTCGATAAAAGGGAAAACATCAGATGCACGGCAAATGGGAAACAGCGAAGCTGTATTGCCGACAGCCGCAATTTAATAAGGAAAGATGCTCTCGCTTGGTGTGACGAATAGGCATGGGCCTGAGCAGGCCGGGGCATGGGTCAACGCAAGGCACAAAGAGGCGCTGCGGAGTGCAAAGGCGATGTCGCACGCAGGCTGCCAGTCAAGAGTCCACCGCTTGCCGCCAGCATGCCCCAATAGTCGGCTAGACGGTGCACCTATTTAGCAGAAAACACTATCCGTCATGGACGTCGCGACGGTGACCATCGGCACGAGAAGTTTGGTTGATCTTCGCGAGGTCCGCTGATTCCGAGGGAGGTCAAAGTTGCTGCATGAAGCCTATGGCAGCGATGCTGGGTAGGACAGGCGCTCCATCCCGCCCACTGCGAAGGGGCAGGCCCGCTTGTTAGATGATGAACATGATCCGTATTAGCAGGCATAGTTGGCTGTGCCCGGCAGACAAGTACACGGGCGTCACGGGGCGATGCTGTCACGCCCAACGTGCAAATGGGCAAATCGACAAACTGCCCCATGGCGACTGGCAACCACCATCTTCGACCGAGGGCGCATGATGGTGGGAGCAGCTGAGCACCCCTCAGGCAGTGCGCCTAGGCGAAAAGGGGCGTAGCGGCCGGGTCCCCTCCCGCCCTGCCAGGCAAGTAGGTTGGTAGCGGGAGGCCGGGGTGGGTTGGAGGGATGATTCAGGGGTCCCCTGTTCTCCAAGCCAAGCCATGCATGTAGTCACGTCCATGACAAACAACACCATGTCTTCCCATGTCTTGAACCGCGACGAACTCGCCAAGGCAACAACCACCAAGCCAAAAACGCGCGCGACCACGCCGCCATGAGGAACCAGCGTCTAGAACCAGCGGTGGGGCTTCCTCAGCTTCAGAAACCGTGTTGCGACCCAGCTTGCGGCGCCCATGAGGCAAGACAAAGCTGAGCAGTGGCGCACCGACAACGTCCGTTCTCGTGTCGTCGTCTCGAGTGGTGTCACCTCTGCTGTGCCCGGGTTCGGGCGAGCGGTGCCGAGAATATCAGATCGCACAATGACAAGGTCCGAGTAAGTGCACGCCTGGCAGTGACCGTCGTGGGCCCCTAACGGCCGTTCCACGGCAGTCACTTAGTATGGAGCTTAACCTTAACCACGGTCATATGGTCAGTGTCGCCACGAGGCAGCCGGCATTCAAGAGGATAGGCTCCGTGCCTGCGTCTCGGCGGCGCATCGCCTCCGGTTGCTGGATTCTCTCTACAGGCGCATCCCGGCTGGTGTGGGTGCGCGCAGCAGCCTCGAGACCATTGACTTACATGGGACGGCAGAGGCGCAACCCGGTTCGCGGGCGAAAGCGCCGGATCGGGTATGTTCCGCGAAGGTGCAATATGACAGCGGAGTTGAAGCTGGCCGCCCTTTGTTTTGCCGTAGTGGTGTACACCGGCGCGCGCCTTGCAAGAAGCTTTTCCTGTCAGCCGAGCCAGGGTCCCCCAGATCGGCACAGATCCAAAGTCTCCGTACCAACCCTCACAAAGTACATGCCCGTCGCTATCCATGCATCCCAGCGCATGGTCATCCGGCGACCTGGCATGCCGACCGCCCGTATGTTCGCGACGTCGGAATATAGAGCTTGTTCTGTATACCCGCCTGTCGAGCTTATGCGGAACCGGCCTCATCACTTGACACCGAGCACTTGTTCATGATGCTATACCAGGAGTCGATTCGGCTACATCTTTGACGTCACATACACCCCAGACGATAGCACACAGTGTGGCGGGGTATTGATCGTATTCAATTTGCGCAACCTCGGTGTCTCTGCGCCGTTTCCGTGCCCGGCCGAGCTGCTTAAGCCTTCGATATCCGTTCCAGAGGGGACGATTCTGCCGAACAATATTGCCAAAGAGAGTCAGGTGGCCCTGTGCTCGTCCTGTTTGCTCGCGGGTGGCCGAAATGGGGTAGTAGTTTGTCTTCGTGACGGGCCTTGGGATTTGACTCATCCGCGAATGACATAAGTTTTCGATGGGCAAGTGCAAATTAACGTGTGAGTAGCATCTTCATCACAGGACGTCTCTTTGATTGATAGGAAGATGGACCTTCCAAATGTGGCTTGGGAGGCTTTGTGGCTTCTGACAGCGAGGTGAGCGGCTGCAGTCCGTTCCTTGGCCCGGGTCCAAGCCTCACCCGCCAAGCAGCAGGTTGTCTCTCCGTCGCAGGGGTGAACAGAAAGTTATGGCGACGTGGGTCTCGTAGGACCAGTGACCGCATCATCAAGCCTGCGGTTCCAACATAAGGACATACTCCCTTGTGCTCTGTCCGAACTGAACAAGGTCTTTGTCCTTCAGCTCCAAGTATCGGCTGTCCGGAATCTTCTTCGAGTTGAGCATGGTTCCGTTGGCACTGCCCAGGTCAATGAGGTAGGGCTTGACTTTGCCGATTTTGTCGCCGTATTCGTTCCTTTTTTCCAAGTAGCGAAACTGTATCACCGCATGTTGTTTGCTTACACTGGGGTGCTCAGCCGCCATGTCCACGACCGCCAGCTCTCGCCCAATCAGCCAGCAGCTCCTGTGACTCAGCTCGATGGTGTCGATGATGTCGGGCCCCTTGAAGACGAACAGTTTCCAGCGGTCCTTGGGCGAAGGCTTGCGGGCCTCGGGCGGTTCATGGTACTTCAGCACGATGGTGGACCCGTCTGCCTGGGCTACGGCGTTGGATGCCGCGGCCAGTGCCCCCGTGGCCCCGAAGTTGGGTTGCTCCTTGGGCTTGGGGGGCTCTTCTCCGTTTGTGATGGCGAAAGAATCTGCCTGCGACGGTAGGGGTCCTCGATGCCGGACTACTCGTTTCTCGCCACGGCCATCTTCGTCCTTGTCCTCACGTCGGCGCTCGTCTCGGTCTCGGCGACTTCGGTGCGACTCATCATGGCGACGATCTCTTGACCGACGCCTCCTTCGGTCTCTGTCCCTCTCCCGACTGCCGTCTCTACCCCCATCCTTGGTGCGGTGGCGTTCCGCGTCTCGTGATCGCGAACGCGAACGCCTCCGCCGCTCCGGGGACGTGGGCGACTTGGATCGTCGATGCCGCTTTCTTTCCCTGTCGCGTGAGAGACTTCTGTCGCGTCTTCGATCGGAGCGCTCGCCCGAACGATCCCGCCTGGGTTTCCTGTTGTCACGATCGCGTTGGCCTTCAAAGCCTTCGTCCTTTTCGCGGCGCGGCCGTGGGGCGCGAGGCGACCCGGAGGCGTCTGAGCCCATCGTGACGTGTTGGGGCAATGGCAGCGACAAACAAACGTCGCGCACGCGTGGGTGTGCAACACTGTAGTCGCTACAAGGGGGACCAAACAAATGGCGTGACTGCTGGGGCGGGTATGTATGTGGTGAGCAAAGTAGACGTACAGACCCTCATGGGAAAAAGTTGGGCCATCTCGCGTCAGAGGTGATGATGACTTAGTGGGCGGGCTGCCAAACCCAGGGCCGCCAATGGCACTAACTTACTTGAGGCAAGATGAAGCTCTCCCGCCAAACAGCGTTTGCTTTAGGTACCTGCGCTGGAGAAGCCCGCTGCTTTCAGAGTTGCTTGGCATGGGGAACGCCACGCATCTATTCTCGTCCCATCTGCCCCAGTCTCAGCAGATGCATCTCCCGACGCCCTGAGCGCTTATACCTATTCTTTAGACTTTAACCATCCAGAACTTTTTCCCGGCGGCGGATCGTCCAATCCGTAGATCCGATCGCCACTGGCATTGATGGCATTGATGGCAATAATGGAGGGGCAGCGAAGCCAGAACGAAGGGTCATTACGTTAATTAAGTATAGTAAGTAGGCGGCGGTGCGTAACCTAGGACCTTCAACTAGGTAGCCCATAGAGCCCCAAAGGAGCGACAGTACCAATTAATGCACGAAAGGGCTGCTTGCGGCCCAATGCCCCCCAGTTCTCCAAACGCCAATGCCAGAAACCCTGCACGCACTCATACCTTCGTAACCATCGAATACCATGTCGTCGGGAGCTTACTCCTTGCTGGGGCAGGTCAAGCTCCAGGAGCTGAAGGTGGGCTTGTCACTGCCCGCCAGCGTTGGCTGGCCCTCGGCATTGCGGCATGCGTTCAGGGGGTTCGGACCGTACGCCTGCCCCGTGCAGTCCGGGGTCGTGAAGACGTCGACTACAGTTTGCAGAAACCGGAGGTTAGTTCTCGGTCACTTTTGGGAGGGGCGAGGGGCAAGCAACCCCGCGAGGGTCGGCCACTTACATCGACAACCGGCAGCGGCCGGGGTGTAGACCTGGACCATCACCGACACGACGGGGTCGTTGTTGAGCGGTTGGCACTTGTTGGCCATGTCCGTCTCGACCGTGTAGAAGCCCTGGTTGAGCTTGTCGCAGCCGAAATCCGACCAGATGCGGAACTGGGCCAGACGAGGGTTGTCGACGCCCTGGCGGACGCCGATGGCCGCCGCCGAGGAGCCGGCGGCGAGAGAGAGGGCCGAGGCGAGGAGGATGGTGAACTGCATTATGGATTGGTGGTGAAGAAACGACGATGTCTGTGATGTACAGGTGTGTAATGTATATGCTTGGGGAGAGCAAATGGATGTCGATCACAAGAAGCGGCAGGCCGATGACGGTTGTCTGAGATCTGGGCTGGATGTATTTTAACTCGACCTGTCCCGGCGAGACGGCCCTTTCTTATAATGTTCCTGGCGCTTGCTACCGCCCATCGAGGGTCCCTTCCCCCGGGACCGGGAGTGGGACGACGGCTAGGGCAGGCGTTGTAGCACGATGCACAGTTGGCGCGGTCTCTCTTCCCCCTTGGGATTGCACTGACCTCATTCCTACGGGGAGTCCCATCGAAGCGCGGCCCAGATAGCATCTGTTGGAGCCCACCTAGGCCGGAAAAGTGCTAAGAACGGCAGCAGCTGTGCCCCAAGCGGACGACTGCAGAAACGACCTAGAGGGAAAGCCTCGTGGACGGCGTACGCAACGTAACAAGCCGGACACGAACGGCGGCGGGCCCACCGAGGAGCGCCGTTGCACCGTTGCGGCCGCAAGGCGAAAGGATCACCTGCCGGAGCTTCCGCCAATCATGCGGTGGAGATTTGTAGGAGGGGGCAGGAGGAGCCGCCGGTTGCCCCGTCGTCTTCCTTGCCGTGCATCTACGCGTACATACAACTATCCATCCAGATGGCGCCTGCAACCCCCGAACGGCTGCCGCACACATACGAGCTGAGGGGGCGAAACATGGACCTGGTGACCTGGTTTGGTCGATGGTCGCAGCAACTAGCGGAAATGCGCGCATTCACGAGCAGGCGATCCGAGAAAAACAAAAAAAAGAAAACCACCTTAGTCTTCGGGCTTGCCACCATAGTGGTGTGCGTGGATCAAGCCTGGTTGCGCGTCCTCCCGACGGGTCACGGAACCATATCCGCTTGCTTGCGCGCTTCTTTCTCCAAGACACGGGCGCTGGACGGACGGACTTGCCAGGCCGCCCAGTGAACAGAGCACTCGAGCCGTGGGCGTGCCAACGCATAAATTGGAATACAAGGCCACGAGTTGCGCAGCGCGTTGCGACAAGCGGCAGCTTGCCAGCCCAGCCCATTGCTACGATGTACCTAGTAGTCGTTCCTTGCTCCTTGGGAGTGGAAGGGGCGGGGACGTCGCCCAAGGGAAAGCAAGGAAGACCCTGAAGACCCTGTCCATCTGCCGCCCGAGGGCCTGGGCACTCCGTCGCTCTCGCGATGGAAGGAATGCCCGCCCTGCTTGCCAGCTTGCCAGCCATGTTGTCTTAGATTGCCTCTGCCATGGAAGCCCGGCGGTGTTTGCGCGTAACTTTCCTGCGTGCATCTCCTGCGTGCATTCCAGGGTCGTAGCCTGCCGTCGGGCAGCCACACAGAATCAAGGAAACGCCAGGCCGCTGGACGCGCGTGGTTTCTGGTTACATCGATTCCCGTTTCCGTCCATTCTAGAATGTCGTGTTTTCCCCCAGGCTGGGTCGTATTTTCCTCCCCCTCCATCACGAAGAGGACCGCTGCAGACGCCGTCAAGGCTCGTGTCTGCAGCATCGGAAGGCCGGTCGGTGACGATGACGTCGTACTCTCTGCGCGCAGCCGACGCCGACTCGGGGAGCCACGATCCAAAACAGATATCGCACGCTACCGAAATACACCGCCTCCGCCCCCTTCTGTATGTCTCTTCCTCCTCTCCCACCACAGCCAGTCTTCGCGACGCCCCTCGGGGCACGCTCGGTCCCTGCCGCTTTAGCCACGGCCCGGTCTGCCCCCTTCAGCCCGGCCCAGAAGCCCATGTACTCGGCCGACTAGAAGACGGCCTAGACGACGAGCTGTGGCGTCCTGGGGGTTATGGGGCGGTGTGGTCAGCGTGGGGGGGGCCGCCCGGCGGCGGTCTGGTGATGCAGAACAGCCGCCACGCCGACAGGATTCCTAGGTTGTAGCTCATGGCCACGCGTTGGCCCGTAGACTGTTGCGGCGACGCAGAGTCCGCTGCCGGTGGCGGGTTGGTCTCTCCATGATTTACAACTACTGAAATGGGCCCGCCGGATGGCTGGGGAACACCTAATGCGCCCGAAAATAGATACGAAATAACATGACGGGTAAAACTTGGCGGTCCGGAGCCATGGATGCGACGATCGCACCGCTCTAAATGATGGCTGCAGTAACTCGAGGCTGTGGTGGCCACTGACGCTCATAAGTACCGGCGCCATTAACGCAGCATCCTTGTCGGCGCTCAGTCAGCGCAAAGGGAACCTTCGGCACCTCGCCGGCTTTGATGCCAGTTCTTTAGTAAGGTACCCAAAGCTAACTATGCTTGAATCCGTGTTAAACGGGGACGGAAGGGCAGCAGTCACTACCTATTATCAATGCCCTGTTCTCTCCCACTCCCCCAATACTCCCTCTTCTCTTCGTGTTAACGCAGTGGTCCCATTCTGTGTTGTTTCTCTGTTCAGGTTACCACCGCTGCTTGGCCCAGCCGAATGCCAGCTACTGGGGCCCAAACTAAACATCCGAGTCAAGCTGCAGGCGCGTGTACACGTACTTCCCGTACGATTTCTAGAAAGTTATTTCCTGCTTACCTCTTTGTCTTCCTACATACCTACCTAGGTTAACATAGGGAGGGCTGGCTAATTCCAAACCAATGGAAAAGATTACATCACTATTCTATTCGACTACGCTGTACCCCTTGCCGCCTTCGTTTGGTAGATTACATCGCTTTCTGCTGGACAAGCTTGGTTCGCCTTTTTCACTTCATGCTTTGCCCAATATCTCGCCATTCTTTTCTTCATCCAGGCCCATACCGGCCCGGATCGGCGCGTCTGGCACGGCAGGACCAGTCGTTGCCAATCCTTGTGCCGTTTTGCGTCTGTGGTTCCGAGCTGCGCGCTGTTCGATCCTTTGCTGGTCCTCCCGCATCTTTTTTATGACGGGGCTCTTCGCCCGGATCTTGGCGCCGTATTTGTAGAAGATGATGGGGATGGGAACCATGGCCAGTTCGAGAAGGCCCAGCAGCGTGCCGGCCCATTGCGGTGTCAGCTTGGCGTACATGGCCGGCCCGGCGAGAGGCAATGTGCCGCTGTGATAAGATCTGGTCAGTATGAATTCCAGCTGGTTTTGCCAGTGCTGCCGACGGTGGGCTGGCTCTCAGGCCCACCATCCAACCTCGACAGTGAGAGGTACGACTTACCCGAAGAATGACCTTGTCACGGCATTTCCAGCCAATGCTGACGCAGCGTAGATGCCGTATGACCCAGCCAAGTAGTTGGAGCCATAGATGAAGCTGATGGCATTGCCGGCACCAAAGGGAATGCCGAAAGCGATGGGAACCGCCCAGTGGATTGTCACGGGAAGACATGTCCACGAGAAGGCAAGCTGCCCGACAGGTACGAGCACCGCCCCAATGATCATCACCCAGCCGTTGCCTCCGGCGGTACTCTGTTGGTTTCGGGGTCCTTGGGGTGGGAGTTTATGATCTTCCGCAAGAGGGGCTCAGCACAAATCGCCATCATCGTGCCCACTCCGATGCCGATAAACGCCAGTCCGGATACTCCAGGTCCCCATCCCCGGTGCTGCGCGAACACGATCGGATAGGCCACGAAGCAGAGGTACAAGATGCCATAGATCAGTGAGATCCAAAGATTAAAAAACCAAAGGATGGGCTCGGTGAAGGCCAAGATGAAGGGTCGCAGGAGGTTGATCTTCAGGAGCTCCAGCTTGGACAACTTCACGTCGTATCTCGACCACCATCGGACGTCATCGGTTTCCTTCCGGACGCGTGCCGCCTTTCTCTGGAGAATGATGGGCGCGTACGTCTCCTTAGTTGTGCACATGCAGACCGTGGCGACCCCTGCGAGGATCAGGACAAGCCAATTGTCCCATCTCCAACCCAAGGCTTGGAAAACAAAACCCCCAATCACCGGTCCAGTCACGGGGCCGTTCATCGGTGCGATACTCCACAAAGACATGATGAGGGCTCGCTTCTCTTCGGTGGATATGTCCACGACCGTGCCGGCAGAATTCGACACCATGACGGCACCAAAGACGGCGCCGAAGAAACGGACCACGATGATGGTCTCCAGCGAAGTGGCAACGCAGGTGGGGATAACGAGCAGCGTGAACATGGACATGCACACGATGTATACGGGTCGACGACCAAACAGCTCGCTGGCGGGAGCAACGAGCAAGCTTCCCCCGGCGAGTCCCAAGAGGTACGAAGTGACACCCAGCGTCACGATCGGGGTGCTCGATATCCCAAATTCGTCCTGCAGGCCGGGCATGGATGCCGTGTAGCTCGTGCTGTAGAAGACGACCACCCACGTCGTGAAGGATATACAGAAGATGGTCCACGCGCGGTACCATGCCGGCCAGTTCCGCGGATCTTCGCGGTCGCTTTCGTCGAGCACGACCTCAAAGTCAGGGGGGTGGGATGCAGAGCTCCGGATGCTGGTGGTAGTGCGGACGTGGGTAATGGCTTCTTGATCGTAGGAGTCATCCCGGTTCTCGTACCCCGGAGAGATGGCCAGTTCAAGAGGCTCCAACGGGTCTGTGTCGTCCGACGCACGACGCTCGCCGCCATGATGGAGTTCCTTGGACGGAGCCTTGCCAAGTGTGTTGGCGCTTACCTGGGACGAGGTCTCATAAGTCGATGCCTCAACCTCGGTATCGCCAAGCTCCAGCTTTTTTTCGCCGTCCTTGGCGGCGTCCATGTCGCCTGTATGGTCGGCTTCTGTTCGCGGTCGGGCGTCCACAAAGAGGAAGATGGCGAAGACCGTAACTCAGTCTACAGAGGTAAGTGCAAGTGCGCCCTTGTCCGAGTGGGAACTGAGAGCAGTGTCGAAGCACTGGCAACGCGGCATCAAAGAAGGAAGCGGTGGACAAAAAAGGGAAAACTAATAGGGCGACAGGTCCTTCAGCGGCTACTTGACCGAGCAATAAGGTAAATACCGACGGAGGTTTGCGCGTCATGAAGAGTCACAGAGAGCAACTGCCGTCCCCTGGGCGGAGGGGGACCCGATCGGGCCAGCAGCCGAACAACGAGAGGGCATGAGCCGGCGAGCCGCCATGGCATTGTTTCGGGCGTGTTATTCCCAAGCGACAGACCAACCGCAGCCCATAGCAGAGGGTTCCAGAGAACCCCTGCGGCATGCTTTATCAGCAGCTGCAAGTCAGATCTCTGCGGGTCGGACGATGGCGAGGGGCTGGGCGTCCCTAGGTGTGCCACCTGGGCTGCGGGGCGAGATCGTCCTACTGTCAAGACGTCGACAGGCGGTTGTCTACCTGTCACGACGGGCGCGGCCCGGGGGCCCGTGATCAGATGAAAGGTATAGTCGACCACGTATGCGGCTAATCAGACGCTCGCAAGATTCCGCCATCGCACAACGGCCCTACGAGAGTTCTGCCCGCACCGGCTGATGTCGACAGCCGGGGTTAACGGAAGGGCGTACTCGTAATGACGATGTCGGCAGAAAGACGCGAAGAGCGCGAGGTGGGAGTGGAGAGGGAGAACTAGTGGGAAAATCGCGGCGCTATAACCCCCCTGCCCCAGATACCCCAAACGTGGGCTGCATGGGGGGTTATCAGATGGGAAGGTGAAGCTCGATTCCGCCACTAGGCCACTCCAACTGGGTAAGCCGCGAGAATACTTGGGGTCGGCCACATTCTCTCGGTGGTGCGGAGTACTTTGGGTAAAGAAATGGACGCTTCCGAGGCGGGGCGCCTCGCTGCGCCCCCCCAGTCGCAACTGACGCTCCCCGCAAACGCGGGCTGCATGGGGCCCTGCCTGACCGCCACCCCCCGAATGGAGTATGTTCGTCGTATCTACATCTTCGGTACATGCCCGTCCGCTCGGGTCCCTAAGCAGCTCGTTCGCTGCGAGAAGGCCATGTGGGTATGTTTGTTGGACCCCTGGACTTGGTGGAGGGTCTACGCCGTATCTATCGAGGCATGCTCCATCAACACACTTGCGAGTAGCCAAGTGCCCCCCCTCCTGATCCCTCTCATTCCGCGTGCACCCGACCCCGGATAGACTCGGCCGCTACGCATCGCCGGCCCTTAGACGTCCAGAGCGCCGGGTAATGCGTGTGGCAACCGGTGTGCCTCCACGCGGGTGGCGGTACCGGGAAGGCGCAGTCCAAATCAGAAAACATAGCGGAACTCGTGGTTTTCCCGATCGGACAGGTCGAAGAACTCGCTGTTCTCAGTGTGCGCCTCGCCCGCGTACGCGCGGTCCCGTCGCGCGTTCTCCCACCGGTAGTACAGCATCAGCACCGCCGTCAGCACCGCCGCCGACGCCGTCGTCACCACCATGGTGATCTTGGCGGGCACGTAGGCCGGCGCGTCCTCGTCGCGGAAGGTGAGCGGTCCAATGATGTTCCCGACGCCTAAGCCCGAGGAGGGGGGAGGGGATAAATGTCAGCAGATGCCTGACCAGGGGGAGGGGAAAACCACGCACAGAAAGATATCAGCACTATTGCGTTCATGGTGACTTTCTTGGTGTGCCCGGCGTAGTTTGCGCCCGCATACGAATACTGAAACCACGGCCGGTCAGCAGCACCCTCTCCGCCGGCGAGTCGGCTTGGGTGAAGGGGATGGAGGGGGTCATACCATGAGCGGCAGCGAGGACCCGGTCGAGTTGGCGAGGTAGTTACCGACCATCTTTCCGGCGACGTAGCCTTCGGCCGGCAAAAAGGCCATGAGGCAGCTCCCGATACAACCCACGGCCAGCAGCAGGATGATGCCCGGGCCCCGGCGCGAGAAGCGGCCGGCGTACCAGCTCGCGCTCAGTGTGCAGAGGACGGCGACGGCGCCCGAGGGGATGGAGAGCAGGGCCGTCTGCTTGGATGTCCAGCCGAAGCTCTGGATGACGGTGGACTGGTAGCTGCTGATGAAGCCGTTGGGGATGCTGGAGGTCAGGATAATGAGGACGAGGAGGTAGGTCTGCGGGTCCGTCAGGCACTCGACGACCTGCGGCCGCTTGAAGTGCTTGTTCTCGACACCCGTCATGTTGGCGCGGAGCCGCTCGACGGCCCAGCGCCGCTCCTGCGCCGACAGCCGGGCCTCGGTCATGGGGTTGTCGGGCAGGTACAGCAGTACGAGGACGCCGACGCCGATGGTGACGAGCCCCCACACGAGGAACATGATCTGCCACGAGCGGAAGCGGCCGCCGCCGTCGTAGTGCTGGAAGCCGTAGGACGTCACGGCCCCGACCATCTTGGCTATGCCCGTGCCGACATACCACAGGCCCACCCGCGGCGGCTGCTCCGACTTCTTGTACCACATGGTGGTGAGGAGGATCAGGGCCGGCGCCACCGACGCCTCGAAACAGCCCAGCAGCACCCGCAGCGCCACGAGACCGCCCCAGTCGCGCGCCGCCGCGTTGCACGCCACCATAAGGCCCCAGAGACACACGTTGGCGCCCAGGAACTTGGCCGTCGGGAGCCGCTGCATCAGGTAGCTCGTGGGGAACTCGAAGGCCAGGTACGTGACGTAGAAAACCCTGAACTTGGTCAGCAGCGCCCCCCATATGACGGCGGCGCGTCAAGGGGTCGACTACTCACGTTGCCAGCTCCGAATACTGGTCCCCGGTGATGCCGGTATCTCGCCTTAGCCCCATCACGTTGGCGTAGTTGACTGGGTCCTGGTCAGCTTGTGTCCTCTCTGCTGTGCGCCGGAAGGGGCAATACGAACTCAATGTCTTGTCGAGGTACTGGAGAAAGTAGCAACCAACTGCAATGGACGCCCGTTAGCTCGCTCATCCGTGGTCCAGCTTCCGGGGTCTGGCCACCAACACATCAAAGGTACGATTCGCATATCGATTTTCCGAACCAGACGCTTCTCGTCCTCGGCCGTCATCTCGATGGTCTCGCCCGCGGCGAGGAACCGTAGGGCCGCATCGCCATCATCGACCCCGGCCACTGGGCTCTTGGCCGCGAATCCCTTTTCGCTGGCCATAAGGGAAAGGGCGTCGTAGGAGCGCAGGAAACCTCGGGGGAGGAGGCGAAAAAAAAAGGCAGAACCCCCAAGACCGGCAGGCGACAGACGGTAGGTGTGCAGCAGGCTGGAATCTCCCCAGCCGAAACCGAAAGGGCGCTGCCTTCACCCCGTTTCACCCGTTCCGCCTGCAACACGGACCCATTGCAGTTATACCGCCGCGACCGTCATGTTTTTCGGGGCTCTGCCGATGGCGCTGCGCCCTATCAGCCGTGGGTATTGCGGACGATGCACGGCCATCACTCCCCCGCGTCGCTGATAAGCAGATGCCGCCGAAAGGAGGGGCTTGTCGGGGCGCAGATGGCCTCTCCGCACGCGTGGTCCGGGAATTGGAGATTGTTTTGCCTCCCTACTACCCATCGCCAGCTGCCTATCCCCGCCGGCCAAGGCGGGTGCTCCTTACCGACAACGCTGCCGATAAAGAAATCACAGCTCGTGGCGGTTTTCGCAAAACGTGAAAAAAGACCAGGGGAGCTGCCGGAAGAGGCATAGAGGCAAGTGGATGTTGCTGGAAGTCGTATCCCCGTTTCAACGAAGCCCTGGTCGCCCCTGACGTCAGCTCATGGCATAAGGTGAGTGCTCAAATGCCGAAGCCACCATGTGGTGCCCATGCTGAATGCTGTGCAAGTTGCGGTTGCCGATTGTATGTCACGTAGAGAGCTCAAAGGGGACGCGTTGTGGGTTCCTGTTAACGAATAATTGATAGTAAGCATATGCAGCAACTGAGCAACTATGTATTTCGAGGATCCTGCCAAGCCCGGTTGTCCGGCGTGCTAGATTGGGTATCTATCTATAACGATAAAAGAAAGCCTGACATACTCCAAGTCGTGTTGGAGGGTGATAAAGATAGACGCCGCAAGAGCAAAAAGGCCACGTCCGATAGCGTCAGACATGGGCGCCCGCTTTCGTCTGCGCCCATGCCGGGTGCACTGGTAATTCCTGCTGGGCCGGCCACGCTCAGGAACAAAACTAAAAGAGGGACGGGGCGTCGTGAAGTCACCCTTTCCCCCCGTCTTGGGTATTCACACCGCCAAACTCCACAGCGCCTCAGGTAGTTGGTTATTTCAAGAGGCCGGCGTCCGAATCTTTGCGGACCGCCCTCTCCATCTGCATCAAGTCCAGGGCATACTCGGGCTCGCCCTCGAGGGTTTCGCGGATGAGCTCGATGGCCGTGTAGGTCTTGTTGGACGCATCCTCGCCCACGCCGGACCGCATATCGACATTCGCATGGGGGTCCGCGCCGCGCTGGAGGAGCGTCCTGACCGCGGCTACCCACCGCTCCCGGTTTTGTACCAAGCGGTGGCTGGCGCTGGTCTCCAGCAGGTGGGTGACTTCGTGTTGACGCGAGAAGAAGCGGCGGCCGATTTTGAGGGTTTTGACCCATACTTTGTTGGCCTCGCCGCTCTCTGAGGCCCTGATGTCCACGCCGGCGTCAAAGACGACATCGAGCAGTCTCGTGTCGGGCATATCGTGATGGAGGTCGACAAAGTCGCCAAAGAGAGCGGCACAGGCCGAGATGCCGCTTTCTTTGGGGTTCACGACATAGGCCAACAGCTCGGCAGCCTTTCGACGCCGCATGTCCTCGCTAAGGGCCTGCAGCTTGACCGAGACGTACGTCACCAGGCTGGCCTGCACTGCCAACGCGAAGAAATCCTTTCGCTTGGGGGGCTTACCGGCCTCCATCGGCTCGTAGCCCGCCCAATGCTTCCGACACAAGGCCGGGCACTTCCGGTCGTGCCAGTCGGGATCCTCGTAAAGAGGCTTGTGGTTCTGCAGAGACGAAATCCATGACTGCTGGTTGGCATCGTTCAGTTCGTCAAGCAGGGAAACGTAAGCCGCCTGGTTTGGCACCTTGTCATCGACACGGGCTGCGTACCGCAGCGCCGTGGCAACCAGCAGCCACGCTTCGGGCCGGAAACGGACCTCGGGCCAAACCGACACGGGAGGCCGCAGCAACCCAAACGACTTGAGGTGCCGTACGCAGCCGCTGAGGAGGGACAGATCGAGCTCCACCTCGTCGATGGGCTGCAGCCCTGGCAGCTTCTGCCAGATGTCTTTCCTCGAGGCCCATTCCTTTGCCGTCTGGTGTCCGAACACGACGCGCTCGTCAGCGGTTGACTCGGCTTGATGCCACTCCGTCTCGAGCAGGCCCGCACAAGACACCGTGAGCTTGTCCTTCATTTCGGACGACACGGTTTCGATATCCTCGACCGTGTGGGGTTGCCGGGTTGCCTGAGCTGCCGTCGAGCCGTTGAAACCGTCGTCCGCAAAGGCCAGTGTCAGTAGTGTCGGCGGCTGCTGTGACCTCAAAACGAGGTGGAAGATCCGGTAACAAGCCGCCCAGCGTTCCCGTGGCATCCCTTCTATCATCCGCATGTATAGACCATCGGGACCGCCAAGGTGACGCGGAAGGGCGTCCAGTGTGGCCCGAAGCGACCGCAACGAGCCTTCCAACACCAGATCGACAGCGAGGCGTGCCCACAGGGCGTCGCCTCCGCTGCGTCGAGCCAGATCCTTGCACAGACTGACCGGATCCTCCAGGCCCTCTTGTTCCAGGCGAGCCTGCAGGTACCGTGTAATAGCCTGCTCGGTGTGCTCCTGGATCCGGATCCGGGGACAGTGACCGAGGATTTCTTCGAACACGGATAGCTCTCTGCTGCTGGTGGCAACCTTGAGTGTATCCTTGTTGCCCATCGAGGTGATCAGTTTCGCTATCTCGGCGTGCGAATCCGTTGCCCACTTGCTCTGGCCCCATATCTGGTCGCCCTCGTCTCGATCGTGCGTCAGTTCCAGGTCCTCCTTGGAGTAGTGGTGCTTCCGGTCCATGATGCGGTACTCGTCCAGGCCGTCGACGACAATGAACAGTCGCATTCGATCCGAAAGGTTGGCAAAGAGCGAGTAAACACCTTGGTTCAAGTTGGTGACCGTCAAGAACGGGGTTTGGGGCGGCCATTCCCCGTGGAAGAAGGATGGGAACGCGATGCGTATGAGGTCGTGCCTCGATTCCAGAAGCTGGTACAGCACAGACCTCAAGATGCCAAGGTGTGATTTCTGGATCTGGGTGCCGCCCTCGAAGAGGAAGACGGAGACCATCATGAGGTCGCCGTCCTTGGCCCAGCTATTGGCCAGCTCAGACCTCACCACGTCGCTGCTGGCAATCCACTTCATCAGTGTTGATTTTCCGGAGCCAGCTTTTCCCGATACCCAAAAGATGGCGTCGTCTTCGTTGCTTCGGAGCCAATCGCCGAATGGCGAGGGTTCCGATTTGACGATCCATTCGCACGTCTTCTCATAAGCGTCCGGGATTCGGTTCTGCCGCTCGTGCATGTTCTCGAAGTACAGCATGGAGAGAATTTCTGACGGGGGTTAGCAGGATGAGGGCGAAAGGTATGGTGCCGCCTGGTTCACATACCTCGGTTCCGTGTCTCGATGGCCTCGAGTTCTGTCGCGCGGTGTCAACAAGGCCAGACTGGTAGATACGCGGGATGTTGGGTTGCCGAGTGGACGGCGGGGTAGGTTGCTCACCTTGTTGGCTGGGACCCTCGGTCATCTTGACGAGGTGGGTCAGGATCTTCTTGTAGCCTATCTCGTCCATGCTTGCGAATCGGGCCAGGTCGGCATGGCGAACAGCTAGATCATCGCGCACGACATTGAAGCCTTCGTAGGCGGCCGAGTCCCTCGGAACCATATGCTGACCGGTGGGGAGGTCCTCGCGGACGCAGACGATGCGTATGTCCCGCGAGATCATCTGGAAGGTGCCGTGCTGGTTCTCGAACAGGTTCGAGTTCTCGGCCAGGGCTTGCAGCAGCTGGTCGTTGGGGGCGCGAAGGGAGGACTGGGCGGCACTGGCGACGCACTCGCCCAGGCTGCGCTTGCCGGTGCGCACGTGGGGGGTGCCGAGGAACACCACACCGATGGTCTTGGGGTAGATGTTGCCCAGATCGGTGTGGCTTCCGTAGATTCTCGTCATGGCGGCCGTGACCAAGGCCTCTTTCACGAGGATGCCGCCGAGGCCGTGGGCGACGAACAAGATGGGCCGCGCCGTGTCGGTCCGCAGGCGGGCCAGATCGCTCATCAGTGCCTCGGCCAACTCGGTGAACATGGCGTTGCCATGGCCCAGGGTGTCGAGATAGCCCCACGAGATGACCCTGGCGTGAGGGATGTCGTTGGCCAGCAGGCGGGGCCAACAGCAGCCGTCCTTGGACCACGAAGCCACACGGTGGCCGTGGAGGTCGTGAACGAAGACGATGTCGACACCGTCCGAGCCGTCGGGCGCGTCGTCGGTCAGGATCACGGGGCCCGTACTTATGGAGCCAGAGCCGAAGTCGGAGGTGGTCCGCTTGGTGGTGGGCGGACGGCTGCTGGTTTTGTCAAGGCTCAGGGACGAGGAGTCACCTTCGGCATGACTGGGCAGGAGCGAGGGCAAGGGCGACGTCGGCGCGCGGCCGTGTCTCTTGAGGCGGGCGAGAGTCTCTCGAAGTCTCTTCATGGCGTACGAGGTGTGGTTGCTGGGCCCATCACAGATGCAGCAGGTCGGAAAGGGCCAGGACAGAAGCACAGGCTGGGGACCCAGGATTTCGGTTGCTTAACTACCTCGAACCCCATCCGTGAATGGGCGGGTTTTTCCCTGCCTCCCCACGGACTTCCAAGTATTGGAATTGGGGTCGGTGGATGCAGATTGGGTGCCAGGGAGATGCCGTCATAAGAAGGACCCTTTTCAAAGCCCTTGTACCCATGCGCTTGATGGGGCCCTCCGCCCCCCGTTTCAGGGAACTGGGCCTTCGGGTGTTTGCCCTCTGGGTCCCGCTCGGGGCAGCTACAAATAGTCCGGACGAAGGCGAGCAAGCTAAAGGAAATAGCAACCTACTTTAGGTATCCCCAATGAGGATTATGTTTAGCTGGAAGTTAGGCCGTACGTACGATGGCAGGGCGTGGGTATGTGCTTGGTTGGGTATGAGGAATGTGTGTGGACTTACACAGTAGACTAGGTGGGCGAGCACCGTACCTAAAGGAGCCGTAGATGGGACGGGGGTCATCCCATCAGCACCGAGGATCCACGATCAAGGATGGATGGGGTCAGGCCAAAGCCAACAAGCGAGGGGGGAAAGAAAAAGGTGCCGGGCATGGCCGAGGTAGCTGCCGAAGGCGTACCAATCGGCTTGCCATGAGAGCCCGGCCGCGCAAGAGGGCGCTGCAGGTAGTGGTGGTTGGCCATCCCAAGGATTTGGAAAAGCCTTTTCCCTTTCCATTTTGCTTCTAACCTCATTCTTCGTTCTAGTAGCACGCGGATGCATGCAGATTGTCCCGCGGCGTGTGCATGTGGGTGTGGGCCGGGGCGGGAAACGCTAGTTCCTTTTCGTCTTCTTTCCTCCTTCTCCTTCTACTTCTTCTTCTTTTTCTTCTTCTTTCCCCACAGGCATGAGAGGAAGGTTTCCATAGGAGGCGGTGTAGGTAGTATGTAGAGGTAGTGTTCTGGTGTTACCCAACACAGGTTACGCATCGGAACGGAGATCTGACACCCAGCCAGGCTATTTCGGTGCAACACGCCAGATAGGCGAAACGCAGGGGAGGAGCAGGCAAGCAGGCGAATGCTCCCCCCCATTGCCGACGTACAGGGGTGAGGCAGGTACCGCTTGTGCATGCATGCCGACTCGGTCACGTACCGCCTGTCCCCTCGCTTTTTGGCAGAGGTGAACATGGCACGGCACGGCAGTGAAGCGAAGCCGGGATGGTGCCCTACCGCCGTCGGATACCGGTCAGGTTCTAGGCCCCACCAGGTCCCAACCACCATCGCCTCGGGTGAGCCCTGTAGCTGATGAGGCCTCTCCCATCCATGCTACGACTACCTGCACAGTATGGGGCCGCCGTGAGGGGGTGGCCCGTCAGGCTGAGAGAGCAAGACGCCCGCTCCCTGGGATGGGATGGGATGGAGAGGGGGGCATGGGTGGCCGCCATGTGCGCTATCCAGGGCGTGCCAGGGATGAAAAAGTCCGACATCAGTGTGCCATCCCCACGCTCAACCCATGTCCCGACTCCATTTCCGGCCCCATCTCCTCGTTTCGCTGCGGGCCAAGACTCCGGACCGCACGCTACGTTTCTACCTAACCAGCTGGGTGACTTGGCCGGCGGCGTCGTCTGGCTCGTGCGGGCACATTCTCATCGCTTGCACCTGAGGGCGGCTGTCATCCAACCAAATTGAAATGGGCACGGCTTCGAAGGGATGCGCTATTCAACCCATCACGGTGTCCGTTATATTAGCCACGATTCTGTAACCGTAGGACATCCTGATGGCTGCTGTCCGGCTAGGGTTGGAAACATGCCAGAGCCGTAGCTTGCAAAGGCAACGGAACAGCTTCTGTGCCCGGTACAGGGCTTCTTGGGTTGTGGGCCGACTATTGAATCTTCTTTATCTCGTCGTTGCCCGCATGCCGTAATGATCTATACATACTACCTCTAACTAGGTAGGTAGGCCGGCTCGGAGGATGCACCACGGGTAGGTGCCCCCGCGATACCAACGAATAAGCTGTACGCAGTATGGTACTTGTACATTGGCTCGACACCCCGATGATGGAACAAGGGGGGAAGCCCCGAAAATGTACCGCGCAGGGGGCGTCGCCAGGAGAATAGAAGCAGAACACACGCCCTCCCTTCTCGGCGCTCGACTAGGAGCGACGCGAGTTTGCATGACCCTGTGCCGCCAGGGCGCCTGCATGGCCCAGCATCGTTTGCTGAAATTCCTCGGGCGACTTGGGCCTCTCGGTAAGGTAGGATGACTACGGTGCACAGCTCAACTGCCGGATGCTAATATCACTACGTACATATTTACAGAGGGTGAAAGTGACTGTCCGTGGCCCCTAGGGAAGATGTACCTCACCTGAAGTACCCACCTATACTGGACAGGGTCCGTTATGCACACAGGGCAGCCTCAACGCCGCCCGGACAGGCCGCGGCTGGAAAGCACTCGTGTCCCACAAACAGTAGGCACGATACTGCTGGCTGGAGAGCCTCCAGGAATAGCCGACGCTCTCGCCGCGGCAAATCTCCAACGAAACTCCACCATGCACCTCTCCTCCTCAGCTCCTCCAGGCCTCAATCCTGTGCCCTTAGCGATGGGGAATAGAGTTGGCAGATTGGCAAGTAACGGCCAGCCCCCCACAAAAGTGAGCTCGATAAACCAGTCAATAGTTCTCCTCGAACCAAGCTACAGCGTCAGACCATATTTGCGCGTCACAGTTCTGGGAGAGAAAGGAGGAGGCTTTGCTACCCTGAATCAGGCACGTGTCAGTGTCCAGCAGCGTCTCGTCAATTCTAGGCCAGCCATCGTGGTCATAGCTCCGCAGAGACGCGGCCAAGTCCTTGTCTCGACACGCCCATGGGAGAAAGAAGCACTGTAGCTGAGTAGACTCGACGCGTCGCATGACGTTTGTGTATCAACCGTCTAGACCCAGAACAGGCAAAGGTTGAAACTCTCATGGCAGTTTCAAGAGCCGTGCCTCCAACCATATAAACTATTTACAAGCGGACAGACGGCCATATGCGCTCCTCAGCCACAACCCCGCTCCCACTTGAATCATCCATCCTCCCTTCACTGGCTGACCTGGAGCTATCGCTGATTCACGACACGAGATGCCGCCCAGGAAGAGAACCTTGACAGGGACGGGCGGCGGCGGCCAGAACAAGAAACAGCGGACGTCAAACAACCTGCAGCCCGAGGAGGGGCAGAGCGGGCGGTCGGACGTCTCAGACCAGCAAGTGCACCTTTCTACCCAGTAGACGAGTCTGCTCTTCGCGGGTCCCATAGCGGACCGGGCCAGTGGCGTTGTGTGAAGTGGTGCTAAGGACACTACTCTGTGCCACACGGGAGGCCGAAAATGGGCGCGAGCAGTTGGGCTACTACTGCATCCCGGTATCTTACTCGGAGTTCGAGGCGCAGTGTGGGGACGCCGGAAGCGGCGGCGACAGCGACGGCGCCGGCGGCGACGACGCGTACCAGAAACAGTTCAGCAAGGACTTTCTGATGAAGCCCGCCGCCGACGCTCCCGGCCATAAGTGGATCGCGACGTGGGAAACATGGAAGCTCACCGCCGACCACAAACACCGAACCGACTTTGTCAACCTAGACAACTTCGGCATGGTAATACAGCGCGGCGGTTGCCTCTTCGCCTCTTCGATGCCGAGCCCCCGCTAACGCCAAGTAGCACATATAGAATGACTTCGCTGGCTATGGCATGCAGGAGTTGTTCGAGAACATTGTACGTCCTGCCTCTTTCTGCGGGCGCTGGGGTCGGACGGCCGCTGACCGTAACGCGCAGCTCGTCGCCCTCGACAAGCACTTTAAAAGAAGGACCGCAGCGAAGAGACCGTCAAGCTGATATGGTCGACGGCCGCCGCCGTGGGCCATCTACTTGGCATCCTCAACACGGAGGATTGGCTGCGTGTGTCTTGTCTGGACCCGGATCCATCCCCGCTCGCCCGCTAATGACTGATGCGTTCGCTGCCACAGAAACGGATGACTGAGAGAGAATCGGCACCACCGTCGGCGTCATTGGCACCATGGCGCTCACGGCTCTGAACGAGCTGGACCGAGCGGACCTGCTCAGGGCCGATTCCCCCGTTCAGGACCTTGGCCAGGTGGTGGCCGTCTTCACGGTCTGGGGCCACGACATGGAAGACCACGCCTTCGAGAGCGAAAAAACGGGCTGAGTCCGGAAGATCGTCGGCTACGCCGCGAAAGCGAACATCGATCTTCGCGAAACGCCCTCCCACGCCATTGGCAAGGTCCTCGATCGCCTCACGGACAAAGGCAAGCAGCCGCCCACGGATCTTGAAGGCCCCGCCAAGGCCGACCGCTGGGACTGGAAGAAGACCGTATCGTCCTCCCTTAACACTACTACCCGGCCCGTTACTGACCTCATGATTACAGCTTTAAAAACATCGGCACAAAGATAGGGAACAGGCACTACGACATCACCCAGATGTCGCGCACGCAACGCAGGTCCTACTCCTTGGATGGTGTTGACCCTCTGGCTGGATTTTCGGCCAAGGACATCAAGGAGGGAAACGTTGCACTGGCCTAAAAATCCGGTTGGTAGCACGGTATCCTGTTTTTGTCTTGCCTCTCCTGCTACCTAAACTGATTTGTAAAAGTTTCCAATGGTCTTGTTTTGACCCACCATCGCTCAGTTCATTTCCCCAAAGGGAGGAATTGTGCAGGGATCACATGTCACACTAAGTTGGCTCGAAAGAGAAAGCTACACCAATGTTTATCAAGGATTAGGAAAGTTGTAAGAATGCATTCACCGAAAACTGTACTGGAGGTGTAATGAGAGTCGACATTCTATCCCATGAATGCTGACTGGGAAATTTCGTCGTGGCAAGCCCTCCTAAAGAGGCCCGTGGTGTCCTCGACGAGGGTACCATCGGGCATCGTGACGCTGGAGTAGCTCCTACACTTAACGAATTACTCATAACTCAAAAACATGCCGGGAGAATGTTGCGGGAGGTAGGAATCACAAATACAAGCAAGAATGGGGGATAAGGGGGCAGGTGGAAAGTGGCAGAAGAACACCGGCGGCATCCTACTGTACAGGAGACCGACCGCGTACTGGAAGCCTCTTTGGGGTATTCGGTAGGGCTGACCGGGTACTCAGACGCCTCTTCGGGGTCTTCGATGGAGCTCACGCGCGGGAGCCCAAGGATGCCGCTATCGAGCTGGAATTTCCATCGTGGTGGCGGTGGTAAGACAGCTCAGTGTCTCCACCGTGGTACCCCTGACAGTCATCATCTGGGTTAGCACTCGGGCCAGCAGAAGTTCCTGGATACTGGAGCCCGCAAAGGTTACCTCGATGATCGCCTCGGTCACCGCGGTGTCCACCTTGATGGTATCCGTCTCTGTCACCGTGCTAAAAGTCGAGGATCCTGCAGTGGACGTCGGAATAGGTACCATGGGATACCCTCGTACAGACGTGAGGATGGGCACAGCCAGATAGCCCTAAAACGGCCGTGGGATAGGGTTAGCAGGGTAGCCTCCACCAGGCGTGGCTGCAGTCACGGCGCCTCGCAGCTGGAATCCGGGGGCACGGGCAGTCGCCGTGCTGAGTTCCCAAAGTCAGCCTGGGTCCAAAGCGTTGAGAACGGGACACACAGCGTCGCCTTATGGAGATCGAGAACTGGAGGCAGTAAGCCATTCCGGAAGAATCCTTCAGCAAGGCCTTGATCGAGTCCGCATCGGTCTAGTAGAACTTTTCTTCAAGCAGTATACCAACCATCCTTAAGGTTCGCCTTCCGTTCAGGGCCTCCCACATCGGATAGGGGCACCGCGAAAACCGACATGTGCAATATCGCTCTGGCGAGGGGAAAAGAGAAGTACGACATGCCGGGATTTTGCAGCTGCCGGGGTAGGTAGCGGATAACAAACGACGTGGAATGGAGCAAAGGAGCGTGGTGATCTGATGGGATCGAGATCCAGAGATTATTCTGTCGATCACTCCGCTTTATATTCCTACGGGTCAGGTTACTCGGTGCTCGCTTCTCAAGGATATCGGATTCCCTCCATTCCTCCAGCAATCATGGTTACCGCATACTATTCTTGCGTTCCTCGTGACATGAAGGCAAAGATTGGGGGTGCCTATAGTTGAGGTCGTGCTCTGAAAAGTGTCTACACAAATTGTGCGAATTATATAGTGCTGGAGGGCTGAAATAGCTGAAGCGCGGGCGAGGATGAGAAGGCCTGGTTTTTCTCACCAACTCTCACGCCTGATGTAAAACCCAAAGGGTCCTTGCCGTTTCTGAGCGTGGCTATCAGTCCTATCTGGCACAACGCCCCTTAAAATCACAGCACCCTAAGCCCACCGGGCTGGGCTGTATTGCACTCCAACATCTCAGCAACCGCCGTATCAAGGCGGACAGTCACTCCATTCCAATACCCGCGGACCCGAAGTTCACATAATTCAACTGTGCTATAGACAGCAGCGGAACGTTAGAAAGCAGAAGCCGAAGATTTGACCACTCATGCCTTCTTTTCAAGAGATATCATGTCGAGAACACGCTGGTCCTGTTTCTACTAAGGGCATCTCTAAGTGTACCTTGCGCCCTTCTATGTGCTCCTTTCCTTTGGTCCACCGGTCAAACATATGTCCCCTATATTAATATTAACGATACCAAACCAGCTCGCCGCTCTCTCGGTCACCCAATCCGGAACTTGGTTCAATACACGCCCCGTCGTCCGTTCATGCGTCTTCCCCCGTTAGGCGCACTCGTCGCATACGGGTACACCTTGACTGGCCTCTTCTTTGTAGGCAAGGAATTTAGGGCTTCCCACATTTCGATGATGCCGGCTCGCGTTGCTGGCAGCATGCTGTATTGTAGCGAGTAGAGGTTTTTGCGGTGAATCGGCGGCACAAAGCGACCCGTGACCAGACAGAAGAGTACGCGCGGCGAAAGGTAGTGCTTCCGAATCCGGTTCCCCATTTGGAAGTACTGGTTGAACATAGCGGTAAACGAGAGCGGAATCGGCTGCGCGGAATTAGTGTTAAAAAGGACGTCCCAAACCAGAGGGATGCAAAACCGTGGGAGGCGTACCTTGAGATTGATGACCGAGGTAGGTGGCTGAGATGGCAGAGGGTACGAAGAGTTCGAAACGCGTTTAAGTCTATCTTGGGTATCACGAAGCTCAAAACGAATGCCGCCTGCGGCCAGTTAGTGATCGATATCATAGATGTGAGGGGTGCGAATTCAGTCGCATACCAGGAAGACGGCGAGGGTCCTTCACCCTGAGCATCAAGGCGAATAGGGGGAAATGGTTTAAACAAGAAAGCATGGTGTCGAAGATAGCCTTGAGTAGGATAATGGCCATACGCGCGACGGCAAAGTTGAGATAGAATACCACCACTGTCGGGAGGAGAAAGAAGAGCAGGGTGAATAGGATGGTTCCAACGAGAAGCTGGTCCAGATCGTAATCACACGAGTCGACACGATTCCGAAGCACATTGTACTTCTTGCCCCGGAAGAGCTGGAAGAGAGACAACAGAATGGTGAGCTGCCAATGATAAATGCGCGCCGACGCAAGGTAGAACGAATAGATGTGGATGGTCAGCATGGAGAGAAGGTCGGAAAAGAGGGCAATGGGCATGCTTGCTCCAGCGAAGCTGGAGAACCCGACGACCCATATGATCTTGGGCAGCAGGTGCTGTAGGGTTCCGATGCAGCTGGCCCAATACTCTATGACCCACAGGAACAGGTCTCCCAGGAATAAGGCCAGCTCCTTGTTCAGCTTCAGACCAGCTGGCCAGCCCATAAGCCACTCGATGCTGCTGTGCAAGGCCTCGACTGTATACTGTTGGAGTAGATGGCTAATTTCGTCCGCGACTGGTTGGGCGTTATCGATGATGTAGGATCCCAGCGCGATGCCAATGATGACATCGTTGGCCACGAGCCACAGACTGTTGTAGAAGCGGATGTAGTCTGGATGGCTGGTCGTGACGCTGTCCCAGTCGTTCTTTCGCAGTCGGAGCTTGACATATTGCATTGGCCAGTAGCAGAACTGCTGCAGCCGTATCTCGACCTGCTGGGCAGTGGCCGAAATGTCCTTGAGGGCAGGCGAGCTTGGCCTGATGCGCCACTCCAGAATTTGCAGGAGAATCTCTGCCGCGGCTCTGTGGCCAACCAGCGCCAGTATGAAGAGGGTCCTGACGACTGGAAATACGTAGAGGATGACCAGATCCCACAACTGGACTATGATATAGTCGCGCATGGTCGCGGCGTGTTCGACCACCCGCTCCGACACACTAAGTGTTCGCTTGGGTCGAGTGCCAATCAGGGCCACGTTCTTCTGCATCAAGTGCTCGAGCTCCCACGTCCAGTTGAGCTGGTTGACAATCTTGAAAAGCGCCTTGTCGTTCATGGTGGGCGTATGTTTGATAACGATGTGCTGTTGAAGTTTGTCCACCAGCTGCTGTTTCTGCTTCTTCTTACGTCGCTCCTCTTTTTCCTCCTCGGTCTCCGAAACATCCGACGCAGAGAGCAGCGTTGTGTCCTCCTTGTCACCGAGTGCCAGTGCAATTGGGTTCAGCGAGATGTACTGCATGCGGCTCGGGATTGGTCGCTCGTAGAGGATAATTTGGACATTCGAGGCTTTGGGGCACGCGATCCGAGGGACTTGCTGGTGCGACTCTACCGTTGCCATCACCCACGACGGCTCAGCCTCGGCATGAGCGCTGGGGTTCGCGTTGGCAAGGCCGAGTACGTGCATGGGGGAGGGACCACATAGCTCGGATATCCGATCGAGGGGGTATTGGGCGCTGCGTAGGAGGATGGCCGTTTTCAGGGCATTTTCGACGTTCCTGGGCTGCGGCGAGCGAGCGCATATTAGACAGTGGGCATGGTGTGGCCGGACAGGCATATTACTCACATCGACATGATTCAAGACGGCGACCACGACGACGTCCAGGCTGGAATTCCTCCAGCCGACAATAACACCAGGCAGGTCGGACCGCTCAATGTCTGCCGGCCAGAACACTCTCATGAGCCCATCATGCTCGGGCATGTCACAGAGGGGGGGGCGCTAGAAGGAGCCTCTGCGCCGGAGCTGTTCGCGCGCTGAAACCCCAGAGCCGGGTGATCGTGGGTGCTGCATAGCGTCATCTAACGTCAGCAACAGAAATGTCTTGTCTCAGCTGTGGCGGCAATGGGTCGTACCAGCTCGGCCTCGAGGTTCGCCAGGTGTTGCACGGGTAAGAGGATGACCAAAAAGGCCACGGTCAAGAGTGCGAATCCCTGAGCGCCCCGTAGAATGACGCCCTTATCCCAGGCAAAAACGGCAAGCTCGTACAGGCGAGTGGCCAGATCCCATCGAGCAGTACCGTAGCCCGCTACAAAGATGGCAAACGTGACAATGGAGAAGGGGTGCATAGAATGCTGACGTTGGTCGAAACCCGGCACGGGCTTTGCATCACCGACTGGGTCGGTCGCTTCGGTGGTGGGCAAGGGCCGGTGGGCAATGGTGGTGTTTTGAGTCGGGACAGGTAAGATAGGATAAGCTTGTCGCGCTCTGGGGAGAGTGTTTGGCTGGCGTGCTCGGAGGAGAGAGACGCAGCGCAAGTGCCGGCTGATCGCTCTTGGCGTTGCCTGCGGGCGGCGAACGAGTCAAGCCTTCACAGCAGAGGGAACGGCGGATTAGGTAATGATGGATGCGTGTGGCACAGGCGGGTTCAGTCAATTGAGGGCGTGGAGCATGGTCTTCCAAGAAAAGACAAGACCGGGTGCTGAACCGGGAGACGGGGTTGGCGGTGGGGAGGAGAGGGGTAGGGGACGTCGAGAAGAAAAACGAGACGGCAGAGGTGGTGATGATGGGAATGGCGATGGCGATAGCCACCTTACCGATTGCTGTACATTCATACTTGACCTGAACCTAATGTGCTATCTAGTCTGTTATCACTGCCCCTAACGGGTGCCTCCTCCAAGGACAGTAACCCCTTATCGAAACAGAAGGTGGGATTGGGACGGACGGCACTGCAGTGGATGGGCAGCGTGAGGTACTCTGTACCAATACCTACCACAATCTAGGAGCTGACCTGAGCTGAGGGTGGTTGCAGCAAAAACTAGGTTGACTGGCAGGAAAACTGCTGCCGGCAGGCTGAGCTTTGGGACCTGGACCAGCCGGATTCGCCTGTCCAAGCGCTGATGCCTCCAATCCCTGGAGGAAAAAAAGTTATGGACCGTTAGCGACGTGGGTCCCTGACAAAGACCCCTCGACTTCTCAGCGCGGCATGTTGGACGAAGCGCAAACGCCTCCGACAACTCCACGTTGATAGTGAGCTTCGGTTTGGAACACGCCAAACGCGGGGAAGATAGGTCTTAGGGCGCGGTTGTTACCGTGGTATATAAGATATGGAGCAGAGGGCGGGCAGGATACAAAACAGGCCCCTTCAATGGCAGACCAGACCCATCCAACTCATCCATCCTTCCATCCATCCATGCTGCTCGTCCTTTCGCGGCATGGTATGGGAGGCAGGGAGGCCAAGCGCGAGGCTCCTCCTCTCTGGAGCTGCGACCCCTTGACCGTCCACGGCCCATCTCCCGTCTCTCGGAATTCCGGCCGGCCGGCGATTGGCAGATAACGGTCAGCACCCAAGCCGGGCCATCGGCACAGACCTTGCTTGCCTCTTAACCGAGCTGGCCAGCTTTAGCGGGCTTGGTTATCTTCGTTTCATGTGAATAGCATCGCTCTCTTTCGTGTCCTCTCGCGCATCCTGCAGGAGCTTGTCTAGGCCGCGTTCTTTAAGTCCGGCCTTGACAGTCGGTCAGGAACTGAATGTTCATTTCATATCACTATGGCGTGGCAAGGACCTATTACCTTGAGACATGTTTGGTAGTCCTTGAAAAGGGCGGCGCACTCGTTATCGTCCGTCTTGCCATTGCCTCGCAGATACTCTGGACGCCGCATCAGTTTGGCCTAAGTCGGGCATAACCCCCCGGCGCTCAAACTTCTGGACTCACTTTCGCTGTACCACTTCAGGAAGCAAGTGTCGTATCGTCTGAACAAACCCTACTCAGCGTCCTGGTAAACCCGGCTCACAGGGCGAAGCCGACTCACTCCTTGACTTCATTGCACTCCGGCGCCAGCGAAGCCGACATATTGAGCCCGCCCAGTACGACGGAGAGCTCGGGAGGCGAGACGTGTAAAGAAAGGAAGCAGAAGCTTAAGCCGCCGTCTTCAGTCGGGAGGATAGGTGTGGTGCGCGTGGGATGAGATGGGGAAAAGCTGCACCTGCAAGCTTGGGATGCCCATTACATCAGTTGCCCTTCCCAACGGGCTAGAACGAGTTAGCTGGTAAGCTGCAGGCGCGTCCTTACACAGTACGTGCCCCATCCCACGAGTATAAGTAGAGGGTACTCTTGACCGGTGAGTCTAGGCGCAAATGACTGCGGAGTTCCTACCAAGTCTAAAGTATGGATACATTCCTCGCTGCCAGGTCCGGTTTACGCTAATCGCAAAGGCAGGCACACATCCCTGTCCCCAGCAGCCGGGGCTCTACCTGCAGACCATTCTGAAATTTTGTTAGATTCTATCTCACCGGAGAGCAGCCCAAGCCTGACGCGCCCCCGCGACCAGACCCGACGAGAACACGACGTTTAGGCGCATACGATCCCGTCGCTTCTCCTTGGAGAGCGAGCCCGTCCCTTACCATCGCCAGCGACACGCCGCGCCCCTCCGCGTTGCCCCACCATGGCTTCCAACGACTTCAAGTCCGTACAGGACAAGATACAGTCGGCCCTCGTCGCGACCACGCGGCGCACCAACCAGATCGCCGCTGAAGACCTCGGTTTCCACCGCAGCAGCAATCCCACCGCGGGCGAGCAACTGGACGAGGCCAGCGAACGTCTGCTGGCTCTGTCCACGTCGCTGCTTGGTGCCGCGAGCAAGGGTACCGATCTGAAGGTTCCGGATCTCGAAGATGCCGACGATGTCGATGTCCACTGGTCGCGTATCGTCGATGTTATCGATACGTTGCTGGAAAAGGCAGATACCTGCCTCGACGAGTATACTGGCTTGGTGAAAAGGAAGGGCGCCCCGACCGAAGAAAACGTGAGTCGCTATTGCCCATGTACCGAACACTAACAGATGCTGACTTGCTTCCGTTCATAGGCGCCACAGGCTAAGAAGCCAAAGACATTCACGTCCCTCGATTCGTCGATGCGCCGCGCCAACATATTGAAGCCGCAGAATGCCTTTGAAATCAAGCCAGACAATTCCGACACCTCCCCCTGGAAGCCGCTCCTCACCAAGAAACCCCATGCATTGGTGTCATTGGACGAGAGTATTGGCACATTCGACAATGAAAACGGCACAACACAGTACGGTTACACCTTTTTCTTGACCCCATGTCTAAAACTCCCCGTGCCGCGAGTGCTATCCACTGTCACCTAGGAGGTGGTAGATAGGCGTCCTAAACCCCGCCCGGAGAAAAAGAGGACGTGGAGGAAGATGGCTCCTACCAATAGTGCTAACAGTACATTTAGACACAAGCACCCATACGAGACCGAGATCTTGAAGCTTGAGTACCCTTCACCAGTATACGAAACAAGAGAGCCCATCCCATATCAGCCCATGGAGACCACTTCGGCCACGTTCGTCAATACTTTCGAGGGGGTTCTCGACATGCTCGCCGAACTCAAAAATGCCAAGGAGATCGCCATTGACACGGAACACCATGACTTCAGAACCTATTCTGGTCTTCTCTCCCTCATGCAGATCAGTACGCGGGACAAGGACTGGATAGTTGACACGCTGCAACCATGGCGCCACAAGCTCGAGGTCCTCAACGAGGTCTTCGCCGACCCCAAGATTATCAAAGTGAGTCGGATGCTGCTGAATACCGAGTTTCCACAATTAATCGTTCTAGGTGTTGCATGGTGCTTATATGGACATCATCTGGCTCCAACGTGATCTGGGGTTGTATGTGGTCGGTCTATTCGACACCTTCCATGCGGCCGAGGCGTTGGGGTATTCGGCCAAGAGCCTCGCGTATCTTCTGAAGCGCTTTATTGACTTCGACGCCGACAAGAAGTACCAAATGGCGGACTGGCGGATACGGTATGTTTCTTCCAACACGTGTTCGTGGTGCGCGCTGACCCGATAGGCCGATCCCCGATGAAATGTTCTACTACGCTCGCTCAGATACCCACTTTCTTCTCTACATATATGACATGATGCGCAACGAACTCCTTGCGCGGTCCAATCGGTCCAATCCCGAGGAGGATTGCATGACCCAGGTTTTGGAGCGCTCAAAGGAGGTTTCCCTTCGGCGCTACGAACGATTCATCTACGACACCGCTGGAGGCCAGGGGCCGTTTGGATGGTACAACATGCTTATCAAGTCATCGGGAAACCTCACCCGGGAGCAGTTCTCTGTCTTCCGTGCTGTGCACAAATGGAGGGACGACATGGCGCGTCGCGAGGATGAAAGCCCAGGTTTCATCTTCAGCAATGCAGCTCTCTTCGACATTGCAAAACGTCTCCCTCCGGACCCCAAGGCTCTGCATAGCATCCTTGGATTTCCTTCGTCCCACGCCTCTAGTCTGGCCAGGCAGCTCAGTGCTGACCTCTTCAAGGTTGTCGATCAAGCGAAGACGGAAGGTACCAATGGTCCAACCTTATCCGATTTCTTCCGCTCCAACACAGTTGGTATCGGCGAGGTGGCGAAGCAGGTGTTCCCCAAGCTAGCGCAGGCTCCTGAGGAGGGCGTTCTGGATACCAATGAGCTGGTTGCTGATGGCTCCCGACTATGGGGTGCCGTTCCAGTCTCCAGCAGGTGGGAAAACGCTCCCGTTTCAAACAAGGGGGCAACCTCGGCCCGCTTCGCTCTACCCTGGGCTGCATTCCTAGAGAACGCTACTTTGCCGGACACTGGGGCCGAAAAGGAGTTGCCGACAAGAGCCGCCCCTGGCCCCCAGGCTGACGTCGGGCCAGTGGAAGATGAGGAGTTCACTTTGAAATCTGGCCGAAAACGCAAGGCGCCCGAACCCGAGGCGGAAGATGAAGACGAGGGCGAAGCAGCCCCAGACACCCAACCTCAGAGTGGTGAGCTGGGTGAAGAAGAGATTACTTTTGTTGGCTCCAGCGATGAAGAGGAAGCACAGAAGGCCCGTAAAAAGGAGGAGAAGAAGGCCCGCAAGGAGCTGAAGAAGGCACAGAAACAAGCCGCCAAGGACGCGCAAAAGACGGCGCAGGCGGATGGCACGGAAGGTAAGGAGGGTGAAGAAGACGAGGAGGATGACGACGCGCCATTCGACTACAGCAAGGCGAAATCCGTGCTCCGTGGCAAGCGTGAGAACAAGGGTGGAAAGACGTTCAACCCCTATTCTTCCCTGAATGCCGATGGCCCCAAGGCGGCCAGAAGAATGCATCACGAAAAGACGGGCAAGACTGCCACGTTCAAAAAGATCTAAGGGTTGGCGCAGGAAAGAAGCTACAAGCGACGCCTCCTCAGTCAGCGACGGGCAATGGAGAGCTGTCTGACATGATAGGAATAGCATTCGTCATTATGAAAATACAGAAGCAGAAGGGCTATTCAGCTCCCGGCACTAGCGTAGGCACGTAAACACTGGGCTGGAGAGTTGCCAACTGTCACAACCACCCATATCTTGTATGTTAGAGTTCGGATTTGTGTGTTGGCGCCTTTTCCGTTTATGCAAGCGGTGCTTGTCGACGCCGGAGTTGGAAAGGCGAAGACCGGGGGTTGTTAGAGATACTGAGACGGCCGGGTCGGCCGCCATAGGTTTGGCTACCGAGGCCGGGGGCGAGGCACGCAGCCACGATGCAAAGACCAGATATCAATGCAGACACAGTACCTTGGCACGAGTCGCTGGGTTAGAAGAGTACTCTACTAGAGTACATGTACCTAAGAGGTACTCATCTAACCTGCTCGACTGACCCTGGCCAACACCTAAGTGACGAGTCCCAGAAGTACGAAGACAAAATATGCCGTATGGGAGACATGAGACATTAATTACACACGTGCGCGTGCCTTCTCCCTCAACTGCCATTGGTAATGAACGAGCCGAAGAGGGTGGGAAAAACGAGGCACCTAGGCCATTAAGAGCATGGGCACACATTTGGGTCACGTATTAAACAGGATGGAATCAAAACATTGGCAGGCATGGTGCTTCGTCGAGCATGTATTTTTTTGTGAGTCTATCCATGGCATGTAACCGAGATCCTCTTTGGTCTCGGGCGCCAGCTCAACTTTCCTTTCCTCCTTGGTGATCGTCAAAATGTCATTTCATGTCTCTAAAGTCATTCATCATGCTACGAGCAAACCATCATGCGCCGCCAGCTAGCCTCCAAGAGCCAGCTTACAGCTTCTGCATGGCAGCAACATCGGAGGACTGGACGTAGTCCTCGAACTCCTGGATCTGCTCCTGGAGCTCGTCCAGAGAAACCTTGTCGTCCTCGACGACCAGGTTGATCTGGAGCTTCTTGATGCCGAAGCCGACAGGGATCAGCTTGGAACCACCCCAGACGAGACCCTCCTTCTCGATGCTGCGAACGGACTCCTCGAGGGCCTTCATGTCGGTCTCGTCGTCTGTGTTATTGGTTAGCGCTGCTTCGTATGTTTTCCGGCGGTCGACATACCCCAAGGCTTCACATCCAGGGTGACAATCGACTTGGCCACGGGCTTGGGCTTGGCGGCCTTCTTGGCGTTGTATGCAGCCAGGCGCTCCTCGCGAACGCGGACGGCCTCGGGGTCCTCCTCCTCCTCGTCGCTGCCGAACAGGTCGACATCATCATCATCGTCCTCCTCCTCAGCCTTGGCGGGGGCCTTGGCGGGGTTCACAGCCAGCTCGGTCTCTTCAGGGCCGTAGGCCGTGTAGGGCTTGGTGGCATCGCCCGCCAGAGTCGGGAACTCGTCCTCGAAGGTGGCGATGTGCTTGTACCACCGAGCAGCGTGGGGGTACTTGGCGGCGTCCGGGGCGGACTTCAGGGCCTTGAAGGTGGCAACATCGGCCTGGCTGGGAGTGTAGCTGAGTTGACGGTTAGCTGGCGGGCTTCGAGACCAACTGGCCAACACAACATCAAGGTGGGGAAAAGTAGGAGATCAGAGTTGCACAAAGTGCTATTGTTAATGTCGCCATTTGCAGGGTCTTAAGCTGCTCGGAAACACGGACCAATTTTTCTCATCATATAAATAGGCGCGCGGTTGGGGCAGACGCATGGGCGGTTTGCGACCGGCTGACAAAGGCATGGCAAAGCCAGCTGTCGCACAGGCGGCACAGCGCTCACCCGGCGTCGGCGTCGGCGCATAGCAAACAGGGGCAAAGAAAGGCATACAGTTACTCACCCGACGACGTAGGAGCGGGTCTGGAGCCAGCTGTTCAGCGTGGCGAGGCCCTGAACGACATTGTCAGTTCTGTCTCTGCAACAGAGCGGCCGACGCCCCCTCACGGCGAAGAGGGGGGCATGGTGACGGTGGGAACAGATGCGCGACGTACAGCATCGGTCAGGACATCGAGGAAACCCATTGTGATTGTGAGGAGAGAAATTTCACGAAGGAACTCGTGGGGGGTATCGGGGTGAAGAAAAGACAAGTGAGGAAGAAGAGTGAAGGGAGAGAAGATCAGGGTGGGATGGGGGGTTGGTTATGTTCTGGGAGGTTTTTCTCGATGGCGGGGTCAAATTTCAGAAGATGATTTTTCTGCTAGGCGGGCGTCGGGTCCCAAGGGAAAGGGCCCCAAAGTAGGCTAGCCTCTATTCCACTTGGGGTGAGTGTACCTGGGTACTTGAGGTGCCTAACGTCTTACGGTGGGACGTTTTCCCCTCCAATGCTTGTGTGTACTCTCGCCTCCGGCCTGGGCTGAGGTTTTGGGCAGCCACGCCACATCTACCAAAGTTCATACCTGTATGCATTGGGTGCCCAGTGGTTCCAGAGTAACCGAGGTGGACGGAGAAGAGAAACTTATGGGCGGGCAGTTTATTTTGTTGTTGGTTGCATGGCGTGGTTCTTGTATCAAGAGGCAGGCAGTGGGCATACATCGCGAGCCCAACTGCCCAACCCGCAGCCACGCCCATGGCATTTTCAATCTCAGATTAAGCAAGCTCCAGAGGGGTACCCCGTCTGTCCGCGTACTAGTATGTAGGTGTGTACTTTAGGTGAGTTCTTCGTCAGCCACGATCTATGGTCCAAGCCACACCTGCTTCATGAGCCCGATAAGATAAAAACTGGAATGAGGCTCGAGCTCGAGCTATCCCGCTTTCCCTTACAATGACCTCAAGCGGATTCTCTAGGGCCGGCAGTATCCATCCATATTCTGGAAGGAGCTCGAATAGGCCGTCGCAACTCTCGAAAGCTCCCCAGATTCGCTCGAGCAGTTCCAGAACCTGGCGCCATTCACATATATTCGTGCCTCCGCCCCTTGAAATTGTGATTAGTTCTGGTTCCTTATTTCTTTCTCTGGCAAACAATGCTCTACTTTGTTAACCAATGGTTTTACTAAGTCTGAGTTACTCTACTTGAATCAAACCTTACATCTTTTACGAACCTGTCACCTACACAACCCGAAGTAATTCACAACTAATCCAACATGTTGGCCCGAAGGCAACTTCTGGTGTCTTCAAAAAGGGTTGCCGATGTCACCTCCCGAAGCCTCGCTCGGGCGGCCCTGCGACCCGCCTTGCCGAGGGCAGCCGGCGCCGTTGCGGCAAGAATCTTGACACAACCCTCTCTGTCGACAATACGGAACTATGCCAACGGCAGGCCCCACCCTCCCGGTGGTACCCACCGGATGAACCTTGGTGCCGATGAGGAGGGGAAGCCGGCGCTGGAACTGTACGGTATCGATCTCTCGGCGAAAGCAAGAAGTGGGAAACTGGATCCCGTCATCGGCCGTGACGCCGAGATCCAACGTACGATCCAGGTTTTGTCGAGACGCACCAAAAACAACCCCGTACTGATTGGAAACGCCGGTACCGGAAAGACCGCCGTCCTGGAGGGCCTGGCGCTACGCATAGCCAGGGGTGATGTACCGGAGAGCATCAAGAACAAGCGAGTCGTTTCCTTGGACTTGGGGTCGCTAATCGCCGGCGCCAAATTCCGCGGCGATTTTGAGGAGCGGCTTAAGAAGGTGTTGAAAGAGGTCGAAGAAGCCAATGGAGAAGTCATTCTCTTCATCGATGAGCTGCACACGCTCCTGGGTCTGGGCAAAGCCGAGGGCTCTATCGATGCCTCCAATCTCCTCAAGCCTGCCTTGGCCCGCGGCGAGCTTCAGTGCTGCGGTGCCACTACCTTGGCCGAATATCGGCTGATCGAAAAAGACGTCGCGTTGGCACGGCGCTTCCAGCCGATCCTGGTCAATGAACCCAGCGTGGAGGACACCATCAGCATCCTCCGTGGCATCAAGGACAAGTACGAGGTGCACCACGGTGTGAGAATTACCGACGGAGCTCTGGTGGCTGCGGCTACCTACTCGAATCGTTATATTACCGACCGCTTTCTTCCCGACAAGGCCATCGACCTGATGGACGAGGCCGCCAGCTCTCTCAGGTTGCAGCAGGAGAGCAAGCCCGAAGACATCATGAGACTGGACCAGAAGATTATGACCATCCAGATCGAACTCGAAAGCCTGCGGAAGGAAAAAGACGTCGCGAGCCGCGAACGGCGAGAGAAGCTAGAGGCGGACCTGAAGAAGCTGCAGGAGGAAGAGAGGGCACTGAGTGAGAGATGGGAGAAGGAACGAAGCGAGATCGAAGCGCTCAAGAACGTCCAGGCCAACCTAGACAAAGCTCGTGTCGAGTTGGAGCGGGCCCAAAGGGAGGGGAACTTTGCCCGTGCCTCGGAGCTGCGCTTCGGAGTCATTCCCGAGCTTGAGCAAAAGCTGCCCAAGGAAGGGGAGGCGCCAGCTACTGCTACCAACGGCGACACCTTGATCCACGACTCTGTCACGGCGGATGACATCGCCACCGTGGTCTCGAGAGTGACTGGCATTCCCGTCACCAAACTCACCTCGGGACACATCGAAAAGCTCGTCCACATGGAGGACACTCTACGTGAATCGGTGCGGGGCCAGGACGAGGCCCTGAAAGCTGTAGCCGATGCAGTCCGGCTCCAGAGAGCTGGCCTCAGTGGCGAAAACCGGCCTCTTGCATCCTTTTTCTTCCTCGGCCCGACCGGTGTGGGGAAGACGGAGTTGTGCAAGAAGCTCGCCAACTTCCTCTTCTCTACAGAACAGGCCGTGGTGCGCTTTGACATGAGCGAGTTCCAAGAGAAGCACACCATCTCGAGACTCATCGGCGCTCCATCCGGCTACGTGGGCTACGACGACGCTGGCCAGCTCACTGAAGCCGTGAGGCGCAAGCCGTACGCGGTGCTACTTTTCGACGAGTTTGAGAAGGCCCACCGGGACATTTCCGCTCTCCTGCTTCAGGTTCTGGACGAGGGCTACCTGACTGATGCACAGGGCCACAAGGTCGATTTCCGAAACACCATCATCGTCCTCACTTCGAACCTTGGCGCCGACATCCTGGTGGGCGCGAACCCACACCACCCGTACAAGGAAACGCCCACGGGCGAGATTGACCCCGACGTGAAAAAGGCCGTCCTAGACGTGGTGGGCGGAACATACCCTCCCGAGTTCCTCAACCGAATCGACTCATTCATCGTCTTCAAGCGCTTGTCTCTGGACGCTTTGCGCGACATCGTTGATATCCGCATCAAAGAGCTGCAGGGCCGTCTCGAAGATCGTCGCATTACGCTCAACATCGACGGCAAAGTCCGGGACTGGCTGGCGGAACGAGGATACGACCCCAAATTTGGCGCAAGACCGCTTAATCGTCTGATCACGACACAAATCGGCAATGGCCTCGCGGACAAGATCATCAAGGGCGAATTGAAGAGTGGCGACACGGCTGGTGTCAGGATCAAGGGCGACGAATTGGAGGTATTCAGAGAGAAGTCTGCAGAGCAGACTGCGTAATGGGCATGGGTTCAACTGCATGTGGGAGTCGCCAACGTCTGCTGTAACGGAAGGCGACGGTTTGGGGGGCCCTGGAAATAAGCACGGCTCAGGATAGCTGCAATGTGCGAAAACTGCATAACGATGTAATGTGTATATGGGAACTCTCCATTCCAGGCGTACGAGGCATGGCGAGATTGGGAAAGCCATGGAAATGTATACAGTATTGTACGAAAGAGGTGCACGCCTCAAAATGGACATTCATCTCGATGATACCGGTTGCTTGTCTGCCGAAGTGCGTCGCTCGGATTGCAGTAATACGCCACATGTACGTAGATGTGACGGCAGTCAGTCGAGCCCAGCACCGTGAGGGTTCTCAAGGCTCCAGGAGACTATAGGAGGCTATGACCACGGCACCCGTTGTGTTCCATTTCTGTGAAATAAGTGCATACTTGCTATCTTGTTTTATCGACCGTGGGTTTAACTTGGCGACACCACCAGCAACTAAGCATCGAGATCCCAAATGGCTACCCGGGGGAAGCCTTCGTAACCCAACCGCTCACACGCAAACTACAGGTTAGAAAACAGCCTCACTCACAAAAGCCTCTAAAAATACAACCGAGGTATCACAGCACGTGGTGCCGACAGTATGCATTCCCTGACTAGGTATTACCTACCGTTTCGGCGCTCGAATCCAAGCAAGCCTCTTAGATTCGGGGGGGGGCTCTCTGCGTTTTGTACCAGCGCCCGCTCGACCACAGGTCCTCGTTCGCCGGCCGAACACAACGCGGGGAAGGAGTCGGGGCGTGGCTCGGTCCGTTGAGCCGGCGTTCCGACGGCCGCCGCGGCTTTAGTACGGTTCGGCGGCGCACGTAAGCCGTTGGGTAAGGCGGAATGGGTGCGTACTTACATTGTCGGGGGAGCGACTGGGTCGGGGCCTTCCACGTTCTCCCGGGTACGGAATGAAGGCGCTCCGGCGGTAAACGGCCCGAGGTGGAACGCGATGGAACCGTGTACTGTTCAGCCGGTCAGGGGCCGTGGCTGGCGCGGCGAACTTCGACGGGGGCGAGCGGGCCTAGGACGCGGACACGGCCTCGGTCTCCCTCTGCTCTTTGGCAAGATCGTTGCAGAGTCGTCGGACTCTCTTTGAGATCTTGCCGCCCTCGGCATCGCGGAGGACCCGATCGATCGCTACCCGCTCTCCCCTGTTCTCGGCATTCCGCCGGGCCTCAAGAAGCCAAACCTTCAGGTGTAGAAGGTTGATGTTGCCCACGGGAGCGGCCCGGCTAGAGGCCATGTTGGGTTAGATTTTTAGTGTACGCGTGTACTCTGGTTTTCCGAGTTGGGTGTTGAAGGAGTGTCGAATCCGTGTTCCGGGATGAATTCCTTTGGTGTCCGAATAGGCGGAAATGCCGCCACATTTCTTGGGTGGAGAGCCAGCTATTTATGCCTTGGAGGATGCGTGGAAGCCAACACCGCACCATCCGTAACAATTGGCTTGAGTTTCCTGAACAATTGAATACGCCAGGACGCGTTTGCTGTCAGTGTAACTGGATCCCATTCATCCGTCATACCCGCTGGCACTGTGTTTGACCGTTAACTACTTGCCCACCTCGCCCGGCCGAGCCCCACGGTGGCCATTTTCGAGACCATCAGATTGCCCCTGGTGGCGAGGTGGCTTTCAGACGGCTCAAGCAAATATCAGAACGATATGCTCGTTCCCCAAGGTAGGCGAACGAGAGACAAGAAGGGGCTCGTTGCTACGCCTTGCCCATCTACGAACAAATCATGCTACATGCCACGACCCACTGCCTCCCCAGCCTCAAGCACCAGCCTATGCTCTCTCTCCCGTTGGGTTTCCCGGTTCCGCGTTGTCCTCACGGTTGGGACGCAAAGGCAGGCAGTGTCTGCGTGTTAGCCTACCTCCGCTCAGCCCGACTCTTGACAGAGAGCATGGCCACGACCAGGTCTGTGACGGTACCCGAGTATGCGACGTCGGAATGACTAGGAGGCTTGTCCACAAACAACGGAACCCGGCACGTTCTATGCTTGTGGAACCCATACACACACGTGCGGACGGTCAAGTTATATCCGTATAACACGCGGCGAGACGTCTCTCGGCAGGTCACGCTCATTTCATCCATCATGAAGTGACGGCATCTGGTGTTGAGCTTTGCCCCTCGCAGATTCGCCGGCCGAGCCGCTAAGAGAGCCGCCCTTTTGTCCCCCCCCCCCTTGCCGGGATCCAGCCACATGACTACGTTCAGGCACCTAAGTAAGCAACCGCCATCTACGGGATCTAGCGGACCCCCCGTACCCGGGTTCGACACGTTTAGGACGGTTCGGCCTCGTCGGACGGCTGATCGACTTACTCACCCCAGTGCGGATCCTCCGCATCTAGCTCCGGAGCCCAAGGGTCCTCGGCTTCGCTCGCGACGGCCTCGCCGCCGGCGTCGTCTTTCCTCCCCCGTCTCCTGGGCCTGACCGTGCAGGAACGAGTAACGGGCCACGAGAACTTTGGTGCCCTGACGGCGCATTTTGCGGCGGGACCGACGCGTCTGCCCATCGTGCTGTTGCTCCCTACGATGGTTGCAACTTTATTTAACTGGGCATGGGTCAGCCCAGAAGGCGTCTTCTTGCTTGCGTGAACCCATTTGCGGGTCCGTGTGGGCCGTTTGGTAATAGGAAAACGACTGCTCGCTGTGATGACTCTGATCGGATGCTTGTACCACGGCAAAAGTGACGCGAGTCCAGAGTTGGTGGAGTGACTCCTCATAATCGAGGGGGCTAGACCAGGGAGTCTCGGGTCAGTTTTATGCCACTTGGGTCCCGGAGCGCCCCTAAACGACGGTATACCTGTTCCGAAGATAATGGCATTCAGCGAGGGGATGGTAAAGACAGCGTTCTCTATCACCATTCCCACAATGATCAGCGAGCCCGCGGATGCGATATTACGTGTTTCTTTGTTGTAGAGCCGAATCTACATTCACCCAGGTGCCGCCTCTCTTTAACCTGGAGCTGTAACGTATATTGTAGCCGCCGCGCTGATTATGGGACCCTGGCAGCGGGTGCCAGCCCCCGGGGCCCGGTACTCTTCCGGTTCGACCACTCCTGTGACCCCGTGCGCCTCGTTAGATTCTCGATGCTCAGAACATAGTCTCGGTAGTCTAATTAATTAATAACAGTGTAGTAAACGCCATTATCGTCGCCTGTTTGACGGAGAGACGGAAGCTCTATGTTGGTCCCCCTAATCGTAACGACGCCACAGCCGGTGGGCGCGAGTATTTGGCATAGCTTTCTACCACTTTGGAATACATCTACTGACCATTTCTTCATTACGTTAATCGACACAAGTCGTTATTCTGGATTTCCTTGCTTCTTGGGGACAACGAGCGTTGGGCGGTGCTCGGGGATGTCGTTGGTGCATAAAGGGCCCTTACCCGGGCCACCGGGCGGGCGCGCCCGGAAGGCTCGGACGGCTGTTCGTCACCCGCTCTGTTTTTTCGTGACCCAGAACGATGCATTCAAGGGCAACGGCGTGCTGGCGGAACGCCGGTACCTGAGGAGGGCAGGAACGTGACCCCCTCTGCCTGTGGCAGGCGACGCTCGAGCCGTGTTTCCCGCCGCGGGCGAAGCAGGAACGGAAGCAGAGGCAAGGACGCCTACGGGCCAAAATCGGTGCAATGCGTTGATTCCTAGGTATGAAGGTAGGTGTGGGTATTTAGCTTGTTGTTTTACATATATGCAGTGCGGTTTGTTAGCCCGCTCCAGCGGACCACGACCAGAGTGATACAGCATACGCCTCGCCACAACTACAACCCAAAACACCAAGGGCGCCCCGGCAGACGCTCAAACAGCCACACCCGTTTCCCAACCCGCTACGCCCGTCCGTCATTACTTGGCTTCTTCCGAGCTTGTCATTCCTCATCTTCATCCATGCCACATTTCGATAAGATACACGTCGCCCCCACCGCCGAGTCCGACAAAGGAAAAGTAGTTAGCGAGCCAGGCCGACCGGGATGGACTCCTTCTTGGCCGCCGGCTTGCGGGCGTAGCCGTTCAAGAATCGGTACCCGGCGCCGCGCTGGCGCCCCTCCTCGATTATGCCGTGGACCCCGTCGAGGCACATGCCCGCCTCGCGGATCTCGGCCGTCTCCAGCCAGCGGTCCTCGCACTTCAGCTTCTCCATCTCGCACCGCAGCAGCCAGCGCTCCCATGCCCAGCTACCGGCGAGCCCGCAGATGGGCGCCGCCGCGTCGGTGCTGCCCGTCACCATGGCCTCCAGCTCGAGCGGGACCTCGCAGCCGTGGCTGTCGCGCACGATGTGGCGGTCGACGGGCATCTTCTGGCCCATGGGCAGGCACATCCACGCCCGGCGGATCTCCTCGAACCCCGCGCGCCCGAGGCGGCCGAGGAACAGCTTCGTGGGGTTGGGGTCGTAGCCCAACGTCTTGAGGGAGAAGCCGAACTCGACCGACTTGGCCAGGCCCAGGGGCCCGGCGTTCATGATATCCGAGTCGAGGACGCTGAACTCGAAGTAACCACCCGGCTTGAGAACCCGCATGGCCTCCTTGAGCGCGCCCTCCCACTCGTCCTCGCCATTCTCGCCAACAAATTTGAGAATAGAGTGCAGTTCCCGGGCCGAGACGAGGTCGAAGTAGTTGTCGGGGAACGGCAGCTTTGCGAGGCGCCCAACGGCCACCTGGCGGTGGTTGGACGGCCCTCGGATGTTGCAGTTGGAGAGCTGACGGATGGCCTTGGTCGTCGTGGTGTACACCTTGGTGTTGGGGTACGCCAGGGCGCAGTGCCACGCCCAGTCACAGGTTGCCTGGCCGCCGAGATCCAAGATCCGGGCGCGGCTGGCCGGGCCCGCCATACGCGACAGCCGGGCCAGCCGCTTGGCCACCGGGGCGCAGAACAACCGGCCGCCGTTGAGTGTTTTGACGGCGTTGACGTGCCAGTTGGCGGCCGCCATCTGGCTCAGGGCCTCGGCTTCCTTCTCGCGCTTGAGCCGGTCCAGGTCGTCCTCGATGATGTCGTCGCCACGGGCGACGTTGGCGCTCATCCGCTTCTTGGCCGACTGCGGGAGGACCGAAAGCTGGTATTTGCCCAGGAGCTGGTTGCGATGCTTCTCCCGCAGCGAAAGACGCTCGGCCTGGATCGCCTCGAACCGCGGAAGGCGGTGCACAAAGGAGTCGTGTGCGCGGCTGCGGATGACAAAGTCTTGGAAGGCGCGGTAGTAGGCAGACTCCTGGCGGGAAAGCTTGGAAGGCAGAGACCGTGGGATGTCGGTCTTAACCACGATCTCGGAGAAGCGCACCGCCTTTTTCTTCTGGACGGCCGTGGCCTCGGGGCTGGTCTCCGGCTCAGGGGATTTGACCCGGGGCGGAGTCTCTGGTCTGTGTTCCCCGAAATCAAACTCCGCATCCTCTTCCGAATCATGCTTGCCTTCCGGCTGAACGCCCATGAGGTAAACCTTTTGCGCCATGAGCCACATCTCAGTACGGTCGAGGTTGGAAAGCGCCTCGTCCTGCTGCTTCTTGGCGTACTCTGGATCGTACACGGTGACGATCTCGGTGGCATCGCCTCCGTCGCGCGGCGATAGGGGCTCCGCAACCGTCTCGGACGAGGTCGTTGGGTTGGTGGGGGGTTCAGGCACGCGTCGTGCCGTGGGCAGACCTTCCGACTGATCGTCCTTCATCTCCACCACCTGTTCCAGAATGACGGGCCTGGCAGTGGGCATGCCGTCCGACATTGTAGCGCGCGTTTCAATCACCTGCTCAACGGGCATCGAACGAGCTTGGATGTCTGAGAAGCGTTGTGGACGAGGAGGTGGCGGGGGAAACGATTGCGAGTTGAACTGGGGGGGGCCTTGCGGTACCGCGGGCACCTGAGGAACAGATTGGTCGTTCCATGGGCATCGATAAAACTGCTCTGCCGTGGTAGACGTCGGCGGTGCAGCGTCATCAGGGGTCATGGACGGTATGTGCCACGCGTTGCGGCTGTGAGGAGACAAACCAGAGAAGAAACCGCCGGGCGAGGGAATATCGAGCCTCGTCAAGCCATTGACAGACCTCTGTTGTTCCGGCGATAGCCTTAGTGTCGGTCGCCGAAGGGCGGAAAAGAGAAGCGGTGCATGTTGCTGCATCTCCCGTACGGGCTGCTCGGGGATTTGGATGACTTGCTCGGCCTGGTATTCGACCTCGGCCACGTCAGAGCCGCCAGACAGGGCACGGAGCGTCGCCATGGCCCCCGGCTGCAACTGGACACCCGACCAGTCGTTGGCAGGAACCTCGCCGGCGCCAATGATGGGCGTCGGAGGCGCGGACATGGCGGCCATCTGCTCCGAAGACAGACTGCCATCGAGCGACGGCGGCGCAGACCCGGCAGGGACCTCTTGCGCCTGGTGGGCTTGCACAAAGGAGATGACGGCGGGAGACATCTCCACCTTGGCCGGTGGTGTCGGGGGCACGGGGCTTAAGAGCCTCTTGAAGACCGGGCGGCCCGACAGAGGGTCGGCATTCTGGTCTGGGGAGGCGGGAATAGTCAACTTGGGAAGCAACCGATGGGCCGGCGGCCTCGACGCCGGGCCTCGACTGCTGCCCTGGCGTTTCAACGACGACTTTCTGGGAGGCATCCTCTGGTTGGTGCTGTCGTCGTCCGAGACGTCGTATATGTCCTCAAAGTCGGTCACGTCGGTCGAGGTGCTTCTCCGGTTCCAAGGATTCGACGAGGACGTGGGTGAGCTGGTCTCCTCGACCGAGGACGAGGACGGCGAGGAGGGCAGGATAGGGGCGGACAAGAAATGGAAGCCCCTGGGGGTCGGGAAGTGAGCACTGCGCGGTGAGAGCCACTGGACGATTTTCTCCTGGGATGCCTGGGATGCCTGGGACTGGATCCTGTGGTCTCCCGGCACCGTCAGTCTGGCCCGCGAGGACTCGGGCTCCTCCATTATAGTATTAAGAGACCCCCCCAGCCTCCGGGCCTGCGCAGGGGAGGGAGGTCTGTAGGTGGTAGACGGCAAGAGAAACAAGTCCGGCATTTTTAATATAGAGCGGAGTATGCAGGTAAGATACCAAGAATAAATCCGGCTCTTGTAGCGATGTAACGTGGGGGTGGACGGCCGGCGTCGTTGGAAGGCAAAAGCTCAAGAGGGGAGACCCTTAACGACAGGAATGCCTCGGTCAACGAAGCGACGGAAATGGAATGCGGCAACCCCTGGAAAGCATGAAAGGAGGGCGATCGAGAGACTCGGCGGCGCCGCGCCCGGGCAGGCGGTGGGTTTATGAGTTTGTTTCTTCACGATGGCGAGCGGTTAGGCGGTGCCGCCCGCCCGTCACTGGAGGAGCTGCGGGCGCTTCCCGAGGCGGCCGTCCCACTCGTTGACGGACGGGCAGGCGCACCGGCTCGCCTCTCTGCAGAATGGGCCAGATGCAGGCCTCTCTGCAAGCCCGTCAGCGCACGATGCCGACGAACCAGGGCGGGCGGGCGACGTCAGTCGAGGCCCAGCGGAGGAGGTCATGGTGGGAGCAGAGAGACAGTCCTCCAATCAGCAGCCAAGGGCGCACTGCATAGCCGTGTTAATTTTAGAAGGCAGCCCGAGACGAGCCAATGGGCGGACTGGCGCGCGCGAAGCGTTGGGTAACGCTGGAGTCGCTGGATACGCTGGACGCCAAGGATACGCTGAACGACGGATGAGAGACTGGACATGGTGTGGTGCAGATCCTCGGGCCAATGGGCGCGACCGCGTGCCATGTGTCGGCGCTTAGCCGTCCGCTCTCTTCACCATTGGACACGAGTCTTTAACTCTGAGATCCACGACGAGCCAGTCTCGTCGCCGTGCCTGACCGACTTGCATCTCGTGCGTTTCTCGAATCACGGATCCGGCAATGAGCTCTGTCTGGGAGGCCGCGGCCTTCTACATACCTATGCGAGGAGGAAGAGCTCTCATGCGAGGAAGAAACCGCCGGCCCATCCGCCGGCCAAAGAGCGGGGGCGTGGGGTTGGACGAGTATAAGACCCCGAGGGCTCCCCATCGAGGATAACTCGAAGCGCCCGGAGAAGGAACCGAACTGGTATATCCATCTAAGTAGGTAGGTACAGCTTGCATCCTCCCATAAAAAGTACTCTTACCCTCCGTTCGTTCGCACGACTTCTACACCGGCAAAGCACCCACTACGTTGGCCGTCGCTCGTAAGCCTTATAGATTTTAAAAACACCCATCCCGCCTCTAGAGGCATGCCGGTGCAACGTCAGCAGTCCAAGGACCAGCCCTGTATGCCTGCATACAGGCTGACTACAGATGCACATTCCGTAAACTCCAAGTGGTGTAGGAAGCCAAACCACCCACGGTGTGCATTCTCGCCGTGCCTGCCTGTCAGCAAAGACGGTTCGCCAAGCATTCATGCCTGTAAGACACGGCTGCCAACCAACACCCATTACTCCGTAACATCCCACGGTCCATGACTTGCAGTACGCTGAGAAGCAGCGGGCACTAGCAGCGGACAACGTGCTTCTTTAGCGCCACCCGTGCGCCACAGACAGTACGAACTCTAGTACTGGTAAGTGCTTGTTTGTGGCTGCTACTAGCTTACTGTGTCATTGCGCCGAGACCCAAGCTCCGGAAATATGGGCCTGGGGGCAATGAATAACTACTAACTGCCCCTGCTGCTTCTTCAACGTAACATACACCGTTGGCAAACTGCGCCGTTGCCCGGCCAAGACATACATACATTCATGGGATCATCTCGACGGATGTAAAGGCTAGATGCTCGCAAGTATAAGTACTTTACACACTGAATACTAGAGCCTTAAAGCCAGGTAGTCGGGCTGTGCTCCTGGCATCGCAACGCTCTCGCAAGCACGCCGTGCTTCGGCTACAGCTTCAGATCCGGCCGCCCTCTCTTGCTTACGTTTCTTTCGCTAATACGAACAGCAATTACAGAGGAAATGGCGCATAATGAAGAGGTCGAGATCTTGGTTCACATTAGCGCTCCAAGCCGAGCTTGCGACGATGCAAGATACCGTGCTCTCGCATCGTCGTATATGGCATTCATGCCCTATTGCCTACGGGAGCCTGGAAATGCTGCCTCGGGGCCACAAACCCAGCCCGTCGCATCCCACCCGGAACCTCGCCATGTTTCTTTCCGCCAGACGCAGGAGGAATATTCGCCTGGGGAATTCTTCCCGCCCTTGAGTTCCATTCAGTCGTCCTGGAGGAGCGCCGTCGACAACGCATTCTCGCCGGTAAATCGGGCCACAAGACAGGAGGTTATCTACACGCCTTCGGCACCGCAAACCCCCGGAAACACTGTGCCGTCCCAGCCATCGGTATGGCAAACACCCTCAAGTGTTGTCCAGGATTCGTATCCCACCCATCTCAATCCCGCGGGCTCTCTCGCAACACCGACGAGGGTCCTGGAACATTATCTCCAGCAGTTCGACAGCTCACCCAACATCCCCCCGCGAAGAGCGACCCTGAGACACGAGCAGGGCACTGTCATTCCCTGCACCCCGGGGAACCAACCACCGCCGGTCTCATCGGTTGATCTGGGCCATCGAAGGCCCCCATTTCAGCCTCCGGTCTCGTCTTACTCTTCAAGTACCAAAATGGACACCACGCGGATATCCGAGACGGTGCTGCGCTCAACGGACCCACCGCGGCGGCAGTTGACGCCCGATACATGCGCTGTCCCCAGCACGGCCAGCTCGGCAGTCCCCCATGCTCCCTTGCCGAAAACGGCCAGGGCGCAGGAACGCGCCGACTCGGAGCCGCCGCAAGTTAAGCGTCTGCGGCGAACCGGGAAAGAGCCGGCCGCCCCGGGCCCGGCCCGCACCGCGAGCGATACCGGGCCGCCGACGGCCTCGTTTGTCACGACCCGGGGCTACACCCAGGACAGCCTGGAGATCCGGCCGCCCTCGCCCCCGGCCGCCCAGCAAACGTTGAAGCCCGAGGACCTCGTCACCTTCGGCCTGCAGCGGCTGGCCGCCCAGCTTAGCATACCCGAGCGCTACCGCCCCGCCGCCCAGACCCGGGCGCTGGACCCCTTCGAGCGCGGCTACTGGGCCGTCAACTGCGCCGCCTGGCCCGACGAGCTCAAGGCCTACGCGTGGCTCGAGCTGGCCAACTACATCGGCGGCGGCACCGCCGGCTGGGGCGTCACGTGCGTTAGAAATCCCGATTTTTCCGAGCTGCGCGTCTACTGTTGGGGCCATATCGTGGCGTACATCTACCTCTTGCTGTACTTGAATAGTCGACGCCGGCTTTTAAAAACCGAGGGCGTGTGCTGGGTTGACGGAGAGTCAAAGGTCGTCATTACCATGGGCATCAAGCGCGGTTGACACTCTGCCCGGCATCCGTTTGCACGCGGTGGGATTAATGAGTTTTCGGGTCATTAGCGTGGCCGTGGTGAGGCAAGAGCACCCGGTGCCTCTAGGACGGGAGACACATGCCTCTGGAAAGCAATCACGAAGTTGACCGCAACAATCACAACACTACCTGTCATGTCAAGGCTCCGCTTGGCGCCGAGATAAGGGGCTCGTGGAGGGGCTATAAACATCATTGGGATGGGGCTGGCTTCTTTCTAGAAACGAAACTCTGCCAAGGAAGACATATGTACGCGAGGTTTGGATACCACGCACAAGTACGCACCGAAGACCCTGCTCGCCCGGGTAGGCAGAGCTCACCTTACCAACCAGACCTTCGCCCGCGACGGTCTTCCGTCCACGGCCTTGGCCGCCTAAGATGAACCGGAGAACAGACTCGTCGCAACGTCTTTGGTTACCTAGAAAATTTGGAGACCGCCACTTCCCCGCGCCTGAGGGAGTCTTTTGGGGAAAGCTGGTGAACAGCGCTAGGCAACTAGGCTCAACGCAATCCCGCCGCCTCGCGCTCTTTTATATAGCGCTGCTTGTCGGCCTCGGCAAGATCCTTGAAGGGCTTCGTTTGGTCAGCATGGCAATGGCACTTCGTGTTGTGTTTTACGCACCTGTTGCTCGGACGGGGTCATCTTTTTCCAGGCCTCGGCATTTGCCTTCTGCATCTCGATGACGCTCTCCTCGCCGCGCTCGCCAGAGCCAAACTTGGATCGTGAGAAGTGCAAGTAGGGCGTGATGGGTCTCTTCGGCAGGCGGTCGTCGTAGATCCTCGCATAAGACTTGCGAGACTTGGGGAGATCGAACTTGCTCTTGAGCAGCTTTCGCGCTTTGATCATCTCAACGATCTGCGCGGGGGTCTGAGACGCAACCCAAGCCTTGTATTGAGCATCGTTGTGGAGTTTGTTCTGCTCGGCGATGCCTTCCAATCTCTGTCGCACGAATCTGATTAGCGAAACAAAGCATCTCGGTTGAGGTTGGGCGATACGAACCTGCATCTCCGTGCTCGACAGAGATCTGAACGCCGCCCCGAGCTTGGGCATCTGAGCAACGACGCGTTCGCCAGGGCTGGGGGTAGTGAGGGATTCCTGTACGAAGACCATCCATGGCGAAGAGGGCAGATTCTTGGGTTCAGAGCCCAGCTTGGCCTTCTCTTTCAACAGCTTCTTCTGAGCGGCGAGCTTCAGCTCGACCTTCTGCTCCTCAGTGAGAACCTTCTTGGGGCGGCGGACGACGGGCTTCTTCTTGGTCTTGCTCGCAGCGGTCTTGGCCTTCGTGATCTTCTTCTTGGGCGCAGCCTTCTTGGTAGGGGCGGCGGCGGCAGCGGCGGTCTTGCGAGGCTTGGCCTTGGCCTTGGTGGCGGTAGCGGTGGCGGTAGCGGTGCTACCGGCCGCCGTCTTCTTAGGGCGGCCGGCGACGTAGGTTCGCTTGGTGAAGACAGCGCCGAGCACACCAGAAGAGCCGTTGGGCTGGTGGGCGGCCACGCGGCCGACGCGCACAATATAGCCCGACGACGACGCGGCAATGCGGCGCGGGGCCAGTCGCTGGGCGGCGACGCGTCCGAGGGAAGCGAGCATAGTTGGGCGGCCTGGTGTAGTGGCGGGGAGGGGGCCGGTGGCAGTTGGAGGGTGTTTGTCGCAAACGCGATGCTGTGCGGGACGAATTGGTGAGGCTCGGCGGGAAAACGAGTGAGTCGGTCCGGAGTACGGAGCAGACAAGCCGGACGACGAGCAGACACTGACCTCAGTTCAAGTCCGGGGTGGAGCTCGGATAAGTGACGATCCCAGTTCCTGCCCGGTGGATGTTGAGAGAATACGGGCCAGCCACTCACTTGCTTTTGGCGAGTTAAGGCACGAATATACACGGCATACACCAACCGGCTCCTGAGGTAGGTTGACAGCTCTGCTGCCGGCAATTTGTGGGAAGGTGCGGGTAAGCTCCCATGTTTGATCCCCTCCAGGCTCTCCATATCAGGGTATGCCCCTCCCGCGCGCGCTTCTGTTTCCTTCTTCAATGTCCAAATCTTAACTAACGCGACACGGTTCAAGGAGCTTGGACCATCAACACCGAATTTACTGTACCACCCCGGAGGTTACCTGGGCAATTCGTTAGTTGCTGCGTTCTTGTACTTGTACACCGAAACTTGTTCCCATACTTCCATCGCGTTACAAAGACGGGTTTCTCATAACGGAATGAATATTGAGTGATACCGGAGCCGGATTTCGTGTACACACGTGCAGACAATTGGTGATTCCCGTGACGACCTACGAGGCGGGGCAGCTCTGCCACTGGAAGCAACGATGCCGCCACCTACTACCTAGGGAACTTTGGTCAGGTACCTACTTTCCTGAGTAAAGTACCTAGGTAGGTATATAGGAACCTAAGTAAGCAGCGATACTGCTTCTGGTGGACGAGAAGACCGGAGCACTTACAGCAATCACAGCGGGTATGGGGTCATCGCACAACACTCTCAGCTGTGCACCGCGCAAAGACATCCCCGCTAGTACATGAGGACACGAGAAGATACATGCCCCCTTGTGCCATGCAGGTCATGCAAACTGGAACCCTCCAAGCATGGATGGCGCTACATGCGCGCTTCTTGTACGGAGTACTCCGTACCTCTACTTGCCCAATAATAAGGCCTACGAGCCACTACCGTCGTGCACGGACCATGACTGACTAAAGAGCACTGCAGATGGCCGATTCGAGATAACCAGGTCCTCTTTCTTTCCCTCCATCATCCATCCTGCCTCGACCCTGCAGATATCGACGGTGGTGCCTCCATCTCACCACCGCCAGCCAGCACGTCCAGATCCTATTCAGTAGTTCTGCCTCCAGGCGGTACTTCGCCCCCCTCACACAGCTGACAATCTCATACCCCCCTACCGTCCGCATTGTCTGGTCATACGACGGGAGTCTTCTGGTAGCTCTCACCACTAGTAGTGTCTACCGAGCCGCTACTACCACGCTCTCATGGCTCGGCTCAGAGACTCACGCTCACCAACTCCTGCAGGAAGCCAGTCTTCGAGAAGACATCGCAGAGATGATGACCGCCGGGACCGGGACCGGGAATGGGACCGCAGGGACCATGGCCGCCGTCGCAGTCGCTCTCGCAGCGTCACAGATGTAAGACGACACCACGCCGGCGACGGCAGCCGTGATTCTGACCCTCGTGATCCCCAGCGTCGACGCGATCGCGACAGATATCATGACGACCGCCGTCGCGACCGCTCCTTAGGGCCGAGGGACGATGAACCCCGACGAGGTGGCGGTCGGGATCGCCGACGGTCGCGCGACCGCTACGGTGACAGGGAAGAAAACCGTAGGCGCCGAAGCCGTGATCGCGACTCGGAAAGGGACTACCGCCAAAGGCGAGACGATTCCCGCGACCGAACGAGAGCCCGGCGCGAAGGTACTGCTGACTCCCACCCGCGCAGCAGGCGAGGCGACAGTCGTGAGCGTGCTCCGCCGTCCGCCGACCCGAGCAAGGCACCCCCAACGGAGACCCGCTCCTCGTCCAATTCTATTCAGCCATCTGACTCCAGGGCTACGCCAACACTCTCTGCCGCACAGGCCGAAGCTCAGAAGAAGGCCGAGCGCCTCGCCAAGCTGGCAGCATGGAAGAAGAATAAGGAGGAAAAAGAGAAGCAGAAAGACGCTACCCCGGGTGGTACCAGAAAGCTCCTCGCCGAGATGGACCAGCGAGCTAATGGTATACCTGCGAGCGCATCTCCCACAGTGGCGTCTCCTGCTGCGCCGGCACCAGCCTCTCCCGGTGACGCGGCCGCTGCGTCTCCCCAAACCCCCTATGCGGGCAAATTTGACCCCAAGGCCATCGCCAAAAAATCGGCACCAAGGGCGCATTCTCCCAGCAACGCCGCGAAACTCGGCGGGATAGCTGCGCCCCCGCCGGCCACCAGCTTACCTCCAGCCAAGGATCCGAAGGGTAGGTCGTCCTTCCTGTGTTCCTCTAGCTTGCCCGATGCTAATACACGCGCAGCTTTTGCCCTCCTCAGTGGCAAGACAAGCGGTTTTGGCTTCCATAAAAAGACGACGGCCGACGACAAGGCCCCCCAGAAGCGGAAGCTTGATCTAGACGAGGAGGAAACGTCTGAAAGAAAGATGGCAAAGCTGCCTTCACTTCCCCTCGCCGATGTGGATGACGCGCCCGCCGGAAACCAGGACGAAGCCGATGAAGGAGACGAAGCGGACGTTGATGACTTTGCTGGCGATGAGGCTGCTGAAGCCGCCGCTGCCCGGGCTGCTCAAGAACGGCGCGAGGAGAGAATTGCTCAAGAGGCGCAAGAGGTTCCGGACGAGAAGATGGACGGAGTCGAATCTCTTGAAGCACCGGCCCCTGAAGCCCCAGCTCCCGCGGTGCCGGCTCCCGAAGCCATGCAAGTCGACGTTGAGGAGGAGGACCCTCTCGATGCGTTTATGAATGACCTGGAGTCGAAGCCGATGGTAGATGAACCATTGAAACGGAAGATTAACAACAAGAAGCCAGAACAAGAACCTGAAGCGTATTTCAGCGACGATGAGTATGACTTCGACAAAAAGAAGGACGACAGCCCGGATGCATTCCTTGCTACAGTAGCCAAGGCTCGGAGAAAGAAGGATATCCCCACGGTGGACTACAGCAAACTGGATATGGATCCTATTCGGAAGAACTTTTGGGTCGAACCGGCCGAGTTGGCCGACATGACGGAAGCTGACCTGATCGATCTGCGTCTGGAGCTGGACGGCATTAAGGTGGCGGGCAAAGACGTTCCCAAACCGGTCCAGAAATGGTCCCAGTGCGCCCTGTCTCGAAAGATGCTGGATATCGTCGAGCAGTTGGGGTTCGAGAAGCCCACCCCTATTCAGATGCAGGCTTTCCCGGCTATCATGTCGGGCCGTGATGTCATCGGCATGGCTAAGACGGGGTCTGGCAAGACTTTGGCTTTCCTCTTGCCCATGTTTCGCCATATCAAAGACCAGGAGCCGCTTAAGGAAAACGATGGCCCGATTGGGCTGATCATGACGCCTACGAGAGAGTTGGCGACGCAGATCCACCGCGACTGCAAGCCTTTCCTGAAGTCGATGAATCTGCGCGCTGTGTGTGCGTATGGTGGCGCTCCCATCAAAGATCATATTGCCGAGTTGAAGCGCGGCGCTGAAATCGTGGTTTGCACACCCGGTCGCATGATTGACCTTCTTGCAGCCAACCAAGGGCGTGTGACCAATCTCAAGAGAGTGACGTACGTCGTCCTTGATGAGGCCGATCGAATGTTTGACATGGGCTTCGAGCCCCAAGTCATGAAGATCCTCAACAACATGCGGCCGGACCGCCAGAACATCTTGTTTTCGGCGACGATGCCACGCATCATGGATTCGCTGGCGAAGAAGGTGCTCAAGAACCCCATCGAAATTACAGTTGGTGGCAAGAGCACTGTTGCGCCCGAGATTACTCAGATCGTGGAAGTCCGGGAAGAGGAGGCCAAGTTCCTCCGGCTACTGGAGCTGTTGGGCGAGCTCTACGACAAGGACGACGACGCGCGGTCCTTGATATTTGTCGAGCGACAAGAAAAAGCCGATAAGTTGCTCAAAGAACTCATGCAAAAAGGTTATCCTTGCATGTCTATCCACGGCGGCAAGGACCAGATCGACCGGGATTCGACTATTTCCGATTTCAAAAACGGCGTCATCCCCATTCTGATTGCCACATCGGTCGCTGCCCGTGGTCTCGATGTCAAGCAGCTCAAACTTGTGGTCAACTACGATGCCCCCAACCATCTCGAAGACTACGTGCACCGCGCTGGGCGAACCGGGCGAGCCGGCAACAAGGGTACCGCCGTCACCTTCATCACTGGAGACCAGGAGAACTGCGCTGGCCCTATCGCCAAGGCTCTCGAGCAGAGCGGACAGCCGATTCCCGAGCAAGTGGCCGAGATGCGTAAGGCATTCCAGGACAAGGTTAAGTCGGGCAAAGCCAAAGAAGGAAGCGGGTTTGGAGGCAAGGGACTCGACCGGTTGGACCAAGAGCGAGAGGCTGCCAGGCTGCGGGAACGCAAAACTCACCGGACCGAGGGCGAGGACGACGACGATGAGGACGGCAAGGGCAAGGGCAAGGACGACCAGAAGGACGACAAGGCGGTGTCGGCCATTCAAGCCGCTGCGTCGGCTATTTCAAGCCGTGATGCTCCGGCGCCTAAAGTGGTGGATCTGGAACCCAAGTACACGATTCACAAACGAGAAGAGGCACCGGCGCATACTTCGGGCGGCAACAACCCGCTGGACAAGGTGTCGTCAGCCATCAACGCCATCAACGCTCGCCTTAATAAGACGGGCCAGCTCCGGCCTGGGCAACCCATCGACAACAAGGGTCCCGACGCTGGTGCGTTCCACGCCACACTCGAGATTAACGACTTCCCTCAGAAAGCTCGCTGGGCCGTCACAAACCGTACCAACGTGGCCAAGATTCTCGAAGCTACGGGCACGTCCATCACCACCAAGGGTACCTTCTACCCTGCCGGCAAGGAAGTCCAACCGGGTGGCGAACCCAAATTGTATATTTTGGTGGAAGGCGATACGGAGCTGGTGGTAGCCAGTGCCATGAACGAGCTTACGAGGCTACTTAAGGAGGGCACCGTGGCAGCTGCCGATGCCGAGAGCCGAGCGCCGGCCAGTGGTAGATATAACGTTATTTGAGTACGGTGGGGGGGTTGGGGTTGGGGTTGCAACTGTTCGAATACAAAAGTACTTGTTTACCTATATATAAAATTTGGCGTATCCGGTCCTTTCAGCCAGTACGTTCTAAGCTCCCGCCTATTGCAGCAGCACCCGGAAACCCACGCGACGATTACAGAAGTAATGACACATTAAACGTGCTAGATTACCATCTATCCCAACTTGACTGAAGCATTCTCGAAGCGGCCACCCCGATGATTTTTCTAGCCACGTGTGGAAATGCTCGCCAACTAGCGCCTCCGGTACGTGGCTCGGCTCAGTGATGAGCCCGGGCCTGAGCAGCCTCATCGGCATCACGTGCGCGCCGTTCCTCCATGCTCGCCTCATTTAGCAGTTCTTGCCTCGTCTGCTTCTTCTGCGCCGCCAGCTGCGCACCCAGCTTGCCCGAGTTTTTGGCGGCGGACGCCTTAGCACGGGCCTGGGAGGGGACGAGACGTTTGGTTAGCCGGGTCGTAAGCCGGGTGTGGGCGGGCGGCCGAAGAGGAAGGGGGGTGAGGGGAAGACGGAGAAAGCCCCATCCCGGGTCAGGGAGAGCTACATACCTCGGCGGCCTCAGCGGCGCGCCGCCGCGCCTCATCCGTCGTCGCTCCTCCTCCGCCGCCGGCGCCAGCGCCGCCATCACCACCACCCAGCGTCCGTGGGGGTCCGCCGACGACGCGGGAGGCAGGCACCGAGGCGCGGCTCGGGGCGGCCGGGGCGGTGCCGACGACGCGGCCGGCGCCGGCGAAATGGTCGTCCTTGTCGGCCTTGCCGCAGATGTTGCCCATCTTAGGCCGTCGGGGGTCGTAAGTTCGGGGAAAGGGGGAGTGGGCGGGAGGCGAGGCGCGCGAGCTGAGAATGGATGAATGGGTGGGTGGGTGGTGGTGGTGGGTCCGGGGGTTGAGGGAGTGAGTGAGTGAGTGAGCGAGAGTGCGCTTGCGTAATGCGCGGGCTGCGCGGGTGCGAGGTGACCAGGAACGAGAGCGCGGCCCCTCCGATGAAGATGAGACGGGCCGGACTGCGCGTGCTCGGAAAGGGAAAGACAGGCTTGGGATCTCGGGGAGGGAACGTGGGCAAGGCGCAGCGCGGGATAAAAGGGCGCGCTTTAACCAAGAACAGGCGGCTGGGGTGGCGGAGGCTTATACGATTATGGTGCGTGGGCGCGAGGAGGACAAAAAGCACGGAATTAGTGGATAAGGAGAGGTGAGAAAGCCGAAGGGGGAAGGAAGGCTCGGATCGTTATGGCATCCATTGAGACGCACGCTGCCATGGGCGTCAGGATGCGACCAGCCAAGACGATACCAAGGCCTTGGGGAACTTCGGTTTCCACTTGTGGGGGGCGGGGTATCTTGCTGATGATCCCGGATGATGATGATGGGAAACAGCCCTGTGCCTGGGTAACCCAGCCTGGAAGGTGGGCTTATTAGGTATCAATTGTACAAACATAGCAGCAGACCTAAATTCGAGAGGTGCATGCTGATGACCTGGAACGCACAACTATTAAGTATCCTCCTCAGTACTCACTCAAGGTGATCTTCAGTCATTCCTATGTCTTGTATACTCTCACACAGTACCTAAAGGGTGGCCAACTGTTTGCTCGCATCCCATGTTATCCGACACGGCCGATGAGCACCTGTGGTGAACGCTTACTGGTGCTGTTTACATATTTCATTAGTGTAGGCTCGTGGTACCAATGTGCCGTGGCTGCCACATATGGCAAGCCGAGGATACAACACGGTTATGCCCTGCTGATCATTGTTTCCCATCTCGGCTGCATACCGGAAGTTCAATAGCATCCTACTCTGCCGAAATAACCTATTTGTTCTGCTCTCTTCGTTCGCTGGGGTCTGACACTTGAACGGCAGCATATACGAATGTGGGCCGCTGCCCAGATCTCGTGGTATATGGGTTCTTATTCTCCGACCTGGCTTTCTTCTACTCCCTCGACTCCCTCTCTACCCTGCGCCCGTCGGATGGGAATAGCCACCCAGCCCTCTTCAGGTCTTAAAAACTCGTCCTCGGCCTCTACTGCCTCGGAAACTGCGCCTCCACACACCGATGGGGTCGCCTCTCCACGCTACGGGCCTACCGAAGGCCCAAGCGAGAAAACCCCCGGCTGCGAGCCCCGTTCTGCGCCCCGATGGCGATATTGACTATCTCGGGCCCTCACCCACCCCAGTGGACATGGAAACCGGGTGCCGGCTGCAGAAGTAAACAGAAAGGCGCCGAGCGAGCTGGGCGTAGGTGCCCGGCATAATCAACCGACGGTCTCGGCCCTGGTTCTGGGCCGTGGCAGCCTTGACTTTCACGGACCGGTCGGGCAGCCCGGTCAATCGGGAGGCGCGATTTGGCGTGGTAGAGGGAAAAGTCCGCTTCACCACGTCGCCGCCAGAGGCAGAGCGGCTCAGGTTGCCCCCATTGACCCCCAAGCTTCCCCTAGGTTGCAGGGCCTATGAGCCAGGGCATCTCGGACCGCGCACTGCTCAGGGAGTTATTCCCAGGACAGACGAAAATCAGAAGCCAATTCTGCGGCGCCGGCACCTGATTGATATCCGGTCTATACCATGACGGAAACTAACGCCTGGACATGAAACAAATGACCGCCATTCCTCGCCCAATACCTTCTTACCTGTGCTCCGTCGCCCCTTCTAGAGCCCCGGGTCTGGCAGCACCATGGCGAGCCTGGCCAACGAGACGGGGGCGCACATCCATAGGTAAGGGTGTATCCGGGGACGATGCCTTCCCTATATCAGACGATGCCCGGCCATCAAGGTGGACGAGTACACCGGCAAAGGTAAGCCATGTGAATGACCTTCTCAGACCTCCCACGGAGCTTTTCGATTCTTCTCCCCCACATGGGCTAATAACACACCCTAAGAGTTTCCGATATAATGCATCTCTTCGGTATCTACATTACAACCCCACGGGCATCGCTACACCACGCCATGTTGCTGCTGAGCAGGACGCCTGTCGCATGCCGGCACAAGTCGCAATGGGCATGTGGTCGCTTTCAAGGGACCCCGGGCATCGTTGATCTAGGCAACAAAAGTCCGGGCTACGCCGAGGCATTGCACCGGAAACAGACTGGGCGCTTTCCCTTTTTGGTCCCAAGCTGGCTGTGCGCGTGTCGATGGTTTTCCGATTCGTGTTTTAGTACTTCTGGTACCAAAGTCCGTCTTCACCCGGGCTCCCGTGAGGATCTGTCGATGGGGGTGGGAATGGATCTCGATGTCAGTCCCCGCAGTCGTGGTTTGTCACACATGCTGGTCTTGTTCCTTTCACATTGAGTGGCAGCCGAATATTTTGACTACCCTGTTTCAACCCAAGACGGCGTTTCGGTGAGTATCACCTTTGCCATAACCCATATCACCCTGGGCACCGTCCAACAGGCTCTTTTGGTCTTTTTCTGACGCCGTGTCGTGGCCAGTCGGCTTGTCGACGTTTCAGGACGCGGCGGCATTCTGGACGTCGTGAATGGGGGTCGGGAGCTACAAGATCAGCAGCGCCGTGGCCTTTCGTGAGCCAGAGTACTGATGGAAGCGAGAGGACGTGGTTGCCAGGCGGCGTCGCTGCTCGTTGGTACCGTTGAGGTCTCATCGCACTTCAGATGAAGCTTAAAGCTGTTCAACGACCGAGCACATTGGGCACCTCGCCCGCCTTGCCCGTGAGACCCCTCTGCAGTCCCTTCGCACGGTCTTTGCTTCTACACATTGGGAACTGCGACGTCCCGTAGTTTTCAGACGAGGTTACGGGTCTGTTAACCACCAAAGACGTGCCAAGCCGGATGTGGCCCAAATTCGCCTGGGGCAAGGTGATGATACACTTTCATCGCTCGGCCCTGGACGCTTCGGGAGTGTTATGGACTTGCCAAAGCGGCAGCATTCGCGAGAGACGAGGGGAGGTCTCCCTGAGGAGCTCGCGCACATATGGCCATGCTTCCTGGGTCAGTATTAATACCATGGTCTCTCCTCAACTGTAAGTCTTTTTGCTTCGTCATTTCCATAACATTCAGCCTTATTCTGCACCCTCAATCGTTTAGATCGGGCCATCAAAGCATTTCTTTTGTTACCCTGAATAGCATCATGCATCTTCCCAGCTACGGGACTTCCTTGCTGCTGGCCACAGCATCGGTCCTTGCGTTGCCAATTGCGAAGCGCGACCTCTCCTATCGACCGTACGCCCAGTTCCAAATTTCGGATGGCGTTTGTGGCAATGCTCTGGCCGAAGCCGAAGCCAAGTTTCCTGTACACTGCGACCTGAACCAGTCCTTGGTATCAGGTCACGCGTTGCTGACTATGAACGCCAGATATACAACCAGAACTTGGTCATCGTCTCGGCGAACGAGCTCGCCATCCTCAAGGCAGCCCGAGAGACAGCCGAACAGGCAGAGGTGCAGGGCTTCAACCAGGCCATCTCCGCCGCCTCCGACCCTAATTCAGCCAATGCCGTTGCTTTGAAAAACGGCAAGATGAAGAACAAGGTCTTGAAGCTGTACCTTCATGATCTTGTTAACCAAATCGAGCAAGCTCAGGGAAAGCCAATCGACCAGTCCGCCATCGCCGACACGAAGGCGCAGCTCGGCCAGGTTCTTGCTCAGGACCAGTCCAGAGCAGGACAACCCTGCCACAGCGTGGGTTTCTCCCGTGAGGCCCAGCCAGCATACAGCGGCGGCGAGGGTGGGTGGAATCATCCAAACAGCCCCCGCGGCGGCTACATTGCCTATACTCTTCCGGCCGGCTATATTCCTCCGTTCAGCCAGAGTCCCATCCCAGTGACCCAGCCGGGCTTCGACACGTTGCACCCGTTCCCCGATCCGGCAACCAACACCGCGCCAATGGATTCTATGCCGTTTACCAACCCCAAGCCAAATCATGTGCTTAACCCACAAGAAACATATCCAGGTATTGCCAGTCTCCATGGGGATGATGCAGACAGCATTACTCCTTATGATGGTGATTCAGGTGCCGTGGGGCCCCATGGAGGCAATCCCGGGATCGTTAAACCCCATGAAGGGGATTCTCGCAGCATTACCCCTCACGAAGGTGATCCAAGCACCGTTAACCCCCATGAAGGTAATTTCGGCACTGTGAGACCCCATGAAGGAAAGCCGGGCGGCGCCATCGCACAAGGTTCAGGTGTTGTTGCTTCAGGGGTCAATCCCCAGTCAGATGCTAGCGGCGCTTGCACTCCGCCGCCGACCGAACCAATTCACAAAGAAGATAGCTCCGGCAGTGTCACCCCCAAAATCGGCGGTAGGGACCAGGCTGTCTCACTGGGAGTCGATTTGTCGTCGTCCAAGAGTGGCGCCTGCGCCGCGCCGCTTATCGAACCGGAAACTGCTCATCCAGCCGATGTTGTTGCCTCGGGGGGTGGGAGTTCGCAGTCGGTTCCCAAAGTCAATCCGGTCAGTGCACCCTCTCAAGATAGCCATCCCCGGGACCTTGACGTGGCTCCTGATGCCCTTTCACCTAGGGACATGCCTCGTCGCCCTGCAAGTAGGGAAACGGCCTCTGGCCCGTCCTTGCGCGCATGAGTGCTGGCCTGGTGTCTCCTGTTCCTCGCACGTGGGGCGCTCACCCTCTCGGTGGTCCTCGCCTCCCCTTAATTGGTCTTCCTGCCCCCTCCCCTCAACTTATCTTCCTGATCCCCTCCATTTAGGTGGCCACTTGGAACCCCTCCCCTTAGGTTCTCCTCCCCGTTCCCGCTCCGTTGGATAACCCCCCGCTCCTCGTCCCTGACGGAAGTCCTCCTGTCCCCTTTGGCGGCCATCCTCAACCCGTGCTTTTGGTAGCCATCCTGAGACTGTCCCCGTCCCCTTTGGTGGTAAGCCCCGGCCCGTCCCTGTCCCCTCTGTCGGTGATTCTCCGCCCGTCCCCAAGGAACCAAAACCTTCCTTGCCCTCTGGCGCCCCCCCCTGCCGTTGACCCTACTCGTAAGGGTGGCTCGGGCGGTGGTTTGGGCAGCGGTTCGGGAGGGGGGGGGGGCGGGGCTTCGGCGGAGACTCCGAACGAGGCGGTGGTCCCCCGGCCGGGGCGTACGGCGGGAGCTACGGCAGTGTTGGTGCGGACGACCGGCCTCGCGGCGGACTTTGCAGCGGCGTGGTTGAGCCTGGCTAGAGCGGAGACGGCGGCGGGATGTCCCTTGTTCCCGCCTAGAAGCCGGCGGCAGGCTTTCCCGTTCGCAGTGTCGGCGCTGGTGCTGGCAGGGCTGGCACACCGCTTGCGGTCGATGGTTCTAGCCGCTGCTCCCCCACTCTTTGTTCGGATGTCGCTCCACCACGCATGATGGCCCGTTCTTTTCCAAGGATCGTCGTGGCTCCACCGGTCCACCCCCCCGTCACCCTTGAAGTTGTTGTTGTACTGTGCCTATTTGGGCCTTCGCCAGTTGGCCCTGCTAACCCCTGACGCCTTCCACTTTGTTCGCCTGCCACCTTCTGACGACCCCCCCAACTGGTCTTCCTCCACCATCCATGCTCGCCGCTGACAGTCCTCGGTTCCAAGTCTAGCAAGAGTGGTGATATCCAGCCCAGCAACCATGATGGACAAGATATTTCCCCGGTCGGTGAAGGCGGCGGCGCCCGACACAAGGGAGCTCATCAGCCAGACGGTCTGCAGCAAGGCGGCAGCCCTGGTGGCCATAACCCTGCTCCCGCACATGAGTCACAACCAGATAGCTGGCTTGCCAGCGGCGGACATACCGGCGGCGGCGCTTTTGGCCAAGGAAATCTTCAATCCGGCGGACAGCAACGAAGCGGCAGCCCTACCGACGGCAGCTCTCCTGGCCAAGATGTTTCTCGGCCCGGTGCTAGCCCACAAAGCGCGGGAACTTCTCGGCCCGATGGTGATCCAAAAAGCAAAGGAGCTTCTCGGTCCGATGATGGCGCACAAGGCAAAAGAGATGATCAGCCGGATGGCAAGCAGCAAAGGCGCCGCTTTCCTGACCATGGCCCTCGTGCTAGTGGGCCTCCTCCAGCCGAAGACGCGGCACCAGAAGGAGGCCCTGCCCGACGCCGTCCTGCCGGCCGTGGCGCTTCTCATCAAAGCGACCATGCACCAGCCGCACTCTAGCGAGCCGGCGGCCGACCTGCCGGCGGCGGCGTTGCTGGGCGAGGCGCTGCTTCACCCGACGGCCGCCAGCAAGGCAGCCGCCCTGCCGGCGGCCGCCCTCCTCGCCAAGTCGCTCCTCCACCCCACGGCGAGCAGCCGGGCCACGGCGCTGCCGGCGGCGGCCTTGTTGGTGATGGCCGTCCTCATCAAGGTGTTCCGCAACCGAATCCTGGACCTCAAGGCCAAGGCGCACCCAAAGTCCAAGACGCGCAGCAAGGAGAAGGCGGGCCCGTCGCCAACGCTGGTGATACAGTCGGCAGCCCTGCTGGTGTAGACGGGCGCGCCCATGTCGACCGGCAGCAACCAGGGCGCCTACGCACACGAGACCACACGGTCCGGGAGGCGGCAGTGGCCAATACTTTTTAATCAACAACATTCATGGAACGCGGCGTGCTTGCGCCGTCGGAACAGGGCAGGCTCCCTTTTTGTCAAAACGGAGGAGGGGGGGGCAAGGTGTAAATCATTTTTTTTGCTAGGGGAGGATGCTTGTCGGTAGAGGGCATGGGAAGGACGCACGTTGATATGGAGAGCATGGCAATGGGGAGGAAATATTCCCCGAGGGGGATACGCGCCGTAGGGAGCTTGGATGAATAGACGATGATTGTTTTGTTTTATTCGGCTCGGTTGCTTGCGCCTCACGCAGCCTCGTCGGGTCCCAACGCCAGAGTCTTTTGAAGGCAACCCAGGCACACCATCATCGTCCATTGCCCGCCAACTCAGCCGCTGAACAGGCGTCGACGACATTTCGGGATTTGTGACCCCAGCCAAACAAACCACGGCAACTCATCGAGCTGCAGCAGAAAACAAACAGCCCGTCACTGGCAGGGAAGTCGATGCGGGGTTGAAGCGGTTTCGCCCTCGTCGCAACCCCCGCTGGTCGCTCAACAGCCCCGGACCTCCTTCCCTCGCGTATCTTGATTTTTTGCCCACGCAGCTTTGGGTGCAAACGACGTCTTCCAGTACCTTGCCTTCTGGATTCCGTACGTCCTCCCTCTTCCATCTCCCAAACGCTCCACCGCTTTGTCGTCTTTGCGTCTGGCACGCTGGGTCACATTTCTTCCTCACGCGGCTCGCCTCGCCCTTCGCCAACCACAACCGCATCCCTCCCCATCGCGAACCCGACTGCCTACTTAAGTACCTATGTACCCTTGACCGAGGTGCCTTCTTATCCAGCTTTGACACTTTTCTGCCTCCTCGACCAAGCCAGAACCGGTCTCTTCTGCCCGGCGGTCGCCGGAAAACCCGCCGCCATGTCGTCTCTCGAAAAGGTGAGTACTTGCTTTCCCCCTCTCCCTTCTATCCCACCATCTTCTAAGCAAGGCTCGCGTCACTTACCCACACCCGATCGCGCTTATCACGACGGAGTATGAACACCATGTGTTTTCCTCTCTCTTTCTCGCGAGACTGACGACTAGGCCAGTTTCCAAGTTTCGACGCCGTGGCGTTCGAGCGCGACCAGGTCTCGTCTGGCCGGGAGCTCGGGGCCGCGGACCCGTTGGGCCCCGGCGGCATGTTCGGGGACGGCCAACTCGAGCTTCCCTGGCGCTTTCCGAGCCCGTACGCCCACGATCTGCCCCTCAGTCTGAACGCCCACCGCGTGCCCCTCGAGCTGGACGACAACGCCCGGTACGCCATGGGTCTGCCCAGCTACCACGGCATGAACCACGAGGACAACGAAGACGACGCCGGTGCCGCCGTCACGCCCGTCGTGTACCACCCGGAGCGCCGCGGCCTCCTCGTGGGCCACAACGCCGGCCCGAGCACCAAGGTCTTGCCGTACCGTACCCCTCTCACGCCGGGCGGCGACGGTGGCCGGCGGGCGCCCGGGCGCGTGGTGTATCACTCGCTCGAGCTGCCCAGGACGCGCGATGTCTCGTCGCTGCCGTCGGCCGCGTACCGCCAGAGCGATCCCTTTGTCGAAAAGGACCCGCCCGTCCGCCCACCCCAGCAACCCCGTGTGCCGAAGCCGACGACCTTGGCCTACGGCTTGGTCCCGGCCGACGCGCGGCGCCAGCTGCTTGCCCCGCTCTTCGCTGTGGGCGGCGGCGCGGACCCCACCCCGACGCGTCCGGCGCGGGCATCGCGCGCGCCGACAGGTGCGAGCCTCTTGGCCTTCGACGGCGGCGAACCCGGCCCGGACGTGGGTCCCGCCGCACGGTGCCGGGCGACACCCCGGGACCTGCACTTTGCGAGCTTCGACGGCGCCAGCGGGGCCGGGGACTGCCGGCCGAGCAGCAGCACGCCGTCCCCGCTCAGCGTTTCCCCGCTTAGCCTGGGCCGCGCCGGGTCCGTCGCCACTGTCCGCGGTCTGCGCGCCATGGCGCCGCCGCACCGCCAGATTTCGATCCGCAGCCTGGCGCCCGACGTCGGCGACCGGCCCATCATCATCACGAACGCGCTGAACCACATCCTGTACAACGGGCCATGCCGCCACTGCGAGGTCAACAACTGCGTGTGCCTCTTGCCCTCGTCGGCGCCATCGCGAATGGGCGTGCCGGCGGACGCCGACGACGCCGCGCGGGGGCCGCAGCGCCAGCCGCCTGACAACGACATCATGACCGAGGGCTTCTGCCGCCACTGCGTCACCAACCACTGCGCCTGCGTGGGCGACGCGAAATGGGGCCTGCACCACGCGGCCAACGCGCTGCGCAACGCGCGCCTCGGCGAGCATCACCACCACGACACGGCCACCCGGCGACTCGTGAGCGACTCGGGCACGGTGCGCCGCTATGAGTCGACGTCGACGGAAGTCGAAGACGGCGACGGCGATGGGGATGCCAGCAGCCGCGGCCAAGCCCTGCGTGCGGGCAGCGCGTCGCCGCCTTTCGCGGCCCCCCTCCCCGCCCACCTGCCACTGGGCCGGGAACGCGTCTCGAGCGTGGACCACGGCGGCGGCTTCTACGATCTCGAGGCCCAGCCGCGCCGCGACGGCAGCGGCGGCAGCGGGAGGGGCATGATGTCCACGTTCCACTTCCGTCACTCTTTCCGAGTCGGCGGGGCTGGCGACGACTCCAGGCTAGGGGAACAGCGGACGAGGAAGAACCGGTTCGTCAGCTTCGCCGCGGGCCATCTTTGCCGCATCTTCGTCGCCGTCACCTTCATCCTGCTGATCGCCGTTATGGCCTGGGTCGTCTGGTTCTACACCAACCGCGACGGTGTTCCCATGATGTGACGGTAGCATTCGGCCTCACGATCGAGGATACAGCCAGCCTCCTCTCGGCGTGTGGCGGTGACGGAGAGTGCTGCCCGCGGAAGCCCCTTTTTGGCTGGCAACCGGCTTGCACCTAGGACAAACCTTGAGCCGCTTAGCCTTCCCATGTCACGGGAGGGGAAGACAGGCCTTTGCCATGGATGAGACACGACTTGGTGCTTACTCGGTGCTTATATCTGGAATGCCACGACATTCGCCACAGGCGAGGTGAGAAAGGCTACAGCCATCTGGCTTCCATCCCCCGCTGAACGAGGACTTATATGCCGAACCCACAGATGGCGTGGGCCCATCCACCTGCACTATACGGTGGCGGCAGATGGTGGGCTGCGACGAACCGCGACGGTCTTGGCCATCGGAAGAGGTGCAAGACGATTGAGTAAGGCATGGGCATTGAGGGAATGGCGACCTTCATTGTACCTTCTCCGCGCTGCAGCTGAATAGCTTGCGGCAGATCCATACAGGAACGGGGGGGCATTGAGGCGTTCGTACGATACGTTGGCGCCGTGGTTGGCTTTGCTGGACATTACATGGGTTTGTATCCCCATGTTAGGTTGTAGGAATACGAAAGGGCGATTTGCACACTGGATTCGTGAGCTGTAGGGAGGGCAATAACTGCCTCGACGCGCACATGCTACATGTGAATTGGAGCAAGGGAATGAGGCGGCAGTGTTGGCACGCATCTTCAACCTCGGCATCCTCAGCGTTGACGATGCCCAAATAGGCCCGTGGGTTCCTTGAGGGGGTGAGACTAAAAGCCTAGCGCGGCGTCCAGTCGACGTGGGGTAGCACGCCGAAGAAGTAACGCAAAAACCTCCAGGGACGGGAACGCCAGAGGAAAAAAGCAAAATCCATGTCCGCTAATCGTGGCGTGGTGCAGACGACTTCAGGGAACGAAGGGTCGCTCTCGCTACTGTTGCCGGTGGCGCTTGGGGACACGGCCAGGGAAGAGACGAACGGGCTCGCGAACGCCCCCCCTCCCCCTAACCCTGGACCGCGATCTTGGGAGCATTTTCGCATTGGCCCTTTTCAATTTCCTCGATGACGGCCCGGGGTTTTCGGTGGGGCACGGTCTCATTAGACCGTGGCCTGTCTCTTCACGGCACTGGGCCATCAGGTGTCGCAGTTTGCCGGTCTGGGTCGGTACAAAAGAAAAAGGACAGTCGGACAGCGGGGGTGTTCTCTCCGACAGGCGAGACAGCCTGTCATGCGTGTCGCGAGCGGGTTTTGTCTCTGGTTGCTCATTACGGAGCAGACATGTGGTCTGCGTCTGGAGAGGATGATGGCGGCTCGAGCACCGGCGTGGTGTTGGGCCAAGCGTTAAGCTTAGCGCTACGAATAGGGAAAAGGATAGGCAATTTTTGCCCTGAGCAAGGGCTGATAACAGCTGCTAGGCTGGAAGTCATCCGAGTAGGCAGTTCGCTTGGCGGCAGACTCCCATCCAATAGCATGCAGGTATTGTCACGTAGCATGCACAGGCCTTTCTTTGGCTGGGCTCCCCTCAGCAATAGGGGGCGCAGGACCTATGGCACGGCCAAGGGATCGCAAGCAGGGGTCGAGTTCCTTGCGGTCAGCTTGGGGGTCAGGAGAAACGGAGACTCCAATCTCCAGGCAGGCGTGTTCTCGACCGTTTGATGAACATATTCGCCTACGGTCTTGGTCAGGTAGCGGAGCGGGCAAGCGGGAGCTGGGAGAGGTTGCAGAGACGCCCGGGGACGCGAGGAAGAGTAGCGGAAGAGGGTAGATAGATAGTGGAGAGGCGGGGGCCAACATGGTTAGATAATGCATGCGATAAGGAGAGATGGCATTGGGCGCCGGAATGTCTGGCCGAAGGTCGTACTGGAGCGGCAGACGTGGGTGGCTTGACGGACTTGATGATGGCGGCGTCTCTATTCAGGCTCTGCCTGCGTTTCAAACCTTGGGACAGCGTCGGGATTGGGCTACCGGAGCGCGGAGTTCGAATGCCGTGGTCGGTGTTGCTCTCTCGCGTGAGTTGTGTTTGACGAGGTCGAGAGAGTCTGAGTGAGTGGAACTGTGCAAGGAGATTGCCCACTGGTTATCTCGGCGATCGTCACTGTTGTTTTCCCATGGTTTGTCCCTTCGGAAGGCATGCGGCCCCGTTTGCAGGCGGGCAGGCAGCCTGACCAATGAGCAACCGTCAAGCTAAGAGCCCCTGTCTCTTCTAGTCAGGGCCTCTCGCATGTTCCACTGCAATTCCGCTCCGAATGGGGGGAAGGATGGAGTGTGGTGGTCAGCTCGCCGACCCACCGCTACTATCCCATTGGTGCCAGTGCTAGCCTACCTACCAGCCATAGTTATTAGCCCGTTTCCTTGCTGCAGGTACAGGCCGGGCCACAACCTGGCGCCTGTCACGGCCTCTAGTTTGGCCGTAGTCCCCAGCATCTCCCAGGCGAACGCAAGATCTGGGCGCGCTATCGCACCGGGGGAGTATGCCAACTGGACGACGGCACGCCATGCTTTATAGTCTTTGCGCACGCCGGCTGTTTGCCTTTATCCTCCCGTCCCCATCGGCCGGATGAGGGTTGACCCGACGCGCGCGAGCAGCCGCACCGCTAAGCTACTTCCCTCACCACCCCCCTACTTACATAGTGTACGAGCTAGGTGTGTAGGTACGGACGTATAGTATGTATGGAATTGTGGCTAGGTATTCAACCCCTTCGCCTCCCGTGCCGTACAGCATGTACGACATATAACGATTGCATCGCTAGATGATGCAATCTTCTTCCCGTACCGCCTAGAGCCTCGCGGGCTGACCCAGCGCCCGCAACTTCCCCTGTCAAGCCCGTTGTGCTACATGCATCCCTACCGGTAATCGTGGGAGGGATGGCCCATCTGTCTCTCTCTCCCCCCTCTCGCTAATAAGTATACTCTCGTGCGAGTAAAGCCCGACGGGCACCTCCACCCTAACTAAACCCCCATCTCTCTAGCCCCGGCCGACCAGGACCAGTTCGGCCAAACGAACCTACCCCGGTCCACGATTTTCTCGGCGTGGGTGTGTAATTCTGCAAACGACCGCTGATCCACATTACGGCTGGCCTCAGTGGTAAGGTCGGAAGGGCTGGGGAGGGACTTCACGTAAAAGACCTCACCTCCACACGTCTCTTCGCTCCCGCCTCTTCTCTCGTTTCTCACCCTCGCTCGCGCGCCCTTCTCAAGCCTCCCGTCGTCGGTCACTAATACGTCGTTCATTTAATCTTCCTTGCGTGTATCTGCAATCCACATTCTTTTCCACGCCCTTCACCGGCCACCACCAATACAGGAAAATACACACAAAATGCACGCCTCGTCGCTCTTTGTCCTGGCTGCCGCCGGCGCCGCCTCGGTCCTCGCCGCCCAGACGACTACCAGCACGGCGACCATGACGGCCTATATCACGCTGACCCAGTGCGACCCCGCCCACCCGGACTGCCCGCTGCACAAGCCGACGACGTCGTCGTCGGTGGCCGTGAGCACGTCGTCGGCGGTCCCGTCGTCGTCGTCGGCACCGGCCTACTCGGTCCACAACACGACGGTGGCCTCGTACCCGACGGCCCAGTACAACACCACCCAGCCCAAGTACACGCTGTCGGGCACCGCCCCCACGACCATCCAGACCTCGGTCCCCCAGAACGCCCCCACCCAGGGCTCGTCCTACCCGACGGCCGCCCCGAGCCCGACCCCCATCCCCGAGACCAGCGCTGCCGGCGCCGTCTCCCTGGCTTCGGGCCTGCTTGTCGGCGCACTGGGCGCCGTTGCCGCCCTGCTCGTGTAAGACGCCCGCGGGCGTACGCGAGCGGAGCGTGGCGGGAGAGTACGTGAGAGACGAGAGAGTGTGGAGAAAGACGCACTGCGATGCCCGCGCCCCTCCGAGTCGACCGCAACGATTCGGCCCCCCCGTCGCTGGGCACCGCCGTCGTCAAACGCCGCAAACCCCTTTGCTAATCCTAATTGCTGGATACCCCGGACCGATTCCGGACCGACTTTCCTTTTCGAATACCCCTATTGTTCTCCTGATGATTGGGCGCTTGGAGCCTTCACTTACCTGCGGCATGTGAGATTACGAAGTAACGCATGTCGTTGGAACGACCAGCCTTGTTTCTTTTAGTTGCAGCGACATACTCAAATCCATTTTCGTCCGGCGCATAGTACCCACGAGGTCGGACAATATGAATCAAATGTAATCATACGATTACCCAGACGAGTACAGGACTAAGACTCTTGTAACATGAGCTGTGACAGTGACCATGTCGTCTCTACCATGAAATCTACGTCCTTCATCTGCACACATACACGCGCGCACACGCATATTCATACATGTATAAGCGTGTGTGTGCGGGTGCGTGCGTGCATAGGTAAGTATGTACACCTGTGTGTATGTGTGTGTGTGCACCTTCGGGTGTACAATATAAACTAATATGCTCTACGCTGCCACACACTGTTAAAACCCTCCCCGCCGTTCTCCATATGTGGCATACGGAAGACCCGTGTGAGTGCGTATGTCTTGATAACTAGCTCTGGCAGAAAGTGCCTTCCCCGAATGAGATGGAGACAACTCGTTAGGTGTTCTCTTTTACTAATAGCAAACCGCGGCCGTGAGTCGGTACGGTTCCGTCCTCTCTGCGGCCCGCCTCTTGCGCTCCAAAGGTTCCACGAACCTACCCACTCTCCTCTCACCCTCCTTGGGCCACCGGATTGGGAGACTCTATCCGGCAGACGTGGTGGCTGCTGGTGGGATCAACCCGTGAGGCCAATGGGAACTAGGCCATGTCCTTTTCTTTCAACTTTCCGCCTGTGAATACGCATGGAGTTCAACGCCACTGCGGCAGAAAGACCCCGAATCGAACGCCGCGTCTTACCGGCTCGGGGGCATGTTCCGATCTACGGCTGCTTCACGCCGGCACACCCCTTTCGGTAAGTCGACCACACCCCCGAGGGCTCCAAGTTACCCCCTTCGTTTTTTTTCTTTTCCCCTCTAGGCGTTGCAGTGGCCGCTGTAGCAAGCACCGCACAGGTCGACCCCGTTGTCGACCCAGTTTGAACACCGGCAGCTGGTCCGGCTGTGGTTGCACGGTTTGCTGGCGCGCTGGATGGGCACGCCGCCGAGCCCGCCGCCGAACGCCGGCCCTGCCGCCGTGGCCGTATCCCCGATGGAACCGCACGTCTCCACCCTGGCCGGAGGCGGTAGCATCATCCTCTCCGAGCCGGCGTCCCCAGGAATCACCATGGCGCGTCTGGTCGGTGAGTACACCATGGCCACGGTCGTTTGATCAAACTCCTTGCGTGACTTAGCGTCGTCGTCAGAGGGAGAGGCGCTGGGAGCACACGGGCCTGCAACACGAGTCAGCAGAGGGCATCAAGCTCGCAGCCCCCATTCTTCGTACTTAGTCTTGGAGTCGGGTCCTTAGAGTAAAGAAGGGGAGAAACACGCAGGTAAAGTGCCGGCCGCGGGTGTGTCTTGGTTGATTGCCCACTGGCTTTGTCCGACTTGAACTGCCGTGGAAGCAAGAAGATGGCAGCCAGCCCCAGAAGGGCTGAGAAACGAAAATCTCGGGCTCATATAGTCCTGATTTGGAGTAGGTAACGGAACCGTGGCCGTGGTCTCACACGAACAACCCCCCCCCCCCGGGGGGGGGGGCTGGAGATGCCGGCCCCATGTAACGCACACGGGAAGCTACTCCTAAGGCGAGATACGCGTCTCAACTCAAGCAAGGGAGCCCAGCTTACGATACAAGGGGCTTCACCGCTATAGGCGCACAAGCTGGGAAGACCGGGCCGCCATCCTTGGGTAAAATATATGACCAGCCCCGTCAGCTAGTGTCGCAATCGACGCCTGCTGAAGGCCCTGGGCCGGCCGGCACGGTATGGGACTGGGCCCCGGAAGAGGGAAGGCGTTTTTTTTCCCGGGGGCCCGCAGTTCGGGCGTGGCGAGATGGGAGGGATACCGGGGGGGGGCAGGGGCTGTTTCTGGTCTTTTGTGGCCGTCCGTCGTTCATGCCCAGCTGTCTCCCGGGGCTCCGATGCAGGCCGGACCAGCCGCGGCCAGTCGGAAGCGGCCCCCTCTTTCTCTTTCAAAGCTGCTCTTCCTGCACACGCCTCACGTCCGGGGCTGAAGGTGAGAAAGAGGCTAAAAAGTGACAGCTCACCCAGAGTCCGCATTATCTCGCACTCCCTGGACGCTCGTCATTTCCACGCAACCAGCGGTCCGGCCAGCGTTCTCTTGTGCTGGCACTGCAGGAGGCTCATTTGGGGGCGCCCATGTCCATTGACGCGTGCCGCAGAGGGCATGCCGTGGCACCGTGGTATGCATGTCACCCTTTGCCCGGTGGCAGGCAAATCCCCATCTCCCCATTGCATCCCGGCACTCGGAAACATGGCGGTTCCTCCCCCCCACCCCGGCGACATGATCTGACATAATGCCGCAGCCACACAGCTTTCGCCCGGCCAGCCGGCGGCGACATCTCTTCCCCTCTCGGCCCCTTATCCCTTGCATACTTTTAACCTTTGACCACCACGTAGCCAAGCGGGATGCCTGCGGGATCGAGAGCTGCACCTGGCCTGCAAGTGAGTATTACCCACGCATTGAGAGATTCGAGTGCGGTAGGACAGAGAGGAGCTGCTTCTGGGAAGGGCGGCTCACCGACTGGCGTTACCTCCTTCAGCCGTTGGTCTCCCCTTTGACTCTGTTGGGGACTGACCCCCATGCGGCCACGACCGGACACGGAACGGAGGACGAGGGATGCGACATGGATGTCTGTCCTCTCGAGCGCGGATGCGTCCCTCGGCAAAGGGATGCAGGTGAGGCAAGGCAGGCACGCGCAGGTTCTCCTTCAGCCTGATCCGGCAGGAATGGGCCCAAGTGTGTCTCATCACACCATCCATATGTACCTCTCAGCCACCTGCCGCGCGTGACGTTGCTAGGTCGCGTCGGTTATTATGAGTGGGTGGGTGATGACCGTCTCGCCAGAAATTTCGGCTCGGAGACATCACTATACCCCTTTGTCAGTAGGCAGATTATACTTGGACCCCTTGATATATCCGTGGTCTCGGTTTCTGGGGAGTTGTGCCAAATGGTCCCTCGTCACCTCTTCTTGGGTCACTGGGAGGCGCTGGCCAATGGCGAGCCGTGCGGGGTTCCCGGCTTCGGGTTGCCCCTCCCTCATATGGATTTTACGACGTAGGCACTCGTACACGCAGAAGTGAGTACCGACTTTACGTAAAGCACTCGAGGCAGTGAGTGATACGCTGAATCCATGTGGTGCTTCCACAATTGAGGCATCGATGTCCGGATCGGTTCAGTTCTCCCCTCATCCCATTCTTTTTGCCGACCGCGTGCGCACGCAAGCGCACGTACGATGCACGCGGGACGCATGTACGTTGCAATTAAGATGAGGCGCCACGCGATAGCCTCTGGCCTTCCGAACGTGCAGTCCCGGCAGGGACGCTGAGTTTCCTGACCAGAGTCGACCCGGCCCTGAAGTTCAGGTGAGGCTGGGGCGGCGGGTACTTCGAGAAGGCGCTCGCCTGTTCCCGCGAAACGGGCATCCACCCACTGGGGCAGACCTCACGAGCGCACTGGTAATCAGGCGAGCAGAGAGCCTGGCTACCTCTCAGGGGGCGCTAACTCAGCCGGCCGGGGCTGCTAATCATATTGTACATCGTACATCCCAATCCACTCACCAGAGCTACCCTCCCCCCTCTGCCCATCAGCGATGCTCTGGTGGGATATTACAAGCCGCAGTGGGAGTTGAGTTGATGCAGATGAGCTGCCAATCCCACATGAAACAACCCCTGTCGCCGATCCGTCACCACTGCACCGCTGCCACTTACTGCACCCACGCGACGACCTTGGCTCTCTTCGATAGTCCCCTCACGGCTTGCATACCTAGGTACAACTGCATCCTCCTTGGATCCTACGGGGTTGCTAGCCACTCTGCCACAGCTATTACACAGTACTACCGACACTCGTCCCTAGCAGCCTAGCCGGGCATACCCTGGGTGCCTCCCATTTTCATATGGTAGCCCCGGTACCTACATCTGTAGTACCTTAGCTGCTGCGGGACCTGCTTTACCTTCGACCTGCAACCGCTTCTGTGGCTGGACCCCTTCCTCTTTTAGTCCCCTTGACTCAGCTCGCCCCCCATCGTCACGCAGCGTCGCGTCTTATACGTAACAGCCCCGACAACTACTACTCCTCTCGAACCAAAGAGAGCCGACTCCGACTGCCATATCCATCTCATCACCTCTCTTACCCGCCTCCGAACTTCGCGCCGCCGGACGAACGAACGACGGCAAATACCTCCGCAGCTCCCTGGCCACCATGTCGGAAACGGCACCTCCCAAGACGGCACCAGACGCCGTGGCGCCACCCCAGGCCAACGCCGAAGCAGCAAAAGCACCCGACGCTGAAGCCGAAGCGGCAGCACCCGATGGCGCCGCCGCCCCTGGAAAGAAGAAAGTCATCAGGAGGGTTGTCAAGAACACATACTCTACCGACCCGGCCCTGTACATCTACACAACCCTCACGGCCGGGTCGTCGCACACCGTGACGGCCACATCACGGCTCGAGACCATTCTGCGCGCCAACCGCGTGCCCTTCAAGGCCCTTGACCTCGCCACCGACGAGAAAGCCCGCATGCTCTGGGGCCGCCGCGCCGGCAAGGACGCCAAAAACCGCCCGCGCAAGCTGCCCGCCCTGGTGCAGATGGGCATGGTGCTCGGAGTACGTTTTCCATACCCTCTCCTTTTCCTCTCGCTGGCCCCTCAAGACACCCTCTTCCTCCCGTCTCCGCAGGCAGACGTCTGCCAGCGGCGCCCACAAGCAAACATGGCTGACCCCGATTCTCCCGCCCACAGGACCTGGTCGAGATCGAAGAATGGAACGAGTACGGCGAGGTTCGACAGCATGTTAAGATATACTACGACGAGTTTACCATCCCCGCCAAGGGCAAGGAGCCGCCACCGAACCCGCTGAAGCAAAAGGCCGACCCGGGCGTGGCTCCATCCAGGGTCCAGGCGGCCGCCTCGGCGACGACGCCGGCATCATCTCAGCCCGCCGCGGCCATTCCCGCGCCCCCGCCCATGCCCGAGAAGGGGAGCGCCGCACCGAGCACGGCGGCCATCGGGGGCGCCGCCAAGCCGCCGGCCGGCGAGAAGCAGATGCCCATCCGCAGCGTGGCCGAGGAGGCGGCTCTGAAGGCCAAACAGCAGAACCTGGAGCGGCTGCGGGCCAAGGTGCACGGCAGCAAGAAGGACGAGGCTAAGGACAGCGCCGCCGCGGCCAAGGGCATGACGGTAACAACCGCGGACGCCGACACGGCCAAGCCGTCCGCCGCCGCGGGCGGCCTGCAGTCGCCCACCTCGGGCGCTTGGCGCGCGGCCGCCGAAGCCGAGGGCATCCTGCAGAGCCCCACGACGGGCACGTGGAAAGCCGGCGAGGGCATGCCCAGCATCGCCGCCCAGAGCGCGTCGGCGAACGCCTCGGACAAATAGGGGAGAGGGCAGAAGGGAGGGATGAAGGTCCGGGTAGCCTCAGATGTGCTGGATGGCCAACTCGTAGTGTATCGATATGCAACCAATCGTCTGCAGGCGGAAGCCTTTCGAACGGCAGGACATTTCGTAGGCAAAATAATTGTCACTATGTCAAATCCAAAAAGAGAAAGAAAAAATCAAGATGCCTAACTTAGTTCGAATATTACAGCAGTAAGTTTAGCTGAACAATCCCGTCTATTGCGCCAACCGCTTCCCAGTTCGGCATGCCGTGGTTGTGGTGGATTTAAATTACATATGTACCAAAGTGCATTCGCTACGGGCCGTTACGAAAGTAACGGATCGTCCACTTGCGCGGGCGCTCTCTACCCGTTCATACATCCCCCCCTTGCCCCAGGTCCGTACTGCCTGGCTTTGGCTATGGGCGGTTCAGTACAGCCCTTCGTCGTCGCTGGCTGTGCCCTGTTCGAACTGGGCGACGGCCTTGCCCTTGCCCTTGGAGCGCACGCTGTGGTTACTGTGGCGGTCGTCGTTGTCGTCGTTGTCGTCGCTGGCGTCGCCGGCCACGGCCTTGCCCTTGCCCTTGCCCTTGGCGGCGGCGCGGCTGCCGCTGGAGCGGCGGCGCGAGGGGGCGCGCGGGGCCGCCGCCTTCTGCTGCTGCTGTTTGTCCTTGGCGACGCCTTCAAAGGTGGCGCGGACCGTCTCGTAGTGCTGCAGCTCGCCGGCGCTGACGCTGGGGATGAGCTCGCGGTTGGCGTCGAGGAAGTCCTGTTCCGTGACCATGACGGCGATGTCCTCGGGCGCCGCGTGGTGGTCGAAAAAGTTGGCCGTCGAGATGGGGTGCCGCGTCGCCGGGTCCGCGTTGAGCGCCGCGATGCGCGCGTCCACGGCTGTCGCCTGCCGCGTCACCGCCTTGAGCATCGCGTCGCTGCACAGCGCGTAGAAGTCGGCGCCCGTGTACGTGAAGGGCAGGTGCTCGGCCACGGCGGCGAGCGACACCGACGGGTGGAGCGTGAACCTGGAGGAGAGAGCATTAGCCATGACCGTCGCCGGGATTAAACAGGCCGATCGGCGGGAAAGGGGGGCGCGGCAGGGTGGGAGAAGCAAGGGTAGAGCGGACATGGGAGACGAGGGGTGGGGGCTTCTACTGACTTTCGGGTGAGTGCTTCCATGATAGTGAGCTGTTTTTCGTGCGTGTCGGAAACACCCAGGTAAAGCATCTTGTCAAATCGTCCAGGACGCAGGAGGGCCTGGTCCAAGAGATCCGGACGGTTGGTGGCGCCGACAACAAAGACGCCGCCGCCGCCGTCGTCGCCTCCCGACATTCCGTCCAGCTCGGCCAGGAGCTGAGATACGATGCGGTCCATCACGCCACCGCTGTCACCCTGGTTGCCTCGCTTCGGGGCCACCGAATCCAACTCGTCAAAGAAGACGACGCATGGCCGGGCGTCGCGAGCGCGCTGGAACACGCGGCGCACGTTGGCCTCGGACTCTCCGATGTACATGTTCAACAGCTCGGGGCCCTTGACGCTGAAGAAGTTGAGGCTGTACTCAGTGGCGATGGCCTTGGCCAGCAGGGTCTTGCCCGTACCGGGCGGCCCGTAGAACAGGATGCCGGATCGCTTTTTCATACCCTTAGCAAACAGTTCTGGCCGCTCCAGGGGCAGCTGAATGGTTTCCATGACGGCCTCTTTGACGTTGCTGAGGCCGCCGACATCGTCCCACGTGACGTTGGGGATCTTGGGGGCGCCTATGGCGTCCGCAAAGTTCTTGCGCGCTGCGTCCACGGCGACATCGAAGTCGGCCTTGGTCAGGCACCGGGCACTCGACCCCCCCGCGACCTGAATATCACGCAGGGATACGGGCTGTTCCGATTGAGCTGTCCGAGCAGAGAGCGCCTCGAGTCGTGACTGGCGTGCCACCAAAGCTCGGCCCACGACGTCGACCAGATCGCCAGCAACAAGAGCAGCCGTCTTGACGGCGACGCCGCCGAGGTCCACATCGGGTGCCAATGGGACGCCTTCGCTCTGGACGATGGATCGGAGGATGCCCTCACGTTCGCCTTCATCAGGGGCGCTCATCTCCAGTTCGTGGGTGAAGATGCCCCTGACGCCGTCGGGGATCTTGTCCACTTCGGTTGTAGTGGCTATTAGCACACGGGCGTCGTCGAGAATCTCCTTCATAGCCGTCACCATACGATCGGCGGTGAGGGCCTCGACGTGGCGGATCAGCAGGGCACAGTTGGCGGCGCCGCAGCTCATGGCACGGTCGGCGCGTGCTTTCAAGAAGCCCTCTGTTTTGACGTCGCCGCCCCCGGACCCGCCCTCGTTCACAATGTCGTAGGCGTCGACGGAGAAGGTGTGGAGGCCGATATCAGAGCAAGCCTCCGTGGCCGTGGTTGCCTTACCGATATTTCTTTGCGTCGACACCAGCAAAATCGCCACCGGGGGCATGCGCAGGTGAATTGCTCGCTTGCTCGTGGCCGCCGCCATGAGCTCGCGCATCCTACGCCGTAGCGGCGACACAAACCGCCGCATAGGCTCTGATAGGGGGCTCGTTAGGGCCTCGGTGGCTTCTTCCAAGCCGAGATAGAAGCGCCAGTTGCTGTCCTTGGTGCCCGGAATAGAGCTGGTGATGGTACCCGACTGGGCAATCTGGGTGGAGGAAGTGTCGACGCAGGCGACGCCACCCCATATGTCTTCGTCTTCCTCCTCTTCCTCGGCGGCGTCCGTTCGATGCCTGACGATGTGGCCAATTTTGAACCACGCTGCCCCGTCTGGTTTGCTGGGACTCGTGGTGGCCTTGCTCGAGGCTGCCAAGGCCAGCAAGTCGTCGATGCTGGATCCATCGCTGCCACCGGCGGCTTCCTGCAATGCTCGTCCGAGCTGCGTATCTATCGGAATTCCAAAGATATCACCCGCCTTGACAATTCTGGTACGCTGGGCAAAGTGGCTCTTGAGCCCGCCCAAGATGGCGGTCTGCAAGGCACGCTCGCTGGACAGGGGAGTCCGTATCTGCTGAATAGTTACTTCGCGGGCATACGGGGGGTGAGAGGAGCCGGTGATCTTGGCCTGGCCGGGTCTGGGGTGGGCCAGTCTCTTCAGAGGTGCTAACCGGACGTACGGCGCGCTCTCCAAATTGGACAACAGCACGGGCGAAAGATAGGCGCCGGGCGTGGATGGCTTCTGCACCTGCGAGTCGAAGAATGAGAGTCGCCGGCCGCCGTTGTCGTGTTTAGAGCTCGGTATCCTCGTCATAGGCCGGCGTGAGTAACCCTCCGGAAGACCGAAGACTTTGGCAGGCCGCCACACAGGATCAGCAGAGTCGTTTTGCCCGAGACTACCCAGACCGAAAAGACCGACCCCATTCGTGGGGGGCTCTTCTGCGGCTTCGATTCTAACCCAATCGCCCGAGAAGCAGCCAATTCTGCTGAGGGAGGACACATCGACGTATACCCGTGCTTCTTCGTCCTCCTCGTTGGTTGGCTTAGGATGGAGAAGGTCCGCAGGAATCGGGCTCAGGAGGCCGTTAGCTTTGAACAGCCGACCTGACGGCCTATCCGCACGTGCCGTGGTCGCGGTAAAGCTGGAGAAAACAGAGCCCGGAGAACTGATCCCGTTCGTTTTCCTTCCACGTCCAATAGTCATAGGCGTCCCAGGCTGCATGGTAGAGAAGCCACTGGCATTGGTGGTCGGCAGGGAAGGCGCTTGGAGAGAAATCATGTCGTCTAGGGAGTCGTCGGAAAACTCGTCTTCGTTTTCATTGTCCGACATGTCCGTCTCCGTCTCTGTAAGCGTGTCCAGCGCCCCGGATGTGGCATCCGTCTTATCACCGCCCTCGGTTGCCGAGTAAAACTGATCGTTCGCGGTGTCATCCTCCTCCGGGCTGGTCCCGTTCAGAACCTTTGAAGACTCCACAGCGCCACGCTCATGTTTGGAAGAGGCGTGCCCCTTGGCTAGGATGATCTTGGTTTTGGGGCCCAGTACACCTTGGGCCACCGGTTCGCAAAGCATCACCTTTCCGGGGGTGGGGGGGACGTGGGAGACGGGGTGCGGCGGTAGTGGCAGGGGGAAGAGGTCGCCATTGTGGACGACCTGCAAGGTGCTCAGAGCCACGCGAAGGGAGCTTGCGAGTCGCTCCGAGGGAGACTCGGGGGTCGCTATCTCGGCGCCCTTGAGCGTGGGGTGTTCACGGACGAAGGTGCCCTCGCCGTTTTCGAGCCGCTTGGCCAGGTCGCCCTCGAGGCTCACAAACACGGCGTCGAGTTCCAGGGCGGCAACATCCAGGACCAAGACCTCGATCCCGCTTCTGCTGTGGCTGGAGAGCTTGGAAGGGGCAACTTGTTGGAGTATGGTAGCAAAGTTCTGCAGCGCCAGGGAGGAAGGCGAGAACTGGACGGTGGAATGTGCAAGGTCGGTCGAGGGGGCTACGGGGACAATGGTCCAGTTCGTTTGGGAGGGAGTGGCATTCGGTGCCCAGGGAGCGATGGCTATATGGTGTACTTCGGGCATCGGCTGGGAATCGGCTTCACTGTTCTGTCCTGCGCCAGTGAGGGTGGTCGGGTTAGAAGCGCTACGTGGTTGAAGCCCCTGGGAAGGCGTGCTCACCATGCGCCAAGTGAGGAAACAGGTCGGCGAAGAGGTCGTCGGAGAGTATTCCAACGTCGCCGTTGACATGGTCATCCAGCACGAGCCTCGCCGTGATTGACGGCTTGTCTTGTCTCCTCCTCCTCCTCCTCCGCTTCCTCGCCGTCACGGGGACATGATGCGGCGCGGCGGCCATATTCGCAACGTCGCGCGCGCGCTGGCTTGCCAGGTTAGCCGTCTGGGGTGCGAAGCGCAAGGTCGAGGCCGGGCAGGGAGGGGTGACACGACTGCAGCTATAGCCGTCGGTGAGTCGGTCGCGAGGGAGTGCGATACGATGCCGAGAATCGGTAACAAGCAACAGCTGCTCTGGTGTAGCCGCGACGAGCAAGGCTGGCGGTGTCGCTATGTGACTCTCTCCTAACCAAAGGCTCGGCTGTATTGGGCTTGGCCGAGGCATTGGCACATGCAATGAACCGGGGCCGTGGGGGTTGGCTGGTATGTGGAGCTGCTAACGCTGGAGCTCCAGGCCAATTAGCGACTGTCCCGGCCTGTGCCGTCCGCTGCGTACCTAATTCTCCCCATCTCAGGGACTGCCTTTCACCGCCAGGGGCAGAGGTACAGTGTGACCTCCCCCGCTGGAAGAAGGGCTCCCCGGAGAGAGTCCACCGCAAGGAGAAGGAGAATGGAAGGAATCGCGTCCCACCGCCGGCACACCGTACCTGGCCCGGACAGGCGGCAGCATCGAGTGGTTGGGCTAGCCGGGCCGTTGCCAGCCACCAGGGCCGCAGCTTGGCACTATCCGGCCTGAGGTATCAGACGGGAACACAGGACAGCGGCGAGACGGCCCTGGCTCTTATGCTAGGGACTGGCAGCTACATCTACAAGTATACCCGGGCCGGGCAGCTTTGGACGCCATTCCGCCTTGATATCGACTAGGCCCTGTTTGCTTGGCTAATGATGTCTCTGCTGGAGACTTGGGGCTTCTGTGTCTCACTTGAGCCTCGCACCATGATGCATCATGGCATTTGGCTTATCCCCGGTGCTGAATAGCAAATCCTGTGGGCACTCGATACATGTCAAGTATAGGAGACCAATGACTGCCTGCCCTTGGGTTGGTGTACTTGATGCAAACACGTCTCCGCTCAAGGTATACGGAAGTTAGCAATATTATTTATCACACTCGGTGCACCCGGGTCGTGGCGGCAGACTTCGCGCTCGGTCTTGGTTTTCACTGAGCGTTCAAGCCGATTACGTAGGTACCTGCGTCAAGGCACGGTCAAGCGACATGTTCTTTTTCGCCCAGCAGGGGACAGTCGTCTCCTGCGTCGTAGTATAAGGATGTGGTTTCCGGACCACTGAAAAATCAGGGCTACTGGCCGCGCAGGTGAATTCGTCTTGATCATCGAGGGTCCTTCGTTTTAGTCCCGACCTGCATATGATCCCTCCGTGGAAGCCAATTGTCCGGCGCCAAAATGTCCGGCGCCGCTCGTCGATTATGTGTGCTGTCGCTGACGAGAGCACTGCCAAAACTGTGTCCTTCTTTCGATCGATTGTCGTTTTCGCAGGTATACAGGTCGCATATCGCTTCCCCGTCAACGCGCCAGTCGCTTCCCCAGCGTTTAGCAGGGGTTCGCAGTTTTCACATGCTAACCGGGCAGAGCTCGTCAGAGGGTCGTCCAGTAGCAAGCCGTGCCTCCTCCCCTGTCGGCCTGTCAGCCCCCGTGTCTAGTGCAGTGTTCCGAAAACTTGTAGCCGACCAGGCTCAGGTTTGCGTGACGTCAACGTTGTTCTTTTCCTGTCTGTCGCTTGCTTGTGTGTTCCCGTATGTCTCATCGATCGCACGCGTGGAGGGGAATAAAGGGGGGAAGGGGAGGGGTCACCCTGGAACGTTCGATCCACACTGCATAGTGTCGGTTTTGCAGCCTATCCATCCATCCATCCATCCCAGAGTGTCAAAGTCCTCTCACCTGTCCACTCCCCCTGCCTTGCGGCTCCCGGACATTCCCATGTACTGTACGGCCGGCAAGCCAACTCTATATTCGCGAATTCGAAAGCGCGAGCCTCGTGCCATCCCGAAAACGCTGTTGGCGTCACCACCCGCTCTGTTTCCATCGCATCTGCACCCCCGAGGACCAAGCAGCACTTCTGCCGCTGGCAACTGGGCTGGTCGGCCCATTGGGAAACCCTTGCAGCCCAGCCCACTATATCCGACAAGCTTAACAAGAGAAACATAAGGTTGTTGGACAACATGTTGCTGTCTGCTTTGGTCTAGACTTCGGCTAGTTTACCCCGGCGCTCTCCTTTTTTCCTCCCTCCCTTCCCTCTCTCCGTGTCGCGTTCTGCGAGAGAGAGAGATATATATATGCACTGCTTTGCCTGGCGAGCTGGGAACGAGGACGCGAGACCTTGAGTTGCTCCTCTACCATTTCCTCGCAGCCCAATTCGCCCTCCTCGGCGCCCCGGTGTCACCCCCGGCTCGGCGCAAAGCTACCGCCGTCATCATGGCCGCCGACCCTGCCCATAATGAATCGGCAACGCCCCAAACAGCACGTCAAGCGCATGAGCAGACGGCCTCTGAGTTCTCGCAATTAGCAGAGAAGCTGGGGCGCCACGATCCTAATGCGGACGGTCCTGAGAACATCTCGGCGGCCCATGCGCGCTTCATTACACCACAGGACCCCGTCATTGTGACATCCGACGGCGGCCGACTGCCCGGCGTGCCGCTCGAGGAAGCGTACAGATTGAACTCGCTCAAAGACGAACTCGACAACGAGCCAACCGAAAAATTCGGCCAGGCCGGCTCCCGGACCGCCGATGTGGGATCGGTACCGCGAGCCAACGCCGAAGCCATCCAGAAATCCGCCCGCGGCTCGCTTCAAAGAACCACTCCGCCTTCCCACACGAATCCCCTCTTCCCGCCGCTGCCTCTGTACGGCCCCGCCACGCTGCTTCGCGACATACAATGTACGACGTTCCGTGTTTCCTCCTTCTTTCTCAGCACCGGCTTCCTGGGCATCATCGTGCTCGGCTCCCTGTTCACCGCGATACCGGGGTTCCTGCACCGGAGCTGGATGCGGCTGACGCTTCGCAACCCGGACGCGCACCGGCCCTTTTACGAGGAGGAGCAAAGGCGGAGCAAGGCGCGGCGTGAGCTGGAGAGGCTCTGGAAGCGCAAGAAGTCGCAGGCCAACAATACAAGTCCGGACAAGGAGGCGCCGCCCGCGAGCGACGGCTACGAGCCGACCGAAGGCGGGCCCGACCCCATCATTTGCGATGTCGGGTACTACGCGCGCCGGGTCGGCCTCGACATGGAGGAGTTCCAGGTGCAGACCGAGGACGGCTTCATTATCGACCTCTGGCACATCTACGACCCCAAGGAGTACACGCGGCTCGGCGACGACGAGCGCGCCTTTCGCGGGCCCGACCTCTTCACCGGCGGGAGCCGCAAGCGGCTCAAGAACGCGGATGCGAAGCCCAAGTTCCCCGTCCTGCTGCTGCACGGCCTCCTGCAGAGCGCGGGCGCGTACTGCGTCAATGATGACGACTCGCTCGCCTTCTACCTCTGCAAGTCGGGCTACGACGTGTGGCTGGGGAACAACCGGTGCGGCTTCACGCCCAGACACGCGCTGCTGGAGACGACTGACCCGCGCATGTGGAGCTGGAACATCCGGCAGATGGGCGTCATGGACCTGCCGGCCCTGGTGTCGCGCGTCCTCTACGAGACGGGCTTCGAGAAGCTCGGGCTCATCTGCCACTCGCAGGGCACAACGCAGACCCTCGTGGCGCTGGCCAAGGAGCAGCGGCCCGAGCTGGGCGACAAGATCACCGTCTTCTGTGCGCTCGCGCCGGCCGCGTACGCCGGCCCGCTCATCGGCAAGGCCTACTTCAAGTTCATGCGCATCATCTCGCCCGCCATGTTCCGCATCATGTTCGGCATCCACGCCTTCATCCCGCTCATGATGACGATGCACCGTCTGGTGCACCCCAAGGTGTACGGCCACCTGGGCTACAAGATCTTCTCCTTCCTGTTCTCATGGAGCGACACGCGGTGGGACCGGCAGCTGAAGAACCGCATGTTCCAGTTCGCCCCCGTCTACGTCAGCGCCGAGTCGATGCGCTGGTGGTTGGGCCGCGAGTGCTTTGCCAAACACAAATGCATCCTGTCGACCAAAGAGGAGCTGCACGCCGAGGACCGCGAGGACTCCCAGACGGACGGGCCGCTGGCCCACCCGGGCGAGTTGCAGGAAACGGGCTTGCTGGACCGCCTACAGAACCGATTCAGGAGGGTCACGCAGGACCAGGCCCCGCAGCAGCAGCAGCACCACCACCACAAGCGCCACTCCAAGGGCTCGACGGCTTGGTATAACGAACAGGTGCCGCCGTTCGCGCTGTGGGTGGCGGGGAACGACGCGCTGGTGGACGGCGAGAAGCTGCTGCGCCGGTTCGAAAACGGCCGCGAGCCCTACGTCCAGGTGGTTCACAAGAAGGTGATTCGCGAGTACGAGCACCTCGACGTCATCTGGGCCATGGACGCCGTCGACCAGGTGTTTTCCGAGATCCGCGAGACGTTGTGGAAGACGTGTAACGTCCGGGACCAATGCCGCGTGCCCCAGGGCTGCGAAAGCGTGTTGGCCTGGCAGCCCAAGGCCATGGCCAGCTCGGTCTGGGACGGCGACCAGTCCAGCAGCGACGTAGCATCCTTATGAGCGTTTGTCGTCGCAGTTGGGCGCGCGTACCGCGCCCGGGGCGCCACGGGCGTAATGGAGACGCGGAATGAAGGAAAATAGGATACGAGGCCATGAGAAACACGACGGTTTGCGGGATATAGCGGTGTTTTTGCCCGCGTAAAGCAGGACGCGGCACGCTTAATGTTAATCGTAGTAACTCGATCCTTGTCGGCAGTACGTTCATTAAGTTCAAAGTACCCCCACCTGTTCCACAGTTGATTCCGCCCTTCCTAGGGGTCCGACAAGCTCAAGTCCGGGGGCAGTTTGTTTGCCGCAACATAAGAAGACAATGGTGCGTCGTCGTCACTCCTGATGTGTCGCCAGGGCAGGCGGCCACCCCGGCAGCTGGGCAGGACAATTCCGCGGATGGACACGGCGACCTCGCGACAGGAAAGACGCCTTGGCTTGTTTCCGCGCTGGGGCGCCAGGATCGCGGGGTCGGGCGGTACGACGGCGGCGGGCATTCCGCGCGCACGCTCTGCCCCTGGCTGACGAGTCAGCGTTTGTTGGCACAGACGTCGGTAGTGGCTCCCAAATCCGTCGCGGCCTGTCTGAAAGCAGAAGTCGACAGCGGCATCTAAGGGGGTCCGGTGCAAGTAATAAACCCTGGGCCGGAAGCCTATTTGCAATCATGGGCCCGAGCCCGCATGTCTGTTCACGGGCTTGGGCTTGTTTCCGCTTGCTTCGAACACCCGCCCCTTCGTTTCTCGGGCCCCCGGGGCCACGTGTGTGACCTGTGTGTGTGGGTGTATATGTGTGTGCTTGTCAAAAGTGCGCACACGAGGCTCGGCGTCCCCGCATTGTGGCATGAAAGTGCGGACGCGGTCGTTCTGCTTCCATCCAAGCTAAATCTCTCGCCAAGCTGTGGGGTAGGCTGAAACCTTGCCCCGAATGGGCCTCGGCGAATGGGATCAGTGACGCCCTCGTCAGCACCTCTCCAGGGCCTATCTCGGAAGTGACGTCGAGTCCAGCCGGGGAGGGCCCGCCCCCAACATTTCGGGCACATCTGTACAGAGTATCGCCGTGTGACCGGCCGGTGCAGCCGCAGAGTAAAAGTACCTACCACAATGGACACGTCTTTTCCAGCTGGCCGAACGTAGAGCCCCGATCTGGTCCGAGTGCCCGAGTATGCGCGTCCCGGGGTATGCGCCGCACGCTACTTACCCTTGGATACTACCTAGGTAGGTATGCAGGTATCGACCCAATAGGTATTTAAAACCAAAGAATGGAGGTTCGTGAGGAAGAATGCTGGGCTTTGCACCGTCCAGGCGTGGAGTTCCTCCCATGGATGGACCAAAGCGCCGTGGCCGCTGGGGAGGCAAAGGCCAGGCAGGTATGCAGACCGCCGGCCCCTTGTCGGACGACCTCGGTAGGAACCAAGAGCGTGTAAGCTGGTACCTAGGTAGATAATAGACAAGGTATCCTATCGTCGACTGTGTACCACGCGACCTACGGTTCAAGTGCCGCCCCGGTGCACATCCGTTCCGCACTGGATAGGTTTCCAAGCTGCTGCTGCTGCTGCCCTCCCAGTGGACGGTCACGGCGCTGTCCGCCCTGCCCTCGTCGGCTCCAGGTCATCCGTTCATCCCCATTAACGGGCGCGCTCTATGTGGATCCGCCAGTCGCAGGACTAGAGTCCCTGTCGCTCTCCAGCCCGTAGCGTCGGGAGTAGCGCCTATACGGATTGGGAAGTAGATAGAGAGGGCGGAAGCGTGGGCGAGAGCAACGGCCCGCGATTCGGCCTTGCTCCTTCTTTATTGAATAAAGGCTCGCTTTTCTTCGGCTTCCACCCTGACCGTCTCTTCCCCCTCCAGTCACCTCGTCTTTCTCTCCCTGCCATCCTCCCAGGAAAAGAACAAGAAAACCCATCGTGCACATACGGTTCATTCCCTCCCCCGAATAGAAGGTCACAACAAATAGCCTGGTGTCGTGCAAGCGGTTAAAGATGGTTATTAAATCATACCATGCCGATCTCGACATTCCGGACGTGGATATCTGGACCCTGCTATTCGAGCAGAAGAACAGGATATGGGCCGACGACAAAGGTAGGCACACCGTTCCCCGAACTGGCGACTTCGAGACTGCGCCCGCTTCCATTCCCCCGTGCTTGCCCTACACTCTTCCCCGCTGTCCCCAGCGTCCCGCACTAATTCGGAGATAGAGCTATTCGTTGATGGCGAGACGGGGGCTTCCTACACCTACGAACAGCTCAAGAGCACGGCGTTGGAGTTCGGCAAGGGCCTGAAATCGCAGTGGCAGTGGAAAAAGGGCGACGCCCTCGGTATCTTCTCGCCCAACACCATCGACTATGCGCCCGTCGTCTTCGGCACCCTGTGGGCCGGCGGCGTGGCCTCGACCGCGAACCCAACTTATACGGTCAAGGAGCTGGCCTTCCAGATGAAGGACTCCAACGTCAAGGCCATCCTCACGCAGCTGCCCCTCCTGGCCGCCGCCCGCGAGGCCGCCCAGCTGGTCGGCATCCCCGAAGACCGCATCGTCCTGATTGGTGCCGACCGAGACCCGAGCGGCCGTTTTAAACACTTTACCGAAATTCGGAGCACGGGGCTGCTGGGCTTCCACTCGCAAACCCGCGTCGCACCCGCCAAGGACCTCGCCTTTCTCGTTTACAGCTCCGGCACCACTGGCCTGCCCAAGGGCGTCATGTTGACCCACGGCAACATTGTGGCCAACGTGATGCAGTTCTCCTCCGTTGAAAGGCGGAGCGGCCTCCACTGCATGGGCGGCCTCGACGGGAAGGGCGACAAGCAGCTCGCTGTCCTACCCTTTTTTCATGTCTATGTAAGCTAGAGCAGCGAAAGCGCTGGGGGGGGGGGGGGGGGGGGTGACCTGCTGACTAACATGCGTGGATAGGGGCTGACCTGCATCCTGCACGCCTCCGTGTGGGAAGGCTACCAGGCCATTGTCCTGCCCAAGTTCGAGCTGGAGAAGGCCTGTCAGCTTATCCAGGACTACATGATCACGTTCGCCTACGTGCCCCCGCCCATCATCCTGAACCTCGCGAAACACCCTATCGTGGACAAGTACGATTTGTCCAGCCTCAAGTGGTTGAACTCGGGCGCTGCGCCGCTCACCAAGGAGCTGGTAGACGGGGTGTGGGAGCGCCTGACGATACCCACGAAGCAGGGCTACGGCTTGTCCGAGACGTCCCCTGTGTCGCACATGCAGTCCATCCTGGAATGGGCCAAGTACAAGGGCTCCGTCGGCGGCCTGATGCCCAACATGGAGGCCAAGATAGTGGACCTCGAGGGCAAAGAGGTGCCCCAGGGCGAGGTAAGTCCCCGTGCCCGTCCTATCCCGGTCATCCGGTGGGAAAGTCGTGCTAACGGGCTTCCGCACAGGAGGGCGAAATCTGGCTAAAAGGCCCCAACGTATTCCAGGGCTATCTGAACCGGCCCGAGCTGGCCAAAGACACATTCAGCGAGTGCGGCTTCTTCAAGACGGGCGACATTGGCTACGTAGACCGCAAGGGAAACTTTTACGTGACGGATCGCTTGAAAGAGCTGATCAAGTACAGTAAGTTTCCGGCCCCTCTCAGCGCTAACAAACCGCAACTTTGTGCTGATTGCTTCCGCCACACAGAGGGCTTTCAGGTAGCCCCGGCCGAGCTGGAGGGAGTCCTGCTGGGGAACGGCGACGTCGCTGATGTCGGCGTAGTAGCCGCCTTCGACAAGAACCGCGCGTCCGAGGTGCCGCGGGCCTACATTGTCCTCAAGGCCGGCGTGGCGCGGGACGAGGCCAAGGCCAAGGAGATCATAACTTGGGTGGCGGCCAAGGTGGCGCCGCACAAGCAGCTGCGCGGCGGCGTTCGCTTCATCGACGAGGTGCCCAAGAACGCCAGCGGCAAGATCCTGCGCCGCATCCTCAAGGAGGAGGTGAAGAAGGAGGAGCGGGCCGAGGGCGCCAAGCTGTGAGGCAGGAGCGCCAGGAGACACAACATCGTTTGCGCAGCGATCTTTTATAAGCATGGCGTTTGGGCCCAGCGGCAAGGGTCGCTGAATTGGCTTCAGTCCTCGAATCGGACACTTTGATGCTGTTGGACGAATAATACAATGCTGGGTCATATCATGTCCCTGTTCACGTTCCCAACTCTAGGTCTCTATGTACAGCGTGCCCCGCGCGCGTCCGAACCCGGGCCTTTTCGTTTCTTCATGGTATGTATGAGGCGAAGAAATCGGGTTTCTTCTCGCGTAACCACCTTGCCGTTACCGCGGCCAGAAAACGCTCGGATTCCGGGACGGGGCATTAGGCCAGCTTCTCACTCTCCTCGAGCAGCTTTTCGAGCGAGAAGGTGGGATCACCACGGGCGAACTGATGGACGAGGCGGCGCTTCTCGGCGGCGCCGTGGGCGCCCTCGGGGCCGTAGAAGCGCTGCAGAAGCATGACGAGCCACTGGGCGTCGGCGAGGGCGACGCCGCGGCCCTCGACGACGGCGCCGTTCATAAGGACGAGGCCGGGGGCGCGGGCGAGATCGGAGTCCCAGTAGTGGGTGACGCTGGTGTGGGGCTGGGCGAACTCGCCGCGGGCCTTGTACTCGGCGAGCTGGGTGAAGAGGACGGTGGCGGTCTGGCTGGCGGCGTCGAAGACCCATTGCAGCAGGTGCACCTCGGCGCCCTGCTCGGCGCGCGGCACCGGCAGCACAAAGGTCGGGCAGCGCGCCGCCGTCGCCGCCATCTCGGCGTAGGCGGCCGCCGGCACCGCCGCGCACAACGACGTCGGCGCCGCCGCGTGCCGCAGCCGCCAGATCGCCGTCAGCTCCTGGGCCGGCAGCGCCCGCGCTTTTTCCAGGTCCAGTATCTCCGACAGCGGCTTCACGACGGCGCCCGTGCCCGTGCCCTTGGCCGAGGACGACGAAGGGGCGTCGGGGCTCGCGGCTGGCGCACGGGGATCCGTGTGCTGCTGCTGCTCCTGCTGCGGGGCCGGGGCGGGGGGCTTCTCGTCGGCGAGCAGGGCGTCGAGCCCCGGGACCGAGACGCCGTCCTCGCGGCGGACCTCGGCGATGCGGTCGGCGTAGACCGTCTTGAGGGCGTCGACGTCGGGCAGGCCCTCGGCGCGCGCCTTGCGGTCGAGCTTCTCGCGGTACTTCTCGGCCACGTTGCGCTGCACCTGCGACGTCGCCAGGTGCCGCACGTCCTGCAGTCGCACGTCGTGCACCTGCGCCCAGCGCCGCTGCTGCGGCCGCGGGGGCCGCCGCGCCGCCGCCGACAGGCCCGCCGCCGCCGGCCGGAGCCGCGCCGCGAGGCCGCGCAGGGCCACGGGCGCGCCGAGGGTCGCCGAGGCTGACGCCGCGGCCGCCGCTACTGCTGTCGCCGCCATGGCCGGGAGGGGAGCGGAAGCGAGGTCGGCCGGCTTGTGTGTAGGCGGAAAGACGTCCCCCAGGAACAGTGGCTAGATCCTGAGCCGAGCTCTTGGTGGTTCAGTTGGGTGTATTCTTTAGCGTCGGTCTCGTCGTCTTTATCGTCGTCTTCTCTTCGTCGTCGTCGTCGTCGTCGTCTATGTGCTTCTGGTTTGCGCTGCGCCGCACAGGCAGTGAAATTCCGCTGTTGCAAGTTTTCCGAAGCTGCGAGAATTAAGCTTAAGCTGCAGGTGCTTCCCCAGATTGCCGTTTCGGCCCCACCAAAACGAGGTCGCTTGCGGAATTCACCCGCTCCCCTGTCGATGATGGTAGATGCTCGTCCCAGATGCCCAACTCGGGAACAGGCGGCCAATCATGGACCAGCAGGACATCATCAACTTGGCTGCCTCTTACATCTATGTTTCTTCTGCACACAGGTACTTGATACCCCAGAGCCGATCTATGAGTGCTTCCTGGAAATGATCCCCTGGTGCACTCACAAGATCGCAATATTGCCATGGGCGGAATTGAGGACTATATAGCGGCACCACTGCCAGTCACTTCGGCTTTTGCCAAAGGGCTGCAAATTGACGCCCATGAAACCCCGTTACGAAAATGACTGAAGGACGAAATCGAAGACCAGCCAGTCAGCAATACGGGAGAGTTCCACAAAACCAGAGCAGAGCAAAAAGTTCCAATATGGCCAACGAGACCCGGTATCATTTAAGGCACACCAAATGTACCTTTCAACCCGAAATTCTTGAAAATTTCGGGCCAGGGTGCTTACGAGTCCCTCCCGTTTGAGATGAGAACTGCGTGGACTTGGGCGGTGGATTATTACGTCCGAGAAGCCCGAATACGGTAGATTATTACGTCCGAGAGGCCCGAATATGGGAAGTTGCGGCTTACCCTTACCAATGCGGGGCAAAGGAGTCGCCTTCGTTGCCGGCCGAGGTAGAAACACAGGTCTCAGCACCAGCGCAAGCGTTATCCATATGGCCGAGACCCGGATCAGGGCGGCGGATGCTTCTCGTGAGGGCTCACCCAAAATCCGAGTCAGACATGGCTTTAGGTTCGAGGTAGCGGTTCTTGGCTTTCACGGGAATGTGACCAGGAGGGCCATTAAGTCGGGTTTGGATCTTCAGGGACTGCTCCAGCGAGTTTCGAATGCTCGAACAGCGTGCTTGATGTGCCCTTGCCGAGGGTCGGATATGACGCGTCGTCGGCTGAAGTAGACGACTGTTTCCAGAACAGGGCTTTCATTGGGGAAGTCATCAACACCATCGTCCGATTTCTGAAGTATGAACGCCGGTGAGTTGTCAAGGTGATGGCCTGGAAAGTGCCGTCAAGCAGACGCCTTCATCGGTACATCATCCGCCGTCACTCCTCCTACGCATGTAGCACTTCGACGCCATGGACTCCCCTTGCATAAGGCTTGAGGGTATTGTCCCGTGATCTGGGGTGAAATGGACTTTTGAATTGATGAAATGACAAATCAACATCCGCGGGGTTTGGTACTTCGTTCCATACCCTGTGGTTGAGAAAGTCTAGAACCCGTGTGGGTGAGCTTGGCGTCCTTGGCGATCTTTATTGGCTCATGACCGCATAACGGCTCACGATGGCATCCCTAGTCCATGGCTCCGTTATCAGAGGTCATAGCACGCCAGAGAGACTTCTGAGCCCACTTTGGCGCTTGGCGTCGTCGGGCAGAATAGAAGGGACCAGGGCCGTCTCCCTTCTGCTGTACTTTCCGGGGTTGGCTAATACAGAGCAATATTTTTCGCGAGCTTGCCAGCCCTCGTGGAGAGTATTGTCTCTCGGCGCTTGCCTAAAAAACCGAGATGGATAGCTGGTACTACGTGAGGAGACTCAACGGAATAAAGTTTATGTGTAAGGGTATTTGCTTAAAGAGACGGCCTTCCAGGCCCATCATGGTGAGTCTCGCCTGCGGGGCAAGCGAAGAATGGGCATGTTACCCGTTGATGATACGCAGAATCCCTGGAATGGTCCATTGGCTGAAATTTCACGCCGAGTTCGGGTACGGACCGAGACTGGTGGTTTCTGGAGGGGCAAGGGGTCCTTTCAGTCTCGAGATGGTACGACGTGACGAATACGGCCGAATTAGAGGGCCTGCTAGTGTCGACGGGCAACGAAGGGCGACTTGACAGCCGCCGCAACTCTGATCTTAGGTCTCCCGACTCCAGCTGTATACCTAGAAAGAAACCCAATGGAACAAAGAGGCCAGATAGGAGGTTCGTGGGAAACGGCGTCGAGGCAGCGTCGAAACATGGGCCGGCACTAAGACGATTAGCGGAGGTATTGGCGCGCGGCCTCACGGAATGGAGACGGGCATCGACTTTTCGTCCGGTGGACGGCCGCGCCCGAGATTGTAGAAAATTATTCAACGTGAAAACGTGGCTGGCATAAGCACGGACGCGCAGCTCGTTGTTGGATCGCCAGCTTTCGACCTCTAGCGCAGCTGTGGGAGGGCTAGACGCAGCGATGCTCAGGCGGGAGAGTTCCACGATGGCCTTGTGCCATAGGGTACGGAACCCATCCCATCCACGACGGCTCCTTGGTTGGGGCCAAAGGGTCTAGGCCATAATGGGGACAATGGATGCTCAGGTGACACTTGAGGCCGCTCACCCCTCCTGCGATGCGGCGGGTTGGTGTCAGAGTTGGCCGATGTCTCGCGCGCGCGGCGCAGCAGACATGGTCGTTCCCGAAAGCGCCTGATGAGTTCCGCTTCCGGTAAACCAAGAGCACCAAGAGAGTTAGGCGAATGGTAGTGCACGGGAAGTGAGTGGGTGCCTCGTCAGCGTCGTCGTCAACCAGCCGAGGCCGATCACTTACAGCAGTTTAACTACAATGCTCGGTACGTCGCACGAGAGGGAGAAAAATGGATGTGTGCAAAGGCCACGGGTAGTCCTACCCGTTAGATCCATGGATGGTATTACCTGCAAGCCCAAGAAGCAGCACTGGGCTAAAAGGTCGACGTTGGCGTCCCACACGTGACTAATAAACTCGGGAGGTGTCGTGTTTGCATCGCAAAGGCCGCTGGTGGGCGGAACCGGGGGGGGGTACGACCCCCCTCCTCCAGTCATGCAGGCGGTTGGGAAAGCGGGCGATCCTCTTGGTCCAGACTCTGAGACCAAGCGCGCGACCACACCCGATCGGATTAGAGGTGCAGGTGTTCAAGGACCCCAAAGGGCTTGGCCCACAGGTGATGGAGAATTCCGGGCGTCCCGCCCCAGCAGCAGTGCGACTGCGCATGCACGCTGCGAATGGGCGAGACTTCGTCGTTGGTCGTCTGGGAAGGTCGGCCCAGGGGTGCACACACTACGGGCTCATCGTGTGCCTTGATCGATGATCTCGGGGGGACCTGTGGACACAACGATGGGAAAAAGTCAGATGGGACCCTTGACCCTACGAACCACCTAAGGAGGTAGCGTTGCATCCCACCTATTAGTGGGTAAGTGCCTAAGCTAGGCACGTCTTAAGCATCGTGGCTACCTCCTAAACTGGCACGCAGTCGTAGCTGCAGCTAGCCCGTAACCACCAGGACCAGCCCGCGCCGGGGCCTGCCAACAGACAGCCACGCCAGCCCGCTTCTCAGGTCTATTCGTTCGAAAAATGCCAAAAAAGAGGTAGGTTAGTAGTAGTACTAAAGTATGGGACTTGGCAGCTATGGCCCCCTGCAACTTGTCCGACGTGCATAGCATGCGTCAATGCAGATATGTAGGCCGGCCGTGTGATGATAGCCAGGTGTCATTCCTAGGGACCCCTAACCGTGGTACTGAGGGGGAGGGGAACAAATGCTACGGCGCCTTGCCGAGCTCAAGCAGACAAGAGGTGTGGATGGGAAGGTGGACAAAGTATGCAGACAAAGTATGCAGCCCTCTAGCTGGGAAGATGCATTTACGAACCCACCTACCTAGTAGGTAAGTCTCCCCCAAAAGAGGTAGGGAGAAGGGGTTTACCAACGCCGCTGGATCAATAGTTAAGGTAGGTACTTCTAGACAACTGGGACATGTACTCGTACCTGCCCTCCGCCTGCCGTACATACATGTAATACTACACAACTTGGAGCTTCAAATAGTAGGTAGAGGTAGTTGCCAACACCATCCATGGCCTTTGACAACCCGAGCCGGGTAACAGTCTGAAAGCAACCCCGGGTCACCCCACCATCAGCAGCAATCGTGTGCCCGGCATCCGCCCTGGATCCCTTGCTTCTCCCACTGTTGTTGCCCTCCTCCTGATCACTGATACTGGTATCGACTTACCCATCCAGCCTCTCTGGCGGACTAACCCCGACTGTCCGCTCGCCGCCTTTCCTCCCCTTCCTCCCTCCCCCCCGGTGCCGCTGGAGGGGCTGCTAATGCCCGTCTTGCTCCGTTTCACATAGACAGCCGACAATCAATGCCAGGTCGCCTTGTCACTTCCATCGGCCGCCCAAAAGATGAGACGATGGATCCCTGGCTGTTGTGGCTAGGCGGCCTACCTGCAGAAGACTACCGCCCGCCGTCAGCGTCCGGTCCTTGGCCGGCGTCCTTCCTGCTACCCACCCTGCCCAGCCGAGCTTCATTCACTCCCCTCGTCTTCAGTCTCGTGCGTGCCGGTGCCCAGCTGCCTTGGCCGGAGGTCCATTTCCTTTCTGTCCCTCTGCCCTTGGACTGCCTACCCACTGCTCCGCCCAAGCCGGCCTCGAGGGCTAGCAGCGGCATCCAGCCAGCCAGAACAGCCAGAACAGCAGACGAGCAGGCGGAAGAGGAGTCTTCCGTTGAACCCGCCGTCCGACAGCCTAACTCCGTCTAATGCACATTTGCCCCACCCGATCGGTGTGTGTGCAATCAGCCCGCCAACCCGTCTGGACACCGAGAAACAAACGGCCTCGGCTCTAAGGCCCTTGGACTTAAGTAAACTGAATCGTCGGTCACGTTGTGTTCGCTTTGTTTCCCCGAACGCTTCTCTGTTATGCGGTGCTGCTCCTACTGTGGTGCCCCCTCCCCCTCGCTCTGTCCGTCTGCCCGTCTACCCGTCTGCCCGTCTGCCCGTCCCCAGTCAACCCCTCGACGCGATTCTCCCCGTGGCCCGTTTCTGTTGCCAGTCAGCCCGTCTCGGATGCGAGACACCAGGGCGACTCGTCGTTTTTCCAGCTGAGGGCGTCGGCCGAACCTGTCCGCCGGTGAGCCTTGGCCAGCGAGGCCGTCGGGCAGTCCTCCCCACTATCTCGCGCCTCCCCTGCTCCGTATCTGTGCTGTGTGTGCGGTGGCGTGCTGGTGTGAGTGCGCGTGTGCGTGGCCGTATGTGTGGCGGCGGCGGTACTGGGCTTGTCGTGAAAGCGTGTCATGGAAACCCCAAGCTTTCCACTGCCTCAAGTCAGTTGCCATCTACTTCGCGCGTTCGACTTAGCCGCTCCCGCCGGTCTCTGAAACTCGTCCCAGCGCCATAGCTCGGCACCAGTGGGCCGCCTCCCTACCCGAGCATGAGTAGAGTCTCTGAGGCGGTTCGGGAGAGGGAGGTCTTCAAGTTTGCGTCCCATCTGTAAGTATATTTCATCTCGCCCCTCACTTGGGCTCGCCCTACTGCCATTTTGACTGCCGTTCCGGTTCGACGCTGTCCTGTCCTGCCCATACGCTTCCCATGCCTAGCCTAGGTCGTCTGATATTCCACGTCACACCCGTCATATCCCTCGCTTCATGACGACAAAGAGATGCCACTTGCTGACGGCCTACCCTTCCCCAGCTATGAGATTGCTCACGGACCAGACATTTCAGACTCTCGACCGCAGCCGTCTACCCTTTCATCGCCAGACCCCGTTCTGTCTGCCCTTGCGCAGCTGGGCGCCGTGAGGTTGGGGGCCGCGCGCTGCATGGTCTCGACCTTTGACCGTACCACCCAATATGTCGTCGCCGAGGCCACGCCTACCTCTGCGCTGGGCCCTGGCCCGGCCTGCCGGGGCGAGGTGCAAATAGGCACCTCATCCTTTCCACGAAGCGAGGGGATATGCGAGCAGGTCTTGTCGTCAGAGCCCGCCACCAAATTAGGAGACGTCGCTCTGCCCGTTCTGTTTGTCCCGGACTTGCTTCGAGACGTCCGCTTCCAACGCCATGCCTGCATTGTTGATGCTCCGCAGCCTCGATTCTACGCAGGTGTGCCCATACGATCGCCTCGAGGCATCGATATCGGCGTGTACTGCGTCGTGGGTGACCAGCCCAGAGACAACCTCGACGAAACGCAGGTCCGGGTACTACGCGAGATGTCCCAGACCATCATGGGCTACCTCGAGTCCAAGCGGTCGAATGAGAGTTTCCGACGCAGTGACCGCATGGTTCGGGGCATAGGGAGTTTTGTTGAAGGAAAATCGACCATATCGAAATGGTGGTTCGGCCCAGACGCAGTACCCGACGAAGAAAAAGTACCATTACGGCCGGATCCCTCGCCTCTGCAACGGGAACGAAGCTCGTCCGCGCCCGTCTCCAAAGTCTCTCACGGCCCCCCAGCCCCTGGTATACCCACCGGCTCAGGATGGATGCCATTCCCGACAACGACCAAGATGAAATCGAACGCGCTGGTGTCGAGCACGCGGACCTCGGAAGACGAGGCCCACGCCCTGGAGATCCGGAGTGTTTTTGGAAAAGCGGCAAATATCATCCGGGAAGCCATCGAGGTTGAAGGCGCCGTCTTCCTGGACGCGCGGATTGGCTCCTTCGGCGGCCTGGTGCCCGATCAAAGGAAACAAGCTGCTGCTGCCGCCGCCGGCGCTGTAGGGGTATCGGCATCGCCACTCAGTACACCGGGCAGCGAAGACAGCATGCTCAAACAGCTGGAAATCATGGAGGAGCAGTGCTGCGAGGTGCTGGGGTACTCGATGTCGAACCGATCCAGTCTCGACCCTGGTGCTGCTGAATCCTCGGGTATCGCGATACCCGAGGGCTTCCTCAAGGCCATGTTGAAGAGGTACCCAGAAGGCAAGACGTTTGCCCTCGACGAGGAGGGTGCCTTCCAGACAGGCGATTCCTCGGAAGAAGAATGGATCAACCTGAGCCGGCCCAGTAGCGACAAGTTACAATCGGTATCCGAAGCTTCCACTGCGACTCACTCGCGACAAGACGAAAGCCGAACTCTCAGTACTATCTTCCCCGGTGCTCGGAGCGTTGCCTTCATCCCGCTATGGGACCAAAGCAAGGAAAAGTGGTTTGCAGGCTCGTTTGTGTGGACTACCACGCCAACGCGCACCTTCACCATCGACGGCGAACTTAACTACCTCCGAGTTTTTGGGCTGAGCCTGTCCTCTATTATCGCCCGCGTGGATTCCATGTTGGCCGAGAAAGCAAAGTCGGATCTGCTCGGATCCTTGAGTCACGAGCTTCGGTCGCCGCTGCACGGCATCGTAGCAGCGGTCGAGCTCCTGCAAGACACCAACTTGGATGCGTTCCAAGGCGACATTCTTCATTCCATGGAGTGCTGTGGCCGTACACTGCTGGATGTCGTGGATCACCTCCTCGACTACAGCAAGATCAACAGGCTTATCAAGGACGCGAAGGATCGGTCCAGGAACGACGGCCATGGCCACAGCCGGCGGTCGTCGACCACAAGGCAAAAGTCCTTCGAGTCGCGAATGACCAACCTCTTCTCCAATGTCGATTTGGCTGCGTTGACCGAGGAATCCATTGAGAGCGTGTGTGTCGGCCACAACTTGCGAAAAATGTCAATTACCCAGCTTGCCGAGCGAAACAAGCCCGACCGAAACGGGTCTGCGGAGGCGTTCGGTCACCATCGGGGCTGGTCCGATTGCTCGAGGCCCGGTGTTGACAAAGTATCGGTATACCTTGACATCGACCCGCGCGCGTCTTGGATGTCGTGTGCACAAGCAGGCGCCGTCCGCCGCATCATCATGAATCTTCTCGGCAACTCGTTGAAGTACACGGACAGTGGATATATCGTTGTGACGGTGGCGCAGGATTTCTTAACGGGCCGAGGCAACCAGGCCCAGAAGAACCTTAAGCTCACCATTTCCGACTCCGGGAAAGGCATCAGCAACGACTTCCTCCGCAACCACCTCTTCACTGCCTTTTCCCAGGAGGACACTTTAGACCCCGGCACCGGCTTGGGACTACGGCTGGTTCAGCAGATAGCCAAGGTCCTCGGGGGCACCATCCACCTGGAGAGCCAGCTTGGCTGTGGTACCACGGTCACAGTCCTACTGCCCATGCCCGAGCCATGGGACAAAGAGGAGATGGATTCGACCTTCCACGACTACGTCGAGAAGCTCAAAGGTCTTCGTGTGGGTCTACGCGGGTTCAAGGGCGAAGGCGAGTATCAGACCGTCGGCCTCCCCGGCAAAGCGCCGCCGGCCGAAGTCGAGCTCGTGGGCTCGCTTTGCCGCGACTGGCTGCATTTGGACGTCGTGGCGCCAGAATCGACCGACGTCCGACCCGACCTCATCATGTGCACGGAAGAGTCGCTGGGCGAGCTCATGGCGCAGGGATCCGACACCATTTTGCCGCCCGTGGTCGTTGTTTGCCATAATGCACTCAGCGCCCACGGTCTTGCTACCTTTCCCGAAAATGCCAATGAGCGGAACATCTTCGAGTATATATCCCATCCGTGAGTAGCACCCGCACGTTAGGTTCATGGCTACAGTACTGACGACCCGTAGTGCTGGTCCCCGCAAGGTAGCGCGGGCCTTCGTTCTGGCTTACAGTCGTTGGAACGAGATCCGGTCCACCATGTCTAATCAGGGGCTGACAACATCTCGGCCATCCTCGGCGGCGTTTTCTTCGTCGTACACAGCATCACGCGCCGCCTCTCCCGTCGACGAGAATGATTCTCATGCCAGTCCCCAGCCGGCGCAAGGCCGTATGATGCTCCCCACCATCATGTCCGGGGACGAGGGGCTCGGGTCTGCCGATGAAGCGGCCATTCAGGTCGAATCACCCATGGAAATCAAGGAGATGCATATTCCCCATCCCTTGGCGCCAGGACCGATGGAGATCACCTCGTCGGACGTCGTTAGCCCCAGAAAATTTTTACTCGTGGATGACAATAAGATCAATCTGCAGGTAAGTCACGCGTGGACGGGCTTCGATGGCGGCCATACTGACCCAGATGCCCCCAGATCCTGGTGTCATTTATGAAGAAGTTGAAAAGACCGTATCACACGGCCAGTAACGGATTGGAGGCACTGAGAGCGTACCAGGCCGAGCCGGGTGGTTTCTGTTGTGTACTGATGGGTGAGTTGGCCAGGTTCCCCGTTCCCAGCCGCCGACTAACGCGGAGCAGACATTTCGATGCCCATCATGAACGGCCTAGAGTCGACGCGACACATACGAGAGTTTGAGTGTACGCAAGGCCGTGCCCCGGCGACCGTCATTGCCCTGACGGGCCTCGCGAGCGCCGATGTGCAACGCGAAGCGTTTGCCAGCGGCATCGATATGTTTATGACCAAACCCGTGCCCCTGCGAGAACTGGGCGACACGTTGACCAAGCTTGGCCTTGGCTGTTGAATGACTTCTTGCTGTTTTAGCGTTCTTCTCGACACCCCAACAGCTGCAGCACGCGCATCAAAGTCTTCACGACATGAGATACCCGCATTGTTTCTTTATTACCGGAGTTGCGGGCCAGCAGACGGCGGCATACATTTGCAATTTGGCGAAGCGCAGGCACAAATTTCGCTTGGCAGGCATTCAAGCCACGGATGGGTACATGACTTAGGGGCGCCGTGGGTTCCTGAGGAAAGGGGGGCCAGGGCCAAATATGGTTAACCAGAAAAGGTCCAACTCGTGAGAGTCCCCGCGGCGGTGATGGCGGGCGGTACGCCCGAAGTGAAGCAAAGTTGATGGCAGGGCTGCTTGGCTTGGCCAATTCGCGGCATATTCTTGACAAGTACTTCACCGATAGAAGCATGTCTTGAGGTCTTGAGTACTTAGGTACCAACCTTGGCAAGACCTTCCCAACATAGCTCTAATGTCACTTATTGGCAGGTCAAGAGACCAGTCCAGCGAATTTGGGTTGATGACTTGGCGCGTGGTAGGGCTTCATGGCTTCATTAAAATTATTTGTCTATTTTTTGGGGTTTCGTTTCATGGGGCGCGTTGCGACGTAAATGCCAAGAGCGCGAGGTCGGGCCTCACGAGCTCGGGAGTGCGAGTGGCGGTTCTCGGCTTAGAGGGCCAGAGCACAGCCAATGAGGGCGACGAGGCCGGTTAACACGGCAGGGTGCGGACCTGTGGCCCAGGGGCTGCCGGCGGACGAGTCGGCGGGATGGCTCGACGGCGTGCCCGTAGCGGCGGGGACTGAGGACGGCGCGCCGCCGGCCGTGGGCGTGGCCGAGGGGCTGGCGGTGGCGCCGTCGCTGCTCGCCGTGGCGGCCGCCTTGAGCTTCTCGGCGCCAGCGGTGAGGGTGACGGCGGCGAAGTAGGCGTCGCTCGTGATGTCCTTCATCGTCACCACCGTCGACTTGTCGGCGTCGTCGCCCGAGCCCTTTTGCCACGCCGTGCACGTCGCCGAGTCGCCGTTCATGAGACATGTTTGTTTCGCGCTGGCACGCCCGGGTTAGTCTTCATGCCGACGGCACACCGGGGTGTGACGAGGAGGAAGAGGAAGAAGAAGAAGAAGAAGAAGAAGAAGAAGAAGAAGAAGAAGAAGAAGAAGAAGAAGAAGAAGAAGAAGAAGAAGAAGAAGAAGAAGAAGAAGAAGAAGAAGAAGAAGAAGAAGAAGAAGAAGAAGAAGAAGAAGAAGAAGAAGAAGAAGAAAACAACTTACGTGGCCGGCTCCCCGATGCCGAGGGCGTACGAGCTGGGCCCCATGGTGACGGAGACGCCCTTGGCGGCGGCGCCGCAGTCGTCCTCGTCGGCGCCCTCGGCGCACTCGACCAGGTAGTAGGTCGCGGGCGCCCTGACCGAGACGACCGACGCCACGAGCTGGGCGGCGTTGTCGATGCCCGGCAGGAACAGGCTCGTGACGGGCGCGGCCGCCGACGACGACGCCGTGTTGTCGGCGCCGAGGGCCGTGGCGGCCAGGCCGGCGGCGGCGGCCCAGAGCGCGGTGGTGAGTTTGACGACCATGGCGGACGGTCTAGGGTTGTGTGCCCGTGGCGAGAAGACGGCTGCAACAGCTTCTCTCCCGAGGAGGTGGGTTGAGGCGAACGATCCTGTAGCCGGAAACCGAGGGGGCGCGAATATTCGAGGGAAAACAAAGATCGAGGTTGATTTCTGTCGATAGGAGATCCGGGCGAGCAAACGTCGAAGGCGCAGCCCGAAGAGAAACCAAAGACGGCACGAGAGAGCGGATGGCTGAATATCACAATGTTTTGACGGGTAGGATGGGCGAGTTTCGACAAGCGAGCGAATGCGTTCACCATGTATATGTAGGGGTCCCAGACAGCAATGGATCATGGAATGGATAGACGATGGATGAACGGGTCGGCTGGTGGGCCGTTCCAGGGGCGCAATGGGCCCTGAGGAGAGGAGGGGAGGGAGGGGCGTGCCCATCGAAAAGATCGTACCTCCATTTCGTACATATTTTAGGGACCTTATCTTGGAACCGTTGCCCACACACACAACCACACAGACGTCGTACACGGGCTTGGCTTTTACTGCTGTAGGTACGGGCACGTTGCCATTCGTTGCCGCTCGCTGCCGACGATCCCGTCCCCCTTGGGGGCTCCAGGGGCCTCGGGGAGCCGCGTTTTTGTCTGGCCGCCCTAACGATCTGACGGCTTTGGGATGTGCGGCGCCTGCATGACCGGGATCTCTATCCGGCTGGTTGAACGAGATTCTAGACGGCGGGCCGGGCGGGGACGTGGAATAAGGCGAACGATCCATTCCGAGTCGGGCCAAGACCTGACGTGTCAGACGCGCCCGCTCGCTCTCTTTTTTTTGTTCCGCGGGCACGCAAGACACGCGCAAGTCCACAGCCGCACGTATTCATCTGCGCCCGCCTTACACATCATCTACGTATAACATTGGTCGGTAGGGATCTCTGGAGAAGTAGGTACCTTGGGGTACTGACGTAGGCCAGCTTACCTCTCGGAGTCCAGGCTCTCAGGCTACTCGCCACAACCAACCTTGCCTCGGGCCTTATCGACCAGCCCAAGTCCGCCACGCTTGCCCAGGCTCGAACTGCCTTGGTGTCAGCGCATACCCACCGAGGGAGCTCCGTTGGCCTCCAGCTACGCGATCGTGGGTTCCGCCAGCCTCGTGTTCGGGGTGAGGGCGCCTAGACCAGTCGGTCTGGGGCTTCTGCTACGTAGCGGCTGCCCGCTGGTGACAGACGCGCCCCCGGCAGTGCCTCCTTCTCCTCCCCCCAATGGCGCGCCGATGGAGCAAAGTCCATTTTTAGTTGTACATTTGCGGACGAGCCCATCGTGGGCCCGGCCGTATGGCTACGCCGCTAACGGGGCTAGCAAAGCAGTCTGACCGTCCTAAGCGGCAGAGGCTTTGCAAAGAATAGGTAGGGAAAAAAGACGGTAGCGAAAAAAAGAAGGCCCGTAGGAGAAGGCCTAGCGCCAACCAGATCGGACAACCGGAACTCAATTGGACTCACGACCGTCACATCAGACACCACAGTGGAAGGCACGTGTCATGGCGTTCCGTCCAATCCGTCCCATCCGTCCCATCCGTCCCATCCGTCCCTTTCCGTCCTATTCCCAGTCCCCTTCCCCTTCCCATTCCCATTCCCATTCCGTTGTAAATCCCGGCTGCAGCATCAAGGGATGCCTGCGGCAAAAGACCGCATTTGCTCCACGGGCACGGGCCAGAAGCACACAGCGGAAATTGGACCCCGAGATGATTTCGTCCTGAAGCGCCGTGATGCCCAAGCCAGGCACGACGCCCCCGACGAAACATGGCGTTCGGAGCGTCCCTTTTTCGTGGGCATCTCCCGAGTCAACAGCAGCGACACTTGTTCATGGTAGTGGTGATTAGTGCATCTTGTACACTAGGTAGAAGCGGCCAACCAATCACCGTGCTAGTAGCACAAAAGCCGAGACGAGAGGGATCGATGCTGGACGTCCATCTGTGTTGCGAAATCCCACCATTTCCGGCCACCGACTTGTCAAGCTTGCAGGGTCCAGCTCTTCACTCGTTCCCATCGACTTTTCACTGCATGACCCCATGCGCCCCGCTCACCACCAGGGCCCGGGCGTACAGCAAGTGCAGCTGCTCCTTCACCGGCGAGGTGTTGGTGCCCGGCACCTTGTCCCGGCTGTTGAAGAAGAGGCTTTCGAGCCGCAACTCGGCCTCGCCCGTGGCCCTGTCGATGCGCGCGCCCACGACGAGCAGGCCGTCGGTATCGCGGCCGGCCCGGTCGCGCGGCGAACCCCCCGCGCGCATCACCACGGCCCCGGCCGGACGATCCACCACCTCGAAGTGGTCCATGAGTTGTTCGCCTATATCGTAGTTGGAGGCGCGCGCCTGGGCCGCCGTGAAGGCCTGGTCGCTCGTCTCGGGGTTGCGGAGCGCCGCCGTCAGGATCGCTCTCTGGGGCGCGAGGGCTAAGGGACGGGAAGGGGGCGCGCGTTAGCCATAGGACGGAGCACCACCACCATCATCACCACGACGGCTACTAACACGGCCGTGCCCACCCACGGTGTCTTGCGTACGTGCCGACTGACATCACCCACAATACCCCAACCCCGGGGTTTGCCGCCCGGGGTCCTGGTCAACGCCCAGGAGGTCGAGGACGAGACCGAGGCCAAGGGATGAAAGAGGGGAGGGAGGAGGGGGTGCGTAAGAACAAAAACAAGCGACGTAACGTACCCCATCCGCCCATCAGGGCCCGACAGAAGGCTAGGGCCAGAGCGGCTTCGTCATTGCGCAACTCGGGCCAAAGGCGATCGAGGGGGACCCGCCTCGACGTCACATCCGACATGACGGGGTTGCCGGGCGGCCACAGCTGACTGAAGTGGCGGGACCGCCAAAGGGGGTCGTCGCGCGGCAGCGGCGCCGTGCACGTCGTCACGCTGACCAGGTATCCGACCCCGACCCCGGCTCCGGCGCCGGCTCCGACGAGCGCCCTGCGCACGGTGCGAAAGATCACGCCCATCGTCGATTTGCTTGGCCGTGCCACCCCACAGTCGGCGTCTCGCTCGGTCAGAATCTGCGCGGTCGCGTTATCGGTGGGCTCGAGAGACCGAAACTCGCGATCGATGTGCAGGTCGGGAAAGAGAAGTGAGAAAGTGTAGGTGTTGGGGTACGGCGATGAGGCGGCCACGATTCTTCACGACAAATATACCCACCGCTCTGCCTATGCGCCTCGGGTCGGGCCGTAGGCTCGCGGGCTCCGGTCCTTAGATTCGCCAACCCGCCACCAGCGTTTGCCGGACAAAAACGCCGCACAATGTGAAATGTCCGGGTCCGAACCCCGACAACGCCGGAGCTGCGCCAAGGACAACGGAGCCGGAAAAAGAAACGGGCCGCCGTAGTTCGTACTCCGACACGGCGAAGGCAATATGTAACTGTCGCGTTTCGATTACAAAAGTGAACTCGGCCCAGGGGACGATTGCCGAAGGGGGTGTAACATGGGCCATATGCCGGAGAGTGGCACCGTGAGCCATTCGGCTATCTGAACGCCCTGTAATGCCAGCGGCGGTCTGGGTTACACAGGACACGAAGCCATGACAAACAATGTCTTCTTTTGTGCATACTGCCTCGGGAATCACGGCGACAGTCTGACGGCTTTCTCCGCAGCAAGCCACAGAAGCCCCCTTCTTTTCTGATGAGAATGTTCCTCACCGCAGGTTCGAGACTACTTCCCCATTGCTTGGCATACGCCCTAAGTGACTAATATGTTCACAATTCCAAGAACAGGCGAGTTCGTTGTGCCGGGCAGTTGGTCGCCGGCCATGGGGCCCAGCGTTGAGTCATTCGGCGACGCTCCAGGCCGCCTTGGCATCGCGGCCTTCGGCGTACGGCGACTCATACGCAAACAAAAGCGAGAAGTCAACAAAGAACAGTATATAAACCACGTGTCGAGTGAGATGCTTGTCATCGCTTTGTCCCTGTACTACGGCAACATCAATCTGACGCTGAACCCTTCTATTCCTTATGGCTTTATTATCAGGAAGATTTCATCGGATCCTCACGCAATCACTTCACGATGGCAGCTGACGAGCAAGTCCAAAGAGGCTTTGCAGCCTGCATTCGAGGTCTCATCGCCGAGCTCGCTCAAACCCACCATGCGTCGGTGGCCTTCCGCACGAATGAAGAGCACCTGGAGGATTTGAGGTGCGCGCTCGCGCAAATGGAAAATCGCATCGACTCACTCGACAGGGTGCGAGAGGCAAGCCTCCGAAAGCACAAGACGTCCCGCGACAGCCTCCTTAGACGATTCGCATTCCGGCTCATCGGACATGGCGACAAATTCGAGAGCGGCGCGGACCAGCATCGCCGATGCTACTACGACATCCTGCGCCAGGAGCACAAGGCCAAGGAGGAAGAGCGCAGCCTTCGGGAACAACACACCGATGTGGCGCGGATCGTCCAGGATCTCGAGCCTGTAGCCCTGCGCCACGGAGCGATGCAGGATAAGCTCGACAGCCTGTTTGAAGAGCTTTTCGCAGGCACGCGGATCGGAGACGAGGAGCGCACGGCCCTAAAGAACGATGTCGAGCGCGCGCGCCAGTCGTGGCGGGAAGCCCAAGCGGCCAGGGAGCGGGCGTGTCTAGTCGTCGCGTTGCTGACGGCGGCGACCCGCGACACACAGAAGGCCTTGAGCGAGGTGCGCAAGGCGCTGTACCACGGGACGCTGAACGGCGGCTACGTGGTCGAGAAGAAGCACCTGCGCCAGGCGCGAGCGCACGTTGGCGCCGCCCAGCGCCGCTTCAGCCAGGCCGGGCGCGTCGTGGGCCCCGCGGCCGAGGTCACCATGCCCGAGGCCACGGGCGACGCCCTACAGCGCTACTGCCAGAGCGGTGCCTACGCCAAGGTTGGGTTCCGCGACATGCTCCGGCGGTACGCGGCGGAGCTCGAGGCCTACCTCGGCGGGCTCCAGGGGGAGCTGGCGCGCCTCCGAGTGCGGCGCGAGGAGGCGGGCGCCGAGAGCAAGCGCCGCGAGCGCGCGGTGGAACTGGCGAAGGGACGCCTGCGGGCCGCCAACACGCGGGCCTTCCTCAAGATGGTGGGAAAGGAGGCCTGGCCGTCGGCGGCGACGGACGAGACCGTCGCGACGGAAGAGCCGGCCCCCCCGGCGTATCAGCCCTAGCCAGCGAGGACCTGGGCACACCGAGCAGTTCGTCGCATATTGCGAGTATACGACGGGAGGATCGTGGTGAGGCTGGTGGGTAAAGATGCATCTAGGACTGCCAAGGGAGCAAATAGGCGCATACGTAGCCTAGTACAGGGCATGTCGCTCAAATTACAAAACGGTATTGCGACAAGTTGAGGTCCATGTAAGGATGCCTAGTACCCTTGTAATATGTACATTAGGTGTCTGCCCAGTAGCGCCTGCCAACGCTCTTGCACCCCCACCTTCCCGAGGTTTAGCCTCGCGGGCTAGCAAAAGCTGGAGCTCGGCGGGAGAGACTGACCTCATTACCAAAAGATCGAGGCGGGAAGAAGCTGGACACATCCCGACCCGACGCGAGCGGTTTTCCAGGACCAACGCAAGTTCGACCACGCCGACGGCCGACCAGCGACAGGCTCCCAGAACCTCCTCGCCGACATGCGCACCTCTACGTCGCTGATCAGGACGGGTCGGGCGCGCCAATTGGCCGGCCGGAGCAGCTACGTCTGCCGCCAGTGCAGAGCCATCCAGATCACCTCCTCGCCGACGACGGACTCGCCGCGCCTCGGGGGAGATGCCTTTGGCTCGCCGCTGGATGCCTCGCGCGACGTTGCAGGTGCGTCTATACCGCGCTCCCCCCCCCCCCCCCCCCCCCAATTGCCTTCCTGCCCGTCCCCTCGTGCTGACGCTCTTCCCCGGCAGATGCCCGCTTCGAGGTCCTCGGCTCGCCCTACTCGCTCCTGTCCGTGTCCCTGGCCGCATCGCAACGCCTCTACACCCGACGGGGTACGCTGGTCGCCGTCTCGGGCAAAGCACAGAACGTAGGCGCCCCCTCATGCCCTCGCCTCCCCCCCTGCCGCTGACCCCCCGTTTCCTAGGCACAATCGACCCTCTCACTCCTGTCCCCCTTCAGCCGCGCCCCCTTGGGCGTGCCCTTCCTGTACCAAAAGCTCACCTCGACGAGCCCCATCACCGCCTTGATATCCACCAAATCGGCGACGACGACCTTCTCGGTCCTGCATCTCGATGGGACGACGGACTGGATGGTGTCACAGCGCTCGGCGCTGCTGGCTTGGACAGGGCATACTCTGGCGGTAACACCGCGCATTCAGAGAAAACTGCCCCTGGCCCATTGGGGCTCGTCAGAGCTGACAGGACGTGGACTGGCGGCCCTGGCAGCCCCGGGCCACATTTATCAGTTGACCCTGGGAGAGGGCGAGGAGTTTGTGGCGCATCCCTCCAACGTCGTGGCCTACACTATAACACGAAACCCACCGCTGCCGTTTCGTTTTAAGAGCACCGGCATCCGATTCCAGATCCCCTCCGTCACCCACTGGCTTGGAAACGCCAAATTCTTCCAGAGCATGCGCCAGACGGACTGGTACAGATTGATGGCCCGGCTCTTCTTCAGCCTGCGGACAACGGCCCGGAGGACCATTTGGGGCGATCGACTCTTCCTGCAATTCAAGGGGCCCACCACCATCCTCATGTCCAGCCGGGGCACAAGGATCAGTGACGTACTTAGCAAGGACCACGTGAACGAGATCGCGGACGCGCCCCCCGGAGCTGTCACGGCCGCCGTGGACCTGGCAACGAACCCAAAGCCCGCCGTGGAAGCTCCTAAAAAGGCGGACGAGCCGACCGTCAAGGTCAACTTCGCGAGCATTGGCAAGGATGGCAAAGCCAAGTTCGAGGATGCCAAGAACCTAGAAGACTTTGGCAAGACGAAATAAAGGGCATCGGCCTGTCACGGCCTGTATTAGTAGCTCGAGGCTGTACGATGGTGTAGCGTCGCGCAAGAAACATTGTGTGCAATAGACAGAAGAAAAGAAGGCCATGAGAGTTCAACTGCGCGGAACCGAACGTCTATGCCGCTCCTCGCTGCACATTCCTCTGTCTCGCCTCAGCGATGATACGAGATGAGACGCAAGGGAAAAGGTACACGATGCCGTCAAGCAACCCGACGGTACTTGACTCCGACTGGGGACGCCAAGAGAGGGCAGACAACGGGGAAACCGCCTTTGGTGAAATGCCGCGTGTTCGTAACCTTGGTTGCGAGCTCAAGTCGCCCTAAACCAATGCACACCAGACGGACCAGGCGGTGTGGCGGCGGCAAAACTCGAGAGGGCAGATCGGATGATAGAAGCCAGCCTGGAAATGCGGTCGTCGTTCGCCCGAAATCATGTGGCCCGGAGGCCGCCGAAACGGCACTGCAACCACATGGTACACGGCACAGGGGCACTTCCCCGGGGTATTGTACGTAAGCAGAACGTCCAGAGACAAGTCTGCGGCAGCAACTGAGCAGAGAATGCCCGACGCCGAATAAATTAGACGTGATCCTCTATCACGGATGGGGAAGGCCGACGGCAAGAGGCAATCTCCACAGACATAAGAAGCTCGTCCTTCCAGTATCAGGATCACCATGATTCTGGTTCCCCAAGCCCCCCTAACAAGACACGGCATTCGCCGTGTCGGGCGTTTATTCCCCCCACGCTTCAGGGCGACAGTACTACCAGGCATGTACCGCCGCCCCTATTTCGCCTCGGGCCCCTCGCTCTTGCGCGTCCCCGTCTGTTGTCAAGATGCGTGGCCGCGCTTGCACGTCCTCGCAAAAGCCGTCCCGGAGCGTCCCGGGGGGGGAACCATGGTCGTTCTTGGACTTGGGGTCTCGGTTTCGGAAGACCGCCGCCACGCGCCGTAGCGAAACGGCCACTGCCGTTAACCCGGTTCTTCGACGCGGGCGGGCCTTCCCAGCGACCGCTCAGCCGGCCGGCCGGCACGAATGCACCTCCCCCTCTCCGTCCCATCGGCCCCAAACCCGGGCAAACGGAGGGGACGCGGAAGAGGGGAAGGAAACAGGGCAAGCGGGGAGAAATGGGGACGACGAGGGAAACACAAGAAGGAGTGAAAAAATAAGGGGCGACGAGGACGAGGCGAGGGTTCACGCGTGGCCTGCGGGCGCGGCGCCGACGGGGCCGCTCGCCCGAACACATGGGGAGATCCAAAAAGGCTACAGGTCCCCCTATTAATCACCGTTCTCCCGGGGCACCCCTACCTTTCTTTGTATGTGCACCTGCTGATCAACTTCGCCAGGTAGCCAAGACAAGTAAGCGGTGATAGCAAAGTTTAGGTCCCTACGTAGTCAATGATGCGCACTGGGCGATACAGCCTCCGTTCGCTGCCGCACACGGCTGCACCTGCGGCAGGGGAGGACCTGGCCTGGCGCTGGAGCAAAACGTGATATTCGCGTATGCTACGTACAGTCCCGGCATGTCGCCCATCTCGTACAAACATTACAACTGCCAATTCCGCTAGTCTGGGTATCAAGAATGTCTGTCGTCTATGCCCTGAAACAAGAAAAAGAATAAGAGTGTGCGATAACGGCCAGACCCCAAGCTCCCGACCCGGGCGTCTTGGGCCCCCCTCCTTTTCTTTATGTCCCCGCGCTCCGAAAGCATCCCAAAAAGCCGGCGGGCAGGGGTGACTACCCGGCCGGCACAGTAAAATCAAGAAATCATTCGTTGGCTGCGAGCCCCGCCTCCCCCAGGTTATCGTCGTCGTCGAGAACCGCGTCCCCCCTGGCCGCCCGATGGGCCACTTCGCGCTCGTCTTCGATTTCCTTTCGCCTCTTCTGGGCGTACTGGAGCCCATCCACGTAAGTGCGGAACTTCACAATCTCCCGGAGGAGGTAATCGCTCTTGCGCTCCCAGTTCGCCATGGCCTTGGTCGCATTCGACCCCCGGGGCGTGAAGGCCAACAGCATGGGCGACCGCAGCTGGTTGTGCTGCTGCAGCTCGTCTTCGATGCCCTTGACGTAGGCCAGGAGCGTCTCGAGTTGCTCCGTCTCGGAGCAGTGCGACGGCCGCAGGCTAGACGCCGGCGGCGACCAGTCGGCGATGTGGATGCGGTCGCCGGGCAGCTTGAGCCGGTTGCCCGAAGTGCCCATGTCGAAGCTCGACCGGAGACTACTCTGGCGACTGCCGCTCCGGCTGTGCATGGACTGGCGCCCCGCGGCGGCAGCGGATCCGGGGCGCGGGGGCGGCGCGTTGTCGTTGATGGCGGCCACGAGGGCGTTGTTGATACACGCATCGCTCCAGCCGTACTCGATGTTCGAGATACCGCCCACCAGCGGGTGCGTCGACAGCCGGGCCGACCAGTACGTCACCGTGTCGATGAACTCTTTGCCGATCTCGGGCGTGCCGACCTGGAAGAGGTGAATAGCCCCGTTGGGCAGGCTCAGAGCCCAGACGTGGGGGCGGGTTCGTGAATAGCCGGGCGCCGGCAAGGCCGAAGCCATCGTCTGCTGCAGGGAGAAGCTGCCCAGGCTAGTGGCGTTCTCCTGCCAGTTGCCGCCTCCCACAACGGCCCCAGGCGCCGACTGCTTCCGCCCCGATCGCCCCTTGTTCCGCATGGATTTGGCAGAGAAGGAGAACAGGGTCATGGTGCCCTTCTGAACCACGGCAAAGACCTCGGACCAGTTTCGGTCCTTCGCCTTCTTGCCACTGCCGTCGACATGGTGCTTGTGGACCACGAGGCCCTCCTTGGCCCAGGGAGAGCCGTACAGCTCGAGGGATTCGTCTTCGAGCTCGGCACTGCGGCCTTCGCCGCTCCTGTAGGACTGCGACGCGGCCAGCGGCCCACCGTCTTCCCGGATAATGGCATGGGAAAGAGCGTTCGCAAAGCCGATCGACTGTTGGTAATCACCACGGTGGAGCGCCGAGCCCAGAGAATCGACCGAGGGCGATGTCTGGGTGCGGCCAAGCGAGTACCGACTCCACGTCGCCGACGACATAGTCGGGCTCCAGATGGAGTTCTCGTCGTCAAAGCTCGTACGGCTCGAAGAGAAGCCGGCGGTGCCGAGCCGCGGACGCGAGCGGCTCTTGGACGTCCAGCGGGAACCCGGGGGCCGATTGACGCCATCCATCCGTCCACGCATCGACTGCTGCTCCGAGGGTGCTTTGCTGAGCACGCTCGGTGTCCGTGACAACACGTTGAGGACCGAAAGGCTATTGCTGGACTGGGCATTCTGCGCCTCGGTGGCACCGCCAAACAGGGGCAGCTTGTCGTCTCGGATGGACGTGTAAATGTCTTTTAGCACCGTCTCCATCTGCCCCTCCCAAGCACGCATGGAACCATAGAAGGGGCTCTTGACGAGCGGGCCGCAACTGTCCTGGCCGTCGCCGTTGTCCCCCAATCGAGAGTCGGACCTTGGCTGTAGGAACGACGCCCTCCAGTTGATCTTCTCGGTTTCGTGAGGCGAACGGCCTTCGGAATCTCCCGGGTTGAGGTGCGGGTTTTTGCCCGGAAGGATGCTTGGTCGTTCGAAAGCGTCGGGAACGTAGTCCTCCAGGGCCTGCATGATGGTGGTCATGGTGTTTTTGACGAATTGGCTGCGCGTCATCTTGGACTCGATGTCGGCCAAGTGGAGATCAGTGTTGAGCAGCATGATGGAGTAGCACATGGTATGGATAACGTCTGGTACCGGTAAGTAGGTGGCCCCGCCCCGGGTCGCAGAAACGAAGGAACTTACCGAGAGCCTTGAAGCCGTGGTGAGGGTTGCAGTCGCACCAGCGTTTGGAGAAACCGACAAGGATACGGTCGACCTGCTGCGTCTCCGCTCGCAGGATAAGCCTGCCGCAGACCTCCCGCAGGCAGGTGAGGATGCTCTTGTCGGCAAAGTCGTACAGTTCCATGTAAGCCTGCAGCGTCCGTTGGCGGACCGGCCCCTCCTCGCCCATCCACGCAGCCGCCCGGCTCTTCTGGATGAAGTCCTCGTTGCCGTCGAATATACGCCGCGCCTTCTGACGGTCGTCTTCGGTCGGCTCGCCGATCGTCACTTCGGGCTCGTCCAAGGGAGAGCCCCCTTTTTTGGGGCTCGCCTCGGCGCTGTCCACCGTGAAGCTTGGCAGGGCGTCGGCGGCGCGGTCTGCACCGTTGTCCGTCGAGACGGATGCCCTGGCCGAGCTGTGCTGATCCTGGACGGGCAGTCCCAGGCTCAAAGACGGCGCGGGGTCCTGTTCCTGGATAGGAAGCCCGAGGCTGGACGGCCGCGTTCCCGCCTCGTTCGAAGGCACGGGTTCGAGAGCCGGGGACGCTTCCGCCTTGTACAAAGCGTCGTCAGGGCCCATGTTGGCCTGGCCACGACCGCGTTGTCCTCTCGCGTCGTCTTTGCCCGCCGCGGGGCGCGGGCTCGGCGGAGGGCGGGCGGTGGGGTTATATAGCTCGTCGGGCGGCAGTGGGGTAGTCTTGTCGGCATCCGTGTCGCTGCTGTCCTCGAAGAAAGTTGTGTCGCGCGTGAGCTTCGGTCGCTCGGTCGGCACGGGCGGGCTTTCGGCCGGGGTGCGCTTCGAAGGCCCAAGGCCCACCGCCTCGCGGTTGCGGGTAGTCAGGGCAGACTGGGACTTGACGGTACGGATCGTGGCTTTGGGGCCCGGCTCGTAATCGGGAGAAAAGCCTCTGCCCGTCTTCCGTCGGCGGTCCTCCTCGCGGTCCTCCACGTCGTACTGCGGGGAGACGTTGCCACGCTCCTGCCGTGGGCCCAGGAGACCCAGGGGGGAGTTGACGCTGTCGGTATTGAGGTACGGGTTCATGACCTGACGCAGGCTGCTGACGGGACTGGGGTCAGGCTTGTCCGACATGCGTGCAGCTTCGACGCCAAGGCCGGGGCGTGACATGTGTTCCGACGGGGGTGGAGGGACGGGGGGTAGTGGTTCAGCAATGGACTTCTTGCGCCGCCGGAAGAAGGACGATTTTTTCTGGATGACATGCTGGCCTGTAAAGGCGCTGGGTTGCTGCGAATCCCTCGACGGCGGCGTCGAGGACGGCTTTTGCTGGGGCGGCGGATTCTGTTGTTTGGATCCGGGACGCACTTGCGTTTCGACTGATGCCGGCGAAACGTGGGGCGAGGTTGAGCTTGTGTCGAAGGCACTTGCCAACGTTTTGGAGGAGCCGAACACCCTTCGGAAAAAGCCCGGCCGTTCCTTGGCTGGCTGCTGCGCAGGCTGCTGCAGCTGCTGCAACGGGGACGGCAGGGCCTTTTCCTTCTCCTTCTCCTTCGTCTTCTCGTAGCCGATGTGCGGCGAGGGCGCTGGGTCCATGTCGTCGTCCATCATGTCGTCGTCGTCGTCGTCGTCGTCGTCGTCGGCGATGGCGCTGTCGGTCGGTAGCTGGGGCAGGGGCGGCTGGGGCGGCAGCGGCGCCATGTCGTACCGCGCCGAGCTGGCAGCAGCACGGCCGGCCGTAGCACTCCGTGACGATCGCATGCTCATCAGGCGGTCCGAGTTTGGCGCAGGAGGAACCTTGTGGTCTGTTTCGGCGTGGTCCGGGTGGGGGTATGGGTGCTGGGAAGGAATGGCAGATGACGGTACGGCCGTTGCGGGCGCGCTCGTTAAGGTTGGCCGGCGTGGACCGCCGGGCACCGTGGGTGTGGGTGCCGCCTCGTAATCCTCCGTCCACAGGGTATCGGTGAACTCTAAGTTGAAGGCGCTGTGGCTGCCCACGCCGTAGCCGCCGTTTGGCGGCAGCGTTAAGGACCCCAACGACGGCTTATGACCCTGACCCATATCAAAGCTCGACGAGCGTCCGCTGAGCCCGTGGGCCCATCGCTGGCTGCCCAGCACCTGCGCATACCCGCCGTCGAAGCTGTTGAGGCTGCTGTTCTTGCTCGTCTTGCCACCGCGCGAGTGCAGCGGTCGCCCGCCCGCCGTCGACGGCCCCCGTGGCGGCGCCGTATCGCGCATGCTGTGGAGGCGGCCCAGGTTGGCCTGGAAGCCGGAGCTGCTGTTGCTCCGGCGGCTGCGCGAGTACTGGCTCGAGAGGTCGTCGCCCTCGTAGTCGGAGCTGTACGTGTAGCTGTGGCCGGGCTGGTAGGCGCTGTGCATGCGGCCGGGGCGCGCGATGCTCGAGATGGTCCGGGTCGGGTCGTCGCCGCCGAGGGACATGGATCGGTAGCTGCCGTGGCCGGGCTCGTCAAAGGGGGCGGCGGGGGTCGCGGGCGTGTGGATCTGGCCGAGCGAGAATTGGTCCAGCGACATCAACATGTTGGCCACCAGCGAGTCCCGGGTGACCTGGCGCGGGGACAGGGAGAGGTCGTGCGAGTCTCGGAGGGCGTTGTTCTTGCCGTTGCGGCCGGCGGCGTGTTCGGGCTCGTTTCCTTGGTTGTTGTCCATGGCCATGTCGACGGGGCTGCTCAGGCTGTCGAAGAAGGTGTCGTCGTAGTCGCGGCTGGAGGCGCTGCTCGACACCGAGGGTTGCATCCGCAGGGCGCGGTGGTTCGAAACGGGCGGTTTCCCCTTGGGTGGTACCGGCGGCCGTCGGATCGAGGGCGGCGTCGAGGGCCTGGCATCGTGTGACCGCGACCGCAGCGGCGAGGTATTTATGTTCAGCTCCGGCCGGCGCCTGTGGGAGCGCCGGTTGGCCTCGGACGCGTGCATTCTCGAGTAAGCCGGGGCAGAGGGTGAAGGCCGCCAAGGTTCACGGGCCAGGGGGGCGAAGGAGGCACTAGATGGTAGCGTCCAGGTGTAGTGCTGGTCGAGCAGTCGCGGGCGCTGCTGGCGGCGAAAGTTGGGCTAGGAATTGGGCTGGTCCTCAGGATGCCGGGAATTTGGTTCCACTGCCCATGGGCTTTAGGGTCGTCGCCGGGGCCAGAGGAGGGCGTGAGTCCTGCCCGTCGACGCCGGCAAGAGATGTTGGCGCGCGGAAACGAGTCACTAGGGCGGCCGGCTGCTCACTCGTGTGCCCTTCCGGATCCCGAGGGGAAGGAAGGGAAGACCAAGCAAAAGCTCCTGGGGAGGTGGGCGGGCAGGCAGTGACTAAGTGAATTCACGGCCGCAGCTGGTCACCGGGGGGAAAAAACAAAGGATCGAATACAGGAGGAATAACGACGGCGGCGGCAGGAAGTTGCAATCTCTCGGCATGTACAACTAAGCAAGGGTCGTCCCAGCGATGGGCTGCCCGGGATGCGGCACGGAGGAGGGAAGTGGACGGTTTGCTTGCTCCTCTGGGCCTTCGGTCCCCTGGAGCCGGCTCGAAGCTGAATGAAGGAAGACAAGGGAAGGCGTGCTTGGCCCCTGGCCCCGGGAGCAGGTAAACACGATCGAGGCAGGGGAAAGAGGCGGCCCTGGTCTACTTGCGATGGGTACCTCCGACACGGTAGATCTCCTAAGTATGTACCCTAGTGATAGACCCGGAGATAATGGAGGCAAAAGGTCATGTACGTATGGGATGTGGGTGTAGGTAATAGTACCGGGTCGTATGCCAAAGAGTAGCGTGGGCTATGTGTGTACCTAGTCACTTCCAGGCGGGGTGGTTCGTTGCAGATCCAGGCACCCCAGGAACCTGTGACTTTTTTTTCGTCTTCCTTGGCCGAGCAGGCGACCGGGGGGTGACTCACGAGAGAGAGACAGAGACGGGGAGACAGCAAGAAACGCGGACATTTAGTTGGTGGTATTGGCGGTGGTGACCGGGCTTGCTGGGGAGGGGGCCGGGAGCTTCATGCGGCGGCCGCGCACTCGTCGTCCTCACACACACACACTCTCTCTTTTTTTTCCTCTTCTCCAATGGCTGCTACCTATTGCACGCCGTTCGACGCCAAGATAATGACTCTGAAACACTAAATGCAGTGGTAGCCCGAAACAGCCTGGCATGGATGGGCACTGGCAGTCCAACCTGAGCGAGTCTATTCGGTAGATGGGGCCGGCATGGGCTGCGCTGATGGTGGGAAAGGGGCCGAGGGAAAAAAGTATTTCAATTCGAATTTCGATTGGCAGGGCGGCCCAGGGATGCGAGAGAACGCCAGAGAGAGAAGTGCACGAGGGCAGGCAGACAGTGGGAAGCTGGGAAGCAGGGAGGGGCCTGGCTTTCTGCCTTGCTGCATTTCGTGCTCAGCGACCCATGTGTATCTCGCCTGTCGATCGCCCTTGGCCCCAAAAAAAAGAATAGGTAAGCAAGCCTCCTCCTCGCAATTTAAGCGAACCGAGACGGGTTGAAGAAGGCAAGCCGAACACGGCTCGCTCCGCGGACATACGCTGCTGGTTGCATTTACCTGCTTTTTTCTTCTTCCTGGCGTTCCTAAGGTCTAATAGGACTGGGGAGGTAAGCAAGGTTAGGAGGCATGCTGGCAAACCTGCGTCCAATAACGGGGGCTGGTGGTTGTAGTATAGAAACCGAGGCAGGGAAGGTATATTGTATAGCAAGCAAGCACAGGCGCATACGGCACATTTCACCCACAACATCTACCCACCAGCACACACACACATACACACACGCACCGGTCCGTCAGTCGACTAAGGTAGTGTGGCATGCAGGCACACACCGGCGCATTGTCAGCGCCCATGGAACGAATGGATGGATGGATGGATGGACGTTGTTATCACCGGACCGGACCCGTCATGCTGCCATCCCACCCCTGGCCGGCACTGTCGTGGTGGTGCTGAGCGTTGCACGCGTACGCAACCCCTAGGGCCATCTTTGCTGCGGGCAGCAGCGCCATCGTACCCCAAAGTTAACCTAAAGGTAGTAAACATGTGCGGCACTTAGGACGTGCCTTCCACGCCAGGGCAATCTTGAACGGTACGCAGCCCGCCAAGGTTGAAGACGTCGGCCGCAACAGCACGGCTGACAAAGGGCTTTTCATCGTCGTCATGGGCCACGACGGCCAGCCCGGCGAGGGTGGGGGCGCCCCAAAGGCTAATTGTTTTTTCTTCGATGATGGGCTAGAGACCAACAGACGGCCGGCCGGCCGATCGGTCGCTCGGTCGGTTACTCGGTCGGTAGTTCGGGTCAGAGACACCGGGTACAGGTAGAGCCTACCTATGTCCACCCAGTAAAGCACGTACTTGGGTACGTACAGGTATCTTTCTGGGCCGTTTCCCGTCAGACATGCCTGCGCAGGAACGAATGGCTGTCAGGCCACCATTGGGGGAGATGGGTCACACCGAAGGCGCTGGCGACCGGCAGAAGCAAACCACCTAACCTCCTAGTGCTCTCTCTCGTATTCAGGGCTTCCCATACGCCCGCGAGTAAGTACGGGACAAATGTTGGGTTGGGGGAAAGCCCATGAGCTTAATATTGCTTCCCGACCGAGAAGCACCAACCAATCAACCCAAGGATAGGGTAGAGGGCTGGGTAGGCAAAGTAAATGACTGCTCCTACATGCCGGGCAACACTGTCCGAAGAGCTCGGGATCAAGGTTGTTTGGCTGTCTGGCACCACCCCTCCTCATTGACCGTGGCCCTCGTGGACTCTGAGGCCCTCAGCCTCCCCAGACGGAAAACTGCAGTGGACCCTCCGAGGCTCCGGTTGCTGCGCTGTTCCTGCATTGGCGCAATGAGCCTGGCCCGCCCGCCCTCGTTCGAGCGCGCGTCAACGACTCAGTGCCTGGCAGCTGGACAAGCAGCCCACCCGGCCAAGCCACGGCACCTACACAGGTACATGGCTGTCTCATCTCCGAACGCTGGTCTCCATCGGCCTCTACCGGGAAAGCTGCACCTGTATCGGATCAGACGACACGAGGGGGAGGGTGGAAGTACCTCTGCCTAGGTCGCTCAGGCCGGCACCGCAAGCGCCCCCCTTGCCCTGCCCGTCTTTTGCCTGTCCTTTTGCCTGTCCCTTTGCCTGTCAGACCTGTCAGTCTGTCCACCTACCTTGCCTGCCTGCACCGGCGGGCGAGCGCCCGGGCCGGCTGAGTGACCGAGCTGGGAGGGCCCCGTCTCGTCGTAGATTGGTGCACTTCGGGACGGCGGCGATGGGCATTTTGTTCTCTGGGGCCCGCTGGTCATTGCGGATGCTTGGCGTACCGTTGCTGTCGTCGCCCGAGATTGGGCCAGGCCTTTGCAGCTTTTCTGGGAGAATGAGTGAGCTCGCATACGAGTAAAAGGTCTTCGAGGTGCTTGCAATGACCTGCATGGGCTGAAGGTGGGGGGAAGCCGCCGACGCTCACACGACCTCTGTCGAAATCTCGCCCCGACACTCTCAAGTGGCAACGACCCCTTACTCGCACGGGGACAGTGCAATTCCATCCCCAGCGGTTCGCCGTCCACCTGTCGAAAAGCGACAAGTCATAAAGCAAGCCGTGCGGTGCATGCAAATCACTTCCCCCCGCCCTTCGCTATGTTGTATCTTCATGGTCGTACCAATATACACCCTCCCCTTCCGTCCTCTCTCGTGCGGCCTGCCAAGCGGCCTGGCTTCGACGGGAACCGGGAGACTTCGCCCCAGGTACGGCCTGCCCATACTCGCGCGGCGGCCTGGCCGCCCGACATGGATCCGTGGCGCTGGCACTGGAGCCTCCCCGCCTCAGGCCCGCCTCTTCTGCCCACAAAAACGTCGGCGTCGGTTCAACCTCCCGACACTCTGTTTCCGCGCTGCACGCAAAAAGATTCGCCCAGCCAGACATCCCGCTGCTGACGCGGTACCGTCTCGGCGGCGAGCTTACTATAGAAGCGGACGGCTGGGCTCGGGGGGGGGTAACCAGTCGACCATTGCCACGGACTCGTCCCCGAGCCTCCCGGACGGCAAAACAGACCCGACCGTCCTCGTTGCCTGAACGCTTCTTTCCCACACAGTTGAGCCCAACCGCCGCCACGAGCCCGCTCCGTTTCCCCCTCTGTCTCCCTTTTCACCGACCCAAATAGCACCCATCCCGGTCTCCTGGCTCGGGGGGTGGGACTCGTCAGTCATGTTCTGCAGGGTCCGCGTGTGCCTGTGTGCGTGATGCGGGCCGGGTCGGTGTCGAACGGCTTCGCGCATGACGCGCCGCCACGCGCCCACATTCCCCCAGGCTGAGGGGATGGATACGGTGGCGAGCGTGAGTGACGAACAACGGAAGTGGGCATGACTCCTACTGCCTATCCTACACACGCAGGCTCCGCCCGCCCGCGAGGGTTTGAGACGCGAACTGTGCAAGCCGAATAAGACGCCTTCTAAGACTATGCGTACCTGTTACCCCTTGGGGACCCGGTGGGTGCCGAGACATGCCCCCTCTCGCGTCGGCAGGTTTGTAGGTACGGTGGTTTGGCCTGGGCCGAACCGTCGAGACCTTGTCTCTATGTCTGTCGTTCCCGTGGGCAAGACGACGGAGGGATAGACGATGGCGCCTGTGACGTCCGCCTTCTCTCTCCCGGGCGGGGAGCCCGGCAAGCCACCCGTCCGCCGAGATGAACAGCATGCAGGCAGCCGGGGGGGGGATGCGCTGCAACGGGTTCGCAGAAGGCCCCTCCGTCTACCGAACGGGAGGATCGCGAAATCGGCCCCGGGCACACAATGTCGAAACTCACCGCCCCTCTTCCGTCTCACTCCTCGGCACATCCTCCACAACTCACTGGACGTTGCTAAGTGGGCCACAAACCCCTCATTCTCTCTCGCGCGCGCTCTCTCTCTCTCTCTCTCTCTCTCTCTCTCTCTCTCTCTCCAACTTTCTCTCTCTCCCTGATCCCCTCGGACAGGTTCATGCGAAACTTCGACGCGGATTCCAGAACGTCCACTCCGAGCGCGCATCGTCGGCAAATGCTGCGAAAGCGAACCGAGCCAACCGAGCCCGTCGGAAGGGGTAGTGGGTGTCTTGTGGCCCTGCGCATACAGGTGCTACCTAAGCCAATCATGCGCGCCCTAGCCGGCCTAGCTGGTGATGACCCCCTGTGGGCTCGATAGTCGGGTGTGCCAGCTCGAGCTGTTCCTAGTGGCCGCCACGCAACCCCCCCCCGCGCTAAATCAACATCCATCCTAGATGGGGCACGGGTTTCCCTGCGCATGCCTCTAGCTGCGTTCGTCGGGGAAACAGACGCCACTGGTGCCCCAGACGTCTTAAAGGCTAGACGCTCGCACTACCCCTTTTGCCGTGCATGATCGTGCGGCTACGCGCAACGTCTCGATCGCCCTGATCAGCAGTCATGGCGAGAACCCCGAGGGCTCGCGCGCGCCGTCCAGCGCTAACACCCACCCCCTCCACCCCCCCCCGGGCTGGGAAACTGATAGGGATAACCCGGCGGCAACGGGGGAGGGAAGGGAAGGGGAAGGGGGGAGGGGACCTGGCTCGGTTGGCCAGCGTGGATGCAGGCGGACAAGGGAAGGACGACGGATCGACCTAGGGATCGACCACGACGCATCTGACGGCCGATTCGCGGCAACGGCCACAAACGATGATGATGATGATGGCGGGTGTTGGCCATCGTCATGTTTGTCGGCGACGACGATGACGATAAATGGCAGACCGGTTTCCCGCCGCCGAACGCCTCTTTCTTTTTTCGGTGCTGGCAGGCGGACCGGCGAGTAGACGACACCCCCCCGGGGATCACACGAGGGCTTGACTCTGATGGCTCAGACACGCAGCCGTCCAGCTGAGCCGCCAATGATTCAGTTGCATGGGCTTTTTTCTATTATTATTATTCTTCTTCCTCCTCCCTTTCTCCTTCTCCCATGATGACGCCGTGCACCCCCACGGGACGGCCGCCGGCCACCTGTTAGTTTCGCGGTACAAGGAACTAATAAGTATGTGGGAAGCCTGCCCGCCTGCCGGGCCGTTTGGTGCGGTAACTCTGTTCCGTTCGCTCGTCTCTGAACCCCTCCCTAACCACATGAACGACGACGGCCGGGCTGCCCCCAAAGGGCCCATAGCCAGCCGTTTGTGGTACCCCGCGTAAATGTATAGGTGCTTGGATACCGTTCCCTCAAGGCCTCTCGGGGGTTGGGGGGATTCCGCTTGGCCATGCTCGGCTGTGGCCGGACGATTTCTTCCTACCTGACCTTTGCACGTCCAATCGGTTTTATGGAGGCTTCATGGGCCGCGGGCGCGTGGGATCAAGTGACGGAACGGTAGTGAGGACTGGCTGGTCATTGGCGCGTGGTGTGCCGTGTAGACGCCGGGCCTCAGGTCTGGGCTATTCCTGGTACTGACCCCGTAGGTTGACGGGCGATACGTAGGTGTGATTGAGGGGAAGGGGGCGGCGCGATGAGCGAGGTCAGGTCTCGGTCCGTCTCCAGATCGGGACAGGATCTGGATCGCCGTCAAGCCCAAGTGAATTTCGGTTCATGGTCCTCGTGCCTGTGGGCGCCTCTCAGGTTCGTGGGAAGACGGCAATGCGTATTCCATATTACTAAAGAAGGGTATCTCGTATTAACATGCGTATTGCCTTAGCCGTGAACGCCGGAACCCGTTTGTCCGTTGCTGTTGGCGTCTCTTGTAATCGGTACCGCCAAGACTGCTGTGTACACCCTCCGTTCCTGAAAGATATCCCCCCCGTACAAAGCAAGGCCTCAAGAGCTGCTGGGCTCCGTCTCCAAGGGCCACTGGCGGCCCTCGACCTCGACCATCTCGAGGCACATCTTCAGGAAGCGGTCGCGGTAGTCGTTGCTGTCGGCCGTGACGCTCATGGGGCCCTGTTCGTCGATGAGGTTATACGTCGTGATGAGGCCCGTCATGGCCTTGGCGTGCACCGTGTGCTTGGCCCAGAAGAAGTCGAGGACGGCGGCGCGGTATACTTCGGCGCCGTTGCTGGCCACGACGCCGGTGCGCCAGCTGGGCGGGCTCGGCGGCGCGAACGGCGGCCCCGACGGGATGAGCGGGTCCGGGGCATCAGCGGACCCGGCGCCGCCCACGAGGTCCGCGACGCCCGAGACGCGGACGAGGAAGAGCGAGTAGTCGACGGCGTTGGCATCGGCCAGGAGGCGCGTGTCCTTCTGTAGCTGGGCCTTGAACTCCTCGGCCTGGTCGAGCGTCAGGTGCAGCTTGTCGGGGAACTCGTCGGCGAGCTTCGACTTGGTGGCTTCGGACGCCAGCGCCCCGCCGGCCACGTCGCGCTCCGGGTAGAAGTAGGACATGGGCTTCAGGTCCCACGACTCCCACCGCGGCGTGTGGGCGGCGCCGTCGCCCGTGTCCACCTTGCGGTCCTGGCCGTACAGCAGGTTCTCCATGACGATGTGGTGGCTCGGGGCGAGCCCCAGGAGCGAGCCGAGGCTGCGCTGCCGGCGCTCGAGGAAGTCGGTGATGCGTATCAGCAGGCTGCCCGGGTTGGCGCGCACGTGGTCCGCGTACGGCAGCAGCAAGTCCTTCTTGAAGAAGTTGTACTCGAACGCCCGCGGCACCGACTTGACCAGGTAGGCGCCGTCGCCCGTGCGGAAGAAGGTCGACCCGCTGTAGCCCATATCCCCCATGGCCTGCAGGCCGCCGTCAGCACCGGCAGCCGACGACGACCCCCCAAAGCTCGCCCGGTACTCGGCCTCCTGGATCTGCCAGAAGCCGCGCAGGGCTCGGAAGAGGTCTTCGCGCACTAGCCGGAAGCTGAGCCAGTACAGGTTGAAGACGCCGAGGAAACGCCTCAGGAACCCGGGGCGCTTGGGGGGCTTGCCATCTTCGTTGCTGTTGGTGATGGTATAGGTGATGGAGCGTGCGATCTTCTTGTCGCGGGCGCCCATCTCGGGCGATGACAGTCGTTTCTGATTGTGAGGCTCTTACCGACTGCACGGGTGTCGAAGCTCAAGTTCCCTCGGGCACACACGGTTGGTGTTATTTATTGTTGCTACATAGTCGTGCGTAATGATGCAGTTGAAGCTGCCTGTCCCGCGACGGACAAACTACTCCGGCGGTGACGTCATGCAAGGCCGTGGCAGCGCGCAACGCGTTCCATAACGCAACCACCTTTTTATCGGGAAATCGAGATGGTCAAGCACATGAAACGCTTGGCCCTAGGTTTTGACAGATCCAATCGATCGGTTCCGTGGCCGCGGCTTCACACGAACACCGCAACGGTACGCTATTCCGCCGACTAGCGAAGATCGCTTCCAACGTAGGAACCTTGTGTGCACCAGTCCCACTCAGTTGCCGACCCTTCTTTTGCGGGATCTGTAGTACTTGCTATGCACAGTACGCTAGCCAAAGGTCCACTCCTTTAATACAGGTTCGTACTTTCCGTGGGCTCATGCTTTCTGTCTGTGTTCATGGATTTAACGGCACCCAACGTAGTTGTATAAATACACATGTGCCAGCAATCTATATCCGGCCTTGACGATTCATTCCGTGGAACGATCACCAACGAGTCCGTGGTTAACTTCGAGCGAACGCCGTGCTATGAGAGAGCAGATATCGCAGTATCCGGCAGGATGCGAAGCTGCAAAGATAGATGGGGTATAAATTCACAGACAAAACAAAGTAGGGGTGGTGATCAATACGCCAAGTCCACCTCGGCAACCTCAGTCCAAGGCATGAACCAAGAAACCCACCCCATTCTAGACCCGACCCCGGCCGTCGCCTAATCACGGCCATGCTCAGACGGAGCCGTACTGGCCCCTCGGGCTTGACTCCCGAGTCGTCGACGCGGGATCCGAGGTCGCCTTGGAGCGGCCATACGGCTCCAGGGCGTTGTCGTCGCCGCCCGGCACCGCCTGCAGGCCATCCAGGGCCTTCTTCTTCATGGTGAACATGAACTTGGTGCTGATGATGAACTCGCTCGGATCGAGGATTTGAAGAAGGGCCTTGATGCCCAGGGGGCCGCCCTGGTAGTGGGCGTCCTCGCGAGCCTGGTTTTCCGGCGACAGGACGTAGGGGGTGATGGGGTACGCGAAGTGGAAGAGAATCGAGAAACCGACGAGCTCGAGCATGACGACGAGGCTCGGAATGCCGACGCGCATATCGGTGTAGTTCATCGTCTCGGTGGGGTCCAGGGGGGATGGGTTGATGTCGCTGAGGATCCAGTAGACGATCTGGCAACGGTCACCTGGTTAGTCGTGGGTTCCCCTCGGGTCTTTGAACCCTGCGGCCCTCTTGGAAGCAGAAGGAAGAGGGGTCGGAGGTGGGAACGTACCTGCTGAATGAATTGGAGACCGATGAGAAGCTTGAATGACAGCAGCTTCAGCAGGCATCGGTGGGCCTTGAGCTCCTCGCGCAGCTTCATGACCTTGAAAACCACGGCATTTACGGCGAACACGATGCAGGTTTTCGAAACGATGTTGAGCCAGAGGTGGGCGAAGTGCGGCGAGCTGTTGTTGTAGCAGAAGACGCCGTGGGCCTCGGCGATGTCGGTGAGGACGGCGATGACCAAGCAGACGACGGGGTACTGGAAGACGAATAACCACGACTTGTGGTTCTTCTGGGCCGCCAGCGGCCAGTCGTCGTGCGTCAGGGCCTGCAGGGCGAACATGGGGGCCCGGTACACCTCTTCCATCTCGACCTCGCCGCTGCCCTGGCTGTCGCGGTTGCTGGCCAGGAAGCGGCAGATGAGGAGGTAGAAGTTGCCCAGCGCGTAGGCCTCGGCCAGGTCCAGCCACGGCTGGATGTAGTTGAAGATCTCGGGCTTGACGATGCCCGCGTACGTCCCAGCGCCGTAGACGATGATGAAGGTGGTGATGCGCATGATCCTAGTGAGAAGGTGCCCGAGTCAGCACGCCCAAGGTCCTTCTGCCCCCCCCTTCCCCGCCACTTTGCGGCCGAGGCGTGAGTCAGCCGGTCGGGAGTGAACGTACTCAAGTTGCTGCTTGGGACGACTGAAATGTGTCGCATGCCGGAAGAGCAGTAGCGCCGCTACTACGATGGAAATGGCGGCACACACGCCTGACAAGGCCATGTTGAAGTGGTAGAAATCCTGGGAGCCCACGAAGGGCTTCGTCGGCGCTGAGGTGGAGCAGATGGTTAGCAAGTGGCCGTCTCGGAACCGCGTGCGTCCCGTGTGTATTTACTTTCACCGAAGGGCTCGGCGTGGCATTTGCCATCGTCGGCCGTCTTCGAACTGCTGTTGCCCATGTCTCCGGCGGCGGCTGGTTCGTATCGAGGTCTGCTGGCCTGTCTGAGGCAGGGGGCCCGACTGTTTCTACTCTCGTCGTCTCGATGCTCGGTGATGGTCGTCGGCTGGCGTTGTGGACTACTACAACCGGCGGCGGCGGGTCCAAGCCAAGCTCACAAGAATGGATGGAGAGATGGCGGGCTCCAGGGGTCAGGCCGAACCTGGGCAGACATACTGCCGTGTTATATACGCCCAGCACGAAGGCGCGGGAATCTGATTCAAGACGCAGCGCGGACTCGCTATCGTGCGTCTGGGACGGCATCGTGGGTATCTGGACCCTTGCCCACAACCAGGGGGTGCAGTGTGGAAGAGGGGATTAGACTAGTGGCCCATCCAGCCCTGGCTGGTTGTCGTTGCTGACGATGGGGAACCTGTCATGGTGGATCGGGCCCGGTAAGAACACTCAAACTCTAATACCCGGCGTCACCTACACGCTGCCGGTCGGTTTGATTGGTGGTTGCCCTGGGGCTCGAGGCGCAGTAACACAAGGCACCCAGCGGTACAAGGTACTACCACTTCCCACGCACACCGATGCAAGAAGGATGGGAGCGAATGCGAAAACCGCACAGCCACGGTAGACGAATGGTGGCTTGTTGGCCACTAAGCACTAGCCATCCGTGCCTTGACAGGTAGGTAGGTAATGCGGGCAGGTAATTCAGCGTCTGTCAGTCTCTGTCGCGCACTCCGACTCGGGCTTCCCCCGACTCCATCGTGACCATGGATGGGAGCGACAACGGGCCTCTGGAGTTCCATACGGGGCCAATCAGGAGGTCACGAAGACGGGACAACCAACGGCTGGCTGATGGGCATCCATGCCAGCAAACAAGCTATACCCCGGCCGCGCAACAGAGAACACCCCTGCGACGCTTCAAAAGACCCTGGCCACGCGCTTCTTTTCCCTTGCAAAGAACAGGGCGGTCGAGTCGGGGGTCGTTAGGTCAAGCTTTCCAATGGGGGCTGGCGCGGATGCTGGCGGCTCCACAACGTGCCTGCCCCCCCGGCATCGAGAATGGATCCTTACCAGGTGAACAACTGGCGGCCAAAGGTACCTAAACACTTTTCTCGGTTTCGCTTTCGCGGATCGGCGGCGCCTTCCCTCCCCATCACCGAGAGCCACTCAGGACCCAACACACGGCTGATACAAGTACGCACGACTACCGTCACCAAGGAACGGCGCCCCGTAGATCTGGCTCCCTCGCTCCTTTGGAATGGATAGACGGCAAGGCAAGGCGGATCTGCGCGATAGAATTATTGCCAAGCAGGGGGGGGGGGGGCTGGCCATGGCTTGGTTGCCTCCCGGGCCTCCATCGCCGGCTCGAGAGGATCACGGCAGAAACGAAGCGAAGCGGAGCACACCGAGACTACCCCTCACCCTCTCAGTGAGTCCAGAAGTATGTAAGTACGAGGCGGGAGATCTGCCCTGCCACTGAGGTCATGTTCCATTAGACAACCACTTGCAACTTCTACTGCCACTGATGATTAGGAACGGGACCCGTCGGTCGTAAGGCGGTATGAGGCTACCCGTAAAAGCAACACCGGCCCCGCGATCCAATCAACCCACATATACGCCTTTCCTGTGCGTCGGATACCCCAGGCCAAAAAGTGCGCGCCTCTAACTCCTGTGCTCCTAGAAAAGGCCCTTCTCAGCACTCAATTAAAGTGCGGAAGAACCAGCGGGTCGTACGAGGCGTTGCCGTACGCGCTGCCTCCGTATTCGAGGTAGCCGGATATGTACGGCTGCGGAATCTCCCTCAGGATGTCAGCCACATCGCCAAACACCCACACCGTCAACATGCCCATGACCATGTGCGGCAGGACGTGACAGTGCATCATCCAGGCGCCGACGTTTTCCTCGGTGATGCGCAGCCGGAACGTGCGCCAACCCGCGGTCGTGTGAGGCTCCCCCCCCTTCGCATAGCGGTACAGCTGTAGCGAGTCGCGCTTGGCCGGCACGTAGCCGTTCGCGAACCGCTTCTCGTTCTCGACGGCGTTGTACGTCCCGTTGGCGCTCCCCATGTCCCAGCCGTGATCGCCGTGGATGTGTATCGGATGCGTGTCCCACCCGCCCGTCGGCCCCGAGTTGCTCTCCCACACGATGTCGATGACCTCACCTACCCGCGCCGGGAATGCCTTGGACACGGGGTCCCAGCCGTTGTTCTCGAGCGCCGCCGTATAGTTGGGCGTTTGGCCTGTTAGGTAGGCGTTGACGAGGTACGGCACACGGTTTCCGCGCGCGATGGCGTCTTCTTGCCAGGGCAAGCCGTTCATGCTGTGTCGTGTCCTTTGTCAGTGCACCCGCACGCTCTCCGAATTCGGTCTCTGGTTGTTACTTACCTCCATTGCACGTTGCCGCTAATTTTGCCGTTGGTAAAGTTGCCGTCGACAATGACTTGGTTCATGGTGATGACTACGGTCCTGGTCACCTCGGCGAGGGTCGGGAACGGCTCCCTCGGCACGAGGGATTCGAGCGTGTACTCCAACCACTGCGAATATTCCTTCAGATTGGTCGTCAGATTCACGGGAGGAGAATCTGGAAGGTCTTTCGGCAGTGCCACCGAATTCGCCTCGGCCCCGGGCATCTTGTATCGAATGAGAGCATAACCCGTGACCATGGTGGGTCTGTCTCGGCTCTCATAGCGGACCCAGAAGGTGGACCTCCCAAGGGCGAGCAGCTCCTCCTGCGACTTGGTTCTCAGGAGAGCACTGTAGCGCTGGCCACTCGCGAGCTGGATGTGGTCCGTCTTGGCGGGCTTGGTGTACTGGCCATCCGCTTCGATGATGGTAAGTTCATCGTGATGCTCGATTCCCATGAAGACAAAGGACAGAGCGGTGCCACCGACAAATCGCAGACGGTACGTTTTGCTGGGTTCGACGTCGATGACATGGGGCTGGCACGTGGGATCGGATGCGTTGCTGAAGGAGGCGGTGCCCGAATACCCGTTCAGCAGCAGAGCATTTGGCTCGCCGACCCACCGGAAGGGAGTGGCGTAGAGACCTGCCACCAGGTCGTCGTCCTCTCGGCGGTAAAAGTCGTAAAACCCCATAGGGATGTCGCCGTCGTACTCATACGGCTCAGTTTGGTTGGCAGACTCGACGATGACCAGACCATGGGCCGTCATAGCTTGGAGGAGAACGTGAGAGTGGTAAAAGTAGGTTCCCGCGTCGCCGATCTCGGGGCGGACTTCATAGTCGAAGTACTCGCCAGGAGCAGTCGGCCACTGGGCGACGTAGGGCGAGCCATCCGAGAGGGGCGCCAATCTCTGACTGAGGCCGTGCCAGTGCTATGGCTTAAGGTCAGCAACAGTAGCAGCATGCGCGGGAGGAGATCAAGGGCTGGGGAGCGGACATACCGTGGTGACGTTCTGGTCAGTCATGTTGTTGTAAACCCGCACCCACGTCGTCTGACCCTCCCGCATGTACAGCGCCGGGGCCGGAGAGGTGCCGTTGTAAGTCACCGAGTACCGAGACCCGCAGTTGAGGGTGATGTTTCCCGCCGTAGCCACCAGCACGTAGTCGGGCTGCCAGGACTTATCGTGGCGAACGGCTTTCGGCTCAGCCCGGCCCGGCTGGAGAGCCAGCGCCAGAAAGCCGGCGAGCAACCCGAGTCTCCCAGGGGAGAAGATCATCCCGGCGGAGACAAACACGACAATTGAAAGAGGAAGGAGAGGGAGACAGTCGCTGCCGGGCAAGGTGGAAGACGCTTAGCCAGTGCCTTACCGGCCCGGGTCTCTTATAATAAGCGAAGCCCGCCCACCTCGCCCTACACGTGGGCAATCTCGGATCGGCCGGGATGACGGGCGGTGTAGATTCGAGCCAGCCCGGAAGCAAGAAGGGGATAGATAGTTCCGCGCATAAATGGTATGTCACCTGTTCGGCGCCGGGCCCATGCAGGGGACGGCGGCCGCTGCTGGTTGGACCGGTGCAACACGTCGGGTAGCCGGAAGGCCCATGGCAGGGGAGGGGAAGAAAAAGAACGGGCGAAGCATCCTTGGTGCCGTCTGTTCTTGCTTGGTTGCATTTTTCGCGTGCTGATCCAGATCCTCCACTGGTGAACCGGACGACGTAGGATCAATGCTCAGCCGCGTGGCGAAGCCTGGGCGACTACTTGCGCATCGTAAGGCCGCTAGCTATCGCAGCTCCTGTTTTTCTCCTCGCCCGCCGAAGGAACCGCTGCATCTATCCGAAATCGACGGCTTTCATCGGTTGTCTAAACGACATTCAGCACGTAAATACTGAAACGTGAGAGGGCCCCTGCGCGGGATGCAGGGTTGGTGGCTGTTGATAACCCATCATACCCGGATACCCGGGAACGACGGCCTAGATGGTGAGCACCGGATGCCAAGAGGGCGCCGTGTTCTCGTCTCTCCATCCCTCCCTCTCTCTTTATACTTTCCCTCTCTCTTTCCCATGCCTACGCCGGCACACCCGACGGGCAGTCGACGTTTAGAGAGACTAGACCGCTTCCGTGCCACCACCCCGTACTCGACAGCGCCGCGCCTGCGGGATTGCGACCGGATCATGAGTTAGGGTTTCCCTTTATTACCGGCGACGATCGCGTCGTTTGTCCGTGACCGCGACGAACCCCCCTCGCCAGGTCGCCCAAGGTCGGCCCATCCCTGCCCCCCGCCCTTCCGCGGGTGAACTTTTAACAGCGGGTTATTTGCAGCACGCAGTGGCCGGAGGACAAGGCAAACAAGCAAAACGCGTGCTGGCGGGGAGGGGGAAGAAATAAGATGACGACAATGCGGTCGGCGAATCGCTTGACTTTCTTTTCCGCAGCCGCCGTTCCCCTCCTCCAACTTGCTACCGGCTCCCGTGCTGGCTTGCCGAGAGGGGGGCACCAAACTGCTGTCGTTTGCTCATCAGCGGATGACGGGGGAAGGACACGCTTCGCTGGCTGTTACCACGGCGGCCGCCCTCGGGGCTCCCGCGGGCGGCGCAACACCGTCGGAAATGGGCTCCTTGTCATTCGTGCGTGACTGGTGCCAGAGGTGACAGCGATGACAACGACGGCGGGTGGCTGCTGGAACCTTAGCGCCGCAAGCTTGTCCTCCCCCCAGCCACGGGAAAACCGTTTGCCCCAACCGCTGGCAAATTTAAGTTTGCTTGCTAGAACGGTTATGGTACAGTGGGGGAGCCCAAAAAACGCCAATTTTCGGAAAACGCGCTTCTCGCATCTTCGACTCCACAAGGCGTCTTGCAGCTGTCATTGCAGCCCGCGGCTGGTATACAAAATACTAAGGCCTAATAGAAAGTCCAGACTTTAACGAATAAAGCGGTATAACTGGCTTACTTCTACGATGTGCGTGTGTTAAGTTAATTGTAATTGAAATTAAGCCTCTATATGGGGTTGGGGACGGCTGGGGATAGATTGGCGGTTTTTTTGACTCCTAACTGTAGCAACGGGTCTAACGGCAACGCGAGACAGAAAAAACAGTGCACCCAATCTTGGGGGACGCTGGGGAAACCTCGACCATGTCTCTTTTTTCCCACCGGAAGCAGCGGCCTTGGCGGCCCGGCATCGCCAGTACCGTCCTTCCTCTGCGCCTTTCTCGGCGGGAGATCTGGTACGCCGATTCACCCCTCATCCCTTGCCCCTATGTTACTTGGCGCGCCCGTTGCACCTCGTGGGGGGGGGGGGGGGGGGGGTTGGTTCCTGACGTCCGTGGTGGATAATAACACATGAGCTACATTACAAGTGCCGGATGCCTACCAGGTGGCCCAGATATTGCCGCCCCTTTTCATTTCGTTGGAATGCACCTGTCTGCCTCGCGTACTCCTCCGCCCAGCGAGGGGATCCACACATGGAAACCTTACCAGCGTCTCGTAAAAAAGGCCGGGTCAAGACTAACGGAGAGAGACCTACGACACTCTGGGGGCGGGGCTATTTCAGGAAATCACGGGGAATCGCGTGAGTTCAGGGTCCGGAATGGCTTGTCTGCGTCGCGGTCCGACCTGTGATTATCAGCTGAGTATGCTTTGCCCTATCACGACTTCCTTCTACGACTCACAGGTGAGCTCTTAAAAAGCCAGGAAGGAAGGCTTGCGTTGTAGGCTGGGTAGTACCTGTATACTCAAGCCCCGTCATAGAGCCTGGGCGACCAGAAAAACCCTCAGCGTATAGAAAGAAGGTTAGCGAGCAGGTCTTGGCGTCGTTTTGCACGCGTGGGCGATGTTATCCCGGGTGGGCCCGGTGAGGAACTGCGAGGACTAAACCACGACGTTCGGGGGCTGCCCCTATGCGGAGTACATAAGCTCCGGGGCCCGAGGAACAAAGCTGCAGGCGAGGCGGCCAAAGCGGATACTACATTGCGCCGCCCTGAACCTCTGGTGTACGCCAGCTGTACATGATGCATAGGCCTGCGCTCGGCGAACATACTCTACCAAGACGAGGAAGCAACATGATGGTGTTTGTTGGTCATGTCGGCTCAAAGCCGTGTAAAAGGCTGGCGGAACGCCAAACCCAGAAGATCAAGACAGTCTGTTTGTAGTACGACGCTGTGCTCGTCATTCGGCCGCTGGTGCTCTGGCGGTTGTTTCTCCGCCGTCATCCATCACCCTGCCGGCCGTAGGTTGCGACATGTGACGGTGGTCAGACGGCCGATGGGCTCGAAGGGATGGCAGGAGCCAAATCATCCCAAAGTCAGGATATTCGCAGAGCCCGTCGCCTGGTGCTTGCTGGCGATGACCCGGACCGCCCGGGCAACCAACCTTAGAACCCGTTGGGCCGGAAGACGACAGGCCAAGGATTGAGCCGACTCGGGGCGGGGAAACGCGCAGACGGACAAGCAGCCCAGCGCGCACGCTGCCCCAAATGGACTCATCCCACCTCCCTATTACGTCGTGGATCTCGGTTCACGTCAGAGATGGGCAGCGAGAGCGGCACTGCGACTCCACGACGAGCACACGGCCCGCCGACGCCAAACAACAATCAGAACCATGTATGTACCAAGCACCGCAACCACCCAACTGCGTGAAGAGTCCCCCACCCCTTGGCGAGCCTTTCCTTTCGGACATGGCAAGCGGCCGGGGCGGATAACAGGACCAGCGCGAGTCAGGAGAGCATGAGGTCTATCAAGTTTGTATGTTTTGGGCACTTGGCGCGCGTCCGTCTAAAGAACGACGTTGCCTCCCCTCTCGTGAGATCGGATGAGGCTCTGGCGCGTGGCACGGAGGCCATTTGCTTTACCGCGTGGATTACAGAGCATCAAGGAAGGGTCTCGCCTTGTACTCCACCTTGCCTCGCGGAATGTGGGATTCGAACAATGGAGAACTGACAGTCACAGCAGACGGACGCGGAAGGGGTCGTCCCGTCGGCCAGGACGTCGCCGATAGGGGGTATCGGGAGTCCGTTAAGTCGGGGCGTCGCTTGGGATACATCACCGGGTATGCGGGCCACGGCAGACTGCTCCCGCCATCGCGTATAGATGTTGGGCTCCTGCCAGGCGCATCCAAAGGGCCAACTGCGCTGAAGACTTCACACCGTCAGCTTGGGTATCGTACATTGATGCATGCTGTGGCGAAGCAAGTAGGTTAATGTCCCTCGAGGACCCGCCGGCGTGAGGCTGCCTCCTCTCAAGACGAGAACATGACCGTTTTCCTGTCCCTCCCTCGTCCGCTCGCGTCATCATCCATGGCGTCGAGTTTCCGGTCAATCGCCATAATATCGAGCATTTCGACCTCGACGTCCCGTTCCGCCTCATCATCTGCCTGGAGTACGTCGGCAGCCGCATTCAGACTGTCGGCGAACGCAAATCCGCTTTGCGCGCGGGCGGCATGAGCCGAAGCCGCGTCATCACCCGACTCGGTCGAAGGCATTACTTTCGTGGCTGGCTTCTCGGGGTCGGTCGACAGAAAGCCAGCGCTGGATAGTTTCCGCTTCGGGTTGAACGATAAGTTGTAGGCTTTGCTCGGAGGCTGTTCCGGGCGGGGGTGAACGACGATGGCACTGTTTTCCCGTGCCGAGTCACCGAAGCCCTTCCGTCGACCCATTATGCCCCCAATCCGAGTACCAACGACCGTCTCGCTTTCGCGTGCAATAATGAGCCGCGTTTCGCCGCAGACAACCACATCGACAGGCAGGCCTTCACCCGTCGACGCATCGCCACCGGCGGCGGATCGCGGGATGGCAGCGACACCCGTACATCGCTCGCCCATGAGACCAACAGCGAGATCACTCAGGCGTACCATACGAGTGGGCTGCACGCCGCTGAACAGGTTGGCCCCGGCATTCGCTCCTTTCCGCAACTGGGCCTCCCAAAATTTCAAAACGCCAGGTATCACAAGGACGTGTTCAGAGCCGCCGACCCACAGGACGGCGCTTTCGTCCGCAGTGCTGGTTCCCCGCGCCGGGAGTGGCGTGACTACGATGCCGCCCTTGACCGAATACAACCGCTCAGGCCCACTGGATGAGGTTAATGCCTCGCGTCGGGAATGCGGGGTCATGGGCACGAAATCGCTGTTGGCACCCCCGGCCCGTTGCGTGCCAGGGTTACGCAATGGGCTTGTGCCTTCCACATAGCCATGTGCGCTGAACGACGTCAAGCCAGCCCCGCGGATGCCCGGTTTCGGGGTGCCGAACAAAGCTGGGCCATCGGGAGAGACCCCGTCGATATCCCAGATGCCCCACTGTCCGTCCGCTAGCAGCGCAAGGACAGCCCGTCCGTGGGCAATCCACGCTGTAGCGATAACGGGCTTGCGAGACGAAGAGGGGCGTGCGAACGGCGGGTACAACGAGATCAGCCATGAGCCCTGTGACGGGAAGGGACCTTCTGAAAGATCGTCGGGAGGCATAGATGCCTGAGCGTAGTCGTATATCCTGACGGCCTGGGTGGAGGCGTTGCAAAGAAGTTGGGTTGAGTGTGTCGGGTTGAAGGATATGGAGGAGAGTGGGCTTGGCAGGTATTCCGTCTGGAAAGGCTCGATGGCGCGACCCTTCACTGCCCGCTCCAGAGGCACATCCCAGAGCCGAAGAGTGCCGGACGCCTCCTTTGTGTGAGCTGCCACCACAGCACGTGCGACGGCTCTGCCGGCCGAGCGCGAGCGTTCCGGAGTCTTGCTAGGCTCTGACGCTGCCTTGGGCTTGATAAGCGTCATGGCCAGGCCGTCGCTGTACTTCTCCTGGCCGCCCAGCAGCGTCAACAACTCTCCCCATTTGCCGTTACCTGCTTTCCCGGCGAGCAGAGTCGCCTGTAGCTCCTCCCGCGCCTTGCTGGCGGGCGACGGCGGGGTAAGAGGCACCGTGACGAGGTAGATCTCGCGGCTAGCGCACGCAATGGCACACACGATCTTCTCCTTAAGAATGTCGGCCCCGTTCCAGGCCGCGTCCTCGGCGGCGCAGGGCATCATGGGGAAGGTCGCGATGTGGAAGACGGCGGAGCCCACCGACAGGTCCAGCGTTTGCGTAAACTCGGTATGGGGCGAGTCGTCCTCGGCATCCTCCTCGAACTGTGGCTTGTCGACAAAGCCGCCGCCCTTCGCGCCGGCAGCCGTCTCGTCGTCCGAGTCGATGATCATGACGGCATCCTCGTCGGCGGACGCGCCGTTTTGCTTGGCCTTTTGCTTCTGGGCCAGGTCGTCGTAGACCGAAGCCTTGAAGCGCCGACCCCCCCGCCATACGATGGTGAGTCCGTCTTCGTGCCCATAGAGGAGGATCGTGGCGCCTTGTGGCGAAAGGACGGGATAAGCCTGCACGGTGTGGACGCGGCGGGCGAGGTTGTAGCTAGCAACGGTGGGTTAGAAGGATGACAAACAGCGCGCGCAAGGCGTGGACGAAGAACATACGTAGACTGCGTGTTTTGCGCCGTGCGGCGCACCCGCGGGCCAGCGCCTGCTACCATCGCGGCCGTCGCGATTGGGGACGGTGAAAGGCTAGCGGAGAGGTGAGATGGGCAGTGGATCGCAGACGACCAGGTTTGTGTGTGACCTGGGTGTTGGGGCGGGCGGGCGGGCGAGCTTGAGATGGGATTTCAATCTCGGACCAGCGTGGAAAGCTTGTGGATGCCAGACATCACGGACAAGGCGATGCGGTGGGCCCGAATGCCGAGAAGCGCTGGGTTTCTGGCGTTTGCACGTTGGCTTTTGTCGCAATCAAAGTGACGCGAGGTTGCTACCGCTGGAGGAGCTTGACGCGCCAGAGCCTGGCGTTGCTTGGGCGACATCATGTGACTACCTCTTTACTTCTTCGGCAGGGGCCTTGGGAAATTTACAGCTGCGCTGGGGAGCCTGGTGGGAACGGTGACTAGCGTCAGCTGTTCTCAGCTGGCAGCTGCTTCTCCCTAACGCCTAGGTAACCTCTTCCACCTTAAGCACGACTGAGTGGGTGGGCCTTGGCAACGGCGCCACGATATGTTAAGCCAGCCTCGTTCCGTGGGAAGCCAAAAAGGTCGACAGGCTGATGCCGAATTCCGAGCGTCACATGGACCCGGAGGTCAACACTTGTTACGGCCAGAGTTGCCGCGCCGAGGAAGCCAGGCGTTTCCAGCGTCTACGAGAACAAGTGACGCCCACGGTTCGCCCAATACGCACTCACGCCCTGCCTCTCCCCCTTATGTCATCGAGACCTGCTTGAAAATAGCCAAGTCCCGGCCATAAGACAAACTCTGACCGAATGGGACGAGCTTAGCCTCGCGTGCGTGAAACAAAGAATACTAGGCCGCCGTGGGCCCTCCCCGTCGTCATCCACGGCCCTGACTCCTCGTTCCGGCAGGCCCTTCTGTCCGTCCTGCGTTTCCTGGTGATATTCCCGGGCTCATGCGGGCGTGGGTGCAGAGTGAAACTCGGCGTACCCCCGTTGGAAGTTGACCAGTCCGCCGACGAGAGTGCTATGCGTTTCAGAACCGGTCGATCCCAACGTCAAAAGGGCCGGGCTCCCGACGTGCGTGGGCGCGCTGGTCACGGGTCGCCCAGCAGCCCGGCCGTGGGACGATGCCGTGCTTCCTACAAGATTGCCAGGAGACCGCGCTTGCCATCCAAACCCGCGAAGACCATGTATGTGCGCGCCGGTCGCCTCTGTGAAACGCAACGTCATCTGCATTTGATTAGTGCTGCGACCAAGGCACCACAAGCTATACCACTGTTTCTTCCCGCATAGGCGCCCGTCCGGGAAAGGGATGGGGAACCCAGCAACGATCGTCACAAAAAGAGCGGGGTTTGATGTTTTGACAATGCCCACTGCCGTCCACTGCCACGGCACAGTTGAAGATTATGATCTTCCCGCTATCTTTGGGCCTTGCTATCTAACACTGGGCCGCATGGTACAGCTCGTGTGTCACCATTCCCCCCCCCCCATCTCCCCAAATGGCCTAATTATACACGTTGTACACGCCCTGCCAATATCGGGCGGCACGTCGGACCTCCGCCTTTCCCCCGGAAGGCAAGCAGCACGCGAGCGGGAAGCGACGTGGCCGGCACATGGCACAGAACGTGAAATCGAGTCCAGATGTATTTGGACTATCTGAGTAAATATACAGTGAAATACCTCTATGCTTGTTAGTGCTTTCTTCACACCTCTATCACCGAGCGAACTATTTGTCTCTCAAAGACAGGCGGCATCCTCTGCCCATGAATTCCGTTGGTATGAGGTTCTGGTGCAGTAGGATCGCCAATTATATATCGTTTCGTTTCAAGGGGGCCGGTCGCGTGGATCGGGCCCTGGTATCTCTGCGAAACCACGGTGATGACCCTCATAACCCCCGGGGCTTGCGGCCTCAAGCATTTCGCCGTGAATTCAATAGGTAAGGTGCCGTCCGGATGCGTAATGGTGTTAAAGATGCTCCCGAGACGGCGGTGGTTGGGGGGAAGGAGAGGACGGCGGTGTGGCCTGTGATGCGGTAGATGAGACCGGTATCCCATTTCGAACGCCAGACAAAGGCGGATAAATTCTTTCGGCCTGCAATTCACAGCTAACACCAGGAAAATCCACGGGTTGAGATCGACCCTTCTTTTATGAGAGACACCGCCACAAATAACGCCGAAGATGCCAATGAGGAACAGGAGGAGGTACAACTCGAATTCATTCGTTCGTCATAATCCGCTCCGGGTAAAAGGATCTGATTATGTTGCTCATGCGTTGGTGACCTGCTAGCCTGTTAGTGAAATGCACACGACACGTCTGGTTTTCCACGGGAGTGTACACACCCTAAGGATCCTGCGCGAGTAGTCCTCGTTGTCCGCAATGCTGCCGTCGGACTGTCTCCGGTGGGCAATGACGGGGTCGAGGCGCTGGTCAGAGAGGGAAAGACCGCCGCTGCTGGATGGGGGCTTGCCACCAGCAATAAAGGCGTTCACGGCGGCGTTTCGTCGGTGCTCCTCCTCGATCTCAGCGTTCCTCTTGCGGCGGAATACAAAGAAAATGGCGCCACCGATGGCGCCCACGACCAGAAGACCAACGACAACACCAACAGCAATTCCGACCGTGTTGGTCGAGCCGCCGCTCCCCTGCTGCGGATCGTTGGTAGCAGTGGGGGTTTCTAAACATCTGGTCAGCCCTGTCGTTGAAACATAGAGAGCCGATCGAGGCATCACATACCAGAGACGGTGACAACGGTCGAGGCGGCCGAAGTCTTTGCGGGGCCCGCTGATGACGTTGACGACGGTTCCTCGTCATCGGCTACCGACACACGAACACCGATGTTATACACGGTGTAGGTGTTCAGTCCGCCACAAGCATCCTCGTCGAATCCAGGGCAAGGCTCCGAGCAGTCTTCGTCTTTGGTCAGAGTGGTCTTCGGCGGGTATTTATCACCGCAGTAACAATCCGACGATGAGGTCGCTCCGACAGGCTTCTTTAAGTTGCGGCAGGCCTTGGCACATTCACCCTGGGACATGAATTGGCCGGATCCCTCCTTCGTCATGCTGCCTTTTGAGCTGTAGCACCCGTGAACGGTATCGGTACCGAGGATAGGCTGTTGAGGGGCCTTCTGCTGGCCGACAGCCGACACAAGCGGCGAGACCGCCAGCAGCGCTGTTACAGCCCAAAGTCTCAGCGACATGGTGACTGAGATGTATGTGATTCGGAATGAAAAACAGAGAACGTGGTTTAAAGAGGCCCTCAAACCGCTCAGCGACTCGAGAAAGCGTTTAAAAAAAGGTGTTCTGAATGAACAGGCGGGGAGGATTCCACTCGTGGTAAGATTGAGGAATGAGATGAAGCTAGGTTGCCGGCTCTCTCATTCAAACCGCGGTCGATTGCACCGTCGGGATGATGGAACGATGCGGGAGCAACCGAGGTTCCTAGACTGGCGGGCGACGGGGTAAACGTTGATGGCGCTGCTTTCTTCTATTCCCTTGGTGGGCCGTTGATAGAACCGATCCGAAGTTTTTCTTTGTTTGAGCAGTCGGCAATATGTGGTGACCAGATCCCTTGTTCCTAGATTCGGCGGCGATGACCCTTGATTCCAACCAGATGTCGACAAATAAACCGTCGAGTCCTCAACAGGGGGAGAAGAAACGCCGTCTTCGGTGGTATTGAGTGAAGGTTGAGACCGGTTGAATGCTACGGTCGGCTGGTATGGAAGCAGCTACCGGACCGGATGACTAGTCGACCGCCCTGGCTAACCAACACGACAAGTGGCTCGGTCGAGTGGTTAGAGGATGAGACGGGGCCGGTCTGATCTGAGGGATAACGCTGACACACGACGAGAAGGTTGTGTGTGTCTGTGTGCGCTGGTGTAGGAGGGAGGGAGGTATGTATGATACTTGCCGACGGCAGAAGGGAAAGGAGGGAAAGATCTCAGGGCCGAAACGAGAGATAGGCAAGGTCGAGATCAGACGAGGAAGGGAGTGGATGCCGGGCGAAGCGCGAGAAGAGAGACTGGAGTTGGTTTTGCTAGACGACGAGGGCCCAGGAGTGAGTGGGAAGAAAAGGGAGGGAGAGTGAGCCTGGAGGGCCTGGAGACGAGAGCAGCGGCACGGCAGCCCAGCAGACCAGGCTTGGCAGTCGAGGCCATGGCTCGAGAGTGCAAGTGGAGCGCGGGTGGAGAGGCAGGTCGACTGGTCTGACTGGACCAACGGCGCAAGCGAGAGCGCGGGAAATTACCTCGAACAAGGAGGCGACGCACATCGTTGCCGCATTTAGGAGAGCCGACCGCAGAGTGCGTACACTTGTACCTGCGTTTCTGGCAGCGGCTTTGGCTGGGTTCCCCCCCCTGCAAAGGGTACATGTGCCTTTTTGCACAGTAGCATCGCCCAGTCACTTGGTTGTTCACGGCCTAGCGCGACGAGGCAGAGGCCAATAGCCGCTCGAGACATCTGGGGAACGGGGCCGACGGCAAAGCCTTATTGGCCATGCAATCAGTCCGGACTGAACCCTGGAAAGAATGGAAAAGGATGGACAATCGAGAGCCCTGTTCATCTGTACTTACAGCACCGCTTGGGCTTGAGCTTGGGGGGGGAAGGGGTGGACGCGTCTGCATAACCGCCAGATCTGGGCGTGCACAAACAAGCGTATACCGGGATACCGAAGCATCAATATCCAGAGCACCTGTTATTCCCTTCCCTCACCCACCCCACGACCGCAGAGCATGTACTCCGGGGCACACACAGCTCAGAGGCAGTACCATCACCACCCAGCCCCCCTTCTACGAGAACCGGTATCCATACCTGCGTTGGGCGACGGCTGCGGGAATAACGAGAAGAGGTGAAGCGAGAGCGAGGGGTTAAAAAAAACCAAGAGGGCGGCCAGGCGGGGGGGTGATGTTGGGGTGCCTGACTGGCTGCCTTGGCTGCTTGGCTTTTTCCTTGGGCACACGACGAGACCTGGACTCGCTCGTTTCAAGCGTCAGCCAGGCCTGCATTCTGCGCAGTGGTTTGTAGCTGCCCAGCATTTGATTCTTATGCAAAGCCGCGTGGCAACACCACCTCCCTCCAAAACCTATTCCGATTTCAGCAGCGCGCTCCGGCCTCGGTCTTTTGGTGTGCCAATCGCGACGCTTCCGAACGGGTTGCTGCTGCTGCTGCTGCTTGCTACCTACCTGCTGCGGCTTATCGCGCTGGTACGGCTCACCGACGGCGGCGGTGGAGGACCTGGCAGTGCTGCTGCGTGCAGCCCCTGCTCGCCCTGCTGCCCGCCCAAGACGTCAGCATACTGACATTGAACGTCCATCGTCGGCTTGGACGACGGGCTGCTGGTATGTCACCGGAGGCAAAATGGACGCCCAAACGCCAGCGTGGTGATGTTGGCCGATGGCACGCATAAGAAAAAGCCAGGTTCGGGCAGTGTTTGTAGGCAACGGTTAGCAGCATAAGGTTCTTCTGGGATGCACATGCACGCGACGAAGGACAGGCATGGCGGGGCCAAGGCAAGTACCGACCATAGCAAGCTGGTGCCAGGCCGGCAATCCAGGACGACGATGCTGCCGAGTCAACGCGAAGGTGAAACAGCCGGGCGTGAGGACCTGGGGTGCCCGCGGGTGTTTGACGTAGAACTCTGGGCCGACCAAGCGTACCATGAGGCACGAGGCTGGTTTGTTGTTGATCCCATCGTTCTTTGCGTGTGGTGCAATGTTGTCGCTCATGGGCGCGGTGAGTGGTTGGGTGCCCAGACACCAGAAGCCACCCGAGGCTCGAACAGCCCATCGGAAACCGAGTGATACGAAGAGCCCAGAAGAAATAGAGTGCTAAGGCCTTGGCTGCTCGTGTTGCTGATCCCAGCTGGACGGCGCATACAGCAACAATAACAACAAAAAAGGCGTGTTTGCAGCTGCAGCGGCGAGCGCGGCAGCGTCGCGTGAGGGGTGCTACAAAAGATACCTAAAAGGGTATGGCATCTGAGCAGGCATGCACACTTGCACGTAGACCTGCATGTATGCGGTGTGCACACCCACATCCCGTCCGCTCCAGCCCGTTCTTCCCTTCCTACGGACCCGGACGGGTTGCTGCTGCTGCTGCTGCTGCTGCTGCTGCTTGCTACCTCGCGCCCAAACGCGACGTCGCCTCAGGTACATTCGACGACAAGGAGTGTCCCCCCGTAAGGATAGCATCCTGGACCCAAGGTGGGACGAGGTACGTGGTAGAGATGGGACGGGAGGATGTGATGTGGGTGTTGCACCAGATGCCCCCACGAAGAAGAGCCCTTGACACCCAGGAGGATGTGCATACATGCATGCATTAGTACGAGCCTTTACACGAGGATGAGAGGTGTGTGTTAGCGCATACATGTTTTTGGGAATGTCCGTACAAGGCGGCACACACGGAGCAGAGCCGGCTGACTGGTGGTGGCTTGCGTACGGAGGGCGCCATGTTTCCCAGCCAGGCCGAAGAAGCAATCTCTCGACACGACCGATTGCCTCTCTTCCCGCCTGACCGTCGCAAGGCGGGACCCCCCCCAACGGGTGCGTGCCAAACGTGGAAGATCCTCCCTAATGTCATCTGGGAAGGGGGCAATTAATTGCTAAAAGTACGGGCTCGTGCCGTGGCTGCCACTCCTCCTCCTGGGCAGCACAGCCTCGTTAGGGTCACGTCCATCGCGATGGCCCCCCCTCCCGAATGAGAGACCCTTGAAATCAATTTCGGGAGGCTGCACAGGACACACAGTCGGACTGGACGGGGAACCCGACCGGGCGGGGATACTCCGGCACACCGCAGCCGCCATACACATGGCAGTACGGAGTAAATCTATCCGTCCGTCCCCAAGGATTGATGGAAGGGGGTTGATTAACCACCTGAAGGAAAGGGTTTGCTTATTACATTTGCTTTTATGTTTGGACAGCACGGCGCAGGCGCCCCCGCCGACGAGGGAACGAAGGGCGACGGGGAAATGGATGCTGTGACAAGAGGAAGCAGACCAAGGGCTACCTGGCTAGGTCCCGTTTGACAACACGAGCTTTTTCCTTCTTCTTGTCTGTAACTCCGTCTTGAGCGCTGGGGCTGGGGGGCCGGCCGGCAGTCAAACGGCTTAAGCAGGAATCCCGGGTCGCCGATCTCCCTGAGCAGGCCTGCTCGAACCGGGGCCGCTTCGATTTCTCAACTGGGCAAAACTGCCTACTCCATCGACGACGGCAGCCGCCGCCAACACGATAACATGGGCCATATGTGTACAACCTGGCAGCTGAGGTAGTTTACCTGATGCACTCCGCACCCAACTTGAATCCTCGTATGCGGGCGGAATAAGGCATGCGCAGATACGACTGGCCGATGCTTCCCGTCATCGGTACGGATGCTGGGAAGGCCTGCCTCCCCGTGTCATGCGAATGTAGTACCTGTATGTAGATGATGCCAAGGACCCCAGCTTCTTGCTTACCTAACTGGCTTCACACACCGAGTCACCCTCGGCTGCCTACACGAGAATACCGAATACATATTTCTCAACCCCGAAGCGCGCCAGGGGCCGTGTCGCTGTTGGCGCCCGAACCGCCAACGCCAAAAAGCCCGCACCCGCGCCCGCCCACATCAACCAGACACGACGCCGGCGCCGTCGAGGCCGTCTAACTGTCTTGGTGCGTAGCTTGCTGTTCACCTCGTACCGTCCTGCCGTCTTGACCAGCAACCCGTCGTCGGCCGCTTGCTGTGCCAAGCCGGCGAAGCCTCACGTCGTCACATCACTACGCCTAGCGCCACTATAGTACGGGGAAGTCCTCCCCCATCGCGAAGCCTGGCAAGTGCCGCCCAAACCCGCTCTCCCCTCGTCGGGCTGGCTGGGGAGCCAGGAAAAAAAAAGGGACCAGCCACTTCTCTATCCCGTGGTTACCCCGAATGCTGCAAGTACACTTCGTGACTCCGTAGCGGGCGACCCGCCGGTGCTTAGTCGATTCTTGCATCGTGCACATCGTGGCCACCGTGACGCTTGCTGCCTGACCAGTTGGCCAAGAAACTAAGTCTAGCCGACGGTCGATGGCCGGCCGTCCGCATCGTGTTGAGTCGCCGAGACAGCCCTACACACTCACACTCTCCCTCTCTTGACACCCACGTTCGGTCTCGCGCATTGCAACGCATCGGAATGGTGTCAGGCGCAGTCGCCCCGATGCGGCATTCTTCGGGTTGATCCGTCGGTCTCGAAGCCAGGCTCTGGCCGCTCTTTTTGCTGGCATCCCGGTCGCCCCGGCCGGCCGGCGCCCGTTTAAACCGGGTCGAAATTACGAGGCTTCCCTCAGGGACACGCGGCTTTTGCTCGTTGGGGCCTCCACAGTCGCCATAGCTGACCCTCCGCGCTTGGCCGCAAAACGATCGAGGCCTCTCACTTGTTCTCGTTCTCGCTTCTGTCGACCTCGTCCTGGCTGGCAAGGAGGAGAAAGGATCGAATGGTGGAGGAAGGGGGGGGAAAGGTCATCTCACCACACCACCCCCCTCAGGTGAGATCCCGCTTCCGTGTTAGTGAGCGAGCAGAAGGCGGGCATCGACGGAAGATCCACGCGGGACCCTGAATGGGAAATATCGGCCACAAATCTCGCAGTGCCCCTTCCGTAATATGGGAGCGAAGGGGAGGGAGGGGCACTGCCCTGTGCGGACGCTGCTCGTCCGCCCGCTGCCCCGTTCGTCCGCCAGGGCTTGGGCATGAACAGACCTCCAGGCCCACGGATCGCCCGCCTGCGCTGCGTGGTGCGCATGGCACTCAGCATCTAACTTGGGATATTTGCATGATGCCCTGCAGGCCTATCGACATCTACTGCCTTGTAAGGAAGGGGGGACCCAGCACGGCGAATACAGCCCAGCCCTACTCTTAATTTGTCCTTGAGGGGCATCTTGCCGCCGCCGCCACCGTGTTCCCTGCTGCTGCCAACCCGTTCTCTCGGCCCTTCAAGCTGCCTGGAAGTCCTTGATCGCCGCTGTTTGTATGCCTGGTGTCGGCCTTGCCATTCTTCCTTCACGCGAACGATGGCATTCTGCTGCCGCGTCTACCCTTACGTCGGACTGGTCCTTGTGGTACCCGCCCCGGCTGCAGTCGCCTCCGCATAGATCTCATGTTGAAGAAGGGCGCCCTCGAGGACGACGCAAGCGTCCATCCCCATTCGAGTACTGGAGGCCCGCCAGGTTGGTGATGGGTTTTAGGCCCCGGCTATCCTCGCTACGGGATACGTGGTATGAATCTGACCACGATCATCCGTCACGACTTTGCTGTCCGTGGCTTTCGTTCCCCCCTTGAAAGACCCCGGGCAACGCAAGCGATTGGCCGGCCCTCCTGCAGCGATCTTTGGCGTACGCGAATTGGTCATCATACACGCAAGCTGGCGTTCTATCGCCGCACGCGCTCCACCGCGTTCCTAACCTCATCCCAGGGCGATGATGTCATCAGCAAGAGCTGGCCGCGCAGGCGATAGGGGGGGTTGACTTGGGCGAGCTACGGCGTGCAGGTCACGTCCGAGGAACGTCTCTGTCCGCCACGGACGCCCATTCTCAGAAGTTTTGCCGGCCTGCCAGGCATTAGATCCATACGCGGTCCAGCCCTGGCGCCCCCGGTCCGCCGCCGCGTCGCCGATCGAACCCCGCAGCAGCGCTTGCCGCCGTCGATGCCGCGCTTGTTTCGTTACGCCAGCCAGTTTACGGTACCGCGCCGGCCGGGAAAGCAAATGGGCACAGCGGCTTTCTTCCAGTTTTCGATGGCCGCCCACCGCCAAGATATTGTACCCTAGGGTGTGTCTGCCCTGGTTTAGTTGGTTCGTGACTGCCTGTCTGCACACACACGGAGGGGTAGGAGTGGCGTGTTAGGGTCCTTGAGCAATAACCTTATCCTCGTCTTGAGCATCTTGCCGTCACCCTTTGGTCCGTCCGAACGAATGCTCGGGTGGCAAATCCGCTGCACCGGCGAGGTGCTGGATGAGCCCACGACCAATCCGAATCCTCTGTCACACGGGATCGCCGACGACCTGTTCATCATGATGACTAGGCGCGACTGGATTGGTGAGCAACTGCTGATGTCGACGGAGGCGCGTCTGCGAAGGATACTTGACACAGCATCCGGGTAAGGGGGGGGGTTGGAACCTCGTTGGGCTGTCGAGGCCCGCGAGGGGATGGGGTTCCATTCCGTCCGCGTCCGCTCGCCGGCCCGCCCTACGTGGAAACACAAGCCGAAGCCGCGACCGAGGGTAGACGGGAGGGGGAGCCTCAGTACGCAGGCAAGGAGGCATCGCCGACAATCGGTCGGAAGATGGAAAGGCCACCCGAGACGACGCGAGCGATACAAACGAATCTCGAGGCCGGCGCTGGGTCGGCACAAGGCAATCAAACAACCAAACGATCAGCGACCGATCCTCGCCGACTACGCGACTCGGTACATCCAGGCATGCGGTACCTGAGAGGTTGGCTGGTGGCCGGTGATGAAGTTCTGGGACGACCATCTCTTGCCAGTCTTTTGGCACACTAAGGGTCGTGTATTGTGATGATGCGTTAACACTGAGATGACGTAGTCCATTTTCGATCGCATGTCAGAAACTGAGACACGGCCCCGTCCATGCCGGATGGTCTCACGGATTCGTCGAGGGATGTGTCCAACTAGTGTCGATGCAGCTGAGGAAATGGGTATCAAGCGTCGACTATGAAGGTCTAAATTGATGGTCGTCAGAGGTTAGGAAGATTGTGTCACAGCTCAACGCCCGCAAACCGCCGGATTGCAACTTGTCTGGGATGACCACCGGCGGGACGCCAGTCGGGGTAAATTGCATGCTGGGTTCCTGGAGTGACAGCGCGTGGCACAGTAGCATCGCACCAACCACGAGAATACTGCGGGCTGGTCAACAGACTGGCCGTCGTAGTAGTATATGCGAACTGCTGTACGTGGAGATGTCTTATCATGTTCTTGATGGATGAATGATGGGTGTGGGCGTCGTGTCAAACAGCACATGAAAGCACGTCACGACAGAAGGACTCGGTCGGTCCTTCCTCGCCGAACCAGGCCAATGCTTGCTTTCCTTTGGACTCGAAAGTGAGCGAATACTGCGCATTCGGGCCCAACCCCTCACGGAGGTGTCTTTATTCTCATAATTTGCACAAGATCCCCCCCCCCCGGGAAAAGAAGGGGCCGCTGGTCGCTGCTGTTTCCCCAGCGTCAGCAACCGGGCGAGCCGGGCCGGGTGCCGGCAAGGGGCGTTGGGAAGCGCCGGAGAAGGGTGGTCTGCGGTTGGCCATCACGCTTTCTCGCATCGTCCGGGCGCTGCGTGACCGCGTTCCGTCATGTCCCCTCGACGACTCGCCTCGGTTCTTACCTGGAGAGCCGAGACTCCGTTCCTTGGAGGACTCAAGACTGCCCCCCCCCTCGTGTAGCCTGAATGTATGTGCAGGGGGGTTCCCTTAAGAATGGCGTGAATGAATACTTGGGTAACGACTCATAACAGGTTGGGAAAACTGTCAAACCTCGCCGCTGTTGGTTGACCTGCCATATGCTTGCGGAATATGTGCTTACACGAAGGAACCATATTGCGCCCGACGCACACGACGAGGCTTCGGTACGAATGCCTTGATAAAAATGCTTCCCGAGCCAGTCGGGTATCGTATCAGGAAACATGGTGAACATGCTAGTCATACCTAGATATTGAATACTTGATGCATGACGTTAGAACTCGTTACAGTATATTTCAATGCCCTTTCCTATAACGGGCGTCCGCCTCCCACGCAAGTGGATCTGATGACACGATGACTCATTAGCCCGTATTTCTCAAACCGCGTGAAGAGAAAGGGCCTTTTGTGGGTGGACTGACCCAACTTACGGCGCGCGGTACCTTTACATCTTCACCTTGGAATCCTCATACGAGCCGCACCGGGCACATCGTCGAATTTGCCGTTGTTTCCCGGTCCCTATGCGGGCGAAATCGAGTCCCCTCGGCAAAACTCCTTCTGGAGCCGTTGCAACTCGGCCAGGACCTCCTTCAGGGTCGGGCGGTCGTAGTAGTTGTCGACCCACGAGCCCTCGGCCTTGCGGCGGTCGCGCATGGCCAGGAAATCCTCGGCCACCTTCAGTTCCGCCTCCCAGAAGGCGCGCGCCGCCTTCTTCACGTCCGCGGGCCCCTGGTCGTCGGAGGTTTCGCCTCGGAGCACAAGCTGGCTGCCCTGTCGTGTGATGACGCGGCTGAGCGTCTCGCGCCGGCCCCGCGTGCAGCGATCGATCAGATGGCGCAGGCCCGGCGGTGTCTGCCGGTGCTCGGGAAACTCCAGCTCCGACTCCCAGCGGTACGACTGCCAGACGGCCGCCTTTTGCGGACTGCTCATCCCCTCGAAAATGCACCAGATGACTCGGCCGAGCATGTAGACCTCGGCGGCCTCCTGCTCGGCCGGGCTTAGAGCGATCCAGGACACGTTATACCCGTCGGGCGGGTTCGTGTATTTGTCCGCCTCCAGCTCGAGGTAGTTGGGCACCAGTTGCTGCAAAATCTCTTGGTACCTCTCCCGCACATCGTCTGGCGTCTCCTCGTCCACGGCCACTAAGCGTATGTACTCGATCGAATTCACCTCGGGCGCGGCAAACTCGCACCAAACGCCGCGTTGCTCAAAGTCGACCATGACCACGTCATCGTGGGCCGACAGGACGATGTTATCCAGACGCAGGTCAGGGTAGTACGTAGCCGAAGTGCTGCGCAGGTGTTCAAGAGCCGCATTTAACTGGATACACCATTTGAACTGGTTCTCCACCCGCAGCTGCCCATGTATGCGAAGTTGGGGCAAGAGATCGCGGAGACTACCCTTGGCCTGGAAAGCGGTGGTGAAGCCCGCGATGGCCTTCTTTCCGCCAAAGTTGGTCTTCTTCCGGACAATGTGGACAGGGTGGGGAATTACGTGCGGGTGCGGGCCAAGGGTGCACAGCGTCTTCAGCTCATGGTAGAGGTATTTCGCGCCGCTGGTGAGCGCCTTGAATATGTATAGCTCCCCTTGGATACGCACGAGGCAGACGCTGTCATGCAAGACACTAACCACCTGCACATCGGCGAAATCGATCTCGGGGGGAAAGGGGAACTCGTCGCCCCAGAACGCCGCCAGCTGGGCCCGGCTTAGAAGTTGGCGCTCTAATTGGTGGTTGGGGCCGATGCGAATGCGAATCTGGCGTATATCAAGCGATAGGTTCTCAAAGACCAGCCGCGTCCCAAACGGTACCCCTCTGTAGAAGCTCGCCGCCGCCGCCAAGTCCTCAAATTGCGTGGTTACCCAGAGATGCAGCGTTCGTACAATCAGCCTCGTGATGGCTAGGTTGTACAGCCGGGCCGAGTCTTTGGTGTGGAAGGCGACGCTGAGATCCAGCAGCTGGCGCAAGCGGGCGGGCTGGGGCTCGGGAATGAAGACGTCCATGCGAGTGGGAGGGACGGGGTCTAGGAACAGTGGCACAGTGTAGAACTGGGTTCCCAGACCGGTGCAACCATCGATGCGCCAGAGCGGCGTGGGGGGATAATCGAGGCTGTCGATCCGGTTACGCGGATTGAGCTGTGAATCCTCCCACGCCGGCGGAGGCACGCCAACCGCAGCCTGAGGGTCAGCCTCTAGCGGAGGAGGGAAGGCCGCGGTCGGATGGACAATGCTCTGGATGGCATCGCTCGCCAAGTCCATGGCGAGGGAGGCGGCGTGGCTGTCGGCGACCCAAGGGTGCGGGTCTGCTGTTCAACACGAGTCGGGCGGTGCCGCCGGTGAAGAGATGGATCAGAGAAAGCGAGAAGAATGAGTGGTCTTTCAAAATGCCCGTCGACGGCCGCTGCCGGCCACTCGCCACCACGTAACAACCGTTGTATGTCCTCCTGGGGCGGGCCCACTACTCCCTGCCCGACCGCCGTTGCCGTGTGAGGCTGGCGTGATGTAGACAGCTACCAGCAGAAGCTGATGGCGTAACAGGACAAGGAACGGACTGGAGCACGAGGTTGCCCGAGACGAACACCGTAACGATTTGCTCTTAATAGAACTCAATCCCGGGCCTTACAATGGGCGGCCCGAGGCCCGTGAGCGTCAGGCGACGCTGCAAATCGCCGTTCTTGGGCTGACCGGTTGGCCCACTCGGCCCAAGCCTGGAGCCCGTGTCCCTAGCCATGATGGACCTTGCTTAAGACTAATCGGATGGGAGCGCGCCGGAGGGATGAATCAGTTTGGCGCAGGCTGGTGGGACTGGCTGCTCACCGGTAATGCAAGGCAGGACGACGAGGGCAATCGGCGGTGGAAAGCCAGAAAATTCAAGTCCATGGCCTCTCTGATTGGTCGTCCCCCTCGTGCTGGGCGGCGCGGTTAAAAAAAAAGTAACCATCATGTTCCCTGCCAGCCCTGCCTCACGGGGGAGGGGGGTCCCCCAACGGGCGTGCACCGGCTTCTCGCACACGCGGCGACTGCGGAATGACAACACCGTGGAACACTGCATCTTCTGCCATGCCGACTCGTCTGAGCAGGGAGGCGAGGTTGTGCCATCCCACGCGATACTCCTCCGCCCGCCGAGTCGGCAGTCCGGCGCGCGCCCGGCAGCTACGGCGGTCCAGCCTTACTTGGAGCCTGGCGTCGTATCCTCGTTCCCGTATCGGAGCCCAGATCACGCGGATGTGCGCAACCATGCCGGGGCCCGACATCGGGCCTCTGGGATCATCGTGGGGCGACACCAGCCATGGCTGCACACGTGCCAAAACCGTATCCCAGGCTGCGATTCAGCTACACGGTATTAGCGACGACTGCCTAAGTTGATACATGGTCAGGGAGAGAGGGAGAGAGAAGGAAAGGGAGGGTGTTAAGTCCAGCCCGTGCGGCCGAACACCTACCTGTCTTGGCTCGCTGACCCCCTTACAGTAACGACCGCGACAACCAACTGACTCACTCTTGCATATTCTAACCGGGCCCGGCTCTGGCGCGGAGAGACGGGGGACGGCGAAAGCGACGTGTGCAGCAACGTTTGCTGCATGTTTGCGCGCGTCGCATCCAGGATCAAGGTGCGCCCTGGGCGGGTTTTGGAACCAGAGCGATCGGCCCATCCCAAGCCCCACGACGACGCGGCCCCTGCCGCTTGTGCCAGCATCTGCGACCGGGGCAGTCGCGATGCGCCGGCGCCCGTCGGGTTGCTGCTCTGTGGGCTCCTTGGCCATCACGAAGGCCGGCGAATTCTTCGCAATGCATCCAGGCTGGAGACAAGGAAACGGGGAGGCCGAAGGGCCAGCGGTGCTGGTGCCCCTTAATACTCAGGCCCGTCGCCATTCTTGGCCGATTGGTGCGCAGTTTTCACGTCACCCATATGCGAGCCAGCTGCACTTGCGCAACCCAGTGGATACTGGGGGTTTACTCGTTTCCGCCTTGCTGTGTTGGCCATGTGCGGAAACCGAGCCAAGCGAACCCGGTTGAAGGAGAGCTTTTTCTGGAAGCTGTCCCGCCGTCGCCCGCGCGGGCGTTGACGGTGAAGAGGGGGTGGGGGTGGTACCATACCCATACGCCCATCCTTCTGCTTCCAGTATGGAATAGAAACCACGGGTCCCCAATGTCTCTCTCCCACGTTTCATCCATGCCAGATTCCATGCCCTGGATGAGTGGAGCGAATGCCATTCCGGTGCACAGTAAAGCCGCCCTGTTGAGCGGAGGTGGTGCGTCGCGCCGACGGCTACGGGTGCGTAGGGACTGGGCGTGGCGGTACTTCCGGCCGTTTCGTGGCAAGTGCCCCACGCCCTGCCCGAATAGGTCATGGAGATTCCCAGGTACCTGATACCCCTGGGCTTGGGGTGCCGATAACATGTTTGTGGGTCGAACAGACAGAGCGCCGTGTCGCCTCCAAGGCCCGGCGGCCAGGACGGTAGGTAAATCTGAGGCGCAGACCCAGAGAATTCAAGACTTGGTGCTGTATGTAAGCCCGGTGCACCGCCGTCATCCTGGAACGTCGGTGAGTATAATCTAGTTTTTCGGGCGGCTTTCTCTGACTGTCTCCGGCAGGGGTATCATCAGCCCTTGCTTGCCCCCTTGCGGCGGGTCTGTTGCAATGGACGCTGACCTCCCCATGGCAAACCCGTATCTCGGGTGTCCGCATCAAGAGTATAGGAACACCGGTCAAGGTTGCCGTGACTAAGGCCGTGGTTGGACATTCCACGCCAAGGTATATTGGTTTTTTTTGTCCCCATACCACGTGCATTGGACCGTCGTCGTATCGAGGAACCCGAGGCGTGACAACGTCACCCGCATCTGCATCAGGTCGCTAAGGAAGCGCCCCTCGTACCTGGGAGGGAGCGCGCTGATCGGCGTCCAAAGTCCGCCGTCCTTGGTACTCCAGTGGTCTCGACGACGTGGCCGACGACGAGGTCGGGGTGGTGATTAGCAGTTATGCCTTGGGGGTAGTCGGCACACACTCCAACCAGTCTACTCGTGAAAGGGGGTGAGGGGGTGCCCATCTACTATCTACGGGCCACCTACTGGCCTCAAGCATGGAATACCTACTTACCCACTAGGACGTAGGTACTTGGGCAGGTACTATCGTCAGCTCGAGGCGGCCAATAGCAGACGGTCGCGATAGGGTGTACGGACAGGTGGACCGGAAACGGACTCGGCTCCGGCAAAGATGCCGGTTCAACAGCAGCGCAGCGATTGGCCGATATGATTGGTTGGGCTGGTTTTTTTTTCCTGGCGCGCATGAATAGGTTCTTCGTGCAAGGTTGAGCACATGTGAGGCAGCCGAGGGCCCCTGATAGCTGGGGCAGGCCAGCGACTTGTCCTGCCGTCGTTGTGGTCCGACTCTGCCGAAGTGAACTGTCGGGGGGCGAGACGCGTCAAGGAACGCGATAGGCCGTCACGGAGAGCCGGGAAGGCAGCGGCATGGGACCGTTACCAACCCCACCGGTCAGGCCAAGCGCCCACGCTTGCCGTCATCGCCGTGTCATCCGTCTGGATCACCGCGATCCTTCCCGTGCAGGCAGTGCAAAGGCCGTGACAGACGGGCCCGCAGGCAGGCACGGCTGTCACGACTGGCTCGGAAGGTAGGAAGACAAATGGAAGGCAAGCCCCTGACAAGGTGGCACCCAACCGAGTCATGGATCCATTTGCACGGGATTTCGTGGGGAGCCCTGTTCTGGCCAGCAGTTGGAGAGAGACAGCTCTGCAGCTTGAGGAATGGATGGAACCAAGGACGCCCCAACGAACTCTCACAATCTCGCGGCGGGTGGGAAGGCGGTACCGGAGTGAGAATCAGAGCCAGTCGCCCCCCCATGCTCGGCCCTTCTTGGGCGCTTGGTCTTAACCAGGAGGCGACTTAGGTAAGATAATCCCCAGAACGCACTGCGACGCTAAAGGCGGGAACTAGACGAACGAAGAATGAATCTATCAATCTAGGTATTCTTACTGGCTGCATGACCCAGTCAACCGTGTTCGGGCAATGGAGACTTAGGTGGCTGCTCGTGCCGGGACAAGGGGGTGGGCGCGAACATGTGACGGGGGACGGGCGGGACTGCGGTCGAAACATTTGAGATGAACAGGCATCACATTGCCCATGCCTGCGGCGTCAGGCACTCCGAATCCGGTAAGTTTTGTCGGTTTCCTTCGTTGACGGTCACGCCCTGTATATTGTCCGTTGGTCCATATACATGCGGATACATTTACATCCATGGGTGGGCGTGCGCGCACGGTTTCTGCCCAACTTGGGCTCGGGTGGCTTTTCGATCCCGGGGGGGGCCGCACTGCGGGTTCGGCTTGGTCCCCAATGGGGCGCACTTGGTTTCGAGAAGGGGACGAAAAGAATAAAAAGGAAGGAAATAGGCTCCAAGTAGATGGAATCTTCCGTCGAATAAGGCACCGGCTTCGGCAAAACCCCTTCCCCCCCATCCGCTCTAAGGGTCCCCCGTCTGAACTAAAGGCGAGCCGTCGCATGCCCCGCGAGCCTATTTTCACGACGTCCATGGCGACGGCGTGGCCACACGGACACTGGTAAGGAAATGGGACGGAGGTAGAGGGAGGGTAGGGGGCAGGCTGGGATTTCCTAATCCGACGACGGAGGCGGCTGTCGAGCTGTTCTCATTCCTCCAACCTCACAGGCGCCGGCCTACAGCCGAGTCGTTCTCTGCGACCGTGCGAACGGGACCCTCGTCGCCGTTCATGTAAGTAAGCACCGGTGAGGCATATGATTACGGAACGCAGCCGATCCATCAGACCGCCACGAATCATTTCGGGGCAGATCTTTTCGAGAAGCAGCACCGGCGCATGCGTTGCCTCTCACGGCTGCCACAAGCCCTGCTGCCACGCCATAGGCTGCAAGCGGACAAGGCACCTTGCCCATTGCCAGTTTATCGTGGAAGTTTATTGCTGTATATATACCCAAGTGGCGAAAGGCGCCATCGGCAGGCTCGTACCCTTCAGCGGGCGAATCGCGCGCTGCCGCCGGGCCAGCTGCCGGCTTTCCCACGACTGGACGGGGGAGACGAAAGGCGCGATTGCCATCTCGATCTTGTTGGGTACTGTGAGGACGGAAGACGTTCCAGACGCTGCAGCCAATCCGACTGGCGCATTTCCCCAGGGGTGGTATTGCCAAGACCCAGGCCCCCGGCGCTCGGTTGTCGTGGTGAGGCCAGCCAACGGCACCGACGGGCGAAGCTTGCTGCCGGAAAGTGGTGGAGACACAGGAGGAAGCACCCGGGGGGGGGGAGGGTGGTGGTGACGATGATGTTGGTTATCGTCATCGCTCACGCATCGTGGAGCCACTACACGCCGTACGCATACCACAGTAGATGCCTGCCCGGCCATAGGGGAGGAGACGGGAATACCTGGCGGCAAGTCGTCGGTGACGGTACAACTACTACTAGATTCCCTGCACCCCTCCCCTATCGGGGGCGGTATCGTGCGAGCGTCCTCCACCACCAAGAAACCGCGCCAACCGGTAAACCCGCTGGGCCTGATGTTGGCGGCCCCGGTAGCATGGCACGGATACACACCAGGATGGGGACCTATACACACCTTCACCGACGGTGGGCTGCCAGCAGCCCGGGATCGAGGCGAGATATGACAAGAGCCAGACAATCGCAGATGGCAGTCAGCAAGACACACAGGCCTTTGCTGCAAGGCCCTGAACAGTGGAGGCCTGGCGGGCTTACGGGTGGTCATTTGGTGGCGTCCCGTTGGTGGGATGGATCGTGGGGCGACCGGGACGACTTGACCGGCCACACGGGCCTGATCCAGTCAGGGCTGCCATCCAAGGCAGCATGGGAGGCCTAGCTGGCGCGATGCATGGGGCCGGGGGTGTTGCAGCGCGCCCAATTTTGTCGGCAGCTGCTGGTTGGTACGCGGCGAGACGACGGCGTCCTACCTATCACAACGCCTGCAATCTGCACCCTCAGTCGCAGCCGAGCCGGCCTTGGGTATGACGAATGTTGGCACACGTGGTCTAAAGCGACTTGTAAGCGCAGATAGCGGGTTGAGGCCCCGCCCCGCCCGCCTGACCGCAGTGCCGTGATGGCGGCGACGCTCGTGGAGGGAGGAAGGTAGGGATGGAAAAAGAAAAAGGATGGGGAGGGCTGACAATGCCATCCATGGGTGGAGTGCCATCCACAGCCGCCTCGAAACCGAAGGGGAGGGGGGGGGTGAGGAGGATCCTCTCCATCCATGGCCATAGTGACATTAACCGTGGCTATGATGGGTCTCAGCCCGGCCGTCCAAGCGAGGAGGTTGTGTGCCCTGTTCCCCCTCTCCCCCCTCCACACAGCGATGGGAATAGATCGATTCCATACTGGGTAGGGGGTGTCAGACGGAGACCACGCTTTCGAGTCAGAAGCAATAATCAGCAGCAGCAGCAGCAGCAGCACGGCCGACTCGCTGCAACTGCTCCAACGGCACGGCAGACGACAGGCGCTGTGCATGTCCCGGGGGTCCATTCGACGGCCGTCATCTGACCCCCCCATCCGGGCTGTGATAGGCTGGCCGGCGAGCCGATGGGCACCGCGAAGCCGGCGCTGGCGTGATGCTACTCGATGGGCGAGGCAGCGAAAAGGCACCGAATGCAGGGCGCCCACACATGCGCCGCCCACACGCGCAGCCTCCCAGGTTCGTGGCCCGGTTGCCAGACATGGCAAGTTCGCATCTTGCGCGCGAAGGAATTGATAGCCAGGTACATTATAGGGCCGGCCGGTCCATCCCCTACCGACATTGGATGGCCTGGCAGACGAGTAAATGGCAGCGGCGACGGGCAGGCAGGTCTGAGCCATCCCAGCTGGGGAATCCTCCCCCTCCCCCCCGCTCGCCCCGGTCGCCCATAATCGTGGTCTGGTCTCCAGCTACTCCCCTCACCACACCTCGTCGCACACGGCCACGGCTCTCTCCTTCCTCCCTCTCCCACCGGTGAGCAACTCAAAGAGAGACGTGCCCTCACCGAGTCTCCATGCGTTCTGAGCGTTCCCACCTTTCCCTTTCCCCAATCACACGTTCTCGGCGCGCCAACAGCACAAGCAAAGAAGCACGCACCCACGTACGTACGCAAACGCACGCACCCACGCTCCTCGCGCGCGCAGGCTACAGACCGCAGACCACAGGCAAGCAGCGCACCCGTACTGTACCTACCTCTTACATACTATACTGTACAAGCGTTGTTTTCTTCTGGTCTGCCCTTCGCTCTTGGCCTTGCCCGCCCGCCCGCCCCGGTTAGGGGTGTGTGTGTGTGTGTGTGCGTGTGTGCGTGTGCGAGCGAGCGAGCGAGTGTGTGCGTGCGTCCGCGCGCGCGCGCGCGCCCTTCATCCCTGGATTGGGTTCAGCCCCAAACAGCCGTTCCCCGAGTCTATTGCACTCATCTGGACTTGAGTCCCTTGCGCGCATACTCGCTTCTGCGTCGACGCCCCCCTCCCCCTCCCCGAACGCCCAGTAGGGGGACGGGCTCTCTACTTGGGCAATAGCACTCGTGAGACAAAGAAAGCTCGACGCTCGCCGGTTCCCTCGTGTGCCTTTCTGACCCCACCCCCTCCCCCCGAGGCGGGTGAGGCAATCTTCCTGCTGTCCGCGGTGGATGGATGTATTGTCCGCCCATCGATCGCCCCGGCACCCAGACCTTGCTCTCGGGTCTTTGTCCCACCCTTCACCCCCTTCCCCCCAAAACAGATACCATGGTAAGATCTTCTGCCATGTTCCTGTCGGTCTGGTGTGGTCTGGTCTGGCCTGCCCCCTTGAGGGCGGCTTATTGCATCAGTATCCGATACCTGACAACGGACATTGATGTGCATATAGAACGCCCATAATCCTAGAAAGCGCCGGCTTAGCGGCCATGGACCAACCATCCCTCTCTCGCTAGTCACCCAGGGTCCTCCTACCTTTTCTTCTGTTCCTACTACTACTCCCTCGTCGTCCCTGGCCGGCTTCTCCGATCAAGATTTACAAATACTCAGCCAAGCCGCCTCTATACTCCACTGCCCCTTCGAGCAGATCCTGGAGCTGGACAGAAACCCTCAGCGTGCCGTGCCGTCCCCGTCCGCCGCCTACTCAGAGCCCAAGAGACTACGCTTGAGCACGGATACACGGCCCATGCCATCGCAGAACTCCTCACCTCCGTGCGAGACGCCTCGCCGGCGCCGTGGCCAGACGTTGCGTGACTCGCAGGAAGATGGCTTCTCCCTGGGCATCAGCGGCTCGCGCCTGGCCCAAGTGTTTGCGAGCTTCACGGTTTGTCCTCCCTGTTCAACATGTGAGCCTGAAGGTGAGCCAGTCCCCTCCCCCCCTCCCGGGCCGGTCCTGTCTCCTGCCCGGTCCGGAAACGACACACGAAGCTCATCGGTGTAGGCTACTCTGGGCTCCCGGCTACTTCGCAATTTGAATACAGCACTAGCCCGCCGTTGCTGAGCGAGAAGTCGCCCTCGTCCCCGGCCCAGCCATGGGTCATGTCCGGGGGCCAGGCGGGCTTCTACGGCTATGACGAGTCTCCCGCCATGCGGCACATCCCCGGATATCCCGTCCTCCAGCCCACTCAGCAGCCTACCACGGTCCAACCAAGCACCAGCGGGGAAGGTATGGTATACCCTGAGACGACGGCGGAAGACCATAAGTATATCGTGCCCTCCTCCCCGTTGAGGCGTGAAAGTCATGGTGCAGACCACGTGACCGAGGCGTCAGCCCACTATTGCCCGCCTCCACACCGAGAGGCTGGGGAGAGCGCTTCAGCTAGTTGCGTATCGGATGTAAATTTTGTTACGCCGTCGGAAGGCAGCCGTCAACAAACACGGGAGCCCCCGGGCCGTGAGGTTGGGATAGTTCACCAGCGCCCCCTGCACGCAAAGCGGGGACCCTTCAAGAACGACGAGGCGCGCGAAGGGACGGCGGAAACGAGGCGGATCGGGTCCTGTGTGCGGTGTAGAATGCAGCGCATCCGCGTGAGTACTATCTTGTCTCACGTCACGGAGCCGTGTGTCTCGGGTCACAACGCTAACGGCCGTTTTTTTAGTGTGTCATCAACCCTGAAGACAAGAACGGCGCCTGCCTGACATGCTTGAAAGTCACAAATGTCAAGATTTGGCGCTTACCATGTCTCCGATATAAGATTACGGATGTCAAGCTGTTCAAGCCCGGCCAGATGAAGGGCCTCGAGTGGTCGTTGCGCTGGCCCGAGGGTATCGCCGATGACATCTCGCAATGGGCTTCCATGGAGGTCAAGACGGTGTGCGTGACAGAAGGCTACACCAACAAGCCGGTACGACTTCGAGTCCGCCAATTCGTCCCGCAGGAGGGCGACAAACTAGACCGGACCTGGATGTATAACGGCGTCCAGCGAAGCGTCCGCATTCCCGCCTACGCAATCCTCAACACCGACGAGGCCCAGGCGGCGTACGAGGAACACCTCAATACTGCCATGGAGGAATGCTGTCGCAGTGTTGTCTACAGCAAGCACCGGCTCATCCAAGTGACGTACGCTGCCGCATTGAGGGCCTTGGCCAGCCCTGCCACCAACACCAAGGAGAAGGCTCTCCTCACCAAGGCCCTGCGTCTGTGGGTGGCAATCCGGATGACAACAAGATCCACGTACATCGTCGGGCAGGAAACCTTGGGCATGACGCCGGATATCCTGGACGAAACCAGTCCCATGCGAGGCCACATTCCGCTGCCGCCCGTCATGGGCGCCCAAATAGATCTCATCCTGATTCACAAGATCGAGACGGAGCTGCGCCAGAAGATGCTGGAAGGGCTGCAGAGCATGGTGCTGGCCAACGACCAGTCCACCTGGCTCACGACGTATCTGGTCATCTTCATCTACCTCCACAACGTTTCCCTCCTCTGCCAGCACGATGCCGGCTATGCCCGAAAGCACGGTATCAAGGTAAATAACGCATGCCCTTCCCCCGTTTCGGTGCTTGCTCGGCTAACACTGGCTCTTTCACAGCGACGGTTTGCCAGGGAGAACATGGTGAAGGAGTACATGTTAGGTGAATAACAGCCACTGCCGTCTTATGATGGGCCGACGGTCGTGCTGACGAATGACGCAACAGGGGCCAACATTCTTCTGGCCTACTTCCACTACTGCAACAAAGGTAAGTATGCGGACGTGGCGGTGCCTGGTGACGAACCTGGCTAACGACCGCGGACAGGCATGCACCCCTTCTCGGCGGAAAGCAAAGAGCAAGACGTCATAACCCAGGCTCGCCTGGACCACAAAATGATGCAATTCGTCAAGTTTACCAAGTCGGCGGTCCAGGAGAAGGGTGAGTACTTGGCCATCGACCCCTGGGATCCAGCGGCATATCGACTGATGCAATCGCTACAGGAAACCTTTGGGACAAGGTACGCCGCGGCGATGACTACGAGGACGACTTTTATTTCATCAGTCAGCTGTTTGAGGAAAATTGGACACCACGGAACACCGACTGGTGAGGAGACCATTGTGCGATACTGTGTAAGGCGTCGACGGCGGGATGGATAATACCAGGCGGCGGTACACGCAAGAGAGGGACAAGGGAAACGAGTATGAGTCAACGAGTGCCACTCAACCGGCGACGGTCAAGGAATGCGGCGGAAGAGCAGGGAAAACGAGCCAAGCCCAGGTGCTGTACAGAGGAGGGAAGGGGAGGAGGAAGAGAGGAGGACATGTCTCTCATGCATTAGCAGAACGCATAGCCCAACACGTGTTTAGAAGAAAAAAAATCTATGGAGAGAACAACACACAAAGAGGGGAGAGGGCCGCGGGGGGGGGGGAGACAGACGTTTGGAGTCTCGATCCCGGCAACCCTGCAGGATTTGTCTGGTGATACGGACTGAAGTATGGCATGCGGTGGAGACTGACGCACATGATCTCCCGGCGCTCACGGCCAACCCAAGCTTCGCGTGCTGGCTTCGCGTGCTGGCATCCAATCCCATGTGATGGATGACCGGAAGACGCGGGTGACGATCGGGTCAGAAGCTGGCGGCGATACGGTGTGACGACAGTCAGCCTCGGATGGCTGACGGGACAGATGGGCGGCCGTGGCACCTGAAGTCGAGCCCAGGACGAGCCCAGGATCTGCGAAACGACAGTAGGCACGATGAGCGACGGGTTGGATGTAGTACAGCATCCTGCGTAGCCCCGAGAAGGTTGCTCCCTGCGTGCAGGCGTTCTGGCGCCGTGTCATGGTGTCGCGGGCCGGCCCTTTTGTTCCTCGATCATGGGCCACGGCGCTTGATGGGGAAAATCGGATTGCCATGCACCTCCCAGGGCCACCTCGGGCAGGCGCATTGCGACTGGCCGGGGATAGTGGTAGGTAGCCGGCAAGCAGCGGGTGGGGGTCGGCCTATAGGAAGCAACTGACCAAGTAGCCGTCCACGCTGGACACCTGCGTGCTGGCGTTAAGCAAACACCACGCCGGCCACCGCCGTACCCATCTGCCCAGTGATCTGGCTCGGTAGCCAAGGGAGCAGTCATGGTGAGATCCAATACGTTATGGGGCCAATATGGGGCGGGGCAGGGCAGGGGGATGTACCTATACAACCACCTATTCAACCAAGTTCCCAAGTGAATAAAATGGGCTGTTGGAGGTGCGGCAGTGCGGGTACACAGCGGGAGCGGGGCTATCCGTCTCCATTCTCGTCCCAAACCGTCCATCCGTCCCTCCCTCCACGCCGCCCTAAGAAAGAGGAGCAACGGGGTGAGGTAGCAGACAGGGAGACGAGGGGCGGCCTAGCGCCTAAGGTGGAAGAGGGAGGGGAAGGAAGGGGGGAGAGAAGCGGGAAGGAGAAACAGAAAGGAGAAACGGGAAGGAGAAGAAGTGAAGGCGAGGCGAGGCGGCGAGGGCTGCCCAGGAGGGAGGGGAGGGAAGTGCACGAGGAGCTGTACCTAGGCCGGGCCGCTTCCGCTGGCGAAGGAGGCATCATGCCGCGGCGGATAGACTGGGGCCCAGCCCGCCAGGCATTCACAAGAGGGTAGCATCGTGCTCGGTTCCAACCCTGGCGATACATGCAATAAACCCTCTCGAAGCGAACTCACCGACCCGGTTCAGTGCCGCGGCCGGGTGCCAGTCAACCCTGGCTGGGGCTTGTTCGTAACCTACGGCTGGCTGCCGATGCTTCTCGCTTGCCCGTCGGCTTCGCTGGACGAGTGGGAGCGTGGCGCCAGAGGGCATCGCCCACAAGCCGTTCCTAACTTCCAGACAAGCAAACCAGGCAACGGCCCAGGGACGGGTTCCCATGGGATATGCCGGCCGGCTGGCTTATTAGATGGCTTCGGCAGACAGGCAAACCAAAATTCATGTGCTGAGGCGGCATCGGACGGAACGGCACTTGGGTCCGCTGAAAGAGAACTAGAGTTGGAAGTACCTACACGCGACCTCCCCCCCCCTTTCCCAAGCCCGTACCCGGCAATGCCCCGGGCCTTTTTCTTTTTTGTTGTTGGCGCTATTCGGGAAGGGAGACGAGGGGGAGAGGGGGTTCAGTGGGTACTTACATTTATTTGATTGTGTACGTGCTTCATAGCTCATGAACCCAAGCACAAGCCGAAGCACGATCAGACCGGCACCGGAGCCAGACCTTGTCCAAGTACCGCGGTATCTCCTTACCACGGGAAGTAGGTAGGCAAACGGAATATTGATGCTGATCCGTGTGGCACGAGCGTGAGGTCCCGCATCGGATCGTCTGGATGGATCGTGCGGGCGACACCACCCTAGGACTAACGACGAACGACGCCCCGGTTCCAGTAAGAACCCAAAGGGCGCCCCTCCCCTGGTGACACCGAATATCGATAACTGCTCGTGTCCCGGCGGGGGGGCATCGCGCGTGTGTATATTTGGTAAGGATCTCTCTTGCCCGTCTTTGAGGCGGTAGTGTGGGGGGAAGGGGGGGACGAACTGTGTGTGGGTGAAGGGTGGGTGCGCGTGTGTGCGTGTTGTATGTTTCGCCGCCAGAGAAAGCAACACCGGCGCGTCAACGAAGAATGGAAAGGCATACTCGCCCGTTCCCGGCATCCGCCGCGGCATTGATGGCTCCCAATTTGCTTTTTGGGCGGTGCGCTCGTCCTCGTTCTTTCCAGCGCCAGCATCCCCATCCCATCCCCCTCACCGACGTTACTTAAACCCGATGCGGCTCCTTTGGGGTCGCGCTGCCCAGACGGCAACAGCTTCGAAGTCGTCACTACCAACTTGCTTTTGAGTGCGCGTTTTTGATTGGCTGGATCCGGCGCCCCGCAGCCCACGCCTCGAACATGGGATCCCATTCCAGCCCTGCTAACTTCCATTTCTGCATGGGCGGTGCTGAAGAAATCGAGGGCACTTAACCCAACCAATGCAACAACCCACACAACCCCCGCGCCCCCCTTGTTTATCTCCTGGGAATGCCCCTCTCTCTGTCTCTTTTTCTCTATCTCTACTGTGTACCCCTCCATCCCTGTTCTTTGCTGCGTCGCTTTTCCCTACCGGGCCCAGGCCCGGCCCCTACCGAATAGTGGTACCCAGCTATAGAAAGTCGCTAGTTGACGAGTGAGTCCGCACCGCGTACATGCCGGGGCCCTATTATTGCTTTTCAACATGGCTCTACTTGCTTCCTATCCCCTTCCCATCTTACTCGCCGGCTTGCCTTGGATCCCGGCTCCCCCACGGTGCCTCCGCCCATCGTGCTGCTCGGGGGCCTCGGGGCCTCGGGGCCTCTTGATACGCCTGGGCGGACGACTCGGAGGGTTTCCCCCCACCTCCCATTCCCACCGGACTCTATCCCATCCCCATCGCACCATTTCCTCCCCCCCCCGATCACTCGGGGTGGAGCCCCCGCAGGATCAGCCAACCTGGGAAAGGACGTTTGTTTTCTTGAAGTCATGGTGTATATGCACACGCAGGCGTTCCCAGGCACGCACTGCAGGAAAAATGACATCTATCCGCATCGGCGCACACACGATCTGGACATGGTGATATTCAAGAAACCCCGCCGGGCCCTTGCGAATCCGGACTCTCACCAGCCAGGCTGGCTCTGTGTTTGTTCCGGCCTGGGCGCGCACACCCATACCCATAGCTGTCCATGCTTATATAGTCGTATCAGTCTATGGCCATCCTTGCCCGCACCCATGCCCCCTCCCCCCCAGCTACCGCATCCATACAAAGCTACCAACTTTACAGCCCGGGCTATCGCATCATGCCCTCGCGTTGTCAAGTCGCACAGGCGCGCAGCCGGTACGTTACGGCTCGAGGAGGCAAGTACCTACATTATCTCTGCCCGCCATGCAGCGCTGGATCCAGCCCGCGGAAGTGTGCGCGCTCCCCAGACACGTCGTTCTTGCCGCTGGGCTCCTGTCCCTACCCGCCAGCCTTCTTCCCCTTCGACGGGGACCGTCGGCCGGGTGGCCAGGGATGGGGTCCCCGTCACACGGCCGAACGAGGAGCGCTCCCGTCGCTACGCGGGTGTCACCAGCAGCAAAACTTACCTACCCTGTCTAAACCTGGGTAAGAGGGTGGCAGACATGGATATTGGAAACAATACGCACACATAGCAACATCAGAGTGCGCGCGCGCGCGGTACAACTCGCGCCCGCCCGTCGGCCGTCCCTGCTACGGCACGCCAGGAAGGGAATGATGGCTTGCCTGTCTTTCCGACTTGTTCTGTGTATGTATCCATGCATAGACGTTGCCGTCAATGTAGCGACTCCCATTTCATTCGCACCTCAAACAACCCATGTGGCAGCAGGCCGCTTCCTTTTTGCTTATTTAATTTTTTGATTCCCCTGGGCATAAAAGGGTTTTCTCGCCAGCCGTCTGTCTAACTTCACATCTCATTAAAAGCCATCAACTCGTCATCGCCGTTATTGTTGTCGTTGTCTTCTCTTATTATTATTCCTCCTCCTCTCTTCCTCTCCTCCTCCTCCCCTCCTCCTCCTTCGTCCCCATCGCCCCCTTGATCTTCATCTATATCTACCACCTCTTCGTCCTGACCTGTGTCTCGGCGATTCATACCCACTCTATAACAACAGATCTTATACCGGCCGCCCGCCTTCATCCATTCCCCCTCAACTTGTCTCTCCCCGCTCTTGTCTCTGCTGCGCCAAGGCAAACCCAAAGCTACACACGTACATCTTTGACTTGGGCTACCGGCCGTGACATTAAGCTGCGACTGCGCAGTTTTCCACTACAAGAGGTCAGTCGGCCGCCGCCGTGCTTTTCTTACGCGAACAACTCGAGACCTGCGTGTAACACGAACGCGGACAAGGAAAAAAAAAAACTAACAAACAACAGCAAAAACACCACGATGGCGTGCATTCACGACAGTGGCTCTGTCGTGGAAACCCGTCTGCATGACGTTCCGCTCATTCCCTGCGGCTTGCCCCGGGACTCGTTGGGACTGCCCAATGGGATGCCCCCGGTGCTCACGGATGAGCTCGCCTGGGTGGGACAGCAGTACCAGAATGACCACAGCTACATTTTCTACCTGTCGGCGGAGCACCTCGCTGAGATCGACAGCGCGTTGCAACATTTCAAAAGTAAGTGAATCCCCAAGGGGGACGGCAGCTGAGACGCGGCTAACCGGCAGCCCAGACCTCGAACAAGATGGTGACATGGTGAACCGGGATAATTTCCCGCTACCGACGCTGGGTAGCAAACTCGAGGGCGTATCCCGAGACCTCCACGAAGGCAGGGGCTTCGCTGTGATCCGTGGCATCCAACCAGGGCACTACCCGGTGGAGGACCAAACCATTATCTGGTTGGGCATGCAGGCCTACATCGCCGAGCAGCGCGCTCGGCAGGACCACGTGGGGAATATGCTGGGTGAGTAACCTTTCTTCCCCGGAAACGTCCAGGGCTAGGACCCCGGACGGCGCCCAGGGTGCCCTCGCTGACACTCAACTTAAAATCTCAAGTACACATTGTTGCGGACGATTCGTCCGAGGCCAAGGCGGGCCACCATCGTCATTCCACATCGGCTATTGTAAGTCAGAACGGGAGCCTGCCAGACGCTAGCAAGTGGCGGAATCGGGGATCAGCGGGGAAAGGAGGCGAAAGGAAGGGAGGGGGGGCCAAAAAGAAGGAGAAGGGGGCGCTCGACCCGGCCCGTCCGTGCTGTTACTGACTGGACTTGCGGTATAGACTTTCCACAACGAGGAGGCGGCCGACATTGTGGGCTGGTACACGCGGAGCACGGCAGCTTCGGGAGGCAGGTGTATCATTGCTTCGGCATATACGGTGTACAACGTCCTGGCGGCGTGCCGGCCAGACCTGGTGCGCACGCTGGCCAAAGCGGACTGGCCCTTCGCCTTGTAAGTTTCGGCAGAGCCTAACGTCGTGCCGCGGGCGGTCCACTGACCAATCTCGTTTGTTTGCGGCCTCAGCCCAAACTTCCAGTGCCGGCCAGTTATCTTTTACCAGGGGACCAAGCTGGCGATGAACTTTGGACGCACGCCCTTGCTTGGCAACGCCGCACATCCCCGTCCGGCTCATCTGCCGCAGGTTAGCGAGCGCCAGCGCGAGGCCCTCGACGCCATCGAGGCCGTGGCCCGGGCCACCCAGCTCGAGATTACGACGCGCGCCGGCGACATGCACTTCATCAACAACCTCGCCGTGCTGCACCGCCGCGAGGGCTTCGTCGATGGCGCCGGTGCCCGCGAGAAGCGCCACCTGGTACGCATGCGGCTCCGCAGCGCCGCGCGCCGCTGGGAAATACCAGCGCCGCTGCAGCAAGAATGGGAGGAGGCTTTCGCCGCCGAGGGGCGCGAGACCTGGCACCTCGAGCCCATGCCCGGCGACGCGTTTCCTCTCCGCAAGTACCCCAACTGAGAGAGGACGCGCGCGCACGCGAGAGAGAAAGAGAAAGGCCGTCTATTTCGGGCATCGCCACCGCACGGTCAGGGCAGAAGGCAGGGCGCACCAGGTGCGCCGGACCCCTCCCCGATACGAGAGAAGGAAAAAGTCACTCGCTACATGGAACTCGAAACACCCACGCATACGATACAGAGCCCTGCCACCCAGCAGGGCAGACCGGCATGCACATCACATTACCCACGGGGCGAGCACAGGGAGAGTCAGAGAAAAAGCGACATCGGCGTTCAGGCTGGTTCGGGCTGGTTCAGGCTGCATCATCTTGGAGCAGAAGCCATGCATTTCTGGGTGTTGTTTTGCTGCTTGGGGGGAGCCTCGGACCATCCTGCTTGGCTCGGTCCCTGGAACCCACTTCCTGGTGTCAGGCTGCCTCGTTCTTTTTTTCTCCTGTTCGCTCCATCGTCCTCTTTTGCTTTTATCGTTTTTGTTCTTTTTTCTTGCCATGGATAGGCGAGGGCTAAAATGGATTGGCTACCCAACGCAGGGTTGGCCCACACGGTCGACGGCGTGCCAGTATCCGCACGTCTTGGGCGACCGGGGTTTGTACGTTGTATACTATACAGATAGTTTGCTCAGAGCGGGGTACGATACAGGTGTGCAATAATTCATATTCGACTTTGGGACCTTGTCCGTTTCGCACCCGCCGTGACCGCTTCTTGCCTTTTCAGCTTGCTTCGATCCGCCAAGGGCGGAAGGGAAGGAGGGAGGAGGGGGGCGGTTCAGCGACCTGCCCGCGATCGATGCTAACGCATCGCATCTGCCGGTGTCAGAGCAAGGCTAAGACGCGAGGCGCTTGGGCCGTGGAAAGTGCTTCTTCTGTTTCCATCGATCCATTCGTCCCAGAGAGCCATGGGACCACGCGCGCGACAAATTTCCCCAACCGCCCCCTCCCCGTGCCGCAGAATGAAGTTTACCTAAACCAAGAACCTACCACTGCATACGAGGTTGGGATGGGGAGGGGGACGGGGGGTTACCCGGGGGTGCGTACTTATGTCACGCGCCGGAAGGGACCCCCAAGACGTGCCCCGGGTACGACTATGGATCCCCGACGGGGGTTCCGCCCGCTTCGCTTCTCGCTCCCTACGGATCGGGCCCTCTCCTCACCTATGGCACGCCTGCTGTCACCACTACGGAGTACATGACCAGCCTAGCTTGGGGGCTTGTCTACGGGTCCGGGTCAGGCACCGCGCACCGTGATTCGACGGCCGGAGGTCGGCCATCGTACCGATAGGCTGCCCCCTCACTCTCTTTCTCTCTCTCCTACCCACCATGGGCCAATAGGCACAGGGCCGTGTCCCGGACTACCCGGTGCATAGGTGCGTTACCAATGCCCTGCAACGGTTATGGGGGCGCGTGTGCGTGCAAGCAGTATGCAAGTCATCACAGGATAGATGTGTGTGCGTGGTCGTGTGTGCAGATGCAGAGGAGAGACATTATATACGTACGCCCCTGCTTTGGACAATGTCCCTCCTTTGCGTCTGTAACACACACGCGCGCGCACAGATAGACACATAGACAGACAGACGGACACACGGAGAGAGGCCGAGAGAGAGAGGGGGGGGGAATGGAGGGAAGGAGGAGGAAAAAAAAAAAGAGATCGGTAGGGACGTACGTACTGGGGTGAGGGGCCTGTTACGCGAGTGTCGATGGATGCGATGCGATGGGATGCCAGGGTCGCAACGGCAGCCGCAAAGCCGGGGTTGGCAGCAAACACAAACCTCGTCGCCGCCGCCGCTGGCCCCTTGGCATCCTACGTACGTATATAGATATGTAGATGTACACGCCGTTGGACGTAAGGATGTAGTCGTAGCAGGCGGCGGCAAGCAGTGGCGGCAAACCTGGTCGTCCTCACCTGGGAGCACTGCCGGCGGGCAGGTAGGGAATCAGACGGGCAAGCCGCAACGCTCGCTTGGCCAATCGACGTATCAGGTTTGCGTTGGGCTTCGGCCGTGGACAGGCTTCCGTCGATGCCGGGGCTGCCTGACATTCCCCCCAAATTTCTCCCTTATCGTCAAGGTCCTCATCCTCCTCCTCCTCCTCCTCCTCCTCCTCCTCCTTTCGGGGCTCCTCAAGTGGGGAACCCGAGTGGCGGAATGGCCTCCCCGCGAGATGAACCCTGCGCAGCGTGGCACATGTTGGTTTTGTGTGTCCGTGTGTGTGTCCCCATGGGTTCATAACATGTCCGCCAGCCCGGCCAGGTCGAGAGAAGGTTTGCAAGGCCCCCTCACAATCCCCTCCTTTTTATTTTCCCCCCTTCGCTTTTCCACCACAGCCCCGAGGGGGGAGGGAGAGCCAATATCCGGCCGGGCAGGGTCGCGTGCAGATTGCTGCCACGGCGGACCGGAGGTGGGAGACCTGGGATATGGGACAGGCTTGGCCCTCGGTGCCCTACCTCCTTTCCCTTAAGCCCTGGACCTGGACCCGGACCTGGACCTGGACCTGGACCTGGACTTCACGTGGCTAGTGAGGGTCAAGCTGACATTCGAACACGCCACTGGGTCCGCAGCCCACATATACCTGCAGGTGGCTGAACCGGGCGGCCGCCGGGCGATGCATGCAAACGACGACGCGGGCAGCGGCAGCAGCAGCAGCAGCAGCAGGAGCGACGACGCCGGGAAAGATGGTGACGGTAGCATTACCAACACAACGGTGAAAGAAGGCGCAAAAAGCCACGGCGAGCCAGGCACGGTTTGGTACTACATGATAGGCCCGCCAGCCTCAGCTGTGCCATCCCGTCTCGCCCTCCCATTGTGACAGATGGCCAAACCCCCCAGTCCCCGCCTGCGCAGGCTTACTCATCTTCCATTCCATCCCATCCCATCCCATCCCATACATCATGCCATCAATGGATCGTGCCGCAGATGATACATGGATCTCGTAACATGCCGTCCATCCTCCCCGATCTAAACACCTATCGCTGACCTTCCCGTGGGAAACGGATCCACGGCCCAGCCAGCTGCTGGGGCGTCTGTCCATATCGCCACGGGCTTGCCAGCCCGGGCTCTCGTGTCGGAAACCCCGAGCCAAATCCGACGAGACGCAGGCGTCGCATTGTTGCATTACGCCTTTCCTTCTCGATGCAGCCCCTCGACTCTCACCGGTCACCTCCCCCCCGGCCAAATGCGCCCGACCACTTGCTGCTGCTTCCCGTGCCGTGACCGAGGAGCAACAGTGGGTGACATGGGCACCGCCAGCCCATCCTTTGCCCCCCCCCCTTCCCGGTTCCGGTCGCTCCGTCGTCTGCGGTCTCGTGTGCTGCACCTGGTTCGAGCACGCACGCGCATACAGGAGGGGGGGGAGGGGTTGGTTTGGGGTTGGCCGCCGCCTTACCTGCATACTTCGATATCGGCACACAGGATGCGCTTCCCGTTCGCGCCCCCATCGACAATCGGCTCTCTGCCCAGCCAAAAGGCGCGCGTCGCCGCCGCCACGCTTGACATGAATGCGCCCTCGCACACGTGCGTGGCTTGGTCGAGATTGCGTCGCCGCCTCTGCGGCTCCCTCGCAAATGGTCCGTTGCGCGTGCATGGGTCGCCGATTGCTCACCGAATCTCATTTCGCATGTTGCTTTTGAAAGCGCCACTAACCTTTTGCATCTTGTCGGACTTGACAGATCACCTTTGCCCATGCTCTTGGCGGCCAGGGCTGCTTCCAGGTGGCATCTTGACGGCGCCAAAAAGGCGATGTGTCTCGGGAATTACTCTTGTTCGTGCCACGCCCTATCTTCGATCTCGTTCCGATCTCCCCCATGTTTCACCACACCAGTTACCAGCAACCCGGTCTCGGCTGCCGCATCACCGCTTGACAGGGACTTGTTCAAGTACCTTGACCGCTGACGGGTGATGAGTGGGTTGCCCAAAAGGGAGAGGGCGGTCGCTTTTCGTCCTTCCACCCTCCCCCCTAAACCTAAAGGCAGGTACATATCCCATGCGCCGACCCCGATGCCATTCAGCCACCCACTGGTCGGCGCATTACTACGTATATCGTAATGCAAGCCAAAAACGCAAGGTGTCGCGTCTCGGTCTTCGCTCGGGCCCAATTGAAGGCGCCCCGCCAGTTTTATGTCCCCTGGGAAGATCGACAGCCAAGTGCCTTGCAGCTCGTGCCGGTTAATACCGGCTTCTCTTCCGTCGGGCAATAGGGCCAGGCCGCAGGGTTGCTGGTAGGGTTGACTGGGCCAGCAGGCTGGTCAGAACAGTGGCACTCAAAGCCACCGCTTACCACAGGACGTTACAGCTCTGAATGGAACGACATCGTTTTGAAAAACATTGCGCGGCGTCTACCTAGCTCATATCGGGAAAGTTGTGCTCCGTACCTTTACTCCTGGGTTTCTCAGTTCCCCGTCTCTTTCTTTCTCTCTTTCCGGCCAAAGCAGCTCTCCGACACTTCCCTGTTCTTGCGAGATCCTCCTTAATCCATGCCCTGGGTCTAGACCCGCTTCTAGGGCTCCCTCGCTTCACCAAGACCTGCCGCAAAACGAAGCAAATCCCTCGTTTAATCGCTGGACGTCCCCTGCGCGGAAGCCGTTCTGCATATGTCCGACCTGTCACACCGCAGATTTGCAGCATCTCTGGGCTGTACAGGCGGGCCACAGCTTTGCCACAGCTGCGAACGCCCTTCCTCGCCACCTGCTTCCCCTGAACAGCGTACTGCCGTCGTCCGGCGCACATTAAGCATGCCTTGTCTTCCAGACGCACTCATAATTTGCATTGCTCACGCAGACATGGTCCATCCGCGCTCATTCTATGTACCGGCTGAGGAGGTTTGTGCCCGACCGTGGCACTGCTGATTATATTATCGTGTCGCTCACGTGTAGACAGATACCTTCGCGCCGATTCCGGGGCTTATGCTCCAAGTCTTAGACGTCCCGTCCAGCTCGAAAGGTGGCGAGCGGGCTTCCTGAGACACAAGACGAATGGCCCCATCGGACAGCCACGTCAATGTGTAACTTGGGCCATGGTGTCCTTTTACGTAGCACCGTTCCCCTAGACGCCCTGCTGTCTTTCTTGCCTTCCGCAACAGTGACGAATGTCATGTCTCTGCAGGCCGTGTCGGCGGTCCACCACGCCCCGCGAACGGGACGTGCGAATATGTGAGCTCTGCTAAATCTTTTGCACTGGGTAGGCATGGGATCACACCCGCGCCTCGTGCCAACCCGGAAATGATACGTTCGGGCCCATGGTACATCTGCTCGGGGAGCCTCTTGGACAAAGTTTCGCTACATGATGGCTCGATGTGACATGGACGTCTCAACCGGGCTCGGGCAGGCTCGCCTATACGGCGCATCGCCGTCCTCAACAAGGCCGTCGAGCCTCTTCCTTACCTCGGTGTTGTTTGCTGGCATGGGAAGCGTGACCGCCCGGCCAATCAGTCGATGTGGTTTAAGCCCTTGCTGCCTTCAGGTTAGACAGGTCTTTGGATGTGAGCCGCCCGGCCGGGTACGATGGTCAAGAGTTTGCGAGCACGTGAATATCGGCCGATGTCAACCCACGAACAGCCGGTGTCCAGGCGTGAGTATTCGGCGAGCCAAGGGCGTTCTTCGCCTCCCTTGCGTCGGCTCGTACGCGGCACCACCGGCTGCTGACGACGAGGACGATGAAGACCTGACGATAGGGGTCGGCGCTGGTACGTGGCGGAGGGCAGGAGGATGACGTCGCCATGCGGATGACAGCCTCTGGCGTCGTCTGGCTCCTAGTCGCGGTCGGGTATGAAGGGTCCCCACGACTGCATGGCGGGTGCACAACCCGACCCGCATCGCCCCGGCGTCACGTCTGCCATCTCGGCCTCTGCATACAGCGAATGCCATGCCGCCGCTTTTGTGTACCCCAACTGGCGATGCCCAAGTAGGCCACGGGGCCGGATCCCGAGGGGCCGGGCTAGCCGGGCTGTCCTGCACGCCGCAAGCGCCGCCCCGATGTGGTGGAACGAAGGGCCGGCCAGAGGGATAGGCTCCCGCCGGCTCGGGGACCAAGACGATGCAGGATCCTCCGTGCCGGAATTGGTGGCTTTGGGGGCGGTGCATGCAGTGGACAGGGCCAATACGCGAGCTTCTCGCACACGACCCATCGCCCTCGCTCCTCCCCAAGTTGCGCGCAACCGTAGGGACAAGACCCAGTGCCTTTGTTTTCCTCGGAAAGTTCGCTTTTGTACGCATATTCCAAAGTGAGTACACTATGAGACGAACCCAAGAAACAGTACGTAAATGCTCCAACGCCCCCCAGCGAGGCTTATCGTAGCTTCACAAAGACGTCTCCAGTGTGTTCCAGGGTGGCCGGATTCCAAGTCTCCGAAGGCCTGTCCACACTGGCCATAGAAGAAGTCGCCAGGGTCCCAACATATGCCCAGTAGGTATACGAATGGCTTCCCAATTACCTTGTTGATCGCTCGCTTCAGACACTGAATGCTTCTGGCATTGTATGTGGCAGAACCAAGAGGTCCGCCCTGGCGCTGTCAGCCAATCTGATTAACCGCCCCACCCCCCTCTCTCAACAGAAGCCATCTCAATAACCTTACGGCGCACTCGTAGTTGGTCCTAAGCGGGGGAGAGCCCCGGCTGTCTAGAATTGCTTCAAGCCCGACTTCCTCGCCGGTCACACCCGGCCTGGGGGAAGAAAAAAGGGAAAACAACCCCGACGTCCGTGGGGCAGCGGCACCATCACTCCTGATACTTCTGATGGGCGTTGTTGTGACTTTGTTCCGGGAAAGCACCGCAGATGCGCTCCTGCCTTGCCTGTTTTGCCGGTCCGTTGGTGGACTGATCAGCTCTCCATCATTCCGACCTCTGAGAGAACCGCTGGCAGCCAGCTTGGCTGCTAATAAGACGGCGACATCAACCGCCACAGAACGTACGATGTGCTGCGGGGAGAAATACTTATTTGGGACGACCCGGACGGGAAGTAGCGATGGCTTCAGACGGCCAAGAAGCTCAACTCGTTGGTGCCCGAATCTCGGCTGATCTCGTAGCTGAGCACGGTCAGATCGTAATATTGGATCATGACTGCGGGGCAAGAAGAATGGTGAGCGATGCCCTGCTCACAAAGGCGGAAAAGAGGCCGCTAAGGGGAGAGGGAGGGTGGCTTACGGCGGTACCGTTTCTGGCTGGCCATGGCGCCTTGATGGGTCTGAGGTATGGGTCCTACGGCCACGCCGTAGAGAGCACACAGAGGCCGCAAATTGTTGTCCTCGTCTTGTTCGGTGGGAAGGATGGCCTCGATCTTGAAGCCGCGTTTCAAGCCCAAGGCGCCGATTACCGGGTCGGGCCGCGTCAACGTAACGAGCGCGACGCGGCCCGACATGGAGGCGCCGACCACCAGCGACAGCTCCGGCACGAGAAGGAGGGTTCCAAGCCGCTCCATGGCCAGGCGGGCCGGACCCATGCGGGGAATGCGCATTTGCTTCATGGGAAGCTCGTACATGATGCCGACGCCGCCTTCCTCGAAGGGCCGAAGCTCGAAATCGGTTTCGTACGTGCGGAGAATGCTGCTGCCGTCTCTGAGGAACCAAACTTCTTCTTGTGGGTCGAAGGCAGCCCATTCCTCGGACGGGAAGTCCAGCTGTTCGTGGTAGCCGAACCACGGTGTTGTCTCGAGCAGCTCACGGTGTTCTCGTTGGTAGTACGCGTTCACCCGACGAGACCAGCGGTGTACTGTTGAGTTATTGGGGACATCTTGGAGTCCTCGACTGATGTCAATCCACCGCTCGTTTCGCCACTCGACGAATCTGGCGGCCTCCTCGTGAAGTCCCAGGGTGTCATGAAAGTTCTTGGTTGGAAGGAAGCTGCTTTCAGGGATCGATAACACGCCCCAACCCCTCGGCCTGGGTGATTCGACCTGTATGTCAGTAGATTCCCATGGGCCCATAAAGAGGCAGAGGTCAAGCGTGCTTACGTTGGCGGCTCCCCCGCCGTCAACCTTGAAGTCCTCGGCATATGGATACACGGTACCCTGACATGGGGGTTCTCAGACATCAAATCCATAACCCACAGGTTCCCCAGAACGTCAACAGCAAGGAGGTTATCTGCGAGCCCTTCTTCATCGCTGGTGAAAGCCACATTGGGGAGGTTGTGCCCCGCGTCGCCTGTAGCCACTACATCATCCAACGTCAGTAGGTACTTCCTCAAAACTAATGTTCCATAACACCTGGGTTGTTTACATTCAATCCGCAAGTTGAAAGTCCTGAGGCTGACCCAAATTTCTAGGTCATGTGGGATTCCGGCTCCATAACGACGCTCTTCATGTAGGTCCGAGTAAACGACCCGTCCCGTCTCGTCCTTCTTAACGACGTAGAACAGCGAATCTGGTCTCGAGGGGCGGCAGCGCGGCAGCAGTAGAAACCCAGGGACTGAATGTTCCGGCCCACCGTTGTCTGCGGCGCTTCTTTCACCGCAGCTCTCCGATCGCGGGCTTTCGGTTACCGGGCTTTTCGGGCCCGAGGCTGCCGTTGCCCCCGCCAGCGCGGGCATGAAGACGGTTGCCACGTGCGCGTTAGAGCCCACGGCAATGAGACGAGATTTCTGATGAATAGCGAGACCCCACGCCGAACGCCCCACGTTTTCGTGGAAGAAGGGGACCAAGTCGTGACTCTGAAGAGGCGAATACGAATCACCAATGGTGTCCTCAATGAGCTTCGTATAGTAGCCGATGACATCGCCGTCATCGTACGCCATCAGAAGTATCTCGCGCTCACCCAGGAGGCCGACGATCAGATGGTTTACCTGGTGGCCGTCGCTGGGCTCCATGTCGCCAACCACGTGCCGGCCGGCTCTGCTTGCGGCTGGTGCCCTGCAGCCTTCAGTGTCAGTGCCCTGCCGCAGATTTCGAGCAAACAAAGAACAAAAGGCGTCACTTACAGCACCAAGTCGGGGTCCGCTGGGAGGGAATGCGTTACACAGCTTCGGGGCCGCGAAACGTGTATCGCGTTGCGGTAGGCCGTAAAGTAGAGGTTGTATCTCTGGGAAAGCGCCGTGAGGTTCAGCCGATATTGCAATATACGAGGGAAGTCGTCCCTATCTGGCACCTCATTTTGATTCTCGTCAGACTCCTCAGTTTGATCCTCGTCCGACTCCTCAAATGGGCCCTCGTCCAACTCCTCGTTTATCAGCGCCAACCACTCCTCGGCGGTATGTTCATGTGACATCTCGCTTGAAGCCATGTCAGTTTCGTCAGAAGGCTCCTCATGGCCGTCTGCGGCAGCGGTGGGAGCTGCGTCCTCATCGTCCTCATTCTCCCCGTTCTCAACGTCCGGTTCACCAGTCACGCTGGCTACGTCCGCCAAGTCGTCGTCCAGGCCGAGAAAAGTCTCCGTGTCGGATTCTCCGCCCTCTATGTTGTCGGCGACGGTGATAGTGACAAAGGAGGGGAAGGGTGGAATGTTATCATGCTCGAAGGGCAGTCTCACACGCTGACACAGATGGTACTGGGGTCCATATCAGCCTGGGTGGGCGTCTTCCAACAGCCCCCCCTGAGCAGCGTCACTCACTCTATGTCGGCCCGTCTCCCGATAGCACCGCGTAATCTCAAGGTTTGCCATTATGTGATAAGACAAACCCACGGGGGCGCACCAGCCGGGGCGGCAGACGACGCTCGGGAAGAGGTAACAGGTGACGGGCGTTGCGTGTTGGAAGAACGGGACGCGGTTAGGTAGCGGTGGTGGGGTTTATCGATAAAGCTCGTACGCATCTGAAAGTGGCCGGGAATACCAGATATACGACGCCAGCGCCCATTCAAAATACCTTCCATAGGACAATGGCACGAAGGGCCGGCGAGCCCGGATGAAGTCGACAGAGCAGTTCTAGAGTTGCGGTCGGCAAGTAGCTGCCCAAGCACTGGCCTTAGGGCTGGCACTGCTCCGGGGGTTGCGCCTGCAGCTTCTATAGAATCCATGTAATTCGGGTAGGGCACTTAATGTACCTGCCTGACTCTTTGGCCCATGACTACCCGATCTCCTAGGTAGCCCCTCAGTGCGCAACGCCACAGGGCTACCTACTTTGCGTAGTAGGGACGCGAACCATGGCTCTCTGTTACAGCTGCCTTTCCAGGGATTGGGCATCGTCGTCGGCGATGCTGGAGGCCTGGCACTTTCCTTCATGCTGGCCCAACAGGAAGTACAAGTCAGCAGTGAACCTGCACGATTGATTCCACGAAGGAGCCCTCCCGTGCCTCCGTCACTGGGCTGGGAAGGTACCGCGTGGGTGTGGGGTAGCAGAGCTTACTTAAGGTCCATCGACTTCGACGATGAGGTCAGTGTCGGCCCACGATGCGCCCGAGGTCCATTCCAATTCCTCCCACCACAGACTCTTCTTCGCAAGTGCAACCGCCTATCACCACCCGCACGACTCGGCAACCTATTGACACTCGGGCACAACGGCAACTTCAATACGCACCCCCCCTCGTCAACTACGTAGTAGCAGCCCATCATGGCCCCCAAAGCAATCATCGCGCCCTCGATCCTCTCGGCCGATTTCGCCCAGCTCGGCGCTGAGTGCAAAAAAACCATGGAGCAGGGCGCCGACTGGCTGCACGTGGATATCATGTAAGGCCGCGCTTACCTCCCTCTCCTCGGGATACCTACGGACCGGCCGAGGGGCCTGGTCGACCCCGAGCAGGGAAATGTGTTTTGGCCAGCGAAGGAGCCGGACGGGGGCTGACGGGCTGCAGGGACGGCCACTTCGTACCTAACATCACCTTTGGTGCGCCCGTGGTGGCCAAGGTGCGTAAGCACGTCGACGCGCCGACCGAGGCCCACGGCCGGGGCACCTTCGACTGCCATATGATGATCGCCGAGCCCAAGAAGTGGGTGCGCGAGTTCAAGAAGGCCGGCTGCGACCTGTACTGCTTCCACTACGAGGCTGCTTTCTCGACCGCCGCTGAGAGCCCCGAGGCCACCTCGGACGCCAAGACGAACCCCCGCGAGCTCATCCGCTACATCCACGACAACGGCCTCCTGGCGGGCATTGCCCTCAAGCCCGCAACTAGCGTCGATGTCCTGTACGAGATTATCGAGAGCGAGGATGCCAGGGAGAGACCCGATGTGAGTCGCCCCACCACTGGATACATGGGAAGAAGGGTTGAGGGGGGATGTGTGGCTACTTTTGCGCACCAGTTGATTCCTATCGTCCCCCCAAACCAGGACCCAACTTCGGCAAAGGATACCGCAGCAGTGCTGACAGATGAAACCTTGCAGATGGTGCTCATCATGACAGTGGAGCCCGGCTTCGGCGGGCAAAAGTTCATGGCCTCGGAGCTGCCCAAGGTGGAGGCGCTCCGGAAGAAGTACCCGAACCTCAACATTGAGGTCGACGGCGGGCTGGGACCGGCCACGATAGGCCAGGCCGCCGATGCCGGCGCCAACGTCATTGTTGCGGGCAGCGCCGTCTTCGGCGCCCAGGACCCCTCAGAGGTGATTGCGATGCTCAGGGACACTGTGAACAAGAGTTCGCAATGAATACATGGACGACTGTGACGATGTCAACAAGGAGTAAACGACGAGACCTGAAGAGTACATAGACAAAACTCACGCCGTTTACGATAAGAAGAAACTGGTCCGGGATATTCTACCTAGTCACTTGCCGCGTACAGCCAGATAGAGCGGCCCTGGAAGTTTTAAGGGGCACACAGCTCGGTCCAGTCTGATAGCAGAACGCCGAAAAGCAGTGTGGATACAAGATCTCGCATGGTTGCGAATACGCAAGTTCCCAAAGCTCCTCGGGTCTGCTCTGCTGTGCACAGCCCCATACGATTATCATGCACGCGGTACATGTCAAGGTTTATTAACATAACGGACCCCCACCACCGACTAGCAACCCGTGGTTGGATGACAACAGCATAGACAAGCCGGGAAGGGAAACGACGCAGGCTCGCAGGCTCGCTGAGCGCCCAGAGAACGGCTGAGTCTCAGCCCTAGCTGCGTGGACGATGTCTTAGCTTTTTGAAAAACAAAGCAGAGGTTCCGGCGGTGCGGGCGGCAGTGAAATAGGAATTGCCGGAGCCGACAAAGCACGCCGACTCGAGTGGTTTGCAGGTTTCTAGCATAGCATTGGCGGCGTCACACTAGTTGGCAGCGGCATGAGCAGAGCGAATCGGCTAGCGATTCCTCGGGCCTGCCCAGGCGCGGTGGCACAGCGGCTGGCAAGCCCAAAGAAGCAAGTGGTCATCAGCTTCGCCGGCAATGTCACTTGCGACCTGGAGAGCCTGGGGGAAAAGCCTGGGGTGCATCTCAGCCGTTCAGCACTCCCGTGCCAGCTTCACGGGGCCGTATCGGAGCCTGGACGGGGGCGATCCCAGCACGCCTTGGGCGTGGGGGTCCTACCTTGGAAAAAGCGGGCCTTTTTGCCAAGCTGTGACTGTGAGCTATTACCAGAGACGGAGACGGGAGGGAGAGACTCGGAGAGACTCGGAGAAATGAGCTACAGTGGTAGCTAAGGTAGGCTTCTGGAAGTGGAAGCCCTGCCCCAAAAATGCGTGCAAGGGTCCGGCCCTGCCCTGTCCAGCGGGTGCACCGGAGGGGGCCAATGCAAGGGACCAGCGCCAGATGCCAGACCCGGGGGCCCAACGGCTTTTGTTCTTCTGTGAAAATTTTTACGTACAGGAAAACGTCGACGTTTGTCTAGATCTGAGCCCTGCGCCTTGGCGGCCGTGAGCTTATCTGGACGTTTGATCCGATGGCCGTCCGGGCATGTGTCCAGTCGGCGGATGCTGTTGCTGCTGCTGCTGCAGTTCTTCATTGTGCGTGACTGGGGTCACCATGGCGTTGCCCGCGACAAAGGGCCGCGCACACCATCGTGTCACTGGCAACAAAGCACGAGATTTGATCCTCGACGCCAAGGGGGCGACTGACTGCAGCAATTGAGAAATCGAGTGAGTTGTGATTGGCTCAATACACGTTCAGATAAGGCAAGCTTTGCCAAGAGACCAAGAGATAAGGCCGCTGTCGATCCCTGCGCACGATGTATCTACGTACCTACCTACTTTACTTACACAGTACTGTATCCGTACTCAGGTTTAGGAGTACGTCTTGGTCCTGCATAGTGCGCCCCCTCCCCAAGCGCGAGTCTCTCTTCGTGGCCCCGACGCTACGTGCGCCGCCGCGTTGCTTTGAACCGTGTTGACGTGTAAGTGCGTAAGGCCGAGTGGCCCGCAGGCACCAGAGAGCGAACAAGGTCAGATTGGTCCCGGAAGAGCTGATGGGGAGACAGTCAAAAAGAAAGAGGGAGACCAAGATAGAGCGGGAGAGAGGCGGGTGAAGAGAGGGAAAGCCCCGTTCCAGCTGCAAAGCTTGGAATCCGCCAACCGAGCCGAGGCGGTCGCTCCGTGGTGTTGCCGACTGGGCGTTCCATGACCGCCTTATGTTGCCAGCTCGCTACCAGGTTGCAGCCAGTAGAGCCCTCGGCCCTTTATGGTCCGCTACCACAAGCCGTGAAACGGTGGGCAGCCCGTCCGGCCCGCTACCTAGACGCTGCCGCCGTTCCCATAGCAAAGCATGTCGACCTGCACAAACTGGGCGAGAGACGCCTCGCGCGCGTGTTCATTACTCTAGATACTTGTTCCATCTCCGGGGCTTTCGTTTCAAAGGCATGGCTAGCATGAGCCACGCCGCTGTCGCTACAGCCTGTTTCCATACTACAGGGCGGCTGTTAGCTGTCGAGCACGGGGTAGCACGAGGGCCATTGCTATTCCTGTTGACATCATACAGGTACGATTTTATTCCCGAATTGAGGAGTCCCGCGTCCCATTGCCCGGCCAGCCCCCGGTAAGTGTTAGAGCGGTACCTCGCCCTTTCCGTCGGCCTGCGTAGCCGATGGGAGCTTAGCTCCATTGGCTGTGTTGATCGATCCATGGCACTACGTATTAGACGCTCAGCTGGGACCGATGCGGAAATCCCCCCCAGTGTGACCAGCTCCGTTGCCTAAAAGCGCGGAACTCTCTCGACGGGCGCCCGTCGAGCTGCTGCGGCTAGGCCGACTTGAGAAGCAGATCACATGCTCCGTCCTTTCGAGCAGATATTCTTGTCCGTGGCCAGCAATGGGAAGACGGCAAATCGTCAATGGTGAGAAGTGTATCGAAAAGTAGTCGACGGTGTCGAGTAAAGAGCCGCCTGCCGAAGCATTCACCCACAACCGCCGATGTCTTTTGCCTGTCTCGGACCGTCGCTTGCATGTATGTAGGTTGACGTGGGATTTCCCACGCTACCGATAAGCAAGGCCGAGCCTTGGGGGATTGGGACAATTCCCAGGCCGTATCGGGCACAGCCGACCAGCCTCGTACTCGGCGGCTGACAAGGGGCGACAAAAGCTATTTCGTAACAAAATCCACGGACTCCCCACCCGGTGGACAGACGTTTTTGGGGCGGTAGCGCCTAGGCTGGAAGTGTTTCTGCTGCCCGGCCGGACGCGTACGAAAAAGACACGCCCAACCCGGGAAGAATACTATGGTTATATACAGGTACTATACACGAGCAGCCAAGCCGCAAGGGCGTGGGCTCGACAGCTTGGTATGTACATACGTACCTGGTCACTAAGGTGTCATCCCTGGGCCGAGTCATCGCGTCGCCAAGGCCCGGAGCCGCGGGAGTTATCGTAGCACGCGACCCATCTGCCCATCTCGGGGGACCCGCGAGACGGGCAGATGGGATGGGATGTCGATTCATGCTGAAGCAAACCGGCCGCTTCGTCTGTTGATTGGCCCTGGCCCGACGGCGCCGAGGACGCGCGAACGAGAAGGCCAAGCGAAAGAAGCAAAAAGAGACAGCGACGCCACGACACGTCTTTCTCCCCGGGACGTGCTGTCAGAGAGCCCTGCCCGGCCAGGTTCTGAAGACAAGTCGAATCGACGCCCCCATGCCGCGCCCTCGACCCATTGGGCCGGGAAATGGCCATGTAGGGGTGCGGGCAGGCGGCCCATCCCTGCACCTTTCGTCCGCTGCCGAACATGCGCCCCAGATCCCAGCACCAGAACCCGCCCGCCGATGGGGTTTCCCCCGGCGGTGCCTATCGCATTTGAAGATTCAACGACAAATGTCGTCTCCGCTCTGGCGGCCTACTGTCCATGTAACAGTACCGTCGTACCCACTCGACGAGCTGAAAAGGTCGGGCAGCCCGTCGCACCGGTCGACGCTTTTGTACGTCAAGGACCGTCGGGACGGCCCCCGCCAGCCCAGCCCGCCACGCCGATAAGCGGATGGCGAGTCAGCAGCGTCGCCTTTTGTGCTCTCGCTCTGTGTCTTCCTAAGGAGGCACGGCGGTCGTGTGTCTTTTTGGTCGTTGTCGTCGCCCACGGGAGGCAGTCTGCCCGGAGGCGCGGCCGTCGTGACTCGCTGGGGAACTGGCGAGGCTCTTATAGCCGGCTTCTCTGCTTCAACGAGCTGCTGGCCCGGGGGAGTTGAGACTCCTCCCTCTCCCCCACGTCGCGCGTGCTGGCTACGTGCCTATTGAGTCATCCCCCACAACGCGCACAACGCAAGGTGAAGATACCGTAGCAAGGTTCGCAATGGCGGCTTTGCGGCGCCGCGTGGCATCTGGGCTGTTGGGGCCCGAGACGGCAGCCGCCAAGGCCCATCCAGGGAACAGCTGTTCGTATATAGTCGGGCTTCTCGCCTGAATACGGCAGCCGGTGCCCCCAGAACGGCATTCGGGTGATCGGCGAAGGGCGCGCGTACGCGCTCCAGGCAAGTAGGTCCACCGTCATTCGGCCTGCATGCAGTGACCGCGGGGGGTTATGGCCAGAGGGAAGCAAGTGGTTCCCAATGAAGGCCGAGAGGTACCTCTCGGAGGGGGATGAGCGAGATCGGTCGCTTGCTTTGCTCACCTCTCTCTCTCTCTCTCTCTCTCTCTCTCTCTCTCTCTCTCTCTCTCTCTCTCTCTCTCTCTCTCTCTCTCTCTCTCTCTCCGCGCTGCCTTACCACCAGCCAACGGCAATCCATTCGCCGTCATCCCACGGTGGCTTTCTCCTGCTCCCCAGCGCCGCCGCCTCAAACCTTGGAGCGGGATTGCCTCCATTCCACTTTTCTGACGGAAGCTTTCAGCCATGTACCCAGCTAACACGGCCTGGGCAGCCCGCTTGGGTTATCTGTACGCATAGATGCTGCTCCGCATGCCATCGGGACCGGGCCTGACCCTCTCTTATTGGCTTGGGTGCTGATATCTTCCCAAATACGGCGCGAGCGCCACTCCCCCCAATTCCCACCCCCTGCCTCTCCAGGGTCTGGCCTGCCGACCCGCTTATGTCGCATTTACTGTGCGTGTGTACATACATTGCCCAGTGCTAGGTGGTTTAGTGCCGTGCGTGGTTTGTGGACTGCGGGAAGCTCTTCCCATCCCAGTCCCATTCCTCCACGCCGTCCCCATAGCTGTACACTTGCTCTATCCCGCCCCCCCCCCCCCCCCCGGCTGTTGCTGCTCATATATAACTCCGCCCGCATCCGCCTAGTGCCCGGGATGGGAAGTGTCCTCGTTTCCATTACCCCATCGTTTCTACACGGATAGAGTTTCTGCTTGGCCAGGCCCATCGTATGCCCTGCCCGCCAGCTCTGCTTCTACCAGACGGGCCGTCGAGTCTTGCACGTGTAACTCCATAGTCCAGTCGCCGGGCCACTTCACCACCACCGCGACATCACCATGTCGTACTCGTGGGTGGGCGCCCCCGCCGAGTTCAATGGCACGAACCAGGAGACCGGTGGTGATTCCAGTACGTTGAACCTCGGCCGCCGACACACTCCTGCCCCCTACGCGTTTAACGGCGTCGACCATATGGCACGTTACTGATTCGCCTCGCCGCGCAACAGCCACCGAGAATCTGAACCAGTGGTACCAGTCGGGAGACCAGGCCTTCATCCTCGTGGCCTCATGCATGGTCCTGATCATGGTACCCGGCATCGCCTTCCTCTACTCCGGTCTCTCCCGAAGAAAGTCGGCCCTGTCTTTGATCTGGGTCGTCATGATGTCCTTCAGCGTCGTCGTGTTCCAGTGGTACTTTTGGGGCTACTCCCTGGCCCTCAGCAGCACGGCAACCAACGGTTTCATTGGCGATCTGCATCACTTCGGCCTCATGAACACCCTCGCCATGCCCTCGCCGGGCTCTGCCCTCATCCCCGAGCTGCTCTACTCGTTCTACCAGGTAAGCCGGCCTCGCCACGGGACTCATATTGTCGCCTGGGGACGCCCCTTATGACTGACATGGCCTCACAAAGATGCAATTCTGTGCCGTGACCGCAGCGCTCGTGGTGGGCGCGACCGCCGAACGAGGCCGTGTCCTCCCCGCTATGATCTTTGTCTTCTTCTGGGCCACGCTGGTCTACTGCCCCCTCGCCTGCTGGGTTTGGAACGTCAACGGATGGGCTTTCAACTACGGTGTCCTCGACTACGCTGGCGGTGGCCCCGTCGAAATCGGCTCCGGCATGTCGGCGCTGGCCTACTCCTGGATCCTCGGCCGCCGCCACGAAAAGATGATGCTCAACTTCCGCCCTCACAACGTGTCGCTCATTACGCTGGGAACGATCCTCCTGTGGTTCGGATGGCTGGGCTTCAACGGCGGCTCGGCCTTCGGCGCCAACCTCCGTGCCACCATGGCTTGCTGGAACTCGTGCCTGACGGCCATGTTCGCCGCCATGACGTGGTGTCTGCTCGACTTCCGTCTGGCCAAGAAGTGGTCCATGGTGGGCTGGTGCTCGGGTGTCATCTCGGGTCTCGTTGCTGCCACGCCGGCCTCCGGATTCATCCCCCCCTGGGCTTCGATTATTCTGGGCGTCGTGACTGGCATCTGCTGCAACTTTGGCACCAAGAGTACGCCGACACCCGTCTACATTTTTGGTTTTCTCGCTAACCCCCCCTTCAGTCAAGTTCCTCGTCGGGATTGATGATTCCCTCGATGTCTTCGCCGAGCACGGAATCGGCGGTGTCGTCGGCCTCATTTTCAACGCCTTCTTTGGAGCAAGCTACATCGTCGGCTTGGATGGTGTCAACACCGGCGCCGCCATGGGTGGCTGGTTGGACCATACCTGGAAGCAGCTGTACATTCAGATTGCCTTTGTGGTCGCCTGCAGCGCATACGCCTTTGTCATGTCCGCTATCATCGCCAAGCTCATCGACATGGTCCCCGGTCTGCACCTCCGCGCGAGCGAGGAGGCTGAGTTGCTCGGCATGGGTAAGCAGATTCCTTCCACCAGTCCCACGCCCGTTGCCTGCTGCAAGTACTAACACTTACCCAAAAGATGACACCGAGCTGGGCGAGTTTGCATACGACTATGTTGAGGTTCGCCGAGACTTCCTGGCCTGGACTCCAGCCATCGAGGAGCCGATGACGCACGGCGCGCGCATTATCCCGCAACACGGCATCGAGGAGCACGCCAATATGGCCAACACGAACGGTACTTCGCTCGAGACGCAGGAGGAGAAGATTGGCGTCTCGGCCCGCGCTCCGGCAAAGCAGGAGGCGGCAGAGAAGGCGGCCCGCGACGGGGCAGCTCGGGCCGCCCCGGATAGCGATGCCACCCAGTAAAGGGGCCCCACGTGTTGGATGGGGATATATTCCCAGTCTTTGGAAGAGACTGGTGGATGTCATAACGAAAGAGATTGGATTTGGTTGTTGGGATTTGTACTAATATACCCCGCCGTTGCGCGGTGCTACCGGTAAACCGATGTGGTGCTCGGTTTTACCCTCAAAAAGGGGTTTAGGGAGCGAGGAGTTGACAAGGAGTTTATCGAATCAAGATACCATGTTTTTTCCTGGGGAAAATATTCTTTACCAACATGTCGATGCGAGTGCGCTTTCAACCACGATGACACCGAATACATGCGAGCAACGGATCGCATCACCAGACTTAACGGCATTGGAGGGCCACGCCCATTCCCCTCACAAATATCGAGGAGAAAGCTTTTGCCTGCCACGGACGAAATAATGCTGGGCTTGCCATCTGTGCGCTCGGAAGCGTGGGCTGCGCAGCTCTCGTTCGGCCCAAAACCATAGCCGCATGGGTTTCGGGTACTGTAACTTGACTTCATGGTTGAGCTGCAGAACCGATCACGTCAGGGGGTGATACAGAAACCTTCAAGACGCCCTAAGGACAGGTAGGTATTACTTAACCAACACACTGTAATGTGCCTCCCATGAGGGGATTCGCACTATGATCTCAACTCTATGACACCCTAGCACACATTGCACCATAGTTCAAATGTGTGCCTCGGAGTGGCGAGGCGCGTTCAGGGGACAGGAAGCTAAGTACTTCAGCAGGTACCTACTAAGGTAGTATGTTCATTGGATGGTATAGAAGGGCATCCACACAGCCCCACCGTCTCTTTTGGCCAGCACCGAGGCTCGACAGGATGGAAAAGGATTATTATATCGTCGTCCGACAACACCATCGTCCCGTTTTTGACCAACCTCGAGAGACGGTGTACCAATACGTCCTGGCTGCCTTCGATGCACATTCGATGTTTGCGCAAATCGTATGTTTAGCCCCCCAAATTGGCCCCGCGCCAAGCTGACCCTAAAGCTTTCACAGGGTCGAGGTACGTACCGTTGTTCCTTGTTCCTGGCGATCGTACACGTGGGATACGAATACGATGGGCGCGTCTGATTGGCTGGTGGCCCACCTGTCAACCCCTGATGCAACATCCGATTGAACAAGAAAGTCCAAATTTCCATCTTGACAGAACATAACTTTTTGTGAGCCCGCCTACTTTACCATCTACTTAAGCCGCCGTTGCCCCAGAAGCGCCATACCGTCGCTGTTCACGAGTACGACACGGCCTTCGCGCTTCGGCCTCCCGCACTCACCGCTGTCTTGCTGCGCTCTCTTCCCCTCCCCGATATCATGGGCGCCCTCGAAGAGGTCGCGGGCCCCTTGGTCCAGCAGTTCTCGCAACTGTCTACCGCGTCACAGGCGGGCGTCGTCGTCGCCGCCTTCGTCGGCCTGTCAGTCGTGCTACACATCGCCAACCAGCTGTTCTTCAAGAACCCCAACGAGCCTCCCATGGTCTTCTCCGTCTTCCCCTTCATCGGCAGCACCGTCACCTACGGCATCGACCCCCCCAAGTTCTTCAAGGAGTGCCGCGCCAGGTACGGCGACATCTTCACCTTCATCCTCCTGGGCAAGAAGACGACCGTCTACCTTGGCCCCAAGGGCAACGACTTCATCCTGAACGGCAAGGCCAAGGACGTCAACGCCGAGGAGATTTACAGCGTGCTCACCACGCCCGTCTTCGGCAAGGATGTCGTCTACGACTGCCCCAATGCGAAGCTCATGGAGCAGAAGAAGGTGAGCGTCTCGCTCTGGGCGCCCGGACTCCCGCCGTGGACCACTAGCTAACGCGGCTCGCGCAACCAGTTCATGAAGATCGCCCTGACCACGAAGGCTTTCCAATCCTACGTCCCCATCATCGCCGATGAGGTCTCTTCCTACTTGAAGAAGAGCGCCGACTTCAAGGGCAAGTCGGGCGTCGTTAACATGCCCCCCAAGATGGCCCAGATCACCATCTTCACCGCATCCCACTCGCTGCAGGGCAAGCAGATCCGTGACAAGTTCGACGAGTCCCTGGCCGACCTCTACCACGATTTGGACATGGGCTTCAGCGCCGTCAACTTCGTTCTCCACTGGGCCCCTCTGCCTTGGAACAACAAGCGCGACTATGCCCAGCGCACCATTGCGAAGATCTACATGGACACCATCAAGGAGCGACGCGCCGCCGGCGAGCAGGACTCCGAGGACATCATGTGGCACCTGATGAACTCGACGTACAAGAACGGCACCCCGGTTCCCGACCACGAGATCGCCCACATGATGATTGCTCTGCTTATGGCCGGCCAGCACTCGTCATCGTCGACCAGCTCCTGGATCATGCTCTGGCTGGCCGCTCGCCCCGACATTATGGAAGACCTTTACCGCGAGCAGGTCGAGGTCTTGGGCTCCGACCTGCCCCCGCTGACGTACGAGGACCTTGGCAAACTGCCCCTGAACCAAGCCATCATCAAGGAAACCCTCCGCCTCCACGCCCCGATTCACTCCATCATGCGTGCCGTCAAGCAGCCCTTGCCCGTCCCCGGCACCAAGTACGTTATTCCTCCCAGCCACACGGTGCTCTCGGCCGCTGGTGTTTCCGCCACGGACCCTGCCTACTTCCCCGAGCCCGAGACCTGGGAGCCCCACCGATGGGACAAGGACTCGCCCCTGGCCCCGAGAATCCCTAAGGAAAGCGACGGAGACGAGGAACAGGTCGACTACGGCTACGGCCTTGTCAGCAAGGGTGCCGCGTCGCCCTACCTGCCCTTCGGTGCCGGCCGTCATCGGTGCATTGGCGAGCAGTTCGCCAATGTCCAGCTGCAGGTCATCACGGCCATGATGGTACGCGAGTTCAAGTTCCGCAACGTCGACGGCAGCAACAAGGTTGTGGGTACCGACTACGTTTCGCTGTTCTCGCGCCCCCTCGAGCCGGCCAATATCCACTGGGAGAAGAGGAATGCGTAAGACATGCTACGACAAGGACGACGTGCAAGAGGAAGACTCGGGGCAATTCTTGTACATACCGCAGAACCCGAGTTGGGTACGAGAGACGGCATGGAAAGCTTTGCAGGCCCGGGAACGAGGGAAACGAAATATAACCAACCACCCGCTTTACTTAATGTTAATCATAGATACATGAAATGTTTTATGATGCCGACCGCGCTACTCGCGAGTAGGAATTCGAGGTTTGTGCCTTATGCAAGCAGGCTCATGCTGCCGCCGCCCCAAGCCCATGTTTCTGGATGAGGCAAAGATAGCCCTCCATGACAAAGGACGTTACTCGTCTTTTGAATTCGTGGCGGGTCGTCAACCCAGAAGTAGAAAGACGAGGCATAAGTCTGCGGCCACGATGGCAACACACCAATCGAGAATACGTTGCTCGTCGTGTTCAACATCGGATGTGTATAGGTGAGCGGCGCCCCGCTCGCGGTAAAAGCGCGGCAAGGTGTCTTTCGCGCGAGGAAGGCGCTGGACACTGTACCCAGAGATGTCACCTTTCTTTAAATGTGTAAGGACAGCAGTTGCCATGGTTGTACCGTAGGCCGGGATCGAAGCCAGCGAGATGGGAGACCCTTTCTGCATTAGTCGGTTCGTAGGTAGGTGCGTAAGGAGGCGGCTACTTTATCCAAGTACATGAGGGAGAGAAGGGATAGCGGAGGGCCAGCGACCTTAATTGCTCTCGGATGCTTGACCGATTCCATGTTGCCCGAGACGTGAGATATTCAATCAGCACCTCACTTTAACTGGAATTGGCTATTTCGGCTATCTCCTTTGGCTTGCACGTCCTGTGGTTCCACCGTTCTGGAATTGGATGTTAAATTAGGCCTAACGGATGAACGCAGATCGTATTTAATGGAACCGCTTCCGTGGGGATCCATATGGCAGTTGGTCGACCGTTGAATCGGAGCCTCGTCGAGGTAGCCAGTAAATAGCGCGTGGCAATTGCAAGCCCGAGGCCCCCGCCCTTCCCCCCCCCGGGCAGAGGCAATGTCGGCCAGTGCAAGCACGGGCGAGAGGCTGCCCCTTCAGCGACGGTGCGCCGGTGAACGAGGCGGAGCGTGAGGGGGGAGGGCGTGTGTGCGCGTGCGTGTCGTGTCGTGTCGTATCGTGTTGTTTTCCGCGCGCGCGCAGAGGCGGCAAGTTGATTAGCTCAGGGCCCGACAGGGGGTGGATGACGCAGTTGGCTGAGGAACTCGGTGCATCGTTGCCATCACGACGATGAAAGGTTATTGTTTCAGCTCGGCTACCTGGTTCGTTAATCTGTCTGTTCGTACTGGGCCGCAGCAATGGAGCTGTTCCGCTCTGCCTCCTCCCCTCGCACCCAAGTGCTCACGCCTGAATAAATAGGTACTGAATCGTCGGATTGTTGGTATCGCCAACCGCCCTTTCACCTTCACCGTTCTGCTTGCTATGTAAAGGGTCCTGCCGGGCGACAACCAGCCAGCCGCCACATCAACCCGAAACCGGTCGACGGCACCCTCACCCGTACACACCCCCCCAAACCCACACATACCACAGTCAGCATGGCGGCCGATACCGCAAGCTTAGGGCCCCTGGTTCGGCTCTGGGGCATCTCGGCGAGCCGACTTCCGGCGCCGACGGCGACGGCGGACGAGCTGACGCCCTTCCTGCACTCGATGCTGCAGGAAGCCGCGCCCTTCATTGACAGCGCCGCCCCCAAGTCGGGTGCCCCGGCGGACCGCAAGCTGTGGAAGGCGAAGGGCACCAAGTCGTCGCCGCATTCGGCCGCCAAGATCGAGGTTTCCGAACGCGTCGTCGGCGCCAAGGAGCTCGAGGCGGCCACCGCCCAGGCCTGGTGGGCGAAGCCGCCCAAGGCGGCCAGCGAGGCCTGGGCGCACCGCCGCAGCGTGCACACGGATGCGGCGCAGACGGGCACGGCCAGCTGGGACGAGTTCGTGCGCTGCTTCCGGGACGAGCACGCGGCGTCCGAGGCGGCCTTCACGCCCGCCGTCGTCGCGACGCACGCGGCTCAGGCCTGGGACTGCGCCGGTGTCGCGGTCGCCGAGGCCGGCGGCGTGCGCTGGGACCGCTTCACCCTGCGGCTCGAGGAGATGCGCCACCAGGTCGGCCGGCCACTGCTCAAGGACCGCACCTTTCCCGTGCTGCAGATGACGGCCAGCGCCAGCGCCGACGCCGCGGCGCCCGAGTTCGTCGTCGTCAGCATCCCCGTGCCCGACTTTGCCAAGGCCGACGCCAGCCAGCTCGCCCGCGAGAAGGGCGCCCAGGTCGCCGTCTACGCCAGCGTCGAGCGCATCCGCAAGCTGCCCGGCGACGCCGGCGACATCGAGTGGCTCATGGCGACGGCCGGCAACGCCGGCGGCGTCCTGCCCCGCTGGGTGCAGAAGATGACCATGCCGGGCATCGTCTGGAAGGACGTCCCGCTCTTCCTCGCCTGGATCGCCCAGGAGCGCGCCAAGGAAGCCGGCGCCGCCGAGCCCGCGCGCGAAGCCGGCGCCGAGCCCGCCGCCGCTGCTGCCCCCGCCGCCGCCGCTACCGCCGCCGCCGCCGAGGGAGACGCCGACGCCGACGCCGCCGCCGCCGCCGCCGCCAGCGCACCCGCCGACGCCGCCGAGGTCGAGGAGAACGAGCAGGCCGCGCCCGCCACCGCCGATGCCGCCGACGACGCGGCCGGAGACGCCGAGGCCCCCGCCCCCGCCCCCGCCGAGAACCCGCCGACGCTGCCGGCCATGGGCGAGACGGATGCGAACTGGGGCGCGGCGGCGTTCGACGGCCCGTTGGACGCCGAGGCGACCAAGGCGACGGAAGCTCCCGCCGCCCCCGCCGCCGAGTCGAAGTGAGGCTCTTCCCCCCACCCGGGGAAGGCCTAGCTGTGTATAGCAACTACGGTTTTGGGAGGCGCAAAAGGTGTTTATGGTTGGTTGGAATTGGAGCCCTCTGTGCTCCCACTAGTGATACCAGTTTGTACCAACATGTACCAGTATAACTTAGCTCATATGTAATTTACCTAGCCTCTATGCATCCCGCGCAATCGGTCCATGGCCGAGCCAGCACGTATACCATGTAGTATTTACTTACATACTTGTTTGCCTATCGGCTCTACAGCCCAAGGTGCCCGGAGATCGATCCCGCACGCCCTGCTTTCCCCTAAAACGCTTCCCTACGGAAAAGGAGAAAGGAAAGGTGTTGATTACTTGCCGCGGTCCTTTGCCTCAGTATGTACTTAGACGCACACACACACACACACACACACACACACACATGTGATGTATGTACCTAAGCAGGGGGTAGCAGGAGAAGTGACTCAACTAAAAGGGTACCTGGCTCAGCACATTAAGAACAAACACCCTTTTGGTCGAGTCACTTCTTCTGCTTACCCCCCTCGTTAAGTACATCTTACATTAACCCTCCGGCTCCAGGTTGGAGGTATGTAACTATGTACAATAATAGGTCAAGGCGTGAAGGTGGATCCCCAAGGGGCGGGACTTGGCAAGGACTCTCTGCCCCTCTTCGCGGGGTCAAGCGTGCAGGTGCAGCCCATATGAGTCAAGCAAAAATATTCATTCCTTCTGCAGCAGACGCTTGCCGGACCGGCGTGACCCAATCGCACCCGTGCAACTTGACTCACAGCTCTACCTGCTGTTCCCATATCTCCTCATCCCGCCGTCCCTCTCCTCAATCCTGCACCCGCAATACCGCCAAATTGTCTAGACTACTCCTCCGAGCAGTCTGGGTGCGCCGGTCGCCGTTCGTCCCATCTCCAATCCGCCTCCAACTACGTGCCACCATGGCTACCAACAGCGGCCGCGGCAACCCCATTGCCGCCGGCGAGGGCCCCAGCAAGTCGGGCGAGGGCGCCCTTCCCCCCGTGGCCGGCGACGTCAAGGCCGCCGTGCACGCCGCCGGCCCGGCTGATGCCCCCGGCCTCCACAGCGCCGGCCAGGACCCGGCCGCCGCCCCGGCCGAGACCAAGGTGAAGACGGAGAAGGAGCTCGAGCGCGAGCGGAGGAAGGCCGAGAAGCAGGCCAAGTTCGAGGAGAAGAAGAAGGCCAAGGAGGCCGCGGCCCCTGCCGCCGCGGCTGCCAGCAAGCCCAAGAAGGTCAAGGCCCCCAAGCCCGAGGAGGAGCCCCTGCCGCCCTACGTCAACGACACCCCCGCCGGCGAGAAGAAGCGCCTCCGCCCCCTCGACGATCCCCACTTCAAGGCCTACGACCCCATCGCCGTCGAGAGCGCCTGGTACCAGTGGTGGGAGAAGGAGGGCTTTTTCCAGCCCGAGTTCACGCCCGAGGGCGAGGTCAAGGAGGCCGGCAACTTCGTCATCGTCCTGCCGCCCCCCAACGTCACCGGCGCCCTCCACATGGGCCACGCCCTGGGCAACAGTCTGCAGGACGTCATGATCCGCTGGAACCGCATGCACGGCAAGACGGTCCTGTGGCTGCCCGGCTGCGACCACGCCGGCATCAGCACCCAGTCCGTCGTCGAGAAGATGCTGTGGAACCGCGAGAAGAAGACGCGCCACGACCTGGGCCGCCCCAAGTTCATCGAGCGCGTCTGGGAGTGGAAGGAGGAATACCACGTCAAGATCAACAACGCTCAGCGGAAACTCGGCGGCTCCACCGATTGGACCCGCGAGGCCTTCACCATGGACAAGAACCTGTCGGCGGCCGTCACCGAGACTTTCGTTCAGCTGCACGAGGAGGGCATCATCTACCGCGCCAACCGCCTGGTGAACTGGTGCACCAAGCTGAACACCACCCTGTCCAACCTCGAGGTTGTCAACAAGGAGCTGCCGGGCAAGACCCTGCTGGACGTTCCCGGGTACGACAAGAAGATCGAGTTCGGAACCATTCACCACTTCAAGTACCCCATCGAGGGCACCAACGAGACCATCGAGGTGGCCACCACTCGGCCCGAGACCCTGCTCGGTGATACCGGTATTGCCGTCCACCCGGATGACGAGCGTTACAAGCACCTGGTGGGCAAGAACGCCGTCCACCCCTTTATCGAGGGCCGCCTGATGCCCATTGTCGCCGACAACTACGTGGAGAAGGACTTTGGTACCGGTGCCGTCAAGATCACCCCCGCGCACGACCCCAACGATTTTGCCCTTGGCCAGCGCCACAAGCTCAAGTTCATTAACATCCTGACTGACGATGGTCTGATGAACGAGAACGCCGGCCCCTACAAGGGGCAAAGGCGGTTCGACGTTCGCTACGCAATTATCAAGGACCTCAAGGAGAAGAACCTCTACGTGGACTGGAAAGACAACCCCATGACGGTGCCGCTCTGCGAAAAGACCAAGGATGTTATCGAGCCCATTATGAAGCCGCAATGGTGGATGCGCATGGAGGATCTGGCCAAGCCCGCTATCCAGGTCGTCAAGGAGGGCAAGCTCAAAATCAAGCCGGAATCCGCCGAGAAGAGCTACTACCGATGGATGGAGAACATCAACGACTGGTGCATTTCTCGGCAGCTGTGGTGGGGCCACCAATGCCCCGTCTACTTCGCCCAGGTGGAGGGTGAGACTGGCGATGAGGGCGACGACAAGCGCTGGTTCTCCGGCCGTAGCGAAGAGGAGGCGAGAGCCAAGGCCGAGAAGGCTCTGCCAGACAAGAAGTTCACCCTGAAGCGGGACGAGGACGTGCTCGACACCTGGTTCAGCTCAGGACTGTGGCCCTTCAGCACCCTTGGCTGGCCCAACAAGACCCACGACCTTGCCAAACTGTACCCCACCTCTGTCCTGGAGACGGGCTGGGATATTCTCTTCTTCTGGATCGCGCGTATGGTGATGCTGGGCCTGAAGATGGTCGGCGAGGTCCCGTAAGCAGCCAACCCCTCCCTCCCCTTCCTGTACCTCCGTGAGTCTAACTCGGTGCCAGCTTCCACGAGGTCTTCTGCCACTCGCTTGTCCGGGATTCCGATGGTCGCAAGATGTCCAAATCCCTGGGCAACGTCATCGACCCTCTCGACGTCATCAGTGGCATCCCGCTAGATACCCTGCACGAGAAACTTCTGGTTGGCAACCTCGACCCGAAGGAGGTTGACAAGGCCAAGAAGTACCAGAAATCCGCTTTCCCGGATGGTATCCCCCAATGCGGCGCTGATGCCCTCCGGTTTACCATGGTAAGTCGGGCTGCCGCCTTGGAACCGCTTGGGGTGTCCTAACGTGAACTTTTCCAGGTGAATTACACGGCACCGAACGGCGGAGACATCAACTTTGACATCAAGGTCATGCACGGTTTCCGAAAGTAAGTGGCTATGACGTTGTATTTTGCTCTTGGGGGAGACGACTGACGATGGCCCCAGGTTCTGTAACAAGATTTTCCAGGCCACCAAATACGTCTTGGGCAAGCTGCCCGGCGACTTCGTGCCCAACAAGAGCGTCGAGATTACCGGCCAGGAGTCGCTGGCCGAGCTTTGGATCCTCAGCAAGATGAACGCCTGCGCCAAGGAGATCAACCAGGCCATCCCGGAGCGAGAGTTCATGAAGGCCACGGGCGCCATCTACACGTACTGGTACAACCAGCTCTGTGATGTCTACATTGAGAACTCCAAGGCCCTAATCCAGGACGGCACGGACGCCGAGAAGCAGTCGGCCACGCAAACGCTCTACACGGCCCTCGAGGCCGCCCTGACCATGATCCACCCCTTCATGCCCTTCCTGACCGAGGAATTATGGCAGCGACTGCCTCGCCGACCCGATGACAAGACGCGGTCCATTATGCTGGCGCAGTACCCCGTCTACCGGGCCGAGCTGGACAACCCCAAGGCCGAGGCGGCCTACGAGCAGGTTCTGGGCTCATCAAAGGGTATCCGGTCGCTGATGGCCGAGTACGCGCTGAAGGATGAGGCCAAGGGTAAGTTCCGCTGCACCACGTCCCTCACACCATATGGCCCGAGTGCAACCTGCTAACGGCCAACCCCCCCTTCCCAACAGTGTACATCCAGGCGTACGACGAGACGGCGCACAAGACGGCCGTGGAGCAGCTGGCGTCGATCAAGTCGCTGAGCGGCAAGGGCGTCACGTCGATCGAGGTGCTGTCGGCGCAGGAGGCGCGGCCCGCCGGCTGCGTCGCCTTCCCCGTGTCGAGCGCCGTCGCCGTCTTCTTGCACGTCAAGGGCCGTGTCGACCTCGACAGCGAGATCGACAAGGCCGCCAAGAAGCTCGAGAAGGCGCGCCAGAACATCGCCAAGCAGCAGAAGCTCCTGGCTGACCCCAAGTACCTTGAGAAGACGCCCCAGGACCTCCAGGACGAGGCCCGCAAGAAGCTCGCCGACCTCACCTCCGAGGCCGCCGGATTTGAGGGCACCATCCAGCAGTTCGAGAGTCTCAAATTGGAGTAGACGCGCCCAAGAAGCCCTGGCTTCCCAACCAAAAGGCGGTTGCCCCTGCCCTGTGGGTCCGACCTACGCGTTAAGCACGCCGTCTCTGTACTGTTTGAAAGCCATATAAATATGAGAGACTAGGAAATAAGAGTACATATGACGCCCGAGCCATTTTCTGATTGTTCCGTTCATTGCTTCCCTTCCGGGTGACGACAGGTTTCATGTGGCTCTTTTGTAGTGGCCCCCTTGTATATCAAACATATTCAAGGGCCACACAATCTTATGCAGGCCCGCTTCTCCAGGTCGCATAACACAAACATTTGCAAATGGCAGCGCGTAAAACAGCGAAGATTGCGTGCATCAGACGACGAGAAGAGGTTTGTGTGCGTTTTGTTAATTTATTCTCTTTCATTCGGCCGGGCGCCAAACTTTGTCCTGGGGGCCGCGGTAACGACCAAGGCCGCTGTTCCTATGGGCCCTGCCTATCTGTGTATGCGTGTGCGTCGGTGACAACGAGGCCGCAGATGCCAGCCTGAGCAACGCGGTCAATTTTCCGTGTATCCAAGATGTCACTGCTGCTATGAAGCGGGATGATGAGAGGGTGATTGTCCTAGTACGCCTTTTTTTGAGGTATCATGAAGAAGGGGCGAGAAAAACCGAGAACCAAAGCAATGAATCCCCAAACCCCGGGACAAGTCGCCGTGCCGTCCCCTCCATTCCCCAATCCCAAACCGAGAACGCCAGTTTTGAAGTCCCGACAAGCGGGTATGCTATGCAGTTGTAAGAGTGCGTCCCGCGAAAATGCAATGCAGCCAAGGTGTGCGATGGTGGCCGGGCTCGTGTCCAAACACGCTCGCCACATGCCAGAACGAGTGATGCGAATAGGGATCCGACCTTGGGCGGATCTGAAATAAGGAAATTGCAGCGAATGTGTCCGGTGTAGGTGATTATGGTAGAGGGGCTAGGGCGGTCCACTGGTAGTTGCCATCGATGTTGACCCAGTCGCCGCGGGCGATTGCCTTATCCCAGCCCATCATGACGGCCATGAGGCGGCAGCCCGTGGCGCTGACGGCACAGACGACGACGTCGCTGCCCTTGGCCAGCACAGCGAGATCGAGCAGGTAGGCACGGCCGATGTAGCTTCGCAGCTGAGTCGTCTCCTTGGATGGTGGCGGCGCCGTCTTGGCCGTGGCCGACTCTTCGCTATTAACGCTGGACCGGCCCAGGTTCCAGAACATACGGGAAAAGAAGCCGCCCTCCCAGCCGAACGCCTCCTCGACAAACTTGTGCATGACGGTGCGGTCTTGGGCCTTCTGCGGCGGATGCGACTTGCTGGCCAGCTTGATCATCTCCTGCGCCCGGGGAGCCTTGGAGAACTCCTCGGAATCGTACACGTCGGGGTCATCCGAGGCGACCACCATGGCCGAGTGTTGCTTGGCAACTTCCTCTTCGGCGCCGTTGGAGGCACTAATGTTATGCAGGCCATCCAGAATCTCCCGCGCCCTGTCCGCGTAGATGTTCAGAGGTATGTATGCCCCATTGTACTGGTACTCGAAAGGGTGCTGATCGCCGTGTCGTACATGAACGCCGACAATGGATCCGTCTTTCCTCTTGGCCTGCGGCACCTTGGTCTTGGATCGCAATTCCCGGACGCGGTTCGTCACATACGTGTCGTCGTCCTTGTTGAGACGGAAAAGAGCCTCGTAGCCGGCTCGGGCCAGGTCGAACATTGGCCGCTCACGTTTGGTATCCAGCCTTCCGAGGCGCTCGTACTTGTTGAAGAATTTCTCGCCAAAAGTGTGTCTTGCAGTGGCGGGCGACACGAGCAAATGGCGGGCGTTCCGAGGACAGGGCAGCATCTCATGCCGAGGCGGTGGCACGCAGTCCGGCATGGGAGGCCTCTGAAATATTTTGGTGTACTCGCCATAGGCCCATCGTGTATCATCGATAAAGAAGGCGCGCCTCTCCTTCTGTGCCATGCCGTATGCCATCCACAACATCATAATGGTCGATCCCATACCGGCCTCGGGAGATTCCAGGACAAAGGTAAGAGAGGACTTGCACGGCTCATGCTCCGTCAGGTCGTCGTCGTCGCTCTGCCCGACAAGGTGGCTCTCCTTCACCTCGCCCTTCGCACCGGGCAGCAGGCCACGCTCCTCGGCCTCGTTGACATCGAGGAAGTAGGGATCCTTGTAGTAGTAATCGGTTTGAGCCTGGAGATATGGTGCCGCCTTCCCATGGAGCTCTCTAACATGCGCAGCTACCTCGAGGCACTTGTCGCACATTTCAGAGTACTCCTGGGTGGAGAGAGGAAAGCTGGAGGTTGGCGGGATCGAAACGGTCCATTTTGACCTTCCGTGGACATCTGTAACGGCGATGGGGGTCGGGAAATCCGGGAGCTCATCCTGGCCCACCATCTCATACTCCTCCCTGCTGCCTACGGCCCAGTTCACGACCGTGATCTCATTGGGTCGCTTCACCACCACGCGGGCGACACAAAGAAGGGCGGCAAGCCCGAGGGCCCAGGCCAGTATGCGGAGGATGCGGCTCGGGCGAGGGGTATTAGAGGATTTGCGCGGGCGGGACACCAAGGCGGGGAGACCAGGCGACGGCGGAGGTGAGTAGAGCAAGTGGTTAAAGGCAAATTTGGACGAGGTGCCGGAAACCGAAGCTTGTTTCTCATTGGTGAGGGATCCAGTATAGGATGCGGCTCTGCGCAGGTTTAATCTGGGCGGCGCTACCATGATCTTGGCATGCGTGGTATGCGAAAGGTCGAGTTGAGGCGCCATGATGGACTAGTTGCACGAAGACTCGCGAAGATACAAGGCCAAAAGGCAAAGTGGGTATCCAAAAACGGGAAAGTAGAGGGCGAGCACGGGTTCGAGTGCTCACGCGGTATCAAGGAGTGACGATGTTTCGGCTGGCAAACACACGAGGCGGGCAGCCGAAACGAGGGGGACAAGAGGGCCGAGGGAGCGACAGAAGCGAATACGCAGTTGGGACACGCAGTCCGAGAAGGCCACTACGTCCCCTCAGGATCCCATGCGGTGGTGAAGGTGAAGCTGGATGGGGGGCTTACAGTAGAGCAGGTGGGATGGTGAGATGCTGGGGGGGACGGCGGGTGGTGACGGTGGTGCCGTGCAACGCAGTACTTGTAGGGTGTGTGAAGGAGGGAGAGACAAGGCGCGCACGCACTGGCAAAGTCGCGACAGCAACGTTTCCAGCTTCGTACCAAGGTGAGGGCGTGAGTAGGGGTTGGGCAGGTGGGCGTGACGATCTCTGGTGTTTACAGCGGACAGCAATTCGCCAATGAAAAGCGGCGACGGCGGCTGTCAACGATGGTAGCCTCTCCGTGGCCCCGGTTGGTATACGGGATGGACCTTGCCCGGCGGGTGGAGCGGAGCGTGGGTGCAGGGGGGGGCCGAGGGGGGCAGATGCTTGACTGACCGACAAGACAGGACGAGCTTGCAGGCTTGTTGGGTATTGACAGCCGGGCCTAACGCCGTGCCGAGATTTGGGAATCCGGGGACACAGGGAAGCAAGCGAAAGGGCCTGGCCTGTCGTCTGGCGAGGGAGTGGGAGGGCGTACCGGGGCCATATATCCTGCCAGCTCGTCGTGGCTACGCGATGCAAAAAGGGTACCAAGGCGGTGCAGCGAAATAAGGGCCCGTTTGCCCAACCCAGAGGGTCCGTTCAGGGCGATCGATGTTCCTGGCGTGAAATGAGGATGGGCCACTGCCCAAGCTTAGACCGGCGGCGATGGAGACGGTGCGGCTCGTATGCTGCCTCGGAAAGCCCGCCAGCGGCCGGAGCGCAGCGAGCAAAAGAAGAGAGGGGAGTAGCCGAAGTGCTCTTACTACCCTACCGTATGCAGCCAGGTATTGATATATTGGTAGGTGGATGGTCGAGGTACGGCCCGGTGCACGAGGTCCCAGACTGCGGAGCCAACGGGCGCTATGCTGTGCGGTGCTGGAGGAGGGCAGGTCAGTGGGGGGGACGCTCTCGGGGCCATTTGGTTCAAGGGCTATCCGGGGTGGGCGAAGGAAGCGGTTTGTTTACTTCCAGAAGCCTGGGGGCGGGAGGACTGTGGATGGGTTGGGATAGTAGAATAGTCCGAGCTGGAGACGGGTATACTCCCTGGGTAGGGGATACATTGAGCACACACGAATGGGGACGGGATAGGAAGGCAAGAAGGAATGCTGACAGGGAGTAAGAGAAGGTACCACTACCTCGACCACCTACTTTTTTCTTACACAGCCGCACGCACGGCGTGCTTGCCTCGGTGTGCATGTACTACTAGCAACCAGCTGGACTGCATTAGAAGGGGGGGTGGAGGGGCCCGTATGGAAGAGGCTTCGTTGCTTTAGGCGCAGTGACGGATGCACGGGTGGGCCCCGCGTTATGATGTCAGCCGGAGAAAGCAAAGCTCACAGCGTTGCATCGGCCCAAATGAGGATGGGCAGCGCGACCCGAAGCACCCGCCGTATCTGGGCAAGTACCCTTCCCGATACCACCCAGTACGAGGCTACTAGGCCCGAAGGGAGGGAACCGCCAGAGCGACAGAGAGGGGCAAAGGGAGGCGAGGGGGGACGAGAGGAATTTGAGATGGGAAAGGGGAGTGAGAAAGACGTGCACGCACGCACTTTGGTTGAGGAGGCTTGGGGCTTAATAACTTCCAGACGAGGGACCGCTCAGATCTCGCGCCGCCCGTTTCTGTGGGAAGTGCATACTGAGGATGGTATGACGATACATACAACTACACCTATATATCCCTGGGTCTATCCGGCACTCGCGAGCCACCTTATGCCGAGCCACTACGTTCCAAAACAGAGGTAGTCTCTACCTAGGTGCGTAGGTAGTTGGGTACCTCCGCACCATCCGTCGTTTTGTGTCACGGTACCCCCCAGACTCCTACAGTGTCGTCCTTCCCCCCTCCTGCCAGACGTGGCAACGACGCGGCGGAAAACCGTCCAGTCGGCTCCCAAAAGCACGGCTGTGGCATGCTGGCGTTTTAGTTGCATCTGAGCAGCACGGGAAGACGGATTCCACCGTCTCAAGATGGGCGAAAGCAGGAAAGCCCATAATGCCGCATTAGCGGCCGGCCCTGCCAGCCCACTGGGCACGAGACACAGGAAGGGCGAGAGACGAGACGACGGGCCCTGCGGGGAAACGGGATTGAGCGACCTAAACCCCCCCCTCGGCGAGCGAGACGGAACCAGAAGACGTGGCAGACAGATTGGCGAACGGGCCGGACGAGCGAGCACAGTCGTCATGCCGCACCGTGTTGTCGTGTTGGGTTAAGGGTTTGTCCTCAATGCTGGCTCTGCAAGTCCACGGTGTGTCACTGCCGCGTGAGACGACACCGACTTGGGTGCCCTCGGCGTTCGCACTTGCGTTGGGTCTACAGTTTCTTGTTGCTTCCTCGGCACAGGGTCGCCATGAGGAAAGGATCATGTTAGGGAACCAGCCGCATCGCATACGCGAATGGTCGGCGACTGGAGGGATTTCTCCTCTTTTTTGGACCCCCTCCTCTCGCTTGCGGACCTTCCCTGCAAGCGCAACCGGTCAGCCGGGTGAGAAAAGGGTCCTGTACCAAAAATGGCAAGCAGCACCTCCCAACACTCCAGACCCCCTGCCTCTTCTGAAACAACTAGCCTCGGTGACGGGGCGTGCCCTGGACGACCAATCACGGGACCGGGAAGCACGTCGATCTCTATTCCTGGACGGAATCTTTTCCCCCCATCCCGTGTCCATTTCGCATTTCGGCCAAGGCGACATGGATCGTCATCATTTGCCAGCCGAATTCGACGCCTCCTATGTCGGGGTGCGGCGTGCGTGCTTGTGTGAGTGTCTGCCCCTCACTGTACGTCTGTGTGCGCGCGTATGCTCGCGTGCTCCTGCGTATGGCAGGACCATGTTTGGTGACAGGTCGTGAGCATCTATCTGTCGGGCGGTCGGTCGACATGTCCCCGTCTCACAGCCTAACCGTGAAAACGACAAAGAAAAAGGTTGTAAGACAAACGAGACAAACAAACGACGGGATGTCTGTTTCGAACTCGGCGGACGCCGTTTCGCCGCTAGCAGAGTCCCACCAATCCCCCGGTTGGCACTGGGTTGGCAGACCACGAGAGAGGGAGAGAGGGAGAGAGAGACAGAAAAGAGATGGGCCAAAAGCAAACGACCAAACGTTTGCCGGGCCTGGGGCTGGGAATATCCGCAGGTCGGGTGGGGTGGTGCACCTTCACCGGAATGGACACACGGCACACCCACACATCCGAGGCTTTCGTTTATGACACCCAACCAGCAGGTGTGAAGCATGTACGGATCCGTTGGCGCAACCACAAGCACAAGCACGAGCGACAGGCGGAACCGGCGGAATTGGAGGAGAGGGAGGGACACTTTCGTATCGACGACGGGTGGGAGGGGAAAAGGAAAGAAAAAAACACTGCCTTTTCCTCGTGATACTCCACGTCCCTGGTTGCCTCGGACGCGAGCCAATTTCACAAGTCCTCCCCCCTTCCAGAAGCGTGGAGAGCGACCCGCGAAACTGCGCCTCCCCCTCCTCCAGCAGGAGAGCACGCTACGCTTTGTTCGTGGTGCCGCCCCTCTCACCTCACTCGAACCGGAGCGAGCCCTCACGGCATGCCGTCGCGCCGACGGTGAAAATGCTCCCGTCCACCCCCGGTGACCCTCTCCGACCCATGCGTGCCCGGGCTGCAGAAAAGTAGGTCCTCTTCATGTCGCTAAGGGAAGTACTTTGTCCATTTGCCAACCCCGTCCTCGCTCGCCCTCTGACTGGCGTGGCCTCCCGCTCCCGTGTTTTCCTCGTCTATCCGCGGCATGCGCCCGGCCTCGATCCCGGCTGCATACCGGATGCCCAGACCGACCCGTTAGATCTGGCGAGTGTCACCACGGGAAGCGCGCCTGGGAAACGTGTCGGACACACGAGGAAGAGAGAGGGAGGGATGGGGGGGCGGGAACGTCGTGTCGTGCTGTCGCTGCCGGACAGGATGCCAACAGTGCTGACGATATGCATATTGGTTTGTCCACATCTCCTGCTGGCTAAGTCCTTGCAGCTGCCTGTGTCTCACGGGGGGAGGCTCGGCAGGCCGCTGCAGACGGGTCTCTCCTCCCGTCAAATGCGTGCAGTCATTCGTAGGTAGTATTGGTAGCCCTACCTCTCGCCCCCTTTGCCATGGGATGCGAATAGCGTGTCGGCTTGCCTCGCAAGAGGCATCAGACCACACGGGCTAACAAAGACCCCAAGTCGCAGGTAAGCAAGCCAGTCATGACGAACGCCTGTACTTGGAAGGATAGGCAAAGAATATCGCGACGGGCGCGGTGGCAATTGTGGGAGGATAAATTCATCGTCTCGCTTGCGGCATTTCGTTCCACGTCCAATGACCTCGGCCTCCCAACCACAAATATACACGCACGCACGCGTGCCTTCTAGCCGTAATATACAAAGACGGCGTCTGTTGCGCCTGTAGACCGCCCCGCGAATAAGAGAACACGCGGTCTTTCTGACCCTGAAGGGAAATTATATGCCGCCCCATCCGCTCGTGATAAAACCCATGGCCTTGTCCCGTCACAAGGCGTGCCCGCTTCCAGTTTTTCAACGTGCCAAAAACAATTAAATGGCCCGTCGTTTTCTTGCCGTCATCAGAGTCGCGTACCACTGTCTGTCTCACGCCGAAGCAAACAGCGGTTGGATATGATAGGGTATAAGACAAACCGACAGAAACAAACCCCAAACGCCCTCTTTTGCCCGCCGACCCCCGTATTCCACCCAACGGTAGCAACGCACATCAGATGTGCAAGCGCCGGCTACGCCTCCATAGCCACCACCGCTTTGGAGTCGTGGGCCATTGCGGCGCCCTCGCGCAGCGGCTGGATCTCGGTGGACGGCTCCTCTGCGGGCGCCTGCGACTTGCGCGCGTCGCTAGTCAGCCGCACACTGCCACCAGACCCCCGCACGACAAAGCCCCCATCGACCTTCTCCTGTATCATCTCGTCCAGGATTCGGCTCATCTCGTCAACGGACTTCGGTCTTCTGCGGCCGTCGGCCGAGGAAAGGCTCGTGCGAATAGCCGCCGGCGGGGCTGGCAACCCTCCCTGGGGCGGCGGGGAGGCCGCATGGTCGTACAGCAGGGACGACCGCGCCTCACGCCCTTCCGTCAGTGACGACCGCGAGTTTCGAGCTTCGTTCAACGATGGGCGTGGCTCGCGGGTTTCGTTTAGCGACACGCGTCGCGAGTCGCGGGCTTCGCTCAACGACGCGCGTGAGTCACGGGCTTCGGTGCGTGATAGCCGCGCCTCGCGCGCCTCTGCTCGAGAGCTGGGCGTCTCCACCGCTTCTGCGGCGTCCCGGGAGCGTGTGGCATTCCGGAGTGCGCTCAACATACGATCCTTATCCTCTAGTTTGGCTCGCAGCTCGGCAATCTCGATGTCTTTCTCCCGGAGCAATGTCGAAACCGAGTGGTCCTCGCCCACCATGATGCCTTTGTTAGGTGCCGCAAATCCACTCGGCGTTCGAGTAGAGCTCGCGCGCCTAGCTTGGAGAAGACGCTTCTCGAGCGTAGCAATGTAGCGGTTCTTATCAACGAGATCCGCCTGCAACGCCTGATTTTGACTCGATAGCGAGGCAACACCATCGCCAAACTCGCCGATGCTGTCGTCCTCCCCCGCTGACCCCGGTTCGCCGCTCAACCGCTTCTGGCTGGACGACCTTCGTCCGATGGTTGACGATGACGAGTTAACCGACGAAGTCCTTTCCAGGAAAGGCCGGCTTCCGGTGGAAGTCGCGATCGAGGTTCGCACTGACGGCCCCAAAGACAGCTGAGAGAATCGTGTGTGCATCCCCATTGCGCTGTATGAGCCACTGGAGTTCACGCCGGTCGACTTGGAGCTCAGAATGAGCTTGTTCAAATGATCGATGCGTTCCTTCAACGCCGTGCGTGCGAGTTGCATCTCAAGCATCTGCTCCTCGTGGCGGATTTCGGCCTCCTTCTCCCGCAGCCGCTCCTCCTGCTCGTCTTTCGCCCGATCATCGTCTTCCGGTTTGGCAGTGTTGTTTTTGGCTGCTGATTCAAGTTGGGACCGGAGCTCCTGGATTTCCATTCGGTAACGCTCGAGCAGGACCCTGGCTTGGCCGTCGCCGCCGACGCCCAGAGCTTCCTCTGCGCGCTTGGCGTGGCTGACGATGCTGTTTTTCGCACGTGACGCAAATTTGAGGGTGTTGAGCGTCTCGGTCGTGTGGGTGTTCGACGAAGCGCTTCCAGCTGCCCCAATCTGAATAGTACACAAGATACTCACCAGGGAATTTCCCGAGAGCGCGCCCTGCAGAAGCCGAGTCAACTTGCTGTCGCGATACGGCAGGTGCTTGGCATCGGTCGGCTTGCCGTCTTTATCCCTGGCCTCTGACAACTTGGAGATGACAGTACCCAGAGTGAGAAGACTTTTGTTGATATGCGATCCCTCGGCTCGACGCTCCTTCGTCTCGGCGGCCTTTTCAGAGCCAGCAAGATCGATCAGGCTCAGTGTTGAGACGCGAACGCCCCCGGGTGTAATGGCGGCGCGTTTGCTTTCGGCGCCCGGGGTCCCCGGCATTCTTTCCCTGCTTTCCACAACAATCTGAACAACAGCGTGACTTCGGGAACTCCGGGCGTTGAACTGCGTGCTAGCAACCCTCCGAGCTTGGTCACCCCGGGCAATGACACGCAGGAGCTGCGTTGGGCTCTGCACGATCTCCTCCTTGAGCGGCGTTGCGTATACGCCCCGTTTCGCATCCTCCCGCAATTTGATTTCTTCTTGTGCGGCCCCCGGGGCGCCTGCCGTGGACATGCCGAGTAGGTCGTGTATTTTCTCGTTGTAGATTTCCAAGTAACTGACGCGAAGCAGGAATTCCCGTGACGGGGTCTCGCGGATGTACGAAAAGATGTCGGTAATAGCAAGCGGTATGACACCGGGCGAAGACGCCGTTCCCTGCATTGAGAACGTCTTGCCCGTACCCGTCATGCCGTAGGCAAAGACGGTGCCGTGGTAACCTTCCATCACTCTTCGAACGAGTCGCTTGGCCAGGTGATCATAGACTCGATAGTTGTCATCGTGGGTTGCGAAAACATTGTCTGCCATATTCTTGTTAGTATGTGTGACGCTCGGTCGGGCCCCGTGCGGTTTCGGGCTTACCGTAGGTATAGTCGCCGCCTTCCTTGCCCCGGTACGACACAAGCGATCTCCTCCCGTCGACCATCCACTCGCCCTCAACTCGGCCCTGTTCGCTGGTGCCCGAGTCGGGCCGCACTCGGACGCTCACGAGGACGTTGCCTTTGCTGTCACCGCCTTTGGAGGCTCGTCTGTCGTTGGGGGTCGAATGCACGTCGATAGGATCGTCGTATGTTGTAGCCGACGTCGAGTACGAGTCCTGGGCCGAGGAACTGCGACTCTGAGGCGGCGAAGACACGCTGATGAGGCCATCGGAATTTCTGATGTTGTTGCTGCTCAGAATGGATCGGCTGTCGCCGCCCCCATTCAGCATGCTGGGAGCGCCGCCGGCCGACTGGTTCATTTTGGGCATTGCCGTTGGGTTTCTGGATTTCCGGGCGGGAGTGGCGCCGCCAGCGAGCGGACTGGGTGGAAGACTGGAGAGGCGGGCGTCTCCTTTGGGGGTTTGGGGGAAAGAGTTTATGCTGATAACTTTGCGAATGGTTTTGCCGTTGGGCGTCTTGGGGGTGGGTAGCGCCGAGGTTGGGGGGGCGGTCGGTGGAGGGAGATGGGTGTTGGATGGGGCGCGAAGACCACTTCTCGGGGAGCCGGGGGTGCTGCTATGTGCTGCGAGATTGCCCATGCTTTTTCGCGTTTTCGGCATAGGTAGCGCTGGCAGGGCCGCCTGTGGCGGCCCGTTAGAGGAGCGCGGCGGACGCGGCGTAGTCGCCATTGTGACCCAGAATTGTTGAGCTGATCGTCGGCCGGGCAAGCAACAGCCGATCCGTCAGTCTTTGGGTTGGCGGGGGGTAGTTGGCTGTGTGATTATGACTCCATCCAGTGCAAGCCACTGAGGTCAACAACTGGAAGTCGCCCGGGAATCGCGCGGCCGGGATTGGGATGGCGATTGATGTGTCGACTGTCAGTCACCATGAACCCGTTTGGCAGGCCGTCCAAGGGATACGAGTCTAATGCGGCTGCCACGGATTTAAAGAACTCTGAGGGGTGAGGGATGACCCCGGTTCGAACCGGTGATGCACCCGTCTGTTGCACAGGGAATAGCACAATGAACGGGTGGCGGTATCGACGCGGACGCCGGGGAGGTTCGTGGCGGTGCGTAGGTGGTCTGCCGCCGGGTGGTGGACGATTGCTCCTCGCGTGACGTCCGTCGGGAGACAGAACGCAGATCCAACAACAACCCGTGCTGGATGGCCTCTCAGTAGCAAGTCGGAACGGTAGTAAGTAGGGAACTGAGGGGCTTTGTTCGAATCCTAAAAACGAAGAGAAACCCGGGGTTGGGCGCAGGAGGATTCCGTAGGAGCGGGTCCGAGGGGTTTCGCAAGGAGCAGACGCAAGAGCAGAGGTGCAGATGCAGCAGGTCTGGGCAGACAGGGTGCGGCACGCGGTGAAGCGGTGCGGCAGGAAGCGGTAGGCTGTGCCGGAGGCGTGTACAGTCGGAAAGGCGGACAGGATCCGGGGTTGCTGCTGGGGATATACCCTTCCCTACTTTAGTCGCTCCTGGGCAAGAGGACTCTGCAGGTTGCGTTGCCCAGCAGCCGCAAAATAGCAGATAAGTAGTAGATAATTAGTACCGGTCTAGCAGGCCGCAGGGCGGGCGGGCTTCCGGAGCTGGGAGCCAGGGCAAGGAATCGATCACGAAGAAACGAACGGAGCCAGACCCAAGGAACACAAGGATACGGCTGCTCGTGGGTGGTAGTGAGGCGGGTCGGGCGCGCGCGCGCACAGCAGTAGAGCAGCTGGCGTGGAGAGGGATGATTGGTAGGCAATGCGGCAGGCGCAGTGTTCGTGGGCGGCCAATGCCGGGGTGTGAAAGTGATGGGGTCGTTTCGTTGTCGCGAACCTGCCTGTGGCCGGGGTGGTGTTGTCTGTTGTCGCAATGCCAGCAAAGAAAAGCGCGGACAGCCGACAACTGCAGCGGCGGCAACAAGCAAGCGATGAGGTCGGGATGGCTTCTAGTTACCAACAGTGACGGGGAGAAAATGAGCGAAGGGTGGGGAATGACATGGGGCGAGGAGGGTGTGCAGAAGAGCGCTTTTAGCAGTCGGACTACGAAACCCCCAGCGATCGGCCCTCGTTCATCTCAGCACCATCTATTGCTCGCGCTGGCGCAACGAGGACCCCAGAGGCACTGGAGCGAACCGGAACTGGACCTGAAGTCGCCAGAGCCCAACCAAGAAGGGATGGCGGCGGGCGAACGAAGAATCCTGCGACCGAGTGGCGCGCGTACGGGCGCAATTGCGGTGGTCCCACGGGGGAAGGGAGGGCTCGATCGAAGGAGAGAAAAGGCGAGCGAGCCAGCTAAGAGTGAAGGGGGGACCAGCGAATGGAACGTGGACGCGGGTGGCAGGAAAAAGGAGAGGACGCAGGCCAGGCGAAGCGAGAGACACTCTCGGGTTCGGAAACCAAAACAAAACGTCGTCCAGCAAGACAGACGTACAGTCCGAGTCTGGTCCGGTATGGGGAAGAGGGCAGGAAGCAGTGACGGAGGGCCTGAGGGTAGGAGGGGAAAACCGAGCCGCTGGAAGTCGCAAGAGTTATTTCCCAGACCAGACCCTTTACGCGCCTTCGCCTTGCGCTGTGCCCATCTAATCCATTTCTATCCCTCCATCGACATACGACGTGTAAGTGCTCGAGGCCGGTATCATCCAACCACCATCCGCCCCTTCACCCGTTCATCCCGGCATAATTCGTGGCGTCCTCTCCTCATACCTCAATCTGGTCTGGGGCCTGCGCGCGACCATTCCTCTTCGGTACGGACAATTTGGATCGTGCCCGGTTGGGTGGTGACCTGCACGGCCGTCAACGGCGTACATGGGCCTAGTGCGGCCCACCCGTCCCTGCAAGGGCATCCAGCCGGCCGTGGATAGGTGGGATGAAGGGTGGACGGGCAAGGATGGGATGGGATATGGATGGATGGGATGGCAAAAAGCTGCAAGGGCCGGAGGGCTTGCACGCGTGCTTTGCTCCTGCTCGGCTTCCGCTCCTGACTGGTTCATGATCTGTATTACCACCCTCGTGCTGCCGCGTCCTCGTTGTGTTGTCGCCTCTGCCATGTGTGCTTTGTGCTATGGTATTAGGCACTAGGTAGGTAGGTACCTAACCGGGAGGGCTTTCCATTGGTTTGGAATCTTGGGCGCACACGTGTGTGCTATAAATTACTGTAGGCATTGCCGTTGCTCCCGCGCTCTCAGACATTGATCCATGGATTAGTTCCCACGGCACCGGTACTCACTACGGGCCGCCACTCCATCGTGCCTAAGCTCCTGCTGCTGCTGCTGCTACGTAACCTAGGTACAAGTACAGCCTTGGGCTGCCGTCGCTCTGTCGCACGGGATAGACAATCGATCGCCAACAAAAAGTGGTGGGCGGGTGTGCCATGGATCGCAACCCGTCCCGCTCGGGTCGGGCTTTGCAACCCATCCCATCGCCTTGCCCTCTCCGTCCCTAGCACGGTTCGCCAGATGCTGGCGCTCTTCGTTAGGCAGTCGAGAAATGCCCCGAGCCGCGCGTGCGTGGAGGGTTCCTTCTGATGGTCTCCATGTGGGGGCGCGGCAACGTGCATCAAACATACTCGTAGGAGCGCGTCAACCATGCCGTCACAGACTGCATCTATCCATCTAAAAAATATCCAGCTGCTTTAACCGCATCCCATGTGCCCTTGCCCGGCTCCATCCCATGTGCCTTCCGCCACGGCTGCCCGCTGCCCTTTTCTTCCTGCGCCACCAGGATGATTCCCCGTGCCCCCTCCCCCCGGGCAGCCGGGGCAGGCACTTCCTCTTTGTGGCCGTTGCCGTTCAGTACCGGGCCCCTGATAGGCCAGCCGGCCTCATGGGGACGCCCCCCTCGCACGAACGACGGGCGGGGTTACATTTGCAACCCATCCATTCGACCACAGTTTGGCCCTGAAGGCCCCTCCGCTTCCATGCAAATACTCCTTCCTGCATGGCCACACTGGGCACCATCGCAAATCACGGGCTGCCCTGGATCAATGCAACATGCCTTCGCCGTGCACCTAGCTAGTCATTGCCGTTTCTGCGGCTGCTGGGAGTTCTGGTTCGACGGCTTAGATGATGCTACAGTGCCGTGGCAGATCCTGCGAGCGGCGAATAACCGCAGCCCTGCGAGGCCCAATTTGCTGCTCCTCCCACTCACTTAGGCCACTCTAGGGCGGGAGGCCTGGCTTGCAATTTCGGTTACGCTATCACTATCACACCCGCAACGGGGAACGCGGCCACGGGTAGTGCGTGCATATTTGGCATTAGCTCCCAGCACTACCACGCATATCGTTAGACAGCCCTGAGACCCTGAGGACCGAGGCTTTGCCATGCGTGGTACTTGGAGTTGAACTGGGCCTAGACAGTGGGCGAGTGGGCAACGGGGCAGACGGGCCTACCGGGGAAGTTGCCCTGCAGTGCCTGCGCAACAAAACACGGCGCCGGCGCCTGCGGACTAGAGGTCCGCCGTCCTGGCAACGCCCTCTACCCTGCTGGACAACGGAAGGTTGTGTTTCGCACCGACGCTTCAGAAGAGATAGCCTTTTCTCCCTCAACTGAACAGCAGCGACCCAAGATCACCCTCCAGGGATCGGCCCCGTCCAGGCTGCAAAGATCCGTTGACCAAAATGGCCCCCCCCCTTGCCGCCCTCCCCAGTTCAGTGGAGCCAGGGACCGATCGGGTACCTGCTTTTGCTCCCCGCCGCCTACTGAGTACTTTGGCACCTACAGCACTGTAGATGATGTGCTGTCCAGCACCTCCGGAAGGACCTCGGTCCAGGTAGCCGACGCTGATCCATTTGCCGTACGAAAGAACCACGCCGCGAGCGGATGAGGGAAATGCTGTCCCACCGCCGGTTTGCCAGGCTCCCAGGCCTCGCCAGGCACCCCGGGGCATGGATTCATGGCTGCGCCCCAACTGTGCGACAAATTGTCATTTGCCACTTCGAGCCACGGTGCCTGCGTAGTATAGCAGTCGGTCCGTCGGACAACCGGTACGAGAGGGAGATAAACCTCGAAACTGCTCTGTCCTTCTAGCGAACGGCACGATATTGACACCTAATGTGACGCCCATTTGCCTAGGTACCTAGTCAATCTCTTCCAAACCGGGAATTTCTTTTTTTTGTCCCAGCAACCTCCATGCTCGGACCGTCGGTGTGGTTGAAGGCCTGCGATCCATGGCCGTGTGTGTTCGTCTTGGGGGCACCTTGCACGCCAAGGTGCATTCTGTTCATCTGTTGGATGCGGACGCTTCCTCCTCACCCACCCCCCTTATCCTTCCTTCTGAATTGTAAAAACGAAACTTAAACCTAACGGCAGACACTGGAAAGTACGCCGGGGTACATTCATTTACCCTCTGGCATGATACCTGCACGTGCGCGTTTGCTCCCTCCCTATGGAGAGATTGGGAGGATGGTCCTTTTGGTGGGCTACGCTATGGGTCTCGTGGGTATTCTGAACCGGGGATGCATGTTGATGTGAGATAGGCTGCATCTGCGAAGCACCTGCTCCATACAGAGGTTGGTATACAAAGCACGGTGTATCTGTAGCTGGGGGGCTTCGACAGTGGATGCCAGGCTGTCGATCTAGACCCAGGCCTCGAGCTCCATCGGCTCTTACCTGGTAAAAGTAGTCTCTCCAATCAATATTTCGACGATTATAGGGGTTCAATACGATACGACTACCCACTGCGCACATCAAATCATCCTTTCTGACAGCCATGCCTCACCTTTACTTTATGTGTTTCGAGCGACGTTGCGCACTCCATGGCCATGTGATAAGCCCTACCTTTGACGGCGACGATCAAACCCAACCCCGAAATTCAGCGGGAAAATATGCCCTGGCGCCGATCGACAGGCACAACGTTATGTGTCAGTGCTGCCCGTTACTGAGCATCCTGGGCCCGATGCTGTAACCACCCCTCCGTCTTGACAACTGTGACATCTTTCATCTGCCGAGATCCATCCCCATCGCTGGAACGGGGCACAGACATTGGGATTCCCCAGGAACGGGATACCCGCATTCTGGCTAAGGCGTGACATCTGGCCGTTCAAGAGCCATCTGAGCAAGGAACGGTTTACCGACATTGTGGCCGCGGGGGTGCCCTCTTTGGGACAGCCCTAAGAGGCAGATTACCTACCAAAATGTCCAGCTGAATGTGACAGGTCCTCCGAGGCCCGAGCACCCCGAGATTTCGGATGGCACGCACAGCGTGGCCGACACTGCTAGTTTCAAAGACCTCGACGAGACCCGAGCCTACGGCCTCCCGCAATACCCAATCGAATGCCTGCCCCTTGAACTGCTGCCATTTTCTCGTCTGCCACCGCAAAATACCGACAAATTCGCCTCGTGATCGCTTGGCGGCGTACCGGGCATCTTCCTTTGCGATCCCACCATCCCATCGGTCCCTCTGGACCGACTCGGGCACCTCCCTGAATTGGAACTTGGCTAGCAGGGCAACGAGGTGCTGCAGCGCGGTCACCATCAGCTTAAGAAAGGCGCCGTTTCCGGGTATCGCCAACAGCAGCTCAGTCGCGCTGGCGGGGAGAGCTGTGCATGATCTGCCCTCACTGCCCCGGCCATGGTCACCGCTCCGACACCGCCTGCCGCCCCTGCCGAGCCCGTGGGCTGCCTCGGAACCGTTTCGAGGGATATAATGGCCGTCATGTCTTCGGGCCGCGCATACAGACTCATGGTGGTCGACAGGGCAGAGTGGGTCGTGGTACCTACGTGATGCGCAGTAAGAAAGCGGGCATTGAAAAGCTCGCTTATCTCGGCTTCAGCCAGCGCCGACCTATGCACCGCATGTCTGACGGGATGCGCCTTGAGGAAAGCCTGTAAAATTTTCTTCATCTTCTGCGACAGTTGTGGGTCGTCCGCGATCATCGTATCAAGATCCGCACTCGGCATCAGCGTCTCTCCAATGCCCCCACGTCTTGCGACGACGATCTTGCGCAGAAAGCCGGACCGCGTCAGTTCAGCGATCTCTCGCTCGACCGCACTCGGCACCGAGAGGAGCGTTTGGACATGGGACACGGTTACGGTGGGCGGAAGACGCTTCCGGTAGTTGAGCGTCTCGGCGACCTTGGTGGAATTCATGCCAGCCGTCCATTCAGGAATGGGCGAGAACATATGCGCTTGAATGTGACGAATGGCGCAGGTTCAATTCGGTAGCGAGGGCTCTGACAAGACCGCAGTCATCCAACTGGTCGTCGAATAGATCATCCCCCTCCTCCTCACCCAGTGCGGGCTTCTTCTGGATCTTGCGACTCCCCAACTTGTTTGAGGAAGCTTTGTTCGCACCGGGGCTTTTAGAGGCCGTTTTCTGAACCGGGCCCGAAACGGCTCAGAATGGATCGCAGGCTCATGACTTCGTACAGGGCGTATGAGTAACATGACACGGGGAACTGGGAGGCGACATCAAATACGTGATAGAGCCAAGGTCCGCTATGAATGGGCCAACACACAAGGCGACTACAGCCGGCGATGGCTGCTGTTCTGTCCGCGGTCGATATCGAATAATGCAGGGGACGGGGGCGTCTAGGGAAGGTGTGGACTGTGAGTGACAATGGATGCCCAGCTGGAGCCGGTATGACGTTCGCACAGGTGGCGGTTTCGGTGGGTTTTCTGACAACCTGACCTGCGTGCCTGCCACGCCTGCCTTGCCTACAAGCACTGACTAATCAGCTCGCCGCGGCAGCCGTTGAATCCTATTGGGCCCGCGCTGGACAAACCCAAATTGACTGCTCAGGCGCCCGGGCCTGAATAATGATGTCCTATCGTGGGTTCCCCTGGATGGCTCATTGCGAAGTCGGTCTATCTTTCCATGGCATGTAGCGGTGCCCTAAGTGGAATATTATATATATTGATCCGACAGGCTGCCGCCTCCCTTCACCACGATTCCGCATACATCCCAAGCATCACCGCTACGTAGTCATTCTTAACCTAGGCGGCAGCGCATCTTTCCTACACGCCCCACACCAAGTCGCTGGACAGTACTAAAGGTTGCCGACCGATATCCTATCTCGGCTCAATCGGTCTCATCTCCTCAACACAACCGTCTGGGCCATGCCGCCACACGTGATCTTGGTTCGCCACGGCGAAGCCTTACACAGCAAGTCTATCTCGGTTCGAGCGAGTGCGGGTGACGGCGAACTGACCGGTTACAGATGTCAACAATAAGTCTCCCCCGCCGACAGAAGCGTTGAGGGCGAGGGAGCACAGCCTGGGCTGAACATGACCCGCGGGGACCTTGCGCCTTGGCGTCGCCCCTGCCCTACGGGATGGGTGCATGGGACGCACTCGGCAGAGAGGCCAGCCATTCGAGATTGGGCTTGTGAAAGCCCAGGCTGCGTTGCCCGACGACCTGTTCAGTGTCTTCCGCATGCGCTGCAGAATCTTGCTAACCCGTATACACATGACTGGTCTCTTGCCGACCCCGAATTGACGGAGAAGGGGGTGGCCCAGTGTAAATACCTGGAGGAGGACCTCAGGAGGCGATACAGCCTTACCAAAGAGAACACGCTCATCGTGGTCAGCCCACTGAAGCGTACGCTACAGACATACGAGCACGGTCTTAAATGGCTCGCGGATGAGGGGGTCCCGGTAGAACTCCGAGCCGAGTGGCAGGCAAGTATTACGGCTCGCCTATCACGCTCAGTGCTGACAGCGGGCTCTTTTCAGGAGACCACAGGCAACCCGTGCGACATTGGGTCTGACGTCGCCGAGATAGCCAAGGATTGGCCCGAACTGGATTTCTCCAAGCTGGACCCCGTGTACCCGGCCAAGACGGGCCTGTACGATCCCTCCGAGGAGTGCCTGCGCAGGCGTGCTCTGTTCGCACGCCAGTGGCTCTACCACAGGCCCGAGAAGTACGTCATTGTGGTGACGCATTCGGGCTTCATACAGCGCACAGTGGTGGGCGTCAAGTACAAGAACGTCGAGTACAGAACGTACAACTTCGACCCGTCGGACGTGACGTCGGGCGAGTTTACGTTGCAAGTGGTCGAGGTCAACCAGGACCAGGCCGACATACGCAACTAGAGTTAGGATCAGGGACCTTCTTGCGCGTCGCCGACCCGAGCTCAACGTGACATGAATGCCTCGGCGCGGCGCGACACGCGAGAGATGGGGACGCGACGAGCACAGCAGTTTCATCTTCTTGCCCTGCTTGTTGCCCGCCTGTCTACCTCGTACAGGTGCACATCGACCAAAGGCGAGAAGGGCTGGGAAAAGGCGGCGTGCCCGACACTAAACCCCCCCCCCCCCCCCCCCCCATCGTTAGATGGCGCAATTTTTGGGGCAGTAGGCCGTAAAAAGTACCCAGGCAGGTGTAGCTTTACCGGCCAAGCACTCTCTATTCGAGTCGTAATAGAGCATTTGCATTCTGACAATGACAAAAAACATGCCTTCCTGTGATGTAGCCGCTAAAAACCATAGGAAACCAATACGCAGAAGCAGATTCGGTCACCCTCAAACTACGGCCTTGAATGATCTTGCACTTTGATAACAGCCATGGGGACATCTGGACGATGTTGTCCACACAGCATTCACGAGATCGGCGGTGCGTTTTGAATGTGAGGAAGAAAAGAGAGAAAATTTTCCCCAAGCGCAGCGAATCTTTAGGTCTAGCGGTTGGGTTTCGATATCGATTGCCGGGGTGGGTCAGAGCGTGGGCAGCCGTCTCCGTACTAGGTACATCCGTCCCGTGGGGGCTTCAAATCGGACAAAACCTATCTAGGTAGTTTTACTATACAAACCTATTTCTTGTACGATCTTTTGGTCTTACTTTTAACCAGCTGCCGATGAGCTGGTGTCATCCCCTCCCGTTGAGCTTGTGTGCTCGCGTGCTCGCGGGCTCGTCTGCTCGTGGGCTCATGGCCTCGCGGACAGGGATCTCGGCCGAGTGGTTCCCCAACTTTCGAAAGCCGTCCACCCGATATACAAAAAGCATGGAAAAGCAGGTGAAGTAAAACGGTAGCACCGACCCTTTTAACACGAGTGTGCGTTGGCCAGGTGCCGGGGTCATGCTCCAATTTGGGCGTGGCGTGCCGTCCCGCCGAATCGTGTATTCCGTACCGCGATGATGTCAGGCGGGCATTTCCAGAACTCGCCAGGTCGTGTGCGCGACTGTTCAACCCATTCATCGTTCTTTCTCCTTGCCGCTCTAGCCACATCATGGGGCCATTAGATGCAGTACAAGATGCCGCTTCGTACGGGGTGACTGTCGTCACGGAGAGATACTCGTCGCATTAGGCCGCTGCGCCTGGCTCATTCGGACGCATTTTTTTTTTAGCCCAGGCGGAGAATAAGACGCAATCCCCTGCATTGAGTGTCCAGCAAGGTGTCACCTGCCCAAGATGCTTGCGTTCCAGCACCGTCGGTATCAAGCCCACGTGTAGAGAGCCCCGGATCCGACGGGCTGAGTGATCTCCCACTTTGCTACAGTCTGATAGACAGCAGAAACCCATGTCTCAAGCTCGACAAGCAGAGAGGCTTCGATGTCTCGCGACCTTGTGTATCGCCCACCCCCACCCATGTTCGTCGTCCCCGGGTTGCACAGTCGCCAGCGCGGGGGGACAACGCGGGCGAGGCGATGCGCTGCCACTCGTGCATGCATGGTGCCTCATTACGAGGGTCGCGTGCGACTTGTCCAGTTACAGGTGGCCATGGGGGCGCGTGCTGCTTACACCTGCTAGGCCTGGGTCCCTTCACACGTGTGAATATACCACTTTCTCATTCGCTGCCTTAGGCTTTCAGCCTCTATGGCTCGAGTCGCGGGGGGTGTATCAAACGGTCCCCAGTGAAGGTCTTGCGTCTATCTCCGATTTGTCGGGGAGGTGCCAGCGATGCTAGTCATATAATCGGCGGGCAGGGCAAGATGGTGGCGGCCATGACATGGGGCCGTTGTGGGTGGTGCGCGCCGAATGAGGTGGAATCGACCCAGAGTTCAGCCATGCGGCAGTAGACGAAGAGACCTCTTGATCGATATAAGTGAACGTTGCCCACCCTACAGACTAACTACCAATGCTACTACTCAACCCACAGTTGGTTTGCGCGGTCACACGGTCCTATGGACTCATAAACCCGACCGCTCTTCCACGATCCGATCCAGCCTGCCAACACAGCAACCCTGGTCGCCTGGACCCTACTTGCCTTAAGTACATACGTGCCAGCTTCGTTATTCCAGCCCTGGTTTTGGACCCGTGGGGCGGCTCTTTCATTCGCTAGTTACGGCGATCTTCCGTCATCCTCGACGGCAAAGAAATAGGCCCAACTTTTCGACGGCTCTGGGCCAGGTTTCTCCCCCAAGCTGGTCCAAAGGCAAGGGGCACTTGAGAAAAAGGGCCAAATCGAAAACCACACGCACCGCCCTCCCTCCAGGCTGGCCCATCGTCTCTTTCTACCCAAACATCTCTCGTCTCTCCCGCGTCGGCGTGCTCAGACTACGGCTGACGCGCCTCGTTACCCGCCTGATGCTCTAATTTATCCGAGGACCATTTCGGACTGGAGCAGCCTCGCAGCCGTGCCGTCGGTAACGGCCCATGCAAAATGGCGTTTCTGAAGACCTTGCTTCTGGCGGCAGGTCTCCTGCCAGCTGCCATACTTGCAGCCCCTACCGAGGCGGCGCAGGCCGTTCTAGGTTTGGAGGCGCAACAAAGCAGGACGCCAGTGGTGCAAACCAGAAAGCTTCACGGCAGGTTCCTGCATATCACAGGTATGTCACTGGCGGATCGCCGCAGCTGCGCCCGAGTTACGCTGCATCATGGTGCCCCAATCTGCGCGCCCAGACTGACGTAGCCGTTGCCCGCGAATGCAGATTTCCACCCGGACCGCCATTACAAGCCCCATACCTCAACAAGGGAAAACGATGCCTGCCATCACGGCAAGGGCCCGGCCGGTGTCTATGGCGCCGAGACATCCGACTGCGATTCTCCCGTCGCCCTCGTGCAAGCGACTTTCGATTGGCTAGCCGCCCAAGTCAGGGATGAAATCGACTTCGTCATCTGGACCGGCGACTCGGCCCGCCACGACAGCGACGAGTCCATCCAACGGTCCGAGAAGGAAGTGCTAGACAGCAATCGCATGCTCGCCGACAAGTTCGCCGAGGTTTTCTCCGATGCCGACGGCATGGCCGTGCCTGTGGTTCCTACCTTTGGCAATAACGACATTCTCCCCCACAATGTCATGGCCCCCGGCCCCAACCGGTGGCTTAGGGAATACTTGGACGTCTGGAAGGCTTTTATCCCCGAAGAGCAGAAACACTCGTTCGAATTCGGCGGGTGGTTCTATACCGAGGTCATTCCGAACCAGCTGGTTGTCTTCAGCCTCAATACGCTGTACTTCTTCGACCGCAACGCCGGAATCGACGACTGCGTCAACCCTTCTGAGCCTGGCTATAAGCAGTTGGCTTGGCTCGATGTGCAGCTCGACTATCTCCGCAGTCGCGGCATGAAGGCCATTTTGATGGGCCACGTCCCTCCCGCCCGAACCTCAAGCAAACAATTGTGGGACGAGACGTGCTGGCAGAAATACACGCTTTGGCTTCGTCAGTATCGTGATGTCGTCGTGGGCGCCACCTACGGCCATATGAACATCGACCACTTCATGCTGCAAGACGAGCATGACATCGACATTAAATCATTGACGGAGGGCAGCAACAGCCGCAAGAAGGGGAAGAAAGGAAGGAAACATTCAAAGTCGTTGCCGTCCAGCATTTTTGGAGAGGAAGACGACGACGAACATGACGGATACGATGAAGACGACGACCAGGCGTTCGGCATCATGTCAAGCACGGACTACCTGCTGGATCTTCGGGCGGCTTGGTCCAAGTTACCCAAGACGGCTGCCCGGGAATATAATGAAGTCGAAACCGATATAAAAGGGCACGGGAAGAAGAAAAAGAAGAAGGGCAAAAAGAAGAAGGGTAAAAAGAACAAGGACATCGGGGGGGCCTACGCGGAGCGGTTTCAGCTCTCTCTCATCTCGCCCAGCATCGTTCCGAACTACCTGCCGACGTATCGGATTATCGAATACAATATCACAGGCCTGGAGCACGCACCGACATGGGCAGACACGCTCCGCTCCAAGAGACCAGCTACCACCACCGAAACCGGTACAGGCCCTGCCGAGTTGCGCAGGCGGGAGGAGTCCGACTTGTCCAGCGAAAAGAAAAACAAAAAGGGCAACAACAAGGACAAGAATCTGATCATTCCCGACGGGCCCTCATCTACCGAGCCCCCAGGTCCCGCCTACTCGCCTCAGCCCCTGAGCTGGACTGGGTATACCCAGTATTTCGCCAACCTCACCTACATTAACAATGATATGACCAAGAACGGCCATGGAGACGTGTACTCCGGCAATAAATGGAGCGAGGGCAAGCACAGTGGCAAGAAGCCACAGCACAAGCCGAAACCGCGCGACTTCAACTTTGAGGTCGAGTACAGCACTTTCAAGGATGGGCTTTACAAGCTTGACGACCTGACCGTTCGCAGCTTTGTGGACTTGGCATACAGGCTGGGCCAGACTTCTGGTAAATCTGCAAATGGTGTATCCTCTTCGGATGAAGAAGATACAGACAACGAAGACGAAGCTGAGGACATGGTGAAAGATGAGACGGACGACGAAAGCGACGATGACGACGTAGCGGCGGAGAAGCACAAGAAGAAGAAGAAGAAGAAGAAGCACGGGAAGCACAAGGCGCATACCAAGATATGGCTGCACTTTCTCAAGCATGCATTCGTCAGCACACTATCTGAGGAAGAGCTTGAGAAGTTGTGAGAAGGAATGACACCTTTGGAGTTATTGGTTGTTGGCTTTCTGGACACGGCATGGCATGTACTGGCGTTATGGGGATTCATTACTAGCATAGCCAGGCGTGGTTGAGAAGACTACGATACTTTGGGTCGGTTCGTTTCGAGCCTGAGCAGCATCCAGGGGGGGGAGGGTCATCCGAATTGGGCGTTTTTTATAGGTCAAGGTTCACCTGGACAGTTAGACATACACATGTTCTATATCTGTCAAGCGCCAAAAATGGCAGTTTATATCCACCAAAGTGACGATGCCCATCCAACGGTGTTCTATGTATGTATATTCGGCCACAATACGAGGGCCTTTCCCCGCTGGTTCCGTTTGACAGCCAAACGTAGCCGCGCTGTGCCAGGAGCTACTGCAACTTGGAAAACCAAACTCATCGCATCGTCACATTTTGTGAATGCCCACGGCCAAGCGTTGGTTGAGAACAAGCCTGGATGTTCAGACCCCACCGACCTTTGGCTACTTTCTCTCCGAAATCACCCTGTCGATGGCGGCAATTATGCCCTTCACCTCATCCACTACAGAACATTCAGCTTTCCTTCTACACGCCATTACACACATATATGAATATAAGGTAGGAAAGGTTACTTACGGGTGTTATAGTGCACCATACTAATGCGGACGACGCCGTCGCTCTCGAGGCCCAGAAGCTCGTAAGCCAGGCGGTTGGAGTAGAAGGCACCCCAGCGGAAACCGAAGCTAGTGTCCTTCTCGACGGCCTCGACCAGGTCCCGTGCGCTCCAGCCCTTGACGAGGAAGGACACGGTGGCGACGCGGATGTCGGAGTCGGCGCTGGTGTCGCCAACGACGGTGAAGCGGTCGGGGTGGGCGTTGAGGTAGGCAAGCAGGGCGGCCTGCAGAGCGTGCTCGTGGCGGACGAGGCCGTCCCACATGGCCGGGTCGGCAGTCAGGTAGTCGACGACGGCGGGCAGGGCCTGCAGCAGCTCATAGCTGGCGCCGGCGAGGCCGAGGCGGTCGTCGAGGGTGGCGGCGGGCTGCTTGAAGAAGTGGCCAAGGGAGCGCACGACGGCGGCCTGGGCGGCGCGGCTCGCGTACAGCATGGCGAGGTGCGGGCCGTAGACCTTGTACCAGGAGAAGCAGTAGAAGTCGGCGCCGAGGGCGGCCACGTCGAGCGGGCGATGCGGCGCGTAGGCGACGCCGTCGACGCACAGGCGCGCGCCAGGCACGCGGTGTACGACGGCGGCGACAGCAGCCACATCGGTGACGGTGCCCAGAAGGTTGCTGGCGTGCGTGCACGTCACGAGGCGCGTGCGCGGCGAGAGCAGCGGCTCGAGGTCGGCGGCCAGCAGCCGCGGGTTGTGCCGGTCCGCGGCCGCCGGCGCCGGCGTCGGCGTCCACCACTTCAGCACGAGCTTGTTGCGCGCCGCCATGTCGACCCACGGCGCGATGTTGGCCTCGTGGTCGATGCTCGACACGACGATCTCGTCGCCCTCGGCGAAGTCGAGCGCGTACGAGAGGTTCCGGAAGAGCTGCGTCGTCGACGAGCCGAAGGCTGTAGGCGGGGGGAACCGAAAGGGGGTGAGCGGGGGAAACAGGGCCGAGGGCCAACGAGGGGGGGGCGGCCCCGGTGTCCACGTTCGACTACTCACCGATCTCGTCTTCTCCGGCGTTGATGTACTTGGCCGCCGCGGCGAAGCCGGCGCTGTACCGGGCCGTCGCCAGTTTACCCACGCGGTACGTCGCGCCCAGCTGGACGTTGTTCTGGGTCAGGTACTGGCATATGAGGTCGACGACAGACCCCAGCGTCTGACTTCCCCCGGCATTGTCCAGGAAGACTTGGTCCTGGCTCAGGGCCGGGAACTTGGAGCGCACGGCCGAGATGTCGAAGCTGGAGGCGGCGCTCATGGTGGCTGCTTTCTCGTCCGGGCAGTTCCGACGGGTTCTGGCTAAGGTAACGCAAAGGACGTTTCTCTACGGCCTGTAATTCAGAGAGTGAGGGGAGGAGAAAGCCGTTCTCTCTCGCGGCGACCCAGAGAGCGAGCGGAGAAAGCAGGTCGCAAGAAGGTGGCCTAAGACGAAAGCATCATGAGTACATAAACCACTTGCCTCTTCCGGAAGTCGCCAGCGACACCACGTCGTGAGCTCCCCCGCCTGTTTGTCGGGTGGGGTTGGAGGCGAATATCGCCCGGTCCGGGACGGGCCTGTGAGACTCATCCACTGCCAGTTTCGCCCGGAAGCCCGAATCACGAATGCCTGGTCGGCAACACTTTGGAGCTCGTAGGGCAACCGGTTTACGGTGCATCGCTTCCGGTCGTGTCCATTACCAGTACAACCCTATTAACTGGCGAATGCATCGTGGTGCACATAGCCGCCGGGCGGACCGAGGGCCTCCATAGGAAGCGGCCTCTATCGTTCCAAGACCACTAAGCCTAGCAGGCGCCCAGTATGCGCCAACCCGCATTCCCAGCATCCACAACTCATTGTATTCGAGAAGCAATTGCCAGGCGAACCATGCATGCGCCGAGGGCATATACCTCCGATGGAGACTGATGTATGAATGTTCCGCGCCTCGAGCTTCGCTTTTCTTTGCCTCTGAGAAGTACTCAGGTACGACAGTTCAGGGTCCCAGTGCTGCTGGTGGGGCGGGCGGTGTAGGCGAAAAAATGCCCGAGTGACGTGACTGGGCGTTGGCTTTACATCGTTCGATTGGCAGAAAAGGTCTTTTCAAAACGAAGCAAACTCGAAGGCAGCAGATCGTATGAGCAAAGCGCGAGGCCGCGCGCACTATAATAGCGTTGCCATTGCCGGGAGGACATATCGAGGAACCCGTCCCTTCCCCTATCAATTAATTGGCTAGTCACCATGAAGCGCAAAGCTGAAGTCGCGGCGCAAAAGTCGTCCAAGAAAAAGTCAAAGTCCCCAGCTTGTAAGTCGTCACAAAAAGTCCATTTAGCGCCGCTGGCCGTGTCTGTATCCTCATCGCGGACTCGTAGCCAACGGAACACTGACCGGCCTGGCCACGCGCAGCGAAGCCCGTGAACCCCGAAAATGTCCAGTCACGCTTTAGAAAAGGCCTGTTCGACGACCAGGTACTTACCGGTTACACCACCGAGTACGCCGAGTCCTCGCCCTACAAGCATGCCGTGATCCACGAGCTGGTCGACGACAAGCTGCTCCGCGCCGTGCGCGACGAGATCAAGGAGAATGTGTCCTTCACGCCCAAGGAGACCGACATCTACAAGATCCACCAGTCGGGAGACCTCGCTAACCTCGACGGCCTCGACGACGACGCCTTGTCCAAGCTGCCGTCGCTCCTGGCGCTGCGCGACGCCATGTACTCGCAGGCCTTCCGCGACTACGTCGGCCACATCACCGGCAGCGGCCCCCTGAGCGGCAAGAAGACCGACATGGCCATCAACGTCTACACGCCCGGCTGCTACCTGCTCTGCCACGACGACGTCATCGGCAGCCGCAAGGTCAGCTACATCCTGTACCTCACCGATCCCGACGTCCCCTGGAAGCCCGAATGGGGCGGCGCCCTGCGCCTCTTTCCCGTCGTCGACCGCAAGAGCAAAGACGGCCAGACGGCCAAGACGCCCGCCGCCGACGTCTCCAAGGTGATCCCGCCCGCCTGGAACCAGCTCAGCTTCTTTGCCGTCCAGCCGGGCGAGAGCTTCCACGACGTCGAGGAGGTCTACCACGCCGCAACGGAGGCGGAGCTGAAGAAGCAGGGCGGCCGCATCCGCATGGCCATCAGCGGCTGGTTCCACATCCCCCAGGAGGGCGAGGACGGCTACGTCAAGGGCGCCGAGGAGAAGGCCGCCAAGAACAGCAGCTTGATGCAGCTCCAGGGCAACCCCGACCAATACGACGTGCCCCAGCGCCGGCCCGTCGCTGCCCAGAAGCCGCAGTCGGACGCGGCGACCGAGTTCAGCGAGGCCGACCTCGAGTTCCTGCTCAAGTACATGGCCCCGACCTACCTGACCCCCGACACGCTCGAGCAGATCCAGGAGCAGTTCGACGAAGCCTCGAGCATCACACTGCCCGACCTGCTCGGCAAAAAGTTCGCCCAGAGGCTTCGCGACTACGTCACCGAGGCCGACAAGGCCGCGCTGCCGGAAGAGACGGCCGAAATCGAGAAGGGCCCCTGGAAAGTGGCGAAGCCGCCACACAAGCACCGCTTCCTCTACACGCACCCCTCGCAACAAGGCGGCGGCCGGAAGGGCAAAACCCCCAAGGCGGACGCCTCGCCATTGCGAGAGCTCCTGGACGAGTTCCTGCCCAGCCCCCAGTTCCAGCGGTGGCTGGAGATGGCCACGAGCAGCGTCATCGAGAACCACGACTTCCTGGCCCGCCGGTTCCGCCGGGGCAAGGACTACACCCTAGCCACCGGCCACGAGGGCAAGCCGCGGCTGGAGATCAACCTCGGCATTACGCCGACGACGGGCTGGGGCGACGACGCCGAGGATGACGAAGGGGAAGAAGAAGAAGCACCCGCGCCGCCCAAGGGCAAGGGCAAGGGTAAGGACAAGGGTCACAAAGCCAAGGGCAAGGCCAAGGCCAAGGCCAAGAAGGAGGAGGAGCCCCGGCCGGCGCCGGAGCCCGCGGCCGAGCCCGTCGAGGTCGGCGGCCACGAGGTCTACATGGCGGGCGACGACGACGCCGCCGAGGACGCCGCCGTCTACCGGTCGAGCGGCGACGAGGACAACATCCTCTTCTTCCAGGCCGCCGCCTGGAACCAGCTGAGCATCGTGCTGCGCGACAGCGGCACCCTCAAGTTCGTCAAGTACGTCAGCCGCAAGGCCCCCGGCGACCGCTGGGACATTTCCGGCACCCTGGACATTGAGGAGCAGGACGACGACGACGACGACGATGAGGAAGAGGAGGAGGAGGAGGAGGACGACGACGACGACGGGGAGGCCGGGGCCAAAGGAAGCAAGGCCGCCGAAGATGAGGAGGAGTGGTCCGGGTTCTCGTCCGATTAAAGAGGAAGGGGGGAGGGGGCGTATAGGGCGCTGGGGTTCCACAATCAAAAAAGGAAGAGTCCGCGCACGACCTCTTCGTTGGGGGAATGGAGTGGTAGAGAATACCGACAAAGTCCGCCAAAACAACCACCTAACATATCCAAGTGCCCCGTGAATGTACCGGATACGAATTCGCTTCTCCCTGCACACATATCTTGCTCCATATCAGAGGCCCGCGGCATCTACCACCTGCCTGATTGGCTTTCCATCCCGCTCGCGCCGCGGGAAACGGACACACCAACTCCGGGACGAAGCCGGCGGCGAGTCGCATCCCGCCCTTTTTGGAGACACTGACGGGGCAATGAATACAGTGGTGATCAGGACACATGAAGCGTGCAAGTCATTCGTTTGGGTAAAGCGTAAGTCATTTCATCTAACCCGTCCCGGCCGCTTGGGCCGGGATTCCGTATTCATTGAGCTTTTATACAGCCACCATTCTTTTCTGCTCGCCTGCCAGCCTCATCGCCCACGACACCAGGAGGGGGAACCAAAGTTCTGACCCGCCCAAAAATAAATTACCCCTACTCGGCGAGGTCGGCCTGGGCCACCTCCTCTCCCTCGTAGTCGTCGTCGAAACTGCCGGCCGGGACCTCGTACAGGCGCAGGATGGACTTGTTGGGGTCCTTGACCAGGACGAACTTGCCCTCGTCGCGCTTGAGGCACATGTCGGCGATGGTGCGGACGACGCCCCAGCCGTTGGACAGCGACAGGTTCATCTGGTTGGCAAAGTCGCGGGGCTTCCAGCCAATGACGCCCAGGATGACGTGCTTGTCGTTGAGCTTGGGGTTGGCACGCGACACGAAACTGTCGAGAACGGTTAGTCATGGTGCTTGCGCCGGGACGTAATGGACCCATATGGGGGAAGGGGGAAGGGGGAGGAGGGGATGGAAGCTTACCCAATCTTCATGACATCGGCCTTGGCCAGGATGCTCTGGACGGTCCATCGGGCCAACTTGACGCTGTTGTTCTTCATCTCGGTGGCGACAACGGCACCACGCTGGGTGGCAAGCTTGGTGCGCCAGTCCAGAGCGCCGCCGCTGCCCTGGGCCTTGCTGTCGAACTCGTTGAGGGCGTGAACGGTGACAAACTGGTCTTCGCCGCTGATGACGTTCTTCTGGAACGCGTCCAGCTCCGTCCGCACGCAGAGGTACATGGGCTCCTCCTCGTTGAGGGAGAGGTCGAACTTGCGGTACTTGTAGGCCTTGCTGGCCGGGGGCTCCGTCTCCTCGGAGGCGTTGTAGAAGGGGTTCTCGTGGGCCATTTCCACGCGCTGGGTGTCGTTCTCCAGCACCACCTGGTTGGCGAAGTTGTGGTTGATGTAGGTGGCCTCCTCGGCAAGGGCGGCGGGGTGGTTGATGTTGTCCTTGCTGACGTCCTCGAGTGGGGCGTCTGCGGCGTTCTCGTTGACCGTCACCATGTCCAGAGCGGCGTTGTCGCGCTTGTCCAGGAAGATCTTGTTGCCCTGGCGGACAATGACAATGTCCCAGGGGTAGACGGAGCGGGTCGAGCACATGAGCATGGAGAGAATGCTGTCGGTGGCGAAGATGGTGGCCTCGCCCTTCTCGGCCAGCTCCTGAATAACGGGATCCGACGAGGTGGTGACATTGTAGGCGGCGCGGTCGACGGCGTTGAGTCTCCGCTCGGTAGCCTTGGAGGGGGGCTTGTCGAAGGAGCGGTCGTACTGGTAAACAAAACCGTAGTTGTCGATGTCCTCACCGTCGTCGGTTTCGAGGTTGAGCTTGATGAGTCGGTTAAAGTCGATCTCCTCGAGGAGCGTCCAGTCGGACTTGATGTTGATACTAGCATCCCGGTTACGGGCGGGCTTATCGTAATCCTTCCAGCCGAAGCGGCGGCCCTTGGCCGCACCGCCTCGGCCGCCGCGGTTGTCGTAGCCGCCGTAGCCTCCCTGGCCGCCCCGTCCGCCGCGCGTAAGCTGGGCCCTGCCGCCCCGCGCGCCCTGCTGCACGCCGCCGCGCTGGCCGCGGCCTCCCCGGGTGAAGACGGCGCCGCGACCGTATCGGGTCTTGGTGGGCTCTCGGCTGACGACGGAGAAGGAAGCCTCGTCGGCCTCAACGACGGGCGCGGCGAAGACGGGCGCGCTGCCGGCACCGTAGATCTGCTGGTCTGGGACCCCCGAGCCTGTCAGCGTCCACTGTGCCCCAAAGTCCCCAGGGCAGGGCTTGCGTATGCATACCTCGGTAGTTCCTGTTGTACTGCTGTCGGCCACCGCGCTCGCTCTTGCTGTCGGTCGTCCAGTCGGCCATGCGGCCCAGCTTGTCGCCCTTGGAGAAGGGGGCGTAGGGAACGCCGTTCAGGGTGGTCTCGGTGACGTTGGCGGGACCCCAGCCATCCTCGGAGGGGAGGGCGGCGATCAAGTCGACGAGAGAGGGCGCCATTTTCGCTGTTTGCGAGTGTATCCGGAGCTACTGGGCGCAGGTTCGACGTCGGGGTTGAGGCTGTTGAAAATGTTCCCGCTGGGCTTCCCTAATTTTGCCATTTGGCAACCCCACCTTGGAAAAAGTGCGGCTGGTGCGCGTGTGGGGGGTCCGCGCAAACGACGCCTTGCCAATCACATTCCATTAACAGTAGGAGTACATGTAACTACACCATGTACATGTAACGACGTGATGATTTCCACCTCCCCACCCTCTTCCCGGCCAACTTGAAATAAGTAACACGCATGCATCTACGCACTGCCCGTCACACATCTACAAGTGCGAAATGCCGGCCCAAAGCAGCTTTGCCTCGCCGCGCAGGCTCTGCAGCTCGTCGTGGCCCGCTCAGCACAATAGATGTGCATGCGTACTTCCCATGCAGCTGCTTTGAGTACCCTATTACCTAACCCACTTACCTCGAATTCCTCCATCGACTACAGGTTGGTAATGGCAGAGTCAGGAGCCGCATACATTGTGATGGGCTGTTGCTGGTGGGACCCTGCCGTCGTTTTCGGCCTCAGCTTCGCGACCATCTTGTAGGATGCCGGATCACACTCAGGTTACGCGTGGATGACCGGATAACAAGATGCAAAAGGAGGGCACTGTAGTTGTGGTCCTGCGTATCATGAGTCACCGTGTCCCAGATGCTCGATGCTATGTCAAATAGCACCGGCAGAGAAAACAGGGGTGCCGCCCGCCCTGCATGCTAGCTAGTCCAGTTCCGCCTCCTTGACTGTCCCGCCGCCGAGAGCGATCCAACAGCTCCTCAGAAAGCCATGTTGAGTTCCGGCTTCACGGAGAAAACGGCGTTCAGCGCGTCTCGCACCTCAAACTCCTCCATCACGGCCCCAAACCTGTGACGGTCGTTAGTGACGCCGCGAACCGGGAGGGAGGCGGCGAGACAGGGACCTTACCCATAGCACCGGACCTTGCCCTTCAGCTCCTCGGCTAGCCTTTGAAAGTCCTCGGACCTCAGCTCGAATAGGCGTGGGTGGCCGAAGATCATGCCCCACGCCATGACGGGCGTGATCTCGCCGTCCAGGTCCAGCTTCTGGCTCAGGTCCAGAAGCGTCGCGAGGTCGGCCTTGCTCAGCTCCCACGTGCGCTGGCCCGACTTGTCCGCCTCGTGCGTGTGCGCGTAGCCGAACGGGATCTCGCTCGTCAGCTTGCCGACGGGCTCGGGCGGGCAGCTCGCCATGAGCGCGTGGCCGCACGGCTCGCCCGTGCCTTCTCGGGCCCGATCGACCAACATGGGCATGTGATCCATGCACGGCCTCTCGAGACTAAACCACGGCCCCGGGGGGCCACGATTAGCTATACTGAATTACATACGCGCCGCCGTTGCGCCCGCAACAACTCTTGCGGTCGAGACAACCGTCGTCAAACAAGGGCCTTGTCACTGCGGGGGCGGCGACATGTATGCTCTCGAGGGGTCATCGGGGCTCTCGTACGTTAAAACGAAGTCTATTCCGGCCTGCTCGTAGTCTATCCGAGCGGGGTGCACTGGGTGGCGGTGCTGCTGGCTCGAGCTCCTCGAGTGGTGCTGGTAGTGATGGTGTTGTTGTTGGTAAAGCCCCTGCTGTTGCCCTCCGGTGACCTGAGATGATGTTGAGGGGGCAGTCGACTTGGACGTCAACGGCGGCGTGTGAGCTGTTGCCGAGCCCGGCGCAAAACTGGCCCCGGAACCACTCGCACTCGATGGGTAGCCCAGGCTAGGGTTGCTGATCATGTCATCCGTGCCCGAGACAATGCCGTTTTGTTGGAGAAGGCCTCGGAGGTATTTGTTCTCCTCGGTCAGCTTCTCCCTGTCCTGCGAAGCATTGGAATAGACCTCTTTCAGACGCAAGACCTCATCTTCGAGGGCTTTGATGTAGAGCTCCTTGCGCTCCCGGTGGGTTCTGCGGAATGGCGTCAGTTACGGGGGGAGGGGTCACGGCCCAAATAGTGCGGTGTAACGGACCTTTGAGCCTGTCTGTTCAGCTCCTGCCGGCGGGTGAGGGCCGGTTTGCTGTCGGGCTTGGGCCCCCTCCGCTTCGCCGGCTGGCCGTCCCTCGTGGTCCTCTTCTCCGTGAGCGTCTTGAGGAAGCCCAAGTTCAACGATTGCAACGGGCCTTTGTCGGCGCCATGGCCGACGGCGTCATGGCTACCACCCTGGACTGGCGGTGACGCCGACGAGGACATGGAATGCGCCTTCTCGTGAAGAGAGCCCAGCGACGGCTTGCGCCTATTCGGCGGGTAAAGGTACGTCGCGGGCGACGGATACCGTACTGCAAGCACAGCGTCAGCTGCTCGCGCCATCGCTCGCGGGGTGTTTTGGGCGGCGGTCGACAGCGGGCAATCCTTTTAAGGTGCTTTGAATCCGTGCCCCAGAACGTAGTCGGTGCCCATCACACTTGTCTCATGTGGGGGAGGGGGAGAGGAGTCACGACACCGGCCAGAGAGAATTGAAATGGTCGTACTACACACCTGAAAACAGTCCGCAACCTTGTGCTGACGGGGACGGAGGCGCCGGCTTTTAGCAGACCTGCTTCGTATATTCCGGCCGGCTATACAGACCAGATGGCAAGTTCCCCGGGCCAGGGGCACGGGGAAAGGTGAGTGATCAGGGTGGTGTGTTGGGACAGCGCCGAGGAGGCTTGCTCAGCCGTAGTTTATGCTCCAGTCAAGCGGTTGGGTGTCGGGTTGGGGAGGGGGGGGGACCCTGGTTAAGAGAGATTGTTACAGAATGATTCTTCTTTTGTGTCGGAGGTGGTCGTCCTTGGCGGGGCAGAACACCAACTTACAGGTTGAGGGGGACAGGGTCAGAGGGTGAGGCTCGATTTGGGGGGGTGGTTTCAAAAGTCGACGAGAGCGAGGCCCCGGGCATGTACCAGGTGGTAGGTAGGTGAGTACCTGGTCATATAGCTGGCGCCCAGGACTCACAGAGCGCTGTCGACTTGGCACCAATTCGATAGCGCCGGGTTGCCGTGGTCCAGCTCGACCCTCGACTGCGGGCCGTTGCTGGCAGACTGAAACGTTGCCGCAGATCACGAGCTGCCGAGAAGCAGGAAGTTTGCGTCGTCGAGCAGGGCATAGGTCCCCAAGTCCCAGCGCCCCGTGTCGACCTTAGGAGGGGCTCATAAGGAGTAAGCAGCAGATAAAGAGCGAGGAAGGTAAGAAGCGGGTACAGTAGTGCTATGCAAGCGCGCGACTTACCGGCTTTTGGTTGCAGGTACCGAACGGTACACGGCGGATTGGATAACTACATAAGGTTAACGGGTACGGTCGAACCAACAGCGATCAAGGGTCTCGAGCTCGCGTGCCTCGGACGGATAGAGGCGCACAGCCTGGGGACTGGACCGTTGTCTAACACGATCAAGCTCCCAGGGGCGCCTGCGCCACGCCGGCTTCCACTCGCCGTCCGTCCTAGTTCAGCCGCCAGCGACAGCCGGTCGGTCCAAATCCCCAAGCCAAACTGCTGGAGAGACGAGCGAGCAGCCCTGCATCGTGTGACCTGCACAAATACGCATGTAGCAGCACGCCCACTTCTGCACATGGAACCATTTTTGCGTACAAGCACCTGAGGGAGGGCTCGGGCTGGGCCGCCCTCCTCCCCACAGACACAAATCCCCTCGCAGGCCGACGGCGCCCATTTCCGCGTGTCATGCACTCTTAAGCGCCATTCGCCTCCAGTAGTGCTGATCGGTGAGTGTCATCATCCGTAAGACGTGGAGGCGCTGTTCATCAGTCGCTCCTCCCTCCAAGCCAGAGACAATGGCCGTACGCTGTGCCCGTCCCCGCTGATTCCCGGGGTTCCTCTATTTGGTCACATGTGCCGGATCGATTGATTGGCAAGGCCGTGGAGCCGGACTTTTCGTCCGTCTGTTATTCCTTTGGATGACCAGGAAGCACCGGCTATTCCCCCCACGAAGCCGGCCAGGAAGGACAGAGGCTAAGGCTGGCCTCTCTCTCTACACTAACAAACCGGAAGTAGCAATTCAAGGGCTTGGCAAAGTGATGGTGCGGGCGTCAAGACCTGGAAGCCGGACAGTCTTCTCTTCAGACACTGCAAGTGTGAGAGATATAGGCCTGTAACTATGCACTTGCGAAAGCACCATCGTGCCGAGCAACAGGTCTTTCTTTGACAAGCCGACTCTGCATACGTTCATTCCGGTGCAGCTTCCCGGGTTGCTGGGTATACCCGGACACGGGGGTTGGGCTGGGACATGTGCGGCATTCCTTCCGCACGAGACGACGAGGGCGGTTCTGCCCCTACAGACCGAAGAGGTAGGTAAAATGCTTGCGTACCTCATACTTCTTCCTCCACGTACTAACAGCAGCAGCGGCACACTCGCGTCGCGTCGGAATCCGAGCGTCCAGGAAGGACTAAGTAGCTCTCTCACGTCGCTGGAGTCGTACCGACCGCCGACCGGGCGCACTTAGCAGCTGGCGTTCTGCAGGGGAAGCCCGTGGTCTCGCTGAAGCGACGAACTCAAGCCATCAAAGGTTGTCAAAAGCCCTGCTTGGAAGTGCGCCGCCCCTCCCCCCCCTCACCCCTCTTGGTGGCGGGCAGAACAAAAGCTTGCAGTGCATACCTGAACGCATCTCTTGCGTGAAGGGCAAAGGTGAGCATGCGCGACCAAGGCCCGCATGAACCCTTGCCCCCGTCATTGAAGTTTAAGATTCCCAAGAATCCAGTCGGGACGCAGGAGGGATGGCTTCGCGAAAGGCAGGGGCTCCTGGACTCGCCCTCGTGAAGCGGCCTGGTGGGGCCTCTGCTCATGTGAAGAGGTGTCTAACTTAGTTCCGTCCTTGCGCTAGGACCGCGCCTTCTACCTCTCCGGCTGGTGCGGACGGGGGCTTTCTGAAGCCAATCGTGGAATGAGGTGAGGTGAGCAAAAGGAGATCAGAATTCTCCCGCGGCTCACCTTCTTTCCAGCCGTGGTTCCGAAGCCGCCCACGTACTCTATACTCTTTGCGCCGGGTCTTGACCTGCACGTCTGCCTCACAGCGCCGCCACTTCAGGGACTTTTTGACAACAGACATCCCATCAGACAGGCGGCCTGATCATCACCGGCAGAACCCACGCACGCCCGCTGCAGGTGGAATTGATATTAATCCAACCCTTCACGTGCTACCCACAACGCGGGGTCGCCGCCAGCAGAGCTGAAGCGAAACGCCGTCAAGCCATCCAGGCCCTCAAGCCGTGATCCTCCCCAAACCGTAAGCTTCTTCGGCCCAGCCTCTCGCCGTCCTTCCCTCTCGGTCACCATCCCGGCTTCGACTTGGGGTTTCGTCTTGGCAGTCCCGTTGTGGTGTCCGCCGGCAAAGAGCAGCGATTTTCTGGATAGAATATCTGCACGGTATAGGAAACAGAAAAGGCCATGGGCAATTCGACGGCTCTGTACTATCACCTGAGGGGGGTCGGCATCGTGGCGCCGTGGGTTGCCTACCTCACGGCAGCCGACCTGGCCTTGTCTCTCCTGCTTCCTTTCAAGCTGTTCGCGCCGACGTTTGTCTTCAATCTGTCTTCTCGGATTGCCTCGACGGTATGGCGATGGATCCAGATCATATTCGAGAAGTTCAATGGCGCAAACATCACTTTCTCCGGTGACAAGCTGCCCCGCGAGGAGTCGGCCATTGTTGTCTGTAACCATGTCACCTGGGCCGACTTTTACATGATCCAGGCCCTAGCGGTCAAGGCTGGAATGCTGGGCAGGTGCCGCTGGTTCGCCAAGATCCAGCTCCGGATGGTGCCGTTCTTGGGGTGGGGTTTGTGGGCAATGGGGATGCCCATGGTAACCAGGAATTGGATGAAAGACCAAGGCGAGCTCAACCGCGTCTTCCGTGGCATCGTGTCCAAGAAATGGCCGGTTTGTAAGTCGCGCCCTGGAGAGGGGGACCCAAGGCGTGGTGCATGGGTGTCGCACAAGAGGCTGACGCGACAATATCCAGGGCTGATAAGTTTCAGCGAGGCTACGCGCTTCACGCCCAAGAAATACGAGGAATCGGCCGTTTGGTGCGAGAAGAACAACCGCCCGCTACCGCTGCACCTATTGTACCCTCGCACAAAGGGTTTCGTCACGACGGTGCAGCACCTGAGGCAGGCGCCGCACGTCAAGGCCGTGTATGATCTGACGATTGCATACCAGCACGGGGACACATGGCACGAAGCGCCCTCCATGTGGGATACGCTGCGGCTTGCTCGCCTGTCCGACGGCGCCGGGTACAAATTTCACGTCCATACGCGGCGGTTCCCACTCGAGGAGCTGCCGCATACGGACGAGGAGCTTGCGAAATGGCTGGAGCAGCGTTGGATCGAGAAAGGACAGTGGCTCGAGACGATGCGGCGTCAATGGTCCCAAACAAACTGAGCTTCAACTCCACTTACGACGAGCGTGGCCACCCAAAGGTCGCGTGCGTGGTCCGGAGCCAGGCCTCACCGGCCCCTGACGTGCTTATCGTCTCTGTGTTCCCCCCACGCCTCTCACTGGGCCATTCTGCCTAAAGGCAGCCACTGCCCATCGTGGGTGTCAACAACAATCATGCTGCATGGTTGCCTCTTGTTAAATGTGCAACCGGCGGCTTCGGAGCGCGGCCTAGGACCAATCTTGATGCCAGAACACCTGTGGCGTGTCATAGCCCGTCAATATTCAGAGTCACACAGCAGAGGTGTTCTTCGGAGCCTTTCATCGAGGGACAGCCAATGGATCGTGAGGCCATTCGCGGCTGGGAGCGGCGAGCAGGACAGCTGTGGGAATGCCATGTCGCATAGCCAAGGAACGTGGGCAGATTAAGCGACCTAGCCACTGACATGCCCTTGCGTAGCTATCTGTTGCTGTAACCGACACACATGCGCACTCCCCGCAAGGATAGAATAATCGGAAAGGACTAGTCGTAGCTGGGCGAGAGAGTGTCGCTAACGGCAAAGACTCTGGAGAGGCCGCCCCCCTGCCTGTTTTGGGACGAAGGATAGTCACCCCGTCTCGTGATGGCCAAAGGATCTGCTCAACTACCTAGTGAGCACGCGCACGTCGGCTCGACGTGTCTGTCTACGAGTAGGATGCACAGGCCTGGCGCCGACCTGTTTCGAAATGGTCAGCAAGCGTCAAGCTGGTGCGGTGGCCGTATAACGTCCCACCCGATCGGTCATGGCTCGCCCACACCATGTCCCGCCCCGCCGAGTCGGTACGCAGCCCTCGTCGGCTCCTTATACGTAATGACACTATTCTGGACTGCCAACCCGAAGCTGCCGCGCAGCTCCTCCCTTGGCCTGGAATTCGCAGTCCCCTCAAGACGAGCGCCGACACTGGCTAGCGCCGCCAGGGGGATTGCACGAGAAGCGGCGTGGCAGCCATCAGACAAGGCCGGCAAGGGGGGCGAGCTACGCCCGCTGCAGCTCTGCAGGTCAGCTGGGGGCCCGGCCAGCGAGTAGGAAGGCAAGGCCGTTTATGTTGCCGCAACAGCTCGTCCCGCACTGGCTCGGGGGAGCGTCACGTACGGCAAGTGGCTGGTCCCTTCACCCCCTCCATTCCCCTCCATTCCCCTCCGCCGGTTGCGAGGGGGTACCGGCGCAACCCTCGCGTGTACAGGAGAGCCTGAGGCCGCGGGGCTATTCATGCCACGGCCGCACGGCTCACGGCATAGCGGCGTCGGCGATGCAGCGTGATGGCGGGAGGACAAGCTGATGTCCGGCTGGACTTGCATCGTCAGATGTCCTCACAACCCCCCGGACGGGCTCGGGTGTACACACCGTTTGCGCCTGGTTGGTGATTGGCCGGCCGTCCTGTCGAGGCCGCGCGGGTCAACGGGGAAAAGCTTCATGAGCATCTGGCGGTCCTGCCCTGATCTGATCAAGGGCAAACCGACTAGTGACGGGCGAAATTTTAGGGACGGAAACAGAACTAAACACTAATGCTTCCCTATCGCCAATCAGGCATCCCCCGGCGGCTAGTCCATGGGCTTGCAAAAATATACGCCTGACGACTGGCGGTAGAGGCTGCCTTGGCCGCCTTGGCCGGCCTCGGTGCTTGGGTGCGTAGTACAACAGTTTCCGTGTGGGACCCAGCGGTTCAACAGTCGCCGGCCGTCCCGTGCCCATGGATGGTTTCCCCGAAACCGACAGTACGGAAGCGGTCGAACCTTGAGGCTTGAGCGACGGGAAACTTGAGCATCGCAGGGCAGACCGCTGGGAAGTACCTACCTTACTGCCAAGCGCTGGCCCGTCTCGCCCGTCAACTAAGGTGCGTCGGAACGGTGCACTAGTGGCCCAAGCCAAGGGGACGGTGAAGAAGCCGCGGTGGGTGTCTCGAACGTGGATAGCCTCTCGTCTAGCATCCACCGATGATGTATGCGCGCATTGCGGGGGAGGACAGGGCGGAAGGGCTGTCGACGACCGTCACCACCGCCAGTCCTCCCGAGAGGCGACCCGGAGGACAGGGCGGCAGGGCGGCGAGTGCGGGCCTTGTCCGCCGCCCGTCCCAATGCCCAAGGGAGAAAGGATGGCCCCTGTCGGACAGTTTGAGCCAGCCAAGTCCACACACGCGCGCGCGCGCGCACACACAGAGAGAGATCAATGGGCCACATCCCTCGACGGTGGGAGAGCTGTTGAGGGCCGAGGACGTGACACATAGATCTGCGCGGGTTCGCAAGCGGGACCCACACGCTGCCCACGTCCGCGGGAGACAGAAGGGACCAAAAAAGAGAGTCACCATGCCCATTCCCAGACCCTGGCAGCCTGGCGAGCGAGGGGTCGGATGCGACGATGGCCATGACATCTTGGGAGGGGGAGGAGCCGACATCTACAACTACATGACAGCAGCCGGCGGGGAGAAGCACACATTGGTTGCCAGGTGAGACATGCCAGACCGCAGACGCTCATCGGGACCGCCTTGTTCCCCGGTTCGTTCGATGTGCTGCAGTAGCGACGGGGACCGATGAGCAAAAATGAGCGAACGTGCATGACCACAACAATGCAGCAAGACATATCATCACTGCGACCCTGCGACCCTCGCCCGCTCCCGCAGTCCAAGCTGTCTGGCTACGGCAGCTTCGGGAGGGGGAGGTAGGTGGCTGCTGGGCAACCTGGCCAAGGTACATACATACATACGTAGTCGTGGGGATATTTTCGACAACATTGCCATTGGACGAGGTCCTTTGCGAGACCGAGACTGTCAGTCAACCTTTTCACCCGCCTCTTTCTTTTTGGGGGTCAATGGCGCAAAGTCACGTGGAATGGGGCTATAATCACGATTTGCTATGCATTATTCTGCTGTCAGTTGCCGTGGGCAGCAACGATGGTGCAGGTGTTGCCGGTGTTACCGGCCCCCAGCGCCATGCGAAACGAGGTTCGCGATACACACAAATCCTAGCGACTGCGTTGTGGCGCGCGGGGTCGCGGGGTTGACCGTGAGTAGACAGGCGGTGGCATAAAGCTGATTACGAGTCGTGCGCATAGCGACACGAACACTGATGCTTGGTTATAGCGCCAGGGGACCAAGGGGGTCATTGTCTGCTCGTTTCGCTTCTGTGGGAGGGACGGCGGAACCGTCAATCAGCTCGACACCCATGGAGCGAGCCATGGCCCTGGGGCCATGACGGACGACAATGGGATGGCATCGGGATGGCAATGGGATGTCAAGGGATGGCACTGGGATGTCAAGGGATGGCACTGGGATGTCAAGGGGGATGTGAAAAAGGCAGAACCGGCAAACGAAAAGGTTCTGGCACGATGGGCGGGCATGGGTGCATGCACACGCGCCGTCCGAGGATAGGCAAAAGGGATGGGGGCAGGATGGGACAAAGATAGGTAGCCCTCTATGGAGAACCGTGGAGCTTTCTCGATTGGTAGCTCAGATCCATGAACAACCCACCTCTTCCAGGGCCCATCTTTGTACGGAGTACTCCGTACAGGTGGTGAGAGAGGCCCGTCCCTCGTCGCGGCTCCTGCTTACACGAACGCCGCGCTGCCCGAGCTGCCCTCGCCCGGTAGGCTAAGGAAGACCCGGACAGTCCAGTCCACAGGGAGCCCAGGGCGGGCGGGTTTAGCGCGCACAAGAACAGTGGGATCTTCTCTACCGGCATGGAGTCCATGGATACCCTGGGAGAGTCTGGTGGGAGAGAGACGGAGAAAACGAGAAGAGCAGCGCAGTGAAGTGCAGTGCGCAGTGTGTAGTGCGCACACACACACACACACACACACACACACACACAAGCCCGGCTCGAGGCCAGCATGGGATGCCATGCACGTTAGGCAGGAAATAGCCGGTACCTTGGGAACCCCAACAGCACAAGACCTACTAGCAGCCATGGACCTAACCTAGTGCGTCGTCGCCTGCTAATGCAAAGTCGGCATTAGGCGCGTCACCTTGGCCGAATGCCAGCGGTATGAACTGGAAGTAGGTTAGGTGGGTGTAGACCATGTCGAGACTGGTAGACCGGCAGGCGGGAGGAGGAGGAGGAGGAGGAGAAGAATGGGAGAAGAAGGGGATCTAGCCCTGGGCTGTGAGTACTAGGTATCCCATGGTAAAGCGTGTGCCCGCCGACGTACATTAGGTACTCCCAATAGCACCTGTAGCCGGTTACATAGCAGGTTAGCAGCTTTAGCGAAGGGGGAACACACACACACGCACACACACACACACACACACACACACACGCACACACACTAGATCCATACCTCACGGGATTACGGATCCCCCTTGGGCGCCATTCGAACCTCCAATGGCCTGAGAAGTACCCAGTCGGGGCCAGTCACCAGTCGCGCTCATCCATATCCAGCCTCCCTAACGCCGCGCGGGTGGGCACCTCTTCCATGTTGCTTGCATCACTGCTCACCTGGTAGTGGGTCGTGCTTCCTGGACTTGGCATTGGGTCAAAGTAAACCATCGGCCGTCCATCCATCCACAAATCAACTGCGACCTGACCTCGACAAGGGCCCCGACGATCGACTGGGAAGCCGGGCTGGAAAACACCAGGACGAACGACGCGCGGGATACCTCGACAAAGTTTCTGTTTCCCAAAGTACTCATCCCCCTCCCTTCTCCCATTCCCACTTCTGTCTCTTTAGCTTTGGAGCGCCTCCGCGATCAGACGTTCTTTTAGGGGCTTATCACCGGCTGCATACCTCTCTTCTCCGCTCAGCCGTGCCGCGAGGCGACACCTCCCCCAATAACTCGTCTTGACCCCGTCTCCCAATTCTCGAAACCCATCACCACCTCATCCCCACTCCCGCATCCCGTCTGGCGCGTGCCTCCCGTCAAAACAACAAAAGACCGCCTGCACACGGGTACCCGGCGCCCACGGCGTTACGAGGCCCTCTCCCTTCCCGTCCCTGTGGCGGCTTGACGACCTACGACAAGACCAGAGTGCCGGGCGTGCGCCGGTGCTGAGAGGATCTGCTGCCACGTCTTCCAGCCCGCTTGGCTGCCTTCTGCATCCTTGTCCCTTCGTCGCTGGGTATCGATTCGAGGCACGACGACGACGACGCACCGCCGCCGCCGCCGCCCTCGTCAAGGGAGCAGCCCCGACAATCGAACCACCGTTTGTTGGAGCCGTGAGCTGGTGGCCTGATCTTCACTTGCACTTGGCCTCCGCTATCCAAAACCGACATGTCGCCGGCCTCTACCAGCCTGTAGCTCTGGCTCTATGCCGGATCCAATCCGGCTTCGCACCCATTCACGACGTACGATTGATCGATCCATCGGATCCCAACCCCAGACACCCCCCTTCCCCTCCCCTTGCCGTCCAAACCACACCTGCAAATCAGCAGCCTTTCCGCACCCCTCCATCCCGTCCAACCGGTGCGACGCCTGCCTTCTCCGATGAAACCGCCCCGTCGGGGCCGCAAAAATGGACCAAGCCCAGGATGCGGACCGGCTGGCTCCGCCGGCAGTCAGCTCACTGCGGGCAGAGGCTGCCGGCGTGCCTATGGAGAGGTCCTACAGCGAGAACATCCGCGAAGAGCGGGAGGAGCTCCGGGAAGCCGCTGAGCAGACACTCAACGTCATCGTGGACCTCAATCTCGACGGCACCATTCGTTGGGTCAGTCCCTCCTGGCTCGACGTGATAGGCACCGAGCCCAACACGGTCCAAGGCATGCCCATAGCCGACCTGATCATTGGCGACGACAGGGCCGTCTTCGCCGACGCCATCAGCTCCATGAAGGCAGACGACTCCCGAAGTCACTTCATACGCTTCACTGTCTACCTCGGCCCGCTATCGAAACTGTCGGGTCTCACGAAGATCGCGGAGGGGCAGGCGACCGAGAATGAAGCTGCGACTGTCGCGTTGGAGGCCCAAGGCATTATGGTCTATGACCGCGCTACCGGCGGCGAAAGTCACGTAAGATACTTGTCCACGCCCCCAAGGCGGCCCCGGGCGCCCGGCGTACTAACGAGCCATAGACCATGTGGATGATCCGGCCGTGGATCCCACCGCGAGAGATCAAGATCGACCTCCCTCCTCTCATAGTGGAGTCTTTGGGATCCGGTGCCCAAGTCCTGGCTAGCTACCTCACTCACCTCGCCGAGTCCGGCACCGACGATCCCGCCAGCCAGCCTCCGCCCTTGCCCGTTCTTTGCCGCATTTGCGAACGTCAAATCCCGCCCTGGTGGTTTGAGAAGCACACCGACTTGTGTCTTCAGGAGCACCGAGCGGAAATGGACGTGCAGATGGCACAGGAGAATCTGACGGACCATCGTCACTCCATTGTCAAGGTGCTCGATGCGCTCGAGGCTCGGAAAACCCGTCCCGCCACGGGAGAGCAGCCGCAACAACCACCAACTCTGCCGGTAGCCGAATACAAGGGACTGTGCATTGGGCCCACTTCTAGCACGTCGTCTCCTGGCACGGCCTCGCCGACACCTGGGTCGCGAGACCGCGGCCTTTCGAACACGAGCGTGGGCCACAACCGTTCGAGGTCCTTTGCGGTCCGGCGCCCGCAGGCTCGCATTGTGGAACTGCTTCTCGATCTTTGCGACACGGCCATCGAAATCAGCACGCCTGCAATCAAGGAAGCAGGCGCCCAGGGCTCGGGCGAATTTCGCGTTCAATCGCCGCAGTCCGAATCTCGCATCTCTCAGGTACTTCAGTGGCAGTCCCCTGGTACCAACACTCTGGAGCAAGAGCAGGGCTTGGCCTTGCTTTGCTCGGATACGGAGGCCGTCGCCAAGGAGAAGGTAGAAGCCGTCTTCCGCTATCGCAGAATCCTAGAGTACTCGGAGCGCATTCGCGTCGAGTTTGCCGTCATCGTCCAAGACTGCATCGACGACGCCCTGCGCAAAGCTGCACGCATTGCTGCTGGCCGCCTGAGCGACTCCACCGAGGAAGAAGAGGAGCAGGATGACAGCGAACTGACGCCCGCGGCTCCGGAGGAACCCATATTCGCAGGCTCGTTCGACCCGCCGTCGACCTTGTCCCTGGCCCTGAAGAATGTGGATCTCGGAGAAAGACCAGACAGGCGGCGGCCTTCGTCTGTCGTCGATTCGACCAGGTCGAGTAGCCCCAGAGAATGTCCGACGCCCCGATCGACCCGTGGCGGTTTGAGTGTCGCTGGGCCGGCACGAGAGTCCCGCCGCGAATCTCTCATGTTCGAAAGCGACGCTGCAGACAGTGACGGGAGCGTCCGGTCGACCTCAGCTACATCTCGCCAGCCACGGACTGATTCTCCCGTTTCCGAATTCGGGGGGCTTCGGCGGGCAACGAGTAACCGGCAGCAGCAACAACGCAGGAGTCTAATTCTGCCGGGCAACTCCTCACCCCACCGGCAGGAATCGCCGAGTCGCAACATTGCCCCTTCCTCTCCGCTTCGCATACTGAAGCCGAAGGGCATGAGTTCCCAAGACAATATCGCTTCCCCAGAAGCATCCCCTATGTTACCTCACAGCGACTTCGGCTCGCCAGCCCCTGCTCACCATCATCGCAGGCAGTCCTCGACTGCTTCCGACCACCCCAACCGACAACACCCATCGCCGCGCATGAACCCTGTGAACGCGGCGCCCCTCGCCCGTGCTGTTCCCCCGTCCATCAAGGACTTTGAAATCATCAAACCTATCAGTAAGGGAGCGTTTGGAAGCGTCTATCTTTCGAAGAAGAAGTCCACAGGCGAATACTTCGCCATTAAAGTCTTGAAGAAGGCCGACATGGTAGCCAAGAACCAGGTTACCAATGTCAAGGCGGAAAGAGCCATCATGATGTGGCAGGGCGAAAGCGACTTCGTCGCGAAACTCTATTGGACCTTTTCCAGTAAAGATTATCTATACCTTGTGATGGAATATCTCAACGGGGGCGATTGCGCTTCCCTCATCAAAGTCCTCGGGGGCCTCCCTGAGGAGTGGGTCAAGAAATACCTGGGCGAGGTCATCCTTGGGGTTGAACACCTCCACGACCGTGGCATCATCCACCGTGACCTGAAGCCAGACAATTTGCTTATTGACCAGAAGGGCCACTTGAAGCTGACTGATTTCGGTCTGTCGCGGATGGGTCTGGTCGGACGACAGAAACGCGCTTTGAACAGCGCCAACTCTGAGCAAACACCCGATCTTCTGAAGTCGGGGCCGTTCGCCAGGTCAACTTCCATTGCATCCTCACGGTCGACCTCGATGGACGTACACGCCCCGGGTCATTCTCCGGGTACGACGCCGCAAATGACGCCCTCGGATGCCGGAACCAACCTCGGCCAGCCATCGTACTTCAGCCTTTCTGCCATGCAGCAGGAACCGCGGCGCATCTCCGGGCAACGGAGTGACAGCGGCGGCAGTGAGTCTCTGACGCAGATGATGGGCCATTTTTCCATCCACGACATCTACCCCAACGGCCAGCCCAACAGGCTCTCTCAGTGCTACCTGAAATCGCCGCCCGACGATACAAGCGAGGTCGGGAGTGTTGCGTCGCCAGACCTGCCGGCTCTACAGCATACGAACACCCACGGCAGCGAAACATTTAGGAGCACGCCGTCACAGCCCAACATGATACCGCCTCCTATGGCCCTCTTCGACCCCGAGGACACCAACCGCCGATTCGTTGGCACTCCAGACTACCTAGCGCCCGAGACCATCCGCGGTGAAGGGCAAGACGTGACGAGCGATTGGTGGTCAGTAGGGTGCATCTTGTTCGAATTCCTCTACGGCTACCCGCCCTTCCACGCCCCGGAGGCCGAGATGGTTTTTGAAAACATCCTGGCGCGAAAGATCATGTGGCCAGAAGACGGCGATTACGACGTGTCTCCAGAGGCCAAAGACCTCATCAACAAACTGTTGTGTCCGGACCCGCAGCAGCGTCTGGGATCGAACCGCGACGAAAAGTTCAGCTCCGGGGGGGAGGAGATTCGAAGTCACCCCTTCTTTGCCGAAGTGAACTGGGAAACATTGCTGCAGGATGAAGCACAATTCGTGCCTCAGCCCGAGAACCCCGAGGACACCGAGTACTTTGACTCCCGGGGCGCAACACTGCAAGCCTTTACAGAGGAGATGGAAGACCAGGCCACGCCGCCGTCGGCACCCACTCCCGACTACCCAGAACGACCGCATGACGCGCTCTCTCGCGTCCGTTCCCAGGTTCATGTGAATTCGGTAAAACGCGGGCTAATGCCTTTGCATATACCCCCCCACATCCGAGACCTGAAGAGCCGGAGGCTCAGTGAACCCGTCGGCTCTGACGACTTTGGCAACTTCGCATTCAAGAACTTGACGGTGCTGGAAAAAGCAAACAAGGATGTTATACAACAGCTGAAAGCCCAGGCAGCCGCTGCGGCGCAGAGCAGGTCGGTTGCTAGCCCCGGCGGCCTGAACAACGCCACGTCGCCGGCCCCGGCACTGGAGGGCAGCCCTACGACATCTATGCCAGTGCAGCGAACGCTCTCGAATGCCAAGGCATCGCACCGCCCTGCCTCGCCCTCGCCATCCGGCGTAGGCCATACCGGCTCGTCGCCCAGCCGTGCCTCCCAACCGTCCTCGCCACTGCTTGTCTCGTTTGTGGCCGGCCAAGGCGAAAACCGTCGCAAGCCGTCCAGCAACTCGTCGAGCTTGTCCCAGCAATCGGCCCACTCGCTACAGCCCGGCAGCTTCCACGAGGGTGCCAGGGCTGTCCCGAGCCTCCAGAAAGCAGCCACGTCTGTGTCGCCTGCTCCGGTCAAGGGTCGCGGTGCGCCGCCGCCTCTTGCACTGTCGTCGCCTTCAAAACCCGTCGGAACACCAAGGCAGGGCAGCGGCTCCTCCACTCGCTCCAGGTCTTTGACTGTCGGCTCTCAAGAGGGTAGCCCTGTCGCGCCAGACTTGCTCGCGCACCATCGCAACCGCCGTAGTCAGGTATTCGACATGTCGCCGTCCTCGTCCGACAACGAGGGCGAGAAGGCGAATGCCCTTCTCCGAGTGCAAAGGCGGCGCCAAAGCTCCCGGCGGTTGTCTGCCATCAATTTGGACAGTCCCTCTTTCCGGTCACTTGACGTGCTCATCTGCGAGGACCACCCGGTGTCGCGGATGGTCATGGAGAAGCTTCTGGAGAAGCTCCGCTGCAGGACCATCTCGGCTTCGACGGGCTCTGAAGCCGTTCGCTATGCGATGAGCGAGATCAAATTCGACATCATCTTCACTGAGTTCAAGCTCCCCGAGGTGAGCGGAGCGGATATCGCGCGCATGGTCCGCGAGCTCAAGAATGTCAACTCTCACACGCCCATCGTGGCCATCACGGCCTACCTCAAGGAGCTCCAGGCGCCTCATTACTTTGACTCGCTGGTTGAGAAACCTATCAGCTCGTCCAAGCTGATCGAGGTTTTGTCTAACCTCTGCCAGTGGAAGCCCCCCTCGCCATCGCAGTCGGCGACAGGCGTGCAGGCGAACCAGGGCTCGGCGCCGACCGTCTTGAAGCTGGAACAACTGCGCTCCGAGGATAGTCCGACGTCGGTTGCGTCTAGCTATGCCCAGCACCCGGGAAGCAGCAGCTTCCGAGGCTCGAGCAGGGAGGATTCCATCAGCTCAAGCCTGTTTGGGGACTCGGAATCGGCAACGACGGATGATGTCCCCGTGACGGTGGGTCGCAAAGCCACGGGCGAGTGGGATGAACTTGGCATCGCGCAAGACGAATCCTCGCACAATGCAAATGGTTCCCCCAAGATGCCGGCCCGTCTCGTATCCCACCAGCCAGCCCCCGTTGTGCTGGAACCGCCGAAGACGCCTGCGCCCCGACGTTCCTTGGAGAAGCTGAAGTCGAGGCGAGAGAATCTGGAGAGGAGGCGAGGTGAGGGCAGCGAGTCTGCAGATGACGAGGACGATGAGCTGGGGGCAAGCCGCGAGCGCGAACGCCATCCTCATAGGAAGTCGATGCTTCCGAGCTCCAAGCTCGGTATTGAAATGATGCGAGCCAACAGTCACGACAGCGTTGCTGTCATGTCGGATAGCAACAGTACGGTGGTCACGCCGTCCAAGCCAGAACGGGTTCCTCCGGCGCGTACGCCTCCGGAAGCCACGAAGACGCAGGAGAAGAACGAGGGGGGTCAAGACCCCGAGGAGACGCCACGTCCATCCGACGTCAAGCCGGCCGTTTCTCGGGCCGTTTCTGACGACCCAACGCCACGCCCATCGGTCAAAAAACCCGACACGGCGACGCGGTTTATCTAGGCCTGTCGCATTAGAAGTTGCGCACAATAGGTGCGCCTTACCTCTGAAGATGCCACGAGTTTCTCTCTTTTGTTTCCTTTCGGTTTTCCAGCGCGGCGTTATCCAAGGGAAGTGTAACCGCACCTGCATATGTTTTTCCATGCCACAGGAGTTCATGACTTGCAATGACACAGGTGGGAAGGGCTGGTCCACCAAGGGCAAACAGTCACTTGGCGGCGTCCCCTTTTTCGACTTGCCAACACCTGAGGCAGCTCATGACCCGTCGGCAGGCTCCAGCTTGTTGCGTATTTGCGTATGTGTGTGTGCTTGTGCGTGTGTATGTGTGTGTATCTATAAGTCTAGTAAAGACACCAGCAAAACTTGATATGGTCACCGGAAAAGCAATCGGCAGTGTTTAGGCCCGGGAGTCTACACAGTGGGGACTGACAAAACACTATTATGAATTACGGTCATGTGGTGGCAGTGGTGGCCGTCCCCCGTGGATTGTTAGTTACAAAGGCGATACGAATTGTGCCCGTGTATTAAAAAAAAGGATTTACAGACTGGTAACTGGCGACGATAGATGGTGACGTTTTGCATTTGGAAACATGCATTGTGCGTCACAGTACCTCGAGCTTTCCGGAGGGATATGCGCACTTCTCGTCCGGCTGTCATTTCCATAAATTTCTATCCCGTGACGTTTACGGTCGTGTCCAAACCGTCTTGCCTACCTTCGTCCATGGCTGTGGACGTATTGTATAACATTGGCTCCCGTACTTCCATTTCGATTTCGAAGGTCCGGGGGGCCTCTGCCCGTGTCTCGAGGGGTCCCGAGTTCTCCATCCTTCCAGGTGCTACTGCGGACGGAAAGGCCGCACAGCCGGCGGCAAGCGGGGGACCGAAAGCTTTCACGATGGCTTCGGGACGCTCGATGTCGGGGCCCGACCAAGATTGGGCGAATCGTGCCCTCTGGCCTCCCATCGCCACCTCGGCGCCCGGGGCCCCTCTCCGCGATAGGGCTGGCAAACTGCAGGCCCGTGCCGCGTCGTCCCTCGACGGTCACAGACAAAGAGGACCTGAAACGCGGCAGTTGCCCGCGCCCTCGTCTGCCGTTCTTTGTCGTCGTCCCCGGCCCTCGAGGTCCGGGTGTCCCACTGGTCCCCTCTTCCCCCATGCTTTTTTCGGCTTCGAACCCTCTGCGGCCTCGATGATTTCCAGATAACCTGGACCCCCCGCCGATCGCAGTCCCGATGCCGGCGATCCCCTCGCCCTCTTGGGGGAACCCAGGAAGCCCGGCGGGGTAGAGTGTCATCCGACGAAGCCGGCGATGCGGTGGGCGAGGGAGGGCGGGTTAGACCCCGAGGAACTATGTTCGGCGTCTCGATGTTTCGACAGGCGGGAGGGGTCGCCGGCAAGCCTTCGCCCGTAACCTTCGTATTCACCACGTCGTTTCCCTCTCCCGAGGCATCCTAGCCCGCGCCGGCTTCTGCCCCTGGGCCCCCTTTTGGACTTGCCCTCATGGATCCAGGGTTCGGCTCGTGTGGCCCGTCTGCTTCTGCGCTATTCCCCCCTCTCATTCTCTTCCCGTTAGTCAGCGCGTGGTAAGCAAGGAGGGTTTACTAAGTAAAACCACGCTTCTCTCCCGCAACGATGGAAACCAGGGTTCGTCAATAACCTCTCATCCTAACCGGCCGGCGTTGTGCGGCACTTGGGACCCCCTCCCCCAATATTGTCTCCTCATGCCCCAAGCCGTTCCATGGGGTCGACGACTGTTCTAACCCATCCTGGGCCTACCACCCGGCGATCCTTTCGCTTCTCAACGGGGGTGGAGGCAACCATGACGACGGTTTCTCTTCTCCACCCTCTCCTCCTCCCCCATTAGAATGACTACGATGATGTGTGTGCGTGTGTGTGTGTGTGTAAATGTGCAAGCGTGTGTTCACCAACCGGGACCCGACGCCACATCCTCTCCCACGCACTCGGGATGCTGGCCAGCTTCCCACCCCGGCAATGGTGCTCCGCGGCGACCAGGCCGCCCAGCCCTTGGGGCCCAGGATCAATCGGGCCGGTGGGGATGGAACGGACTGATCAGGGAACCCCGGCGAACTTGGCGATGCTTGCGGCCGCGAAGGGTTTAGTGGCAAGCTCCCAGGGTTTGGGCAGCAGCCCCCTCCCCCCGGGGGGGAACGAGGACTGGGGCTGAAAGGTGATGAACCAGAGCAGACAGTGTTTGGGCGACTCTCTCTCTCTCTCTCACACTCACACTCACACACACACACACAAGAAACCTACTCTCTCTTTGGGCACTTCTTTCCGCCAGCCGAAACTTTACCCAAGGCGGTGGAAACGGCGAGCGGTGCGACGGCCATGGTTTGCGGGAGAGTGGGAAGCATGGATGCCGCTTACTGACGGGGGTTCCTTACGAGCCTCTCGGGTTGGGGGGGGGGGGGGGTGGAATGGCGGCGAACGAGACGAGGCGACCGGCTCGTCGCTTTTCCTTCTTCTTTTTTGTCCCTTTTCCCACCCTCTCCATGCAAAACACACCCCTGCGGATCCGGAGGGGTCCAGCGGCCGTTGTTGTCGTCCTCGTCGTCGGTGACGAGACGAGAGAAAAACCCCACGCGCCGGGACGGGCTGTGCTGGGGCCGGAAGCAGGAAGCTGAAATGGGGAGCCGCTTCGGAATGGTACTATGCATCATGGACGCTTCATGCGCGACGCCTCGGCTTCCTCTCCGCAGACACGCACAGGCGCCGACGCACGCGTACGGCCAAAGGAGGGACGGGTGGCGGGCTTTTCGTCTCGCATTGCGAGGAAAGGGGAAGGGGGAGGGAGCCAGACCAAAGAAAGAACTGGGTTGTACCCCGAGCCGTCGCCCTCGTGGGGCATGGGATGCCATCCCGCCGGTCTGGCACCAAATCTCTGCTCCCTGCAGCCTGCATCAAGGCTGCAGCAGGGCCGACGAGAACGACGCAGAGGCTCACGGGCCCGGCTCCCTTCCCCTCCCCGCCGGAAAACAAAAGGAAAGAAAAACGTGGAAAGCCAACGGTTGTGGGCCATCGCGCAACTTCGTACAGCTGGGCCACGCGAAGAAGCCTTTCAAGTCGGATTCGGAAGGTGGGGAGGCACGTATCGCCTGGGAAAGGACGGGCGGCCCTGCCTGCCTTTTCCGGATGGGACGTCATTTTGGGGGGCCTCGCGCCGCGGGGCTGGCACGTCTCCGGGATCAACGAAATCGAAGGATTCTAGGCGTCTTCGTTCTCTTCGCTCGCGTAACACGGGGAAGGGGTGCTCGGCTAGGCACGTTCCGGGGCAAGCGTAAGCGCAGGCGAGAGCGAAGGCACGGAGAAGCAGGGGCGAAGAGGAAGGGGTTTTGGCCCAGTCCGTCTCGCGGCTTCGTACCTCCCCCTCCAGGGAAGAGGGAACGAGAGAGCCAAGACCACCAAGGGGGAGGCCGATGTGATGATATATTCCAGGGTCGCCGAAAAAAGAACCGTCTGACGCCGGAATCATCCAGTCCCCTCCCCCGCGGTACAGCCCGGCCTTCCCGCCGAACCCCTCCGTGCCACCCGGTGATGCCTCCGTCGAACTAGGAAGAGGGTGGATTGAGGGCGAGACGAGGGAAAGAAAAAAAAAGGATACCGACAACAGTAAAAGTTCCGGGTGGTTTGAGAGGGGGGTAACGACACCACAGGCGAGCGATCTCCTCCTCGTCCACCCCCAAATGCACGTCAGAATCGTGTGAAACGGGCAACCCATGGACGGAGGGGCGTGGGTACCGTTCGTTCGGTTCCATGCCTTCTCCCCCCAAGGGACATTTCTTTCATTTCTTCTCAACCATTGGCCGGCCCCCCTTGTCTTCCTCCTTCTTCCCTGGGCGGGAAGGCTTTCCACAGCTAGGCGCGTGTCGGCGAGGGTCTTCCGGTGCTGGGGCTCGCCTCCCGAGGTAAGGCACCATCCAAACTGTAACCTGCCAAAACCCCCTTCCCCCGCCAAGCAAGACGCAGCTGGGCCACGTAATAATGGGCTGGTACCCGTATGTTATGTACAGCCGGGGGAGGGGGACATCGTCGTGCTATCGGTTTGGTTAATCGCTATGCCTCTTCGAGGAGGAACGCACCCTGCCCTTTGCGGCTTACACCGGTCTCTCCACCCTCTCGCCAGCCTCGCCGAGGACCTCGATTTCCGGGAGGGGGGGTGAGCAAGGGGTGCGTGTAATTGGGTCGGTGAGGGCAGGTCGTCTCCGTAGTATACACAGTACGTTCATGGTAACGTCCATCCCGAGGAGCACCCTAAATACATCACGCATGCCCCAGGGACGGCAGACATGCACCTGCAACTAGCCTATATGCAGCTCCCGTCCGGGAGAAAAGAGGTACGCGGGCTGACGGGGGCTAATTGACCTGGACCTGCATACGCGACGCACCAAGCCATGGTCCGCGGGGACGCAATCTGGGATAATTGTTCTAGCTCGCCCAATTTAGCCCTTGACCGGCGTGGGAACCTTCCCCCCCTTCTCTCTGGCTCACCCTGTCGGGGTTGATCGGCGCCAGGGCCCGGGGAGGGGCACAGACGGACGGACGGAAGGTCGTGTGTGTATGTGTATGTGTGTGTGTGTGTGTGTGAGAGAGAGAGAGAGAGCAGGAAGGGCACGGCCGGCAGGGAAAGGCGGAAGAGGTCGGCGTCTTGAGGCAAAAAGGTGATGGTTTGAGCGGATGGATCCGGCAGCATTGGGACAGAAGAAGAAGACGCGGTGCTTCCCGTCGTCCGGCATCCCCTCCCATGCCAGGCACCAGGCACCAGGCACGCGACGCGCATCGGCCCCAAAGAGGTTACGTATCCAGGCGGAAACGGTCAGCCGAAACCGTATACGCGGACGGTATACTACACTGAATACTTGTACGTACTCGCAAGTTACGCACAATCAATCTGCGTTTCCCGGCACCCACGCATCCACCGAGCTCACCTGCGTCAGGCCATCTCGCCGAAGGATGACCCTACGCCAAAGGATCACCCTGCATCTTCAAGAAAAGCCGCCCGCCCTGTCCCCTCGCTAGCAGAGTGTCGGCCACGGTTGCAACCCCCCAAGCCTGCCCAGCCCGTCTGTCACGTACGGATCCGAGAGGGACAGGCCGACGGGGGAAGGGTTGCAACTGGCACCCAAGACGCTTTAATCCGACGCCACCATTCTCGGGGAGGGGGTAAGGCACTCGAGACCGGCCGGGACCCCCTTCCTGCGTTACGATGCTCAATTCCGCCGAACGGCCGACGGGCCTCTAGCCCTCGTGTACTGAAGAATGTACACGCAGGTAGGGAGGGGGCGTCGGGGCGCCCCAGGCACGGCGCCGAGACCTGCCCATCACTTCCTCCCGCGCCGCCCCCGTGGCCCCCTCTGCGTCGTCCACGCCGGCGCCGTCGCACTCGCTTGCCACGGCGAGTAAACGGACCAATGGCGGTGGCGACGGTCGAACCCTCTGCATCTTTACTGCCGAGCTCCAGTACCGGCATACCCAGCCTGCTGCTGTCCGTCGCCCTCTCCCCCCCCCCCCAACCTCGGGTTGTAGGTGAGCGCCCGGCGCGCGTGCGCTTGTCGTCGCGCGTACGGCACCAGAGCCGGCCCGTCCGCCGCAGCGTGCTTTCTTTGCTCGCCTCCTGCTTCGGTAGCAAACTACTTTACCCAGCACTGTGCCTACCAAGAGCACACGTGTCCCTGTCCCCCAATCCCCGGGCCCGGCGGCCCTATAGCCCTGTGGCCCTCTTTTCAGCTCGACGGCGGGACCAGGGTCCCCGTAAGTAGCTGTACAACATACGGTGAACGAGGTCTCCTTACGCCAGGGGGGCTGCGTTCTGAGGTTACATGAGTCCTGCGCCGAGGAGTCCGGGTTGCGGATGCCCTGGTTGTCGGCCGCGGCTGGGGCCTTGGCACGGGAAGCGTTTCCTGCCACCCGGCGCCTTGGGCTCTCGCAGGAGGGGGGCGGTGGCGTGTCCTTCCGGACTCGACACACCCAGTTCCTGTTGCTCTGCAGCAGCAGCAGCAGGTGCATGCTTCACGAGGGGCAGGGCGGTGTGACATCCCACCCGCCCCGTATGCGTGTGTGTGCGCGTGTGCGCGTCAGTGAGCGTGTGTGTGAGTCCATGTGTAAGCGTGGGTGTCTTTTCCCCGGTGGGCTGCTGGACCCCCACGACGGCCAATATCACACACCTGAGAGACGGCCAGGCGAGTTGCAAAAAAGCGACTCACTCCGCTTAAAACACCAAGTGCTCGGTGTGCAGTCAACTAACATCCATACGCCCAGTCTTTAAGGTCTTTCTATATCGACCTAGAATTACCAAACTATCTCATTAACCAGAGTCTAGGGATAAAGATGCCCAGCCTCTTAAGCGCGTTCCTATTAACGTACCGATGCCCTACGTAGGATAGCTGCGGACATATAAACGGGAACGCGAGAGGCTATTAAGGTGGGGTGAGTCCCTTTTTTGCAAACCCCCTCGGCGATCAAGTTCATCCAATGAGTGCCTACGTCGGGGTACTCACGGTACGAGAAGGACACGGGGTGGATTGTGCCGTGTGTCGGCCGTCGGCCGAGCAGGTCTGAAACGGCACCTGGTATTTTCCCATGGGTTCCTCCACCCCCAAAGCAGGGTCGATAGCCCTTTTGGGTCGGCACAGGGCGTACGTCAGTCGCCTGGGGTCTGCCTTGGTTCGCTACGCACCTGGAGCTTCTTGGGGGTTTGTTTTGAAACCCGAAAAGGCGCGACGGTTCCATTCTGCCAGAGCGGCCTGTGGCACCCTCTTTTCGACCCGCGGAGGGCAGATCTATTCCCCCCTTCCCCCAGCACGGTGGAGGAGGCTTCGGTGCCCTGTGTGTAATTGTCGTCCGGGTCGGTTCGCTCTTCGGATCCATCCAGGACAGGGCTGGGTTCCATGATGAGCGCCGCGACCAACCAACCCCAAGGCTTCCTTGGTGGACTGCCCACCCGGGCCCACCCGCACGCCGTGCTGATCGAGCTTGCGCCGCGGGTGAATGCCTCTCTGCCTCTCTCCGAGTGGTTCTCTCTCGCTTTCACATACACATACACACACCTTCTGCCTCTCTCCTCTCTCGCCGCTCCTGTCCTTTTGCGCATCCCTTGGTCGTCGACGGTGGCAGAAGAGGACTCGGCCGGCCTGTGGCGTGAACGGGCAGCTCCGTGGCCTTTGGGCGAGCGGGCGGACGTTTCAGCTGCGGGAAAACGAACAAGGCAACCGGCGGGGCGGCTACCTGGGGCCCTCGTCGGTCTCCTGTTGCACGATGCAGCAAGCGTACGCGCATGCTCTGGAGGGCCGGCACCTGGCTTTCGGCCGGCATTTCTGCCTTCGTGACCTGACGGGTGCCCAAAACGGCAAGGCCAATGGGGCGCGCGAGGGTTGATCATGCTTTGGCGCTGGCGCCGTGCTCCATACGACTAAAACAAACGTTAGGCTGGAGAGTGGGACGGCGACAGTGGCCTGTCTGCTTGTCGACGAGCTTGTAAAGAATGGAAGCATAGATGTTTACTGTAACGGAGCCCCGGTCGTGGGTCCCTCCGCCCAACAGGAATAGATCGGGGGATCGGAGAAGGGAAGCCGGAGTGGCAACGAACAGTGTGGACTCGACGCGCTCGCTCTTCGTTCGCGCCTCAACACACGCTTCCGGCGGGCCGACTGCAACCTGAGGCGGGGTGGCACGTCGACACTGACGTCGACAGAGTATAGTGCTCTATGCCCGATGTAGTTTCTCTATGCACCTGGCCTCAGTCAGCAGCTTAGTCACCGTTCCACGTATTGTGCTTTCGTACCAATATGCCGTAGCTACTTGCCTACCTACCCTTGTACGCATACCTGCACTATGCCATTGGGCTTGGGTTGAGACGATGCCGGAGCGGCCCAGCATAAGCACCTGCTAGCCCCCGGGGCCGTCAGAGCAAATGGTTTCTTTTTAATACACATATTTCGTTTCCGCTTCTTTTACCGTTGTCCGCAGGGCTACTGCCAGTCAGGATGGCGACCCGGGAGCTGCCGGCCGATTAGCTTTTGGCTCCTCCTTCTTCTTCAACTAAGTGCCGGGTTGGCTATAGTAGCTCCACCGACATAGAAGAGGCCGAAGACGGCGGTTGTCATACCGTCACATCGTGACGCGCAGAGCCCCCAACGGATACCAAGAGCAGCACGGCGGTCTGCCGGCCTGCCCCTTCCTGCTCCCGGGGGGCTTAGCCCGGGTTACAAGCCGGATGTTGACGTGTAGCGTGGCGCCAGGGCAACTGCACAGGTAGAGAGATCCTTTATCCGCTCTACGGGCCACAGGGACCAATGTTACGACGTTGGCGTTGTTCTCTGGCAGCATGGCCCGAATTCACGTGGCATATTCCGCTCAAGGTGCCACCCAGGAAACCCCCCCCCAGATTGGTTGCGACGTAGTCTTGGGCCTTGTTTGACTGGATGCCGCTGCCACTGTGACTGAGGGTGACATTCCTTGGAGCTTTTCTGTTGGTCGGACCTCGTCCGGTCTGCTTGCGAAGAGGAGCGGACGAGCCAATCTCGGGACGGCGAGCCGATCACGGCTGGCCAAGCGGCGCGATAATCTGACAGGTTGCAGTTGCGCGCCGGCGGATTTGTCGCGAAGGGCATCGTCTCCTGAGGGCCGGCGCCTCGAGAGCGACTTGGTCTAGGCCATTGAGTGGAGAGGAGGCGGGATGGTAGGCCCATGGGAGTGGGACATGGGTTATGAGGCTCGCCAGGCGCGAGACTGGTGACGCGCTGAGTAAAAACCAGCCGCGCCAGCCAGCCAGTCAGCCAGCCAACCGGCCGGTCGGTCGAGCTTTCCCACTAGGACACCAAGATCAAGGGCGGGGAAGGGAGGGGGAGACAGAGGAGGGGCGAGAGAAGAGCAGGAGAGACCATGCAGGTACGAACTTGGAGGCCAGCAGGGCTCTTCCCCTGCACGTCGCGGGAGTCGTGAGAGAGCGACGGGACAGGTACATCGTGAAAAGGCCGGGGTGATTGGACGGGTGGGCGGGACAAGAGGCTGCTCGACCCACCCATGATACGAAGATCACTGTGGTGGAGGATACCAAGAGCTCTGGCCCGCGGAGACCCAGGAGGAAAAGCATGTCGGATAGGAAGGCAACCAACCAGGGCTCCCAATGCCCGTGTGATACTGCACTAGAGAGGCTCCCCCGACTGGAGAGGGATCCAGTTGAAAGGGCCGCTCGGGGCGTCAGGTCTGTCTCCACCTTTAAGCTCATTTCGACAAGTCACTTTCGTTGGCTGCTGGCCCGTCCGTCGTCGCAGTCGATTCATTTGGGACCTGCAGCATGGGTCGTTGCCTATACCCCGAGTAACATGGAAGAGGCACGCGTGTGCCTGGCGTGAACCCGGTCGTCATCGTTACGGCGGCCGGGTCCGCGGCGGTCTCTGGCTTATAATGTTGGCAATTTCCGGGGCCCGGCGCCGACGAGGCAAGGTGTTTTTAGGACTTGACTTAGTCCAGCAGCTAAGTTAAGAGGTACTCAACCATCATCATTACCCGCGGTCAGTCGGTATAGAGCTACCTGGCTGCGGTAGATGAGGTATGTAAGTGGCGCCGGCGACCCCGGGGCGTGTCTGGGATTTGACGAGAGGGGCAGCATACCAAGATCTGCTGCTGCGTCACGCGGCATCATCGTATCGGAGGCAGTTGCCCTGATAACTTGATTTAACTCGATTGCCGCTAGCCGGCCCTCAGCGCGCTTCCAGAATAAGAGCGGGTAAGGGCACGGCGGGTGCCCTTCTTAGTGAGACATACTGCTAGCAAAGTATCTCCCTGTTCGCAATACGAGACCTGCAGATGTGAGGCCGGAGGCGGGGGTAGGAGGTTACGTAGGTAGAGAGGTGGGAGGGAACGTGGTGACAGCCTCCCCTGGGGCCCGCGAATATAACGTGCCAGCCCTGAGAGCCCCTGGAGCCTACCATTGGCTAGGGAGTAGCCGCAGACAGGCGCCCGACGAGCCACTCGGATCGCGACGAAGAGACGCCGTTGAGCACGCCCACGCACAACATCATCGAGGTTCTCGAACCTTACGAGCTTCCCGGCCAGTCGCGCACGTAGGGGGGGAAAGGAAATGATCAACAAGCATATACATCTTGGCCCGATTGACTGGTCTTCCGCCCGTTTCAACGAGGAAGTCTCTTTTTGAGGCCCTGCCCCAGCTTGTGGTTTTTTTTAGCGTCCCATGGATCCAGCTTTCAGCGATATCTCTCGCTTAGGTATGCACCGTCTCCTCTCTGGGCCGCATCCCTGTCACAGTACTCAAGCGACTCTCGCGTCCAAACTGCTCCATTCAGAGGTAGTTATCTAATTCTAATAGGGCCTAACCAAGGTCTGGCAAGGCTGAGCCGGACGATGCCCACGGCGGTTCTTAGCGAGCGTCTCGGACGGGTGGCAGATACAGTGACGGCTAAATTGTGCTTTCTCGGCGCTCTCCATGGCCTGCGTGCGCCCCCTGGATCGATGCATGCAGGCTGGTGCATCCATACAATAACAAGTGTGTGCGCGCTCATGTACCCAAGCCCGCCAGGCCAGGCCAGGCCGTCTGAGCGTGCTGGACCTAAGTCCCTTCGTACGATGCTACACAGCATGGCATACCATGCCGGCACCGAATGGGCCACCGATTCCGGTGCCTTCGTTGCATCACCTTCGCCATCGCCTGACGTTTGGAGAAGTAAGACGACGTTGGCATCCCACGGCCTCGCCGTCTCCTACTACATGGCGGGTATTTAACCTTCAGGCTCGGGCAGTCGCGCGTCTGACCATCGTCCATGACAGCCGCAGGCGGGAAGATACGAACTAGGGTGCCCCTACAACGCGGGACGTCGACCCATCCCACGACGGCAGATTCCTGGACGGCGGGAGAAAAGGAAAATAGACCATCCAGCCATGCGTTGGCTTGGGTGTACGATTACATCGACCGGCCCTGTCGCTGACTGCCCGGGCGAGCCGTGCCCCCCGGAACAGAGACGTGGGTATCACAGGGTAGGATTGTGCTGTTTTGCTCGGCAACGTCGCGTGTTTCTTGGGTTGCAGGGGAACAAAACGATGGCATGACAGCGGGCCAGGCTAATCGGCGTCGGAGCCAGCATGCGGTCCGAAGCGGTGACGGCGGTCGCAGCGGCAGCGGTGGTAGTTCTGGTAGTGGTATAGGTGGGTTTTGGGGGGAGAATGACGGACGGGAAACAAGATTGTTCTAGCGCCGGCGCTCGGTTGGGTAGGTTGCTTAGGCACCTCTATAGCGCCGGCGGGCATGATTGCGCAACAGTCGATCAAAATAAGCCACCATCTTTGCCCTGCGGTGTATCCGGACTCCATCGTCAAGTCCGTGCTGCACGGCCATTAGTTGACACTCGGAACAGCCTGTCTGGCCTGTCACGGCGGGCTGTCGGCAGGTTCGTCCAGCCCAGCCCACCCTGTCAGACGTCTTCGTCGGGCCAGCTCGGCCACCTGAGGCCCCCTTGCCGATCGTCCAGCGGTTGTGCTGAAAGGATACCGGCGTAATTCCCTCCATGGTGTCAAAAGGCAGCGGGGCCCCGACCGCATCTTTCTCCCCCTTTGGGGTCGCGCGGAGCTACCGGCCGACGGCGATGCGGCCGGACTAGCAAGCTTTGGACTGTAGTACCGGCAGTTCTGGCACGACAACCGCAGAGGCGGCAGCAGCCCGGCATGGTGCGGCAGTCTAGGAGGCAGAAGGAGAGTTTCGGATGCAGCCATCACGACCTTTACATTCGGCGGCGGGGAGGCAGACGGGCTGACGGGATGGATGGGTGGCGGCCCCGGAAAACTTGCCCGTCAGCCGGCACTGTGCCGCAGTTGCAGCGCCGCGTGCAGAGGCAGAAGAGCGGCATGGCTGCGGCCCCCAAGGAAAAGGTCCAACTCTAGAGGTGTTGGTGGGAAAGTTTATTTTCTACTCCCGTTGTTTCCCAAGCGGGCGGCGTTCACAAGGCTCACATGGTCCCCCCTCCCCATCCCCACGTCCACCTCGGTTTTTTCCCGTACCGCGGGACGATCCCCTCTTTATCTCCGCCTCTTCCGTTCGCGCGGGCGCACGCTCTCTCCGTTCTGGGAGCCCTGCCGTCTCGACACGAACCAATATTGGGTCAGGCGCTGCAGGTTGGAAATAGAGCACATGCAGCCGCCGATCGGCCGAAAAATGAGGAGAGGCCGATCCTCTCCCTCTCCCTGCTCCCCATTAATCCGGTGATGGATGTCAGCGCCGACCCATGTGCTGGGCCCCCTCGTGCGTGCCTGGCCGGGCGGGGCCAACCCGAAGGGGTGGATGGCCATACCTGGGGGAGTCCGTGTGCGTAGGGAGCTCCATGCCAGATGATGCACCGGCTTCCCATTTCTTGTTCTCGCGTGGCCGGGCTTTCGGTACTCGTGCCCGTGCCCGTGTAGATAAGTAAGCTGTCTATACAATGGATGGATAATTACTTTTAAAAACAAGCACGAACGTGGGCTATTTACGGCAAGTTCGTTTCTTGTTATTTGTGATCTGCGGGTGTATTTCTTTATTTCAACTCGCATAGTATAGCCCGAGCGGGGGAGGCTCGAGGGCACAAAGTGGCCCAGAGATCCATGGATTGATAAACTGTTGCTTGTGGAGCCAGTCTACGGGCCACGGATGGATCCATACGTACATCTTAGGTACATGAGCTATATCGTCATTGGCCCAGGAAGCAGTCGTCTGACCCCCGTTTTATGCCGCCGCTTTCTTCTTTCCAGTAGGTGTATCGTACTCGGGGGAAGGCTCTCGAGGCTCTCAACCACCAAGAGCGGCCCCCCGTCGGCGAACATCGAAAAGCAGTTAACAGGCCCAGTTTTCCCAGGCCGCGAATCCTTAGCTGCTGCATGCCCGCTGCACGACGCAGCCCGCGGCCGGGGAAGGGGGGGAAGCCCATGTATTTACTGATACCTCCCTGTGCTAGGTAGTAATGGGGTTATCTGTATGGTAGGTCGTACGTAGGTCACCGGCGGGGTTGCTGTTGGATGTGCTATGCATTGTCGTTGGGTGCGATACGTGGGTCCTGGGACTTTCAGCGTGCACTGTGGGCGTCGCTGACACTTTCGTTGCCATTGACCAATGAGCGGCCCGGACGGGTACATCAGATCGTCGTGGTGCTGGAACTGGGGGAGGGTTCCAGGGTTGCTTGGCTGGCTGGCTGGCTGGCTGTAAGCCATGGCTTTTCGCCATCCGTCCCACCTGCCCATCCTGCCATCCAACTGGATGGGGTGGTAAAATACCACACATTACAACAATAGATATTCAGGTAGTACATGGAAGAGGCATGTAAGATGTAAGTATCTATATATTTCCTCTGGATGTTGTAGGTAGGTAGGCACTAGGTAAGACGTAAGTACATAGGTACCATGCGACGCCTTCGGCCACACACCACCCCCCGACTATGCCACGCCGCCCACCCAGTCCGTCCGTCAGAACTCCCTCAAAACCGCTTGGCCCTCCATGCAACCCGCACAGCGCACGCGCGAAAGTCTGCCCATCGGGAAGCAGTTGCCGGGTACGCACGTTGGTGGAAGGGTACCGAGGTACCGGCAGGGGCTAGTCCGCTGACACAGCCCGGCCTCTGCCAGTGATAAGGCCCTGTTCAAGGGGTGGTCCATATGGGCCGAACAGGGTCGGCCCTGGTCGACAGGGGTCGTAACTTTGCCCTCATCGGGGGGCCACAGTCTAGCCCTCACCAGGCAGGCCTGTTCTGCCTCCGTCCTCCAGCTCTTCGCATGGCACGACGCACCGAGGGCAGCGCGGGCGAGCACCAACCCTCCACCCCATTATAACCCTGCCCACTCTTCCCACCCCACCTCGCCGCAGAGAGAGGCAGGTGGGTAGGGTCGGTACAGATTGCCCTAGCCTAGTACGAAGTCAAAGTACCTGCCCACCCCGGCGGGCATTCGGGGTACATTGGGAGGGCGTCCTGCTAGCCGCACCCTCGAATCGGCCAGAGAGCGCCCCGTCTGTCGTATCCTCAGAATATTCCGCTGGGTTTTAATATGAGCACTCGCCCGCCCTCCCACCCGGCGCGAACGACGTGCCGTCTCTTTTGGTGATTGATCTGCTTTTGCCTCGCTTGGAATTCGTGCTGCCTTTCGCCGTGCGTATGAGAAGTGTCTTTGCAGCATCCCCTTCCGAGGCCATGAGGACCATCTGACCTGTTCCGACCTGCACACCCATCTACCGTATACATACACTCCTTACACCCGACTAATCTGTTCTTCATCACGAATCTCTTCTTCCTCTGCGTCGTTATCAGCCCTACGTATACGTACCCCGTCCGATATCGCCCGTCGCCGTTCCCTTACGCCTGCTGCTCTTCCCGGTTTCTGTAGAAGCCGATTCGCCACACCTCTTCCGTCGTCTCCTCGGCCGCGGCCGCCTGGTTATTTAAACGCCACCGAGAACTATTTCATACCGCATACATACAACGACGAACCTCGAGCTGGGGCAGGAGAAACCCAGCCCCCCCGTTGGCTGCGTCGCAAACCGCCCGTAACCGCCTTAACCTCGTCGAGGTAGCGCGACTGTAGCAGCGCGCCCACAGAGGCCACCGCGAGGCCTGCGGGTGCCCTATCCGGAGTCACCATGGTCGCTTCAACGAACGAGACCCTCCGGGGCGGCTGTGCTCTCTTTCCGCCCTTTCTGGACGCCGCCATGTTTCCGTCCGACGGTGGTTGTGAGTGAGCACGAGCAGAAATGGAACTGGGGGCTCTACTGACATACGACTGTGCAGACGTCGAAGGCCGCCTGTGCCAGAAACTGGGCAGCAACCTCACCTGCTGTCTGCCGTGCCCCATGACCGACTGGGCGTACCCGGACAACTTCAACTCATTAACGTCGGCCGCCAACTGGGTCAGCGTGGCGGGCGCAGTCTGCTGCCTGTTCCTGTTGGCCTCGTGGGCCTTCCTCCCCGTGGAGAAAACCCACCGCCACTACCTGAGCATTAGTCTCGTCGTGGCCATTATTTTCATGAACGTAAGTGGACGGCATCTCCGTACAGCTGCGGACCGAACTAATCGTACGGCAGCTGGGCTTCATCATTCCTCTGGCCGGGGAACCGGAAGAGTGCTATAATGAGATCACACCCCACGGGATGGACTCGAGCGCTATGTGCGCGGCCTCGGGTGCTTTCCTGCTCGGCGGCGGCTGGGCCGGCGTCATGTGGGTGTTCTTGCGGTCCATGTCGCTGCATCTGCAAATCTGCTGGCAGACCGTCGTCGGCCGCAACTTTATGTGGCTGTCGCAGGCCCTCGGCTGGGGCATTCCCGCCATCGGCTTGGTTATCGCCCTGATGGTGAGTGGCGTGTCGTTCCGCTTCGGATCCACGTGCCACATCAACCACGCCAACAGCCTCAACGACTTCTGGATTCCACTGCTGGTTTTCGCCGGCCTGACCGTCATCATCCAGTTCGCCACGTTCGGATACTGCATCAAGGTCTACCTCGCCTCGTTGGCTGACAGCAGCGCCAGCACCGACCACTCGGGCATGCCTTCCTACACGGCTAGCATTCGCACCATGACGCCGCGACAGGCTTACCGACGAGTCCGGCGCGTGATTCAGCTCCAGTGGCGTGGCATCGTCATCGTGCTCATCATCATCTGCGACGTTATCTTCTTCGCCGTCATCTTCGTCTTCCAGGACACCACAGTCGAGTCCATCAAGACAAGCCCCGACAAAGCCGCCCCCTGGATTCTCTGCCTTGTCGGCGCCGGCGGCGACAAAACAAAGTGTCTGGACGAAGCTCGGGAGCTCGTTGTGGCAATGCCCACCGTGATTGCCGTGCTCATTCTGCTATCAGTAAGTGCCCTGCCGTATGGCGGACTCGGCGAGAAGCTGTCTAACCCCGACCGTAGATGAACGGCATCTGGCTGCTGTTCCTCCTGGGACGTTGGTCCATGGTGACGGGCTGGATCGACAAGTTCCGCCCTAGCGGTAGCGGTCGAGGCCAGAAGGAGTTTGTCTCGGTAGACGCCCACATCGATCTCAAGACGGATCCACGATCATATGAAATGTTGTCTCACGACTCTGGAAAAGCCGAAGATCTGGTACTAACGCCGATTAGCGCTGCCAAGTCACCTGCGAGCCCGCGGAGCGGGCGACAGACACCCGACTACTTTGGGCCGACCGCCGGACGATACCAGCCGCACGCTCGCTCCTTCTCGTCACCCAGACCGCCGCAACAGACCCACGTCAACTGGGAAGGGGAGGAGGAGATGCCGCCGTCCTCGGTATACGAGACGGCTTATAACACACCATACCAGGCGCCGTACCAGCCCGGTCCGCCGTCGCGGTCGGCCTCGCGAACGCTCTCGCAAAGCCGTCTACCACCAGACGGATACGTCGACCCCCTTGGGCTTAACCGTCTCTAACCAGGCCGGCACGAAGGAAAGAGCCACCTTCCCCTCACCATACCCGCGTACGGGTGTTTTCATTTTTTCGCCACCCTTATTTCTTGGCCGAATACGGCCCAAAGCCGTGTATATTGTCCTGGCCGGTCGCGGCCGACCCGGTCGGAACAAAACAAAACAAACCAAAATATCTGCGTGGGTCAGCATGGCGTATAGGAAATGATATCCAAGGATTTGAGCTACAAGGGCCACGCTATCGCCGATGCGCACGCGCCCTATCGACACCTTTCGCGTAGAAAGCCCTGCCGGAGGTCAGGGGAGCGAGGGTCGGGATGGTTTCGATGTTGCACGACCACGAGGCCGTGAGATCCAAGAAGGCCAACCACGGCCGGCGATGGCGGATGTAGCAATAATACAATGAATATGAGGCACGATCAAGCAGGAAAGACCGGCTGCGTTGCGGGGGTCGGAGCCTCGACTTTGCAAGCCGAGGGAGGTCTCCACGACCTCACGCCACACCAAAAAGACTCGAGGGAAGGTAGAGGGCGGACGAAACCCAGATGGGTAGCCCAAAAGTAGCCGTCGCCATATAGTCCATCACAATCATAACATCAAAGACTGAAGACCGTTCCGACCGGGGCTCGGGTGCGTCGGGTGAAGTGAGGGTCCGCCGCGTGCGGGCTAAATGCGCGATGGCCTCTCCAGCAGCGCCTGACCATGGCATAGCGGCAACGTGGAGTGGCAGATAACAAGACGGTTCCACGGAAAGCGGTGCTTTGAGGAAGGACGGCGCGGCGAAGGCAATCCTTCGTTTTCGGTGGCCCCCCAGATGCAGCATCTGCTATGGATCCGTTGATGGATGCCCCGGGTTGGAGGGGTCACGGGGAGGGGGAGGGGGAAGGGAGGGGGTGGGTTAGGCGATCCAAGGCGCCGGAGCCGTCGTCGTTTGTTCGGTCCCGCCAGAAAGCGGTTTGCTCGGGTACCCGGTAGATATAGAGGTTCCTTGACGGACGGGGTCGTAAAAATGGTAGGATCATGACATTACCTACATAAAGGTATCAAGTTCTGGCGAGAGGAGAGGGATGCGTAAGAGAGGTAGCTTCAGCTCATGAATGTAGGTACCTGATGGTCGACCCGCTCCCACGCGCATCAGTGGTTAGACATGGGGAAGAGGTCCTGAAGCTAGGGCTGCCGGATGCGTTGTCCTCAGCGACAGCCCCGCCCCAAGCAGCTACTGAGCTGAGCTTACATACATCTGTAGGTCATGTCCAATGGTACCAGCACTACTAGGTCATGTACTGGTAGGTGAGTCCCTACCAGCGTCGATGGATGGACGTCACCAGGGCAGCTGCAACCCGCCACATCTTCTGCCGATCCTACCGTTTGCCGACCCCGGATGGACCGACTCATTCTTCTTCCTCCTATCCCCATGCCCTTTGCCCCTCCGCAGGCGACGACATGAGCCGACTGTTTGTATCAATTGCCAGTGACGGACGACAAGGACGAAGGGACCGAACTCGCGCGGGCACCTCGATTGCTATTGCCCCCGACGACATCGTTACCCATCAGTACTACCACCACCCCAGTGCTTCCGCCCCGGTAGCAGCCGGCCATGATCGCCATGGTCGTCTTCTTCACCTTGCTGTTCCTCGTCGTCGGTAGCTACTACCGCTCCTGGAGCCGGGCCGAGGTCGCTCTCGGCCAGAAATGGACCCCCGACGAGGGCGCCCGCCTGTTCAGCCAGCGCCCACTGCCGCCCCCCATCCCCGAAACGAGCATCGCTACCTACGCCCTGCCGCTGTCGACGCGCGGTCGTGATATCGTCGACACCACCGGCCGCCGCTTTAAGCTGTCGTCGGTCAATTGGTACGGCGGGAGCGACGAGCTCTTCATCCCCGGCGGGCTCGACGTTCAGAACCGCTCCGTCATTGCCCAGACCATCCGGAACCTAGGCTTCAACAGCGTGCGCATGCCCTACTCGGACGAGATGGTCATGCGCAATCCGCACATCCTCCCCCACCTCCTGACGGCGAACCCCGACCTGGAGGGCATGACCGCCCTCGATATCTTCGAGGCCTGCGTGACGGCCCTGACGGACGCCGGCCTCGCCGTCATCATCAACAACCACATCACCACGGCCACCTGGTGCTGCGGTGCCGACCCCTGCGACTCGGGCTGGGCCAACGACCACCTCGGCCCCATCTGCCGCGTGAGGCAGACCGAGGAGGACTGGATCCAACACTGGGAGACCGTCATGGCGCGCTTCGTCGACAACCCGCGCGTCATCGGCGCCGACCTGCGCAACGAGGTGCGCGGCCTCTGGGGTACCATGCCCTGGCAGCGCTGGGCCGCCGCCGCCGAGAAGTGCGGGAACCGCCTCCTCAAGATGCACCCGGACTGGCTCATCGTCGTTGGCGGTACCGAGTCCAACAACGACTTGTCGCAGGCCGGCACGCGCCCCGTCCGCCTCGACGTGCCCAACCGCCTCGTCTACACGGCCCACGTCTACGCCTGGTCCGGCTGGGGCAGCTCCGAGGGCCGCTACTCGAAGCGCAGCTACGAGTCCTTTGTGGGCGCCATGCGCCACAACTGGGCCTACCTGATCGACGACAACATCGCCCCCGTGTGGATGGGCGAGTTCGGCGCCCCGGCCCACCCGAGCGAGGGCGACGCCAACTACTGGAACAACCTGCTGCGCTACCTCAAGCACCTCGACGCCGACTTTGGCTACTGGGCCGTCAACCCCCGCAAGCCCAAGGACAACGCCAAGGAGAGTTACTCGCTGGTCGAGGACGACTGGATCACCCCTATCCGCGACTACCGCATGCGTGACATGACGGAGCTCATCGCCGGCCGCGGCTCCCAACGCCCGTCCCAGGAGGACCACAAATGACCTTTTCCCCGGGGCGGCTGCGTCATGCTGCAAACAACCGCTCCTCTAGTGCTGTATGCCGAGCAAAACGTGCTTGTCACGTTCCACCCCATTTTGGATATACAAGGCTTAGCAGATTGGGCGGCAAGTTGGAGAGCGATCCCGGTGTCCTCATAGCGTAACGCGAATTCAGTATGTATGACTAGTCTCTGGACCGGCCGACTGTCTCACCAGTCAGCCCCCCGCGTACTTAGAAGTAGCCGAGCGAGAACATATGAATTAGAAAAGCGCTGCGTAGTAAAACAATACGATCAATCTTTTGGTCCCCCACACTCCGTTCGTTTGCCTGGCCAAGAATTACACGGCGGTTGTGTTCCATGCCAGCTAACAGGCGGCGTACCGACACACGAGGAAACGAAGGGTTTCTGTTTGTGGCAACCTGTTGTGTGAGTTGACTGGTGAACCAGCATCCTCCGGCAACGGAAGAAGACTTTACCGTACCTAGGTTCGTTGAGGTCAACTAGACAGGTAGGTACATATGTAACTAAGGATACTCGAGATCCAATTGATAAGCAGGAAAATGATACCAGCAGGCCGTGGCGGGCCCTCTCAACAAAAGGACACGGGTCGGGGCAAGGTGATGTTGAATGGCGCCGACAGTGTCGAGTGAAGCGTGGGAACTTAGAGGAGGCGAGAGGGTGTTGAACAGTACGGAGCCGACGTGTGGAGGGTATAGCCGTGTGCTAAATAGCCCCAAAACAAGAGATGATCTACAGCCTAGAGAAGGCATGCGGAAGCAGGTTCTTGGCCGCCCGGAATTTGGAGAGTGAGTGGCGAGGCCGCTTGGTGCGGGATACTGGCGTTGTCTCACATCCCGGCGCATCCGTCAAACCCGCGACACCTGGTGTACCGCTGAGAACTACCATGGGCCCATGTGGCAGGAAGTTGCCATACAAAGGTTGTTTTCCTCTCAAACATCATGAAGCCGAGCTCACGACTTAACGTTGGGTGCCTTGGCCTTCCTTCAGTACATAGCTCCCTGTAGATACACGGGGTTTGAATGTAGCGGCTTGCCTTGGCCTGGCTGCGTCATACAGGACCGTATAGCTTCATTTTGGTTTACTCCTCTAGTAGACCCAGCTTTAATTCTTAAGACAAAGAGTCTCCTTTCCTTGATCAGGAGGGTAGTGGCTAGGGCGGGTTACCGTGCCGAGACGGTATGAGGTGCCGTAAACCGCCGTCCCCTCTTCGCAAGTATGTAAACCGGTGTACTAGGTACCTCGCTACTACCAATCCACCATTTAATTGCAATTCCTATGCACATAACCAACGCGCAGTCCGCAATGAGAGGGCTTCCTTAAGGGGGCACGGGAACGGCGACAGTGGCGGCGGTGCTGGCCGTTACCCTGATGAAGCCTCTAGACCCTAGACGATTAAACAGATCCGTCTTGAGTAATGTTGGGAGATACTGGGCTGTTTTCTAATTATACGGCCAACCGCCCGTCCATCGTGACCCAGACGAAAAAAGAGCCTGCCGGCCTCTTCCTGACGCGCTACCGCCGTTCATCAATGTACGGCCCCGTCATACGCGGTACCGAGAGTCCCGGGCACCAGCGGCTTTCGGCCCCGTCCAAAGCGGTGGGCCTAGCGGGCGTGGCGCTCGCGGGCGCGGTCGAGGTTGAAGGCGGCGCTGATGAGAGCGAGGTGGCTAAAGGCCTGGGGCGTGTTGCCGAGCTGCTCGCCGCTGCGGGCGATCTCCTCGGAGAACATGGACAGGTGGTTGGAGAAGGCCAGCATGTTCTCGAAGAGATTGACGGCCCGCGACAGGTACTTGGCGTCGTACACGCTGGCCCGCGTCATGGCCTCGACGAGCCAGAACGTGCACATGGAGACTAGACGGCTCGAACGGGGGGTGGTCAGTGTGGGGAAACGATGGGGAAAACGGGGCTTCGCGGCCGAGGAACACAGAGAGGGGGAGGGCGTCCCGACCAGGAAATCCGGCGAGGGTCATCCTCCTTCCGGGGGAAAGCAGGGAGCCTTCTCGGGGCGCACCGGGGGTGGGAAAGAAGCGGAAAGGGGGGGGATCACGTACAGGCACCTTCGCGCCCGCCGACGCCGTCCTCCGAAAGCGCCGTGTCGTACCGATACACAAGCCCGGTGCTGGTCAGGCCGCCCTTTTCGGGCGGCTGGAGGATACGCTCCAGAGTGGCGAGGAAGCGCGGGTCGTTGGGCGCGATGAAGAAGACGAGGGGTGCGATGAGGATCGACGAGTCCAGCAGGTCGTGGTTCTCGTAGCTCTGGACGAAGCAGCCCATCTCCTTATTGAAACCTGAGGTCTGGTTATTAGTGCGCGCTCGGTTATCCAGCCGGTAAGGGAGGGTTGCGACGATTGAGTAGGCAAAAAACGAACAGAAAGGACAATGGAAACAGAGGGACAGACAAATACAGACACAGACACACACGCAGAGAGAGAGAGGAGGGGGGGGGGAGAGAGGGAGAGAGAACACGCACCCTTTTCCATAATCTCTTCATAGAGGTTATCCCGGGCCTCCAGCCAACGCGAGCGGTTTGGGCACGGCAGACACCTCCGGTCGGCCAGGCGGAGGCCTCGGTCCAATGCCACCCACATCATGATCTTGGAATAAACAAAATTCTGCTTGTTATTTCGGACTTCCCAGATCGACATGTCGGGCCCTTGAGGCGGCGGGTGTAAGTAGTTGGGGTCTGGGGAGGACAGAGCAGCACGATAACTTACGGTCCATTATGGTCAAGACATGGTCTGCAATCCGTCAACAAGGTGAAACTCCAATGAATGAGTGAACAACCGCCCGCTGGGCGTCCATGAAATAGGGGCACGTAGGGGCAAAATATGGGGGCGGCCGCGGGCCATACGTACCCAGCATCTTTCGCACCGAGACCCAGGAATCCCAGCTGATGGGCTTGCCGTATTTGTTGTACAGGTAGATTGCATCCATCAACTCGCCACTGCCCCTCCCTTAGCTCTCGGAACCGGCGCGTAGGCAAGGCGAACGAGCAGGACTTACTAGATGTCAAACTGTTGGTGGAACGCGGCACCATTGCCGATCCGTACAGGCCGGCTGCCCTTGTAGCCGTCTAGATGGTCGAGCTCCCGCTCGGGGATGTCGGTGCCGCCCCGGATGGTGAACATGATGGGAAGGCCGCCGTCGTTCATGAGCGACTTCTGGAACCGCTCGTTGATGAAGCCCATGTACGCATCGGCCTCGCCGGTAAAGCCCATGCGCAGTAGGATGTAGATGGTGAAGCTGCTGTCCCGCACCCAGCTGAAGCGGTAGTCCCAGTTCCTGGAGCGCGCGTGAGCCGGGGTGGGAATGGCGGGAGGGGGAAGGGTGTTATGGGAATCCCTTACCGGCCGCCGCCGACCTCCTCGGGGATCGAGAAGGTGGGCGCCGCCACGATGGCGCCCGTGGGCTCGTACGTCAGCATCTTGAGGATCATGAGCGAGCGCATGACGACCTCGCGCCAGGCGCCCTTGTAGGTGCTCTTGGACAGCCACTGGGACCAGAACTGCTGCGTGTCGTTCTGCTGCGTGTCGACGTCGGCCGTCGTGATGTCGTGCGTGACGTGCGCGCTCGTGTCCTTGCGGAGCACGAACGAGACGGCCTGGCCCTCGGCCAGCTCGACGCGCGCCGTGACGCCCTCGCCGAGCATCCCCTCCTTGCGCGCCTTGGCGAAGGCGACTGACGGGCCGCCCCGCGACTCGCTCTGGCCCTTGTCGATGGTGACGTCGAGCTGGAGCTTCAGGTCGGCGCTGTGAAACGTGACCGTCTTGCTCTTGGCCGCCTCCGAGTCCACCACGGCCTGCAGGATCGTGCTTTCGTGGGCCTCGGTCGCGTAGCCAAACGCGGGAAATATGTTAATGTCTACGGGGTCCTCGTTAGCCGACGGCCGTACGCCGTAGGGCCGCTGGGAACAAACCGAGCGACAGTCGGCCCCTGATGCACTCGACCCTGCGCACCAGCCATTTCTTCAGCTCCTTCTGGACTTGACGGGACTCGCGGTACGCGTTCTGCTTGTACTCGTTGGAGAGAATCGTCGTCGTCCTCGGCCTCGGGAAGAAGTCGACGAGGTCGACGACACCGTCCTCGTGTATGTAGCGGGTCTGGAGGATGCCCGACGACGGCAAGTACTGTTGTTTCGTGGTGCACTCGACGCCTTTCGGGGGGGCAATGCTGTAGTAGCCGCCCTTGTCCTTGTCCAGGAGCCTGCAGAATATGGAGGGCGAGTCGAAGTCGGGCCTGGAAGCGCCCCGAGACTCAGCCTCTGCATGTGTCCCTGCATCTCGCCGTGCTCACACGAGTGCCGAACTCGCCACCATCCCGCCTCCCATCGTCATTCAGCCCATCGTGTAGCCGGGGACGACTTACCAACACATAAAGTCTGACAGCACACCCTATCAGCCGCGCCCACAGCAATTACGAGCAGAGGGACCTACCGATGCTTCCGTCTGTCGCGGCCAGTGCGCACGTGTGCATGTTGCCAATCAAGCCATAGTTCTCGATGGGCAGGTAGCCGGTCGCATCCCGACTCGCGTGGCTCGGCGTATTGCACAGGCTCGACTCCATCGTCTCTCGAGCACGACGTCTCAAGCAGAAGCCCACGAAAATGTTTGAAGCTGTGGTTACCTGAGGTGAGATCTATGGCCTCAGCCCGGGGGGGGGGTTTGTGGCCGATGCCCGAGCTGACCGTCAACTTGACGCGTATCTTCTCTGCTTCAATTCGCCCGTGTCACGCGCTGTTAAAGGACGTTACGAGTTGATGAGGGTGAATGTGTTTGTCGACGTCTTGTCCAGCTCAGAATTGAACGCAGCGTCTTCTGTGAAACGGCCATTGAGTAGTTTTACCAACTTACACCCACGGCATGACATCTACCCGAAAAGACGAGCCAGCAGCTGATACTTCGATGCGTCATCCGCTTCATCCGACAGGCCCAGCGCAGGCGCTACGTAATGCATTGCATTGGTGTTTCTGGACATACGCGGGCACTCTGTATAGCTGACATCACAGAGCGGAACTCTGGGGGAGTTGTGGAAACTGGTAGAACTAAACACGTACCGGCATTCAACTCACCTAGGGCCCTATGGAGGCAAGTACGGAAAACAAGGCCAATAGTCAGACCCGCTCGAGTCCGGTTTGCGGCTGTCACCGTATGCAAGCTTCCATTCCCGGCCCCTCTATCCGCAGAACTGCAATGGAGTTTTGTTTTTCCTCCAGGATTCGTGTTCTAGAGGCGCGTGCTGTTGTCTCTGCAGAAGAGGCCGGCATAGGGAGAGCGTCACGCGCCGCAATAAGACGAGGCCTTGATAAGACAAGGCCTGGCCCCCTGGCGGCGGTGTATAATACCTAGCTGCCAATTCACTGTCATCACGAATACGGGGTGTGTCCGGAGCCAGACTTGGCCTGGGCTGGGCCGGCCCGTCTGGAAGGGAGGATGGGTATGGCGACGGAAATGACATTCCGTCCACATCGGCGGATGCCACTGATCTGTCGAGGTCGTGCTTTGGCATCTCGGACATGGCTTACTTGAATCGGCAGAAAGCAAATGCCATGACGGGACGGGACCGATCGTGTCGGAAATACGCCAAGATGCCAAAGCAGCACAGCACGGAGCTTCGGCAAAAGACCATGTACCCATGTTCCCAAGATGCCCAAGTCATCTGCAGGGAGGAGGGGCTAGAGGGTACGACTCCAGCTCAGCGACCAGGCAGATCTATTTTTGGCAACCGATAGTGATGAGCTGGAACGGGGGTGGGCGGGCACGCTGGCCACCGTTCTCGCCCTCGATTTTGTCAAAAGCCATGGACGACAAGCCGGCGCGGTGGCGCAAAGCGGCGTCTCGCGTGCCCGACTTCGCTTCTTCTGCGTACCACTGACGACGCAAACGCGTGTGAGCCACGAGAACTGGAAAGTGCCATGAGAGGCCATGCTGGCACGCGCATGGGCTCCCCTTCGTGTAGCTGAAGGGCCCTGGTGGAGGATGAGCGGGCAGCGACAGGGGTCACGGTCGTAACGCGGCCCTCTCTGGCTTTCACTCGAGTGGATCAGCAGGCAGTCGATCAGATCAGCCAAACCCACCTTGCGTTCCTCCAATGTTCCTGACAGCTTCCATGTGAAAATTGGGGTGTGGAAGATGCAGGTCACTGCAGCACAGCAACCCGGGAGGGCCATGCGTAAAGTAGGGGGCAAAGGGGGGACACGGGGCGGAGATGGGCAGAGACGAGGCCAGAGCCAGAGAGCCGGTGGAAGACGAGGCCGGTTCGTGACGGGTGGTTTTGTGCCCTCATGCGCACCAGGTGGTTTGCCCTTTGCTTTTCACCGGGAACAGTCGAGCCAACGGGTACAGACGTCTGGGAGGCAACCTATAGTATCCAAGGTCTTTACAAGGTACTAATCACACATCACTACTACTGACTTGTAGTGCGCCACTGGTTGGCTCGGTAGGTACGTTCATTCGTTCGCTAGCCTCCAAAAACGACTCGTTTGCGCGCGCCGGCGCCAGTTCAGCGCCAGTCCAAACGGTGACCCGACACGCTGAATGGGGGAACACAGCAAGTCGGCTCCGCCCCCAGACGACGCACTCCACCACCGCCCGACTCATTACTGACAGACTTGCTACACGAAGTCTCCTTCCTCCTCGCCGGCAGGAAATCGATCTGCCCGCCGCCCCAGCCATCCCAGCTGCGCGGGCGCTACTTTCGTCGCGCGTCGCCTTCCCCTCACCGACCCCCGTCCTCCTCGCTTCCGCCTCTGGCCCGACACAGACCCGACTATAGTACGACAGACGCCAGCACTCCCGGGGAAGAGACGCGGACGGCGACGGCGACCCAGCATCAGGCAAGAAAACCGCGAATAAAGAAGAAGGCGAAAGCGACGTGGACCCCAGGCGCCAACCAGAACGCATAGCGGCCGACGCCCTGGCGCGAAACCGAAGAAGCAACCACCCGGCCGTCCCGATCGCCGCCATGGCTTTGGCTGTATCGGCCTGATTCACAACCCTGTCAGCTCGTCTGCCTGTCCGACTTCACCTTGTTGGCCGTCGCCAGCCCCAAAAGAGAGGGACACAAGACCCAACCGCTCGTTCTCGCGCCGCAGCTCCTTCAGCGACGGGAACGCCGTCAGGATGGAGCCCGTTGTGCGGTCGAGCATGGAGAAACGACCTGCGGGCCTCGCTGCCGTTGACGAGCAAACACCACGGCCCGCCTTTGCGAGGCTGCCAGACGAGATCATCGAGCAGTGAGTAGAGACACCGCCCATCGTTCCCGTTATGCTCCCCTCCCCTCCTGCAGGATTGACGGGCTGATGACGCCCGGCCCCTCTCTGCAGAATACTGCACCTGACCGACCCGGAATCCTTTGCGTCGCTGTTGCTCCTGAACCCGGCTTGGAGGCGTGTGGCCCAGCAGGCCCATCTCTATGCCCATCACCTGGCGCGCTGCCCCTCGTACTCGGCCAGCCATGGCGCCGTGCCGCCGGCCCTCGTCGGCCATGACTCGCTCCCCCAGCTACGCAAGCTGTTTGCGCGCGAGATCAAGCGCAACCTCTTCGAGGCTTATTTGCGCCCAAAGAAAACCACCATCAAGCTCGTCTCCAACTCGAACAGCTCTTCCTCGGTGCCCGGCGGGGAGGGCATGCAGTTCAGCCCGTCCCCGCGGGGCCACCACCTTCTCGCCTACAACTCGTCACGCATCTACGTTCTGGATGTGCGGGGGGCCGACCTGGATGTCAAAAGAGAATTGAAGATCCTGCGCCGGCCCGTGTCTACTTGCATTCTCGACGACGGCAGTGTTCTCGCTGTTCTCTCCAGTGACATGCAGGTGGACTTGTACGATCTTCGTGTACACCCCCCGAGGCGGACCCAGTCGTTAATACTGGACCACGCCCCGCGCACCATTGCCTTGTCGCCATGTGGCAGCGTGCTGGCCGCCGCTTACGAGGGTGGCATCGAAGTCCAGTCATTGAACCCGGGAGCATTGCCGACCGAGAAGAGGGCGGTGAAATGCGACGGCGTCGATTCGCTCGCCTTCTCCTTCGACGGCACGCAGCTGCTCGGCACCACCACTGTCGCCCAGCCGCCCAACACCGTCATACTCACGGCGCCCTACTACGACCCGGGGAGCAGCATGGGCGAGCATGATATCAGTGCCCTCTGGACCACCTCGATTCTGTTCCCCAACACGAGCCGCGACTGCAGTCATGCCGTGCTGTTGCAGGAGTCGAGCTCGGAAGAAGCCAGCTGGACCTTCACTTACGACAGGAGTTTCGAAACCTTCCGTGCCGTGCGTATTGATGATTTGCGGAACGGCACTACATACTTCACCGGCCCCGTACCCAACGCCAATTCCCAGACTCCATTGCTGCCCTGTACCCTGCCCGCTGCCACATACTGCGGCGATCTGGTCTCGGCCGGCTTCGAAGGCAGGGATGTCTGGGTTTACGGTATCCCTGAAGACCTCGAAGCCGTTCCCGACAACTCGGCACCCTCAGAAAATACCCCCGCACCCGACCGCCGGAACAGTACGTTGTCAGGTCGCTCGCCTTCCCGTGTGCCGGAAATCAACGGTGGCCGCGTGCCTCAATGGCAGCTATTATGCGACAAGTACCGCAACTCGTTTGTCAGCGGCTACAAAGCCACGGCCCTAGACGGCGTTAGCACCGTGAAATGGGTAGCTGGCCACGGATCAACCTCTCTCCAGGAGCGACTTGTGGTTGCCGCGCGTGGCGTGCTGCCGCCGAAACCCATCACCGAAGAAGACGACTTTGACTTCGTCGACGGCGGCAAAATCACCATCCTCGATTTCGACTACGGCGTCGAGGACGGAGACGAAAAGGAAATAACCATCGAGGTCGGCACCAAGGAGCCAGAAACTTTGGAAGAGGAACACCGCGACATAGACACCGAGGTGGCCATTGTTCGGAGGAGAACCGTGGCTCAGAGACGAGGAGGCCGGAATGGGTTGATGCGACCTACGACGGCGGCGTCCGCCGATGCCGACTCCTTATTGCTGCCCCCCATTCCCGCCGTCGACCAGGAAGATGACGAGAACGATCCTCTGACTCCGCGGCGGATGATGGGCCCGCGCACCCCAGTAATGGCAAGCGCTGTTCTCCGAGAAGAACCCGAGGATGCTACGCTGGAAGAGGTACAGGACGCCTTGGATGCCCCATATGCCCATGCCAGCCCCCGTTCTGGCCCAACGCTACGACGTGCCGCAACCGCCGCGGCCGTGAACCGCCGGCTTCATCCCTCGTCGGCGTCCAATGGACGGATCGAGTACCGGCGAGCGGACGGACGGGCCGAGCACCCTCACGAGAGCGACGCCGACAACTGGGTCCCGCCGCCACCGCCGTATTCCAAGGAGGACCCGGGGGACACGCCAGCCTTCCTACGTGCACCTGCCATCCCCGGTGTCGGCCTTGACCTTATCCGCGACGAACAGGGGCACTCGCTGGCGATGGCCTCGGCCGTGGCACCATCGCCAGCGCGTCCGTCGCCGCCGCCCCCCTCGGCATCTCCCCAAGCCAGTCCACGATTGGGGCCCTCCGCGTTATCAGGCGCCTCCTTGCGGCCGAACTTGCCGAGGCTCCAGACATCGCCAGTACATGACCTACGAGGCTCGAGTCATCGAGTTGTGAGTAGTCCCACTCACCAGTCAAGTGTCCTCAACGCTACTTCGGAGCGACGCCCTATGTCTAGCCCGGTAGGAGCGGGAGAGCTCAGCCCCCGGAGCCCTGATGACCAAGACACCTACGACGTGTCACCTGTTGAATCACCGCCCCCGCAAGACATTATATTAGCCAACCGGCAACGTCAGATACCCAGCGAAGGGCTGCCTCAAACCGGCCGCCATGCGCCCATGCTAGAAACATCCTCTTCGACCAGCACTTTCACGCCACCCTCGTCCACTTCTCGTACCACAGAACTACTCAGTTCCTACCTGTTGAACCTCGACATCCCATCACCAAGCCTGACCTTGGACATGGACCATACCCAACATGAGTCGAGTCCCGCTACGGGCCGACTCCCCAATGCACATACGTGGCCGAGGGTCCCGGTACCTTCAGGGCAGACGCCGGCAGCGGAGCCCTCAGCATATCCCCATTCGGCGCCTGCAATCGACCATACGAACATGGACAGATTCGAGACGGCGCTCCCGCCGCTATCAAGACCTGAACGGGTGGCAAACTTGCCAAACCGGCGCGACCAGTCTGTTCCACGCCCTTCGTCGGGGTCTTTTCAAATTCCTAGGGTCCCAGTCTCACGCGGCTCGCACGGTCGGTCCGGCTCTAGGAGCCTCGGCCAGACCTACCCGGCACCAGCCTCTCCAGAACCTGACCAACCCCTTATAATCAGCACGCCCACGGGTATTTGTGGCGCCTTTGATGATCCAGGACGGCAACTTTCCTCGCGGGGCACGACGGCCTCGGCGCCAGTGCTTATGTCACCCGTCCCGCGCCACCCCCTGTCGACCCCTGGGGCTCTGCGGTCCAACCTCGACCGCTTGGACAGTAACCAAACCATGAACAGCCAGGCTTTTTCAGTACCGCCCCCGCCGTCATCATCCCAACTCACGGCCTCCTCTTTGCGGCATCACAACAGCCTCAGCCGGCGGCAAAGCCGGGCCAAGAGGAGCGCGGTCAAAAACGTCAAGGACGCCCACCAGAGGGGCTGGGCGGGTCGACGGATGCGGAAGCAGGGGAACGGCGGTGCAGACGGGACCAGCAGTGCCGCCTGGACCGATGTAGCGTCGACGTCGGGCGCGGCCGCCGACAAGGAGTCGAAACCGACGAGGGGGGGAAAATGTGCCGTCATGTGATCCGGGGCGACTGGTTTTAGCGAGGCGACAGTCTAGCGAGCGTGTGAAATTCCTATCAGTTTATTACGAATACCCCCCCCCCCCCCCCCCCCAAAAAAAAGCAGCACAGGTGAAGCCAATCCAGTTGGTTATATTGTATGGAGCCTCTGAGAATCCTCCGTGTCATTGATGTTCATGCCCCTGCTTCTCCGAATCTGCCCACTTCCTTTTTTACCAACAAGTCGTCCTGTCAGCAGGTCGCTCGGGTCGCTGTCGCCACGGCTTCATGGGTAACTTGTGGGTTGAACTGAATGCAGTTTACTATAACATGATACCTACCCACCACGGATAATATAGAGGTCTCGTTAGACCTTGGGGGGGGATTCTTCTGTGTTTCGGGAACCAATACCGAGTACGTGCAAAACTGGGCGATGTGAACCTTGACTGCCGGGATGCCAGATGGACAGCAATGGGCGCTATGTTTGCCACCCGGGCCGCGTAGCCTCTCGGGACCAGTTCCGGCTCAATTTGGCCCTGCCCCACGATTCCTTAGGTGATGCCGGGTTACCGGGAGGCAAAGAATAGAAACATCCCAAACAGGCTCCGAGAGCAAGGGGGCGAGCCCTTTCGCGGTCTCGAACCCGTCGCCACCGCCTGCTCGTCCAGCCACGACACAGTGCCGGCCTCGCGGCGGCGGCTCGATGAACCACCTAGCACCAAGGGGGCACTCGGCCGCCTGACTGCCCGGCTTTCCGTCTGCTATGTAGCCGACGGCGAGAGAGGGGTTCCCGAGGAGGGCAAGTAAGCGGCCCTTCAGGCCCTTCCGAGGGCCGCCAGCGAGGGGGGTTGAAGGTGTCGAGGGGTGGGAAACCCATGGTAGTGAGAACACCAGCCCTGGGCCCGCCAGCCCGAGGACAAATCATGCGCGTCTCCATCACGAACCCCGGCCCGGGACAGCTTCGTGAGACATGAGACTCACAACCCCCCGGGAGGCCCACGCTCCGTCTCCCGCCCAAAACAAACTCGAGGATTATGCCCAGGGGAGTTCGGGGGTAGGGGGCTTCGTGGAGCTCGGGTGAGAGGGCGGCGACACGGCAGAATTGGTTGGTTGGTGAAGCTCAACACGGCGACGAGGGGCGGGCATAGCTATCGAGGTGGGATGGGGGGCCATGGTGGACGGGTATACTACGGGATGAAAATATATAAATAGTATCGGCGACTATAACATCCAATCCTCTGCTGACGTGGATCCGTTCCACCCACCGTTATCCCCACGCCGTGGACCGTAACTCGAATAGGAGAACAGGGTCTCGAGCCGTAATACGTAGCTGGGAGGCCAAGGGGGTCCCTATCCATCCGTCCTGGGCTCCGGCCCACGTGCCTACATATCCAAGCGGTCAAGGCAAGTCAAACCCGCCCCTAGGCACGGTGCGCTTGCCCGTTCTCCGTAGGCTTAGGGTCACGCTGGCCACACGACGTGGGGGAGGCGAAAAGGATGCCGCCGAAAGTGGCGGAGTGTGGAATCGGGAGGCTGTGCAGACGGCCTCGTAGTCCCGCGCCACCACTCGCTCGCTTACCTCTCATGCTTGGAGCCAATGGCTAATCAGCCAAGATATGGCCAAGTTACTGGACAGTTGAAGGCCAATCGCTGGCGCACGGTCGAGATCTCGGGCGTTGATCTTATGTAAGCGGGGGTTTGATTACGTTCGTGCGCAACTCTATACAAAAGGGATCCGATACTCTTAGTAGGGGCGCCTGCCCCCTACTACTCCTGTGTCGCCCCCTGGCAGGGTCTCGTGTTCGGCGGAGGGCAGTGCCCCTGGCTCGTACGCCGCCTCTTAGGGTAGCAACACGGGGTGCCGCTGCTTCTAGAACTCACCTGGTAGAAGCGAGTAAGTGACGGCCCGACCCGGTCCATGGGCGAGATGGGTGGAAGAGTAGGGATGCGTAGGGAAAGTCTCAGACAGCAGACGCCGGGCCCTGTCCCCGTGCGGACGGGCTGGAGAAGAGGCGAGACATTTGGACGGTTTGTCACCCCTGAAAGCTCGAGATACCAGGCCGAGGCCCCCCGGGTATCTCATGTTGCCTCGGCTTCCGAAACGACGGGGAGGGTGTCGAACGGTGTTTTAGCGGCCGGTAAAGAAAGAAGGGGAGCTCATATCACCCGCACGCTGCGGTGTCAGAGCCATCGCTTTTGTTTCCGAAAGCGAGAAAAACCCGGGCCTGCGTGCGTAAAGGCGTCGCAGGTGGCGACCGGGCGCGCGGAACCAGGCACTGCTCGGGCGGAGGGGCAGCCGCCGAGTTGCGGCTGCGCCCGGCCCCCGGGTTGGAAGAAGAGGAAGACGAAGAAGCAGGGGACGAGAGTGACACACTGTCCCGGACCGAGGCGTCCGTGGGCGTACTCGGCCGTAGCAGCTGCTCCCCAGGACAGTTTCGGCTGGCACGGACACGAGGCCCAGTTGACTTGACGTCTTCCCCAGGGCAGACCGAGACAGACGGCGGGTGGGGTTGGGGAAGGGGGAAAGCGATAGGGCCGGACCGCCGAGGCCGGATTTTTGGGACAGTCCCGCGCGAGACGGGCGAAAGAGCCCGAGGGGGCAAACGGAACGCCGTTTTGCGCGACCGGCAACTTTTCGCCCGAGCTCTCGCGTGCGCGCGCGCGCCTCCTCCGCGTTCTCCGCGGGCACAGTGGGCCTAGCTTTGGGACGGTAGGCAGGCCGAAAGGGCCTGGACTTGCGAAAGCTGTTGCGCCGGCGGCGAACCGGTCGAAGTTTCACCCTTCCCCCGGACGGGCAGTGCGGCCCAGACAAGGTCGGACTCGGCTGCGCACGAAACGGGAAGGGGGGTGACGTGAAGATAGCGAGGCCCGTTCAGGCAGCGACGAAGGCGAGGCATGGACCCGGTATTCCATGCTTCAGGACGACAACCAAAGTTTGGCTGTTAGTGCCCGCCCGAAGGCTCTGGCATCGCCGCGTTTGTATAACGTGCCAAGGAGCCAAGGCACTCACCCCTCGCCCAATTCGGTCGGCCGGCCCTCCCTTGGTGTCCCGCAGACCGCCGTATCCGCACGCAGCGGATAGGGACAGAAATGAACCCGACGGGAAGCACGTTACCGCGGTAGAGCGTGGGGGGAGAGGGGGGGCGCGCGCGGATGACCAGCATGGACGCGGGCATATGGTCCGTTTCAACGAGGGCACACGCCCGCGATGCGTTGCTGCATAGCTTCGTATATGATACGGTTCAGGATGTGAAGCAGCAACAACGACGTCCTGAAGCTGGCGGCGGAACCGCAACATCAGACGATGGGCGGCGCGCGGAAAACGGCTTGGCGGCCGGGAGCCAATGACGGCGAGGCGAACGTCGGGACAGGGAAGCACGGGAAGCAAGGGAACTCTACCATTTGCCCGCCCGCGAGTCGGTTCGTGTGGGTGTTTGGGCTTGCACCGGCCGAGGCATATGAGAAAACCGCGCGAGCCCCCAATAGTCGGAAGGAGGGAGTCCCATCCGCATGTCAGGTGGTCTTGATTGATAGGTGCTGTCCTGTAGTAACGGTGCTGCCTGCTTTCCTGCTCGTCGTCCGTCGGGCCACCGATTCCCCTTCCGGGAAACGCCACGGCAAAGCAGCTCGTATGCCAAGCAAGCCCTGCCGCTGGCATTGGCCGCGGACGCCAAAAAGAAGTGAGAGCCGATGCGAGCTTGGCCGCGATGGAATTTGGCGTCGCGCGTATCGACAAATCACCGGCGGCGCTTGCCCACAATGTGGGCCCGTCTCGAGAGGTTAAATTAGGTATCTAGGCCGTTCGCACAGATCATGGTCTGCATGGACGCATGGATGGGCTGCAGAGGCTGGGGTGTGTGGAAGCGGCCTTGAGTGGCACCTTTTTTCCCTTCCCAGTTGGTCCCCTCTCTTTTCTTTGTTCTTTTTCAATTTGTCCCTGGTAACTGTCCCAACTCGGCCTAGACCGTGGGCATCGTGCAGCGAGCGGGAATTAGTTGTCGTTTACACTGGGAGCCTCCCGCTCTCCCGACGCCGCCGCCACCAGCGCGTCTTCTTGGCTCCGGCTTCCCGTCCATGTGAGGCGACAAGACCCTGGAGAGATGCTGCTTTTCGGAAACGGCGTGCCCAGACCCGGATGCCAGAGCACTGGGAACCGACACCAGAGCTGGCGTCCAATGGTTCGATGGGATGGTGTGTGTTCTCTCCGCTCATCTTCATCGAGAACCCACGTCTTGGCGGGTGCTACTGGTGTTAGCCTAGCCTGCTGGCGTGGTGATGGGTGGGTTCTGCTGTACTCCGTAAGGCTAGGGGCCAGCAGAATCACGAGCGGTCCTTGAGCAGGTAACAGCCGATTGACATGGGCTCTTCAGCTCGAGTGGACTCGGAAATTGGGTTTGTAATTTGAGGTCCCTGGCAGAGTAGGACCAAGTAAGCAATGTGCTGTCCCTAGCAATGGTGACACCGTAACGCTTCCTACTTCCGGTAGGAAGACAAAATTTATGCAGTGCATGAACGGGCCCCAACGGTTTGGCATCCGGCGTGCACGCGCGAGGCAGGGTCTAAGAGAAAAAAATAAATAAAAGGAGATAGGAGTCCCCTATCGACAGCCCCAGCTTGGACATTTTCTTTGGGATCTCCTGAAGCAGACGACAAGTGCATGACAGGGGTATCTCTGCGGTCCACCGATGGCTGCTAGACCCTCGCCATGACGGGTGCACAGAGCGCTGCCTGGCTCGACGGCTCCACGACTCACCATGGGCGCCACGAGACCCCTGGTTGCCGAACGATCTGTTCCCAACCGAGCGGGAAATGCCATTGTAGGTGAGGCGTGGGCGTTAGCTCCTGGAGGTTAAGAGAACGTGAAGACATGCGTTTATCCGATTTGTCGCGCACTCCGCACGGTTCCGCCGCCCTGGCAAACAGGTCATCCGGGAGCGCCTATAGTTTGGATGCGATGGACGAGGGCGAAGACGGCGGCAAAGAAGACGGCGACGACGACGACAATGACGACGGACAGTCGATCGCGTTTCTGCCGAGCCAGGTTGTGGAGAAAGGTTGGTTTGCCGGGTTTCCATGTGAGTGCTGGTTTGCTGGTGGGCTGGTTGACTGGTTGGGTGGAAGTAGGCAGTCTCAGTCTCTCCCTCACTTTTGTCGCCGACCGCCGCCCGCAAGCGCCGCCGATACTCGTGCGGGTGGGCATCTCCAAAGTCTGATCGTCCACCTACAACTATCTGACTGACCTGACCTGTCTTGGGCAAGTACGAATAGAGGTAGTGTTTGTTTTGTCCGCCACCCCCATTGCATTCACCGGGCAGTGCAGCTATTACTACGACTACTACTAGTAGCTCCTCTACGAGCCGCGGGGCCGGGGCGCTGCGCGGGGCCCGACGGTGCTGTGGCCAGCACGCCCCAACGTCTGGGGGTGGCATTGGAGTGAGGCATTCCAATTTGCATCGCGCATGGCAAATGTAAACAAGCAATCAATCGCCCGCGGGCCCTCCGAGCCGGGTGGGCTGTCCTAGGCTGTCCCTGGGATTCCTTGGCCTACGCAAGCGCTGCCCTCGCTGGATGATGACGAGCTGCAGTAGCGAGGTGTGCTCAGGCATGTCCAGGCTCGCCGGGGTGCCGTTAGAAGTGGAAGAGGAGACACGGGCATGCACGAGGGAGCGAATAGCCCCCCCTGCCCCCCTTCAGCCGTCCCCACAAGGCCTCACCAACCCTTCCGGTGTCCATCCCTCCACCGGTTTGCTCTGGTGCTTGCTGCTGATTCTGTTGCTGTTGATTGATACTCCGCGCGTGCTTTGTGCCATCGCAGCAGCCTCCCTGGGTGATAGTTTCCTCTCAAGTCGAAACGTCTCCTTGGAATTCAACCCTGATTCGCCCCCCCCCGGGGGCCAGCCAGCCAGCGGGCCACCACCCGTCGACTATCTAACGAGCCGGTTGATGCCAGCCAGCCAACCATCCATCATCCATGGGCCATCAGGCATGGGCCGACCATGTGCCATCCGAACAAGGGATAAGCTTAGCCGACCCCATACTCGCCGGCTCGGTGTGGATAGCCTGAAGGTTCCAGGCGGTGTTGGTGTGGCGGTGGTGCTGAGGCCTGCATCCTGCGGGTGCTGGGCTGGCCGTATGTCAGGCAACTAACTGCAACAGAGGTATATACGAGTATGTACGAGTAGAAGCATGTAGCACATGGCAATGGGGATATGTAAAGCTCTGGCGGCTTGCTGACGGGCGGACAGGGGGCGGGGGGCGCAAAGTTCGACAAACCAAACACGAATCCATCCACCATTATCCTCCCCGAACGAATAGTGTGGGGGGGGGGGGGAGGGCAAGCCGTAAAACGGGCAACTAGAGGTAACCCGTAGGTAGGGTAAGTACTTACCTACCTCACCTACCTAGATAGGTACGACCAGGAGGGCATACCTACCTACTTCGAAACATATTACATGCATACCAGCATACCGAGCATTTCCCCTCGAAACGGGTGTCGGACAATCTGGCAACCTCCAGGCCGCGCTAAAAGGTAGTAGCAGCCAGCTCTCGGTATTTAACGTGCCCTAAACGCAACATGAGACGAGTCGAGGATACCTTATTTGATTTTCCAAGGGATAGGTACGTTCAATCTGCACAGTCAGTCACGTCCAAGCTCCCTCTAATGCACCGAAGGGGGAAGGGGGGCTCAAACAAAGGACGGGCAAACGGAATGGCGATTCGGTTGAATAATCTGGGCACTGTGACCCATGATCCACCCCGCCAGCTACTTACTGTATCGGACGTGCATCTATGCGGCTTGGAGCACGCCTCAGCGTCTGGCACACTCGCATGTATGGTGTATGTAGGTACGCCCGCATGCGTGCACACCGCAGCTGGACGGGCGGCCTGCTCGTGAGCTAACCCTCTGCGTGCATTGCACAGCCCCAACGGGACAGAGATGGAGCTGTCGACAGCCCGCGAAGGATTCACCTCTGTAACAGTGATGGAAACGTTTTAGCCTTGTATCCACCCCTGACAGCCTGACAACTCTCCCGGCACACAGAACGGGCGCTTACCGTGCACCGACGAGTATAACGGCCGCAGCACGCGCGTAATGCCCGGTGGCGCGCGATATTGAGCCACCAACGGTAGGTTGTGCTGGCTAACTACCGAGCTTACCATCCTGCTCAGGACTTTTCACAGATTCGCCGGCAAGCCGGCGATCTCTCTGTTTCGAACCCCCCCGTACTCAAGCGGCCGCCAAGGAACAGTCGATGAGGGTATACCAGGTTGCCAATCGTCATTGCCAGGTTGCCAGGGTCGCGAGACCGCCGTCGATCCGTATCAGGCTTCGTCAAAAGGCTGGCCAGCCAAGAGCCTATTCATTATTTTACTGTACTCGCCAAGGGAAAGACCCAGTCACATAGTGCCAACAGTATCCGCTGCGTACTGCAGTGCGCAGCGCCGCAGCGCCGGCTGTACGTGTGGCTCTGCGCGATATAGACCACAGACGTAACGTAGGCTACCTCAGACGGCCTAGCCAAGATCTGAGCCACGGCCGTAGTCAGTCGTGGTATACAAACGCGCCAATTGTGGGAGGGACCCATGCTCGGACTGTCGGCTCGGCAAGCATCCATCATGGGTCCCCCTCAGGGCCAAGCGGAAATAGCAGGTTGTACAGGCCAGCAACGAAGCCGCCTGCGCCCACGTCTACCCTACACAGCAAGCGCATCGCCCGTGAATGACGATACTGCTCGCGAAATGGAGGGCCGAGCTGGGGCCCGAATGGGGAGAGGCACAGTCTAGACACACAGGTTCTGCATATACGCTAACCAGGAATGCGATACACAGCCCATCACGCCTCTACTGCTTGCCGAGTCTCATCTCATCCCCGCGGCGTCATGCCGTCAGTCCAGGGCGGGCTGGAAACGTGTGCTGTACTGCTGACGAGTACGACGGATAGGAACAGCCAAACATTGAGCCTTCGCCGGCGAGCCCGGCCAGGCAACCGCGGATCACGGGACGACTCGGGGGTAGACGTGAGGGTCTTTTTTGTTCCCTCTCCATACGAGAGCGAATTAGGGAGGGTTAGGGAGAGCCGACCCAAGTCGGCTGAAGCCCCTACCTACCTACCCCTCTTTAAGGTTCCAAATCTGAGGGACTTTTGCCTTCGCTCTCGTACAGGGCTGTCGCAACTGCCGTGAGCGACGACAACGGGGCAAAACTTGCCCAGTCCAGACGGGGGCGATCAGAAGGACAGCCCGCCGGCCCGCCGGCCAGGCTGTTATCCATAGTATCCATAGTAGAGACATATTCCTCGGTAAACCGATACGCGATGCAGCGATGGCAGTAGCCCCATTTCCACAGGTCCCCTTCTCCCTTCACCCCCCCAATGTCAAATCTGCCCTCCCCGGGGGCTACATACTGCCCTCAAGCTCATTCGCCCCCAAATTTCGCAGCGTGGAAAGCGCAACTGTCCCCCGGCAGCAGTGGAGCTAGCGGCTTCGCAAGACGCTAATGGCCCCAGAGCCAACCCAAACTTCTCCATCGCATCTCCCAATATCCCAGTCCATCCCGGCTGCGACAGACAGGCACTCTATTGGAGCAGCGCCGCTCTTCCTGCCCGTTCAATCTCCAGTCCCGTCCGTCCCCTTTTTCTCGCGGTGGAGCCACCTGCAGCGTCTGGTCACCACTGGGGCCAGTTTAACCTGCTGCCTGGCCGCAAGGCCTACCCTATCCGCCTGCCTCGCCCTGCTTTGCTGTGCGCGCGGCTTCCGAGCCGTGGTAGTCCATATCTGTATGATGTACCTGTCTGTCACTACCTAGGTCATGTGTAGTACTACGGGGCTTTTTGTCGTGCCCGACCCGGTCCTGGAAGGATGCAGGTAGGTACGTACCTCTGTGTACTAGCAAATCTCCCTCACAAGGCTCTCGTAACCAGATCGTCTCTCTCTCGCGCCGCTCCCCACTCACTGCCCAGTTGCCCACCAGCCAGCAACACCACCACTTCCTCCTCCGCCATCCTCGTCGCCCCTGCGAAACCCTCCAAGGAAGGCTAGGTCCATACGTCCCGTACAGCCCAGAGCACTCCATCCGGGCCCATACTCCATACTCGTAGCCCTGCCTCGGCCGCGCGCGCGCCCGCCTCCCGTCAGCAGCACTCTGCAATTTTCCCACACGGCGACCGCCCTCGTCGGCCCAATGCTAACGGGTACGCGCCAATTCGCCGACGCCCAGTAGGAAGACTGCACTCATCCCCCACGCCTGTTACATCCACGGCCTGTTGGCTTGTCGGGGCGCCCCCCCCCCCCCAGTTCTGCTAATTCCGTCGCCGCCTGCATCCGCCATCTTACCATCATCTGGCGTACCGGCACAGTGCCAACACACAGTACGCCCCTTCCGCGACCAGTACAGCCCGCGGGCACCGGGGAAGCTGAGCGTGGAATAGAAGCCAACAACAGCAACATCGCGCCTGTCCTACCAACCAACCGGCGCTGCTTGCATCCCGTACTCGTTGGTGCTGCCTCGTCGTCTGCTCTGCCGCAGCCATCCTCATTACCTACTTCTACGACGGGCAACGCCTAGGCATCCGTCGTGCCGCAGCAGCATTCCCCACGTTAACGGACCACACACCTCTGACCGGCCCTCCAGCCCCCCAGCCCCAGTGCTACGGCTAACTGCAAAGTACATAACACTCGGCAGCGGGTAGCAGCTGGGCCCTGCGCCTCTCTGCCCTTGGGAGGAGGAGGGCGCACCTTTCTGTACATCGCAACCCGCACGGTACTCGCTTGGCCCAGCCTGAGGTACACGCTACACCCCTACACCCACACCTTGTTTCTTCCTCATCCCTATCATTTCCCAGAGTGAGCTGCTCACTTTTCCTCTTGTCCCCTCTGCATTCCACCTCTTCCTCCTCTCCCTCTCTTGTTTTCAGAGCTTCGCCGTAGGTCTCAAGACGCCGGCTTCTACTCTGTGGTCCTTCGCTCCTTTGCCTTTCTCGACCGACCTACATCACAGTCGTCGCGCGTCCAGCCTCCCTTCCTACCCTCCTCACCAACTCAATCGACATCGTCCGCCATGTCTCTCTTCGGTTGGTTTACGCGGCGCGTGGGAGGGCTGGCCATGGTGGCTGCCATCCTGCTCAGCTACTGGGTGATCTCGAACGAGGCCGTCCCCTCGGGCTTCGGATACAAGTACCTGCATAAGGTGCGGAGTCCCTTGACCACCTCGGCCGTGGCCTCGAATATCATGACGGAGCCCGCCGCTTCCTCGACCGGCGCTGGCATGTGGACGGCCGTTTTCGCCTACTACTGCCTCTTCATCCACGTTCTGGTCTCGATGTTTCCCATTCGATCTTGCTGGTCTATCTGGGATCTCACTCGCAGCCTGAAAAAGGTCGCGCGCAGCAAAGCGCTCAAGGACATCAAGACGTCGCACCGCCGGCGCGGCTCCTCCACTTCGCTTTCCAGCTCCGAAACCCTGACTTCGTCGCGCGACGGCTCGGCTTTCTCGTCCAGCGCCAGCAGCGAGGTTGGCGACGCCGATCTCGAACTGTTCAACGATGGTGACGCTGAGCCCGACAGCGTTGTTCACGCCATTGTCATCCCCAACTACAAGGAGGAAGTCGACACCCTGCGGGAAACCCTCGAAGTCCTGGCCTCGCACCCTCAGGCTCGATACGCCTACGATGTAAGTAGATGGGCCCGTTTGGCGATCGCGCTTTTGATTAGGCGCTTCTCGGCCTTGAATCCGGCCTGGTGCTTGCGAGGGACTACCGGATCCACTTGACCACCTTGCTAATGCGACCTTCCTACGTAGGTCTACCTGGGTATGGAGCAACGCGAGCACAATGTTGAGCTGAAGGCCATGAACCTCATCCAGGAGTTCGTCAAGAAGTTCCGCTCCATCGACTTTACTCTGCACCCCTCCGACATTCCTGGCGAGGCTCCCGGTAAGGGCAGCAACATGGCGTGGGCCGCCCGTAAGCTGAGCGAGAGATACCCCATGGCCGCCAGAAAGGATGTTATCGTGACTGGAATCGATGGTAAGCGCTCGCCTTTCCTGCCAGCCAATGCGGACCCCAGAATGCTGACATCTGCACGCTCTTAGCCGACAGCCACCTCGCGTCCAACTACTTCGCTCTGCTGACCAGCATGCACCTCGCCCACGCTGAGACTGCCACGACCACTCTGTACGCTGCTCCGATCATTTTCGACCGCAACGCGCACAACATTCCCGCTATCGTCCGTGTCGGTGATATTCTTTGGGCTGGCGCTGGCATGTCCGGACTGTACCGTGGCTCCACGATCGCTCCTCCCACCTCTGTTTACTCGGTTCCCCTCCTCCTGGTTGACCGTGTTGGCGGTTGGGATACCGACTCGGAGGCCATCGGCGAGGATCTGCACATGTACCTGAAGTGTTTCTTCGCCCTGAACGGAAACCTCACTGTTCGAACCGTCCTTAGCCCCGTGAGCCAGAGCAACGTCAAGGGCGACGGAGGCGAGGGCTACGTCGGTATCTACAACGACGTCAAGGCGCGATACAAGCAGGCTCTTCGACACATGTGGGGTGCTCTCGACTCGGGCTACGCCATGCGCAAGATGGCCGAGGTGTGGCAGGAGCGCAAGCACACCACCCGAGCCTACCGCCCGCTTCACATGGCCCTGAACGCCCCCTCGGATGACTACTTTCCCCAGGTTGACGGCCTCACTCCGGACCAGACGGAAGAGAACGGCATCTTTTCAGACGTAATGACGGATACGCTCGCCGCGCCCAACTGGGAGCGCCTCGTCTACCTGGCCCACCGCTTGTTCGAGGCCCATTTCCTGCCCGTCCAGATGACCGTCATGGTCATCGCCTCGACCCTGTACCTGGCCTTCACCGAGGGCAACAACGACCCTCACGGACTTGCTTGGATTTTTACTGTCTGCAACGTGCTCCGTACCGTCGGCTTCATGGAGGTCGCCCTCTACCTCTTCCTGTACGAAGGTTTCCACCGCGTCAACGCCGCCAACCGTGAGCGTGAAATGAATGAAGCCGGCATTTCCAAGGGCATGTGCTTCTCGCACCGCGAGGTCCGCAAGAACTTCGTCGATTACCTGATGGTGCCCCTGGTGGCGCCGCTCTACGGAGCGATTCCGGGTGCCCACGCCCAGATCTGCCATTTCTGGACCCAGGACCTGGTGTACACGGTCAGCAAAAAGGTCACGCGACAAAGGGCCAAGTCGATCAAGCAGCAGCTGTCGGCCGACGCCATGGCGTAGTGTCCGAACCGTTTCTCGGAATTTTTGCGTATCTTTCGTCAGGGCCGGCTTCTGGCAGAAAGCCCAAGCCTAATTCTTCTTTTCTTTGTTCGATTCACTGCACACCCTTTCAAAGTCCGACAGGCAACGTTTTTACTGGACCTTTTTTGACAACAGCTCCGAGAAGCGTGTGTACATAGAGGACATGATGTTGATATGCATGGCACGGCATCGGCATTGGCATTCTAGATACGGGGTGGGCAAACTTATCTGGGCCTACGGAGTTTTCGGAGCAATTTGCAGGAAACATGATGGTTTTGACATCAGTCCTGCCGGCATTCGTTCAGACGGCACGAGGTGGACGAGGAGGCAAGACACTACGGGCCACACACGCGCGATCCACGGACGGCGGCCCGGTCGGGATGCGAACGGGCGGATGTGCGCGCCCGTGAAAGGCGAAGGGGCGGGCATTCTAACGATGAACCGAGGGGGCCCGCCTTGGCGTCGAGCCCTATAATATCTAATACGTGTACAAGAAGGGAATGAGCAAGACTCCTGAGGGCACTCGGGGGATGACCGGTTGAAACGACAGCAGATACCCCGACGAGACGGAAGCGAAGGGGGGTTTCCCAGAAGTACGCAACAGCTTACAAGGATAAATGATATCTTGTATTGCTCGGTGACTCAATCTTGAAGAAGCTTTTTGTGTACATAGGCTACGCCCGAACGAATTGAGCAGTTGGCAACCGACTTCAAGCGGTATCGCGGTTCTCGGGAACTCGTGAACGGTGGATAGCTTAACCAAGGGTGGCAAAGCTGTGGAACGTGACGAGACGGTTGTCATATGCTCATCGTAGCGTGCCCGTGTTCAACTGTAAACCCTCGCGAAACGGAGAAAGATTTCAACGACAGGTCCCTCTGGGGTCGACAGGGTGCCGGGTCCCGGGGGGTCTGCTCACGGGAGTTGGCAAGGGTTGATCGCGGGCCGCCTGCGGCAAACGGGCCGGCCGCTTGGGAAGTAGGCCCAGATATGTCGTCGTGCTCGGAGGGGGGAAGTCTGTCGAAGCGCCCGGTGGTGGGAGGAAACATTGCGGTGTCGTCGTTGGCTTTGGAGTCGGCAGCCCCCTTCATCCCCCCTCTCCATTCCCCCTTCTCCTTCCAGCCCAGCAAGTATTTTCCCCGCCCTCGCCAGCCCGAACCGAGAGACGGCGAGGGGGAAGGGGGAAGAGGTGCGGCTCTTTATAGACGGCGATGGGGTTGAGCATTGGTGGTGGCGGTGGTCTCGGCTTTTCCGCTGGTCCCGCCTCCCGACGGAGCCTGACTCCGAGCCTCCCGGAGGAATGACGACGACGATTGCTTTGCGACCCATCGTCCCACACCCGCGCTCCTGGACGAGACTTGCGCCCACTTCTCTCCATGGGCTGTGGCCCCGAGTGCCGGTTCAACCGCCATGTGGTCGGTTTCTGGGCCTCTGCCCGGCTTCTTGTGTACGGCAGTGCCGTTGCCTACGTCCGTGGTCTCGTGACTTCACCGGTTGCCTAGGTAGATAGGTTTGCCTGGGAACGAGTAGGATTTGGCGATCTGTTCCAGAGGTAGTTGCTTGGGTGGGCAATAGGCAGCAGCAGGCTGGCGCTATCTGCTGCCCTGAGGGGGATATATTGAGTACAGCCGCCCTCGCGATGGGAGGGTAGCATACGGATCCGGATCGAATACGGGAAACCGGTTGATTCCGCTACAAGCTGTCTGGCGTCCCACTCAGATGCAAGGGGTGCTCGCCAAGAGGACGCTGAAGACGAAGTCGGGCGGAATAATTACGAGTCGGGATGATGGTGTGAATCGTGCAAATCGGGATGATCTCGCGTCTGATTTGGATACTTTGTCTGCGTACCTACTCCCCAGAACTTCTTCTTTGACTGACTATACCCCTAGATGTCCAAGGAAACAAAGGTGTCACACCACTGGCCCGCTGCAGATGTGTACATGTGTGCGGAATTGCATATAGCAGAAGCAATATCTACCCTGGACAGCCGGCCCAGCAAGCAATCACACAGCAAGCCGTACATACCTAGCGTAGGTAGGCAGCTGCTACAGCCTCAGGGACTGAAGGTTCGGCCCGAGTTCCATTACGGTGACTAGAAATTGACCTGCTTAAACCTACAATCCATTAGGACCTAAGTACTTGCTCGAGTTTCCACTCCGCCTTATGCGCTTACTTGAGCAATGGTGAGCAACTACAACTGGAGGCCGACACAAATTGGGACCACTCACCGGGAAGCCCGGGGCAAAAACCACTGGGGGCCAATGGTAAGAGTCCTCCAGAAACGCGCTTCCATATTGCCGTGATGGTGCTGGTAACAGACGGTATCATCGCGCAGCCTGTTCTCTGGCGGCCCGTAGATGTCTTTTTATTCCGCAACGGAGCTTTCGCGGGCAACTCTGGCGGTGAGACACAAGATGCGCACGACGGCTACTAATTCGACAGCGGCTGAGGCTTTGCTTGGCTGCCGGGCGGCTGCGTGTTAGGCTGGACGAGCTCTGGTAGGTATATGCCATCCACCATCCCTATCCCGTCTCAGGTTCAGACGGGTGGGCAGAGGAAGCCTGCGATACGGTGCTGGACCGCACATCATCTCAATTGCCTGCAGACGCGACAGGCAGACGGTTTAGGGCGTAGATATCATCAATTGACTCCGGGTGGAAATCTCCTCAAGAGCCAGGCACCCCGACGCCAGCTTCAAACTTTCCATGGTGGGTTGAGTGTTTGCTACCCGTTTGCTACTTGCCTCAACAATGGGGGGCGCAACTACTTTACTTGCCGTAGGGGGTGACAGAAGAAGTGACTCAACACACTGGAAACGACCCTTTTCACATGCACATGGCCAATAGACTCCTTATTTCCATAGCCTGCCTATATCGACATTGCACTGTCAATGAGGCTTAAGAGCACTAGCCTTACCCAGCGTGTTCCTTAAAGGCAGTAGCGGAAGCCGTGGAGAGCACAGTGGACCTGCATTTACTATCGCCAGCCACGACGGTCCCTCCCCTCATCCTCCTCCTCCTCCTCCTCCCGGCTCTTACCACTGGACTTTCGAGCGTCTGCTTTCGGCCGGCCTGGTGCCCTTAACCGTTGCTCCTTTCGCTGCCGGGTCTCTTAACCCTAGTATGGATGCCTTACTGTGCACCACTATCCTCGTCCATAGCCATATGGGTTTCCAGTCCATCCTCATCGACTACGTTCCTAACAGTAAATATCCTAAGACACGTAAGCTTTTTAAGTGGGGTCTTAACGTAGCCACTCTTATTGTCGGTATTGGCTTATACGAATTCGAGACCAACGATGTTGGCCTCACCGAGGCTTTGAAGCGCATCTGGAAGGCGTAACTAAGCGAAAGGCACGACGGCGATCCGAACGCAGTGGCCCCGCTCGTTAAGGGTAGAATAAAGAGAGGCCGCGAGAAGGAACACAGTACTGTGTAAAGTCGGTCCCGGGCGCCCCACTTGCCTGCACTACGGTCTGTCGGTCGCGGTTGCTGGGTTCCACCCTGCTGCCGGGTTACCTGCACGGATAAGACCCTGCGAGCGCGCTAGTGCCTCTTATCGCCAGTAAAGTGGGGCCGAACTTTTTTAGCTGGTCAAGCTCTCGCGCTCTCACTTTTTTTTTTTTTCTGCTGCCCATAGACGCCCGGTTAAAGACGTAGGTAGGACCAGACTCGACCAGCGCAAAGGTTCTTCCCTTCGACGCTCTCACCATCTTTCTTCCTTGCTCACTTCGCACCGTTCCTCCCGCCCACGTTTCCCCCTCGTTCCCTGTACCAGATCTTCCATATCTCATTCGGTCACCCACGTCCAATCCTTCACAATGTCGATGACTCCGGTTGGTCTCTACGGCCTGGAGGTTCCTCCGGGAAGCATCCTGATTCCTGCCATGCAGGAGGACAGCTACCCCGATGCCTGCGTAAGTTGCTCCCGCCGCGCATGTATCCGTCGCGCCTGCAAGTTTGCGCGACGTCCCGTTGCCTGCACAGCGCGGGACCGCGTGCGCTCGCATGACAGGACCGTGGCTCCTACCTGCCGGGCGCCCTTGATCACTGGCTAACGCGACTGCAGTACCGCATCACCATGGCTGCCCTCGATCCCACCGAGGCGCCCGAGGCTGACGAGGAGGGCAACATCCCCGCCGTCCCCCGCTCCACCTTGAAGCTCATCCGCCAGAGGAACTCTGACCCCTCGGGCGACGGCGAGCTTAGCGACGAGTACCTCGATGCTCTGATGGGCGGTGGGTCCGACGATGAGGATGAAGAAGACGACGAGGCTGGCCCCAGCGACCCCTCCAAGTCCAAGAAGGCGCAGGCTGAGGCTGCCATCAAGAAGCTGATCGCCGCCGCCCAGGAAGAGGAGGACTCGGACGAGGAGATGGGCGATGCCAAGCCCAAGGCCAACAAGAAGGGCAAGAAGGGCAAGGAGCCCGCTACCTCGAGCGACGAGGACGATGAGAGCGACGAGGACGACGAGGATGATCTCGATATGGAGAGCTTCGTCGTGTGCACCCTCGACACCGAGCGTGTAAGTTCGCAGCCGCACAAACCCATCCCACCGTCTGTCTAACCTCCTTTGCAGCACTACCAGCAGACTCTTGACATCACCATCGGCCCGGATGAGAAAGTCTTCTTCCTGGTCACTGGAACCCACACCATCCACCTGACCGGTAACTACATTGTCGAGATCGACGATATGTCGTCTGAGGGTTCTTATGATGAGGACGAGGACGACTTCCCCGATGCCCTGGAGGAGATGTACGGTCCGGGCTCTGACGAGTCGGACGACGAGCTCGACGGCCTCGAGAACCCTCGTGTGCAGGAGGTCGAGGACGACGAGGAGCCCCCCAAGCTGGTTGACACCAACAAGAAGGGCAAGAAGCGGACCGCCGAGGGTGAAACACTCGACGACATGATGAACAAGGACAAGACCAGCAAGAAGCAGCAGAAGAAGCTGAAGAACAACAAGGGCGAGGCCGTCGAGGCCGAGAAGGAGTCGCCCAAGGACGCCAAGAAGGTGCAGTTCGCCAAGAACTTGGAGCAGGGTCCTACTGGTCCTGCTGCTGAGAAGACCAGCGGCGCTCTGGGCGTCAAGACCGTCCAAGGTGTCACCATTGACGACCGCAAGCTTGGCAGCGGCCGCGTCGTCAAGAAGGGTAACAAGGTCGGTCTCCGCTACATCGGCAAGCTCCAGGATGGCAAGGTTTTTGATGGTACGTGGTTCCCTTGAGCGGGTTTTCGAGAGTTGTCCGTTTGCTAACAGCATGCCTACAGCCAACAAGAAGGGCAAGCCCTTCCAGTTCACGGTCGGTGCAGGTCAGGTCATCAAGGGCTGGGACATCGGCATCGCGGGCATGGCTGTCGGTGGCGAGCGTCGCTTGATCATCCCCGCCCACCTTGCCTACGGCAGCAAGGGCGTGCCTGGCATCCCCGGCAACTCGACGCTGACCTTCGACGTCAAGCTGCTGGAGATTAAGTAGACTTGGTACCTCTCTTTCTGTGCGATATACCCTGACGAGGTCCGCTGCATTGCATTAACCGGCGTACCAAAAATTGTGATTTAACGGGAAAGTAGGCTGTGAGGGTCAGGGTTTTCAGGTTTCGCAAGTTTGGTTTCTTTACCTGCTTGCGCTCTTTTCCAGATACACTCGAGACCGTCCGTCACGAAATAATACGAGAGCATTACATGAATCCGAGTGGCTTTTGCTAATTCCCTGAGATGCTATGGTGACAATTTTCAGACGCAACTCTGCCACGGGGACGGTGCTGAAGGGGCGGTGGCGGGGCATTCCAGTTATTGGATGAGGCTATCCTTAACAGAAGCCACATGCCTTCAGATTGCTCTCGCGCCAGGGACCCGTTCAGAAAGGGCTAGAAACTGCTTGGATTGGTGGCTTCCGAAATGGCTTACAACCCGAGTGGCAACTACGGATGTAGTCATCGCAGTATCGTCCACTCTTATGACACGGCACTGTAGCTCCTGCTCTTGCCGCGGGCGCATGCCTCATTTCTCCTGCCTCTCAACCGTTGCAACCATTGCAATCCGGAGGACGGCAAGCGCAGGGCGTTCCTACCAGGTGTCTTCTGTTGCTCTCCGTTTCGCTAATGTCACCCCCATTCCCTTTCTTTGCAATCCTCTCCCATGGTCTGGAAAACAGTGCCAGTCTCGGATAGAGCCTTGCCCCGTTCCAACGTGACGAGGCTCTGCTGTCACCTATCTGGGCTTTGTGTTGTTAGACAGGGTCTGTATTGCTACACCCGGGCGACCTTTGGTTGCTTTCAGCTCATACCATTCGGTCTTTGCCCGGCTCGCCTCCAGCATGAAGAGAAGAGTGGCCGCGTTGAGCAGTCTTTCTGAGTCGTCGACCCAGGAAGGGCCCACAACGCAGTCGACAGCCGTCTCTACGTCGCTCCCGGCGTATGGGAGGGGTGAGTCGCCTTGCAAGCTGCGACGCCGAGCGTCGAGCGTCAAATCAAGGCTGCGTTCATTGACCAACAGCTGTGAGTACGACGGCCCTGTGCCGCCAGGGGCGGCGGATGGGCCACCATTTCTGATACTGGGGAGCAGCGTCGATCACACTGGCGACGCACCGTGACCGCCAGCAGTCGAGCTCGCCTCCTTTCGATCCCAAGATAGGAAAACAGGAGCAGCGTCGATCACTGCTCCAACATTTCTCGGTTGCAGGCCTTCGACCTAGCTTCCATACGGCCGCCACCATTATGCATCGTCGATATGCCCGGGCCAGACCCTCATTAAGCCCGATCGAAAAGACGCCGGACCAGAGCGTCCCATCCAATGGTTTCCAGGGCGGTGACACCGAGTCTTCTACATTCAATAGCAACAGCAATAGCAATAGCAACACAAACTCGAGCGGCCAGTGTTCCCGGCCTGCCGGCGGCACTAACACCACCCTGACCTCGGTTGACTCCAAGTATTCTCAACAGATTCCATCGAGCGCTGACCTGGAACTAAGAGGGAAGAAGCCGAAGACAGCAACTAGTGTAATCCGGCGCCAGCCATCACCAGCGCCTACGTCAGGCACCGAATTGACCCTGTCTCGGATCGAAGAAACTACTCTAGATCTCCCGTCGCCCACCATCCAGACGGTAGAGCGGGCTGCTGCCGCCAGGATATTCTTGGAGACGCACTTCAACGATCTCGTTGAGAAACCTAGCCCTCGATACTTACGCCGCCAAGCCCTCGAGGCTCATCTCTGGAGCAGACGGGCCGAACTCGGTCATTCCGAGGCGGAGCAACAGCGCCGTATCTTCTACCAGCAAGAGTCTGCGCACCTCCGTGAGATGCGCGCTTCGCAGGTTGCCAGCACCGGAACGCAAAGAGGCCTTCAAAACGCTCGAGTGGACAAGTATGAAGCGTTGAAGGTCTTGGGCAAGGGGAGCTTTGGCGTTGTCAGACTTGTAAGGGAACGTACACCAGAAGCGTCCACGATAGGGGAGGATAATCGCCCGAAAATCACCGCCAATAAATCCGTATACGCAATGAAGGCCATACGCAAGTCTTGCATGTTGCGAAACAACCAGGAAGGGCACCTCCGGGCGGAACGTGACTTTTTGGTCGCATCAGAGGGCTCGAGGTGGCACGTCACATATCCCCTCTCGCGCGGAGACCTGGTGAGGCTAACAGGAATTTGCTACAGGATCGTACCACTTGTTGAGAGCTTCCAGGATCCTGCCAATTTATACCTCGTGATGGAGTACATGCCCGGGGGCGATTTCCTGGGCCTACTCATTCGCGAGAACACCCTGAGCGAGCCTGTGGCCAAGTTCTTCATCGCCGAGATGATTCTTTGCATTGAGGAAGCGCACACGCTGTGTTGTATCCATCGAGACATCAAGCCGGACAACTTTTTGGTGTCGGCGTCGGGCCATCTCAAGATTTCCGACTTTGGCCTCGCCTTCGATGGCCACTGGTCCCACGACTCTTCTTACTTCCAAACCCACCGCTACAGCCTCGTGAGCAAATTGGGCATCGCGGTGGAAGGGGATGCTTTGGACCGTGCCGAAGGTTTCCAGGGCACCGTCAAGTAGGCGCAGGCGGTATCCGAGGCGATACGGAAACACTGTCGCACACCTGATGACATTTTGGAAGCGACACACCGAGAGCCTTTGCTCAACTGGCGGAACCGCTGTGGCAACCGCCTGGCGGCTAGGTCTGTCGTGGGGACGAGTCAGTACATGGCGCCCGAAGTCATCCAGGAGGGTGAGTACGATGCAAGGTGCGACTGGTGGAGCCTGGGCATCATATTGTACGAATGTCTCTACAGTCAAACCCCTTTTCTCTCCGAAGATGGCGGCCGCCAGGAGACGAAACGGAATATTGTGAACCACAGGACCACGTTCGGCTTTCCGTGCCAGCCGGCCGTGTCATACCGTTGCATGGATCTCATGGCAGCTCTGATTCGTGACAAGGAAAGCCGTCTCTGCTCAAGTCGTTATCAGGCACAACACCAAAGTACGCTGTTGCCGCACCCTTCGGTGCCCCCTAGAAGTAGCTCGCATCACAACCGAGCCGGTCGCACCGTCTTCCCTTTTGATGCCGAGGATATCAAGGCCCATAAGTGGTTCCGCGGGCTGCCATGGGATCGGCTGCACCTTTTGCCGCCACCCTTCATTCCCCAGATCTCGGGTTCCGACGATACACATTACTTTGACGAGGACGAATCCATCTCGGACTGGTCCGAATCAATTCCCGAAGACAGCACCGGCACAACACCCGAGGAGATGGAACCCAGCATCACAGCGGACGGAGTGATACTGGACGAGCCAGTCGGCGACCCCCTTCCCACATCTTTGCTTGGTGTATTTGGTAGGCCCGATGCGACGAGTGCGCCCCACGCGGCGACTGTCGCGCACGGCAATTTGCGCCGGCGAGACGCGCTCCAGGCTCAGCTGGCTGCCTACCCGGAGGCTACACGCGACCTTCTGATCCAATTCATCGCCACACCCTACGACTCGATGCGGCTCAACCGCATAGATCACGCAATTGAGGAGGCGGCTGCCAGCCCGAAGGAAGAGGTGATGTGGAAAAAGTTTGTGCGCTCGTTTGGCCGCAAACAGAAGAGGCGGCCACGGGACAGGCTGCTCCGGGATCGTAGAACCAAAGGAGTCGCGCTAGAGGTGAGGAAGCAGACTGCCTTTTTGGGCTATACGTGGAAACGAAGACAGCCTAGCTATCTTGTCGCCGCGGCCGACAAGGACAGAAACCGTGGGCATGGCCTTGACGGCACCAGCCATTCGTTCGGAGGAAGCAGCGCCTGGGGCCGCTATGGCGTGGCCCGGTGAAGGTCATGGTGGTGTTATGCCGCGAGCACGTTTCATTCTCTTGTTTCTCGGTGAGAGAAGCCAACAAGGCTGGAGATGGAGTAGCTTTAGTAGTCGCCCTATAGTAGTAGATTCTAATCATTAGCATTAATGTCACCCGGCGCGAGTCGAGGCGCATTCGCTTTTGTGCCTCCTCTCGTAGGTGATGCGCGCCTATCTACCGGCTGCATCACGTCTTCCTATCCGCCTCTTCTTCATCCACCAAGGCCCCTGCGCCGCCGTCGCCCGAGGCCGCAGCTTTGGCATTCAGGATTTCCCACTCAAACTCCTTTAGCGCACGCATCTCACTGCCGACGAAGAGCAGGGCGATCAGGCCGTCAACGGTACCGGCCACGAGCCCCAGGCTGCACAGCAGCATGAGGACAAAGGCCACCGAATTCCAGGGGCTCCACCAAACGCCCACGTAGCATGCCACGGCGACGGCCACCCAGGCGAAGAAGTGGGCGCCCCGCCAGAAGCGCTGTGCGCGCTCCCTGGCCATGTAGGCGTGAACGACGGTCAGGATATCGTCGTACGTCGACGGCGGCAGGCGCGCGACGGGCTGTGAGGCGTCGCGTAGCTGCGCGTCGTAGCCGGCCCGGCGTTGGGCCGGCGTTTCCAGAGGCAGTCCGCCGGACGGGCTGCGGAGCGGCGGCGGCGATGGCGCCGAGGGAAGCGACAAATTCGCCTCGGACGGCTCGGGCGAGCCCAGGTAGACGCCGTTAGCCAGGAACTCGGCCGGGATCTCGCGCGTGGCCCTCGTCGCGGCGAACAAGACATTATCGCTATCGCTCGGCTCACGGCTTAATTGCTGCTGCGGTTGGCGGCCGACGGCGGACGGGGTATCGGCCGACGGCTGCTGTAGGCGGTGCAGCACCAGCGTGGCCTCGACGGAGAAATGGTCGCTGAGGCTGCAGCCCAGCTCGGGGTGGCGCTCCAGCATGCCCACACGAGCATCGCCGACGACCCAGCCCCAGCCGCGGGCGGTGGCAGCACCCTCGGTGGCACCAGACGAGGCGAAGATGTAGTCGAGGCGCTTGCCGCGCGGGTCGGGGGTGTCGGGAGCAATGACGACGCTGGCGGGGCGGCGCTGCTGGGCCTTGGGCCAGCGCCAGCTGTTGTACGCGCTGTCGCTCGTCACGCCGTTTTCGCGGACGTTGAATTCGGCCGTCGGCACCGGCTGACGCCGCGCCCGTTCCGCGTCGTGCAGCGCCGAACCCAACGAAGAATCCGGGTGCAGAACCCGCCACACGTCGCGCACGGGTGCGTGGCCCGTCAGGATCCGGTGTGGTAGGGAGAGTGGCACGTCGTTAAAATCCCCCATCGCCACGACGAGGTGGCCACGTTCCGCCGCGCCGCGCATCAACTTGGCCAGCTCCCAAGCCTGCGCAAGTCGGTGCGCTGTGTACGACGTGTCGCTGCCGTACGTGGCGTGCGTCTGTAGTGGTCACGTGTGAGTCCGGAAAGGCGAGAAACAGTTGGGGGGGCAAAGGGAGTGACGAGAGGGCGCGAAGTGGATCGCGACATACATGAGTGTTGAAAACCTCAATCACGTCGCCGGGCTGGCGTCCGTAGCGCAGACGGGCACAGGCGACGCCCTTGCCGACGAACCAGTCCCCGCGGAAAAAGGCGGTCGGGCGGCCGTTGAGGGGGTAGCGCACCATGGCGCTCTCCTCAAAGGGCCAACACGAGAGGATAGCAAGGCCTCCACCAAAGGCGCCGCTGTGATAGAACTTGGCGTAGGGCAGAGTGCGGCGAGTGGCCCGGCGTACCGCCTCGTAGTCGGCCTGCGTCCAGCACTCCTGCAAGGCCACGACGTGCGGCGCCGGGTCCGCCCGTGCCAGAGCCTCTCCGATGGCGCGCAGCCGCTCCGTGCGCAGTGCCGACAGGTGCAGCAGACCCCAGCAGTTGAGGGTTATGAGGTGGAGCTCCGTGAGCTCCGGCACGGCGGCGGCATCACCGGCCATGCTGCGTGGGCAGAGAGACGGAGACTGCCCGAGAAGGCAAGAGGCGTGCAGGTGCGGCAAGCAACCACAAGGGGTTTGCGCTTGTGGTGTGCAGGAGCGGTATACGCAACAAGTTGCCTGGCGTCTGTCGGTGGCTTGGGCGCGGGCGGGAAAGAGGGATGAGCTAGCTAGCTAATGTCACTTGGGTTCTCTTAAAAAGCCCCGTGACTAGTAGTGACGGGCCGGAAGCGGCGGGATGATGGGCGGGTCGGGTTCCAACGTCGTCGGCGGTCGGCTCGGTACGGATCCGAATTGCAAGGAGGAAAGAAACAGGCGAGGAATGGGGAATGGGGGAGATGAGAAATGGGCCGGTCGCCCATCCCCGGTCATCCATCCCCGGGAGAGAGCGAAAGGGCGACGAGCCATGTTTCCCCTCAGGCTGGAGAGTTTAATGAGCGAACTGCCGAGCGCGAAGAGGCGATGGCAGGTTGACAGGCATCGAGCTGATCGGGGCGCGCCCCAAGCGTGCTTGTGTAGGTATCATGGCAGGATGAATGGATGGCAGCTTGTGGCTATCGAGATGGAGATGGAAACGGAGGGCCCGGCAGTTGCCTTAGGTTTCGCGAATACCGAGTGCCTCTGCTTGCCGTGAGAGTGACGTTTTTGCCGCTTTCCTCTCCTAACTTCTTTACGCCTTGTACCTTCCTACTTCCCTCCGTACCCACTCCTCGACGGCCATGTTCATCTCGAACCAAATAAGTACCTTAGGTATCGGCTCTATCCTGGGTAGGACCTCTATCTAGGTACCTCGATATACAATCCTGCATGGAACTCGGGTATCAGCGAGCGAAGTGGTAGAAAGATTGCGCCCGCGGCCGCCTTGACGTTGGTGGTTCAGAGGTACTAGCATAACCTACCTGACCGACTGAGCATCTGGACGATATGTAAGTACATAGTTGGGCGGGCACATCGAGGCTTCTATGGCGGCACTGGACGATGAATTGTGACGGCCCCCCTCCCAGTCCGGAGAGGTGTTGTTATTGTACGATGTAGGTACAGAGTCGGGGAATTCCCGTCACGAGGCTGAGCTGAAGAGCGGGCGAGCGACAGCTGGAAAGAGCTGAGGTCGAATTCCTCGTCGTCCCCCTGCCCCTCCCTAGCGCCCGAAGCGCCAAGTTCCACCCCCCATCTCATCCCTGGATCCCTTTCCCACTATTCAGGACGGGATGCCACTGCACAACACGCGCCCCCGCCTCGAGCCTGCGACACCACCTCGCTCCTTATCCGCACCCTAGGTGACTGCTTCTGGTACCTCTAGCACCTGTTGGCCCTGACATCCATAGCTGTGCACTGCTCCCGAGACAGCCTCGCCCTCGCAGAGCCTTCTCCGTCCGCACCTCAACCTCCCTCTCTGCTTCGACAGTCCGCACATCACCTCCGTCATGGCGTCCGCCGACCCCTTTGACTCGGCCTTGTAAGGAACCCCTCTTCTGCTCCTCCTCGCTCTCCGCCCCTCGAGCTCCCAAGCGCCGTCGCGCCGTTTCGACTCATCCCCCTCAACGCCCACCGAGCTGACCTCCCCCCCTCCTCTCAGGGACCTGCTTCGCCGCCTTAACCCCAAGCACACCACCACTCACCTCCAGAACCTCCTCTCGCTCGCCCCGGACCTGACCGAGGACCTTCTCTCGTCCGTCGATCAGCCCCTCACCGTCCGCCGCTGCAAGCAAACCGGCCGCGACTACCTCCTGTGCGACTACAACCGCGACGGCGACAGTTACCGTTCGCCTTGGTCCAACGAGTTCGACCCGCCGCTGGCCGACGGCGCCGCCGCCCAGGGCGCCGATGGGGGCGGTGCCTTGCCCAGCGAGCGTGTGCGCCGCATGGAGGTTAAGGCCAACGAGGCCTTCGACGTCTACCGCGAGCTGTACTATGAGGGCGGCGTGAGCAGCGTCTACTTCTGGAACCTGGATGACGGCTTCGCCGGCGTCGTGCTGCTGAAGAAGGGTGAGTGAGACACATTTATTTCTTTCGCTGGCCCTCGTGCGCCCCCGTCACCGCTCCTTCCCCGACAATAGGCAGGGCCGTCTGAAGAAGATGGAGCCGGAGCACAATTCCCGCCGCCGTATGAAGAAACTGGGGGCACGGTCGTATGAGCTCGCGGCCGCTACTGTCAACACCCGAAAGCGGACACGAGAGGGAAAGGGAAAGAAATGTTCGTCTCAAAAGCGCGGGACAGGGGGGGTGCCAACACCACGACCCACTGGGATACCAAACCCGCCGGCCCCCCTTCCGGCCCAGCTGAACCTAGGACCGGGTTCTTTATCTGGCCCAGGTTACGCGCGATCTCAGATCCCCGATCCAATCCGAAGGCTACCCGAGCGACCCAGGCACGCGGGTGCCGGAACTTCCAATCCGCAAGCGTGGGGAGGACAGCGGCAACGGTGGCCGGCCCTATGGCGGGGGTCCTATCGCATTGCTCTATGAGGGGACCTGAGACTATCGACATGGCCCAAGATGGTGCGATGCCTGCTGACGCATGGCGTTCCAGATGCGAAACCCGGCAATGCCGGCCAGGGATCATGGGATTCAATCCACGTCTTTGAGGCCATCGACCGCGCCCGCATGACACAGTACAACCTGACGTCAACCGTCATCCTCTCGCTTTCCAACAGCGGCTCGGGCCTGGGCGACATGGATCTGAGCGGCAACATGACCCGCCAGGTCGAGCAGGAGCTGCCGGCCGAGAACGACGAGCAGCAGATTGCCAATATCGGCAAACTGGTCGAGGACATGGAGCTCAAGATGCGCAACCTGCTGCAGGAGGTCTACTTTGGCAAGGCCAAGGATGTCGTCGGCGATCTGCGGAGCGCCGGCAGCCTGAGTGAGGCGAGCAAGGACCGCGAGGCCCAGCGCGAAATCATCGGCAGCATGAACCGATGAGGCAAATGATCAGTTGGCGCTACGGACAGGGGGGCTGGCGAACTTTGAGAGACGGAGGCCGAGCCTGGGGCGAGGATAAGGAGGAAGTACACGGCCTGTGTCCGTGGTGGGCATACGAGCCCGATACCCCCGGTATGGTTCGAGACTGGAGCCTGATTCCGCCAAGCCCGCGAGATATATCTGTACTACATTTTTCGCCGGTGCGGCCTGTGAGTGGACAAAACAATGAGTGATTCCAGCATCCTACCGCATTGCCTCCCTATCGACCACCGGCCCGGAAATCAGGGGAAGGAGGGATCCGCCGCGGGCGGCGCTGTACCACCAGAGGCGCGATATTGCGGTGAAGGAGATCGAAGCGATCGGTCATCTTTACCATCTTTCTTGTCCTCCTTGTTTCTGATATATGGGAAATTACGCACGTTGGGGCGTTTAGGCGACGCCAAGATCGACCAAAGGGCCAGCAAGTGCCGCCCCTCCATCCCCCATTAGGTGAACGAAGCGGGAAGTCGACGGGTGTTCCCGCCTGCCTGGGGAGGGGGGGTTGATCCTGAGAGTGAGGGAGAAGAGTAGGGCTTGGTCCCGGCCTGCCACGGTGCTGCTTTGCCGGGGTTACGCGGGCAGGGGGAGAGGGGGGCGGGCTGGCCGGGTAAGGCTTTCCGGCTTTGCATGACCTATGCGCTTTCTTCTTTTCTTTTTTTTTTTTTTCGATGCGCGCGCGTGTATGCGGCGTGCTCACCGTACCGCCGACATGTACATGCATACAACACACGCCCCCGGCCCGCCCCCGCGTTGCGTCCCAAGGTGGATGTTTTAGTAGAGGTAGGCATCGTAGTAAGGCGAACCCGACTACCGGAACCGACAACCCTCGCCCCCTCTTCCTCGTCCCGTCGTTCCCCGGCAAAATCACTAGTGAGGGAACACATGTATACATGATAGCCGAGCCGAGGATAGGCAGGCCCCAGCCTCCCGGCCCCGTCCCCCGAATTTGTTCACTAAACATGCTGCCTGCGGTCCGAGGCAAACCGCTCGCTGCCCCGATCCATGGAGGGGGGGTTGCCCGTGCTGTGGCCCTTGCGTCCCTCCTCTCACTTCGCCGTCTTTTGTAGGCCCTGATACCGTGTAAGGGGGAGGGGGGGAGATGGACCCGGTTCCCCGGGTGAGAATTAAAAAGGGGCGGGCTCTTTTTCCCCACCCGAAGCTCGGCCCCGCGGGACGCATGCGAATGGTCATCCGGCTTTCATGGGGGAGATGGAGGGACAGTAAGATACGAGGCAAGGCTATGGGACTTAACCCCCGGGGGAAGGGGGCCTATGGCAATAGCCTGCCCAGAGCGTCGTGGGCTGTTCAGGGATACAGTCGCCGAGCTGAAGAGCTATCGGTCTTTCGGCCATCGGCTGCTGGCGAGGGGGTTGAGCCCCGGGCTGCCTCGGCTCACGGAGCTGTCCGATGTTACCAAACCATTGTGCTCTCCTCGCAGAACCCTCCGGGAGCTCAGTTCCGCGCTGCACGGACAAAAGGGACGGAGCCGGGTGTCGGAGTTCGAGCCGCGGGCTAGCAAGGCCAGACAGATGCGCTGAAAAAAGAAACCTAGTGAATTAGGCCCGCGGAGTTGCGTATTCTTATCGTTCCCATGGCGCCAGCATCATCAACTGTCGTCACTCCCCAAGGGCCGCTACGTTCAGCCGTGACTACGTGCTGCTACCGCTACCCTGCCACAGCCCAGACAGCCTGCTATGACTGCCATTTGCGGTTAACTCCCACACCTGCCATTACGACGATCCCTGCTATCCGAGTTAAGCTGACACGGTCCATCTCGTCAAGGCGCACAGGCAATAACGGTCTTGCCGTCTGTGTGCCGAAACGGATTCCAGACAACCGTGGCGATCTTGCCGCCATCGATGGCGAAGCCGGCCGCCGGGCGCGTCAATCGACGGCATGCCTCATTCTAGGGGAGCCGTTTTCGCCGCGCGGGCGTTTTGGTGACGTGACGACCGGCCGCCAGCATCCCCGGTGAAAGGGTGTACGTCTCGGGTGATGGGTATTGATTCAGGGCTGCACCTCCGTCCCTGCACAGCCGCGCCGGAGGGTCTCCCCCCCCCCCCCACCCGCCTTTCTCCCTTCCCCCGGCGTGGGGGTGAGAAATGACTGCTGGGCGAGCTGGGCTACGCAAGCGGCCGGGAAAGCGGAGACGGCGCTAGGCGACTCTGTCCACCAATGCCATGAGTCGGATGGTCAATGAATGCGACCTGACGTAGGCAGACGCTAGTTCGTTCCCAAACAGAAGGGATGGAAGACGGCCATAGATTCGCACGGCGCGCACGGCGAAAGGGGGCGAGGGGGGGGAGGACAAAATAAATGCCCCGGAAGCTCTACCAGAGCTACGCCAGCAGAGTGTCCCAGCTGAGGCTTTTTTTCTGTCCACCCCTCGGGGAAAGGTGTGAGAGCGAACGGCGTCGGGCATTCCGCTCGCCGGCCGGCTGACGGTCTCAGCGCCGCCACGTGGCGTGGATATAGTTGGGGATGGTCTTGGTTGGGCCGTAGGGGGGAGCCAGTCGAGCAGTTGATCCTCATTAGGAGCCTCGTGAGCGGCAAGTAGTTGGACGGGGCTGTAAACACCGTGGTAAGGCGGCCAACTGGTGAAGCCAGCTAGTCGCCGTGGCGCTGGGTACCAACAGACACCCTATGGAAGCTCGGCAATCGTGCTCGCCCTCGACTCATCGTCACGCATGGGTCGCAAGACCGGGGACCACTAGGTCACCTATCACCATGCCGCCGGTTTTCCCAAGTGTATGCGCCGCCCCCCCCCCCCCCCCCCCCCCACCCACTCCCACCAGCTAGGCGCAAAGATACACGAGATACATGAGCGAGAACTCGGCAAGATGGAAGATAGCCGAGGCGCCTAAAAGCTAGGGGCGATATGAGCCAGCCAAGCCAGTCGAAAGGGGGTGGTAGTACCTGTCTAGGTTCCTCGCCGCATGACATTGCCGAGGTGCATCCAGGGCGCACAGCAACAGCCATGCAAAACATTACCAACTAGGCAAGGCAGCGTGCCCTGCTTGTCTCAGGCCGGGTGCTGACGAGAAATGGCGGAATGGCCTGCATATCGATAGGATGAGTTTGCCAGTCCGCATGCTTGGACGTAGAGAGTACGTGGGTTTAAAGCTCCTTCCTTGCCGCCTGCCTGAAGGAATGCAATGATGGCCATGGAGCGTGCACAAGACCAGCCACCTTGCCTCTTTGGATAGTCCCTGAAGATCGTCCCGCCTGAAGTCCAGGGTCCATAGCAGCATGGGGCAAACTGGGAGGGAGCTGAAGAAAGTTTGTCCTGAATGGGGCGCGGAAAGTTTCCAATTCCAAGCCTGGCTCGACTGGATGTCTTTCCCTTGGGCCGTTACGTTGGTACCGAGATGGAAGGGTGGGCCAGGATATCGACCGTCGATACATACTCGTTGTAGGACGTCGATGGACTTCGTACCAACCAGTACGGCTGATCACTGTTTGTATATCTTGGCTTCAGCTCCTGTCGGGGGGGGGGGCGGGGGGGCAAGGGGGTGGACAAAAAAAGCGCCCCGGCAGCTCTACCAGAGCCATGCTGGAAGAGTGCCCTAGCTGGGGCGCCTTTTTTGTCCACCCCTTTGGGGGGTTTGTGGACAGCCGGGTGGTTGTCAAATGAGCGAGAGTTGGCGCGATTTGGGCGAGTTGAGCGGCGCAACCCAAACGCTCTTCTACCTATGTGCCCTGAGTCAGGAACCGGTTCGCCCGCGCTGTCCATCTTGCAGCACATGGGCGGAAGCTAATGGCCGCCATCTCAAGCCATTCCGCTGGGCTAGAATCTAGACACTAAGGCGAGCCGCTGGTGGAAGTCAAATCGAAACCGGTTAGAATGCGCCGAAGCGTCGGCCAGGCTGGCCAGGTTCCCGGGAGGAAAGGTCCAGAACGCAGTCGTCGGCCAGCAAGCCATGAAGCCATCCAGGCAACAGAGCCAAGCTGGCGCGCTTAAAAGGGGCAAGCAGCGGCAGTCCAGCGCAGGGCGCAAACAAGGCGCGTAAGCCGCCCTCAGCCACCGGCCGGGCTGTTGGCAAAAAGGGGGAAGGGGGGAAGATTGCCGATGCGATCCCCGGTGGTTGTCGCAATGAATCAGACATGGTTCTCTCGGAGGTGCTTGTTTAAGCGGTTGATTTTCAGCTGCTCGCCATGCAATCAAACCTGGGGGATGGAGGACATACGAAGGCAATATAGTGTGGTCGAATTGATCCAATGAGAGAAGGGCGGTGACGGTGCCCGTCTAGCGTAGGCGAAACGTCCATTGCGAGTCGGGAGAGGAGGGCCTGTATCTGTTTTTCCCCGGCCCCCCGTGCTCTCTTTGTTGTATAGTCGGGCCGCCAACGCTGGGAGCAAACATGGAACCGACGATCTTTGCGAAGCGGCGGGGGGGGCATACAATCAGTCATGGGTATGAAGGATAGGGTGGGTGTGGGCGACGTGATGAAAAGCCGAGCCAGGCTTCCTGGCCAGTGAGAAGGTAGTCTTAGCCTTGTCCTGTGGCCCTGGCAGCGGCCCAGGGTCGCCGTCCCGAATCGGTAGGTGCTGATGGATCATGGATGGGGCGGTAAGAGAAAAGAAAATGGCGTTGGCCGCGCACGGAATGTTTCTAGAAGAGGACGGCGCCCCTGGACCTGGACGTGGGCGCGGCGGGAGACAGCGGGATCACCAGTCGCGGGAGGGGAGGGGATCGGGTAGGGTAGGTACCCAAGGTACAACTAAGCGGGAAGACGCTAGTGCTTGAACGCGCACCCTCAAAGAAAACGCCTCCGGGGGGAAAGGGCCGGGATATGGGAGACATCTGGACGTGTGACGGGCGGGAGGGGAGACATGGGTGACGATGGCCAACGGGAGCTTTCACGATTGGAGGCTGCATCTGCGATTGGAGGATGCGTCGTAGCCGGGGACGTATGCAGGATGCCCACGGATGAATAAGATGTGTGCACGCACACGAACAGGTGCCATGTACATAGCTGTCAAATCGACCATGACAAAACAGAGAGTAACGAGAGTTGAGGGAGTGGGCACTGGCTGGTTCGGCGAGTAGGGGAGGCAGCGAGGATGAAGAAAAGTCGTCAATTACCCTTATGGTCGGTATGCAGCCGTGACGGCGAGAGACCCCCGTTCCAGAAGGGACACCCCAGGACGCCGTGCAGATTACAGTGCCAACCGCGCCCATGCAGCGTAACCTGGCACCGCAGCACCGCAGCACCGCATCGTCGTCGCCCTGGCCCCCGCCCCCCCTCCTGGATTGAACTTTTCGAGATGCGCGCAGCCTGTCGCTGCTGTACCACCGCCGCCCGCGTCTGCTCGATGGCCCGCCGCCGGCCAGTGGTGGTGGGCTGTGGGTCGGCCGCGCAGCCGGGCACAAGGCACAGTGACATCGTCCGCCTGCGGAGAGGAGAATTTCTTCTGCAATAGGCGGTGGCCGCCGGCTGGGTTGCTTGCTTCACGACCTGGTATCCCATGCTCAGCCGATGCGGCCCTCCACCCCAAATAGATCCCGGGGCGGCCTCTGCGACTCTGCGACGCTGCGCGACAATGCACGGCATGCGGTTTCATTTCTTGCCTTGTGCTGGTAACGGTGCTATGTAGCAGCAGCCTTTTTGACGTCCCAACGACCCAGCCTGCCGAGGCCCAGGGCATGTTTGCCTGCCGTTGGGGATACTCCCGTACATGCGAATCACCTACCTACCTACCTCGGGCTGCCTTACCTAGCGCTTCGCCCGTGTTCGTGCCCGCCGTTTGCGTGGGATGGCCCTCTGCCCATATCACCCGTATCACCGATGCTATCGGACGAGGGAACCTGGAATAGGGGAGGCAACTAGGCGTCCACGCGCACGCATTGTGTGCATCCATATGGAGATGTATGCCCTGACAGTATTGGCTTTCTATTTCCTCTCCCTTTTCCTCCCTCTTCCTCCCTCTTCCTATCTCTCTGCAGACTCACGTACGTACCCTTTAGCACACATGCTCAAAAAGTACCCATAAACACGTTGTCGTGGCATCCATGTGTGCTTGTGTGTGTTGTGGGCGTGAATGCGTCGTCGTTCACGATGGGGGCCTCCCCCCCAGGTCATGCAGTCTCTCGTCAGCGGCCCGTTTCATTGGCCGACGGGCATTAGCATGCCCTCTTAAAACGGTCGCGAGTATGGAAGCTAGGCTCGTCTAGACGAACGCGAGTGACCTGCAAAGTCGGTGAAGGTGAGGAGGGTCAACCTCCATCTCCATCCTCTTGCCGCCGGGGTGGGCAGGCGGGCAAAAGAGACGTGCATTGTTGGTCTGACGGTCAAAGCAAGGGGCCTGGCCAAGCAACCCTCGATGAAAACAAACACGTCCGGGATCGATGCGATGGAAAAGGCAGGACCAAAGAAGAGAGGAAGCGAGCAGCCCGCCTTTTTTGTCTCCTCCCATCCCACCCTATCCCAACCTATCCCGGTGCTTCAATGGGCGAGCGAGCGAGTCCTGGGGAGTTCGAGACTCGAGGCCAAATGTGTTGTGCTGGCCGTATATGCATGCCAGTGTGGACACGCAATTTGGTCGTTCTCAGCAGTCCGGCTCGTCTGTCGCCATCCGACATGTAGCCGTTCATCTCGTCTCACCCCTCTCCTCCGATGGGCTGCCAGACATGATATGGCGCCTCAATACAGCTATGGATGACTGCTTCGTTGGATGGATTCCGGTAGGTAGTTGTCGCCGGCCGGCATAGGTTGGTGGTAACCCGGGAAGCATGCCCGCTCTAGGAGGTAGGTACTTTTAGCTCCTGGATACATCATCGATGGGTGTATTTTACCACCACTGTTACCTCTACTCGGGCGTCTTTGGGTATGGATGTCGCCGGTGCACGGGCAGGCTAGCATCTTCCTCTCTTTTTCTGTCCTTTCCCCTCTCTGCACGCCTATTGTACCTCCCTCGACTTATTCCCTATTCTCCTCAGGATGTGGAGGACGTGCTATTGGCGGCTGTAACTCGCATGAGAATGGCCCTTCCCTGCCAGGGCCACACAGAACAACCCGCTTCGAGCTCCACCCGGTCGTCGCAGCCCACGTAGATATCCACTATTTTTTTGCATTGGGGGCACACCATAGGCTCCCGTCATGGGCACTATCCATGGCCACCGTGGAGGGGACGAGGGGACCGTCGCGCCCTTCCAGCTCTTGGGGCCCTGTTCCTCACTCGGGCCATCCCAAGGGGCCGTCGCGCTCGTCTCCGACGCATGTACGGAACTACCTACCTTCCAGCCTAGGAGGCGCTCTGATATCCATCGAGGATGGATGGACGGTGCTACATGCAGATGTCATCGCGCCCACGATGTGTCTCGAGTTCCCTACCCGATAGAGAAACGGGGCCAGGAACAGCAGCGTAGACGTGGTCGTACATCTCTGCCGTCTTGGGCCCCGGGTGGTACGGGCAATCTTCCATGACGGGCGCGAGGCCTCGACACCTGCATCTCCTCAACACGATTTATAGAGACGGTCGGAGGCTTGCTCGGCAGTCGTGCGTGCCAGGCGGCACGAGCAGGACTGGATAGCGGGAGAGAGGCCGAATGGCAGATACCTATCCAGTTCCCAGGCCTCGACTTCCACCGCGTCCGTTGCTACCACCAGTGGCAGCGCACCCGAACCAAAACCCCCTTCCCCCCGTCCCGCGAGAGAGCGCGCGCGTGAGAGGAGGCTCAGGGTTCGCTAGCTCCAGCCTGTCCTTCTTCTGTTATATAGGGCTGGGGCTCTCCCGCTTGGGCTGGCTCCCCCCGAGTTCAAGCAAGTGAAATGAGCAAATATCAGCTAGCCGGTCCCTCCATCCCATCCGCTCAATGTTTGGCAGTCCGTCCCTCCCACCATCTGATCCCTCCACCCCGAGTTGGCCTGCTTTTTTAGACGATACCCTCATTTGACGTTGCCGCCCGACTCCTGGTCCTGAATCCCTCCCTCGTCCGGATCCCCTCGCCCCTCGTGCGAAACAGAAGCGTCCGTCCCGTCCACTATCCACGCCTCCCCCGTATCCGTCCCCCCTCGCCTCTGCTCTCTTGTTTTAAAGTGAACTGTGGACCCCGGGAGTTGGCCTGCAGTGCGCCTTCCCGCTTCTTGAGCTTCGCTTCTGCTTCTCGAAACCCCGCGTTGTAACAGCTCCTCGGCCCTTGGACGCACGCAAACCGACGCCCCCCCCCCCCCAGACCCGATACGACGAGCCGGAAGCAACGCGGTACTCGCATTCGCACACGCACACCTCACGCACCCTGCAAAGTAGTAAAACTACAACACCAATCCCGCTTTCCTCCTCCTCCGCCTCCTCCTCCTCCAGCTCCTCCTCCCACCCGCACCCAAACGTCCTCTTCTCCCACCCTCGCCCTCCAACATGGCAGCGGAAAAGCCTTCGGTGCTCATCATTGGCGGGCTCGGCTACATTGGTCGTTTCCTGGCCCTGCACATTGAAAAGAACAGCCTCGCTTCCGATGTGAGGCTCGTCGACAAGGTCCTGCCGCAACTGGCCTGGCTGGCCCCCGAGTTCGACAAGGCCTGCTCCCAGGACAAGTTCATCCAGGCCGACGCCACCAGAGAACGTAGGTTCCCCCAACTCCCCGTGCCCGTCTCCGGCGCCCCCTTCTGCGTTCCAGGGAGCGGCGGTTCCGCCCGCCCAATCCCCCCATGTGCAACCGAGAACTAACCTCGCCCTCTTGGCTCCCTCCGCCCGCAGAGGCCCTTTCACGCATATTCGACCGAGCCGACGGCAAGGAATTCGACTATGTCTTCAACTGTGGCGGCGAGACGCGGTACTCGCAAGAGGACGAGATCTACCGGTTGCGCTCAAAAGAGCTTTCCCTGGCCGTCGGCAGGGAGGCGGCGAAACGTAAGGTCAAGTGCTTCATCGAGCTGAGCACGGGCATGGTCTACAAGTCGGACTCAGCGCCGAGCAAGGAGACGGACAAGCTGAAGCCCTGGAGCAAGATTGCCATCTTCAAGCTGCAGGCCGAGGAGGAACTGGCCAAGATCCAAGGGTCCGTCGTCGCTCGCCCGCATTTTCACCGCCTCCTTCTTTTCACGTGCTAACGCGATACAGCCTCAACCTGGTCATTGTGCGCCTCGCCCACGTTTACGGCCCCTACGCCTCGCAATGGGTGGCCACGGCCCTGTGCATGGCCCGCGTCTACCAGCACCTAAACGAAGAGATGAAGTGGCTATGGACCAAAGACCTCCGGACGAACACGGCACATATCGACGACGTGGCGCGGGCGCTGTGGGAAACCGCCAAGTGGTACCACGCCGGCAAGGCCAACTGGGACGAAAAGGAGATGGGCCCGACCCCGACGTTCAACGTCGTCGACAAGGGCGCCACCTGCCAGGGCACCATCGCCAACCTGATCGGCGAGATGTTCAACATCCAGACTGGCTTTCAGGGCCAGCTTATCAGCACATTCGCTCGTCTCAACATGGACAGCGTTGTCGACGACGTCAATGACGAGCTATTGGGGCCGTGGGCCGACCTCCTGGCCGAGGCCGGCATCACGCGGCCAGGCCCCCTGACGCCCTTCATGGAGAAGGAGTTGCTGAAGGACACAGATCTCAGCATGGACGGTTCGCGGTTAGAAAAGGTGGTCGGCTTCGAGTACCAGAAGCCCACCATCACCAAGGAGCTTCTGGAGGAAGTTATCGACAGCTACAAGCGCATGAAATGGTGGCCCTGAACCGGCCCGCCTTGACCTGCGCTGTCGTTCATGATGCTACGGCCGGACGAAGGAAGATACGGCGCCTCGGATTCGTTCGCACGTGGCGCAGACGATCACCACGACGGACGAACTCGTCCGGCGACGCGCCGCTTACCGGGCTCCCAGGGCCTGGTGGACCTAATGAGAGACATGGTCACCAGAGGCGGGTTAGGCTGCATGCGACCGACCTGGTCCAGGTACAGGGGGACCGCGCGTCGCAGACGGGGATGGCGGGGTACTTGTACGAATAAGATATCATTTGCTTTCGACGCGCCAATATCGAGCGGTAGCGCTTTTGGTTGTGCATTCTGCCTATTGGATATTGGATGGTACACACAAAAAAAGACGACGGTTGGCCTCTTTCCGCATGCTTAGCCGCGACAGCGATGTCATACAGTATGACCTCGGGACAGAAACATATTAGTAAGTTGTCGATCGCCGCACCCCGGCCTGTTGTTTAGCCGCTTGGCTCTCGGATACTTGAGTGACTAGCGTGAGAAGTATATGCCGTCAACGTAGCCAAGAACCCGGGTTTCCCGCAACTATACACACAGACGCAACCTCGGGTGTTGGGCACGCTGCCGCCCAATCTCGCGGCCCAAGATCGGTTCCATCACCCGGGGGAAATCATAAGGACTGATCAAGACAAAAAAGAACCCTACTGCCGCGCGGGACTCCTCCAGATGGCATGATAAATGGGCAGGCCTTCCAAGGCGGTCGGAACCGTGCCGACGACCTGGCATGATGGGCATGGCGAAGGTGGAATGTGCCATGCGTACCCGGTCTGTCAGGCACGAGGGTTCAAAGACGATTCGGCCTGTGTTGACGAGGAACCGCACATAGAAGGGTTCTTTTCATGAAAGATGCCCTCCTGCTACCGGTGTCGGTACGAAGGAGTGCAAGGTCACACCTCTAGGTTGGATTGGTTGGTACCCATTAAGGGGGGGAAAGGGGGGGAGGAGTTTACTTTGCGCAATCTGGTCCCCGTTTTCCCTGGGACGAACTTGATCCTGCCCCCAAAACAGTCGAAGATATACACAACCACCCACCATTCGGCCCAGAAGCATGGGATCCTCGTCGCCCGCGCCGTTGCTCCTTTCTTCACCCACAATCCGCACCTCCACCCAAGCCGAGCGGTAGCCGTCCTGGTCGGATACCGTGCCCTCCGCCCTCCCACCCCTATCCTCCTCCTCCTCGTCACTTCTTCTCAGGGGGCGCCGCTCCACCCGTCGTTGGGAAGCCCATGAAGATCTTGAAATAGTCCTGTGCCGGGCACCACGTCAGTTGATCTGTTGCTTCGGCGGGACGACGTTCGAGCCAGCCGCGTAGTCGGCCAGGAGGGATCATGGACTTTCGGCCAGGTCCGACAAAGAAGAGCGTAGACGCCGTCATCTACCACTTTTGCTACGGGGCGAACAAAGGGAAGGGAACCAGAGAGGAGGGGAGTGGGAAGAGAGAAGGGAGGGTTAGTCTACTTACGTAGATCATCCACTGCAAACCCGTCAGGGTCCCGATCATGACGATACGCACGGGCAGACCGTTCCACAGGCCGCCGAAGCCAATCTCGCGGTAGTTGCGGGCGACGGCGGTGCCGAAGCCCTCACCAGGCGCGCGGTTCGCGTTAAGCTTGCTGACGAGCACGTCGGCCGGGTGCGACACGATGGCGCAGAGGATGCCGGCCAGGTAGCCGGCCGTGAAGGAGACGCCCGTCTGCGCCGCCTTGCCGTAGTCGCTCTTCGGGCCGGGAAGCCGCGCGTAGATCATTTCGACGATGGTCTCGAAGGAGGCGAACTACAAAAAGGGGGCGCCGAACGAGGTTGGCTCAGGGATCAGCACTCTTTTTTTTTTTTTTTGGGGGGGGGTTGTCTCTTCTGTCTTCTCTCTTGCATCGGGCTTTGGGAAGCACTGGGATAATACGGAGGGTTTTCGTGTGGTGGATATTGCAAAGGCTTGCCTACCTTCATCATGGTGTAAGGAATCTGCCGGCCCCAAAGCGGATACAGACCCTTGTACAAGCCCCCGAAGCCTTCTGCGGCCGTGATCTTGGAGATGCCGTCGAAAGTACCTGTGTAGGGCGGCGGGATGGTGGTCTGCATACGAACCTTGACCGACTCGAAGGGACAGAGGGCGATGTCGGCCAGGAACTCGGCCGAGGCCGAGGCTGACAGGTACAGGGCCGTCTTGTAGCGCTGGGCGTTCTCCGGCCCGGCCAGGTCCGAGTACGTCTTCTTGAAGTACTCGTACCACCCGTACTTGAAGGCACCCTGGGCCGAGTACCCGAGGAAGGTTGGGCTCCAACCCGTGAAGATGCCGCGAAGTCCTTCTTTCCGGAAGATGAGGTTCCACTGCCGAGGAAAAAAGGGGGCGATGGTCAGTTTGATGCGGGCGGAGTAAAGGACGGGACCGGAATAACTTTTACGTCGAGGAAAGGACACAGATGGCGTATCTACCTCGTACGGCCATCGTGAAAGGGGGGATTGATTCTTACCGCCTGGAAGTTGCCCTTATAGAGCTTGGAGTCGACTTGGCGACGACATTTCACCAGGTCCAGCGGCGTGACAGCCGTGTGCGTCAGCCCCTATGCTTCCAGCATTAGCCACGACGCCGATACAGCAGATGGGCGTGTGCAGCTCACACAGGCGAGAAGGCCGCCAAAGGTGCAAGCGGCGTAGTACTGGGGCGAAAACAGTTCGATATGGCCGGTCTTGGCGCGGGCGGCGGAGCTCGCCTTATCGAACTCGGCCTGGGCCTCGGCACTGAGCTTCTGGGCTTTGCTCTTGGCATCGTCGACGACCGAGTAGGCGGGGTAGCGCTCCGGGCGGGCCTGGTACGGGGTCGCAGGCGCGTCGCCCGGGCGGGCGCCGAAACCCTGCCGCAGGTTCGGCAGGCTGGGGAAGAGGGACGACATCCTGACGTGGAAGTAGGAGGCCGGGCCAGGCTAATGGGTTCTGCCAGAAGCCCGAGTTAGCGTACGGGTCTTCTTCCGAACTTCGGGGTCTGGCCGGCGCTTGGGAGCCCAGGCCGGCAGCGATGGCCAACACAGGGTCGCTTTGAAGCCACGCTGGAGAAGAATCGGGCAGGCCGGTCATACCCCAGCGAAGGTGGGAGCGGGGGCACAACGTACCTACGTCAGCGAAACTCCAAATGCGCGAACACCAAGGCGGAACAGCTGGCAAAGTGCAAGATGCTTCCCAGCTGTTTTATGTTGCGGTGGTATAGGTCGATTTTTGGCAAAGGGGACTTTCGGGACAAGTGGTTTGCGCCAGATCAGAAGCAAGTCACAGCATCCGGTCAGACAGACGTGCTATTCCTAAAAACCAATGAAGTAGGAGGAATGGGAAGACGGCGAAGGTGAGAGATTATGGCGCGGGGATAAGGCCCCTTAGGGCCGCACGCGGCAACCTATTGGTCCGTCTCACTCATCATCTCAATCAAAGGCTTCGCGTTCGCGCCTCCAACCCCTTCCTCCCCCCCCCCCTGGTTCCGGGTCCTTCGGTCCGTTCCATGGCACTGATTGAAACGCGGAATGCCGCCTGTGTGACTGCCCCCGATTAGTCTCCAGTGATGTTGCTGTCAGTTCATACTATCTTGTATGGTAGTTCCGCTTATACACTTTTGTTAGAGGATTGTGAGGTTTTAGGTGCACCAGTCCCGTCATATACCTTTGTAGTTGCATCCCATCCTCCCATTTGGATTGATCATCAAGCATGGTTATAATCTATCCGGATAGCTAAGGCGTAATCAGTGGTAGGCGTTAGCAGTAGCAAATTGCCATGTGATGTCGCATGATAACCGGTCTAAATGGTGTGTATCACCACACAAATGGAGTAACCACGGGTGACTATGGTGGATGCATTGGTCAATTGCCCCGTCGCAGTCCGACCCCACTCTCAGGCCCACTCTTTGATTACTGTGGTAATGTTCTCGAAGCAGCGCAGGCCGGCCGCCAAGGTGCCTAGAAAACAAAGCTCAACGCGGGGCTCCCGAGACCCCTCGGCCGCACGTATTCTTTCTTGAGCCGCGACCGGGATCCATTCAGCGTCAACTCCGACATCTCTTTCATCACCACCTGTCCTCTCCGAAGCCACAGCAGTAGCAAAGCAAGCAGTAACCCACCATGTCGCCCATCGCGGCCCAAGTACCCCACGTCGGGCCCTCGCCTCTCTCGGCCAGCACCACGCCCGGCGGTCAGCCCTTCGTTTCCAAGTGGTCCAACCGGTACCGAGGCGTAAGTAGTTTCCTTCCGTCCCCGATCCGCCTAGCCGGTCGTCTCCTCGTCCCCGCGTCCTCTTCCCTCCCGCCCCGCCGTGTCTAGCTGCCTGCCTAAGCAGATGTCCCTAGTGGTACTCGCCTTGGAAAGACATGGGCTTTCTTGCCCTCCCTTGCCCTTCATCCCTCCCTTCCCCAGCACCGTATCTTCTCCCCCCCCCCCTGCCCCCCGACCCTCCCAGGGTGCATCGCCGACTAACTCTTGGGGCGCGCCCTCGGCCCGCCTTCCTTCATGCAGGCCACGGTGCAGGACCTTGAGCCGCCGGCGGCGCTCTCGCTGAACCCGTCGGACCCGGTGTCGCTGGCGCTCGTGTCGGCGTACGAGCGCGACTACACGCACCTGACGGTCGTGGACGGAGATACGCGCGCGCTGCTCGGCTACGTGTCCATCCCGGCGCTGCAGGCGCAGCTCGACGCCGGCCGCGTCGCCCCCGAAGACCCCGTCGGCCGCGCCATGGCCCGCTTCCAGCGCAAAGGCCGCGCCTACCGCCTTATCACCATGGCCACCCCCCTCGAGGAGCTCGAGGCCTTCTTCGAGGACACGAGCGCCACCGGCCAGAAGCACGAGTTCGCCGTCGTCACCGACGAGGACCGCCGCTTCGTCCTCGGCGTCGCCACCCGCGACGACCTCATGGAGTTCGTCAAGCGGCGGCCGGCGTAAAGCGGGGCAGGCGCCCGAAAAAAAAGGAAAGAAAAAGAAAGAAAAAGGCTCGGGCTGGAGGAAATGGCAAGAGCAGGAGCACCCGTGTCGGCAGACAGTCCCGACGTGCAACCTTGCGACAAGACAACGAGTGGCATGCCTATTCACACAGCTTACAAGGTATCTCTGGATGTTCCGAGTCATGGATAGACACCCAGGACAGACGGACTTGGGGCAAGTTTGGCGTCACGGCTCTATTCAACACGGATGAAAGTACCATACTAGATGTTCAACATTCTGCTAGCCATCGGCGTGGCTACAGGGCGCGGTACGGCAGTTGGTAGGCCAAAGAATCAAGGGGCCACAAGCGATCAGCAAACTCGGCAGGCACGAACACAGGTCGTCACGAGTAGCGGTGGTGCGTACGCAATTGGCATGTCCAGGAGGTATAATACAAAATCAGGGACTCTTCAACGAGTCCGCCGCCCCTACCCCACTGTTCCGAAATACACCGATGGTGATGGCCAGAACATTGCCCCCAGAAGATTGCCTCGACTTCTCCCTGACACCTCCTTACCCAAAACGCAGCTGAATATATGGGAAATGGCCGCTCTTCGGTGCCAAACGGAGTACGCGAGTATGCGGATTGGTAGTTCGGAAATGCCTTCGGTTGCGCGAGTATCAACCGATCATCATGTCTACATCTACTCTTCAACATATTCGCCAACATAGTCGTAGACCAGGCGCATCTCAATAGTCTTATCGCCCTTCTTCAGGACAATGTTGCGGGCGTATCGCCGCTCGCCGCCGATGGTCTGGAAGCCCCACACCTGGCAGGCGGTCCAGCCGCCGGCAGCGTCCTTGTTGACGGCGATGCTGACGAGGTGGGCGGCGCCATCGGGGCCCGTCTTCTCGCTGTCGTCGGTGAGCCAGTTGTTGGCCAGGAAGGGGGTGCCCAACTCGCCGGCGGCGGCGAGAATGGCGTCGGCGCCGGCGTTGCACCAGAAGGAGCGCGAGGCGACGGTGCCGAACAGCCAGTCCGTGTGCTCGCGGTTCTCCTTGTCGACGCAGCGGTTCTCCGTCGTGCCCTTGATGCCACCCGTGGCCACCTGCTGGATGTGGATGTGCACGCAGTCGCCCTCGGCCGTCGAGGGCGGCTTATGGGGGGCCATGAACTGCTTGACGTGCAGCGTGATCGTGGCCAGGCCGATGGCCTTACGCGTAAGGAAGCCGACGCCCTGTAGCTGCAGGCTAGGGTCGGCACTGTCCGACAGCGACTTGTTCTGCGAGGAGAGCGCGTCTGTTAGCACCCGCCGCGCCTTGTCGGGAGACGTAGCAAGAAGAAACGGCGCTGCCGCGACCGCCATTGGCCGCGCTGCCCTTTGCCACGTTGCTTGCAGCACTGAAGGCGGCGGCATTTCGGACGTGCGCCAGTTGAAATTGGGCTTCTCCCACGCCGACGCCAGACCCGGGGCCGGTCGGCCGCCCGCAGCCCTGCGCTATGCAGCTGCGCGGCACCTTCTCGGTTCGAGGAGCCGGGCATCCTGTGATTCATGTGATCAAGCCAAGGCAGAGGCACATACCATCACCCATTTACCGGTCATGTCGCCAATCGTCTTGCTTGGTGGGGCGGCCATGGTGATAATGATGGGGGAGAAGAGAGCGCGGACGTGCGAGGGAGGCTGAGAGTCGCGTTGTTGATTCGCGTATGTAGTAGAGGGGGTCGTCAATGTATAGATGTAGGTGGCGATAAGGGTGGATGGGGATGATGGGACAGCTGCGAGTGGTGGTGTATTTCCGGAAGCTAGTAAAGATTGGTTCAAGGTGTGTAGTAAGTAAATAAATACATGTACCTACCTGCCCGCTTTCCTAACTACCTTGGTCCTCCCACTGCTACGCGATTCGGGATGACGACGCCAGCTTCCGTGTGGTAGGATGCCCCTCAGCTCCTTCAGAAGCCTAGGCCGAGGCACCTGCAGGGCGAAACGGCGCCGCGCCCTAATTGGCGAACTAATGTTAATCTTCGCAGCGGTTAAGCGTTCGCTATCGTTTATCCGACAACGACGAACTAGGGGCTACCGGCGTGAGGTGGACATGGTGGTTGCCCTTTTGGGCCGAAGGTCATGCACCGACTGACGTGACATGGAGCCGAGCCCCGATGCGGGGGTCTGCCCTGCAGTAGGCCGACGATGGCTGACGCGCCCTGGGACGTTTCTGTCTTGCCGCTTGTCATCCTCCGCGAGCATGGATGCCAGGTACTGTGTGGCTGCTTATGGACTTTGGAATGCCATGACCGCTGACGGGACGTGCTTGGCCCTCTTTGAAACAGATGGGGAGGAAGGAAGTGTCAGAAGACAGTAGTCCTGGGGTTGGTTGACTTTGTACTAATTCGCACTAACATTGATTGCTCCATATTCTGCGAGGTTATTCTAGAAGTACGAATACCGTGGGCAGGCACGGAAGGAACCTCTTGAGGGACCCGTTCCTACGCCCGTGCTGTTGTCGGGGCTTCACTTCCCATACCCTCCTGTCTAGGTAGCGACCTACTTTAGGTACATGCTTTTTATCAGCATGCTTCCCACATACCTCCATCATCCATCTCTCCTGCAAGCAGCCAGCACACAGACACGCGACCACACGAGCTGCCAGCCGAGAGCCCGACAAACCGGCAATGCTGGCCGCATCGGTCCCGGATCAGTCCCCTCCCGCGTATCAACTGCGTGGCAAGCTCGGCCGTCTCCAATGCCGCGTGCATGTGGTCTGAAAATGAGGGGTTCGGCTGCTGAGCTCTTCTTCGTCCCGGCCTTTGACGCACGTGATATTCATCCTCGACTAACGTCTTGGTTTCAGGGTCAGAGTCCAGCCTCGGCTCCATAGACGCGGAGCGGGCAACGGCTCCCTTCGTCGCGCAGTGCGAGAGAACATCGTCAATCTCTTCGCCACGTAGGCCATGGGGCAAGGGCCTCGTATAACATGGCAGCGCTGGCCGCCGTGTCATTACCCCGCTGTTTGGCCCCCGGCTTTAGCATGGGCATCCTCCAGCCTGCGCCTCCCTCCGTTGTTACGGTGACAGCTGAGCCGTCTGGCACCCCGGTTAACTTGCCACTGGCATCGATCCGGCCTCGCAGGCTTTCCCGGGCTCAAAAGGACCGTACAGATCTTGGCCTGCCCAAGTCGTGCAGACGCAAGTGCGGGCGACCGAAGGCCTATCAGGAAGGCCTCCTCGTGTGCCGCCGCAGATTCCAAGTACGCGCTCCGGCCAGCCGAACCACGGACCGAGACTTGCCAAAGCTTGTACGCACTCTACGGCCGGTGTAGCTTGTGTCCGTGGTGGAAAGCTAAGCTGTCTAACCCCATGCCTCGACGAGTTACCCGCATGTCTCAACAACATGCTTTGCCCGAGGCTCAAACCTTCTAGCCGGAGTGGAAGATTATCCATGGCGGACTCGAAGGTCTGACGGCAGTAGATTACGGCCTTCTGAAGCCGCTTTGTCACCGGCAAGTTGTTGTTCTCGGCCCGCACCGAACCACCTCAATTCAACAGGTGAAGATTACTTCATTGTAAACATGGCCAAAAGCAGCCTGCCCACCATCGTGGCCAGTCCGAGCTACGCTGCCGCGGCTTACGACCCTTTCACACCCATAGACGCCGTCTCGGCCTCCCCCCTCAGCACCTACTACAGCACCTGGGACATGCGTTGCAGCACGCCCAGCAGAGAAACGCCCGATTCCGAGCCCGAATCTCTACATGGGCTCGTTACGAAACTCATGGCCGCTTGTGGTGGCCACGCCGCCAACGCCGCCACTCCCATCTCTTCGCCTTCCTCCTCCGTAGACGAGGACGACGATTACATGCGGCCCACCTTGCGCGGTCGGACACGGCGAAGAGAGGACGTGGGTATGGGGAAAGACTGGGGCCGACATTCTGTCTTGTCCGTCAACGAAATCCCTGGGGACACGGGATCTCCTGTCGATACGGGCGGGACACTGTATCAGACGCTCGAGTCTCGACAGACGGCCAGGAAAGACATGTTCCTGGCGGCGATGAGTTGCCGCGAGCTGGGTATCATCCACGAAGATGCCCGCGAGGAATGAGGCGAAAGAGACCTTTCGTGACAGTTTACACGATTGGATAATTGCTAAAACCAAGGGGGCCTTGAGATATACCAAACAGAAGGCTTGAACTCCCTTAGCCGGAGAGGCATCGCCTCAAGCGGATCTCAAGGCAAAACATCAATCATAAGAATCATGGGCATCATATTGGACATTCTTAATTACTTCGGAGCGGGTCCGACCCTTTGAGATTCCGACGGAGGCAGGCGCAAGAACTGCAGCGGCTCCTATGTTCCTTTTATCGCATTTCGACTACTCCGGCTCCCCTCTCCCCCCATTCCGAAAAAGACACCCCAACGGGACTCGACCAGATGCTTGTTGGCGGTTGGGTCTCTCTTTTTACATTATACACCACTAATTAGCTTCAGTAGGGACAGAGGCAAAGGTGTCGTGTTATGGGTCATCGCCACAACGCTGGGATCGACTCGAATGATGACGGCCCCCAGACAAGGACTCACTACTCATACATGATCGGCCAACTGGCCAACCAGCCTGTTTCCTCCCATAGTTACCACCCTGGTCTAACCTGTAGGAAATATCAACGTCGAATGCCGTACCAAGCTTCATGCAGGCATGAGTCACCAGCAGGCCGAAGAAAGCACTGCAGTGTTCTTCAAAATTAGCGGAGGCTTTCTTGGCGGTCAGTGCCACCCGACTGAGCAATTCTATCACTTCCCCGTGTCTCCGCGGCTAGCCCCAGGATCGACGCCTTGGGATCCCGGAGTAAGTGATGGGGTCATGGCGGGAGATGCCTCATCGGCTCGCCTGTCATCCGCTGTGGCTCTTGGGTATTGTTCTCCAAGACTGTAGCAGCGCTTAGGGTGCTATCAAGTAACCTGAGGTGCCAGCACTGACGCCGTTCACGGTGCGGAAGTAGCGATCAAGGGGCCTGTGAATTGAATCAACGAGGTATATATTCCCGGGGGGGTAGCTCACTGCCTTTGACTTGCTTGTGAAAGCTGATTCTACAGAACGTCCTTTCGTTTTTGTTACATCTCGGACAGCCAGACGAGAGTTGGGCTGCACTGTATCGCACGCAGAGGTGGAAAGAGCCTTGTTATCCACGAGCAAGTGCGTATGGCCTGCCTTTGCGATCCGGTTTGCTGGTTCGGTATCAGCACCCGCGTTGTTGCCCAGTAGTTATTTCACAGCTCTGGGGCGAGTGGTCTAGTTTGACGAGGTAACGTGCAAGGCCACCTAACGCCGAAGAACGCTTCGCTCACAATATTCTGAGACAAGACAGTGCCATATGGTGAGACTTTTCACTGAGTTGAACAGGAACCGGGCTATCTGTTCGTTATGGAGGTGGTAGCAAGGCCACGCCGCCAAAGCTCGCCACTACACCTTGTCCCGTTCATTCCTTGACCGCTTGGCATCGCACTCGATGTCGAATACCGATGGGTGAGAGTCGTCAAGGGTGGTCATGCCAGCCAGCCCATCACCATATGGTCACTGCCCCGGCGAACCAACATACCCGTGGGTGGTTGTGGTAGGAATACGCACACGTACGGAGATGCCTCTTCCGTAGTGGAGGCCGGTGATCCCTTCATTACCGGACAAGGGCAGGCAGGCCGCCAGCTTCTCCCAGCCCCCAACAATAACATCAATCAGTTCAACGCTGTTTCTCCCACAGACGGCGGCCAAGGTCTGATCTGGGCTTCGGGCGTGTCTCGTTCGCCTACCCATGTCGCTTCGAAATAGGGGCGGGCAGACAACTCACGGGCAGTACGGGCGCAGCAACCGGAAGGCCAGCCGGGGGTTTTTTTTTTCCACGTTTGCCAGGTTGGAATTTTTCCCCAACCAGCCAAGATGCGGCTGTCGCCATGGTGGATCGCCATCTGGCTCGCGCACGCCGGTAACCCTGTCATGCCCCTTGTCCTTCCAGGCAAGGCAAACAGGCCCAGCGGCCCAGGAGCGGAACGACACCCCAGCTCCTTATGCCTGACTCCACGTGCGTGTCGGCCGTTGGCCCATGTTGGTAAGGGTAGGGGAACGGAGAGGGTTCAGCGGCATGCTGAGAAAAAAAAAAGTAACACGCCGACTTACTGTACGCGAGGCGCGTTACACGCACACACACACGCCCACCCACACAAATACATACATACCGTTACACACCACTTGCCGCATCGCTTGCAGAGTCTGGGTCGTTCGGGGCCGCCTCGCCTCGACCATTCGGTGAGCTTCGGCGGCGGGTGACGCCCACAATAAAACAACCCCTCTTGTCTCGCGAGAGCTCCACCCAGCCGGATGTTTTGGGTGCCCATCACGCGGCAGACGTACACGCACTCACGCACGTACACGCACGCACATTACTTCGAGCTCTCTCTCCTTCTCTTCCCAAAATGCGCAGGACTTTTGCATGTGCCGCTGGGCGGTCCCATCGGGCGTGTATCGTCGTTTTCCCCCTCGTTTCCGACGGGCCTTATCTCCCCCCTCCCACTCACCTTGGCCAGCCAGCCTGGCTCCTTGGATGAAAAAAAAGATAACAACGAAAAAGAACGAAAGGCAAGGACCGCCGGTAGGCCCCGACCTTTGGTGCCGCCGAGACGAACGCAGAGCAGATCAAAGCTTCGAGCATATGACTGCATATTTGCTCATATCTACTCTGCTCCGTCGCCTGGCCGTGGAAGGAACCCAGGCAACATCAGCCGGGAAGCAAGGCGACCAAAAAAAAAGCCCGCCGAAATAGCTCATGGCTGCCTGCTCAGATTTCCGCACAGTCCAAGGCATCCACCCCCTCGGACCGTTTCGCTGCCTCACTCGCACTCGGGAGGGGGTTGGGGGGCGGTCGGTCATCAAACAGGCGCGGGGTTTCTCTCTCTCTCTCTTTTTATCACGGTCAAGCTGCCGGCGCCCCCCCTCTTCATGCGAGAAGCCCGACGATCATTACCCGTTGGCAGCATCTGAGTCACTCGCGGCGCGGCGGCCCTTCATATTCTTGGTCCCGCCTAACCCGCCTTTCGGCTTGCTTTGCTGCTACTCCATAGGCTGGCCGACCAGGCGGTACCGAAACTCAAAAATAACACCCGTACCCAACAGTGTCTTTTTTCATGCACCCGATGCTTCTCTCCCCCTCTTGCTCTATGCCCGCCCAGGGATCACTGGGACGAGGACAACGGCCTGTGGTGGGAAGTGGCCTTGTCACAGATGAAGTCAAGCTTCGGCTGCTGAGGTTCCGGGGCCACACGGGCCACACGGGTCACGGGTCTCCTGCCTGACCACCCCGTCTGGCCAGGCCAGGCGGCCCGAGATGACGGCTTTTGTGAGACTCGGTGAAGCCATTTCATATCGCAGGGACCAGATAGACAGGGGCCCTGCCATGGCCCGCGCCGTGGTCTGTCAGCTTGCATGTTCAACCCACCCTAGCCGCCGTCATTTATGTTGCCATGTAGGTAAGCTGCAGGTGCATACTGTACATCTACAGTGGGTTAAGTCTCTGGCGGCGGCGGCGGCAGCAGCAGGAATCGGCTAGCCCACCGGGAGGGCGCGGCCAGCAAAGACAAGAGGCTTGCGGCTCGGGGGCGTTATGGAGGTCGGCCGACACTTGGGGATCGAGGGGTGAAGGATCGTCCGGAGCAAGACTGCCGTAGGGTTCTCCGTCTGGCCGGCCAGCCGTCCTTTCTCGAGGCTTTCGGCCGCGGTAGGAAAATTACGTCCGAGGTGGGTGACTTGTTGGCCGGGCCGGTCAATGAGTACGTAGCCTGTGTCGTTGTGCGTAAACGACACTGCCCGTTCGTGCGCGGGAGGGGAGCGGTGAACAACTGTTGCTATCTGGTAGGATATGATGCGATCTCGATCCCCGTCCCCCAGGACACGCACGGCGAGACCTTGTTTTTATCTTTATGTTTCTGACACTTCTCCACCGAGCCGCCCGAAGTGCTGTGGCTGCGGCGTCCTTTGTTATCTTCGGCGAGGCCCGGAATGAGACGAGCCCCGGAATCGATGATGGCCACGGCCGCCTTCGCACTCCCACACCGGTCGGTGAACGAAGGAATGCCGTGGCAATTTCCAAGCACGAATCGCGCCCGAATCCACGCAGGATGACCGCGGTCACGCGCAGCGTGCCCGCTCATCCCCCCGATGCAGAGGAGGGGGGAGGCGATAAAGTGCGTGGAGAAGATGAAAGAGGAAGTACTCCGTCTATCTCCCGTGTGGACGCCGCCCCCGACCGCAGGAAGAAGGTGAGAGAAGTGAGCAAGAGAGACGGGGCCACGGTTTGTGTTTGCTTCGCGATGGGAAGCCCGCCAACTCCTACCAGACGCTCAAGCTGGCTAACGTTGACCTGCACGACCACTACCCTCCCCGCCCCGGAAGTGTCGTCGTCTCCCCCCTGCGGGGGTGGGTGAATCAAAGTGCCGCTGCTTGTTTGCCGACGCCAGCCATGTCCCGAATCAGGTTAGGTGCCAGCACTAGTATCACTTTCCTTTCTTGCATAGGCGATGTGTTGCCGGGCGTTCTTTTTCTGGCTCGGGGCTTTCTGGGGCCGTTGAATGGTGCACTCGGAGTTCTCCCCGAACTCCAATTGGCAGTGGCGTTGCTGCAACCAAGCCAAACCCCATGGATGGTGGTGGTATTGGCTGTGGTGGTTGGACGGATGTCGCGGTGTCGTTGAAAGGTAAATGATACCGTTTCAGGGGTCCTTCCCGTCTCAGCCCGGTAACAAGGACCCTGTTTTCCCCTCTCCCTCCCCGGGACTAGCAATCTAACAAAACCAACGACCTCGTTGGCAAAAGTTGTATTGAAGCCGTGTCCCTCCGTCCGGGACCCTGGGTACCCTTGTTTTGGGTCGGCCGAGCTCCAATTTCTTAGTTATGATTCTCTCCTTCCTTGGCAACAGCCGAAATGCGGGAAACGGCTTTCGCGCCAGTCGGTAGAAGAATCGTCGAAAAGTCCCAGACCCTGGTAGGCACCAAGCCAGGCCCAAAGTCTAGCGTCCTGGGCCGTTCGGAGTAGCATCGCGCCATGGCCGCGTAATTCATGCTACATGTCCCGTCCCCGTACACGCCGTCAAAGAGCACACAAGGAACGGACCTACCTGGCCCCAACAGACAGCCAGGCTCTTCAAGAAGATGCTATTCCCAGTTTCTCGCCAGTCGTAAACCATGGCGCAGGCGCACTGCGCCCCCAAGGACAGGCCCGTTGCCGTGGCTCAATGTGTTAGCCGGGTGGCACAGCCGTTCCCGTAGTCCTTTCCACCACGGGCTCGATGGGCGCGCATATCATGAGAACGGCCTCTTGTCCTGGCGGACGGCATGAGTGGCGGGCTTCGATTCCAGAGATGAAGGGAATGCGGTGTCTGCCATCGGGGCCGGGTGGTGGGAACGTTATCGACCATCCAACTGTATCGTGTATAGCATACACCTGCAAATTGGGTTTCAACGATGCCATGTGACTGAGAAAGATGGAGATATCACCGTCACCGCCGCGGCGAACAAAGAGTGCTGTGTAAGGGACCCCCTTCACGGCCCACAGCAGAAAACAAGGAGCTTGCGGCGAAGGCGGAAGAAAAAACATGTTTTGGCAACTGACCCTCTGGCTCGGGTGGGCCCTCAGTCATGTACCCATCCACAGGAAATAGCATTGGGCACCGCTGCTATCCGTAAGGCTGTGAGGCATTTGCCGAACCTGCAGGGTCTCTGAGCCGGGTGGAACTGGACATGCGCCTCGTTGACAGTTGGGTGGGCTGATGCAGAGGATTTTTGTCGCGTCCATCCACCGGTACGGAGTAGGTAGGCAGCCAGACTTGGAGGTAGCTCCGTGGCCCGGTCCATCAAAGAATGCTCGGCCGGCCAGCATAACTGTTGGGGTGAGATGGCGCAAGTTTGGGAAAACCCTGACGGACATGTCTCGGCATATCACCCTCCTGTGTCATCGTCTTGATACGGTCGTTCCCGACGATGGATGGATAACAGTATTCGTCGGGAGACCGCGCGAGGTCCAAACGCCCAGACCGAGCATCATGACTGTAAATGGGCTAGTGGTGAGTGGGTGGTGATGGATGATTTCCTCGCGAGGAGAAAACACGTGAGAGGAACGAGGGTGCCTCTGTGGAGACTGAAAACACGCGGGGACTGTTTCGGTACCAGCAGCAAGGTATCTTTTCAGGGCCAATAAGCACCCACCCGTCGCTGGCGCATCCTCGGCACGGAGCGGTCGAGTCGGTCGCGTACGGCCACCAGCAGGCCGAATCGGGGATCCGACGGGAACGCCCACTACGACGGCTAGGCCACCTCGTGACGGATACTCAAGCCGGGGCGGCTGTCAGGCTGACAGAACCCGCTCAACCGCTGGTGTCGGTGGACAGCGTGCGAGACACGAGGGCAGCGCCCGCCCGCAGTGGAGGCGGCGCAGCCACCGGACCCCCGCCCTCTCCTCGTGACGGGTGTTGGGGGCGCTGGCTGACGGGTTCGTGATTGTGGGCAGCATTGCTAGGGCCTTCCCAGCGGCCCTGTGTTGGACTCCGAGCCGTCTCAAGGAAAGCCCGAGCAAATCCGTGACGGCATGATTGGCGACCGAGGCTAGACAGCGGCACGCCGATCGCCCGAGATCTGCAGTGAGGACAACATCGTATGTCGCGTACCAAGGTGGCCTGGCACAAGCTGACGATCAACGTCAACCAACTCCGTACTGGCTGGCTGGTTAACGCCGCAGGCCGACATGGTGCTACAGAAAAGCCGCGAAGCGGTCAGGAGAGCACGGTGCAGGATCAATCAGGACGCTAAACCCGAGACAGAGTCAAGAACAAAGGCGGCAGCGAACATCTTGGGGCCTTGTTGCTAGTCAAGCTTTTCCCTGCCTATCCCAATAGCGCGGCAAGGGTAGCTTTTGACCGTCAGAATATGTTTCTAGAAGTAGACGAAGAAGGTGCTTTAGAGCGAAACGACCTGCATAGCTTCAAACTCGACTTTCCCACTTGAGCAAAGTCGAGCCCACACACAGACTTGGGAAGGGAGCCGTGGTGCCCCGTCCCACGGCCGACCCTCCCCTGTGAGGGTTAGCTGCGTTCCATGCCAGGGGATCGGCAGGCCGGGGAGGGGAGGGGAGGGGGGCAGGCAATTAAGAAAATGAGGATAATCAAACGGGCGCCGCCCCGTCGCGTGGCGAGGCGATGATGGGGGATATAACCAATAGGTAGAGGTTGGGATTCGGCTCACCTCCTGCGCTTCGCTTGTTGTGTGGCCGCGTGGTCGGGCGTCCGAAGGGGCTTCCTCTCCCGTCGTGACGGGCATGATGTCACCAGATCGGACCATGCAAATGTTATTTCGATGCTGACCAGGAAGGTTTTGGCTGGCTGGCAAGAGAGGGTGATGGGTGGTAAGGGATCCCTGATGAGGCGGGACCGGGAACCTGGGCTGGGATGGCATGGATCGCGTCGCGTGGGAATTGGACTGGATTGGAGCGAAGCATGCAAAGCGATTGGGAGTGGCGCAGCGTGGCGTGGCGGCGGTCGCGGCTGCCCCAGCTTTGTGTCGGCTTCTTCCCTTCCCTGGCCCTGCCTCCGCTCACGTTGGATGACATGCGAACTGCAGCCACCCAAGCCACCGTGCAGTCTCAGCGCGCATGTAGCATGTCGTCATAACGCTGGCGCACCACCAGCCGGCCGAGTTCCGGGACTGAAGATGGAATCCGTCCTCGGGCGGGCGGACGGACAGCGGCGATGCCATGCTCTGTGGATACGGGGTGGGGGCGAGGTCACAACTCGGCGGCGCCAGAGTTGTGGTAGACGGGACCTTCTTACATACTTACCTACATGCGATAGTGTGCGGTGGGAGAACATCGTGGCCACGCTCTCCCACGGTAGCTGTCGGGCTGGCTCGCACGACACGCCGCTGCAAACCCCCCCCCCCCCCAAAAAAAAAAAAACCTGCGCAATACATCCATGGTGGCCGTGGGTATGAACACGTCGATGCGCCAAAGAGAGGGTCCGGTCCATTGGAGGAGGTGTTCCACCGACGAGTACGCCCGATGGTCGTCATGTCCGTCTGATGAGGATATGCTCGGCTACCTTCCTCTGGGGGAAGCAACTAGGGCGCCTAGTGGGCAGCCGGCGATAAGGAGACGGTCGGAGGAAAATGTCTCAACTGGATGCCGGTTCGTCAGCCGGCCAGCAAACGATGGCCAAGCCCGCCCGCAGGCAGTACCCTGGCGGGCTAGGACCGCAGGCGTACCATGTAGGTGCATGTGTGTACCAATGGCTGCGTATGATGCATCACGGCGAGGTAGTGTGTAGCAGGCTCGTTAGGCATGGATGGCATGGGCTTATGGGAATGCGGTATGCAAGCCTCGTTATGCAGGAGGAGGTTAAGGCAGCACAACGGAATCGCAATGTGCGATCGTGGTCGCATGCGAAAGTTTATGTGCGTGCGTGTGCATGTGTTTTTGCCGGCGGGACGTCATGGGCAGGGCCTCCCGCTCGGGACATTTGCTTGCTCGACTTGAGACGGGGGAGGCGGGCAATTCCATGTGCGATGGGGGCCTCTGGGAGCGGGAGAGAGCTTCAAATCAGCGGCAAAGAGAGGGTAGGACGGCTTGGGCCGACGCAGCTGTGACCGAGTTGTGCGTGCACACGCACACGCACTACATACCCAAAACACCCGCCTGACCGGCACAATCAATGCTTGCTGATCGTGACATCATCGCGCCGCTTATATCCGCTCTACCCAGAGAGGGTGGGTTCATCCTGCTGTATCAGGTCGTGCCATCCTTGGGCACTGCCTTTCCCTCCAAGCTCTGCTTGCTGCGTCGTTTGAGGCGATGAGAGTTGCTTCGCGACCTGAGCTGCCGAAACACTGCCAGCGATAGCCACTGCGTCCGGGCCCTCTTATGGCAGTTGCGGTCATTCTGATTGCAACTGCACTGCAGCAGCTAGGTTTTTAGGGGTCCTCTGCGCGCGCAAGGGTCGAGCCGAGACGGGAAAATCATGGATGGCGAATGACAAGGTGGTGGTGGCGTCGTCGTCGTGGTGGCGGCCGAGGCGACACTGCTGGCCCCGAGGGGGGGGGGTTGGTTTCTGTTTTTGCCCTTCCCGCCTAGCACCCCTCACTTGGGGTGCGGTTTTTTCCCTCTGTTCCTATTCGATCGCGACTAGTCCCTAACCAGCCTGCCATCGATGTTTCAATAATAAGAGGCAGAGGGTGAGGGAATGGGAAAATGGCTACGAGAGAAGAGACTGGGGGGGCAGAATGCCATGGGGGCCCTTGTCGGTGCGGCCCCTCTCCCCCTTTCTCTAAATGGGCCGGGCATGGTTGCTACGAATAGTACTGTACGCTGCATGCTCGGATGGCCGTCGGCGGATAAGGATACATTGTACAACCTCCAATATGCAAGGTGCAACATGGCGCCTATAATGGCGCTTCCTTCAGCCGCTTGCTTCTATTTGCTGCTCAGGCGGAAGGCCGATATGTTTACACGCCCGCAATGAGAACAGTCATGGATCGCGGCCACGTCGTGTTCGGTCGAAGCCGGCGCAGTCCGGCCCAGCCGCCCATCGCATTATCGGTTCGTGCGTGCGCGAAGCAGGCAGCGTTGTCGCCCACGTCGCCGGCGGGCAGTGGGACGATGGAACTTATTTACATCATGATGGCGCGCTGTGTACCGCCCAACATGGCGGCAATCTCTTGCCCAGTTGGTCAAGGTGAGGCAGCGCGCCGGCACGCGCACGCCGGTGCCCTTTTCGCAGCGCGCCGGCAAGAACTTGCCGTTCTGGTGGTGAAAAAAAGAACCCGCCTAATGTCTCTTCCTAGATTGGTCAACACGACCACTGCCAAGCCCGTACGGGCATTCGCGATGAAGGGGAAATCCCATGTCCCTCACATTCATCCTCATTCCCCATAAGAGTAAAAGCTCAGGGTTCCAACCAGCATGCAGCATTTCCGTTGGCGCCCCATCGGCCGACAGGGGCCCTTGCCAATGGAGAAGGACGAGAGCATGGCGTCACAAGCGCGCGCGCGGATCTGTAATCAATCTCTGCAAACCCCCCCCCTCTGGGTACATGACTTGACATAGAGGCGTGAGTGCGCCTGCTCGTACCGGCGTACCGGTGTACCACCAGCAGCTATCGGGCCACGGGTACAAACGGACGGACTGCCTAGCCAACAGGCACTGGAATTGGCAGCGTCCGTTTCGCCCTGTGTTGGAGATGGGTAAGGTCCCCTTGGCCGACGCCGGGAGGGGAGGGGAGGGGGAATGTGACGGGTAGGTGAGGATGAACGGGATCCCATGTCCTTCCCATTCCAACACGCACACATAGCCCTGCCCTTGGCTGCCCTGCCCTCCGTCCCAAGTCGAGGCGAGCAAATGTTCATCCCCCACCGTTCGGCCTGAGGTCCCTGCCTCGCCTGCCTCGGTCGTGTGCCACCAAGACGACCGCACCGCGGCTCGCTGGACCAACGGGTCGCCCTGGATCGCAACTGAGCCTGCCCAAATAGGCAAGAACCTAGCAGAGGGAAAAAGGGTCCCGGGAAGACGGCGCCTGTGCCTAACCTAGCGGCTGGCCTGGGAGGGACTAGGAACAGAGGCAGTTAAAGGCAGGCTCATGAGGGCTCGCGAGGGCTCCCCCCTTGGCTGGTTAGACGGCGCCGGCGCCGGTAAGCTAGGTAGCGTCGAGGGCGGGCAGCATGGGCAGCACGGGATCCTTGGGCTTGCCACGGCTGCCCAGGCACAATTTCTCGCCGGGGCCGTCATGGGAACGGGACATGGACGGCAAAAGGCTGGGGGGCGAAATGATGGAAGCCGTGAGAGTCTTCTGCCATACCGCTGATCAGCACTCGTAGAGGAGCAGGACCCACGAGGGGGGGGCCAGGCAGACTCTCGGTCCAACAACAGCCGTCGTCCGGGCGCGTCCCAAACAGTTGCCCCCCTCCGTCCTGGCGGCTTGAGTGACGATCACTACGACAGTCGACTTGAGCACAGAAGGCCCGCCCGCCCCAAAAATTGCTCAGCAGCATACAGGCCCAGGACCCTCCCCGGCGGCGAATGAGTGCGGTGCCCACGACTAGCATGCCTGGGTAAGTTGGCAACCTGATTGAACCCCTTCTTGCCCCTTCCGAGTATCCCCTCCTCGGCTCTCCCTCCCTTTTTAAATCGTTTATCACCATCTGCCCGTCCCCTAGCCGCCCGTCCCCCTTCGTGAGCAAGCACACCCGCAGACCGACTTTCTGCGGAGACTGCACGCCGCCGACTGTTGTTCCCCCCACCACCACTACAATTTCCTCGTCGTCAGCCAGCACGAGGTTGTGAGTGGATGCCGTGACCAAGGCCGAGGCGTAGGAGATACCCCCCGGAGCTGCAGCAGACAGCCCCAGAGAGCGCAAGAGAGAGAAAGAAAAGAAGAAAAAAAAAAAAGAGAGAGAGAGAGAGAGGGCGCCCATCCGCAGCAACTCCACGGAGCGGCCTGCCAGCTCGACCCGACAGGCGCCCAATCCCCTGTGGCCCCGGACCAGATACCTACTAGGCCAAGGGAAGCCAGCGCCATCCGCCGTCAACCCACCCGCTTGATCTCTCGTTTTCCCATCCCTCGCTCCTAAAGCTCCAGCTGGCTAGATTGTAACCTATCTTGTCTGCCGCTCTTTTTAGTTGGCACCGAGCTTTTCTGCAGAGGGGAGGTGCCCAAGTAGACGGGCCGCTCTTTTTTTTTAAATTTTTTTTCTTCCTCCGCCGTCTCTTTGCCCTACCGGCTCACTCGCTGGCTTCTCTGCTTCGGGACGCAGCGCACAGCGTCGGAACCAGCGCACAGCACAGCACAGCATAGCAGGGCAGCCAGACGCAAGCTTGCCCGCTTGCCCACTCGCCCGCTCAGCTCGTCAGCTCAGTTCGGCAAGCCCGCGCGCGCGTGTTCGCTCGCCCGCCTGCCCGCCCACCCGCACAGCTGGACGCTACGCTACCTACGCTACGTACCGCCCGTGCTCGTGCTCCTGCCTCCTGCTACGGCCCCGACCCCGGCTTTGCTGCCAACCACGCTGGACCTTGAACCCAGCACGCCCACATTCGCACCACACGTACCACACCTCCTGTTCCACGATCCATCCTTCACTTGCCCATCCCACCCGTTCAACCACACCCATACCCTTTTTTCTTTTTCCCCCATACACCCCCATCACTTCTCTCCAAATCACCATCAGCCTGGACTCTCAACACACCGCAACCTCCTTCTCCCACTGCCACCGTTGTCCTTCCCACCTCCACCGCCACACCAGAACACTGTTCAGTCCTAGACCGCGAGTAGCTGCCGTCCATACTCCGCACCCACACCCCGACAGATTGCGGCGCCGACGCAACACCGAGCAAAGTCACGAGATACGCCGCAACGACTCGGAACGACCGTCGACTATCCTGAATCACCACTCACACCCAACTTTCGTCTTCTCAACCCCCGGACGCAAGATGAGCGAAGACGCACTGTCAACAGCGAAGCCCCCGCGGCCGGAGAGAGCCGACTCCTCGTCGTGCTCGTCGGTGGAGAGTCACGAAATTCTCGCGCCTGTTCCTACGCGCCCTAGGCTCCCGAGCCGTAAGAGCAGTGGCACTCTGATCGTGCCCCAGGGCTCGTCGGAAGTTGGCCCCGTGCCCATACACCTCGAGGCTGACGATGTCCGAGCCATGAGCCCCCGGAGGAATAGCGAGGACCTTGACAAGATGGGCCGGGAAGCACGCGAGGAACTGCACAGGTAAGCTACGCCACACACCCGCCTCGCTGGTCTAATATATGCTAATCGATGCTGCTAGGCACGCACGAGCACTGCAAGAATCTCTTCTGCTGCTCTTCAACCGGATAGAGGCCGTCAAGGAGGAACACGACAAGCTCGACAGCAACAACAAGTTCCTCCAAAAGTACATTGGCGACCTCATGAGCACGAGCAAGATTACCGCCACCGGTAGCCGAGGCAGGAAATGATCGAACCGGCACACCACCCACTCTCACACACCACCTATCTATCCATCAGTAAAGGCGAGGCGAGCCGGACCATTTGTGCAGCCTGATCTTGAAGCGCTCTCGAAGCCCCTGCGACCAAAGCACAGAGCGCCGACTAGCTATGGCACGCCGAAGGTGCCCGAGGGTAGCATTCCATGTCGCGCGCCGGAGCCGGCGGCATCATGACATCAACCGACAAGACGCCTCACCACTTCGGTTCGATGGCAGTTTCGCCGCCCCGTACACCGACATCTGGGCACCCCGCCTGGACAACGGCTGCCCAGAACGCGAGCGCCAGACGAGCGCGAATTTATATCCATTCACCTTGTGTTTCTATACCAATCATGGGACGGCGCATGAAACCAGAGACGCGCATTTTGGGGTTGCAGGAAAAGGACGAGAAAGAAGAACCCATATATACCAGCGTCGCTTTGGCACGACTCACCCAGCATTTGGGCGTTCGGACGCCCTCGCAGTCCGCGGGCTGCGAGACTTCGGCCCAGCATCATTGTCATCATTCGGCCCGGCATGGCCCCACAGGCGTTTTACAATTATGACTATTGTACCATCATTGACAGGTCGGCACGGATTGGAGTTCTGGTGCACGGGAGACCTGACTCTGAGGAGGGAAAGGGATCGGCCCGCTGGGCCCTCCGTATCATGTACGTAGGCGTTTTGATCACTTGACCCAACAGTTTATTTAGACGACGAATTCATATGTGTTCGTTTGTTATTCCCATTCTTCATGCTCCCCTAGCCGTGTATTGGACGAGCTCACTAGGTCACCCGGCGCGTGCACGCACTCTGCCGTGCTGGGCAGCCACTGGGTGTCGAGGGCAATACTGGGCGTGGGGCACGCAGGCAAAAAAGCAAATCATCGCGCCCTCTACTCGAGGGAGCTGACCTTGGCTTACCCCGTGTGACAGCCCACATGGCCAAGTAGTCTCTGGGGACGCGGCTCGGACGACGCGGGACACGGGCGCGGAGCAGCGGTGGAAAGGACTTGGGGGATGGCCAACATCATATCCGAAACTAACAACGGCCGATGACGCTCAGTGACCCAGCTCTGTCTCAGAAAAACTCTTAGACATGGGGCCGGGGCTGGGGGCGGGTGGTAGATGTTAGCCCATCATCGGGTGGCGGCACGCCAATGCCAGCTGAGGAAGCAGAGGATCGGGCCGGGAAGGATGGGACAAAAGAAAACGTCCTCATTACCCCCGCTCTTTCCACCTTCTTCCCTCGATGGCATGCGGCGTTCCTGGTCGCCGAAGTGATAGCGTTTGGGTCGGCTTGGGGCTCCGGGATCGATCGACGGCGTGGGGGTTTTAGGGATGGGGGAGACAAGAAGAACCCGCCCCGGCGAGATAGGGTTTTTGGGGGGGGGGGATCTGGACCGGCATCCCGGGTGCGCCGAATTTTCCTCCCCGACGACCGACAAATGACGACGAAGAGTTTCCCGATCCGGCCCAGCGTCACTTCCTGCTTTGGTTCGACGGGGAGGGCGGGCCATCTCGTCCCGTTTCGGCCCTGACTCGCTCGCGCGGCCTGACTCGAGAGAGAGGAAGCGCGCGCTTGCCCGGAAGGGGGGATGGAAAGAAAAAGGGGGGGGGAGAGGAGGCGGGGCCAGGTCCTGTGATCGCTGACGCGGTATGTGACTCGACGGGCACACGGGGGGTCACGCGGCATCTCGCGGCCGGCTGCCTTGCCTCCCCCTTCGTCTACGCGCATCAGGAGCGGGCTCACGCGCGACAGACGGCCGGGGGCCCTCCGGGAAGAGCTTGGGACCGTTGGATACTAAGGTTGGGAGGAGCGGGGGGGTGGGGGTAAGGGGAAGACCCCTTCCCCCATCTGAGCCCGGGGGATCTGACGGCGCGCGGGGCCAGTTTTTCTCGGTGCTTCGTGCGTTCGGTGCCCGTCATCGGCCCGTCCGTCGGAAGGCGTTAGCGAGCCTCCCCCCGCTGTCAGCTTCCGGCCGAAAAGGAGGAGGAAGGAGAAGGGGCGGGCAGGTTCCGTGCTGGGGGTCCGTCCGAGAAAGACGCCCGGATGGCGTGTTTTCTGACCGGGCCCATCGATTCATTGGACGCCATTTGTCGTCCCGACCCCCGAGGTCCCCCTTCCGGAACCCTACAGATTGCCACGTCAAACCCGCCTACGGGTAGGCCGGTCACTGCGTCTGAGCCTGGGCCTGGGCCTCGGACCGTCCGACGGCCCCGCCCTTGCCCAGCCGGCCGGTGCCCGGCGAGTACCGCGGTTCTGCGCTACATGTTTGCCCGCGGGCCCTGGACGGTGCGATGAGAAGGAGAAAGGGGGCTCCCAATCAGCACGGTTTGCTGGCGCCCATCCCGGGATGGACCGGTCAGCTTGTTGCGAGGCCGTGACGGTGGGGATTGGGGGCCTCCCCGGGGATTCTTGGGGAGGCGGGAAGAAGGATCCGGCCGAGGGTCGGCTCGCGATGCTACCTACGACTACGGAAGCGAGACTCGAGTCGCCCACGGCGCCCGTTCGCCGCGATGCGGGCCTCTCCCGGGAGAGGAAAGGAACGGGACAGGGGGCCGTGCGGATCCGGCCGGGGCCCCGCAGAATACGGGACCGAAAACCACCACCCTCTCGGGATTCCCTCCCCCCTTTTGGCGGGAATGGCCCAATGACCAGCACGACGCCGCTCGCGCCGGCAGGGGTCTGGGGGCCGTTCACACGACCGGCTTACCGGAATATGTACCACCTGCTGGGAGTGGGAGGGGATTTTCACCTGTGTGGCGAAGGGGTGTAGCGAAGGGCGTGGGAAAAATTGGAAGAACCTTTGTCAAGAAGTGGTCGCAATAAGCCGGGTGTACAAAGGGCAAAGACGCAACTAATCAAACGCAAGATGATGACCTGCGCTTGCTGGGGATTTGCTCGTTGAGCAATATTGCATTGCTCTATCCCCAGCACGATGGGGTCTAACAAGATTACCCAGGCATCTCGGCCAGGGAGGGAACCCGCTGGCTTCGTCAGCGTAACATGCCTGCGGCCCAGAATATCCAAGGGCGTCAACGGCGTGTTGTTGCCATGAACCTTCCATTCGCTTGAGCGGATAGTCCCTCTTGAGAACCCGAGACGTGGAACGCCGGGGACAGGGCCCCCGGTGAATTGACTCGGGGTAAAATGTACCGAAGCGGCCGCCGGGCTGAACCAAGCTTTGCCTGGCTTTCCTGTAGTCGTAATCTCCTGACAAAAAGGGCGAGTAGAAGGTGGCGGGCTGCAACTCAATGGTGAAAATGGACCCCTCGATGCTAACGAGCACAGGAGGCCGGGGTTGTAGTTGGTGGTCGTCCCTCGTTGTGCAAAGAGAGGCCTGTAAATACACGCCATGTGATTGACCTACGCTTCAACTACGTAGTTACTCAAGTACGAAGGAAAGGGAGCTCCGTCCCCCAAATAAGGAGGTATATCGGGGCTTCCTCGCAGGTCCGGCTCGCTCGGTTTCGGGCGAGGTACGCCCGAGAGCTGGACAATGTGCCACTATTTCCCACGAACACCAGAGCCAAACATTCCCCCTTCCCCCCCTGGTTCTCCTCCTCCTTCATTTCCCGGGCTCGAAGAAGGCGACGTGCACGCCGTCGCCGGGCTGGATGACGATCTCGGCCTTGAGGGTGGGGTTGCCGCCGTCGATGGGGGCCATGTGGCTCTCGATGCGCTCGAAGCGCTGGAAGAGGCGGGTGAGCACGTAGCCCATCTCGGTGAGGGCGAACTGCTGGCCAATGCAGATGCGCGGGCCGCCGTTGAAGGGCACGTACTGCCAGGGGCGCGGCTGCCAGGCGGTCCAGCGGTCGGGGCTGAAGACGTCAACGGGGGCGAAGGCGGGCGAGGCGGGCGGGTAGAGGTCGGCGCGGCGCTGCATGACGAGGGTGCTGTAGCCGATGGGCGTGTCCTTGAGGACGGCGACGGGCTCGCTGCCGTCGGGCCCGCCGCCGCGCGGCAGCGTGCAGTCGCGCAGCGCGAGGCGCAAGTTGAAGGGCACGGCCGGGTAGAGGCGCAGCGTCTCGTTCATGACGTTCTGCAGGTACTTCATGCCCTTGAGGTCGGCGTACGTCGGCGTGCGCCGCGTCCCGACCTGGGCCAGGATCTCGGCCCGCAGCCGCCGCACGCACTCGGGGTGCCGGGCCAGCTCGTAGAGCGTCCACGAGAGCGTCGCCGCCGTCGTGTCGCGCCCCGCCAGCAGCACCGCCACCAGCTGGTCCCGGATCACCTTGCGGTCGCGCGTGAAGGACGCCAGCTCGTGCAGGAACGTGTAGCCCCGGTCCGCCTTGGTCTTGGACGCCAGGTCCTCGGGGCTCAGCCGCAGCGCCCGGTCGATGTAAGTGTTGCACAGCTCGTTGATCAGCTTCAGCCCGCGCCGGAACGAGCCGAGCGGCACGAACCGCTGCAGGGGGCCCGCCCGGGCCCGGATGTTCTGTACGCGCTGCACCTCGTTGAAGGCGTCGGCAAAGGGCTGGCGGGGCGTCCTGTTTGTCCCGTGTCAGCGGGACGCCTCTCTTGTCCTTGGGGGAAAGGGGGCAGGGGCAGACGGGGGCGGCGACGGGAGCGAAAGGCGGCTGTGGGTTTACTTACGTGAGCGACTGGACGTCCTTGCCGAGCAGGAAATCGGTGGCCACGTCCAGCGTGTAGCGGAAGAGCAGGTCGCTGACCTCGACCACCTTGCCGTTGCCGGCCTCCATGTCGACCTTCTGGTCCTCGCCGTCGAGAGCTTGGCCGTGGGCCAGGGCCTTGAAGAAGGTGTCGAGGTGCGACTCGAAGCAGTCGAGGTCGCTGATGCGCTCCTTGACGAACTGGGGCCGGATGAGCTGGCGGCTGGCGTGCCAGCGGTCGCCGTCGGTGGTGAAGATACTGTCGCCCAAGAACTCGGACCACTCCTCGTGGAAGGGCTCACCCTTGCCGAAGTCGTTGAACTGGGAGGCCAGGATGGCCTTGATGTTCTCCGGGTCGGCCGTGAAGATCAGTCGCCTGCCCACAATGCTGAACTCGCCCGTGTAGTTGGGCTTATCCTCCAGCAGCTTGAGCCACATCTCCAGGTTCTTGTGGTTCATGGTGGCATTGACCTGGTCCCGGGCGACGTCGAGACCTATCACCGAGGGGTTAGGACGGGGAACCCGGGGCCCGAGGTCACTTCGCGGGCCCGTGTGGCGAGGGGGGCGCGCCGACTTACCGAAAGGCAGGGTCGTCTTGACAAATTTGGCCCGGCCGCCGGGCAGTCGGTTGAGCCGCATCCGCTGGTCGACGGATACCAGGATCCTCCACAGCACCAAGCTGACGGCGAAGAAAACGAACAGCCCCTTGGCCGAGACATGGCGCCAGAGGTCCTCGATCAAAGCCATGTCGAGGGGTGGTGCACTCGGCGCAGCCGGGGACGGCTGTTACGGGCCCGGGTGGCTACTTGCGAGTAGTCGGCAGAGAAAGTCAGCGGCGGCTACGCGAGCGAGCTGGAGCGTCTTCAGCCGCCGATATGATATCTCTGTACCTTGTCGTCTCTTGTCCGTCTTTTCAGAATAGAGCTCGCATACGTTGGTGGCCCGACTTGTTAGCATCGACCGTCCGACTACGACCTGCTTCAGTACGCGAGTTCGGCGCAAAGGCCGGACTCGAAGTCGTGGGGAGGAGGCGGCAGAATCTGTAGACGTCGCAGCGGCGAAATGGCAGGGGGTGGAGAGAAAGGCTGCAAGTGGACGTCAAACGTGCCCGGCACAAGGTTGCCGAACGAGAGAGAGAAAACGTGGGGATGGGGACTCAGTTATAGGTCGGCAGGCCACCAATAAGGCAGTAATGTAAGTACAATCACATTACCTGCAATGCGAATAAAGTGAGGAAGGTACTTTACACGGGCACGGAAAAGGGTCCTTTACCCAGGCTTGACTCCGGAAACAGGCATGGATTTCCCTGGACCGGGCTGGTTTTGTAACGGTTGGCCCTGCAGTGGGTGGTTGGCCCCTGTGCGTGCGTGTCGAGGCGGGCCAGTGAATGGAAGCGCCTACGAGTTCACAACCGCATTCGGCCACAACCTCTGCCATCCATACGGGGATACAAGCCATTTTGCTAAGTACCTCGCGGCCGGGCCCACTGGTTCGGTTCCACTCCTCTTCCCCCTCTCTCTTTCTTTTCAATACTGAGTAGAGTCCTCATAGTGCCCACGCGGCACGGCCATTCCACTGGCCCTCTGCTTCCCACCTAGGTAAGGATAGTGGGAGGAGAGGGGGGTAGAAGCCGAGGCCATCAGAAGCCGGGGATGGATGTGCACCCTCCCCCTCTCGTAGGGTGTCCAGTCCCCATCGATATCCCCCGGGAATGGGACGGTGAGGACGGGTTGACCATCATTGACGTCGTGCAGGGGGTGGGGGGGCTTAGAAGCAGGGCTATTTTGTACACGGTAGTAATGACAGGCGACCCTAACGTTTCCCGTATTGCTTTCGCCAAGAAGAATGTTGCCGAGGCGCACAAGGTGGGGTTGGAGGGGGAAATGCTTTGCAGTTGTTGCCCCGTCTCCCTCTCTCGGAAGCTTTCCCTTCTATACAAACGTGGCTGTACGTATGTAGTACTAAGGAGTGTGTTAGAGAAGGAGAGGTTAGGCTTAAAACTAGGGAGTGCCCCGTTTCGTCGCCCACTTCGCTTCGGATGTGCCAGGCCGACAGATCTGGGAACATTATGTACCTTCGGTACCTACTGGTTGCCCCGATCCAGTGGGCACAACGTCAGCCTCGAGCCGCAGAAAGAACCTTGATCGAGAAAGAAAAAGGCACACCATCCAACCCAGGGCCCGACCCTGCATGTTATCCCGTATCGTTGCACGTGCGGACGCGGGGGGCCACTTCCAAACGCTGGGGGCGCCGCATCTCTCATACTTTGATCAGAAAATCCGCTCGCAGCCCGCCCCATGTTTCTTCATTTATTTATTCAAAAAGCCAGGGGAGGATGGAGAGGGGTTCCCAGCGGCCGGCGGGCGGACGGCGTCTAGCAAGACCCCGGGAGCCGATAGTACCAGCTAATTGTTGCCAGTTCTGGAAGCTTGGAACTCAGAGCACACGCATTTCCGCTAGTTGATACGGTGGCCCCACGTGTTTCTCGCCAGTCCCGTCTTTTGGGGGAGGGAGGGAAAGCACACATTCACATCGGATCGGCCATCCGCACGCTCCACATGACAACCCCTCACATTCATCCGCCCATCCATCCATCCAAAACTCATCACAACGTTGCAAGGCCACAGCCGAGCATGACCTCGGAAACAGGAAACCCCGACCACCACGACAAAGCGGCATGACGAAAGTGATGGATGGCCCGCGGCGTTACGCACCTACTTCTGCTGTGGGGCGGGGTTCTACTATGCCGAATACATGGACAGTAGAACGACTCACATCTCCCCTTGCGGTAAGCATCGCGGGGCCAGGCGCGACTGGGGCCATGCGCCAATGAAACAAAAATACGCCCTGTGGAGTTTTCCCTCCGCACGGGTGGCGCCCTATCGCACGCGCCAAGATGGATGCATCAGTCCTGCATGGGAAGTGCTTTACTTTACATACATGCATACCTCCCTCGATTGTGTATGGAGTGTGCGTACGGCGTGCATGCCTCGCCGCTGAAGTTCTGGCGAACAGTTGCCGCTTGCGTTCGGCCCGGTTATCGTGGAACACCAACGACAACGTCGGTGGCTCGGCTTTCAGCACACATACACAAACACACAAGCGCGCACACGGTGAGAGGGCGAGGTGAAGAGAAGAGCGGGGGAAGGAGGGGAGATGCGGAAGTACTAACATGGCCCTTCATCATACCCAGCTAGCCAGCCCACACAAGCGAGATGCCGAGTCCGGGGCCGTCTCCTTGGCTTCTGGGCTGAGGGGAAAAGAGGGCTGGCACTGCGCCGTGCCGAGGCACAGCGCCGATACACACACATGCATGCAGATCTCCTGCCACTCCTTGGGTGCCTATTCGGGTGTGAAGGAGGTTGCAGCATGCACCAATGTTTTTTTTTCTCAGCCAGACGGACACGGCGGTCAGAGGCACGCACGAAAGCAGAAAATGGAGGACGAACGGGGAGGTGGGGGAATAGGCATTATGGCGTGCTTCTCGGCCCCAAAGAGGGCACGAGAGCCATTAAGATTCATTACGGATACCCACGTCGTCGTATGTCGTCCCTCATACCACCATTGCCAAAGAGACCGCCGCACCGAACCCGCCCGCGCACCCAAAGTCCGGCCGCCCAGAGACGGGAAGCCCGGCGGGCGGGCGGGAGAGCAAGTCCCCGGGACCGTGCCGCGGTTCCTACACAAACTCGCACTTGGTCCCGTTCATGTCCTGGGTGCACGAGGCCGGCTGCAGCGGTTGGGCGAGGACGCCGCGCGCCACCATGCGCTCGCGCATCTCGTTGAGGCGCGGCATCGCGTCGATCTGGCTGCGGTTCTGGCCGTCGGCCGTGGTGGCGCCCGACCAGAGCACCTCGGCGGCCGCACAGGACCGCGGCCACACGACGCTGTCGAGGTTGGTCGAGTCGATGGTCTCGCTCCAGACGGCCACCTCGCCGCCCAGCACCAGCTTGGCCTGCTCCTTGGGCATCCCAGCCACCGGGTTGTGCGAGTAGATCAGTCCCCAGCTCTTGGTCGGGCCGCACCAGTCGTTGAACGGGTAGCCCTTGTCGAAGACGTCGTTGGCGTACGGGATCCACGCCCCGCGTCCGCAGTCGAGGTACTGTATCGAGCCCCCGTGTTAGCTTCGCGCCGTGTTCCTGCCTTTACCCCTGCCGGCCTAGCCGAGGGGATTCACTTACCCAGAAGTTGTAGTTGCTGTCGATGACTTGGTATCCGTCCTTGGTGATGTTCTCGACGGCACCGCCACCCAGCCAGCTCTGCACCACCACGTCCTTGCCGATGGTGATGTTGTACTTGGTCGGGATCTCTTCCCACACCATCGGGTTCAGCCCGGCCTTCCTCACGCGCTCGAACATCCGGTCTGTGAACTTCTGAACGAGCGGCTGCAGCACTTCGGTGTCGTTGGTTCCCACCGTGGGATCCAGCTGGTACACGTTGAAGTTGAACTCGTCGCCTCCCTGGTGGAAATACGCCGTGTACGGCGACAGTCTGGGCAGGAGGTCATCCATGAGCTTATCGAGGAAGTCATCGACCTGCGTGTTGTTGAGCTGGAACTGGCCGCACGGCGGCTCGGCGCAGTACGTCGTCCAGGGCTGTGCGTTGTAGCCGGCGATGATGTCGGGGTACGCTTCCGCCACGATGCCGATGTGGCCGGGCATGTCGATTTCGAAGATGACCTCGATGCCGCGCTGGACCGCGTACGACTGGATCAAGGCAATGTCGGCGGGCGAGTAGGTCAACCCTTTCCCGTAGGCGCCCTTGGTGGCCAGGTCGGGCATGGCGGGAATCTCGAGCGGCCAAGACTGCGAGTCGGTCACGTGGATGTGCAGGCGGTTCATCTTGTTCCAGGCCATGGCGTCGAGCGTATGCGTGATTTTCTCGACGGGGTACCAGTTCCTCGCCACGTCGAGGAGTATGCCGCGGTGGGGGAACGTGGGCTCGTCAGTGATGTCGACGGGCGCCAAGGCGCTGTAGACGCCTCCCTCCGAGTGCTTGAAGAACAGCTGGGTGAAAGACTCCAGCGCCCGAAGCACGCCGACCGACGAGACGGCCGTAATCTTTACGGTTCCGTCCGTTTCCACGCAGAGCGTGTAGGATTCGTTCACCTCGCCGGCCTTTGGCTTCCAGGTGGCACCGCTGTCCTGGCCGGACTGGGTGATCTCAATTGTCTTGATGTACGTCCGTGTCTTGTCGGCGGCTGGCTCGACCTTCTCAACGCGGTTGCGGGGGTAGAGCATCCAGGGGACGAAGCTCTTCTCTACGATGGCCTCAACGGCCCGGGCTACGCCTCCTGTGACGATATCATCGCTTGAGAAGTTCGGGCCCGTGGTGGCGTATCCATAGTTCCAGGGCAGCTGCGGGCCGAAGAGATATTGATCAGTACTCAGTGACACAGGCGAACATTGGGCTTCGGGGTAAGAAATCCAGCATACAGATCCTCCGTTGTAGGTGACCTTCACATCCTTTGATATCCACACGGCTGAGGTGCCAGTCGTGATTTTGGTCGGGATGGGCCAGATTGCCAGAGCCGTGCCGCATAGCAAGGCGGTGAGATAGATGTTCAGCAGCATCTTGAAGGAGGTACTATATCCAAGACATTAACGCCGGTCCGCGGGTGCCGGGCAGTTGCTGCTTCAGAGGAGGGATGCGGGTAGAGGGCCAGGCCAGCACGAGTGACCGTCATAAAAGGGAAAGGAGGGAGACGACGTCGAGAGGGGAGGGCCGGGCTCGCGTACTTATTCCTGAGGGCTGAAGGGTAACTTTAGCCAATGTACGTAAATCCACCACGGCGTTGGTCGAAGGAAGAACACGAAGCACCCTAATCCCTCCCGCGCCGGAATGGTAGGGCGATGTGAACAATATGCGTGTGTATGCGGGGTTCCGCGTGTGGGAGGAATGCAGAGTGACCTACCGTGGGCTTGCCGGGACGGGGAAAATGACTGTTGGCTGGTCTCGTGATGTAACCAACGCCAGAATTACTGCCGCCAGGGACGGTAGTACGAGACAAGACCACACAAGCCGGACCCGATGACTCTAGCCGGACTCGTCGAAACTGACGAGGTGCTGGAATGGGTTTGTACAAGTCAAGGGCTGCAGGGGGGTGGCCCAGGTCCGGGGAGTGGGTGATCTGATGGTTGTTTGTTGCCTCCCTGGGGGTGGGGAGCCAGGGGCACGAATTGGCGGAACGGGGGGAAATGAGATGATGATGCAAGGTTCGGTCGAGGGCCGGTGCTGGGCCTAGTTGCAGTCCCCGGGTTTGCCCCTTCTGTCTGGTTTTTCGGCCGTTGGGTCTCTATCTCTCCCCCGGTTCGTTGTGATAACGGCAGCGGCAGCGGCGGAGCAGCGCAACGCAGTGCCGCGGCGCAACGTTACTTTGGGACGAAGAAGGGCCCGATGTCGACAACGGGCTGGTGGCTGTTCCTCGCTGGGATGGGGACCCAATGGGTTACCAGCCTTCAGCCTTAGCAGCCGTTTACGATTGACCGGTGGCGCGTTCCGCGATTGGCCTTTACGACCTAGGGAGGGGCGGTGGGCGGTGGGAGCAGGAGACGGGAGACGGGCGAGGAAAAGCAAGCCAAGTAAGCCCCCTCTGGAAGGGATACAGGGCGGACAGGTCTGCTTCCTGGTCTGGCCGTGCCCTGTCATGTATGCAGCAAAACCACGCGTGGCTGGCCGGGCGGCTCCCCGCCCTTGTCGGCGACGTACAGGCGTAGCAGCGGGCAACATGTACGGGTTTTGCTGACGGTGAACGATTGGGTGGCGGCCGGTGATAGACGACAACGAAGCGGGGGCGGGATCTGCACGGGGCTGAGATGGAACCCCCTGGCCTCCCTGGATTAAGCTCAGCACGTTCCCGCCGGACCCGTGGGCACGAGCGGGTAGGGTACGGATAGGGAGTGCAGCAGTGCCGTTTGTCAGGGAGGAGAGGAGCACGGCGAGCCTCGCTGGACCTGTCCATGCCATGAAGCTGTACATGCCGCCGAGCCCTGCCACCTTCTATCCCGTGCGATGCCATGCGGTTGGACGAGGAACCAACCAACGCCTACGGCGTACGAGGAAAGCCGCAGGCACGGCCAGGCACGGCGATGGACGCGTCTCCGGGCCAGCCCAGCGAGATGGCTGTCGTGGGCCGTCGGGTGGCTGGCGTGGCACATGGAGGGGCGGTTATGCTTGCTTCGCACCGGCTGGCTGCGCAAACGCCGTCTTCAGCTCCAGAGTGCGCGGTGCCCTTTTCATTTCTGACCATTCTTATTTTTAGATTGCCAGATGCTTACACCGGTAGTTAGCTGCCTAGGCCCTCAGCCCGTTCCGCGTAGTAATCCGGTGGCGTTTACGCTCCCAAAGACAAGGACCTCCGGGGCCCCTACTTCCAGCCAAAGCGGTACCTCTAGAACAGCCTATTTGGATGCCATTCGCATTCCGCTTCGGGTCCGCAGGGCTCTCTCTCCTTCACAAGCACCGTCCATATCAACCGCGGGGCCGGCCAATCGGCAATCGAGGTGTGGATGTACGTAGACCCAGATGGACTTCAGTGCCATCGTACTGGGTGAGACAGTCGCCAGACATGACTGCTGGCCTGCGTGCGCAAGTACGGGTAAACAAAGAAAAGCATCGACGGGGCAACGCCGGTCGATGCTCATCTTTTGCCGCCGACATGAGGCGGTCAAGCTCGGTGCTGGTAGACAGCAGCAACAGCAGCAACAACAACAACAGCAGCAGCAGCAGCGCTCACCCCCAACACAGTGAGAGTGTGAAAGAGAGGACTGCCAAGTTCAATATGCCTTACGTATCGTGTTGTCGCGAGCATTCGTGACTAGCCACCCAACCACTCAGGGCCGCTTGGTTCCCCGCACACGCCGTGGAAGCCCGAGTCGAGTAGTGTCATCTCACAGTATCCAAGTGTAGGTATGTGCGTCAGTAGCGTGAACCACTCTGATGTATCCCCAGGACTCGTCTGATTTGGCCTTGTGAGAGGATTCGAAGTCGGTCACCCTTCTCCAGTCCACGGTTTCTTTCGTCGCCCGCAACTCGTCGGTGTTAATCATGGGCGGAGCGCAGCCAAAGGGTATGTTGTTGATGTTGTTGTAGGATGTATGCACCACGACAGCCGAAGGGCAGCTTGTTCTCCCAGCTATGAACTATGTAAGTACTCATTAGGTACCCCTGCTTTAGGTAGTCACTGGGCCGTAGGTCTATTGCCGTGATTTGTAATACATAGTACATGGATAACCTAGGTAGGTACTGACTCTTGAATTAGTCATATGAAGAGAGATACTGCAATGCTGTACTTGGGCAGGTTTTCTTGCGTGCACAACCGGGCCTGCGAAGCTATCGAGGCATAGAAGACAAGGGTACGTACTCGACGTACGTAGTAGTGTAAAAGTCCACTTCTCAGCGAAGCCGCCGTTCATGAAGGTCAAGGCTCAAGGCAACAATGGAGGCTGCGGACTAACAATGATCCCCTTGTTGTTCCGTCTCCCATAACCACCTAGGTAAAAGTGGAGCTAAGGACAGAGGCATCAGTCAGTCACCTAGTCAGAAGAAAAGCATATCTCTCAGCCAGCGTCATTCCCCAGTCCTGCCTACTGCCACTGCATGCACGTACGCACCTAACCACGAAGCAGTCTTGGTGACTTCCAACATCTTCGATTGTCTGGTGGAATTCGCTTAGCAGTACCGCGACCGCTGAGTCTGAGTGGAGCTTTGTCCCGACCAGTCACGCCTTCGAGCTCCCTTTCATTGTCGGCACGTTCCATTGCTTGTCGCCACATCTTGAATACTTACCTCACGCGACCCGGCATTCGCGACCTTTTTTTCATTCGAACCAACGCACCTTGCGCGCCTTGGCCATCCACGCGCCATCGTCCCTGCTCTCTGCGCTTCGGTATCCTCTCTAACATCCCCGTCCACCATCATGGCTGTCGAGGTCGCCATGAACACGCCTCTGGCGGATGCTCTAAGCTCCGCCATCCAACCGAAGCTCGTCGAGGCCGGCTGGGCCTCCGACGGCGGCGACGATTCACCGCTTTCAGAGTTCATCATCCTTATGCTGGTCAACGGCAAGTCACAAGATGAGATAGCCAGCGAGCTTGCCGGCGACTTGCTTGGCCTGGGCCCCGACGACCCGACGGCCAAGGACTTTGCGCGATGGCTTTTCGAGCAGATCGATGTCCTGAACGCGCAAATCAACGGCGGGGCCGCGCCCTCGCAGGGCCAGTCCGCGCAAGATAGCTCTATGGACCAGGATATGGACATGGGCATGTCGACAGCCGACACGGCTGAATTGAACGCGTACGTTGCCTCCCCAATCCGCACTGCCACCCGTCCGCTAACCCGATGCAGCCCCACCGGTCCCAAGTCGATGCGAAACGGCGACGCACGAGGCGGTTTCCGCGGTGGAAAGCGCATGCTGGGGCAGATGAACCGGGCCATGGACCGCACCCACGAGAACTCGCTCCACCGTGTACGGGGATCCGGTAACGAACGCATCAATGCTCACGGAAGAACACCGCCGACTGGTCCGCGGGGCGGTCTTGGACGCAACAACCGAGGAAACAACAACCGTGCCAACAACATTGCGCATGGCATGGTCTCGCAGATGAACGCCATGGCTGCTGGCGGCATGCCCCAGATGCCCGGCATGCCTGGCATGCCTGACATGAACTGGGTGATGCAGGGCGGCGCCGGTGGCCAGGGCCAAGGTCAAGGCGGCGACATCTTCCAGCTGTTGCAGCAGCAGAACCAGATGATGGCTGCCCTCTCGCAGCAGTTGGCGCAGAGCCAGCAAAACAACATGGGCAACCGCGGCCGAGGACGATCGCTACACGACCGTACGCAGCGCGGTGGAAACTTTCGTCGCGGTGGCCACCACGGCAACGGCCAGCACCAGAGCGAAGGGAACGGCGCGGGCGGCGAGGGCGGAGAAGACGTGGACATGTCGCAACAGGGGGGCAACCCGGAAACCGTCGTGTGCAAGTTTAACCTCTCCTGTACCAACCGCGAGTGCAAGTTCGCCCACCAGTCACCGGCGGCGCCTCCCGGCATGACCATTGACGTCAACGACGTGTGCTCATACGGGGCGGCGTGCAAGAACTTCAAATGCGTGGGCCGACACCCCTCGCCCGCCACGAAGCGCGCGCACCAGAACCAGCAAGAGTGCAAGTTCTTCCCCAACTGCACGAACCCCAAGTGCCCGTTCAAACACCCCGAGATGCCCCTGTGCCGCAACGGCGCCGACTGCCAGACGGAGGGTTGCAAATTTACGCACTTGCAGACCAAATGCAAGTTCACGCCCTGTACCAACCGTTACTGCCCGTACAAGCACGAAGAGGGCCAGCGGGGTGCCTTCCACGATAAGGTGTGGACGGCGGACGGGAATAAGGAACATGTCAGCGAGAGGCAGTTTGCGGCTGACGGAGGAGAGGAACTGGTTGTGCCCGTCTCGGATGATAACACCATGGATGAGACGGTGGTATAGGGCGGACGGCGGCGTCAGCAACGGCGGCAGTATCGCCTTGATGCGGTTTGTGGAGGATGACGTGTATATTATGGTCTGAAAGAGAAAGAGCGAGAGAGAGAGAGAGAGATGCATCCATGATCGGACATCAACGGCGTTGGGTGGCTGAATTGACACATAACAGGAGTTGTCCCGTGGAAAAGTTCCGGGCCTTGACAGCGCACACTATACAATATACCCGTCTGCATTTTTGTGATTCCCCCCTAAGCAATGTCTCTTCTTCCGTCTGACTGTTCAAATGTGCGGAGAGATCGGGAATGGATGCTACAGCGGGATACATTCGAACGTGAGCGGTTCATGGTAGTTACAGTCCCGACCTGCCTCTTGTTGTGGTGCAAGTACATGCGTGTTAAGTGCATTATTGTGTACATGTACTTGGTAGACCAGGCCTGCCACCCCCAGCCCGCAGTCCTGAATAGAGCGAGCTGTGCAGGTCGATAACAAATGCCTCCCAACAAACGGCATTGCTTGTCGTTCGGTCTCTACGGGCTCGTTCCGCATGGCGTTCCATCATACGAGACTCGTCAGTCGGTCGGTCGTAGGCTCATTAGACTTGGGACCCGCGGCGGAGCTATGGTAGGTAGGTACATGTACGCGTGAATCCCAATCTGGGGTCACTTAATAAGCCGATCAGCTCCCACATCGTCACGTCACCAGCAACCGTCTAGTTAGCCCAGCCAAGCCCATCTTTCCTGAAGCACCAGTAAAGTGCGACACCAATGCCCGCTCCAGACCGGCCAGCCATTGCACCCCAGCAATGACTTCCCACGTCTTCCAGGAGCGTTTCGTCCTCCTTCTGAGGTCGGCCTATGACAATGGCTGCCACGGCCTCGTCAAAGGCCGGCCCGCCGTGGTCTCCGGCTCCAGCGCCCGCTCCAGGCTCCCGGGCGCCCGCGGCATCCGACCTGTGAGCTTCCTCAGCCTTGCGTCCTCGCCGCGTCCCAACCGATCCGTCGACACTGTGCGCGCCGGTCCGCCGGGAGCTTCCGAGACGGGTCTGCGGACGTACGCGACAGCCAAGAGCCCGCCGCCGCGCAAGGTCGCCGTGCTCGGCGGCGGCATTACGGGACTGACGGCCGCCCACTACCTGGCCCGCCACGCCGAGAACACGCACATCACCCTGTACGAGGGCGGCGACAAGCTGGGAGGCTGGATCAATGGTCATTCGGTCCCGCTCAACTCCTCGGGCGGTGAAGATGTGTTGATGCACCGCGGACCGCGGATGCTGCGGTCCGGCGCCTCGACGGCAAAATATGACGACTTGGTGCTCTACGACGTCGTGAGTGGCCCCTCTGCTTTGATTGACCCGGAGCGCGGGAACTAACACTCGGGGTGTAGCTGGCCAGCCTTGACATCGCCGACAAGGTCGTTTACCCCCAAGGCGTCGCCAACTCTCGCTACCTCTACTATCCCGACCACCTTGTCAAGCTTCCGTCCCAAGAGCTGTCCCTGCAGAATATCGTCCACACCATCCGCTCGTACTTTACCGAGCCTCTCTGGAACGACGCTATTACCGCCGGTATGGCCTATGCGCAGAAGATGCAGACTGCCAAGAATGCCCGCGACACGCGCGAGATGGAGACCAAGGTCGAGGCGTTGCGAGACAACAAGCCGTGGGCACGCCCGCCATACGATACCGGCCGCTTCGACGAGGACGAGTCCGTGGCCAGCTTCCTCCGCGACATGATGCACACCGAAGAACCAGTGCGGAACATCGTGTCGGGCATGCTGCACGGCATCTACGGCGGCGACGTGTACCAGCTGAGCGCGAAGCACACCATTTTCCAAAACCTCTGGTTGACTCTGCGTTCCTACCCCGGCGAGAGCATGACGTGGTTGGCCAAGAAGGAGGTGAACCTGTGCCTCGATATGTTGGCTTCGCCGAATAGCCGCAAAATCGCCGAGCTGGCCGAGATCTCTGTGCAGAAGCAACTGCTCGCTTTTGACGACGGGCTGCTCACGCTGGTTCGTGCGCTGGAGGAGGACTTGGCGGGAAGGCCCAATGTGGACATCCGACGCAACACCCCCGTAGCTTCGCTCTCGCACGAGGAGGAGGGAGTTCAGGTGACGAGCCGCGGGAAGACGCAACGATACGACCAGGTCCTGAGCACCATATACTCGCGCCAACTGGCCCGGATTGCACAGCCAGCCAACTGTCTGCCGTCTCTGGCTGCGATCCCATCCGTTACCATCATGGTGGTAAACCTCTGGTTTCCCGACCCCCACCTCCTGGATGACAACCCCGGGTTTGGCTACCTGGTACCCCAGAGCACCCCGGTGGAGCAGAATCCCGAGCGCCTTCTGGGCGTCCTGTTTGACTCGGACGTCCAGACCCGCGAAGAGGTGCCGGGGACCAAGCTGACGGTGATGCTCGGCGGTCATTACTGGAACGACTGGCATTTCCTGCCCAGCGAAGAAAGCGGTATCGCGTTGGCGAGGAGCGTTCTCGAGCGTCACCTGGGTATTCCGGCGGACGCCGAAGGCGCCATCGCGTCGGCACGCCTGTGTCGCGACTGCCTGCCCCAGCACACGGTGGGCCACCGCAAGCGCGTGGCCCAGGCCCATTACGAGCTGGAGTCGGCTTTCAAGGGCAAGCTGATGGTGGCGGGCCCGTCTTACACGACCATTGGCGTCATCCCGGCCATGCGCGCGGGCTACGACGCCGGCATGCGCATCGCCAAGGGCAGCCAGCCCTACTTCCGGCCGGGCCGGCCTTCAATCGCCAACGAGGGCGCGTTCCTGGCTTTCGAAAGGAACGATTTCGGCAAACAGGACCACGTCGGTCCCACGGGCCTGCAGTGGGCCACCGTGCCCGAGTCCGAGTCCTACATTGCGGTGGAAAAAGACAGCATGCTGTTGAAGAAGGCCACCAAGGACTCTCTGCGTTTCCATCGCGCCGACGCCGACGAGGAGGGGGAGCAATAACGACCGAACGCATCACGGAAACAGAAACAGGAAAAGGAGAAATAGACCTACATACGGAGTCCGGGTCAAGGGCCGCTGCATGAAAGTGTATTGTAGTCTATTCCATCGGCGTACAATACCCTGCTAGAAGGGATCTTCAACCCCCGCAGTTTCGCCTATTGTTTTCCGCTCCTCATTTGGTGCGGCGCTGTGTATCGTGCGTGGCTCCCTAACCCTGCCCGGTACACGGTTGCCGCTGCATGAAAAGGGGTATGCACCGATGACTACAACCAACTAGTGAAGTACTTTCAGGGGTTCGTCGGCCATTGGCCCGTCGAGGGCCCCGATGGCAGCAAAGCAATCCCTGGGAAAGATGGGACATTCCCCGGCCGAACCAAAACCTTGCCCAGGGACGAGCAAGCCCCGCGTCGCCCGCTACCTGTCCGCCTTCCCGGCGGCGGCCGACGAAGACGCCGCCTGGCGCTCCCGCAGCTCGCGCAGGGCGGCGACGACGGCGTCGGCGAAGGCCGGGTCGTTGAGGGCGAGGTCGTCGTGGCGGGCGACGTGGACGCCGGAGCCGGCGAGGCCGCGCTCGAGGGCGGCGAAGAGGGCGGCGTCGGCGGCGGCGTCGGCGAAGGGGGCGTCGGGGCCGACGCTGAGCAGGCTGAGGCCGCGGCCGGGCAGCAGCACGCGCACGAGGTCGGGGCGGGCGGCGGCGGCGAGGCGGGCGGCCACGGCCTCGCCGACGCGCCGGCTCTCGTCGGCGCTCGTGCGCAGCAGCGTCACCGTCGGGTTGTGCGCGTGCAGGCGGCGCTCGCCGCGCTCCGCCGCCGCCGCCACAGCCGCCGGCCTACTCCCCCCCATCGCGAAGAGAGTCAGCGAAAAGGTTCCCGGAACGAGGGGGGCCCCCCATGGGAGGGAACAAGATTTCGTAGACACCCTGAGGACAAGAATGCCAAGAAAAAAAAGGGTGGTAGTAACAACGGGAGGGATGCGGGGGGCGGGAATAGGTAACAAAGAACATCGGGCGTGGCTTACACGGTGGCGCGCGGCCCGAAATTGATCATGTCGCAGGCGCCAGCGCTGACGACGTAGGGCACACCGGCGGCGGCGCCGGCCGCCAGGCGGTCCGGCCCCGCCGACAGCACGCCGCCGCCCACCTCGTCGGCGACCTCGGTCGTCGTCAGGTCCACGACGGCGTCGAAGGCGCCGGCGGCCACCATGCGCTCGAGGGTGCGGCCACCGGCGCCCGTGGCGTGGAAGACAACGACCTCGGCGCCGTCGCCGTCGGTCAGCAGCGCGCGGACGCGATCGACGGCGGGCGTCGTCACGCCGAACATGGTGACGGCGACGCGGTACCTCCTCGGCACGGTCGCGGCGTCGCCCCCGGTTTCGGACCGGGAGCCCTCGGCGGCGTGGCGCGCGCCCGCCATGCCGGCCAGGGCGGCGGCGGCGTTGGCGAGCACGCGGCGCGACACGAAGTTGAGGCCGGCGATGTCGACGACGCTGTACATGAGCGTCAGGTCGACGCCGTCGACGAGGGGCCCGACGTCGCCCGACGCCATGGTACTGACGAGCAGCTTGGGTAGGCCCACGGGCAGCGCCGCCCGCATGGCCCCGGCCGCCATGGCCGACCCGGTGCTGCCGCCGAGCCCGAGCACGCCGTGCAGGTCCCGGGAGACGGTGGCGTCGTCTTCGTCGGCGTCGGCGGGGGCGTCCCCTGCCCGCCGGCCCCGGCCCCAGAGGCCCCGCAGCAGCGCCGCCGCCGCCGCCGTCATGGCCCGCGCGTACGCGTCCCGCTCCGGCGCCGGGCCCGCGTCGTCGCCGCCGTCGCCCCTGTCCACCCGCGGCACCGCGTACACGCCCGGCCGTGAGGGCAACGGGGCCGCCGGGGCGCGGCTCGTGTCAATCAGGACGATTTGCGTCTTGGCGTTGCATCGGTGGATCTGCTCGAGCACGTAGCTGGTCTCCTCGGCCTTTGTTTCCAGCGTCGCCAGCACGGCCACCACCGGCTGGTCCGGTGTCCGGGAGAGCCCGGACAGGGGGTCGTGCGGCGCGAAATACATGATGATGGGAGTACGTGAGTGCGTTGATGTGTGTGTGTGTGTGTGTGTTTTGTGTAAAAGAAGTTCAGGAGTAGGAGTGGGCCATGCTCTCAAGTCAGGGTCGTATAAATAGAGAGAAGCGAGGCAACCTTACCTATTTATGCACCTTGGGTTACCGGGTTCTAGTCTCATGGGTTCCTCAAGGCCGCAGGGTGATGAAGGTGTGCATGGTGGGTAGTGGTACAAGTACGTCAACTGAAGGCGGGGAAGATGCTCGTTAGTAAGACGGACCTCAATGCCATCAGACTGATCTGGGGTGACGGAAGCTCTCGTGCGACCAACGCATGTATATAAAAAAGAGAGGAAACCCAGCTGGCTCTGTTAAAAGGAAGCATGTTCGGTTTTCTTTTTTGAAACGAGACATGTACCATTGACCAATGGCATAAGACTGCAACTCACCTTCCGTGCCTCCCATCGCCCTTACGTACTTGGTAGGCAGGTACGCCCCACGTTCAAGCTACTACTGCCTTCCTTGCATCATACTTAGGCACCTACTTACACCACTGGCAGGGAGACGGCACCAAGAAGTTCTTGTCCATCTTCCCATCCCTTCAGTCCAATCTGTGTCAACGGGTCCTCGTTTCCCATACCCTCCATCCTCGCCTTCACCGTGCTCGTCTCTTGTCACTATGCCCCGTCCCACCAAGCGTGAAGACGTCCTGGCGCACCTGCGGGCCGTCACGGCCCAGGGCCAGGCCATCGTCGGCGCCGGCGCCGGCACGGGGCTGAGCGCCAAGTGCATCGAGAGCGGCGGCGGCCACCTTATCATTATCTACAACTCGGGCCGGTTCCGGATGGCGGGCCGCGGCAGCCTGGCCGGCATGATGCCGTACGGGGACGCCAACCAGATCGTCGTCGACATGGCGGCCGAGGTGCTGCCCGTCGTCGAGGCGACGCCGGTGCTGGCGGGCGTGTGCGGCACTGACCCCTTCCGCGAGATGCCGCGCTTCCTGGCCGAGCTGGCGGCGCGCGGCTTCAGCGGCGTGCAGAACTTCCCGACGGTCGGCCTCATCGACGCCGACTCGGTCTTCCGCCGCAACCTCGAGGAGACGGGTATGGGCTACGCCGCCGAGGTTGCCATGATCGCCGCCGCCCACGGCCAGGGCCTCTTCACGGCTCCCTACGTCTTCTCGCCCGACGACGCCCGCGCCATGACGGCCGCCGGCGCCGACGTCGTCGTCGCCCACATGGGTCTCACCACGTCGGGCGCCATCGGCGCCCGCACCTCCGTCTCCCTCGACGACGCCGTCGCCCGTGTCCAGGCAATCCGCGACGCCGCCGTCGCCGTCCGCCCCGACGTCCTCGTCCTGTGCCACGGCGGCCCCATCGCCGAGCCCGCCGACGCCGCCTACGTGCTGTCGCGCACCAAGGGCGTACAGGGCTTCTTTGGCGCGAGCAGCAGTACGGTTCCCCTACTCCCCCAGCTTTCGGCCGCCGCGTGCTTGTTACTGACTTGCCTCGTTTCTAGTGGAGAGGCTGCCCACAGAGAGGGCCATTAAAAGTACCACGGAAGAATTCCGTAGTATCAAGATTGGGTCTTGATCTTTATGCGCCTACGCTTTGCCCTTCCATTATTTTCAGTCATGAAAAACGTCCGTCAACGCTACTTCCGCTGCCTCTTGCTTGCCACGAGTAACGCGTCTCCCTGTACTTCCGTTCCATTCCCACCTTGCTGATCTGATAGCCCCCGGAACACTTGGCTGGAGAACGCCGGTCCCATCGTACGCACCCGGCTCCTACATTATCCATATTCTGAATGTTTATGTGCTGTAGTCCTGGAGGATCTTGTGTACTTATGCAGTACTTGAGGTAATGGATGTCGGAATCACCGTTGACCGACTTGGCCTACGCCCCCCACCTCGTTGGAACCGGCTTTGAGCACTTGTAGTCGGTCATATAATGTCACAGTACTACTAGGCTTCGATCACTTCAATCGGGCGTGTCGGCCCTTCGCAGCCCCCAGGACATTCCGATTCACAGAGTTCCGACAGATTAATCACCTGAGAGTTTCCCTGAATGCGTCGTATTCACTTGGATTCAGGCTCGTGGACATAGATATTTATACCTGTACTAGCTACAGGGCCGCTGTCGCGGCCCTACCGGTGGGCGGCCCGAGATAAAGTGACCCTAAGGACCTTTTAGGCATTTAAGTACATAGCCTCTTAAGACTTACAGGGCCTTTAGGCCCACTTATAAGAACTTTAAGGCTCTCGAGAGCCCTTAAACCCAGGACATCTGGGGACCTTTAGGGATCTCGAGGGCCCTTGGACCCAGGATCTTTTAGGACCTCTGGGGCTCTTGGGCGCCCTTAGATCCAGGACCTCTGGGGCTCTCGGGGGCCTTTAGACCCAGGACCTCTGGGGCTCTCCGGTGCCCTTGGATATAGGACCTTTTGGGGCCTCTGGGGCTCTCGAGGGCTCCTAGACTAAGGACCTGAAGGTCCTATCTATAAGGTTAAGCGCGGCGCCACCGCACGGCATATTTTGTGGCCTGTGCGTGTGGCGAGTAGGACATTTTATGGCTTTGTTATTTTTCTAGTATTATAGATATAAAACCTGCTTGTTTGTAGCCCTGACCCATACAAGTCCTCTTCCACCACGACGAGCAATCACACCGAGCAATATATAGTCTAACCCCCGATTTATTTTCCTCTGATTCTCCCATGATGGCGGATTTCGACCTACAGGTTTCCGTCTACAGCGGACGCTTGACGGGCGACGTGTGCGCGGGCGATGATGACCAGGGGCAGGGCACACAGGGCACAGCTGCCCCTCAATATTGAGCGGATGAGCGCATTGAGGGGGCAATGGAATGAAAGACGAAGGCAAACGAAAGGGTCTGCCAGCTTGGCAGTTACCTAGTTCCTCAACTCGTTCGGCCTTTCACTTTAAAAGAAGAGCAAAAAGAGAGGTGACCATAGGTGGTGGTAGTGGTACAGATGTGCAAAAAATGAGAGATGCTCAGTATGAGGCTTGAACTCATGGCCTTCGCATTACAGAATATTTCCGTGAGGAGATATTAGTACGACGCTCTAACCAACTGAGCTAACCGAGCATTGGATCCAATCGTGAACGACCGGTCGGTGTTGGTTGTTGATAAAAGGACGCTTATTCACATATATGACTCAAACATAGCTTGGCTGCTCATGGCAATTGGCTTACATCCGGAAAAGGGCCAAAGTTTGGTCGGTCGCGGGAGCACAATTTTGTTTGAACAGCCCACTTGCACGGTACGGCTGCGCAAGCAAGTGTACTGTCCATGGAAAAAGTAGGAACTACCATGAGAAAAGTAGTAAACCCCAAGAAATTCGGATAAGAAAGGGTGTCCCCGAAACCGGGGGGCCCGTTATGTTGAAGAACGAGGCGTCCCCGCAACTGTTCGCAGTGGCGGCAGTAACGAATGTCGGTATATGACGATGGCGAGACGACTACAGTTGAACACACAAGGCTTCGGCAGAATTGGGATACATCTTTATTACTCATACTTGCACATGTTTCTTACGGAGCATCCGTCGGGTCCCTAGTCATGGGGGTCAGCGCCGTAGTAACCACGACAGTCCGGGAGGGGGGAAAGGGGAGGGGGCAAAAACAAAAGCATACCAGTCGGTAACGAGGTGCTCGTCCAGGTCGTCGAGGCGGCGCATGTCGTCGGGGCTGATCTCGAAGCCGGCGACGCGGACGTTGTCGAGGAGGCGGTCGCGGCGGGCGCTCTTGGGTAGGGGCACGAGGCCGTGCTGGAGGGACCAGCGGACGAGGAGCTGGGCCGGCGTGCAGCCGTAGCGATCGGCGAGCGCCGTCACCGTCGGATGCGTCATGCGCATGGCGCGCGCCAGCGGCCCGTACGCCTCGACGACGAGCCCGTGCCGCGCGCACGCCTCCCGGATCGCCGTCTGCGTGTTGAACGGGTGCACCTCGATCTGGTTGACCGACGGCCGGATCCGCGGGTTCGATGCCATGAGCTCTTCGATCTTCGAAGTCGGGGGGCACGGGCGCGCGTCCTTGTTCAGCGAGGATCCCCACGGGGCGAGGGAGGGGAGGAAACCAAAAAGGGGGGGGGACCAAGGGGAAGTGGGGGGAGAGGCGTCATTCTTACATGCTTGACTCCGTAGTTGCTCACGCCGCCGCTTCGCACCTCCCCAGCCTCGATGGCGTCTTCGATGGCCTTCCAGCTCGTCAGCCGCGCCTCGCGCCCGCCGTACGGGCTGTGCAGCAGGAACAGGTCGATGTAGCCGAGGCCGCAGGCGTCGACGCTGCGTTTGATGCTTTTACGGACGGCATCGTAGTTGGTGCTGGGGGAGGACGTTCCATCAGTCTCATCCCTTTCCCGCTCGCCCCCTCACTCGTACACACCCGCACTCACCTCGGGCTGGCCAGCTTGGACGTGTAAAAGACGTCGGCGCGCGTGAGCCCGGCCGTGTTCTCGTCCGACGCCAGCCAGGTCCGGATCGCCCGTCCCGCCTCGGCCTCGTTGTGGTACATCTGCGCCGAGTCGAAGCCCCGGTAGCCGGCCGCCAGCGCCCACGGCACCGCCGCGAGCACCTCGCGCCCCGACATCATGTACAGCCCCAGCTGGATCTGCGGGATCGTGTGGCCGCTCGCCAGCTACAAAAGAGACAACCGTCGGTTAGGAAAGCGAAACGTGGGGCCCCAAGTTCGGTGGGACAAACTCGCCTTGAGCGTGCTGGCGAGCGAGAACGAGGGCGCGCTCATCGTGGGCGGTTTCTCAAGCTCTTGCTCCGGGCTGTAAAACCACCTAGTGTAGGGAACGAATGCACAAAGTACCTAAGTAAATACCAAGTACGTAGGTGTAGAACGAGGTGAATGTGAGAAGTCGTGCTGAATTGTTCACCTGGTTTCGCGTCTCTTTACATACTCGTGTGATGCGTTGCGACGTCACTCAACCGGGTCCGTGCTTGGCCTCCGCTCGAGCCGGGGTGTATCCCAAAATGTACGAAGCATTGTATCGCCATCTACATCGGCGCAATCCATGCATATCTCGTGGCCCTTGTCATTAGTTTTGCTGCTTAGATACCTTCTAAGCTGCCAGTCTATAACCGCCGCTTGTCTCCCGAACAACGGCACCTCCGCAGGGCCCATAATCCATGACAAACGCGCACCCTCCCGACACAAGAGCCCAGGGCGGCAACCCGGTCGAAAGTGATGCGGTGCTGGGTCGAAATCAACGCGAACCAGTATGGGTATATCCTACAAACAGACCGCCACAACGCCACTCCTCATTTATTCAACCGCCTGGCGCATGCGTCTAGGCGTGACGGCTCGGCCGGCCGTCAGTTGCACCACAGGGAGTCGGCCGCACAAAGCTCGCTCGCCTTACGACTCCGTCAACGTCTCCAAGTTCTGCACTGCCCGGACCTCGGCCTCCGAGTCCATCAGCATCATCTTTTTGCACTGGTCCTCGACGGATTCGCCGTCGTCGACCGCACCCTCCACGCACGCCGCGAGCATGAGCTTCTTGACGCAAGAGTTGTAGATGAGCCCCTCTACCGTGTTCTCCGAGATCAACGTGATGACCTCGACCTCGCGCGTCTGGCCGATTCGGTGCGCCCGGTTCGACGCCTGCACATCGTCCTGGGGGTTGTCCGACTGGTCAAATATGATGATCTTGTTCGCCGCCGTCAAGTTGATGCCCGTGCCACCCGCCCCCGTTGTAAGGAGGAACACGGGGATTTCGGGGTTGCTCGTGTATCTCTCGACTTCGGGAAATCGGTCCGCTACACCGGAAGCGCCGGTAAGTTCGCAGTACGGAATGTCGGCAGTATGGAATGTTTCTCGGAGAATGTTGATGACAATCTCAAAACGAGAGAAGACCAGGCACCGGTCGCCAGTAGCCATGTAGCCCCGGACCAACTCAAGCAGCTTGGCCACCTTTGGCGCTTCCTCCCAGGACCGCGCGGGAATATCAAGGTGGCCAATGTAGCGCGGGAAGTCCTTGCACCAGATATGCAGCTCGAAGTCGGACAGGCACATGAGGTTATCCTGCAGGAGGCCCTTGTGTTTGTCCGACTTGCTCTGCACGCCGAGTTCGGCCTCGCTGCACTTGGACCAGAGGATGTTGGTCATCTTGACGACCGTCTCGTCAGTAAAGTGCCGGCGGAACAGCTGTGGATGGATGGCGGCCTTGCGTAATTGCATCCACGGGTTGGACAACTTGTCCTTGGCCGCTCTACCCTTTTCCAGGTATTGGCCGCGGATTTGGTCATAGATGGCCTTCTGTTCCGGCTGCAGCGGGACCACGATCCGCGAGTCCTTGCGCGGCGGCAGAGCAAGCACCTCGTTCTTGCGACGCTGGAGAATGAAGGGGGCCATCATAACCCGCGCGTTGCTGACGCGCTCCTTGGCCAGTGAAGCAAAGTTGAGCACATCCTTGTTCGCAACCTTGGCCTCAAACATGGTCTTCAGATCGTCGAACAGTCGGTTTTTAAAAAGGCTGGGCTCCACAAAGTTCAGGAGACTAAGCAGCTCTTTCAAGTTGTTCTGCACCGGTGTTCCCGTCAGAATCAGGCGCCACTGTGATGGCACCCGCATCAGTTGCTTGTACACCAAGGTCGCCTGGTTCTTGAGCTTGTGACCCTCGTCGAAGATGGCGGCATAGGGGTCTAACCCTTGGAGCCATGTGAGGTCCTCATATTTCGATTCCACCTGTGAGTAGGTCGTGAGCACGACGTGATAGTCCTGCGCATCTTCGGGGTCTGTGTCACGTCGATTTTTCCCTAAAGGGGAGTTAGCAGGTGGGCGCAGATACGGGAAGGGGTTGCAAAGGGTAACGCACCAGAGTAGGGGAAGAGTTTGATGCCAGGAGCAAACTTCTGGAACTCATTCATCCAGTTCTCGTAGGTCGATGGCGGGACCACGATGAGGTTGGGCCAGCGCCTTTCTTCGCTCTTATCTCCAGACTCGACTAGGTGCGAAATGAAGGAAATGACTTGGCACGTCTTGCCCAGACCCATGTCGTCCGCGAGGATGCCCGAGAAGCCCTTCTGGTGAATCAGGTTCATCCAGTTCAGGCCAAGCAGCTGGTACGGCTTCAGCTCCACCGACTTGTCCATAAGGGCAGGCCGCTTCTTGATGGGCAGACTTCGAAGGCCTTTTTCTTTCTTAGGCAGGCCATTTCGGTCCACCTCCCACCTGGACATAACCGACTCGATTTCTTTGCCTCGGTCTTCGCATGCCTTGATGACCGCGGCGGCAGCCTTGAAAGCCTTGAACCAAGTGACGAGCTTCTCTACTATGGCGAAACCGACCGAAACCTTGGACGCCTTCCGGGCTCCCGATTTCACCTTGCGGGACACCACCTGGGCCTCCTCCAAGCTGGAGAATGGTTGCGCGGCCACGATGAGTTTTGTATCGCTGACCGGCATGCCACTGATACGCTGCAGGTCTTCTGCGGAGCACTGGTTCAGGTACTGGAGCACCTTGGCATGCTCGCCGAAGCCCTTGGTGGGCGTAGGCGGTGAATCATCGTCGGTATCGGAGTTGGACTCGCTGAATTTGGCAAGCGGTTCATCGTCCGAGTCCGCGATATTAATGACTTCGCGAGGCAGCGGCTCTGTTGCTTTGCGCTTCTTGGAGCCCTGGGCCGGCTGAGGGGCCAGGAGTTCATCACCCGAATCCGAGTCCAGGTCGTTGGCCTGCGCCTTTCGGCGGGGTCCGCGAACCAAACGACCGCGCGCCACGACTTCCGGGCTAGAGAGTGCAGAGACCGCGGCTTTAACCCCCTTGTCTCTCTGCTCACCCGCCGTACTCGACTGGCTCGTAGCTGGCGAGGATCGGGAAGACGGAATAGAGAAGATTTGGGGTGGACTCGGGCTACGCCTGCGCCGACCTTGCGTAAGCCTGCGGCGCGGAGGGGCCTTTCTGGCCTCAGAAGAGGTGTCGATGGAGGGTTGAGACAGTGCTGGGGAGGGAGAGGGCTTTAAGCTTGTTAGTTTGGTCTGCTTCATGGCGGGTTTGGTCGTGCTGCCAACGGCTGCCCGGGAAGACCCAATCGTAGAGAGCTTCTTGGCAGGAACCGGAGCCTTGGGCCGGCCCAGCAAGAGGTTGACAGCATCCTCAGCGTTCAGGCTTTTTGCCACGGCGCTTTTGCAAGCGGCCAAGGTTATGTCAGGGATGTGATTGGAAACAATGCGATATGTTTCCTTGACAAGATAACGCGTGCGCAGGTCGTGGATATCGTTGAGCCTGATGTCGTTCACCGCAGACGACTTGGTCTTAGCAAACGTCGACGGTTGGATGTCGCCCCTCATAGGCTTTTCCTCGTCTTCGGAACTGTTGTGGTGCCGGTAGTCTTTGGATAGGTCGTCGTCGGAAGAATAGGGGAAGGGTGTCTTGGCTGCTGGCGCGGTGCGGCGCAAGGGCGCGGCCGCTGTGGGTGCTCGGAAAGCTGTGCCTGCAGGAGCCATGACAGAGGCCAGCCGGCCACCGTTCGCGAGTGGTCGAGGTTGGGGATTTGAAAGCGACGACCCCGTCCGGCCGGACACCTTGGAGGTCATGTCTCTGAAGGGGGAAGAAGCAGGAACCTCGACGACAGAGGCAGGCCTGCCGGGCGTTTCGGGGATGCGGGGGGACGAATGGTGTAGCGTGGTCTTCCTCTCGACGATCTGGGTGGGCTGAGTCGTCGCGTCAGCCGTCGGCTTTGCGGATACAAGCTGGGTTGGCTGCGTGAAGTAGGGAGAGGAGCAGGGAATGCTCTCAGCGAGTTCATCGAGGTCGTCATCGTCGATTTCGAAAGGACCGCTCATCTTGCCTTTGGCCGCAGCACCCATCGCCGACAGCTCTGGTAGCTCAGGCGAACTGCTTCGGTCGAAAGAAAAGACGCCCGACATCTCGATGAAAGGCCGTGCACCGGCGGAGAAGAAGAGAGAAAGGAAGAAATGAAGCCCCCGGCGGCAGTGTAGGCTTGGCTGGAAAGTGAAGACACAAAAGATCGAGTATGGTGATTAGAGCCAGAGGCGCAACACGATAAGCAGCGGCGACAAGTCGGCTCTCTCTTTCTCTCTCTTTCCCCCCCCGCAGTCTTGTTGGTTGGGGCAACCAAAGTACACAGACTAAAACAAGACAATGCAGGCCGGATAAAAGACAAAAGAGCATGCAATGGCCCCTCCCTCTCTGTCTGTCGGGTTGTCTGTCTGCCGGGCGGGACAATTGCAGGACGCGCGCACGGCAGCTAGGGAGAGAGGTATGGCCGAGTGGAAGACAGAGACTGGCACCAGAATTTTGGCGTCGTTCCGCTCTAGCGCGCCTGGTATCGAGAACGCGATGTCAGGTGATAGACCTGCAAGGTTTAATGGAATCCAGGTGGGGGGACATACCAAAGCAGCATAAGTAAGTAGGCTACTGGGGTACTTTGCCACACATCTTTGTTAGCGCGGTCTAGTAGTATTATGGGACGTTGGCCGTACATGGATGATGGTATTGTGGCAGAGACACCGTCACACCCCAGCGCAAGTGGCCTTGACGACTCTGATTGACTCTTGGTTACACTACTGTGCCGTCTCGCACCATCTGACAAAACCGTCTCAACCAGTTTGTGTGCTTTTCATGGCTAGATACTCAGCGATGGCCTCGGGTACGGACGAGAAACTGCGCACCATTCATCGCGGCAGCTTGAACGATTAGGTACCTCTTCGTAGGCCTCGCAGCTACTGTGTAAAGTGGCCTAGATGCGAGCCGGTAGTCCCGTTGGGGTCCTATTGGCCCTACGGTCCTACCAAAGTGGGGCTCCTTTCATCGCATCGCCTGCGGGAACGTAACCAACATGCAGCCTCACTCACTCATCCAAACCACCCTCACGCAGTCGTCAAGCCAGACAGCAACAAGTGTAGCCACTACAACCTAGAAACGGACAGCCCTCCAGTGGTAGAAACCGCCAATCGGCACCCCGCCCGTCATGTCGACCCGCCGCATCGTCTCATCCGAGAAGACCATCCTCGATCAGGATGAGGGACCCAACTCCCCCAGCAACGAAAAGTCCAACATCTCTCCGGCTGTGCCTACGTGAGTCCCACCACCCTCGGCCGTAACAAAAAGTCCCTTTTCTTCCCGCCAGTCTCTCCGCCGCCACAGGGCGAATAACAGGCTTTTCATGAAGAAAAGGGTCTTCTGCAAACGCTCTCCGCCTGCTGTCTGCTGACCCATGCCCCTCAACAGCCATGTCATCATGAAGCTCCTGTTCTTTACCCTGGCCATGATTGTAGTCCCCATTGGCTCCTACTATGCCACGGTGGACACTGTTTTCCGAGGTGAGTATGCCAGATCGCCGGTTGATCCTTATTCCCCGGCCTCTCTTCAGGGGATCGATAGAAGCAGAGCTGATCACCCTTCTCCCCCAGGAAACTCGACATTTGCCGGCGCTATGGCGGCCGTCATGGCCAACGTGGTTCTCATCGGCTACATTGTTGTGGCGTACAATGAGGATCAATCAGACCAGCTAGACACGAAGAAGAATGAGGGAAAGAAGGATCGATGAGCTGGCCGGCCAGGCTTCCATTGTTGCTTCACCTTCCGTAGCATCTTTCAATATCGCTCGGAGCAACAAGTGGCGACGGCGATCAACATGCAACTGGTAGGAAGCCGCCGGGTGTATTTATCACGTTATGCTGTGGCGCTTGTGCATGGACATACAGAGCTTGCTTCTGGCTGGGGAAGCCGGCAACATCCCGTACGACGCACTCAGGCAGGCAGCGTAATTGCGTATAGCACAGTGCAAACAAGTTCCAGCGTCTATACCATGCATGAATGAAGTCCGGTTTCAATTATGCCACGATGTGACGTAGATCTTCATCTTCTAATTCCACAAACCACCATGTTCCCGCAGACGAGCCACGGCGTACAATGCTGCAGCTTTGTAGGAATGCCGAGACTCATTTCCTCGAGGACCTCGTGAGTGGTACTTGGCCACGGGTGACGAAGAAGGGGGTCATATTAATGATGGGTTGTGCGGGGTATTTAGACTCGCAAATGCCAACGCAAAAAAAGGCATGTCGAGTTGTCGTCTCGGAGGTCCGCTGCCTGCTCAAAACGATAATGTAATCATCCCCATGGTGTTCCCTCCCACCATTCCGTAATCCCAACACGCCACGATCAAGAGCATCCAACCAGCGCTGCTTGCTCGCCAGCACGCCGCGTTCCTCTGCGGACCCCGATCCAGTATGTACTCAAACTCGCACGTGGTCCCGTCAACCGAGATTCCACTTGCCATTCCATAACGTCGCCCCTAGACACCTTCCGACGCCTCGTTGCCTTCGTCTTCGAAGGCTGTTCCCAAAAAGAAGAAAAAAAACAAAGAAAGCCAAAACCCTGCTCATGCATCATCAGATACCACTAATGCAAGGAGCAGGTATCCGTCCCTGACGGAGGTCCGCGGATAGTGTCATTATCAGTAGTCGTGGTTTTCGTGTGCCCATAGTGTTCTTGTCCACCACACTGCCGCCGTTCGTCGCGCGCTTTGCGCTCGATGTGACATTGGCGTGAAGAGGACGCAAACGCGGCTGTGGCGACCCCTCAGGGAGGAATCCCACGAGCCGCCACTCAGACGTTGGGTATCTTTGTTGAAAATCAAGCGTCGAAAGTCCCGCCCTCACATCAGTTGCGCACGCCATCGAACCGCCTGGCCCAGCAAGTTTACGAACTCTTGCTGAAGCGGCGAGAGAACCAACTCTTGCGCTTATCTCCCACCTCGGGCCTCTGCTGCGTGGCGGCAGTCGCCTTGGAAGTCGTCTTGCGCAAGAGTCCACCCCCACCGCCCTGCTTTGACGGCATAGGGACACCGACGGGGATGCTTTCGCTGGGCATGGTCCGCGGCTGCGAGGCCGGCACCCCCAAGCTGGGAGGCTGGTAGCTCGGCGACTGGCCAAAGCTGATGCCATAGTCATTGACGGGCTCCTGGCGTCTGGCAGGCATGCGACGGTCGATGGAGCTGTTCTCACTGCTAGTGGGATCAGTTTGATATCCTGCCGGCTCGCCATTGCTTATGCTGCCGCCCGATCCCGAAGCCACAGTTTCGTAAGAGCGGTGGTTGTTGGCGACGGGATAGACGTTTCGGTCGGCAGCAGTGCGACCGGGCATGTTCGGGTTGGTTTGCGAGCGAGAATACCTATTTCTGCCACTGCTGCTTCCACCGCCGCCGCTGACGCCGCCACCATAGCCGTACGCCGCCGATTCGTACCCGTCGAAGTAGCTATCTCGGGGGTTGCCTCCGGGGGGGGCATTCAGCATGGCAGAGGATCGCGGGTCGAACATGACGCTATCGGGTCGGCTCGTGGACATTGGGCGGCCCCCGTAGTAGCTGTCCTGGGGGAATCGCGGGGTCGAGGCACCGTTGTCTGCAGGATGATACATATGAGCCAGGCCCAAGTGAGCGTCGGGGTAGGCGCCGACAAAAGCCGGCAGCCAGGGCAACCTACAGCCAGAGCCGCTGCCATAGTAGCCACTTCTCCGGTTGAAGTTGGCCACCGAGTCGGAGTCGGCGCGATACATGGATTGGCGGCTGTTGTAGCTGCCGTCGATGGCCGCCTCGAGTTTCCGAATCGTCTCGAGCGGTCGTTCATACTTACTACGCGAGGGATTCGACCGATCGGGGTGCTCTGCTCCTCAATTAGTCCAAGGGGGCCCGCGGCCGGGACCGATTGCCATTGACTGACCGACTGGTCTGCCATCGGGCTCTTTCCAATCGATTTCACGCATGTGTGGAAGAGAGCGTTCCTTGTTGCGGAACTCGGCACCTGCGAAGGCAATGTTAGAGGAAACCTCGGCGTACCGCAACATCAGCACCCTCAAGTACCTGGTTCTGCTTCCTGCATGGCGACAGTCGGATCGGCCTTGGTGTGGAGGCGCTTGGATTCCTTCTCGGCCGAAGTCTCGTGCAAGTTGGTGGTGGTGACCTTACGAGCGCTGCTACCTATATCCTTTTTTTCAGCTTTGGAGGACTTGTTGGAGTGGAAGCTGAAGCCCCTCGACTTGGGTCGGGTGCGCTCCGGTTCATGGCTCTGGCTGCTGTACTGACTGGACGACTCTTGACGAGAATGCCGCGGTGCAGGCTGGGGTCGCTGCGGCGATTCTTGGCGCTGTTGGAGCAACGCCGGATGCGTGTAGTTCGGATACTCCTGGTACTGCTGTTGCCGCTGTTGTGGGGACGGCGCGTGTTGAGCAGCGGACAGCGACGGGTTGGTGTATGTTTGGGACGCCATCTTTGCGGACACGGGCGAGTACTCCCGTTATAAGACAACACCGGAATCCCACGATCGGTCGGTGGAGTTGGTATGGGAAGTGGACTGGAAGGTGGAGTTCGAGGTGGATGAGGGAACGACAGTGCAACGTGCTAAGCAGCGATCGTTGGTTATGTGGGTTGATGGGTAATGGCCGGCAGTGCCGTGCTATCCAGGATGGGACTCTCTGGTCGACCGGGATGGGGATTGCGGTTTCCTGTTCGGCCAGGGCACAGAGAGATCCACGCGGAGCGAAGGAGCGGCGAAACGCCTACAGAGGACGGACGAGTCAGGGGCGGCAGAGACCGTAATCCTGGCTCCAGCCTTATCGTCGAGGGGCCGGGTCTTATGAACCGGCGACCTGGGGGGGGGAGTATTTCAGGAGTCCAACGCGTCGGGGCCGGCGTCTGGGTGGCCTGCGGAGTCACGGCGTTTCTTATTTGCAACACAATCGCGTCTCTGTTGCAAAGGCCAATCGAGACCTGCGGGCGGGCAATGGGCGCAAACAGAACAGGCGACGGCAGGAAGCTGCTAGTGGGCAGTCGTGCAGTCAGTGTTGCGATGACATGCACGTCGATCTTTGTCGGGCGTCCCGGGTTCTGGTCTCCTTGTCTCTCTCGCCAAGCGAGTGAGCGGGTGCGCGAGAATGGGGTAGTGTGTAGCAGTCAGTTCCTCAGCTACGTTTTGGGGGGCAAGTGGATGATCGGTTTGGCGTGTCCACCGTTGGACAACCAAGTGGAAACGGGCACTGGAATCCCTGAGCCGAAGAGCGGGTAAAGCAGACGGTAGTGTCTGTCTGTCGGGCGGCCGGAGAAGGGCGGATACACGACGGGAAGCGGTATGAATCCCAGCCCTGCGTCTCAGAATAACAAGGAAATCAGGGAAAGGTGGCCGGGCGTGCCCGGGGTATATGTGAGTGGTTGGATGTTGAGTGGGCGCCGCGCGGGATACCTCTTATTGCGCTTGCTTGGCTGGTTTTGGGGGCTTGGGGTACGAACCCGGGCCTGCCTGCAGATGTCCACGCCGGACGAACGCGCGCGTAGATGTACGTACGGGTTCGCCTACGTGGTGAGCGAAAAGGGTGGTGTGTCGGTATATGTACGTGCCGTGGACACCTCTTCTCTGCAAGTGTCTAGGTGTGTACCTATAGGTAGGTAGGCAGCTTGCAGCAGGAAAAGAAGCAGCAGCAACGACAAGAGTGACGGGTCAAGTACCGGTCAGTCAGTACCAGCCACCCCTCCGAGCAAGCAGGAACAGCAGGCACCGGCACCTGCAAAAAGAGGACGGCAGCGGTCGCGATCAATGAGGCAGACAGAATGGCAGCAGGCCAGGCCGAATCCGAAAGAAAAGTGGCCGGTCTAGCTCAAGCGCTCTCCCTGGGCTTGCCTAGCTGGCTCAATCCCAGTGCTGGTTTTCCAGTGGCTGGCGAGATTGTCTGGCTGTGCCCAGCTACGGCCGCGCGGGGGCTTGGCGGCGCGACGAGTTAATGGCCGTCGGTCTATCCACTTCCCACTACTCTGCGGCCCAGCGAGAGGTGTCCCTGGCCTCCAGTTGTCGGCTTTTGACTTTGTCGCAGGGGCTGATTGGTCCTGCCGACTTCTGACTCGAGAAAGAGTGCTGCCGGGTTCTGGAACACAGCCCACTACGTAGGTGATGCGCTGTGATGTGGTCGGAATGACGTCAACCGCGTTTGGAGCGTGTCAATCTGTCGGGTCTGCTGGTCGTGAGAAGCGTTGACGGGGCGGAGAAGTTAGCGATCCGTGTTGGCTCCGCTGGTCGCTCGGGCGCCAAGTGCCTCGTGGGTTTTCGGGTGCTGGGTACAGGGAATCTGTAAGGGGACGCCGGGGAAAAGTGCCGACAGGAGCGGGTGGATGGTGGTGGGAGGGGAACAAAACTGAGCGCTGATCGAATCTTCAAGCCTCTGACACGGCTTGTTTTCAACTTCTGCCTTGCGCTCTCCTTCGCCGTCTTAAGGGGCGCTTGTACGAGTACGATGGGACGAGAGTATTTGCGGCGGGATGACGGGCAAGCATCAAGTGAGATACCGTATACCCGGCAATGCCGCGAGGCAAACTCAAAATGCTGCGTGGGCGTGAGCGTGGGCGTGAGCACGCGCCCGAGTGCCTGGGGCCGGTGCGGATGCAAGAGGAGAGAGCGCAAGATGGGATGGGGGATGATGCTGGAAGATGAGCAGGGATTATGTCGACAGCTTCCGCTCGTGGTGGTGATGCGAGGAAAACCGGCCGAGAGAAATCTCGAGAGACGCAAATGGGGGGAAATCAGCACAAACAAGCAGAGGGGCCAGCAAACGGGAGGTGGTTGTCGGGAACACTCGGTTGAGGCATCGACAACGCCCAACAGCTGATCCGCTTCGGCCGCCGGCTTAGTCGGTCTGATGAGGTATTCCCAGGCTACGAGGTATCTGGAAACGTGGCGGGCCTTTACCAAGTCTACGCTTACAGTACATGCCGTGCCTCGTCAAGGTTTACGCGTCCGGGGCGCATTTCGGCCAGGGATAGGCGGCACTGGCGTGGCCTCCAGTTTCCATCGGTTTCTTGACTGGTGGTGAATCATGGACTGACAGGCCGAATCGAGTATGGATGTGTAGGGCTATGCTGGATAGTCCATCTCCTTCACGTTGTACCTACCTCTAGTTTTCCGTATTTGGTGTTTTGTTTTTGCCCAGTTTACGGCCCACAACTCATCGGTCGCTGACTTTACCAACGCAATACACCACGGAATGACAAACTGCACCAGCATTGAAAGTCATCGGGCTCGCCTGGACTCTCCCGACCCCTTTCCTAGGGTGTCTACCAAGTACGTCTCGTATGAGCAAACGTGAAGGCACGCTCGTGCGAGTTGCCATCGGTCTGATAGCCCCCCAGACACGCACGGGAAGCAGGCAAGGCGGTACCGCTGCCCATGCCACCATACCTTGACTCCCACGTTGGGCCAAAGGCCTAGACTCTGGGTCCGACCTGCCGGACACAATATTTCATCGTGACAGGCGGGGAAGACTGACAACAAGCTCGCCGATGGATGGATCCAGGCGGAGGAATGACCAGGGTTCATCCCATCCAACGAAGTAGGGTTAAGTCCACCCAACCGATGCCTTTTGTGTGCCAGCAGCCTCGAGAGCCTTCGGTTGTTTCTCCCTAGTTTCAAGGATAGTAGATACCTGACCCCGCGTGGGCTACAGTCGCCCTCTTCGGTAGACGTACAGACCCGTCCACCCATCCTCGAGCCCGCTCTAGGCAACCGAATTCTGGACAAATCCCATCTCTTCGTCCCCTGCGCCCTCCCCGTCCGCGGGCGGGCGACAATGCTACCTCTAGTACATATACGAACAAGGGCGATAAGAGGTCGCATGGCGCTAGGCGTACCTGGCCAATAGGTCCCCTGGGCGTCTGATCGGCCGATTGCCTGCTGTCATTGCCTGAAAGCGTATGTGGGGGGCTGGCAGTGCTCCGGAGATCCACCACCAGCTTTGCTGCGTACGACTGGATTCGTGGCCCCAGATGGTCCTAACTGATACTGGATGGCAGAGAGCAGAATACGGACTGACGATCCGGAGACTCGCTCGGGTGGATGCCAGTCGCAATCACGCAAAAGGCGACTCCCGCTCCTCCCGCTTCATCTTCACTTTTGACAGGTGGGTGGCCTACCAGCCAGCTTGCGGGCAGGCAGACTGACTCAGTGGGTGGCACTCGAGGATACCTAGATAGTCAAATCCCTCGTCCGGTCTTTTCGGCCTGTGCAAAAGTGGCCGTGGTCCCAATACTTTGGCCACGACCTGTTTGGACGCCTCCCAGACCTGGCAGTCCGAAAGGCCGGAAAATCCGGTGCCATGGCCCGGACAACTGGGCGAAACAGAAACGATGCTGTCCTAGGCAGGCTGGAAGGCTTGCGAGCCACCCTGGATCCAGCTTGTCTCCCGTGTTGCCAACGCGTAAGAGGGCTGCTTGCCAGTGCTGCGAGATCGTTCGGTTTCAGTACGCGCAACCCGTAAACTCGGCAGACGGTCAGTCTAGCGGTCTGCCGGTCCAACTGACCTCGGTCTATTCGTCCGTGCCACGCATCCACAAGTCAGCCAGCATCCATTCATGCCACCCGCCGTGATAATTTTACTTACACCATCGCGCGTGAACGGATCGTCCGTGGTCGGCCAGCCATAGCAAATCCCCTGGCCGCCATGGCAGATTAAAGCTGGGGCTGGGCAGACGGCGGTAAAGACACACACTTACACACTAATGAATGACCCTCGTCAAACTGCAAATGTTCTAAAACGGTTCGATCGGGTTGCGGACACTTGCGCACGACGCTATCCGGCCATGGAACGAGGCCAAGTTGAAGTGGGACTTTCCAAAACCGGCTAGCAAATTGACGACACGAGAGCTTTCTAGAAATGGAGCCCCGCCGGTCAATCCTCCATGTCCAGACCTTCCATATGGGACGTGCATTCATCCCAGCGAGGCTAACCACTTACATCCAAATCGACCTAGAATATCCTGAAGGCGGAAAAAGATTCCCTATGAATTGCTATCGGGCAAGCTACTGCTACTACTACTTCGAAATGCCAGCCCGTATAGAGCCAGCGGACCGGGGGGCGGCGTCGACCGAGTGTGGCTACCATTTGGCAATCGAGGCTGGCTGAAAAGTGGAAGGTAATTACTGTATAGAAAACCGACGGCGTCTATGAGGAACCCCTCCTGCCCCTCCGCCTCAGTGTCCCTTGTCTGGGCGAATGTTGAGGGATACGATAACGCAGTTTCGTCCTCAGGCCGCTCTCTGTCTGCTGCGACCCGCGTCACATGCGCCCCATGGCAGCTCCTGCTGTAGGTGTATTCGCACGCGGGCGACGAACACGATGCACGTCGCGCGCATCTCTTGGTGGCCAGGCAGCCAACGCGCCGCCAAAACCACTGGAACCTCGTATTTGGCCGAGAGGGAGGGGGTGGCACCTCGGAACCGCCCAATCAGCCCCCTCCCCCCCACCAGCTTCTTTTTCGATTGAGTGAGAATAGGTCGAGCTACATACGCATGGTTGAAAAATCCCAACGAGAGGGCCCCTCGCCACGCGATTCCGGCCCCAAGGCTGTGGAAGGCTAACTTGGATGGTGCAATACGGGCTTACGACATGCAGATTAGCCTGTGTCATGGTTCCGTCAACCAAATCTTGCCCATCTTGCCCCCCTTGCTCATGCGCTGCGACACGAGCACAGCGTCCGCGGCCACACATAATCTGACCCCTCATCCAGAGCCTATGCTGCCGCTGGGGTCTTCCCTTCCATCCATTGTCCCGCGAGCGCCCCCTGAGGCCCCGACGGTCCGCCCACAAGCTCTCGGAAGTCGGTCAGCCTGGCCCTCGATCCCTCGGACTTTGGCTCAGATATGTCACCCGCGGGGGAGGGTGAACACGGTCAGTGTTACAGCCCTGCAATGGGCAAGCAACTAGCGGCCCAACGCCAGCCACGGTGGCGGAAACAGGGGGGCAGATATGCGCTCTCCGTCACTGGCTGCAGCGAAGCGACATGGCATTGGGCCATATATTGATATGACGCCGGCGGACCGCAATGCATCTGTCAGGATGCACGAGGCGCGTTCCCGCACTTGAAGCTCCTGCGCTGGGTTTCGCGTCTGCAACCGCAGAGCTGTCATGGGCGTGTATATCTGCCTTGTTATGCCGGGGCTGGGCTCGATCCCACTTCGCCGCCACGAAGCTCTGGCGCATTCGCGGCACACAGACGTCTGAACGGCTGGAACCCCTGAATCTTTCACCCAAGGGGCAGCCCTATAAGCTCGGTGGACGACCTTCGTGGCGTGCCTGGTCTTATCTCGCCGACAGGAGCAGAAGTGCAACCAACAGCCCCCCTCGACACCGGACACAGCCTCCAGCCTCGGAGCGGCAGCCTGCATCACGTTTCAAAACGCAAATCTATGCCCTAGCCCACGGGTGACTCCCGGGCATATGGGACGCGGCGACAGCTAGTCGTGGCGCTTTTCTGGCCAACCACAAGCCCTTGAAAAAGCCGAGCTGCAAGAGCCGGGTGGTTGCGCTCACATGTCAACTTGGCGGGAAGCGTGGCACGTACGGGTTCCGGCGGCGCCGGCAGAGATAACGTTGAGCTCGGAGCTTGTACCGTCATTTACCCCCCGGAGATGAACATGGCGCAGTGCTTCGCTGCGATGCTAGTCTGCAGAGGTCGGGTTTCAGGCACGACTTCGTCTCGGAAACTTCCCTGTAGCCTTTACGACTCTGGAGATTCACTACAGGTGCCTGGCGTCGGTGAAAATCACACTCTTATGCCTCGGCTGTCCCGGTGAGGATGCTCAGTGCAAACGGGCCCCCCTTGCGCGAAGCAAACAACAAATATGAACAGAATAGCAAGTCCCCGAGCGGCCTGTCGCGGGGTGGCGCCGGAGATTTTCGTTATTGGGGCCCCTGTCAGGCCTCCCATCTACCGAACAACTCGTGTCGTGGCTATCGTCCTGCCTGGTGCAGACGTGATGCCTGTCAAATGGAAGTAGTCAGCGGTGATGCCGGCTTATGGCAGGTTCTCGTTGGAATGGCACTGGAAAGATGCTTGCCTATCACGGCAGAATCATCCGCAAGTCAGGAATGTCCAGAACGGCGAATGCTGGTATATCAAAACACACCACGGTGACATCTGTCCCTGACGCCACAAGGCCTTCAAGTTCGCTATCGCGTCGTGACTAACCAAAGCCGAGCAACGGGATATATCAAAGATTCGAGACACGCGGCAACTGTCGTAGAACAGCGTTACTTAGTCATCGAGTGGCACACTGGCACCGCACATTTGGTTCGGTACCTGCCTGGGCATGGTACCTCTCGGGTAAGTGCTTAGCCCGGGAGAAAATCTGTAATGCTTTAAAAACTTTAAAGTACATGACATCTCGAGATGAGTCAGTAGGCCCCTTGCCACCTCGGTGTACCCAGGGCTTTTCGTGGCCGGTTTAGTGGTGAGAGGAAGAAGTCAGCAGGTAACACCCCCGTAGCAAAGATTATCCCGTCATACACTCTCTGGAGCATTCTCGTTTGTCTGGGATCACCTACCAAATCCAATGGAAAGTCCGTACATCCCTCTTCCCCTAGCATGAGAAAGGTGCCCGCACGCCTGCCAGGCCCCGTTCTGGCTCGTGGATTGTTCGACCATGAGTCAGAAACTGCGCAATTCGCGCGGCTACGACTGGAAGGGGGTGCCGGTATCGCCAGCATTGAGCGAGGAACGGAAAGGCATCAAAGAGTGGTTGCTCTGGGAATGAGTGAAATACAGAAGAGGAGGGGGGCTGGGGAGGTCGAGCAACCAGAAGAATCACGAAGCAAGAAAGAAAAAGCAGCGAAGGACTTCGTCCAGTGCTTCCCAGCAGGCATGCCATAAAATGTACCTTGCTCCTGTTCTCCATCCCATGTGGCTTGGCACCCCACTGGAATCATGGCCATGAGAGCGATTCCAACCCGAGGAACTGGCTCTGGACGACGGCGGCGGGGATTACAGTATCACTGCTGCTCTTTGGCTATCGCCTATGAAATCTTTCAGGAGCAAAGAGGATGGCAAGGCTGCATCGGATCCTTGTTGATATTAGCAGGATTCATGATATCAACATCCACCTCCTTCTCTATCATAACTCGAGTTATTCGTTTCTACTGTTCCATCCCTTTTTCATCCTCCATCGTAGTTCCGCTCCGTTCCCCCCGTCCGTTTCTTCATGGTCACTCGGTTACCACAGTAGCTCCGTCCCATCGGCGAACCTACCGCCTGGGGGTTAACGTACACTTTCTCGACGCCGGAGAGCGAGTTCAATGTCCTGAGGAGGAGTGGGTGTGTGGTCGTTTGCGGGTTGCCGCCGCTTCTGGTGGACACCGCGCCAGTATAGGAGCCCATTGGTAGCTTGCCATCCTCATGAACATTGCCTTAGACCTGTGCAGATTCACAGTGATGAAGCCGGTATCTCCACAGAGCTCATGTGACAGTAATGTGAGCTCCACGGCTGGAGTTTGGGTCCTTAGGACGTGATGCTAAGACGTTTGATGGACTCGAGCTGCTGTCTAAGCGACCGTCATTTTCGACTTAATTCCGATGGTTCGCCTGTTCAAGACCTAGTCATTATCACTGCCGGACTCCAATGTCGTGGTCACCGGTCGAGATATCCCTCTAATCGCCCGCCACCAGCCGACCACGACGCTTACCAGATATGTTATGTGATACCGCAGAGCAGTCATAAGGTGCCGGAGAACCCATACGACTGGGCGCGCGAGTAAACGCCGACTGCCCCGGCGTCTAAGCCCTTCCCAGGTATGCTTTAGAGAGTCCGACCGTCGCTCGAGGCAGGTGTACTGCCCGGCATATAGCTCGCAGCCGGTGGCTGAAGCAAGGATAACTTCGCTGCTGGACACCCTTGCGTCCGACTCCTATATCGAACCACCCCGGTCGACCGACCCTACAGGTCCCGCGGCGGGGCAAGAGAACGGAATCTCCCCCGAGGCACTTTCGCATCGCCCTGGTAGGCGGGGATGGCGAACGATAGGCGCCCTCTCCAGGGGCACGGGGCCCCGATTGAGCCGTGGCCGAGGGCCCCCCTCCGGACCAGGAGATCTCCGCCGATCTCCACGGAAGGGGAAGCGCCGGGGTAACTGACGGCTGTCATCCCCCGTGTGGGATGCTGCGGGGCGAGCGCGGAGTCCCGAAGTGCGAAGACCCGGAAGCAGTTGACCCTTAACCCGGCCAGTAGGCGAGACTGTGGGCTCCCCTTTTCAGAATAACAAAGGCAGAATCATGTTTGCCAACGAGGAAGCCCGCCAGGCGACCGGTGATCAGAAGGCCATGCCGCAAGGCTCCAAGAATACTGGCCGCATGATGCCATCAAGGACGAGCTACAGTTGGGACATGAGCAGGAACGTGAACATAAATCTTGGACCCCGGGAGCGGATGGTGGTTGATTCAGATGTTGTGAGCATTACCATTCTCAGCAAGCCCCGAAATCGGCCTGACCATATCTTGCTGCAGCTGTGCGCAGGACTGAGCAGACCCCGTATTCAACGAGCCAGGCCGGCCGGCCCAGCCCGTAAGGGATCCTCCTCGACATGCCCAACGACCCTTCAAAAAGTCCGAAATCCTTGATTCGTCATTGTCGGCACCAATCCTGGCGTCACCCATGCCTCGCGTAAAGACAAGCCATCGATTACGGATCCCTTTGTGTTGGTATTCCCCTCGTGATTTTTGTGATGCTAGACGCAAGGCTGAAGCCGATTTTCCTCGCAACCTTTGCGTAACCCAGATGCAGCCATGTCATGAACCGTCCACGCAACCAACTCCGGCCGAAACACCCATCTTATATCGAAGAGGGGTACAGCATGATACGAACAGAAGCACCGAAAGACTTAGAGGGAAGGGGGTGGGCGAACTTGGCGCGGACGACGCCCGAGTTACCTGCAAACGTCATGTCAGCACGCGCTCCTTGAGTCGCTCCATCGTGCGGAGGGGGTGTATGTACCGTGGGGACGGGTAACCTTGCCCCAGATCACCCGGATCTTGGTGCCGCGGATCTCCTTCTGGCCCTTGTAGACGTAGGCAATCTTCTTGCCGAGGTAGAAGCTACATTCGTGTTAGCCCGATCGGTCCTCGCTGCGTTTCTTCGTAGTCGGAACGTACTTGGCAGCCTCAGTGTTGTCGACACCCTCGATCTTGACCAGGCTGGTGCTGGGCGTCTGGTTGTGTCGGCTACGCTGGTAGCTCAGGTGACGTCCCCTGATGTCGCGTGGTTAGCCCCCTCGTTCAAATGCCATCGCTTCGTGCGCGCGCTGATGATGCGCCGTCGTCGTTGCTGCCCCATAGAATCCCCCATCGCATCACGCTCCTCATACGTCGGGCCGATTCTGGTTTCGGGCATCGGGAACAGGTCGGGTGTTGACTCACTTGACGTATACTGCAGGCACGAAAGTCAGTGGCTATTCAGCAGGAGCAAGGACAGGCATTGCGATTGCGGTCCGGCCGCGCCAGGCATCGCCAGACGCAAATTGTTCGGTCGGGCAAAAGTCGTGTCGCGATAAGGTATGGGGCAGTGGCGGGCACGGGAATTCGGGACTCACATCTGTGGCCGGCTTCGGTAGGCATCTTGACGGGTGGTGGCTGCGCCGCTCTCAGAGGTCCTAAGGGGAGTCCGAAAGAAAAGTCTTGATGACTTTTGGGTGCTGGGCGATGTCGTCGTTGGGTGGTGGTGTTGTTGCGTTGATAGCAGCAACTGGGAAAGATGGGTGTATCTCCAGTGTGGCCCGGTGCGACTTCACGGATTTGAAAATTGTGTGCCAACAAAAATAGGGCTCAGCTCTGATTCGGGGAAGGGAGAAGTGGCTTACGCGCGTTGGGCCTCCCGCCAGGGCCCATTCTGCAATCTACAGTGTGGCTGATAAGCGATACGAACCCACTTTTGCGGCTTATCTTATCGACTGAGACTTTGAGCGGGGGATCCCTCATGGACATATCGATCAATGGAAACTGCCGGGAAATTGGGTCATTCCACGTTCAAACCAGCCGCTCAGCTAGGTGAGCTGCCACCGGCTGGCCAGGTTCATGGCCCCATGAAACGAATCACTTTGACGCCGAAGCTGGCAGTGATTCCCGTCGATGCAGCTCCTTCGGGGCCGAAGGAGTACTGCTACTGCTCCATGGATGCGAGTGATGATGGTGCTGGCAACGACGCGATGGTGCCGGCCGTATACAGCCCTGTCACCTACCTTACTCTTATGCCAGCGTACGGCTATCTCACGTAAAAAAGTACCAAGGCCACTCTGCTTCCCGCTGTCGACGAATCGATACGGACCTCAAAAATTGTCGCATATCTCCGTCAACTGAGAGTCGGTAACCAATCCCCGTGGCTACCTACGCACTACGTATATGTGCCCCGCGCAGAAAAGTTGGCGTTGCGGCGTGACTGGCCGAGAATAACAAGCCCACATGCACTTGGTGCAGGCTCGGACCGCCTCCGGACCGCACTGCTCCGGAGGAGACTCTGGTCATGGATTACAAACGGATGAGACTTACATGGCACGACGTTTATAAGCTACCTGACTGTTTCGTATGCAGGTGCGCGGCTTACCCCTCCGACCACGAAACTCCGGGTCTTCCGGTGCCTTGGGCCTTGAGAACACCGGCACCTCCGAGTCGCCGTTATGACGTTAGTCTCGAAAAGCACATCGTCCATGGCGAGTTCGCGGCGGCATTCCGCTGCCAAGACGAATGAAAGGCGTAAAAGCCGAATTCCGGACATTTCCAGATGGCTAGTTGCGACATAAAATGGCAGGAACCCACCGAGTCCACGGTGTGCCCAGTCGGTGAAAGGCGAGCGAGTGACTCGTCCCCCCCGGCTTGCAGGGCGCTTCACCAGCAGCGTCAAGGCGCATTGCATGTTGAGGAATATACCGCCGCGACGATTGGTTCTTGGAAGTCTGTCGTGAAACGACTCGTTCAATGGCTTTGAAGCAGACCAGACGCTACCTTCTGCTATGGAAGGTTGATAAACGTTTCGACGGTTTGGGCGGATGAGGCCGCTGGCAATAGGTGCGGCAATTTCGTCCCATGGAGCGCCGCCCGCTGCCCATCCCCCTGGAATGGACCAGGTCTACCTGGAACGACGATCTCGACACGTTCGCTTGCCTCCCTGCCCATTTGCGGCCCCGCGCGCATACCAGGGTCCAAAGCTTCAACATTTGGGTTCGCATTCATCCGACCAATCACGACGGGTCGCAAAGCTCATGCCGGCGCGGGGCTCGCAACCGCTACCAGCGAAGCTGTTTGGCAGTATACAACCACTTGTTTTTAAACCAGTTGATAATTAGGGTCCTGTACAGAGGCATTGAGCATGCAGGTCATTATCCGGGACCACGCATGGATGGGGCCGGGCGCAACGCTTGCACAAATCGATGTTGATTTGCGCTTGCAGTATCGACATGGCCTGCCTCTTCATGACATTCACCTTGGGATCTTGGGTAGGTACAGAGGCAGGACGATGCACAAGCAGTTGGCACAAACGACGAGAAGGTGAGGGCCGAAGTCCGAACCGAGGGTCGCGACGAAGGCCGCCCGGAGAGCTTTGGGTTCAGGACAAGCCTTGCACGAACGCCTCACCCCCGGCCACGCACGCCGCCGTGTTGCTGAACGGCGGGCATCAGCAGGCCGAGGGTGAGGCTAATAAGCGAGTGGGTCCTTTATGCAATGTATATTGTGCACCGGTAAGTAAGTACCTCGGTATACAGTCGTTGTAGGGCCGAGTATAGAGCACCCAAGGCCCAAAGGCAGATGGATTGAGCTACGGTACTCTCGCGCGCGAGATCCACCGGTTGTGTCTTGACAACTGAGTAATGTAAAAAACCGGCCCTGCTCGTAAGACGGTAGGTCCAGTGGCTGCTGATGAGTGCCAAGCAGGGCCTCGGCCTTCTCTTCGGCTTTAAGTAACTTGGAAAAGGGCTTCGCTGAGGTTGACATCAACATGCACCCTGACCCGGTCGATCTAGGAGCCCGGGCCTTCCGGCTTCCCGCTTTTCAGCACCACTCGGCGGTATTGCAGCACAAGTACAAGTGGTCTCGGTGTGCGCTCCCCTCGAACTAGCCATCCGAGCCATCCATTCCCAAGTCGTCGAGCAAGTTCTCCCATTATCCTCTTGACGTGACGCCTGCCGTTGTCTTTATTGTTCGCCTATCCCGTAATTGATTGTCACCAAGCTGTTGTCCGGTACCGACCAATCGCCAGACGAGTCCGCCCAATACCAGCTCGCACTTCCGGTCGGGTCTTGGCACATTTCCGCTATCGACACGCCAGCGCCAGCGGGCAGCTCAGCTTTCCACGGGGTAAGTTCAAGACGCCTATCCATCGAGTGACGTGTGAGGCAGGCCCGGGTGGGCTGTGAGTAAGCCCCCCACTCGCGCGCGTTGAAGCCAGGCGGGCGGCAGGCGATTCGACCCATTCCCATGCGGTGCTATCCTGGCCCAGCAAGCATGGCAGGGTGGTCCTGTACTACGTCTACCACTTGTGGCTACGCTGCTGCCCGCACCGCATCTGTACCTGTTCTCCCCCATCTCCTTCGGGTTAGGCAGCCGCTCCCAGCAAAGCCGCAAGTAGCTGGCCATCAAGCACCGGCACCAGCACCAGCACCAGCACCAACACCAGCACGCACACACCCATCCATCCATCCATCCATCTGGTCAGTAAGCCAGCCAGCCTCCCCATACCCATGCCCTTGCCCATGCCCATGCAAGCAAGATAGGTAGCTCCTCCGACCCCGACGAAACCTCCAGCACTGGCATCATCTCGGCCACCCGCCCTTAGACCGGCACCCGTCCTCCCATACACACCTACGCCGCTCCAGGCACTCCACCCCAATCCTTTCCTCTCTCCCTCTGCCATCCCGCAGCAGCTTCAGACCTTTCCCTCCTCCTACCCGTACCTCTTCTTTCTGCAACACTTGTTCAACTGCTCACATAGTCTATTGACAGACCGACCGTCGCCATGGATCTGAACTCGTCTGCAGCGTAAGTTGACAGCCCCGCCAACCCCGCTATTTCATCATCGCTCGAAAAACCACACCGGCCCTCCCCGTGCTGTCGGCGATGATGATGCCGGGCAGCCATCACTCAATGGCCTTCGCGCCTTGGCTTGTCTGCTGGGCGGCCAAGCCGCGCTGTGAGCCTGACGGCTTGCAATGGGAGACGTTGAAGGTTTTAGCATGGCTAACGTGCTGTTGCTCACAGCGCCATGGAGCTCAAGGACAACACCGTCATTGTTGTCCTTGGTGCCTCGGGAGATCTGGCGAAGAAGAAGACGGTAAGTTCTTGCCCTTGTGCCTGGGGAAGAACCTCCCCCCCAAAGGCTCGATCGCATGCCGTTGATTGCTAATGTTTCTTCAACCCAGTTCCCTGCCCTCTTTGGTCTCGTAAGCTACTCCAGCAAGTGATACTGCCGGCGGCGCCCCCCGTGCCCCGGCCGGGCGAGCGATTCTAACATGCCTCCCAGTACCGCAACCAGTTCCTCCCCCAGAACATCAGAATCGTCGGCTATGCACGGACAAAGATGGACCACGAGGAGTACCTCAAGCGTGTCAAGTCGTACATCAAGACGCCCACCAAGGACATTGAGAAGCAGCTGGAGGAGTTCTGCAGCCTCTGCACCTACGTCTCGGGCCAGTACGACAAGGATGAGTCCTTCCAGGCCCTCGACGCCCACCTGAAGGAGATCGAGAAGAGCCGCCCGGAGGCCCACCGCCTCTTTTACATGGCCTTGCCCCCCAGTGTCTTCACCATCGTCTCGCAGCACCTCAAGCGATGCTGCTACCCCACCAAGGGCATCGCTCGCGTCATTGTACGTACTGTCTTCCCACCCCCCCTCCCAAGGGATCTCCTTGGCGCCTATCCGGGTCTAACGTTCTCGATCCATGAAAATAGGTCGAGAAGCCGTTTGGAAAGGATCTTGCCAGCTCGCGCGAGCTGCAGAAGTCGCTGGAGCCTGACTGGAACGAGGCAGAGCTCTTCCGAATCGACCACTATCTCGGAAAGGAGATGGTGAAGAACATCCTGATCTTGCGTTTTGGTAACGAGTTCTTCGGCGCCACCTGGAACCGCAACCACATCGACAACGTCCAGATCACCTTCAAGGAGCCGTTCGGCACCGAGGGCCGCGGCGGTTACTTCGACGAGTTTGGCATTATTCGCGATGTGATGCAGAACCACCTGCTCCAGGTCCTGACGCTGCTGGCCATGGAGCGCCCCATCTCATTCTCGTCCGAGGATATCCGCGACGAGAAGGTCCGCGTCCTGCGTGCCATGCCCGCCATCGAGCCCAAGAACGTCATTATCGGCCAGTACGGCAAATCGCTTGACGGCAGCAAGCCGTCGTACAAGGAGGACGATACGGTGCCCCAGGACTCGCGCTGTCCCACGTTCTGCGCCCTGGTTGCCCACATCAAGAACGAGCGATGGGACGGCGTTCCCTTCATCATGAAGGCCGGCAAGGCGCTGAACGAGCAGAAGACGGAGATTCGCATCCAGTTCAAGGATGTCACTAGCGGCATCTTCAAGGACATCCCCCGCAATGAGCTCGTGATGCGCATCCAGCCCAACGAGAGTGTCTACATCAAGATGAACTCGAAGCTGCCCGGTCTCAGCATGCAGACGGTCGTGACGGAGCTCGACCTGACGTACCGCCGACGATTCTCGGACCTTAAGATTCCCGAGGCGTACGAGTCGCTGATTCTGGACTGCCTGAAGGGCGACCACTCCAACTTTGTGCGCGATGATGAGCTCGACGCCAGCTGGAGGATCTTCACTCCTCTCCTCCACTACCTGGACGACAACAAGGAGATCATTCCCATGGAGTACCCCTACGGTAAGCGTGCCCGCAACCCGGACTGCTGGCCAGATGGCTGACAACGCGCCCAGGATCCCGAGGCCCGGCCGTGCTGGACGACTTTACTGCCAGTTACGGATACAAGTTCAGCGACGCCGCGGGCTACCAGTGGCCAACCACTGCGGCCGTGCCGCCCAACAAGTTGTAAGTTGTGCTTCAGCGCAATGATTTGGTTGTTGATGTCAGCGGTTCCCCCCACCCCCATGATTGTTCGGGCGCGCCGTGCTGACCAGGCGCCTGCAGCTGAACTGGTGTTCCGACGACGGCGCTGGATTCTAGCGGTTGACTGGTTCCCTGAATTTCCCGAGGGGCCTTGAGCATGGACATACATGGAGCAGCGATTGGTAATGACGACTTTTCCCACGAGGCCAAGCCCTAGGATACGGGCACCTGGCCGAGAGAAAAGAATTCAGCATGATTTCCTAGACAGACGCTGGTATATATGAATTGGAACCATGACCCGTTGTCCTTGGCATTGAGCTTCATGCCCTCCTGCTGCACCCCGGACGTCTTGAGGCTGACATTTTCTTTCTTGTTGCCTTGCGTGCCACATTTCCGTACGCCTACGGTCCCCCAATATGAAGGCTACACGATGGGAATAGGGGTACAGGTGCAGCACGGAGCTGAGGCTGATGTGGGGGGGGCTCCCATGCCTGGCCTGTTTGCATGTGGCGGTCGGCCTGGGCCCGAGCACGAGCTGTTCCCCCATTGTCTCGCTCGAGCAATGCTGTCAGGCCATTTTGAAACCGTGTTTTTATTGTTTGGATGCGACCCAAGAGTATGTAGGCCTTTCTCTGGATACGTCGAATGCTGGACTGTGGCCTCGGCGTCGAATGGGGTCATGGAAGAACGAAGCTGACGCCTTGGCGGTCAGAGTGCTTAGCGACCGCATCCCAGGACTCTGGACTGCCGGAGTCTTAAACTATCCGTCTTAGTCCGTCCAGGGTGTCGTTTATGTACCTCTACTTCGTATTTCCTAATCGGGAAGCCCGTTGGTCCTATCAGATCGCTTCATGGAAATGAAACGACGCCCCATTGAATTCGAAGACGTGCATCACTGGGTTTTTCGATTCAAGGCACCAGCATTCCTTCAAGTCTTCTTAAAGGTCGCTTGTTCGTGCCGGTTCGGCCACTTGACTGCCCGGGCAGTTCTGCATCGACATGACGGTTTGAAGCTCACGCGCCTTTTCAGCCCGACCCGTCTCATCGATTTGCCCCGACGGCAGCCAACGAACCAGGGTTGCCCAGGCTGCCCATAGCCCCGACAGAGTGTAACCCCTTGCACACCCTCTCTCTACCTTTTTCACCTTCCCCACAAGCACGTCTCTTCCCGTCCACCCCCCCTCCCGCCCCCAGTCCGGCACCATGGAACAAGACGTCGCGGAGCCTCACGGCGCGGGCCGGGCAGGTGTAAAGCGGACGGTGGCGCAGGCGGCCGCTTCGAGCTCCGGCGGCGAGGAGCAGGCGGCGCGCGATGCTCAGCTAAGGCCCGAGAGGGAGAGCAAGCTGGGTGACTATTTTGTGAGGCAACCTGCCCGCATCACGGCATTCCCCTCGGACCCCCCCCCTCCCTTTCGCTCGCAACTGACATGTTCTCTGCAGCGCATCTTCTCCTACGCCAAGGCCTGGGACTTTCCCCTGATGGCCGCTGCCGCCGTGGCGGCAATCGGGTCCGGCGTCGTAAGTGCCCCATGGCAGCTGGCGACGCCCCTTTCCATGTTCATGCGAGGCGAAAAATAACTACTAACTGCAACACGCATGAAAGACCATGCCCCTTATGAATGTGGTCTTCGGTAAGGGCCCACGGAGAGCTCGGTGTTCGGACTCGCGCTTACTGTATGATAGGGAGACTCGTCAACGCCTTCAACGGCTACTTCGCTGAGAACGGTGCCTCGCCGTCACAAGCCGATTTCTATGCACAGATCGATCAGTTCTCGTACCAATTACCCAAAGCCTTCGTGCCATACCCTCGACTGACCCGCGCTTTAGCCTGTACATCTTCGGTCTGTTCCTCGCCCGGTTCGGCTTGACCTACATCAGTAAAGTACAGCAATCCGGCCCCTCGTCGATGGCCCTCAACCACGCTTTTCCTGACGCCTGTTCTTAGTTTTCCGTCCGTATCATCGGCCTCCGCATGTCGGCCGGCATACGACTGCACTACCTCACGTGCCTCTTCGCACAGACGATCCATGTGCTCGACTCGATGCCCCCGGGCGCCGCGGCCGGCACCATCACGACGACGGCCAACACGCTGCAGCTGGGCATTTCCGAGAAGCTGGCGACGTTTGTCGAGTACCTGGCCACCATAATCGCGTCCATGGTCGTGGCCTTCTCCACCAACTGGGCCCTGACGTTGGTTACGGCCTCGGTGATCCTGTTCATCTCGCTCGTCATCAGCATCTTCCTCCCCTTCATCATCAAGGGCCAGGAGCGGCAGACGGAAGCCGAGACCAAAGCCTCGTCCGTCGCCTCGGAAACCTTCAGCTCGATCCGCATGGTCATGGCCTGCGGCGCCGAGGCGCGCATGGCCCGGCGCTTCAACGTCTGGGCCGACACGGCGCAGCGCCACGGGCAGCGAAGCGTGCCCTTCCTGGCCCTGCAGTTCGGTTTCATTTTCTTTGCCATGTTCGCCGCCTTCGGCCTCGCCTTCTGGTACGGCACCAAGTCGTACGCCGAGGGACGCGTCAGCGACGTGGGCGAGGTGGTGGTGGTCCTGATGTCGGTCGTCTTCATGGTCGTCTCCCTGCAGCAGATTTCCACCCCGCTCATCGCCGTGAGCAAGGCCATGGTGGCCGCGACCCAGTTCTTCGTCGTCATTGACGCCCCGCGACCCGACCGCGGCGAGCTGAAGGCCCCCGACGTCACGGCCACCAACGACATCGAGTTCCGCGGCGTCGATTTCGCCTACCCCAGTCGGCCCCATGTCAAGGTGCTGGACGGGCTGGACCTCACGATCCCGGCAGGTAAACTCACGGCCATCGTCGGGCCTTCGGGCTCCGGAAAGAGCACCATCGTCGGCCTCATCGAAAGGTGGTACACATTGCGCGACCAGCACGTCATTGCGAAAACGGCGGAGCCGAGCAAGGACAAGGCCAAAGACAAGAAGAAGAAGAACAAGGCCACGGACGCCGACAAGACGGAGGGCCAAGGTGAAGCGGAAGCAGCGGAAGCCAAAGGCGAGGAGACGGGACCGGCCGTTGAGCTCAAGGGGTCGATTTCCACCTGCGGACACGAACTGGAAAAGATCGACCTGAAATGGTGGCGGTCCCAGATCGGCCTGGTCCAGCAGGAGCCGTTCCTGTTCAACGACACCATCTTCAAGAACGTGGCGCACGGCCTGATCGGGTCGGCGTTCGAGCACGAGAGTGCGGAGCGGCAGCGCGAGCTCGTGGTCGAGGCCTGCCGGGAGGCTTTTGCCGACGAGTTCATCGACCGGCTGCCGCTCGGCTACGAGACCATGGTGGGCGAGAGCGGAACAAAGCTCTCGGGCGGGCAGCGCCAGCGCATCAGCATCGCACGCGCCGTCATCAAGAAGCCGACGATCCTGATCCTCGACGAAGCCACCTCGGCCATCGACGTCCGCGGCGAAAAGATCGTGCAGGCGGCGCTCGACAAGGTGTCGCAGGGGCGCACGACCATCACCATCGCCCACCGCCTCTCCACCATCAGGAAGGCCGACAACATCATGGTTCTCAAGAAGGGCAAGGTGGCGGAGCAGGGCACGCACGAAAGCCTCCTGGAGGACAAGAACGGCGTTTACTACGGCCTCGTCCACGCGCAGCAGCTGTCCCTCGGCGAGCCCGCCGCCGCCGCCGACGACTCGGAGGGGGCGGACGAAGACGACGCTGCCGCCGTCTTGACGCGGGAGAAAAGCGCGGCCCTGTCGGAGGGAGCGGCGACGAGCCAGGCGTCGGCGTACAAGCCGCAGGGCTTCGCGAAAAGCTTCGGCCGGCTCCTGTACGAGCAGAAGAGCCGGTTCCCGGTCTACGTCGGCATCATAGTGGCGGCCATGTGCACGGCGTCGGCGCAGCCGCTCCAGGCGTGGCTCTTTGCGCAGATCATCGTCGTCTTCCAGCTGCCGGTGGGGCCCGAGTTCACGTCCGAGGCCAACTTCTGGTCGCTCATGTGGCTGGTGTTGGCCATCGGGGTGGGCGTGGCGTACTTTGTGCTGGCGTACTTGGCGACGCACCTGGCGCACTTCATCTCGACGACGTACCGCAAGCAGTACTTCGAGGGCCTGCTGTACCAGCGGACGGCCTTCTTCGACGAGGAGGACCACTCGACGGGCACGCTGACGGCCATGGTGGGCGGAGACCCCAAGCAGATCGAGGAGATGCTGGGCCTCAACATGGCCATGGTGTACAACGCGGCCTTCACGCTGATCGGCAGCATGGCCATCGCCTTCGCCTTCGGCTGGAAGCTGGCACTGGTGGCGACGTGCGTGACGATGCCGCTGGGCTTGCTGGCGGGCTACTTCCGCTTCCGGTACGAGCTCGAGTTCGAGAAGATGAACAGCGCCGTCTTCGCCGAGAGCTCCAAGTTCGCGGCCGAGGCCATCGGCGCCTTCCGCACCGTCTCGTCCATGACGCTCGAGGACACCATCACGGCGCGATACGAGGCGCTGCTGCGCGAGCACACGGCCACGGCCTTCCGCAAGGCGCAGCTGAGGACGCTCGTCTTCGCCTTCTCGGACAGCATCAGCCTCGGCTGCCAGGCCCTCATCTTTTGGTACGGCGGCCAGCTGTTGGCGTCGCGCGAGTACCAGGCCGTCAACTTCTTTGTCTGCTACATGGCCGTCATCACGGGCGCCGAAAACGCCGGCCAGGGCTTCAGCTTTGGCCCCAACATGGCGCAGGCGGCGGCGGCGGCGAACCGCATCCTGGCGGCGCGGGCGACGCGCAACACCGACGCCGTGCCGGCGGGCGCCGACGGCGGCGGGAAGGCGGCCTGCATTCCCGACGCCGAGGGCGGCGTCCGGCTGGAGCTGCGCGACGTGCACTTCAAGTACCCGACGCGCGACGTGGCCATCTTCCGGGGGCTGAACCTGACGATCGAAAAGGGCCAGTTCGCGGCGCTCGTGGGCGCGTCGGGCTGTGGCAAGACGTCCATCGTGTCGCTGCTGGAGCGCTTCTACGAGCTGCCGCGCGGCCAGATCCTCGCCAACGGCGTCGACATCGCCGCCCTCAACGTCTACGAGTACCGCCGCCACCTGTCGCTCGTCGCCCAGGAGCCCAACATTTTCCAGGGCACGCTGCGCGAGAACCTGCTGCTGGGCGTCGCCGACCCCGACGCCGTCGACGACGCCACGCTGCACGCCGTGTGCCGCGATGCCAGCATCCACGACTTTATCGTGTCGCTGCCCGAAGGTTACAACACCGAGGTGTAAGTACTTCTCCCATCCCTCCCCTCTCCTCTCCTCTTTGACGCACTGGCTAATCCGTCCCCCCCACTCCTTCCCACCGACAGGGGCTCAAGGGGCGTCTCGCTGTCGGGCGGACAAAAGCAGCGGCTTGCCATCGCGCGGGCGCTGATCCGGCGGCCGCGCGTGCTGCTGCTGGACGAGGCGACGAGCAGCCTCGACTCGGAGAGCGAGCGGCTCGTACAGGCGGCCTTTGAGCGCGCCGCCCGCGGCCGCACCATGGTCGTCGTCGCGCACCGCCTCGCCACCGTCCAGAACGCCGACGTCATCTTCGTCCTCGGCGAGGGCCGCGTCCTCGAGCAGGGCAGCCACGCCGACCTGCTGAAGCGCCGCGGCGTCTACTGGAACATGGTACGTCGGGTCCCCTGTCTCCCCCCCTTCTCATCCGTCCTCTTGCTCTCCCCTCTCGCGGCCGCGTTGGCGGGCCGCAAAGCAAAAAAAGCGAAACTGGTGGCTGACGAGGGAACACCCCCTTCCAACCCCTGCAGTGCCAGAGCCAGGCTCTCGATCGGTAGTAGCCCGTCCAGACGGCGACGCGCATCCGGTGTTGATAGACTCACTTTGTTGATCGGAACGATTTTAATATATGGGTGGGGCCCCAAGACTGGGAGCAGGGCTGGCAACGGTAATCCGGCGCGAGGGATGACTCAAACCTCGTCGACCGAGTCGGGCGTTTTCGCGCGGGCGAGTCCTGTAGTTAGAGTCGCACTCTACTCTCGCATTGTACTTATAATCCTATATTGCATGGGTCACTGGCTGGAACGGCTGGGTTCCGATACGAACACTGCGCATAAGTGGGCTAGCTCGCGGCTTGGGGTCGCCAACAGGGTTCTGCTGCTGCTTGTGGATTAAAGATTTTCTCTTTTGGAAGATCTGTAGAGTATATAACGTGTATGTGGGACGTCCCTCCCCCTTTCCCCCCTGGTTACACGAGGTAGCGGAAGCCCTTGCGCATGCGCAGGGCCTCGTCGGGGCTGTCGATGAAGTCGCCGTTGGCGTTGGGACCGGCGGGGCCGTCGTCGTCGGCCTCGGCGGCGGCGAGGCGGCGGTTGAGGCGGGCGAGCTGGAGGCGGATGAGGGCGCAGCCGGCGATGGTGGCGACGAACATGGCGAGGACGACGCCGTAGCTCTTGCGGAAGCCGTTGTCCTTGGAGTTCCAGACGTAGGAGCCGGCGATGTTGCCGAGCTGCGAGAAGGCGTTGATGAAGGCGAGGGCGACGGCGCGCTTGGCCGGCGGCCGCGGGAACGACGACGAGATCCACGAGTAGAAGACGATGAAGCCCGCGTACGACGACGCCTGCAGGAACAGCGCCACGTACCGCGCCGCCACGTTGCCCGTCGACATGCTGATGATGAAGCCCACGATGCCCCCCAGGATCGGGCCCGTGATGTGCCAGAACTGAAGGGGGGAAGAGAAAGTCAGCTGCTACTGTTCGGGTGGTTTCGTGGGTGGGGGGGGGGGGGGCAGGGCTGGGGTGAAGCAGACGGAGGACCCGTACCTTCTCTCCGGTGCGGTCCGAGTGGTTGGCCACGATAAGCGAGACAATGCAGGAAAAGACCCAAGGCGGTGCGCTCATGAGCAGGGTTGGGACGTAGTCGAAGCCGAGGGTTTGCGTGAGCGTGGGCTGGGGAAATTACGTCAGTCGGGGAGGAAGGGAGGACGACGCCGAGGGGCGGCGGCGGGGACGGAACGTACAAAGTAAGCGTTAAAGGACAAACCGACGACGTAGGCGGTAAAGGTCAAGCTCATAATGTACATCTTGGTGTCCTTGAGCGCCATGAAGAGGCCGTCAAAGGTGCCGGCGTCCTTGGCGTCCTCGTCGGCCTCGCCCACGTCCTCGATCATGCGGAGCTGGGCGACCTCGAGCTCCTCGGCGGTGAAGCCGCGCGTGTTGTGCGGCAGGTCGGGCAGCACGAAAGCGGCCGCGATGGCGATGAACATGGTGGCGGCGCCTAGAGAGACGGAGGAGGGGGAAGTGTGTCAGCCGGCCGTCACCACATCTCCCCAACGCAGGCCACGGGGCCTCGGGGGGTGGGGGTGCATGGGGGTAACCTTACCCTCGATCCAGAAGAGCCAGCGCCAGGCGGCGTGGCCCAGGGTGCCCTCCATGTTGGAGAGCACGGCGGCGCCGACGAGGGCGGAGAAGGCGTTGGAGATGAGATTGCCGCAGAAGAGGATGGCGTTGCGCGTCGTCAGCTCCCTGCGCGTGTACCACTTGGACAGGATCAGCAGGGCGCCGGGCAGGAAGGCGGCCTCGACGAAGCCGAGGAAGAAGCGGATCGAGACCATGCCGGCGAAGTTGTGGGCGACGCCCGACAGGGTCGAGATGAGGCCCCACAGCAGCATGACGGTGGCGAGGTAGAGCGAGGGCCGGGCGATGCGGTTGATGAACATGTTGGACGGCACCTGCATCAGGATGTAGCCGACGTAGAGGATGGACAGGCAGGTCGAGTACTGCGCCGGCGACAGCTTGAGGTCGGCCTCGAGCCCGCGCAGCTTGGCCGCCGCGATGTTGTTGCGGTCCAGGTAGTTCATGATGTAGATGAGCACGAAGAGGCCGCAGCGCGCGTCGAGCTTGCGCTTGAGCCGCTTCTCGACGCGCGCCCGCTCCTCCGGGTCCATGGCGCGCGCGAGGGCGAAGGGCGCGCCGGCCGGAGCCGAGGGCGTGTGCTCGAGGGCCTCGACGCTCTGCTTGGACCCCGAGGCCGGGACGGGAGCCCGCGTGATCTCGTCGTCGGCCATGGCGCGTGTGTCTCCGTGTCTGCGTGCCTGTGTGTGTCTCTCTGCTCCCACGGGTCTTGGCTGGCGGCCGGGATGGGCAGGACGGTAGGGTCTGTGGCGTGGGCTACTGCAGACGGGGCCGGAACACGAGGGCTGGGGGAGAGGATCCAGGAAGGCGGAAACTTTTGACGACGGGCCTTGGCCGGTCTTTATAAGACGGGGTACCCCTGGGCACTTCGGAGGGGCGGGATGACCAAGGCACGGCGCCGACGGCGGAGGTAGAAACAGAAAGCCACTGCTGCCGTGTGCCCCGGGAAGCGACGAGCAAGCAAGATGAGCACAAGCTGGAAAGGCCTTGGACGGTCAGGCCCCTCCACAATAGGGCGGGGTGGTTGGCTCGTGTCTCTCTGCCTCTCTCTCTCCCCCCCCCCCGTCCAACTCGCGGGGTGGTTTGTGGGGGCAGAGCGGCGAAACCCCCGTTCAAATTCTGACCCCAGCGGCCGCCAGGCCCTTCTTCGGTGTCTTGGCGCCAGTAACAACCCACCTGCGCTACCGCTTGGCCGCCCTCGACAGGGCAACGTGCTAATCGGCTTCTCGTGTCGGGACCACAGGACGGACTTCCCGTGTCGGAGTTGGTCTCCATCCACCCCTCGGCGGCGGCCAAGGAATAGCTGGGGTATGGGGTTGGGCCCTCCAGGTTTTTGGGGCCGCCTGGCTCGCTGGGCCTTGAGGGGGGGGATGACGCCCTGCCGAGTATGGGGAAAAAAGAAAGAGGTTGCAAACTGAGGGGCCGACAATTTCCGACGGGGCGCCTTTACCGGCCACACATTGCGTAAAAACTGTTCCTCATCTTGACCCTCTCTTCTTTTCCCTACCAGGCCTGTTCCCCGGCCGAGACTGACGCTACCCTGCTACAGTCCCGCCTTGTGACCGCCTTGCGCCGGCTACGCTCTTTGGCCCTCGCGCCGGAAGTAGACCGAGCCTCAGTCGATTCAGCAGCGCGAGCCCCATTGCCAGCCCCCCCCCCCCCCCTCCCGCCATCTCCAGCACTTGGGCATCACGCGGCAAAACGCCCGCCTCTAGACCTGGGGTGGGCGGGATATCATGTCGGAGTTTAGTTCCCCCTCGCTGTGGAGACGCCGGTGGTGCTCCGTCGTCGACCCCAATCTGCCGCCTGATCCGCATTCCTCAACAAAGTACGGAGTATAGTTCCGGAGGAGATGATGGGTGGCAAGGGCGGCGGGGGGGGGGGGTTCTGCACCTCTGTGTTACCGAGCGAACTGCACGTAATCGTATTTGTCGCCGTGACCTACGAGATGCAAAGCGAACCCTTCCCCAGCCGCCAGGTCGGCGCGTCGATCGGACGTCGTTCATCAATAGTACAACCAAGAGCCCTGTGCTGTGCTGTGTTGTTGCAGGAAATGCTGGGGGCCCCGTGAAGAGGTACGCCCAGAGGTGTATTCCGTCATCCCGCTGACCGCTTCTTGGCGCGGCTTATTTCCACGTCGGTACTGCTAGAGCCGCCCGCCGCTTCTGCATCTGATGTGGGTGTGCCTGCAACTACGGCCGAGACTGGAGAGGATGGGAAACTGATTTCCGCGACACTTTTCACGCCCGCGTCGTCCCATGCATGGATACAGCAGGAAGTAGAAGAAGTAGACGCATGTTACCCCGCCCAGGGACCCGGAAAAGCGTTTGTATGCAGCTGGGCGCAGGCATGCGAGGCCTGCCATCCAAGCCATCGGGTCCCATCCATATGTACATGCCTTACGTGCACATATGAGGTACTTTGGGCCTCGGGCACGTCCTACCCTTCTGTCGTCTTCGCTCAAGAAACACACGTACGAATAAAGTGACAAAGACCACGCCGGCCTCTGCACATTGCCGGCCCGGCTCGCCATGGCATGCGATGACCAACCCGGGGCCCCAGTCCGATCGATATACCAGAAGCAAAGGGTGGGGGCGGTATACTGTGCATACGCCGGGGGATCTTGCAGACGACCCCAAGTCAACTCAGGCTGTGAGACTTGGGGGGGTTTCTAAAGCGGCTCCATCGACATGTTGGGTTGGAAGGGGTATAGACAAGCGAAAGAATCTTATTCTTGCGTCTCGCGGTGCGCATCCCCGCCCAGGCCTTTCCCGAGACAGGGGCGACGTCGGCAGGCCCGGAAAGACGGTGTCAGGCTTTTGGCTCGGCGGCTCGTCCACCCGCAGGCGTCTACCAACGGCCGAGACCAACTGCCGCCAACCTGTGCTTGTATGACGGGGCGGGACCAGGTTCTGCAGTCCCTATGCGGCACACACGGCCCCAGCGCTTTGGAGACGGGCGGGGTCGTGCTTACGGCCCGTAGTACCTGCACCTCTACCTGTTGTTAGCCGTCCGCCCGTCAGGGTAAGGTTTCCGTCGCCATGAATGCATACGAACGGAATGATTCCGCGTGGCCTCGTGGGCCCGTCGTTTGGAGGGCGCCAGAGAGAAACCCGGCGTTCGCATCTCGTCGAAGGAATGTTCGGCGTGGACTTCTCACGTGAGCTGGTTTGCGTCGTTGGATCGCCTGGCAGGGTAGATACTTACTTTAGGCATACCTTCCTTATAAAGTACTCAGGTACTTAGGTGTCCATTGAACTGATGCGTATTTGTACTGTACCTAATGGACGTACGTGGCGTGTAGGCAAGTAAAGTAAATACATGGCGGGAGACCTTGCCCAAACGGAGAAATAAAATACATAGATGGATCAAGAGGCAGGCGCTGGTGCTGCTTCACCCAGGGCTAACAAGGGTAGGTAACGGCTGTTTCCTCTGTACATCGGCCAGAAAAGAAAAGAAAAGCGAGTTATGATGACAGCCGTAGGGTTGTTGCGCAAGCTATGTAAAACAGAGCCTACGTCCACAGCAACAAAGCTCACCATCAACACTATGACTGACACCTGTCTCGGGGCGGCTCGTGTCGGGGGCCTTGTGCTAACCGACGACGACCTCCCTCCATGTCACTGCCATGTTCTCCGTCTCAAGATACGGGCCTAGTCTGTTTGCGCCTGGGAAGGAAACGGCGGTTCTATATCGATAACAGCCCGAAACCTGTTCGCACCCGAGCAGACGGTGCGCTCACTGGAGGAGAACTCGGTCTCTTCCAAATTTACTCACACAGAACGCCATCCATTGGCAAAGTGAATCTCTAACTACTTCCGCATACGATTGCTGCGTTTTATTGAGCCAGGCAACTCTTACCTGTGCTGGCAGTTAGTAGTGAAAGCGAACAGTACGGCCGAGCCGCCCCTTCTGCCGGGTTGGACGGGATCCCACCTAAGAAGCATATATCCTCATGACGGTCGCCACGATGCGCGCATACGCGCAAAAGCCTGTCCCTTAGATCCATTCATCGAGGTCGTCGCCCGAAGTCCATCAGAAATAAAGACCCGGGCACAGCCCTTTGCCGCTGCTTTCTCAGCCGGACTGTTGATGCTTTCAACACGACCAGCCGCCAACAACCAATAGCTACCCCCAACATGGACAACGAGGCAAACGAGTTTTTTTCGGCGTCGCTATCGTCGAGCCTACCAATAATGGCGAGCCGCTCATACCCTGCCTCCATGAGTGGCAGCTCACACGAAAGACTTATCCGTGCGTAATCCTCCAGTCCGGGTGTGAAGTGCAGTCCACGCTCGGTTCACTAATAATTCCATCGCTTCTCCCCCGACCCAGAACGGCCCAAGTCTCCAGGGCACTTTCTTACGCTGCCATCACAGCAAACCAAGACCATGGAACCCGAGAAACCCGGCCTGGCCGGCCAGAGCACGACACCGTCTCAACTCAGCAGCACGTCACGGGATCTGCAATCCCGCGATGATGGAACCCCGTATCCCACCGGGTTGAAACTCGGTTTCATCGTTCTAGGCCTCTGTCTCAGTATCTTCCTGATGGCTCTCGAGTAAGTCGAGGCGAGGGTAGGCAGTCACTCGGCTTGGCACACTAACACGCCCGTCGTAGTAACGCTATCATTGCGCCTGCTATCCCCATCATCACCGACACATTCCACAGTCTGCCCGATGTGGGCTGGTACGGCAGCGGTGAGTAACACCATGGCCGGGAAGAGAAAGAGAGAGGGCCCTCGATACGGGAGCCGGCTGACCCTCCCGTGCCCCCCAGCCTATCTCCTTACGACTTCGGCCCTCCAGCTCGTCTTCGGCAAGTTCTACACCTTTCTGAGCACCAAACGCGTCTTCGTGACGGCTATCTGCCTCTTCGAGCTGGGCAGCCTCGTGTGCGGCGTGGCGCCCAACTCGGCCACGCTCATTGCCGGGCGCGCCCTCGCCGGCGTCGGCAGTGCCGGCCTCCTGTCCGGCTCCATGTTGATCCTCGCGCACAGCGTGCCCCTGGCCCAGCGTCCCGTCTACAGCGGCCTCATCGGCGGCATGTACGGCGTCGCCTCCGTCGCCGGCCCGCTCTTGGGCGGCGTCTTCACCGACAAGGCCGTGTGTCCACCCGGTCCATTTTCCCCCTTGACCGCCGGCCGCTCGAACCCTACTAACCCGGCTTCTAGACGTGGCGCTGGTGCTTCTGGATCAACCTTCCACTCGGCACCATCACCGTGGCCGTCGTGGCCTGTTGCTTCTCAGACCCCCAGCGGCCCCTGTCGCCCCGGCAACATTGGGGCGAACGCCTCATGCACTTTGACCCTATCGGCACGGTGCTATTCATGGCCGCCGTCGTCTGCCTGCTGCTCGCTCTCCAATGGGGTGGCGTCACGTACGAGTGGAGCAGCGGCCGCATCATCGCCCTCCTCGCCGTCAGCGCCCTGGCCATGGCGGGCTTCCTCGTCGTGCAGCAGCGGCAGCAGGACCAGGCCACGGTGCCGCCGCGGCTCCTGGCCCACCGTACCGTCTGGGCGGGCGGCCTCTACGCCTTCTGCACGGGCGCCAGCTTCTTCCTGCCCTGTCTCTACCTGCCCCTCTGGTTCCAGGCCGTCGAGGGCACCACGGCCGTCGAGTCAGGGCTCCGGAACCTGCCCATGCTGCTGACCGTCGTGGTCCTCACGGCGGCCGCCGGCGCCGCCGTGACGGCCTGGGGACACTACGCGCCCTGCATGCTGCTCGGCACGGCCTGCATGGCGACAGGCGCCGGCCTGCTCGCGACGCTGACGCCGGGGGCGCCCGCCGCCGCCTGGGCCGGCTACCAGGTGCTCTTCGGGGCCGGCGTCGGGCTCGGCATCCAGCAGCCGCTCATGGCGGCGCAGACGGTGCTCGGCGGTGCCGACGTGGCCGCCGGCACCGCCCTCATGGCGGGCCTGCAGTCGCTGGGCGGTGCCGTCGCCGTCGGCGCTGCCAACGCCGTCTTCACCAACGGACTCGCGCGCGCCCTCGCCGCCGCCGGCCTGCCCGCCGCCGTCGCCCGCCTCGGCGCCACCCGCCTGCAGACGACGCTGCCGCCCGCCCTGCGTCCCGCCGTCGCCGCCGCCTATCGCGACGCCCTCGCCCCCACCTTCCTCGTCGCCGCCGCCCTTGCCGCCCTCGGCCTCGTCGGCAGCGCCGCCATGCCCTGGCACAGCGTCAAGGACCAGGAGAAGAAGAAGCCGGCCGCCGCGGCCGTCTAAGGTAGCCTGGGCCAGCCACGATGCCGTGGCCGTCCACCGCCGCGCACCGTCGGAAAGGATGGTCGGAAAGAAAGGTTGGGAAACGTGAAGCGAGCCGGCTACTACCCCCTAAATCCCATTACAACGGTACTTTGGAGTAAGAGACAGCGCCGTGTACAGGCACGCGTACCCTCCGTAGACGCGTCTGCGGTTTCTGTGTGGGGAGCCGGTAGGATAGTCCACAGATAACCAGGCTCTTTCAGCTTGTACGGACTCGACCGTGCAAGTCTGTGTTGAATGAAGAGAGTTGTATTAAAGCGTTCACGAAGCCAAGCCGCCGTATACATGCATGCATTGCAGTGAGTCAGACCAGCCATGTTTGTTTAACTTTCTAGGACCATAGGGTTAGAAATTATTAATCGGGGGTTGACTAAGGTACCGAGGGCACTTTTCGCCTCCGCAGATATAATCCGTGGTATGTAGAGCTGGTGTAACTCGGTAGACATCTGACAGGTATGCGGTGACGAATCAACACCTACTGGTCAGAGTAAGATGACCTTGGCGGGCCGACAGCGTTACCGGCGAGCATTGGAGGCCATAATTCAAGCACAAAGGAGGAGGGATAGCCCGCCTTGATGAGAAGTAGTTGGTTGTCGGTAGGGTATGCGAGATTGGCTTGCTTTAGGAGGGTCAATGGTGTCTTATCAGAGCCGAGCATAACCACCCAGCAGTGGTTTTCCCGCAGTCGGGTTAGTGAACTCATGCTTCTAAAACTCAGAGATTGAAATTCGGATTCTTATTTATTCATCTCGGCCTCTCACAGCAACTAATAGAGTCATATACCGTCGCTATTCTCGGCGTTGGGAAGCGCTCCCTACAGCGCCCAACCCGCGCCTCAAAGCTTCGCCTGCACGGTCCCGGCTCAACAGTCAAGCGTGAAGGTCAGTTCCCACTTGTCGTTGAGCTGGCTCTGGTCGAAGTACCGGTCGCATAGGTAGGACCAGTGCCCGATGCCGGTGGGCAGCCGGCGGCAGCCGGCGACGTACTCGCGGATCTTGGCGTTGACGCTCTCGTCGTCGGTCCAGGGCAGACGCGCGACGGCGGCCTCGCACGCGGCGTAGTGCTTCCGCATGAGGCCGATGACGCGCGCCACGCCCTCCGTGATGGAGATGTTCTCGTGGTGTACCATCACCAGGCACATGTTGTCCAGCTGGCCGTCGCGCTGGCGTCGTCGAGGATCCCCCGTCAGTACGGGCGTGGGTAAGGGGACAGGGACGAAAGCGACCAAGGCCGCCGGGAGGATGGACTCACGAATTCTTTCGGGCAGCTCTGGATCTCGTTGATCAGGATGGTCAGGCGCGTGCACTCGAGGACGATGCACTCCATAGCGTCGTGGTAGCGGATGGCGTCGGGCAGCTCGAATCCCATGGCGTATTCGTTCAGCGTGATGGAGGGCGCGACGCCGACGTCGCCGAGGCGCAGGTTGAAGAGGTGTTCGGGATCCGGCAGACGGCCGCCTTGCCGCAGCGCCTGCGCCCGCGCCGCGCCCTCGACGTAGGCGTGGAACTCGCGCCGCAAGCGCTCCGTGGTCGCCGGTCCGATCGCCGGCCGTACCTCTGCCAGTACTTCGTACAGTAGCACAACCGAGCTCGACGCATCCGCTTGCGCCGCTGCCGTCTTCGCGCGTGCCGCCGCCATCGCCGTGTCTTGGCACAGCATCTCATTCACGCATTGTAGCGTCACGTCGCAGATGTGCCGTGTCGCCGCCGGGTCCCCTGAAAACGCCCCGCCCGTGTCGATCTCGTCGTCGAACGAGAAGGCCTACGCTCGGCGTGGTCAGGATCAATGTGAAAGGTGGCAGGGGAAGTGTGAGCCCACCCAATAGTGGTACTTGGTCAATACCACCAGCTTCTCCGCCGGGCAATCCGAGAAACAGGCGCTGGCGGCCAAGAGAAAGTTGTGGTTTTCCCGGTACATATACTTCTTGATCTGGGGCACGTTGACACTGCGAACGGAGTTTAATAGGGAATCGGGGGTCCTCATGGCGGATTCGGGGAAGGGACTCGGCGCCGAATGCTCATCACGAGACAAGGCTTCTGAATAAAGTACCGTTGGGAATGGAGTGGGCGAGAGTGAAAGATCAAAGCAGAGGCGAACGAACTGAAGCAATGGGAGCTTCAGGGATGGGAAAGGGAGGCTTACGTCTTCAACCATGCATCGATCTCGACATTGACCTCGTCGAGAATGTCCTTACTGTGAACATTCTTCGGCCATGCCGGCATAGCGCTTAAGAGGTTCTGGACGTGAACTGTCATGCCTTTACAGCGTCCCACGAGATGCTGGCGCTCGTAGTCGCCTGTGTCCACCAGCATGGGAAGCGGCTTGGTGACAAGGACTAGATCTGGGTCGTCCGCTGACGATGATGATGGTAGGGGGGCGAGGGAGCTGATAGCTGGTGCCATTGTGTCGGTAGCGAACAAGTTGGGCAGTGGAGTGAGTGGGAAGTAAGGAGGAATAAATAATGGATTGTGTTATCTGTGGTCATCCTCACCTTCTAAAACCGGTCTCAAAAGATTTCTATCCGTCCTCCACCTTGCCCACGAAGTGGCTCGCGAGCGGTCGTCACCTTCACCAGCATTAGGGTCGAGCTCGCCACAATCACCACTTCAGACGGCGGCGAGCCTTTGCAGCTTAGCCAATAGTTGAGGAGAGCACGCGTAACTATGGAGTGTACTCATTACCCGATCACTTGGGACGCCCAATGACGCTGTAACTCAAGCAAACACATAGCATCTAGGCCATATTTGCATTGCCTAAGACGATATTTTCAACAGGAAATGGTTCGAGAGGTAGATTACACGTACCGATGATCACGAAAGCGTGGCACACGCATTAGCCATCTGCGGAAGCCGTCAAAGCTTATGCGAGCCTGGCAGCTCCAGCTTCTTCTACCGGTTTAGCGTAGAGTTGCGCCCCCCACTCTAGCCGACGGCCCGGAAGCCGCTGGCCGGGTCGTCGGTCTGTGGGATCCCGAATTGGCACTTATCACCGTAGGTGCGTCAAGCAGCTCGCCGTCTTGGGCCATGATGCCAGGCAGGTGGAGTCGCCGATGAACCCCGAAAGCACCATTGCCCCCTTTCAAGCGCTGCGAACAGCTGAGGACGAGCAGAAATTGCAGTGCTGCACAAGCCCACACCGAGAAGAACGTGGTGGGCGAGCCAGCCTTTTCCGATTTGCCGGCAGCATGAGTGGTGTTTACAGGTTCCGCGGTGCCGCTTATACTGTAACCACGCGCTTGCCGCCGGCGACTGTCGAGGCACGGCGGGCGGGGGCACGAGGAGTGGCCCACAAGACATTATTCGGAAGCGCTACATCGCCACGACGATCCGGTTTTGAATGGGGAGGCGTGGTTGGGGCGGAAGAAGCACCTCGCCCATGGTCCGGTCTGGCAGGGGATGCAGTCGCAAATAACATCTGGGAGCCGATGGAACCGCAACGAGTTAGGCTCGGCCCAGGACGTCGAGGCTAGCTTGCTTTGGAGGTTGTCCTCGCCTTGACGATGATGCTCTCACGGGGTGTTGGTTGGTGGACATGGTTGGTGGACAGAAGCGAGGTCCAACGGAGGCAACATGTGGACTACCTGAGTACGATGAACTCACGCGCCCACCAGCTCCGGCTGTACTTGCCGAGCCGCAATGGAAGTGGGAACCTACTTTGTGCACAGTAGAGCTCACGAAAGGCAAAGGCGGGGAAAGCTTGGAAGGGCAAGTCCCTGACCGCCGACCCAAAGGCTGATCACCAATAGATATGCCATGTACGGGCGGGATTCTTTCAACAATTGACACGCGGGGCAATATGAGGAGTAAGTCTTTGTCAAATTCCCCTTGAGTGCCGTCGCGGTCTGCATGGGGCCATTGTCACGGTGGAAAAGAGAGGTCGAAGCCCAGCGGTCGAGTCGAGTCGAGCAAAACGGGGCCTGGGAGGGGTTTTCTTTCCCCCCTGCACCTGCGCTTGCCTGCCATGCACTGGAGCGCGCAGCCAATCTGGTGGGGCGGCGGTAGTGGAAAGCCCGACCCCCATCAGCGGCTGCCGCAGGAAACGCCCTGAGCCGGGAATGATTGGCTCAGACGCGCCGCCGGCCACGGCAACGGGCCGCCCAGAAATCGGCGAGCACCAATCCGCTTCAGCCGCGCGCCTTCGCTCGACACCATTTGGAAACACCTCCCTAGGGAGAGCCAGCGCTTACCAACCCATCGTGACCCTATGGCATCTCCTGCTCAACCTAGTAACGCACCAGACGACCATGGAATTATTGCGTGCGGTCGGCTGTAATTAAACCCGATGGACAACGATTGGACAATCGTCACTGAGCTACCGGCCGTCTCCGTGGGTCCCCTCTCGTCGCTATCCCCCGGTCGAACCATCACCCATGCACCTACTCTGCCGCGAGGCCGAACCTGCAGCAAGCATCATTGAAGGCCATGGACTGATCCAGAAGCAACAAGTGTTGCCTCTTTTTCTCCTACAAGATGTCAGCGCCGCCCTGGACTGCCGATCCCAAGCCGTGATCTGTCTCGTTTTCTCCTTCTGTTCTCGCCATCCTGGACTCTGGACCGCAACGGCGTGGCCTAGCTCCAGCCTCCTCTCCTTTGTTGCCTCTTCTCCTTACCTGCAATACCACACTATGTCTGGACAACTGCGTGGGATTCAATAAGGAGCAGTTTTCTTTGACACCGACGCCTCCTTTCTTTCAGGCACCCAGTGATATGAACCATCGGGGCCGCCTTCTCGCCGTTCGCTGAACCGACCCACTGCCTCACCACCTTCGGTACCCTTCTCTATTCTGTCTTTCTTTCGTCAGATTTTCCTTCGGTCCGATCGAAAACCGGAAAGATCTTCACGATGCATATATCGTTCTTCTTCTACAACGTTCTCCTGCTCACCGGGGCTTCAGCCGCTGGCCCGTTGAGGCACCGGGAGCAGTCCGTCTCATCCCAAGCGCCACGGCCGGCTGTCCGACTGACAAGGCCGGACGTACGACGATACGAGCGGGGCGGGTTCATGCGCAGGGCTTCCAATGAATCGTCATCTTCGTTGGTAACGGTCTCGGGGACGAAGGCGACGGTCGCAGACCCCTCGGCCACGGCTTCGGGCAGCTCCACGACGTTGACGTCGATAACTACCTCCTCGTCGTCATCCGCTTCGGTGTCGCGCATTTTCACCCTGAATGACACTTTGGACCACTCATTGCCGACTGGCAGCATCGCTACAGCGTCCTCACCATTGCTCACTTCGACGGTGACCTCGAGCACTTCTACCATGGTCCTGTCTACAGCTTCACAGGAGCAGTTGACTTCTTCAACAGAGTCGCGCACCGCGTCGATAACCGAGTCCATTACCTCCAGCGCGTCGGCTTCGAGGTCAGCTTCGGCCGTGGGCTCACCAACGACTCCCGCCTCATCCTCGCTCTCTGCCTTGAGCGTCGCAACATCAGCTACGGTTCCCAAGGGGCCCATTCCGGTTACAACGGTTACAGGGTTTCTCTCCACAAACTCTGAGACTGCGGCCGGTACCACTACGGCATCGTCGACGACTGCCATTTCTTCGGCTTTGACGTCCAGCAAGACAACCGTCTCTGTCACTGCGTCTGATAGCACTACCAACTCGGGCCCGGCTACTACTGGCTCGTCCTCGGGAACGAAATCCTTGTCCGCTTCTCGGTCGGAGGCTGTATCCACTGTGAACCGTGTTGTCCCGACAGCCATCACAACAGTGCCGTCCTCGACTGGCACGGTGCCGCCGGCCGTTTTCGCGAGCAATCTCGCGCAGGCTAAGGATTATAACAACCTTTTCAACGACATTAAGGAGAGCACGCCTTGCGAGACCGGCCAGGTTTCTTGTATAGGTGGAAACATTGGCCAATGTGGTACTTCCGGGTCTTTCTCCTTGACGCGGTGCGACGGAGACACGCAGTGCTTTGCACTACCTATGAACACAACTGCTGGGGTTTCTGTCGGCTGTGTTGACCCCAAAGTGGCAGAAAAGATATTAGGGTCCTCGAGTGCAACGTCTTCTACCGCGTCGCCCAGTACTAGCAGTACTGAGAGAGGTCCAATAACGGTCACGGTTGGGCCGACAGCTACGGTTACGAATATTATAACCGTGGTACCAACGCCCTCTCCGGTTGTCTCTTCTACGACTGCGAAGTCATCAAAGACCCCGGACACGGTCACAATCACCGAAGGAAACCCGACAACGTTTATCACCATGACGAAGCCAGCTACTTCTGAAGATGGAGGTGTTACCACCACGATCGTGTTCACGCCATCGACTGTCGCATCGTCTACAACGACCTCGGCCAGCAAGACTACCTCTGCCGCGTCTAAGCCTACGACGACCGCACCTGGCCCTACAACAACATCTGTCAAGCCCACTACAGCATCGATAGATTCTACCACAACTGCATCTGCGCCTCTCACGACGTCCAAGTCTGGCACAGCTACGTCCGCTCCTGCGCCTTTGACCTCCCTCATCATCATTCCCATCTTTACACGACCCGGCGCGCCTCTGGGTACGGCCCTCCCCGAACTCCCGGTTTTGTCACACATCGTCAAGAACCCCATTGCCACGGGCACCCTTGAGGCTGGGCCGGTCACTGTTACCGTCAAGGAGACGATGACCACGACGGAAAAAGAAACCACGACTACCACTGCCACCGTCACGGCGTGAAATCGAACTGCCGCTTTTGTTTTCCCAAGGGCGAGATTGCTGGGTAATCTCGCATCATAAACGTATATACCTCCTCCTGTTAGATTGATGATGCTTGCATAATGTCCCAGCACGGACGAGTACCACGAACCGGCCCATACTGATAGGAAGCAAGATGGAAAAAGCGATATACCCAAACCTACTGATTATACATATCATATCAACCTTTTAATGCCATATCTTCTCTTCGTTACTTCATTCCCGTCGAGAAGTGAAATCGCCTCTACGCCTGACTTGTTTTTAGCCCCACAGTACCCCCAGTATCCCAGAGAGGTGCACCCATTTCTCGTCACTTAAAGGCAGGTACTGAAGCCGCTGTAAAATGGCTTGGGGTTCCAAGGCCATCCAGTCCCAGGGCCAGATGATCCACACGTCCCGACGCCGGCGGTAGATGTCGGCGAGGTGGTCGTCAAAGTCGACCTCAGCGGCCGCGGTTAGCCAGTAGATCGCGCTGTTACCAGGGCGTCTTCTTCGACATGCTCGTCTCGCGGGAGGGGAAGGCGGGGCGACTCCCAGGGGCGTGGCGACCGTGGCGGGCGTGCCGTCGTGCTGGGTGCTGATGTGTCGCTGCAGGCTAGGCTTGCCCGTCGACTTTTTCTATCCGATGCGAGACGCGTCGCACCCGTCGCGCCGCACTTCAGATGCCTCCCCTTTCCGACCAGCCTTACAGAGGAAAGGACCGGAATCCAGCCTGACGGCGTCGGGAGGCTCACGAGAGACTTAAGAACTCACCACGACTATCGCGACTCCCGATGGGGCCCAAAATGGACATCGACCTCAGCAACTTGCTTGTAGGCAGGGATACCCCGACTGGTAAAAATAAGATCGCGGCTAACCACGTGCATGATGTTTATTTGGCGGAGTCCCCCCACACCAACACAATTGCAGATACGACGGGCAGGACGGGCTGTGTTTGACGAAACCGCTGGCACCAGCCTTAGCAGCTGTACCAGCTCCGCCAAGAATCAAGAGGACCTTACAATCTTCCCAGTCGAGAACGCGTTAGTCTTCGAAATCGACTACGCGAACCCTAGCGAGCGGCGCACGGCAGATCACCGCCACGCCGCGTCCATGTCACAGTGGACCAGGCACAAGAGCCCCAGATAAGACAGCTAGACGCGTACAATGGGTTACGAAACCCAAGCGCATACCGTTTCGCGACAATAGCGGCCGCAATTTACCCGGCAAGTTTGTCTTGCCCTTACGCCTGTTCGCCACTGGTGAGGTGCTTGCCACGTTACCGGCCGCCATCTTCTGGAAGGCCAAGATCAGGTTTGAGCATAAAGCGCTCGCTAAACTCGTCCGAGAGACGATTCCTACACCCTAGACGGCGACGAAGATGGGGAGGTACCGTCTCCCAGTAAGGATTGTTGGGGTCCTAGGGATATTTGCGGACGACATTGTCGCCCCCGTAGGCGAGCAGCTCGGCCTCGCAGACGGGAACGATGTCGAACGGGGCCAGGCCCGTGTCGCGCCGGAAGCCGGCCTGGAGTTGCCGACCCTCCACACAATAGTCGCGCGCGTACCAGCTATCCTCTTGGCATAGCGAGAGAGGCCCACTTGTACCCACGGCTCTCCCCGGCGCCATCGTACCTACCTAAGCCAGGCGAGTGGCCGATAGCAAGGTCCGTTGTTCGTCATCCCGGCTTTCCTTCGATCCATTGCAAATGCAACAGAGCAACCCGACGCCTTCTCTTCACACTCCGGCAAACGCTTAGCAGCAGTTTGAACCAGACGGGCGGGCCAATATGACGAGCTCCCCGGATCTTCCGCGCCCGGCCGTGCTCATCGTGTGCCACGTTCTGTCGGGCCATCTGCAGCCCATGATCCGCATCGCCAGCGCCCTGCACGACCGGGGGTTTCCTGTTTCGTTTCTGGGCCCCACGGCGCACCGCGCGCGCATCGAAGCATCGGGGGCCTTTTTCCTTCCCTTGACGGGCCCTGCCGACATCGATGACCAGCGGTACTATGCCGAGCCCGCCGTGCCGGGCTACAAGGACCTGGCCTGGCAGGCACGAGCCAAGGTCGACCTCCGCCTGCAGTGCCTCGAGCCGCTTCCCGCCCAATGGGCCTGCTTCAAGGCGGCGCTCGAGGCCACGCACGAGAGAGTCCCCGCGCGTCGCGTCGTGGTTGTTGCCGAGGCCTTTTTCCTGGGCATCATGCCGCTGAAGTACGGCGCTCTCCTGCCACCCGGCGTCCCCAACCCCCGGACCGTCTGCGTCTCCGTGACCCTCCCGGCCATGTCCAGCATCGATCTGCCACCGTTTGGGTTTCTTTTCCCCTTCGATAACAGCCCGGCGGGTCGCGCACGGAACCAGGCTTTGCGGGACAAATGGGCCCATAGTGCGGCCGGCTTGACCGAGTTGCTAGACAAGCAGCTGCTCGCCGCCGGTGCCAGTCGGGGGACCGGCCAGCCGATCCTGACGGGAGCTAACTACCAATGCCATGACGTGATCCTCCAGCTGGGCGTGCCCGGCTTTGAATACCCTCTGAGCGACAGACCTGACTCGTTCAAATACGCCGGGCTCGTTCAGGGACACCCCCCAAAGGGTGTTATTGCACAAACGCCCCCCTTTCCGTGGTGGAGCGAGCTGCAGTCGAACTCGGCCCTTGCTAGAGACCACCCGCAGCGGAGGCGGGTTGTTGTCGTCACACAAGGTACCGTGGAAATCGACCCAACCGAGCTCATCATCCCCACGATACAGGCTTTCCGGGAAAGAGCGGACGTCATCGTGGTGGCCATCCTGGGCTGGAAAGACGCCTGCCTCCCCGACTCCGTCGAGGTGCCCGGTAACGCCCGGATCTGTGACTATCTTTCGTACGACGCTGTGCTGGAACACGCCGATGTCTGGGTCCACAACGCGGGCTATGGGGCCATCAACCACGGCATCGCCCATGGCGTCCCCATGGTTGTCGCTGGCGAGGGCATGGACAAACCCGAGAATGCCAGGCGGGTTGCTTCGTCGGGTATCGGCATCAATCTCGAGACAGCCAGGCCCACCGTAGACGGCGTGAGGCGGGCCGTGGAGGCTGTGCTCGAGGACGGATGCTACAAGAAGCGTACGGAAGGGCTACGACAGCAGAGTGAGGAGCTGAATCCGTTCGATTTTATCAGCCATGAGATCAGGAGGTTGTGCTCGGCATAACCGAGGGGCAAATCGGCTGAAGCCGACGGTGCCGCCTTGCTAGGAAGCAATCCGCGCCCACGCCTCTATGAGGGCGTATGTCTGAGCGCACGCTGCCGCGACAGGGGGTTCTCACGAGAGCTTCGCACACGGGTGTGTCTATCGACCATTTCGATCTGTAGCATCAAGCAGGCTACACCTAGCGGCGTCGGCGGACGCCGACTGCGGAGGCAGGCCTGGTGACGTGCCACTTACTGCTCTGTCATCATGCAATTGTAGAAACAGCCGGGGGAATTTACGGATATGGTGCAAGCCCGACAGTCCAGGTTAGTAGGCTGGTCTACCTGCCTCGATTAACTTACAGGACCGAAGCGCTGTGAGCCAATCAGACCCTATATAGGTAGTGTAGATTACGCGTAACGAGGCGCATCGTTTGCCCGGCTGACTAAACGGCTCGGTGTCAGCGGTTGATTCGGGAATAAAAGGCTTTCTATTTCACGGAGAGCCCTTGGGTTCAGGCTTTGATCCGACACAACAGTACCGTCACCTGGATTGATCTCGAAGAGGGAAACACGATGGCGTCTTCTAACACATCCGAGCGCAGCAAGGCGTTCCCGCTTGCCAACCTGACTGAGGACGGGTGGTCGACCGAGGACGAAGCCACTGCTACGTGCTTGTGCGGCGCCGTTCAGCTGGTATTTGTGAGTCCCCCCCCCCCCGCGCGGGACCCTAGGTCCGTGCGAAAACCCCAACTTGCCTTTCCCCTTCCCCTTGGCCTCTTTCCCCACTGACCCGGACCCCCCTCTCTTTTTACGCCTAGCCGACCAAGGGGCCGGGCCTCGTGAACCGCTTCATCTGCCACTGCTCCGACTGCCGCAAGATCAGCTCCTCCCTCTTCTGTTCCAACTTCAGCGTGGCGGATACGCACCTGCGGCACGTGCGCGGCCGCGACCAGCTCCGGGCCTTCGGCCAGGCCCACACGATCCGGTCGGGTGCCCGCATGACGAACCACTTCTGCGGCACCTGCGGCTCGCTCATGTATCGCGTGAGCAGCGGCTTCCCGGGCCTCAGCATCCTGCGCCTCGGCACCATCGACGACTTCACCCTCGTCGAGACCAAGCTCAAGCCCCAGGTCGAGCAGTTTATCGAGACGCGCGCCTGCTTCCTGCAGCCCATCGACGGCGTCAAGCAGGCCGAGGGCTCGTTTTTCAAAGCGCCGAAAGACGCCTCGCTGTGATGAACGGCGCGTTGCTGTGTAGACCCAGTCCCCGAGGAACAGGGGGCGGGCCAGAGGCGGGCCCCGAGAAATGGTTCTCGCGTTGTCGTTGCGCTAGTATCAACAGCCTACATAGTCGAACCGAACCTCAATCACGGCGTGCCCAATCATTCAATTTCTGACCGAAGGCGATCCATGACCGTGCGTGATACCTTGCCGAGAAGGACGCGAACGTAGCCGGAAAGGAGAGCACGTGGCCGCGTTGGGATAGCCGGCCTTTGCGGAAGCACGGGTGCGACTTGTCCACGGTGAACGAGGGCGGCCCGAGCCTGTTGCCCGCCTCGTACTCTAGGTATCGACCCTGCAGCAGCACCATGCCAGTATGCACCTTGATCGCTGCTTGCTTCTGGTCGGGATAGAGTTTTGATGGGGAGGATCCTGTTATTCGCCAATCCACGGGTTTGAGTTGTGACGGTTGCCATGTCGGAATTTGGTGGTCGGTTCCATAGAAGGTCATCGGTCGGATTCGGCCGAAGGGTAATCCGCAGTTTTGGCCCGGGGATACAATCGGCCTTTATTTTCCTCCAGACGAGAACGGCTTAGAAACACGGCTCTCGGCCTGTCATGTTTGGGGGCTTCTTTCTGCAGATGCGCGTAGCCTTGAGAACTGTTCAGCTGAGACATGGCACCCGTGAGATGGTTCTCTTGCACTTGGAGCAACAAGAGGTACCGATGAATATACCCGTTGAAGAATCCTTGTAAAAGTAATAGGTAGTATTATGGATTACGGACGATCGTTTCTCCACAACCGCGTCCGGGCATTTTCGTGAACCTTGACGCCCGCTTGCGCATAACGAAAAGAGACCAGCGGCGGCCGAAATGCATGCGCGGGGCTTTCGAGCCCCCGACGGACCATGTGTTGTTAGGGGCCGTGGTTGGGAACTGGCCATCGGTGGCGGCAACGCTTACGACGCCCCTTTCCTGCGGCTTCTGCCAACGGCGAGAAGCGGCGGCTACGCGCCCGAACCGGCGGCCATTTCCCACTCGCCGTCGGCCTCGGCCCACGCCAGCAGCTTCCGGTGCGCGGCGCGGAACCGCCGGTCGAAGGCCGGGGTCCCGGGCCGGGGCTCGTCGGCGTACTTGAGCGCGGCGTCGTGCCAGGTGGCGACGGCGCGGGCGTAGCCGGCGTCGGGGCCACAGGTGACACAGGCGACGCGGCGTAGTTCGCCGAGGTAGCCGTGGAAGAGGTCCCAGAGCTCGCGGGCGGTCGGGAAGGGCGGCCGCTCCTCCTCCTTCTCGTCGCCGTCGTCGTCGTCGTTCTTGTCCCCGGTTTCCCCGGGCGGCGGCCGGGCCAGCACGGCCGTCAGAATCTGCACCAGCTCGAACAAGTCCACCATCCAGGGCTCGCCGAGCCGCCGCGTCGTGTGGGCGCAGCCGCGAACGCCGTGGCGGAGCCCGGCGACGGGCCGCCCCGCCGCCTGCCCCAGCCGCCCCAGCGTCTTGCGCACCGACGGCAGCGGCTCCAGCCCGTCGGGCCAGTAACCGTCCGGGTGCGCCGCGTCGGCCAGGTCCTCGAGCCGCTCCGCCAACGCGTCCACGTCAACGGGCGGCGCCGCCGCCGCGCCAAAGTCAGCCACCGCTTGGTTCATCGCCGCGAACAGCATGTTCTGCATCTGCCGGATGCGCTCCAGCTTGACCACGTCGCCGGCCGTCGCCCGCTCGTGCGCCGCTAGCTCGTCTGCGCACCGCGTGCCTGCGGAGGGTGTGAGAAGAAGAAGGAGAAAGGGAAAAGGCGTCGGGACGCCGCTTCTCGCCTCGCCGGCGGGGAGGAAACACTTGGGGTGAGGTCAGGACCGGGAGACGTACACGAGCAGGTAAAGAAGTAGTCCTCGCGGAGCAGCGTCTGCCGCATCAGCACGTCGCTCTGCACGTCCGTGTAGCAGTGCACGAGTTCGTCGCCGGGCCGCAGCGGGCGGAGGGCGCGCACGCGCAGCTCGCGGCCGTGGAAGGAGATGAGCACGTTGGGCTCGCATGAGTGGTTCATCATGGCGCCCACCACGTACACGGCCGTGCCGAGGGGGTTGCTCTGCCCCGGCTGCCGGAGCGCCATGCTGTTCGTCAGGATCTAGAAACCGGGGGAAAGGGGTGTGGGCCCGCGTTAGTGACGCCGCTCTCCCAGGGGGGTCTTGGCCGAAGCAAAGGGAGGAATGGGGGCCGACGCACCGCGCCGTATATCCTCTTGATCTCGCCCAACGAAAGGCTCGAGCCCGTGGCCGCCTTGGCGTCGCGCGTGAGGCGCTGTAGCTCGGCCTGGCGGTGCTCGTCTTGGACGTCCTCGCTCGCGTGAGACACGAGCATCGTCAGGGACCGCCAATCCTGCTCCGTGAAGAGCCCCTTCTCCCTCCAGACGAGGATGCGGTGCAGGACGCGCTCCCGGATCTGCAACTGAGGTTTGGCCGCGAAGGCGGCACACTCGAGCTCGTGATACGCCACGCGCGCCTTTTCCCTGCATTCCTACGGGAGGTGGGTTTACGTCAATACTCGCGTCTCTTGCGTCGTTCCCTCCTTCGGACGGCTTTCGAGCCCAGCTCACCCCTCTCCCCCGTTCGTCCCCCGGGCGCACGGCGATGAATGGAACCCACCTTGGAGCAGTACTTGCAGACGCGACAGCCGGCGCAGACGACGAGGTCCGGCACGGCGTCGGCCTTGGTGCGGAACCGGCCGTCGGGCGTGATGCGAGCGGCGCTGTTGGCGTAGCAAAAGTCGCAGACGGTGCGCAGGCCGTCGTGGACGCTGCTGGCGAGCGGCGCCTGGCGGAACAGCTCCTCGCCGGCGCCGACGGCCACCGTGGTCACGAGCCCGCTGCCGGCGCCGGGCGTCCGCGACTGCACGATCCGGAGCGGGTGCGCCGTCACGACGCGCCCCACGAGGTACCGGCAGAGCTCGGCGTCCTCGTGGAAGGCGGGCGGCGCGCTGGTCGCGCTGGCTTCCATGGCGCGCGCTGTCTATCAGAGGCGGCGGGTGGTAAGGCCGATACGATGGGGAACGGAAACGCGTGAGTCGTCGGGGGAAGAGAGTGCGCACGTTTCCCCTTCCTCGGCCCTACCGCCGGCGTAACGTGCCGCACCACGGCCCCCATCATGTGAAGCGGCTCACGATCGTGATGGCGGAAACTTGATTTCGCTCCCTCGCCCGGGTGGACAAGATGATGACGTAGTCCCTCACTTGGCGGGGCTTCTTTTTTGGTTGAGCTGCTGACTTGACGGTTTTTCTGGTTTTGTGTTTCATACCCTCGATTCACCGTCGATTCCTCATTGGTAGTCGAAGAATTCGCACAAGCAAAATCAACGCGCACTCCTCTTCTATCATCGAGAGGCCCTTTTAACCCAGCCCTCAGTCGGCGGTAGTGGCCGTCGCTCTGATCTGTAGATCTGATATTAGGCGTCCCAGGGCAATTACCACGTTAGGGATAGGTTCTAGATCACAAGGGCATGGGAGGGCCTGTCCGCTGTGAAACATCCCTGCAAGGTCTAATGCAAGTGGATGGCAGGGGCCCCCCTACTAGGCGCTCACGCGAGTGAGCCGCCAACTTGATATCATGTAGGGCTGGGTTTCCGAGCTCCTACGTGCCGCGCCTTTTCTTAGTTGCACATCCAGACACGAGTAATTTACGAAGGTTAGAATGTCATGAGATGAGCTGGTAGGTAAGCTGGCTTTAAGCTGGTTGTCAGTCCCCCAGAAGCAAACACGGTCAAATTGCGACCCCGTCCTTCCAGTGTGCGTAGAGAGAAAAGTGCGATGAGATATAGCAATACGCATATAATAGGATCCGGCGTGGGTGAAGATAAGGAAGCGAACTTATAACGATAGAGAGAGAGACAAACGACGGCCTCCGAATCTGGGTAAGAACACATATCTTTTCGGCCCCAAAATCAGGCAAAATGGGGACTCGGCGGCAACCGGCCAAGTCAAGACTTAATTCTCACTCCCATGGCTGATGTTCGAACCTCATATTTATCTGAAGGCCTAATTGCGTTGCATAAATGCGGGGGAAAAGGGCAGATAGGCCTTATGAGACTCGCGACGGCGATAGGTCGTGCCGGTGTAGCTAGGCTCGCGCCTCATCATAGAAAAAATACCGATAGATACAAAACTTGTCACCAATATACCGTGGGGATACATTTTCCACAGGGAATTCTGTTTTCAGTAGCTGTTCGAGGCCAATGTTGCGTGGCTTCGGCGGGAGAACGTTTTCTCTCGGCTTAGGAGCGTACGCGGGCGGCGATGGCATAGTGCCTCGCCACCATGGAATTGTATATTTCTTGTAGGGCACGTTGCAAGTCGCGCATGCAATGGCACACATGGTCAGAAATGTCTCGTAGTCTCACAAGCAGTTGTTCAAGTAGTTCGAAAGCGTTGTCGGCCAGATCCAACGAATCCTAAAAGGGGTCGACTGGGTAAGCATTTTTTCCGGCAACGATGTCGCCACCGAGGTCGCCCTAGTTTCCATTCATGGAAGTGCCTTTCGGCCTTCGGGTCGCTTTTACCGCCAGTATCCTCGCTGCTGGGTTGGCCGGTCCCATCAGAGGAGTATCGGGGAGGGTCCTGGTCTCCCTGGAGCGGGGTGTCCGTTTTGTGGGAAAAGCTAAAGCGATACATGAGGCCCATATTTGTTAACAGATGGTTTCGTTGTTTTTTGTTTAGTGTTGCTGTTCAGACTTGGTGGACTCGACAGCCTCTCAGCGAAAACAAGTCTACGAGTGAGGGGCTGAAGAAGAGGAGCACTGATGCAAGTACCGGGATACCATGCTGTTCAATATATTCGGGCTCTGCGGGTTTCAATTCATGGAACAGCATCAGAGAAAAGAGTTTATTTATTACTGACTGGTACGTTCCGTCCCCCCACGGTGTCATTAGTAAGAAGATCCAAGAGACAGACGAAGGCGGGATTGTGAAGGTAAAAAGAGCACCAGAGAAAATCCATTAACCCCCCAACCGTAAATAAGCTCCCAAATTACACCACGCCGGGCGGCTGTAGTCCAACTCATGGGTATTCATGGACAAACTTCTAGCTTCAATCACTGTTAAATCGAAGGGGCCGGAAAAGGGGCAGTGCTGCACGCAGTGGCAAAAAAGATGTTGAACGCGCTAAGATCGCCTCGTTGTCCTGGGTGCCCAAACACAAAGCGATTCACAACTCCATCCTAGGTAGGTCGTGGTGCATGGTCGACCAGTAACAGCGATAGTACGTGATTATTTTTAAGTATCTAATACCAACGGCCTTCCCTCAGCATACAGGAAGGCCAGATGGCCAGGTTTGCAGTTAACGTGGTCCAAGCAGAGGTACAGAGTATCTAAGGACTGATGAGCGACTGGCTAGTAGAAGCTCTCGCAGACGGCCAGCTACGCAGTTGTACCAAACCTCATGTCCCGCGCACCAGAATAACGAGCCGGTTGGAGGTTGGGTATTTAATGAAAACCCGTGGAGGGACTTTTGGCCTTTACTAGCAGGTGGTGGCGTCTGCCAGGTGCTGCATTAGCCATGACGCTAGGTGCGCCATGCAAAGTTGGTTATCAAGCGGTCCGAGGGCAATTAGGCACATGAGCACCTCAACAGATGGCCGTCGGCACGCTGGGAACGCAAAAAACGAAAAAGAAGAAAAAAAGAAAGAGGTGCGTTCATCTAGATCGGATAGATAGGGGAGGCTGCGCACTGGGGAAGAGGGGGGAAATTAAGGGTTCATGCGGTGACGGCGGAGCGGCAGGACCCGCCGTCGATCGGCGGCAGCTGGGCGTATCCTTGACTCTCCCGTCCGAGGTTGATTTCTCCGATTATTTAAGACGACTGGGGGGGGGGACGGAAGCGTGACCTTCCCCCTATCGACCTTAGCGAGATGCTCCTCCGGGCACGGCCCGGACCATTGGGCGCAATGGGCAGTAGGGGGCGTGACGAGACGACGCTGGTCCGGGTTGCACTGGCCTCTGTTGATGCACTTGGTCGGTCATAGTGAAGAGATGTGTGATGGCGAGTTCACGAATCCGGCCGTGCAGGAGTGGTGTGCCGGCCCGGCCAACTCATCACATTTAGCTGCGGCGGGGCGAGAGCTGTTGACGAGTCTGAATCATCGGCTCTGGCTTCTTTCCATGCCTTAGGTACTAGGTTGTACTCATGAGCCCAGCAGATACCCAGGTATGCCTACATCTTCCACAGTGATGCTTTACTGAAGCCACGCGAGGATGCACTTGTGGTCGGAGACAGCGGTCTTGCAGTTCGACGATTATGGTTGCCACTTGTTTCACTCGCGGCTGGCGGAGCATCGGCCGCTTCAAACACAAACCTGGCCAGGGGGTGTTGAAAATGACAGGCGGGCAGTCATTACCTCTCGTCCGTGGGACCTACAAGGGCTAGCCAACGCGAATGCAGAACATGGATGCCGGTAAAGCCCACGGTGATGAACAGCCGGTTCATGCATTGGAGCTGCGCCGCAGTATGTGAAATCCCTTAGATCGCCAGCTCCAGACGGGCAGGGGCACTGGACAAAAAAAAGAAGCTGATGAGAGGTTTGAGGTTGCCACAGTGGTGGAGGAGTGCGGCTGAGTGGGTCAGTCGGTATGGCGACGGACAACATTGAAAATGGATGGATGTGAGTTTCCATGAGATGGCACTAGGAAGAAGGCAGAAGCTATCAAGGTGCAGCTGTGTGTTTTCCAATCCAGCCTCTTCCGTTCTCTTCCTGGTCCACGCAGGGCCGGTGGGCAAATAGCTGTTAGTGCGTCGCCCTGATTCAGTCATCTCCAACTGAGCAATTTCAGATGACGATGAAGTATACGGGGATTGGTACCCAAGGTAGCAAGCAACACGGCAGCACGACAATATAGGGTACCCTTACCACAGCAGCCGCGGAGTACCAATAGCATAGCGGACACAGCCCTAGAGCGCTAACATTTCAGGAGGTACATACCTGTAAGTTCGGCTGTAAAGCGTGGAGCAGAGAGGGCGAGTACTACCTAGACGGTGGATGGAGAGAACGGAACCCAACGCGGCCCAGCGCGGCCCAGCCTAGTTCTGCATGGCAACGCAGCACCGGGGAAAAAAAAAAAGGTTTCGAGCCCGGGGAAAAAAAAACATTCTCTCTCGTCCTATCCCTTCCGCTTCGCTTCCATTTCTTCGCTTCTTCTCCCCCAGCCCACTTGCACGCTCCGTCACGTCACGCCCGCCCACCGCTCTGCGTCAACTTTACCCTCTGGGTGGCCCGTCGAATCCATTTCCCTTTGCCTTAATTATTCTTCTTGGCCAGGCTTTTGTCTCGGTAGTTTCGCTTCGTGTATCTCGTACGCACGCACACGCGCATGCTTCGTACCCGACCCGACGCATCCCACATCTTCGGAAGCGGGAGACGTTAGCTGGCTGTCCGTCCACTTCGATACACGACAGCACAAAGAAGCACAATCTCAGGATCGCTGCCTTGCCTTTGCCGACCGGCCCCGTGCCTTTGAGCATCTGCCCCTGCGTCGCCCACCTCTGCCCCTCCCCGCGAGAGCATCGAGCCAACACGCCATCCTTCGCACGACCGTCGACCGCTGACCCCCCAGGGCCAACCATCGACTCGTTGCCGCCTGCATTGACTCGTGTCCCGTCTCTCACCCAAGCCGGCCACGCATCGAAGCAAAAACTCCCACCCGCCAAGAAGAAGACGAGCAAAACGAGACAATTCGACATCACTCCCCGCCCCCCCACAAACTGCAACGCTTGATCAACCTCTGTGACTTTGACTAGTCATGGCGAATCCCCTGCAGTTTGCCTACCGCACCCAAAAGGCCATCGGTATCACCGATGCGGATCCGGTCTACGCCCCCGTGGCCGCCTTCGTCAAGCCTGAAGGGAACCTGCGATGCTGCGTGTACTCGCCCTGTGGCCGTTACCTGGCCTGGGCCACCAACGACCGCGTCGCCGTTGTTGACGCTACGGTGGGTCACGTGCTGGCCACCATCGCCATGGTGAATGTCTTTGACGTCGATTTTTCCCCTCGCGGCACCTATTTCAGCACCTGGGAGCGCCCCTCCAAGGACGAGGCCGGCGATGCCGTCAAGAACATGAAGATATGGCGTACCGTCGAGGACGTTGCCGAGGGCGCCGAGAAGCAGCCCTTGGGTAAGTTCGTGCAAAAGTCTCCCACGGGCTGGAACCTGCAGTACACGAGCGACGAGAAGTTTTGCGCTCGCAGCGTGACGAACGAGGTGCAGTTCTACCAGAGCCACGATCTGGGCACTGTCTGGAACAAGCTGCGCGTCGAGGGCCTCACCGACTTTGCCCTCGCCCCTGGCCAGAGCCACAACGTCGCCGTCTTCGTCCCGGAGCGAAAGGTAACATCACCCCCCCTCCTTCATCCCCGTTTGGTTCACTTGTACTGACTCATCGGAATACAGGGTATGCCGGCCGCCGTTAAGGTCTTCAACGTCCCGCAGTTCAACGCCCCCATTTCGCAAAAGACCTTTTTCAAGGGCGACAAGGTGCAGCTGAAGTGGAACAGCCTCGGCACGAGCCTGATTGTGCTGGCGCAAACAGACGTGGACAAGTCCAACAAGAGCTACTACGGCGAGACGACGCTCTACCTGCTGAGCTCCAACGGCTCCGTCGACGCCCGCATCACGCTGGACAAGGAGGGCCCCATCCACGATGTGTCGTGGTCCCCGACTGGCAAGGAGTTTGGTGTCATCTATGGCTACATGCCGGCCAAGACGACCATCTTCAACTTCCGCGCCGTCGCCATGCACTCCTTCGCGCTGGCGCCGCGCAACACCATCACGTTCTCTCCCACGGGCCGTTTTGTTCTCGTTGCCGGCTTCGGCAACTTGGCTGGGCAGATTGACGTCTACGATCTCGAGAAGGATTACCGAAAGATTTGCACCATTGAAAGCGGTAACCCCAGCGTATGTCAGTGGAGCCCCGACAGCCGCTTCATCATGACGGCCACGACCTCGCCCCGGCTCCGTGTCGATAACGGCGTCAAGCTGTGGCACGTCAGCGGTGCTATCATGTACAACGAGGACATGACGGAGCTGTACAACGTCAGCTGGAGACCCATTCTGCCCGAGAACCTGCCGCGCGTCGACCCCTTGAGCCCCGTACCCACGCCGCACTCGTCGGGCGTCGCATTCCTGGGCACTGTTAAGACGCCATCCAAGCCCGTCGGTGCCTACCGCCCGCCGGGAGCCCGGGGCACTGTCACGCCTCTCCACTTCCGGCGCGAGGATGAGGGCGGTGCCGCCCACGTCATGAGCAACGGCGCCGCCAACATCGGACCCAACGGATTCGGACGTTCTCGGAACCAGGTGCCTGGTGCCGAGTTCGCGGCTCGCAGCGTCCCGGGCGCCGCCCCTTCGGATGCGGCTGCGGCCGGCGATGACGAGAATCTTTCGAAGGCCGCTCTGAAGAACAAGAAGAAGCGGAACAACAAGAAGAAGCAGGGAGGCGAGAACGGCACCGAAGGCCTGGCCCCTCCTGGACAGCGTGAGCAGGGCGCCGGTTCTGGCCACGAGGGACGCAGCCCCGACCGCCGTGGCCAGCAGCACAACCAGCAGCACCCCCGCAGCCGCTCCCGAAACCCCGCCGGAGGTAACAACCCGGCGCGGAACCGGAGCAACACGCAGCGCAACGGCGATGGAAATCAGCCCCGGGACGGTGGCGCCTCGCTGGTGCCTCCTGTTGAGACGTCGCAGCCGCCCATGGCCGACTCGCTGCTGTCCCCGGGTAGCCAGAACCCCGCTGCCAAGAAGCTGCGCAGCCTGCAGAAGAAGATCCGAGCCATTGAGGATCTGGAGATGCGCTTGGCCGGTGGTGAGAAGTTGGAGGATACGCAAATGAAGAAGATTTCGACCAAGCAGTCGGTCACGAAGGAGCTCGAGGCCCTGGAGAAGGAGAGCCGTTAAAGTCAGCAGTGACGCGGTACATACTACTGTGAAGTCGCGTCGAGAAATCGAGTGCTGGCTAGAGCAGTGGACGGGTTATGTATCCTCGGGCTGGTGTTGGATTTGGAGAAAGAGCAACATGGGAACTGGTATGCACGGCTTTGCTGTCTTGCTACCGCAAGCGACAGGGAGGTGCTCTTGGACACCGGGCGGCATTTCCCGAGACATCGCCACCCCAAAGGGGCGGGCCACAAAAAGTTAGACGAGAGACGAAAATGAAGCTGGGCCACGAGCCCGGCAGCTTTGAACCTTCGACCCACCTCACGAGCGCTTGTGCCACATCTTCGCCTACTGGCCGACTGCGGTGGGCACCAAATCATTTGACGAGAGAACCGTGTTTTCTGAAAATCCGAAAAGATGTATTAGCTAGGGCACAGGGCTTATACACCATCACGGTGGACAAAGGGTGAGTGCGTAGGCCAGAGCCTATGATTGAACCCTTACACGCCATGGTCTCCTAGGCTCTAATACTAACGAGGTGCGCGAAACTCATGGTGGATGATATATCTTACGTAAACTGTCTTGCTTTATTCACTATTGGACACTAGTGCCACTCGACCGCGAAACGTTACCAGCTTTTGCCACCAATCTCGATAAGCTCCATTGACCTGTTGCCGAACTGGTGCATCTGCGGTGTCATATACGGCCTGCTCCGGTGCGGAGGTTGGGGAGAGTTTGGGGGTATACTCAGAGACTTGCGTACGGAAACCATCAGTCAGTACGGCGTGGTGGGAAAAGGGGCTTGGCTACGCTGGTGTCGACGCTAATGGTTCCTATCACCTCAGGCGCATGACTTACCGTGCCCCTGTGCACTGCTACGACCTAAAGCGGGCTTAGCAGGGACGGAGAAGAGGGAAGAAGGGGAAAGCGGAAGGTTACCTGGACCTCGGCCGTTTGGGGCGCGCTCTCTAAACGATCGCTGGTTGAACTCCTTGGTAGCGGGCGTGGACCTGCGCGAAGGGCTCGGAGAAGAAGACGAGGCGGCCGACTTGCGCATCACGCCGCTGAGCCGCGCCACAGTTGTTGGAGCCTTGCCCGGGGACGGCTGGGCCAAGGTGGAGGAGCCGAACTCGGTGGACTTGATGGTCCGCAACTTGACCTGCTGGGCGCCCTTGGCGAAGCGCAGCGTGTTGCGCGTCTCCTCGCGGTCCTTTAGCAACGGGCTGACCATGACAAGCATGAGACACTTGGCGTCGTCGCCAAGGCAGGGCTCGAGAAGCTTGGTGAGGGTCGACTCGCGCAAGCTGGTGCGCGTGGCCCTCGGGTTGGCCATATCGCCGAGGACTTTCTGCAGCGCCGAGAGCGACTTGTTGATGGCGATGGCCTCGGCCTGGGCCTCGGCACTGGCGGCGCCGGCGACGTGGAAGCGCTCCGAACCGGCCAGGTCGATGAGGTTTAGCACGCCCTCGGTCGCCTCGGTCCGCGAGGTGCCGCGGATGTATAAGGCCAGCAAGCTGTGCGAGCGCGACGACTCGGTATTCTTCTGGGTCGCGCGCACGCGGCGGTTGCGCGCCGCCCGGTCGAGCGCCCACTGCACGCGCTCGTGGTCGAGCGCGCCGTCGCATGTCAGCTCGACCCGGCGAGACTCCGCGAAATAGAACTTGTCGACCTTGCCGGTGGCGCGGTTGCGGCGCGAGTCGAAGCGGACGGCGACCTTCTCGGCAGCACAGCCGTCGTCGTCGTTGCGGAGCAGGTCGTAGCAGTTCTCGGCGTAGATCTCGACAAAGGTGGCCTCAACCTTGTACTCCCAGGTGCCGCTGCGCGCGGCGATCCAGTTGGCCAGCATGGCGAAGGCGTTGGGGATGACGCCGTCGGCGGCGCCCATGGTGTGGCTCTTGCCCGTCCCCGTCTGGCCGTAGGCGAAGACGCAGACGTGGCGGCCACCGATGGCGCGACCGATGAGGGGCTCGACGGCGGCCACGACGTCGGCGTTGGTGTCGTCGGCGGCAAAGACGCGCTCAAAGTCAAAGGTCTCGAACTTGAGCCCCTCGCCGCGCACCTCGGCCATGATGGAGGCCTTCTCGGGCACGCCGAGGCGCTGGAGGCCGTGGTGGGCGGCGCCGGGGCGCGCGGGCAGATCGTCGAGCTCGGCGGCGGCGGCGCCGAGAGCCGGCCGCACGCGCGCCATGACGCGGATGTTGGGCTTCAGGTCGCACAGCGACGTGTAGAGGCGTCCGTTGGCCGCGAGGCTCTGGTCGAGCCGCTCCCGCGTCGCCGCCAGCTCCGCCTCGGCCGCCTGCTGCTGCGCCGCCGCCGCCGCCGCGCACTCGGCCCGCACCCGCTCCTCGGCCGCCGCCGTCTGCTGCTCCGCTCGCGCCGCCGTCACCCGCGCCTGCTCCTCGGCCTCGCGCCGCGCCTCGCGCAGCTCCTCCTTGTGCGCCCGCGCCGCCGCTGCGGCCGAGGCGAGGCGCTGCTGCTGCGGCTGCTGGGCGTCCCGAAACACACGGTCGTCGTGCTCCCGGGGAGGCGTGGACGCTGCCAACATCTCGTCGTCGTAGTTGTCGTCGTCGGCGTCGTCGTCTGCCGCCTCGCTCACCGTCTGGCCGCGGCTGCTGCTGCGGGGCAATGGGCTTGAGCACGACGGCCAGCTGCTTCTCTCGTCGGACAAGACGGCCGATAGGGCGGCGGGGCTGCTGCCCGGTTTCTTCTGCGGCGTGCCACCGTCGTCGCCCATGCAATCGGCGAGCACGGCGCGGAGGCGGTCGATCTCGGCGTCCTTAGGGTCCACGAGATGATTGGCACTGCGCAGCTCGTCGAACAGGTCGACCTTTTCCTCGTCGCCGACTTGCGCCTGGCTTTCCCCATCGTCCGCACCGTTGTCATTGTCACCGTCATGGTCTTCGTTGTGGCCGCGGCCAGTGCCGCCGTACTCGCGGCGGGCGGCATCGACGGCGCCGCGGGTGTGGGCGGCGATGTGCTCGACGAGGCCGTCGAGGCGGGCGTGGAGGCGGTCCTCGAGGGCGTGGACGAGGGCGGCACAGTCGTAGTGGCTCTCGCAGGCGCGGATGGCGTCCTGGACGCGGCCGAGGGCGAGGCCGAGCTCGACCTCGGCCACGGCCGTCGGCGCGAACAGGGCCCGCTCGGCGCTGCGCGTCACGTACCGGCACACGACGCCGATGAGGTGCCCCGTCTCGGGCGCCAGCCCCGCGGCCTCCCCTGCCCTCAGCAACTCCCGCCGCGCCCCCGCCACCGCCTGCGCAAGCGTCTGCGCGTTCACCACCCGCGCCGTCATCGTCGCGCTGCCGGGGCGTCTGCGGCCACGCGCCGGAGAGAGCGAAGGGCCCCGCACGCCCTCGTTCGCCGACGCCCGTCCGGATGAGAGCCGGCTGGCGTGGTCCGCCATGGCTGTCTAGCCGGAGAGCGTGGGAATAGAAGGGGTGGGAATATTGGCCAGACAGCAGGGGAAGTGAAGGGTGTTGGTGTTGTTCTTCGTGTCGCCGTCGGCTGCCTGTGGTCGCCGGTGTCAGCCACTTCTTTTGCCTGCCCACATAGATATTTTCTGCTGGGGGGGGCGGGCTCTGTGAGAATCTGAAGGTATCGTGCCGAGCTTGCATCAGCTTTCCCCCATTCAGTGGGAATTCCTTCTGTTTAAAAGACGCCCAAGCCGCCCTGGGTATTAATGTCGTTCCATCGACCCCGAAACAATGCCCTGCGGACCGCTCAAAGAACAAGTGAACGCATTCCTCCTTGCGCATGCGGTGCCTTTCTACAAAAAGCGGCGATGGGGGGCTCATGTGCCGATGGCTGATTCCGGTCACAAAGCCACTGGCTCTTTGTTTTCCATCTCAGGGCCACAAGCGCCTTTGTCCCTGGGCTGCACGAGGGGAGCGTGGTGGACAAAGACGCGTCTTGGTCTTTCTGGACGCGTCCTCTTAATCTTTCAGTAAAACGATGGAGTGCCGCCTGCTGCCGTGGCGAGAGCCGACTTAACTCATCTGTTAAAATGTAAAACGTGGCAATCTCGCCAGCTGATGAAGAAAAGGGGGTCGCGTTTGACCGGAGCCCCAATTCCCTCGGCAAGATTTCAGACGGGAGGAACTAGATACCTACCTACACCCTCCCAAGCTTTCTAGACAGAGACTCGGATTCCACGAGTGTTGCTACAGCTTCAGCTAGTTATGTACTTGGGTACTCGTAAGTCCACCTACTACACCTTTTCCCTGTTCTCTGACTCAACTACGTCCCCTTCTCTAAAGGGAATCCCGTGCAGGAGAGGAAAATTCCACCCACCTATAGCATCGACACTAAACTGCTCGTGCGGAGTTATCTAATCGGCTCCTCTGCTCACTCCACCATAGTATAGTTGGATGGAGGTATATGCTATAACACTCCTTAGAAGCTGGATAAAGTACCCGGTGATTCGTCAGGATTTAGTCGATATTCTTTGAGCGAAGAGCGGATTATGGTTACACCGCAAGGTTTCCCGGGCTCTTCACTGTCTCGAGTAGTTCCCGTGTTGATTGTATGTAGGACGTACTTCATATAGGGCTGCACATACTGCTGTTGTTGTACTGTCCCTCGTCATGTCGAGAGAATCAAGACAAAGAGACCACACCGCCGGAGTTATACCGTAGAAGCCAGGCTGAAGGTGGTTGAGGCGACTCTTATGTCGCATGCCATCCGTTAGCCTGAGATGACAATATTGCCAAGGGCAACGACACCTTTCTCTGCAAGATATAATTGAGTACGTGAGATGCATATGTAATTTCTAGTCATGGACGTGAAGGATCCTGGTTATAACGATGTTGCAACTCGTATCACCTTTTGCGTCAGGAGTGATCACCATCGGCTGTAACTGCAAGGAGAGATCGGAAGCGTCGCAACCACCATCCCACCGTGCCGGCCTGGAATCTTATTGGTTGTTCTCAGCCGGTGATTATGAGTTTGCACGATGATTTTCTCTAGCGGGACTCTCGTGTCGTGGAGGACAGACGTGGGGTAGCGACTGTACCCACAGTTGATGTACTGGACTAGACGTATGTACCCCTTAGATATCTGGAAATACAGGGTTTCAAACTTATCATGGCTGTGAAGACCTCCAGTGTCCATGAGATGAACTTTTGGCATGATACTTTTAGGTGTAAGACGATGACATCGAGGAATCGATTGCATCTTACCAATACACGAATAGCAGGGAAGTGTGATGTTGAGGCAAGGGATAGCAGTGTACGTAGCTGAGAGGGTAAGAAACTAGGATGAAAAAAGGATCTGTATATACCCATATTTACGTCGTAAATGTAAAGCATAATGACTAGTGCTTGCTGTGGGCGTTCTTTTGGAGTGAGGCCCTGGGCAGTGGCGAAATGGGAGAGAAAATGACAGATAGCTAAGGGTGTATACTTGAAAGGTGTGCTCCTTTCACTCTGTTGGCCGAAGTGTTTCAGGAAGAAAAACAAGGACATGAGTTACTCGGTATTTAGGTTTAGCCTTTACTCATCCCCGCAATAATTCTCCGTAGCCTATTTAAACAAAGCTAAGTGATGCATAACGGTCCGGGCCAGCTGGGTGTTCCCCAAGAGACATGGATTCCCTATGCAAAACTCGACAAACCTTGTATATCATCCGGGGCATCCACTTGCATTTTGTTAGTCTTCCCATGCTGAACCACTGCATTACCTTCCAATACGGGGGCCGGCGGATACAAGTTCAGCAAACACGCTGTTTTTAAACGTACTGGCGGTTGCCGCAGGTGTTTCTCTCAACCTTTGGCGCACTACAGGTGTAACGGTCCATAGAGCTAGAGCCGGGATTATAAAATATACCAAGCACCATCAGGACGGACCAGGCCGTCTTCGGTTTATGAGAGCTTCTCAGGACAAACTGATGATTGAACCCGTGTAAGAAACAAACAAGCAAACAAACATACAAACCAGTCCAGTCAGTCGAAACGGCGTTCGTGATGGAATTGCTATATCGGCGGGGTGTTAACATTGGAAGGCAAAACCGATCCATCCCCAGGAGGGATGGCATAATGCTTTTTGTGTCAGACATCCACTGATGGCATAACCCGATACGGTGAGACGGGCTCATGACGAGTATCGTTGTGTAAGAAGGAGGGAGAGGACAGCATTGAAACGCCGAGTCATTACAGATGCGAGCAAAGCAAGCCCTGAGAATCAAGGATGGGCGCGTCTGGTCTACGGCGAGACGGCCGAGCTGCAGGTTTTCAACTCTTGCTTTTCTTTTTCTTTTTGTCCTTTGCTTGTGCAGTGTGACGCGGCCCAAACGACAAAAAGAGGCAAGTACGACGCCTCGCGGGGTAAGCGAGTCTCGGTGTCTGTGTCAGCGTCGGCAGTAAATTGCTGTCAGGCTGGGACCGACGCGGCCATGCAGGGGAATCCTCCCAACGTCTTCATTTGTCAATTGGACAACTTCTCGCCCCCCTGGTTCTGTCCCTGGGAACGGGGCACAGGGCGGCTGTACCGGGAGCGGGCATTTCGAAGTGCTCGGGCCAGCGAGGCCGAGGCAGGGAGAAGTAGAAGCGAGTGCAGCAGGGAGAAATACAGGTATTGCAGCGGGACGAGGGCGGTGCAACTCGGGACGAACGCGCATGCCATGCCCCCGTTTGCCCCCCCGGAATCAGGCCATATTCTTCTCAACGCGCGCCTGGGCGCATGGACAATGGGTTCTTTCGGCGGCCGGGCCGACCCCGGCCCGCCGCGCCGTTGGCTTTTCGCCGGCCAGCCTGTCGCGCCGCCCCCTTTGCCCCCGTCCCGCCCGCTCTATACGAGCTGTGGTATGCGTGGGCCAAGGCGTTTGAGGGGGCCGCTTGGCAGGAGGCGTCCGGAGAACGGATACGACGGGGAAGGCTGAAGGGGACTTGGACGCGCGCGCGGGGCCAATCAGGAGACCGTACAAAGTGATACCTACGTACCCCAAGTCCCAAGTAGGCATACGAGACGGCGGCCGGAGTTCGCGGGCAAAAGCGACTCTGGTGCCTGGGGTTCCGAGGTCGACAGCAGCGTGCGCGATGGGAGTCGGACGAGCCGGGCCCAGCCGCCAAGGGACTGGGTAACCGAGATTCAAAGAGGCTTAGTAGACGGCGATGTCCAGGTCGGCTGACTACGAAGGCCGAGTATAACAAGAAGAGGCCAAGCAAGGCGTTGTCAGCCGGACGCTCTTAGCCTCGCCCTTGGCCGTGGGGAAGACAAGGCGATGCCCAAAGTTTAATGTTTCAATGGCGGTATTAAGTAATAAATGGACGGACGACCCGACGCTGCGGCTGCGCCCAGCGAGCTCGCTCCTTTCTGACTTGCATGGCAAAGCATAAATAGATAAAGCAAGTAGTAAGCGTGGCACGCATAGGAGGTTGAGATGGTGTCGATGGGTGTCGTTTTGATCAGTTGCTAGTCAAATTGGTAGAGCAGGCTCGCCTCGTCCCGGCATGTACCTGCCCGGCTCTCGATGCGAGAAGCGCAACCAGGTCCCCATACCACTGGATGGCTATCGGTTGTCTATTGGCTGCGGGAAGACGGGAAAGGGGGCTCACAGAGGGCGAAGAAGCAGGGCTAGACCCGGATGGACCAGGGCAGCCCGACAGGGGTATAGGGATTGGGTTTGAAAGCCATGCACATAAACAAGCTTACTCTGGGCGCGATTCATGATACGCTTGGCAACGCTTCTGTGTGGTGACCCTGGACATTCTAGACGCGCATGTGCCCTCCTTGCCAGGCCCTGCCAGGCCCTGCCGGGCCCTGCCAGGCTTTGTCAGCCGCAGCCCACCGCCTGGCCTAGCCCGCTCACAGCCTTGGAAGGGTGGGCCACAGGCGTACGCACTCGTAATTTCCCCAGACGGTGCCATCCCGAGCCGCTGGCCCAAGGGCCTGTTCGTGCCGAACACCCCGGCACATACCGGGTCGTCGTCCCTTCTTCGCCAGAAAGATGGGATGAAAAGGTGTGCGTGTTTTGCGTGTCGTCCTCGTCCCTTCCCCGTCCCTTCCCCGGTGTACGCGACGTGTATCCTGATGAATCAATCCCACGTGCATGGCGAGAGGGGGCGCGGGAAAAGCCCATCATCCTGGGGGCTGGAGGCGCTCTCGGGGCTGCGCACCATTCCAATCCTCTCGGATTCTACAAGCCCGCCCACCTCAGCTCACAAGTGGCAGCACGAGGTCAGGATACGCCTACCCGCCAACGATGCGCGCGCATCGACGGGTAGAATACCAATGCTTCGGCGCAAATTGAACAATACGCGACCCGGAGACGGAGGCAAAACCCGCCAAGCAAGCCTTTGGGCAAATTTCCGCTCAAGGGGACTGGAATGGCCAGTTCGCCTCCGGATTATGGCTGTCCCCGCGCCCCTGCAGTGGAAAGTGGCATGATTTTTTATCGTGGTGGTTGCGAGCCCCCGGTCAACAGCCCCTTCCCATCAACGCCACCATCACCCACAAGCCAGGCCTGGCCACGAATGCCACGGCCACCCGGGAGCCTGGGCGGGAACGGCGACTGTAAGTCTGCTAAGCAATCCCTCTCAAACACCTTGGCAGGCTTGATTACCCCTCGACGACCACCACTTGGCGCCTTCACCGAGACCTGGTCGTGATGGGGACTGTGCGTCACGAAGCTACCTCTTGGCTCATCCACAGCTCCCCGATGGCAGCTCACTCGGCCAACGGCACGCGCCTCGCCCGCCTGCGCTTTCGTCGGCGAGAAGAGCGAGGCCCTCCTCAACGCTTTTCTGCAAGCTCGACGCTGGCCCAACCTCACGCCGTTTGCGGGCGCCGGTTTCCCCCGAGCGGCTCCTCCCCCTCCTCCTTCTCCAAGCCGCCGTTCCGTCGATCTGCGGAGGGCCTTGGTAACCCAAACCACGCTCTCCACGTTTTCTTTCGTCATCCGCCCCGAACATTCGGCCCATGCCCGAAGGTCGGCAACCTCTTTGTGCCAGGCCGCGCGCCTGCGTCAAGGCGCAGGCTGCCGCGGCTCAGCTGCTCATCCCTCCTCCTCCCTCCTCCCCTCCCCTCCCCGTCCGGAGCGGACTCAACGGTCTCGCAGCTCGACCATGCCCCTTGCGGGTAGGCTTGGGGGGGCGCCCAGCCTTGCCAAGAGTATGTCCCATCTTTCTCCTCCCCGTCCAGCGGCACATCAAGTCGGGTCTCTGGAGCTTGGCGGCCGGTTTTGTCCTATGCGCCGGGCCAGATGATTTCTTCCTCGGGAGCGGCGAGATTGTACGTGTCGCCAAAGGCGTTGCAATTGTGAGGGCGCCGGCGCCGTGCGGCGATAGCATCTTACCATAGCGGGCGCTGCGCTTCGTTGATCGAGGCCACGTTCAGCTAAAGGGATCTTAGAGGTCTTAAAAGAAGCTACAATACATTTCGGCATATGCGAAGTAAAGGTTAGTGTGCTAAACGGAGCGGAAGGAAAGGGAAAAGGGCCCTGCACAGGCCACATGTTTTCTGCCCCGCCGCAACCGCCCCGGAGACCGCCGTGGTAGCATCTCACAATACATTAGGTACTTTGATCAGTCCGGCGCCTCCTGGTGGCCCCGTAGCAGTAGTTAGACGAGCGGTACCGGGATCCATCTATCGTATCCTATACTGCTCCGCTGTACCGGGAGTCTAAAGGTACCCTTGGCGAAAAATAGTTGGCGGCCGGTTTTTCTTATTCGCCGGGCCAAGTGATTTCCTCCTGGGGCCCTTCGTCGGAACACCCGTCTCAAGTGCTACGGCGCTTTCCTATCGTGATACCCGCGGCTGACTTGCAGCCACTTCCCCCATGCGACTCCGGCCGGGTTTCTGATGGTCCCAGGAGCTGCTCCCGCCGGGCGAGGTTTCAGGCAGGAAGACGGACGGCCCCCTTGGAACGGAAAAGGACATGGGTCCTGGCAGGCCGTCTTCCAGTCGCCGAAAGGAGGGTAGGGTACCCAAGACGCCCACAACCGCTGCGCTGTGTGTGCTGTTGGTACCCTGGGGCTCTGGCAAGCCCCCCGGACTCTGGGCCACCAACTACGGCCGTATACTGGCTGGTTCGCAAGGCTTGGCCATATGCACACATGATGCCCTCGACCACGGTTTGGGGCAATGATGTGCCTTCGTGCTGACCGATATATATTCTAGCTGCGCACCGCCCAGATGGAAATCCCACTTTCTGTCAGCCTAGACAAGGAAATCCCGGCATCTTGGTAAACTCTCGTCTCTGTTCGTCTCTTGGTTCTCTTCTCTTCCCTCGCTCTGTGAGCTTGAGTGTCTTGCCTATTACATATATATTTCCTTCTTTTTCTCGCCTTTATTGCTTGCCGTAATCGCTTATTCGTCACCTCACCCGTTTCACACACCCCCTTCATCATGGCTTCCCGACTCACCACTCTTGTCGGCCTCCTGGCCGCCGCGGCATCCCCCGCCTTTGGCTTCTGCGGGTCCCGGACTCACCTGGCAGCCCGTGCCTCCGAGGGCGAGGTCGTCGAGGTCAAGAACTTTGGCTACTTTGGCGAGCTGGTGAGTACACACCGACCGATCCGGCCCGTATTGTCTCCGAGGACGTGGCTGATGCTCTAGATCAGGGCCCGTTCAACTGGGCCATGCTGGATAGTGGTGCCAACTCGCTCTGCGCCACGGGCGCCCATCAGTCCCCCATCAACATGGTGGCGGGTCAGTTCAACGTCATGTCGGCCAAGGAGATCAACCTCACGATCCCGGACTTCCCCGAGGGTATCACCTTTGAGAATTTGGGCACCACGGTCGAGGGCATCACCGAGGGCTCCGGAGCCCACATCACCGTGGGCGGCACCGAGTTCGAGATGAAGCAGTTCCACTTCCACTACCCCAGCGAGCACCTCGACAACAACACCGCCATGCCCAGTAAGTCTCTCCCGGCCTACCGCCACCCTCAAGGGGGCTTTTGCTGACGCAGGCCGCAGTGGAAATGCACATGGTTTTCCAGAGCGCCGCCGAGGAGATCGCCGTCGTCGGCGTCTACATTGACATCGACGGGTCCAGCAGCGCCGCGTCGGTCCCGTCGACGACGCCTCCGGTGACGCGGCGCAAGGTCCAGATGATGCCCCACGCCGCCGTCGTCAACGCGAGCAAGCCGCTCACGTCGGTCATGCTGGAGACGCTCTTCTCGTCGGTCGAGGAGATCGCGGCGCCCGGAACCAAGACCACCACCAAGCCCCTGATCATGTCGGAGCTTGTCAAGGCCGTTTCGTCGGGCAACCTCCAAGCGTACGTGCCGCCCGGTCCCATCCCACCTCCGCCCACTAACGAGATTGGTACAGCTACTCGGGCTCCCTCACCACGCCGCCTTGCTCCGAGGGCGTGTCGTGGATGGTGGCGACGCAGAAGGTCAAGGTGTCGCCGAGCGCCTTCGAGTCGGTCCGCAGCGTCGTCAAGTTCAACTCGCGTTTCGCGCAGGGCACCCTGGGCGGGCCCAACATTCTTTCGCTCGGCGCCAACGCCGTGGTGGAGAGCACGAAGCCGCAAAACAGCACCAGCATCCGCGGTCGCCGGGTGCATTATTAGGGGCAAGGAGCGCACGCGATATGAGCAAGATCAATAACCATTCAACAAACAAGAGATAAGAAGCGTCATTATTTAGACAGCGCGATAATACCATTTGACGGTCATGTAGGGTACATAGTCGGCTTAGACACAGGACTCAGTAATACCAAGAGGCTGAAAGAAACAGAAGGTGGCGTCGTGCATGGCGAGTGTGATGGTCGCTACTTCCAAGTGACGGTAGCGCTAATGCGAGGAGCCGCTGTCACTCGCGAGTTCTAGGGCGCGCACGCGCCACCACCCAAAAAAGCGCCACCACCGTTAGCAATCCGGGCCACACGCAGAGAAACAGGTACGTGGCGCTGGCGCTGGCGCTGGCGTTGGTATTGCCGCGGGCGCTACGCGCCATCCCCACAGGCCGCTAGAACGGCCCTATTCGTTCTATTTCCCAGGTCTATTTCCCGTAGCCTAACGCGGCCGTGATCGGCCGGGCCAGGGCCACCTGCATTCGGGCAAAGCAAGCAAGTACCGTTGCTCACTAAGCCTACCGGCAACTGCGCATCACAACCGTGCGTACGAACCCCGAGCGGCCGGCCTTCTTTTCCCCACAAGACGCTCGAGCGTAGGCGCATTCAGCGCGTCGCGAGCGTCATTCTCCAATCCGTCCATGATCGGCCACGACAAGCTTCTCTCCATGCAACTTCATGTCTTGGGAGCGCGTCCGTGCGAGAGTGTGTGCGGCGGCTGCCCCCCAACGGCGCGTCGGCGAAAGAAAACCAAGAGAAGTCCAAGCACGGACGGCCCAGCCCTCCGAACCGGACAAGCGCGCCCACGCCCAAGTGTTTCACCTTCGATGCTTGGGTCAGCATGCTTAATCCGACTTCCTCCGCGCGGTTGCCCGTTTGCTGTGGACAGTGGCGGAGGCGTGGAATCGGGCGCGTCGTACGCGTTCGACGCCGTCGACCCTCGGCACGTCCTTGAGGGGGAGAGGAACTAAAAGAGTCCGTTGATCTTTTAGTACGGCGGGCTATTTCTAGATTCGGAGTTGGGAACAAATGAAAGAAACAACTTAACCGAGTGTCACTGGGCCCCTTTACGCCGGGCCGGAATACGGATAAAAGGAACGTCGCAACCGGTCGTGTCTCCTCCCTCCCGAAGCTCGCCGCGGCCGCCACGCCATGTTCCCCCTACCCGCGCCGGGTGGGGCGGAAACGGCCCGGGAGGGTGACACACCGGCGGGGCCAGGCCGTTTCGCTGACACCGTCATCCTCCGCGGCCGATCCGGTGTAGCGACGGGTCGAGGCGGTCTCGGTCTCGATCCGGGTCTCCTGTGTGCGTGCATGCGCAGCCGAGTGCGGGCTTGTTAGGCGTCTCCTCCATGTTTCTTTTTTCTCTTCCAGAGGTTTCTGTCCCCATGCTGGGCGTCACCTGCTCCGAAATAGGCAAGGGGTGCCCGAGGAATAGTGCCGGCACGATCCCCGCGGAAAGAAGACGGGAGTCCGGGCCCGAGCAGACCGTCGCTCGTCTTCCGCTTGGTAATTATGTCTAGTCATGCGGGCCGCCCCAAACAAAGGAAGATGCGTGGCCGCCCCCAGAGCGGTTTTTACGGCGTCCCGTGAAACAAAAGGGAGAGACGCGATGGATGACGGCTGATTGTAGTAGTTTGGTGGTACGACTGGATTGCTTTAAACAACCTCTCAAAAAGGGGGGTTTTGCTTGGTTGGTCCGTCTCTTCCAGGGGTCCCGGCTGCATAAAGTCTTAATTTACAAGCTTTTACGACGCTTCGTCGCCTCGACTACTAGCCCTCCCCAGTACAACGGCGCGGCTCTGGTACGCCACGGTATTCAAGAGAAGAAGAAAATCTGCCATTGATATAGGCAGTGCGTTCTGTATCCAGCTCGCCTGAGTTTTTTTGTCGTGCGCCCCGGCTAGAGAACTGAAAGTCGTGGCGGTAGACGCAGACATCGTAATAGGACACGATCGTAAGCACCGGATCCGGCGTCGATTCGCCGCCGCGGAAACTTTCGCGTGTGCGGCGGGCCGCGAGCTACCAAGCCGCGGAAGAGGCTACAGTAAATCAAAAGCAGCCAGTGACAGGGTTCCAAAGTCCGTTCCCGGCCCGCTGGGGACGGACGTCGACCCCGAAGTTAAAATGCGATATGCCGATCGCTACGGTAAGCTAAAGCTAGTTTATGGAACCATGTGGTCAGACAAGGGAACCTCGGCGGGTGGTAGCCCCTATACTGTGGGGGATTGTCGTCATTCGCTAATTTTTATGGGAAAGGGATTTCTACAAGGAGACGTTGAAAATAGAGTTCTAGTATAAGTCGTGAGAGGGACGGGGCATTTTAATGCTGTTTAGACAGTTAAAGAGCTACACCTACTCATTTCCAACAGAGCCACACATTAACTTGGTCTTCTTTCTGTACTGTCTAAAAAGGCCGCAAGGGCAGAGCTTAAGGCTGCATTGTCGGCCCAGACAACGTTGCACAGCGTCCCTGGAATCAGTTATGGAATTCCGTTACACTATGCGGTTGAAGCTATACCCATATATCCTGCTCTATCATTTCGATCTACATAAGGTCTTGTGATACGGTCCGATTCTTCTTTCGTGAGTTGGAAAGGCATCCATCCAACTATGTTCTTCTAGCTGGGGGATGGTTGCAACTCTGGCCGTTTATACTGGTATCAGAAACTCGCTACGGTCTCCTTTTTTCGCTGCTACGGTTAAAGCCTGGCTAATTGCTCACACCAACAGTAAATCGCATTTGTGTACGAAGGCGCACAACGCCCCCCTTCCCCCTACCCCACTTTCAGCACGGCATTGTATCTAATAAGTGAGCCTCACTTTCTAGGGCTGATACCTCGCCAACCAAGTGAGCATCAGGCTCCTTGTACTTAATAGTACGCTGCCCCTTGCGGCCAAGACGGGTCACTTATATCTTTCGAAGTAACTGACAGAAGCTGCGGGTTGCAGACCCTGCTCGTGTTACCCCAAAAGAAGGAGGGGGTTGGCCAGACGGGCATCGTACCATCTCCGTTTCCCCACGGCGTCTTTACCGCGAAGCTCTATGAGTTCGAAGGTCTGTCCACCGGCGAGAAGACCGGGGGGTTCCCCATAGGCCAGGATGGCGGCCCTCGGAAGGCGTACGCACTCCTCGACTACGACGAATCGCAGGTGGTGGTCCATGCCTCTTCGGGCCCGCTACCCACCCGCACCTCTTTCTGCTGGAGGCGTGGAGCGGCGGCCTATTTGCCGGAATCAGGACACGGGCCGCTCGTCGTCGTCAAGGGGGTCGAACAGACCTCGGTGGCCGCGAGCCGCTAGATTCACCACCCCTTCGTCACCCCGCTGCTGCACACCGTCCCGTCGACGTCGCGGGAGGGCTGCGTGGAGCTGATCGTACCCTTCATCCCCGGGGGCCACATCCTTGAACACCTTTTAACCACCGGGCACTTCGGCGTCGAGACGGCCCGGGTTCTGGCCGCCGAAACTATGTGCGCCCCAAGCTACCCAAACTAGCAACGCGGCACTGCTGACGTCGCCGGCTGGCTTAAGCCGGGAAGCGTCGTGCTAGACGCCGACGGGCACGTTAGCCTCTCCGGTTTCGGCCTTTTCCGGACGCGTCCGCCAGGCCGACGGGGCGGCGGCGGGGCCCGGCGATCGGCGGCCGAGTACCCCGCGCCGGAGCTCCCGAGCGGGGGCGGCGGCGGAACGTCCGAGGCAGCGGCGGCGTCGGCGTCCCGGCCGAGGCGGCCCGCACCTGGCGCATCGTGCTGGCCGCAGCCGGCATCGTCTACGCCGGGCGGGGGCTTTGCCCGAGTTCGGAACGGCGCTGGCCGTCGACGACCCTAAGGACCCAGGCTTCGTTTGCGGGTCCTGTGGCGACGCCGCCCGCCGCGGGCCCGAGTTCGTCCGGCCTGGTCGCGGGCGGTGGCGGCGGCGGGAGAAACGGAAGGTGGAGAGGGTCGAGGAGGCCATAATACGAGTTCATAAGGTATTAGCCGTTAAAGAAGCTTACGTAACCGCGTATAATGAAACTGAATATGAAGATCATCCACGCTAGGGTAACGTTGAAACCTAAAATTTATAGTGACAGTGATCGATTCTATAGCTATATTTAAGAGGCTGAAGTTTCCCAGCTCACTAACATTAATCTACGCACAACGATCCCTACTATCTGGATCGGGTTCTGTTTTCAGTGCCAAGCGAGTCAACCTCTGGACACAACGGGCCCGATGGTCCAGGAGAATGAGCACGCACTGCGTGGCCTCGACGCCGCCACTGGACGGCGAGTAGGGGGGCCTCGTTCACCAACGAATATAGGGATTCCGTCCCGTGGCGACAACCCTGGCACGCCCCTATCCCTATTCCCACCCAGCTTGCCCGTCATCTTTAAAGGCAATCTTGTTCTGAGCCGTACTTCTTTTTTTTCCATCTTCTCGGCCCCCTGGACCGAGTTATACGCAGGTGCGTCTCCGACCATTGGCTTCTCACTCGTAATCGCGCCCGGGAAGACTAGGAGAAGTCCTTCGCGAGTTTCCGCACCGAAAACCCTCGCACAGCCTGTGCCGGCAACATTATAGATGAAGGCTGGCACGCCTGCCAAGTCGACGGGGAAGAATACTAGCTCTTACCGGTCAAACCCACACCCTCGTCGTATGGTCAGACAGACTTTCTCTTATCACATCTCCGTCACGCGCACCGAAGTGTCCTATCCACGTGCCAATGCGGCGGTGATGCAGTATGGATAGGCAGCCAGCCCCCCGCAAGCTCGGCACCAGCGGTCTGTTGGCACAGAGCAGTTGTAGTTTTACCGCTGTGAATAAATATGCAAACCATTGACTTGTGGTTAAAATTTCCCAGAAACATGATACCTCGGCTTTCAGGCTCAACTCGTGTTGCAAGCCTTCCGTTGCTTGTGGCCCGGCGACATTGTAACCGAGTCCTTCATTGATAACGGACAATTCACAACCGCAGTGGGGGACAGGGAGTGTGGCATTCTCACATCATCGTGGTGGCATCCATCTTTCGCGCTCTCCATTGCTGAATCCTCGCTCGTAGTTACCTTGAACGACCCAACCACGCAGTATTATCTGTCCTACTGGCAAGCCATTGTGAGCCGGGCGTCTACTACAACCCGAGGCTCACATTTTCGTGTATGAATCCGGCCCACCGTGTCAATTGGTCCGTCCGAGCAGTCCACACCAAGAACGTGACGTCTTCTTTGGCTGGCTCACGCTGCCCTTTCCCCCGCGATCAGTGCTTCCGCAGGCGTTGACGATGTAGTTCCGTGGGAAGAGAACTCGCGGACGGCGCACGTGTGGCTTGCTAAAGGCGGGACGCGCTCAATGGAAATATTTGTACACGAATCGGCGCCGAGGCTGTTTTCCCTACTGCATGGCATGATCCTTGCCCTCTCGGTCACGGCGTGGGCCGTCGCCACCGGCCCGCGGCGCGGGACGACGGCGTCGCGGTCGGGACGTGGATCCGCGCACGGGTGCCTTGCTTACCCGCCCTACGACCGATAATGGACGGCGACCGGCACGGGTTGTGGGTCCGGGATTGCGGATCGCATGCGACTGATAGGAGGGCTTTTCGTCACGGGGGGTATGCGTCGGTGACATGTGTTCGGCCCTTCCCCCTTGGTACGAGAAAGGCGGTTTCTACACGAACCCCTTGTCGGCGATGCATGAGACGGATGTGGACGAGTGCGTACTACACAGTATAAGCCGTGTGGTCCCCGTTGCGAATACGAGATGGCGAGATGAGATAAGGTCGACGACCTGCCTACCGGCATCGAAAAGCTCGAAGGGGCGTTCAGCGCGAGGAGCTTCCCCCGATAGGGTTAGGCGAGGTGAAGATCCGGGCCAGCTGCGCCTAGCTCGTGACGGCGACCCCGGTTTTTGTGCTTTTTTCTTTTCCCTTTTCTGAATGGGTCGTGCGAGGGAAGGGGAGCCGGCCTCTCTGGCTCCTCAGTCGCATGTCAGCTCGAGCCTGCCTCGGGCTACTACTAGTCGCGGGGACCTCGTCACTCGTCCATATCTGCTGTGGGAGAGGCCCTGAAATCCATTGGGTTGTTTCCACTTGTCGCTAGCCGGTTGTTCGGTGGCCCTTGGCCGTAATTCCGTTTCATTCGGGGTTGTCCGCGGCCGGCACGACAATCCGTTCCCAGTTTATCGGGTCAGCCTATGCCCGACTGGGCGACCAGCAGTAGATTCGGGGGGGTTCTCTTTCTTTTTTTCCCCTACTCCTGGGGGGGTTACATCGCTTCACGACGGGATGGCGAGGACGGGTACGACTCACCTTCCCTTCACGCGGGGAAGTCGTCAACGTCTGTGATGGGCCGTGGGAAACGAATGCCACGCCCCCCTCGTAATTGACGCGTCGGCACCACCTTCCACTTCAAACGGTGTTTACGATACGGCGCGCCAAGATGCAGCGTGCCCAATTGGATTGGATCTAGTGATTGAAATAACGATAGTCGGCAAAGGAAATGCCTTGCCTCTTTGGTGATATCGAGTCATAGAAGGCCCCATTGAAGCTTGGCTTTCTCAGATGCCAAGGTCCTGTGTGGAATATCTGTATGGGCCCGTCACACGAAAGCTAAGTAGATGAGTAGATGCTGGGCCACACGATCCCCTGGTTCCACAATATCCATGTCGATTGGGCCCCGGAGTTCCCTCGCTAAGGAAACATGAAACATTGGGGAACATCCGCTTTTCACGACGGAAGGGAGAAACAGTCCGATCGATATATGGCGGGATGATCAAGGCTCGACAGGCTGGAAAGGTTGAAATGAAGATTCGTGGGCGCCGAGTGCCAAGATAGCGTCTACGTCGGTAAGAAGTTGGGTGTTCAGGCTCAGGTTGGTGGAAGAGCTGCCGGCCAAGTAGCAGACGAATCCGGCCGGACCGGTCGTTGGTGTTAGGCGGACGGACGTTGGAAAGCGCTGTCTACATGACTTGAGTGCTCGCGCGTGGGGTGGGCCGTCACGAGTGAAGCTAAGCAAAAGGAGCATCCATGGCCTTTTCCGGATCGGGGGTCAGACGGGGGTTGAGGCACCGCCGGATTTGGCAAGTGCGAGGCCCGTACGATGGGGGGAGACGGGGACCTGCCGTTTATCGGGCCATCTGGGGCGATGCGTGCGGTCCTTTTTGTTTTTCGAGGCCCGAGACGGAGTGTTCGCTCTGCCATCGACACGGACAATATTAAATGCGCCGGTAGGAGGTTGCGCTTTCCGATGCAGTGCATCTATCCGTGTCGGCTTTTGGCCCGCTGCAGAATAAAGTGGGCATTGGCGGCAGCGACGGCAAACGCCAAGAGGCAGCGCTTCAGCCGGCTCAGCTCGAACCATCATGCACATTTCCCCACGGGCGCCGGCCTTCAGCCGTACGTTCTCATGCGAGGGCCGTCACGCTGTAAGCGGTGCTAATAGGGAGAAGAATCGTCACGATGCTTCGGTCAGCCAACGGTGGCCCGTTCGCTGCCGCTACGACAGCGTTGTACGGCACGGGCAGTATGGACGCGCAGGGTACCATCGCATGTTTGCCCGCCTCCACTGCGCATGCAATTGGCCAATGCCGGCTTGGCTGGCTGAACACACATCAGGCACTCCCGGGATATTGACAGCGGCAATGTATGGTAGGTCAATGCCACGGGAATCCACCCGGCTTACCACGACGGAAGTATTACAAGCATTGACAGGGGCCCCGCGCCCTCGCTGCAACCTGCTGTGACGGCCGTTATCAACCTCGCTGTCGTGCCTGGGATAGGGAAGGTCGATGGTCCGGTGTTGACCTACCGGCAGCTACCGGGAGTAGAAACAGCCAACACGCTGCTTCTCCAGCAACTCCCATCTGCACCACCCACCGTTGTCTGCCGTACACGAAGAGAAAAGAAACGGCGGGCACCCGAGCACGGTATCCCCTTTCTTGGCACTTTAGGTCATGTACTGCTCCAGCCATGGCCACCAAACCCCCTCCCCTCGAGGCGGTACGTTGAGACGTTGGCCGCTGCCTGTGCTTTTCGCACCATCCACGCTACAGTCCACACTGCCCACACAGTCCACACTGCCCACAAGTGCCAGCAGGGATGACCTTCTGCCGTCGGGGCCCGAGGGCCCATCTCGAGATTACAGAGTGCCACCTATGTACCCTCCCGCATCGAATACCGAAGGGGCCTATTCTACGCCAAGTCGACCCGAGAGGGGCACTAGAGGCCTCGCCGCCTGGCCTGTCCATGTTCGACGAGACGGCCGGCCGCGGGCATCCCTGATAAAAGGAGGGCCTCGCTGCCGTGGGCTCCTGTCCCGGAATCAGGCCACACCACGCTCGTTCATCCGTCCCCTCCGCATCAGACTGTTCCCTCCTTTGTCGGGCCTTCTGGAGTCCGCCTGCTTCTCCGCCCTCTTACGCTCCGTTTCGTCCGACCTGTTCTGACCCCCGACATGGCCCGGGGCGCTCTGTTCGGGCTGCTCGCCCTGTGCAGTCAGGTGCTGCTTGCCGCCGCCGATACCTGCTCGGACGTCGAGGCCAGCAGCAACATCAAGATCGACAGGCGCTTCGCCCTCGACTACACCAGTGACCAGACCAAGTACTGGTCTACCGCGGCGGGTGATCTGAAGCCGTCGTGTATCATCTCTCCCAAAAGCGCCGAGGAGGTGGCCGCCGTCGTCTCCGTCCTGAAAGGCAACAACGAGACCTTTGCCATCAAATCGGGTGGCCACAACCCCAACAACTACTTCTCCAGCATCGATGGCGGTCCTTTGATCTCCACGCGGCTCATGAACGCCGTCATTCTCGACAGAGGTTCCGAGACTGCCATTATTGGCCCGGGTAACCGATGGGACGCGGTCGGCAAGGCTCTGGACGGCACGGGCTACACGGCCGTCGGTGGCCGGATCGGAAACGTGGGCGTCGGTGGCTACATGCTGGGAGGTAAGTAACGAGCCCTGGCCCCTTTCCCGAGAGGAACATCCCCGGCTGACGGACGCAGGCGGTCTCAGCTTCATGAGCGCCGAGTACGGTTGGGCCGCCAACAACGTGGTCGAATACGAGATGGTCCTGGCCAACTCGTCCATCATCCAGGTGAACAAGAACAACCACCCGGACATCTTCAAGGTCCTGCAGGGTGGCGGAAACAACTACGGCATCGTGACGGCGTACAAGGTCAAGGTTTACAAGCAGGGCAAGGTCTGGGGCGGCAACTACGTCTTCAACGCGACGGATGGCACCAACAAGGCGCTCATGAAGGCGGTGCGCGACTTCACCGAGTACAACGAGGACGAGAAGGCGGGCATCATCGTGACGGCCGAGTCGGCCGTGGGCGGCCTCCTCGACATCTGGGTCATGTTCCTGTACTACAACGGGCCGGAGCCGCCGCAGGGCGTGTTTGACAACTTCACCGACATCAAGCCGTGGGTCAACAACTGCAAGACGCGCAGCTACTACGACCTGCTGAGCTTCAACAACTGGGCCGTGGTCAAGGGCAGCGTGTACACGATCGGCACCGAGACGACGCCGCTGCCGAGCGCGGCCAACGGTGGCGAGGTTATGAACGCGTACCTGGACCACTGGCGCAACGTGAGCGCGTCGGTGAAGCACGTGCCGGGCGTCATCTCGAGCATCGCCTTCCAGCCCATGCCCAAGATGATCACGCGCAAGGCGGCGGCCAAGGGCGGCGACCTGTACGACTTTGACGACGCCGTCGACCGCATCATCATCGAGCTCGACTACAGCTTCTGGTCCAAGTCGGACTACGCCAAGATCGACCGGGCCATGCGCGACACGTACGGCGGCCTGCGCGAGCGAGTCGGCGCTTTCCAGAACGCCGGCAAGCTGCCCGCCGACGTCTACCTGCCCCTCTTCGCCAACGACGGCTTCTACCCCCAGGACATCGCCGGCCGCCTCAAGCCCGAGAACCGCGCTCTCGCCCGCCGCGTCCGCGAAGAACTCGACCCCGGCCGCCTCTGGGCCGACCGCACCGGCGGCTTCAAGTTTTGAGGAAAGCCCGCCCGCGCGGCGTGTGCCCGGTCGAGCAGGGAGCGACGGGAGGGTGCGTCGGACACAGGACGCGCCGAGGGATCTTGCGCTCCGTGCAATCTACATGGGCATTCTAACAAAACATAAAAAATGGCAGTGCTTCTTACAATACCAAGATCTAATGTTAATCCCCACCACTTGGTGCTTCTCGTGTCATTGTGATGCTTTGCGATGAACCCCTTTTCTTATGTTTTTGCAGAACGTAGCCATGGCTGGCTCCCTCTCGAGGTCCCACGATCCGCAGCTGTTGAGCCAAAAGCCATCCCGCCAGGCCGAATCGGGGGGGCTCCCCAAACCTAGAAGGCAGCACAGGGGTCCGTAGTCCAAGCGGTCTGGCGAAATATGAGTGTACGGTCGTCACTTTACGGCCGCGGCAGATAAAAAGGGGTAACTTGATCGAAACCACGGAGGTGGGAGGGGAGGTAATGGGATCCGGCGCTACACCTCGGGAAACAAAAAAATCTCAAGGGGGCGGAAACCATGGGCCGGCCGTGCTGAGGGTCTCGCGGCGCGCCTCGATGCTAGCCGATGGCTTGCTTCTGTTAGGTCGTGGTCGATTCGGCGTCGGGACGAGGTCTTTCGCACGTTTGCGCCCGGGACCGGGGTTTTCGGTTTCCGAAAGGCCGAACAGGGGAAGGCACTAAAACCCCCGAGGCGAGGGATCTCGCGGCCGCCAGCCGAGCGCCAACCCAAAGACTTTCCCCCCCCCCCCGTCCCGTCCCATTCCCCGGTTCCATCCGCCCGGCCGGAGACCATCTTGTCCCCGCCCGCCGGGCCCGCCGGGTGCCACGTCGGGCTCGCAGCCGGTTGAAAAACGGCGGTCCCTTGCTAAACCTTTGACACGGAGCTGCGTGCAGCGGGGGAAGAGGCCGTACGATGGGGGCCGTCGTCCGTCAACGCAACGGGCGCCGATACGCTCGAGGCAGACGTTCCTTGTTCCTCGAACTCGCCGTCGGGGACGGAACAACCACCCCACCCTAGGTTGTCGTGGGTTTGATCGCGCCGGCGGGGGGGCTGCCAGGCTGGTGGGTCAGAAAATCCGGAAGGTTACGGTCGGTCGCGTCCACGGATGACTGACTACTTCGAGACCCCCGCGGCCGGAGGGTCCGTTACCTCGGAGACTCGCACGAGAGGATCACGATACCCCGAGCCGACCAGGGAAGGCCGTTTCCAACGGGTCGGGATGACAGTCAGCGAACAAAAAGCTCGATGCGGATCCCGTGTCTAATCTACCTGTGGCCGCGTCCGGAAAGAGTATGATACATACAAGAAAACCAGGGGGGGGGAGGCCCATTGCGTTCCCCCTTTCCCTCCTTCCCCCATTTGAAAGCGCGAGTTCCAGCTTCATGGCCATCGCTCGTCCAGTTCCGCCCCCTCCCACCGGGGAAACCCCACTCCACGGCGCACCACGGGCACCCCTTCTCAGGCGCGCGGCACGAGGACGGCGAGGTCGTACTCGGCGCCGGGGCGGATGTCGGTGACGAGGGGCTCGGGCAGGGTCCGGTCGCCGCAGCGGACCGTGACCTTGTCGACGTCGGCGCGGCGGATGTCGACGCGGAAGGTGGCGCCACGGAAGCGGCGCTCGGCCTTGATGTGGTCCCAGTGCGAGGGCAGCTGAGGCGCGACGCGCAGGCCGGTGGGGGCGCCGCGCAGGCCGCAGAGGCCGTCGACGACGCAGCGGTACAGCCACGAGACGGTGCCCGTGTTGAAGAGCTGGCTCGACCGGCCGGCCGTGCGCGGCCGGTCGCGCCACCCGCCGCGGTAGTAGTTGGGCACGAAGACGGGCAGCTGGCCCCGTTGCCGGTAGTCGGCCTCGTCGGGGCCCGGTATCATCTGCCGCAGGTGCCGGTAGGCGCGGTCGGCCTCGCCGTCGCCGTCGCCGTCGGCCAGGGCGTACAGGCTCCAGATGTAAAAGACGGCGGCGTGGTTGTAGACGGAACCGTTCTCGCCCTGGCCCGGGTACTTCTGCGTCACGCGGCCGACGTCCTCGCGCATGGCCGTGTAGGGCGGGGCGAACATGGCCGGGCCGTAGGGCGAGTCGAGCTGGGCGTCGACGTGTGCGAGCATGGCGGCGCGCTGCTCGGGGGCGGTGGCGGCGCCGCCCAGCAGGGCCCAGGCCTGGGGGTTAAGCCAGAAGCGGCCCTCGCGGTCGGTGCGCACGCCGAAGGGGACGCCGGCGTCGGTGATGCCGCGCGCGAACCACTCGCCGTCCCAGAGGTGCGTGTTGGCGGCGGCGTTGACCTCGGCGGCGCCGGCGCGGTACCGGGCGGCGTCGTCGGCGCGCCCGCGTTGCTCGCACACGGCGGCCCAGAGGCCCAGTGCGTGCGCCGTCGCCACCGTCAGCCAGCCCGACACGCCCTTACCCTTCCAGCCCGCCATGTTCATGGGGTCGCACCAGTCGCCCTGGGCGATGTAGCTGAGGCCGCGAGCGTCGCGCGCCGCCGCCGACAGCAGCCAGTCCATGGCGCGGGCGATGCGCTCGCCGGCCGTGTCGGAGCGGCCGTCGCCGCCGGGCACCGGCTCGTCCAGCAGCGCGTAGTCGGCCGTCTCGGCCAGGTAGATCTCGAGGGCGACGGGCAGCCAGACGCAGTGGTCCGTGTGGGGGATCTGGTTGATGTACTTGAGCTCGGCGCCGGGCACCAGCAGGATGCCGTCGGGCATGGCGCCCGAGGCCTCCTGCTGCGACAGGGCCGTCACGAGGGCGGCGCGGGCGACGGCCGGCTTGATGAAGCTCATGCCCATGTTGTCCTGCATGTAGTTGCGCGTCTGCGGGTCCGTCGTCAGCCGGTTCACGTCGCCGTGGTAGTAGCACTGCCGCGGCAGCCAGTGGTTGACGAGGTTGTCGAGGGCGGCGTCGGGCGTCTCGATGCGCAGGCACCCGCTGCCGGCCTCGATGTAGTCGGCGTAGGCGCGCGCCGTCGCCGCGAAGCCCTCGGCGCTGAGGTACTTGGCGCGCATGGCGGCCATCTCGGCGTCGTCCTTGGCCGGTCCGAACAGGAAGCGGTACTCGCGCGTCTCGCCCGCCGCCAGCGCGGCGCGGTACTGCACGGCCGCCGTGGGCGTCTCGTAGAGGGCGTCGCTGTTGCCGAGCATGGGCGCGTCGAGGGCCGAGGGCCGGTGCAGGCCGCCCTCGCCCTCGAAGGCGTCCTGGCGCGCCTCCCAGGCGTCGGGCGCCGTCTCGCAGAGAAAGTAGGTCTGGTCCTTGAGCTCGCGGTTCTTGAAGTAGTCGGCCGCCTTCTGGTACGGCGTGATGCTGGTGGCGACGACGCCGCCCAGGTCGGCGCGGTACGAGGCCCCCTGGTTCATCCACGACATGTAGCCGATGGGAAAGTAGGGCACGACGCTGAGGCGGCGCGCGCGCTCCGTCGTATTGGTCACCTTGACCGTCCACAGCTCGGCCACGTCGTGCGTCGGCACCACAAGCGTCATCTCGACGCGCACGCCGCACGCCTCGACGCGCCACGACAGGTCCGCCTTGCCGGCCGAAAAGACAAAGGCGTCGAGCGGGGCGCGGACGGGCTCGTAGGGCGCCGAGAAGAGCAGCTTGCCGGCGGCCCCCTCGGCCTCGCCGTCGCCGTCCTCGCGGATGTAGACGAAGCGGCCCGGGTGGTGAGCGTAATAGCCCTGCTCGGGCTGCATGAAGGTGCGCGCCTCGAGGTTCGGCGCGTGCGCGTACTTGGCCGGCTCGGGCTGCATGAACTGCGCCACGGCATATCCGCGGCACGTCATCTGGATCATCATGCGCTGGTTCCAGAGGAAGCCAGCCGCCTGCGGCAGCGCCGTCGGGCTGAACAGCTCGTACCGGCTGCCATCCTCGGTCGGGCCCAGGAGCGCCGGCTTGGTGTCGTGAGCAGCCGCCGCCATGGTAGTGGTGGTGGACCGGTCTCCTCGGTGGCTGTTTAGGCGAGTGTGTTATAGGATGATGTGGGCGAGCCCCGCGTGGTGTCGTGTTCCGAGTAGACGAGCGAGCGGATACGACGACGGGATGGGATGGGGGGCGGGACGGGAGCGGCTGAAGAGGAGGGGGGCCATCGAACGGAAGCCCGGCAGTTCCCTTTAGAAATAAGGCCAGAAAAACACCGCAAGAGACGAGCCCAAGCGAACAAACACACACACCGTCTCGCTGTCGTGGCCTCGGCCTCGGCCTCCTCTGGCCCGCCGTCGGCCCTGCCCATTCAGGCTAATTGATGGCCCCGCGGCCCGGCTGACCGGCGGATCCCGCGTGTTATGCTGGAGATGCGCCCGCCTTTTCTCTGCAGTCGATCCATCGGGGGGAAAAGGTCAGCTCACTTGGCTCTCTGCCGTTGTTTTGCCATCTTGGCGCTCTCGGGCCCCGGCACCGGCTCCGAAAGCGGGCTTGGCCGACGTACCTTTTTTCCTTCTGCTGCCTCTCTCTCCCCCCCCCCCCCCCATTGACCTGTCTTTGCCCGCACGTGGCAGAGGCGGGGAGGTCTCCCAACCTTGCCTCTCCCCCCGGCTCGACGTCGCGCCGAAAAACCATCTCGCCTATGCCATGCGCATCGCCCTAAGGCATCTTCGGACATGCGCATTAGCTGCTGCTGCACGGAGACGCCGGGGAGGTTGTGCGGCTCGGCGGCCGACGACATCCCATCCCCCTCCCCGGTCGGCCTGCAGACGTCCATCCGCCGTGCACCCACCATATTCATTCCCTTGGGCGAGAGGACGTCCCGCGCCGGCACACGTGCGTGTCAAAAGTATTGCGTTATTACTCCTCCACGGGGGAATTGAACGTGTGTGGAGCTAGATTTGGTATAACGGCGGGGGAGTAAGCAGTGTCGTCCGTAGCTTCCGTCGCCCCATGGGTTTTAAAGAGCCTAAGGGACGTACGTGGGTATCGATACCATAGCATCAAGTACCACAGAAGAAAGGGAAGCCCAAAGATATTTCCAATAGAACATCGCCTTGGGCCAACAAAACAAGCGGCAATCCACTGTCAATAACCAGACCAAGACTGTGGAAGAGAACGGGAAGCGCCGACGAACCAGTCTACCGTTACTAATGCCACATCGCTAGGTAGTGGTTCCGACCGCTTCTCATGTGGCTCAAGAGCGATGCCCAGGTCATATCACTGCCAAACTTTCTCTACTTGTCCAGCCCCCCCTCCCCTCCAAAAAGCTCGAGCCCAACGGTGAGAGTATTGTGACACCTCGGACGCCGGCAAACCCCCCATTATCTCCTGGCTAGGGGGCGAAGCCGCGCATGGTCCCTGCTGGCGTGGAGGAGAAGCTGGGGAAAGTGCGGGCTGACGGATAGCTCTGCGTCCCCGGCCTACGGGAAAGAAGGCAGGAAGCGAGTCATTGTGAACTTGCAATGTAATCCAGTCCCTCCTGTCCGGGTGAGGGCGCACCGGCCGAAACCACGTGTACATGTTTGTGAGTTTTGGGTATTTGAAGAGAAAACCGAGTTGTTGCTCGTAAACAGTTTTTTGAGGCTCTGCTGAGAAAAGCGGTGTATCGGCAGCAATCTGGGCACATATACATATAGTGAGACCCAAGAGTCCTCTCTCGCATCACCTTCTAGGACAAAGGGATAGTTGCCTTATAGTGGCTGCGGTTTCCTGTTTTCAAGCACCCGGAGGGCCTAAGGCTCGGTTCTTTGGCGGTGACCAAGCCGCCATGTACATCTACTGCCTCTGGAGCGACCGAGAATGCTGGGCAGCGGCCAGCATGCTTGATATCCCCCGTGACCGTGGAATACGATGGGTTTGATGCCGCTCCTTTTCCCAACGCCCCAAGAACGCCGCCGGGTCGGAAAAAGGAGGGCCGAGAGCCCGGCGAGACAACGGGATCGACTACAGATTGGGAGGGGCCAGCCCCCCAAGCTCCCCAAGTGAGGTCAATTTGGTCATGTTGTGATACTGGCTTTGGGCTTCGAGTGGGTGTGACACGGTTACGACACCAAAGGAGTTGGGTGTCGCTGCACGAACACCCGTGGTCCGTGGAAACTTGGCGTAGCTCACAACATTAATCTTCGTCTGATCGGGTCGACGATAGATGCTCGTTGAAAGCGGCCGCTGCGAAGGAACCGGGGAGAATGCAACCTCTTCCGAGGAAACGGGAGAGTAAAACCTCACTTCGTTCGGAAGATCCATGCGTAAGCAGCATCCCGTACGAGAGACTTTCAACTTGGTTGTTTTCTTTTTCTTTCATGACACTTCCGTCTCGACCTCCTCCCGCGCTGGTTGCGACTTTGTGAGCAGCTTCCAGCTTCTCTCTCCGTCGCCTTCTAGAAACAAGTGATCAAAAGGAAAGTCACAAGCCACGAGAGGGTGTTTTTCATATCACTTTGGTAGCGCCATGATTCAGCAGAAGTTCCTGGGTCATACGCGCCCACATCGCTACGGCACCTCGAAAACGTACTTCTTGAATAAGAAGCCCCGGCGGACCGACGCTGGCCGCCGAAGAGAACTCTCTCCGCCCCGGGACCCCAAGCAGCTACGGCATCCTCAGCGAAGAACCTACCGTTTTCAACTTCCCTCGAGGAAAGAAACCCCCATGGCATCTTCGAGATTCGGTGGTTACAACCGATGGAATGGCCGGCGGACTGGTACGCCGAAAAACCTTGAGGGCCTGTCGCTAAGACCGACGACCCGGTCCCGGAACGGCTCAGAGGACCCGTTCCGGGCACACATGCCGATGCGCGGACGAGGCAAAAGCCGCCGAAGGCTGAGGTTTCACCGCCACCGGAGCCGCGCTGCCTGCCAACACCCGCCACGGACATATAGCACGGCACCTATATTGGAAGCCACAGGGGCGGTATTGGGACGGCGGCAGTCCTGAGCGGACCTATTTTGGCGACCTGCCCCCGGGGGAAAAAAAGGGGAGAAGCGGAGAAAGAGGGGAGAACTTTCGTGGCTTCCTCAGGTCCGGCGCGCCATGGCGCCCAACTGATCAAACCCGCCGACACCTTAGCTCAGTTGACACAACGACGGCCTACGTGTTGGCGAACCCACCACAACGCCGAGAAGCTGAGATCCTTGGACCTCGTCGCAAAGAAAATCGGCTCGACCTCCTCATAGTGCGTTCCGGGACCCATCGCCTTCGCGACTCATTTAATCTCCTGCGGAGGCGCAGCCTTCTTTTGGGGGGGAGTGAAATCTGCACCGTACCTGCTGGCCACGAGGCCGTGGTCCTGAAGGGCAGGAGGTAAAGGTACGCATAGCTCGTTGTTGCGTGGCCCGTGAGGAGCTTGTGCTAGGTTCCCTGGGGACTCGTCTGGGCAAGCAAGCCCCGCACCACCAACGGCAGTTCTGGGGAGGAAGTACCGACGTCGTTGTTTGGAAGGGGCGGTGGTGGCCCATCCGGCCCATTTCGACGACGGTGCACCGGAAAAAGGGCATCAAGGCGTGGGGTGGGCTGTCATGGCCGTGGGAATATGACCAGATGCGGCGAAGTGGCAGAGGAGGGGCAAGGGGGGAGCTTCAGGCGACCCCGCAGCATTCGTACCGTGGCCGGGCCGTTGGATTCCACAGCAATGCCCCCTCGGTCCCTCAGGGCAACGGCGTCCATGGCGCCGGCCAGCCGCTGCGGGTGGGCGGTAGCGGCTGATGAACGCGTAAGCCACGGCGCTTTGGTTCCCGGGGGGGGGGGTGTGGTTGTCCACGACCACGGCCGGGGCGGTCCAGCATCGTGAAGGGGCAGCGGAGGGGGGGGAGTGTAAGCGAACCCGAGTGATCAGCGGGTTGCACCGTCATAAAAGACACGAGGGGGTGGCATGCCATCATCAAACACAAGCTCGACGGCGGGAATGAGGACAACATCCGTAGAGTATATACTTTCGAGATCAGCGGTCCGTTGGCGAGTGAGGCGGGAATGAGGAGAGCGGGAGCCGGCATAGGCTAGCGAGTACCGGCTGCAGGTCCAGCCCTTGTTGCCGGTATGGGGATCACCTGCCAGGATACACATGTCCGAACCATGTCCCAAGATGCAGTGCGCATGAACCGAGAGCAGAAGCCACCTCCTGAAGAAAGCAGCAAGAGGGACGATGCGATCGACAGAGAAATATACCAGAAGCGGAGAGAGGGGGGGGTGCGCAGAAGAGAAAACTAGCCAGCCGTGTCCGACGTCAGTGTGGTCTCTTCCTGCAGCGCATGTGAGAAGTTCGTGGTGTTCCCGGGACAGGGTCGCAGGATCGGCAATCCGCTCGGGGGCAGCGCGCGGCCTGGGTGGCGACGGTGTCGAAAAATAATGAAAGAAGAAAAGGAAAAGCTGGATGCCTTCCGGCTCCATTTCCCGAAAAACAGATCCGACGGAGCGAAAAGGAAGACCTTAGGTCAGGCCAGGCAGGGGGGGCTTGGATCCGATAACGTTGCATCGCCCGGCGAAAGAGCTTCGACGGCTTCGAGAAGGCTTCAAAGCCAAATGGCATATTTCAATAGTCGGCTCGGTTAGGCTCTAGAGACTTTGCGGGCCCCGCCGGGGAACGGACGAAGGACCCTGAATCGTCCTCGACCCTGCCCGAGCCGTTCCTGTGCGAAGCGGGTGAGAAGGGTGCAGAAAGGCAGTGATCGGCGGGCAGGCGAGGCTGTGCCGCCGCGTGTCCCGCGGGCCATGATGTCAGGGCACAGCAAGGAAGTCTCCGAACACGAAGTTTCTGCGTCGCATCGTGGCATCCCAGCGTCCCTTTCGGTGGCGAAGACAGGTGGCATTTGCTATCTTTGAACAATTTGAAGGGTGGCACCCGGGGGGGGCGGCGGAGGTTGACGGGCGACAACGGTGCAATTACGCTCACGAACCCCCCGGCTACGGGGACGGGGGTGCCACTTGAGTTCGCCCGGCCGGCGCGGATGGAGCCTGCCCGGCGGATACCATGACACAGTACCGATTATGTAACGTGAGGAGCCTGGAGGTGGGAGACCGAGTGCGAGTCGTTACGCCAAGCCGTTGGTTGCGTTGGTGACATGGCGAAAGCCGGCAAAAGACGCGGCATGGCCTTCCCCGGCATCTCGTGTCGTTGCAAGCCGAGCATTCCAGATCTTTGGGGGGGGGGGGGGGGGGGGGGATCACGAGCAGAACGACAACGCCGAGGCTCACCGGCGTAGCAGTGAGACGATGTGCTTGCGCTTGTGCTTGCCATGGGGTACACATGTCAGCCCGCAGGGATACACACGACACATGCACACGCACGCAAATATACATACACGTATACACACAACAGTAATAGTAGCAGCAGCAGCTCGCACGGGCAGGATGGAAACCTCCCCTCTTGCATCCTCCCTCGGAGCGGATGGAGAACGAAGGAGAAAAACCGCGCAAAAGGTGCTCGGCCGGCGCAGTGGCCGGCTAGCTTCCCATGCTTACATCGAGATACCATCTCCAACCCCTCCCCGACGGCGCAGGCGGGGGAATCGGCATCGACGGCCCATCACGACAGAGCTTTTCACCAAGGTCCCTCCCCTCATCCACGAGCCGGCCGAGGTGGTGGCCCCATGGGACTGACGACAGAGTCGTCCGTTGGCCTTGCCGTAAATGGGAAGCTCCGAGGCAGCGAACCCCGCCCACCGAGCCCGTAGGCGCCGGGTTTGTGATGATTTGTTTCTTTTCCGTCTCTCGTGCGAGGCTTACTCGATTGCCCAGCTCCGGGCCTTCCTTCAACACATATCTTAGGAGCTTGCGTTGGATCCCGGGCGGTGGCAGCGTTGCAATTGCGACTCCGACGGGGCTCGGCGCGAGTCGAAGGTATGGGGGCCTTTCACCATGAAGATATAGGGCCGGGTTGGCGGCTTGGGTGAGGGATAATGGCCCAATGATCTCCAGCCCACACGGCCCTTTTTTGCGCGCGGAAAGCAATCCCCCACAATGGCTACGGAGGATCCAACCCTAGGATCTCTCGCGGGAATGCCTTGAGAGGTGATTTCACTATCGGCCGCCCTCTCTTTCCCCCCCTGGCCCCTCCCTGGTCGGTGCCTGGCGGGCACGCGGGCGGTACAATTGCTTGCTGGGCCATGCGATGCAACGCAGGCCCGCGCAGCTATTGTTCTGCGCACCACCAACCGCCCGCTCTGGCTTGCACGTCCGGAGTGGCGCCCGATTGCAACCCTGCCATGGGCGAGCTTTCGGGCGGGATGGAATGCAATTTCCGGCCCTGCCATTCGTCAGGTCAGCGCGCGAAAGGCCTATGCCGACGATGGGAGACCTTGCCCCTCCTCCCCCCAGGCGGGCATCGTACGTGAAAGTTGGGGCGGCGTTCCCGTCCGGTCACCCTTGTGACGCGGCCGTTTCGGACCTACAGTGCGTGCTTTCTGCTTGGGGACAGGACAAGCGTGGCAGGCGCCGCGTAGGGAAAGCCAAGGAGGTCAGCCAACAGGCAGGCACTGCGAGGCGAGAGGCCGGGGGGGCCGTACGCGCCCGCGCACGCGCAAACCGGGATAGAGAAAAAAGCCCGTGGCCAGCGAGCTTGCCAACCGGCAGGCTGGATGGAGAGGCCGAGCCGAAACTCGTCCGATTCTGCCCCCTCCTAAGCCGCCTGCGCGTCCGAAAACTGCAGCCGCAGCTGTGTTGGGTAGGCTGCAGATTTGGGGTTGCAACCATGACGAAAAGAAAACAAAACGACTTCCCCCCCCCTTCGGCTTGATACGGAGCAGAGTCATCAGGGGACTTGTCACAACGTGCTACAGGACACCCCCGGTAGCGGGCTGATCTGTAGCTGATCCGTAGCCGACTTCGGGTGGGTGGTACGCCCCTCCCCAGCCGTATCCCAAGGAGACGCCACGATGCACTTACGACTCGTTGCGCACTGCAAAGTTGCCCGACCGGGCAAGTGAGATGCCTACCGCCAAGACCATCGCGTGCGAAGAGCTCCTCCCATGCCCATGTGCCTGGGGTAAGGGGACAGAAAGACAGAGGGCGGAGGCAGGAGGAAAAGGCCATGGCCGAAAATGTCATGTGGATAGCACCATCGAGATCTTCGGTCTGTGTCTAACCAGGCTACCCCGGTACTTGGGCTGGCGGCCGGCAGTCGGCTGAGGGAAGAAGAGAGGAGGGAGAGCGGTACTTTCGGTGGCATCGGTCACGATAACTGCAATGGCTGTCGCGTGCGGGCCCTGCGTAGGCGCGCCCCGTATATTGCCTGTGTGCGGTGTGGCAGTCGGGGTGGCTGATGTGCGCATGACGGACAATCTCCCATCTCGCTGCTGCGGCGCGTGTTGGAGCCCTCGGCGGTCCGACACACAATAGTGGGCTCCTCGTCCGCCCAACAACAAACCCGTCTGTGCCTATGGCCCTGGAGGTATGCAATCGGGGCCAGCGCGTCTGTACCACTTTCCCGGGCGCACACACTGGCCGGCTAGAAAAGGGCAGGAGGTCCGATGCCGCGCCAATAGTAAGGAAGATGTCATGCACATACCGTCGTCAATACTACTGTGCACAGCGCGCCGAAATGAACAACAAACCTCCGCCGGACTCGGACGGGCAAGGGAAGGAAGGAAATGGGGGGCAACATGGTCGCGTGTTCGGTTCCGAGATGATAGATCAAGAGGTCCCCTAGATCTGTGTGCCCATCGCTCCCTTGCGCAGCGCATCGCCCTCGCGCATCGCACCGCATCGCCGCCAAAGTAGCATTTGGGAAGGGGGGAAAGCAGGGGGGGGGGCCTCTTTGTCCGCTTTCGATCAAGCCATACCGTGACCGAGTCGGACCTTGCCTGTCCTCGACTCTTTGACTTTGCAACGTTGGCAGCCCGCGGCGCTCACCAGCCCTAGGGGGTTGCATCGTGAGGCCCCAGGCGGTGGAGAGGGCTGGGCCACTCCCCCTCTCTGCCCTCTAACCGACATCCCTGTCACCACGCGTGCGCGCCCTGTGCTCTCCTTCTTCTTTGGGGGCGTTTAGCCATGGGACCTTCGGCGGTTCGCTCGGCGCGGAGACGAGAAAAGAGGGGGGGAAACGAGGGAGCGGGTGAGACAGGATGCATTCTCTGGCAAGAGTGGCATCGTGATACGTGAGGGATGGAGTGAGAGGAAAAGAGGCGGAGGAGGACAGTGGGTGGAAGGTAATAACGCAGCCTCGCCTTTCGTGTTGGTTGCTGCTGCTGTTTTTCTGACTTGCACCGCCGCGCGTGGCGGGACAGCTGGCGGGTTGACCTGCCAGAAACGAACTATCATTACCGGTCGGCAGTTGCAACCCGTCCACCACGACCCATTCCTCCTGTCCGAATCCGTCCAGTCCTCTCGCATTGGCACGCTGTAGCGTTGCATCGCAACCGACATCCAGCAACCCAGCGCCCCGGGTCTGTGACCAGGCGCCCGTCTGGCCCGTCTCCCCGGGCGCGACCGGTCATGTATCGGCCGAACAACGGTGTGCTTGTCTCCCAAACGGGACGGCAGAGTGGCTCTCCCCCCCCCCCTCCCTCCCGCCGCCCGCAGGGAGTACATAGACTTAACAAAAACCACGGGCTCATCACCACCCTCTATTGCTCTGCTCTGGTTTCTACCGTAATGTCGTGTAAGCGGGTCACGTCCCCAACCAGTCAGCCAGCTCCCTCAGGTACCTTGCCCCGATATGGCCCGTCATCAACCTCCGTTCCCGTACTCCCATCCTTCTGGCAAAGAGAGCATGGCACGAGCTTTGCATCGGCTGGCGGTCCGCTCCCTGTCTAGCAGATTGCCCTAGTTTAGTAGAGAGACGGGAATCGTAGCGCTATACAGCCACCGAATTCACTACTGCAGGCGCCGGATATCCGATTCAGCCGGCGCTTTCCTCGTTGACTGCGTACCTACGTAAGCTGTATCCCAAGGATGAGCCAGCCGACGAGCTGTCAGAATATTAGCCGTTTCAGACCATGGATCCCCTAACGCACCCTACAAGTACGTAACAACCCAGCCGGCGCATACGTGTTGCTTGCGCCGTCGAGAGGCAGTGAGAGGCACCTGTTTCACTTAGATGTAGGGCTCGAAAGGCCTCTGGGTCTGGGTCCTGCGAAGGGGCATCTATCCCATTCTCAGTGCCACGTAGTACGACCCTCTCCAGTGGGGCCGCGAAGTCGCCCTCTCAGAGACAATGCGCAAAGCTACTATAAACAAAAAAGAGGTCTGCCGAATCGGTAGATAGGGTCAGAGAGTTAACTTAGGGAGGTAGCAAAGGTCCGGCCGTACCTTACCTAGGCAAGTACTTCATCTTTCTTTCCGGTTTGGGCGCCCTGGTAGCGAGTACCTCTATACCTATTGCAGAACTTGGGCACAATCTAGCTTGTGCTCTCAAACCCCCCTACTGAGGTATAGGCGGCTGCCGATCATTGCGGAATTGACAGCTATACTGACTCGCGGTCCAAATTACCATGACATCATTAGGGCGGCGCAGGGAAACGGCAGGGCCCGCGAATTCTACCGTTGCGTGAGCTCGGGCTCTGTGGTGGTCAGGCATGGAGCATGGGCATGGAACACCACGCGGCCGCTGGGGGGCCCCGGGTAGGCCCTCCAAAAGTACCCGGGGTTTGGACGGGCCACACCACTGGATACCTTACTACTACTTCACAGCATTCACTACTTCCCATGCGCCTGCGCCCTGACATTGCAGAAAGCCCCATAGGGAAGCATGCTCCTTCATGTAGGCTGAAGCAGCTCCTGATGGGTCCAGCCAGCCACTTGGCCGTGACATATGGTGTTGGTTGAAACGCACATCACCACCACCCGTGTTGAATGCCTCGCGAGCCAGGAAGCGTCGCAGGTCGTCCAACCGCTGCTTTTGGCCGGTTCTCTGACTAAACGGGATAGGGAGGAGCTGGCTCGGGCCTTGGCCGAACAACTGAGCGGCCATTTCCCGGCCGCTCGGGCGGCCCTAGGCCAAACGTCGTATCCCGTCTACCACCTGGTCGACGAGAGATGTCAGCGTCGGTACCTACTGTTGCGCTTCGCCGCGGGGATAGTCCGGCTTGGCCCAACACCGTTTTTGTCTCCCATGTTCCTGGATTGTCTCGCATGATGCGATTTGAGGCAGTGAGGGAGTTCCGTGTTTGATGGGCCACCGAAACCCCAGCACATAACCATCTCTTCTTTGTTGGCGCACAGGACCTATGTGCCGAGGCGGTGCCGCGATGCTGATCGCATGCATGCCCGACTGTCGGATAGTATGCCGGCGGGCTGGGGACGGCAGCGTAGCCCAACCCGGGGCCAGGCCGTTCGAACTGCGAAGATCTCCGACCACGTATCGGTATGCCGCGTGTAGATACATGCCACTGCGCAGACATTCCTCGATGACGTAAATGCTGCAAGTGTAGCAGAGCCGGCCAGCCGACCGGCCGGCCTGGTGCGCTTCGCTACCGGGCCGGAACAATGGCGAACTGGTGCCAGCGGGTTGGTAAATACGGCATCCCAGTGCGGGGTGCCACGAGTTCTGGAAGTCGTCTGAATACGTGCATAACAGTCGTGCCGGTATTCTGGAAGCCCAAGGCCCGCGTCTGGCAGCGGGCGAGATTCCTAGGTCGGACGACACTCACGTCACTGTTCCTGAGGACCCAGGGTTCCCCACGGCAATGCGACCCCGAACCCCGTGTTCTCGTCGTCGTAGGCCATGGACAAGGTTGACCGATGAAGGCAAGCCAGTGTGTGGGGTGCTTGGGCGCGCTTCGCTTTCTGTCGAGGCAGACACCGCCTGTTTGGAGCTGTCGCTTGAGTCGTTGCTACGATGTTGGAGCTGCCGCTTGAGTCGTTGCTACGATGACGTCCCCAGTCGTGTTGCCGGCGGCATGCCGTACGGGGGTTCCATGCCCTTGCCGCCCCATGGCGGCGCGTCGTAGCCGATGGGATCCCGTCCCCTTGGGGGCCCAGATGTCCGTCCAGACACGAAGGGACAAAATGGCCGGCTCTGCAAATGGCATCCGTACCAGAGCCCACACGAAAGATAGGCCAGTCGGTGCCCACACTTAACACCCGTGGAGAAGTACCGGCCAACACGCGCCCGCACACGTGGGTATCCCTCCGTGACAAGTCCACATCAAGCCCGTTATCCCATGGCCATGATTCCCACAGCTGCAGTCTTGAACTTTAAAAAAATTTCAAACAGAGGGCGAGCTGTCGGAGAGGCTTCCGGCATGGCAGGGGCGGCAAGCTGGGCTGGGATTGACGGAATGACGTGACATTGGTGGCCGCGTGCTCTGAAAAAGGCCGTTTTTGGGTTGACTAGCGACGTGTTAAGTGTCGACATGATGGTGGCGTGAACGCACGTTTGTTATGGGAGGAAGCGAGAAAACGGCGCCGGGGGGGGGGGGGAGGTTTGGTACCGCCATTTCGCTTGTTGCTTTCCGATGTGTAGCGGCGGGCAAATTCCCCGAAACGTCGTGAACCCTAGTCACACCTGTGGTCGGTTGTATTTTGTACCTCGACGCAGTACTAAGTCGTAGGTAGTTGTATATCCGTCCTCTTCATCTCCAGTCCGTCTTCCATCCCTACATCCGTGGGAAGTTTGGAGTATGACCCATCCCACCTGGCGCTGCTGTGACCACAGCCCGTGTCGGTTGATCCATTCATCCAGTCCACAGGTCAAGTCGGCCGTCCGGCAGTGTCGTTCTACACTTAATACGTAAAGACGGATCCTGAGGGGGGGGCTACCCGGCACCGTGGGGGAGACTGGGAAATTCCGTGTCCTGGCTTGGCAGTCAAAGCAGCCAAACGTGGGCAGTGGTAAGCAGATGCAGAGCAATTACTCACTACTCCGGAAGAGGAAGTACCGTCGCAGCATCTCTTCCCCCCTCGTCAGCCACAGCAAGAACAAACCGACGGATGTGCCACAATATTGCAACGACGTGCGCCCGCCAGCCCTCTTTGTCGATCCCGTACCCTGAGGGCTGAAGCGGTACTAGGGTCGCCGAAGCTGCTGAGGAGGTAGGTAGTTGTACTTGAGTGCGATTCAACAGCAGACAGGGATGCTGTGTACCTTAGCTAGCAGGGGGTGGGGGGCACATCCTATGTAGGCGCTCTATGGCATGTAACCTGGTAAGAGCGACAACGTCTCTCCTCCACCGCCGCCCGTATCGTGTTGCATCACGAGCGGCATTTCACCACGACGTCCGGATCGCTGCTCCGCGGAAGCTGCACGACAGCACGCCCACTCTGTGTGCTGAACGGTTCCGGGCCCGGAGATTTGGTTCGCTATGGCAGACCGTCTGATCTGGCAGCGCCAGAGCTAGACAAGCTCCAGCCCGTCGGATTCGCATTACCCGGAAATTTCCTCATTGGTAGAACTGCGCCGTGTAGACGCCGTCTCCGTCTGGCTGGCCGCCGAGGGCACGCCACGCCACGTGCTGGCCGCTCTGCGAAATTGCTTAGAGATTGGGAAGACACCGGTGGCGCTGGGACTAGCCAGCCGCTACTGGTTTCACCCTGTGCGACCTCGCGACGGTTGCGGCTGATTCGGATGGGGCGAGGGGGGTTTTGCTCACGGACGAGCAAGTCCGCTAGGAAGGGGTAGCAGATCGGTATATCGTCCAGGCGAGAAAGGTCCCTTCGATCCCCCCATCGACGGCAAGGATGGCATGCGCTGCGGTCCTCGGCGAGTCCACGAGGTTAATATGGCCTATACTTGGGCCTTTATCGCCTCTCGTGGCCGCGATCGACGAGTCTTTGCCCGACAGCCGGCAGTAATTTGTGGCACGGCGGATGAGCGGAACTGCTTGGGTTTCGGGGCTTGGAAAAGCTGCTGATTACTGATGGTCGGGCGATGGCGCGACCACGATCCGAAAGAGGTAGGTAGGGCTCCCGAGGTAGCCTTTGGGGCCAAGGTTACCAGTGTAGGGTTCAGACAGCGGCGTCAGTCCTATTCGGCACGAACTGTCAATCTCGGGATACGTGAAGTGCCCCTCGCCGCCTCGCTTGCTGGCTACCAGGCGTTGTGACCGGGTTGCCGGCAAGCAGGTGCCGCAAAGGAGCAATTGCCCCTGCTTCCCGCGGCCTGCACGCGCGAAGGGAAACCGTACAGGGCGGTGCTACGGGCCACCGGTGTACGTGGAGAGCTGCTGGCCAGGGGTTGTCGTCGCCGTCTGTCATCTACAACTTCGTAGGTGCTGGCGCTCCGTGCCTCCACGTCAGAGCGTCCGCACCGCACCAGCGTCATCGCCTCGTCCGCAAGCCCCTGTCAGAGGCCGTTTCATAAGACTCGAAGAATGGCAGTGTCTGCCGGCGCATGATGGCATGCTGTCACTCGCGGGTTGATAGCATAGTCAGTACAGGTCATGGCGCTGTGGCGCAAGAGACGGCGAACGGAGGCATCCCGTGCCGCAGCGGGCAGACCGGCTGGGTCAGAAACCCGCTAGGTTGCCGGCGCGGACTGGCAATTGCATCATGGCATCAATGCCGCGCGACTTGGGTTTCCAGCTCAAGGTCGGCTCGATCCGACACCCTGGTCGCATCCAGGAGAAAGACGTCGCCATGGAGGCATAAGGCCCTTCTCCAAGTAGTAGTAGTAGCAGGTACTCGGTCCGCCCTGGGTTGCGCTGTAGGTACTTTCCTACTGAACTCAGGGGACATGGACGTCGGCGCCTATGTGGTGTGGGCCCGGTCTCTACTGGTGAGGCCGGAAACAGAAACGGCTTTCGCTCGTGGCCGTAAGTCACGCTTAATCGGGTGCACAGTGGACGCTCTGGAAACGGGCGTGGACACACACCGGCACACACCGGCACACACACACACACACACACACACACGCATTCTCTCTCTCTCTCTCTCTCTCTTCCCCACTCTCTCGTTCTTACACCTGCGCCGAGGCTGTCGTGCTGGCGCTGGCGGACGGGTTACCCGGTCCGGGTCTATGCCTGCAAGCTGAAAGGCCATGCCGCCGATGACCTCCCATGCCTTCGAGCTCGCTCGCACGACTTGCGGTTAGACGGCATACCACACGGGGTTAACACCGGTACCACGGGGCGACGAATAGAACCGAACCTAACGGCTCCCCCAAGGCAACCTCTCAACCTCTGTTAGCCCCGGGATATGAACGGGCTGTCGTCCATTATCGACCCGGCACATTCTCATGGGGAAGTCATTACCGTGCTCCTATGGCCGGCGCGCAATTCTGTCGTTCATATACTGCGAGCCACTTAAGGAATCCCCCCCTTGGCGATAATTCGGCTTACATAGATCCATCCACCGACGGAATCTACCCAAGGGTTCGAGCGCGAGACGCACCTCCAACCTCTAGCCGCCAAGCGAGCCCATCCCTCGCACGCGGCCCACGACCCATACGGGCCAGCGACAGCCAGACAAGCAGCTCCAGCCATCCATCCTCCCATCCATTCGTCCCAGCCCGGCCACAGGGGGCCCACACCCAGGTGAAAAGGGTACGTACCTATCACTCCCCGTCTCCCACTCAGCCGACCGGGATGAGGAGTCATGGATGTCCACGCTGGAAGTACCTGGGACCCGTTGGACGAGTTCCAGCCCGAGATGGTACCAGCGTCTTCTTCCTTTCCGTCCCCCCCCTCTCCCCTGCCCTGCTGCCCTACTACCCTACCCTGCAACCACAGCTGCTGCCCGCCCAGCCCTGGTCGCGCCCACACTGGGTACCGTCCGGGGCAGGACGCTGAGCGCTGTGGTGCTCCGTCCGTCTGCCGCTCGCTGCTTCACGACGGGCAAAAAAAAAACTCTGGAACCCCATGATCCCTGGCGCGCCGCCGTGGCCAGCTCATGCGCACCTCTCGCCCATCCGTTCGACGCGTAGTCGCGGTACACCCGTACCTGTACGTATGTACGTAAGTACACGAGCGGGAGGTGCAATTTGCTGTCGCACGCCCCCGCTGCGGCCCTTCGCACCCCCCCTCCCCTAGTCGTACCGAGAGTAGTGAGTGACTTAGTAAAAGCTATCAAAGACGAGCGAGCTACCTGACGTCTATTGACAGAGCGAGAGGGAGGGAGAGAGCAAGAGAGAAACACAGAGAGCGACAGACATACGACCTCTCTAAAACTCCACCGTATCGTTCTGGCCAAAGTACCCACCGCCGGATCCTTAGTGAGTTGTACTATAATGCCAGTACGCCCTTCATCAAAAATCAGCCTCTTGTTCTCATATAATCTTTTGGTCTCGCGTTTTACCGCTTGTTGGAAGTTCCGACCTGCCAGCCATTCTGACTCCAGCGCCCTTACGGTTTCCTCTCGTTTTCTCCAGCCAGCCCTATGCTGCCGCGAACCACCGTCGTCGCTCCAGTCGCTCCTACCATTCCACCCATCCCACCAGTAGCTAGAGCCTAGGACTGCCCAGTACAAGCGCAGACTTTCCTCTCCCAGGTCCTCATTCCCCCCCATCCCCACCCGACGCCCAGCCCGCCGCTCTCGAGGAAGGACCTAAAGCGACGCTGCCGCCTGCCTGCTCACGAACGGGCGCCGACTCATACTCATCACCTCTTCCTCTCTCGACACTTATTTCGCTATCCATTTGTTTGAAGTGCCCTTGTGGTCCAGCTGTCGACGCGACAGTGCCACGGTCCTACCATCCCCGATGTTTCAACAGAGGTGAGTTTGATCCCGGCAAGCGAGCGAGAGGCCGGACAGAGCGAGCGCGCGCGCCCTTCTCTTGTGGGTGCAAAGCCACACCACACGCGGGCGGCCCATTACACCACCACATCCCACATCATGGCGCACCACCACATAAACGGCCCAGGTCGCATGCTATCGCACCCACGAAACGCACGGCGCACGCTCTTCTGCCCTCGCTTGCCCGCCCGACGACGGAGGGGGGCTCCCGCACTGACGCGCGCACTCTTTTCAGAACGAGTACACGAAAGCCCGGGGATGATCTGCTCGCCAACTTTCGCCAGCAGTTCCCCGAGGTGTCGGCGGTAGCCACCACCACAGCAGCAGCCACAGGCGCAGCGCAGAGCACAGCAGCTGCCGTAAACCCCATACTGGCCACGGGAGGCCCGCAGCCCGACGGGTATGTTCGCGCTTTTCTCTTTCCCTGCTCCTCGGCCCCAGCTTCTTGACATGCGCGCGCGTTTGCTCCCTGTTTCTGGTTTCGCGACCGGCCTGGCGTCGGTTGGCGGACATGAGGCGGTGCAAAGTAAGCGGCGCCATCACCACCACCACAGCTTGTCCGGGATGGCTTGAACTGCGAGCGCGGGGTATACCGCCGGACGACAACCCGTTTTCTCGAGCCACCCGGTCGCTCGTCCGCTTGCTGCGCGAGCGCCACGCGTCGCATCGTATCGCCGCGGATTGCATCGCCATTCCGAAGGATATGCCGCAGTACCCCGCCTGTCTTTGTCGCGCGCCCGACGACCGTCATCGTTTCCTTGTCACCGTGTACCCCATTGTCCGCGCGCTAACCCGGTCGCCTTCACAGTCATGCCTTAGCCCACGCTGCATTCCGGGACCAGGACCCGACGCCTCGGGCCTCGGAGCCATGGCGATTCACCCCCTCGCTGCTGGACCCCAACTCCTTCTCTTTTGCCGCCTTCGCGAACCAGCCGCCGGGCTATTATACGCCTACTCCCGGTGGAACGAACACGCTGTACCACCCCCAGGCTGGCGACCTGCACACGCCCACGCTTGGCCTGGGCATGGGCTTGGGGACGCCTCTATCACTTCCCACCAGTGATGGAGCCATGCACGCCGGCGCCGGCCCCCTGATGGACCTCTCGCACTTTCAGCACGGCATGGCTGCGCCGCCGCCTCATTTCCAGTCCTTCAACCCCTTTATCCAGCCTACCCCGCCCCAGCAGTCCTTCGCGCCCTCATCGTTTGTCCACCAGGACACGGGCTACGAGACCATGGACCACGATGGCTCGCCCCTGGACTCGGACGGGCCCGACGAGCGCATGGGCTCCCTGGATGCGACCTTCCACTCGCAGTCTCCCCCCATGATGGGCGGAGGTTTCCAGCCACGGCACTTTGGCATGGCCCTGGCGCATGGGCTGCCACCTTCGGCCGAGAAGTTCCGGTTTCACGCCACGCTGAACGCGCCCACGGCCATGATTAAGCAGGCTGACGAAATCCCCGTGACCTATCTCAACAAGGGCCAGGCCTACTCTCTGTCCATTGTGGACACGGCTGCGACGTTGCCGGTTCTGCCGGGATCCCGCTACCGAACCTTCATTCGCATCTCGTTCGAGGACGAGCAGCAACGCCAGAAGCCCGGGGTTTGCTGGAGCCTCTGGAAGGAGGGGCGTGGCACTAACGAAGCGCATCAGCGTGGCGGCAAGCTGCAGGCAGTGGAGTACGTCGAAGCCGGACAACCGGCCGAGGGTGACGACAAGAGAACCCGCGTGGAGCTGGACACGGCGTCATTCGATGGCTTCTCGGTTATCTGGACACCGGGCGCCAACGGTGCTGCCGAATGCAGCGTGGCCGTTCGATTCAACTTTTTGTCGACCGACTTCAGCCACTCCAAGGGTGTGAAGGGCATCCCCGTCCGGCTCTGCGCCAAGACGATCCTGCTGCCGCCCGACGGAACATCACCACCCGCCGATGCCGACAAGGAAATCTGCTACTGCAAGGTCAAGCTTTTCCGCGACCACGGCGCGGAGCGCAAGCTTTCCAACGATGTCGCGCACGTCAAGAAGAGCATCGACAAGATGAAGCAGCAGATTGCACAGGCGGAAAGCGGCATGAAGGACTTTGGCAAGAGGAAACGCGGGGGGGCCTCGCAGGCCAAGGCGCAGGAGTCGCACCGCCCAGGAAAGGCGCCGAAGCACAAGAGGACCTGGTCTATGTCGTCGACCAGCTCGGCGGGAGGAGGCGGAGGCCGGCCCCCACTCGAGGACGACTTGCACTTTAAGCTCCAGACGCTGCAGGATATGTTCACCAGCACGCGCCCGGTGAGCGTTCTGTACCTGCGAGGAGAGGAGAAGGACGACCCCGACGCATACCCCGTCAGCCTCGCCGGCGAGCCTGCGGACCTCACCAAAGTCGAGTCCAAGGACAGCTGGCAGATCCGGAGCGGGCGCGGCTCCGTCGCGAACTCGTCGCTCGTGTCGCCGTCGCCAAGCTCTCTGTCGCTGCATTCGCAGGCGTCGGTGGCCGGCGCCAAGCCGTCTTGGTCTGAGCTTCACAGCACCAGCGACCCGTCGCCCCCGCGGCGCATGTCGGACCAGCCCGTCAAGGTGAACAAGGTGGACGAATCCGGCAACCTGAACGGCTGGATTGAGGCGTTGGGCGTCGATCCCTCCTACCGCCCACCCACCGAGCGACCAGCGAAGCCCGTCGCGTGCTTCTATGTAGCCCGGCGGCAACCTGCGGGCTCGGACCAGCGGTCCTTCCACCGAGCCGTCTACCTATCACAGCGGTCCCTGCCCGAGTTCGTCGCACGCGTGGCGACCAAATTCGACATCGACCCCAGCAAGGTGGTGCGCACCGTCCACGTGCTCGAGAGCGGTCTCGAGGTTGAGGTTGACGATGACGTCATCCGCGAGCTGTCGGAAGGCCAAGACATGGTGCTCGAGCTGGGCGAAGTGGAGCGCAGTATCCCGCAGCCCAAGCGCGAGTGGGAAATGGCCGTCGACAGCTCGGACGAGGGCGACAACTCGTCGGCCCACAGCGTCCTGCGCACCACGACGGGCTACGAGCTGCGCCTTACATTCTAATCACGGGCTGGCCCCGGCCGGCGCCCAGCCTACACGACCACGACACATATAGACAGTTCCTGGGGAGACCCAATTCATGCGGCAACCGTTTGGCTCTCGCCCGAGTGCCAAACATCTTCTGCAAACGATCACGCAGCGGCGGGCTTTTTTTTTTCTCTGCTTTCGATACCATACGGCGTTGTGGATTTATCAAGATACCACTCCCTTCAAGGGCGGCTTTTTTCCCGATGCGACTTCAGCTTTGCCGGCTGTTCTTTTTTAGACCGACTATGATTGGAGAGACGTGCTTTTTCTTTGTTTCTGCTTCGATTCTACTTCGACCCGTGTGGGGTTGGGAAAGACCTGCAACACTGACCAAACTGTACGGAGTACCATGAACACGTCAAGGAGGAACGCGGAGTCGCAGACCGGGGCGGATATCGCCGCACCCATGTTACATACAAGCAAGCCCCCATCGGGCCTCCTGTCCTCTTCGATACCAATTGTTTTTGCCCTACTAAATTAGCTACCTTGGAAACGGAGGGGGCTGCCACCTGGCGGAAACACGCCAACGGTGTCCGACTTGTACCCAATCTGAACACATGATCTGAGACGCGTGGTACCATGGTCCGCTTAGAGATGCTTTAGTGATTTCGCAGCCAAGCCACATGTTCTCTTCCTGGGCACCGACCCCCGGGGCTGGCCCGGCCGGCGCCCCCAACCCCCCCTAGACAGCTCCAGTGGTTAGGGACAGGCTGGGCGCTGAAAGGTCACGCCTCGTAGGGCCGAGATGAGGAAATCTCCCCTCGAAACGTGATTGGAGCAGTGGGCGCAACCAACGGTCGGGCGGCAATCCCGCGTCTCATCAGGCCTTATTCGGCAACGTCAACACATAACAGATCGCGGGGTGGGAGCATAATTACAGCGTAATTGCCGGCGGCACACGGATTACTATGCCGCCTGCGTAGTAGAAGACAGGGGACTAAGACAGCCCGAGGGCGCGTGGGCAGGCTAGGAATCTGCTTAGCAGCACGGCGTAGCCAACTACCGAACTGAGTTAGGCCGACTCGAGGATTAGGGACAGGGTCTAGTCGGGCAGGGTGCGCTGTGCCGTGCCGCAATATGAACAAGCTGGCTTTGATTACTCAGAGACGGGAGGGGCAAGGGGAGGAAGAGGTTGCCGTCGTGGTCGTTGGCGTCGCCGGCTAACACGGCTTGGATGATAGTACCAGATCGGGCAACACAGGAGATGGGGAGGGGGGAGAACCTGGGTGTGGCGTGGTGATGGTGGGAAGGGGGTGGAAGGAGAAGAACGGGAAACAAGCCCCATGAGGCCCATTCCTACGATGCGGGCGGTTGTTTAGGAAAAAACAGCGCAGAATCACGACACGATCGAGGAATATCGAGGTGATCGGCTGGTTCGAGATTTTTTTTTGTTCACGTACGCATGCCGCTTCGCGCATCGCATGAAAACGGGGCGGAGGGGGGGACCACCCTTCAGCTTTCGGGTCGTCTAGCCCCTTCAAACGGCCCTGCTAATGAACCGGCCAACTCTAAAAGTCGGTCGGGAAGAGAGAGGAAGGTGGATGAACAGGGGGCCGGCCCTATAAGGAGGAATAATCGGGGAGGGGGAGGGAAAGGGGAGTTTGCAAGAGGGCGGGTGGGCGGGCGGGTGGGCGGCCATTGGGAGTGGAATAGAAGGCCACGAAACAGAGGTCATGGTGCGGATGGATCAACTGGGAAAACGGATGGGCGGCGGGACACAAGACGAAAAGCAAAACGCCGTGGCATGACAGAAGTGCACGGGTTGGCAATGCAATCACGTCCAAGCGTTTTCCGTCTCCCAAACGGCCGCTTCCCGTTTTCTCCCTGGTGCCGTTTTGTCATTCATTGCCCTCTTCCGGCTCGGGTGTACGATAGCGCCCCCCCTACCCTCCTTTTGGGTCCCGATTTGCGCATCCATGCCCAGTCCCCCATTTGCTCCTTATTAAGCGTACCCGGAGAATAGGCAGGGTGGGCACTGACGACGGGACGAGGGCGAGGCCTAGAACTTGGGCGTGTGTAGTGGGCGCGCGCGTTCATCAGGAAAGAGGGGAGGGGCGTGACATTTGGAAGCCAGCTGGAAAAAGGGAGCCCGTTAACGGAGTACGAGACGGGGAATCCCATATCACGATAGTCACAAGTGGATGGAACGATGGGTGGAAACAACAAGACAAGACACATACGCCCTCCCCCCCCTCACTCATCACACACACCCACACCTATCGACTGGTACATTCCCGCCCCGGTTTCCGACACTGACACCCGCTGACAGGGCCAGCGAGGTGGCTGGGTGGCTCACATAACCCCCATACCCGCGGGACTACACACTGCCACGCAAGCAAAGCATGGGGGGGGCAAAGACTCACACTAGAAGGGTCGGTACAGCACATCCATGGCGAGGCGGCCCAGCATCTGATTGACGGAGTTGGGTCCTTGGACCGTGAATGGTTTACTCTTACCTTGACACAGACGCGCGGGTTGCACAACTTGAAACATGAGATATATACGTATGGGATAGGTGGATGGGATGGCGGGTGGGGGAAGAGGGATGAATACGTGATGCCGTCCTCGCCCGTTCCGATCCTGGCCAATACCGACGCCGGGAACCCATGGACGGGTAACCCGAGCCAGCATGGACTCTTATCGGCGTCCCTTTACTTTCTTTTCGTCTCTTTCCGCTCCTTTTCGCGGGCGAGAGGACTTGGGCACGGGGATAGAATGGCGTGACATGGACGGGATGGGCTCCTCCCGCCACGTCCCCCGCTTGCGTGGTTTGTTCTAGCAAGGGTTGGGGGGGGGGGGCGCGGTCTCTCGTCCGTGGCTTTGTCAGCGTGTCACGGGACTGGAAAGCCGCCGGGGAAGAAGAAAAGAAGAAGCATCTCGGAAACAAAAGAATGGGCTGCCGGTATTCCGGCAGAGCAGACGGGCAAAAGTCTGGGTGCAGTCCCGGTAGTGCTGAGCTAGGGTACATCCAGACCAAGTTCCCATGGCATTCCAGAAGCCCCCCTTCTGTCCACTTCAGGAGGGGAGGCTTCCATTTGGCCCCAGTTTGGGAAGAACAGGGCCCCACTCTGCCTCCCGCTGCTGCACTTTTTTTTTTTTTTTTTCAACCTGGCTCCAGGCCCGTGGACGCTAATATGAAACTTCAAATCTCCAGCCGAGGGCCATCCGATCCCCATACCACTCTAAATTAAATGTCCGAAAGAAACGGACGCGCAATTCCGGGCGGCTTTGTGCCGCCGACCTACGCCGGCGCATAGTAAAGCAATCATCGACCCCAGTTTTGCCCGCAGCGCCAGCGAACAAACCGTCCTTGCGGCAGCCGGCAGCCTGTACAGCGCCGTGCATGATCCTTCCACTCACGCGCGGTCATCTCTGGCTCGGGTCCCGGTCCCGGTTCCGCGATGCGATGCCCGCCATGTGAGGCCTACGCCTGGAAGTAGCTTGAATCGAGGGGCCCATACGGGAAAGGGGACCGGCGAGCTGGCAAATATACACCAGAAGGGAGAAAGAAAGAAGCCGTCTTCATTGCGCTTCCTCGGCCACCACGGCCGCCCGCTCGATTCGACGTGACATCGACCCCGCCGAGGCCGTGGGACGATGCGATACGACTTCAGCTCGCAACCCTCCTGATCGCAGTGATTTGCCCATGCCCGCCCACCCCCCCCCCCGGGCTCACCGGGCGGCAGCCTCCACCGCCGCAACCCAGTACCGGTGCCGGCATGATGAACATCTTGCCTGACGATGACATCCTACCTGATGATGACTTACTTACCTGACGATTACGACTGGCCCCATCGGCGCCGGCATCACTGCGGCCGCTTGCTGGGCAGCAATGGACGGGCTTGACCGGCCTAGCAGCCCAGACTTTGCGTCAAGCCACAGCGATCGCCGCCTCTCCTTCCGCGCTTTGCAATAGATCGGCCTGCACAGCCCTCGCTTGCACCGCCTTGGCCTGTGGCGAGTGTGTGTTTGGGCGAGAGGGGGGTGTACTTGCATGGTGCTCTCTGCTCCGTAGCAGCAGATGCAGGCCCCGGCATATGTTGATGAGCGACAGGGCCGCCGGTGCTAGCCAGCGAACTTCCCGAGATACGACCTGTACCCGCGCCTCGAGTCCCCGGTACTTGTCCAGGGCGTCTTCGGTACCTAAGCAAGCCGGGGACGTGATCGGCGCCGATAGAGTAGCAGCCGCCGAGCAGCAGGCACTCGAGACGGACCCTCACTTCGTTGCCTTTCCCTCTGACGCCGCCTGGGTGCATGCAGGGACCGTTCAAGGCCATCGAACCTTTTGCGCGCACACGGCGCAACCAACCGCGTGCCCCAAATTACGGGAAAAGCCACCAAATGCGCCCCGACTTTGTTCGTGTCCCCCAAGGGAGGACGTCTAGGGGACCGCGGCTGCGACTAGACGGCTTGTCGGGGCAAGGAGAGGCTCTGGGGCCGTCTGTGCCTTAGGTACTATGTGGGTGTGTTCCACCACGCGGCCGTCGAAAGAGCACTGAAGGCCTTCGTGCCCTTGGTTGCTACCTGGGGTGGAAGGGCGGGCGGACGAGCGCGCTGCGGCCGCACGTCAGAACTCGACTGGCAGACTGGATATCGATTACCTACTAGCTCTAGCGACACCCCCCACTGCAGCAGCAATAGCGCCGAGACCGTTTGGAAAAGCCTCGGTCGCCTAGGGCCGCCGGCCGGAGACCGTTTCTTCGTCGTAGGCATGCCCCTGCTGCGTCTGGCAAGTCCAACCGTTCGTGACGGGACGACGATGGACGGCGGCTCGCGCCCGTCGACCATTGCAACCGGCGCGCAATCTACCGCCGACGGCTTGTCCGGCTCGGCGTGTCGGGTGCGCTCGTGCGCGTGTGCGCGCGCAGCCAGGGGCCCAACTACTGCCGCCGGCCGAGGGACCTCGATTTAGCCTATGCTCCGCGTCGACGCGAAGCCGTCTCCTCGGAAATTGGCCCACCCCCAGCACGTCCTCGGGAGGGGAGGGAGGGGTCGAACGCGCATACTCCCGTGGGAAGCGGCCACGAAGAGGGGGGGGTCGACCGACCTGGGCGCACGCCCGGCCCCAGCCTCTAGCACCAGATTCGCAGCGCTTCACATTTGCAGCACAGCGACAGGCGGCCCTGTGATCACGCTGGTAGGCCAACGCTCGCTGGAAGGGACTGCTTGGCGCTGCAGCTAACAGCTCTCCAGCGCACAGTTAGGGTCCATTACAGCGCGTCCTCCCTGACGGGCCTGCATGCTGCGGGCGTGACGCGCCGCGGGTGCAAGGCCATGGGGGGTCGAGCCGACTAAGCGATCCCCAAGTATCGGTACATGTACTTTACTGCTTGGACAAGCGGGGGAGCCATCGGTCTCACTCGCCACAATGCGCCCAGGGCTCGAGCTACGGACGTCAAGCCTCCCGTGTGCTGCCGTGCCTCGGGCTTTCCACCACCCCGCGGCGCTCTTCGACAAGGTGCGACCGGTGCGGATCAGCCGGCTTCGCCTACACATGCCAGAGCCTTCACCAGCTCTTCCTGCGCCTAGACACGCCCTAGATATGGATGGTTTCCTGCCACGAGAGGATGGCTCTCGCCACCCTCGGTTCTAGACATGTTGAGGCGCAGCACGCGCTTGTCCCCTGGGGTCAGCGACTCCTTGACGGGGGACGGTCGTACTGATGGCACCAGCGAGAGGCCATGACGGCCTCTCGCGTCGAGCGTCAAGGATCGCCAGTTCTAGACGGCTGCAAGAGGCCTCCCCTAAACGATTTAGGGATGTCTCTACGTCGGTGGTTCACGGCACCATACCGGGGGTAACAGCCAACCAGAAGCGTGAAGCTGCTTCATGCAGGCTCGGCAGGGGAAACAACGGGTGAGATATATCGGTTTTAGGAGTGAGTCCGACCCGAATATTGCGGGGAGTTCCACCGGTGAGTTGGGAACGTCTTATCGACGAGCCGGTAGGCCCGGAAGAGCGAGCCACAGATACACTGCACAGCCCGGTGCGCCAGGGACAAGCGACGCTGTCTCGCGGCCAATGAAGGCGGGAGCGCAAACAGACTTCTGCACCAGCATCTTGGAGAATTCGCCACGTGTGGCGAGTAGGCAAGTGCCGGGGCGTCGTGCCACAGTTTCCTACGAACACACCCCCGGGTGATTGCTGCGCTGGGACTGAGGACCGGGAGAGAGGTAACCGTGGACAGGACAAACACGAGGCTTGCCGGGTAGCAGCCACAGGTGGGTATGAGGGAACAGCTATCAATAGCAACACCAGAGACGCTTGCTGCTGGGAGGGTCGGTCGTTGCTCCTTGAGGCAAGCAATTCGCCACGGAGAGGAGTCACGGGGCCGAAGTGACTTTCGCGCCGGCACGATGCCCCCTCAACAGCCAATTGCATCGCGGCACCGGCCGCTGGAATTGCCCTAAGCGGTAATTTCCAGGCGTCAGCCACGGCGGGTGAAGTAGATAACCATCGTTCGCCATATTTGGGAGGGGGAAAGGACTCGTCAGCCCAGTGTAATGATGGCGTGTGCGACTAGGGGACAAAGGACTCTTGCCGACCGGTCTCAGCTGCTTGGGTCACACGGTTTGTTGCTGTTGCGTCGCCATCGCCGACAAGAGAATGGAAAGGGGACCGACGCAGTGTCTCGTACGCAAGCCCCGTGAAGCGCGCCCCCTTCCCCTCTTCCCCCCCGAGGGACTGGCTGCTTGGCCCGAAGTGCCGCTGGGTAGAAAAGCCACCGATGATCACGATGCGAATGACGCAAGAATGGCGGTGCGTGTGCTCAAACCACATAACGGATCGGCATGGGCAGCGTCTTCCTTCGGGCGGGGCCCGGCGTGGGTCCCAGATGCACCACCACTAGGGCTGAGGGCCGGCCGCCGTTGATCTGCGAGACACGGGTACAGACGAAATGGGAGAGGAAGAGTCACCGTGCCGATGCAAAGGAAACAAAAACGAGGGAACCCCCCCTCCCCGAATGAGAAATATCGCCGATCCCATTGGTCCCCTCGAAATTGGGCACAAGTGCCCCTAACCCTACCTTGGGGGGAAATGGAGCAAACACAGATGACGATACGACGGTAGCTCGTCTTTCCCCCCTTGGCGCTGGCCGGCCCGAGGTTTCGCAAATAGTGCGTTTTCGGGAGTTGGATCCCCGGTCCGTCGGGGCGCAATTGGCACATATGCGTTCTATGGACCGCGCGCTTACACGCGAGCGTCGGAGATGTCCCGAGTATCGTTTGGGCAATTCCGACTTTGTTTCCGGTAGTCGGTGACGTCACGATTTGGTTCCGGGGGGAGGAGGACCCGGCCGAGAGAGAACTCTCTCTACCTGCATATCAGCTAGCATTTTTCATTGCTGTTTTTAGCCGAAGGGGGGTCCCTACGTCAGAGACGCCGAATCACTGGTGTAATTTTGACAGGGAGAGGGGCCGGCACCGACAGGGCTTGTGCATGAGATGTAACGAAAAACTGCGGGGTGTGACAGACCTGTAGGGCGGATCTGGTGAGTGGGATTGCCGAGATCTCTGTGTCCCTCGCTCTCGTTCCGGACCCCTCGTCGGACGGGCCTGCTTTGGAGAGAGAGATAGAGACAGGGAGAGAGATACTGATATGCCACCACGGGCGGAAAGAGTGGCAGCGGACAAGAAGCAAGGGCGCACGCGCGCACGCGCGTGATTGAGGCCGTGCATCGTGTCCCCCTTTTGGGGAGAGGGCAGACGAGGAAAGTGGCACACTTGAGGTTGGAGGGGCGGCTTGACCACTCGTACGTCGTCTTTCTTGGTGTCTTTCGATCAGTATACGCGACGACGACCACCAAAACCACGAGTATCGTCTCGTGGCCTGCGGGCCCCCACGAACGGTGAAGGATGTTAGGGGGGGTGGGCGGGCGATATCGTGCGCGTCCAAGTAACTAACCCATTCCCCGGGAGCTGGGCAGTACGCCCCCCCTCGGGACCCATGATGAAACCCTTGGCCACGCTCTCTCCTCCCATAGTAGGGCGACGGACATGGGGAAGGGCGTCTCGTGGCCACCTCCCATGCGCCAAGCAGACACGCGAGAAGAAAGACGGATAGCCGCTCCAGGCGTCGTCGTGGGTATCCTCTTACCCACCCTCTTGTTGGCGGGCCGGCACGAGGCGGTGGCAGTTCCCTTCTTCGGCCAACAGGGGCACGAAAAGCTTCTGGTTGTCGTCTGGCATGCATGGCGAGACGAACGTCGATACACCTAAACCGTCACGGTCCCGCCCCATCTGGCCGAATGCGGCCGCATCGGGGCCCCCCTTTTCTTCGGCGGGGGCGCGGAGACGATACGCCCTGGTGGCTACGACGAGACACGTCTGGAAGCGGGAGGCCGCGAGGCGGCATGGTTCACGATGCCCACGTGTGGGTGGAACTCGGCCAACTCTGCGTCCCGCCCAGAGAGGGATTTGCAACAGGCTTCGTTGGCGTCCGGAGCGGAGATCAGCGGATGGATAAACAGACACCCCTCTCTGGTCCTTCGGGGCGCTTGGGCTGTTTACCTACGTCCCCGGGAAAGAGGGGCGACATCTGTTGACGGGCGGTACGACGACTCATGGCCTTTGCTATTTCGGGATACTGGCGGAAAAGAAAAAGGGGGGGGGGGAATCATGCCACGAAAGAGAACAAATGACATACTACGAGTCGGGCTCCCGCGTCCTTCAGACCCGAAGTCCGCGAGCAAGACCACTTCCCACGATGCCTGGCTCCTCCCCTCTTCTCTTCGCAGCTACGTCCCCCCCGGGCCCTCAGCCATCGTCCTCGACTCCGCCATAAACCCTGTGGAATCCTGGCCCGCTCGGGACCTGCTGTCGCCAGGCCCGATGGTCAGCCCCGATGGGGTGAGCTCGAACCCCAACCGAGGAGTTGTGCGAGATCCATGTCGTTATCTTAAGAGCGATGAGTTGTTTATCCATGGCCCGGTGGTTTCGCGAAGTTGTATGGTCCGTCCCTGATCCTACGGAAAGACTTCAGAGTTCTTATGCTTTGCGCGTGCGGGCCCCAACATGGACCCCAAATTGGGACGTAGAGCCAGTCAAATGGGGGACAGGGTATAGAGAGGGCGACGAACATGACACGAGAGCATCTCGTCTCTTCTCCTTCCGGACACCAACGAGCCCAATACCCCTGCCGTCGCCGCGTGTCGGTCAACAAGGCCTCCTCGGCCGGGTCGTGGATCCCCGCCGTTCCGCCAAGAGAGCATGGCGAGCCGCCGGAAGCCCACGAGGGAGGGAAGGAGGGAGAGAAATATAGTTAAGCATAGTCTACAAGCAGACCCGACCCTTCCACCCCACATCCAAAGGTTCATGTTTGCCTTCCTTTCGAAGCCGTCTCCCGAAGTCTGCACTTGCGCCGTCGTCCTCTAGCTTCGCGTCGAATTCACCGCACACGCCCCGACGACCTGGGAAGGCCCGGGGGCGGGGAAGGTACAACGAAGAGAGACGGCGAGGAGAACCAAACCCCCTTGAGGACGGAACGCCACGGCAACCCGTTCCCCGTGCCGATGTTGACGCGTGTTCCTCCGCACCGCTGCCGAATCCGAGGTTCCTCGCCGGAGAGACAGAGCCGTGCCGGAGTCGCCGCGGTCTAAAGCGGAGGCTGCGAACCGGTGCCCCCGGGGGGCGGAGAACGAACCCTCGGGGCTGTGCGGAGCCGGGCGGGAACCGGAGCGGCGGAGGAAACGCGGCAGGGAAGGCGGGCCGGGCGAAACGACGTTTACGGGGGAGGGGCTTCCGGGCCCCGCGAGCCGCCCCTCGGCATGCGGGTCCGAGAAGGGTGCGAGGGCGAGCGGGCGACAAGGGGGCCGGTCAAACATACGCAGATACATGGACGCATAGGGGGAGAAGGGGAGGGAGGGCGAGCCGCATCTTCGTGTTCCTTCTTTTCCTTGCCCCCTTGCGGGCGCCCCCTTCCCGGCTCGGCCCCCCCCCCCCCGCTGTTTTCGGAGCGGGGGGGGGATAAGACGCAGCCGCCGAAGCGCAAGACCAGCCCCGTGGGTGCGAACTGCGTCGCAGTCCATCTGCCGAGGGGCGATGCCGCCTCGCGTCGGTTCTGGAGTGGTACGAGCCACGGCATTTTATCACGTCTTCGTCCCCCGCTACGCGCAGGATCCGCACCGAGTTTGCCCCGTTCGTCGGCCCCCCGACGGTATAACACGGACGTCTTCGTCGGCTGCTGCGTAGCCTTCGCGTTTCCCCGCGCGCCCTTGGCCGCCACCGTCGGCCGCCCGGGGGAGCCTGTCGGTGCCGGGGCCCGGGACCGGGGCGTAGGGGACGACGTGCGGGACGGTAAGAATCCTCCGGCGCCGGGCCCGTCCCTGCCGTGGTCCCCGCTAGGCGCGCCGGTGCCGGGTGCTGCACGGGCGCCGCATGAGGGGGTTGTTGGCCAGCAGGGACAGCCGGGCCAACGGTGGTCATCCGCTCAGGGGGGAAGAGTAGGGGGGCGGGACGACAACAATAGGGGAGCTGGACTACGCGTGTGTGGTTGTTGACATCAACTGCGTGTAACTTTTCGCTACTTTCCAAATCCTTATGTGTATAAGCGTCTCTGAATTCCGCGGGAGATTCGGCCATTCCTCTTTCCTGGTACACACGTGCCCCCATAGGATTCCATACACGTGTCTAAGGCTTCCTCCCCGTCTTTCGGGACCGACGAGCCGTCCAAGCGACTCAAGCTGTTGGTTTCGAACCAATACCCCCGATCGCCCCCACAAAATGGAGAGACGAGGACCGGGAGGCATCGCTGCCCGTCAGGCTAGGGGGAAGCCGATGGCGGTTCTCCCCGGCCCGTCCGCGTTTTTCCTTTGGGTGCTGGTATCGGCCCTCTCGCCCTCACAGCTCCCTGGGACAACTCGTTTCGACGACGCCGGACCCAACTTCCTTTCTTCTTCTTTTACTCCGGCGATGCGGGCGGGTTTGGAAAAGGCAGACCACGTCATAAAGAGTCCGGTTGAAAGAGAGGGAAGCGGTCCCGGCTGAATGACCCAGTCCGTACAAGAGCCAATATCCTTTCGCACCCCATCTCGAGCGTTGCCCGACGTTTCCCTGGTGTGGTTGGCACCGGTGAGCCGCCGCGCCCTCAAGAACAGACCGTTACGAGCTATGGCAGGGCCGGGCGGGTGGTGGCGTTAAGGGGATGCCCAGTTGGTGTATCTCGGGAGACGACGAGGGTTGGCGCAAGAGACACAGTCTCTCTACATGTACATGAAGAGTGCGTGCGACGGTGCCCCAGGGAGCGAGAGCGTGAGCAAAAGACGGCCTACCTGCTAACGTAGCGTGGCCATGTTTTTTGGGGGGGGGGATCGTCAGTCAGTCCATTAAGAGGAGCCTCTCTCTATTTGCCTCGCACACAAACGCCCCGTGAGATCTGCCACCGGCGAGCAAAAGCCAACCCAAAAAGCAAAAACCCCGGCCTCGCCTTGCCCTTTCCACCTCCCTCTCCTCCCTGCCGCCTGGCCAACGAAACACGCGGATACGAAAAATGCAGATGATGGAATTCCCCCGTGAAAAAAAAGCAATTCCTCAAAAAAGCTGCTTTGCCCCTTGCCCAGCCTGTGTATGTGTGAGTAAATGTACCGTCCCATGGAACGCCGAAGCGTCTCCACGCCCTTTCATCCTGCCGTATCTCCACCGTGCACGCGCGAGGCCGTGTCTGGGTCTCGCCGAAATGCCTTCTCCTCCTTCACCCCCTCCTCCGCCCCCTCCCCTCGGCGTGGGGGACACTCCTAGACAATACCGTCCAGGTTCCAGTCGCCTTTCTGCAACCTCTCCAACACCTGGCGGCCCTTCTCGCTCAGTTCGGGCTTGCCGCCCTTGTCCGTCACCTGGCTGAAGAAGACGGGTTGCCACGTCTCTTGGTTGCGTTCCCGCTCTCTCGCCTTCTCTCGTTGCTTCTCCTCCAGCTCCTGCTTCACCGTCGTCGCCTTGGAGAACTGCTTGGACATGATGGCCTGCGTGACGCCGTCCCATAATGCTAGCGACTCGTTCTCGGCTTGTTTGTCTTTCGGCGGGAGGCTCTTGGGGGCCATGTTGAGCGGGTTCAGGTCAATGATGACCGTCTGCTTGTCGGCAGGGTGCGAGTCCTGCGGCGCGTCTCGTGTTAGCCATCCGTCACCCCCCATCAGATCCGATGCGACCAGTGGCGGCCGGGTTCCTGGGCAATACGTACCAACGACTTGGGCCCCAGGGTGTAGGCAATACGCTCCTTCCAGTTGCCGCCCAGGCGCACCAGGACGTCCTTCTCGGGCACGTCCTTGATGCGCGTCTTGTCGTCGTTTTCGGGGTCGTAGCGGAAAATGACACCCTCGACCTTGTTCTGGGCGCGGCCGAGCCAGCCGTCTTCCGTGTACTGGAGAATGCACTTCAACTTGGTTTTCGGGCAGGTGACGTAGGCGGCCTCGCCGACACTGACGCTGAGCGACCCCCGCAGGATACCGCCCAGGTGGGCGGCCGGGTGGGTGAGCTGGTACGTCTCGTTGTCCCGCTTCTCGAGCGTCACGAAGATGCCCAGGTTGTGCTCGCCCGGCGCCACCTTGACCGTGGTGCCGGTGAACTTGGCCGAGATCTGGTCGTAGCCGCGGGCGTAGACGCCCGTTTCCGGGCAGCTGACCCAGAAGGCGCTCACCGGGGGGTGATGCGACGTCTGCTCCGTCAGGTAGGAAATGCGTGTCGTGGCGCCCGTGGGGTTCTCCGTACTGGCGGGGATGGACACCGTGGAGGCGGCGGCCGAGGCGGCGGCGCCCTTGCCCGACTTGAGCGACGAGGCGCTGCTCACGTTGCCGCTGGCGCCGTTCTTGGTGTTTATGAGGGGCGCGTTGACCTCGGCCTCCCAGTTGCAACGGAAGAACTCGCCCAGGCACGAGTTGTAGGGTTTGCAGGGCTTACCCTTGATGTACTTCAGGTCCTTGGTGAACCAGAAGCGCAGCACCTCGAGCATGCGGTCGACGGGCTCGTCGGCGGTGCCAATAGCGGCGAAGGCATTGGGCACGTCGAGGTAGGTCCAATACTCAAGATTCGGGCGGGGCTCGAGAAGTTGGGAAGGCAGGGAGAATCGGACGGCGGCAAGGTCAGCAACGCCCACGAACCTGGAGTGCAGCCTGAGTCAGCAGAACGATGGCGCTACCGTGGCTCGAGTATGGCTTTCTTCAGCTGGGGAAACCCCTTCCCCTAGGCCGTAGTACGGGGCGGGGAGGGGGAAAGGGGGAGGAGGGGGAGGTAGGGCTTCCGCCATCGGAGGCACACTCTCCTCTCCACTGGGAAAAAGACGGGCGGTGAAGCTCATCTCGACTGTTGGTCGGGGCAGGAAGGGCGTCTTTCTTACTTGCGCAGGATGCCGATGAAGGTGCGCAGTTTGCCGCTGTCATTCTGAGGCACGTCCTCGTTGATAGTTTCCGGCGGCGCCGACGACGCCATGGTGATGGGTGGTGTTGTGGTTGGGTGCGGGGGTCGGGACTCTCTCTTTCTCTCTCTGTTTCCTACTCGCTGGCGATGGATCGGAGGTGGAGGGGTCGGTCGGTCGAAAGCGGGAAGCGGAGAGCTGGGAAGCTGGGAGGGAGGCGAAACAGTCGCAGGCGACCAGCGTACGAGCGGGACGACAACAAGGTAAAGATGGAAAAGGGAGGAGAGGTCAAGCCCTAGGGAAGTCGGTAGAAATGCAGAACGTAGCACGTCGATAGCGATCAACGCACGAAACGGTAAAAAAGGGGACAAGCTGGGTTGCGAGTCGGCGGGAGAAGAGGGGGGGGCGGCGCGTGCTGGCTAGCTAAGAAGTAGCTAATGTAGGGGACCAGTGAGTGCCAGTGCCCCAAATCGACAAGTAGGGGACGTATGTACCTCCTTTCTCTCCTTCTCTGTCCCGTCTGTCGGGCTAGAGTTAGTAGCACCCCGAGACGGTAAGAGGTCAGCCAGCTCGAAGACAGATAGTGCGCAGGGTCATTAGGCAGTGGTCAAGTGGTGGTGAACACCCCCCCGGGCGCTGCTGTACCTGGAAGCGCCTCCATCCGCCCATACAAGGTTCCTTTCTTTACCTCTCGGGTGGCGGAAGATTCAACAATATGTGACGTTAGCGCTACCCCTCGACAAGCGTTCGCCAAGTGCGAATGTGCTCCAACATTGCTGCAACACGCGCAGCCCCAGCAGCCGAACATCCGTGCGTTGCGTCGCCCTGGGGATAGGACGGCATGGGATGAATATGGGATTCTCTATACACCTAACTAGGAACTTGAGGCATCTCCATCCACCTACCTCTGTGGTTTCACATGAACAACAGCACACACACATACGCATACACACCCTAGATCTCGTGGTATCGCTGGGTGTACAATAGATACCGATCCAAGTACATACCTGGGGTATGGATGGGCCTTTTATTGTTTTGGCGACGCAAGACACCCTCCTACTTTTTCTCATCGGCCGCCTCATCACAGATCCTTTACACCTCCACGCATCCATCCGCCTCCATCTCGCCCCTCTCCCCTCCTCGCTCTCGTCCCTCGCACCGCTATTCAGGGTCTGCAGATCGTTTCCGTCGCCGGGCCGGGCCAAGATTCGGCAGCCAATCACTGCTCAACGTGGCGGCTTCCATTCGTCGACGAGGCCCCGAACCCAAGCCTGCACCTGCACGCACCTGCAACCACCACCACCAGCTTCCACTGCATCGTCCTCACCCACATCTATCATGTGCCGTCCGTCCCTGGAGAACCGCGGTCCTTCCCCCTTTGGCTCTGCCCTGCTATGCGACCCAGCCCGCCTTGGGGGTCACGCCGCCGCCCTGGCTCCAAACTTGTAAACCGCAGGTCCTGTCACCATGGCCGGCCTTTTTGTCGTGTAGGGCCCCATCACCACCAGTAACCCCCCCCAAAAGATTCGACATTCGTGGCCGTGCCTCGGGCGCGTCATGACCATGTTTTACCCTCCTGCAGCGCCGACGTCTGACGTCACACCCACCATCTGGCCCAGCCCGGCCACCTGACGCCGGCTTACGGGCTCCGGAACCAGTTGGGGCGCGCATGGAACGCCCCCTCGGGGGTCGGTGCATCTTTGCCTGCCCACCCGTCGCGGGGGGAAGGGGGGAACTATTAATAAAAAAGCGCGCCGGTCGGGGGTCGGTGCCTGCAGACCTCCCTTACTGCAGCCCTCATCCCGGCGCCTTTTCAGGGGGGGGAGGATACGCTACTCACCCATATCCGGACTCCCAGATCCCTCCCCTTGGAAGCCGAGTGTAGTAGTTAGTGCCTACCTGCCTTGGCCGTCCCGAACCATGTGCGGTGACTTTGTGTAGTGCGGAACTTACGTAACGCGGAGAAAGTGAACGAAATGTACGCTACGACCTCGTCGCGTGCCGCCCTTTGTCTTAAATGAGGCACGCAGCCCAACCACGGCACCCAAACCCACGACCGCGTCTTCGTTCCTGTACCGACACAGAGACGGCCTAATCATCTCGTGATTTGCCATGGCCATCCCCTGACCCCCCCCCGTCGCGCCGCTGGAATGAAGTGGTTACCGATCCCGTGGGCGGACCGCAGGGCGCTCGGGACGCCCGCTGTCTTAGAAAGAGGGCGGGGGCAGCACGAGTCCCCGGAGAGCCCGGCTTTGATGGGGAAGTATTGAGCTCTCCCCTTTATGAGGGGCCCGGGCATCGCCTGGTCACTTCGCAGAGAGGCGACGAACGTCCAGGGGAAGTTTCTTCCCGGGCGGCGGCTCCCCTGGATCAGCCCCTCGTACGCCTGGCGGCACCGAACGCAGGCCGTCGACGCTCTCGGCCCGGCCTTGCCCGCGCCTCCGTAGCCTCGTCCCCGTCAGCCGCCGGCGCGTGCGGCCCCGACCGCGGGCCGTCAGCAGGCCTCTTCTCCCCCGATCCGTCGCGGTGTCCGAGGTTGAGAACGGGGAAGGAGCGCAGGGGCGAGCTGACCATGGGCCTCTCGTCGGCTCGATGGAAGTCGTCAGCGTGGGCGAGCAGCGAGGTAGCCGATCCGACTTCACACTGGGGCTATCCCCGGAGGAGCACGTCGACCCCCTCTGTACACGCCCTGGGCACATGACGTTCTGAAGAGTGCCCATGCCAGTCTTTGGCCGACTTGTCTATGCGTGATTCGTGAAATCGAAACCTGCTGTTGACACAAGAACCATTGCCTCTATCCACGCGCCCTCCTCCCCTCCTCTCCCTCTTCCCAAGCCATACCCACGCGCCCGGGCGAGGTACGGCGCCGACCCAACTGCCTCGGCTCCGGTCTATAAGCCGTTCCCCCCACGGCGCCCCTTCTTCCTTCGCCGTCCAACTCGTTCGTCCCCAGCCCTGCCGGGATTCGAAGCCCGTGTACCTACAGCTAACTCCCCAGGTCGCTCCGGGGCCGGACGCGGAAATATGTGATGCGATCGCCTCCGTTTGGACACGTTCGAACAAAATATCAAAGTACCACTCCGGGGGCTTTGAGCGAACGAACCCGCCGAGTTGCGAGGAGAAGGTGCGGCCGGTCCGAGGGGGCACGCGTTTTTAATACAGGATGGATCCGCAAGCGACAAATATATGTATCTCCAACCTGCTGGACATCCGCGCGAGACGATTTTGGCACGCCGGATCTATGTGAATAATTCACTGCCAGGCAAACAATCAGAGTCCAGTTCTTTACGCATATAGTCCTAAGTGGCCAGCCCCTTTCCATTCCGCGTCTCAGGGGCGGGGCGCGGTGCGCTAGACTACACAAGAAGGTAGCTGGGTCCCCAAGGCAAAGTGATTGATTCGGCATACGAATAATACTACCCCTTTCCCGAAATCTGAATTGTCTCAAATTCATGCAATGGTGGTATCATGTTGCCGGACGCCCTCTGTTGGGCGGCGCGGCATTACTAGTAAGCACAGTACAACATTCTCTTCTCGAGACACCATCCCATGGATACAACGCAATTCAACAAAGGAAAAGAAAAGAAGACAAGATGACAGCCAGCCAGCCGCCAGCCAATGAATAGCTTTGAACCTCTTTCCCCTCGCACTGTCTTCCCTAGCCTTTCCCGCCCGGCCCGAAACCCTCGAAGAAAATCCTCGAGTTCTGTAGAATTAAAGTAGAAATGTAAAGAGCTTTCGAGAGGGGGCCTGCGTCGGCGAGCGTGCGGCTGCTCACGCCCCCGTCGGCGAAACATTCTCCTTATCAAACATAATCGACAGCGCGCCGACTGGAGGAGTCTCTCTTTCGAGCCCACTCTTGAAAATGAGAGATCGTTCCTTCATCGTCGTGAAAACGTGCGTCTGCCGCGCGGAATGGGGGACTGCGATACTGCCGGCTGGGTCGACACGACGGCACCCGTTCCGGTATCAGGCTTTTCATATTGGACACCACTGCGAACCCAGCTCTTCTTGACTTTGATTCCTCGTTGCCAAGCAGTCTACATCGGAACCGTGGCCAAGCTCGCCGGTCTCATCCCTGCGGGCGTCCTAGCGTCCCGGCACCGGCGGGAGAGCCTTGTCCAGGCTCTCTCTGCTGAGTCGGCCTTTGGGTATACTGGCAATGCTCGCGGACCCTCCGCTTCCCCTCCGTGGCCGGTTCCCTTCGTAGCCCGCGGCCGGGATGAGATAGCTCGACTTTGGGGGCGTGGGCGGTCCCCGACCGCCGATGCCGTGCGGCCCCAGGTCGGTAAAGCCGTCCGCCCTCACCGTAACGCCATGGTTTTCCATCTGGTTGGGGGTGTAAGGCCGGTTGCCGTCGCGGCTCCTCCCGCTCAGACTGGCAGCCTCGGCGGTTTCCTCGACCACGGGGAGGATAGCACTCGAGTTGCCTCTGCCCAGCCCGTTAGGCCCGCTGGTCGATGCCGTGGTGATTCTGCGGTCCGGCACATCCTGTTCCTTGGCCATGTCCTTCTCCCTCATGGCCATCATGGTCGCCTTTTCAACTGCGGGGTTGGGCTGGGGCGACCTAGGGCTGCGGAGCTCGGGCGGCGCAGGCGGGAGATACGACGGTGCCGTTGCAGGCGCGGTGTTGGCGTGTGGGAGGCTGCCGAGGCCGGCCGACTCCCCCTCCGTCTGAGCGTGAGCAGTGGCCTCTGCGGCCGCCTGACGATCGTGTTCGTCTCGTTCGGCTTCTTCCGGCGACATGGTGACCCCGGCCATGAACTTGATGAAGCGGTCTCCGTACTCTTGCGGCGGGAGGGCCGAAATCTGGTTGCGATCGCTGGACAGACCTTTCCAGAAATGCTCAATCTTTTTGATCACTCCATACTATACCGCGCATGTTAGCTCCGATCGGCGACGCGATACTTTTCATGGGTACACTTACGTGAGTAAGGCAGTCGATAACGCCAAGGTAGTAGACCTCCTCGCCCATCGTGTTGTCCTCGTGCGTGGCTCGGAGACCACCATCGTCGCTGTAGAAGATGCCACCGGGTCGGGTTCCTTCCTCTAGCTCCTCGGGCATCTTGTTGCTAGTCTGGCCCATGGGGACTGGCCTTTCGGCGCGTATCATTTGCCTCAGTTCCCGCGCCTTGCGTGCACTCTCGAGCTTCGAGGGCGTCCGCATCAGGACCTGGTTGCGGTCGTTCTCCTCGGCCGACTTGTCGTGGCCGCCGGGGTTGAAAACCTGGAGCGTCTTGTCGCGCAAGTTCTCCTCGTTGCCCTTCTTGAGGTCGTGGACGCCGATGAGCAAGGAGTAGTCCATAATCTTAAGCTTTTGCATCAACTTGACATCGCGTTGCAGCTGCTCCATGAAGAGCTTCTTCTTTTGCATGCCCAGCTCGAGGTGCCGCTTGCGCCGGAGCCAGTTCAGATCTTTCAGCGTGGCGCGCGGGTTCTTTTCCAGGTCCTCCTCCTTGTAGTCGCGCCCGACGGTGGAGCCCTTCAGGTCGAAAGTCTGGTGGATGTCTCTGTGGGGCGGGAAGAGGTTGTTCATGACCACGAAGTGAATCTTCTTGCCGTAGGGCATCTTGACGCGGTGGAGGCCGTAGAACTGCGACAGCAGTGTGTTGGGGTTGTCGGCCACGTGGTTGTAGTAATCCTTCAGGATCTTGCGGAGAAACTTATGCTCCCCATGGTGTATCGTCTTGATGATGTACTTGTAGTCCCGCGAGAAGTAGAAGAAGCTACCACTCTTGCCCGGAGACCCCAGTTCGGACAAGATGTACTTACCAGTGAGCGACATGAGGTAGTCGGCGGGATCCAACCTAAAGAGAGCACGGAGGTGCCGGAAGACCCAGGGCGCATAATCCTTGAACTTGAAGTCGTATTTGGCCGACGGCACCAGCTCGTTGCCGGCGATATCAAAGGTGGATTTTTGTTTGGCCAGGAAATCGGCGTCGGTGAGGGGGCGGTCGAGCTTCGCGTTGGTCCGCGAGACGGACACGCGGATTCCGGTCAACATGTTGTAAGCCGTGGTCCAATTGGCATGGTTCTCGTCCACCTTCGTTCCCACCAACACCTTGTCGTCATCGAAATCGTCCTTCTTCTTCTTCTTTGCACGCTTTTGCCGGTAGGCTTCGGCCCACCGCAAGGCGTCATCGTCAGGCACCACCTCATCCCGCACGCCGTCCGAGTGCATCGACCGCGTGTTTTTACGGCCCAGGCTGAGAGATCCCCGGCGGGGGACCGGCGTCCCACTAGGCCCCGCGACGGTCGGGGAAAAGCGCCCGCTGGTGTAGGCACTGTCGGCACCGTCCTTGGAGCCTCTTCCGGAGGCAACCTTGGGGACCTCGAGCGTGTGACGTTGCTTCAGCCCACCGTTGGGAGGGGGTGGCGGCGCGGACGACGAGGTGGAGGCGGGAGACGAGAAGCGCTGCTGGATGCCGGCGCCCTTGTGTTGTGAAGGGTCGAGGAAATTGTTGTTCGTAGGATAGGGGGCCAGGTTGTGGGTCGAGGCCGACGCGGCATCGTTGGATGCGCGAGGCGACCTCGACGACTGGCCATCGTTAGGGGGCTGCTGCTGGAAAGACGGCCGGGCGGACGACTCGTTCGAGGCGCTGTGGTTGTAGTGCGACGAAGGGGTGGCCGGGGGGTGGGTGTTTTGGCCGTCTCTTTCGTCGGCAGCGTTTGCCCGGTGGCCTTCGTGGGACCAGGGGCTGCGTTGGGCGTAGGCAGGCTTGGCCTGGGCGTTGACGCCGTGGTAGCCGTTCACCTGCCCCCTACCGCCATTTGCAGTGCCATTGGGCAAGGGCGGCATGCCTGGGTTGCGATCCCCATTCATCCGCGCCCTGGGGTCCGCCGTGTCCGAGGAGTGGGAGGAGGCGTTGTCGAAGTCGCTCAGGCTGTCGTTGGCGTCGGCCGAGGAGCCGTCGCGCTGGCGATGGCCAATGGGCCCCGTCGGGTGCAGGGACTTGCCAAGGTGCTGCGGCTCGTTCAAATGGACGAGGCCGTTGGCGGATGCATAGATGGAGTTGTCGTTGGCGTCGTCGCTGACAAAGGATGGCATAGTGCGGTGGTAATGGGGGTAATCGAGGTCGCCGAAGGCAGTCTATTGAATCCTCCCCTCGCCTACCGTGGTGTTGGGCCGCGTACCGACTTTTGCCGAGGTGTACACAGTGGGAGGTGCTGGGGGGGGGAAGAGTGCGGCTGGGCGGGCTGGCTACAGAGGTAAGGCTATCATAGAGCGATAGTTGGCTGGCTGGTGATGCGAAACAATTGAGAGGAATGGGCGAGGAACGGGATTCCGAGATAGGAGGCTAATCGTCGTTCGTCCAAGGGGAGGAAGCGGGAGACCGAGAGGGAGGCGGGGACAGAGACGAGCCCGGGATCGAATCGTCGTCAATCAGCAGGAGACGGGGGACTGACTGGTTGTGAAGGGGGAGATGAGAGAGGGCGAGCGAAAGAGAGTGGAATGTCGAGACCGAGACAGGGCAAACAGGCAGTGCAGACAGACAGATAGACAGCACAGCACAGCAGCACGAGGAGCAGCAGCAGCAGCAGCAGCAGCAGCAGCAAAGTTGGCACGGGTTACGGCGTCGCAGGTGCCGGTTTTCCAGGGCCGGCCAATCGAGGACCGCTAAAGCACGGCCAGCTGAACAGGGGGGGAAGAGGGAAGAGAGGCGGGTCCACGCTAACTCAGCAGCAGCACTTCACTAGGTACACGACAGGATCCACGCATGTATAATCGTGCATGGGATCCCAGTCCCAATCGCAAGGCCGGGGCGGGCGATGGCTACTAGCTAATACCTTGAGCACTTCAATGTCTGCAAATAACACACATTGTGCATACGTAACGTCTCTACTGTTGGAAGTACGGATTGCCGTCGGGAGGGGTGAAGGTTGACTGGGCAGAGAGAGATAGAGACGAGACAGACAGGCCAGCATGCTGACCACAGGGGCAGGTCAGCAAAATCGCAGGGAGCTCCCAATTGCGAGGGGACCAAGAGAGGCCTCTCTCTTTTACTCTCTCCTCTTCACCACGAGCGCCATCCCATCCCAATCCCATCCATGCACCGGAACCGGGCCAATTTACAGCAGGGCTAAAGCAGCACCACACGTGTGCTTTGTCAGTCTGTGGACAGTGGGTACACGGAGGACCCCGTTAACCCGCCTGCCCGCCTGCCCGCCCGCCCCGTGGATTCGAGGGTCGCGACTCGAGCTGAGAGCGGCTGTGGCTGCGATCCATGACCACACCCAGCAAGCAGAGGAACTCTTTTTTCTCCCGCCCGAGTGCCCAAGATCAACGCCGTTCGTCTCGGGCTCTTGTATTCCCATGGCGATCCGGACCAGTTCGCCAGCGGGCGCGCGCGCGCGCGCGCGCCCTCTCCCTCTTTCTCCATTTCTGTTGGGCCACGGCTCGACATTGGAAATGTCGCCAAGCTCGCACGATTCCACATGCAATTCCCAATAGGGCAGCTGCATGCTGGGCAGGTTTGATAGCGATTCACCCCGTCACCCACGCTGACGTGTTGGCCGATACCAGCCAATATGGGATCTCCGTCGCGCGGCCCAGGGCAACGGCAATGCAAACACGAGGGTCGAATCGGTGGAATGAACCACAGGGCGCCGGAGTCCCGTGTGTTGCCGTCCTGGCTGGCGCGCCACGGCCCTCCCACGGTGACGGCCGGGAGATGCTTCCTGTTCCAGTGCGAAGAAAAGGCGATTGGGAACCCTACCTGGTAACGACGGCACCAGGTCTGGACGGACGCTCCCCTAGGGCGCCGGCCGTCCGCTGCTAGTCGCGCTCTAGGGGCGCCGCATTTCCGACTGCCCGGGACCCCAGCCACGATTCCCAATTTCACAACACGCGCCCGCCGGCTAATAATAATCACAGCTGTCGTTGCACGTACCCTCCGCTCTTGTATTCGTAGGTAGGTACAACAGAGTACCGGCCCAACACCTATGTAGCCCGTAGACGGAGACGCATCCGTGTATACGACGGCACTCTTGTCCAGACCGCCCCCTGCCGTCCCGTTGTGCGTGGATATCCATAATACCGTTGCACCGCTGGCTCTGCCGCGTCCAAACGGTCAGCAGGACCGAGGCGCGCGATGATGAGTTGCGCGAGATTCGAGGCAGGGCCGGTCGTTTCCCCACGGTGCCGCTGCATGCATGCACCTAGCCCAGCACCGTCGTCGATTACTATTTTCTATGCATCCCTGGTCTCCAGTCTGACTCCCCGCCCCAGCCTGCTCCGTAATAAAATGTCCCAAGTATGGACGTAGGTACCTTACATACGACGACGGAGAGGAGACGACGAGTCGTGTGTGCATGGACGGGCTGTGTGGCACGCCTGCGCTGCACGTCGTTCGCACGGCACGCCGCAGTGCAGGCGCTGGCCCCCCTCAGAGTGGAAGAGGTAAGGTCTCACTCAGTATGTCTGTACGTAGTTATCGTGTGGCAGAGCACAGCCCGGGAAGACGCATTCCATGGTCCAGCTCCACGCAATCTCGCAATCCCCTTTAATGCTGCCTTGGCTCGCCCACACCCAACATCGCCAACTCCGTGCTTGCCGAAGCCTGATGGACCCCTTGGCGGCCAGCGCATTGCGCGTCCCTTTACTTTTGTTTCCTCATTGCCGCCGCGCCGTTGCGGTTAGGCCGTGTTATCCCTCTACTGCCGACACGTTCCTGGAGAAGGACGGGAAGCCCCCTGCCTCCCCTCTTCTGCCCCCTTCAACCCCGGTTGCGAAGCGGAAGGGTGGAAGAGGAAACGAAAAGAACGCAGACCCCCTCCCCCCCCGCCGGGCCGAGTAGAGTAGGGTGGCCAGTGGGCTACCCCCAGGAGCAAATCTCTACACTCTAGCCACTACCACACCATCATCCCCCAAGGTGGATGACGACCTGCAGGAACTGACACCGGCCTGCTTGCAACTTACGACTAGCAGCCAGTCCCCTGCCAAGGGTGAGACAGGATTTGCAGTGATCTCCCGCGCATCCCCGACTTTATGAGGTCACGCAAAAACTAGTCGTGGTGCTGAGGCCATCGATGCAGTCTGTCGTTTTTTGACAGCTCTTCAACGTCAGTCCACCGCGCTTTGTACACCACCGAGCAGGCGCCGAAGAGCATGACCAACTGCCCGTCTGTCCGGCTCAGCCCGACCGCTCCCTCCTTGTCAAGTACAGGCAGGATCACCACATACGTCCCTCGGCCCAAGTGTCCACCCTGGCCAGCCGAGGGCCATCTGTAGGTGATGCGCGCAATTTTGGCCTCCTTCCCTAGGGCTAGGGTGAGTATGAAGGGTGTAGTAGGGTAGGGGAGCGTGGGCAGAAAGAGGCAAGAAGCGCAAGGAATACCTCGTGGCTGTGGCCCTGCATGGACGTGACTGAGGGACGTGACACGAAATGCCCATCACGGCTGCGCCGTGGCTTTTGTCTGAGCACGCCCTGCACGTCCTCCATGCCAGGCCACGACAAAACACGGCAAAGCCAACAAATGCCATGGGCGTTTTCCGCGCCAATGGCAATCTGGAACTTGCGGCCCTCGCGATCTTCAAAAAGTGTTGGCCGCTCGCGGCTGGCGAGGCGAAAACGCCTCGTCGCTGCATAACACTCGGTCTCGGGTTTGCGGCATGGCATTTTATGCTCCCACGAGCACGGCATTAAGCACCTTAATGTTTGCACTATATATCCAGCTGCACACGTTGGACGGACTCGGCGTCCCGCGAGGACCGTCGGCAGGTAAATGCACCCTAAATGAGGCCACACGGGGACAACCCCTAGCGATATCCGTACGCGGCTTGTGCGCAAGTCAGGCAAAGGCAAAAGGAGCGCCGTTCCCCCCCTTCATTTCGACCCATCGGGTTCCAACGCCGGGCGCGGATGCAAAAAAAACCAACACCGTATCGTACAACGAGTAGAGGTCGTGCATAATGCGCGGGGCCCACGCCCAGGGCGGCACGCCGGGGCGGATGATTGACCCAGGGCCTCATTTGCGCTCGTCGGGCATCAGGTTGGCGCCCTCCTTTTCTAACCGCTCGAACGTCTTCTTTTTCTGGTAGTCGGCAACGCGGAACTTTTTGAAGTATGTGACCTGTGCGGGGGGTCGGTGTCAGAAGAAGCTGCTCTTGGTGGTGGGGGTTTGGATAGACGGTGACGGCCATCCGTGTGTTCATCGCCACCGCATGTTGCGGTAGCTCTAGCTGTGCACGAAGCCGCACGGCAGCGCCACGGCCGGCAACAGACGACTCACCCAGGCGGCGGCGCAGTCCTTCTCGAACTGCTTGTTCTCGGGGGCGCAGTGTTTGTCGGCCTTCTTCTTGCCCTCGGCGGCCAGCGAGTCGATAATGTCGTGCTTGTCCAGGCAGGCGTAGAAGAGGTCGCGCGACTCCCAGCACCTCTTGCGCTCCGACCGGTCGGGGGCGACGGTGCCCTTGCGCACCTCTTCGGCGCGCTTGGCGTCGGCCGACGTGAAGAAGTCGAATACGCCCATGGCGATGGCGGGGATGCACAGCGAGCGCGGATGGCGGGGGTTAAACCGGCGACGGTGTGCGGTCGGGTGCTCGTGGGCCTTGGGGAATCGCTGCTCTGGCGGGCATGCAATGCCTCTCGTCACTTTCGAATTCGCAAAATCGTCATCAAGCTCCGACGGCCAGCTGGAGCTACTACTATTGCCCACCACCTTAATCCGAGCGGATCAGGTACGGCGGAATCGATAACACCCAGCCCGTTCGTCCCATACAGTACGAGTGCGTGTTCGCGGTCCGACACCGTGCTGTCTCGGGTACAACTTCCTGCATCTATAGCAACGCACATTTACGTCTACCTGCTCGGGTTGCTATCGGTAGTAAAACCAGCAAGCGGCAGGCGTGAGACGCGTCTGGAAGAGCCAAAGTCGATTTGGCTGCGCCCACCGGCTTGCGGACGAGGTAGCGGCGCAAGGCATAGCTGTTTCGTATCCCGGACCGTGCGATGACTGTGGAAGAAGTAGAATTAGTAAGGTTGGACCCCCGGATCCGAGTCACCAGCGACTAGTACGTAGCACTGAGGTCGACTTGCAGGGGACTAGGCTGCTCGCCCGATGACCGAGTGCATGGGCATCTGTGTCTCCCTCCCGTAGCAGCAACAAACACCCAGCAGCACGACCACGATTCTTACGCACCCATCCACGCCAGCTGATACAGCCGAACCATCGGTCCGGGACCTTCTTCCACGCCTGAACCCCTCAGACAACTCCGTATCGATTGGAAGCCCCCGGGCGGCGCGCTGGGCAGTCGCATGCCGCATCGGAAATGACCACGTTATAGTAGCCAATTTCTCTACCTGCCTCGCACCTCGCAATCTACTTGGAATCCACTCCTTCGAACTTCTCCTTACGCCGTCCTCCCGGAAAGGCCTTGATACGCGTTTACGATATTTTACGTCCCTCCTTCTGCGCCGCCGACGACGACGAACGACGACGACACCGACGGCGAGGAGCTCGTAGCTCTGGGGGAGGGCGTTTCTGGTTTCCTTGGCTCCCGGGCCAAAAATAACCAACAAGAGGGACCCCGAGAGACCGCTGCAGGAATATGCCCCGGAGGAGGCGCCCGCCGCGCTCCGGCGCCATCACGGAGCTCCCGCCGCTCCGCATTCTGAGCCAGATCGCCGCCGTTCAGGGCATCTACTACGCCGTCGCCTTCGTGCTGATGCTTTTCACGAGCTTGGTGGCCGGGACCGGCTTCGACCTGGACCTCGTCTTCGGCTGGGCCAGCCTACGCGGCGACACGACGCAGGGCTGGCTCTTCGCTTTTGTGTGGTTGTGTTGCGCCGGCGCCGTGTACGTTAATCTTGGCTCTTTTCCCTTTCCTCCCTTCCCCCTGTGTCCGCTTTCCACACCCGCCTTCGTGACACCTCTCCCTCCCTAGCGCGCGCCCACCGGGCCCCAACCCCCGTTCCTCAAATGCTGACGTGGCCGACCCCCCGAAAATAGAGTAATGGCGCTCGTGGCCTTTGTGGCGCGCTCGAAGCTGGTGCCCGACTTCGCCATGACGCTACACTTCATCCACCTCTGCGTCGTCACGCTCTACACGGGCTTCCTGCCGCGCAACGCTATGTGGTGGGCCACCATGGCGGCCTCATGCGCCACGACGGCGGCCCTGGGCGTCTGGGGGTGCCGCTGGCGCGAGCTGCGGCCCATCAACTTTGGCGGCCGCGGGAGCGGCGGCGGTGGTAACGGGTCCGGAGCGGCCGAGAACGGAGGAGAAGGCGGAGGAGACGGTGGCGGAGGCCACGACGGCGGCGGCGGCGATGAGGAAATGGGCTTCGGCAGGGGGCGCGGCCGGGGTCGCGGCCGGGACGGCGCCGGGGAGTATGAAATGGTCGGCCTCAAGTCGGGCGACCCGCGGTAGCGGGCTTACCCGGCCCGGGCCTGTACGTATGTATATCATGTGGGCGCGTGTATGTTTACTTCCGTGCGGTACGTCCCCCGGGCCTGTAGTGGCCGTGCTCGATGGGAAGGGCGGTTGGGGCTTTGGTCCTGCATCGTATGGCGTTATGGTTGTATGAGTATAGAAGCCATGTTTCAGGTATGTCACCCGGTGGGCGGGGCCCAGTACGGCCGTCCAGGGGGGGGGCGAAGGGGACATAGATGCCTCTAGGTCAATGCATTGCTGGTGGCACGGGGTGGCGTACTACCCCCTTCCCTATTCGTACCACTGTCGCGACTTGTCGTTTCCCTAGGCCCGGCGCCGTCCGGTCCACACCAGATAAAGCGTGGTGCTTGCGGTGCGGGCATCGCTGCCGCCGCCGCCCAAGCCACCCAAGCCGCACATCTCTAGCTTGCTTGTTTCGTGGAACAGGGAGGGAGGGGTCAGATTCCCGTTAAGCCGTTCCAGCTGGGGCGGTTCTTGCAGAGCAAGGGTGCCGCGTTTGATATGGGCTCTTCATCAGAGAGCCCGCGGAGATGGTGAACATGGCTTCGTAGTGTGGATATTAGGGTGAGACGAGGCTTCCACAAATAGTCGAGGTCAGAAAAGCACAGCCAACCTCCCCCAGAGTGGACCACAGTAGAAAAGCTAGGAGGGTCAGACTGAGTAGTGGCTGAAGGAGCGTGCTTGGAGGCAGTAAACCCGGAAGGATGCTTATTCGCACAAGACAGGACGCCCACGGGGCGCGCAGGCCCAAAGTCTGGAATTTGGCCAATACCTTATACACTGCTTGACATATACTTGTTGACCAAAGGGCGGAAGTACGGACAAGAATCGAAAAACCTGTACGCGAGTACGTATGAGAACCACTGCAAACTCCTGCTCCTCCTACCAGTCCTCCTTATCCTCCGCTTCTCCCCCCGGCTCCTACCCTTCCCTCCTCTTGGGCGAAAAGCAGGAAGGGAGTGTTTGCATCTCTTCCTCCTAGATCGGGGTGGTCGTAAGGCGGTCGAGGCTCTTGCTCTCGACGGTCCAACCGTCGTTGCGGGCACCGGAGCCGGTGAAGAAGGAGGCGGCCGAGGTGTCGCCGCGCAGGAGCCAGCGGGCCCAGTGCTGGCCCGCCGTGCCGAACTTGCCGCCCTTGGGGTCGCCGTACGTGCCGCCGTGGCCCACGGGGAGGTTGCCCACCCACGACGGCACGCCCGACGAGACGGCCCGGTAGTCGCGCATGCCCTGCGCGGGGATCGGTCAGCTTCTTCTCTTTCCTCCCCCCCGCCCGGGTGGACGGGGGGGGGGGTTCGTTTGGGGACGTCCCCGGGGGAAGGAGAAAGGGAGAGGAGATCAAAGACTCACGTTGTTGTAGGCAATGTCGGAAGGTCCGCCCATGAAAAAGAAGATGGGCTTGTTGATCCGCGGCACCGTCGCTTGCGTGCCGGCGGCGTCGTACTGGCCCGAGTTGTAGATTCCGATGGCGGTGACGCGCGAGTCGAAGGCCTGGGCGTAGGCCTCGATGCCGCCGCAGCTCACTAATTTTGATCAAACCAACGTCAGTGTCTCGTGTCTCCTTGGCCAAAGTGGAAGAAAGGGGCGGGGGAGGGGAAGAGAGGAAAGTAAAAGGGGGGAACCAACTTCCAGCGGCGGCGAGCCGGGTCGTCACCATGTTGGCGTAGTTGCCCTTGCCGGCGTTGTTGACGGCCCAGGTGATGGCGTTGGTCATGGTCTGGGCGCTGGTGCTGCCGCCGCCGCGCGGCGTGCCGTTGGCGATGGCGATGACGCCCCACGAGGCCACCTCGATCAGGAAGTTGTGGTGCGACAGCGAGTCGGCCGAGCACGCTCCGTTCTGGTCACGTCTTGATCATTGGCACGGGGGTCCAACACACACAAAAGAAAGAAGGGGGAGAACAGGAGAACGCCACTTACACCCCAGACCAAGACGGGCATCTTCGAAAAGGCCTTCATGTTGACCGGCCGGTAGATGGTGTTGCCCGGCAGCGAGGGGTCGACCGTGTACGTGGCCGCGACGCTCGTCGTCTGCGAGCCGCCGCCCGAGTCCGTCGTCGTCGGCGTCGACGGCACCGTCGTGGTCCCCTGGGTGGGCGGCTGCGTGGCACCGCCGGGCACGCACTGGTCTAAAAAGGGGGGGAGAAGGACATGGTCAGCCCTCGACTTTTCTTTTCGAGCCGGAAATACTCGGCCAAGGGGGTTTTCTTCATGTCAACTCACAGTACCACGGGTTGATGGACGAGCATCCCGAGCCGGACGCACATTGCGTGTCCCCCGTCCAGCCTTGTCCTCCGCATTGGCCCCAAAGGGGGGCGGCCGCGAGGGCTCCCTGGGCGAAGACGGCGGCCGCCGCCGCGAGGCTGTGGACCTTGGAGTACAACATGGCACTTTGGAGCAAGTGGAATGGTCAGGCGAAATACCGGCGCGGGTGTCTTTCGTTATTCCAGCTCCCGGGCTCCAGGCAAGCGGCCTCGGGGGTTAAATAGAGATCCCACCACGACCGTTGGCTTTCTTCTCCCTGCTCTTCTGGTATAGGGACTGGAGCCCAGTCTCGCAGTCCCCATCAGCCTAAACGCTCTTCCCTCCTTGGGGCCATTGGGGGGGGGGGGGGGTTGTATCGTGACCCGGGGTGATCACTCGTCCTTTCTGGGCACTATAGCGAGATCTCTTGGCCTGGAGGAGCATTTCGGCCACGCAGCACCCCCCCGCAGCTTCGCCAATCGACGTCCCCCCTGTACGATGGCCATGAATCGTACAGGAGCCCGCGAATCAGGGGCCGTCGGGCAGAGCGCGTCCCCCCGGGGCGGGAGCGCGGTGGACGGAGAAAATGCGACCTGCCCACCCGCTTTCGGAGGCAGGCAGTGCGGCGAGCCAGACACGCCTGCTTCAGGTATGGTCGGCCTGCTTGGCGGCGCTGCGGGGGCGGCTGGGCTAGGCCGCTTGGAGACGCCTCTGCAGGCCTTCCGTCCCCGGTACCGATCGCATTAGGTCACGAGTAGCACGGCATAGCCGCTCATCAACCCTCTGCCGGGCAGGGGGTGGCCCAATGGGAATAAAAGATGTCACCTCCATCTCTCCCGCCCCCCTTCCCCAACGGAGAATTGGGGCCTCGATATATACACCCTCTCGACCGCGGAACCGAAAAAACACCCGAGGTTATTATTTGCTTGGCCCCAGTGAAGCCTCGAGCCCTGTTTATACCGGTTTCGTACTCGTAGTCACGACGCATGTCACGCTCCCACGGGACAGGTGGTGGCCCTTGGGCCGGCATCTGGATTTCCAAGGCATTTTCGCCGCCCTTTGGAACCAAGTCACGGCGTCACGGGATGGGGAACGAGCCGTCATCGCACGTATCAGGAATATTAATCGTTTCTTCAAGAAAGTAATGTGGCTTTCATGCAGCAGTACCCCGTTGTTTCTATCACAGCAACATTCCCTTCATGTCAGTAGCTTTACGTACAGATGGCAGAGCCGCAGGCGTGTGCTGACCTCCATCCTCCTCCCGGGGACTGCACTTGACCTCACTGGATTGTTTCTTTTATGCTTTCTTATTTTTTCTGTTTGTTTCGGACAAACCAACGTCACCTCAAGAAGTGACTCGTCAGGCTCGCCAAGCGCCCCAGGATCCTGACTGCCGAAACGAACACCGCATTCGGCATCCTCCGTCAAGATCCGTTGCAGCTGTCGAATGATGATCGATACCTTTCTGCTGAAAAGCTGCGTCTATGGGCAGGACTGCAGGTGAGGTGCTATGCTGTTCCCAAACCCTTTGTAAGTGGCGGTTCGAAACTTACAAGGTGAGGTGTCGCTTCTACGGGATCCGGTGGTGACCTGACAACCCTGGCTAAGCGCCTCTGGCCAATAATGTATCGAGGTCAGAACAGCAGTCGCATCTGCATTGCGCTTACCTACAAGGCCGAAAGGATAAAGGGTTAGGAGTATAGTGGGCTACTTGGAGAAGCTGAGGAATCAACTTGTACTGGAGCTCAGAAACAGCCTCTGGCCCCCACTCTGTTAGGCAGACGTGAAGTTGGACGGCACAATGTGATTGTGTATCCGGTGTTACCGTCCAGCTGCTGACCCGTGAACCTTTAATCACTTCTGGAAATAGGGCCTTTTTCGTGTCTGTAAAATCTGCTCTGTTCTTCCCTGATGTCGACCGTTTGTTCTCCAGAAACGTTGGGTCCTACTCGCCCCCATGTCGGCTGCCGTTCAAGCCCCCGCCAAGCGCGCCGGCTTAGCTAATGCCCGTTTTCGCCCCCTTCGGCTAACCTTTTGGACCAACTTCTTTTTAGCTTCGTCATCTCCCCCCATTCATCCTTTCTCTCTCATTCACCGTGATACATGGACGCCGAGCGCGCCGAAGACCTTGATTTGAAGTCGAGAGTACTCCAGCACACGCTAGCCGAGGTATCCAGCGCGCAAGGCGGCGCGGGCGTGGCTGGCGATGAGACGGAGCGATGCTGCGTTATTTGCCTCGAGGCCGTTTCCGAGGCCTGCGAGGCCCGGCCGTGCCGGCACGCCGACTTTGATTACCTCTGCCTGCTGAGCTGGCTGGAGCAACAGGCGCGGTGCCCGCTGTGCAAGGCCGAGGTTGGCGAGGTGCGCTACGGCCGCGCCGGCGAGGCTTGGAAGACGTACGCCGTGCCGGCGCCCCGGCCCAAGGCGCCGCCCCCGCGCCCACGCCCGCCCGTGCGGAACGGAACCTACTACACGGCGCCGCCGCCGCCGCGCCCCCGCGAACGGCCCTGGGGCCGCCCCGACGAGGCCGAACGCGACGAGGATGCCCGCCGGCGCGAGGAGCGCGCGGTGCGCTTCCGCCGCGACGTCTACCGCCAGCAGCTCTACTCGCTGCACATGGGGTCCAACCGCTACTCGCAGTACCGCGACCTGACGCCGGCGCTGTTTGAGCGCGACGCCGCCCTCGCGTCGCGCGCCCGCACGTGGCTGCGCCGCGAGCTCCGCGTCTTCGAGTTCCTGCACCCGGCGCCGCCGGCGGCCGGCGGGGATGTCGTGACGACGCGGCGGCGGGCCAACAACGCCGAGTTCCTCCTCGAGTACATCGTCGCCATCCTCAAGACGGTCGACATCCAGGGCAGCAAGGGCCAGGCCGAGGAGATGCTGCAGGAGTTCCTGGGCCGCGAGAACGCCCGCCTGCTGCTGCACGAGCTCCGCAGCTTCCTCCGGAGCCCCCACTCCATCGAGGCCTGGGACCGCCACGTGCAGTACCCGAGCGCGAGGAAGCGGCGCCGGTCCGAGCTCGGAGACGGCGAAGACGAGGCGGCGCGACGCAGCCCGGCCGCCGCGGGAGCCGACCCGTCGTCGGATGGTGGAAGCGAACAGGCACCCAGGGGACGAGGAGATTTCTACCGTCCGAGCTATTAGATTCGCGCCGCTTGCAACCCAGAAATTAGAGAGGCGGCGGTCCATGGCCAACATCCGACCGACATCACGGAGCAGAGATGTTAGCCTTCAAGAACTGTCACGAACCAGCCGAAAATCTTGACGGCGGTTGGAGACGGCGAGATACGTCGGGGTCTATCAAGAAGAATTCGAGATGGCGACAGGTTTCAAGAGTTCGTCCACGGTCGCTTCCGACAAAATACCAAAGGATTTGATTTGCTCCATGTTCGTCCTTGTACACCGGATGTAACGAACGGGCGCCGAAGACAAGATGTCCTTCAAAGGTCCTTGCCGGCGACCTGCTTTTCCCCACCAGCGACCCCGGGTTGTGCCCCCCGTTTAGCGCTTACTATTATTGACAATAGTGGGATGCACAACCGGGGGTCATTTCTCGGATACGGTAATGAAGACGGGACGAGCAACCTCCAGCGAGGAGTCTTGTGACCTAGGTTTTGGTTGGTAGTCGTAGAGGTACACACGGTTCTAAGGAAGGCGCGTAAGACGAAGACGCCCGTCATCCCTGCCTTGGACTTATTGCCCTATTCTGGCCGGCCCGGCCCGCGTGGATCGCCAACGCTCAACCCGCGTGCTCCCGCTTTCTCTTTCGCATGAGTCATCTATCCCAGGGCGTATCCTTCCGTCGGTAGGCCGGCGTTGCACGGGGGAATCTCGCGGCGAGCCTTACCGAAGGCGACGGGGGACGCCCTTCGAGTCGACAGTCTTGCAGTCCGTCGTCCACATAGGCCAGCCCAGCCATTGGAAACCCTTCACAGGAACCGGGGCAAGGGCCTACAGCTTGTGCATCGTATCCTCTGGACCACCTCACGAATATTTTCCCTCTACGTCTCTCCCCCCCACTTCTCTCTCTTTCTCTCTCTCTCTCACCGGCGCTGGTGGGGGTCTCTCGGTCCAGCTCGACGGAACCTCGCCACTTATCGGCGCTATTCAAACAAAAGTGGGGGTATAGGGGTGGTTTGAGCAGCCCGGGGAACGATGCCGGCAGAATAATGCCAGTGCGTCCTGGCAGGCAGGGAATCTCACGTCGCCGGCTCGGCCCCTTCCCAAGCTGGCAGTGAGACAAACGAAAATGCTAGACGGACTGTCAAACGCGGGGATACTTACCAGGCCGGTCGTGGCGCCGGAGTGGACACTACCCCATGAAGGCATTAATCGTCTCGACCCCCCCCCCAGGCCCACCACGTTTTTCACGGCTTCATCAGCCGGACTGGGATCACACAAACGTCCTCTCCGCCCCGCCATCCAATCGGCGGCCTCAGTCCCCGGGCGTATTAACTGGGCCGTGCTAGTAGCATGTTTGCATCCGTCTTGGCCGGCGAAGAAAACCAAGGGCGTTAACGGGCATTTGTACGCATCTAGAGGACCGTCCAGCAGAAACGCAAAAAACCCATGGCGCCCAAACAATATCGCTTTCCCGCCCAAGCGAATGACACGTTTGGGTCGCTTCAGCCAGCCAAGGGCCGTCGGAGCAACCATGTGCCGTCAGAGCAACCATGTGCCGTCAGAGCAACCATGTGCCGTCAGAGCAACCATGTGCCGTCAGAGCAACCATGTGCCGTCGTATGTCGTCTCGACTGTCGGACACAGCTACGAGGGGCGTCAAGCTAAGGTTGGCGAAACTTCCGGGCCAACAGGCGCCCCCCCCTTTGCTAGCCCTGTCTCTCTCGTCCAGACCGGTCCGTAGCTGAGGGGGTATCCGAGTACGACGATGGACGGGGTCGGAGGCGATCCCACCTGCAGATATGCAGGACCCTTGTAGGACAGTGGGTAAACCGACCGTTCGCCTCGTCGTCGGCTCAGGACAACGGACCGAGACGCATTTCGGTCGCTCTAGGCCCCTTTGGAATTTCATGTCCGGCTCATCCGGCGACGACGAAACCCGCGACCTTGGGAAAGACGGCCACGCGGGGCGTCTGGGCCGTAACCCGCTTGGCGCGCCGTCCAAGGATAAATACGAATCCTGTCCCCCACCTGGGAGGCCCGATAGGTAGGCGACCGACGACAGCATACGAATATTCGCAGAAACAGGAGCCACCGCCGTCATCCACTCGCGTCCCCACCATGCCACACTCTCAAAAACCCGGCGGCGGCAGCAGCAGCAGCAGAGCGAGCGTTGACACGGCCACGACGGCAACGATGGCGGCCGGCTTGCAGACGGACGAGACGCCTTACACATCGGACGTAGGCCGCAAGAGCACGACGAGCATCGGCAGTCACACGCTCAACAACGTGCCGAGCCTACCCAAGGAGAAGGTACTGCTCCAGGGGGTGGAGCAGACGCTGCTCCCCATGGTCATGTTCAAGTACCGCGACGCCCAGAAGGCGCAGCCGATCCTGGGCGACCCCTACGCCAAGCAGCTGCTGGAGCGGTGCGACGTGGACCTCGAAGCCAGCCACTTCAAGTTCACGCAGGACGAGCGGTACGTGACGTGGATCGCCAACCGGGCCAAACAACTGGACCAGTGGTGCCAGGAGTTCCTGGACGCGCACCGCAACGAGCCGACGACGGTGCTGCACCTCGGCTGCGGGCTCGACTGCCGCTACTTCCGCGTGACCAAGAACCGCCACGTGCGCTGGATCGACATCGACCAGCCTCTCGTCGTGGACCTGCGGTCGCGGCTGATCCCGGCGCCGGCGGGCGACTACCGGCTGCGCACGCTGTCGGTGGCCGAGGAGGGCTGGTACCGCGACATCCCAGCGGACCGGCCGACGCTCGTGCTGGCCGAGGGCCTCTTCATGTACCTCGAGCCCGACGACGGCCGGCGCGCCATCCGCGACCTCGTCGAGTACTTTGGGCGCGGCGGCGCAGGCCAGCTGGCCTTTGACACGCTCGGCAGTGTCTCGGTGCTGCTGACGTCGTACATCAAGGCCCTGCGCACGAGCCGCTCCGTCTTCCGCTGGGGCGTCGACGAGCCGCACGAGCTCGAGGCCCTGCACCCGCGCCTACGCCTGCGCGACCGCGTCCTCTGGCGCGACTTCATGGACAGCCACCCGCCCTTCTTCGGCCACTACGGCACCACCCTCGCCTCCTACATGCCTTCCTTCTCCAAGAACATTCAGTTCTGGCGCTTCGACTTTGCCGCCGCCGACGACGACGACAACGACGCCACGGCCCCCGTCTCGCGGCCCGTTTCCACGCCCTCGTTGCGGTCGAGCTCCCGTTGACGGGCTTCGGTGGTGAGTTTCCGGGTTGCGGGACTACGGCGGCGAGTCTCCGGGAGGGGGCGGGGGTGGGATGATCACGGGAAGGGAACAGCGAATTCAAGAATATTTTCCAAGGACAGCGCAGAGAGCGAACAAGAGATACCCGTTACACATACTCAGACGAATTCATAACGAAACCGATACCAGGCCGCGGATAGATGGCGCGGTGCGTTCAGAGTGTTAGTATCGAACAGGGGAAGGTAACACATAAGGCTGATGCGGGCCAGTGCTAAGAAGGAGTAGTAGTAGGTACTTACCATGTGTACCTCCTATAAGGTACAACTAGCATTTGGTCGGCGCCCCACCTACGACACGCCCCAAGACGCGACGGCTTCGCGACAAACGCGGCAGGCCACTTAAACATAAGCTCCTACCTACCGACTGAGAACACTAGCAGTACTTACGGCGGGTGAACGGATTGGGTACATTGATCTCCCATCCCGCTTGCATCTTGTTCTATCCAACCCCTTCCACTTCTTGTTGTACCTGCACGGCAACTCGGGACGAAAGCACGCGCAGGCTCCGTATCTTGCACACCCGGTGCCTCGTGTCCCCCCCCCCCCCCGCGTCGACACAATGCAGGACGACGCCAAAAAAGAATGCGAGGCCAAGGCCGCCGACCTCAAATCCCAACTCAAGCTCTGGGAGGCCGAGGTCGCGAGGCGCAAAGGCGGCAAGAAGCCGAGCCGTGACGACATTAAACAGAACCCCGAGATACGTACGTACTCGCCCCCTTATCTCTTTCTCTTTCTCTCCCTCTTTCTTTGTCTCCCCCAGCCCCCGCGCCCCTCCCTTTTCGTGGGGCTGACACGCTCGGGCATCCAGAGGCCAAGTACAAACAGTACCAGCAGATCCGTGACATGCTGGACGGGAAACCGGTGCGCGAGAAGAAGCGCAAGCCCGAGGCGGCGCCGGCGGCGGCCGACATGACGCCGACGAAGCGGCCGCGGCCGCAGGCGACGCCGACGGCGACGCGGCGCTCCCACGTCGACGACTTCGAGACGCCCGAGATCCGCCGCCTGTTCAGCCCGGCCCTGCCCACCTCGATCGGCCCGACGCCGCAGCGCGACGGCCGCGTACTGGGCCTCTTCGACCTACTGGACGACCAGGACGACGACGAGAAGACGCCCTCCAAAGACCACCACCGCCGCCCGGCCGCCGCCGCCGCCGTCGACGCCCGGCTCCAGGCCACGCCTAGCAAGCGCAAGCCCGGGGACGCGGAACCCCCGGCGGCCGTCGCCGGCACCCCCGTGGCCACGGGCCGGCGCGCGCTGTTCAAGACGCCGCTCAAGAACCGCGACGGCAACGCGCAGGGGGCGCCCTCGACGCCCGCCGGCAGCGCCGCCAAGCTGCTCTTCTCGACGCCGTCGTTCCTACGGCGCGGCGCGCCGCCCGCCGCCGGGGACCCGGCGTACGCGTCGCCGCGGCGGCCGCGCCTCCCGCGGAAGCCGCCGGGCCGCGGCCTCAGCAGCGTCGTCGCCGACCTGCGCCGCATGGAGGAGGCGCACCTCGACGACGACATGGAGGCGCTGCGCGAGATGGAGGGGGAGGAGGACGACGACGACGGCGGCGCGGCGCCGGCCAGGAAGCCCGCCCCCGCGCCCCCCCGCCTGCTGGGCGGCTTCGACGACGAAGACGCCCTCGACAGCGAACCCGAGCCCGAGCTCGACCGCGACGGCCGGCCGCTGCGCGTCTACAAGAAGAAGGGCCAGAAGCGGACGACGCGCCGCGTCAACATGCGACCCACGCGGGCCCGGCGGCCCGGCCCGACGCCGGGCGAGGACGCCGGCGCCTCGGACGCGGAGACCGACGACGGCGACGGCGACGCCGCGGCCGCCCCGAGGGACCCGGCGGCGTCGGGGTCCGACTACGACGGCGCGGCGGACGGCAGCGGGGACGAAGGCGGCGAGGGCGGCGCCAGGACGACGGCGAAGAAGAAGAAGGAGGAGGAGGAGGCGGGCGGCGACAGCGCCGGCCCCAAGGCGGGCGCCGTCAAGAAGGCGGCCAGGAAGGTCAACGAGCTGGCCCACGCCAACTTCAAGCGCCTGAAACTGCGGAACCACGGCGCCAAGGGCGGGCCCGGGTTCGGCAGCCGGTTCCGGCGGCGCAGGTAGAAAAGCAGAAGAAGAAGCAGAAGTCAAATAGATACCCCCCCCCCCCCCGGAACCCGAACCCACTCTTTTGCTCCCGCAACACCCCCGTAGTCCTGCCTTCTTCCCAAGCGACGCCTGTACCCGTAGCGCACGAAAGCCACGAAGCCACGAGCCCAAGACCCGCGGTTGCGTCGGTCCGGCGCCAAGGGGTAATGACCGGAACATGCCGCATCGCTTCGGGGGCCGGTACGCGGTCGTGGGGGTTGCCCCTTGGGCTACCCGCCCATCCGGGAAACAACTCTCTTTGCCCTTTTCTTGTTCTTTTTCCTTATATACATTCCTCGGTTCTCTCCGGCCCCCCCAAGTCGAAATGGGGTCGGCTCTGCTCTTTATGGAAGACCACTTGCGGCATCCATGGACTCGTGTATGCCGCCCACCGTACCCCCTATTCCGAAATGTAACCGGCCCCTTCTCGACGACTGAAATTAGGTAACCAATAAATTCGACTCGTAGTGACTTCGTGGGCTCATATTGGCCTTGCTGGGAAGCCACAACCCTCTCCTAGTACCCTATCGTTCTCACGCACTGTAGGGAGGGGAAGAATGACAACCTTTTGGCGTATATAGGTTATAGTTCATAGGGTCATGCCGCGCAATCTTTGAAACAAAGCGGTGCCGATTCTTCCTTCCTCTCTCGCCCTCTTTCTTCCTCTCTCTACTCAAACCATTACTTAGGGTATCTACTGGTTTGACGCTTGTACAGGCCCGACTTTCATGACCTGCCTGTTTGTCATCGTTGCCTTGGTTTTGGCAACTGAATAAACCTCTTGCAACCTCCCAATCTCGTCGCCAAGAGTTGGTATACACACGGGGCTGTAAAGAATACCCCGTTGCGACTGGTCCGTCATGGTCTCGTTGCGTCATATTCTGCTCAACAAAGAAATCGGTTTCACGGAACCACTCATTTGCTGCCCATTCGACCCCCCCGTGAGCCCTTGATAGGAGCAGGTAGAACTGCGACCAGTTTGTCACGCTCTGTACATGCGGCATTAGTTTCCTTCTGTCATCTGTTTCAAGGGGAGGGGGCCACTGTGGCTTACCAGCCTCGTCATCAAACACGATGCTAATGTCGTCATGTTCGCCGGCATAGTCGGGCATGTCGAGACACACAAAGGCCATATCGTCCGTGTGCTCGCTACCGTCCTCGGGCACCTTCGGCAGCGGGAACTTGGCATCCACCAGCTTTAGCCCGGCTTTGTTGCCTTTGCCAAAGGCCTCAAAAACATCGGTTCCCTTCAGCACCATGCCCATGCATTCGCCGTGATGCCACTGCTCGAAGAAGGCCAACAGCTGGATCGTCTTTTCCTGCTGTACCACTTGGATGCGTGCCGTGCCCGACTCCCACTTTTTATAAACGGGCACCACCATACGACGGCGGGAAATGTTGAGCGACGAGGCGACGCCGTCAAAGAGGACCGTGTATCCCGTAACGCCCTCCTGGAAGGCATGGAGGTCTTTGAAACTGGAGAACCGATAGGTGCGGATCGTGTGGTGGTGGCCCACAACGTTCTGGATGGCCGCGAAGTCGCGACCCATGTTTTCCATCCCGGGCCGGTCGAGGATGGAGAGCGTCATGTCGAGCTGGGGACTCCGGAACACCTGCAACGTCAGGATGTCCTTGGTGCCCAGTCTCATTTTGAACTCCCCGGGTGCGACGTTGATTCGGTCGGTAATGGTGCTGACAGGGGCGCCATTGGCGTCCATCGACGTGATTTCGAGCCGCAACTTCTCTGCCAGTACGGTCTGGGGGCTGTCACTCGTGTACTTATCGTTGACGATCCGAGCAGCCTGCCACGGTAGCCGCTGCAGGGCTTGGAACCCTCCCTTGGAATCTGCAAGCGTCTCGCTCATCAAGAAGCCTTGCAACGGCACCTCGGTCACGAGCTCCTCGTCGTTGTGGATGTAGCTGCCCTTCATCAAGCTAATGAGCTTTTCCCGCTCGCTTTCGTCGTTCATGGCCAGCACCATGCGGGCCTTGTTCTTGCCGTCGGTGAACACCAGCTGAAGTAGCGGCTCTCGCTGCTCTCCGCGCAGATAGGAATATTGAATCGGCATGGATGGAGGGTAGATATGTGTGACGCCGCTGAGTGTTCGGATTCGAGGCCCCGTCACCACCGCGAGTCGGAATCCTCTGTGGAACGTACGAGGGCCTGTCGGGCTCCCCTCTTTCAGGAGTCGTTCGTACAGGCCCACCTCGCACTGTCCCACGGGCTCCTTTGGGAACGTCCTGGCCTGGGGATCGGCATCCAAGTAGTGGAAACTGCGCAACTGCCCGCGGAAGGCAACCTGCTCGTCTTTTCGGGGGTACAAGTACGACTGCACCTTGGCACCAAAGTCGAAGATGTTCCAGAGCATGCGGAAGTCCTGCTGGGACAGCTGGATGGCCACGAGGAAGCCTCGGGGCATCTTGAGTTCCAACGAGTTGGCATCGGACCTCCATCGGACATTTTCCCAGCAGGGCCCTGAACCCTTCTCCGAGCGTATTCTCAACGTCAGGCTCCCGTTCTGACTGGCGACGGTGAAAACCAGGTTGGGCTCGTTGGCCGGTCGGTTGATGGACAGCATGCAAGGGAAATAGTTCTGCGTCGACTCCAGGCCTTGCTCCATGAGGTACACGTCAGCAGAGACTCGGCCGTAATTGAACATGGTCGCCGTGTCACCCAGCGGCAGCGCCTCGAGGGCCGGGACACGGTGGGCTGTCGAGCTGGCCGCCAAAAGGGACCCCCAGTTGCCGTTCAGAAGCGACGTCATGTCTTGACTCAGACTCGGGTAATCGACCCAGATTGACTTGTCCATCATCTGCGGCATGAAAGGCTCCTCCGGAGGCAGGAGGTTGTTGCGCTTCATCGAGCCCGTTAGTTTCCGGAGTCCCGAAGCAACGGCTTGTCGGATGTCGCCGAACTCGCCGTCCACCGGGCTGAACTTGCCCTCGGCTACTTCGGGTATGGCAAGCTCTGTCAGCCAGTAAGCCTTGGTCAAATCGGTGTAAGCCTGGTACCGCCCCATGAGGGCTTTGGTCTCGTCAGGATCCGCGCCGCGGCTGCGAACGGCGGCTTCCACCCCCATGCGGCCCTTCAGGAACCACCACAGCGCAGCGCGACACATGTCCTCGGGGCGGCATGTGCTCAGCGGCTTCAGCTGTTCTGCGTGCAGCCGGAAGAGTTCATAAAGATGCTTGGTGCGCGTAATAAACTCGTCAAACGCTTCCGTTCCATTCGACGACGGCATCGACTCGAGGGGCGTGCGCATAAGCTTGTCGGGCGACTGGGAGGCCAGCACCCGGTCTGGGGAGGTAAAACTAGGGGTTTTCCGGTACGAGGGCGGCCCCGAGGCCGAATACACGGAGCCAGAGTAGTTGGAGTCGGGGCTCGAGTCCAGAGGCTGCGTGTTGGCGCGCAGATCATCGGGCGACATGGGACGCATTGATCTCACGGGGGCACCCTCGAATGCAGCGGCTAGCGCCTCGTGCTGAGGCAGTGGCGACCGCATTATTGGCGAGCGCGCCCCGGGTGACCGCGGGGTGGGGGACATGGAAAGCGGCGAGGGGGAAGAGCCATGCGGTGGGACAGGCGGCAGAGGGGATCGGCGGGCAGGGTTGCGGGGAGGGAGTGGTTGCGGTGGTGATTGCGGCATAGGATGAGGGACCTGCGTCTTCGTTGACTGCGCCCGCAGGGGCAGCGATTCGTGGTCCATTGACGGAACCCTATGAGACTGTGACCGGTACGGGGACGGCATTGACGGGTCCTGCAGTACGACGGGCGGCACTTCTCGAGATTGGGGCCTTCTTGGCGTAGTCCGGACCGACTCCGGGGACGAGGCGACCTCGTCCCATTCGTGGTGGGAATTGGCGCTGGCACTCCTAAGGGCCTCGGCGAAAGCCATGCCCTCGGCCTGTCTCTGCTCCTGCGATTGGATCTCGATGAACGACCTCCTGTTCTCGTCGGTATTCCTCGACGTGTCGAGGAAGCGGGAACGCGTCACCTCGCCGGCGGGCAACACACGCTGCTGCGGCGGCTGGGGAGAGGGCATGGGCGCCTCGTCCGACTCGTTGTCCGACGCACCCAGGTCCGGGGGCACGTAGCCCGTCTGCGTCCTGCGTAAGGGGCCGGGGGTGAAACCGTCGTCATTGGACTTGGGCGTGACCTCCTGGAAAGCACCGACCTGCCTGGCGTATTCGTGGCCCTGCTTGGTGGGGGGTATAGGGGCCGAGGTAGGCGCCGACCTGGATCGCTTCATATTACCGATTTCGGCGACGGCGGTAGGGCACTCGTCGCCTCCTTCGCCTATGATCTCGGGGTAGCTGTCGACGAACCTCACGACAAGGCCCTTGTTCTTGCGGGTCCGCGGGGGGCTGTGGGACCGCGCACGCGAGACCGAGTTCTGCTGGGCCGCGTCGTCGTCGGGGCCGAAGCCGCCGGCATGGGGATAGCGCGAGGCGTTCCTCGTGTCGAGGGCGAGGGTGGGCTGCTGTCGGTCATACTCGCGGTGGCCGTGGGCCGGGGGTGGCGGCGGAGGGTGGACGACCTGGAGGCGGTCGGACAAGCCACCGCCGAGGAAGGCGGTGATGTCGTTGGCCGTCTGCTGGTTCTTCTCGCGGCCCTTCTCCTTCTCCTTCTTCTTGTCGAAGAACCTACCCATCAGTCGGTCCCTGCGCGAATGGCGGCCCTCGACGGGCGGCTCGTTCTCCATGCTGCTGTGGGAGGAGGCTGTCTTGGTACACCGATCGAGGTGGGGCAGGGCATATGGGCCAAGGCGTGACGGCGGACGGACGGAGGCCCGCGACTGCCAACGTCACCCCGGGAGGGTCTTCGAGGGAGAGCAGGAGTGTTGGTCTGATTAGGTTGGCTTTTGTCTGCCTGGCTCGGCGGGGTTGAGGATCAGAAGGAGGGCGGAATGGAGTAAGGGGGGCGGGTAGGTTGGAAAGTAGGTATGGTATTCTGAAGTAAAGGTTGAGGGGGGGAACTGGGGGAGGGCGCAATTGTCGTCGGTACTTTGGCTCGAAGAATGCGGCAGCTGGTCTCGTGTCTCGCTTGACTCCGGGTCCAACGTCGTGCGTGTGCGGCCCAGTGCGTGTGCAGCCAAGTGGGCGGGCAGGCGTTGTGAGACGGGCAACCCGGGGGCGGGAGGCAGTCTCGGCATGCAATTAAGAAAGGAAAAAAGAAAGGGGCAGCGTCACACCGGGCGTTGAGACCTGCAGTAGCAGCGTGGGTGACGCAGGTGAGGAAGTGAACGGGTGGTGGTGAGATTTGGTGGTGAGCTTCGTTTGTTTGGAGAATGGGAAGCAGCAATGGCAGCGGCCGAGCAACGACAAGCAACAGCACCAACACTCCCCCCCCCCCAAAACCCGCTCAGGCGCAAGCTTGCACGGCTCCGAGCAGCAGCAGCAGCAGCAGCAGCGGCGGCGGCGGCACCCAGCAAAACCCGACCCGGAAACCCCAAGATCGTCGTCGCGGCGGGTGGGTGGGCACCTGCGTCAGTCAGGTCTCCGTACGTGGGCTCATTTGCGAATAGTACTGGCGTTGCAAGTGGGAATGCAGTGATTAGCAGCCGCCGCAGTAAAATTGCCAGCAACCCGCCCGAAAGTCTGTCGGCTACTTACGTCGCGCAATGGTCAAACCTTCTCGACTGTCACCGACCTATACTTGCCTGATCCGACCCGTACATGGACCTCTTATTACATCCCCATACCTTTGGGGAGGGGAGGGCGGCCCCAAGTAAGCAAGCAAGTAAGCTATGATGTACCTACCGCCGGGACGCCCATGGCTTCATCCCGTCCGTAGCACTGGCACCACGACGGCATCATGACCGTTGGCACGGGCAGCCAGACGGCACCAGGCCGGCTGGTCCCCCCCATGAACGCTTACTCGCGACATCTCCCATCTCATCGGCAGGCCCATACTTACCCCCCGAGACACCCCGTCGGTCGGGCCCTTGACGTCCCTTCATCTACGTGGGGAGCAAAGATACGACGACACGGCCGCTGCCCAAAGGGCCCGTCTCAACCCCTACAGCCCACCCTTTCGACTCGTCGTTCGGCGAGTCACAAGCTGCCGGACAGGGGCCCCCATCCGGCCCCTCCCCCCTACCCTCGTGGTGCCCCCGTCCAGCGCCCGTCCCATGTGGGAGGGCGTCCCTCTGCTCGTATGAAAAAAAACGCCGGTGGACGGTTTCAAGTGACGGCCAGGGCCACCCAACCGGTCCCGCAATTTTAGGGGTTGGCGAAAGGGAAAGGCCGCGCGCGGAGGAGCGAAAAAGAAAAGGAAAAGAAACGCTGTCGGTTCGCAGAGGGACGCCCGGCGGCGGATACCATGCGCCCGGCGCCAGACGCGACAGGGGACCGGCCCTTCTTTTCGACAAGGGGTCGCTTCGTATCTGCTACTACGATGGAAATGGGATTATGGCATATGCAGATGACACACGGCGTCGCTTCAAAGAGAAGCGCCCACCCGCGGTCCCTCCGCGTCCAGCGTTTACTTTCATACTTACCTATCTACCGGTTGATCTAGGTGTAGGCTGGTGTGCACTAAAGCTCTGGTCAGCTCGTGTGCAGTGGGTGTGTGGTGTTGCTGCCTAGGTAGTAGTGTCTTGGGTGCTGGCGTACGGGTCCCGTCCCTCCCCAACAGGCAGGCTGTCTCTCTCTCTCTCTTCCCCTCTCCCTCTCTCCTTCGACGCCGTAGCATGATGTGCAAAAGCGAGTGCATATGGTTTTATGTACCCGGATCGGGATGATGGCTGTTGGGCCGGGCGCGGGAATGGAGGGTAGAATCGCCCTGGGCGACGGCGTCCGACCGTTTAGCGCCTGGGATGACGACTCACCAAAACACATGCGCGCGGTATATTGGGCTCGCTAGGGACGGAAACGACGAAGCGCGTGTTGTTGTTGCGTGTTGTTGTTGTTCCCGCCGATCGAGCCGCGCAATCTTGCACGCCCGTCGCGCCGGCGCGGAGTCCCGTGCTTTCGGCTCCCTCCTCCTCATCCTCCTCCTCGTCCTCCTCGCGTCCTCCTCCTCCTTCCCCTCCCCTTCCCTTCCCTTCCCCCGTACGCTCGCTGGGTGGTGTCAGTCTGTTTCGCCGTTATGCCCTCCCCATCACGGTTGAGCTGGCATTCCCTCTCCTCAGAAACTTCCCTCTCCCTCTCCATCTGCCAGTGTTGTGACGGTCCACTATACGGATGAGCTTTCGTTATCGGAGGGTCGGGGGAAACCAAACATGCACGCCGGCGGCGGCACGAACGCACACGCGCCCGGTCTCCCGTCATCAGGTACCATCGCCCCTCCCCGCCAGAGAACAAGCCTATGCCGTTCTCGTGCGTGGCCCTGCATGTATCGTCGGGACAATCTGAGCCATGACGTTTGCAACCACTCAACGTCCCCTCCCCCAATGCTGGGCTGTTGCCTTTTCCTTTTCTTGTGCAGCCCTTTTCAAAGAAGGAAAACCTAGATGCAGTCCCCATTGAGGACTGGGAATGTGAGGTACTTGTTTCCGACTGGGGGTTTCCTCTTTTGCCAACTTCTAGGATCAACACCACCTTCTTCTTCTCCTAATTTAAACGTTGTCAACCTTCCCGTAAGGCCCCACGGCTTTAATCCTTCCCCACAGCTTCTCCTGCTTTAGCAGGAAATAGGGCCGTCAGGGCTGGCCTGTCTCCGTCCTCCTTCTCCTCCGCCGCCGCCGCGCCCCGGCTGTGGGACGTTTCCCTCCAATTACCGCCCGCGCCCAGCGCATCACCTCAGCGTTCGAGAGTGGCATACTGTGCGGGCTTACTACTATGTACCACCAACATACCCACTGACCTCCCTTGCTCACGAACCACCCACCCAGAAGCATGCACACACTCGACTTGCCGAGGTCCCCTACATGACCGACTCCTTCCCTTCCCTTCCCTACCAACCATGTACCTACCGGTAGGTTCCTCTACAGGCCCCCCCCTTACAGGCCCCTCCCCCCTCCCTACACTCTCAGACCGGCTCGCTCGGCTCAGCCAGCGCTCGCTCGTTCCCTTCCCGGCCAGCTGGAAATTACACGCAGCCCGTGATACGATACGGCCTCGCCGCCCCCGCGGGCAGAGCGCAAAAGACGGGCCGGTGCGCCTGGCGCGCCGTGGAAACTCGCTTAGGCGACGTTTCCCCCCGTAACTAGCTCATTGGAGCCCACCAACCCTGTCCGTCTTCGTGGCCCAAAATAGTATCGTCACATTAATCGCGGATCTGTCAGTGTCAGCGGTCCCCATCGCCTTAGCCGGCTCGCCCTTGCCATGCAATCTGCACAAGTCGGGCAAGCGCCTGTTTGGAGGGAAGGAAACAAGAGATCTTACAGTCACGCCGTAACGCACGCGAGAGAGAGAGAGAGAGAGAGAGAGTACGCATGATTGCTGTCAGCTTTTTCTGTGACGAGGCCTGTCACGTGCACCGAGTATTGCTTTAAGGGTGCCATCACACGGCCTCGCCCACATATTTATTGAGAGGGGGAACCAAGGACTCCGAATACATGTTCGGCATCGCTCGATTTGATCTGTGCATAGTGGTTTTGCACGAAGTGACCGCCATGGAGAGAGATCCCGGCCGGGCTCGTGGCACGCCGGCCCCGACACTTGGGCAACTTGGGCGCATGGATGTCGCCAACTGAACACTGTTCACTCGGTGACCTCCTTCCGTGGGGTTGCCCTCATCCTCTTGAGGACCCGGATCTGCGGTTCCATCCGGGGCCCAATCCACCAGCCGCCCGTCAACCTCCTGACCCCCTCGCGGACCTGCTGCACCAGCATGCCGCGGCCTAGAACTGGGCCCTCGCGGCGCTCAATGTCGTCGTTCGGCTCGGGCGCCTCCGGTCTCAGGAACTCGACGCCTGCAAACCCCTGGACCACACCAACCGTTTCCCAGGGCCCGATGGGCTTGTTCGGGTCCTCGGTCAACACGTAGTCGAACTTGTTCCAGAACGCAGGGTCGCGAAGCGCCGACGGCCTCTCCGTCTTGTCAAAGTGGAACGACACGGCCTCAGACGAGGGCCGGGCTTCGTTCGGCGGGTAGGGGTGCTGGCCAAACAGCGTGACGCCTGTCATGCACGACAGCACGTCCGTGTGCACCGTGACCGTGTTGGTGTCGGGAGATGCGCCCGCGGCGGCAACAAGGCTGCGGAGTTCGGACAGAGCCTCGCCGCCGGGGTAGTTGAGCGACGAGATGAGAAGCATGCCCGTGCTGATGGCAAAGGACGCGAGAACCGAGCCCACAAGAACAAGAGAGCCTAAGCGGTAGAGGAGCGACTTAGCGCGTCGGGCAAAGAGGTAGTTGGCGGCCAAGGCAGCCGCGGCCGTCAACGGAGGCACGACGTAAAAGATGAAACGAGCCTCCTTGTGGGGTTGAAGCGAGTAGATGGCGACGAAGAGGAGGCTCGGAACAGTGAGCACCTCGGCGGGCTTCGCCGTGGCCTTGTTAGACAGGGCATACGGCACCAGGACGGTCAGGGCCAGTGGGTTAATCATGAGCTTCGGCAGCGCGTTGGTGAAATAGTAGTGCCAGGGGGACACTCCCCACTCGGAAGAGGAGCCGAGCACGGCGTTGTAGTAGAACCCCCACAGCTCGGGCCAGATGGGCTTCTGCCAGAAGTACGAATCCAGCGGCACGGAGCTAAGGAGGGAGAAGACAAAGGTGATGACGAAGGCCGGGACCACCTTACGGATGGTAATTCTGCCCGTCAGGAGCAAGTACAGGGTGGTGGTTGACAGCAAAATAGCCAACTCGGACCGAAACACGGCGGTCGCGTAGGTGAGCATGGAGATGGCGAGCCTGCACTGTCCGGGCTTTAGGTGGCGAGGGTCTCCCAGCAGCTGGGCAAAGGCGAGGGTTGCTGGATCCGGTCAGTTTCCCGACCCCGGCCTTTTTCTTTTTGGGGCGGGACGAACTCACTGAGACCGAAGGCGAACATGTTGGGCAGGGTGCGCGAGGCGTAGAAGACGACGTGGAACTGGCTGGCCTGGAGGAGGGCGTACCAGCGGGCGGCGGGGGCGCCGCAGGCGCGGCGCACGCGGGCCTGGAAGTAGACGAGGCAGGCGGCATTGAAGAGGCCGAGGAGGGCGCGGGCGACGAGCTGGGCGCGAGCGAAGCCGGCGAGGGCCACGATGGGCTGGGCCAGGCCGGCGAGGAAGACGGGCCCCGTGAAGGTGCGCGGCACAGCGCCCGGGAAGGCGAAGTGGTCGTAGCGCGCCGCCAGCTTGCGCGCCACGTCCTCCGTCGGCGTCCCGTACACGAGCACGTCGTGCGTCGCCTGGAGGTTGAACGACTCCTCCACCTTGGTGTACGGCGCCGCGGCCAGGTGCACCAGCACGAGTGCCGGGATGCTCAGCGAGAGCAGCGTATCTGCCGCTCCCAACCCCCGTTCGGGGCCGTGTTAGTCAGGGGCACGTGGAGGGCAATTGTTGGCCGAGTGGCGGCTGTGCGTGCTCCGTATGAGAGTAGAGGGGGTGGCCAGGGCCGGCTTGATACGTACCAAACACCCCCATCTTGGGGGCGGCGGGTTTTATGTTGCGGCGTGCGAGTTGCGCAACGTAGGGTGGTGGTTAGAAGGAAGGTGTTGGTCTCTCTCCCATGCTAGGTTCAACGACAGCAACGAGGGGGATCAAGAGGCAGGCCAGCTACTTTCCCGATGCGCCACAGTATCCAGGTCATCAATGTTCTAGCGTGTTAGTTAGTATAGGAAGACTCATGAGGGGGTTCCGTGACATGCATGCCAAAGATCATAGAACGCTCTTTTCGATAGAAGCGGCCAGATCATGGGCTTGACGATGCAACGGCCGGGGGGAGGTTCCAAATGGAGCGGCCAAAAGTCTGGGCAAGCCGCAGCTCTAGTGGAGCTTCCCGTCCTTTGTTCTCAGTGCCTTTCGGGAGAAGCTCAGCTTCAAACGGGCTAGCTAGGTCGGCAGCTGGGACGGGAATAGTTCAGGCAGGCGGCCAATGAGAGAGAAGGCCCTACGTAAATCCGTGGACGGCATCGGGACACGCAATCCGCATCACCACCACTGATCATCATCACGGCAACCTCTACCAGTCCCTCCACCTTCCGAACGGCGACGAGAAAACCACCCGTTTGATCCTCTTGCCCGCCTACCCAACGCGGCCCCGCGAATGCGCCGGTAACGAGAGCAAAGAAATCAATTCGCCTTCGCGTTCCGCCCCCCGCCCTCGACGACACGAATCCCCCCTCTGCGGGCGACGCAACGGCCTCGCCTTCGTCCTTCCCGCGCCCCCGCCGCGTGCGCGCAGATTTGTCGTGGCCTCGCGTCCCATCCTTGCCATCCCTACTCCCCCTTTCCCCTTGGACGCCGCGCCGCCGCCGCCGCCGCCGCCATGTTTTTCCTGGGCAACTTCTTCTACGGTAAATTAACAACGCCCTCCCCCCTCCGCGTGGACCGACCGGGGACGGTGATTTTGGCTAACGTGCGGCGCGCGCGCTCGCGCGTGCGGGTGTAGTGTTCATCCTGCTCGTCAACGCCGTGGCGGTGCTGTCCGAGGACCGGTTCCTGGCGCGCATCAACCTGTCGACTACGACGTACGACCCGGCCTTTGGCGCCGGGCCCGAGTCGCAGAGCTTCAAGGCCAAGCTGATCAACGGCATCGCGAGCGTGCGCACCGTCATGCGAAGTATGTTTTTTCCCTGCTCCTTTCTTCTCTTACCCCCCCCCTCGTTCAGTGTGGCGGTTTCCCCCCCTTCCCAACCCGCTCCCTCCCGAGGCAGACGAGGGATGGATAACGGAAATGCTGACCCGGGGGAATCGTTTCGGACCAACTTAGTTCCGCTCATAGGCATCAACACCCTCATGATCCTGTACGCTCTTGTTCTCGGCTAAGCCAGCCAGCCAGCCCCCCTCTTTGCGGGGGGAATGGGGGCAAATCGGCCAAGCATATCGTTACAGCGAGGGGCGAGGAAACCATCGACCTTGGGAAGGGTTCCAATGCATTCAAGAAATAACAAGCACGGCGTTCCGGTAAGCATTAGTAGGCGGGCTCAGGTTACATGCGGCAGTATCTCGCTATTGCGTGTTCATACGCGCCACCAAGACAGCAAGCAGTCAAGAATGATGGAGAGATATGGCATCACTTTATTCGTAATGTTCGCTCCCGGCTTTTCCCCATTGTTCTAAGCCTGGCTGGCCTGGCTGGCTAAAGTGAGGCAAGCTATAAACCACCCCTTCTGCCCAGTACTCATACAACCAACATGCAGCGTGGCTGGAAACGACCACCTGGTACTACGGTTCCTACCCTCGGCGCCCAGTCGCCGGGCTCTCTGGTCAAAACACCACGCTCGAATCATTCCCAAGCTGCATATATCGCTCGCCATGACGCTCTGAATATTGCCCAGCACAAACATGCACGTTCGGCTGCCGTAGTGTGGCGGCTGTATATGTGTGTGCGCGCACGCCTGCGCGGCTATGTGACGAGACATGCGCGAGGCTTTGCTATTACAGATATGAGCGTGCCCCCGCCTCCTTTCCGTGCGCCGTACTCCGTATACTCTAGCGTCTCGGGTCTAGAGCTCATGATAGGACATTGTGGCTCTTTTTTCGACCGAGGCTGAAACTGAAGCGCTCCTTCAGCCGGGTGGCTTCGCCCTTGTCGCTTGTGCTGGCCTCCCCGTTCTGGGCCGGTTCGGCTACCGCGTCGACCGAATCACGCCGGACCTTGTCCTTGGCAAGAAAATTGAAGCTCTTCCGAGACATGGACTTGCTGCCTCTGTTGGCTCGGTTGAGCAGCCCGTGCGCGGCGCTGTGCGTGGGTGTGCTCGGCGTCGAGGGCAGCTCCTTGTCCTTGGCTCTTTCATCCTCTACCACCATTTTCTTGCTCTCTTCGATAGCCTTGCGCAGGTTCTCGGTCTCGGTCTTGCGGGCATCCCGTAGCTGTGCCTCCCTCTCCTTCCGTTGCTTCTCCTTGGTCTTGAGCTCCTCCTTTTCAGCTGCCTTGCGAGCCTTCTCGGCCGCTTTTTCTGCCGCTTTGGCTTCCTTCTTCTCGGTTTTGGCCTCGGCTTTGCCTGTTTGCGACCTGACGAGCCCGGTCGCCAGAGGGGACATGAAGCCATCCACCTGGTTCGGGGTAGCCGGCATAGGCACGGGCTGTGTTTCAACAAATCCCGGCGCGGTGGCCGCATGGTCCAGCTTGGCCAACGTATCGCGGTCGTCGTTCGCAAAGAGAGCGGGTTGCGTCGTCTGTCGTGTGAGCCCGGGGTGGAGGCCGTTCGGCTGGCCATTCTCCTGGGCGGCGACGTCGGCCTTCTCGCTGGCTATCCTAACCTCTTCCAGGCCTTCGGCCTCCTGTTGGGCCCGGACCTTTTCAAAGGTCGTCTCCTGGTAGAATAAGACGTATGCGCAGGCCATTCCTGGCTTGTCGCCAAAGAACTGGCGCACATAGTGCTTGTCTACAGGCTCCACCATCTCATCATCAAATAGCAACCAGCCTCGGTCCTCGGTTTTGATGACTGACACATAGTGACCATGGTAGGCGTTGCCTCCAATGTGTACGATGACGGCGTACAACTCGTACAGGCGGTCGGGATCCTCGGTGTCGTCGGTTGTGTTGAACATGCGCAGCTCATAGGGGTATACAACGCGATGAAACAGCTTCTGCAGTCGACTGTAGTCTTCGGTGTATTTGAAGCGTTTCAGATGCAGGGCCAGCACCTTGGGTAGTCGTTTCACCTTCATGCGTTTCTCGGCCTCCTGCAAGCCACCGCAGTGGTCGCAGTGGAACTTGTTTCGTTCGCAGAGCATTTCCTCGGCCGAGAACTTTTGTAGACATGACGTCACCGAGGAATGTTCCTCCAGATCAATGGACAGGTCCAGAAAGGTCTCGTCCCGCTGGGATGTGGTCTCGCATGTCAAGCACTTGGTTTCGGAAGTGAGCACGCCCTCGAAGATGTCGTGGACCCAGCCGGTCCCCGGCGAGTTCGTCCCGTTCACCACGGTTCCGAGGGCCGATTCAAGCGACTTGAACAGCCCATCCTGGTTGCGCTTGGCTTCCTCCTCGAGAAGCTTTTGCGCATTGGCCTCCACGTTTGCAATGACGTCGTTCAGAACGAGACCGTAGAACTCATGAGCGTCTTGGTGCATCGAGTTGCGAAACATCTCGTTGTCCTGCTTGAAGATCTCGAGGAAGCGCTGGGGACTCAACACGCCCGTCCGGCTGCTGGCCTCGATGAGGGTCATGAAGATGTCCCTCAGCCCTGTAAAAGTGCACTCGTTCATGCCGTACGCGCCGGGGTTTTCCTGGGCCAGTTCTAATATCGGACCCTTCAGCATGGCCTGTTTTTTCTTGTACTCGGGGGTGTCGGGCTTGTCCTCGGGCCGCACCCCTGGCTGTGTTGCGGCAGGGGGGTTGCCCGCATTGATCTGTTTCCGTCGCGCCAGCGCCTCCGCTGTGGACAGCTGCTTCTTTCCGTTCGGCTGGGCAGCGTCATCCTCGGCAGGGGCTCGCACCACTACGTTGACCTTGGGCTTGTAGCCGTCGGGGGTGTCGGCCGGCGATAGAGGGGGGTAGTTGAGCACGTGCTCGCGAAAGGCGGTTGTGTAGTAGAGGGCCTGAACCATGGAGTTGCAGTAGCTATGGGTCTCGTGAGCAAGAGTTCCTTCCGCACGCGCGATCTTCGCCGAGGGCGGGAGCGTACCAAGTATTCCCAAACTAGATGCCCGGGTCAGTCAGCAGGGCTGTTTGTCACCAGATGTGCGTGTGCGCGCGCGCACGCACGATGGGGGGTGGGTGGCCGTGACGTACATTTTCTAAACCGAAGAACTTGTCGCTTCCGTCTTGCCGTATGGGCCCTGCGTTCTGCAACATCTTCTCCAAAGGGGTCAATTCCGGCGCAGGTTCCTCCTTCTTCTTCTGCGCGTCCTTGGCGGCATGTTTCGCATCGCCCTAGATTCAGAGGCCATGTCAGCGGGGGCCAAAGGCGACGCTCTTGGGCGGTGGTTCGCAAAAGTGCGTGGCGCCGCCATGGCACGACACATGCGGGGGACTCACAGCCGCGCCGGGCTTCCACTTATTGAAGAGGCCTGCCATGGCTTCAATTCACCGGGGGCGGCGGAAAGCTGGCCGTCGGGGCGAAGGACGGAACGAGCTCGACCTCGCCGGCCGAGCAGGCGTGGCACAAGGTTCACCAGCGAGGACCGAGCGAGGTGCGACCCGTCATGCGACGCCGGCGGGAAAGGTTGGACCGAGGCGCAAGGCGGAGAGGCGGCAAAGGTGTGGTAGGGAGGGCGTAATGGAAAGCGTCGAGCGCTGTCCGTCTTTGTCGGCGGCACTGGCGAGGGCAGGACGGGGTTTCTTCGAAGACGAGCTCACGCGTCTGTGGGCGAGAGAGAGAACGGCGATCCGGGGAGGCGGCGAATAGAAAGTACCGATCAGTGGGTGGACGGGACGCAATGGCGCGGAAGCTACATGTACTTGGGGACAGCGGCTTGCAGCCAAGTCCCTCAGGTTCGGTCGTTGAATGGACCAGCAGCGTGGATCCGACTGGCGATTGGCCCGAGCGGGGGGGAATTTGGGGGATTGGGGAGATAGCGCGCAGGAGCCGGGGCTGGGCTGGGGTTCGTGGTTGAGGATGGATGTGCTTTCGCTTCTGTTCTGGATTCACTAGTAGCGATCTATTTGCTGAGGAGGCCCGTCGGGTGCTGCTTGCGTCGAGCGAGTAAGGAACCGAGGGAGTTGGAGGTAGGTACGATGTAGGGGGACGGGGTAGGTAGCCAAGTACGGAGCGGAAACGACCGGCAGCAGAAGCGATGTAGGTCAAAATGGGTACGGACGGGATGAAGGATATTATTAGAGGTTGCCCGTGTATGGGCTGGTGAGGGAGGGGTGTTGAGCACTGCGCACGGAAGAAGAATCGGAAGGTGGCAGGGCAATGGGGAAAGCAAAGCCATGTGGAGGATGATGACGATGTTGCGGGCGGCGTGTGGATGGGTTGCCTGGAACAATCGTTCGGCGCAGCTTCGTTTGCCCGCTCGTCTGGTACCGGCCGGGCAACTGGCAATCCGTCACGCCGGTCTAGTAAGTCCTTCCACTCTCACGATGCCATCGTTAACCCATCCCTCGGCCCCGTCGTCTGTCGGTCTCCATGTCCGCCCGGGGCCTGTCACCCTTCTTTTTAAATCATTTGACATCATGTACCTGATGAGAGAAGTGCCTAGGTACTTCTTAGCTTCCATGTTAATTTAGTTGGTACCAATCCATGCTTCAAGCTATGTACGTACTATTTGTTTGGTTCCTGACATTCCCTCTTCGCCCTCGCAGCCACATCCCATCCTCAACAGCAAGCAGGCAGGCTGTCTGTCCGTCAGTCTTCCCTTGGCAGCGGGCTGCTGTCAGAAACTACATAGGAGCCTCGTGGTCTACCACCATCCCATCGCCGTTCATCCATCGCTCCATCCGTACACCCATGCCGTTGTACAGTGAGAGAGGCCAATCCATGTCCGCTCTGGGTCCCAAGACCAGTACCACCCACCTACCGTTGCGCGCCGGGCTGCAGCGGATGTGGACATCCAGCTCCCCCTCCCACGCCCCCCGGTCTCCCCCCCCCCCCCTTTTCGCACTTTCGCCCGAAGGTCCAGTCCCGCGGTTGGTGGAAGCGGCAGGCGAGTAGTCCAGGATGGACAGGCTGCGCGTGGCAGATTGGGGTCGCGCTAATGTCCCAGGGATCGCAAGCATCCCGGAAAAGATGGGGTAATGGGCACCACCAGCCCGCCAGTTTGCAGTCTCATCCGGTCAGCAGAGCGGATACGTACCCTGGCTTAGGGTCGGCGTAGGCGCTGCTCAGGCCGGCCGGGCCTGCCGTCTGTTACGAATCGTCCGTAGGAAGATCCGGGGTGGGATTGCGACTCGACCGCTGACGTGAAGGATACCTCATGAGACATGATGGCAGTTGAAATGAACCGGACGGGGGCTCCGGGCATGGGGTATGTCCGCGAGAGAGAGAGAGAATCCCGAGGCCTGGACTTGACGTGCTCTGGATGGGCCGCTTCGGGTGGATGGCCGTCTTAAGCGAGCCAGAAAGGCCTGCACCCGTCGAGTTGGGATGAACAGCCTCCCATGGCAGCGTGGCAACAAGCGGTTGTCAAAGAACCTGCCAAGGTAGATGTTGGAGGCCGCCTTATGTAAGTGCATACGGACAGTGGGCAGAAAATGGCTGGAATGGGATTGGAAACCTGTCTTTTTGGATTGTCGTATGTGCATGACGCGCCGACGAGGCCTTTTTTTCAGTCGCCAACTTCCATGGGTTCCCGGTTATTGCTTCCACCCGCTGGCACGCTCTGCGGAAAATGACCAAGGAAACCGTTTGGCGCAACGGCACGACGAATCCTCCCGCATCCAATCTGGCATCGATTCGCTGTTGATCCTCACCGTTCCAGTCCACGCTCCCGGGAACCACCCGGTAATCAACCGTGTACCCCGTTCTGCCCAGCGCTGCAGGTGCAACGGCAACGGGACAGAAAGGGAGGAAAGCCCCATGAACTCTGCCTGTCTTTCTCTCTCCTCGGGTCATTGGGTACATTCCACATCCTGGTGTTCTTCTTTTCCTGGCGTCGTCTCCCCGAAGCTTCCAATTCAATCATTCACGGATTTCAAAGACGGACTCAAGATGGTGGTGCCAGGATCCGCTTCCCATCATGCAACCTCCATCTCACGCAGCAGGGCTGTCGAGGCAGCAAGCAATACGTACAGCACAAGGTCCGTTGCCAGCATCCCGTGTGTCTCCGGGCTAGGCTCCAGTAAGAAGGTGAAATACGCACGAGTCCTCCCGTCCCGGAACCTTGGGTAGGGAGATACTGGGCGCAATGGGAACCGCCGCTGCGTCGGCCCCCTCTCGAGTCTGTTGGGTGGACGTCTGCACATGCAGTCCCATTCCTCACGTTTCTCAACTGGGGGGGGGTTCTCGGACGACCCCCCACCCACACTCACCCACACACACCTACCTACATACACACGTTACAGCTACGACTGCATGTGGTAGTATCAACCGCGTCTTGAACTGGAGCAACGACCCGGTTACTGATAGCGACTCAGGCTTCCGACGCGACGCTCCACGCCGATCGGCCTGTTTTGCCGAGCGCTTGGAAGGCAAGCCCACTCGACCCACGGCATTACACAGTAGCTGGGTTTGTTCGGCCGGCTGTATGGTCCCTCCCCCGGGCTTCCGTCAAATTATCGACCAGCCTGCCGCCGTCGGCTATCAGCCCCTCACCCGTCCGCGTCAAGGCGTCTATCGTGTGCGGCACGTACTGACTAATCAATCCATCCCCTCCCAACGCAGCGAGCGACATTGGACATTGGCTGATCGTACACAGCACACAAAGAACCTTGCTTACCGGCCTCGCCGTTCTTGGGCCCGGAATTGTCCATATCCCCGCTCCTGCAGTCTTGGCGCATGTTGCCTGTCTTGCCTTCCTTTCGTGTGACCTTCCTGTCCGCTGCCGACGTTGCTTGCACTTTGGGGGGGGAGGGGGCTTGGTGATACCCCGGGCGCCAAAAAACCGTGCTGTGTCTGCCCGTCACACGGCGGCGTCGTCCCCGTCGCTTTGCTTGCCCATTGGACAGCCGCCGCCCCAACTGTCCTCGGGGCGACGGCCAGATGACGAAATCACTCGGCCGGGAGGGAGGGCCAACCTATGCCGCCTAAATCCTCCCAGTCGCTAACCGCCAACCGCTTGTCACCCGGTAGTCTGGTTAGGCCAGACAGCGCCGCAGGAGAGGCTCCATCGCCTAACAAATAAAGCCGCCGGCCCTGGATACTGAGTCAAATGACCACCTCGCACTCGTATGAGTCCTGGTATCTCCATCCATGGCATGGTAGTGGTGATGGCGACAGCTGCAGCCGCCACAGCTCACCTTCTTGACCACCGGACGAGCCCGTTTGTGACATTTGGCATCCCGGGCCTGGGATCCCCGGTCCAGCCATCAACTCGCTCGCGTCGGACTCCGTCGCGTTCGAAGGGGGCGCACGGCAGGCTGTCGGGGAAGTGCAGTTTGTCACCAGCCACATGGCCAGTCCCCTCGTTTCTTCCCGCTGGCTAACGGATGAAGGGGGCAAAGCTATGGAATCCGTAACACCGAGAGCGTCGCCTTGCGATCCCATGACAACGGCGCCTTTCGCATCGCTGCCGCCTCCCCCTTTGTCGTTCGTGGCTCATCGAGTCGGCACGGAGATGACGTTTCACTACGGGCACAACACGGCTCAAGCCGTCGAGCGGTTCTACAAGAAGGCGTTATAGGCCTGCCTGTGCGTTGGTAAGAATGCTTAGCCCGTGCCATGTCCGATGAGCCATAATTGCTTCTTCCGCCTCCCTCTGGCGCATTTGACAACAGGCCTGTCATCTGTCCACCCATCGACAATACTCTACGACTCAATCGGGACGTGGCTCTTCTCTGCTCCAGGCCACAATATGCTTCCCTGTGCAACATGGGGATATCTAGATGGTCCAATCGCCGTTCCGGCCGCAGCCAAGAATCGTCCCCACGTTCTTCTTTTTGTCTTACTGCCACGCCCTTGCCAGTCTATATATGTCGTAGCCGGGTCTTGTCTTTCCCCAGACAACAACGTTGCTACTGCAGAGCGGCCTGGCGACGGGGGGCGTTGCTGCCCAGCGACAGTGTCTTAGGGGGGAGGTGTGCGCCCACCCCCCCAAGATCGCCAGTGGCGTGTTTGCGCGCCCGCTAGCCATTTGGCACCACGCGCCCACCGTTTGTACGGACGGGCTGCGGGCGAACTGCTGGCCTTGTGTGGTCTGGCCTTGTTTGGTGAGACAAAGATGCCCGCCGCCCTGCCACCCGGGGGGGCTTGCGCCAATAGGCCCGCGCGCCCGCCCACGAGGGCTTTCTGCCACGGCCAGTCCGGTTGAGAAAACGGCCCCCGTTACACCGCCGCCGCCCTGCGAGACATGGGGAAAAAGAAAGCCTAGAGTCCGTGGTCGCAAAAGCGAGAGGGTACGTGTCTCTGCATGGTGGTGAAGGGAAGAAGTAGACGGCAGTTCGGCCCGGCAGGGTGCCGAAACCCATGGTACCGTTCTGAGCCGCGGTGCGCAACCCCCCACATTGTGAAGTTATCAGGCCGTCGAAGGCGAAATGGGGGAGGGGAAAGGGCTATGTGATTTCCTTTCGTATGCCGGCTCTGGTCACTAGGGTGTCTCACTGCTGCCGCGGGTCATTACCGTTCTCTCTTACACCCTCTTCTTCTTCCCCTTAGCAATGATACGGACTCTCACAGCGCCGCGTTGTTTGACCCTGAACTCATCCTGCTGTCGATTTGGGGCTCTCCCAGCACCGAATGAGGCCATTCGGGCCCACCTCGTCGCACACATAGCATGAGTATATTTGTGATCGTCGTCGAGACTGCCCCAGGCCCATGGGCTCTGAGGTTGCTAGCGAGGTCCGACCTTTCAAATCGCCCATGTGACGCTATGACGCGATTGGTCCTCCCAGGCGACGCTGTTTATAACAGAGCCAAAATGCCACGCGAAGACGCCCGGTGCACTATGGCGCTCAGCAGCAGCGGCTCTGTTGTAGGACAAAGTGAGGGGCTGTCCCCCCCAGTCCAGTCGGTTGAGCCCATCACAGCCAGGCCCTCTGGGGGTAAGCCATGGTGAGTGGTAGTGAGACCACACATATGTATGGCGATCAACCTGGATAACCAGGGCACGACGGCCATATCCGGCCCCAGGGGGGATCCACGTAGAACCGCGTCTAGATCTTTTTCACGTGTCCGGGGGCGAGCGGGCGTCCTCGTCGCGGGCCGTCGTGCAAACAAGCTCGCCGGCCGCCCACAAGTCCACAGAATTGACTTTGGGGGTCTCCCCTGAATCAGGGGATCCTCTGGTCTGACATCATGGCAAGAAGTCCCCCCTCCCCCTCCCCCCGCTAGGCATCTGGGCCGTTCGACCGGCGCCCGTTGCCACCACCACCACCCTTCCCCTCCCCCGAGCCGCGAAGCATTTGAACCGCCCGCGGCCCTTCTCCTCATCGTTGTCATGTTGCCCTTCTCCCCCCCCTTCCCTTTTAGCTGGAGAGGAGAAAGAAACACGCAACGCTGGAACCAAAGAACCGCCAGTAGAAAGCGGTTCTTCGATTCATCTTCCTCGTCTTGTCCATCACATCTAGCCAGGCCGGCCCCCGGCTGACACGAAGACCACGCACCCTGCCATGCCCCCACCCCTGCCGCCTTCGACCCCGCGTGCCGGCGGCGGCAGCGCTTCGTCCTCGTCGTCCTCGGCCCTCCGAGACGCGAGGCAGATGCGGGATAAGCTGCAGGGCCTCGAGGCGAAAATGAAACAGACGCGTCGGGTACGTACTTCAGGTGCTCGCGCTGGGTATCCCTCCTCCTTCTCCTCCTAGTTGGCGGTCCACAAAAAGGAGAAAGCGAGGGTGCAAGCGAGCAAAGGAGGTTGTCGATACTTGTCTCTGAGATCATCGGCAGGACATCGAAGCCGGCTACCACATCACGCCGCAAAACAGCGGCCCGACGTCGGCGCCGCGCTGGACCGACAACAGCAACTACAGCTACAAGACCCCGGGAGCCCGCGTGTATACCAGCCTCGCGCACGACCCGCGGACGCCGCCGGCCCTGACGGTCCCCACGGGCGCCGCTGTGGCCGGGTTGGCGCGGCCGGGGTCGCTTGGTCAGCGCTCGGCCTCGGGGCTTGCTGATGGGGCCAAAACGAAAAGATAAGAATGAGAGAGAGATGGAGGGAGAGGAAAATGTGAGAAGATGCAACGAAAGAATGTAAAAATCCTATGCTTGCTCTTGGCCTCAATATCTCGTCTGGATTTCTTGCTATCTGGCAACGCCCTCGTTGTGCAATTTCATCGTGTAGAGATTAGCCTAGGGCATAGCTCGTTAAGAAGTCTCCGCAGGCTCAGGCCCGCGTGCAATCAAGGCCTGTATCGCGTCGATAATCATGTCATTCCGGGTAACAGCGCGGCCGTTGTCGCTCACGAAGAACTTCAGGCCCTCGACGCGCTCGCCCTTCTCTCCGGGGCTCGCGAATTCTACCTCGGCCGCACAATCTCCGGAGCGATATCCCCAAACTGGGCTCTCTCTACCATTTGTCGCCACGAACTGAATACCCGAGAGGGATGTTGCCGCTGTCTGAGAACCCGCGGGAGTCCGAAGCAGGGGCTCCTCGTCGATCCAAAGCCGCATACTTCGCAGGCGACTATCACCTACATCCCACTTGTGGTGACTGTAATGATCCATCGTCTTGAGCTCTTCGGCGCGGTTGATGTCATGGCCACACCAGCACCAGGCGTGACCATTGACACCCATGGTATCCTGGGGTAGCGAGAATGTGTCCGGCCCGACAGTCTGATCGCGGCCGCTGTCGCTGTGTTGGAACGCCAGCGCAACCAGTTGAAGCTGTTGGAATCTCGTGCCGTGGCACATGGTCACTGCCACACTTTTGAGTGGCCGGCAGCAGTCCATCCAGTAAAGGTTACCTGGTGGAGATGGATTATCCGCCTGGGGTCCGAACGTCATCCCACGACCCCCCCATATCTTTCCGTGTTCGACGAGACGCGACGGAGGTGGTTCCGGGTCCCAGAAACTGGATGGGGATTGTTGCACGGGCGAGGCGGGAGCTTCAGTTTCAGGCGTCTCAACTTCGAGTGTCGGATCGGTGTCATAGAGAACGCCAACGGCGCCGAGGTCGGTCCTGGCTTCGTACCGCTTCGGCCAGCAACCAACAATACCGACGAGTGTCTCTGTGCTCTCATTCTCATGCGGGAACCTCGTCTCCCTTCTCCCGGGTTCGCCTAGTAACAGTTGGCGTCCGCGGTTGGTCACGCAACGGAACCCTTTCGGTATGTGGGCGACGTTCCAGAACACGGCAGCAACACGCTCACCTCCTCTGCCATCAATCTCCAACGTGCGCATGGCACGTCGACTGGGGCCAATACCTCGCCGGGACCCGTCGGAATAACGAATTTCGAAACCGCCGAACTGGATTTCGGCGGATAGGGAAACTATTTTGGATAGCTCTTCTTCCGAAGTACCGAACACCAGCGTCTCCATTGCCGCCACATCAAAGTTAATACGACTCCAGTAGCCATGGAGGCATGGAGGCATCGTCAGTCTTGGCAAAGGCAATTCGTGGCGCCACAGATGCTTCTGTATCGTTCGGTCGTAGTAGGCATAACCCTGTGAGGTTTCAAGGCGACTGGTGCATCCATGGATCGGCAATTTCGCCACAGGTTGTTCGAGCAGTGCCAGTGAGGCGATGGTTCCTGGAAATATGTACTGGACGTCAAATCCAATAATGAATCTGCCTTCGGATGCTTGAAACAGACGTTGGTCACCATTTGGATCCCCCAACTGCACCGGATCCTGGCGCGCAAACATGAATTTGAGCCCGATGGCTTCGCGCTTCGGTCCGCCTAGAGTAGACGGAGCCGTGAGCTCTCGAATGGTCACCACGCAGCCCATTATCCAGTCGCCAAGGGGGATAGCCAATTTTTGAACAGTGAAATCGACGCTGGGACTGTCGAACGGCGCACTGGGCAGTACTGACCCGTCGTTAAATTGGACTTGTATTCCAACAAGGTTGCCATCGCTCGTCCAGTACACCAGAATGGTAGGCGTCTCGGTGGTAAAGTCCTCGTACCGCTGCAGTAAGGGAACATAAAGCGGTTTCAACTCCCTGGCCTCCGGTTTAGGCTCAATGATGGTGGCCATTGCCGAAGAGGAAGCATCGGCATGGAGGCCGGTGCGCCCCATGGCAGCTTCCTTGAGCCGTCTTTGAGTAGTGTATTCGTCGACGATCTGTTGAGAGATTTTCCAGATGCGCTGGCGGTTGAACAAACCAGCAATGGTCTTTTCGTGCTGGTAAAGACTCGCCAGAAACGCTTCCCGATAGACGTGGGCCCAGTCTACCGCCGCCTGGCCGGTATCATCTTTAAGGACGGGTAGATCGAACAGCCATGGCAAGTCTTGCCGCACGTGGTGTTTCCAGAACGCTCTATCCAGGGCGACGGAAGCAGCCCCACGGGACGATAGCCTGAGGCGGCGAACAGATGGTACATCCAGATGAGACATGATGAGATGCAGTATTTCGGGTGGAAAGTGGCCAAAGCAGTCTGAAGTTCGCGGCGAACGGGAAGGAACCGGCGCCTTGCCATCGGTGCGCGACGTTGGATAAGTTATACGGGGCAAGGAATCGTAGAATTCAAAAGGATTGACGGATAGAGGGTTCGCCACAAGAGCCTCTGTTCCTCGTTTGGTGAGCCAAAATTGCTCTTGGTATTGCTCGATGATGCCGTAGTCAATACCCAGTGCCGCCGACCAGTTGCCGGCAAACAAAACCTGGAAGGCGGCATATAGAATATTGAGGTCGGGATCGGACCCTAATTGTCGGCAGAACAAGTTATAGCAGGCCCGATGAACAGGAACTGCTAAGCCATTGTTGGCGTCGGTAGCGACACAACCATCCTCCACATAGCTTGCGTCGGGGTCAGCCAGCGTTGCCAAGAATACGACCCCGAATGTGGATACTTACACAACAAATTGGCGCGATTCATCATCCACTTCAGCTTCAAACCGATTGGCGTCGTCGTAGCGCGCAGGGCCCGTGATATAGGCTCTGTCGAAGCGACACGATTAGTTAACGTTGAAGGAAGAACCGGGAAACACATGCCTATCCTTGACAAAGGCAGCTTGCCTGTCTTCGGCGATCAGGGCCACATCATCCATCCATTCAAGATCTTCCGGCTGAATGAGGTTAGGGTCGTAGGTCCATTCCGGATCATCATCGTCAGGGTCAAGGTAGGGTTTTGCTGCCAGTGCACCGCAGAAGGCGCAGAATACATCAGCCCCGCCCATGCTGTTAACTCCTATGATCTTGAATGCGACGGGAAGAAGCGAGGTAGGTCTGACAAGAAATGAGACATAGAACGGAAGCCAGTAGTGGCGACCGCCCCAGTATATAGTCGACGGCTCTTTCCGTGTCTAGCAAACAGCTCGTGTGTCTGCCTATATGAGTGGAGCTCGTGTGTCTGCCTATATGAGTGGAGCTCGTGGTCTAACTCGGGAGTTTATGTACTAAGACTGCTACTGGGGCATTTCGTCATTCATTCTTATTGGTGTGTGCATTAGTTCGGGCCCGGTCGAGTTGGATGTATGTCCGGAGAAAAGGCACTGCTTTCTAAAGTAAATCGGCCTCACATACTGTCATGCTCTGTCACTGTAGTTGTATACGTAGGGAGGTAGGTGATGGCAATTATGAATTGTTCACACTTCACTACTGAGTCTGCCTCGATCAATCTACAGATGTCCGGGAATCACTCGATGACCCTGCATTTGCTCCGCCCGCGATTCGCCGCTCCACACGGGCTAGAGAAGCCGCCCGCCTGGGCGTTTTCTGAACAAGAAGCTTGATTAAGGGATGGGACGCACTTGCGGGCCCGCCTTTTTCGGATTCGATCTGGGTCACGGCACCGTCAATGCTGATACGACTCCAGGTCTTACGCCTGCACCTTATCGCCCCTTCTGTACGACGACCAACAGGTGGCGGCACCACGTTCACGTCGGATGACGACCATGCAGGTACATGGCCATTGTGCCGTCGCTAATGCTCCTACGCTCCTCCTCGGCTCCGTTTTCTCCTGCTCTTTTCCCACTTCGGTGCCGAGCTAAGAACCATTCAAGGTAAGAATAGCCCCCGAGATCCATTTTCCTGCAGGGATGCCTCCCCATCTGGATATCTGGACTTGAAAAAGAGTCCCCATTGGTTGTTGGATGGGGTTGCTTGCCTCCGCGCGGAGACGGCAAGCAGGGTCTGCAGGGTCTGCAGGGTCGTGAAAACGTCCCTTCGTCGATAAGTATCTACCGGGCAGAAATGCCGCGCCTGTCCATCCGATAACCTCTTCTCTCGCTCTCGCTAGGCATTTTTCTCAACCCCGGGTCGCATAGAAGGCGAACCAGACGGTTCCTTGGTCCAGATCACCACCAGCGTCGCCGCTGTAGGACCATCTTCAGCCCCTCACGTCTCTCACCGCAGCGCCATGGCGTCCCCCCCAGTCGGCCGTTACGGCGACGAGAAGAGCGAGAAAGCCGGCGAAAGCCCGTCGCAGCAAGACCTGGGCGAAATCACCGGCAATGCCGATCAGCTGCAACGCCATCTCGGCAATCGCCAGATCCAGCTGATTGCTGTTGGCGGCACCATTGGCACCGCCCTTTTCGTTTCCATTGGCGGCGGCTTGATGCAGGGCGGTCCCGGCAGTCTGTTCATCGCCTTCACCCTCTATTCCGTTCTGATGGGCCTGGTAAACAACTGCATGGCCGAAATGGCCACCTACATGCCTGTGTCTGGATCTTTCATACGCATGGCTGGAAAGTAAGCTGCCGCGCCCCCCGCCGTCTTCTGCTCTTCCACGGATTGTTTTGCTGCCTTCCATTATCCAACGTGTACTCCTTTGCTGCCGTCCACGTCTTCCGGGATATGGCTGGCTGTCTCGTACCTTGGTTCCCAGAACGTCAAGTACTGACTTCGGGTGTCTACAGATGGGTGGACGAGTCCTTTGGATTTATGGCGGGATGGAACTTTTTCCTTTACGAGGCGTGTTTAATCCCGTATGAGGTCTCCGCCCTCAACCTGGTGCTCACATTTTGGCGCGACGATATTCCAGTATGGGCCGTCTGCCTGGCCTGCATCCTTCTCTACGCGTGAGTTACCCACCTCATAGTCCTGGATCCGGGCGCATGTCGGCTCGCGCGTGCTGACAAATTCAGGCTGTTCAATATTGTCGCTGTGCAGTATTATGGCGAAGTCGAGTTTTGGCTTTCCACCGGCAAGTTGCTGTTGATCGTCATGCTGTTCAGCTTCACCTTCGTCGTCATGGTTGGTGGCAACCCCCAACATGATGCCTTCGGTTTTCGGTATTGGAACAACCCAGGCGCCTTTGCCGAGTACGTCAGTACTGGCGCCTTGGGGCGGTTTCAGGGCTTTCTCGGCTCCTTCTTCTCTGCTGCCTTCACCATTGTTGGCCCAGAGTATTTGGCCATGGTGGCGGGCGAAGCTGAACGCCCACGTACCTACTTGAAGAACGGCTTCAAGACGGTCTATTGGCGCTTCGGTACCTTTTTTATTGGCGGAGCTCTCGTAGGTTCTTTCAATTCTCGACAAGACGACGCGCGACCATCACCTTTTCGCGATGCATTATCCTTGCACGGGAAGAACTTGGACTGACCTGCGCTCCCGCAGTGCGTTGGTATCGTTTTGCCATATAACGACGAATCCCTGCAGAACGCTGGCACGGGCACCGCCGACGGTTCGCCCTATGTGATTGCCATGCAGAACATGGGCATAGGCGTCTTCCCGCACATCGTCAACGCCCTGATGGTTACGGCCATTTTCAGCGCGGGCAATGCTTTCACCTACTGTGCCATGCGATCGCTTCACGGAATGGCTTTGGAGGGCCATGCCCCCCGAATCTTTGCGAAATGCACCAAACAGGGCATTCCGATCTGGTCCTTTGCTGTCGTCATGTGCTTTCCGTTTCTCTCATTTCTCCAAGTTTCAAACGACACGGCCCAGGTCGTCACATGGCTCGCAAACTTGACCGAGGCCTCCCAAATTATCTCGTACATTGTCATGTGTGTCACCTACATCTTCTTCTATCGGGCGCTTCAGGCGCAGGGCATCGACCGCAAAACGCTGCCCTATGTTGGATGGTGGCAGCCTTGGAGCGGCTATGTTGGCGCCGGCAGCATGATCTTCACCGTCTGCATGTACGGGTACACCACCTTCCTACCCGGCTGGTGGGACGTTGGGACCTTCTTCTCCTACTACACCATGGTGTTTGTGGCTTTCATTACCTACTTTGGTTGGAAATTACTCCACCGGACCAAGATGGTAAAGGCCTCGGAGGCCGATCTCGTATGGGACAAGCCCATCATTGACGCCTATGAAGACTCCTTAACCGAACCCCCAATGGGCTTTGTGGACGAGCTACGTCAGATAGTGGGATTGAAGAAGCGTACGGCTCGTGTCGATGACCCATCGAGCTGATGCAACGACCGATCCTGTCGGAAGCAGGGAGAGAGGACGCACTTCTCGAGGCAAAAGGAAACCAGTCAAACAGTCTGAATTTTGGCGTACGCATACAACGTCTTGGGGTGTTAATATACGCGTGTGACAGAAGGTGCAATTCGAAGAAGGCTGAATAGCAGTTATGCTGACACCACAACTCGGGGTGCTCTGGTCTGAAAGTCTTTGTATCCATATGTTACATGCTCGGGCGGTGTCGGATCACGGTTTCAAAGGAATGAGTCCATGGAGGTCCGGGCTGGGCCCCATTTCCTTTCGGCCAGACTAGCTTGGAACAAACCATGGTGTCCTTGCCAGTGCGCGTTCTCCTATCAGCGGGGCGGGGGAAGACAAGAAGCCTACGGGCGCCGGCGTAGAAGGAGCGGTCGAGCAGGAAGTCGGCGCCCGCGCGCGACGCGGTCCCCGGAGCGCCGCCAGGTACAGCCCCGTCGGCCCCCGGCCTGGTGGGCCACGTACACGGTCCGCCGACGCCGGGTAGTCGAACCCCGTGCCGCCCGTGTCGCGCCGCCATCCTCTTGTCCCTCAACAGCCGCACGCGAACTGCGGGCGCGCCGCCACCATCGCCTTTGCCGGCGTCGTCTTGCCCGCCCCTGCCGCAGCCACAACCGCGTGCCAACCTCCTCCTCCCTCCTGCGTTGCACACGAGGGCTTACGTACTCGCTATCCCGCATGTAGCGAACACGACGGGTCATGGGTCCTGCGCAGTTCGCTCAAGGAGCGGCCGGAGTCGCTTAGGGATTGCGCTCCCGGTTGCTTCGGTCATGAGCATGGTGGGTTGGTTCGTTCATGTGCTGAGTGGCATGTTGGAGAGGCTGATGGCCCAGGACTATTGGGTCCCATTCTGTGACGAGGCGCTCACTTGAGGCTCGTATATTGCAGCTGTTCACACGAACTCCCTTCTTTGGTAGGCCTATACATCCATCGGTGCATCAGTTACTCAGGCTCCAGGCTCCCGTGCGTAGCTTGCCAGGTGGTACACTAGATAGGCGGGGCATAAATCAGCCTTAAACGCAGAATATGTACTTTTCTAGGCAGTGCGGCTACTGTACAGACTTATGCACCTATACATAATGTAATGTATGTGAAGCATAATGTTAGTGAAATGGTCCGTGCTGTGCAAAGTCTTAGTCAGCTCATTTCCCAACCTCCCGCTTTCTTAGCATTTGCACCCAAGGCTGGCGATGGAGACTAACGACCCGACATCCACTTTCACCTTTTACACCTGCTGCCGCTGTCGCCATCATCGTCATCGCCATCGCCATCGCCATTCCTCTGATCCTTAGGGACTTGCGACCGGCCTTCCACGGGTCATCGCAGGTTGCCGTGCACACTCTGCTAAGGGGCAGACCGTCCGACGCTGGTAACTCGCGCCCAGTGGCCACCTCTACCGGCTTCTACCCATCGGTCGCACCTCGTCTCGTCTGTCTCTCTGGCCCGCGTGGCAGAGGAGAAAGAGAGAGGAGGTTGCCACTGCTGGAAGACCGGGGCACTGGGAAGGGGCCTCAACCTGTCCACCGGGCAGGGGAGGTCGCCTGTCGTCGAACCCGGCGTCGTGTTGGCCTGGCTATCCGGCTGGAGCTGTGCGGGGAGAAGAGCGGTGGTTGTGTTATTTGTGCTGCGGCCGGTGGTAAGTTGGGCGATCTGACTTCCCCTTTTAGCTGACTCGTTACAGCGTGCTCATGTCGTCCTCCGTGGCCGCTCCGCCAGATCTGCACGCGTCAACCGTGCCGGCTGTGCTCGAGTGGGCTGCGCCAAGGACGGCATCGACGACGACAGCGACGCCATCCGCTTCTAGCGAGGAAAATCGTTGTCTCGCTAGACCCGACCCGCGCAGCGCCGCCATCGTTTTCGAACTTGTCTGTCCAAGCTCCAAGAATAGTGTTACCAATGTACAAGATGAGAACCGTCCCCTTGATGTGTTTCTACAAGTGCGCATTCCCGTCAAACTCAAGCACCCTGTTGGCCGCACCCATATCCATGTGTCGATACACCCGTCACGCATAGCGTCCCTTTCCTTCGCCGCCGATGTCGAGGCCCGAGAGGATGTGAGCGACATGCTGCCGGGCAGGCTGGCACGCTTGACCTTCACGCTGCGCGAGCCCGTGCAGATTATTATTCCCGCGAACACGCCTGTCTCGCTTCTGCCCGCAAGCACCCGGGCTTCGGGTGAACTCCTGGATGCCATGCAGTCCCTGGGTCGCGCAACAAGTCTGTCCATCGTCATGCCCGCGGCCCAGGCTCCTCGGCGTAAGCTCGAGCCTCTTTGCGCGGCGCTGGTGGATGGCGGCCGCGGCTTGAACCCGCTTCCGCGGTATAGCGAGCTGCGCAGTTTATTTGGTGGAACTGGCGGGCAGATCCTGGAGTTGTCTCCTCCGCTGGCTCCTGTTCCTTCGCAAGAAGAGACGCAGAGCGAAGAGGGTGAGACAGGGCCCGGGGAATGCCCGCCGGTGTATGCTGAGATCGAGCCGGGTCCGCCCATGCCTCCGATCTCTGCTGGTACGTCATTGCCACTAAGTTTAGCTGTGTGGCGTGCCCAAACTAACACAGTACACAGAGTCCAAAGATGCCAAGCGACGCCGGTCAAGCACCAGTAACACTGCCAGCCATGCCAGTTCTCCGTGTGGTGCCGATCACAGCGAGAAACGCCGTAAGTTGCTGGGGCCTGGCCTGCTGTTGCCCACCGCTGGGCCGTCCCAGGAAGAGCAGGACGTTATAATAGATGCCATGGCCCGGCGGCTCATGGCCCTCTTTGAGACGCGGTTCGATGAGCAGAACCAGGTGATACAAGCCCAGGGCGAGCTCATCGCCAAGCTTCAGAAGCACGTCCAGGAGCAGGATCAGCGGATGGAGGAATTGGAGAGTGACCTGGTCGAGGCCCGCCGAGACCTAGAGCAGACGTACAACAAAGTCGAGGCCCTGGACGTCGACGTGGCGGAGCTGGACTATAACGCACGCGAGCTGGGGGAGAATGTGGAGTACTGGACCCAAGACGGCTGGGACGAGATGAAACTCGAGCTCGAGGAAGCCGTCACGGGCGCCGTCCTGGATGCTGTGACGGACCGCATTGCCGAGGAGGGTCTTCGTGCCCATTCTGTTAATTTCACCTGGTCTAGAGAATGACTCGAAACCCTCGCGCAAACTGAACACCGATGCTTCTCGTGTGACCGATTTATGCCAATCATGCACGTGCTCAATCTGGGGAAATAGGGGGAAAACCGACGGTCTTGGACGGTCACCTAGCTCCATACAGTAAATACTAGAACACACCTCCAACCTCGTTGATGCAGCGTCGGCCCATTTCCGTGTCCGCGGTTGCTATAACGAGCTGGCCGAGGGAACTTTTAAAACTGATACTTTCTCTCTCCCTCGTTCCGTTCCGAGGCCCGTACAGTCCATTTGCGAAAGACGAGCAGGAGGGCAGAGGGTAGGGCGAGGGAGAGTCCGTATGGCAGGGTGGATACGAAGCATGGATATATAACTAAATCTATGGGGGGTATTGAAGGAAGCTCCTGTCGTCGCAGTTCAAACAAGTTCCCCGGCCCCAAGTCTATCTATCGTTGGGTAACAAACCCGTAAAGTATCAAATGGTATCATCATTCGGTACCGGACCCTCTCCCCGCCCCCCTTTCCCTTCCTTTCTTTCCGTAATATGGCCAAGCACCCTTTCTTGCCCGTCTTTCACCCGTCCCCCCACCTGCCCCTCCTCTTCCCGGCTTCCGGTTCACCGAAGAGGAGGGCCCATGATAATGTGACGAGCCGAGGACCCGCATCCACGACCGAACGGTATGCGCACACCCACGCGAGATGACGAAGTTTGCCCCCTCCATCTTCTTCCCTCTGTCTCTCTTCTCCCGGTTACGCCAGGCCCGTACTGGGCGAGACGAGCATGGTGGGACCCTGGCCCTTGATGAGGGTCTCGAGCTTGGCCATGAGCTCGGGGATGCGGAAGGGCTTGGCGATGGCGTCGTCCATACCGGCGTCGCGGGCCTGGGCGACCTGTTCGCTGCGCGCGTTGGCGCTGACGGCCATGATGGGCACGTGGCCGACAATGTTGCCCGTCGCCTGAAGCGCCCGGATCTGCCGCGCGCACGCCAGCCCGTCCATGACGGGCATCTCGATGTCCATCAGGATCACCGACAGGGGTGTGCGCGGCGCGGCGGCAGCGCCGGTCCGCATCGTGGCCAGGCTGGGCCGCGTGATGGTAGTAGTAGTAGTAGTAGTAGTAGTAGTATTAGTAGAACAGCCGCTGCTGGTACTGCCGTGTTTGGTTTCATTGCTACGGCCGGCGTTGCTGCCATTGTTGCTGCAGCCGCCGCTATTTTGCCCGTCCGCTGGGTTGGAACTCGCCGGTGGGAAGGCTGATGGCGACGACCAGTATTCCGTCGTACGCAGGAATTCTAGCGCCTCGGCACCATGATTGCTCACATAAACCGTACAGCCTGCTTTCTGCAGCTGCTGTGAGAGCACCTTTTGCTGTGGTGGAAGTCAGCAAGGGGATTGGCAAAGAAAAGGGAGAGGCTACACAGGGCGACTTGCATTGACCAAGTTGTCTTCAACAATCAGGACGGAATATTTGCTATGGTCTTGACCGCTGTCCTCCATTGTGACGGGCCAGTTCCACGGGTCGTCCTTGATCGATGTTATCTTCATCGGTGTAGGCGGTGGTGAAGTACGCGTCGACACGAAAAAGGCAAAAGTCGAGCCGACGTCGGGCTGGGACTGTACTCCAATGGCGCCGCCTTGCAGCTCCGTCAGCTTCTTGGAGATGAACAGCCCGAGCCCACTGCCGCCGTAGCGTATGTGCGTTCGCGGCGTGGCCTGCGAGAAGCGCGTGAATAGACTGCCCTGCTCCTCCAGCGACAACCCACAGCCCGTATCGCGACACTTGATCCAGACGTAGACCTCACGCCCCGCGCCCCATTCGTCGTTGTTTAAAAGATCACCGGCACTGGTCGTGACATTAGCCCAGGATATTTCCTGGGAGTTTTGTGTTGGGCGATCAAGGCTGGCCCCCAAGCTAATCTCGATGCGTCGGACAGGCCGGTCGCGCGTGAACTTGATGGCGTTGGTGACGAGGTTGATCAGGACCTGCAGGGCCCGGCTTGGGTCCATCATGACATATTGGGCTCCCAGTTCTCGTAATGAAGGATCCTCGGTGAGCGACAGGTCGATGCTGTCCTTTTGGCATTCCACCTCAAACATGTGCACCGCTTCAGCGACGACCGAAGCGGGCTCGACGCGCACGGGTGTAATGGCCATGAGGTTCGAGTCCATCTTGGACAGCGTAAGGATGTCATCGACGACGCGTTTCTGGTGGAGTGAGCACGATATGATGGTCTGAAGCGAATCCAAACACTGCTTGATCTCTTCATCGGCCTTCCTGGTGAGCTCCTCGTCCGCAGTGGTCGACGCGGAGATTTGGGACTGCACGTTGCGCAGCGAATCGATGGTCGAATCTGCGCACTGGATGACGGCCGACAAGGGGTTGCGCATTTCGTGAGACGTCATGTCGATGAAGTTTTCGTGCTTACGCTTTGCCTGGGGAGAGAGGGATGTAAGTCAACTGTGGGGGAGCGGGGGAAGGGGGAGAGTATCTGTACCTCCAGAGCCTCCTCAATCCGCGTCCTTTGAACCTCCTCGGCCCATTTAAACCGCGAAATGTCCGTCATGACGCTGAAGACGGACACCACGTCGCCCTCGTCGTTCAGCTCAGGGATTGTCTGGCACTCCGCCCACGCTTGCCGGGGGGCGCCGTCGCCGAAATTCCAAGTGCGATTCAGGCGGAAATGCGCCTGGGTGCGTTGCTTGTCCCGTAACACCTTATGCCACTGCCGGCTCACGATGTCCTGGTCGCCCGGGTAGCAAATGCTTTGCCAGTCAATTTTCCTGTACTCGTCCGCAGGCGGGAGACCCGTGAGCTCGAAGAAGCGCATATTACAGTACGTCATCCGCTGCTGCGTGTCAAGGATGACGATGGCAATGGGCGCCAGCAGGGCGAAGCGCGCAAACTTGCGCTCGCTCTGCCGCGCTCGTTCCAACGCCTCGGCGCGCTGCAAGGCCTCCTCCTGCACCAGTTTTTGCGCGTTGATGTCGATGGTGTTTCCAGCAATGCTCACCAGGTCGCCATTTTTGTCCAAAATGGGGACGCACGTGGAGAGAATCCACTGACAGTCCTCCGTGTTTCTGTCGCTCGTCCCCCGCCCATAGTCGCGGCCTTTCCACCTCATCTCAAACGTCACGGACAAGCCCTGGGCTAGTTTGTTCCACTGCGACAGCACCATGGGTGCATCAGCCGGGTAGACCAGGTCCATGAAGGAGAAGTTGGTATGGGCGGTCTTCTGTTTGGGATGCTGACTGAGCCTATACCACGATTCGTTGGCGCGCAAAAGAATGCCCTCGGGGCTGTACTCAAAGGTGCCGACGTCGCTCATCTCCATCATCTGGTAGAGGCCGGCCAGGCGGGCGTCGGCGAACTTGACATCCTCCAAGCGCCTGATGACATCGTCGGTGGCAATGGCAAGGTCGGCGCGGGGTCGCAGCTCGGTCACAGAGGAAGCGTCCGAAGCCCTGATGCACTTCCAGCGGTCTTGGATCTTGAAGGCGGTCCATATGCGTCCGGCGAATTCGATTTCGGACCTCCAGTGCGAGGCGACCTGGCACCAGCTGCGGAAGATGGTGGCGGCCCTGGTTTTGGCCAGGACGCCCTCGGCGAGGCCGGCCGCGTAGAAGGCATGGTTACACAACAACAGCTCGAAGGGCGTGGGGGTATGCGGGTTGATGGCGACAATAAAGGTCGGCCGGGGTTCGGCGTCCAGGAAACCCTTCAAGTCCGGCAGCAGGGCGTCGTCGGGGGGTTGGTGGTGGTGACTGGACGGCGGGGAAAGTAATGACATGGCCCTGCTGCTCCTCGACATTCTTCAACCGACCTAAATTCTCGTTGCCGCGGCTGACTCGCAGCAGTTCCGGTTCGTGTGTCGCCAGTATGAAAGATGTACCTGGGATTTAGTAGTTACCGGGATTCGACGTGGGTGGGAGCTGGCCGTCGTAAACGCGGGGAAACACATGGGCACCCTAGGCACACCTCACTCTGTGTCCCTTGGCTGCGCGGGTCGATGTGGGTAGCAATAGCTTGATGCAGGCGGGCAACGGCAACGCAACGCAGGGCGAGGCGGATGGGGTTGGAGAAAAAAAGAAAAGACGATTTGATCAATCGAGGCGGGATACTGGGGGTTCGGCGCTGCGACTGGCACCGCGTATTGCTGGCGCATGAATTGTCGACGTCAGGGCTGGCGCCAGGTACCGCGGACCGGGTACAAGGGCGGACGAGACGGAGCAGGAGCAATGGAGGACTAGGAAATAGGTACGTCTGTCTGGATGAGGCGACTATGGTGGATTGTGTTATAAGTCGCAAGATCGTTTAGGAGGTCCTTTCCTGGCAAATCTATGTCAACCAGCATCCATTCTTTCACTATAGGATGACACCTTGGTAGGTCCTGGGAGGCCTACATACCTATAGATTTTGTAGGTATGTATGTTGTGCTGTGTCAAGCACTGAAGGGACCGCCTGTTCACCTACAAGAGGTACCTGCTGCACCCTAGCAGCTGTGTAGGTCCGGAGGACTGCCCGCGATCCTGTGACACTAGCGAGCGCGCCGGCCTTGGTTGGCCGCCCGCCGTCCCGGATCGCGTGTGCGAAGCCTGCTTTGGGCCATGGCTACCTCTTCAAAAGCTGGTCGTCGCGTGCGTCGAAGGCAAGCAAAAGCAGGTGCATGTTGCATTTCTCTCTTGGGTCAGTCTTGGTCCCACTGAGCTTGCCTCCTATCCATCTACCCACCCCGTCCTATGTCTATGGATCGATTCCACGCGCCTAATGGGCTGGCCCTCCGTAGGGGAGGGACCCCAAGCTGAGCCTCCTGGAATCCATACCCGGTTACCCATATGCGCAAAAACGGAATCACATCCCATCCCTTCACTCAGGAAAATACACGACCGTACCTGTGTCTGGGTTTGGGTGTGCCAGGCCATCAGCGGGCACCATGGCTCTTCAGAGGCAGGTGACGCTGGCGAGACCCTGTTTCTTTGGTCACGCAACGAGCTGGGTGCCGTCAGCACCTCGATTCAGGTACAGAGTTTAGTGAGGTGCGTGCCCCTGGTGAGTTCGTGGGCGTGCGACGCGTGATGGAACGCGACGCATGAGTAAAGTCGCCTGCCCGGCCGACTTGCCTGGTAAACGGGGTAAGGGGCAAGTATAGGCATAGGGGAGATCGACAGGGCGCGCTGGAGATGGCCCGCTTCCTATGACTTCCGATGGTGCGGGTTCGACCAGACTGGAAATTCATACGAGGTGCAACTACCTACCTCACCCTCTACGGGTGGACATTGGGCCTCTACAGTAGGTTCAACGTCGCAAGATGATTTTCGCGGTGCGGAGAACCCCTTGAAAGGCTGGTACTCTGACTCGCCGGGCGGGCTGCGCAGGCGGGCAATCCCTCACCCCCATCAAGCACGAAGCCCCCATATGCCCGAACCACCGAGTGCCGTGCCGTACCGGCCCTCTAGATAGGCTTGCCTGCATCGTGGGGCCGAGATCTGGCGCTCCGTGTCCACCCCTTGTCCTGCATTGAGCCCCTCGGACCTACTTATTAGGAATACGGCATGCACGCATATACTTCCCGCTGCACTGGACGCGTACCTACTCGCAACACCACATTTCCGTGATTAGCCGCCTGTAGAATCGCCCGGGTTCATCGACAGCTGTAAAGTTTTGGCTACTATCCCTTCCGTAGTTATTAGCGGTGGCCTCCTTGGTCGGCTTTGACCATGTCCAGATTCCAAACCTGGAGGGATGCACCTGTTGACACATGTTTCCGCACCAGTGCCAAGGAGGTACCTCGGTCCCTATCCTACACAGTACAGCAAGAAGTAAATAGAAGATTCGTTGTACATTCCCAAACCATCGGATGTCTCCTGACCTCCTGCTGCCATGAGATTCCAGTCTGATTGCAACCGTTGTCTTTTTCTTTTTTCCCCTGGGAGCCCCAGCTTTTTTTACTGGCCCGCCGGCCGGGCCTTCCTAGGACAATGGAAGATCATCGTGGTACCCAGGTACGTAGGGTATGTACTTACTTACTTGCCGCCTACGAAGTGTGTGCTCTTAAAAAGGGCGAGGCCAAGAAGTACCGCTCCATACCGCCTTATCCACCTCACCATACTAAATACAGCAATATACTCAGTGTGTGAGAGAGTGGATAAGAAAATGGGTCGAGACCTCGTGGAGTAGCCCAAACTTACCCCTATGGACTAGTACACAGCCACCCTTGCCAGCTGCTGACCTGGAGCTTCGGACGCTTGGAACCGATCCAACGTCATTTCTGTGCCCCTCCAGCCCCTCGCCTGTTCGTCATCTGAATGGCTCTAGTCGGCCGTGCTACTGCACGTTTGTCTTGTATTGGGCTTGTCCACGGCTGCGTATTGTTTGATTGCATATGAGGGCTTTGCCAGTCGGCCTCTGTTGCCCCGTTGAGTCATTCATCCATACCATATACCCAAGCACCCAAGACCTGCCCACACGTGGCTGGCTCGGCTGTCCTGCCTGGCTCAATCGCCCGTTTGCCTGCTGCCTGCTCGACGTGGACGGGCGTGTAAGAAGTTCTGCGCCTGATCCCAACTTCCGTGCTAGGAGGGAGAGAGAGCCCACCTCCCATCGCTGCCCCATTGCCGATCGTCCCGCTCTCTGCTGGCGGAAAGACTCTTCTTTCTCACCGAATACCCCGGGTGACCTTCTCCGTCCACGTGTGTAGCGCCAGCTCTGGTGTCTGCCCTACTTTTTTCACTCCTCTGCCTTCTAATTGATCCTCCACCCCCTGCCTTATCCCTATTGCCTGACGACACTCGACAACTTAGTGCGGGAGAGCTTGGGCGCGCCGGCGAGAAATTTGAGCCTCGATTTCCAACAACTCAGCCTACCAAGCTTGTTGCGTAGTGTCGGGTGAGTGAGGTCATAATCCAAGCCTGAGCTGTCGTCCTTCCGTCCCCAATCGATAAGCGCAGCGTCACCCCAAGCCCAGAGGGACAAAGTGAGGGGTGCCCCCCCCAGCTTCATCGTGCTTTGGGCGAACAAATTATTGATTCCCAGGCACCCACAGGCGCATCGCATCCGGCAGTCATAACCGGCCCAAGGCACGCGCCGCCCAAACGCTTCAGACCGCCGCATCCGAACGACCGTTACACCGCGCACGTCTCCCTTTCCCTAGAAGAGCCCGACTCTCGAAGCTTCGTGACAGCCCGTCGCAAAACCAAAGCCTCCACCATGCACGGCAAAATAGGACTGGGCGGACGCCATAGAACCGGCTCAACGGCTAGTACGAGCCTCTCTGCCCGTTCCGGCTCGCAAAGACGAGCCGCTCGAAGAGCATGCGCTGACCCCCCTGCCCTCAGGTAACCGCTCCGCGTCCGATGGCGAAGCCGAGGATGACACTCTCGTCGTCGAGCCCGACCAGGGCAACGGTGCGTCCCTCCTCTCCCCAGCCCGTGTGTTTGCGTCGAGTGTTGTCGTGCTGAGGAGGCCGGCGCAGTCCTTATGCACATCATCTCCCAGCTGCGGCCGGGCGCCGACCTGAGCAGGGTCGTCCTGCCGACCTTCATTCTCGAACCTCGAAGCATGTTGGAGAGGATTACCAAGTTCGTGGCTCGTTTTGCCCCGCCACCATGATTTCGCCCGCCGACTGACCATCTCTTGCAAGCTTCATGTGCCATCCCGAGATGCTGTTGCCCATTTCCAAGATCGACGACCCCACCGAGCGCTTCGTCTCCGTCGTCAAATTCTACCTGAGCGGCTGGCATATCCGACCTCCGTGGGTGCCCGCAACCTCCCTCTCCGGTATGGATGCGCTGCTTACACATGGCATAGTGGCGTCAAGAAGCCCCTGAACCCGATTCTTGGCGAGGTTTTTACTTGCTACTGGGACTTCCCTGACAAGACGCGTGCCTACTACATCTCGGAGCAAACCTCGCACCACCCACCCAAGTCGAGCTACTTTTACATGGCCCCCGATCACCACATTCGTGTGGACGGCACCTTGAAACCACGCAGCAAGTTTCTCGGCAACTCGGCCGCTAGTATGATGGAAGGCACCGCCACCCTGACTCTCCTGAACAGGGGCAATGATCCCAAGAAGGGCGAGAGATACCACCTTACGCAGCCCAACATGTATGCCAGGGGTATCTTGTTCGGAAAGATGAAGTACGAGCTGGGCGACCACAGCTTCGTTCGCTGTCCCGAGCTTAACTTGGTCGCCGACATCGACTTCAAGACGAAGGGTTGGGTCGGCGGCACTTACAATGCCATCGGCGGCATAATTAAGAACGAGCAGACGGGCGAGAGCCTATATGAGCTGTCCGGACTATGGAGCGACGAGATGTTCATCAAAGATCTCCGGGTAAGCTCATGGCCAGGCACCGCCCCGGCGTTGCTCCGTAATGCTAATCCTGGTGCCGCAGACGGGACACAAGGAGATGTTCTTCAACGGAGCACGCGCAAAGCCTTCGCGACCGCAAGCCCGCCCACTGGAGGAACAAGACGAACGGGAATCTCAGAAACTGTGGTACAACACTGCCCAGGCGGTCCTTCAAAAGAACCACGAGCTTGCTACGGACGAGAAGACGAAGATTGAGGACCGGCAACGCGAGGAGGCCGCCGCCCGCGCGGCCGAGAACATCGAGTGGCATCCCCGGCTGTTCCGGAGGGTGCAAGGTGGCCCTGGCGGTGAGGAAGAGGGCGAGGAAGAGCTAGAATGGATCATCAACGCCAAAATGTTTGTTAACACTTTGTGCCGACTTTAGGCTTACTGCTAACAAACTACACAGCGATGCAGGCACCCCCGAGAAACAGGCTGAGCAAATCATGGCCATCTACCCTATCGTCGATGGACAGAAGCTTCCGCAGTGGAACACGATTCCACAGCACGCTTCTTCCGGCAACCCATCCACAGCTGGCCATCCTGCCCCCGAAGATGCTATCTCTGATGCGGCGGTCGAGCCGTCTAGCGCTATGTCGGCTTCCGCCGCGCCCACAGGGACGGTTGGTCAGAACGGCACAGCTGCAGCAGCAGTGCCTGCAGAGGAGCCAGCCGTGGCGGCAAAGGCCGGGAACAGCGACAGCCAGCAATCAAACACTATCCAGCACATGCTAGAGGGCACTGGCCAGCAGAAGCCCGATGGCCCGTTGATGGACTTCACTACGGAGCTGAAAAAGGAGCTGCCCAAAGATGGCAAGCCGACAAATCTGAAACGGAGCGAAACGGAGGAGAGCCACGACGAGTTTTTCGACGTCGAGTCACGATGAGGGAGAGAGGCAAAGGGCATCCAAGAGTCGGTGGGCACGGGCGCAACACGAAGGTAACAGGAGTCAGTACTTGAGATGAGCGGATTCAAGACTGGCGCTATGTACCGCTTCAGTGTTGCTGGGAAAATTTTCCGTCGGGCAGGGAGCTCTCTTTGATTTCCGGGGCTGGCTTTGGCACTGGGACCAGCACTGATTTTAGATACCTTCCTACATACTCTCTATACACTACCCGGGAGGTCTAATGCAAGTAGCACGCTCAATTACCTCTGGACATCTGGTGCAGATGTTGCGGGTCGCAGGTTCATCTGGGCCAAAGTCTGGCCGGGGTATCAATTTGGGGGTGGTGGTTCTCCCCTTGTCTGAGAATCTCGACTTCGGCAGCTGGTAGCACATGAAAAATGACGGCTCCCAGGTGGTCACCGCCGGCGCCGCCACTTCGGATATCATGATCTGGGAGGGCGGGGGCACCGAAGTGGTCAGGCGGGGCCACAAGACGACAAAATCCCGTACCTATGTTTGCATGTTGGGTTCATTACATCGTTGGCGTCGGTTGACCAGCCGGAGAAGCTTTTGCTCGTTCTTCCTTTTTTCCTTCTGCCTTTTTCCTGTTCGCAAGCGGATCAGCCTCTGTAACAACCGACTGTCCGATGAGGAGAAAGAGAAATAACCAATGCCGGCTTCGACCTCTGCTGTATTCCTAATTTCCGCGCTTTAGCACCTGTAAGCGGCCCGTTGCCCGCCCGACTGGACTATCAAGTAGAAGTAGTGACTGTTTGGCCCGTCGTCCGGCCCATTATCCGGCCCGCTGCCTGGCACGCTGTCCGGTCTGCTGTCCGGCCCGCGTGTGCCGCCCCGTCCTGCCCACCCTCTCCGGTGATGGCCGCGAGGAGTCCTAGTACCGCCTCCTCGTGGGCTCGGGGCTGGGGCTGCGGGAGACGCTCTTCTCGTCACGGCCGCGCATGCGCAGCCACTTCTTCGTGGCGAGGGTGAGGTCGCGCTCGAGTTCGGGGGTGGGGTTCTTGCGGTGGATGAAGTTGCAGAAGCCGCCGCGGACGCAGCCCTCGCCGCTGTTGAGGCGGCAGCAGGCCTCGCGGAAGTCGGTGACGGGGCTGAGCTCGCAGTAGACGGGCCGCCCGGCGTACCAGCGGTTGTTGAGCTCGTCGCAGGCGGCCTGGGCCGAGTCCTCGTACTTGAAGCGCGCGTAGACGTTGCCGATGAGATGGTCGTTGGTGTTGTCGCAGACGACGAGCTCCTCGAGCTCGCCGTACTTGCACAGCTCACACCACAGGTCCTCGTAGAAGGCGTCGAAGTGGTTGGCGCACTGCTCGGGCGACAGCCGCGTCTTGGGGTCGTGCGCCGGGTTCTGGTACATGCTCGGCAGCAGGATCGTCTGCGAGTACGACGGCTTCACGTGCTTGCGGCTGCACCTGTCGCCGTGCCGGCACGCTCCGATCTTGTAGTAGAAGGAGCAGTTGACCTTGTCCTGCTCCGTGCCGAAGATGGACGCGAGGAAGTTGGCCATTTTGGCGACGCGATGGAGGGGGGCTGGCGGTCGGGGTTGGGAGTTGCGCTGCTGATGCGAAGCGATGGAAGAGGGGTCGGCAACCGGCCCGGGCGATAATGCGATGGGCTGGATGTGAATATGCGCGTGGTGGATGGAAGGGTGAAAAAGAACGGCGAGAAGTGGTGTAGAGAAACGGGTTGTTCGTCGCAAGGCTGGAGTTTATCGATGGCGACGAACGCAGCGGCTGGCGAAAATAGATTGGTTGATTGGCAACGGGCAATAATGCAAAGTACTCCGTACCGGAAGCTTCCACACCGAGGCTGACAAAGCCACAGCGGAAGGCATACAGGGCCTTGTGGCGCTAGCTTGTTAAGAAGCTCAGCCACATGCACCTTCATGGTACCTGCGTACCTATATGAAGCACATGCTTTTACGTAAGTACCACGACTTCTAATCGCCTGGCACATAGTAAGCTTGACATGACCTTCCCGATTGGGATACATGCAGATCCCAGGCGCTGGCCTTAAATGGTTGCCTACGAAATCGCAGTCTTGGCTCGTAAAAAGGGTTCCCAACGCTCGGTTTCGAATTGCCGCACATCGTCGTACTTACATTCAACACAATGGAGAAGCCGGAACCCCCTCCAGACCACGTGTTGGCAAAGCGGGAATCTCGAAAGAGACTCCTGCGGGCCAGACTTCCAGCGGCACTGCTTGTGATTCTGGCCCTTGCTCACCTCTACTGGGTAGTATTGCCGGACTTGTCGGCTTTTGCCGCCGACAAGAAGGCGGCAGCGCATTCGACAGCCAGGCCTCCCTTTGCCACAAATACCATCACCGGCACGAGTCCGTTTCCTCACACTGGTACAGGCACATCCCTCTTTAGTCCTCCATTCGGCAAATTTCCTCGCCCCGGGGATCCGTTTTCTTTCATCCCATGCACCAGCGCCAGTCTGCCACCTGCTCTCGAGGATCGAGACGCGGCTAAGACGTGGGCCAAGCTATACGACCCCAACCCGGAGCATTGGAACTGGGGCAACAAGTCTCAGGTCCAAGCTCGCCATCAAGACCCCTACGCCGGGCGGCCCATTTACATGTGTGGCTATGTTGATGTCCCGCTGGATTACACCAACAAGTCGGACGCCCGCATTGCGAGGTTGGCCGTAACCAAATTGCAGGTCGCGGGCCTCAAACGCCACCAGAACCCAAGCGCCAGCAGCAAGAGCAAGCGGACCATTGTTGTCGAGCCGGGTGGTCCCGGCGGAAGCGGCACCGAGTATGTGTGGCTCATGGGCCAGTCAATCACCGACCGCTTGAGCGGCGGTGAGTTCGATGTGCTGGGCTGGGATCCCAGAGGCGTGAACACTTCTCTACCCGCTTTTGACTGCTTCCCCTCGGATGCCGACCTGGATCGTTGGTCTTTGCTCACCGGCAGCTACTACGAGGAGCTGGAGGATACCAAGGCGCAACTGCACCGTGTGGATGCTTTCCAGAATGCCACTTTGCGGTCCTGCTGGGAACGACTGGGGGACCTGGGGCGTTTTATGGACACGGCCTTTGTGGCCCGCGATATGGAAGAGATACGCAAGACGCTGGGTGAGGACGAGCTGACGGCCTACCTCGTTAGCTACGGCACTGGCATTGGCCAGACGTACGCGAACATGTTTCCCAGTAGCGTCGGACGAATCATCCTGGATGGCACCGAGTACGTTCGCGACCATCGCCTGGTCGGCGGCTTCGGGTGGACCGCGTTGGACAATATTACCGATGCCTGGCACGATGGCTTTTTGGGCGAGTGCGTCAATGCCGGCCCGGAATACTGTGCCCTGGCGAAGTCATCAAGCGGGCATCCCGTCACTCTTTCCGGCCTGGAGGACCGTATGGCGAAGACCATCAAGTCGCTCACGGAATGGCCGCTTCCGGCTTACACGGAGAGGAGCGGCCCTTCTCTGATCACATACTCGGCGCTAGTCGAAGTTATCTACTCCGCCTTGTACAGCCCTGCTACCTGGCCAGCTCTGGCCCAGATGCTGTACGAACTCGAGCAGGGCAATACCACGCTGGCTGCAGAATTCCTGGACAAGAAATGGGCCTACGACCCCACTCTGCCTTCTCTCAAGACGCGCAGGACACCTTCAAACACAGTTGGCTTAGGCCTTGCCGTCATCTGTGGCGATTCCTACGATGCGCCGGCGCCCCCGGGTGGCCTCGCGTGGTGGGAAGAGCTGTGGTCCAACATGACGTCGCAGTCCTGGATCGGCGGCAACAGCCGCTTCTTTGACGTCTTCGGCTGCCGGCACTTCACCGAGTACTGGCCGAAGCCGGCCGAGGTGTATCGCGGCAGCCTGGACCACGCCCTGAAGCAACCAGTGCTCTTGCTCGCCGAGACGTACGATCCGGCGACGCCGCTGCGCAACGGGCGCCGGCTGCTCGCCGAGATGGGCGCTAACGCGCGCCTCGTCGTCCACCACGGCTATGGCCACTCGAGCAAGCGCGACCGGTCGGCGTGCACCGACGCCATCGCCCGGGCCTTCATCGCCGACGGAAAGCTGCCCGCCGACTCCGAGACGGACTGCTACGCCGACGAAAAACCCTACCGCTACGGCGTCAAGAAGGCAAACGACGGCGCCGGTGGCGTGGAAACCGCCGATGCCGGCTTGGACGCTGTGGCCCTGTGGCGCCTCCATCTCCGCGAGATGGAGATGTTTCGCTGAGGCTGCGGAACGGACAGGCGGAAACGCGGGAATGAGGGCTAGCGATGTAAAGCGTAATCAGGGAGGATTCTTGAATACTACCATGTGTTTTCCATTAACTTTGCCATTCGGTGACAGCATTCGAGAAGATTGGGGATCTGTTCTCACGCCTCTGTGCCACCTCACATGTCTTGTTGTTTCTGCACCTCGACTGAAAGACTATGAGTAAAGTGATTGTTTGCGGGCCGTCCAGATGCATTACAGATGAGCTTCGTATATGTGTATCCAAGGCAGTACGCGCTCTGGCAGGTTCTCTCTAAGTTGGTTGACCCAAACCCGTGGTATTCGGTAAACTATACCAGTCGTGTGATGCTATTGAGGTTACACACCGCCTGATAGCCTGTATGACACCCCCAAGAGCTGCCTGCCTGCTACGGAAAGGTTCCTCTGCTGGATTCAACGACCCCGCCTTTCGCCGCGATAGCAGGAGGTCGCTCGGCCCTGCTGTGCATCGCCACAGGTTCCATGATCTGTACCTTGAGATACGTAGCAGCCAGCGTCGCCTACATGCGCATCGCCGCCTTCTGCGCCTTCTCCTCGGCCGTCAAGACGGCCGTCGCCGCCGCCGCCCGCGCCTTCCACAAGCGTAAGCCCCTCGCTACCCGCCTCTCCTCCCCCCCCCCCCAACACGTCCCCCTTTACTCTCTGCTCCCCTTGAATCGGGACGCTGCGTAGCCGACGGCCCGCTCGTCATCAGCACCGTCCGCTTCCTCGTAAACATCGTTCTGGACCTGCTCCTCCGCTCGCCCTTCCACCCGCATGCTTGGAGTGAATAAAGGCCATGGTTCAGCCACGGGCGGAAAAGTATAAGCAAGCTGGTCGTCTGCAAGTTTCATGATTCCAAGCAGCGAAGATGATGATAGCCGTTAAGATGGGTGCCTAGAATACATGAGTAGCTACCTCTTGAGTCAACGAGGCCTGCCGCAACTGCCGATGCCACTCCCTCCCTTGCTGTTCTGCATTCTATCAGAGACCCATCATGGTAGGAAGCTGAGGCTTTCTCCAGAGTTCTGAAGCGATTAGGTCAATCGTGTAGAGAGCCCCTTATCTTATGGTTAAGTAAGATCTTGGACCGTTGCACGGTTTTACCGACTTACGAAACCGAAGGTTATTAATCTGAAAATGAACGGCCCTGGCAGTAATGGCCAAAGTCATCGATGTCAATACCCAGAGCTGACATGATATTCACATATTTTGTTACCTGGTAATCCAGCCACGATGAGAAGTGGTCCTGGGTTATTTGTCTTATGGACCACGGCCAAACACGGAGCATCGAAGTTACCAAAGGTAAATAGCGGAACAGAATGTTGTAGTGCTCTGTGAGTGCTTTTCAGTTTGAGTACGGAGATCCGAAGTCCGGGCCTGAACGAATCGGAAGTCCTCCGTAGAAAGTCTTTAACCGAACAGAAAAATATAATGTTCCCTTTTCATATTGTCAAAAGGCTAGCCGACATAAGCTGAGGATTAGAGAAACAACAAATGAATCGATTGAGGCAGGGACATTTCCGGCAGAATCATTATGTTGATCCCATCCATATGGGTATATAAATACACTAATAAGCTGTAGTACAGAGAGGGATTATGCATGTATACCAACATCAGCCAATATGGATCTCCAGATCTGGCCTGTCCCAATGTGGCTGTTGTCAAGGAATGAGTCATAAACACCTATCTGGCCACTTGCGAGCAGCTTTTTTAGCTTGAAAAGAGAATCTGCAGACTTGGAGGCATCGATTACAACCGCGCTAGCTTCGGATCCTCTTGAATATAGATCCCAACGGCGGAAAACGTGTTGCCACCCCCCTGGCCTACAGGCGACAGAGTGAGAACCCGCCGTCAGAAAGCGTCATAGAGGCAACTTCAAGGAGCTGGCGGGCGGAAATGAAAAAATGTTCGGGAGGAAAGAGGAGTTGGAGAGAGCCGTAGGAGGGGGGGAGCTTGAGACCGGCTGATGCGGAGGTGCATTCACGTAAATGACGAAGCCCTTTACATTAGGCATACTCGCAAGTTTAAAAATAGGGGGCTGTTCCAGCCGCCTGCATGCATTGTCATCGTGTGCTTACCACATTGTGCCTACCACCTTGACGAATTGCGCAACAACATTTGGTTGACATGCTCTTTAGTTGTATTGCTCCCGTGAGATGAACATGAATGGTTTATAAGGTGGCTGTCGAACTTCAAGGTCATGCAGAAGATCAACGGGTCGGGGTGCGCTTTTTGCAATATTGCTCAAGGAGAGACCTGAGATAAAGAGGTTGCCTGCTCATTCGGGAATATTGATACACCTACCCCGGAGCCGATTCAAAAGGCGTAAATAGATAATACAGGCTTCTGGAACAGTAAAAATGACCCGGAGATAAATTATAGCTGGCCCCAGTGGAATACACCATGGACTGGATCTAGCAGGAATTTCGCGGTATCTGCTTGTAAGGATGGCTTTTGTTAGTTTCCTTCCCACATAGTTACCTTGAGGGCTGCCGTTGAAATACATGCGTTGACACGAGATCGAGAAACCAGCATTGATGAACCTCAATAAATCTATCGTGTAGCCTAACCTCTACTGCCCGTCAAGTACGCTAGCTCTGCGGTCTGCGTCACAATCTAGAAGCACACCATTAGTACTCCAATTATACCTTGTACAAATACAGTGCGTGGCTGTCGTTATTTTAAGCTTACGTTATATCGTTGTGTTTTTCGGGACGGCCCGAAAATCCCTGTGAATCTGTCTCAAACATCACCCGTAATTACAGTTGACCAGTTGTAAACAGGAATATTTAACAATGAGAAAGCGTAGTCATGGAACAATACCCACACAGAGGAATGTGTGTCGAGATTTACAACAGGTCGTTCCTCAGCGGCAGCAAAACGGCCCCGGGACCAAGGTATCTAAGATTTATATGTAATTGGAGACGGGGGTTAGGTATCACACTTGTCTTATAAGCCACGCAACGTTACCATTTTGGCTCACAGTAATCCAGCATGACTGTGCCAGTGTCTAATGCTGAAGCACATGCAGGGCATGCGATCATACATGTGCATTTTGAACACCTAGCGCTTGATATGGGTTATCCGTGCAATTGCCCGTGTAACCGAAACCCGTGTCCAGTATCAAGATGTCGGTGTGTAGTTTTGCTTAATTATTTTTCGGCTTCTTGCCTTTAATATTGAAGGAGTGGAGAATAGGGCCGTTTCTAATAAAAAGGCAGAACTTACCACCATCCTTGGGAGCTTCATGAAGTCTTATCCCAGTAACAAAGTGCTGTCCTAGCTTCGTCAAACACCGAGAAATAAACGTTGCTCCTAGGGAGAACCTGTCAGCTATAGTACCGCTAAGTACTCATTAAAAGTCTCATGCTTAAGCCCACTAACGCAACTGCAGAGAACTAAAATGCGTTTTGTCTGAGCTGCCTCCAGCCTACTCGCCACGGCCTCGGCACGCGATGGAGTCGAAAACATGGAATGCGCGAACAACAAGGAATGTGAAAGCATTTGCCAAGAGAGTCTATACCACATCCGGACCGACGGAGGCGTCCACTTCGCCTGTGTCCTTCCCGATAAACTTGACGACTGGCTCGCGGTAATGTGTGAGACGCCCGATGTCAAACTGTGGGCCGCCACCACAGAGAAGGCATGCAAAGCGGTTGGGGGAAACTCGTGCCGCCCCGGCGATGGTGGTGGAACCCATGCCCGATGTTTGATCGACTACACCAAAGAGGTCGAGTTCGCCAAGACCTGCCGAGCGGCTGGTGAGGGATACCAGGAGGTCATTGTCCGCGGAGGGGATAGTGAAGAAGTTCTTAGAAGCGCAGTATGCTTGTAGGGTGACGGTAAAGAGGAGCAGGGCCTGCGTGCGCATATGGAAGGGTGGAATGATGCGTCGGAGACGAGGACCAAGCGGCCACAGCAGTTTTCCAACAAAATCTCCCGGGCAGGGGTGACAGTGTTCCAGCGAGGGCCAGAGGGAATATCACGTATAAGGGGCAGGGTGCTTGGAATCTTGGAAGAAAGACTACAGATTATACTACGTATCTAGCAGTAGCCTATATAACATTCGCCTCGCACTCTCTCATGGTCATTCTAAGACCGGTAAATCGCCCCCCAATGTCAAGCTTATAGGATACGCGAGGACCAGGTTCGCAGCAGGGGCAGCCGCGGTAAAGCGTGATAGCATCAATATCGGGAACAAGTGACGCCGGCCCAGTCCAACAGTGAGTTCGCCATTCAACCAGTATTGAAGAACGCTACTCAGTCCACTTCGCAGAGCTGGGGCAGCATCCCCCTTTCCAAACATGAACCTGTTGTTAGATTGAGCTATCCAAGCCCAATACCCTTCTTGAGAGAGATTCATATGGCTAATAGATGCCCAACTCTGAACCTCCAAACGTGATCAACAGAACGCATCCAGCCCGTCCCCGCCCTCTTACGACCGCGCCACCGACGCCTCGCGGCCAAGGTGCCGTTCAGTCCAAGAACACCGATCTTCAAGGCGCAGCTACTGAGTCCCAAGAGCCTGGGCACGGGGAAGGATTCAGCCTATTCGGTACAAGGGGGCGTATGACCTGGGGGCCAATGCGCGCACTGCATAACCCTTGAGGGAAAGCGGTATTTGATTGGTCCCCCCTCCCCTTCCTGCGACTATCCAACGCACTTTGCCCCAGTCGTGCACCCTCCCCTTGCCATCCTGCTTCCCGAGAAGCAGACAGAGCTGTCTCCACGAGCCGGCGAAATCGAGGCGCGAGGATGCCCTTCGGGTCTCGCCAAAGGAACGCCGGGGAGACGCCGTCGTCCCGGGACGCGCCTATATAACACCGCGAAGGTCTTCTCCTCTCCTCAGTGTTGTTCTCCCCCAATTCCCCAACCTCTCCATCTCGATACGCCACCAGCGTTTCCATCCACCCCGCGCCAAGTGCCACCCCAAAAGCCCACTCCGACGTCCACCGCCACCATCGACCGCCATGAAGCTCCTCTTCGCCATGGCCGCGCTCGCCGCGCTCGCGTCCGCGCTCCCCGGCTCCGGCCCCGGCCCCGCGGCGGCGCCCGAGGCCGTCGCGGCGCGGAGCGAGGAGGGCGCGCGGCTCCAGGCCCGTTGCGACCAGGGGTGCTGGGTCTGCTACCCGGGGGGCTGCGACTGCGTGTGCTGAAGCGTAACCCCCAACGCGAGGGGACGTTCCCTGGGCGCGAATGGGGGATGATTCAGGGGGAGGGAAGGAAAAAAGACGAGTTGGTATTACTCGACGGCGGGGGCTTCTTTTTCCCTTCAGCGGGGGTCGGACAAGTTCCATGGGGAGATGAGGGGGGGGGAGAAGGCTGTGTTGTTCTACGTGGTGAATCGTGGACGGGTATGGGAAAACAAGGGGCCGGGCTCGCGGGCTCATCACACGAGGGCCTCAACTCGACCGTCAGACCTCTCGGGTTCTATCCTGCCCTGCCTGGTCCCTTGTACGCTCATCGGTGCCTCGCAAGCATAAATGCCACACCGGGAGTACTCTGGACCCCGCCTGGGTACACAATTCGTCGTGACCCAAGAGACCGTAATCGACAAGAATCCAGTGTGGCTGTAGAGCCGATGGCATGCTTGCAAACGTACACCAATCGCCCGCACGGTCCGGGCTTGCAGTGGCCATTGTAGACATTTATCCTATAAGATTACCGCCGGTCTCTTCCTGCGGCTTCCACCATAGTAGCAGACATCAAAACAGACACACCTTGGGTATCACAGCACAGTTATCTTGTCGCCATCCTCCATTCCTTGCCCAAAGTCCCCCGACACATCTTCTAATTTGTGCATATTGGCATCCAGCACGTAGGCGGCCACGGACCGGCGCAGGTCGTCGCAAAAGGCATCCCAGTAGCCGTCGAATTCGGCCTGGAGGCAGCGGAGAGCGGCGCGCTCGCCGCGCTCCTCGAGGAACTTCTCGAGCAGGAAGAGGGCGCGGGCGGTGCGCCGGTGGCTGGCCCCGTACGCGCTAATGCAGAAGTCGAGGAACTCGCGGCCGGCGGCCATGGCCTCGGCCACGGTCGCGTGTCCCGGCCGCTGCAGCGCCTGGAAGCGCACGACGTAGTAGTCAAAGCGGATGTGCGGGCTCGAGCCGGCCGGCCGCGAGTCCAGCCACGCGGCGATGGGGCCCAGCGTCTTGTCTGCATCGGCGTCCAAGCTGCCCGGCAGCGCGAGTGCGCGCCCCAGCTGCAGCGTGGCCGTCGCTTCGTCGTATGGGGCCTGCTGCTGGGTCGGCTGCGGGCTCAGGCTGCGCTGCTGCTGCTCACTGGTGGCTTGCGGCAGCTCCGCGAGGTAGCTGTAGGAGACCAGTTGCGACAACTGGAGTAAGGCCATCACCCAGCGACCCGAGCTGGTGGCGTGGAAGGGGTGCCCCGGCGTATACCGGTGCCAGGCATCCATGTAGGCACGCGCGATGGCGGAGCCGTACTGTTTGAGGCCCGAGTACCGTAGCTGGCGCAGCCTCTGCCAGAGGACGGCCAAGACGTGACCTGGCGGCAGCACGACCAAGGTTAGCTGGGTGACGTAGTCGATGAAGATGTCGGCCAGCTCTTCCGAATTGTTCGATAGGTGTAGGGCCGCCAGCATGGCTACAGGAAGGAAGGCTGTGTCCAGACGCCTCAGGTGCACTTTGAGGTAGTCGAAGGAGATGTTGAGTAGGCGGAAGCCGAGTCCGGTGCGGCCGGCCTTGACAACGTCGGCTGCCATCACACACAAGCCAAGCCAGCTCGGGCTCGTACTCGATTCCCAGCGGACGTGGTGCGCCTCGAAATGCCACAGTCCCGACTCGTAGCCGCTGGAGACATAGCTTCGCAGAATCAAAAGGCACTCGTGGGGGATTCGCAAGTCGGGGGGGTCATGGAGTGTCCGTGGCGGCGGGGAGGGGGTCCGGCAGACGACCGAGTTGCCGGAACCCGACGCTTCCCCTTCGCAGGCGTCGCCCAGGTCTGAAGTGGCGATTCGATAGATCTCGTCGGCCACTTTGGGGCTGGCTCTATGGAGATACTGGCGGATGCGCTCGGGCTCTATGAGCTGGCCGTTGATGTAGGCCACGGACGACTTGCCCTGTGCGGCCCGCCGACGCTGCTGGCGGAAGATCTCGATGACATCGCGGGCCTTCATCTTCTTGTCGAGCCCCCATTTGCGGATGCGGGCTTTGTACCTGGGGTTGGGCTCTATCAGCGTTGGGCTTGCAGGACGCCGTGGGCGAACACGCCGAAGTACGGGCTCAAGCAATTAATTGGTAATCACCTGGTAGCTTATGCAGACCGGATGGCCCAGCTTGGAAGGAAGGAGATGCGGCCTACATTCGTTCCCTGGCCGGTCGTTAGCTCTGCCAGCGGCGACCAGCGGAGGCAGTGTGACACTTACGTTGCAGTGAAGCCATGCGACTCCTCCAGAATAAACATGACATCCTTCAGGCGCTTGTTCTGGTCTCTGTAGAGCGTCGTGATGAGCGGACGGTGGACCTCCCAAGCGTCGGCGGGGACGGCCGTCTCGTCATCGTCAACCGGCTCCCGCTTCACGCGGCCCCGCGTCACCAGCGAAACGGCGCCGCCATCTGGTCTGGCCGAGGGGGAATGCGACGGGCTCATGACTAGGCGAGGGACAAGCACAGGCGTATGGATCGAGGCCACGAACCCCTAGAAGCTCTTCTCACGGCCCTCGGCCGGCCCATAACGCGATGATGTTGAGCAAAGGCAGGAGGGACCAGTTGCAGGCACAGTCGCGCGGGCCAGGGTAAGTAGTTATAGCCAGACGACCCCGGTTTTTACGGAGCCAGAGAGTCGGCCAACCACGGCGCGGGTGAAGCCGTGGTCTCCTGAGTCAGGTCAGGTCAGGCAGGGAGGCAGGTCTTCTGGACCGGACAGGCGAGAAAAGAGGAGGCGGCAGGGCCGGCAGGGCGGCGCTGGGTTTGCGTGTTGCTCTGCGAGACGACGGCGATGCATTTCCAGCGGGTTCCCAAGCCCCAAGAGAAAAAGCGAAGGATGAGAGAGCGGAAGGGTCGCCAGCCCAATGAATGGCGGTGCGTCAACCGAGGCGTAGAGAACGGGGGGGGGTCCACAATTGGCTCTAATGCAGATACAACCTTGGAAGCCCTGCCCGGCGGTACAGTTTTTAAGGTTCAAGTCGCAGCGCAGGGACGGGACTTGGTTCCATGTCGCGTCGGCCTAATAATATATCCCAGTCGGTACTACCTTCTCGCCTACCGCACTTTGGCAAGTTCGATCTGCCCCCTTTGGAAATCTCAAGCGACCGACAGCCGGACTAGAGGGGCCAGCCCTACGGCCCGCGGGGCTTCTGTTTGGATGGCTGCTTGCTTCTCTGGAGCAATACGTGCGTCCATGGCGCAGGGGACGAGAACCGGATATCGGTGGATGCGTACAGACTTAGCTGGGCAGCTAGCTATCCAGGTACCCAGGTCAGTACTCAGTAAGCAAACATGGTGCAGGATCACCGGTTCGCGAATGGCGCTTCCACGGCCCGTTATGGATGTCGTAACCAAAACTGCGGGCTGTCTGACCAGACCCACGAGCTGCTGTCACTGCCGATAAAAGGTTAAAACTTATGAATAAACAACCCCCGCGCAACGGCCCGACCGCTCCAGGCCACGACTGACCACGACGCCACGCACGACACGAGTCAAGGCCAGCGGGTACGGGCGCCGTCGTCTTATCTTGCTGTTGGATGCGTCGGTTCGTGGCTGGTCTTGGCTGGCATGGAGGGGTTTGTTTCGTCGTTAGTCGTCGCTAGTTGGGCGTCGGGAGCTAGGGGTTAGGGTAACGACGCGCCCATACTATGGGAACCCATATACACAGTAGACGGCAGGGCAAACAGCCTGGAGGGGCGGGTGTGTACATTGGATGAGTAGAAAGGATTACACAGGGTATCCCTCCCATCTGTGGACGCACGTACAATTAAAGGACATGGATACATATATTGATCGATTCTATCCATCCGACCCAACTACGAGAGGTAAGGTGGATGGCGCGAGATTCATTCCGTCCATGCACCTGATCCATCGATGGATCCCATCGGTACCGTCTCTTCTTCGAACCCCCTGGAGCGCTGGTGGGGCTCACGGGCTGTTCTCCCCCCGTAGCGGGCAGGAGGAAAATGGAGACGATCGCGCAGCAGTAGCAGCAGAAACACAAGCAAACAGTAGTACTAGCGACAGCAGCAGCAGCAGCAGGAGCCACTTGATCGGTCTTAGTGTTAAGAGCCCATGCTGCTCCTGCCCACTGTCGCTTTCGGAACTGGCCCGTCCACCAATCCACCCACGCCGAGGCTCTGCCGTCAATGCCAGGTGAGGGGAAACCCAAGACGGGAAGTTCGTCAGCTGCCATGTCATCCTTCCATCTCACGGGAATTTCCTCGGAGGCGTCCATCTCCCCGTTCCTCCGCGCACCGATTCTCAAGGCTTCCTTCGCTGCCATGGGAGCGACTGACTACCTACCCTTTTCACCCCTCGATCTGTCCAGCCAGTGGGAAACCCCCGTTCGTCTTGCATAATGGCAGCCTGGCGGTAGGAGGGTGTGACGCCACGCCCAATCAGCCCACATAGGCAAAGCCATGCCACGACACTCCCCCAACATCCCCTTCGCCGTCCAGAACTGAGCTACCCCAACTCACGGGTAATTGTGTGCCAGCCCGTCCGTCTTGTCTCTCTACGCACCTCGTGCCAGGTTCGGCTTCCCTTTCCCGTCTGCGCTGCCGCTCTCTCAACCTTTCTCGCCCCATTCCTTGTCCACCCCCATCTACCCAGTCTGCACCCGCATTCTGCCAGCCCCAGTCAGACCCCCGTTGGTCCCCTGCACAGGCCTGTTGGTACGGATCGTCCAAAGACCATGCCCAGAGCCCGACTTTCCGGGGTATGTTTTCATCCCGGACGGTGTGCGTGCCATGCTCCATCGTCGATCGGAAACCTGACCGGTCTGGCCTTGTCTCGCTTCGTCACGCAAAGCGTGGCATGCGCGGGATGTTGCAGCGCCGCTGCGACACCGCCGACGAGCCTCGTCCTCTCGCAGCATCTAGACGGCCTAGGTCTGTTCCGGCGCCTGCTTCTATACAACAGGCGACCCCGGACGGCTGCCAGGAACCTGAGACGGCGCCCCAGGGCCACCCCAGGTCGACCACGCTCCGCGTCCCGGCCTGCGTTGCATCCAAGCGAACCAGCAGCTCGGCGACGAAATCCGGGCCCAATGGAAAACACGGCCGGGGGTCTTCACCCCCCCTGGTCCCCACGGCCTCCGCCGGTCTAGAATCGTCCACCCAACCGAAGTGGCAAGGCCGCGGCTGCCGTGATTGAAGTAGTATGCGCAGATGCATATGTGTGTGCGAGGGTGTGTGTGCGTGTGACATATGCGCCGTACGGCTATGGTGCGTGTATCCGTGGTGGTGTGACTCTGGCTGCCCAACTGCATTTAAACGCGCCAATATAAGGATGCTGTCTTGTCCTGCTTCTGCGTCGCGTGCACGCCCCCCATTTACCCGTTGCTCGTCTGTTGCGATTTGCGCCGTACGACACGCGCTCCCTGGCACTGTCGATAGCATTTTTCGAGGGTGAGCCGGCCGCGAGGAAAAAGTGAGGAGACCGCCAGGCGCCGGTGCGTGTCTGGAGAACGCGCCCAGCTGTCCCGTCCACCGCAGACCGTCGACGGCATGAAGAGTAAAGGCTGGCTGGGAGCGGGTGGCAAGAGCGAAAAGGCGCCGCCCGTCTACGAGGAATTCGAAGTCCCGCACTTCAACGAAGACGCCGAGACCCAGCTCCGCGAGGCCTTCTACCATCTCAACCTGTGCCAAGAACCCTCGGCGATTCCCACTATCGACACTTGTCTCGCCCATCTGCGTCTTCTCCGGGCCTTCGAGGACCTCAAAACCCGCGTCGGCCACTCGGACGGATTGTGGGACATATGGGACGCGCGCGCGCACAATGCCAGTCGGAACGCGGCTGACGACATTTTGGTGAAGCTGCGCGAGAAGCGATGGGCCGTATTCGTGGCGCGCGCGACGGAACGGTACGAGGCGTGGTGGAAGAGCTTCGTGCCCGACATGTTGACCGAGTCGGATATGTTGACGGACGGAAAAGACGGCCAACCGTCCAAGTACGAAAGCTTCGTCAAGCGGCGCGAGCACATGATCTGGACAAGCGACGCTCTGCCGCCTCTGGGTGAGACTGACCAAACTGCTGCCGCGTTGCTCTTGCTGACAGAAGCCCCGGGTAGACGTGCTGTTGATTTGGCATGCGCACATGCTCAACCCCCAGATTTTCTTGGAGGATTGCCTGCGCTGGGGCTACGTACATCTGTGGCATAGCGGCATGCCGTGGACCGAGGTCAACGCTGTCATCAACCCAGCCTTTGACTATGAAGTCACGGAAGAGTGCAAGCTGCAATGGACCCGGAGAACTGGCTTGGCCTGGGCAAATGAAGACGACCCCGAATTCAAGTCACTGGAGTGCCCCGTGTGCTATGAGTGGCAAACGCACCCCTGGACCACCTGCGGCCAGGCTCGAGATTACAAAGGCACTCGGTAAGTACATGCTGGCGACCCTCCGCTTCGGAAACAGGGCTCGTAGGCTCACATACGTGCCGAAGCAAACCAGGTCTCGTGGGGTTCGGATTTGGCGATGGGGAGCTGAAGATCGAGTGCACCAAATGCGGCATTGATATCGACGAGGAGCTACTCAGGGCTGCCAAGTTTCGGGATGATGTCGAGAGCCTCGTGACGCGCGACTGGCCCATGGCAGGGACTATCTTGGGCTACAAAAACGGGCTGGCCCGGAAACAGCAAAACGATTCGGATCAGCTCTTCCCCAACCGGCTCGTGCGCCGCGGCCTCCTTGTCGATATTGTCGGCATTTTCCAATCGGCGGCCGAGGCGAAACCAAGCATGGCGGCTATTCGGGACAAGATCGAAAAGATTACTTCTTACACAGCCACCCGCCACAGTTCCGACCTCCTCAAGAAGATCGACAAGAATATCGATGGTGTTGGGACCCTGGCGCCCCACAAGCTTTCCCGGGCCGCGCGAGTTCAGACACGGTGCATGATGTCCAGATATTGGGAGAACTCATCTATATTTGGGCTCGACCTCCGGGGGGCTGTTTTGCGCCAGGGCATCTTTACGGCCAAAATGCACAAGGTAGGGGAGAGGCTCCGTGCGCATAGATTGGGGAGGAACAGCCGTACACTGACAACGCATGGCCAGATTGACTGGTTACACATGCCTACTGCAAGGTACACCATGACCAAGTTATTGAAGAAGTACGAGCGGTTCTTTGAGCTCGCTGGCAAATACCCGGACGAACTCGTTACCCCGACCCTCGACGTCGACCTGGCATGGCACACGCACCAACTGAGCCCGGATCAGTACTACCGCTACTCACTAGCCAAGACGAAGGTTTTCATTGACCACAACGACAAAATCGACGAGGACAAACTGGCTACTTCGTTCGACTGGATGGTGAAGACGTATCAGCAGAAGTACGGCGAGGTCTACTCAGAGTGCTTCTGTTGGTACTGTGAGAGTACGTACTTGCAGCTGCCTCGGGGAATCAAATTTGGCTGACCGTTTTCAGGCTTGCGCTTCCGACATTCTACCTCTGCCAAGAAACGTAAGTCACCCAGTACCTGGATACTCGGGGGCCGGCGAGCCGAAGGCTGACGCTTCGGTCAACTAGTGAACCCCGAATGGCGCGCCGTGGTACAGGAGGGCAACGGGGAGTCGGTGCATATCTCATCCCACCCGGCCGTCAAGACGGAGAACGAGCATAACGCGGCGCGCCGACAGGAGCGGCTCGTGATCCGCAACGACATGGATGACGCGTACGGGCGGGCGCTCAGGAACGCCAACAAGGGTCCGAAGCAGCCCATCTTCGGGCGCACCAAATCGACGTCGTCCAGTTCGTCGTCAAATACCACCATCATGGGCCCGCGCGGCGAGGATCACGCCGACCACTGGGGAAAGACCCTGCCGCTGGCCGGTCCCTGGGCCTCCGAGACTGTCGTCACCCTGGCGCCACAGATGTACCCCGCGTCGCCGGGTATCATCCACACGGCCCCGGGCCAGCCGGGCGCCTGTGCTGCTGGCACGTGCGGCGGCGGCACCGGTTGTGGTTCGGGCGCCGTAGCCCTGTGCGGTGCAGGGTGTTCAGGGGTAAGCCCGCTTTTTGCTATGCTCATCTTGGTTCCCTCCCCCCTCCCTTCTGACGCTCGAGACTAACTCGTACTCCAGATGGGCCGCCATACCTTTACAGGTGCAGGAGCCTGTGGGGGCTGTGCAACCGGTAGTGGTTGATGCACGCCGCCGAGGCAGAAACCCGAAGGAAAAGAGAAGCTTCGGTCTTTTTTGGGTCGGCGCCTTTGGCAAGCACGACGCACTGTCGTTCTACTTCTGCCCCTTTTCAGGACCCAGAACGAAGAGTCTACACCCCGATGGTTTGGTTATGTTTTGTTTTGGAGTCCCGGCGTTTGTATAGGACAACAGCACAGGCTCCATAAGCCGCAGGGGCGTTATCAACCCATCGAGTTTCACCAGCTAGGAATCTATCTACGCATGCGTTCTACATCCGGCCCCTCGCGTCTTTGATAGCATGCTGCCTGTATTCACACGGCATGTCTGCTCGCTTTCCGATGGCCACACACATACACACACACACGCAAATGCCCCACAGCTTCTCTCTGTCCGGCTGCCTATACAGCAGAGGAAGCGGAGGTCGGTCTCTTCAACTGTGATCCATACCTGAGCTGGTGCCTCGTCCCAGCCCGCGGAGACGAGCCACCTTTCCCCCAGGCCGCGTGTGCCGACCGGCAGTGCCGCCCTGCCCACGGGCGGAAACCGCCCCCCTTGTACCAAAGACGGAGGCGGGGCCTCCGTACCATGGGTGGTCGTGACCCTTTTGCCAAGACGGCTGGTATTTTGTGGGTGTCGTAATGCGGGGAACACGGGGGTTTCCCCCGCGACATCGGGGCCCTTTCTCGTCGGGATTTTCAAGGCACAGGGGCTCTCTGGCTCCGACTGGGAATTGTTTTCTTTGGTGGTGGTGTGGAGGGGTTGCGGTAAAGGCGAGTGGGGAGTTGGAAAAAAGAGAAAGGATCGGGGGGACAGCCAGGGTGTCGGGAATACGCATTGGCCTCTTCCCTGGACCACTGGGCACATCGCCCAAGTCTTCTGCCGCTCGCGACTTGCTTCTCTTCTGCTGTGCCTGCCGGTTCGGTCCTATCCGCCACGGCTAAACGTAGCTGAAATTGGGTGACCCTGCTTTTCCCCTCGGCGAGGGGCGCCGAGGAGGATGCATTCAAAAGAAGCACGACGACCGAATCGCCCCTTCGGCCACCGGCTTCTAAGTGGGTTGTCTACCCGTGCCCTAGCTATGACATGTTTCGAGGATGGCAGTATCCGCCAGACGCCGCCATGACCAGGGAAACGCAAAGGGAAAGGGGAGGGGTCGTATCGCTCTTGCTGGCCTTGATTTTGGGAAAGCCTATGAATACTATCGTGGGGGAATTACCCGTAAGAGCCGTTCGTTCCGTCGCTGTCCTCCAGGTGCTGGCCATAGTGCCACTGACGTGGACCTATCGCCGAAAAGGTGTGGCCATCTCTTCCCCACCACCCCCCATCCTCGGAGATCCTGCGGCGCGAGCCGGTGTTAAGGCGGGAAAGCTTTCCGGGGCAGATACTTTTGCTGGTTCCTCTAACCAATTAGCCACCGAACCTTTTGTTTCGGTTGTTTTACAGTCAACTCCTCATGCCTCCGTAAGCCTTCTGGGTTAGGGCTCAAGTTACGTGTATTCTCGACAGGTGCAGAACGAGATTTAGGGGAGGTGCTTTCGCCTGGTCCCGAGAGGCTGCTGACGTCCTCTCCATGCTTACTAGAAAACCTCGGTGGCGAATAGTCACGGCAAAGGAAGAGTCATGGCGAAATTCGAACAGTATTGGTGGGGTTGCCGTCCGACTTGACTGTGGCATACCACCTCTCTTGGACACCTAGTGCTCCGCGCCTCACCACGCAGGGATACAGTGATTCGTGAGATGCTCAACCAAGTAAGCGACAGGCTAAAACCGCGGGGAGGAACCCGCGTGAAAGGCGCCTAGTGGGATCCCGACGAGCATGCCCGTCGTGCCTTCTGGCGAAAGCCGTCCCTCCACCGGGCCTAGTCGAGCTCCGGGCTCGGCCCGGAGTCTCGAGGGATGTGCGGCTGGACTCTTCCCGCCGTTGGCGTGCCCGCGCCGCCGCCTCCCTTCGGCCCTTCCCCCGTGCCGTGTTTCCCAAGCGCTTGGCACATCTACCGAGTGAAAGAGACGCAGACTCCTTCCCCCCTCCACTCTAAACCGGCCCGCCCACGAGGCGCACGAAACTCCTCGGCGGCGGCGGCGGCGGCGACGACGATGGCGATGCGATCGGGCGGCGCGGTTCTCGTCCACTCTGTCGGGGTTCTTCGGGCGACTCGAGCGCTTACGCGAGGCCCGGCACCAGCATCGCTTGGGCTTCGGCTTGCTGGTGCTTGACCGTCTAGACTAGCTTATGGATGCTTGGGCGGTGGATGGCGGGCCGCAGCAATGCCGTGGCCGGGCTACGAGACGCGGAGCAGGAGACGGGTGATGGGGAGAAGCATGTTGTGATCATGGCGCGGTCGGCACTACTCGGTCCACGCTTACATGGCACCATGCCCACCCGTTGGTTCGTGGACGCGAAACGAGCAGCCATTCACCAGCGGCTGAACGGGGAAGAAACGCGCCATGCGGGCGCGACGGCAGAGGAACCGTTGGGTTGCGCGACCAAGCGCGACCCCCTTGCCACCATCCTTCCCTCCCGCGCCATCCGCGCGTTTCCGATCCCGATCCCACGTTTCCCCTTGCCACCACGCGCGGCGGCCACGCGCTACGCCGCCTCGGCCGCCCAGCCGTCGCCGGCGCACGTCATCCAGTCGACGCCGGCCAGCGCGAGGCCGTGCCGCTCGGCGAAGGCGACGGGCTGGAACGAGCGGCGGTCGACGAACTCCTCGCCGCCGACGTCGGCCTTGGCGAGGGAGAGGCCGCCCGCCGGCTCGCGGTAGACGAGGAAGAGGTAGCGGTGCGGTTTCGACCTGGTGGCGCCCTGGTCAGTCGGGCCTCGTCTGCTCGGCGCGGCGACGACGGGGAGGGAAGAAGGCAAAAGGGGGGAGGGGAGGGGCGGTATGAGAACCGAGAAAAAAGGGGGTGCCGAAAGGGGGGGGGGGGAACCTACTCGTCCTTGGGCCCGGGCCCAAGATACGCCGTCAGCTCCTTTCCGCCGGCGCCCTCGGCGCCCTCCTCCCCGGCCCGCAGGCCGCCGACGACCAAGTGGCGCCAGTAGGCGAAGCGGTAATCGTCGGGCGAGGGGGCGTCGGGGTCGACCATCATGAGCAAGTACGAGCCCGCCGCCTCGTCCCGCGTCGTTTCCTCCCCGATGACGACGCGCGGCCGCTCTTTGCATTCGCCGGCGCGGAAAAAGGCGCCCGGCTCGTCGACGGCCTTGGCCCCGAAGGCGACGCGCGGCCGCACCGTGAGCCCCTCGAGCACCGCCGGCGTCAGCAGCGGCCGCACGCGCGCCTCGTCCAGGAGGCCCGCGGCCCCGAGCGTGCGCGCCAGCGCCGCGTTGTGCGCCGCGAGCGGAGAGGATGTGGTGGTGGTCATGTTCCGGGCCCGCCTGGGCGTTTGTATACACCGGCTGTGAATGAGATGTACCGGCTGTGAATGAGAGCGTGGGGGGGAAGCCGATTCTGTGGTGTGGGAAAACGGGATATCGACGGGCAACAGGGGAAATCGGACGAACAGGAGGTTGGCTGGATACCCCGCGGAAAAGAATCCTATCCAGCGCCGCTCGTGGATTTGGGAATAGGGCAGACGTAACGACGTAGAGGCCCTCAATTCAACACCTTCTGTCCTGCCCGCTCGAGTTGCCTCGTTGAGACGTGTGGAGACGGTCAGTGTGACACGCCATTGGCGGAAGAATTGACACCGGGCAACCCAGTCGCTTGGCACGAGCGAGTTGAGCCTTGGCAATGAGACTCGTTGTAGCTACCTACTATCTATTAAGCTGATGGCAAGCGTGTAAGGCTCGGAGAGACGAGACAATAGACCTCGTCGAGCCAACCGGCCTCCAAGACTCAGTCGTAACCGTCCTGAGCTGTCCGAATCTAGCATCAAACGCCTCGGTAGCGAGCGCATCTAGCCCTGAACGCCGTTCCCGTGGTGTGCCTACCTACACATACATAGTACAAACGCCCCTCCTTTTCCACCACGCGCCTAACCGACAGCCGTCGCCGCGCCTTCCTCCTGGCGAGGGTCGGTCCGTCTTCGTCCTCGGCTTCCTAAACACGTCTCTTCAGCGCTAAGGGTGGTGCCAATCCATACCTCGCCCATGTTCTCACCATGGCCAGGCGGCGACGATGGTCAGCTTCCTATCCTGATAGTCCCGTCTGTGCCGCGCCGGTGTGGTTGCCGTTGGTCGCGGGCGGCCGCGCACCGCTGAGGCCAAGGCCGCCCAGCCCGACGGGCGCCCCAATCGGGGCGCCGACCTGTCCTTGTCCCGATATCGAGTTGCGCGGGCCCTCGTTGGACCGCTGCGCGTGCTTCTGGTTCTCGAATCTAGCCTTGGCCTGGTCCATGGCCTGCTGGACCTGGAGCGGACTGATTGACGTTTGGAACGGGGGTGCCTGGGAGTTTGGTTGGCTTTGGCTAGGGTTGGGGTGGTGTTGCGGCATTGGGGAGTTACCAGCAGGTGGATAAAATCGCGGTTGCGGACCGTTGCCCACATTAGGGGGTCCGCCATAGCTAGGCCGCCGCGAGGGCGTAGCGTTGGGGTTATAGGCACCAGCGTGCGGCGGCTGGTGCTGGTACTGCTGCGGCGGCGGCGCGTGCTGCGGGACGGGCTGCGTGTAGGGGGGTGCCTGCTGGTGAGGCACATGGGGAGACGCATTCCGGGGCGGCATGCTGGGCGTGCCATTAACATACGGGTGGTACGGCGGCGCATGCGAGGGCGTGCCGGGCTGCATGGGCTGCTGGGGCGGGTATTGGTGTGGTTGCTGCGGGTAGGGCGGTTGCGGACCGGGCGCCTGGGCCGGGTAGCGCGCCTGCGGGCTGGCGCTGGCCATGTTGTGGTACGGCGGCTGCGGCTGGTGCTGAAACTGGGGCGGACGGCTCTGAGCCGGCGTCCCGTAAGGATTCGCACCGGGCTGGTTGTACGGCGGCTTGGGCGGGTACTGCTGGCCGTGCTGGCCGTAGCTGGGCGCGGCGGCCGGGTATCCGTTGGGCGGCCTGTAGCCCGTGGGCGGTGGTGCACCGCGCGACGGCGGCGGCGGCTGCTGCTGCGCATAGGCCGGCGGCATCGTTGCCGGCGGCCGCTGCATGCCCGACGCGGGTCGTACCGGTGTCTGTGGCCCGTAGTAGGCTTGGTTCGGCATGGCCCCCCCACGATTGTTGCCCTGGTACGGCTGGTTGTTGTACTGCAGGTTGCTCGATGAACTGGACGACCGGTGACTGGCGGGCCGAGCGGCGGCCGCCTGCTGCTGGGCCGCTGCCCGGGCTCGGGCGGCGCTCTCGTCCTCCTCCATCACGCCCTGGTACTCGTCGGTGCGTATTTCCAGCTTCGTGCTGATGTTCAGCTCTTCCAGCTTGTCCGAGTTGAGACGAGCCACGGCGAAGGGCGGCAGCGTCTTGATGATGAGGAGCAACTGCGCCTGAAGAGCCTCGTACGTCGCCGTCTCCTCCGCCGAGGGCTGCACGGGCGACCCCGCCGTTAGCATGTCATTGTTCGCAGGGTCGGCATTGTGGCTCCGCTGGGTGGAAGGCAGGGACAAGTTGCGGTTCTTTTGGAACGAAATCAGCGTCTGGATCATGTCCGAGATCTCCTCGAGCAGTTCGTCGATGTCCTTTTCCTCTTGTGACTTCTTGGGGTTGCACAGCTCCTCGAGGCTGGGGTCAATCTTGTCGTCCCACGTCTCGATAGCCTCGTTGATCAGATCCTCGTCCAACTCGACCTCGACTTGCTCGTCCTTGACGGCCTCCTCGGCTGGCTCTTCGCCCAGCTCCTCCTCGATCAAGCGGTCGAAATTGCGTTTTCCCACCTTCTGCCACCACGTTGTCTGGCTGATGAGTCCGGAAGAGACCATGGCAGCCGAGTCGTCCCTGGTCGGCGCGAAGCTGGAGAAAGCACCTCGGAACAGCGACTCCATCTCGGTCATCTCGAGGTCTGTGGTGGACGGCTTGGTCCCCGCCAGGCTGAGCGCCCGTTCCCGCTGCTTCGTCATGATTTGCGAAGGGGGGGCAGCGTTGCTGTAGTCAAGCCACCGTCCTGTGGAGATGGTCTGGCCAAAATACGAGCCGGCGCGATACTTGGACTTCTCCGTTAGCTCGGGGTGGTGCCAGCCGACCTGAACGCCCTTGGTCGTGCTCTTGGGTGCCTTGGGCGGCTGTAGCGAGGGCAGGTTGCTGGGGGCGGGGAAGAGCTGGCCCAGCGTCTTGGCCTTCTTCTCTTTTTCCACGGCCGAAGGAAAGGAAAAGGGGATAGCTTTTGCCGTCTTGACGCCGGGGGGGAGGCTGCCTTCCCGCAGCGGCTGGATAACGCCCTCGGGGTGCTCGGGGGTGACAAGCCGCTGCTGGAGACTAGAGAAGAGCTGTCGAGTTCTCTGGGCGTCGCCATAGATGCTGAGAACAATGTTCCCACTCGCGTTGGACTGGAGATCGCCGGCCGCGTCCAGGGCCCGGAGGGTGGCGGCATCACGAGTTGGGTTGGGGTAGGTGGCCTCACGGCGGAAGAATTCCGAGGCCTTTTGACCAAAGGCGATGGTTTTGGCGATTGCCTCATCATTGGCCTTGGTAGCCTCGCCGGGGCTGACAGCCTGCAACTCGGCCAGCTGGTCCTTCACGCAGGCCTTGATATCGCGGAGAACAGCCTCGAGGTTGGCATATTGATCGCGGGCGGCCTTGTCGGCGACGCACAGGACGGCGTCCTCGTCACTATCGGCAGGCTTCTGTCGCTTGGCGAAGGGCTCTTGGGTGGAATCAGGATCGGGCAGGGCGCGTTTGAGAAGCGACGGGGTCGCGTCGTAGCTGCAAACGAGGAGCTGTCAGTAACAAATGGCGGCGAGGGGAGAGGGCAGCATGGGGAGGGTGGGTAATGGAGGCGCGGGAGGATGGGCCTCGGGCTAGTTGAACGGGGGGCATGGCGCGCGTTGGCGAGGTACGTACGTCTCGAGGACTAGCAGATAATTGCGAATCATGTTCCTATCAGCGTCGGTGGGAGACTCGTCAATGCCGTTGGGGTGGAGCTCTTGGGCGGCGACATCGTCACTCGGCAGGAGCGCGTCGCTGTGCTCGCGTTTGCGCTTGGCGGAGGACTGAGAGGCTGCATCGTCGGCCATGTCGACGTCGCCGTCGTCGTCGCGGGCGGGGGACGGGGCGCTGGCGTCGGGCGGCGGATGCGGTGGTTGGTGGTGATGCGCCGGGTCGGCCAGGCCATTCGGCATCGAGGCCACGGCGGGAGAGGCCATGGCGACGTGACAAAAAAACACGCGACGCGGAGGCTGCGACGCAATCCTGGGGGCGGCCGGGTGGTCGGTGTCGCCCTAAAAACGGGAAGCGTCGACGTTGATGTTCGGCGCGGGTCTGGCAGGTGGTGGTGCTGGTCCCGGTTGCAGGTGCAGGTGCTGCTCCAGGTCCAGGTCCGGGTCCAGGTCAGGTCCAGGTTCGGGGCCGATTTTTAGTTGCAGGGTGGCTCGTCGCGTTGCTGCCTTTTTCCCTGCCTTGTTGCGCGACGGCAGCGGGCGACTGCCGTAGGAATTGATAGTGGATGGGCTGGGGTGGCTTTCGAGTGCCAGGCTGGCTTGGACTCGTCCCAAATGCTGCTTGCCTTGCTGACTGCTGCTGCTGCTGCTGCTGTTGGCTTGGCTGGCCGGTTCTCTCTTCTTTCTCTCTCCCTCTCTTTCTCTCACCCTCGCTCTGACGGCAGGCAAGGCTGGGGCTGAAGCTGAAGCTGGAGTGTGCACTCACGCAACGTATACACGCGTGCGCGCGGCGAATGCAATGGGCGGGCGCAACGAATGGATGACTGGGCTGAGGGATTGAATGTGGAATGAATTTGGGGGCCCACGTCCGTCCGCGCTCGCGCTCTCACTTCCACGTTCCTAGCGAGCCACACGGAAGCGCGAACCGGGGGCAGCCGGAAGAAGCAGCAAACACCCTCCGCCAAAGCAGCTGGGATGGGCTTGATCCGCGAAATCACGCTCACGCCGGCACGAGGACAATTATCCTGATGCCGATTACAATTACGTTCCTCGGGAGTCAAGGTGTGCAGTGTGAAGTCTGAGCAGTACCACGCTCGCATTCATTCCAGTGTTGCGGAAGCGTGATCACGCCGCGCTAGTCAAGATCGGGCCAAGCTCGGAATAACAATCGGGCCACTCTTTTTTTCCCTCGTTCGCAACATAGTGCCCGAGGCCAGGAATCCATGTGTGATGGGATGGACCATGATGCATCACAGCTGAAACCTCGACGGCTCGCAATAGCACTACCTATTACCTTGGCACTGGCTATATACCTCGACTAAGTACGATTACCGAGCATATATTGGCTATCATTGAAACTGTCTTATCCACGAGCCACCTAAGGTAATCAACCTCATGGGTGGGCGTCAGGTCCACCTAACGACGCCATCCCAGCCACACATCATCCATTCTCCTCAGCCACTGTGAAATCAACTTAATATACATGTATAAGTGACCATCCGTCAACAACAAGCCTCCGCCCGGTTAGCTCAATCGGTAGAGCGTGAGACTCTTAATCTCAAGGTTGCGGGTTCGACCCCCGCATTGGGCTCAATTCCCGATGCACTCCATCAAATGGAGTAACTCGACCTTTCTTTTTTTTCATTTCTTTCCGACACCCTCACCTCGCCTCGCTCTCCGAATCTTATCTTTTGCGGTGGATAATTCGGCAATCCTTAATTCTGTTTTGATATGTTTTGCCTTGAAGCGACTCAAAGCCTAGTGCCAGGGTCCCGAGATGTCGAGTGATAGAAATCTACACTCGATTCTTCTTGCCTGCTAGTCTACCCCACGATTCGAAGAAGTCCTGTGCCGTCTGCGCGCTGGGGATGCCAAGCCACTGTTGTTTATAACCCCGTGCTGAGCCGTCAACCATCTATCGTTATCTCTGAATTTTCGCGGGATTTGATACAGTCGGATTACCGCGCCCATGAGGTGAGCTGCCGTCACGTCGCAGCAGCAAGTAGTTGAGCAGGAGCATTGCCAAGCAGAGTACGACGGCCAGGAGCTCGAAGGTGTAGTCGGACACGGCCATTCTAAAGCTTGGAATGAACGGGTCGCCGCTATCGAAATACCATTCGCACCCCTCATGTATTTGCCGGCGATTTCCAGCCCAAGTGAAGCAGCCGCCGTTCAGGGCCCTGTTGCCCACGCGACCCTCCGCCGCCGACTGATCCAGCGAGGCGCAATTTGAGACGCTCCGCAAGCGGATCGATAGAGCCTATTGCCGCGTGAGCTTTTCTTCCTCGCCGCACTCGCCACGGGTTGGAAAAGATGAGGACTACGCGGCCTGCCGGTAGCTACCGCGCAACGTACCATCGCGGCCGCAAGATACGCCGCCGGTCCCGCCGACGAGCTGGAATGTCGCGTTAGCAGACGCTCGCCGGATGGGATGGCGGTGGTGACGTCTTTACCAGAGCCACCCGTGTGGCAATGGCCAACGATGACAGCATGGCGAATGGTGCGGGAAAGGCGTGACGTTGGTTCGTGAGTTCCCTTCCGTCTATGGCGTGCGGCAAGTTGGCTCTGTGGTGATGCCCCGTGAACACGGCATGTTTGGGTCGTACCGGGACAGCGAAAGGAAGCGAGCCATGCATGGTGGAGAAAACCCGGCATGCCATACCGAGAGCCGCGGGTAGATTTTCCTCGGGCGGAATTGGCCGTAGAATGCCGTTGCCGTCTTTCATCTTCGTCGGAGAGGAGCGCTTCTGCTCATCGCCGCGATTAGATCCGCCAGTCGCGGTTGTATGTGTGTCTCGACATGCCGCAAGATCGGCCAGCCGTCGCGCAGTCCCCGTAAAAGTGTGCCTTTTGGTTCTGTTGTTCCACTCCCCCTTCCCTCCACACTCACGAATTGCCCTGTTTCCTGGGTATCCGGGACCTCTATGTTTTCATTAGTGACCAACTACCTCTAGCGTCACCACGCGTGCAGCAGTTTTGGCGAAGGCGAACTGGGTCGCCTTCTCTCCTATGTGCCCGTGGCACGGTGATCGGCGAGTAACCCGAACTAGTAACTCTACTTTGGGTAGTTGAGCAAAGCCGATACACTTACAACCTGAGCTCGCGGGCTCCGGCATGAGGAGGCGTAGAATGACGAGGTGCTACTCCGATCTCGCGGTTGGTTCCTTCATGAGATGCTTGTGTATGGTAAAGCACCTTTATTGGTTAGGTATGTACGGCACGAGAGGAAACAGCATATTTCGGTTGCCTTGACTCGAGCATTGCAGTTCTTGTACAGATTGGAGTAAGACGGTTCATGAGGTCGTACTAGTAGATTGACATCGTCAGTTGATTCTGCGTATTATGCTAATGCAGGTTTCACCTCTCGAGGGGACACCTGCAGCTTCACGCTGGTGTTCACGGAACTGTTGTTCGATGTATGACAAAGAAGATCACAGAACACAAACGGCAACTTTGGGAAATATGGAGACCATAGAGGGCCGCCTATTCACCATTTTTGGTCGGGAGCGGTTCATTCGAGGAGCTCCAATGCTACATCATATTGCCGGTTCAGTCTAGTGCTCTTTTTGCGAGAGTTTCACATTTATTCCCCATGGTATACCAGCGAGCCTGCTGGGCTTGGTTGTCTCGGGGTAGGAGCCCTCCCCCTTGAACATCCTTATACTTCCGACTCACCCCCTTCCTGCCGGCGACTGGCCAGCCTATCGCCCAAAGCTTAGCTCACCACTCACTAATGCCGCAGAAACCCCACTCAATGTATCCTGACTGCGTCAATCGTCGCTGATGCTTCTGCTCCGGACGGAAACTCGTGGGTACTCGTGCTATTCTTCCGGCTAAGAACGGTGTTAAATTACTCACTCGGGTGGTGTTGTTTCATCACTGTCAAACTGACCTGAAAAATAGCGGTCGAGGACGAACCGTGGGGGTTTGTATCCATGGTTATTTATCCAGAGGACCGTGAAGTATCAGCCGATGAGAATCGTATACAGTACGTATGTATGTATCGGGGTCAGGATGCAGTGCTAGGGTCAAACCCCAGAGAAGTACTAGATAGCATCCCTGGACATAACAATGATGTTTGGACAACCGGGGTGGCGAATTACGTTATTTTACGGTAGAGCAGTAGAAGAATGTGATCTCCTCCCCAACAGCCCTCTTTTCCCGGTAGCCAAAGTACACACTTTCCCCTTGTCGAGAAAACGTAACAATTACACGGTGGTGCCACCAGGGACGCTGGCGGCAGAAGAAGGTGTATTCGACGAGCTGGAGGCAAAGGTAGAGATTTGATTGCACATTTTGCTCCGATGCTAGGCTCAGGCTCTCATGAGATGGACACCTGGACCCTGGGTTTTGATGGCAGCGATGAAAAAGGGGAGGGAGGTTTGTCATCGCCCCCGCAAACCTACGCCTCCACTGCAACAGCAGTCGTCTGGTTGTCCTTTTCCGTGTACCCCCATTGTTTCTTCAAGGAGTCGATCCACTGGGCAGCCGGTACGTCCGTGCCGCCCACCAGCGAGCCGCCTCTGATGATGGTGGCGCCCATGGAGACGTCGCCGCGGAAAGCTCTGAGAAAGCTCTTCCGGTCTAGTTTGGGCACAAGCATCCAGGAGTGCGACTTGTCGCACGCGAGGGCCACGAAGCTGCCGCTCGTCATCGGGGCCTCGCGCACCTTCGCTAGGCAGTCGTCGCAGAAGCACGTAGCGAAGCAGTACCGGCACTGGTAGACGGCTCTATCAAACCCCCAATCCACATCACAGCCACTGCAGCTGAGCCAGCCAAAAACACGGGGCTTCCCGGACGCCAGTTGTAAGACGTCTCGAATCCTTGCGTGATCCCGGCTTGCACTGTTGGCCGACTCCGCCTCGGGCGTACTTTTGGACTCAAGCTCCTCCAGGATCTGCATCGCCTGCGTTATCAGACTGCTGATATCGTCGTATATGGAACATCTGGTCCGCAATGTCGCCATAAGCTCTTCGCTCAAGTCCTTGGTGGACGTTTCCTCAAAATCGAGCAGTCTGCCCATGGTTTCCAAACCTGCTAACCAAGGCAGCCGGAGAGAAAATGCGAGACGGGCATTGACGTCATCACCGAGGTGTGTCAAGATGCACGCGAGGTCGCAGTAGGCATCCAAATCATTGCCCTCCAGGTCGTCCGAAAGCATGTTGAAGGCCAGCTCCATACAAGACCACAGGACCGCCCGAGCCGCTGACTGGTTCCCTGTAAGCATGTAATGAGAAGCAAGGTACGTCCTGGCGGCTGAGAGTGTAGAATGGCCCTCTTGGTCGGCAAGAGTCCTGAGACGTTCGACATGGATCTGATGATGGTGGTCCGACTCTTCCGCCACTCTGGTGTGCTCAAAATGGTGAGACGCCAGTAGAGTGGCAGCTTGGTAACGATGGGTATACTGCCCCAACTCGATGCTCTTATCAAGACATTGTCGCCACATAGACCGGGCTGCATCGCGTGTGAGGGCCATTGTTGCCGTTTCGTGGCCGAAATAGTACTGCCCTACCCCCTTGTAGAGCTGCATGGCTACCACCACGTCAGCCTCAACATCTCGGCCCCCAATGATGCCGTCGATCGCCTCCAAGAACGATTCGAAGGCGACAGAATCCGCTTGTAGTAAATTGAAGCAGTGGAGAAAATGCCGGTTCTGCCAACGGATGATGTGGATGTTTTTGACCATATGAACGAGCACTTTCTGCAACGTTGTCGAAGGCTGAGCTGGCTCATCTCGGGTGCACAAAAGCTGGTGTAGGAGCTGCGTGGCCAGAGTGTCCCGTCCGGTGTCCAGGTAAACGCGTAGTGCCTGAAACTGTGCCTCGGTGTCTTCCGGTGACCGCTTCAAAGCCTTGTTGGCGTACTCCATGACGCGTTCAGTCTGTTCGAGATGACCGTACCACTCAGCCAGCCGAAAGCAGCTCTCAACGATCTTGGACTTCTCGGGCTGGTCTTCCTTTTCCATAATCGAAAGTACCTTCTCCATCTGTACGCAAGCCTCTGAGAATCTCTTTTCCTCGGCAAAGCAACGTGCGAGGCCTTCGAAACACGCCTTTTCCGAGCCGCCAAGCTCAATGGCCTTGTTGAACGCTTTGATCCCGTCCTCGGCTTGGTCGTTCCAATTGAAGGTTTCGCCCAGGCGTTGGAACCAAAGGGCATCTTCTGTTTTCTCTTCCAAGACGGTCTTGCACCATTGTGCAACATCTTCAATGGTCACTATCTTGGTCTTGGGGGACAAAGCTTCGTTTGAATCTCCGTCCGAACTGCTTTCTCGAGCCAGAGTCGTTGGGGGCTGTCCTAATGTTAGTAGGTCTTTCAAATGCAGTAGCTCCTGGTACTGACCATGGCGAGATGGCCTTGAAGCCATCTGAATGGGTCCTCAGCATCCCATTCTGTATCTCTCAGCCAGCGCCATGCCATCCTTTTCATGATTCTTCGCAGCAACGCTTGGTTCGGGTTGGGATCACGCTCGACCTGTTGAAGCCATTCGCGATCAAGATAACGCAGCTGGCTTGTGGCAACGGGATCAGCCAGCCAGCGCCTGAAGATGGTGACCTCGCTGGCGTCTCTATACCACATCGCACTTTGGAATTTGTTCCAGTGCGCCTCCACGGCGTCGGAAAAGAAAAGGTGGTAGACACCCTCACCAATCTCAATCTTTTCGGCGTTTGTAAGGGCGTTGAGACCAGTTGCTTGCTCAAGCTCTTTGAGATGATCAGGTAAATAGCAAATGAGGTAGGGGCCTATGGCTTGTGTTCGTTCATTCGGAGGCTCCGCAAGAAAGTTCAGAGCCGATCTCACAATGGCAAGGTGAGCATCGTAGTCGTCGAGTTTGATGTTGCCCTTGACGTTGTTGTGGTCGGCAAGTTGGCGAAAACCCAAGCTATCATGATTGAGCTTTTGTGTGAGACTCCACAGGAAGCTTTGAACACTGCTTAAATCACCCTGAGTGATAGTGATGGTGGCGGCGAACTTGGGAGTCTCTTCGATCTGGCGTTGCTCCGTTCTCGGTTTGGTGATTACGTCGGTCATGCCGTCGATTATGCTAACGTCTCCATTCGGAAGGACTTTGATCAGGGACGAGTATTTCCGTTCCAGCTTCTTTGCGAGCCTCAACATTGGCCTAGTCCTGAAACGAAGGAACTTATAGTTCTAATGTCAGCAGAGGTTTCCAAAGGGACAAACATTTGAAAAGAGACTGACCAGTGCAGCCTCCAGGCCTTGGACGTTGAAGTACAAGTACCCGTGGACCACCCAAATCAACAATTCGTTCAGCTCTTTGATCTCATCGGCACCAAGTTGCTCTTGCAGCTGCCGTACAACCTCCTCAGACATTGACCTTGCGTCCTTGTTTGAAGCTAGGAGGATCTTGTCCACGTCAGATTCCAACCCGTCTGCTTCAACCACCCTGCTGATTTGCTCGATGGCTGCGCCAACTTTGGCGAAGTTGCCGTTGACTTCTCGTGAGAGTGTATCCTGAATCTTCGTCTTCATCCTGACAGAGTCCTCGTCCCCATCCTGGAAGAGGTCTTTGGCCTTGAGCCCATGGTCAATGAACTTTTGTATGTCTGGAATGCTGTGTAATCCGATCTCAATTTTCCATGAAAGCTCTTTTAGCGACGTGATAGGAGTGCTCGGTCTCACAGAGATGGCAAATCTGGGCCCTGGCTGGTTCTCTTGGCGTCTCTGACGAGTTGTGGCGGATGCCAGGATATTAAAGAACTCATCTCGAACTCGTTGGAACTGTTCGGGAAGCCCTCCGATTCCATCCAAAATCACGTAGTGGGTCGACTTGTTCTTTGGAGAGCCGATTTCAAGAAGATCCCAGAGCTCCTGACAAGAGGCCTCTTTGAGGTATCTCTCAAGACCGGGCTTGGCGTCCAAGGATTTGGACAGGATCTTTGCGTACAGCTCGTCCTGCTCTGCCAGTAGATAGGCAATGCACTTCATGGCCACCTCGATGGGCTGTTTTACGTCCTCCTCCTTGCCCGTAAAGGTAGGGAAGTAGTAGGCAGCCACCCATGTTCGTGTGGAAGCCTTTTCGGGTAACTTGTAGGTAGAGCTGAGCGTACGGGCCATGGCTGACAGCAAAACGGACTTCCCGGTGTTCTGTTCGCCATTAACAATGAGAATGGCGTTGGTGTCGGAGTTGCTGCTATCCGCCCACTTTGCGTAGGCAGGGTGTTCGGTCTGGTTTTCGAACCAACGAGCGGTGCCAGGGACGCACGAGTCCCACATGGTGTCGCCAATCTTGGTAGACCTGTTGACTGGTGCCTTTTCGAGCTCTTCGGGTGACTTCTCTGTCAAGTCGAGCTTCCTTTTTATCTTAGCAAGCTGGGCCAGCCGGATCTCCTTTGCGTTGCGTTTGTCCTCAGAGTCCTTGATCTGGCCCACGGTGCCGGTAATCTTTTCGACTTGCTCACCGGTGTCGGAGGCCTTTTGTAGAAGTGTGAAGATATTGCTCTTGGACTCCAGTAATATTTTGAGGCTCTGAGTGCCTTGGATCGATGCATGTGCCGCCGTGAGGGATTGGAAATGCTCGATCTCCTCCTTGACTCCGGAGTCATCTTGCAAGAGGACAAGTTTCATGCCAACTTTAAACTTGCGCCACTTTCCAGATTGACGAAGCTCGACGGACAGAGCACAGATGTCCACAAAACTGGCCATGAGTTTGTGAATGGCAAGCCTCAGCTCGGGCTCGATGTCGTCGAATTGCTCGATCTTGCCGTAGATCTCAAAATTGCTCAGGCTGGGCCACAGGACTTCGAACAGGCCGTCAACAGCACCATGGAAAGCATGGATCTGCTCAGGGATGTCAAGCAAAACGGAGAGGGCATTGAAGCAGAGACTGGACGGCGCGAAAACCTGGAAATAGTCAGCGGGTGCCCAGTCACCTTTAGGAAGTTTGAGTGACGGGCAACATACCGTTGCAGCTCCCTCAGCGACGACGCCTCCAAGCAGCTTCAAACATTGAAGAATATTTCGTCCATACTCCTTGGCCGTTTCAGTTCTGCTGTGGGTGTCCTTTTGCTCCGAGTCGTCGCTTGGCTTTCGAATCACATCAATCTCCTGGATACAGTCGTTCAGGTTCCTCGGAGGTTTCAAGTCAAGCGACATGCCGGTGCGTTGGTGGAACCTAGCAGAGACATCCTCCCATAGTTGGTCCATGGTGTGCGCGTGCTCGCCGCGAGTAGCCATAATGAATGGCGTAGCGTGGTGGTTTGAAGACAACGGCCGTTAGCTACCTCTGCTAGTATTTAAGTCAAGGAAGATGCCCTGGGCAAGGGTTGGGGAGTCTAACCCCTTACGGGTCCTTACTATTCAGCCGCAGTTACCGAAGCTGACATGCATGCAGGGTCTAGAGAACCAGGTGACCTGCCATCTGGCCAATCACCTACCGAGTTCGGATCCTCTCAGCTGATGGTGTAATAGAATCTACTTATATGCGCGAGGCGGAGGACCGAAGATCATGGCTTGCTAACAAGGTGCTAGACGCCATGGCTCCCGCCGAGGCCGGGGACTCGGGTGGTTTTGATGAAGACTTCACAAGCTTGGTGATACAGCAAATAGTCGCAAAATCCGTATTCTGAGGAGAGAAAGAAAGAAAGCCCGAGCCCTAGAAGAAGAGAGTGTGGGGAGAGTGGGGCAACCAAATGATCCCATTGGGTTGCAAGGCTCCCAGGACAGGCAGGTGCTTCGGACCGAGAGGGGTTAAGTCGCGCGCGTGGTTACTTGGCTGCGGCTGCTAAGATATTACCGTGTAGCGAGGCAACCAGTACCTGCAATAGTCAGCCAATGGAGCGTGATGGCGATTCATTATAGCCGTCTGACGCTGGGCCGGCAATATGGCAATTGGTCAGTAACGCGCCACCAGGCTGACGTGGGCAGACCCTATAAGTACGTAGTAGAAGCTATTCTTGGTGAACACCATCGCTGATTTAGCTAGCTTTTTCTGTCACCTCCATTTCAACGTTCTCAACGGTGTGACACAAAGCCGACGCCAACTATGGCAGCCCTACGATGCTGATATCGGGATTGCCTATCTATGTAGTCACAAATTTGTATTTGGTGCTCCTGGAAGCCAGTCTCCAGGCAATCATGCTTCATCAATGTGGCGTTTACCAAAACTCGCCGTGGACAGTCCCGGGGAGCACCACCGGCTCTCACACCCCCGGGGCTGTCCGACCATTTGTGGTATCATACCTTGCTAGCTTGACGTTGTTAAAGTTTGAGATAAGACTGACGATCTGCCAGTGGACCACTGCAGCTGAGATAATAACAGTGGATGACTGTTCTGTTATGACCACCGAGGCTGTCTCACTCACAGTCTTATACACTGTATAATACTTACATACTCGCCAAAACTGCCTACCATGGGCAGCGTTCACTCGCATAATATATCCTTTGGATTATTTAATAGGCATTTAATGACTTGGGATCTCAGACCCGGTATGGCCTGCGTCTAAGTGTCTCGCTGGCCCCATTGCCGGGTCTTCACAGCAGAGTCAGGCGTATTCAGGGGCTAAACCAAAAATGTTCGAAATTCATCGATGCAAGGGTTTCAATCATTTCTATCACACATGAAGTTCCAATGAAAATTATCCATTACAGTTTTTACACCGCGGTTGTGCTTAGGCGGCCGTTTCTAACCCCTGGCTGAAAATCGCGCAACTTGCTGATTACCCCTGAATCCGACCACAAGCTCCATCAAACACCATCACATCTCTTTATCATCCCTATTACAAGAACAAAGCATCTGAGTGCCGGAGAAAAAGATGTTACTCAATTGGTAAAAGCTTCAAAGCCAAGGTTGCCCCTTTCCAACCCTCCACTAGCGGGCAATATGGCCCCTGAGGGCTCGGTCCTCGCGCCTTCCCGCAAGCCAGCATCGACCTTACATCCGCGTTCGTCTCACCAGTGGCTCTAGCCTTTCCGCCGAATTCCAGGATTGTCACGAATCGGAATAACGCCGGCCCACGAGCGAGATGCGTCTCGGCTCGTCTATAAATACGCCCCTTCCCCGCCCATCCTGGCACGTCACCCGCTCTTCTCCCTCCACAACAGTCGCCGTTACTTCCCCGCAACCACTCATCCGCAAACCAGCCATACTGGCCCTCCCCCTATTCGTCCCATCTCAACACCACACACGCTTCTTAAGGCCTCAGCCGAGTAACGTCCTGTCCCCCCCTCGCCCAGCCGCCCACCAATTCGGACACCCGCTCTCCGCGCCATCATGGCCTCCAACACCGTCTACGTCATCACCGGCGCGAACCGGGGCCTGGGCCTGGGGCTCGTGCAGGCGCTCCTGGCGCGGCCGCGCACGACGGTGGTGGGGACGGTGCGCAACGCGGCGGCGGGCGCGGCGCTTCGGGCGGCGGCGGCGACCTCCTCGTGGGGGTGCGACAGCGCGCTGGCGGTCGTGGAGCTCGACCTGAGCGCGGCGCCGGCGCCGGCGGCGGTGCGGGCGGCGCTCGCGGCGGCCGGGGTCGCGCGCGTCGACGTGCTCGTCAACAACGCGGCCGCCATGACGCCGCTGGTGCCGGCGGCGGCGACGGCGGCCGCCGACCTGCGCGCCGCCTTCGAGACCAACGCCATCGCGCCGCTGGCCGTGTCCCAGGGCGCCTGGCCCCTGCTGCGCCGCGCCGCCGCCGCCCCCAAGGTCGTCATGGTCAGCTCCACCGTCGGCATGCTGGCCGAGCAGGAGGCCCCCGGCGGCGCCTACGGCGCCAGCAAGGCCGCCCTCAACTGGCTCACGCGCGCGCTGCACCTCGAGAACGGCCCCGACAGCGCCGGCGCCGGCCTGGTCACCAAATCGGGCGACGAGGAGGGCGAGGATGACGAGACGGCGGCGGCGGCGCCGATCCCGGGGCTCGTCGCCTTTGCGCTGCATCCCGGCTGGGTGCAAACCTACGCCGGGGAGCACGCGGCGCGCGAGTGGGGCGTCGACATGGCGCCGCCCGAGACGGTCGAGGGCAGCGTACGCGGCATGCTCGAGGTCATCGATGGCGCCACGCGCGACAGCCTATCAGGTCGCTTCGTGACGTATAAGGGCGTCGAGCTGGCGTGGTGAAGATTATGCAACGGCACGGCGGAACGGGGCTGGCGTGGGGTAAAGAGCGGGAGAAATGAGTAGGGAAGTGCAAGGCTGTGCGAGTCGGTGGGGGGAAACGGAATGAAAGGGACGAGACTGGACGGGAGAGGAGAAGCGCGGCGCGCGGGCGGCGGGCGGTAGAAAATGAAAAGCGGGAAAGACGGGGGTAAGGGACGAAGTGCACTGTCAGATACATCGATTGAAAATAAGCAGTAACAAAAGAACTACCAACCAAAACCCAAGCATTCTCTCTACGGGGGTCCATCGTCAAGAAGGGCCCACGCTGTCTGTTCCTCGTTCCGAAACCAGGGTTGTCCATCATTCTCTCTGTCCTGTCCCCTGGTCCCGGTACCTCGTCTATGCCAGCAGGGTAATGCCTCAACACCGAGCGAATTGATACAAAAAGCAAACCTCCACCCTTCCAAGATAGAACGAACGAACCACAAAGACCAAGACTCCTCGCCGGCATGCCTGATCAACGATAGGATATGACCCTTCTCGAGTCGACACATGGTCTCTCCCTCTCCCGGTCGCAGATCCGGATGGTGTCCCTCGGCGTTCGGACCGTTACGCAGTTGACGTAGTAACAGGAACGGCAGTAGCCGCCGTCCCACAGGTCACAGTGCAACGAGCATCCGCGGCAGCTGCCTCGGCAGCTACGCGCCCGTGACGACGATCGCGACCGCGAGACGCATACCGAGGTCTCGGAGACGCGGTAGTACTCCGACTCTCGGACTGGGACGCGAACGTATGATACCCGGTCGGCATAGTGTGGTCGGGCGCGGTTGTGGTCGTCAATGAACAAGTTGCCGTAGTTGACAATGTAGTTGGACGGCCCGCCCGAAGGACGGTAGCAGTCCCGGTGGTGATCGTGCTTGACATGACAGATCAGATAGTCCGGGTGGCAGTGGTAATGGTCCCGGTGGCCATCGTAGTACCGCGTCGTAACGGTGCGCTCGGGAGAATGGGCCATCGTAGCCTGGGGTGAAGAGGGGAAGCAGGCAGCCCGCTCGGTGTCTTGGTGGCTTCACGGTCCGGGGAAGGTTGCGGGTACGGGGATGAGGTTGAGGTTTGGCGAGAAGGGGAGATGAAGGCTACGCTCGATAAGATATCTGGGCGGCCCCCCCTCCGAAAGGCAAAGTGATGAGGACTGACGTAGGTGTAAGGCGGTTTGGCTTTCGCAAATGGCGGCTGTTCGAAACCCAGGCAGTTTTCAGACGCGGGGGGTCCGGCCGACCGATCGTCGCCGAGACGTCCGACTTTATAGACCCGGCAGACTGGGAGGCCTTCCCTGGCCTCGCCTCTGATCCGCACCCTCTCACGAGCCAACGCCCGGGGCCTTGCACAGTTCCCAGTCAGATGCGCGGAAGCTTTGCTGGGCTGACTGCATCGCCGCTCCGAAGTATGATGGCGCTTCTTATCTGTAGCAACCAGGCGGAAACCCCATAACCACGCGCCCGGCCGGGGTGGCTCAGCTGCGCCTGTCATTGGATCGCTAGGCTTCGGGGGATGGAGGGGCGGTTGGTTGCCTTCAAGTTGGGTGCATCCGACCACACCTGCTGCAGTTGGTGTGTCTTGCACCGCCGCAGCCTCTCAGCCCGCGAGGCTCTGCGGCCACACCCGACAATCCGGGCCTTGTGCAGTTGCTGGCAAATGCGTCTGAGCATCGTGCTTTCGACCATCGCCACCTGCCCTGGCCCGGTGGTGTCGTTCGAGTGTGCCTTCGTGACGGAACGACAAGACATTTGCGTTTGCGCGTCTCAAGTGGTACCCGTTCTGGGCCTAGACCGGCCGCGCTGCACGTGGGAACTCTGCTCACGGGGCCAAGCCTGCCACCACCACGGCCCCTGTGAACAGCCGCAGCGCGTGCTAAGCAAGCCAGACTCCCGCCATGTGATGGCAACTGGGAGAAACCTGTCCTTGGTCAAGAACAGGAATGACAGCATACGCTGCTCTCGGCTTCGGAGCGGAGGCCGGTCAGATTGAAACTCCAGCCGAAATGCTGCCTCCCAGCATGCTTCAGCCCGCAGCAAATGGCTGCATTGCATCGACGAGCAATCTCCCAGTCAGGTTGGGCGAGCGCGTCGAGCGCACGTACCTTTACACAAAAGGCAAAATGGTGCATGTCGCACGGCGCCAGCCTCTTGATCTCATCGCACCATCATGGTGCTGGGCCAGCGCACCGGTAGTGATACCGGTGTCATCCTTGCCACCGCAGGCCCGGCGTCTACATCTCGCGACCGACGCCCTGTTCCACTGCCTGGGACGACGGTATTGAGAGTTCAGAGAGGAATCAATCCTGGCCGACACGTAAGCTGGAGAGTTGCAACAAATCGGTGGGAAGAGTCGCGTTTACCTTTCCTGGTGGGAAATGCAGATGCAGTTCAACGTAGGCACTGGCTTGCATGTGGCTTTGCGACGCCGGTTTGCCTTATATACTATGTGCCGCCAAATCACCGACAAATCGTCAGCAGGACTGGGAAATTCGAAGAACGAAAAGGAAGACGCGAGCAGGCAAGTAGCGTCGCCTCCAGATCGCGATAATATGAAACGTGGGCCATGTCTCCAGTTTGCCATGGGCAGATCTCTCCATCTGCCATGTGGTAATCGTCTTAGGTCAAAGGCCGTCCAGTGCATTCCTTGGCCCAAACTAATGCCGTCCAACGCCTATCGTAAAGCCAGTCCCCGAACGCCAGGTGTCAAGCATATGCAATGTGTGCAGATGTGGGCAGATGCGATGACGCGGGTGCGATCGCCATCATGATGTGCCCCGAGGCTTAGCCTTCTGCTTGGCCTTCTCCTTCTTGTCTTCCTTGAGCTTCTTCTTCTTGGCCTCGTTCTGCTCCTCCAGCTTGCGCTTCTGGGCAGCCTTCTGTTCCTCCGTCTTGGGGATCGGCTTGAAGAAGCCCTCGAGGCGTGCTTGCTGGGTGCTCTTGACGCTCTTCTCCAATCTTGTGGCGCCGTTTCGGACACGATCTTCTGAAAAGCCCTTCTCCGTCACCAGAAATGTGACAAGACCCTCCGTGTCGGGCTTCTCCCATTTGAATTCGCAGAGTGGGTCGTCGGCCTTGCGGACATCTGGGTTGAAGAAGAGCTCGCGAGCATCGGCAAAGGGCCAGTCCTCCGGGATAGTGTACTTGCCCGTCTCCTTCATCCACTCGACGACTTTCTCAAGAGTGCCGTGTTCGCGAATGAGCTTCAGTGCGGTGGAGGGGCCGACCTTGGGGATGGGATCGAGATAGTCGCAGCCCAAAAGGATGCAGAGGTCGACGAACTGGGAAGAGTCAGCAGGATAACGAGGAGAATGGGGAAAGGACGATGGAACCAGAGCGTGCTTACCTGCTTGCGGTCCATCCCCAAACCTTCCAGCACCTTGTCAGTGTGAACCTCTTGGACGGGCTCTTTCCTCTGCTCGCTGTAGGTCATCTTCCGCAGAAGAATAGGGCTGTCGAAGCAGAGGGTATCCATGTCCTCGCTAGCGGCTGCGTAGACCTTGCCGGCCCGGGCCAGCACAGCACACTGGGCTTCGGCCTCGGTGGGTGCAATAATGTAGGGAATACCCATGAGCTTCAGAAGCCGCTGGCATTCTTCGTTATGCTCGCGGGTGACCCTGACAGTACGTCGTGAGAACTTCTCGACATCCTCAGCTGTGCCCGTCTCTTTGGCCTCCTCCATGCCCTCGTTGGCTTCGGCCTTCCGCTGGAATCGCTTGGCCAGCTCGCCCGACTTGAGCTTGGGGGGCTTTCCATCGAAGACGTAAAGGGGCTTGATGCCATTGTCGACCATGCGCAGGGTGCGGTAGAAGAGGCCCATCAGGTGGGATGTGGTCTGGCCTTCGTCGTTCATGAGCTGCTGGCCCTCGGATCGGACGGCAATCAGGAAACTGTAGATGCTCATGGAAGCATCCTGCCAGGGGAATTAGCATCCGAATGATCGCAGAGCAAGGGCGAGGGCGAAGGGCACGAGGGCGGAAATAGGCCTGCTTACAATTGCAACCTTGCGACCGAACTGGTTCTTGATGTCGCCCTCCTTGATGGCGCCGGGCGCCTCATCCTTGATGATGGAGTATAACTGCTTGATACCCATCGCGACAAGAGCTCTCTGTAGACCTTGGGGTGTCGATGAGGATAGGTCGCCGGGGGCGGCAGAGGACAGCTCGCGAATGCTGGACTGTGAAGAGAAAGGTGATGTCACGTCGCGATGGGAACGCGGCGATGATCAATTAAAGAAAGTCGTGACGCGACTTCCGACGCGGGGTGTTGCAGTAGCGCGCCATCCATTTTCTTGCTTTTTGCTGTAGGTACTTATTAGGCAACCGGAGCTGGGCAGGCACAGGTGCACGAGCACAAGCATAAGCTGGGAAGGTATTAAGTAGCACTTTTTCCTAAGCACGGTAGCTGTGGCCATAGGTTTGACCGTCCAGAACCGGGAGGCAGCACCTTCGACTCCTGTAGGTTCTTCCGCTGTCTCTTGTTTCTTGGCCGTTATCTCCATTTGCTCTTCAATCGGATCCATCCCCATTCGCCTATCCTCATTGTCTCGGAGAATGGAGTCGACTACCTAGCCTAGGGAGCCCAGGAGCCCGTCAAGGGTGGTGATTTCAGCCGACCCACTGCTGTATGGGAGGAACGCAGGAACGCGGGAGCGCAAGATGCGACCGAGGTCGTGATTCGTCCAGCCTGGCTGTTCGCCCTTTTTGGTGCTCTATTCAGTGGTGGTCGTTTTGCTAAACGGGTTCAATACGTTATCAGCTACCTGATTGCCGTTTCCGGGCTCCAAAGTTCCATCATGATTGGCTGCTGCGCCGAAGCTGGGTCAAGTTGTCAAGTCGACGTCTTTAACCGAGGTTTAGTTGGCACTATCTTTGCGGTCCAGACTAGGTAGGCCGTCATCAAGCCAATGCGCGCCAAAACATTCATTCTTCAGCCCATCCAGTCACTTGCATGGTTACATCAGTCGTTACAGCCAACTCGTCTCTTATTGGACCCATCGCACCTACAGCAACCGTGTTGAAACATACCAGGAGACTTTAAGGCATTGCCCTAGGAGACGTTGACTCAGTACGGGCGGTAAGACGCGGCCTTTCTTTGCTGACAGACCATGGTCGCCAATGCGGATGGCAACTCCTCGCCCCTGATAGCCCTCCTCGGCGGAGGCATTGCCGGGGGCTTCGAGGCCTTCTGCACGTACCCGTTCGAGTTCGCAAAGACTCGGGTACAGCTTTATGGCCATGGCGGCGTCAAAAACCCGTTCCGGGTTGTGGCCAATGTCGTTCAGCAGGAGGGCCTGCCCGCCCTGTACAAGGGCTGTTCTACGATGATTGTGGTACGTGTGAATCTCACATCCACATGCTTCAATGGGGTGCGAGCGAGAGTCTGGCGGTAAAGAGCCTGGCCAGGTTCAAGCTTCAGCTGACATGCACATAGGGGTCCATCGGCAAGGATGCCGTCCGTTTTCTGGCCTTTGACAGCATCCGCTCCATGTTTGAGGATCCAAAGACACACACGCTGGGCCCCGCGCAGTCCATAGCTTCGGGCATGGTTGCCGGGGTCATGGCGTCGACCGTCATTGTCACGCCAACGGAGCGCATCAAGACGGCGCTCATCGATGATGCCAAGACCTCGCAGCGATTCCGCTCGGCATGGTCCTGCTTCAGCACGCTGGCCCGGGAACAGGGCCTGCGGCGTGCTCTATACGCCGGCTATGTGACGACGACGCTGAAGCAGATCGGGACGACGGGCTTTCGGCTCGGCTCCTACTCCATCATCAAGGACTGGGAGCGCACGCGCGGCATCGACGTCAATAACCCCGCGGTAACCTTCGCCAACGGCGCTGTTGCCGGTACTGTCACGACGCTGGCCACGCAGCCCTTCGACACCATCAAGACCAAGGCGCAGCAGGCCAAGGCCGTGAAGACGATGGAGGCATTGCGGGCGATTGTGGCCGAAGACGGAGTCTTCCACGGGCTGTGGCGTGGGACTGTCATGCGTCTGGGCAGGACGGTACTCGCAGGCGGCATTCTTTTCACGGCGAACGAGCAAGCAATCAAAATGCTGAGACTGGTCATGGGATAAGGAGATTCGGCAAACTGCCCCGGTGCCAGATATCCGGAGACAATACCACCAGCTCATGGGGCGTACCCGCACATTCGACACATAGATTTGATAGATAGACACTGGACTTTCCAGCGCCTTGCCGCATTCGACCACTGCCCGGCTCTTGTCAACCGCCGCTAATCATCTTGGCCTGGGGAGGTGCCGGCCAACAATCCACCATCGTCCCGTACATGGTACCACAGCTGCGGTACGAGCCAAGTCGGGTCAAGGACCGAGTTTAATCGTGAGCACTGCGGGCTAAACGGCAGCTGATTCTTGACCAGCCAAGCCGGCCTTCTCTCCGCCCACAGAGTCGGACAGGACTGCGCGTCATGTAGCCTGTCTTGGCTGACTTGGCTGTATCTTGGCACACTCACAGGACCAACATCCAGGGCATGACCAGTTACCAGCTCAGGTCCCCGCGAGCCTAGGCTTTCTTGCTCCACTTGGTCCCTTTTGCCCCATGGGGGATCTGAGGTAGGGCCTTTGCGGGGGTGGCTCGGGTGCGGAGAAGGAGGACCTTTACCGGCCGGCAGTACCAACGTATAAATCCCGTCACCGCAAGCCCGAGCAAAAAAGCGGTAGTATGTCCTGCAGCTCATAACTCAGTGCTTCACTCCAGGGCAGAGTCCTTACTGCGTCGAATTCCGGACCCCATAAGCGAGATTGTCAGAAGACGACAAGATGGGCGGCGGTACTTCCCTGTGGGCATCGCCGGAGTGGAAGAAGGACCCCAGAGAAATTTTCAACAGCAAGCTTCTTCTCCTGGGTGTCACGGTCGCTTTCGCCGGTTGTTCCTATGGCTTCGATCAAGGTACGCCTCTCCGGCTGCAGCAAGGAACGAGTCGCGGCCCTATACTGACCGGATGGGCGGACAGGCAACATTGGAGGTGTGCTCACTTTCCCGAGCTTCCGACGCGCCATGGGCTTCGAGGGATTGACCGAAGCTGAGATCGATGCCAGAGGTAAGTGATGGATCCTCTGGCCCCGAAATGCGTTTTGTACTAACTTGGTGCACAGAGGGAAACATTGCGGCCATGTGTAAGTCAAGCATGCAGTCGGAACCGCCTCCCATTCATGGGATGAGCCTAACCCTTTGATGAATAGTGGCGGCCGGCGGAACAGGAGGCGCCCTGATGGCCGCTCCGGCTTCGGATTTTCTAGGACGCAAGGTATCCGTCACAATTTTCGCGGGACTCTTTCTGGTCGGGTGCGCGATGCAGGAGGTGCCGAACCTGGGCGTCTTCTACGCGGGGCGGCTTCTGGGTGGTATCGCCATCGGCGCCACATCAATGCTGGCGCCGCAGTACCTGGCCGAAAACTCGCCCAAGTCAATCCGCGGCAGCCTCACCACGTCGTACAACCTCATGATCATCATCGCCCTCGCGCTCGCTTTCTGGACCAACTACGCCGTCTCCCGCTGGCCGCAAGACCCGGATAACAACATGCAGTGGCAGCTCGCCCTCGGCATCCAGCTCATCCCCGGCGGTTTCCTTTTCCTTCTCATCTGGTGTACGTACCATCCATCAACCCAGGCCCCAGCCCGGGCGGATCAGAAAGGCTAACTTACATGGTGCTGCAGTCGTCGTTGAGACGCCGCGTGCGCTGATCTCCAGGGGCAAGCGTGAGGTCGGTCTGCAAAACCTGTGCAAGCTGCGCGGTTTGCCCGAGGACCATCCCTACGTCAGGGGCGAGTATATGGAAATCTGCGCTCAAGCCGACGCCGAGCAAGAAAAGGCCAAAGGTATACCTCTCGATCTGTCTGGCCAATCTCTACCGCCGCTTTTTGCTGCTGCTCTGCTATGTCGTAGGTTGTCAGATAATCCCAAACTGACATGCCTTTTGCCCTAGGTCATTCGTACTGGGTCATCATGAAGGAGATTTTCCTGGTGGCCAGCAACCGACGGCGCTTCTTCCTCGCTGTGACGCTGTTCATCTTTCACAAGCTGACGGGCACCGACTCGCTCAACTACTTTGCGCCGCAGATCTTCTCCATGATCGGCGTGCCAAGGGGCTCGTCGTCGCTACTGACAACTGGCGTCTACGGCATCGTCAAGGTGGTCACCGTGCTCGTCTATGTGACCGTCATCGTCGACCGCGTCGGCCGCCGGCTGCCTCTCATCATCGGCGCCACCATCCAGGCCACCGCCATGCTTTACATCGCCCTGTATCTCCGCTTTGCTAACCCTGCCGTCGGCGGCGGCACCCCCGCCGGCAGCATTGTGGGCATCATCTGGTGAGTTCCCCCCTATTCCCCTTTCCCTTGCTGGTTTTTGAGACTCGAATAGAAAATAGGCATTATGCTGACAGGGTCCAACCCCATGTAGGATCTACGCATACGCCTTCGGCTGGTCCTTTGGCCATTCTGTGGCGCCGTACGTAGTGGCTGCGGAAATTTTCCCGGCGCGCATCCGCTCCGTATGCATGGCGTTCTGCCTGTTCACCAACTGGATTGTGAACTACGGCATCACGTCCGCGACGCCGCATATGATCACGCACGTAAGTCTTGCTCTGCTCCCCCACGTCGCCTCCTTTTCCATCATTCTTCGCCGCCATGAGTACACCAGAAAGGAGAAGACATCTGACGCGTGAAAATCCTCCACAACGCAGATGGGCTGGGGTACCTTTCTCTTCTTCGCAATAGCGTCGTACGTCGGCGTCGTCTACATCTACCTGTGCCTGCCGGAGCTCAAGGGCCGCAGCATCGAGTCCATGGACGACCTGTTTGCGCGCTCGCTGTGGACCATGTGGCGCCACGCCTACCCGACCGAGGCGGAGAAGACGCTCCACGGCGTCCAGGACCGCCTCGCCGAGGAGGAAGCCAAGGCCGGCGGTGTGGCTTACGTCGACGACGACGACAACAACGCCAAAGTCCGCACGGAGCACCGGGAGAGGAGCCTGTGAGGAGGCGGATGGGTGGGAAGCGGCCGAGGCGAGGCCAAGCGGCAGAGAGGGACTGGGCCGTGGGCTCTCGCGGGCAAGTGTTGGATAGAACCCAGCAGCTATGAATAACGGCCGTGATACCCTTCAAATTGGAGCAATTGAATGATTTCCGACTTACGAGCCACAGGTCTGCCTGTTGAGAACCCCGGATTTGAGGCTCCTAGTCATGAGGGGGAGGGGTTCAAGCCCATTCTTAAGCGACAGCTCGTGGCTGCACGGGTCCAGGATCTGGCTTCCACAAGATCAACAAGTTACCGTCAAAACGAAGCGGGTGTGCGAGGAAAGCCGTGATGCCAGCTCGTGGCAACACTGGGCACCCTTGCATACCTATTCATTCTGTGATGCGCTCTGCTAACCCGGGCGAAGCACCGGTAGGCAATCACGACGACGACGCGCCAGCCTGGACAAGTTTGGGCTTTCTCCCGGGGTCCATGATTTAATCTACCGGCACCCGGGACGGGAACAGAAAACCACCGACCCGACATCCTCCCCAAACGGTCCCCACGGGGTGATCGCACCCGTACCCACGTCATTGTCTCTTTGATCTGCGCGTACAAGTCCGAACCAACCCTGCCATTCGGCGGGGGTGAGTCTTCATCGCGGGTAGCGACGGGACCGCAGGATCCCGGGGACCTCGGGAAGAAGCCTGAAGGCTGGGTTCCCCCGGCGGCGGCGGGGTCCGCGACGACGGGGACATACCCGTGCCACTTTGGGGGCGGCGGGATGTATGGCTGCGGGCCGTGTTGCCTTGGGTAATTTAGCAGGCCGGTTTTAATGACGGCGCCTGCCTCATGGATAGGTAGGTTCCCGGTATACGCTGCAGGGGCCTTTGAACATCGCAACCAAACACGCTCGTCGCGCCCGTCTGGGTTTAACAGCTCGTGGGGGGAAACGAGCATGAAGAACCGAGCATCGGCACTTTTGTACTGAGAAGGCGGACCGAGGGAAGGAAGAGGCTGCGGGACGACCAAAAGAAAGAGCTGGCAAACTGTCCGCTGTCCGAATTCCAGGGTTGGCATGAGGCACAAAGCGCCCCGGCGGGCAGTCCGGCCTGCTATTGGGGTTCGAGCCGACGCCCAGACTCTTGGGAAAGCTTCGTTCGATCGCCAAGCGCTCCGTCTGTGCGCGACGAAAACTCAAGCTTTTTTCAAACCCAGATGTCCTCGGGGGTGGTTAGTACGGTTACATCGGAGACGAGTGTTAGCCGAAAATGCCACGCTGCCGCCCGGGTTTCCTCCCGTTCGTGGGGCCCGAAGCGGAACGGACGCCCGGCCTCCGTTCCCCTTGGGTACAACCTAAGCGACAACGCCCAGCTACCTGGTGGGCTGGAAGGCGTATTCGGAGACAGCGTCGGGCACCGGTTGCCAAGCGCCAGGCGCTCGCGGACGTAGGCGATACGCGATGCCGGACGCCTCCGTGCACGCCGCGACTTCGTCTGTCGGCGGTACCGGTCGTTACGGACTGACTCTGCACACGTATTTTCGCACATGTCTTCCGCTGGGGCACCTTGGAAGAAAATTTGGGATGAATCGGCTATCTCAGGAAGGGCCAATCCATGATATAGTGGTCCCGGCACTTGACCGGAGTGCTACGAACTGGGCCAGACAAGACAAAAGGGGGCCACGTCCCGCAGCCCCATACATGGCTATTACTGTCCCCATACGAGCTGCCATCAATGGGAAGGCATCCGTCTCAGCAATATGGCGGCAAGGGAGGTCGTCTTGGTCACAAGTGCGTGCCAGTTCAGTCTCCTTTCTTTTTGGCGTGGGGGAAGAAAAATGCGCTGATGCACCCAGACTAGGCGCCAATACTGGCCTTGGCTAAGAGACTGTCAAGGCTCTCCTGGAATCCCCCAGCCGTACCATGTAATCATCGGCAGCAAGCTGTTGTATAAGGGCCAGGAAGCGGCCCGGGCGCTGGAGAAGGGCTGTCCAACCTCCAACACGGTCGAGGTGGTCCAGCTTGACGTGACCTGCGATGTATCCATCGAGAATACCTACCACGCGATCAAGGAAAGGCTGGGCACCCTGGACGTGCTCGTGAACAATGCCGGTGCGTGTAACACCGACACCACGACCCGCCCGAGACCGGGAAGGCATCCCTGAGCCGCTGACCCGACGGGGCAGGGGCCTCCCTTGACCACAAGTTCCGCGAGGGCACCATGTCACTCCGGGAGAGTTTCAACCGGGCTTATGACATCAAAGTCGCGAGCACTCACGTCGTGACGGGGACCTTGATGTCGCTGCTGCTCAAGTCGGCCGACCCGCGCCTCATCTTTGTGGCTGGGCTGTCCCACATGACGCGGGCGGCCGTGGCGTTTTTCCCCACGCCGCCCCTGCCGGCTGGCCGAAGAAGTTCGACACCGATTTCATCGGGTACCGGTGCAGCAAGACGGCAGTGAGCATGCTGATGCTGGATTGGAACCACAAGCTGAAAGCCGTCAGTGTGCTCCTGGTGTGCCCATACCTTCCGGGTGCGATAGCTGACCGTCGGAGACTTCAACGACAGGACGGCGTCAAGGTATGGAGTCAAACCTGGGCTCCTGGCGACCAACCTAGGGAGCATGACCGAGGAAATGATTAAAGAATGGAACGGCGTCCATCCGAGGGAGGGCGCAAAGCTGGTCCTCGAGATGGTCAAGGGGAAAAGGGACGCCGACGTCGGGAAAATGGTGGGAAGAGAGGGGTTGGTGCCGTCCTAAGCCTCATCATTGGGTTGACCAAACCCCACGGACCGCTTCCGGGACGCTTTGCCAGTGCTGAGCCGCGCGCTCCTCGCCGGCTCTATAGTGATTTCATAAATGCGACACACAGTACGAAGCCACTGTTTTTCAGCCGCCGCGATTCCGAGCGTTTCAGGGCGGCGCCAACGCCCTTTCAACCCCATGCACGACCGAAAGGGGGCACAAATACCATGGCTAGTCAAAGGGAGCTCAAGGCAGCTCGGTCGATTCCGTGTCGTTGGATGTCAGGCGAGGGGTATTCAGGAGTTCTCCCGCGGACGAGCCGCCCTCTTTCGGCGGTGTGTGGTAAGAACACGGGGGGAGGGGGTCCCAAGGTCGGCTTTCTAGAATGTTGCGGAGCCATGGGCGCAATGGTCGCATTGGTCCCGCGGCAACCAGAGCAGCGGTTGGCGTGGGCAGAGGGCCTGCTTGCCGGATGCAACGTCTTGGGAGCGCCCTACTGGCGGACAAATGGATACCCTTCATCTTCGGCCGCTCATGCAGGTAGTCAGCCTACCTTTACCCCATCTTCCCTCGCCCGCGAAGGCGCCGCGTGATCGGTTGCCCAGGGGGCGGCATGGCTGAGAAACAACCATGACGCAGGCAGTTGATGGGCGTCCTCACTGGTATTTTGCCGCCCGAGGGGTTAGTCGCAACGCTAACGGCAGGTGCACGCCTGGCTTCGCCGGGAAGCAGCATGGTCGAATCGATGAGGGCGGCTCGGGGCGCACGCGGCCATGATTCAGACCCGGCCGGTATGGTCGTGGACTGGCTGGGTTGGCGGATGAATCAGGGGATCCATGGCTGTTTGCCGTGGGGATGAACGGCTGCTGCGTACATGAGCAGCGGTACTACTCGCTAGCTTCGGGTCGCGCAGGCCAAGACCTAACCCACGAGCCGCAAGGAGCCGCCGGACGAGCTGAACGGTTCATCACCCCCTGAATCGCCCTTGGCAAAAAACCAGAGCGATTCCAGCTCGTCAACATCATGCAAGCCCCAGGCGTCCGGCCCGACGCCACGGGCGATGGTGGCGCTCGCTGTGCTGCCATGCCATGCGCTGGCTGCCCCGACGCTGGGATAGGGAGAGAAGGACATGGGGCTCTGGACATGGATCCACGCGGTCCTCAATTTATTCACGACCCAACCAACCTTACCATGCACAGTTTAGATCCGGATCGGGGCACTCCAGCGGTACTAAGCCGTATAGCATGTACAACGTATAACCCCCGATCCGAGAAATCTAGGCCTCAATCCTGGGCACTGGAACTGAACGGTCCACTGGCACCCACTCTCCTGCGAGTGCTTACAGGCGGAAAATAATCGGCTTGGGTGGTGCACGTGCTCCACTCCGCAGGCGTGGGCTTCCATGCCAGCTTCCGCCGAACGCCAACGGGCATCGGGCTGCTGAAAGCTGGAGGGCTGGAATCGCCCGTCTTCCCCACGGCAATTTCGTAGGCCAAGTAAAGTGTTTCACAGCCCTTCTCTACCTTGTCCGACCAGGGTAGCCGGCTAGGGGCAGGGGAGCAAGCCAAGTAAAGTGATCGAAGTGCTGGGAACGGTAATTGAGTCGGTATCGGGACCGGTTCACAGCAGGGAAGGCACCACCTGGATGCTGCTCGCTGTACTGGTGCGGTCCATGGCTGTGGTAAGTCGCGCTCTCTCCTGCTCCGTCACCGAGCTAAACGATCCATCTCTGTCGGTGGCATAGTGGCATGGAAACCGTTGGTCGGGCGGCTCGCTCGAGGGGCTCAAGGGGGAAGGGGGCCCTTCCGTACGGAGCCGAAGCGAATCATATCGTGCGCCTCGGCAATGCCGCAAAGTCCGGGGCACGCACATCGTGGGCCATGTGCCAGTCCATGCATGCACGGCGGCGTTGGCAAATGCTTGTCGTTGCTTGGTTGCGATAGCGGCTCGTTTGCGCCCGGTAGTGCAGGCGGGTCCACAGGCGACCAAGTTCAGGCTAAATGCGTGGAAGCGTCAACGACGACCCGATTCTTCCTTTTTTTCCCCGCCGGTATGGAATGCCGTTGGTCGTAGCTGGCAGACCCAACGATGGTATTTTACGGCACATGTACCGACGTGGGGTTAAGGTTGTATCGGAAGGTCGGCACCGCTGCGGTGCTCTCTTGGCTGGCAAGCTGGCACTACATTGTACCGACGACGAAGCACGCGGTGCGTGAAGGTGGTCTCTGTCGATCCGGTGCGGCTCTCGATGCCCGCTCCGATGAGGAACCGGTGGAACCGAGTTGAGCCCGTTGGCAACAGGAGGTCTAGGGTCATCGCAGGCCTCACCAGCGTCTACTGCGTACTGTGCAGCGCCATAGTCTGGAGTCTCGATGGCTGCAGTTGTGCGTAAATGGATGTGCATATTGGTACGCGTGATTGCGGCCCCTTGGGTCCGCCTTCCACTTGTCGACTTCCCGGTGGCACAGACCGGGAGGCGGTCGTTTCCCCAGCGCCTGGTCGCTTCAGATAGAGCAGAGCCGCCCGCAATGGTGCTAGGACGCGTACAGGGGTACCGGTGGGTCGAAATGGGGGACGAGGGCGCCACAGCCCATCCCTCAATTCACCCCCCCCATCAATATGCTACCGCCCTGCTGGCCGTGGTGACGACGTACACTTCCCAGCCCGTACAGGAAGGTCGGCCCAACTTCCCTCTCGGGGATGGCACCCTCAATGAGGAATGACGCCTGCCGGAGCGCTGGGCGCCGCTGCCCCCTTCGGTCGAAACAGACGGCGATCATGGAACGCCCCGCAGGATGGATCGTGGGCTTGGTGGATCGTCGAAGCCGGGCCTCCTTCGAGTAAACAGGCAGGCCGGCAGGCAGACGCGGAGCCTGGCAATCGGGAGGGAGACAGGGAGGCACGCAGGGAGGCACACAAGGAACGAGGCTGGCAGGGGGGGGGAGAGGGGAGGGAGGAGGCCCAAGAAACCATCTCGAGCATCCGGTATAAGAATCAAGGCCTCGTCCGCCCTGTTAGCACCGTCTCTTTTCGCCATCATCCTCGATCTTCATCTCCGACCCCGTCTCTCATCGCCTTGCCGATCTGTACCTTCGTTTCTTCTCCCGCCACCAACCCACCCTTCCACTCTTTCCCACCCACCGCCAACATGGTCTCCTTCACCAGCATCCTCACGGCCGCCACGGCCGTCGTCGGCGCCCTCGCGGTCCCGGCCACGGAGAACAAGGACCTCATCACGCGGCAGACGCTGACGACGAGCAAGACGGGCACCAACGGCGGCTTCTACTACTCGTTCTGGACCGACGGTGCCGGCCAGGTGCAGTACACCAACGGCAACAATGGCCAGTACAGCGTCAAGTGGAGCGGCAACAAGGGCAACTTCGTGGCCGGCAAGGGTTGGATGCCGGGCGCGGCGCGCACCATCACGTACGGCGGCCAGTACAGCCCCAACGGCAACAGCTACCTGTCCATCTACGGCTGGAGCCGGAACCCCCTCATCGAGTACTACATCGTCGAGACGTACGGCACGTACAACCCGGCCTCGGCCGCCCAGTCCAAGGGCACCGTCACCTGCGACGGCTCCGTCTACGAGATCCTGAGCACGACGCGCACCAACGCCCCCTCCATCGACGGCACCAAGACCTTCCAGCAGTACTGGTCCGTCCGCAAGAACAAGCGCTCGAGCGGCTCCGTCAACACGAAGTGCCACTTCGACGCCTGGGCCGCCCACGGCATGCGCCTCGGCACCCACGACTACCAGATCGTCGCCACCGAGGGCTACATGAGCTCCGGCTCCGCCACCATCACCGTCTCCTAAACGGGCCCGCTGCAGTCGGTCCCGTTTTAAGGAAGCATCGGTCCTGGTGACGAACGGATGAATGGAATGCTTATGAGCACGATCCCAAATAACGTCTTATCCATGGCTGGGGAATGAGACCATGGACGGGCTGCGGTTCTCCCCCTTTCTCGCCGCGCGCACCGAAGCCGCCTGCGGCTTCCACTCCCTTCTGACCTGCTGTGCACACAAATCACCTCAGAGCTGGCTGTACAGGGTGCTGGATGATTCCCCTCTTCAAACCTTTCTTGTATATACGTATGGATCGGCAACTCGTTGTACATAGCTTACGAGAACTACCTGCTGGTCCAATCAAGCACTTTGCTCTACAATATGGCTACCATTCATTGTTTCGTTCCCGTCGCAAAAGTGATTAATGCCTAGACTGTGGCCCCCCGCCTTCTACTTCCCGGCCTCCCGCTTTGCCTGCTGATTCTCGCCACCGAAGCCCCCCAAATCAACCATTCGGGACAAATCCTTTGACCGTCGGTTGATTGTTACCTCCCCTCGGCCGCCCCCATCGGATCCTCGGTCCTCTTACCCCAACTCAAACTGAACCTGGGATTTGCCTCCAGGTGTCTCCTTTGCGGCCGTTCTGGCGAACCGCACAAGCCACCCCGATACCGAAGGCGAGACAGGCCGCGATGGCGGAGGTCCAACAGAGACAACTTTTCACGCGGCAAGCCCGCCGGCCCCGCCTTCTCTTTCAGTATGGCAATACGCAACAGGCATGACTGGGGGGTGAGCGCTCCCGCTTGATTCATCTCGGGCCGAGGGCATCCTGGTGGCTATCGGGGAACCGACCCGGGCTGCGAAAACGGCGACGGGGCGCGCGTGGTCTTGTCTATGTTGCGTGATGGGATGCAACGCGCCGAGGAACAATGCCAGCAGCCGGCGGAGAGCTCGAAGCGATGTGGCCAGGATAATTTGATGTCAAGCAGTGTTTCCGGGTGATGTTGATGACCTCGGGCTTGACAAACGTTGTTAATGGAAGATAGATGAACTGCGGGGATGAGTGGCGTTGTTCGAGGCAAATCCTTTGGAGCTCACATGCGTTGATGGCATCAACAGAAGGTATGCCGGTGGGCACCGTTGCTTCCATCGAGTTATTATGCGGTTTCCATATCTTCACCCACATGCCCGTGGCCCTTTTTCTAATACGGTACTTCAGTGTGGTTTTGATGTCAATGTACAGTGGTCAAGTTCATACATGTATGTACAGTTCATAGTCAAGTTCGTACTTACACAAGATGATTTCCTTGGCTTTTCTCTCCTATCCTTTGGGTATCGAATCTCGCAGCTCAGTGCTGCCCCCCTCAACATGAGGCAACCCGTATATGGAAAACTTGCGGTTCCGTCCCTTGAACGACCAGCCGGGCATCCTCCGGGCCGTGATATCGAGCTCGGCGAGGCGCTCCGTCCGCGCCAGCTCGGGCAAGTCGAGCGGCGCGTAGTGCTTGTACCAACACTCAAACCGCGCCCGGCTCGGGCACCCGCTCTTCCTCCTCCTGCTTCCGCTTCTGCCGGCGCCGGCGGAGGAAATACTAGCCAGCAAACATAAAGACAAGGAAAACTATCGGAATCCCCACGCCGAGGCCAACAGGCAGAGGTTGTTACGTCCATCATTAGGTGACTTGGCCGGTGGAGATGTAGACGTAGTGGGCGTCGCGGATGCCGCTGGGCTTGTTGGGGGTGAAGTGATAACAGGGCTGATAGAAGATTGTGTGCTCGACCTGCTGCTCCCGATAGCAGAGGTAGTTTCTGTGACACTATTTGATGTCATTTCCGTTGTAGGTTCCGGCCCTGGTGGCCCTGGTATCGACGTGGTTGCTGGGGGTGTCGGTACCGGCACCGGAATGGTACTGCCTCCGGTTCCAGCTAGAGCTGTACTGCCAACGTCGCCTGCTTCGGGCTCTTCTTGTTGCTTGATGTTGAAGTAGTGACTTCTGGCAGCCCGGGTCATCTCTCCTTCCTTGAAGATGGGTAATAACGCGCAGGAAACTGCCAGTTTTTTTTTTTTTTTTTTTTAGTTTTTTTTTTTTTTGAAAACCGTTCGGTCCCAGCGCTTCATCTCTGTAAAGTTTTCTGACAACCAGAATGTGTGCCCGTACCTGACAAGTTGGCGGCCAATATATGAGGAGGTCCGTACTAAAGACGTACTCGCCGGGTTGCAGATTATTAGTGCCGTCCGCTTAAAACAGCATCATCGAAATAAAGGCTGGGATGCCATCGTTCTTCCAGCGAATTTTAAGGTCAGTCTCGACGGGGTAGGGTGGAGGGCCACTGAAATCACCCGTTTCACCAAATTTGGGGGGTTCACGAAGCCGATGTCACCGAGTGCCTCTGGCAGCCAGGCCAGGAGGCACAGAAGCAGCGTGAGGACACGCATGATGCGGGATGCCCGGGACCCTATTAACTGGGCAGCTATAGAATCACGTGGGAAACCACAGACAAGGCCGCTTGTGGCGCCGCATCCTACTTACATTCAAGTCCGGCTCAAGCGTCCCCGGCACGAGCCCGCTATAAGGCAGACCCGAGTCGGTGCCCAGGACCCGAATCGGTTCGCCGCGTTCCCCAGATAGCCCTAAGTAGCCGCGAGGAGGTGCTGGCGTGCACGACGCCAGGATGGAAGGGGCAAGAGGCCCACGATATCTCCCCGGGTGGGACATCACAGCCATCTGAAGAGGAGCCGTCGCCCCCGGGTACAGCAGTCGCCATTGGGGAGAACAGCGGCGCCCCGGCCGGCCGGGCCGTTGGGTCAACGACGAGCCCCATCGCAGGCCGGCGGGGGTTACCGGACTCGGGTTATCGTGCGTCGCGCGCCAGAAGGGGAAGCTCAATTCGGATTCCATGCAACACAAATGAACCCCCGTTCGCGGCGACGGGGACGGCGAATGGGAAGGCCGGGTCGGTGGCGATAACCGCGCGCGAAGTCACGGACGAACCCGACAGACTGGACGGCTACTTTAGGTAGACAGCCTTAGCAGCTGGATTTGTTTCAACCGGACAGGGCGAAAACCGGCGGGAAAAGAGGTACTCGGTAACCTCGCTAGCTGGGGCGCCTTGTTGCAACGCTTGATTGGCCGGGGGAGGACAAATCACAAGCGGTATAGCGCCGGACTGTCCCTGCGCTACGTACCTAGGGTTGAGAGTTTTCCCTTTTTGCTCGTCGAGTCAAGGAAAGCAAGGCGTGCTGGCGATATGGGGACCCCCCCAGCTGCCCAGCCTTCTAATCCCGGCAAGCAAAATTTCGACCCGGCAATGCGCGAAGGGCTGAAAATGCCCGGGCAATTTCGCAATCGACGGAAAGAGGAAAAGCCCCTGCCGAGCCGGTCCGGCATTGTGCCCCGGCTGATCCTGGATTGGCTCGTCGCCTGCAGCTCGCGGGGCGAATTCTCCATTTTCTTGTGGATGAATTACGAGTCAACTAATACGAGCCGTGATGGTTGCCGTCGTTATCTCCTACTGTCCCTCTCTTTCTCGCGGGCGCCCTCTTTTTTATAACTTATAGACTCGAGCCGGTCGTGCACCACGCCGCGTCCTGGACGAATTCCTTCTTTTTTTTTTCCCTCACCCCGTCCCGCCGTGGCTTTTACGCTTGTCTTTCTCCCGCCGATTATGCTCTTGTCTAACCGCCTCTCGGCCCGGCGCGCCGCCGGCCTCGCCTGCGTCGTCATGTTTTGCCTCGTGGCGCTGTACCACGTGCGCGCCTGGCCGTCCCTCCAGCCGGCCAAGGACGCGCTCGCACGGGCCGGCGCCCGCCTCAGGACCGACGCCGACGCCGACGCCGCCGCCGCCGCCGCCGACGAGGCCGCCGACCGCGTGCCCCGGAAGCTCTGGTACAAGTTGGGCCCCAACGGGCTCAGCAACGAGCACCGCGGCTGGATCGACTCGTGCGCCAGCGCCAACCCCGGGTACCGCGTCGAGTACATGACGGACGCGTCGGGCGACGCCTACGTCGCGGCGCGGTACGCCGACCGCCGCGACATCGTCGACAGCTACCTCGGGCTCACGGTGCCCATCCTCAAGGCCGACTTCCTGCGCTACCTCATCCTCTACGCCGAGGGCGGCATCTGGTCCGACCTCGACGTGTCGTGCGAGGGCGAGCCCATCGACGAGTGGGTGCCGGCGGCGTACCGGCGCAACGCGAGCGTCGTCGTCGGCTGGGAGTTTGACGAGGGCTGGCCGGGCGCCATCACGCGCCAGTTCGAGACGTGGACGATCATGAGCAAGCCGCGGTCGCCGCACATGCTGCGCGTCATCGACGACATCGTGGCCGGCATCGCCGCCGCCGCCGCCGAGCACGGCGTCGGCGTCGGCGGCCTGGGCCTCGGCCACGTCGGCGACGTCGTCGACTTCACGGGCCCGCGCCGCTTCACCAACGGCGTCCTCGCGAGCCTCAACGCCACCCTCGGCGGCGCCGTCGACGACGACGCCCTCGCCCACCTGTATGAGCCCAAGCTCGTCGGCGACGTCCTCATCATGCCCGGCTACGCCTTCGCCAACGGCTCCAACTTTTACGACGACCGGGCTCGCCTCGGCCCGACCCTCGTCACCCACCACTACGCCGGCAGCTGGAAGAACGACGGCGGCGGCGAGATGAAGAAGAGCATCATCGGATAGACGCGCCCGCCCACCGCGGGGACCGCGAGAGGGGAGAGGGAGGGGGGAGAGGCACACAATACACGGTTTCGGGCTCGACGCGAGACCTTGGTACGACTGATGGGTTGCATTATTACACGATTTGGACATCCAGCGATACCCTGCATTCTGGATACGGCGTTGGAAGGATAGATGGTTACCATTCGCTTACCGGCGACCTTGATACCCCGGCCTCGTCTGGGACTACTAATACGCGGCGTTGCCCGGTGCGTTTTCGACACCCGAGGCGAACGGCGCCCTTTTTTATAATTGAAAGCGTGGTTGATGCGCCACATTGACGAATTCCTTCCTGCCACACCGTTCCATCGTTGAAATGTGTCTGATCACTAGCACGGGTCCCTTTCCCACCCACACGCGGGGCAGAGTCCCCGGGCGAGAGGCATCCAACACTCGTCACGATCAAGGCGTCGGGAAGGGGGCATCGTCGTATCGGGCTTCCCCGGGGATCGACCCCACCAGTCGTCGTATTCGATCCACAGACCGCCCTCCGGGCCACCCGTGCGTCGAAGGCAGGTTCCGTGGCCAGGATATTCTTAGACGGCCGTTCCCCGCAGGGCACCCAGCTTTAATCCCACCACTCGCCGACCCTGCAATATACTGCACTTGGCAGCAAGGGTCTCCGAGCAATACGATCTATGGGATATGGCGTCCAAGACCGTCGATCTGCTTGGCAACTTTACGAAAAGGTTTCGATCAGCAAAATATCGAAGTAGGTACATTTGGTGAAAAGCTTAACCTTTGTCTGAGGTGATGCCTCCCGGATCCCGAATTTACGGGTGCGAGAATACAATGCGTGGAGTCAATCGCGCCGACCGGTAGGGAACCTACAGAAGTGCGGAACTAACCACACACGCAGGGCACCTAAGGGGGGAAAAGCAAAGATTAGGGTGTGACCCGTGTCCAGCATGTTGAGGAGATAGCTGAAGAAATGGAGGATAGAGGTGATAATGAAAAAAGAAGTAGTAATGACGGCATCTGCAAACCAGAAAACGATGATGGCCGGCTGAGGATTCGAAATCCGGTCTTCTCTCGCCTTGGGCCCCCATTCCGTCAAGAAAAATTGGACCCAGCTGATTTAATGACATACAATAACTGCCCGAGAGCTGCATTGCTACTAAACCAACCAGCCTGGTGGTTCTTTGTTGTGAAAGGGGTGAGCCAATGGCCAACATGTCTTTCCTGCTAGGCAGCTTTGCCTCGGTGGCGCGCCGCATGGTTGCCTTGTGACGAGGCAGCAGCTCCTGAGGCATGACATGGATGGTATGCAAGGCCTTCCACTTCGATTCTGGATTCTAGCCAGGTAATCACAGGCCGATGTCATGCATTGGGCCACAAGACTAGAAAAATCGAAACATCAAGATACCACTACGAAGAGCTCCTTTAACCGGTGACAGACGCCGGGTTTCCTCTTTCATAACCGACTAGAGGTATCAACCATTCGTCGGGTTCAGAAAGGATGCCCCGCTGTTTCCCTACAGTTTCTTATAATATCCAGGTTCCAACAATTAGGGGACCGTCCGACAGTATCCAAGTCACACCAGGCTAGCCATTCGGTAGGACGAAATCGACAACCTAAGATGGTTAGATCTAATAGTATCGTCATATCAGTAGCGCCACAAAGCATCGTTCTTCGTGCGGCTGCGGTACAGCCGGCAAGACTGGGTCTATAGATGCCGTCTACTTTACACGCCGCGTCCAGAGACCCGAGTCAGATTCCTGGGTTATTCAAGTTATGTAACCTAAGCCTTTGACAGCCAATCCTTGTTCCAAGTCATTTCGGCAGAGTGTGAGAAGCACCGTTGAGCCCAAATTTCTTACCTCCGGATACAAAGAGTACGAGCTGACAAGTTTGAACAGCCTCGTGCTTTACACCACGGACCGTCACCCCACAGCGGTTCTGCAAACATCCGACTCCGGCCCCGCCTGGCTCCCTGTTCTCTCGAGAACCACGGAGGGTCCGGGCGGGCGGTGGAGAAGCTCGTGGCGTCGCAAGCGGCCATGAGAAGCCGTTTTGTCGGCCGCCACCGCTGGGGAGGCCGTAATACCGCTCCGCCCGCGCATCTTCCCTCTCCTCCCGCCGCCGCGTACGTTAACCGCTGGTGCCTGGGGCCGGCCCGGGCCGGCCGAGCGTCGCATTGCAGTAAGTGAAGACGGTTGTAGGCTGGGAGAAGCGCGGGGAAGGGTTGGTGGGAATGATGGAGATGGACGGTGGGAAAAGGAAGGGAGGACTTGAGGGGAGCGAAGGGTATCGGAGAGTGAGAGGATAGGAGAGGGCGTACGTGAGAGAGTTGGAGGAGAACTCGAAGGAGGAGAGAATGTAAGTGAGAAGAAAGAGCATTAGTCAGAGGTAATGGGTGATGCGGGCTTGGTGAGGCAGGGACGGACACAGGCGTGGGGAGTAATACGACTACTTGACTACGTGTACGAGAAGTAAACCAGTATTCTTTCCCTCTCTCCAATCTTTCCCCTCTTCGAGACACACAGCCGCCATTGGGCAGCTGTGCCGCTTGTTGCAAGGCCCGGCCGATGTGGTGTGATTTTGTCGGGAGTCGCAGGAGCCCCCTTGAGAACCGGTAGTCAGAGCTGGACAACTCCGCTGGTCGAGGGCGCGGTTCAACCGCATCGAGATTAGAAGCCCTCGCCCAAGGGGTTTGTTTAGATGCGGTCCTCTCGCCCCTTCATCGCCAAACAGACAACGAGAGCCGCGTGGCAATCCGTTGGGAACGCGCCGCCGCACCATGAGGAGCGTGAGGATCCGCTGGCTGACCCACGGGGCACGCGGTTTGGGTTACAATGGTCAGAGCCGGGCCTGGGCCGGGGAACCCGGTCCCTACGGCGTCGGCCCCAGCTCACGAGCTGCGTTCACGCCACCGAGTTTCTGTACGACTGACCTAGGTATACACATCACATCGTACAATGGCCGGTATCTAGACTCATGCTGCGCGAAAAACAAGACCGGGGGCGCTCGGAGGGGATACAGGCCCTGGCTCGGATCCGTTGCTTCCGGCCACACCCTGTACACAAATCCGGGATTTCAATCCCTCCGGCCCCTCGAGGCGTTCCGCAGGTTTGACTTCACCTCGGTCTCGGTCTCCGCGGCCAGGTCGGCACGCAGCTCGGCCAAGATCTCATCGTCGGGCATGTCGTTGTCGAGCACACGCATCGCGGGCTTCGCGGGCTGCGCCTTCTCGGCCTCCTCCCGGGCCGCGCGCTCGGCCCAGATGCGCCGCTGCGCCGAGATCTTCAGGTACTGCTTGATCTCGCTGGGCGTCTCCCATGTGACCTGGCCGTTGGCGGCGGCCTCGGCGCGTCTCTTCTGGCCTTGCTCGCCGGCGCGGCCGAGCACGCTGCCGATGACGGCCAAGCATCGCAAACTGGAGGATCTGGGGTCAGCAGGGGGGTTCATCGCAGCGGCGGCAAGGGAGCAGGGGCCGTGTATAACTCACCTGTCGTCGTTGGCCGGGATGGCGTACGTCACCCAGGTGGGCTCGGTGTTGGTATCGATGACACCAATCGAGGGCACGTTGGCGTGCGCACACTCGTGTAGCAGGGTGAAGTTCTCCTGGGGGTTCAGGCAGACGACGAGGTCGGGGATCAGGGCGCGCCGGTCGGCCAAGTGCTGCTCGAAGCCGTCGACGCGGTTGTCGAACTCGTCGACGATGTCGATGGGCAGGCCCTCCATGAGCTTGTCGCTGTTGGTGATGGTACCGGGCGTCCACTTGGTGAAGAGGTGGCAGGCCTTGGCCAGCCGTGCCGCCTGCGTCACGATCTGCGTTTGGCCGGGGCGCGTGCCGACAAAGAGGATCAGACCGCCGTGGTAGGCAATCTCCTCGACGACGCGCGCCGCCCGGCGGAGGTGCGCCGCCGTCTCCTCGAGCGAGATGATGTGAATGCCCTCGCGCACACCGTAGATGTAGCGCGAGTTGGCGGGGTTCCAGATGGAGGCGTGGTGGCCCATGTGCGCCTGCGAGGCCATGAGGAGCTCGAGCGTGACGTCCTTGGGGCCCGGCGGGTTGCGCCAGACATCATTCGGGCTGTACAGGTGGTCGACCACGGCACCGATGGGCCGGAGGTTGCGGCGCTGCTGCTCGGCGACGTTCCAGTCGACCTTGGTGGTGTCGGGGGCGGCGGCGCGACGACGCGGGGCCTTGGCCGTCTTCATGAAGAGGGACGGCACCTTGGGGTTCTCGGGCGTGTGGATGGCAGCCTCGAGGGCCGGGTCGGCGGACGTGACGGGCTTGCCCGACGTCTCGGTGGTCAAGGACCGCAGGCATCGCGGGCCTTGGCGGAGATGGGCGGCCAGAGCCTTGCGGCCTGGACGGGCTGCGTTAGACGGGGCAATGGGCACGGCATCCGGCGGGCGGACTGACCTTGGCGGACGCCGAACTCCCTGACTATCATGATGACGGGCGGCGGGACACGGTGGGCTTGACGATATGCCGTGTCGTCTGCGCAGGAACTTTTTCCGCTTCAAGGTGTGAAGCTCCCACCAGCAAATTCGGCGCCGCAGTAAATCCGGGCCTGTCTGCCTGTGCTACTTCCCCTCTGCCTACAAACCGCCCATTCAATTCACTAGGCAGGTGCAGGTGGGGCCGACCAGCCGCCATTGCGTCCATCCGCTGGGGGGAAGACCCGCATCGTTCACCAACGTCTCCCCCACCTGCTCGACCCCCTATCCCGACAGCCGTGAATGGGATGCAAGAATCCCGTCGGAGAGGGGAAACACCTCATCACATAAAGTACTCCGTACGCGGGTCAAGATGCACGTGTTACCGAGTATAGAGGACAGGGTGCAGAGTACAGCGTGGATACGAAACGACAGTCCATCTCAAGGGGCTTGGCTTCTTTCACTGGGGCATTACGAGTCTCAAATCAATTCTCATGATGATTCCCGTCTTTGGCGCCGTTTCTTACTAGACTTCTAGATGCCATGCTTTTGTAGGTATCATACACAGGGCGTCATCCGCTCCTGATTGTCTGGCTGTAGAAATCCGTCCGTTTATCGTCTCGGCATACCACGTCCACGTCCCCGGAGCGCCCTCTGCGCGGCTCCCGGGGGCAAAGCCTTGCCGGGCCCCTGCGGCTGTTGGCTCTCCTCGTTCCGGATCGTCTCGTCAACGCCAAGAATCAAGCAGCTCGCCTCCGTCGCCGCCTGGAGGGCGTTGATCTTGACCAGCGCCGGCTCCCACACGAAGCGCTCCATCATGTCGGCCACACCCTCGTGGGTGAAGTCCACACCGGCCCAAGTGACGCCCTTGCGGTGCTCCACGCGCAGCTTGTTCAGGATGTCCGTGGCGTCGAAGCCAGCATTGTCACACAGCTGGCGGGGGATCACTTCGAGCGCCTTGGCGAAGGACTTGATGATGGCCTGCTGCTTGTGCGGCACCTTCTTGTCCGCAAAGCCGTGCAGATAGGCCGAAATCTCCATCTCGACCGCACCACCTCCACCTACGATCTGGTGGTTCTTAATGGCCCGCTTGACAATCATGATGGCGTCGTGTAGTGACCGCTCGACCTCGGCAATGAACTGCTCGGCGCCACCACGCAGCACCAGGGTGCAGGTCTTGGCCTCGGGGCAGCCCTCGAAGAAGTTGAACCGCTCGCCACCGATCTGGCGCTCCTCGAACGACTCGCACGTTCCCAGGTGGTGGGGCTGGATATCGGAGCACGTGGACTGGACCGTGGCACCGGTGGCCTGGACCACACGCTCCATATCCTCGGACGAGACGCGCCCGGCACAGAACACGTCACGGTCGGCGAAGTACTGGGTGGCGAGATCGCCGATGGGCAGCTTGGAGAGCACCACCTTGGCCCCCGTGTTGTAGGCGGCCTCGAGTTTCTTAAAAATGATCTGCCACTCGGCGTCGACAATGGCCTGGTATTCCGACACCTGCTCCACGCGCACCTCGGCGTTGTCCTTCTCGGCCTTGAGCTCCAGCTCGACGTTGAGACAGCAGATCTTGGGCTTCTGAAAGGCCTTGGGCTGCTGCTCGAAGCCGGCGTAGGAGAAGGTCTTCTTGAATGCGACACCGTTGACAAACAGCGAGTCGGTGAGCGAGCCACCGGGGATCTTCTTGATGCCGATGAGCTTCTCGTTGAGGTCGGTCTGGTCGAGCGACAGGACGGCGTCGACCACCATCTCGGTGAAGAAGGCCGTGTTGCGCTTGATCAGCTTGCTGGTCATGGCGGTGGCGGCCAGCTTGCTGAGCGTCTCGCGCTTGTTGGCCTCGTCGGTCCGGATGGCGATCTCCTTGATTTTGTTGACAGCCATGGTCGAGGCTCTTCGCAGGCCCTTGATGATGACCTGGGAGCTGACGCCCTGCTCGACGTGCTCCTTGACCTCCTTCAGAATCTCGCCAGCCAGCACGACAACCGAGGTCGTGCCGTCGCCGACCTCGGCGTCTTGTGATCTCGCAATGTCGACCAGGATGCGGGCGGCGGGGTGGACGATGTCGAGCAGCTTCATCACGGTTGCGCCGTCGTTGGTGATGGTCTGGCGGCCATTCTGGTCGACCATGAGCAGATCACCGCCATAGGGGCCGAGGGTGGACTTGATGGTGGCCTGCACGGCCAGGCAGGCGTTGATGTTGGACACGATCTGGCCCTTGCCCTGTGACGTATCGGTGCCTGTTAGATGCGATGGCGGTCAGTCAGTCATCGATGCAGCCGGTCGCGGCGTGGGAGGCGCATCCGGGGGGCGGCTGGACACCCAAGGGGGGAGGGGTTCTCTCACCTTCTTTCAGCACGATGATAGTGGGGGTCTGGCCACCGAAAGACATGATGGGCGACGGCCGGGGTCTCGACTAAAAGCAGAAACTCGGCGTACTTGTTGGTGCAGTGCGTCACGGCCTCGAGGTCGTCTGAGACTTGTCGGTCGTGGCTCGAAGTCGGCGTCGGCGGCAGCGTCGTCGTCGTCAGGCACCAAAAAAAGGGATCGTGGGGTTGTTTGACTTCCAGGTGCTGGTGCTGCTGCTGGCCGAAGCTTAGGAGACGGAGCTTCAAAAAATTGTTGCTGCGGGCGGGCAAGCCAGGCTTGCACCTGCACCCACGCCTGCAGCAGCCTTCCTAATGCCAAGACCCCCCGACCAACTGTGGAGCCCTGGATTTATGCACGGACCCTCAACTTCTCGTCCCCGCTCATCTCATCCCTCATTCCATACCTCTCACTCATCTCATCGGTCCTTGCTAGTGATAGTGGCAGGAGGCAGTCTCTACTCTCGATTAGGTGGACGGTTTCACTTAACCAGCATTCAGTGAGCGCTCACCTAAGAGTTGGCGTACCTGTCCTTCTTCCTTGTGATACTCCTGCTCGGTGAGGATACGATAGAGAAACCCGTTTTCTTAGCGGGTCTAGAGTCTACCAACTTGGCCTGGTAGGCTGCTTAATGATATTCAGCCTACAACAAACAACGGGATGCTCTGTCGTACGAAGGTTTTACACTTTTCGGGTCATAAGCATCTATATTCGTCGGTCAATATACTTAGTTTGCAAGGGCTTCGTAGCCTTGACCATGGCTTTTACCGCAAGCGAGTCAAATATTGAGGGTCAGTGGCTGTCAATCAATGAACTATCTCAGTTTCTCTGTTTCCCCCAAGTGAATCCCAGGTATCTGCACATGTTCACGATCCAGTATGTGTGACTTTGTTGTGTTGAACAGACTCATTCCGGTTCCTTGCCGTTAAGGCGTGATTAAACACTAGGTGCTCCCCACACAAACAAGGTCAACACCAGCAACACGGTGAAACTAAGTGGTCAGCCACAGGTTTCCCAAAATTCTTAGAGCGGTTCCTGACCCTTGACCCGTCCCAGAGGTTGGTGTCATGCTATTACGGATCGGAACACGAGGACCATTCTGCAGCATGCACACGAATTGGATAAATGCTCATTATCAAGGGACACGGGTAGACATACACCATATAGACTACCGTGGCCGAAGACGAGGCCCTGATGTTGAGATTTCTTGGAAAGCTAGAATTCGTTGCCCCGGCCTGCTCCAGGTGCTATCGTCTTTTCCCGGTTGCTTGATGCCAAGCTTTGGTCAAGCGCGGAATTCCCTAAGTGTAGCATGTGCTTGATTTGAAGTGATAGAGTTTAGGTTTCACACATACCCGTCTTTGAAACTGAAAGCCAGAGTGTCGAGAAGTCTAAGGCCGCGGTGGGTCGGTGACGATAGGATATAAGTGCCCTATTCAAAGCCCAAGGTAGAAATCACCGTACAGGGAAAACATGTTTGAAAACAAGCACTTACGGATAAAGCATCGGGTTGTCAAGACGACAGGCCCTAACATCAATGCGCAATGCAGCTTCAGGCAAAGTTCACCCGGCCCCCAAACTTCGGGTATGGCAGGCCCGGAACGGTCCTCCTTGCACCCTGCTTATAAAATGACTGTCCCTGCCTTGCTGGCTAAACTGGTCAAAGATACCATTCATCTCCTTGACTTATCTTACTCGGCCTGGCTGGGGTCGCTGTTGAAAGGCTTGACCTCTCCACTATGGCTTCGTCTTTCTTTTCCATTAACCAACTTATCTTTCTCCCTCTACAACTTACTTCTTTGATACAACCAACCTCTCGTTTTCAACGAACCCAATTGGAATCCCTAATTGACCGAATCCTCTCTGAGGTGCTGGCTAAGATCTTGAAGCCATTCACCCATCACACAGCACCAGTGGCAGCAACCTCGTCAACGTCATCCTAATTTGCTGAAAATGGAAAGTCTACGCGCCGCACATTCATTACCACGATTTATTTTTGCAAAAAAAAAAAGAGCTGAAGACCCTCCTGTGCTACCTCAGCCGCAAAGTCGCCTTCAAAAATACACGCTCGCTGACCATCTCGTTCCATGAAACTGGATTTGCGCTGCCCCGTACACGAAGCGGGATAGGAAGTTCTTTCTAAAGAAATTAGTATATATCATCTAGCAGAAAGATGTCATCATCATCTGGCAGCTGAGTTCCTTCCGTACGCCAAGAAACATCTCAGCTGCTAGTCTTTGTCCTCATACAGCTTCCCCTGTCGTCTGCACCTGACAGGGGAAAATCATTTCTGATGGGTTGCTGGTTGAAACTGACGTAGTGGCGTAGATAGTACCTTTAAATAGTTAATACGGCCCGGAATATACACTGGAGCAAGCACTTCCAGTTCTGCAGCGCCAGTTGCGGTGTCAGCGAGCCTCATGACCGTCTCTTTTCTACGCCTCTCAAATTCCGAGCACGATCAACGTAATTTGTTTTGATATCGCGGTTCGCAAGCTGGCGGCAGATGGCAAACACTAGCTAGTCAGGGAGCTGCAATAGGTTCGGAGAGGAGGGTCTGCTGAGGTTGAGGGGCAAGAGGCGAGGGGACGTGGGGTGTCCTAACCCGGGAGAAGCTGCTACCTTTTGTTGGACTTCCATTTCGAGATGGATCTGACGAGGTTGAACGTAGGCTGGGCTTTGATTTTATGGGTTTGGACTTCAGCGCGCAAATGATAACTACATCATAGAGGTAAGCACCCCAAGTAAAACTAAGATATACGCTTCCCACCGGGACGTATGTACTTTATTTTGGCTGTGAAGTTTTCCAACTTCAACTAAGTCATGATATATACCGATAGGCCGAGAAAACCGGTTTTCAACGCGACTCCACCGACACAACATACATTCGGATGGGGTGTGTCGTTACAAGCGTTCGTTGCAGCCTTATACCATATGCGGAAAATTAATAATTACTTGTGATCCGACTTGTCTCTCGTATCGTCTGCTTTGACCTACCTACGCCTTTTAACCCATATAGAGCTGTAAACAGGAGGCAGACTCAGTACTGAAAGAAATGATCATAACCGCTAATCACATTTCAGTGAGTTTTGATAAAGACGTGGCTGGAAATCCAAGTGTTATGTTTGTTGTTGAAGGCGCGGGTCGGGATGGCGAGTTGAGCGTAACCAGCCAAAAACCCAGAACCACACCTACTTCTGGATCGACTTGGTCGGGATAGTTGCAGACCCATGAGTGCAACAGGGTCTGTGGTGGCTTCATGCAACCTTTGAAGCCTTTTCCTTGTCTGCTGACATACATCCCTTGCAGCCCGTAGCATGTAGGGGATTGAACCCTTCTGATCCATTGCGTTTGGCTCCCAGTGGTTTCAATATTGACTGAGTATCCCACAAGGGTGAAAATAATGTCTTTGCTAATACAGACAAATGATAGTGAGACCGCGTTCTGATACCTTTTGAAGATTGGAATTGAGGTCCGGAGGGATAAGCGGCTACTTTACATCCTGGAGATAGGGTCCCTTCCCCTTCTCCGGTCCTCCTGTTCCTTTCTATATCCAGTCCCCTCTGCCGTTAACTCGGATCCTTTCCCGGACACCCCTCTGATTTTCTGGGGAGATGTCCCAACACCTCTCTATTGGCTACGACAGACTCGTTGTACACTGCACGCGGATTACCACTGGACGGCGGGATTTGGGGTACATATGCAAAAGCCCCAAATTCAGGCGTGGCGTTGGGAGCCTACTGGTTTTTGGAGAAGCGTCGGGGTGCCTGAATGGGCTTGGGTCCTTTACGATGCTGGGTAAGGCAGGCCGACACGTACGCGTGCAGGAGGGTTGTCGCAAATCACCAATCGGCGTGGGAGAAGGAGCCGCTGCCAGGCCGAGACAAGGCGGACTGGGGGTCCGGGGGCGGCCAAGGAGGGGCCGAGCCGAGGGGAACTTAAGATCGGTGCTTGTGGGGGAAGGGGAATGTTTTCTGTCCAGCCGGAGACATTCCTTCCTGCACGTTAGATTGGGGCATCGTGTCAAACTTCAGCATCGCGTATGGCGATATGCAAGCCGTCGAGTGACGTGGACGTCTTGCCGACGGGCGGTTTGGGCCGTGTCGACGTGGGAGGCCCGCGGCAGCCCGCCATTCTTTAGCGTGCATTTCCCCGTGCATATGAATTGTTTCCGGTTCCAATCCGCGAGGGCGCCGGGCCGTTCACGAATTAGAAGACGGAATCTAATATCGTGACATCAAATCATCATCGCCCCCCACCCGCCATCATTTGCTGCATTCCCCCCAAAGTGAGGCGTACTCCCATCTGTATTGGAGCCCAACGACAGATATCGATTCCGGACCGGTGAATGGATTCTACCAGGTGGGCGACACCCGAGTATGTGGAGGATTGGGATTTAATACTCCGGGGTTCTGTTGTTTCTCCAGGAGTGATTTCCATTACTACTCTGCGAGCCCCATCCTTATTATCATCGTCATCCGCGCAGACCAAGCCCTATTGCAATGGAAGAATCAACAGAGAAAGACGCCGCGGCTTCTATGCCACCATCTAGCGAGACCGAATCAGTTGCAGCGCCGGTGGCGCAGCAAATAGAGGAGGCCGTGGTAGTACCGGTGGAACAGCCAGCAAAGGAAGCCGTGGCAGCGCCGGTGGATCAATCAACAAAGGAAGCCGCCGCGGCTTCTACGCCACCTTCTATTGAGGCCGAATCAGTCGCAGTGCCGGTGGAACAGCTAACAGAGGAAGTGGCCACAACGCCGGCGGAACAGTCAATTAAGGAAGCCGACCCAAAACCAGTGGAACAGCCAGCAGAGGAAGCCGTCACGGCGCCGGTGGAACAGCCAACAGATGAAGCCCCCGCGGTTTCCACGCCACCTTCCAGCGACACCGAACCAGTTGCAACGCCAATGGAACAGCCGACAGAGGAAGTCGTTGCGGCTTCCAACTCGGTGGAGCCGTCAGAAGGGGAAGTCCTCGCTGCTTCCAATTCGGTGGAGCCGTCGACAGAGGAAGTCGTTGCTGCTTCCACTCTACCTTCTAGCGAGGCCGAACCAGTTGAACCGTCCATGGAGCAGCCAGCAGAGGAAACCATTGTGGCTTCGACACCGCCATCCAGCGAGCCCGCTGAACCAGCTGCAACACCAACGGAGCAATCAACCGAAGAAGTCGTTGCGGCTTCCAAGTCGCCCTCTAGCGAGGCTGAATCAGTTGCAGCGCTGCTGACACAGGTCCAATCGATTGTCCAGAGCAATACGTTCAAGGCTTTTCAGGCCATCATGACAGCACACGACCAAGACGTCGAGGAGGAGAGAAAGGTAACAACCCAGGCAAGAGATGAGACCGAGGCGGTCAAAGCAGAGCTCGAAAAGTCAAAGGAAGAACTTTCTGCACTGAAGGTGGAATTCGACAACAGTCACAAAGAACTCGAAAACCTAGCCAACAAAGTCAGGGACCGGGAATCCGAGACAGAGAACGCGAGGAACGAAATCACTTCAAAGGACGAGGCCTTAGCTGTAGCCGCGGCAGAGATCGTGCAGTTGAAAGCTCAGATGGAAGAGGCTGACACGGCCAGGTCAGCGGCTGTAGCGGAGCTTGACAAGGCACAAAAGGATCTTGCGGCCAGCCAACAGGAAATCGCGCTGAGGACCTCCCGGTATACGGGACTCGAAGACTTCATGTTTCCCCTGGTAGATGCCAGTAGAGAAGAGATGTAAGTGTCTGCTAAGGCTGTTTCACGCAAAGGGGTCCGATCAAACACTAACTAAGTCCCCAGCACGCAGCATCTCCACAACCTATTCCTGGACGCCTACAGCCTCGTCTACACCTTTTTCAGTGAGGACTTCGACGGGCCGACACTGGCGAACAAGACGACGTGGAGCCTCTTCCTTAAGCACAAGGTGGCGAGCCAGCTGCCGCTGCCGCGCAGCAACTCGGCGGTGGCCAAGCGGATGCGGGTGGCGGCGGTGATGGGGGTCCTGGCGGACGCGCTGACGACCCGGCTGTTCCAGCCGACGTACCTGCTCGAGGACAGTAACGAGGTAGCGGAGTTGCTGGACGCTCTGCTGCTCGAGGACGACGACGACGACGACGACAATCAGGGTGGCGGTGCGGCGCAGGAGCGGCACCTGCGCGCCAGCCTCCTGCGCTTCGACACCGCGCAGCAGGACGCCAACGCCCAGGCGCGCGAGAGCCGCGTGGTGCACGACGTTTACGGCCTCGCCGGCCGGCTGCTGCCGCTCACGCGCCAGGCCGAATTTGCGCACCGCCTTGCGATAGTCTGTCGCCGCGCCCGCGACGCCTGGAAATGGGTCCAGCGTCTGGGCCCGCGCGTCGAGGCCACCCTGGACCCTGAGGACGCCGACACGTGGCTCTTGCTCCCCGCGGCTGCTCCGAACCCCGCAGGCGCCGGTGAACGCCCCCCCTCGCCGCCGGCCGACGCTACGCGGGCCGCCCCCGACGCCATCCGGCTTGTCGTTTGGCCCGGCTTCCTGATCCAGGGCCCCGACGACGCCGAACTCGTCGGCGAAGGCTTCATCGTCGACAAGCACCAGGCCCAGGCCGCCGCCGACGAGGAGCAGGCCCAGCGCGGCCACCGCAAGGGTTCCCGATCCGGGGTCCGCACCGGTGGAGCCGCGACCAACGGCAACGGTGCCCTATTGCACAAGCGCGTTTCCTCTTCGGAGCCCGACGACCTATCGGACGACGGCTGAAGCGTATGCTCCGAGGCACTTATGACTTGGCCCGGCGCAATGATGGCGGCAGGCCAGGCCCCGGGGTGGCGGCGGGCCAGGGGGCCGGCAGCCCCCAGGGTTGGGCTTGGAAACAGCGCAGCAAGGTTGACCGGCGACCGCGAAAGTCTTATATGGTGTTTGATGAGGAACAATGTGTAACGAACTATATTTTATGAACTCCTATATTTACAGTTCTCTTGTTAGGAATGAAGCTGCTGTAATGGAGAAGGCAATGTTACACCTCCCGGGTTAGCCCCCCTTCTCGGTCCGGCATCATGCGGCTGCGCACCACTGTAAGCAACGCCCATCCATATATATATATATATATATATATATTGAACGCCCCCCGCAGGTATTCTTGACTTCTTTCTTTGTCTTTTCCGCATCCAATTGTCTATCTTCCACTCATCTCCCAACTAGCTGGCCTTCTTTGGTGTGTAATCCATGAGGCTTCCCGCCCACCCTACCGCTACTCCCTACCACTTCACTTCGGCGAAGGCCCTTAACGATAGTTGCATACAGATCGCCAGCCTCACGCACGAATGAAACCAACTGGCAGCTAAGATAGAGCGCCAATGGCCTCAAAAACACTGCAAGGTGAGCCTTCAGCGCAGGACCGAGTGGTCGCTATTCCATACGTTAGACGAGTTAAACGGGTGATGGGGATGCTGCCTGGTATACCTGATAGACTTTGACGAGAAGGGGGGATAGCCCTAGTAGATTGTAAAGAAGAAACGGATACGGAGGCAAAGGATTATACTAAAGTTTCTTGAAGACAATTATCTAGTTCCTAGGTGCCCTGGTTATGGAGATACGCGTCTTTTTGTCGGTTGGTCTGGAGCAGCATGAGATGACGCTAAAACTGCTGTATCACGCAAGGATTGGCGCGCCGAGCGATGCTTGAGCTTACATTGTCCACTCGCCCGCTCTAGGCTCAGCAGAGATGCACGGGGACAGCAACGGTTCCCCCTCGGTAGCTAAATCAAAACGTCTGCTTCGTGTCGACGTTTTCATAAAATAAAAGCCCTGCATAATCTACCCCATCTGTCTGGACTTCCTCCGGTGGCTCTGGTGCTTCTTTTTCTAATATCTATCTGTTGGATTACCAACAGCGAAGGCCATTGTGTCGCTGGGCCAAAGAACAGCCGACACATCATCTAGGAAGAGGAAGAGGTTGCCGACTAGATACGGCCCGCACATAAGTTTCATCTCTAAGATGCTAATATTAGCCAGATGAAAAGTTTTATTTTATCTATATGAGGGTAGAGGACTTATTTGTACTCTATACGTATTCTTATAAGCAGAGTGGATGATGTAGCATCTGTTAAAGTATTAAAGGGTTAAGATTTACATTCACTACGACAGGTGTCATATGGAGTCACGTGGGGAGTTACGGTGACCCGAACGAATGCCTAGAGTATATAATAATGCTATTGGCCACTACACGACCTTACTATAGTATTGAATTGTAATCACGGGCTATATCGGTTAGGTAGACAGTGGCACTACTGACCTATGAGTACAAAACAGGACCTGGATGCCTAGTAAGGTGTCACCGGGGCTGTGTATTAACAGGAGCGGACTACCCACCTATCTAGTCCTCTCTTTCTGTCTTTTCTATCTTAGCTCCAGTTCTAATGAATTGATGTGAACTACTAAACCCTGAAGGCCTCTAGCCCCTTGTCCCGTGACATTTTTTTTTATAAAAGTACGAAAGCTCTTTTATAGATGAGAACCCCGAAGTGCTTCAACTTGAGCAAATAAGTCAACTATTCAACCTTGAGAAGCTTTTACCGCCGTAAAACAGAACGTTCGTGCGACAATCTACAATGGGCGCCTTTATCAAGTAGCATCTGGACAATCACCTGATGTCCTTCAAGGAAAGCAACGTCTAGACAGCAGTCACAATTTATATCACGCGTGTGTACGTCTGCGCCCTCATCAAGAAGCAGCCGGACGATGCGCTCGTCTCCTCTTCGGCAAGCCGCCTGTAGAGCATTACCGAATACTCCGCCTTGCGCGTTCACGTCGGCGCCCTTATCGAGCAACAACTGGACGATCTGGTCGTTTCCGCTGTAAGAAGCCGCCTGTAGAGCATTACCGTATACTCCGCCTTGCGCGTTCACGTCGGCGCCCTCATCGAGTAACAGCTGGACGATCTGTTTGTGTCCTATGTCAGAAGCCGCCTGTAAAGCACTACCGAACACTCCACCTTGCGCGTCCACGTCGGCGCCCTCATCGAGTAACAGCTGGACGATCTGCTTGTGTCCTCTGTAAGAAGCCGCCTGTAGAGCATTACCGTGTACTACGCCTTGCGCGTTCACGTCGGCGCCCTCATCGAGTAACAGCTGGACGATCTGCTTGTGTCCTCTGTAAGAAGCCGCCTGTAGAGCATTACCGTATACTCCGCCTTGCGCGTTCACGTCGGCGCCTTTAACGAGTAGTAGCTGGACGATCTGTTTGTGTCCTTGGTCAGAAGCCGCCTGTAGAGCATTACCGAGGTCTCTGCCTTGCGCGTTTACGTCGGCGCCTTTATCGAGTAGTAGCTGGACGATCTGGTCGTGTCCTTGGTACGAAGCCGCCTGCAGAGCATTGCCGTAGAGTCCGCCTCGCGCGTTGACGTCGGCGCCGTCGTTGAGTAACAGCATAACACAATAGAACAGGCCAGTGAATGATGCGTAGTATAGAGCAGGCACAGGCTCCCAAAGATCATCGAAACCTTGCAAAGGCTTTTCTGGACGATAGAGGCGACATCCTAACGCAAATGCCTTTTGGCAAGAAAGGTAGTCGCATACTTCCTGTGAAACCGCTTTCCGGGAAGGCTCGACAAGCGCTGCCTGTGCCGACCAGTACTGTGCTGAGTATGTTGCTAGAGGGTATCTTCTCCTTACTTCGTGTACATTGCAGGACGAATCCAGGTCAAGTAGGTAGGAAACGCACACGTTCGTGATGGTTTCTCTTGCAGTCACCTCTTCGAAGTCGGCGGCCATCGTTGAGTCCAGTCGATCCGACATGAGGTACTCCTGGACCGAAAAGTGCGCCAGCTGGAGCTCCGCCACTTCCGTTCCACTTTCCTCGTCTTGTCGTCGGACCAAAATGACCAGACCAGAGCAATATCGCAACAACTCGTTCTCAACCGGCATCCGATTATCGGGATCAAATCGAGGCCGGCATGACAAGTCAACCTCGAGCGCATCGACCGCTTCCTTTAATTGTAGTGGGCGTTCCGAGTAGGCGAGGAATTGTAGGAGCCGCTTGGCGTACGCCCAATGTTCTTTTCGAATGTTTTGGAGAATTCTGCCGTACGTCGCATCTAACGTCCGGGGGAGATTGGCCAGCTCCGACCGCACCGATGGCGGATTGAGGCATTCTTCCAGCGAGTCGAATTGGCAGGAGACCCAACGGAACCTTCTTAGATCATAAGCATCCACTTAGCCTGGAATATGACGCGGTTGCTTACATTCCATTTGACTTTTCGACCAAAGCACTCTCTATCTCCTTCTGGATGTTAGGCCGGCATTGCCATCTGGTCATAGCCTTCGTTCGCGCCTTAATGTAGGTGTTGATGTCGTCCGATATAAGGCCGCTCTGCAGAGGGATGATATCTTCGGCACATGCCCAGCTCTCGATGGCCGCCTGGATGTCTTGTTCCGGCCGACTTGTTACCAGCATGTGGATGTCCAAGCCAGCGTTGCGAAGCCCCCGGATCCATGGAAGCAGTCCAGCCGCGAACCCATCCGTTCGCCCAGGACATTCGTCGAGAGCGTCAAGCACAATCCACAGTTCCCCAGCCTGCTTGACCATACTCTGGAAGAGCTTTAGCAGTGATACACAGTCTATTTGACGATCTTCGTCGTTATGAGACGAATAGAGATCATCCACCTCCGTTCGTAGGTCCGTTCGGTTACGATAAAGCTGGTGAATGAGTGACCGGACCGCCGTTTCTAGCGACTTCTTCGCGATGTCGTTGAAATCAAAGTAGAAATAGACGAGGCTCCGAGACGTGGCGTCTTGCTCTAGATCGGCTACGATGGATGAGCTGAGAATCGTCTTGCCGCAGCCCGGGATGCCGTTTAACCACAGGAACGAGTTGCGTTCCGTCTTCCATTTTCTATACCCGTGGCTGTCGAGAAACCACCGGCCGGTCCCCTCATGGTGCTGTTCTCGCGCTTGATTGAAGTTGGTCGACGGATCGGGCGGCGATAGCCATTTTCGGATCTTGTTAAGATGCTCGCTAGCGTGTAATGACCGGGTAGTCTCGTGCACGTCTCTAACTCTCTCCTGAGTGTCTTTGACTGCGATGTGGATTGTATTGACTATTGGACTCGTTGAATAAGTACATTGATTGAGAGGGTTCGGCGGGCAATAAAGTAAGCCGTGGCAACTCACTTTTTCCCATCAGTTCCCTCATCGGCGGCGTCTCCTCCACCTCCTCGCCCGGCACCTTGAGAAGAACAGCCTTACAGTATGCCGCCGCCGCCGCCGCCGCATAACAATGCCACCCGTCGTGCTTGTGCGTATCGGCATAGTCGCTAATGCCGCGGATCACCAGGCAAGGAAGCTCATCCATGATCCCCGCCGCCTCCATCTCGAAGCAGATGGCACTCTCGTATCCTCGACGAAGCCTATCGCGGTCCGCGGGGTTCTTTATCACTCCACCGCCCGAAAGGATGAGGCGTCGGTGCGTGATAGGCTGGTTCAGTGACGGGCGTGGTAGGCGGGACACCACCTTCTTGTTGCCCGAAGCCCGGCACGCGCTGCAGTCGAAGCCTTTCTTCACATGGGCAAAGGTGTCATCAAATAAAATGTCCTCGCTGTCGGGCCGCCGGAACACGTCCTTCTGCTTGATGATGCGGCGCAGGATCTTCCGGAGGGGGGACTTGTCCCGGAACTCGTCGCCCTCTAGCGCACGGATAGCACTGGTTAAGATCCGCGGCGGTTTATTTAACGTGCCCTTTCGCGTGAAAGCGCCGTCCTCGTACTTCCCCAGGTCGTACTGGATCACCCCAGGGTGGTCGTCGCGGGGCGCGCTAATGGCGATGTCGCCGAGGCGGATGTCGAGCTGGTCGCCGGGGATGCCCGCACCAATGCCGACCATTAGGGCGAAGCGCACGTTAGGGAACTGCTGGTTGACGTGTGCGGCACAGTGGGCGGCGTTGACCGTTCCCATGTCCGCCGGCTCGGCGATGACCACGTTATGGGGGCCGATTCTGCCGACGGTGTAGACATAGCTTTGCTTGCCGGTGACCTGGCACGTGAATTCTTCATCGAGCGTGTAGCGAACGGCGGCGGACTCTTCGACGAGAGCACAGAAGATGGCGACAGTAACCTTTTCAGGGGCAATCGCTTGGAGGGTTTCCTCGTCGGACTCGTCCGAGTCCTCGTGCGGGGTATGCTTGTAGGGCAGGACCATAGCGTACAGTGTGCGACTATATTCTTAGCGAAGCAGAGAACAGGTATTCGTTTGCAGGAAGCCGAAACACGGTGGAATAGTCAAAATAAACAACCGAGGGGCTATTGTAAAAGTGAAATTGAAAACGCGTGGGCTGTAAGGGGTGGCATGAGCTCGTGGAAGGGCTGGGAGTCGCTGCACCTAACAGCGTCACAAGATAATAGATTGTGGATCTATAGCCTTAAGCAGCTCTGGTTCACTTTAATTCAGCCGTATACTGCCAGGGGGAGTCTATGGTAAGCACTATGAAGGGGCTGATGGCAAGGCAGACCTGCAGTAAGTATCAGGGTTACTGATATGTGATGGTTAGATTGGTTCAGCAAGCAGCCATGCCACACCAGCCGATAGGCAGCAATCGCTTAACCACTATGATTGGGGGGAAACGCCCATGCCTGAGGGCTGTTGGCTGTTGGCTGCAGGCTGTGCGCTGCCTAGTTTGTGCTCTATTGAGGTGCCCTGCAAGGGAATGCCATTGGCTGAAGATGAAGTGGGAAAAATGACGGGCGCAACGAGGAACATGGCGAAAGCGGACGCAGCGCTCATTTCCATTTCCCTGCACCGAACTGGCACAATGAATCGCCGCCGAGAATCTCATTGCACCACATGATTTCCAGCAGTGCTCAGCTGCTGCGTATAGCCTCAATTGCCCCACCAAGCTTAGCCAGATGGTAAAGGCTGCGACGTAGGATGGAGTGGCTTAACCCCTTTAACCCATTTCTATTGTAGTCAAGGCTATCTAAGCTCTCTGTTTTATACTTGGCTACTTGCCTAGGAACCCAAGCAAACCACTCATGTATCGCCTGAAAGAACGAAGCTATACCCAGGTCCTTCATCGAGAAACCCTTGCGACCTCAAACCCTGCCGGCTCTTGTTTCTTTCCCTTTCTTGGTTGTTCGGCCACTGCAAGCTGCTCTGCCGGGGATATCTTGAAAACCCCCTTCAATGATGCATTGCCACAACCGTATACAACTGCCAGGAGATGGCCCTCAAGTTTCTGGCTGCAACCGCAGAAAGGACAGTCCAAGTTGCCCGTACAATGGCACACATGAGGCAAAATAGCGCGTCGTGGACGGACTCCCAAAATATAAGGGGACCAATACTTTCTGGCTCCTCTGGAACGTCGGGAAATTTTATTAGGTTTTCTGGCGGTGCTATGGCGGTCGCTTCACTCGGCGTGACGCGGGATATACTCTACCATATTTGCGAGTGAATGGTGGAATGTAGCACAATACCACAGCATCAATTGTTCGATTTGAATTGTCAGCACAGGCCGGGCCATGATTCACGACGCAAAAGTCAGAAGATGGCGGGTAAACGTGGAATTGATAGTATAATTTCTTCGTGACTTCGTTACGCCCGAGGTCCGATGGCGCGCGGCCCGCCCTCACTCCAGCAGGAAGGACATGGCGAGCTCGGCCTCGTCGGCGTTGCCGCAGACGAGGCCGGAGCGCTCGTCGGTGTCGGCGGCGGGGCGGGCGAGGACGGGGGCGCCGTCGGCGGGGTCGAGGGCGCGGCCGCCGGCGCACTCGAGGACGAGGGCGATGGGCAGGACCTCGTAGAGGCGGCGCAGCTTGGCGCGGCTGGCGGCCGTGACGGGCGAGACGTAGACGCCGTGGCCCTTGACGAGGGCGTGGACGACGTCGGGCACGAGGCCGCCGCTGTAGCGCAGCGTGTACCGGTCCGCCATGTAGCGCGTCACGAGCCGCTGGTAGCCCGCGTGCTCGGCCGCCGCCCGCAGGTTCGCCGGCGCGAAGTAGCGCGTCGCGTACGGCGCCGCCGCCGCGAGCCGCACCTCCGGCCGCACCACGACCGAGTCGGCGGCGCCGCCCGCGCCCACGCCCACCTCGAAGCAGAGGTCCGGCTGGCCCGGCAGGCGCACCGCCGCGATGGCGCTCGTGCGCGGGCCCAGCACGCCCAGCACGGCGGCGACCTGGCGCGTCGCCGGGTCCTGGTGCAGCGCCGAGGCGCCGGCCCACACGCCGAAGATGGCGCCGACGGACCAGTTGGGCGCGATGATGGAGCTGCCGTCGAGGGGGTCGAAGGCGACCGTGTAAGTCTCCTTGGACGCGCCGGCGCCCGTCGTCGGGCCGGCGGCGTCCTCCGGCCGCGCTGACGCCGGCTTCTCGACCGGGTCCTCCTCGCTGCTGGCCGTGACGACGGCCGGGCAGCGGGAGACGGCGGCGCGCACGGCCTCCTCGGCCAGCACGTCGACGTTGAGCTGGTCGTCGCCGAAGGCGTTGGCGTTGCCTGCCTGCGCGACCGTGTGCGCCGTCCGCAGCGCCCGCGCGATCTCGGCGATGGCGTCGATGAGCCCCGGCAACACCGACTGGCACAGCTCGGCATGCGAGGCCGCGGGGATCGCCTCCCGCAGGAAGTCGGCGAGCTTGGCGTTGCTGCTCATGATGGGCTGCGTCCTTTCCGTCGTCGTGTTCGCAACGTGTCGTGCCGGGAAAGAGATGGTGTGAACCAAAGGGAGGAAACGACGGATGACGTAGTGGAGGCTCTGCGCTTTTCAAAGGTCCGGATTTGGCGTGGGCAATGACCACATTGAATCACTATCAGATGTTGAATAAGCTCACCCATCGTGGGTCGACCCAGAAGTTGGCCGATTGGCGCTCGAACTTGAGCCACAGATGTGGGCACGGGAAGATTCTGGATGAATGGTACTGAGCACACATGGATTTGTGTACAGCAACAATCCCATTTGGCGGAATCCATCATGCACATGGTTTACGTACTGGTCGATTATGCGCCACACTTCGCCTTGACGCAGCTGTTGGCATTGCCCGAAGGTGAGATGCAGCGTCAAGACTTCGAGCTCTAAAGGTTACGACTGCGCCGAGAAAGAACCACAGATCATCACCCTGCTCAACACGGCAAGGCGCACGAGGTGAATTGGCAATATACTTAATTAGTAATTATGTCACGTATCAAAGCTAAACAGGGGTATCCCAAATGTAACCATCAAATAGCAACTCTCAGCTCGCCCGCCGCTGCGGATCCTGTAGACGCGCGAGCTCGAGCAACAGGCGGTACAGGTAGACCGCCCTGTCGACGTCGCGCATGGCCTGGCCGAACCAGGCGCGGCCTTGGTCGGCGATCTCGCGCGCGCGTCGCTGGCCCGTGGCGGTCGAGGTCAGGAAGTTGACGAGCTCGGGCAACTCCTCGAGGCTCTGGCTCACGGGCACGTAGTGCACCCACGGGCGCAGCCGGTCGTCGTGCCACTCGCGGAACAACGTCTGCTTCAGCGGCACCGACCGCGACGCCAGCAGCTTGTAGTAGCGCCCGCTGATGCCGTTGCCGTCGAGGTCGAACACGAGCTGCGACTGGAGCGCCTCGTCGCGCGGCGCCCACGCCTCCGTCTCAAAGAAGCGCCTCTCGTCGCGGCACGCCCGCCGCCCGCATTGGAAGACGCGGCTGAAGCTGATGTCGAAGAGCCGGTCGTCCAGGAAAGAAGATTGCATCTGGTACACCATGCCGTCTTCCTCCTGCAGGAACTTGTACCTCTGGTCCTTTTCCCAGAAACCGGGATTCTGAGCGAACGAGACCAGCCTCTGTCGGTGGTACTTCTGCCACCGGTCGTCCGATGCGAAGCCGCCCGTCGTGGACCCCTTCCAATACAAGCTCTTGCGTTTCTTTTCCCATTCCACGTCGTTTTCCTCGTGGTACTGAAACTCGGGTTCCTGGTAGGCGGGGCTCGGGAACACAATATCGCCCATCGAGGACGGCGCGCCCGTGGAAAGCACCGGCAAGAGACCTTCAATTGGCCGGAAGGACGAAGGGCTCATGAAGAAACCGTGCATGGTCTCGTATTCGGGATGGTGGCACAGGTCCATCGCCAAGGCCGAGTCAGCGATGAAGGGCAAGCCATAGACGAGGTCGGCCTTGCCCCTGGACTTGATCTCGGCACATGACTGTGTTATTGTGTTCCAGGAAGATTGTCGTGCCATATCCGCCAGCGTCACGTTCCGCAGACCCCCTGGCCCTTTGGTGGCGTGCGGAATTGAGACTCGCGGCTCGTCGAGGTAGTTGATCAGAAACGAGACATCGGGCAGGTCTTTGCGCACATCTCTCAACACCGAGTTGAAGAGGCCCCTGATGTGCCTGTCGAATGAGTTCTTTGGATGCTCACAAAGCATTTTGTCGTGCTTCGCGCTGAGGCTGCAGAGAAAGATGTCGCTGTCGGGCGTCTGGTACACATCTTGCATGGCCTGGGCGATCTCTCGCCCGCTGAGTGTCCAAAGCGGCGAGATGGATCGGTACATGGTATCGAAGTCGTCTATTATGGGCGATTCGGCCGCGACGGCAAACTTATACCAACCTTCGAAGCCCGGCGGCGGATCCATTTTGTAGCGTCGTCGGTACTCGGATGCGGCGGCGGCATAGGTGCTCGACTGGTTTTTCAACTGCTCCTCGAAGTCGGTTTGAGCTTGCTGAATCAGTCTCTCGACAGGATGCATGGGGCTTTCCATCGGCAACACGGCCAGGATGCGTATGACATGCACGTTAACCAGACACGAAATGAGGGGAAAGGCGGCGAAACACCAAAGCCGCCACCTCGCGGTGGCCTGCCCTGGGAGAAGATACACGATCTGGCCGAGGGTGAGGCAGGAAGCAGCTGCAATCGCAAACGCACTGTCTTCCGTAGACTGCATCCAGGCACCGCGGGCCATGAGAATACCAAACGTCTGGAGGGCAGCTGCCAGACACCAGGAAGTACGTCGCGCCTGGAACAGTCCTGTCAGTAGTGAGCGCGCCTTGCACAACAAGGCGCGGTACCTACGGCTGATATAATGAAGAACCATGATAGGAATTGTATGGCGCCGAGGGCCAGGACAGAAGCAATGTGTACGTTGGGTAGCCCGAATACGAAACTCTCAATCACCAGGGCAGACGTCAAGAGAGACAAGACCCTTTTGGCGAGGGGATTGATTGAGTGTTCGAGATCGACAGCCGGAATCCACGAGGTAGTTCCGCCGAGTCCGGTATCGAACGCCACATAGGTAAGCAGCAACGCGGCAGCCGGGACCGCAGATGTGGCATACCGAGTCACGTGGCATCCCGTTAAGACGGCAACAACAAAAACGGCGATAAAAGTAGCGCCCCGGACCGACACGAGGAAGGACCCGGGAAAAGAGTGTTCCAGCTCAGCGAAGGGCGCCGATTCGGGCGCGAGGCGGCGCTGCGCAAGCAGGAGGAGAGGAATCACGACGGGCTGTTGCGTGTCAGCTGGGCAATGAGACTCAAGCCTGTTCAGTCAGACCAGGCCTACATACCAACAAGGCAAACAGCTTGATTTCTGTCCTGCACAACGAGGCGATGGCGATACATGCGGCCACGATCCATAGCGACCTGGAGGAGGCCGGTTGGGACGAGGCCGGATTGCTGGGGAGCAATTCGGCCTTGGGGCCGGCGGCGGGTTCCGCTCGGTTCAGCTTGGCCAGCCACAGGGTGAGGATCAGCCAGCACAGGATGCTCGAGAGGAGCTCCGAAGGCCTATGTCGGATGAATGGGTGCTCATTGGCGACAGTGGCACAAAGAGCCAGACTAGTGGTCGCAGTGAGAGAACCGGCGCCGGCCAGGAGCTGTGGCACTCGCGGCTCCGGCAGCCTGTGTACCCAGCAACGCCACCATGTCGAGCGTTCCGGCGAGGTAGAGTTCGGTTGGTTCCAGGGGACGGTTTGCGCCGCCATGCTGAGAGCGCGCGGCCGGGGTGTTAACGCACGGGATGATGATCTTCCTGTCGCGTACTAGGCCCGGGGACCGACAGGCATCGAGTATGGAGACGAGCAAACGAGGGCCGGAATGCAAAGTCTTAGCAGGGTTCTCGCTACCCAGCCGTCATTGTGGTGAGACGAGACAAATAGAAAATGAGAAGAAGCCGGACGGACAAGCAAGCAGACAGGCAGAGGGACACAGCGGCGATCTAGTATGAGACGGATCGGCTGGGATGGAGTCAATGCCCGGGGCATCTGGCACGCTGCCCATCCCACTGCCTCGACCTTTGCCCGTTCATCTGGCAGAACCCCACAATATTCCCGAGTAATGCGCCTCCATGATACGACATAGGGGTTCGTTGACCATCCGCGTGGAAGGAAAAACACATCATTCCCTGAGATAGGGTGCCACGATGCCAAGAAGCTTGCGATGTAGGGCTGCTATTGTTGGTCCCTGTGCGAGGCTTGGATTGCAATTTGTGGCCCCTTTGGGCTGGTTGCGCGCGAACGAATAGGGGGACCGACCGAACGGGCTAACAGACTCGATTGTGCGAGCCTTTAGAGGAGATGACCCATAGTAGTCGCCCCCCCCCCAATTCGTGCGACGGGGACCACCGCCCCCTGACCATGGCAGTCGCTGCTGCTGATGGAGGTGTTCATCAAGATCACCACGTTGAGAGTGTGAAGGTGTGTTACACAGCAGTGCCCTAGCGTTTTGAGCATACCATCTGCAGCACCCCCGGCTGTAGCGTAGTGTCCGAAGATTGGCTAGTCAGCCGAGATAGCCACGGTTTGACAGACGTTAGCTACGGCAGACAAGCCAACTGCCTCTGTCACTCTCCCTGTTCCGTCTGCCCCTGGTGGTCTGGGTGGTGGAGATAGGATTAAGTATCTTGCAGCTAGGAAAAGATTAGCGGTTCGGCCCCGGTCAGATTAACTGCCCTGCTAGGGGTTGAGAGAATTCTTGGCCCACTATGGCTTAAGTAGCAGCAGTAAGCATGGATGTCTACAGCGACTAAAGAGCCGCAAGGCCCCTCTTCAGGGCTGCCCACATTACCTACTTTAGAAGTTTCGTGCCGAAACACTGCGCGTACAGACTCGATGTGCCAGAGACAGCTCTCTCCTCTTTCCCGCCATTCTGCCGCCGTAACGGATGCTGCAGCAACCGTAACTGCTGCTGTAGTAAGGGTTCGTCACAAGTACAGTCGACGCCAGTGGCCATTTTGCAGACGGGCAAGTCGTCACGCGAGGCGGTGACCTGCCCAGGCGCTTATTATCAGCGTTGAGGGCCGAGCCGGTAGGATTGCTGAGCGGAGGCGCATTGGCCACGCATTGGCATTCTCTGCCCAGACGGCCACCAGCCAGAACCAAGACACGATTGTCGGCTGTGCGAAAGGGGCAAGAGGTAAGAGGCTGTTCGCCAGCAAGGCAACCGTTACGGGTCGAGCTCTCGGAACGTCAAGAGGACAGGGAAGCTTGTGACAGTCCAAGTTAGGCTCGAGGAATAGACGGGTCCAAACCAAATGAAACATTCAAGGTGTGTGTCTGTCCTACAGCCGCCTTGGGGTCATCGCGTGCGTGCCTCCGTTTGCGCGCATGAACGGTTGCATGCATTCCCTAATCCAGCGCTGCGTAAACGAGGACGGACGATATGGAAGGCAGGACGAGCAAGCCAGCCGATTTTGAGCAGGTACGATGTACTACTGGCAGCAGAGGAAAGCAGCTCCGCGGCCGCTAATGCGAACCTGCCGAGCCTGCCCTTCAGTGGCTCCAGCTTCTCCAGTTCCATCCATAGCTTGGGCCTTGCTTTTATTTACAGTTGGCGGGCAGGCAGGCAGCTGGCGTAAGGACCCCCTTGATGCATGGGATCCCATTTTACACGTGCCTGGGTGCCTCATTCGTCGGCCAGACGGCAGCGGCAGCGGCAGCGGCACGACACGAATGCCTGCAAAGAATCAGGTCCGTTCCTTTACCCACGCTCCTCCTCGGCAACGGTCGGCCACCGATTGGTTGGAAATACCCCGGGGCGCCCGGGAGCGAAACGCGAAGGACCCTTTGACTGTAGTCGCATCATTGAAGGAATCGGCCATGTTCTGGATTGGTCGATGGCATGGATCGTCGTTGAAATAACCGTCAAACCCAATCGAGGCTTTATCTACCTAGGCCAACCGCCTCTGGAACTGACCCCAACTCTCCCACCCCCTCTCCTTATACTTCTTCTATTGAGGGTACAGAGCAGATGCCATTGAACCCAAGGCGTGGCGAGCCTGCCCGTAAGCCTGCAGCCTGTAAACCCACTGGGTTTTGTCTCGGGCTCGTTCGAGTCCCATACTAATAAGCTCAGAGAAGCAACGAGCGACGACAGTGGGTTTTGGACCAGCGTCCACTGCCTCTGTCGTTGCCGCTAGCGCTTTACCCTGTTACCGAATGCTGTCATCAACTCAGGTCACGAGGGCCGACTACCGGCACTGGATGGATGGATGGGCTTGGATGCAATGGGCCCCGTTCTTATCGCCCCCCCACCCGCAACGCCCAGACTGCGCAAGATGGGAAGAGAAAAAAAAAAGGTCCCTGAAACTGGACCACCCCGCCTTCGATGCACTCGTTTGCTCCTGTCCCCAGAGGGCGAAGGGGCGAGAACCGTCCCCTTCCGCTAAGGATTTCCGTGGCTCCGTACCTGTAGCAGAGCACCAAGGAAGCCAAGCCAAGTCACGATGGACGGGTTCCGGCGCCCCGTTTTCGCCGTGCCTGAGACAGGCGGGTGCGCTTCATTCTCACCCTCCCGGACCGGATTTATCAGCCAGACGCCACCGTCAATGCCGTCCAATCGGTTGCGTGTTTCCCTGGTAGCACCGGCTATTGCTCTGTGATCCCTCTCGCCCAGCTTTGAGCCGTTTTCCAGCGGCCCCCAAGCTGCTCATCCTATTGTGCGACAAGGCGCCGATGTCGCGAGTCCGTTTGACTCTTGCACCAGCACGCCACGGCCCACTGCCGGTGTTATTAGTGGAATCCGGGGTTGGGGATATTTCTCATCAGCCCACTCTAAACTTTCCAGCGCCGCGGCCTGCCGTTGAGGAACCTGCGTCCTCTTTCTCTTGACTTGCCACCTCTCTCCCCGCCCTCTCCGTGCCTTGGAAGCGAGCATTGCAGGTGTGTCAAGCGCGCCTCTCTGCCCGTTCGGAACAGCACGCGCCCGCTCCCAGACGGCCAGTAAACGATGGCCGAGTCTCGCGCCGGCAGCGTGCCCAAGGGCGCCGAGGACGCCACAGCCCAGGCCTCGCCCGGCCACGACGACACCGAGGCCGCCGTCGCCGTTGATGAGAAGAAGCTCGTCGCCAAGGTCGACCGCCACATCGTGCCGTTGATCATGCTCGCCTACACGCTGAGCTTCCTGGACCGGTAACTTTTGGCCTTCCCCTACCTTTCACCCTCCTCCAAACACACCCCGTGGACGTCCTTCATTGGAAGCGCAACCCACTCACGCCCCGGGGGCTTTCACAGGGTAAACATCGGCAATGCACGCCTCTATGGCCTCGAGGCCGACCTTGGCCTCACGGGCAACCAGTACCAGATTGCTGTGTCGATTCTGTTCGTCACGTACCTGCTGATGGAGGTGCCATCGAATCTGGTGCTCAAGCCCTTGGGGCCGTCGCGCTGGCTGGCCTTCATCATCGTGGCTTGGGGCATCGTGGCGACGCTGACGGGCGTGGTGCAGTCGTACGGGAGCCTCGTGGCGTGCCGGCTGATCCTGGGCGCGCTCGAGGCCGGCCTCTTCCCGGGGCTTAACGTCTACCTGACCTTCTGGTACACCAAGCACGAGCTGGCTCTGCGCGTCGGCTACCTCTTCGTCAGCGCCGCCATCGCCGGCGCCTTCGGCGGCCTGCTGGCCTTCGGCATCGGCCACATGGACGGCGTCGCCGGCCTCGCCGGCTGGCGCTGGATCCTCATCATCGAGGGCCTGCCCAGCGTCCTCCTCGGCGTCGCCGTCTGGTGGCTGCTGCCCGACGACGCCGCCTCGGCCTACTTCCTCACCCCCGCCGAAAAGGCCGCCATGGCCGCCCGCCTGCGCCGCGGTTACGGCGCCACCGAGTCGGCCCAGGAGTTCAGCCGCGCCGACATGGTCGCCGCCTTCACCGACGTCAAGGTCTGGCTCTTCAGCATCGCCCAGTTCGGCATCGACACCATGCTCTACGGCTTCTCCACCTTCCTGCCCACCATCATCCACGGCCTGGGCGACTGGTCCGCTGCCGAGGTCCAGCTACTCACCATCCCCTGCTATTTCCTCGGCGCCCTGACCTATATGACGGTTGCCTGGCTGTCAGACCGCTGCCAGCGCCGCGCCATTTTCATCGTCGTATTCGGGTGCGTGAGCGCTGTGGGTTACGCTGTGCTATGCTCCGATTCCTCGGCCGGGGTCCATTACTTTGGGTGAGTCTTCTTTCCCCCCGATTATGTCAGGACCGTGCTACGGAGTTACTGACGATTCCTTGTAGCTGCTTCCTCGTTGCGGCAGGCCTCTACGTGGCCGTCGGTCTGCCGTTAGCTTGGGTACGTCACTAGACATTTCTTTTATTATCCCCACCCCCCCTTCCCCTCCTCTACTGTCCCCTCGTGGCTAACTTTCCCTCTCCCAGCTTCCAAACAACTCGCCGCGCTACGGCAAGCGCACGACAGCGACAGGGCTGCAGCTGACGCTGGGCAACTGCGCGGGAATCCTGGCACCCTTCATCTACCTCAGCAGCGAGGGCCCGCGCTACGTGCGCGGCAACGCCGTCTCGCTCGCCATGGTCCTCCTCGCCGTTGCCCTCTACGCCGTCCTCTGGTTCTGGTACCGCCGCCTTAACGCCGCCCGCGACGCCGGCCTCGTCAAGCCCGAGCACGCCGACCTGTCCGACGACGAGCGCGCCGAGCTCGGCGACGAGAGCCCCGGCTTCCGCTACACGTACTAGATGGCGGCCGCAACGGGCGCGTGCAAGATGAGCGACGCGGGAGGGCTTTTGGGGCAAGGAAAGATCGGAGGAACGGGAAGAATAGAATGTGTCTGACGGAGACATTATGGACGATCCCGATGGAAAGTCGGCAAGAACCTGCATGCCAATATATGTTGGAGGCAGTTTTTGAATACGATACCCCAAAGCGATAGAGGAGGCTGGAATAGACGGCCTTCAAAGTATAGAAGACGTATCCATGAGGTGTACAGAATACGCCCTCGACTGGCATGTGAATTGCCCACGTAGCTGCGAGCTCGCCGCTTCCGTCACAGGTAGCACTGTCGACATTAGCGACGCTGCCGTCGTTTAACGGTGGATACTGTGGTGCGTCGCCCCTGAGTACCCTTCACAACAACAAGGTCACATGCGAAGAGGCGTAATCCGGCTTCACGATGAAAAGCAAAAGTTGATGCCTAGTAACCCTATTGCATAACCCGGCTTCTCGCATAGGAGAAGCAAGAATGTGTAGCCACGTCTCGCGGCCGGATATTTGATGCAACATTCCAAAAACAAACTCCGTCTGTGCGAGGTATCCAACCTGTCAACAGCCACTCATCATTTGACCCAACACCACCGTTGCCGGCCATGTGTAAACATGTACATAAATGACCTCGTGGGAGAAAACGTCCCAGCCGAGGCAGTCCCACGCAGCACCCGTTCCCGAATCCAACGCTCGCGCGGAAACGGCTTACAGCTTCATGCCCGTCATCTTGGCGACGCGCAGGCTCTGGCGCATGCTGAGGTCGAGCATGATCTCCTCGCTGCCGCCGGGGATGGCGTAGGCGCGGACGTCGCGGTAGAGGCGCTCGACCTTGGCGCCCTGGCCGCCACGCGAGTACGAAAGACCGCCGAAGATCTGCGAAGCCTCGCGGGCGCAGAACTCAAAGGTCAGGGTGCTCTGGGCCTTGAGACCGGCGATAGGACCGCCGAGGCGCAGCATGGCCTCCGTCTCGCCCATCTTCTGGCACTGGTAGATGAGCGACTCGAGCCAGTTGTACGAGGCCTCGATCTGGCGCGCCATGTGTGCCAGCTTCATGCGGATGACGGGGTGGTCGATCAGCTTCTTGCCAAAGGTGCGGCGCTTGCTGCCGTACTTGACCGACTCCTCGTACAAGACGCGCGAGAAGCGCAGCGACTGGATGATGATGCCCATGCGCTCGTGGTTGAAGTTGGTCATGATGGCCTTGAAGCCCTGGTTCTCCTTGCCCAGCACGTTCTCAACCGGCACCTTGACATCCTCGAAGGTGATGTAGGTGGTGCCGCTGCTCCAGACACCCTGGCAGTCCATGCGGCGGGTGCTGACGCCGCCCATGTCGCGCTCGATGAGCAGCAGGGTAACTCCGTTCATGCCCTTGTCGCTGGTGCGGACAGCCGTGGTGAAATAGTCGGCCCAGATGCCGTTGGTAATCCACTTCTTCTCGCCATTGACGATGTAGTGCTTGCCGTCATCGCTCAGCTTGGCCTCGCACGTCAGGTTGGCCACATCGGAGCCGGCATCGGGCTCCGTGATGGCCAGGCAGATGCGCTTCTCGCCGCTCAGAATACCGGGCATGATGCGGTCCTTGAGCGCCTTCTTGCCGAACTTGATGAGCGGCGGGCCGCCAATGCCGAAGCCGCCGATCATGTTCCAGACAAAGCCACCCGAGCCAGTGCGCGACAGCTCGTCCGTCACAATCATCTCGTGGAACAGGTCCCATTGCTCGGGCGGCACCGACGCCACGCGGTTCTTGGTGTATTCGACGGGGTAGTGCACGCCCAGCAGGCCCGCCAGGTAGCCTCGCCGGCCGGCCTCAAGGTAAATCTCGCGCGGCACCTCCTTCTTCTCATCCCACTCGGTGACATAGGGCTCGATCTCGCTCTCGACCCATTCGCGGACTTCGGCCCGGAGGGCGGCGTGCGACTCGTTGAAGTAAGGGGAGTGGTACTATCGAGGGGGGCCTGGTTAGCACGGGAACTCCAGGATGCGGGCGCCAGGCTCTCTCTACTTACGCCCTGGTACCAGCTGGGGTCGGCAAAGGGAATCAGGTCGCCGTAGGGCTCCAGAGCCTCGGCCTCCTCTTCAACGGCTTTCGTGGCGGCCTTGGTAGGCTGGGGGGCGGCAACGGCCTTGCTGGGCTTCGCGGGCTCCTCCAGTTTGGGCTTGGTGTCGAGAGAGCCAACCATCAGCGACGACTTGTACTTCTTGAGAATGCCCTCATTGTGGTATTTCCAGAACTGCTTGGAGGCGTCCTTGCCGGCGACGCGGGTCAGGATCTTCTTGCCGCCGGGGTGTTCGTCCTGGAACTTGGTGAGGTCGTAGACATCCTGGTCGACGATGATGTACAGGTCGTCGCTCTTGTTGTGCGACGCGACGTCGCTGGCCTTGAAGGTCTTGGACATGGTGAAAGTGGGCGGAGGGGGATAGAGGCGGTGACGGGCGACAGGTCGGCGGTGGGGATCAGGAGGACACACGGAGGGAAGGGGAAGCGATGTGAAGGGGAGAGGGAGACTTTATTCGGCGCTTCGTAGGTCCCCGTTTCGGCTTGGACCCCCAGACGACGCGGCGTCATGCCGCCCATGGGCGCTTCTGCCCACCTCAGCTAGCCCGGCCACGGTCGGCAAAATCGAGAATCACATGCCGAGAGCTGAGCTGGGGTTGCGTCGTCCGCAAGCAGCAACAGCATCAGCGTTACTGGCTGAAGAGCTGGCACGAGACGGGGCCTCCTTGGCCCTTGGTTGGCTGGGCCTACGAAGACTGTCCGCACTAACCGAACCGAGTGTGCCTTCTGTACTCTAGGCGATGCTCACACACGTGCCGACGCTTGATTCCCCTAGATAGTAGACATCCCATGTACCTATCGCCCCCGAGCGCCCCGTACGTTTACTGGGTTCCCCCCCACACCGTCTGGCCCCTTAGCAGCCCGTAGCCCCCCAATTTCCGGGGGCCCGTTGCGCATTCGCGGGGGAGCCGTCCATCGCTTCAGTCAACGACACCATCCACTAGATTTAGCTATTCATTATCTGCTTCTCTTGCCATAGGGACCAGGTATCTCTGTTTCTGCTCCTCGCCCCAACCCGTCCTTGTACATCCGAACAGTTCGGACCAATTGCACGTGTCGCTGCCGCTGCCTCTGTGCCTATTGTTTGCCAGTGCTGCCATCGTCACAATGCCAACGCAACCCCGGGCCTGTCTCTGATCCCTGACATGTCATGTGGCCGTCGGGACGCGAGGGTGCATTTACCCAGCGCGCGCGTGCGAGGCCTTGCGTCGGCCGAAAGCATGTGACTGACGGCGCGGAGCAAGGGAAGGCAATGGGACGTGTCGCACCTCGACTCAACTCCCCTGTGTCCGGACGGAATGCATCCGCCCTCCGTGTATGAGCTTCTGTAAGTAAGTGCTGATGTCATGTCCGAGTGCCCCGATTACGCATGCTTTCATTGGTCGCCATGCTGCCGTGGCTCGCCTGTCCACCGCAAGTGAAGATGCCGAGGCTCCCATCGTTTTGGCTCCAGCGGCACAGACCTAGCCAACCATCGCGTGCCGGTCGTTGCGCCTGAGAATTGGAAACAGACTTCACGCGTGGTCGCAAACCAATGTCTCCTAGGCCCAGTCTGCCCTTACTTCCTGCCCATCATGCCAAATTTCCGTGTTTCCCATCCGCGCTGTGCCTGCCTGTCCATGCCTATCGCCCCAAACTCTGATGCAGGTCACACTCCTAGAATGAGTAACGCCCTGAAGCACCCCGAGGCGGACGAACCAATTGAACCTGATGGCGGAATAGCCGCGGGCAAGGCAACGCAAGTGATGGGGAGCCGTCGGCAATCAGGCCCACCGCCTGTGCCGTCGCCTCCGGTCCCTCGGATAATATACCATCACCGAACAGCGTCTCTGCATCATCTCCAATGGAGAACAGGATCAGGGCTTTCTCCTTGATTGCTATTGTACCAAAAATTGAAACCTTTCCTGACATCTCGTTTCTTAAAAAATTCCCACTGTCTTGGGCTCCTGCCCCCGGAAATAGCCCAGCCTATCCGGAGAACTCCATACGCCGATTCGAAGGTATTTGCCCTCTTGCCTCTTCGCCGGATGCGCCACAATTCCATATGCCGCTCTGGGCCAGGCGATGAAGCCTTCGCTGTCCGTACCAGTGTCCCCCTCCTCAATACACGTCCCGTTCTCCTCGTCCTCGCCGTCAGGACATGCCTCACTGTCCTCCTCCCAAATTCCTCGGAACCATTGTGTGCCACCGAACCCAATACGTCCCGTCGACACCAGCAAGGAGCCTGGACCTGAAAGAGATAGATATTGAATGCTGCAGCGGAGACCTTTTGAGAAAAGGGTCAAGGCAAGACTCCGAGTTCGTCGCACAGACCGTGAGCCATGCATGGCGATAGATGAGACTCACGCTTGCAGCTTCCTTTTCCCAGTCGAGCTGTTCACCTTGGACAATGCAGACCGAGTCAACCCACAGCTACCGGATGCCTAAGGCTCTAGCCACTTCCACAGCATCGCATAGAACGAGCGAAGCTTCTGCTAGCATAAAGCCACGCCGTCTTTCTTCGAGGGTTTCTTGTTGGGTCGTGAGTTGCGCCTTGCTCTCTACTTCGTTGCCCCAACAGTAGCTCAGAGCAATGTGTCGGGTGTCGGTCAAGCGGGGGTTTCGGTTTTTGACGACAAGCCTGCAGTCGCTGGTGGCTGTAGCTCTCACGTCAATGTGTCTGGTTGGAATGAGGTCTCTCGGGAGTTGTTTGTTTCCCTGTCCAGATCTTCACAGATAGACTGTAGCCACGCAAAATTTCCAAGACCTAGCACCCGTCCGCCAACAATCGTTTATAAGAGATTGTGGCCCTCAGGGTGTTCCAGATGCGAAAGTCTTGTTCCGTGAATACGGTCAGCAGCAGGCTGCAGAAGTTGCAGCCTTGACGAGAAGAGGTGCGAAGAACCGGCAGATCGGGCAAATAATCTTCAAGGCAATATTCCAGGTCGAAAGAGGTGTTCCATAGGGGGTAGTCTAAGTAAAACCCGTCGTCTTCTGTGCCCGCCTTCCAGTCAAATGAGAAGTCGTCGTACTCGAGCACTCTGCACCGGCCACAAAGAGATGATGGCGGCAAGCTCGCCATTGCAATGCCGAACTTCGCACTTGGCTGGGGGAGGTGAATGATTGGGAACGGTTGCACTTGGAGAGAAAGTGTCGAAGCACGGATGCGAAAGGAGGTTATCTACTATTGACTGGAATCCATAGCATGTAAGCTGCAGCCGGATAATATCTCGGCCCATAGCAGGAACTGTAGATCAGAGGCGGGTGGCTGCACGAACTACTACAGCATTCCAAAGTCGTTTGAAGAAGGTCGCGTTCCTGCTGCCCTACCTACCATTTCCTTTGGTGACAGTCCTCGGCTACGACGCTATTGCCATCGTGTCAAGGCAACGAACCAAAGAGGCAAGCGCGACCCCACGGTTTGCGGATAACGATGGGGTATACCAGTCGAAACTGTAAACGTGTCGAGATTGCCATACGTGGGGAAAGACTGTGTGGGCTGGACCCCTCCCAGCCTGTATCCCAAGGGCATTCTTGCCCCGCGCATTGGATTGCTGCAATTCTGCCCAACACGTTCAGCCAGACGAGAAGAGGGGGCAATGCTTTCAGTGGAATGGTGACGCATGGAGGTGTGAGATATCGTCGAACCTACCACACAGAGACGGTATAATCGCGGCTAATCAACGAGCCGATACAGCATCAGCAAGCATTCTTCACAGACCTATGGCGCAATCGAATCCCATGACGCCTCTCGAGGTCCAGATCCGGCCGCAAGCGCTGGGGGGGGAATTGCCGCAGAATGAACGATTTTAACTCTCAAAAACGGACCATTAACTTCCCAAGCGCTACACGCAGATTGCTGAAGGGTTCGGGCCACCGCCAGCCGCGGACGAAGACGAGGTTGCCAACAGCTTTACGAATAGTCTTGAATACGCTCTCGGCCAACCCCCCATGCTGGCCGGCACACGGAACAATGACGAAACCCGCCGTACGCTTTGGTTACCAAGGACAGAGAAGCAAGCATCACATCGGTTATCAAGGAGGTCTGAGATGAGCCGGGCGGTCTTCCCTCTTTCTAGTACTTGAACGACCGGGACTTCCCTGTCCAACTACTTGATTCCCACCATCCATCACCACCAAACACCAGTCCCTCCTCTGGGCGACTTTTCGGCAACGGGCACCGCCAGGTCTACATTCCAGCTGGTATTCATCCCGAGGGCCCATTACTAGCCCCGGCTATCCACCACAGCTGCGCCGACGGTGATGGCTGCAACGGCTCCTTGACCACCTAGGCAGATGGCACGGCAGCAAGCATGCGCGCGCGCGCCGTGAAGCCGGGAGTCATTTTGAAGGACTTAGGCACGCCACCGACGTCGCTGGCCGATTTCTAGCTGCCCGCTCTCAAAATACGAATATGGCACTTTCCTCTGAGCAACGCGGTAAAGCTGAAAGCCTAATCGTCTCCCGTCGTCAGTGGCAGCTGGATGCCACTTGCCATCCATGCCATCGTGGGACTGCTGTGGAAAGCAGTCACTCTCGCCAAAACAACCCATTCCGAACCCTTCACTTTCGGAGACAACTATGATGGCCACGGAATGAGCACGCAAAACACGCAGCAGCCGAAATTGGACGGGGAATACCTTGGCAACTCGATTGTGATACTAACACATCGCGCCGTACCCATACAGGGCATTTTAGTCATGGCAATCTTCCAAGCTGGCCGCGAGCATTCGGGATTCCACAAGGCCGTTACGCCTCAAGCCACGTTGGAAACGGTGGAACCGGGGTCAGGTCTCCACGATCCTCGCTTCTTGGCCAGCGCCATTAACGCTTTCATGGGCATGAACTTTGGCGTAACCAGCTGGCGGACCATATTGCCTCACGAAAAGCACGACTTTGGCTTCAGGCCGCCCCAAAGCTCGGAGACTGCCGCACCCGCAGTTTGAAGGCTACGTCGTTGTGATGCCGTCGTGAGGGTGGTCAAGCTTGAGACGGCGGACTAGAGGATCAAAGTCGGCGTCTGTCTCGAAGTGATTCTCATGACCGGCTACTGCGGGACTCAGAGCTGCTCCAGTACGCCCTGCCCCGAGGCAATGATGTCTGAGGGCATTGCGAACTCCAAACGACGGCCGTGCCAAGGTATTCACCTACTTCCTTTACTTACCTAAAGAACTTAAAGTGGCTATCCATACGCTTGAGTCAGTCTCTCTCGCTCCCGTCGCCTATCTTTCTGTAAACCAACCCTTGGTCGACTTATCGAAGCGGCACTTTTGCAACCATCTCCACAAGTTCCCAACCCGAATTCGTCGTCATCACAACAGCATGCTAAGGATCCAACCCGACTTTCTTCGCCAGCTCACCGGTACACCCCACCCGGCTTCTTGTCACGATCCACGACTAGACAACGGGAAAAAAAGGAAACCAACCCAGCTTTTCCTCTGTTTCTTTTTAACTTGCAATAAGAAACCGACTTTCAACATTCGCAGGATGAGCATCTACAGCTTATTCAATAGGTCCGTTGGCCCAATGGCAAGGCGTCTGACTACGATTCAGCTATCAGGAGATTCTGGGTTCGACCCCCAGGCGGACCTCCATCTTCATCTCTTCACAGGTCCGTTGGCCCAATGGCAAGGCGTCTGACTACGATCTCGTAGATTCATCAGGAGATTCTGGGTTCGACCCCCAGGCGGACCTTCTCTTCTCTTTTTGTACCTGGCGTGGGATATCCTTTTTGCATCCTAGTAACATCACGCAAGATGTGGCGACGTGACCCTCTTCACGACACAGTTACCGGGAAGCGCCAGAGAGTCTTTGGCGTGGCTGCCGTGATGGATAGGCAGCTTTGTCCATCCTGGCCTCGTCGCCCATAGTGATATTGGTTGTCTAGTGGTACGATCCTCGGTCATGTCATGGAGAAGACGCTGTGGAACTTCCTTCTTCATACTCTCGAGGAAACAGCACGATGGTTGAGGCTATGTGTCGTACCGTATCCGGCGTGGTACCAGAGAGGACGGTGCTCGCAAAAGTTTCACACCCGGGGCGGACCAATAAAGCGACCGAATAAACCGTCTGTAAACTCGAAACAACCTGCCATCCACGCGATATGGGGCCCGAGTGCTTCAATGGTCTTCGCTGACAGAGGATCTCGAGACGCAGGATGCTTGGCGGCCCTAGCTACAAGAGGGAACACTACACAGCTTGATTCCGTGCCTGTCTCAAGCCGCAGTTAATGGCGGTGCAGCAGGTCATCTTTGAGACTGGCCGGTGCCGCCCCTGCGCGACGAGCACGACGCACGGGTGCGTGTCGAGCAGATGGGCATCTGCTGTTCCAAAGTCTACAACTTGTGTTCCTACACGGTATTCTGACGCAGGTGAAGCTACCACGAAATACAATTTGTCTTCAACCCCGTCAAGTCCCAGCCTCAGAATCCTCGTAACCTTCTCACGCGCCGGCCTCGCAGACCCCGGCCTTGCAGCCTTCGCAGAGGTCACTGAGATGCGGTGGTGTTATTTTCTTGGGGTAGTTGAGCACCCCCATTGGGATACCCGCCCACACCTTCAGTCGGTAAGCAACGCGCTCGACGTAGGAGGTTTCGTCGAGTTTCATGACGCCGAGTCTCTCGCATCTCTTGCAACGTTGGTTATATACGACGGCGCTGTAACGGTTGCCTTGATGGAGCCTGATCACGATGGTGACCTTCTTGCTGCTCCAGGTCGACAGTGTCGGGCCGTGGGCCTTGCAGGAGAAGCTCGCCATGACGGAAGTTGTATATTTCTTGTGCTGTTCAGTAGGCTTTTGGGCGAACTTGGGCGCAGGTGAGAGCTCGGGCGCTTCGCCAAGGACGGCTTGGTGCAACCGCGGGAAGGTAAAGGTCGTCGGCGGTTGGACAGGCGCGCGCGCGCCGTTATTGGGACCGTGAGCAGGCGAATCTCTCACATGCTGTTGCAGAGCCTCGTCGCTGCGGAAAGAACGGTTGCAGGGGTCGCAGCGTGGCATTTTAAACGACTGAGGTATTCGTAAGCGTGTGCTAGTCGGTGATGGATGAAGAGGCAAGCAAATTGCCGATGGGAAGAAACGCCTTGGGAAACTTGTCAGATACCAACTAAGCGGGGATCTTGCTGCCTTATGATACCTGTTCACGGAACCTCAAATCCTGCGCAGAATGCAGTCGGTTGTGTGACAGTCGCTGCATAGGCCAATAGACCTGTGCCACACGGCAGGTGAGCGTTCCGAGGCTACATCTCTGTATGCAGGAGGCCTACCATCGCACGATGCGCAACGCAGCACATCGCGCCAGGCCGCAATAATTCCCGTCACGCCAGCGTCGTTTGGTGATATGGCGTCGGAGTGACCATGACTTTTCCCCCTCGAACAGCTCGGATTCATGGACAGCATAACAAGGCAGACAATCAGAGGCGTCGGCAAGGCAAGACGCGCTGTTGCAGAGGAACACACAGAGCGACATCTGCGTTAGTATCCAGCCCCCAATCTCCTCACGTCGCCAAGCCGGGCTGGACGGGAGTCGGAATTTGGGAGTACCAGCATATAAGCGGTTGACCGCAAACTAAGACTCAGTGAACATAATGAGGACAAACAGAGTCCAAGATGAGGATGTATCGACAGAGCCACTTGAGCACAACCCCTCATGTCCAACAAGACCCGACGCGGGCCATCGTCGTGCGTGGCGTGAGGCTCACCGGCAAAACCCATAGATACGACGGGAACGAGCCTTGGATTGCATCCCGACGTTACCAGTGTAATAGGGGCGAGGAGTCTAGCACGCCAACTGGCAACAAGCTGGGGTCAGTTGGTAAATTTTCCCATTGCGATTAGCGGCCATTGCACAGGTGCAAATGTCTGATCAGACTGAAGACGCATGTGCCTGCCACAGGTGAAAGTGCCTCGGCACCAACGCCAGGGCGTGCAGTATCGTCGAATTGGGTAGGATTGGGATGCAGCGGTTGGAAATACACCCCGGTGAGCCATTTGCTAGCCTTGCATAGCCAGTGGTCCTATGTGTCGAGTGATCGCCACTATGGTGAAGCCGAAGCACGTGGATCGGGGCGTATAATGAGTCGTTTACCACCCGTGGCCGCATCGTTTTGCTGTAAGCTGGAGCGCTTTTGGGTATTGCCGGGTAACAGCAATAGGACGTGCCTTGGACGTGATACGAGAACCCGTCACTCAAAACGACATCGGGGATAGGCTAAACAGAAGAAGCGTAGCATCACCGCCGGGCATCTATTTTGTACGATGGAGAAGAGGCCTATTGGGAGGATAATCCACCCCGGTCCGAGTTGAGAGTGGATAAGGGCAAGTAGTAGATGCCCGTGAACGTTGAAAATAGTTGTACGTGAAGAGTAGGGAGTAGATATTGGGTGCGCAGAAGGCGCGGGCTCCCTACGTACCTAGCGACAGGAAGGAGCGGGAGAGGGAAGTGGTGGGGCTGTCCTTTAGGTGGGCAGGCGCCAGGAAATACGATGGGATGGATGTACGTAGTACAACGGGTGAACAGCCCGCCTACCATCTCGTCCATCCCATCGCTCGCTACCTAATTCCCCCATTCATTCCATGGCCTGATCCAAACATGTATATCCCATGCAGCAAGGGCTGCCGGACCGATGGTTGTCTTTCCGCATGTCAATCTCGTCCCACTACCGTCGCTGCGGAGAACATCCGAGAGAAGGAAGCATAAACCAGCATGTACGCCGTATCGTGGTCCAATGGTTCATGTAGGCGACGTCTTAGGCGCAGCGAGTAGCGAGCCCATGCGGGCGGGCTACGGACCCCTCGGTGAGCTGGGAACCACAACGCTGCGACATCTGAATAAAGTTACTGTGACGGCGGACCCAGAAAAACCGCACAGCAGTTGCACACCACATCATCGCACAGTTCATGGCATTGCCGATCGAGGCGTCATCGACTTGATAATGCAGTCGCTCCCGGGAGAGACAGCCGTGGCCGCAGCGTGCGACATGGGGGCATCGGGCATGGCATCGGCCGGCACGAGCTGAAAAATCATCTTGCGTCCGGAGTCCGAAACTCGACGTCCGGAGAGTCCGGTCTCTCCCACCGTAGAGGGAGGAACACGTCTCAACCATGGCTGGCCGACGCCGTGGATGAGTAGTCTCGCCGGGTACGAGATGGGAACATCGCGCCAGAGGATCGTGGCCCCGGCACCGCGGCATCCGCTCCTTCTCCTTGCTTTGCACTGGGCCAGGCCTGCCGGTCCCGATCCCATCGCGTGGCCGGGAAACCGTTGAGGCAGGATGAGGGTCCCGCCACCACCCACAGACGCCTCCCACGCCTACGGCGCTGACTGATTGACGGGCGGCTCAATCCTTCTTCACGCTTCCCGGCCTGTCTGCCTGCCAGTCTGTCTGTTTGCCTGCCCGCCCGCCCGTCCGCCACGCCCAAACAGCCGTGCGCTCGAGCCTGAGCCTGCGGCCGACTCAGCATTCCTGGCCTCAGTCAGAACCGTCTGCGTTTCTTGATCCCGTCGACCAAACTTCGAGGCAGGGGGTTATGGTTGCAGACACCGGATGGGAACCATCATTCATCTGCACCTCGCTCGAGGGAGCCTCGTAGCCCGCAGTTTCCGACGCCTATCGCCGAGCCCCCCCCCCCAGGCCAGTTGGCACTCGCCATGCTGTATGTCTCCAACCGCCGCCGACATCCGAAGTGGTGAAGTCCGATGAAACTCAGCACCGCACCATCATGATTGGCCTTGGTCCTCCCGCATAGGATTTGCCCCTTGCATGCCATGCTTGAGACATGAGCTGAAAACTGTCTTTGTTTCTTTTTTGCCGGCTTTTCTTTTCGGTTTTCATGTGCTTACTACCGCGGGGCCACTTTCTCCTATATGGTCGCTCGGTTCCGCCGGGGATTTGAATTGTGAACCATCACATCCCAAGCGCCTGCTGCTCTCCGTCTCGTTTCAACCCTTGTTGCACCTGCGTTGACTCCCTTGGTATTGCGACGACGGCTGTTCGACATTGATAGCACGACTGTTCGACATTGATAGCACGGCTAGCAGCACTCCGTCTCCGGCCCCCAAGATGACCACTACTCAGCAACAACAGGACGAGAGGTACCACAAGCAGACCCTCCACCTCCCACGCATACTCTGTCTGCACGGCGGCGGCACCAACGCCCGCATCTTCAAAGCCCAATGTCGCCAGCTCTCGCGCGTCCTCGAGCCGCACTTCCGTCTCGCCTACGCCGAGGCGCCCTATGACTCCATGCCGGGACCCGACGTGGTCTCGGTCTACGCCGACTACGGCCCCTTTAAGCGCTGGCTGCGCTGGCTGCCGGAGCATGCCGAGGTCAGCGACCAGAAGGCGATACGGGATATTGACGCATCACTGCAGAAGGCCATGGACGCCGATACGCAGTCCGGGGCGACGGGGCCGTGGGTCGGCCTGCTCGGCTTCAGCCAGGGGGCCAAGCTGGCGGTCAGCATGCTGTACCGGCAACAGAAGCGGGCCGAGGTGCTGGGTACAGCGCGTCAGGGGTCCGAATGGCGGTTCGCCGTGCTCATGGCGGGACGCGCGCCCATTGTGGCCCTCGACCCGGCCGTCTGCTGCTCGACGATGCTGAGCGACCCGGGGCAAATCGGCCTACGCGGCCAGCCCGACCTCATGGACCTCGTGGGCGACAACCACGTCCTTAACCTGCCCACCATCCACGTCCACGGCGTGCTCGACCCCGGCCTCGACCTGCACCGGGACCTACTCCAGCACTACTGCAGCAAGGACAGCGCCCGCGTCTTCGAGTGGAACGGCGCCCATCGGGTTCCGCTCAAAGGCACCGACGTGAACCCTCTCGTCGACGAGATACTAGACGTTGCGCGTGAAACGGGCATGTTTGTGTGACGGGGGGGCAATCGGAAGGCGGCTTTTGTGACGATATAGACGGATGGGATAGACTAGACCGGCGTCCAGGTGGCTATTTTCTCTCATAGCATAGCGTGTGTCCTCTTATTAGACCTATTCACTCTTCGCCTTTCTTGCCCATCATGATGCCAGCTAGAAAGCAGCCAGTAAACGGCCCGGCGCCCCCCGGCATTCCGCTTCTACTCGGCCGCCCCCGCCGCCGGGCGCACCATGGCCACCCACCGCACAGTGCTCACGACGGCCGACACGTCGCGCTGGCGGTAGCCCAGCTTCTCGTAGACACTGAAGCCCAGCGGGCTCGCCTGCAGGTAGCACTCAAGCCCGCGCTCGTCGGCGTAGGCGTTGCCCCAGCGCACCAGGGCCGAGCCGATGCCCTGCTTGCGGTGCGAGTCGAGCGTCCCGAGGGAGTCGAGAACTTTTTGGGGGGCGCGGGATCAGAGTCAGTGAAATGTGCGGGTGTGATGCATAGCAGGGGACAGTCCTCGCTCCTCTTTTTCCCCCCACGACGGAGAAGCGAAAAGAAAGAGATTTTGGGAGGGAGGGGGGGTTTCCTTACAGAGATACGGCCGGTCGCCCATCAGGTACTCGCGGGCCCGGTCCTGCGACCCGAAGAAGCTCTCCATGCCCTCGGGGCTCACGTCCGTGTCGCCGTCGATGCTGGCCCAACGGCCGCGCCAGCCGCGCGCCTCGGCGCCCGCGTTGGCCGCCATGATGCGGTAGACGGCATAACCGAGCGGGGTGCCTTGGCAATTTTTTCCACGTCAGCGCCCGAGGTCGTCCCGTTTGCTCGCCCCCGCCGCCTTCCCCCGGTCCGCCGCGGAGGAGAACCCAAGGCGGAAAAAGAGAAGGAGGGGGGTCGAGGGGGAAAAGAAGGAAGGGAAGAAAACGCACCGTCGGCACCGCGCACCACGCGCAGCACCGTCTCGACGGGCGGCGGCGGGGCGCCGGGCGGCGGGCCGGCGGCGGCGGCGGCGAAGTCGCGCGCGAGCCAGGCGTTGCCCTTTTCCGTCGCCGGGATGACGGCCTCGATGTGCGGCAGGCCGAAACTGTTGCGGAACACGGCGACGAGGCCGGGGACGTCGTCGGCCGTCGCCGCCGGCGTCTCCCAGGCCGGGGTCTCCGCCGCCATGGTGGGATGGATCTGGCCTGGCGGTTTTGGGGGGGGGTCTTGCCGCGGGCGGGGGTCGGTTCAACGGGGGAGGGGAATGGGGAATCCGAGGTGAGTGGCGGCGGCGGCGGGGTAGCGGGGTTTGGGAGAGTTGAAACAAGGCGGGACGAAAGGATGTTCGCGACGCTTCGGCTGGTAGGTACTTATAGGAGTCTTCGGTGGTGGTTGAGGTGTGGGGGGTGTGATAGCGTGAGACGGCATGACGTTCGTCCTGTCACCACTCGTTGGTCGCTGGAGCCAAGCTCGAGAGGCCGTATGCGAACGACGTCGGAATGGAAGGGGGAATCGCAGAACCGGCCCCCCTCTACTCCGAACGACAGGCGCCGGGGAAAGTGGGTATTCCGATTGACGGGTGTGCGTGGCCCATTCCGAACGCCGCCCGTTTGCCCATTCGCTGGCAAATACAACCGAGCGCCTCGCGACGAGGATCCGCACTGGGCCACCAAGGCGGGAAACGAAACAGTGGATGCGCGCGCCCTCGGGGAAGCGGATCCACGATACGGCGTCCTCGTTGAACGGGCCCTCGTCGCTCTGCAGGCCCCGTGTAACTTGCCTCACGTGGGAATCCCCAGGATGCACGCGCATCGACGGCCGGCCAGTCATCGGCGAGACGGGCGCTTGGCGGCCACGGGTTGATTGGGTGCTCGTTATCGCGGGGTGTCATGTCGACGACGCCCCAGGGTCCTTGGCGGAGGAACGAGTGGGGGGAAGAGCCAGGCGTTGGACGTTCCCGATGCCCTTACAAAGTCCCGGATCGCGCCCATTCATCTTCTCCATAGTGTTCCCTCCTCTCAGGCCCCCGAGTCCGCCATGGGCGCGGGCCGGGTACGCACGAGGTCGAGCGGCTCAACGCCCGGCAAGAGGACTTGGGACGGTCTTGCATCGGCGTAGGAATCGCTGGGATCAATTGCCCGGGGAGAGGGGGGAAGCTTAGCTGCGTACCATGTCGGAGGAGGTCCATTGTAATCGCAACGAATGGACGCTCTTGATTAAAGGGGCATCAACATAAAAGTCAGGTGGCCGAGGCAATCAATTTGTGGCATGGCAAAACTACTCAATTTTAGACAATCTTTTCCCTTGTGTTTTCAACCCCCCCGATAAAGGGACCCGGCTCACTGTGGGATGTATGACAGCTGTTGTAACCATGCAGCGGTCTAATTACTATTGGGTGGAGGTAATCGCGTCGCTCTTTAAGGGGTGTACATATTCTATAGGACCCAGGTCGTGTAACGAGCAGAGGTGAGGTTCCATAGGACGCCACCCCCCAAGTCACACCGTCGTGGTACAGCGCAGCGCGTCCAGCGACGTCAAGCGCTGGATCTGGTCAGCCAGCGACACCGATGTGGTATAAGCCTTGCGGCTCGCGGAGGGTGTGGCGGCGTCGACATCGGCAACGGCGTGCTCGCGGTTCCACTCGATAATCTCCTGCGTTATGCCGTCGAGCGTGCTGACAACGCCACGGTAGCCGAGGCCGCCGTCGTCGAGGGGCCGGGCGGCGTCGGCGTTGGAGGCCACGAGGTGCGTGCAGATGGAGAAGAGGCCCGGCTTGAGGTGGCGGGCGTCGCCACGGATCGCCGGCACCCAGCGCGCGAGCCGCCGCGGCAGCCAGTACGGTAGCAGGCAGTACCACTCGATGGCGTGGGCCAGCAGCAGCGCGACCACGGGCTCCACCGCGAGCGCTCGGAACGGGTGCACCGAGAGCGTCGTCACCGCCGTGTACAGGTCCGCGTACCGGATCGGCGGGTTCGGGTCCGTCACCACAAAGGGGCGGCCGGCCTGGGGGCAGTCGGGCCCGCGCGCCAGGGCCGCCTCGTGCTGTAGGTGTGCGACGGCCACGTTGGCTCCGTGGGCGTAGGGCTGGATCACATGCGAAGCCCATCTGCCATCGAGTGCGTCAGCATGAACAAGGGAGCTGTGGGGGCGAGGCATGGGCAGAGCCCGCGAAGGAGAGCATCGGAGAAACATACGTCGGCAAGACGTTCCGCGCCAGGGTATCGCCCACCGTGTTGTCGGTTGGGTTCCCATAGACGCCGTTGGCCGGGCGTATGCAGCCCGTCCGGAAGCCGGCATGGTTGGCGGCACAGACGAGTCGCTCGGCCACGGCTTTGGAGGCCGGGTAGTTTGCGAAGAAGCCGTCGTGCGGCCGGAGGGGCGCGAAAAAGTCGCGCGTGTCGAGGACCTGCCAGAAGCCGGCGGGCCAGCGCGCCCAGGGCCACACGAACGGGCGCACCGGCCGGATCGCGATGGAGGCCGAGGATGTGGCGCTGAAGATGTCGGCGCCGGCTGCTCGGGCGGCGCGCAGCACGTGCCGGGTACCCGTGACGTTGACGGCCTCGGGGAAGCCGTAGCAGCGCGGCGAGCGGTCCGACGGGATGATGACGGCCGCCGTGTGGAAGACGGTCAGTGGCAGGCCCGTCGCGGACGGGGGCCATGACCGGGCGAAGGCGGCTGCCACGGCCGCCTCCGACCTAATATCTGTCTGGACAAACTCTACCTCGGCCGCCGGGCCCGCGGCCATGTCGTTCCGCTCCGTCCGGCGAATGTCGACAATGCGGATGTGGGCCGCCGGCGTGCCGCGCGCGAGCAGCTGGAGGACAATGAAGCCGCCCACGAGGCCTGATGTGGTCGCGGGTCAGAATTACGCCCAATCGTGCTCTTGCGGCCGCTCACGGCATCCGTACTGGCGGTCTCTTACCGGATCCTCCCGTCACGATGTAACGACGGTCCATCTTGGGTGGGAGCTGACTTGTGTAGTCGATCGGGCGCCTCTGCAGTTCCTCGTACTTCTCCCGGACTAGCCGGGGCGTCCAGCGGTCACCGACCAAGTGCTGCACCTCCTCAGGCGTGCCCTTCATCATGTAATTCAGACGCGCCAGATAGGCCACGACACAGGCTATGAGAAACCATGCCGCGTAGGGAATCCATAGTGACACCGGCGCGTCGACAGACATGGCGGTGATAGGTATGAAGGGTATGCAACAGAGACAGTCGAGCCGAAATTCACCAACACATCGCTGTGCCCGTTTCAAGGAACTACGAGGGGCAAGTTGGAGAGGGTGTCATCGACTTCGGCATACGCCGCCGCTTAAACCCCGAAGCATCCCGGTCAGTTCATATGCATCCAGCCAGCCTCCTCTTGCCTATCTCGTGCCAATGGATCATGGATGTTTAGCGCCAGCATACGAGTTGGATGCCTGCCTGGTTGGGCGTTTCAAGCTGCGCTCGCAAGCCAGGGCAAGCAGCGCCCACCACGGCTGGGCTGAAGTAAGAATGGTGGTGGTGGTCACAAACGGTACATCGGAACCGACAATCGCGCCGCAGGGAAGGCGCCAAAATGCAGTGATCGAGGTCAGACACCCTGCGGCGTACAGAAGGGACGCGCCTACCAAGGGATGTAAAGCATGCATAAAGATGTACCTTCCCGTATGTTGGCGATTTATTACCTTGGGAACTGCGCGAGCCAGAGGTCGACTCATTTATCCGGTCTCCAAACCAGGACGGCGCAGTTGGTGGCGTTCTGTATGAGCAGAGTGGCAGTAGAGAAGGGGTAGGTAGCTTGGACTTTTGAATCATCGGTCGGCGCATGAATGTACCTAGTGACGACAAAGCGACAAGGTGATCCAAGGCAATTGTACCGGAGAAAGGCCGGCGACCGTGGATCGATAGCCACGGCAGCATCTCGTACCGCTGGAAATAGAGATGGGGAGAGCGAGACAAGAGAGCACGGGCGATGATGTAGTGCGCGTCGTCAGTGTGTCTTGCCAATTTCGCATATGCATCGTCGTGTCTCACAGAAAGACGACGTGACGGCATCGGTCACCGGTGGCGTGCTGTCAAAAGAACAAGGCGGCGGGTGCACGTTGGCTTTGATTGCGTTTCACGAGAGGTGCGCGGGTTTCGGCGCGGGCGCGCATAGCAGGGCCGGTTGGTGACCTTTTGAGTTACTGGCGGGCGTGCGGACAACCGCCGTGTCTTTATCCTGCTCGAGGCGAGCCCGGTGCTGGTCTTGCAGTCGCGAAGCCAGGGGGCAGGGATAACTCTACCATGCACAACTCAGGATGTTGGCTGCAAATGCATGGGCAAGAAACGTGGCGGCGAGAGGGAGAAACACTGTGGCATGAAAATGGGGATAGGCGGAGCCGGGACCAGCGATGTCGTGGCCTGTGGAGCGCGATCTCGTTGACAGCCCTGCAATCGGGTCTGGAAGCCTGGCAGCAGCCCCAGAGAACATGACATGGGGAGATGACGATGGGGGTCGCTTGCGTGAGACTGTCAATGCGGCCGGGGCGTTGGCCGTTCAAACAACCTTCTTCCTACCCGCAGTGGACACGGGGCCGACAGACCGACCAGCCCTTCCAGCTCCTCCCCATTCCCTGCAGCCAATCTCTCACCATGTCCATCAACAGGTACACATGCGGGCTGACAGGGGTAGAGGCTGCACGTTTGCAGGCAGGAGACGAGTGTGGGAGGGAATGGAGGGTCCTGGGGGGGAAAGGGAAGCAGGAAAGCGGGAAGAGAAGAGAAGGGGGAATGGAAGGTCTAGGCAATCAGTCAATCAATCAATCCATCTCGCGATTGTGCGCCCAGCAACTTGGCAACCCGTTCCCCCGTTTCGACGCTGTCTGATAAATGGCTCGACGACGACCAAAAAAAGGCTGGTTCGATGGCTTGGTGGTGAGCCCCTTCTGGGTCCGCCTGGCGACACGAGAGTCGTATCCCCACTGCCCAGCCGTCAGACCTGGGGCCTAAGCAGAGACAAGCTGGGCAGTCGTGAGAAGCCGACATTGAAGCAATAGCCCTGCTGACTGGCGTCCCATTCCCCCTTTTCCTGCTTCCACGGAATTTCCAGGGAAGAGAAATGTCTGCCGCTGCTGCTTTTTTCGTCGTCTCGGCCGGTGCGAGGAAGCATCCCATGCGAATATGGGCTGGCACCCCACGCAACGAGGGGGGACCCGGAAAAAGAGTGCCTTCGTCAGCTGCTGTCGCAGATTGGCTGATCGCGTTGGGTTTTTTGGAGGGGACGTGGCTGACTAGGGGGCTTTTCTTCGCGTCCTCTGACCTGCATGAGGTGCCTGAGAGGACCTCTTGCTGTACCAAGCAGCCGAGCTAGGTACCATCCTGGTGTCCATCTGAGAGGTACAGTGGCCGTCCGCCAGCCAAGGTTGTCTCGCCTCTCCCGCCTCGCCGCTTTCTGGCAGGCCGTCAACTGGCCACGCGCCTCTTGGCCCTCTTTCCCCTTTCCAAGAGAAAGCGCCAATTGCGGCGGTCCACTGCCAAGCGCATACTGCACCCTCTTGGTATTGCCGCGACATGAGCAGCACCAGCTGTCCCTTCGAACTATCATGAGTGCCAATGGGCTAGCGGGCGGCCATGCCAGCCCCCGCGGTGCCAGGGCTCCAGTTGGCTAGACACGCGACGGAGTACACCGTAGGGAGGGTGGACACGGATGGACCTGGGTCGTCGTTTGATGTCTCAAGTGTCACGGATCCCGAAGCACACAGACTGCCCGTTGGCACCGCACCTGCGCGACGCCCACCGTGGGCTCGCGGTCAAGGACAGCGCCAAGACCTAGCCGACGTCATGATCCAAACACTAGACGATCCGTTCAGCGGTCCACTGCGGAGCGGCGTCGCCCATTGATGAGCCGGAGCCGTGAGCACTGTGAGGCAGAGCAGCCCAGCAAGGGCGGCGGGGGGGACCCGAGTGACCATCCATGTCCCGGGTGGCATGTGTGTGGCAGAAAGACAGACTGACAGACTGACAGGCACCCAGCGAGTCGCGACGCAATGCCCAGCCTTGAGGCGTGGGAGCAAAGTCAAAGCCCAGAAAGACCAGACGCGGACAAGCTTTCGTCCCGCCTTGCCCGTTGGATCAGAGAAGACGCAAATAAGGCGGCCGTCTCTGCTCGGCGCGCCCCTCGCTGCGAATCAGTAGCGGAATAGGGGCCTTGCTGCCTCCTGCCCAGCCGCGTGTTCCAAATGCAGCGACCCCCCCAGGAGAGCAATCTGCCCTTGCTTGCGTCTCTCGGCGTCAGGCCGGGCCCATCATTGGCGCCTGGGGCGGCGGTGGTGGAGCGTGTCTGCAAATCGCCATTCGAGACCATTCCTCGCCCAGTCGCCACACGTCTCGGCTCTACTGGGCGCAGGCGCAGTTTCTTGGCTTCATCTTATACGGCGCTGCTGTGGTTGGCCAGCGCCGCCTGGGCGCGTGTCGCCCATAATCTTGGCACCCGTTTTAAAAAGACGATCCCCAGGAACGTCCCGTGCGACTTGAACACCTGCCTGGAGAAGGATTCTTGTTTCGATCCAGTTTCCTCCCTCTTCATCTCTCCCCATTCTTCTGCCCGCCACCAAACCGACCGTGCTTGCGTGTTGGTTTTGCAGCAGGTAGCGTCACTCTTTTGTATTTACTGCTCGTTCATACCAGTTTTGTAAACTCTCTTCGACCGCAATCGCTCTCCAAACACCTTTTTATACACAACCTTAAGCGCCCGGACCAATCGCACCCAATCGAAACGACTGCGGATCCCCAAGATGCATGTAAGTCGCAGCCTCGCTCACGATGGATGTGCCGCCGCACTTGAATCCCGCCATACCGCGTCCATCGTGGCTTTCCATCTCGTTCCCACGCCTTTGCTGACCTTCGCTTCTCCAGTTGTCCACCGCTTTGGTCGCCATCGGCGCGACCGTCGCTGCGGCTCTGCCCCAGATCGAGGTCAAGGGCAACCAGTTCTACTTTGCCGGCAACGGCAGTGAGTTCAAGATCCGTGGTCTGGCCTACCAGCCCGGTGGCCAGTCCGCCTTCAAGGGCGACGGCGACGACAAGCACGACCCTCTCTCCATCCCCGAGATCTGCAAGCGTGATGCCGCCGTCATCCAGAGCCTGGGCGCCAACGTCGTGCGCGTTTACAACCTGCACCCTGACCTGAACCACGATGAGTGTGTCACCGTCTTCAACAACGCCGGTATCTACCTGATGCTCGACGTCAACTCGCCCCTGGTGAACAGCCACATCAACAAGATTAACCCCTCGGAGTCGTACCACATGGGCTACCTCGGGCACGTCTTCTCCGTGATCGATGCCTTCAAGGGCTACGACAACGTCATCGGCTTCTTCGCCGGTAACGAGATCATCGACACCAAGAAGCAGTCCAAGGAGAACCCTCCTTACATCCGCGCCGTCACCCGTGACATGCGCAAGTACATCAAGAAGCACTCGGACCGCTTCATCGCCGTCGGCTACGCCGCTACCGACACTCGTAGCCCCGATGGTGCCGGCAAGGACTCCATTGTCGACCTTTGGAACTACCTCCGCTGCAGTGACGGCGACGAGGACGATGGCCGCTCCGACTTCTTCGCCGTCAACATCTACTCGTGGTGCGGCGACGCCAAGTATGAGGCTTCGGGCTACCCGGAGCTGGTCGAGAACTTCAAGGACACGTCGCTGCCCATCTTCTGGTCCGAGTTCGGCTGCAACGAGCCCTCGCCCCGTCAATTCAACGAGATCCCGGCCATGTACGGCAAGGACGAGATGATCAGCACCTTCGCCGGCGGTGTCGTCTTCGAGTACTCGCAGGAGCCCAACAACTACGGCCTGGTCGAGATTGAGTCGAACGGCGATGTCACGCTCCGCGACGACTTCCACGCCCTCAGCAAGCAGTACGACTCGGTCGACTGGAACAAGATCAAGAACATCAAGCAGGACAAGATCAAGGTCGTCGAGCCGCCCAAGTGCTCGGCCGTCAAGATCCTCGGCAGCGGCTTCGCTTCGGACTTCTCCGAGGTGCCCAAGATGCCCAACGATGCCGGCGGCCTGATGGACGACGGCTCCGGCAACAAGAACGTCGGCAAGCTGCTCGGCAAGGACGTCAAGTACGACTCCAAGTACAAGATCATGGACGGCGGCAAGGACGTCACCAAGCAGTTCGCCATCAACGTCGCCCCCGACGCCGACGTCTCCGACGCCCCCTCCAACGGTTCCAAGGGCTCCGACGGTGACAGCGCCGCTGGCCACGTCGCCGCCGGCCTCGTCGCCGTCGTCGCCCCCATGGCCGCCGCCCTGGCCCTCCTCATCTAAGAAGTCCCTCCTATACCACCCCGACCCCATTGCTTTCCCCCCTCCCCTGGCGCGTCGTGGTTTAGCCTGGTGTTTTTTTGATTCCCCCACCCACCTCCGCTGGGCAAGGAGGTGCTTGTACGTGTGACAGATGAAGGAAGGATAGAGGGATGGTGGATGGATATTCACAAATCCTCTAGGAGGCTCTTTGGGTCCCTGTACGAGACTCGGCCGCAATACGCTCAATGTAATAAGACGCTCGATAAGAAAGACATCTAGATGCCACCGTCCACCAGTGCCTCGACGCCAAGATGAAATACATTTTTCTATACTTTGTCACTACCAGCCTCGAAACCCCTCCGCGGCTTCCAATGCGTTCGGGAAGAAATCGCACCGCACTCCGTGACCAGCGCTTCGCAATGGTAGCAATGCACCCGCCGCGACGTCTGCGCGGCCTGACTCCATCGAGCGACAGCGCGCCCAGCCCGCGACGCATAGGGTAGGCCTGCCGCCGGTAGCGCCCTCGTTTGCGCGCCGGGGCGGACGGGCGTTCGTTCCTTGGCGGCCCTGCCACGTCGGCCCGCCAAGAGACCGCCGTCGCACCGCCGCGATCGCGCGTCCTGGCTCGTCACGTCAGCCTTCCCCGGATTTCCCTCCGGAAGCGGCGACGCGCGCGACGGCACGGCCCCGCCGGCGCGGATGGCGGTCGTGCGTCCCCGTGGGCGCCGGTCTCCGAGTCCTGGAAGCCCCTTGGGGGCGCCAAGGCAGGTAGGCGTGCCGTCAACGCCGAGGCTGTCATGGGAAAGCAGCTCAAGGGGAGGTGGGACTAGAGGATCAAGTACACGATGAGAAATTTCCCGATTGCGACCTTTGACCACGCGTGACTTATATGTGGGAGCCGTCACACCTTCGAGGGGCTATATCATCACTTCCACCGAGAGTGCTTGCATCGAAGACGGACGGACAACGTCATCTTAACAGATCGTTGTAGTAGAATTTCATCAAACAGCCAATAGTGCCGTGGGCTGCTCATCATCGTTACGGATATCCTTAGATATATAACACATTCTCCCTCGCTCAAACCCTTCTCGCGAAAAGGGGTGAGCAGCTGAGCGCCAAAGCCCGACAAGGCGGGGCGTCGCCGTCCGCCGACCAGGAACTTTCATTCAACGCCGACGTTAAGACGGAAGACGAGCCGCTTATTTGCCGGCACGGTAGCTCTTCCAGTAGCTGTTCATGCGGGTGACCTGGCCGGCCGTGAACTCCTCGTAGCAAGCACTGGAGCGGCGAATGTCAGTCCATGTCTTCTCTTGGGTTTTCCTGAAGCAGGGGGTCGGGTTGGACGGAATACTTACTCGTCCGAGTAGTCCATGTAGTTGTGGATGGGGTCAAGGCCCGCGGCGGGGCAGCTGTCACGTCCGGTAGGGCAGCCGGAGGTGGCGCTGGACTGGGCGGGGGTGTCGTCAATGTAGTCACCCTGGCCGCTGCAGCCGCCCTGGAAGGTGTGGTAGAGACCGAGCCAGTGGCCGGCTTCGTGGACGGCCGTGAGGCCCATGTTGAACTTGTTAAGGTTACCGCCGGGCACGGTACCCGAGGCGATCGTCATGCCGTCGTAGTAGAAGTCGCTCGAGCCCGACGACACCGTCTTGGGCAGGTACGCGTAGCCCAGCGTCGAGCCCATGTCGGGCAGGAAGTAGACGTTGAGGTCGGCGTACGTGCCCTTGCGCAGCTGCCGCTTCATGGTCAACTCCGAGCTGTCTTGCGCCCAGGCCTTGTTGACGGTCCAGTCGGCGCCAGCCTGGGTGAAGGTGAAGCCGTACGGGGAGAAGCGCTCGTTCATGGCATCCAGCTGCTTGGAAAGGGTGGCAGCCTGTACGACGTTAGTAAGGTGGTGATGGAAAGGGACGAGGAGACTAGACAACGTACAGTCAGGTAGCCACCGCTCGCGGAATTGGCCGTGGCCAAGACGTGGAAGTAGACCTTGACGTTGGTGGCCTGGATGCTCATGGTCTCGTTGCCGCTGATGCGGGCCTGCTCCTCCTTCTCGGCCAGGTGCTGGGCAATGGCCATGTCTTCCTCGGTGGGGTCCATGAAGCCACAGCGCATCGGGCTGGCGGCGACATAGTTCGAAGCGGCGACGGCGCCCGAGGCGGCGAGAGCGCCGAAGAAGAGGGACTTGATCTGCATGGTGAAGGAGGCGTACGGCCAACAAGAGACAGGCGACGGAGAACGAGGGGCAAGAGGGAGCTGAGACGACGGCTTGTGGGCTGGCTGGCTGGCTGGCTAGAGACACGATCAAGATGCCACGGCACGTCGACGGCGTCTTTATACTCAGTTTCCGTGCTCGTCGGCCAGGAGGGGAGGGGCGATCATCGTAGAACCCCGGCCATGGTGGAGGACGTGGAGAGATAGCGTATATTGGCCGGGGCACGCGTTAAGCACAGAAGAGGAAGGTTGCAGCTTTTGTCAACGAGGGTCCTCATGCGAAGAAGGCCGGCCGTCGACGGCGGCGTCCGGCTGCGGGATGCAAGCCCAACCTTCCTCTTGCGTCTGAGCACCGCAGTCCGCATGCTGGCGCCGAGATGGGGCCACGGGCCGTTATCGATGTCTCAAATGGCGCCTCGCCGCATTCTCGTGCTGGGAACGCGGATGGTGGTGGTGGTGGTGCTCTGTCCCTGTCTCTGTCTCCTCCCGCTTTCCGCCTAGCGCCGGGACTTGCAAGTCCTCGACCTTGATTCGAAATGCTCACGACGCGCCCTGGCCGCGCTGAAGAGAGCTTGGCACGTATGCTGGGGGCATAGCGTCCATGGTATGAGGTTGCAGTGGTGGTGGGCACTACCACTAAGCCGTCGTCGGCAGGCAAGGGGGGGCACCGGCACAGGCACAGGAACAAAGCACGGGGAACAGGGAGGCCGGCGGCGCAATAGAATGCTTGCCATTCGCGGATGGGGACGATGTGCGTTATCTCCAGTGCGACGGCATCGGGCCCTGGCCTGTAGCTGCAGGGCGTATCGTGAACAGCCGCAGGCGGGCTCGCATGCGCGAGGGCACATGACAACGAAGCCGTCGATGCTCTGCAATAGGTACAAAGAAGTGAAGAAGGCGGTTCTGCATTCGACTCGCGAGGTCGCTAGTGGACAGTAGCAACAGGACTCTCATAACAGCCCGTTCGGAAGCCACGGTTCTCCCAGGCCCTCCCTTCCTTGGTGCCCCATGATGTCCGTGGTATACTGGCAGCGACGGCACTGCCTGCTCCCTCCCATCCTGAGACTGGTTGCATCCATCGCAAAGTCGGGTCGCTTTATTTCCGCGCTATTACATACAGCCGACCCGCTGGCCTCGGCCACAGCGCCAGTTTGGGTCCGGGATCGTCGACATGGAAAAGTGCTTGGTCCGGTTCGGAGCTGATCACGAGCCCATCTATCCAGTGTGTGGGTAACCTACCTAGCTAGCGTGTGCGCGACGATGTGGGGAAGGTCGCAACGCGCAGCGCATTGCCGGATGCCGCGATAAGCTCATGGGAAGTCACACGCAGCCGTGACGAGCCCTGGCAGCCCGAGCCTGCTGGTGAATCGGCGCCGGAACCTTTGGCCGTGGGCCCTGGACCTGATGACGAGCGAGCGGGCCAAGCACCGCCAAAGAGCAGCGTCAGAGGCTGGCGAAAGCTGATCTCAGACGATCGCAACCCGGCTGGCCACCCTACAGCCCCTTCCATCAACTCTATTTCAACCTTCTTCAGCTCGCTCCCGCCCGACCTCCCGTTTTGTCCTCCCCAGCCATATCCTGCCATCCCATCCATTTCCGATTTAACCTCCGCTGCATCTAAACGATGGCGCGCCTTCATCCACCAACTATCCTTCTCTCCTCCATCTTTGCTTCTTGTCCCTCCGTCCTTATCGCCCACCACCCCCACTGCCAAGATCGCCAAGCGACTTTGCCTGACTCTCCTACCGGTTACGAGCTCGACCTCCCTAATCCGGCAAGCTGGAGCCGCCCTGAGTGGTGCCGGCGGTGGGCGAACCAGCTACTGCCGGTCAACGCCCATGCCAAAGAAGTAGGTTTTACTGGCAAAAGGGTTCAATCATGGCTTCTCCGACTTCGCCGTGTCGCATGTTGCCACCTCCCTCTATTTCCGCCGCGCTCAATCAGCAGCCGCCGATATCTCGTATTCTCTTGACACGAGCACCGTCCTGTCCGGGCTTCTGCTCCGAGCCGTGTTTGCCCAAAGCGCCGGCGTCATGCCTGCGTCGAGGCATGTGATGCGCTGGCTTCGTGCCCCAGCGACTCATGGAGATGACAAGAAGCTGTGAACTCGATTCCGGCAGGTCTTAGTTGGTGTGGGCCCCTACCAGCCAACCAACCAACTAGTCCGCGCGGTGCTCATCTGCCTCTCCGTTGTCGCAATGGGCCAATCCGAGACTGGGACGAGCCGCTGCCGTAACCTCACTAACTGCAGGCCGCCTGTTCTCTACCTCACACAATTGACGACAAGGCCGATCTTTGTGAGCCTGGTGGTATGCATCCAAATCTATATCACGCGCCGGTTTCCAAAATCAGCCAATGCTCTCGGTGTGGGCCATGATAGAACCGGCGCGCGCTGTGTATATGCCATCCATTTGACTGCAGGCTGGCCGGCCGCAAATCTGGTCCATCGTGAGCCAGCATTGGCGGGTCTCAATCAGGCGCTGCGTGCACAAGCCAACCATACCCTCAGGCTGATGGTCGCGACTGAGAAGTTTGAAGAGCGATAAAGTCATATCAGATGTGTTTTGGTAGCAACGCAGGCTTACTCGCCACAGATCACACGACTCCTATCATAGACCTGACCAAGATTGAAATAATCGAATGGACGAGACACTCGACAGTCGCCAGTCGCCAGTCAGAGGGCCACAGCGTATTTATGCACTTTCTCCGGCCCGACTCGAATATTACCGTCGGCAATCGGCAGTCCGTCGCGCGGCATGTCATATCTGCTTGCCGGGAGCCACAACACGGCCCTGAAAGTCATCGTTTCATCACACAGCCTGCGTTCAATGTGACATCACCCTCAACGGTTCCGGGGAGCTTTTCTTCGCAGGATAACAAACATGGCAGACTGGTAAGGAATAAACCGCCGATTTTGAGGCGATTCTTTGGTCCGGCGCGGCCCAATGCCCCTGCTCATTCTCGCTTCTACATTCTTTTCCGTTTCCCAGCCTATGTTCTTTTCTAACCATTGCACACCATGGATCGTCGGTCGCTATCATGACCGTAATAGTCACTGCATAGGAATGACTGCGAACGAACCGCCATCCCAGACTTGCCACAATTAGTCCTCAGTGGATAGCCAGTGTGAACGAAGCTCGCGTTGTCCCATGCGAGCGCTAGATTATAAGGTTTTTAATGCTCTCCTATACTTGGGACCGGTCGGGGAGCTTTTGATCCACCCGGTCGGCTATCGAAGAAGCAAGATAACCGGGCATTTCGGTTGAGCCGTATTGCCTCGCTGATATAAGGGACCATTCGCCACGCTATAGAGCTCACAAGCTCTGAAGGCGAGACAGCCGTGGGTGGACAATATGTGCATCACTCATGACGACTAGGCAGCTCTGGCCCATGAAATCCAAAATATGCATACGGACTATCCTACTTTATTCTCGATGTTGCGAGGCAGTAGAGATGCATGCCTCTAAACCACGTGACAATCTATCTAAAGAACACGCACAAGCCGAGGGACCTGCATTTCCTTTATGTCTATTTACTTTAAGACCTTCCAGTGGTCTCTAGGAGGCCAGGCCATCTATCACTCTCATATGTGCCTATAACTTCGATTTTTAGCACGCGCAACAGGTTATAAGCCCCGAAGCGCTTTACTCTTAAAGCACTTTAACACGCGTGCCTCGCTCGAGATCAGCTCTTTTCGTTCATTCATTATACTCATTTAAGTCTCTCAATGCCGAACATGTCCTCCGAGGAAAATTTCCCCGTTAGCACCAAGCTCAAGGACCAGCGTCCCTTTCCAGTTTGGTGAACCACTCTCAAGCTCGTCACGAAAAGCGCTTTTTGAAAGCAAACAAGCAGATCACCTATCTCCCGGAGCTCCGCTCCTTCTGGGAGGGGATCACTACCTCCACTCGTCCTCCTAAGAGGAGCGGACTCCTCATCGCTTTTCCAGACATGGAGTTCCCAGAGTACCGAGCTTCTGAGAATTCTATGGTTGAGGTCATCTGTCTACTCTCATATGTACCCACACCTTCGATCTCTAGCAAGCGCGACACTGGACCGTCATTTTACGCAACGGCCCGAACGCATCGTTTGGTCTCCGGGATATCTGGGGGATCTTACCGCCGAGGGCTGGCACCTAACAGGTCATATCTCTGGCCGGAGGTGAAAGTGACAGTGGATGGTCAACATTGGATGGACCGCAGCGAAACGGATCCACGTGACGACACAGTCTCGAGTGGATGCATATCATGGCAATGCAGTTGTGCGGCCCCCTCTGGGGGCGATTTGTACCGCCTAGCCGACACTTGTGTCGCCATCCTGCACATACTACTGTCACAGGTTTGAACTATTCATACTTCGATCGTTGCACCATGAACTTCAGCAACCAAACTAGCAGTGTATGCGAGGATATTTTCAACCCTGTGGTGGCATTCACATGCATTTGAACAGGATCCTAGAATCACGTCTTGTGTTTGGTCACCGAGAGATTATCCTTCAAATAACACCTGGATGGTATCCGGGCCGCCATCGTCACCTGCGTAGGAGAAAGGCATCCAGAGCCTGTACGAGTGGTGCTGCCCATGCCCAGCTGCCGGTGTGGTCGTGGGCGGGTTGGCAGGGCTTCACGAGGTTCCCAGAGAACGTGAGATCACGTAGGGGAGGTAAGTCTTCGAATATGGGTGTACTGAGTCTATCACTAAATGTCCACGAACCGTTCGTCTACGGCTACTTCGAGGCGACCGATCGATTTTGCATGGGCCAATGCAGAGAGGAGGCGCCGCTGACGATATCGAAATAGCGGACATCTGCAAAGTTCAAGCCCGCCGACAGATTCGAACGGGGGGACTTATTGGTCCCATCAGGGTTCAACCGTTCAATTCCCTTCACATGCCCAAAGAATTCCCGACCTACCTCTATCCCAACGCCTCGCAGAAAGACCCACCTCTGGAGTTCAATTGGTACCCTATTTGTGTTGCCGATGATACCTATCCAACCAAGGCCCAAGATCCCAGCCCACATTGCCGATTTGTGTACCTCTCATATGAGAAACCCGATCATATCTACTCGGAAGCTCGTGAAGACACTGTGGAGCGCCGCAGGAGGCAACATGACTCTAATTCACGATGACGATGGGCATGCCGTCGAGTGGCTAAAATTACACCATAGTGACGATGACTATCTCGCCGAAACGGCTCCAAGAAGAATTGTATTAATAGTCATAGGGAAGGGATGGTCCACGGACCTGCCCAAGATCAGCCTGAAGTTCGGCAGTTGGTGGGCAGTGTGGTCTGGCGTGAAGCGAACGCCGCACTTGTTCATTGGGACTGCGCAGCGGCACCAAACCAAGATTGTTGGGGCTTCTACACTTAGAGAGATGGATATATAGTCATAGACTAATTGTGCCGCCCGCTCAGCACAGATAAGAAAAACAGGGATAGTTTATAGGGGGCCAAATTCGTATTGGCTCTTCAGTTCTGCCCAACTTCATTCTCACCAAACAACTGAAAGCAGTAGTCATTGGAAAAGAGACTTGCAGGATTTCTCCAATAATGACTACGCCGGCTGAGATTCTGGAACATTATCGAGTCGCTCGAGACAAACGGTTACGTCTTCCCGAATAACAAGAACATGAGTCCTTAGGTACGTAAATGATCAATTCGTCCGTCACTTTGGTTCGGGTTGAACTGGTAGATAACAGAGTAGTACTGGAGTGGCATCGACACCCCTGTCTCTCTTATCACAGGGCTTTTCTGATTGTTGAGGCCGTGTACGTAGAAGGCCCGTGTGCGCAGGAGCTATCGGAAATGCCTGTACAAGGATGCTTTCATTTTAAACCAGTAAAGCTGACTTTTTCGCTAATCACTTTGGATCGATCTATGCGCCGGAGTTTCGATACAGAATTAGGGTCGTGTAGGTGGTTGAGCTCCTTTGAGTGAAGGGCAGTTCAGGATAGCCGCGGTTTTTGAGTGCCGCGCTAGCATCTTCCCCGCTGCTGGAGCCCCCGCCTTCAGGGCTGAACAAGACCCTCGTAGCCCCGAATTTTTGAGATTAACTGGAACATTGGACGCTCTCGCTTCCCCCCCGCCATTCCTCCCCGCCTTGGGGCCTTTCCTTCACCATGGGCGTCGTCTTATCCATTATCAGGTTGCTGAGCGGCATTTATGGCGACTTCCAGGCGGCGCGAAAGCGGGCCTCGGAACCGCATTTCCCCGTGGCCAACCCCACGACGCCGTACTGGACGCGGGATCCCCCATATCCGGACCTGGTGAGGCAGCAGTCGCCGGCGCTGCCGCGCACGGCCGAGGTCGCCGTCATCGGCTCCGGCATCGCTGGAGCCGCCGTGGCGCGCTCGCTGCTGCGGACCGGCACCGACGAGGCCCGGGGCCACGCCTTCGGCAGCGTCGTCGTCCTCGAGGCCCGCGACCTCTGCAGTGGCGCCACGGCCCGCAACGGCGGCCACATCAAGGCCGCCCCCTACGAGGTCTACCCGCGCTTCGCCAAGAGCACCGGATCCCCCGAGCGCGCCGCCGCCCTGACCCGCTTCCAGCGGCGCCATCTCGACGTGCTTCTCGACCTGTGCAGGGCGGCGGGCATCGACGCTGCCGAGGCCCGCGAGGTCGAAACCGTCGACTTGTTCATCCACGCCGAGACGTTTGAAACCTTCAAGAAATGGGTCGAGGAGACGAGGCCGCACTTCCCCGAGGAGGAGATGATGGTTTGGCCGCGTGAGGAAGCTCAGAAAGTAAGCTGCCTTCTCCACCCGGGGTTGCGAGGGCGTTTACTAATCCCGCTCGGCAGAAATTTGGCACCAGCGAGGCCGTGCAAGGAGCCATCTCGTACCGAGCTGGTGCCATCTGGCCCTACCGTTTCGTGACCAGTATCTGGCACCAGCTGCTGACCGAGTTTCCCGGTGTCCTTTCCATCGAGACGCACACGCCCGTGACGGGCATCAAGACAGACGACCCGGTGGCTCCGAAGGGCTACCCGTACGCCCTCGAAACGCCGCGCGGCACCCTCTACGCGCGTAACATCGTTCACGCCACCAACGGCTACGCGTCCGGCCTCGTTCCGGGGCTGCGCCAAAAGATCACGCCGGCCAGGGCCCACATGTCGGCCCAGAAGCCCGGTAACCTCTTCCCCGAGGACCACGGCGCCCACCGCTCCTGGGGCGTCATCTACGACAAGGACGGGTTCGACTACATCACGCAGCGGCGACCGGACGCGGACGGGGCGCCGCAGAGCCAGGGGGACTTGATGCTGGGCGGCGGCTTCTTCCGCTCGCCCAGCAAGGGCGTCGACATGATCGGCGTCTCGGACGACGGGGCGCCTCTGGACCCGCTGACGCTGGCCCACATCGCCGGCATCTTCCCGGCCGTGTTCTCACCCAACTGGGGCCCGGGGGCGGAGCTCAAGCAGGCGTGGTCCGGGACGCTGGGTTTCACGGGCGATCTAATACCTCTGGTCGGAAAGCTGGACCAGGCCACCACGGGCAGGAGGGCCCGGACGGCGAGCGAGCCAGACCAGGAGAAGCCGTGCGGGGAATGGCTCGCTGCTGGTTTCTCGGGCGAGGGCATGGTCTGGGCCTGGCTCTGCGGGACGGCCCTCGGCGTACTCATGACTGGCTTGGAGAACGAGTCCCTGGATGCTATCCCGGGGCGACCCGCTGGCCGGTTGGATGAATGGTTCCCGCGTGACATTCGACTGTCCAAGGCTAGATTGAAGAGCGCTGATCTGCTGAACCTGGCGAACGAAGCCTAGGCCCTACGTTAGCCTTGGGATGCGGCTGGCCAGCGGCTTAAATGATTACAATGAAGTCGACATCACAAGAAGAGGCACGTTTCACGTGATCGACTAGCCAAGAGAGCTACGCTCGACCTGAAGCGCAGGGAGCACGGGGTGACTTCGGCTTCACGTGGCATTGCTGTCAAAGCGCATCTGGATTTGGGCACGCCATTTGAAGCTGGCGTGGCAAAGTGAATTAATGAACTATTCGGGAACCCTACGCCAGGCTCTTCTTCTCATCCAACACGGGCAACGCCGCCGTGGCGCCCTCGGCGCCCTTTTCGGCGTCCCGCTCGGCGGCAGCACTGTCGGTCGCGCCGGGAGAGCCGACGAACTTGCTCTCCTCCTGCATGTTCATGGCGTCCTCGTTCCGGTCGGCTTCGAGGAAGGTCAGGTAGAAGCCGATGGCGCCGATCATGGCCAGCACGGCGACGGAGCCGTAGTTCCAGACCAGGAGCGGGTCCTCGGACAGGGCCACCAGAGCCTGGCCCAGGGCTGAGGATACGGCCGACGTGAACAGGGCGATGGCCTGCACCGTCGACTTCATGTTCTTGGGCGCCTTGGTGTAGGCGTACTCGAGCTTAGTGATGGAGGCCAGGACCTCGGACATGCCAACCAGGCCGTACGGGAAAATCTGCACCCACACCGAGATGGGAGCGGTGCAGTTCTCGCCCGCCTTGGTCAGCTTGTTGATCTCGTAGCCGCAGGGCGACATGGTGTAGATGTAGTGCTGCAGGACGCAGGCCGAGACCATGGCGAGCGAGGCGAGCACGAACCCGGCCGTGATCTTCTTGATGGGCGTCAGGTTGATGCCCATCTTGCGGATGGCCGGGTAGATGGCAAAGTCCATGAGGGGGATGACGATGATGATGAAGATGGGGTTGAGCTTGGCGACGATGTCGTTGGGCGTCTTGCCGAGCTGCAGGGTGCCGGCCTGCGAGACGAGGTTGTTGAGCATCTGGTTGTAGGCGAGGAAGTAGAGCGGGTACCACAGGAAGACCTTGCAGGCGACGAGGCCGCGGCGCAGCTCGTCGACCCAGGCGTCGTCAAAGTTCATCCAGCCGGGCACGGGCTCGCCGCGGGCGCGCAGGGCCGAGGGCTTGACGCGGTCCCAGAAGGCGGCATCCTTGAGGGCGCCCGTCTTGCGGTCGCGATGGGTCCAAGCAAAGCGGAAGACCTTCATGGCCTTGCCCATGACGGAGCCGGTCGGCGGGGCCAGCTTGTATGTCTTCTTGAAGTACATGAGCACGAGCGGGCAGATGAGGTAGCAGATGGTGGGCAGCGTGAAGGACAGCCAGAAGCCGACGAAGTGCTCCGAGTAGACCATGGCGAGGGAGCCCGTCAGCGAACCGCAGTTGACGAGCAGGTAGAAGTAGATGTAGATGCGGGCCGTGGTGACGGCGGGGTCGACGATCTCGCGCTTGCCGCGCTTGTTGACGCGCACGTACGCCCGCTCGTCCTTGTACTGCTCGGCGATGAGGGGCGAGATGTTGGACTTGAAGCCGCCCGTGCCGAGGCCCAGCACGACGAGGCCCACGATGAACAGGGCGAGGGCCGCCGTCGGGTGCACGATGACGGGCGGGATGGCGGCCACGATGAGGATGATGTGGCCGACGAAGGCCAGGACGTTGGCGTACTGGATCGTCAGGTACCGCCCCCAGTACTGGTCGGCGAGGTAGGCGCCGATGAGCGGCGTGAAGTAGGACCAGAACTGGTTGAAGGTCGTCAGGCCCGTCGACGCGCGCTGGCCCATGCCGAGCGCGCCGGACCCGGGCTTCACGAGGAAGCCGGCGCCCGTGACGGAACCGGGCGGCAGCGGCTTCTGGATGAAGTTGACGACTGCGGACGGGTCAGTCCTTCGCACATGCACAGCCGTGGCCTTGGAGGGGGTGTCACTTACAAACGGCGCTGGTGCCGTAATACGAGAAGCGCTCGACGAACTCGACAAAGGCCACGGTCCAGGCGGTCCACGGGATGGAACCGGGCACGCGCGGCAGCGTCGCCCACTCCTCCTCGGTCGGCGCCGGCCGGAGCAGGTCGGCGCCGGCGTCGTCCTCGCCGCTCTCGGCCGAGATGGACTCGTGGGTTTTGAAGTCGACGGGGTGCGGCTCGATGAGCGAGCCGCCCTTGGTGACCTCCAGGCTGGTCCGCGTGGTCGCCATGGTTGCTGCTGAGGAACGAGGAGAGCGAGGCCGTGAAGAGCACCTGTGTTCTGGACCGAACGACAAGAAACGGCTCCTTGCGGCCATGCCCGGTCACCGTCTCCTTAAATACCGGCGGCCCTGCTCCTTCTACCCACCCCCCGGCTACCCGAGGGGGCGGGAAGTCATGTGTGCACACTTATCCGATCGCGCCTGCGTGAGCCTCGGGATACGACGACGCCGTATCCGTCTGCTCCTTCATCGCCCCTCATCTCGAAGCCCCCGGGGGCGCGAGTCCGGATCAAGCAACTGGGTCGGCCCGCCAAGCGCTTGGCAGCTGGGCGTCGGACGAGCTATACGTTTGGGAAGTGAATGGCGGTACTTTTCGTGTGCTGACGGGCCCAGGCCCGACCGACCGCCCAAGCCCGCCAGAAACCGTGCCGTCCCGCGGGGAGAAAGAAACGCCCAAGCCCGACGGTTTCCTCAAGCCTTGTCGAAGCTCTCGAGGGCGGAAGCTTGTCAGCGCCAAGCCAAGCCTTAGCCCCGGCGCAACAAGCGGTTTTGGTGTCTAGGGCCCTTGGCGCCAAGTGCTTGGCTACGCCGCCGTGGCCCTAGATTCTGGAAGGGAGCACCGGATTTCACCGATAACAATCGTGTTCTTATGCCATCGCTTCGCGGGCATTGGGTAATGGCTCGAGGGTGGCGGCCCGGCCCCTCGTCGTCGCCCTATCGCCCCGGCCGGAGTTGGGGCCAAGGCTGGACGCTGTGGGGGACGACTGATAAAGAGGGAGAGGCAGAGGCAAGGGAGACAAGCCCAAGTCGGCTTTCACCAATCGAAATGACAGGACAAGTCGTCCTCTGTCGTCCGAATTGGCTCGGTTTCCACCGACATGCGCAACCCCCCGGCCATCTGGAACCTCGTGAGGTTGAAGACGCCGCAAGCGCATGTCCCGCTCCGGGCGCAACATTGCCCATCGCAGTATATCCGCCATACTGAAGGTCGGCCTAAACCGCTCTGACTCCTGCGGGAAACGAGGTCGTCGGCGGCAGTTCCAGGTCCGACGAGGGTCGATCGGTAATCTCGGATACTGCCCGTCATCCTGGTCGGTCCTATCGCTCGGCAAAGGTCGTCCACTCGGCACTGCACGTTGAACATGCCGCTCGCCATGAGGAATTGAAAGTATCCTCCGGTCATGGGTAGCTGAGTTCCCACACAGCTTTGGCGCATGATTCCTATGTCAACATCGCTTCGTCAGACCACGTGGGCAGGGGAGCTCGATGGATTTGTACCGCTGTTCTCTTTCTCCCTATTCGTCCCTGGAGGTCGTGAATCCCTGGCCCGAGGTCATCTGCCAGGCCTTTACCCAGGTTGTACAAGACATATGTCATAGCTGCGGTACAGGACAAGAGGTGCTCCGTACGAGTAGACCAACGTACCCATGAAAATAACTGCCCGATATCAGAACGCTGGACAATGGGAAAACAGACTACAGGGTTCAGGGGGACGAGCCGCAGCTCACGTGTTCACTCCTTAGCTTTGATAAGAGACGGCTCCCTTACTACCACCAATGAGAACCACCAAAGTCAAATAAATTAAATACTACTGCCCAATCAAGAACAGTACCGAAGAAAACATTTTGTTGATCTGTTTTCGCAGTACTCTCTGCAAGTCTGTTCACAAAGAAGGGTAGCACTTGTGCTCATCAGTCCGATGTTAGAGGGCCACCCTTACTGGAGAATGGAGGTTACGGAACGGCTCCAATTTTGGAATGCACGCCAAGTGAATCGATCCCAGCACTGTTCGTTAGCTGATCTGCTCTCAAATTTCCTCTTCGGGGTAGAGTTGGTGTACCGATGCGTTTTTGACCAGTGGCACGATAAAAGACCGAAACCAGCCCAGCAACCGTAACCGTTCGGTGGAAAAAGTGGAGGATGCTCCCCCCACGAGTTCGAGCTATATTTTTACCTCGAGCAACGAAACCCCTGCCGGTACTTGGGATGGCTACCCCGCTGTCAAACCTCCACTATTCCAGCGCAGAAATTGTACCGGGGAAAAGAGGCCAACTTCAACGTTGGGACAAGACATGTGTGAAGATGGTGGTCAACCCCATCGTCCGCATGGGGAACACCTCAGCGGACCCGCGGCATTATCCAGCAGAAGGCACGGAAGAATTGGAAACGGACCGACCACATGCTCCTGGCACGGCAAGAGCCGACACCAACGTCTGTACGGGTTGTTGCAGAACGCAGAACGCAGGGCGACGGACTGGGAAACTCGCGAGAGCAGGGAAGCAGTTGCCTTGGGCAACAACACAAGGAGTTTGGTTTTCCCGCCGATCTTCAGATCGCCCAGTCAGCTGATGATGGCCGGAACTACATCGTCGACAGCCACGGGCGACTCCGGGCCATAAACCCCTGTTCACTTGAGGCCTCGGCGTATCGGCGTTGTTGTGAAGGAACAGGGCGGCACGTGAGATGGCCACACAGCGCATACTTGGCTCTGATATTCCAACCAGGGGATCGAAGATCAACGACAGAACCGAACTCAAGGCAGTCCGCCTGCACGGTTTAAGCTCACGGATATGCTCACCACCAGGGATATACGCTGACGAGAAAAGGCAGGTTAAGCGCGTGGCTGTGGATATATATAACACCATGAGCGCTGAAGAATCCGCCCATCGTGAACCTTAATCTGGGTTACCGGGGTGGAGAGAGGGGTGATGTCAAAAAGTGTAGACCGAAGCAGACTAGGAGAATATGCGCTCCAGGTCATCAAACTCAAAGTAAGTTGAGAAAGGGGCAGGGGTTAATACAAGGTTTTATACCAAAGCTTACACACAGGCTCCGATGAAGAGTATTGGAAATAGATAGTATTATATATTTATCCACTACAAAACACAGGCGACATCGCATCGTTCCTGTCCGGCCAGCACCATCCTCGTCTTCCCCCCCTCTTTGGACCACCGCCCCTTCCAGCAGCAGCACCATGAAGGTTGCCACGTTCCTCCTCGCGGCCGCGGGCCTGCTGCCGACGGCGGCGGCCTTCCATTGCAACCCCGTCCAGTCCGGCGAGTGCTACTACTACCAGGGCGATAGCAAGCACCTTTCGCGCTGCGCCATCAGCTGCTCTTTCAAGTGGTGGCGCTCCAAATGCAAATGTCCCAAGCACTACCCCAACAAGCCGTCCTGGGACTATGCCGAGATTCACGAATGCATTTCCTGGCCCCAGTACAACGGCCGCAACAAGTGCCAGGACGCAAACCCCCAGAAGCGCGACGAAGACGACGAAGGCGGCGGTCCAGAGGGCATCGACGCCGCCGCCGCCGCTTCGGACCTCGACGGGCGCGACCTCGACGAGCGCAACCTCGCCGACTACGCGTCACAAGACCACGACCTGCCCATGTCCGTCGTCGCGGATCTCCGCAGCGGCGACGACTGAGCGGCCGCCCACCTTGCGGCCGGAACTCCCGAAAGGGGGGGTGGTTTGCGACGTCATGAGCTGGCTGCCGTCCGTCATTGGCGTCGCCAGCCAAGGAAAAGCCCGGGGCGGTGTACTGGTGGACGGCATGGTGGACTGAGTGGATGCTTCATGTTGATCGGGAGCCAATAGCGTGGTGGTTCTGATTGGTCCTATACAGTATGTTTCTCGTTGACTTCATTTTTCTTCTCCCCGTGGGCATGCGGTGATGCGCACCGATGTGACATGCACCCGTCGCAAGTAGGAAGATTCAAGTGACTCTTAAAACATCTTTATCACTGATACATGTCTGGGCTTCTAAGTGAATCCAATGTCACTAGTATGTAAAGATGTCATCAGAATAGAAGTGAGAGTGTGTGTATTATGAAAGAGTGTAAGTCTTATTATTAAACCCTTCTTTCCTCACGCCCTTTACAGTGAAACATCTATTAAAACCATCCCGTTAGTCTGTTACAGCGCGTTTGGACCAACTTCCTGCTGAGGCACAAAGCAAAAGCTTCGGGAATGATCCATTTGTTAGATCATTCTGTCCAGTTCTGCACTATAAGGGCTACTCCTACACGAGACCAACATGTCAGGCCGTAAAGTAATCATGGCTGTCGAGCGCCTTGTCTTTTGTCAGCTATCGTTCCTCCATCAACGCCTATCTTCCCAGTCTTCACCAGCTAAGGGTGGTAACCACTATCTTGCCGTCAACTGGCCAGTCACTCCAGAACCGCTTAATTTTGGGGACTCACCGTGAAATGTTTCCTTCCCCAGCCCGCTCAGACTGGTGAGACCAAGTCGGCGGTACTGCTTTGGAAGTTGGCGTACTTCTTTTTCGGTTGCCGGGCCTGCCAGAGTCGCAGTGAGATGGTGGCCAGGCCGCTTAGCGGTGTCTGGATTTACCGCCATAAAACCGGAGGGATGCAGATCTTCGCCGTCTACTGTTACGAAATCTCGGTAAAGGTGATGGAGATGAGCGGCATGCCGAGCGCCGGCGGCTTGACAAGGATGCAGAAGGCGCCATCGCGTCGAGCCAAGCATGTACTAAAGTGACGTGACGAATTCATGACGTTGAAAATAACACTCATGCTATATGATTCTGGTATCGGTGAAAACAGGGCGTGTGGAAGTGACACGTAGCGTCTATACTAACCTTGAAGTGAAGCAGCTCATGTATCTTGGCCCCATGCTCTTTCCCCATTCGACACCTGCGTCTTACGGGCGTCAAGTGAGTGACTTGCATGAGGAAAAGCAAGCAATCCAATCAAAATAAAGACGTTGGCGAGCTACGCGCCGGAGCGGCCCGTGTCTCTGCCGTGGAGGCTTGTCTCAAGTCATTTTTCAATCGAGGTACGGTTATACGATGTGACACGGCGCGGTACAGTACCTATTGTATCTTGATCCTTTGTGATTGAATTTGAAGAAAGAATAGTTGAAGAGAATTTCCTAGGAACCAGAGCTAAACGCACATATTGGACTGAGAAAACACGAAATGACAGCCTCTCCATTCTTGGAAACGATAAAACTTGGGCTGTCGCCGATGGAACTATTTGAGCTGAGATCTACCCTCGGGCTCTATTAGAGTCTTCAAATTGTAATAGGAACTCAGTTCACGGCTGAAGATGGGTTGAGAGGATACCTTAGGTGCAATGCGCCCGGCCTGTTGTTATGTGTCGCAGCTACTTCAAGACATGTAGATGTCTGGCAAGAGTACGTCACAGACAACGCCAGACCGCCTTTTTGTCTTGAGCCATCATACCTGTTTCAGTTCTATCATCACGTGTGTATTTCTGCTTTTTCTAAGCGTGCGAGCTGTTTATTAGTAAAGTATATAGTCCGCGTATCTAGACCATGAAAATGTCCAACCCGCTTCTCTCTATCCAGAAAAGAATTATCACATCTCGCTCAGAAATCCCAATTGATCATCATCCTCTGTTCTTTACCTTAAGTCATTAGCACCATGGCCTTCGTCACTCTCAAGTGCGCTGTCAAGCACCAGAACAGCGGAACCTTCCTCAGCATTGACGGTGAAGGAATGAAGTCCTATTCCGCACCCGGGGCCGGCAAGGTCAGCCTTTCAAAGCAAATCGGTGACAACGAGACGCTCTATCTTGAGAAGTGGGGCGAAAACACATGGTCGATCCGCGCACCCAACCACCCCGGCGTTTACATGAGGATGGATGGCACTGGCGTCAAGGATCTGCCCAAAGGAGGAGCTGGAGGTGGCAAAGTCAACTGCCAGTATATGACGGGCATCCATCCTCAAACCACGAGCTGGTTGCTATTCAAACTCATCACACAGCCTGATGGATCCAACGCCCTCGAGTCTATCAACATCCCCGGTACATTTTTGCGTGGCGATGGGAGCCAGGTCAATGTGCAGAATGTTGCTGGCCCTTGGTGCTTGTGGCAAATCTTGGTCTTGAATTAGCCGATAGTTCTGCATTGGAGGAAACGCAGGTGGTCGTTAAAATTCATCTTGGGGGGAAAGGGAGGTGGACAGAACACGTACCACGTGTAAAAAACAATTATCATAGCAATGATATCTCAACGCAGGTGTCACCCGTGTGGCACAGGCAACTAAGTGGCGCATTTACCGCTTAATCTCAGTCATTCCACAATAGGACTCTACATGTCCACTATAAAAGACGGCTCACTCTGGTAAAGAAGCTCAAACAATTCTTACAGGCGAATATAGGTGGGAACGAAAAGGAAGGGACGTGTTTACCCCACACGACACGTGTGGCTATTGCATTTCCACGAGTGCCTGGCCACGGACGACCCGGGGGCCCAGCTCGGCCTTGTTTGGTGGGCACGGCGGCTGGGCGTAGTACTCGTGCGGGGGGTAGGAGGCCGGCGCGTAGTAAGGGGACTGGGCGGGGGGTTTGCGACGGCGGAGGCGACGGCGGTAGAGCAGCCAGGCGGCCAGGGCGACGCGGACGACGCCGGCGCCGGCGCCGATGCCGACGCCCGCCGCGGTGCCGGCGCTGATGCCGAGGGCCCCCGGGCCCGAGGCGCCGGTCCCCCTCGACGGTGCCGGGCCCGCCGTCGGCGTCTGCCCGAGGCTCGTGGCGTCGCCGCGGGCACGCTGGCCATCGTCTCCCGCGTGGCGGCGCCCGTCTCCTGCGCTGCGCTCGTGGCGCTTCCGGCGGCGGCCGGGGTCTTCCGAAGGGGACGGAAAGCGCCTTAGGTTAGCAAAAGGAACCACCCAGCCACCCATGGCTCGTGGAACGGAGGCTTCAAACTCACCCGGATGAATTTGATGCCCCATGCCCACATTGCTTCGCCCTTCGAGGCCGTATGAGTCTCGGGCATTTGCGTGCTGGGGGTCGTGGCGATATCGGTGCGGGTACCCGTCCAAACCTCACCGCTGCGAGCCATGGCCACGCAGCCGTAAACCTCGCCGTGGCAGTTGAACTTGTATGCACTCTTGTTCTTTGTCAGCAACGGACCTATTGTTGTTCCCGGTACGTAGCCGGTCCTGTTTGGGAGCCGAGGATGGACCTTGGACAGCACGTCACGGAGCTCGCGGGAGTGCCCGAGAAGACGGTCTTGGTGGCACATGCTTCCGTGTAGCCAGCGGGACAAGGGCCGTCGGTCATGTAGGGCGTTTCGGTCGTAAAGGCTGGCGGTATACAGGGTCCCGTCGGATCCACGCTCATCATCAGCGGCGTCGGGCGCCGAACATCTCGGAGAAAATGATGCCAGCGGAAAACGTCTTCACAACCGTGTAGTGATAAGCCGTGCTGGCCAAGCAGGAGCTTGGTGCCGCCCATTACGGATCGACGGTCAAGTACGACATTTGCACCCGGACGCGGCCGTAGGCGCGATGGGAAGGGTGGTGAGTGCTACTTTGGTGGCGAGGGTAGGGATGGTAGCGATGGTGTGACGACAACGTAAAAGACAGACAGATGCTTGGTAGACAGGGAGGACAGTGGGAGGAGACCAGAGACTCAGAGGCACGGTGCGAGATCGATCCCCATTGGAACGGAAAGACTCAAATAGCAATTCCGCCCCCAGACGGCGCGGATGTATCGCGGCTTAGCAACCAACAACCAACAAGCCATTGCATGCGTTTCAGGCCCCGGCCAGCCCTAACGATTGAACACGAGGGAAGTGGGTGCCTACGAACTGCCTCCCATAGGTTCCCGAGAAATACCAACAGTCGGCCCGGTTGACCATGGTCCGAACCCTCAGGAGGAAGTGGCACGATGCCAACACAGTGCAGCGTGTGATGCGGCTAGCGAAGACGTGCAGTTGGTTGGTTCGCCGGCGCCACCGCTCCTCGCAAATCAGGCCCTGGGATCAAGCAAGCGAAGGCCGGGGTGTCGCTTGGACGAGGCCTGTGGCGACTGGGCGACTCGGACCCGAGGGAATGGTTCAGGCGCGCTTCCAACAAAAGCAGACGATTATGAGTGGTGCGTACCCCTGACCGGGGCCCGGGTTACAAGCCCACTCTGCCGCCGTATAAGACGACTGGCAGGCAACTCTCCCTTCCTTAATAACAGGGCCAAGCTGGCTATGAAGTGAAATAGCCCCCCCCGGCCTTTCGAGAGCCCTTCGTGCCGTTTCGTCCATCCCTACCTTACCTGCCCACCCAGTCACTCCTTGTTGGCTTCTTCTTTCGATCTTCCCGTCCCTCGTTGGATCCGCATCACGGCCGCCGTGGTTTCCTTTTCTCATTGCCCACGCAGCTGGACAGGTTGCAGTTAAACCCTCGCCGCGCCCGACCGGCAACCATGGCGTCTCTGAAGGCGATGCCGTGGCGGACGAACAAGGGACTCGTGGGCTTATGCGGCACCTTTGCCCTCCTCACCTTTATGCTGGCCTTCTGGCACCACCACACGGCGCAGGCGGAGCGGAGCCCAGTCGCCGCCGGCGTCCAAGCCCTGGGGCCGCCCTTCATCCCCCGGAAGCTCTGGCAGATCTGGTTCCAGCAGGACGAGGCCACGGAGCGCTACTTCCACCACCCGGAGCTCCGCGAGACGGCGGGCTGGCTCGGCATGAACCCGGAACACCGGTACCGGCTGGTCGGGCGGGCGTGGAGCGACACCTGGGTGCGGCGGCAGTTCACCGGCGGCGCTGACCGGGACCTCGTGGCGACGTACGCGGCGCTGCGCAACCACGGCATCAAGTCGGATCTGCTGCGCTACCTGCTGCTCTACCGCGAGGGCGGCGTCTACACCGACATTGACACCGTCGCCCTCCGGCCCATCGACGGCTGGGTCCCGGCCCGGCACCGGCGCGCCGCCCGCCTCGTCGTCGGCGTCGGGTTCGACCGCCGCGCCGGCGGCCTGTGGTCCGGGATCCCCCACGACCTCCAGTTCTGCCAGTGGGCCATCGCCGCCGCCCCCGGCCACCCCGTCTTCCGCGCCATGGCCGACCGCGCCCTCGCCTCCCTCCACGAGCTCACCGTCCTCCACAACACCACCATGGCCGAGCTCAGCCCCTCGAGCCTCGAGACCATGACCTCGACCGGGCCCGCCGCCTGGACCGGCGTCGTTTTCGAACACATCCAGCTTGTGCGCCCCGACATCACGAACCTGATGAACCTCTCCGGGATACAGGAGCCGCAGCTGTATGGCGACATCCTAGTCCTGAACATCGACGGGTTCGGCATGGGCCAGCCGCACTCGGGAGCCACGAACGACGGCTCCATTCCCGAGACGGCATTGCTCAAACACCTCTTTCGTGGTTCTTGGAGGAATTCCTGACAGTGACGCTGCAGGACGCGATTTTGGAGTCCGGCGTTTAGTGATAACCTGTAATTAGATACGATACGACGATACTATATTAGTTTTCTTTTTTTTTTTTGATCGATCATATTCACAGGAAATATCCACCCCCAGAGCACTAATTTTGTCCATAGAATATTGCCCCTACCCCTCCTCTGCCATTCATTCCTCTCCTGCCATGCTCTCCTGGTACCTACCCTGAGCATCCACCTACCTCGACATAATGTTAACCTTCCCCGACGTTGCCTTTGCACTCGGTGCAAAGCACGTGGTTGTAGTCCTGCAGACTCGCCTCCGCAAGCTTCAAGGCACCCATCCACATAGCCAGGTTGAAAGGCGGACTTTGCTTCCGTTCTCACACCTACACTCACACCCATATTCACTGCGCTCCCGAATATCCGGAACCTCGTCTTCTATGGATTCTTCTTCATCAATTGAGCGCCACTCGCTGGCTGTAATCCTAACCCTGGCTCACTAGATATCGGAGGGTATGTCGATGCCGAAGCTCATGCCATCGAGGGGTTGCGATGGCGAAGCGAGGGGCAGCAGGACGCAGGATGTCGACAGGGCCTATTACGGAACCCCATTACATATAGGCTTGGGTGAGTTCTAGGGGCGCTGTCGGTGCCTAAAAGCAAAGAACTTGCGTGCTCTTTCGGAGGCTTGCTCCGGTGTTGTCATTTCCCATGTTGGCAGACATCTGCCGCCTGCTCAAGTTTGCTTTGTTAGATGGGAGGTCTTCGCATCCCATGGTACTTGGCGTGGTGGACTTGGGCACAAGTACCTCAAAACCTGCTGTGCTGGGGGTACTTGCGCAAGTGAGGCCAAGTAGGTGCTTGGGGGTGGGTCAAGTAGCTACTTCTTAGGCGAGCTTTTGCCTCCACTGGCTGCCTTCGCTCCCAGTATTGGCCCACTCATGTTTGTGTGTGTCGCGCGGCTGGTCAAGTTCGCGTTGATACGCCGACGACTAGTAGCATCCCCCCCCGTGCCGACGGCCGTGCACAGAGGCAGTGGCGGGTGACGTGGAACAGCGCGTGCCCGCTCGAGACTTCCCCGCGCCGATGCCATGCATCACTTCTTCAAAGGGGCCTTCTTCGACTTTGAAACTACCGCCACATCGGCGCGGCCGTCAACGGCGGCACCGACGTGGCCGAGGGGCTCAAGGCTGTGGGCCGGATCCGGGACGGCGACCCGGCCAGCTGGCAGCGCGTGGCGGACGTAGGCCGAGCGCGCCCTCGCCCTCGCCGCCGAAGCCTGCCAGAGCGGCGACCGCACCGCCGCCCGCAACGTTTACCTTACGCGGCTCTAGCTACACGCGCGCTAGCGCCTACATGCTGACACGGGACGGTCCGAACCGCCCCCACCCCCGGCAGCCGGGCTCTGGTTGGCGAGGTTCAAGCCCATTTCCGCAAGGCCGCCGCCCTATTCGATGGCCTAGTCCGCTTCGTCGACATCTCGTTCGACATCCCGTTCGACATCCCGTTCGACATCCCGTTCGACATCGACACAACGCTTCCGGGTTACCTCTACTTACGCTAGGTAACGCATAAGTCGAGCCCCCTTTAACTCCGGCGTGCGCCATGAAGGACTAGAAAGGATAAGGGAAGCAGTTTCCCCACGTGCTTACGAATCTTTCAGGGCGCTAAGGGGGCGGCTGAGCTTCATGACCCTCTACGTCCAGCTCACGCGGGCGGAGCAGTGGGGGGGATTCTACCCAGGGGCTCAAGACCTTCCAAGCGGTAATCCTTTTATTCCGGACTCACATACTTGGCTATCCCAATTCCACATATTCCCCCTTATCTGCGCACTCCTGCATGCTAATCAATGTCCTAGCATTGCCATTCTCGAGACCTGTCAAAGTTATGACCAAGATCGCCTGGGCGAACTCTGCTCTGAATTGGTAGACGACGCAGAAGTCTTCCAAATTCATCGCGCCTCTGCTTGCCCAACCTCTCCAGCGCTCCAAAATCTGACATAAGGATTCAGAAAACGGCTTCTCCCGCACCATGCGTGCCAAAACCTCTCTGGTAGCTTCCTCCACAGTAATTGTGTCGGAGAAGTACCCATGGGCTCTTAACCAGCCCGGAATAGCTGTCTTAAGCTCTGACAGCTCCGAGGCAGGGGTGTCCAAAGCCTTTTCAACAAGGCTGGTGAAGTTGTACATTCTGGAACGAGACCCCTCGCGTACTGCCAGAACTGTTAGATGCTGATCATGGATTATGTAGAACCGATTAGTTGACTTACAATTCCGCATTATTCTCTCATCATCATCTATCGGCACCGAGGACTGTGACCATTTTATCCCACCGACTTCTTTACTATTTTGTCTTCTTTCGTCAAGGTAATCCTTCACTACCAACTCAAACTCGTCGATCGCCTCTGCGCTGTACAGAGACTTGATAACACCATCGGGGATCGTGTTGATTACCATAAGCTGTCTTATAGTGGCTGGTATTCGGTATTCCAAGATTGGGGTGTGACTTCGAACGCTTAGCACAGCGGCGCAACTTGCAAACCAAATTCCCTGACACCCTTCGCCGCCCTTGATTCTGAGGTGTTCAATGTTAAGCGTCTTACTTGTCGCGGCGTCTGAAGCTGCTTCGAGACCCTTACTTGTGATACCGCACTGAATCGCAGCCGCGCCAGGTGTTATCTCGCTTGCTGCTTCTGCTCGCGGAAGCGTGACGGTTCCGGGTCTTCCTCGTCTGCCGTGCTCCGATTCCCAGTTAACATGTGGACCCTCCTGAACAAGTTTCAACGAGGTAGTCCCATCGGAATCTCTGGGTGGGGTCACTCGGAGCTCCAAGGTGGACTTTCTCCGCGAATCTTGCAAGATCATCAAGGGATGGGTTTGGGCCCACAATGGGCTGTCATGAAGCTCACACCACCCCTTGTCATTGGGAAGGCCACCAAGCTCGTACAAGCGTGAGATCAAATCCCAGAACCGCACTCGTGCTTGGGGCTGACGAAGCGTGTCCCTAGGTTGAGTCCTTTGCGTCGTAGTGCCGTAAGGTTGCGATTGCCAACACAGAAATGTCCAAGAGCCACCGGAAATACTGCTCCGTGTTGCCGAAGAGTGAACTGTCGCCGACGATGAAGATGAGGTAGAATAGTTGTTGGCGTCGTCAGTCTCGGAGCGTGACTGTGGCGGCCGAATGATGTACTTGGTAAATTCGACTTCCACCAGGCGATTGAAGATATCGGAATGGACCTTTGCATCGATATAATTGCTCTTCAGGTCCCGTTTGACTTTATGCAAGTGCACGAGAGTGACGATGGCATTATAGGCAATGGGCAGCAAGCCTATGATGGTGAGAGGTACGCCAATATATGTGATAAGGTCAGCAGCCGAGGGCATACCCGAGTCCTCGGCGGAGGACATGCTGGGTTGTCTGGTGTAGTGCCTACTTCTTAGGAGGCAGGAGTCCCTCGGGAAGATGCGAGGGCCAAACATCAAATGGGCCAAACAAGACGCGGGTTTGCAGTTTGGGCCAGCCAAGATCAAATGGTCCGTGCGACTAATACCTGCCTCATCCGTACATGTGTCACATTACAGAAGCAACGTCCCGTCGCTCGGGAAGACAAAAGTCATGATAAGCCGAGGTGGCTGATTGGCCTGCGCAACCTGAGTGAGGAGACGCGCATAATATTGAACGTATGCAGCAGGGGCCGTTGCAGCCAACCAATCAGTGACTGCAGCAGCAGATTCAGCTTGTTTCTGTTGCCGCCACGGGTAAGCTGATGACTGAATGTATCTATACTTCGAGCAGGGAAAGATATGCACACGGCCGTAAGCAGAATACTTGGCAGGCCTTGGACGGTTTTACATCGGAAGAAAACGCCCCCGACGGCTATACAACTTTCAGTCCATGTCACCCTCTTCTCCCATTCCTTCTTGTTTATCATCAACTAGCGATTGGTCTCTGAAGCAATGTCGGTACCTTCGCACTCGACCGACGCCATTTCATCCGGGGGCGGGCTGTTCTTACTACTACGGAGCCTCGTCCTTGCTGGCGTGCTCGCTTACTGCGTTAGATGGTACTTGCAATACCGAGCAGTCAAACGTGAAGAAGAGGCTATCGCCACCCAGCATGGCTGCCAGCCTGTCCAGGCTACGTTGCCTTACAGGTGGCCACTTGCCCTCGACCTTCTTAAACGACAATACGATGCTTTGCCTAGCGGCCGTTTACTGGAGTACCAAACGCAATACATGAACATTGCGCCCACGGTGCGCATCGACATCCTCGGTGAGGGTTACATAATCACCGATCCGGCCAATATCGAGGCAATCCTGAGCACCCGGTTCGAAGATTTCGGGCTGGGCTCCCGTCGCATCGGGTTGATGCCTCTGCTGGGCGAAGGCATTTTTACACAGGATGGCTCTGCCTGGCGCCACTCCCGGGAACTATTGCGCCGCCAATTCTCGCGCATCCGGGATGCCGAGATCACAGCGTTTGAAGAACACACGGACATGCTTCTGTCTGCCCTTGAGCGTGAGTCGCTTGCCAACGGTGTCGTCGACATGCAGCCGCATTTCTTCGAGTACACACTCGGCACCACGACGCAGCTTCTCTTTGGCGAGCCGCACCACAGCTTGCCTGAGCATGAAAGGCTTGCTCTCCGGGACAACTTTGATTACGCGACTATGATTTCCGCCATCAGACTCCGGCTCGCCGACCTCTCTTGGCTCTATACACCCCGAAAGTTCCGCGCAGCGTGCAAAGGCGTCCGTGACTGGGCCACTTTCTTTGCCAATAAAGCATTGGATTTTCTGGAGGAGCATGGTGAGGAAGCAGCCATGGAGAAGTATTCCTTCATTGTAGACCTTTGGCGTGACACTCGCGATCGAAGCGTCGTTCGGGATCAGCTGCTGCACGTTTTGATTGCTGGCCGAGACACGACAGCTTGTCTTCTGAGTTGGACATTGTGAGTGAATTATCGGCTGAACTAATTCGTTACATGACTGTGATGCTAAGATTCAGCAGTTTCCATCTTGTCCGCAATCCCGAGCTAATCGAACGCCTGAAAAGTGAGATGGCCGCTGCAGCGATCCCTAAAGAAGGCCACCTCACGCGAAAGCACATCCAACAGCTACAGTTTCTCAAGTGTTGCCTAAATGAGAGTGGGTTGCCACGTTCCGCGCTACTCTGGCACCATTCAAGACGCTAAATTAAGCCTTGTTCTCTATAGCGCTTCGCCTATACCCACAACTTCCAGTTAATGTTCGCTTTGCGACTCGGACAACCGTGTTGCCGCGTGGTGGCGGACCCGATGGCAAATCGCCTTTCCTGCTCCAAAAGGGGGTTGGCGTCGGATGGTCCACATACCACCTGCACCGAAACGAAGACATATATGGGCCGGACGCTCGTTTATATCGGCCGAGCCGATGGGAAGACGGGCAGTTGATCCGTAAGGCGGGACTTGGTGGTTTCTTGGACTTTCATGCGGGCCCGCGAGTCTGCCTTGGCAGTGAGTATTGTTGCCTACCCCCCGTGCCTTGTTCATTAGCAAAGCTGGGAGACGAAACTTACAGCAGCTGACTGAGTTCAAAAGAGGATTATGCCATCATGGAATCGAGCTGTGCCATAGTCAGGATCCTGCAAAGGTATCCTGGTATTCGGCTGCCCCCAGGTGTACCCAACGAGCCGGTAGGCGCGGAGCGACAGCAGCTCGGTATCGTCTTGACGAGTGCAGAGGGCACAAAAGTGCTTTTAGAGTAGCTGCTACGTTAGGTATGTCGAAGTGGTTGGCACTTTGCACCTGATACAGGGGCCTTGATTTTAGCAGAAACGGACTAGTGTATGAAAGTCCCGGCAGCTGTTGACAGACGGCTACCGCGAGCCATGTCTCGTACATTTTCTACGTCTTGCATCTTCCCTATTTTAATATCAAGTTTCTGCCTGTTGCTCAGAGTCCCAGTAGGGTTGATCAAACGAGATAGTTTACTACGGGGCTGAGGGCTATCCGGTTATCACATCCTACGCTGGCGTTTAGTACGACGGCGCACAAGGGCGAAGCCGGCATTGCCCCCTCTACAGCCCGTCTTGCCTGGCCCAGCCCCTTCGCAAGTAACAGTACATGTGCTCTGTGCCAGGTGAGGCAGGCTGTCCTGCACTTTCGAAGCGAGGTCCCAGCCTCAAACAGGGGCTTGGGCGCTTACCTGCAGAACCTGCAGGTGATTGACCAGGGTCAAGCGCGCAAGCGTTACGCTTACCTGTAGTGTGTAAGTACTTATGCAGCCAGGTTTTCTCTTATCCCGGATGCCGGGCTCCTTTCCCCTCAAGTGGACCGCCAGCTATTCTTCGATCAGCTCGACCGCCCCCATGTCTCACCGGATTTCAACGTCACCCACTCACGCAGGCACTTCATTCAGTAATGGGCTTTTTGCAATCCGAAATGATTCATACAGAGGCCCTGCGGAACTATACGATGCTTTAGGGATGGTCCTGGTGCAACTTGCAAATTGGAAGAAAGGATGGGCCAATGACTTACACCCACGTCTATTCGACTTGGAAAATGTCGCCTTCTCGCTCATCAAGGAATGCGAGCATCTACAGGCCTTTCAGAGAGCCGAAGAATCTCGTCTTCACCATCGGCAGGGCATTTGGGAAGTCATCAGAAAAGTCGTACGCCGCTGCCTTGACGAGACGGCCAATCCCTTGCAAGGAGACCTTCACCGGTCACTTACCTCCATTGGGACACATCCAAGTACGATGCCAGGATTTCTTCATCTCCTGGATGGATACGAAGACGTGAAAAACAAGCTTCACCACCACTTGCAGGTCCTTTGTTTGCTGCGCACTTCCTTGGGCCTCGAACAGCGCATGTTTGAGGCAGAAGACGCCCGCGAGAAGGCCAAATCAAAGGCATCGGACCAAGCCCAAGACACTTTACGCGCTGCTGATTATGCGGCCTACGAAGCAGCAAAGGATCTTAGGGCGAAAATAGACCAACTCAGCTACAACGCTACGCAGATTGAGCCCATCTTGGAAGAGGCAATCAAACAGGTTGAAGAGGTGCACGGACTATGGAGATCAAAGTCGAAAAATGTCCATTTTCTTACTCGGGCGCCAGCAAATAGTTATTACATTGGCCAGAAGGAGCAGCTCGATGAAATCCGGAAGGCATTCGAACAATCTGCCACAGCGCAGCCCGAGCAGAAGCGCTTCGTCATCCAGGGTCTTCCAGGGTCTGGAAAGACGGAAATGGCGCTCAAGTACGCCGCAGAGCAAAAGTGGCAATTTTGGGGAGTGTTCTGGATCGACGCCAGCAGCAAAGCCAATGCTACAAGCTGCTTTATCGAAATAGCGAAGGTCTTTGGCGAAAGCGAGACAGAACAAGCAGCAAAGCAGCACCTCGGAACTCGCCATCCTATGTACCCCTGGCTGTTGATTATCGATAACGCCGACGACGATAATATCCTGCTCGAAGACTTGGTCCCCCCTGGGGATACCGGATACGTTCTCGTTACCACGAGGAACCCCGAGAAGATCAGCTTCGGCACAGCCGGTCGAAAGGGGCACATCAAACTCAGCGCCATGCGTGAGGCTGATGCGACGGAACTACTCCTGACGGCGTCGAAGTACAAGGAGAAGGCCCTCAAGGATGAGGAAGTGATGAACCAGGCTAAGGGCGTCTGTCTTCAACTTCACTACCTCCCCTTGGCCCTCGTTCATGCGGGGAAAGCAATCCGCCACTTCTTTCTCGATATGAAGGAGTACATGCGGCATTTCAACAGAGAAGCAGAAACTATCCGCCAGCACTGGAGGCAAAACAACTCAAACAGCAATGACAAGCCTTACGACTTGATCAAGTCTCGGGAAATGGATGAAGATGACAGATTATCCGTCTTTGCTAGCTTCGAGGTTCTCACGCTCAACCACCTCAAGGAAGCCTCGCAGAACGATGTGCAGTTTGAAGATGCAATCGAACTGCTCCAGGTCTTCTCCTTCCTACACTTCCAGAATATCAGGGTTGACTTCCTGATCCAAGCTGCCCTGAACCCGATGTTGGAAAACACGGAACGGGCAGAAAATGAGAGGATTGAGGGCGAGACTTTACGGCGCCTGGGTCTCCAGACAAAGGTTTCTTGGGCTCAAAGTTTCCAGCAAAAGGCTCAGGCCGCGCTCAGTCTCGCCTCCCTGCCAGCTGTCCTGCCGGATGCTTTGAAGAACCCACGGAACTTGGATGAGGGTGACTTGAAAGGGCAGGTAGAAAGGCGCGTACGCAGCGCACTGCGGATCTTGGCGTCGCGATCGTTGATAATGAGAGCAACAAGAGACGATAAAATGATCAGGAACAATGGGACGACCGGAAGCGCCAGCGGGCACGATGCCGACGACAACAGCAGCGACGAGATGGACGACCACTACGTGGACACGTACACCATGCACCCTCTTGTACACCAGTGGGTACGTGAACGGCCGAGTCTCTCCGTTTCCAAGCAGGCCCTGTTCTGCCAGTGCGCCTTGACCATTCTCTCGAATTCGGTCCGTCTGGTGGGCGGCAACAGCGACAGTGATATGGCCTTCCGAAGGGCCTTGAAGCCGCATATCATCAAGGCCTCTGAGTTCTCGAGTGCGATCGAGGAGCGCATCAGCCGGTACAGGAAGCGCGTGGAAAGGGACTGGTGGCTCAACAGGTTGGCGCGGTGGGCCACTCACCTCTGTTCTGGTCCCTGGCAGGCACAGATGCGAATGGGGCAACTCGCCCGCTTCGGGAGGGTGTTTCTGGAGTGCGGCGACTACAAAAAAGCCGAGGAACTGCTGACCGAGGTGCACGGCTATCTCGTACAACGCTTGGGACCCGATCACCCACTCGCACACCTGGCAAAGTTGGGACTCGCCAAGGCGCTTCTCTTCCAAACACGGCGAAAAGAGTCCACTGAGTTACTTCGCGCCGTCTACTCCTCCCGCCTCAAGACGTTAGGCCCAAAGCACCCGCAAACCTTGGACATTACAACCGAGCTGGCCGAAAGCGTGCTGGCTTTGGGACGTATCACGGAGTCCTTTGAGTTGTGTAAACAGGCTCTCGTCGGTCTTCAGGCAGCCTATGGAGAGGAACACAAGAAGACCATACACTGCATCGACCTGATTGGGAATGTACATTTCTTTTACAACGACTATGAGCAGTGTCTTTTTCAACACCAGAAAGCCCTTGAACTCACGCGAAAGATGGAGGAGCGGCGAAAGACGGATGAGCGGCGAAAGATGGCTGAGCGAGGAGACGGCGTTCCGGAGCTGGAGATGCTCATCTACGAGGAGCACCTTGCTGCGGCGCTGATGTTTGTGGGCCGGGAGACGCCAGAGTTGCGAGGAAAATACTTGGCAGAGGCGGACCAGCTAAGCAAGCACGTCGTCGAGCGGCGCCAGCAAATCCTGGGCCGGCACCATCCCTACACCCTCTACGGCCAGGCGCAGCGGGGCCGGATCCGGGCGGAGCGCTGGCGCGATGACCCGGCGGAGCTGGCCGAGGTGGCCCGGATCATGCGCAAGACGCTTGAGGTGGCGCGGCGCGATCTGGGCGACGGCCACCTTGGCGTGTTGGCGGGAAAGAAGTGGTTTGCCGAGGTTCTGATGCTGCAGGGTGCCCTAGGCGAGGCCGAACGGCTCTTGCGCGAGGCCACCGACAAGCGCCAGTATGCCAAGGCTAGCGACATCGATGGCGAGCACCCCGACCGCATTATACATGTGTGGCAGCTCGTCCTGTGCCTCGAGCGCATGGGCAGGAACCGGGAAGCCCTCGAGCTGTGTCGTGAGCTCAAGGTCAACATCCCTCGGGTAGGGGGCCATGGGCTGGGCAGCAAGCATCGCTTCAATGCGCGCTTGGAAAAAAAGACTGTAGAATTGGAAGGCAAGCTCCAAGACGCAGTGGAGTGGAAAGCGAAAGGTCTGGCTGGGGGTTCTGCTCAGCTGTGAGAAAACCCCCGGTTTGTAAGGAACGTGCGCTGTAGGATACCAGGCGACCCGTTTAGGTTGACAGGATGTCCTTTTTTCATTACTGTGTTATCTTCATGACAGTCTTTACTAAAGAACTTGCTCCATTACCGATTTTGATAGGCTCAGAGGCTGCCTTGCGCACTACGTGATGACATAGTAGTAGCAAACCTTTGGAGAGAACGCCCTTGGATAAAAGAGGGAGATCCGAGTGGTGGCCCGTGGCATCAATAGAGAGGCTATTAGAGGCAAACTAAAGCGCAGCTCACAGCCTAATTCTGGAAGTAGCTAGGAGTCATGGTCGATATCTTGGAGGTAAAGCTCCCTCTCAGCTCTAAGACGATCTGTACTAAATGAAGCTCATCTCCTTCAGGTAGTGCGTCCACAGCGACAGGAAACCCTGGCGCATAAAGCGGCCGTGGATTTCGTGGCCGCTGTTAATGATGAGCCGGATATTATTCTTACAGTAGCAAATTCCCCATGAACACGCTGAAGGCAGTAGAAAGAATAGAGGCGTACTGAAACAGGCCTTGGGTACCTCTACTGTCTGTCCTCGACCAAGTCATTCATGCTAATCAAACTTGATGCTCTTGTCGCAAACCACCTTGAAGCCACGCATAGAAGCAACGTTGTAGCATAAGTGTTTCTTAAAGTCAAGATGGAAGGCCGCGCCCTCGCACACTGGACTTGTGTACACGTAGACTGGAGCGATGATGTTAGTGGGCATGACAGGCGCAGGGGGCGGCCGGGGAAAAGCAGCTTACGTTTGCAGCCGGCGGACATCTGCTCGATAGTCAAGCCTCCCCGACGTAGAAGGGTTTGACATTGATCCACATCGACGGGCAAGTTCTGCACCCGGAATGGCTTGGGAAAAGGCAAGGAGATACCACAGGCCGTCCCGTGCCAAAATTCGAACAGGCCGATGGTATTATTGCCCTTGTGGTGTCCATCTGACGGAGCAAGCGCTGGGGCACTGGAGGACGGCTGGGGTTTGTGCGTGATTACGAGCGTAGTAGGCAGCGCCGACAGCGCCGTCGTGGGCGTCTCCGTGACGGTGGACGGAGCCGGCGTGGCAGACAATTCGATGACGATTCGCCGTGTTTCGGTGACAGTGACCGGATCCACCGTCGTGGCCAACTCGGTGATGATGCGCTTTGTTGTGACCTGAGTGATCGTGGTGTAGGACCTGGGGAGACGGGGGTCGATTTGCAAAGAAGACGATATGGCAGGCAAGTTGTCCCTGGCGGAGTTCGCCACGGTTGCGGTCACCAAGGTAGAGGTATTGTTACCGATGCTTCGAGGTACCTTGCTTCCGCCTGCGACTGCGAGGCCGACAAGGGAGGCTCCAGCAAGGACACTGTAGAGTGAAGGCATGATGGATGCCGGCCAATGGTTGTGTATGGGAAAGGCGGAACTGTGTTAATCGAGGATTTGAATAAGCGAGGAGACGTAAGTGGCTGATAGGACAGAGAAAGCGAGGACGACAACCGGAGAAAGGAAGAGGCGTCTTTTAAAACACATATGCGTGTCCAAGGCTTGAGAGTGACTCACTTTCCACCGGCTCCTATTATGAGCGGCCTATATAAGAGTTTTGTCATGGTTCATGCCATGAGCTTGATTACTGGCGGCTGATCCAACAACTCTTGCTTAGCTCGGTTGCCATGGAGCTGGGCTGAACATCCCGCCGTGCTACTTCGTACAAATTTGAGAACTTTCACCTTACCTGATAACAGAGTTTTGCTGAAGAATGGATCCCTACTCGCTTTTGCAACGTACGTCTCTGGTTTCGGTATAGAATTTCGTGCGATTCTGTAATGCGCCATGGCCATTCAGCTGACCTAGAAAGTATTCTCGCTTCATCCTGCTTTCGTTCAGATACATATGTTTTTTTCTTCCCGAGAGAGGCGGGATCTCTGAGCAGAGGCCCGTTCTTGAGAACACCCCATCCACGTACGCTTTGCTCAGACTCGCCATTTTTTATGAGAGCTGAACATTGCGATGATAGTGAGGAACTGCTGCTCGAGTTAAGCGACTGGGCATGCCACCAAGACGATTTTCTTTAACCATTTGACTAGTTGCAGCCTGATGAAACTTTAGTTTTGTTGGTGAGATTGGTTACTATTGTCTCGTTACTTTGAGGTCTGGCAGGTAAACACTGCAGTCCGCCGAGAGCAAGAACTAGCTAGTTCGGGGGGTTTTCCCCACTCGGCTCATGTCGGCATTCTGTTAGCACGCCTCGATTTGCCTCGACATCACACTACAACACTACAGCTCCCTTTCACATTAATTGACAGTCATGTTGACTCATCTCTTGATGTTACCTCATAGGTGAAAGCAACTGATTTCTTCTACAGCCAATGCTGGGATATGACCAGTTTGAGTTGGCTCAAAATGGGTCCTGGTGATTCGGAATGACTGCGTGTGAAAACCCAGACGAAGTCGAATAAGACTATTTAGGTAGCTGTTGGAGATACGTAGGTGCTGCCTACCACTCTCGCCCACTTTACTGGCCCAACTGCTACACTCCGCGCGACCCCGATATCCGAGACAGCGAGGAAGAAAGAATACCCAAGGCCACCGGGGAGCCGGAGGAAGAAGAAAAAAGCAGGCCAATCGACATCGACAAGAGGCACAAAGCGACATGGGATTGGGGGGCTGGTTCTGGTGGGTGTTGGGGTACGAACGGCCACAGGCTGAGGATCCGGTCAAGTACAGAAGCAGGGGATTGGCCAATGATTGGACGCACGTCTCGAAGAGGCCCAACCCTCATGGCTCGGTGGGGCCAGATCGCGTTCGAACTATCGGCGATGCTAGCGCTTAGCAAGCGTTTAAGCGTGCACTATACAATGCATAAATTGGCCAATGCAAGAGCATGAAACTGTGCCTGAAAGCCACAATAAGCTCACCCACAATGATGTACATAGGCCATCACCAGCCACGATACGCCAGGGGGGCGGATTATCCATGGCCCCGTCGCTGCGAATTGAAGTCCGCGTTAGTGGGGAGCTGCTACTGGTGCCGAAATTTTTTGGAGCAATTGGAAAGCTTCAAAGCACGAAAAAATAAAAACGGCCTGCGGATTTGCGCGTCTACACCAGAGGCAGAGGTCACGCACGACAACTTCGCCAGCGCAATCCAGCCCGACTGCCCGCCGCCACCATGACGAAGATAGACTTCCTCCTGCACGAGTCCGCTCTGGGCTATGCCCTCTTCAAGGTCGTGCACCAGCAGGACACTGTTGGTCTGCACCTGAAGGAGGTGCAGAAGGCCAATGCCGACCTGGCCAAGTTCGGCAAGATGGTCGAACTGGTCAGCTTTGCGCCCTGGAGGTCAGTCCAGCCGCTCGCGCGATCGCCGACCGCATGGCGCGCCCTCTACTGCTCGCCGGCACGCTGACCCCTCCTCGCAGAAACGCCGCCGACGCCCTCGAGAACATCAACCTGATTAGCGAAGGCATCATGTCCGACTACCTCAAATCCACCCTCGAGCTGAACCTGCCCGTTTCCAAGAAGAGCAAGCTGGTCATTGGCCTTGCCGACAAGAACCTGGCGGGTTCCATCAAGGCCGAGTTCCCCGGAGTCGAGTGCGAGACGGGCGACACGTCCGACGTCGTCGGCGATCTTCTGCGTGGCATCCGCCTTCACGCCGCCAAGCTGCTCAAGGGTCTCGAGGAGGGCGATGTGGAGCGCGCGCAGCTCGGTCTCGGCCACGCCTACTCGCGCGGCAAGGTCAAGTTCAACGTCCACAAGAACGACAACCACAGTGAGTCTCCCGTGGCGGGCTACCCCTGTCGCGCCTGGTGCTGACGTTGCGTGACTAGTCATCAAGGCCATTGCCACCTTGGACAACCTCGACAAGGGCATCAACCTGTTCTCCCAGAAGGTCCGCGAGTGGTACGGCTGGCACTTCCCCGAGCTCTACTCGATCGTTTCGGACAACCTCAACTATGCTCGCCTGGTGCTTTTCATTGGCAACAAGTCGACCCTTGGCGAGGACAAGCTGCACGAGCTGGCTGCCCTGGTTGACGAAGACGAGGAGAAGGCCTCGGAGGTCATCAACAAGGCCAAGATCTCTATGGGTCGTGATATCAGCGACGTCGACATGGAGGTGAGTTGCGCCGTGGCGCCCATACCGCGCAGAATGGGACACTGACACGATTGTGCAGAACATCTCCGTCTTTGCCGGCAAGGTCGTCAAGCTGGCCGAGTACCGCCGCACCCTCTTCAGCTACCTGACCGACAAGATGAGCACCGTTGCCCCTAACTTGGCCGCTCTGATCGGCGAAGTCGTGGCTGCACGTCTGATCCAGAAGGCTGGTTCGCTCACCAACCTGTCCAAGTACCCCGCCAGTACTCTCCAGATCCTGGGTGCCGAGAAGGCTCTCTTCCGTGCCCTGAAGACCAAGTCCAACACTCCCAAATTCGGTCTCGTATGTACCCTTTGTTTGCGCAAAGAAGTTGATCAAAGACTCACACGCGCATCTAGATCTACCACAGCACCTACATCGGCAAGGCCGCCCCCAAGGACAAGGGTCGTATCTCCAGATACCTGGCCAACAAGTGCTCCATTGCCTCCAGAATCGACAACTTTGCCGAGCAGCCGTCTAAGAAGTTCGGTGAGGTTCTGCGCCAGCAGGTCGAAGACCGCCTTGAGTTCTACTCTACCGGCAAGAAGCCCCAGAAGAACTCCGAGGTCATGGTGCGTTACTCCCTTGCCAATTGCATTTCTGCGACGGCTGATACTGACTCCCACTCCAGGACAAGGCTATGGCTGATCTGCTCGCCGACGGCCAGAGCATGGCCATCGACATGGAGATGATCGACGCGCCCCACACGGCCGAGACGCCTGGTACCAAGGAGAAGAAGGCCAAGAAGGAGAAGAAGGAGAAGAAGGACAAAAAAGACAAGAAGCGGAAGGTCGAGGAAGACGAGGAGCCCGAGCCGGCGGACGGCGAGAAAAAGAAGAAGAAGAAGAAGAGGCAATCCGACGTCGAGATGTCTTAAGACGGAAGGCATTGAATCGCTCGGGCGCTTAGGGGGCAAAGAGGGTGGGCTCATAAAGTGGAAGAAGGAGGGTCCCGCTTTGGATTTTGCATGGTTTGGCGTTCAGGGAAATTATATCGTGGCTTGTTTTGCTTTCCTCCCTCACCACCGACCCCCCGCGTTGTACAATCTCGGTGACGGGCTTCGTACCCCGTTCCCACACCCCGTTCGGATGAGGCACGGCGGGCGCCCCCAGCGTGATCGGTTGCTGGGCTTTCTCTGGCGAATAAGGAGTATGTATATGGGACGCTGATGCGAATCAAAAAGAAAGATGTTACCCGATTTCCGTCGACCCCGCGCGTCCTGCTCGGCCCGTGGACCGTCTTCCTCTGTAGAACAATGGGACTGTTCTCTGGTAGCACAACGTAGCTGACTATGTAGGTTGCCGAGGTGTACGTCGTCTGGCGTATCAAGGGATTCAGGTATGACGCCGGCAACATGAAGATGATCCGTGCCAACACGCGCCTATGGACTGTTCACTGGGCCCGTAGCACGGCATCTTACCAACGTACGTATGTACGTATCTACATAATCTACGCGATAGACATAACCACGCAGAACCACTGTCCGCCCTGTCGGCATCATTCTCAATGTTAGATTGTCTGTCGATAGATGGGTTCCTTCGGGTGGGTGACCCCGTCCCCCGTCTTAAATATTCTACTTGCATAGGGGATGCGATGACTTCGGCCGTCATGATGGTGAAATAAGATAAAAAAGGGTTGAAGAAACTGGAAGCAAATCAAAGAACAACGCCATAACGCCTGTTCCATGCCGTTATAATCCGCCGGCACGCCTCGCTAATGCTACCTACTCTTGCCAACTTTTTGGCCACTTTTTGGCCCGGCCTCTCACAACCCTACGTTTCGCTTCCATTCCCCCCCGCCAAGAACCCGAAGGGCGCGTGGTTTGTCTCGTTTTGAAGGAAGAAAAAGGGAACGGGAGGAGTGCCCTTGTTGCCCGCACTTCTCTTTAGTTGCCTTCGCTGCCAAACTCTTTGGTCCATTCCGAATTCCGCTGCAGGTCGACCTGCGAGACGGTCGGCCGCGAGCCCTTGATGGCCTTGACGAAGTCCTTGAAGTCGACCATGGGTTCGAGCAGCCGTTCCGAGTCCACGTCGTCCCAGCCCATCTCCTTGGCGCCCGGGTCGCCGGGCGAACACGGCGTCAGGCGGGTTTGGCCGTCCTTTTCAATCTGGGGGAGAGGGGTGCTGTTAGCCACGGATCGCGGCCGGCATGGGACGGGATAGAGAAGAAAGAAAGGGAGGGCGATGCACAGCGGGGGGCGAAGGTGGGAAACTCACCTCTTTGAAATGTGTGGCCTGCTGGATCTTGCGCACGGGCTGCATCAGGGCGTCCTGGACGGCGATGGTGATGTCGCTGCCCGAGTAGCCCTCGGCCAGCTTGGCGAGCTCGCGGTAGTCCTCGGTCTTGAGGGTGGTGGGGGTCTCGCCGACGGCGATCTTGAACATGGTGGTGCGCGCGGCCAGGTCGGGCAGGCTGATGTGGACGCGGCGCTGGAAGCGGCGGCGGATAGCCGTGTCGAGCTGCCACGGGATGTTGGTGGCGCCCAGCACCAGCACGCCCGTCGAGTCGTTGCCCACGCCGTCCATCTGCACCAGCATCTCCGTCTTGATGCGGCGCGACGCTTCCGACTCGCCCTCGCCGCGCGGCCCGCACAGCGCGTCCAGCTCGTCGATGAAGATGATGGACGGCTTGTTCTCGCGCGCCATGGCGAAGAGTTGTTTGACCAATCTGCATGCGGAAGGCCGACCCCGTCAGCACGTATGCGCGTATGTCTGTGTGTATTTTCCGACTTCGCGGGGGGGATCCCTCCGTCTTCTCCCCTGCCCTGGTGTCTCGACGTACCTTTCACTCTCACCCATCCATTTGCTCACGAGGTCCGAGCTGCTCACGCTGAAGAAGGTACTTTTGGCCTCGGTGGCCACGGCCTTGGCCAGGTAACTCTTACCCGTACCCGGGGGCCCGTAGAGCAGAATGCCCTTCCAGGGCTTGCGCTTGCCGACGAAGAGGTGAGGGAACTTGATGGGCAGCAGGACGGCCTCCTTGAGAGCCTCCTTGGCGCCGTCCAGGCCGGCGACGTCATCCCACTTGACATTGGGGCGGTCCTGCAGGATGGCGCCGGCCAGGGCGTTGCGCAGCTTCTTGGAGTCCTCGTCGATGCCGTCCTCCTCCTTGCCCTTGCCCGCGCCGCCGGTCGAGCTGCCGTTAGCGCCCACCATGCCCGGCTTTTTGCGTTTCGCGTCGGCCGACTCGAGGTGCTTCTTGAGAGACTCGGCGCGCTCCATGTACTCGGTCGTCTTGGAGCGGATCATCTCCTTGGACTTGGCGTTCTTCTCCCACTTGAGGGCAAGCATGAACAGCTCCAGCGCCTGGTAGTAGACCGGGTACGCCTTCTCGTACTGGCCATCGTTGTCGAAGTCGATGGCCCGCTTGACCGTCTCGATCGCTCGGCCGAGGAAGTCGGTCGACATGCTGGGCAGAGGGTTTGGTAGGTTGCGGCGGCGGCGTCGAATACGAGAGACAAAGAGTGAGAGAGGAAGAGTACCAGGCAGGGACAATAGTGGGCGGCAGCAGCTGGGCCAGAAGGAGACGAGGAGGGTGATGTCCTGGGCGGGATCGGGGCCAGGCCTGTCGGTGGTGGTGATGTGACGTTTCTCCTTCCCTCACTACTTTGCTCCCTGTCGAGTCCTGAATCTGGGTTGCCAGGCGCTGTGTCTGTTCTGGCTGGCCTGGATGGGATCTGGATTGGCTGGGCTTGGCTGGGCTGGCAGACCCTCCCTCACTAGCCTTATCGCGGGGTTAGCAGGTGAGGATCCATCAGTGCAAGCCAGGCAGCCAGTAATAGAAGCACTCTAGCCCGACTGCCCAGTGCCGCCAAAACAACCTACCCCTCCAGCCACACACATCCGCAGACACACCCACGCACCCACACTCGGCGCCTTGCACAAGCAGCACAGCACAGCACAACTACATACAAGCTCCAGTTCCCATACGAGGCGCCTCGAGTGGCTTATTCATTGTCGGCTGTTCTGGCCTGCCCCAGCTGGAGGCGGCTTTGCCTTGGGCCTGGCATCGCCTCGTATCCCACAGCCATTGCGAGAAGAAGGTCTCGGCGGGTTCTGGACTTCACACCCTCACTCCAACCCCTTGTTACCACCCTATTTGAGTCATTTCGGTCCTTACGTCGAGCGTCAGGACGAGAACCGCCGCCACCATGGCTGCCGAGATACCGGAGATCCAGGCGAAGATGCAGAGCCTTAGCGAGGACTATCAGAAACTCCAGCAGGGTGAGAAGACCGAGGATCTGCTCCATAAGCACACCTGCTGATAGGCCGACAGAGCTCCAAGGTACTATCCAGTCCCGCGAGAAGCTTACGGCTCAGCGGACGGAGAACCTGAACGTGCAAACGGTACAGCCGCCCCTGTCTTTCCAGAGTAACCCTCGCGGGCTAGTGAACTGGGAGGCTGACCCGCGTGGATAGGAGTTTGACCGCCTCAAGGAAGGCGAGAACATCTACAAGCTGGTCGGGCCCGTCTTGCTGAAGCAGGACAAGGTTGAGGCCGAAAGCACCGTGAAGGGACGCCTGGAGTTCATTGGCAAGGAGATGTGAGCCTCCCCGACCTCCAAACCCTTATTGAGCGTTGGGACGCTGACAGCAGGCCACCAAGTGAACGGACGGAGAAGCAGATCAAGGAGGTGCAGGAGAAGCTCGAGAAGAAGAAGGCCGAGATTATCCAGATTCAAGCCGCCGTGCAGAGCGCAAGCCAGGGCCAGGGACAGCCTGGCCAGGTTGCTGCTCAGGGTTGAGAAGGGGCAGAGCTCTAAGGGGGATTTCGCAGCGATAGTGCCACTGGAATAGGTCTGCCTCGGCCCAAGTGGTCTCTGTTCGGTCTAGCAGCTCACGGGGACCACCAGTGACGACTCCTGAAAGAGGCAGAACCCTGGACAGCTCTCGGGGGCAAAGTGGAAATTGCGAGCAACGAGAAACTGCCTTTGCGGTACGTGACTGGATAGTACCTCCTAATGGCGGCAAGGTTCGCGTGGCCCCAAGCCAGTATGTACATTTGGTGTCTGCGGTGTCTACCCAATCCGCGCCGTCTCCCCAACGCGCGGTCTTGCAGACTTGCACCGCATTCGGCTCGTGCAAGACGATGGAAGTGAGACGAAACCCGGAAACTTCCGCTGGGAGTATATCCAAGTCGACCACACCCCAGCCACAAGGGGAAACAGGCAGCCCTGCCAGGGCCCGAGTGATAGTGAATACCTTACCTCCATCACGAGAGACCTCGGATTGCATGTGGGGTGTTGCAGTTGGGGGCTGCGATGACGTGGGCGAGCGGGATGGTGATACTGCCTGCCGCCCTGCGGCCCAACGACAAGGTCCCGTCCCATCCCCTGCGATCTATAGCGGCGGGTTCCTGGCTTAGGCAGGGAGTCATCCTGTGCTAGGGCAGGTCTGTTTTTGCTGGTGCTGGCGCTGGCCCCGCGACCAGTACACGGCTTCTTCGGGGGGTGGATTGGCGGGGTAATTGTGCTGTGCACGCCCATGGATGCTTCTATTCCTACCACAGGTGCCCAGCCCACCTCGAATTATCTGGTACTGCCCACCTACCCTTCTTCTGCGCTTGCCAACCCAAAGCCCAGAGCATGGGACCGGAATTGAAGACAAAAAGGAAAAGCATCGCATGCGCCTAGAAAGGACCCTGATGGCGTGTCGCCGCCGCCGCTTCAGTTAAACAGACGTCCCGTCCTATCGCCCGCTCGAACACATCCACACCGCCCTGCCCGAACACCCACAGACATAGCCATAGGTCTCGCCGTGACTCGTCATCACGGCAAGGCAGCCGAATATCACCGTTATCGCCTCTTTCCCACGCGCCCGCTCGCCCCTCCCCTCCGTCGCACGCGCTCAGTCTCTCCCTCCGATGCCGACCCCATGCGCCCGCTTCTCTCTGTCCAGCCTGATGCTTTAGACGCGGGTTGCCGGTGGCCGTTGTTGACGTCGAAGTTGCGGAGACAGAAGCGCCCGTGATTACATCACCTCGGCATCCTTTACCAGCTCCATTTTACATACGAACTGCATGACACTCGCCTGCCCTGCCCGACTTCGAAGGCCCGTTCGGATCCCGCCCTTTGGATCTTCCTCCTTCTCGTGCTGCTGCTGCTGCTGCTGCTACCACTGCCGCCGCCATGGACGACACCGACCGTCCGCTGAGCGTCAAGGAGATCTCGGACCAGGCGCTCGACTTCACCTTCAATCCGCTCCTACCTATCAAGTCATGGTTGCGCACCGCCCAGATGCTCCATCGCGAGGTACGTAGTGTTCCCGTCGCTCCTAACCACCAGTGCGACATTGCGGCGCCTCTGCGCTTTGTTGTCTCTCTTTCATAAGCTTCCATGCTAGTGTCTGGCTAACCGTGGCGCATCTCGCAGGCCGAAATCTACCTCCACGATGGCAACTTTGCTAAAGCATACATGATATACATGCGTTACTCGACATTGGTCATGGACCACCTCGGGAAGCACCCCGACATCAGAAGGGACAAGGAGAGCAGACTGGCGTGGGCCCGCGAGTCCAAAAACCTACCCAACGTGCTTGCGAACCTCGAGAAGATTAAGCCCATCATCGCCCGCGAGTACGAAGACTGGGAGGCAGCCGAGGCCAGGCGCAAGGAGCGCCGCGAGAAGCTCAAGGGCGACCAGGCCACCCGCTCCAAGACTCCGTACGAGCGGCATGCCTCTAAAGACCCCAGCCTCTCGGCGGCACGCAGGCTCCTGGACGCGGGTGAGCACCAAGAACTGGCCGTCGACCTGGCGCAAAGGGAAATGCGAAGGCGTGATGCCGGCCGGAAAGCCACGCGCCAGGCGGGCGTGTCCGACGAAGAGGAGCAACGCCGCCGCACTGCCGGCTTCTGGGACAACTGGACGGCCGAGCTGGCCGAGAAGCAGGCCGAGGACGACGAGATGTTCCGGAAACAGATGGAGACGACCAGAAAGAAACTGGACGGCAACGACGATGAGCATATCAAGAACTTCATCCAAAAGATGAGCCGGGAAGAGAGGGAACGGGAAGAGGCGTCATCTAGACCGGCACGACACGGAAGCTCCATGTCCTACCACTACCCTTCCATCCTCAAACCGCAAGCCGTCGAGTACGAGCAGTCGGCAACCTTCCGGCCGGATGAGCCGGCCGCCGCTCAACCACCACGGCCTCCCAAGGAATATTTCCTTTCCGGCCCATTTCCCAGCGATACCCCTCCGGAGCGACCGTCCAAGGAACTTCTTCAGCCATCCTCGGGGCCCCCGTCACCCCCGACACACCAGCCTGCACTCCCTCCGAAGGTGGCCGAGATGCCTGCCTCGCCGCAGCTTGCGTCCAAGCGACTGACCTTTAAGCCCGCCGCCTATCTCGAAAACGGGGAGCCCATTCGCTCTATATTCCTCCCCGCACGCCTAAGAGAGGCCTTCCTCCGTATCGCCTCGGACAATACGCGACGTGGCCTCGAAATGTGTGGCATCTTGTGCGGAACGGCGGTTAACAACGCGCTCTTTATCAAGTGCCTCGTGATACCCGAGCAGAAATGCACGTCGGACACGTGCGAGACGGAGAACGAGAGCGCCCTGTTTGACTATTGTATGACGGAAGATCTGCTCATGCTGGGCTGGATCCACACTCATCCCACCCAGTCGTGCTTCATGAGTAGCAGAGACTTGCACACGCAGGCTGGCTACCAGGTCATGTTGCCGGAGAGCATTGCCATCGTGTGCGCGCCTCGATATGAGCCCTCGTAAGTATCGTCGGGTTCACACCGCCTCTGACATAAGCTGACAGCGGTGACAGATTCGGCATTTTCCGTCTAACCAATCCGCCCGGCCTCCCGCACATTCTTCACTGCAATGAGACGGCCACGTTCCATCAGCACAGCATCGACAACCTTTACACTGGCGCTCAACAGCCTGCCGGCCACGTGTTCGAGAGCGAGAAGTTGGAATTCGACATCAAGGATCTCCGACCTGGCGGTAAATAGAATGCCGGCTCGCTGATACCATTGCCCGCCACTCCTGCCCTCTCGAGCGTTCCATCGCACGCTTCCATGCGGCCAGTGGCGCACTCGGCCATCGCCCCTTCACATGTAGCTTCTGGCCGGAGATGCAAGATTTGGGGCACTACCTCGGCCTGCCTGTGTCGAAGTACCGGTGCCGTCGCCTGGTGTTTTTGCGGCCGGCCACCATGCGTCTGCAGCAGAAACCCACGGAGCCCAACGAAAGCGAAGAATATACCTAACAACACGAAGAATATCAAGAAGGAGGATCGAGTAGAAGATCGAACGTAGTCCTCCAACTGCGTGGGAATTGAAGGGGCCGGGCGGCCAGGTCAGAGCTCCGGGCCCGTTACGGTTTAGAAGGACGCGTCTCCGCGGTCGGGTCAGACCGGCCCTAGACAGGAATGGAGGCTGAGGCAACATCGGGACGCCGGTAATTTTCGGCATGACTGCTTTGTTGGCGGGCGATTGCATAGCGTTGGCGTCTGAGGGTATGATATTTGCTGACCTGGCAAAGGAACAGCATAGAGTGGCTGCGAACCAATGTAAGACTTTCGAGGCCGTTTCTTATTATGGAATATCATTGCTTCAATAAAGGTCACTTCCCACGGGACTCTCTGTTGTTTGTTGGCCATCTCTCCCGAAGTAGAAGGGCGCTGCCGCCACGGCCTCTCAATTTTGTACAGTACACGCCAGACGTCGCTACTAATGGAAAGAGAGAAAAGACTTTCCAGTCCTCTTGCATAGGTAAATACGAAGGACCAGAGGGGCTGGAGAGGACGAGGTTTTAAGCGAACATCGAGGATGCAGTAGCCGGGTTTACGAAGGGTGGGTTGGTTGGATGCCCGTACGTGGACTACTCCTAATAAATGTATCTTGCTTGAACAAAGCATGGAAGCCAATTTTCTCATTTCCCCCAATGACAGACAAGTTCCCACTTCCATCGTCGTTTCCGGAGTTGCTGGTGGTGTGCTGTCATGACACCAGATTGACGCGCATGTAAATAAAAACTTGGCTCACGCAGCTCAGGGGTAAACCCAACGGCGTCGCTCACCCACGGCATTTCACGCCGCCCACAAAGGTGCACTCTAGAAACCCGCCGGACTCTGCAACCAGAGCCGGTCAATCCGTATTTGTGACCTCGTTTTACGCGGCGTGTGCGGATCCGGTAATACGCTGTTGGTAAGTCGAGGTACAAGGCAGCCAAGGTAAGGGTGTGTGCACAGTTAGCATCATATCGGATACGAGGAGGCAATACAATGTATTCGGCGGGCTATGGGAGTTCTTGTTACAAGTTCATCTGGGGCGTCAGGTTCCGGGTTTCTGGAGTTGCTTGACACAGGTGCGGGAAGCAGAAGTATTCTCTTCCCCCCTGTTCAACCCCTGGATGCGCTTACTCCTGTGCAATTGCCGTGGTCTAAGTCATATCCATTGCGATTTAGAATAGGCTCTCGTGTTAGGGACCCTATATGGTCGTTCAGTACGATATGTTTGCTCCATAACCTTCTGTTATACGAACCCTCCCCGCCCTCCTTAATTTCAGTCCTCTTCTGGCTTAGGACGTAACTACAAGACCAAGCAGTTGCGGCAACACTCAACATGGTCCCGTCTGGTCCGTATAGAACGCGGGATAGATGATGCAATGGGTGAGATGTGCCGCGCCCGCCACCTGTGGCTTGGGATGTACCGGACCCCGGCAATGCGGCTGAACCGGTTTGGGCAGGAGGGGCCGCCCTCGCATCGGGGGGCCGAGAAGTGGGATGGAATGCGAAGTGACTTGTTGGACTGCGTGCAATGGAGCCGCCGCCAGTCCCATCCAGGAGGGAGGGATCCTGGGTCCCTCGGGGTACCGTTACTTTGTCTACACTGCGGGCCACACGTTTCCGTGGGAGGTTGTGTGGCCCAAGGCCGTGGCAAGCAAAAGGTCGAGGTACAACAAACATCGAGAGATGGGCCATGGATGGATCCTGCCGGGGGCTCTGAACTGCAAACCTACCCAAGGAGCCAAGATTTCCACAGCGGCGGATCTAAGTGTAACATTACCAGAGTCCCTGATCAGGATGCTCATGTCCTGCACAGACAAACAGGGAGCCCTGCCTAGTTGGTGCTGGTGAGTGCTTGGCCCTTGGCCGAACATACGAGAGGGGCATTCTCCCAGCAGCAGAGTGGCCTCATGCCTCTCCTCTCTCCTCCTCGTTCGTCTCGCACGTATTGAAAATTGCGAGTCCTTCGACTCGGCTCTCACCTACATCCATCCGAACTCTACCAAACAGTGCCTGTTATCGGATGGTCACCGACCATTGCCGTCTCACCGATCAAGCGTCGCTACGATCCCAGCTTCTCACGTTGCCGACCGCGACACGGGGGGTCTGGTCGCACGATGCCCATGGTGAACAACATCAAAGTGGCCTGGTAAGTCCGGTCCCCCTAGCTCTCCGCACGGCGGCGTCGAGACGGTCTAAACAATGCATATGCAACCACAGCGAGCCCTGCATACGCGGCCACCGAGCGACGAGCTGCAGCCACGGTCGGGATCGTCGCTTGGTTCCTGTCCGGAAGCCGGGAAGACCGCTGGGGGAGTATCACCCGAGGCCGCCGCCGCTCGCCATTGCCCGCGAAAAGCAGGGTTGTCGCTGCGGCGGCGCGACCGCCGTTGGTTCTGATGGAAAGAAACGCGAGGGCCGCAGGCCCTCGATGGCACCAGACTCGGGCTTTCCGCTGCCCGGCCCGTGCAGTTCCCGGTCGCATAGCCACGGACCGGCCACCGGCTCACCCTCGCCAGCCGTGCCGCAGCCTGTCGTGGGCCACGCATCGGCGCCGCCGCCCTCGCCAGCTACCACAACGAGGAGTGGTTACCCTTTCGATGCCCAGTCCGGGCCGCTGGAAAATAGCAGGCCAGCGACGTCTCTCGCGCCTGTTCACGCGGCAGCTTTTGTTTCGCCGCGTTCTTTCAGCTCCAATGAGAACTGCATCACTCCTATGTACGATCCAGGGCTCGAAGCACCCTTCTTGTGGACGCCGCCGGAACTGGCCAAGCCGCCAAGCTATGTCCTACCAAGTGTCGCCACGCCGCCCGCGACACAGCCGATAGGGGTGAACCTGCCACTATGCACTCACTGCGCTGGCCAGATGCCCGGTATCGTCCAGCCGCAGGTGCTTGTTCTGAATCACCTGGGCCAAGCCCAAGCCTGGCCTCCCAGCGCTTCTCATCCTCACCAGGCCGCCGGCAACGCACCGCCTCAAGCCGTCATTGTGTACGTGTCTGTGCAGCCACAAGGAGCGTCTGTTGAGCAGGAATTCCAGAATTTGGCGGCTGGCCGCTCGGTGCATGACAGTACCAATGAGTCCACGGTACCCCAATGTTTTCAGCCCAACATTAGCAACGGCGTCCAGAATTCATCCGGTGCAGACCTTAGCTGGTTCGGTCAGCTTCACACGGGAACCTCTCAGACCACCGTGGGCTCCCCTACGAGCACCATCACTGGCGAGGGCATCCACGGCTGCACCGCCTGGCTACAAAACCTACCACTTTCACCTACCCACATCCCGTTCCCCTGTGCTGATGAGCTGAACGCCGGCTTGCTGTCGCCGGAATCTGAAGCGAAGGCGTGGGATAACAACCTCTCCAGTTTGCGACGACGCTCTGGCGATGCTCTCGTGTCTCCTTTGTCGGGGTGCCGATGTGGTGGCCAGCATTCGTATGGTTGCGACCTCGGCTGCGTGCCCGAGGCACCGACAGGGTTATGATATTTCCTTCGCCTTTGTTCCGTTTGAGCGAGTTGCGCAGCAGACGGACACCCAATACACATTCCGGTTGACGAAGAGTTAAATAGGGCACATGAGGCTTTGCCCGACAGGCGAGGGGTTTTGACGGCGGGGGCTCCGGAGAATGGAAAAGCCCAGTGTGATGGTGGCAGAACTCGGTTCGTTCGGTCGTTCGGAACACTTGGGCGAAAAGGAATCGTTTGAATACGGACGGCTCAAGGCGACTCGCATCAGGAAAGCCCAGCGGGAGTGGGCGGCGAGCCTGCGGTGCCGTGATTGCTGACCAGAGGCGATCGTCACCCGCAGAGTCGCAGCTTGGGGCACTCGGTGGGTGGACGGGGACGGACCATAATGGAGACTCAGAAGCAGCAGCTTCATCAGGGAGTACGAGAACTGCAAGGTACAATGTCGGCCGACTCGAGGCTTGGCCGTGCCGGACTGTTGTTGGCCCAGAGAAGCGGGGGGTGAAGAAGACGATATTGTTTGCTGGCCCTCGCAACGGTACGCCGTGCCGGTTGGAATCTACGGTCTGCGGGCGACAGATGCATTAATATGTAAAATGCACTTTCCCAGCTCGTGACTCTTCTACGAGGAGGCATGGGTCAGGTGCGCAAGTTTGAGCAAGTTTTCTGTATTCCGCACGTATAAGCAGACCCGCCAGGGGAGCATGGCGTGCATGATGCCCCTAGTCACACGCTTGGCGCCAGCGACGCTACGCTCCATAGAGGCCCAAAGAGCGCCATGAGTCTCGTAACGGTTGACTTGGCCCCCCGGAGGCGTACTTTTCGCTTTGGAGGGGATTCTGGTAAGCAGCGGGCTGGGGCCATGGTTGGAGTCAGAGATCACGCAACAGAGGCCTCGCTGAATGTTTACCAAGTGAAAGCCTCGTCTACCAGGACAAAGGGCGTCTCCGCCGGCTCCGTCCGGCTCCAACGGAGAACGGCACGACGGACGTCGTCAGCCATGCCGGCGGGGCCGCAGACGACGACACCGACAAGCCCGCGCTCGCGGCTGACGAGGGCGTCGACGTCGACACGCCCGCCGCCGATGCGCGCCCCTAGTGCCGCGCCAGGTACGGCAGCCGGGCCGTGACGCCCGCGCCGCCCGCCAAGCACACGGCGCGCGAGCGCCCCGCCGTCGCACCCGCCGAACCCACGTACCGCCAGTACAGCCCTCAATCAGGACCCCGATCCGGGCCGGACGCCCTTCCGCCGCCGCCGCGAGCGCTGCCAGTTGTTTCGTCATGCCCGTCAGCGAAAGCCGCAGAGCACGGGTGAAGCTCCCAGAACCGCCAGCGGAGGCGGAGGAACCCAAGGTAGACGACACCGTCCGAGGCGTGGATATCCTCGACGTCAATCCATATGCACTCGTCGTCCGTCCCTCGCACCGTCGTTACCGTTGCCGTCCTTGCGCCTGCCAAGGCTGGCCGCACCGGCGCGCGAGCCGCGTTAGGCGCTCGACGCCCCAGATGGCGCCCATGATGTAGGCTCAGATATCGTAGCCCAAGCGGTGCTCGTAGCAGTACCAGATGTGATAGTAATACCCAATAGTGAACAGGGGCGACAGAAGCACGTTGGAGGCCAGGAAGAACTCGTACACCTTTCGCCGCACGACGGGGAACCAGCCCGGGACGATGACGACAACAGCGACAGTTCCGATGATGGCCCATTTCCAGCACTCGCGCGCCAACTCGGGCTGGTAGTCGCCCCACGTGATATAGTGCGCCAGGAGCAGCACCGAGTGCAGCACCGTGTGTATGATGGTCCAAGTAGCCGAGCCAGCGGTGGAGCAGCATGTAGGTGCCATAGCATCAGTCGGCGAGCCGGTAGAGCGGGCTGTTGCGGGCTGCGAATACGCCGAGGGCGACAGCGTGACCCATGGCCATCTGGCCGGCGCGGTTGCCAACGATTCCGGTCTCCTGGCGAGTGCGGGATGCCAAGGTAGCCTGGGGCTGGCCGTCAATGTAGGGCGCGAGGAGGAGGACGCAGAGCGCGGCTCGCGCCCACGTCCAGAGTGCGCCCGTCGCGAAGCCCGGGAGCAGGCGCAGCAGCGACAGCGTCACGGGCAGGAGCAGCACCACCAGCGTCACCACGATCGTGTAGGTCAAGTGCCCCGCATCGTTCTGTTTAAAGTCCAGGGACCCATTGTACTGCCAGCCCCGCGGCCCGATGAAGCTCGTGACGTTAAGCGGCTCCCCCTAAGCGATGGTCGGCAGGGCGCTGCGCACGACGGGCGTGCCGGGGGGCGTCGCTGCCGGGGCGGTAGTTGTCGATGCAGACGGCCACGGTGCGCAGGAAGACGGCATCACTCGTGAAGCAGTCGGGCGGCGTTGCTACGGGGCTGTGGCTTGTCCTGTGGTTGACGGCGCTGTCCATCGGTGTGTGTGCAGCAGCCGGCGTGACTTGACGAGGTTCCGGCACGCCGCCACACACGCCGGCCGGTACATGTCCTTACCCCAGCCGATCAGCCCGATGCCGTCGGCCGGAGCAACGCCAAGGGGAACGGTTGGGGGGACGACCAGCACAGCCGCCGTCCGTGTGCCGAAGCACATACGCCGCATAGTCCCTGCATGGGTGCGCAGAGCACTGAGAGCGGACATCGTCGATTTCCGGCCGATTTTCCGTGTATTGGGAGGCAGGCTTGAAATCCAATACGAAGGGATTCTCGTGGAAGGCCTACAGGACGGCAGTGATAGTAGGCAAGCATGTAAGGGAATAGTTGAAGGGACAAAGAATGGAAGGAACGACTTGGTTCCAAACGGGCAACTGGAAAGTTAATAAGGAAGGAGGGACCGACTCGGTAGGTTTCCAGCCGCAAAGCTGGTACTAATACTGCACCCTTACCGCTTGCGGCGGATAAAGAGCAGCCTGCCTATCTTCTCGACTATTACCTGTCTCGCCGTCGGTGGCACGATGGCCGGGCCAGCCAAGGTCGCCAAGGCACCACTGGGATAGTTCGAGGGATGTGTATGGTGGCTCGCCTGCCGGTTTCTGTACATTTTACACTGTCCAGATTCACGAGTAAGCACCAATCGGCATGATGGAAGGGGGTAGAAGCGGAGGGCAGCTTCTTTCGTGGATCATACTGTCCCGGGTCAGGCCCCCTAAGAGCGCTGGTGGATAACCATGACAGCGGAATGTAGTGTTGATTCGACCAGGCATTGTAACGCTACCCACGCTATTCTGCCCCCCCCCTCCCTTCCCTGACCTGTTCTGCGATACTCAGTGGCGGTGCTCCAGAGGCGATCGCGGTTCAGAGTACGGTGCGCACGCAGAGCATTGTGGCTGGGAGATAGAGACCCGGGTATGGCTGTATTTGCGGTGCCAAGTTTGATGTTCTGGCCCAGAAACATGAGGGAACGTGTAGTAATATAATTCGCCCGTACCTCCAGATGTACCGAGATGGAATGCAATGAAGATAGAAAGATAAAGAATGCGCGGACGTGGATGGTCTCTAGGGGGCAGCCGAGTTTCCCCATTCGGTAAGCACCCCACAAGCGGCAAGCAAGGGGATTGGCTTGGACTAAAGCTTATATCCCTTTCCACCCACCAATGGCAGGGCCATTCTTGAAACATTGTACTGCAGGGCACCAGGCATGTAATTCGCACAGTGATCCGTATTCTGGTATACGAGACAAAAAGGGGCCAGGGGAACAACGGAAATCGTATTCAAATTGCCTAGGCAACCAACGCCAAATCCAAGCGCGCGTGTAAGCCCGCCCGGGCGAAAGCGCCTGCCCACAGGGGAAACCGTAGCGGCGAAAACAGACGGCAACAAGGATAAGAAAAAATACAGGTTATTACAAAGGAAGAAAAAACTACACCACGTGCTCTGACCACAATACTTAAGCCAGCAATGGCCCTTTCCAGTGATGCGTAGAACGGCGGTTGTGGATATACATGAGCCGAGGTGTGGTAGGACTCCCTGGCTATCTTCGGTCGCCTTTTGTGATAAAAGCAATCATGAGTGGTGATGGTGTAACCTCGAAAGGCACCCTAGAAGTTTCCGCAAACCGAGTATTCCCTTGTGGGAAAGCCCCCAGAGCCTGCTTCGCTCATATTCTTTACTTTGCCTTTCGAAAAAGACACTGAGTTTGCTTCCCACTGTCTTTGAGCGCCACTCCTTTATTTTGTGCCCTCTTTCCGGTTCTTTGCGTTCGAGAAACAAGCACGACCGGACTGAAGAATGATTTCTGGGCAAATCCAGGACCTGGTCCCTCTCCCCATCCACCGGCGCGTTTGCATGTCGCTTCCTCGACAAGTCATCGGTCGTCTCAAACCATGGTGCTCGGAGAAAAGGGGGGTGCCCGCGTACGCGGTCGCCCTGCCCAACACCACTCGTCTCCGTGCCGTCTACGCCAGCGGGATGGCAAGGCCCAAGGTAACCAACTGCCTTGATCCGCACGATGCTTCGACGCGGGCAAACTCAGAGGTCCAGCCCGGGCGGGAAACGACAAAGCCGGGGAAAACCGGCGGCTTGGACTGAGACCCCACCACATCAGCAATTCGGCCGAACGCCGAACTGGGATGTGGGATAGCGCGTGGGCAACGGGAGGACGCGCCGGCCCACATTGCGCCGGACGCGATGTGCCACCTGAACCTCACGATCGGCATGACACCCCGAAGTCCCTCATGCGCCGACATGATTGCTCGCCTGGTCCAAATGGGCATGTTGGGTGACATTCATTGCGATATGGGTATCTTGTAGTCGGAGGCTGGCCGGATTGAGCAGGGCGCGTCCTGCAAGCCAAGCCCCGGAGACCCGAGTCAGAAGAGATTAGGATAGTCGGCGCTCTTGACCTCTGGAGTTCGCCAAGGCGCCAAGGAGGCTCTGCGTCCAACATTTCCGCAGCAGGGATATGCCGGTTATTCTAACGCAATACAGCCGAAGGGAAATTAAGCGAGTAGTGCTGCTCGCAGGGGTTCAGTATCCGTCGGCGGTCCAGTGAAGGCCGGGCCGTCAGGCCGTGCAGGCTCATAGACCAACAGCCTCCTCAGGGGTTTGTCTACGGCCTCCCCATCCTACTCGCATGTATGTAAATATCAGAACTCTCCGGGTTTGCGGAAGGCAGTCTCTGCGCTGGACTTTGTGCATAGCGTGCGTTAATTAGATTGGCATTACGTTTCCACCTTCCTGCTTCACTTCCCTAGCCTCTCGGGCCTCGGTATGGGCTATGGGGACACCAACTGCGGGTAATGGAAGTGGGTATTATAGCCTATCATTGACAGGGCTCGGCTCCTCCACGTCGGTCATTGATCAAAAGTCGAGCGGGAAAGCCCCCGCACGTAGAATTTTCAGTCACAGTACGCGTCTCGAAGCCCACCAAACAGTTACTATGGCCCCCTCGGGTCCGTCTTTGCTGCGCTGGCACGCGCTACCCGAGTGATGGTGCACGGTAGCAGAGTGCACTCTATGTCAGGCGCCTTGGCCCGCTGCAGCGCTCCTTTCCCCCCATTCGCAACGGCGCGCGCTGCTCGGTTCCCGAGCCCATGGCAGAGGCGATTCCATGTGGACCAGGGTGGGATCGCGCTATCAGATGGAGAATAGGGCTGACTGGCTGACTCTAGATGTCGCCCTCCAGCCAACCGAGGCCGCATCGCCATTGGCCCCGGGGCGACACAAGCTTAGCCGTGGTAACGGCTGGCCGGGCCTATGCGTGCGGGCCTATGCAGCTTTCGTGTACTAATAAATCAGCCAACCTGGTATGCTGGAAGACCCTATTGGGCGGGCCGCCGGATTGGTCCCAAGCATGACGCCCCAGATGGTATGCTACGGCACTAGGACCGCATGTTGGCTTGTGGCCCGTCGCTTGCCAGGCTGGAGCGGAGGCTTCCGTTGCCGGTCGAGCTCCGAGTCGGGGTATTTTTGGAGCCCTTGGCTTCGCGGGTATGCGCCGTGCCACCCATGTGGCTGGGTTATAGTCGTGCTTTATAAATTCCAAGGCAGGGCCGGCCTGTCACTGCTCTTCTGGTTCCCGCCGCCTCCATCGACGCACCGGAACCGTCTTTCTCAGCCAGACGCCTCAGGATGCGCTTTTCTCCGAGCTTGGGGGCGCTGGCCCTCGTGTCCCACGCGGCTGCATACACGCCCGAGTCGACCGAGAGATCGGATGCCCTTGCCGCCCAGGCGCTCGTCAACCTGCGGGCGGCGGTGGCCGACGGCAGCCTCAAGGCCGAGCTCGCCACCAAGGAGGTGGCGCAGGAATGCACCATCGAGAATGCGGCCGTGAGAAAAGAATAGTAAGTGTCTCGACGGTCCCCATCGGTAATGCGACTGCGCCACTCACACCGAGCCTTGTCCAGCTCGGCGCTGTCGGACGAGGAGAAGCTCGACTACATCCAGGCCGTCAGCTGCATGATGAGCAAGCCGTCCATCTCGCCGGCCGAGGCCGTTCCCGGCGCGCGGTCGCGCTACGACGACTTCGTGGCGACGCATATCAACCAGACGCTGACGATCCACGCGACGGGAAACTTCCTGGCGTGGCACCGGTACTTCGTGTACGCGTGGGAGACGGCGCTGCGCGACGAGTGCGGCTACAGCGGCTACCAGCCCTACTGGAACTGGGGCAAGTCGGCCCTGGACCCCATCAACTCCCCCTACATGGACGGCGGACCCCTTTCGCAGGGCGGCAACGGCGTCCCCGCGCCGCACAACTGCACGCAGCCTATCCCGGATAATGATTTGTGCATTCCCGTTGGCGAAGGCGGCGGTTGCGTCGAGTCGGGCCCTTACGGCAAGATGATTGCCAACATCTCGGCCTCGGGCCCGACCTTCAATTCGTCCGAGGACCCCGTCGTCGTCGGCAAGTTGTTCAGCTACCTTCCGCGCTGCGTGCGTCGCGATATCTCGCCCTGGGTCACTTCGCAGTGGTCGACGGACAACGTAAGTGCCGACCCGTTCCACCCCCCTTAGCCCTCACCCCTTACCCCAGCGTCTCATGCCCCCCTCCGCCTTCTCCGCCCGTTACGCACAGCTCGCTCATCCCTTGGGGCACAGGAGACGGTGTCGCTGCTCACGGACCCCGTCTACTCGTCGTCGATCGGACCCTTCCAGGACCGGCTGCAGGGCGACTTCGCGAACAACTACCTGGGCCTGCACACGGCCGGGCACTTCACCTGGGGCGGCGACCCGGGCGGCGACGTCTTCAACAGCCCCAACGACCCGCTGTTCTGGCTGCACCACGGCCAGATCGATCGGACCTGGTGGATCTGGCAGAACCTGGGCGAAGCCGGCCCCGCCGCCCGCGCCTTTCAGATCGCCGGCACCCGCACCATCTTCAACCAGCCGCCCAGCCCCAACGCCACCATCGACGACCTCATGGACCTCGGCTTCAACGCGCCGCCCTCGCCGCTGCGCGACCACGTCAGCTCCGTCGCTGGCCCCTACTGCTATATCTACGTCTGAGGTGGTCGCGGCCCGAGGTTCCAAAGTGAACCTGCTTGCCGAGCAAAAGAGGAAGAAAAGCCGGTCGAGCCGGAGGGGGAACCACCTGGCGACAGCATGGAACATGTTGAAGTTATCAGCTGTGCCGTGCCGATGATTTGACGGATGGGCTGTCCGTCGGAATTGAAGCAAGAGCTTGGCCACAAAGGAGACAAATCCCACCCCGGTCTTTTTCTATTAGACAAGTAATACCAGACTTTGTGTGAATGAAAAGCTTGCAAGTGTGATAGGCATTTGTCGTGTTTCTAAACCTTGTCCCAACCCGCGTTCAGGTATCGGATCCCGTCTGCTATCCCGTTATATCTTAAAGCCATCGATGACAAAGCAGCCGACCGAAATCCCCCGCAACGGCCTCCATCCGTTCGTTCTCCACACCGATCCGCTATTCGGAACCGCTGGGTCGCTCAGGGAGGGTCCCCGTCGTGGAACCGCCAAGTGTCGGTCCCGATAGGTGCCAAGCCTATGACAGGGTTGTGTCAACCGCCGATTCCCCATGTGCGGCAACATCATGGAAAGGGAAAAAATAGCCGCGCGACACCATCACGGCCCAGACGCCAAGGCCTACCTGCGCCGACTCTTATTGGTAGGCGGTTACGGTAGGTGGCGGAGCGGGCGCAGGGCTGCAAAAGAACCTAATGTTCCCCTGGGGCTTGCTGACGAAAACTGACAACTTCCCATCTCCCCCCCTTCCTTCGTTGTCCATTCCCAAGTACCACCCGTCATCTCCCCCCTCTTATCATCCATTCGATCGAGCGGCGGCCCGCCCCGCGCGCCACATCGACCCGCCGTGCACGAACGCGGGAGCGCGGCGCCCGGGGCCGTCCGCGTGGGGTTCAGCGCGCAAAGAGGTACCAAGCCCGCGCGCCTGAGGATAGTTTTACCACATGTGCCCGTCCCGTGCCGGTCGTATATACATGCGGAAGTCTCCTCCCTCCTTTTTATTCGGACAAATATAGCACCCACTACTCCTCTACACCACAATTCAACAAGGGAGAAATCGTACCAAGCTTATCCTGGTCTTGACAACATTTGGTGTGACGCACGCAGCCAGGAGGGCCTCGATTGTGACTAGTCTTCCTCTCCTGCTCTTGGCTCCTTTCGCGTGCATGTAAGTGACACAGTCTTTCATATTACTCGGTGCGCGGCCTTAGTGGAGGATGAATGTTCGAAAGGTTAAGGTTGGGCACCAACAGTCTGGTTGTAAATTCGGTAAGTCCAAGACTTGTTTAGGCCTCGAGGCTCGTATTCGGTCAAGCCGTGGACATCACAGCCGATTTCGCGGGGAAGACGTGTAACAAGATAACGAACGTAAAACAACGAGCTCGTCTCGCCTAGCCATCCAGAAATAAAGTTAACCCAACCTCTTTTCCCGTCGTTCCCCCGTGACTCGCCAAGGACGTATCAGCCCAAACCTCCCCGGCCCCGGCGGTCGTGTGTGGGCGCGTCCAGCTCGTACCGGTGGGCGTACTTATGGGCGCTGACCTCGCAGGAGTACGGACCGGGGGGCAGTTCGCCGAGCTGGGGCTTGGCCGGGTCGGGGTCCATCATGGCGGCGGCGGCGGCCGGGTGCTGGTAAGGGGCGTAATAGTGCGGGGGTGGCGGCGGCGGCGGGCCGGGGTCCGGGGTCCGGCGTTGGCGGCGGAAGAGCAGCCAGCCTGTCTGCCGGTCCTAGTCGAGCTCGACCGTGTGTAATTTCCGTGGGGGTGACTATGCGTATAAGAAAAAGGTTAAGAGACAATAGTCCGATGACAGGAAGCTCGGGAACTGCGTGTGTTGGCTCAATAGCTTCGGAGGAAAAAAAGGGGAGAGGTAAGGCAATGAATGTCCTAGGCTTCGAATGCAGGAACAACAGCAAACTAACCACATAGTAACTTGCAGGTGGGCACCACACAGCATCGGCTCCAGTTTACACGGGAAATTTCAAGGCTCTGCGTCGGGCCGTGACATTTCGTCCGTTCTTTCGGCAAGGACGACGTCGACCAGGAGATAGCAGCCGAGGCAGCCCGTGGGCTTGTTCCGAACCCGAAACCGTGAGAGTGAAGCTCTCGGTTGGATGGCCCGACGTATGGCTCGACGTATGGCTATAGACGCCGAAGGCGCCATCACAAGTCGGCAGCTGGGCCGGACCGTCGTGGGCGCTCAAGGCCCCGGAGTGGAAAAGGGTGGGTGGGTGATAAGGCGTGGCCATTGGTGCGGGCAACAGAGGCAGGAAAAGACGCACCAATAAAAGAAACAGAGGCCGGGGCACGCATGACGACATTCATAACGTGCAGAAGCAACACGGGGGCATCCATGAAGCAAGGCCAGACTGTTGTTTTTTGCTCGACCCGACCGTTTGGGTTGACCAGCACTGTCCACCAATCGGAGCCCCAATACCGCCCTCCGCGTCGCAGACGAAGAGGCTGACAGGAGAGTAAATTGAAAAGACGGCCGCCTGCTATTGCATACAGCAGGGAGGCATTTACGGGCGTTCGAAGCGCCCTTGCCCGGCGGCGGCGGCGTTGGCTTTGCATGCCTCCATCTATATATCCGCTTCCGTATTACTGCACGCCCCTCGTGCCTATCGCGCCACCCACCCACTCACTGGGGCTGCTATTCTCGCCGTCGCTTGTTTTTTCTCGCTTGCTCTTCTCGACGCCTCAAGGACTCTTCCCGGTCAGCGGAACCTTGCCACCGTGCCATGTAAGGGATAACCCCCCCCAACCGCCAGCAGAGCGCTTGCCACCCCACGTTGCCATCCCCTGGGCGTTTGCCTTCCTACCGGAGGTTTATCTCGCCTTCTTTTTCATCTCCCACCAGGACTTAGATTGCCCAGCCGTTCACGTCTCGCCTCTGTTCACTTTTCTTCCATCTTTGGAATCATCCGCCGTCACTCGTTCATCAGCCCGCGTTCCCGCCCGCCTCCCCTGAGCGCAGCCGGTCTTGCGCTCGCTTTCTCCTTTCCCTCCCGCCGCTGTTCTTTGTGCCCGCAATTTTCCTCCCACCTCCGCTCCTAAGCTCCCTTCTTAAAGGGCGATGGGGAACTGGTCCAAGACGGGCGCCATGCCGACGTGGCGCGGACCCTTTCCGCTCCGGGGCCCCAGCGTCAAGACGACCGTCCTGGCCTGCGCCCTCATGCTTTTGCTATATCACGTCCGCTCGGCCAGCTTCCACTACGCCGTGCCGACTACTTCGTTGGCCCCTCCTACCCGACCGGACCCCTCCATCGCCGAGGCGGCGGCCTTGTCATCAACGCCGTCCCCCGTCCCGGCATCCCCGCGCGGCATCCCGCGCAAGATATGGTACAAGCTGGGCCCCAAGGGGCTCAGTGAGGACGCGCGTGGGTGGACCCACTCGTGCATCGCGCAGAACCCGGGGTATGCGGTCGAGTTCCTGACGGACGTGACGGCGGACGCACTGGTGAACGCCCGCCTTGCGAACCGGCCGGGCCTGCTAGAGGTGTATAACGCGCTGACGGTGCCGATCCTTAAAGCGGATCTACTGCGGTACCTGCTGCTGTATGCTGAGGGCGGTGTGTGGTTCGACCTGGACGCGAGCTGCACGGGCGTCGCCATTGACGATTGGGTACCGCCGTCCCTGGCCGACCACGCCGCCCTCGTCGTCGGTTGGGAGTTCGACGGTGGCTACCATTTCGATTTCGACCGCCAGTTCGTCACTTGGGCCGTCCTGGCCCGCCCAGGAGTTTCACACCTGCTCGCCGTCGCCGAGGAGATTGCGGCGGCGCTGCGTGCCCTGGCCGAGGCCCGCGGCGTTCCCCTGTCCGGCCTGCGCATGTCCATGATCGACGACGTCGTCGACGAGACGGGCCCTCGCAAGTTCGCCCAGAGCGTCCTGCGCCACCTCGGTGCCACCCACAACCTCACCGCCCCCTGGGACGCCTATCACGAGATCCTTGAGCCCAAGCTCGCCGGCGACGTGCTCATCCTGCCCGGCTACGCGCTCGCCGCCTCGTATAACACCTACGAGCCCGAGGACCGGCACCGCATCGGTCCCTCGCTCGTCGTCCACCACTACGCCGGCTCGTGGAAGAACGCGTTCGGCGGCGAGAAGGCGGACGAGGCCGAGGACGGCCAGTCGCAGCAGACATAGCCCTGTCTCGACGCCAAGAATCACGGATGATAGATATCCTGTATTGGCATGTGCTTTTCTTTTTCGCATGGAGTCTGGAGTGTCTCTCGGTGTGTTATGCTGAGCGCTTGTTGGCCTTTGCCACTTTGCAAAGAGTATTTACGTCTTTAATAAAGCTTGAGTATTGAGTACTCAAGTAATCCGCAGACCTGCGCCTATGAGCACATGACGGTAAGTAGTTCTGTCCCATAAACGACAATTGCGACAATTGTAAAGCACACGGTCATCATGATGGAGGTATGGCAATGTATTCATTCAAGAAGGATGGTGTACCACGATTGGCGGCTTCGATCCACGCTCGCACGCCTGCGAGCACAGCTACTTATCGTTGGGGAACCCATCTCTCAGGTTATCATACTTGGAGTGTGGCTGGGTTATGCAGTTGGGGTGCCTCTCGAGAGCGGCGGTGCCGCCGAGGACGTGGACGACGTTGCCAATCAGGCTCTCGGCGCCCTCTTTGTCGGCGCTGCTCTCCCACCACATGGCGCCGCCGAGGCCGCGGTGGCGTACATAAGAGGCCTTACGGCGGGCCATCTCGACCGTGTCGTAGCTGACCATGGTGCGCGAGCTGGGGTCGTAACAGTAGCTGGCGCCGGCGTCGTCGTCGATGTGCTCCTGCGCGCCGGGCAGCGGCAGCTTCTTGTAGTCGTGGATGCCGTTCTCCCAGGTACCCTCGCCGATCTCAACGTAGGGCTTGCCGGGCCCGTCGGTGCCCTTGAAGGCGCGGCCGTACAGCGGCATGCCGATGACCATCTTGCGGGGCGATACGCCCTGCGCTGTGTAGTAATGCAGCGCGGCGGCCGTGTTGAAGGGCGTGCTCTGCGGGTGGTCGCGGCACGGCCACAGGTTGGCCTGGTGGCCCGACGTCTGGTCCCACGCGCCCGCGTAGTCGTAGGCCATGAGGTTCCAGAAGTCCAACAGCTTGTCCATGCCGCGAATGTCCATTTTCTCGTAGTTTTGCGCGCCGGCTGGGCAGGCCACCGTCAGCTCGAAGTGGTACGGCCGCGGCAGCGTAGCCGAATAGGCGTCCATGGCGTTGCGTACCGCCTGGAGCAGCGCCACCAGGGCGGCGGCCTCCTGGGAATTCTGCGGATACTCCCAATCGATATCGATACCATCGAATCCCAGGTTCTTGATGAGGTCGACGCAGGAGCGCGCGAAGGTGTCTCGGCCCTGCGGCGTCGAGGCGGGTTGGCGGAAGTTGGAGCTGTAGGTCCAGCCGCCGACGCTAAGCAGGACCTTGAGCTGGCGATTCCTGCGCTTGAGTAGGTTGAGTTGCTTCAGGCAGCCGTACATGTTGTTTCCCGTGTCGTTCCACGAGTCGCCCTCCCAGTGGATGTCGGTGTCGGCCCAGCCGTCCGTCATGTGCACCTCGCCCGTGTCGGGCCGCACATTGGCAAATGCGTAGAGTACATGGGTGAGCTTTTCGGCGGGCAGGTCCTGGGGCCGGTGCTTGCGGCCGTAGATGGCCCAGTTGACAAAGTAGGCCACGGTCCGGAAGCCGCCATTTTCGGGTCCGCCGCCCATCATGGGTGACTGTGATGTGGAAGGACTGGAGAGAGAGGGACTGCTATACGAAGAGGTGGTGGGGGGCCAGTGGACGATGTTGCGCACCGACGTCCAGTAGGCGGGATTCAATAAGGTGATGGCGATAGCAGCAGAGACGACGGCAATGGAGAAGAGGAGAGGCAGATGGTTTCGGACAAAGGGCATTATCCACCGAGGGCAGCAGGTAGGAATGGCAGTTTATAGCAAGTCAGACGCTTGCCTGGCGCGGCATGGCACGGATGGCTAGAGGCGTTGCGCGGCCTTGATGCGCTGGTCAAGAAGCAGCCCATCGATTCAGCGAGAGGGGCGTGGCTCAGCGGGGCACTGCAGGGAAGCAACCTAATGATGCCAGGTACCGGCTGGCGGCACTGGATACAATGCAAGAGGCGGCGAATGGGGGCGAATACCGCCCTTGGCACATCGTTCGGAGCCCAGAGAACGCGAGGAACGAGATCGAATTGTTCGCTTTCTACCAGTAAACCCCTGAAACAATTGGCTGGACCCCAACTGTCACGAGAGGGCAAAGAGGATGGACAGTGTCCACCGCCAAATATGACGTCGCGTTGGGCTCCCTCAGTGGATCAAGGGCCTGTGGCTAAAGCGGCTGTGCAAAAGGCCCACTAAGTGCACCCAAAACTACGGCAAGGACGGCGCACCAGTGCTGACAGCGCTTTCAGCGCCCAATGGTAAGCGACCCGTTTGCCACGGCGGCCGCCTACTGCGCCATAATCGGATGAAAAAAAAGGCAGGCATGAAGGCGAGCCATGAAATGTAGACCAGAAAAGATGGACCTCGACCTCCATGGGGTAATGGGAAGCCGCGGTGAGTAATTGGACAAAGTTTCTTCTTCCTCATCGTAAAATAGAAATGCACCACGGAGAACAAAGGTGCATCTCAGAGTGTAACGAGGTGTGGTCACGAAAGCGAGTTGGGGGGCAAGGCTACCCGAACATGATCACGGAGAAGAAGTCACCCGGGCCTCAGCCGGTGTTTGTTCCATGGGCTTGCATTGAGAGTCTGAGCCAGGCGTACCGTACCCATTTCCCTTTACGTTAATTCGTAACCCATGTTTCCTCAAGTTTTTGTCTTCGTGATCGATTGGGCGATTTACGGCTTGTCGAAGACGTAGGTGAGATGGCAGCGACCGCAGTACTGGCGGTCCTGCATGGCAGCCATGAAGATACCGGCACCGCACTAGGAAGAGGTCAGCATATGATGCCACCGGCTCCCGAGGAGCAGGGCAACTCACAGTCTCGGCAGGGCACTCGCGTCGGAGACGCTCGATCTTGCCGTCACCGTCGACCTTGTAGTACTTGAGGACGGCCAGCTTGGTCTTCTTGCGCTTGTGCTTGATCTTCTTGGGCGTAGTGTAGACCTTCTTCTTGCGCTTCTTGCCACCACCACGCAGGCGCAGCACGAGGTGAAGGGTCGACTCCTTCTGGATGTTGTAGTCGCTCAGGGTGCGGCCATCCTCGAGCTGCTTGCCGGCGAAGATGAGGCGCTGCTGGTCCGGGGGAATGCCCTCCTTGTCCTGGATCTTGGACTTGACGTTGTCGATGGTGTCGGAAGACTCCACCTCAAGGGTGATAGTCTTACCCGTGAGGGTCTTGACGAAGATCTGCATGATTGCCTTGGCGGATGTTAGGATCGTGAACAAGCGCGTGTCGGTAGACGGAGGCGATGGCGAGCGGACGTGCGAGGTCGGTGAGGCGCGCCGCGAGAAATTCAAGATGCGAACACCGAGAACCCAGCCGGCGCCGCCAGGCAACGGCCGTCGCAACGGACCGATCGGAACATGACACAAGGCAAGGTAGAGCAGCTCGCGCCGCAACAGGGGTAGAACGTACCTAGACAATATCGCTATTGTCCTCCTAAGCAATCCTGAAGATGGATGATTCTTGGGGTTCAAGGGAAGAAGAGGAGCGGAAGAAAAGTTGGAGCTCGGAGCCAGGCGATTTAGTAGGGTTTCTGTGCGCGCACTAGCGGTCCCCGCTGGCAGTTTGGCAGTCTCTGCTGCTTGCGATTTTCTGCTCGCCGCCTGTGGTCCGTCGTGCGTGTGTGGGCAGGGTGGGCAACGAGTACGTACCTCCGGGCGGCCCACAGGACGACTTTCACGCTTGCCCTTTCTGACGTCGCCAAGGGCCTTTCCCATCACGTGCTAGGGTTTCCCGTGCGCTCAACCCTCCACGGAAAGCGCAGGCAAAGGCAGGCACACGCCCCAGTATCCACTGTCCACCCACCACAGGAGGCGCGAGTGATTGCATTGGTCCACCTTTTCGCATCAGTGGGCATTTTTGAGTCCTCATCAACTCGCGAGAGGAATCCCGTCCGTCTCGTTTCCTTCTTCCTTTCCCCAGCCAAGGAACAACAACCGTCAAAATGGTCAAGAAGAGAAAGAACAAGTATGTTAAGCCTCTTCCGATGCCCGCCTCCGCCTCGCGAACCCCGCCCCGTCCTCTCGCCGTGGTGATGGCGGCCAACGCTCCATCGGCGCCGGCGGCTCCTTCACCACGACGCCCCGACGACGCGCTCGACGCCTCCTGATGGAACAGTCCCGCTGACCAGTGTTTTCTCCCCCTCCCACAGCGGCCGCAACAAGAAGGGCCGCGGCCACACCAAGCCCATCCGCTGCAGCAACTGCTCGCGATGCACGCCCAAGGACAAGGCCATCAAGCGCTTCACCATCCGCAACATGGTGGAGTCGGCCGCCATCCGTGATATCTCGGATGCCTCCGTCTTCGCCGAGTACACGGTCCCCAAGATGTACCTCAAGCTGCAGTACTGTGTCTCTTGCGCCATCCACGGCAAGATTGTCCGGTACGTTGATAAATCTCCCTCAGGAGAGGGGTGCCCGCAAGGGTTCAACTGCGCGCTCGCACACGCTGCGTCGTATGCTCTTGAGATGAGCCTGGGTTGACCTTCGTCGAACGCGGATACACCACATCCTCTCCTGGTATTTACTCCCTCCCCCCGACCACGACTAACCCTGCGTGCGCTACAGTGTCCGCTCGCGCGTTGGCCGCCGCAACCGTGCCCCCCCGGCGCGTGTTCGGTACAACAAGGACGGCAAGAAGGTGGTTCCCACCCAGGCTGCCAAGGCCCCCCAGGCGTAAACTGCCTCGGGTCTTGGTTTTCTGATGTTGTCTCTGGAATTTCGGTGTTCATGAGCAAAAAGGGAAACGGGTCTCTACGGAAGGGCTTTTGCATGACATGTCTTCGGGTTTGACATGGTTTCTCACATAACGACCGAAATGAATTGAGTCGCTACCCATGCAAAAAGGACAACAAAACTCGTTCTCCGTGATCTTTGCTCCCTTCTCGGCCTCTGCCAATGGCTGATGTGACCTGGAATTTGCTCGGATTGAAAGCCTGAGAAGTGTACTCTCCGACTCATGTGTCTGCGAGCAATGCCACTCTTCGCCGTAACTCGACTGCGTCAGGGAAACCAGGAGCAACAGTAAAGTCACAACTAGTCTCTGGTCAGTCTCGCAGCTCGCTGGACCTGGACCTTTGGACACTTGAACGCCAGAATCATGCCGGCTTCTGGAACGTTGGCGATGTGCAAGGGTCTCTCCAGAGGAGACCGAAGGGACCCGTGGCAACTGCCCACCGTCGCGTCGCCTGCAGCCATGCCGACGGCAAGTCGAGTGTTGTCGGCAGCCGTTCCGGCCCCATGCCATGTATACCCCGTGATTAAACTTGGGGGAATTCGAGACGACGTCTCGGGTACCCTGGAGAAGGCCTCCCAAGCACAGGGGACTCCGTCTTTCCGCAGTCGACGACCACCGGGATCTGGAGGCTTCATCCCCGGTCCACCTAGCACCCACGGCTGCACGATGATCTGTTTAGTGGTGGCTTTCCCCTCTCCCCCCCCTTTCCAGCCCGGCCCAGGCGAGCTGGTCTCCCACCCAGAGCGGGACAGACGCCGCTCCTGCTTATCAATCTATCTCTCGTCCCATCCCCGCCGCTGGCTTGTCTACCAATGAATACTGCTATAGAGTGCCAATTCATCAATAAAGCCTAGGCACGATGGCAGAGTGGTTATTGCGTAAGACTCGAACTCCTCTCTCAGTTCAGGCATCTTATTCCTTCGGGAGCGCAGGTTCAAATCCTGCTCGTGTCGATGATTCGATACATCCTCTCAAAGAGGACTTCATCACTTTTTGCTTTTGTCAATCCCAAGCCCTCCTTCTCCTCGTTCTTTTGCTGATGGGCCTCTCACAAGCTGGTGATGTGCGTATGCTTGGCGTTGATGTCGCGTCAACCAAGGGTCCGTTCATTTTGGTGCCGCCCATCTTTTTATGCCCGCGCATCGCGCCTAACATCAACAACGCAACAGAGATACATACGACCGACCCCATCGTTTTTTGGTGGCGGGCTTTCCTACCTTTTAACACAATGTGTTGAACTCCAACAGGGAATGCAGCTACATGTCTGTACATCTCTGAGATTCAATATGTGTTGCTTGTGCCAGAAGCTTGACTCGCTTTATTTTTGCCTGTCGTCTTTGGCAATCCGAGTTTATTAAGAAGTGCACTACGTTGTAAAGTCCCGGCCGTGCCTCTCCTATGGAAGATCTATAGTATATACGGAGTAAGAAGCGAAGACTATGCAAGGGGAAGAAGGCGAGGGCCAACTTGGCGATGCCTAAAAAGACCATCGAACCGGGACCCCGTATTCCGACCGTGTCTCTGGGGATTAGGACGTCGAGTCCCTTTCCTGGAGGGTAGTTCCGAGTGGATCCACGCAACCGCAACGCCGGCACTTTCCACCGCCTTTGAGATCCGTCTGGGACGGTTCCGCGGGGGCGGCCGAGAGGTTCTCTTGCTGCTGCTGGCGGGCGCGGCGGCGGGCGTTCTGGACGTCGTGGCCGGTCACGACGGAGCCGGGGTGCATCTGCATAAGCATGGCGGCCACGTCTGGGGCGCTGTGCGAGGCGTCGGCGGCGAGAGCGAGCAGGTCGTTCTCGAAGGCCTCGCGCTGGCGGCGGCGGTTCGTGGGGATGGCGCTCGCGCGGTCCGAGGGCCCGTGGTTGTGGGCGCTGCGGTCGCGGATGATGCGGAAGCGCCAGAAGCGGTCGGGCGGGCGCGGACCCTGGCCCGGCGGCGGGCGCGGCGACCGCTTGAGCGTCAGCACGCCCGTCCACGTGCAGCCGCAGTGCGACGACGTCGTCGCCTTGGTCGTCTTGGTCGCGTAGGCCTTGCGCGCCCCGCCCCGCGTGCAGCAGTACGTGATGCTCGTCGGCTCGCCAAAGGCATCGTGGTTGCTCGAGCGCTGGCGGCGCACGCCAAAGCCCGCCTGCTCGGCCGCCGTCTTCAGCGCGCGCTCCGCCTCGTCGAGGGACACCCAGGCCTCGTTTGTGGCGAGCTCGGTGAAGGGGGTCGAAAACGATGCCATGGTGGGATTCGGCGCGTACGCGGTTGGGATCCCTGACAGTGCTTCAGTGACACTGCCCGGAGTCTGATCGGCGACAGCTGTAATTCGATTGTTCGCTCTTAAAAACAATAAGTCAACAAATCTACGGGTTAGAAGCTCTATTGCCCCTCTGTTTCCTGTCCGCACCATCACCTGCACCGTTTGCACCACCCTTTAGCCTACTGCCTGCATCTTTCTGGCATGTGCGCATACCACATGCTTGGTCTGCACCCCAACATTCATCGTAAGCTCCGGTAAAAATGATTGACACGCTTCAGACTTCCATGGCATTTGAAATGCAAAAAGTTGGACGCTGTGGGAATTGAACCCACGACCTTTCCTAGGCTTCAAGCTAATTGATGCGAAAGGAAAATCATACCCCTAGACCAAGCGCCCAGTGATACCACTGTTGGTTGAAAGGACTAACTTTATTTGGTTATATATGTAAACCTTACCACTGCATAAGCGCCGGTCTGACACATAACTTGGTCGTGATACTTGCGAAGGAGAAGAGGCCAGCCGCTTTAGGTCGGGAAGTGTTTAGGCAATCTCCACTTGGCTTTTACGTAGTAAAAAAAAGCATCTATCCAACCAGCAAGCTTCATCGTCTATGAGCATCATACTTGGTCTTGTCAGGTAGCTGAGTAGTCTGCCGCACGATGCATAAGTCTTTTGTTGCTGCTGGGGATTGTGCGAGCTGGACTCGAAGTTGTATGATCTCTATGCCAAAACGAATGACAATCTGCCTATACTTTTAGTCACGTCGACACCAGAGATGGCAGCAAAGCCAGACACTGCGGCAAAACCAGACATCGCGAGCTCCAGCAACAACAAAAAAGCCTCCGAACAAGCATGTCCTCAAGCTCCATAAGGGGCTCCACAAGGCGGAGAGCTCGATCCTCGTCCAGGCAAGGACTGGCAAGATTGGGCTACGCGACTTCCTCTTTAGACGCAGGGTCCCAGGCTTTGACAGCCCATGGTGCGGCTGTGGCCAAGGTAGGGAGACGGTCCGACACATCCTTGTTTTCTGCCCGAGAGAGAAAGACGAGAGTACCTCGTCCAAGCTCTAGGGGAACCGATAGACACGGACAGGATGCTCGATACCCCAGGGAAAGCAGGGATCATAGCGAGATGGCTACTCCGTTCAGGCAGGCTGAGCATGTTCCAGCTGGCAGACCAACTCATCAACTAGCTAGGAAGCTGGCATGCTGAGCCCGATCTCGGTATGGCAGGTCAGAGAGCAGACAGAAGCGGTGCGACGCAGCGGAACCTAGGTTTTTCACCCGGCCGGACGTCAGCCCGGAACGGTTTTCCTAGGCTAAGATACGCAGGGAATCCTCATGGCCTAGATAGGTCGCTAGGTGTAAGAAGAAGAAGAAGAATAATAATAATAGTCACGTCGAGAAGCATTTTGGATTGGCATAAGTCCCTGCGAGAACAATACGATATCTCCAGGGTATATCACCTGCGCAGCGTTTAAAGTCAGTCAGGGGCCACGTTATTTTCCTTTGTCTCGCCCATCTTGAAAGGCACAAATTTGACTGTGGAAACTCATGCTGAGAAAATTGGTACCTTAACCAAAGTTTGTAACGAATTTCAGATTTGTGGCAACATAAAAAGGCCCTCTTCTGCTGGGCCTTCCGAGAATATTCTGATCTACTGCCATAGGAGCATACTAGGCCTGGACATGGGTCGAGGTCTCCATGGCCGTCTCTCTCATATTCACTTCGTAGGTACTTACGATGCCTGCTAGACTATTACACCGCCGGGGGCACCTTTCCATCCTAAAGGGTGCGTTAGTTACATCACCACATGCAAGTCCACGTATTAGCCGAGTCATTCATCTCCCTCACTGCGCATTTCAATGCTCAAGCCTCATCAGTATGCTTCAACATGATAGCGTGGGCTGACACCCTAACGCACGTTGAAGGTGTGTTCACTTCATTTGACTAGCATTGCCGGAGGGTTCCAGCATCGACCAGGAATATGGGACTGGCAGCGGCCTAGATGCAAATGCCATCTCACCGGTCTCTGCGTGCCTTTTCGTGATGCTTATATCTCGAGCCGCGATATACTATTAATGTTTGGAGTACTTCGCCACCCAGTTTTGTTATCCAAGGGTGGAACCAAAGGTCTCATCAGTCAGGGCCCGTCTATAATCGACGGCTTTTAATCGTAGAGTCTGAAGTACTGCGTTGAATGGTCTGCGGTCATGGGCCGCTCGCTGCGACTTAGTATCATCACAAGGCAATTTATACCTCATAACTTATCCTATCCCTCTTCCTAACAACTCTCGTATGATAGGATTCCGATACGGCAAGTTTTTGTCACGAGTCTAGTCCGAGAATGCCTTCCAGAGTATACCAGCGTATTTAGCAGTCGCTGAAACGAGCAGGCGATTATCTTCAGTGTCGTTTCTCAGCGGTGCCAGGATGTCCAAAAGCATCCGGTTGGTTGTGATGCGGCGATTTATATGTCCGACATACTAATACTCCGTCGTGGCCTCCTTTATTTTGTCTGTTACTGCACTCAGAATGGTATTTAAACCCTCCCTTCCACTTGGATCAATCCAGAAGGATACCGAAGAGCCAAGACGAGGCCGTGGATTTGCTGGTATTCAATCAATCTTATGGCCCAGTCCGGCTTGGTGGAGGGCTGAAGTAAACAGTGCTTATGGCCATACCCGGGGATAAACAAGCAGGTGCCAACCGAAAGAATTCGCCGGATGTACGGCGAGATCAAGAAGGCGATGCTCATTGCCAAGCTTAAAAAGACTCAAGATTCCAGTGCGGATCCTGTTGGCAAGACGGGATTTCCGGAATCTGACGGCAGCATTGACCGGTATCACAAACGGCGAGGGGTTGACAGCTACTTGAACGGCGCGAATCAGACACTTTCCGTCGAGTACCCACCAAATTCTGTCAATGAACTGGACGCGAGCTAGGCTAGCAGAGCCATCACTGCCAACTGCTTCACCAAAGTGTAGTCGAAGCAGCTGCCGCCATCAGTCAGACCCGGGAATCTGTGTTGGTGATGAGTAAAGCCGATGCAAATTTTTCAGTTATCCTTGGGCCACGTGGGCGTCACCAGACTTTTCATCCTGTATGGACCTTGTGCGCGCCGTTGGTTTGGAATCCTTCCAACCGTAACGGAACTTCCCGTCTGGCGTTGGACCCTGTCGATCCGAAGATATCATTAAGCTTAATCTGGCACACCAAGAGCTTGGTCAATCGCCTTAAACGGTCAATTTGGGAGGCACGGGGAGTTCGGACGCAGGCTGGAACTCAGAGTTTGTAGTGGGCAGAAGCGCTCGGCGGACATAATATCGAGGAGACGAGTCATGGTCATTTTGACAACGGTCAAGCCCGTGATGACCGGCGAAATCACACTCTGCGTAGGACCAAGAGAAACCGTGGCCTAGGAAGAACGGCCCAGGCAGCGGCGTTATGGACGACATTTCCTCTCCCCGTCCTCTTGATACCTGGCTCGGGAAGGGGAGTATGTAAGCCACCTGGTTCTCGTTCTGTTCCGGGGCGTTCCGCTTTTCCGCGGGTAAGCGGCGAGAGCCCTCGCCGCGGCTGTGCCAGGGACAATGAGGTGATGGACAACACCAGTAGATGGGAATAAGCGCCGTCAAAGGAGGCAGAGCCGGGAAGTCGACTTGCCCAATGACCCACACGATGTAGTCATCACAGCGTCACTGTTCCACACCAGTGTGGCCAACTTCGGCTTCAAGTACTCATCTATTACTCGACTCCGTGTTGCTGACCCTGGGCTAGCAGCACTAGTATCGTAGCACTCTAGATCTTGGGCACCTTTGCAGAAGCTCGAGCCGCCAATCGTGTCGTGCATTAGTGGGTAAGTGGTAGCGAGTGCGGAGTTACGAGTGGAGTGGTTGATAACTCCGAGTTTTCACAGCAAGGGGGCATCGGGGAAATCGAGAAAGAAGCAAATTGTGCTTGGCACCCAAACGGTTCATCACAGAAACTCGGGATTCTCCCGTGTAGTGCACGTTGGAACTCTCCCGGGACCAAGCCCCCGGGACGACTTGCGATCTGACTATTTCCCGTCACTTCGCCTTGCGCCATGGGAGCCTCGCCGTCGCCGGTCGTGTTGCACGACCAGACCAACCTGCTGCCCCACCGGAAGCTACTGGTGGTGTTCGGCGTCATGGCGTCGGCCTTCTTTGTGGCGTACGCGGACCAGAACGGCGTGGCCGTGGCGCTGCCGCACATGGCCGAGGAGCTGCGGGCCCTAGACACCATCAGCTGGGCGGGCACGTCGGCCATGATCGCCAACACGGTCTTCCAGGTGCTGTACGGGCGGCTGTCCGACATCTTCGGGCGCAAGGCCGTCTACCTGTCGGCGCTGCTGCTGCTCGCCGCCGCCGACGTCCTCTGCGCCACCGCCCGCGCCGCCTGGGCCATCTACCTCTTCCGCGGCCTTGCCGGCGTCGCCGTCGGCGGCATCAACTCCCTCACCATGATGATCGTCTCCGACATCGTCACCCTTCAGGACCGCGGCCGCTACCAGGGCATCCTCGGCGGCTGCATCGGCCTCGGCAACACCGTCGGCCCCCTCGTGTCGGCCGCCTTTGTCCAGTCGTGGTCGTGGCGCGGCTTCTTTTACCTCATCCCCCCCCTCATGCTCGTCTGCTGCGCCTTGTCCTGGTTCCTGCTGCCGTCGACCATGCCCAAGGGCCAGGGCTTCCAGAAGGCGAAGCTGGTGGACTGGTATGGGCTGTTCTTCGGCGCTGTGGCCATCATTTTCCTCCTGATTCCCTTGTCCGGCGGGGGTTCCTACTTCCAGTGGAATTCCCCCATGGTCATCAGCATGTTGACCATTGGGGGTGCCTCGGTGTTTGCGTTTGTGTACGTCGAATGGAAGGTGTCCACATTGCCTATGGTTCCGAGTACGTCCCAATATCCTGGTGCGAAAATTTGTAATTTTGAGGACTGACCTCCCCGTAGTGTCCATGTTCAAGAGCCAAGCCGTCTTCGCCGTTTTGATACAAAACTTCCTGTTCGGGTACTGCTACTACGCGTCCCTGTACTTCCTCCCGCTGTACTACCAAAATGTTCGCGGAATGCAGCCCCTGAACGCCGCCTTGCTTCTGATTGCCCTTGTCATTCCACAATCCCTCCTTTCCATTGCCTCGGGCTTCTACATCACCTTTTTCTCACGATATGGTGAGGTCATCTGGTCTGGATTTATTTGCTGGACAATGTGAGTTAACGGCACCCGGACACTCCTGATGCCGTTGCGTACCGAACGCTAATCCAAACGTGCACCGCCAGAGCTCAAGGCCTGTTCTGTCTATTTAACGAGAGCACATCCCTGGCCGTCATCATTGCCGCTCAGGTCATTATGGGCGTGGGCGTGGGCAACGTCTTCCAGCCCTGTCTCATTGCGCTGCAGGCCCACTCCCCCAAAGATCTGCGGGCCGTTGTCATCTCCAACCGCAACTTTCTGCGCGCCCTGGGGGGTGCCTTTGGCTTGGCCTGCTCAAGCCAGATCCTGCAGTTCACACTTCGTCGCCATCTGCCGGCCGAGTTTTCCGCCCTCATCACGTCGTCATACGCTCTCCCCAGTACCCAGGGCCTCTCGGCCGAGTCCGTCGCCGCGATCAAGGGCGCGTACGTGGCCGGAAACCACGTCGTATTCGTCTCCATGACCCCCATCATTGGCCTCTGCCTGATTCTTTGCGTCTGCGTCAAGGACCGCGGCATTACTCGTAAGGAAGAGACAGAACCTGCATCGATACCGCCGGCGGAGAAGTCCGGATTCAATCCATCGAGCGATTCATCGGGCTTTACCACGCCTTTACGCAGGGACTAGATCTTGCTTGTAGAGGCAAAGGTCGGAGCACCATGACATATTAATTACTGCAGCAGTTGACGGCCCTCGACACGGCATGACGGCCTCTAGTCGCATGTAAGGAAGTACGCACGTTCAGCGGATACCCCTTTACTCTGAAATTGTGGGGGCGCGAACTTTCTTACAACTTGCGACTGCCAGTCAGAGATTGAGCAATAATAACACCTAGATACCACTTGCTGTTAATGATTACATAGATTAAAGCACTAATAATGTTAGGTAATGCCTATGCTGATACGGTACGGCTGGGGTACAACCGTGCACAATCGGATGCAATACATGTAGAGACGGCCTGCACCTATTTCAGTTTGTCTGGGGCATAACACGGTAGCAAGTGGTTGAGCAGAACTACGCCTGTTACATCTGTCCAGAGCCACAGACACATACATGAATTCCGGTAGTTACATATGTACATGAATGGCCAGAGTTCAATGATACTAGGAATGCCGGTGTTGTTAGGTGACGGCGGTAACGGAAGTTGAAAGTTCTGTCCCAGCGGAAAACCGAATGGGAATGGCCCAGCCACGATAGAGACAACGTTGCCTCCCGTCCCCTAAAACAACGTCTTGTGAGGACCAAGGAACAATGAGTTTTTGGGGATACGATAGAAACTCGGGGGCGGCCCAGAAACGGACGATATGACGCCCTCAGAAACTACTTGCACACCATAAGGTAGACATATGTAAACGCGGATATAATAGGCTGCCAGAACTGTGGGGCAGACCTGTTCCAAGCTATTTAGCCACACTGAAGACTGGATCTACAGATCCAGTCTACCTAGTCTTTTGGCCTGGTGGTCAGTGTGTTAGGTCGTCCCGTGACACTACACGCACAAACGATCGGAAAAGCAGCGTCACGTTCGCACCAAGTCCATAATTTTCCAAACCGGCCACGGCCAAAAGAGCACACCGGCCGCCATGGGGGCGTACCTATGCGAAGTGAAAGCCTTGTCAGCACAACTTAAACCTAGAACCGGTGCTGCTAATCGCAGAGCGGAATGGAGCGTACAGGAATATGACGGCGAAACCCCGCTTGTATGCTTTGGCCCACTGTGACAGTGTGCCGCTGAACATGCCCTGTGGCACGCCGGCGTCCTTGGCAGAGGACATCAGTCTCTTCTGGATGGCCAGGGTTCGGAGTCTCGGTATCGCCGTGGCGGAACTTTGTGGGAGGGAAGATGCGATCGATCGGCTCAGGAGCCGACCACCGACTCGGATAGCTTGGTTGTTCATTTTCAGGAGCAAATAGATGCAAATGTGAAGAAAGGATTTCGAGGTACGAGAGTTGTGCAGTTGTTGTGTTGTAATTTGAGTGGCTTTTGAGAATATCGTGGACCCGACTGATGGCTAGGACGCTCTCTACCAAGGCTCATTGAGCCATATATATCATTCTCTCTGGATACACACAAACCCCGAAAGCTGCCTTTTGCTCGGAAGTGCGGTTATGGTATGATGGCGGCCGGGTGTTTGCCGGCCATTTCCTGTGTGACCCGGAGGACCCCGACGCGCTTATCTAATGTCGAGGCAGACCAAGGCTGTATTGTGGCGACGTGGACGGGGACTGGGATTGCGAGGCAAAGCTAAAAAGCCTAAACTATGCAAGTTCATGCACTCGTGAGCCAACTGTTGACTGTTGTGTGCCAAAAGGGAAGCAGGCTCGTGAGCTGATGAACGCCGGCTGGCAAACCCCGAGCTGCCGCCCCTGATGCCACAATACCCTCCAACGCGAAAGGTGGATCGCGACTCCGTGGGATTTGAACATCGCCTCACATCCCGAGCGGTGGTACGATGTGAATTCCTGTGTTCATCGAAAGATCTTCATTGGGATCCTTTCCGCCGTGAGAAGACTTTGTTGATTACCTTTAGTTTTCGGCAGAGGTACTCAACCGTACGGTGGACATCATTTGTTTCCGGTCAACGCAAGTAAAAAAGTACAGGCGCGACGTTCCCTGTGGCTTGACGAGAACTCCCTAGCTCCATGGCAAGGCTGTCGTCTCCCCGTAGCGCATTAGTGCCAGCGGGATCCGGGTCAGGGGATGCTTATGACACGATACCAGATCCCGGTGTCAATCCCCTAACTCAGATCCCGGGTCCCCACCCATATCCCGCAATCCCGCAAAACAGATCAGATCCAGATCCCGGGCGGCCTAGGGCTTGCATTTACTAATGCCGCTTGATGCAACAGGTGGAGCCTTTCCTAAGAAGTGGCGCCCCCGACCTGATGATGGCAACAGCCTCGTTTGAGCCCAGTAGGAACTGGAGCATTGTGCCGACTCGATTCCTCGATGCTGCTAGAAAAAGGGGGGCGGACCAGATTGACAGGGTCTTCACCCGATTATCCCCTCCAATCTTTAAGTAGAAATGGTATCATTCGGTCTGTACACTCTATGTTGGGCATAATTTTTCAAACCTGACGCTCCCGCTCTGCCAACCGCCGTTCCTCGGCCGCCACCATGTCTTTCCACAGGTCCTGGCCCTCGTACTCCTCGCGGTGGATGCGCTTCTCGACGACGCGCTTGCCCTCGGGGTCGAGGGGGTCGAGGACGGCGACGGTGTCCCAGCGGCCGGCGCCGCGCTGGGCCTTGCGGTCGGCCGTCTCGAAGGCGGCGGTGGCGATGAGGACGAGCAGCGTGAGGCCCTGGGCGTAGACGCGGGCCTGGACGACCTTCTGCGAGGCCGAGAGGTAACGGTTGCGGCTCACGACGGCGAAGGCGACGCCGATGGAGGCCAGCCACGAGGCGCTGACGATGGTGTAGCGGTTGCGGCGCCCCCAGTCGCGGAAGCGCGCGGCCGCCGTCCGCTGCGCGTCGACCCGCTCCGCCGCCCGCGCCGCCGCGTTCTTGTAGAAGCTCATGGGGTTGTTGGCCGTGTGGAACGCGTTGCTGTACCGCTCCGCGTTGACGATGGCCCCGAACGTCGCGCTCGACGTCACAAGAAACGATCGGAACGGCAGCGTGAGGCTGCGGAACCCCGCGTACCGCCTCGACGCCGCCACCACACCCGCCCAGCCCAGGCCGAGACAGACGCTGCCTCCGATGAGCCCGCCTTCCAACACGGCCCTGTAGTGGGCCGCCTCTTCTTCCGGTGAGATGACCTTCATTGCGCGACTGGCGTGAGTGGTGACGGGATTGTTCCAACTAGTTTACAGGGGATGGTATCGTGGTGTTGGCGTCGGGTGATGGGTTTCCGGTGAGCGGCCTGTCAGAGCCAAGGGTGTAATAGGATGCCGGTCGGGAGAAAAGTCAGTGTTTTTGCTGAGGCATGTTTGCTCACGACGTGGTGTATGAAGAGAAAATATAGGACCCAGTACCGAGAACCATGTGGATGCACGACCGGAATAGCGTAATGCGGTGGTTGTTCACGGAAAGTGTGATTTCAGGCATCGGATAGTATCGGAGCTACACTCGGCCTCCAACTATAGCGTCTGCCCATGCACATGATTCAGGATGTCCGTTTCCGTACCGCCACGGCGTACGTCATGCTTCAAAGCGAGGCAATACCAGCAAGTCCGGCCTGAGGGAAAAAATTGTGTTTCGGGGTTTGGTTCGGGATGTGCATTGTCCGTGTCGTCGGTTTCTGGCAGACGGCGAATTCCGGCGCCAGCAACGAAAAAGCTGCCGAACTCAGACCAATTGCGGCGTCTCCACTCTAGGGCCTCCTCCAAAACACGGGGAGCTTTTCACCTCCCTTCCGGCGAAACAATACTTTTTATATTCTTTATTTCATACCGATGCTTCGTAGCAAACCTACATGTGCACGAAAAGTCCATGCGACGGAGCAACAGCCAAGCCGTATCCGTTGATATTATACAGGGAAAATATTACCCTCCCTAACTGCGTTTTATGAAGGTTATATCTCTTCCGGCTGAGACCCGGAAGTCTTCGTGTCCCCCCCCCCTAGAAGCGATGAGGTGACGCTTTCTTTGGCCGGCTGGGGTCGCCAAGATGGCTCAACCCACATCTCTCTAAAGCGCTTCCGCTCGTAACTCCTCGTCACCAACCAGTTGCTCACGACCATGACCAGAACGCCAACAACGATGACCACGCCCGCAACCAGAGGCGCCAGGAGTGAGAAGACAGTAAAGCCGTAACTTGCACTTTGGAACGCACTGTCGGTCTGCAGCCGATCAACACCCAGGCCCACCTGCATCGCCGACAGAACAATCACGACGTAGCCCAGGATGCCGGCCAAGACGCCAAAGTTGTCACGCAGAAGGTCGACGTAGACGGTGTGGGCGGCCACCTTGGAGTAGCCACGCAACAGAAAGCCGCGGGCGAAGCGGTACACCTTGTTGAGCCGGCTCAGCCGTAGCTCGCCGTACCAGTACCGCGGATGGACCGAGGCATAGCTATGGCCCTGAAGGTATTCGCGCGAGAGTTGCCGCCACGCGTCCCAAGTGACGCCCGGCGGGAGGAGGCCCGTGTCGCGCGCGATGCGGAAGTCGCTTTCGTACGCGACGAGGGCCGTATACGAGAACAGGAACCCCCGCGCGCACGCCGCAAGACCGCCGTCCTCCCCGCCGTCCCTGACGCCACGGAGGGTAGAGGGAGACGTGGAAGGCGGCGGCGGGGACGTCGACGATAACGACGACGTGGGGAGCAGGTAGCGGGCCCAGATGTCAGGGTCCAAAAGCCACACCGGGATCGGTTTGAGGAAGATGCGGCCCTTGTGCCACACGAGGTGCAGCTCCGGATTCTCGGTGATGGTGACGTCGCGGCCGATCAGGAGCTGGTGGTGGAGCGGCCTCGGCGGCATCGGACGCCCGCAGACCCACAGCCAGTCGCACACGTCGGCGAGCCGGTCGACGCGCAGCTCCCGCGCGAAGAATTGATCAGCATCTTCGATCGAGGGCGCAATGATGTGGTCATCCCTGGTGCGGTGGGATGCCGGAAGCAGGCGGTTGAGATTGGAGTCATCCGACGGTGACGACGAAGGCGACGACGACTCCTCGTCTAGTTTGAGCGCCCGCGTCGTAAAGGGCAGTGTTACGTTGGCCTGCGTCATGACAAAGCTCGCTGCCGCATCGGCATGTGTGAGAGGAGGATACAGCGGAGTTAGCAGCACGAGGGATGCAAACCGTGGAAGGAAGGCCATCCTCAAATAATTCTGCGCCCCTGTAAAGTACTAACCGGGATGGGCTCTAGGTCGGGGCCAGGCATCGAAGCCTGACCCCCCAGTATCTCGAAATAGCACCCATGTGGCTATTCCACAAAAGGTACCGAGGCCAAGCCCGGCGGGTAATCGAACGTCCCGCCACAGTCCTCACGACGAAGCTGGCACGCGGCTGTCGTATGAGAGGTGATTTATAATGACCAAATTAAAGATGTGCGACAGAATCTAGCCGCAAGGACTCTAGTGCTGACGGACCATTGACCCCCTTCATGCACGGTAAGAGAGGCCAAGTCAGCCGCAGCAGATTGACTTTGCCATGTCAGATTTTGGCGCAACAAACCAGTAAGTTGCTCCATTCAAATATGTACCTAACGCATGTAGTTCAGGCGCTTACGCTGCAGGCAACCGCCACGGTTTGAAATCATTTCACGAGCCGTACTACGCGGTTCCGAATCACATTGTTCTTTCCCTTCTCCTTCTTTCTTGAGGGCCGTCATTGTTCAAGACGATTGACTGCACCCGAGCCTCGAGAATCGACTTTCCACCGATACCACCTCTACAATGTCGGATATCAAACGGAAAGGCACTGTGAAGAGGGCCCCCGGCGGGGGTGGCGGCGGCGCCAAACCCAAGAAGAATATCAGTATCGTAAAGCAAGGCATGAAGCAGCTATACCCGGAAAAAGACTCTTTCGTTCCAGTGAGCGAGTAAGTGCAAATATGTCGAATCCTTGACTCTGGGTCACTTCTTGACGGGGAGCAGCATCATCCTCGTGCCTGGTCTGGGTGCACATCCGACAGAATGCTGGGAGACCAAGAACTTCAAGTGGCCTACGGATGCACTGGCCAAAGACTTTCCCCACTCCCGCATTCTGCTCTACATGTACCAGTCGGCATGGCTGGGCGCTCTGAAGGTCGAACAACAGATATTCAACCTCGCCATGGGGCTCTTGGTGGCGATCGATGCCCACAGAGACAAGGTCGGTCCGAGGGCGTCAAGCGTTTCCCCCCGCCGTCGGCGTCCCGTTGATCATTTGCACCACGCCAGAAACACGCGAGACGGCCAATCGTCTTCATTGGACATAGTATGGGAGGTCTCGTCATAGCCAAGGCCGTCACCATCGCCGATTCGCATCGCAAGGAGTTCCCACTGGTTTTCGAGGCCATTTCAGCCGCCATCTTCTTTGGCACCCCCTTCAAGGGCGCGGCTGCCGCACCTGTTGCTTCCATGTACGCAAACATCGCAGAAAAGCTCGGACAGACAAAGCCCTCCGAGTTGCTGGATTTTAGTAAGACTCTCCTAAGCCCAACCCTTCGAGAGAGCCCCTAACACTGCGGCGAGAGGGCGCCCGAGCCTTGCTCTCCTTTGTCTCGGTGATTTCTTCATCATATACTGACGCCCGTCTCAGTGACGCCTGGAAACCCGCAGTTACGGGAGCTTGTGGACGACTTCACTCACCTAGTGGGTAAAGTCAGCCCCAGCATATCCGTAACATGCTTTTACGAGGAACGAGACACCGACCTCTCGGGTCTGGCCAAGTTGCCGAGCGTCTTTGGGAAAATTCCCCTTCCTTCCGCGCTGGCCAAGTTTGTGACGCAGGAATCGGCGACGCTGGAGATTTCGTTCAAGCTGGGCCTGGCAGCCAACCATCGTGATCTCGTCAAGTTCGAGTCGGCGCATGACTTCCAATTTGTCCGTGGCATTCTCAGGCGTCACATCAGCGATGCGCCGTCCATGGTCCGGAAACGCATGAACGACGTACAGGGCGTCGATCCGGATTTGACTAAAAAGATCGACAACGCGTTTGACGCGCCCTTCATTGCGGGAAAGCGTAAAGCAGTTGCCAAGACCTTTCCGCCTTCGCCGTGGATCACCAAAGAAACCGAGTACATTGAATGGCTCGCAGAGAGCGACGATGGCGAAGACTCCGAAACCACCAAGCCGACCGACTGCCTGTGGGTTCGGGCGCACGAGGGCAGAGGAAAGACAAGCGCGTCACTAGCGGTTATTGACGACATCGAGAAGAGGCAGGCGGCCGAACGGGACCAGGACCCGATGCTGCTTGCCTACTTTTTCTGCGACCAAACCCCCGATTTCTGCAGTGCCGAAGATGTTCTCAAGAGCTTACTTAGGCAGCTAATCGGGCAGCAGGAGACTTTGGCACCGTATGCCAAAGCTTTCATCAAAAAGTCGAAGGACGACAAAGCACAAGCGCAGATCACGGTGGAGAATCTCTGGCAAGTCCTGCAGGACATGCTTACCGATGCCTTCATTGGCAGAAAGGTAGTTTTCGTGCTGAACAACCTGCATGTGCTTCCGGAAAACTCGGCCTCGACCACCAAGCTCATGGGCTTCCTCCACGCCGAGATGTCTGACAGTACGTATTGCCCAAGCGGCTGAAACCAAGAACCTGCGTACGGAGGGGCTAACCCGTTGTCAAAGTGAGTGAGACGGGATCCCGCAGCGTCGTGACGAGGTGGTTCATCACGAGCCGAGACGTCCATAGCGTCGGCAAGGCTCTGGGCATGAATCAAATCCGTCTCGTCGATCTTGAGGACGAGAAGTACGAAAGCCAAGTGCATATCGCGCTGAGGAAGATTGCCAAGAGCAAGGTGGAATCACTGGTGGTGGAGAAGAAATACAGCAAGGCACTCGCCTACTTCGTCAGCAGCATCATCGGCAAGCGGGCCCAAAACACACAGTGGATCGAGATCTCGTGCGTGCAGCTGTACGAGCTGCCAGCCAAGGCCAGCGACCTCAAGGTGCGCCGGGTGCTGGAAACTATGCCGCAGGACTTGCGGGACCTTCTCAACAACGCCTGGCGCCAGGCTTTCCGTGCCACAGGCGACGATATCGACACCGTTCAAGAATTGCTGAGAGCACTGGTTTTGACGTACGAAAACCCCACAGCGCAAGAGCTTGGAATCCTGGCGGGGCTTGGCGTGAACGAGGTAGAGAGCGAGGAGCTTCATCGCCTAATCGAGATGTGCAAGCCACTGCTGGTCACTGACGCTGAGGGCAATGTCTCGTTCATGAACGCGGTCGTCAAGTCGCACCTCCTTCAAAACGCCGAGGAGCTTTTGGACATGTCGGAAGAAGAGGTCAAGTTGCAACACGGCCTGCTTGCCTTGCGATGTCTCGAACACGTGAAGGAAGTATTTGGCGTCGATGGCGACCTGGAAATTGACAAGGAGACGGACTCGGAGTCTGAATCTGATGAAGAAGATTCCGATGAGGGAGAGGACGAGGAGGACGAGGAAGAGGAGGACGGTGAAGAAGGGGAGGACGGTGAAGAAGAGGATGAGGCTCGTGAAGACGAAGAGGACGAATCCGAGGGGGCATACGGCGCAGAGAGGCCCCCGGGACCCGCCATGGAATATGCGGTGAAGCACTGGCTGCGCCATGCCTCCAAGGCCACTTTTGGGATGGCCGAGAATCTTGGTAGCGAGCATGAGGACTTTTGGATGCCCGAGTCTCGCATGCGGCGCCGGTGGCTGACGCAATTTTACAGCCTAACCAGCAGTCTGGAATCTGTCTTCTGGCTCTCGAACGTCAAGAAGTGGACAGCAGTTCACGTTGCTTCGGCTTTTGGTTTCCAAGACTTGGTGGCAGCGCTAATTCGCAACGGTCACGAGGACGAGATTGCGAAACGCGATACGGGCGAGTATGCCCCGGTAAGTAACGAACAATAGGCGCTCCAAAGCCAGAAACGGTCGTGGGTAGGCCTGCTGACACGCACGCCAGTTACATCTAGCGGCTCACTTCGGCCGTACCAAGGTCGCCCAAGAGCTTTTGTACAGGGGGGCTCCCATCAACGAGGCGGTCGACACCGAAGAGCACGAGACGCCTCTGCACATGGCAGCGGAGAACGGACACGTGGCCGTGATGCAGCTTCTCATATTGCGCGGCGCGGACCCCAATGCGACTTCGCCCGGCATTGGGCCCGTCGTCAATTCGGCCATCTCGTCGGGCAACCGCGCGGCGGTCGAGCTGCTGGTGGAACGCGGCGTGACCCTGACCATGTCGTATGAGGGCGACGACTCCTCGGACGTCGAGCCCCCGCTAACGCGCGCGGCCTTGCTGTCGGACCTGTCCATGTTCGAGTATCTCGTCACGCAGTACGCCGACCAGCTGCCCGCTGACGAGTACAGCAAAGCGCTGGTCAAGTCGGCGGGGGCTGGGCGCGTCGACGTTGTGCACAAGCTGATCGAGTTCAGCCACGACGGCGCGTACTTTCAGAAAGCCCTGGACGCCGCTGCTGACGCGGGAAGCTGGGACGTTGCCAAGGTCCTGCTGAGCACGCGGACGGGTCTCAACTGTAACAACCTCTTCCATAAGGCGGCTACGATCCATGGGGATCAGGACGATATGTTGGGCGCGGCGTGGACCTATGCTAACGGGGCCATATCGCGGGACACCGTCAATCGGGCGTTGTACGACGCGACGGATCGCGAGAAAGCCAAGACGGTGAAGCTGCTACTAGGGGAACCGTACCGAGCGGACCCGAATGCCACGGGTGAAGAGTAAGCCGCGCAGCAGAATGTCGTCCCGGAGTAAGCAGGGGCCGGAAAACTGACAGGCTTTTAGATACGGCAACGCACTAACAGCGGCCGCCTACGACGGCACTCACCAAATCGTTGACATGCTGCTGGAAGCAGGGGCCGACCTACATGCACCCGCGGGCTGGCCACTACAGACGGCGGCGGCACGGGATCACGGGGACATCGTTGCGCAGTTTCTGGCGCGTGGGGCCGACGTCAACGCGGTCACACGGGACACCCACTTCCCGGCGGGAACGGCGCTGCAGGGGGCGTGCGAGGGAGGGAAGGCGGACATGGTGCGGCTCCTGCTGGAACACGGGGCGGACCCGAACCTCGGTGGGGGCGACGACGGGCCGCCTGTCATCGCGGCCACACGCTTCGGCCAGGACGAGATTCTACGGCTACTGGTGGCACACGGGGCGGACGTCAATGCCAGGTGCGACGGCGATGACGGCGATGACGCATCGACGCCGCTCATCAACGCGGCAGGCCGGAACATGGACGGCGCGTCGCTCCGGTTGCTGCTCGATCATGGCGCTGACCTTGACGGCGCCGACGCCACCGGAAACACGGCCCTCATGAGGGCGTGTGAAGTCGACCACGCCGAGGCGGCGCGCGTGCTGCTCGCCCACGGCGCCGACATACTACGTGAGAATCACTTGGGCCGTAACGCGTTGCAGGTCGCGCTTGAATACGGGGCCGATGACTGCCTCGAGCTCCTTGTGACCCAGACTTCGGCACTCTTGGCCGCCCTCCGCGTCGCCGTGGACCGCGGCGACCGGGCCGTCACTGCTCTCGTCCGGGGCGTCGCAGCGCGCAACCAAAGGCTGGATTACGACGGCGACGCCGCCGCCGTGGCCTCTTCTTACCCCTCCGCCCCGGACGATGCAGGGCGGGCCGACGAAGAGCAAGAGCAGCATAGGTATCGCCAACCCGACGCCTCGGACCGACCATCGCCCCGAGAAAACGAGGATCTGGGGTACGGCATGCAGGAACCCCGTCCGCCTCACCCGTTTCAGCCAGCGTTCGCCCAAGCTGAAGACACGATACCTCAGTTCGGCGCCCAAGCCGGACCGGGCTGGCAACACTGGGCCGAAACGCCCGAACCACCACTACCATACCGGCCAGCTGCTCCCCCCACGTCGCCACCGCCCCGCGCGTCGGTGCAGCCCTCTCCATTCCCTAGCGCCCTTGCCATCCGGCGCAAACCCACGCCGAGCGCGGCGCAGCCTTCGGCACACCCCGAGCTGTCGCCGTCCCCCTCGCTCTCCCCTGCACCCGCGTCCGGGGGAGGGTACTTCGCGGCGCGTGCGACGCGGGAACCCGGGCCTCCGCAGCCCGCACCCGTTGCTGGGGCGCGTAAACCTTACCTGCCCTACGACCCTCGGGGTGCCGCCGCGGCTCCTTCATCTCCTTCGCCGCCGGAAAGCTCCTTCGAGCGGTTCCCGGGGGGCCCGCCGCCCGCTTTGGCGCCCAAGCCCGCCGCGTACGCCGCCGCCGCCGCCGCCGCTGGTGGTGCGGGGTACCGCGGGTCCTCAGGTGGGCAGACCCCGCCGCTGCCGTATCGGGCGCCGCCGCCGCCGCCGTGGGCGCGGGACACTGGTTATGATGATCCTAGGCACGGGACGGCGGGGTAAGGGCTGTTTGAAGGGCCGGACAGTGAGGAAATGCGGGGTGAGGGGCGGGGAGAGAAGGATGACGAGGTGACGACGGCAAGAGAGAGGGTAGCCTGCGGGAACAAGGGTACCGATCGGCCGGGCACTGTTTGCTTGACGTGAGCCTGACCAGTTGCGCACGGATGGTGGCCCCGGGATGCCCTGGTCTTATGCAGGCAATCACTAAGAAAGGGCTTTGTGGTTACGGTCGAGTGGTAGATCCCGGGAAACCCACAGATCCCGTGCTTTCCAAGGACGTACGAAGACGAATATTGTATGAAAACGATTGTGATGGTATGGGAAGGGCGGGGTTTGCCTGCCCGTCCGCTTGCATGCGTGCCCCAGCAGGACTGTTTACACGGCCTGGCGATTTCCCAGGCTCGCCAGGCTGTCAGGGTGCAGAAGCCTATACTTTTACCTCGGCGACCCGAAACACAGGGTTCATTCCAGGCCGTGGAAAGCCTAGCGTCTAGGAGTGGCCCCTGCTCCAAGACCCAGACCGATTTGAGCCCATTCGTCATCGCGGCCCCGCTTCGCATTTCCACCGCCAAGATAGCATGACACCTCAGTTTCTGGCCTTTACATAACCCATACCCATCTAAACACCCGCTTTCTCCAATCGTAACAGCATCCATTGCCACACCACAACCATGACGACGGCGGCAGTCTTTGGCTGTACGGGCGCGGTGGGCTCGCAGATCCTGGCGACGCTGCTGGCGAGCGACGCGTTCGCGACGGTGCACACCATCTCGCGGCGGGCGCCGGCGGCGACGTCGCCCAAGCTACGGGCGGTGACGGAGGGCGACACGGCGCAGTGGGGTTCGCGGCTGGCGGCGCTGACGCCGGCGCCCGCCGTCGTCTTCAACGCCGTGGGCACGACGCGGGCGGCGGCGGGCGGCATCGCGGCGCAGCGCCTCATCGACCACGACCTGTGCGTCGAGAACGCCAAGGCGGCCAAGGCGGCCGGCGTCGGCACCTACGTCTTCGTCTCGAGCGCCGGCACCCGCGGCGCCCTCGCGGGCTACGTGCCCTACTCCCAGATGAAGGTGGGCGTCGAGGAGGCCATCCGCGGCCTCGGCTTCGACCAGGCCGTCATCCTGCGCCCCGGCGCCATCCTCGGCCGCGACGAGCCCAAGGCCGCCCTCTTCGAGGCCCTCGTCGGCAGCCTGAGCAAGATCAGCCAGGGCCTGCAGGACTCGATCGGTAAGCCCCCGTTTCCTCCCCCGTTTTTGCGCGCGGTGGTGTGTCTGCAGTTCCAAGCTGGGGTCGTTGAGTGCCACTGACACGCCCGTCGGCGGGACCAGGCCAGGACCAGACCGTCATCGGACGCGCCGCCATGGCGGCGGCGCGCATCGCCCAGGAGGGAAAGGCACCCGAGAAGTTCTGGGTCGTCGAGCAGGCAGACATCGTGCGCCTGGGCCGCACCGAGTGGAAGGAGTAGAAGTGTGCCAAGGCGAGCTGGGAGGTGAAGGGCACGCATACGCGGCCCGCAGTGGCCTTGTGTATGGTTTCATGAGTGCGATACCATTGTTGGGCAAGTTAGTCCAGTACGACTATCTCTCTGTTGACCTTGATCAAGTCTGTTTCGTGGACGGCCTCTTGAAAATGCGGGTGTGACTTTGAAGATAATGTACGATTGACAAAATTGCGAAATTCGGCCTCGATGCTACTAATGCAACACGTACCAGACGGAACGCCGGCCAGCGCGTCCGTCCTGCCGCCCCCTCACGCGCACACCAGGCCCGCAAACTCGCCCCTCGTGGCGCGCCACCAAGCGCTCTGGCGGACGAGCTCGCCGGCCTCGCCGCCGAGGAGGGCCCAGTACTTGTGCAGGAACCAGGGGCGGGCCTCCCAGGAGCGGGCCTCCCAGGGGCGGGCGTCACCGCCGGCCCAGCAGACGAGGCCGACGAGGGCGTCGACGAGGAAGGCGTCGAGGGCGGCACCGGCGCCGGCGGCGACGAGGACGACGAGGTTGCGTCGCAGCGTCGGGAAGGGCAGGGCGTCGATGGCGGGCGGATGGGGCCGGGCGATCTGGGCGGCGCCGGGGCGCAGGTCGCGCGGCAGCGAGGCGAAGAGGCGCGCCACGGCGCCCAGGGCCGCCGGCGTCGTCGGCATCCCCGGCCGCGCGAACGGCGACGGCGCGTTCCGCGCGCACGCCTGCTCCGGCGCCACCCCAAGCGTCGCCCCGGCCGCCTGCAGCGCCGCCACCGTGCACAGCACCTCGACCCGCAGGTGGTTCGCGTACGGGTCGGCCCCGGCCCCGGCCCCGGCCCCGACCCCGGCGGTACCGACGCGACGCTCCGGCCCTCGGTCCAGCTGCACCACGAGCGTCGGCGGCCCCCGGCACCCCGCGCCGCCGCCGCCGCCGCGCCTCAGCACCATCGCCGCGTGCGTGTGCCCGCACCCGCACGCGAGCGGCGCCCGGGCGACGACGCCGTCTGCGCCGTCGGCGTCGTCGACGGGACGGCGCCGCCGGTGCACCAGGAAAGGGTCGACGTGGATATCGGGGTCCCAGGCGTCCAGCGCCGACGCTGCGTCTTCTTCCGGTGCGGCCGCGCCGCCCTGTCTCCTCTCGTTCAGGGGCCCGGCGGACGGGGAAAGAGACGTCGCAGCAGCCGTCCGGCCCTCGACGACAGCCGAGCCGATGGCCTCCGGCGGGGGGTGCGGGTACGGGCCGGGGTTCGCCGCGCCGGCTCCTAAGCATTCCGTTTCGTTTCCTTCATCGGTGGCCGGCAGCGCGCCGCCGTGCAGAGCCTCGAGGTGGGCGAGGCGCTCCTTCACTTTTTCGCCTGGCCGAGGGGAATGAGTACGTTTGCGTATTGGGACCCCCCAACAGGCCCGGGGCGCAACTCACGGTGTCTCCTCTGCGCCCGTACGTTCTGCTGGCGCCGCCGCTCGGGGTCGCGGCGGCGCGCCTTTCGCTGGCCGGTCGCCTCGTCCGTCGGGCGGCGCGTTTCCTGCCCTGGGGTCTGCGTTTGCCCTGCCATGCTTCTCTTTTTTCCTTCCCGTGCCGTCTGATCGCCCGGGATTGGGTGTTGAGACGAAAACTGCAGTGCCAGGCACCGAAATACTGCCTCCCCAATGTCAGACGTGGCCCGTGACCGCCCTGTCGTCAGCAGGTCAGCGCTGGAGCCTACGCGCGCCAAGAGGGCGGAGCGGCCAGGCCTGCATGCAGGGACTTTCGGGGCCGCTTAGCGCCCTGCCCCTCTAACCTAGACCCCAGTCGATCGAAAGTGATCCCCACGAAGCGAGAGACGGTGCTACTTGGGCGTATTGCGTGGAATGGCAGAAGAAATATCAACATTACTTCCGACTCATTTGCCGGCGTCTAGCCAGCCGTGCTACTTCAGGCCGCTTCGCCAGTGGCTAGTATGCGTATGTCGCAGCGGCTTGCTATACGAGGAGATTCGTTTCGACTCCAGAATATCTGTCGCCGGACCAGCCTCATGTATGCCAACGACTCACTTCCACTCAATGCCAAGTACTCAACTTCTGATCAACATCTTGCCTTCATAGCTGTTCAGTACCGGCGCATCATTTCGCCGCTCGGGACTGAGCCTCGAATTCAGCACAGACCCTTGTGCTATCCAATTGCGCGCCAGCCAAAGCCGCATGCGACTCGAGCATCAGCTGCTTGGATTTAGTGACGGCGGCTTGGCGCCCTTTGGAAGCCTTAATCGACTTGTAGACTCCTTGTGCCGGATAGGCCATCAGTCCAAACATGGCTGTTGCATGGGAACTATCAGCGCCCTTCGCAACCAAAGAACTCTGTTGCATGTAGGTTGCACGTACCTGCTCCCGGCTTCACGAACAGTCCGGCCGTGCCCCTGCCGGTGCCCTTGAGGAATCCCATGGCTCCCGCTTCCTTGGCCCCCTTATATGGCTGGGTCACGAACCCCGTGATGCCGTCGAAGAAACCGAAGCCGAAGCTCTGTTGTCCATGGTCAGCATGCAGGGCCCCTCCCTTTTTGCTGGTCGGGCCGAGGGCGAGCCACACTTACCTTGGCAGCAACCACGCCTCCGCTTTGCCACCCCGTCACACGCCCGATGTCTTTAGGCTCTTCACCGTACATTCGCGGGGCGTTTCTGAAGCCCTCGGCCAGGGCGCAAGGCACATCGACCAACGCTCCCTTAGTAACGACTCCGACCATGGAACCAACACCACCGGCTACGCTTTTCATCGCGGCACCGCTAGCCGCGCCGCCCCCGTCCTTTCTCCTGCTCTTATAAGCTCGGAACGGATCGACAAACGTGCCGCCCAGTGCCATGGTGAAGTCGGTGGCGATTCCCAAAGTCGACGCCGCGCTTGCCGTCACAGGGTCCCATCGGTTTACATCGGTGTTGTATTCCTTAGATTTCAATCTGGCTTGCCGTTAGTGGTGCATGCTAGTATGGTGAATCGACTGCTTAGATGGTACTCACGGTCGTAGTTGATCTAGTTTGAGTTTCTTCTTCGTTAAGAGAACCGAGGCAACTGTATCCGATAGTCGTATCTGGTGCTTTCCGTTCACCTTTAGCGCCCACCGAGCAATCTGGCCGGGGCTGATCTGACACCGCATGTTTTCGAGCGGAAGCCAGCGGTGAAAAGACTCGACGGCGGCTCTGACACCGTCCTCTTGCTTCATCTGATGTGCCAGGGCCATAGCGGCCTGGCCCGCCTCGGGAGATAAGGCGAATTGTAATGCCTCGGTTAACCGTTCCGCGGTGAATTCCTTTTGGGGGATGGGTTTGGACCCAGCGCCGGCAGCTGCCACCACGTTGGCCCAGAACGGTTGGCTACGACGCCAGTTAGCATAGGTTGTCATATTTTGGAACGGCTAACGTACTCGCCAAAGAAGGGTACAATAATTGTCGGGCGGCCGTTTGCTAGACCGCAAGCCGTTGTACCCGCACCACCATGATGCACCACAGCCGCCACTCTGGGGAAAAGCCACTCTAGGGTATGTCAGTAAATCTACCGCGCGTGTTACGATATAGGCAGCGTACCATGCGGACAATCTCCTAAATAGAAGACTTTACCGTTACTGGGGGAGTCCCCGCCGAGCTTACTCCATCCCCGCGATATAATAACCCGCACGCCGCATCTGCTCGTCGCTTCGAGGATAGCACTCGTGAGTCGAGCGGGATCGTTTAGTACGATGCTTCCGAATCCCACGTAAACGGGAGGGGGGCCGGCCGTAAGAAATGCGGCTAGATCTGGCGGAGGCTCGTACGCGGGCGCCTCGCGCATGAAGAATCCGCAAACATCTGTTACCCCGCGTCGTTAATACGACCGAAATTCGCTAGCGGCCGGAACGAGGCCCACGTTTAGGGCGGGTCTTACCAATTTCGGGACCCCAGTCTTTCGGCTTACTCACTAGACTAGGCGACCAGCAGTAGGTGTGCGGTATGCGAAGATAACTCGCGATGCCCGGGCCCATGGAAGGGGACATGGGCTCTAGTTCGAGCTCCTGCTTCCTCCACGCGTTAATGACATCGCCGAGTCTAGTGGAGCACGTGCGGTTAGCGGGGCCCATGGGATGCGGAGGACGGGCGACACCTGCCCTTGCCATGTCATGAGCTCGACGACACCGTAAGTCAGCCAGTTGGCATCGGCGGGTTCGAGCTCGTTCTGTTTAATGTTGGCTAGTGGATGGGGAAACGCCCGCGTGGCGCACCACGGCATCGTGAACATGATGTGCACGGGGATGCTCAGCGCCTGGGCACAATGCACGTGGGCGAAGCTAGGGGGGTTGGCGATAATGGCGTCGGCGACGAACGGGGCCCCGGACACGGGATCGGCGTCGACACAGGAGAGCCAGCAGCCATGCAGCATCTCCTTAATCATGCGGCGCTTACGTCCGATGTCGCCGCCTCGAAGAGAGTCAAGCGAAGGCATGAGACCAGGGTTTTTAACCATGTACTAAGTAAACGAAGGTTGTTAGCAGGGCTGAGAACGGCATGGCCATGTGCTAGCCTGCTACGTACCGCCATGAGGTCGGTAGGGTCACCACCGATGGGATAGAACTCGATCCCGGCGTCCCTCACGAACTGGGCAAAGGTATCATGGCTAGCGAGACGCACGCGATGACCGAATCGTTGAAGTGCCACGCCGAGAGCGACGAAAGGTTGCACGTCGCCTTGATTACACAGTCAGTATCACCGTGCTCATAAGTGCATCGGGGTGTAACTAGCGAAAATAGTACCTCGGCTACCCACAACCTGGATGACAATATTCAAGCGAGGGACATTTGTAGGTGGTGCCGGGGCTAAGGCCGTTGACGGCGCATCGGGATAAGTCTGGTGGTGCTGCGACTGGCGATCAATTAACGGCTTCACCTCGGCTGGTGCATTGGACTTGAAGGCGATTTCGACCAAGCCCTCATCTGCGTTTTGCTGGTCAGCTCCCAGACCCCATCCGATTAGCTGCGATGAAAGTACCCGTAACGGCCGCTGAGCTATCAAGAACATCGCCGGTGGAATGCAATTCGTACGGCGGGGGCGTCTCGGCTGCCAGTTCGTTGCCATGAGCGTCTTGGAGGTCCATGGTGATTGCGCGCAGCGGCAGAGCCAAGTCGTGGAAGTGTGTACTTGTCGAGCCGATGGATGAGCGAAGGCGAATGCAGACGAGGGCCAAGAGCGTCGATCGTGACCAGTATATACAAACGTAGCAGACAAGTCCGTACAAGGTGTGAATGATATCTGAAGGGATAAATGAATAGCCGACTACAGAAAATATGTTCACTGGCGGAGATGTCCGTACCTACGCCGTCAGCCGGGAACTAGCGGGGAGCCCAGTTCAAGTCGGTCACGATGAGCAAATAATTGAACAGAGGTGGAGTTGGTTTAATTCTAACGTGAGAACCACCTGTCAGCCTGAGTAGGAGTACTCCAGTATAACAAGCACGCACGGCGCTCACGGCACGCACTGGTCGAACCCCAGCGTTTGAAAAGCAGCGCTATCGTCGTACAACACAACTCAGGCGAACACGCGGGCAGGGAAAAACAAAACAAACGCCTCAGCAGCTCTACCAGCTACTAAGCTGGCGAGTCATTTTTGTCCCCACCCCCCCCGGCAGGGCTGTGTGGCAACGGTGCGCTGCTAGAGTGGCCCGCATTCACTCGTACATTTCGGATTTCTCAGATCGCACTTCTCGTGTTTCGCCCGCGGCTAGTAGCGCACAATTGCCCAAAGCCACAGCAGCTCGTCAAGGCAACCCGAGTCTTCTCCCAAGTTGGCTCCGCCGATGCGGCTTCACAAGCCAGGGGATCACTCGTTGAACTGACGGCCTAGGCATCCAGGAACACAGCACCCACCCCATGGGCATGACCCAAGAGCTTCAGCCGCGCCACATGTCGTATCCCGCTGTTTCCCCTGGCAACCAGGCTGCCGTCTCATGCGGGTGCCCCTTGTCCTGCCGCTTCATGCTCGACCCAGACCGGCGGTACGCGAGGCGACCGCGCCCAGGTCTCGCCAATACAGTGATGGGCATCGGCCGGGACTGTGTCAGCGACCTGATGACAGAACTATACCGCTCCAGGATGGCCACCGTTTCCCGAAACTACAATGGATGAACCGTTTACAGCCGGCCCGTTTTCCTTTGGCTCTGCCCTACCGTGTTTCAAGGCGTTTTCCGTCTCAGCCTCCCGCTCAGCCCGCTATGCGCGGCTTTTCGGCCTCCATACGCATAAATGATGGGGGAGGAGGTGGGGAGGGGGCATTCACCTCCCAGCATCGCGTCATGCAATAATATCGCGGCGGCCAAGCCCGGCTGCGGATCCTACCCTAGACGGATAGACTGCCGGCAGGCAGGGGCCGGGGGTCTCGCCGCGTGGCCCAGTTTTGGCCTTGTGTGGGCTTTGTAGGGCTGTGCGCTTTGTCCGCCTTGTGTGGGTTGGTCGGCCCTACGTCTGAATCTCAGTAGTTATTGGGCTCGGGCTTGGTTTTCTCCCTGATGAACCGCTCGCTTTTCTCGGACTCGACCTCCATCAGAGACTTATCCACTCGGCTTTCTCGCACTTAAACCCCGCCCGGCCCCTCCGATCATCTCCCTCGGGGCGGGCATCAAGACCACTATTATTCGGTAATCGGCCATAGGGCAAAGACAAGTGGGCACCAATGTTGCACATCCGTTTTTCTGCCTACGCATGGACCACGATTGCTTCTCCTAGTCCTCCCACTGCTTCTACATTGGCTCTCATACGACATTTTACTCGCGGCTCTCTGTCCAGTCGTGTTGCTATCTGTAACCAAGTTCATTCTTTCATCCCTGTTTCCGCCACCCCTTGACTAACTTTAATCTCCCACTGTCTACACTTCTTTTTTTTATTTAGTATCTTTTAACCATCCTGTTTTTGTTCCAAACCCATCACTAGGCGCAAGGCGTACGCCTCTAGTCATTCCATCCTGTATTTTTCGATCTAAGGGAGTCATGTAGCCTTCGGCTGCAGACAAATACGCCCTTCCGGCTGCGTCTTCATATTACTAAATCATGCGTAAACGATGTAGACAACTCCGTCTTTAGATGCTATGACGACAATTCGGAAGGTGTCAAGACGGGGCTAGGGAAGGATGGCTTGAACCTTGATCAAGCCCATTGTCGCACTGAAGGAGGCGTGGGAAGCGAAAGGTTCAAGGTTATCCACTAGAAAGGACAAAAGAAAGGGCCAGGCATGGCAGACTATACTCGTAGCTAGGGATCGCTCCCCACATCCTCCGCAGGACCTACTGTAGGTCCCAGTAGCTCCTCGCGTGACCTGATAGGCAAAACTGGTGATAGCCTCATATTGCCACACCAATGCACTTTAAATAGGAACGCTCAACCGTTCGTAGCTAGAGATGTCAAGCAACTAAGCAAGCACCACAACAAGACAATTCAACCTGTTAAACACCATGCTTCATGAATACACACTCCTTTACTCTTGACTTTGAACCTCACCTCCTACTACCTTACTTGCAGTGACCCTTGATCAAGACCACCCAAACGCCCTTGGTTGTGGAATCTTGCTTAAGGGCACGCAATCACTCAGTTCGGATCGACCTCACGACCGCGTCCTTCCACCAGACTTTCGTTTCGACGGCCCACGACCCGCTAGGATTCAGCTTATCACAAGGAGAATATTAGACTTACGGAGCTTCATCTGCCTAGAGTGAAAGGTGCATATGCTATGGATGCTTTCGTTTTCTTCGCTGACTAGAGAGAAAAGGAGTACGGAAACAGGAAGTGGGCTCCTGTAACCAGCTGTGCTAAAGTTGTGTGCACCTGCCGTGCCAAGCGATACTCGGTAATTAATTGTTATCAAGCTGATGGCCTACATATGTGTTTCCTGTTTTACTTACTCATGCAAGTATTTCTTAATTGCCATGGTAAAGTACTCAAGTACCCCGCAAGTCTGATTTAACAGCTATTGGGCCTCTGACGCTCCAGCCTGGCGGGAATGACGTTCCGCGGCATTCTATTGGATGCCGTAGTAATATCGTATCTTCCAATTCCATCTAACGGGACTGGCTCACGCTAATGCATGCATAGCGGGGTGAATCAGCCCATCGCAGATGCTTATCAAGCATCTCCACCTACTTCTCTAGCTGTACGGCTTACTGTACAGCTTACTGTACAGCTTACCTCTCCATCCGTACCTTAAAGACCTTGGATTACACATTACCCGGAATTCATAGGACCCGCTGTGAGCCGTGTCGTTGTGTATCTGAACCTTATTTCCTATTGGGTTGCTCAAATCATCACAACCAGACGGGGCCTACAGCATCTCCAACACACCTTACCCATAGCCACCACCCTACCTTTGTCCCGAAGTCCTTTTCACGGCATATCGCTGCCAATTACCGAATATGTCTGTCTACGTCATCACCGGAGTGTCCAAGGGCATCGGCGTAAGGCTCTCTTGAACTACCCGGCCCATCGGCTTAACCTAATCCATTGCAGTTCGAGATGCTCAAGCAGATCTCGGCCGAGGACAACCTGGTCATCGGCCTCGTGCGCGACAAGGCCGCAACGGAGAAGAAGATGCAGGCCGAGTTGGGCGAGCGCCCCAACGTGCACATTCTGCAGGCCGACCTGACCAAGCACGCCAGCCTCAAGCAAGCAGCGGCCGAGGCGGCCACGATTGTGGGCGAGCGTGGTGTCGACTACCTCATCGCCAACGCCGCTTTGGTGTCCCACCTGGACCAGTACGGTCCCATTGGCTCACTGTGCGTCGACTCTTCCCCTTACTGGTCCCCGTCCGGCCTGGTGGGCAGTTGGTTAACTCTGCGTGTGCAAACAGGGCGGACAAGGTGGAGGAGATGGAGGCCCTCACGCATGAACTGACGCAGACCAACGTTGTTGGCAACATCCACCTCTTTAACCTCTTTCTCCCCCTCGTTTTAAAAGGCAAGACGAAGAAGGTCATCACGCTCACGAGCGGGCTGGCCGACCTCGATCTGACCAACGACTACGACGTCGAGAACGGCGCTCTCTACAGCGCTTCCAAGGCGGCCATGAACATCATTGTGGCCAAGTTCAGCGCCCAGTACAAAAAGGACGGCGTACTCTTCTTCAGTATCAGCCCCGGCCTGGTCGAGGTGGGCCACTTTGCAAACTGTATGTCCCTTCCTCGACCCTGTGCAACCAAGGAAATCCTGACAGCGGGTTGCTAACACACGAGTCCGCAGCCACTCCTGAAGAGATGCGGACTATGAACGAATTTGCCGGCAAGCTGGTGGCCTACGCGCCTCACTTCAAGGGTCCCATCTCGCCCGAAGAATCGGTTCAAAAGATGCGGGAAGTCTGGGATAAGGCTAGCATCGAGGCCGGGTTCGGCGGCGCCTTCGTCTCGCATTTCGGAAACAAGCAGTGGGTGTGAATTTGAGGTCTCGGCTCAATACCACAGGGAGGACCTTGCGGTGCAGGGGCGGGTGTTTTCCGTCTTGTATTTGCAAACACGACCAGCCGTGTCCTAATAGGCACTTGAGCGAATTCCATCCGGCGGCGCAAAGAAATGCATTGTATCGATCGGTATATCGGCCGACGAACTGCTTTCCGAGTTCGGCATCTCTCGGACCCGACTTCCTTTCCCCACCCGGATGCCAAGTCCCTGAGTGCGATACGGCCTTCCTATTTCGGCATCGGCCCCGAAACCCTTTACTGGTATATTGCTCATTCGTTCTCATGAACTGATGAGAGCGGGCCTGTTAATCACCTGAATTGACCTGCGAGTCAGTGTTATTGTAGCCGTGGATATATGTGTACGGTATATTAGACGCGGGTCACCCTCTTCCCTGTCGGGGATGGCGCACCATCTGCCGTGTGTTCCTTACGCCAGGTCGACGCGGGCTATTCGTATTCGACTCCCAGCTGCGGTTTCCGCCGTTGAACTCTGACGGCATGGCTTTACGCGCCGTCGTATCTGTTTGGTTGGCGCTCGTGACGGTCGTGTCAGTCGCCGAGCCTACGGGCGCGAGCGAGAGTCGTCAACCTCGCAGATACATTATCGAATTCTCTGGTGTACCTCATGCCCCCCCCCTGTCCTCTCTTATAAGACTTGCTCATGCGTCCTTAGAGTCCTGGTCTCCAAGCCAGACAGCAAGCATTAGCTTCGCTCCCAGACTTGGAGCTCACGAAATCCTTCCAATCGCCGCTCTTCACGGGCGCCAGCATCCAGACCACGGCGCAAAGCGCTGAAGAGCTACGCGCACTACCGGGCGTAGCCAACGTGTGGTACAATGAAGAACTGCAGCTCCTGGCGCCCGTCGCCGCGCCCCGGCAGGCAGCGCTCAACGAGAGCGCCTACGCCGTGCACTGGGCCACGGGGGTAGAGAAACTGCACGCCGAGGGGATCCTGGGCGAGGGTGTCAAGGTCGGCGTCGTCGACTCGGGCGTCCAGTACACGCACGCGGCGCTCGGCGGGGGCTTCGGCGCCGGCTTCAAGGTGGCCGGCGGGTGGGACTTTGTCGGCGACGGCGAGTGGCCGGCGGCGGGGGCGCCCAAGGTGCCCGACGCGGACCCCATGGACCACGACGGGCACGGCACGCACGTCGCCGGGATCCTGCTCGGCGAGGCGGCGGCGGCGTCGGGGTCCGGGTCCGGGTGGACGGGGGTGGCGCCGCGGGCCACCATGCACGCGTACAAGGTCATCGGGCGCGACGGCGCGACGACGACCGAGACCGTCATCGACGCCTTCCTCATGGCCTACGCCGACGGCATGGACGTCATCACGGCCAGCATCGGCGGCCGCGGCGGCTTCGCCGACAACGCCTGGGCCGTCGTGGCGGACCGCATCGCCGACGCCGGCGTCGTCGTCACCATCGGCGCCGGCAACGCCGGCCAGGGCGGGCCTTACTACGCCAGCTCCGGCAGCTCCGGCGCCTACGTGCTGGCGGTCGCGTCGGCCGAGGTCAGGAGGGGCGAGACGGCCGACAAGGTGCAGCCGAGCTACTTCACAAGCTGGGGCGGCCTGTACGACCTCTCGGTCAAGCCCGACATCGCGGCGCCCGGGTCCGACATCTACAGCACCTACATAGGCGCGAGCGACAACGAGTTCGCGCTGCTGAGCGGCACCTCGATGGCGACGCCGTACATCGCCGGCGTGGCCGCCCTCTACATCAGCGCGCGCGGCGGCCGGGCCGTCCACGGCCCGGGCTTCGCCAAGCAGCTCGCCATGGACGTCGTGGCGACGGGCGCGCCGCTGCCGTGGCTGCGCTACGCGGACCGGACGGCGGTGCCGTCGGCGCGGGCGCCCGTGCACCAGGTCGGCGGCGGCCTCGTCGACGCGGGCCGGGCGGTGCGCTCGACGACGGCGCTGGCGCTCGCGCGCTTCGCGCTCAACGACACGGCGCACGCGGCGGCCGAGCAGACGGTGCGGCTGACGAACCGCGGCAACGCCACGGCCGTCTACACCTTTGGCCACGAGCCCTGGGCCGGCTTCGACATGCTGCTCGCCAGCGCCGCCGACACGGCCGAGACGCCGCGGCTCCGGTCCGGGACGGAAATGGAGCCCCGCGCGCTCGAGGCCGCCGTGCGCCTCCCGCCCCCCGTCGAGCTGCGCCCCGGCCAGAGCGCCGACGTCCGCTTCCTCTTCGCCCCGCCCGCCGCCGCCGGCGAGGCCAACCTGCCGGCCTACAGTGGCCGCGTCCTCGTCCGCTCCGGCGACGGCGCCGACGTCGCCGCCGTCCCGTACCAGGGCTTGGCCTTCGGCCTCCGCGAGCAGATGCGCAACCCCTTCGCCGGCTCGTACCCCTGGCTGCGCTCGACGCCGGCCTACTCGAACAAGACCACGTGAGGGGACCCCCGGGAGGAAAGGGCTCGCGCTGCGCACGGCTGACCGCGTGGAACCCAGATTCACCTTCGACCTGAGCGCCGCGGCGCAGGACTTCCCGAAGCTGTTCATGAAGCTGAAATGGGGCACCAGAGAAGTCCGCTGGGATGTAAGTACCTAGGTCGAGGGGGGGCGGATCCGCCGGTTTGCCCCCCCCCCGACGAGACGCCCCCCTTTCCCGCCGCGTACCTCCAACACGAATACTCACGCGAGTTGCCCACCCCCAGATCTACGGCGCCGACTTCGACGAGGCGCGCGACTGGCGGTACCCGCCCATCGCGGGCGCCGACGGGTACGTGGGGTCGGTGGCGCCGTGGGCCGACTCGGCGAGCGTGTCGAGCTTCAAGCCGGGCGTGCACGACGGCAACCGCACGTTTGCGCTGCCGGTGCGCAATGAGGCCCGCAACGCCTTGACCTCGGGCGCCTTCACCACCAGCTACTGGTGGTTCGGCCGCCTCGCCGACGGCTCCGACATTGCCCCGGGCAACTACACGTAAGTGAAGACGAGAGGGAGAGAGAGAAGTATGGCGCAGGGTGCCGTGTTGGCCCGTTCCCCCCCCCCGATGCTAATGCCCGACCGCCGGAGGTAGGATGCGCTTCGCCGCCCTGGTGCCGTTTGCCGACCCCCGGGACGCCGACGCCTGGAGCGGCCTGACGACGAGGTTTACGATTCTCCCCAAAGCTCAACTCTGAGGCATTCGGGGCGGCCATCTCCCAGCACGGCCTACCCAGTTGCTTGCGCATCGACAATATAATCGTCAGGGCGTGAGAGAAAGAAACCCACGGTAACGTATCCGCATTCGGCACACCGCGGTGATTTGTTCTATTATAGTCCATAGCCAGCGTTTTAATACTATACATGTTAAATGATCCCTATCCTGCGCCCCGGTATTATAGCCTACACAATTACCTCTCCTACCTCCCGCCGCTCTCCTCTCCCTTCAAGCAAAGAACCCCATAAGCCACCGCGCCAGCACGGCGTAGGTCGCGAGCGTCGCGAGCCCCGGCGCCGCCATCGCCAGCCCGGCGTTGGTGGCCTCGATGCGCGCGCCGTCGCCGCCGTTCTCGACGGGCTGCTGGAACACCTGCCCCATGGGAGGCAGCGACACCGGCACCGGCATGTGAACCGTCGCCGCCGGCGGCGCCACCAGCAGCGACGATGACGGCGCGGGACCGCCGCCCGCCGTCGTGTTGGTCGCGGGCTGCGCCGGGATGCTGCTCGGCAGACCGGCGCCGGCGCCCGCGGGGCCAGGGGCCGCGACGGGTGCGGGCAGGCCTTCGTCTTCGTCTTCGTCGTCGGCCTCGCCGTCGTCGTCGTCGGCCGTCGTGTCGTCGCCGCTGGCCGTCTCGGGCGCCGGGATGCTGGCGGGCAAGTCCTCGATGGCCGCGCGCTTGCCGCCGCGGCCGGCCGGCAGCGCGGCGGGGGAGATTCGGCCGTGCTTGCGCCGGCAGGCCGCCGCCTCGTCCACGTCCGAGTCGGGACACGAGTCGGGCGAGGCCGAGCTCAGGTCGTCATCCGGGTACGCTGCGGCCGGCTCGATACGGCGACGGCGCTGGCGGGGCGACGCGCGCCCGGGAAGGGGCCGCGTTGGGTAGGCTGTGCCAGGCGTTCCGGGATCCAGGGATGGCACGGCCGAGTACGGCGTGCCTTGAGGCGCGCCTTGGCCGTCCCCGCTGCGCCCGTCACCCGAGTCGGTATCCGAGTCCGAGTCCGCGCCTGAGCTGGGCGAGTCCCCAGAGTCCGGACCCGAGCTGGGCGAATCCTCGGAGCCCGAGGCCGAAGAATCGGCGACGGCGACCCGCGCCGCCACTGTCGCGGGGGCGTCGCGGGTGCGCTGCCGGCGGCTGGCGAGGGCGGCGTGACGTCGCGAGGCGGACATTCTCGGCTTGCGGGTAGGATAGGGCGTGGCGTCGTCGGAATCCGACGAGGCGGCGTCCGACGCGGAGCTGACCGAGGACGGCGAGCTCGACCGGCGGCCGAGGAAGGCGCCGCCGACCCGTCGGCGCCGCAGCGCGTGGCGGGCGAGCGGGGCGCTGCCGGCGCTGCGCGGGGCAGCGGCGAGGGGTCCGGCCCGGTCGCTCATTGTGGGTGTGGGCTTCGGTTTAGGTTGTGTGTACTTCACGTGGCCTCTCTGTAGCGACCGTGACGTCGTCGTTGAGGGCCCGAAACAAGAAGCGAGACGTTGGAAGAAACGGACAGGTTGAGCGTGGGCGAGTTGGTTGCGACAGAGGAAAGGGGGGGCGCGACCCGCGTGCGTAAAAAGGTAAAAGTCGAAGGGGTTCTAGGAAAGGAAAACATCGGCGGACCAAGGAATATTACGATTGCCCTGCGGAAATGGCAATTAATATTGGTACATAAAAGACGGGATCAGAGGGAAGAATGACAAGATTGACGCAAGATTGACGGGGCCAAACACCACCTAGCGCTACATGCGGATCGACAGCGCTTTGTGTAAGTATGTACCGGCATCTACATGCGAATGCGTCAATCAACGCAGAGACACGCCGGCGTTTGGAGCAAAGGGCGCTCCGGACGACGCGGACGAGTGGGCAGAAGGCGAACCACGTCCCGCGGCACGGTCCGCGCAATCGCCGCTAAGTCGCCCCTGGCCCGCGGCCCGCGTGGTTTCAAGCAGAGCGGTAGCCGATAGAGCCCTACCTCTGGTCCACCCCCCGTGCCATTTTAAATTTCCAATGGGCAAAGGAAGGGGTCATGCTCGTCGTTGGCAGCAGCCGTTCACTCCTGTCTTCTGACGCACGCCCCCCGCTGCAAACTCGCCCATTTTTCCGGCCTCGTGCGCGCCCGCTCCACCTGCTGTCAAAACGGGCCGGCGTAGGGAATAAACCCGCCAGTGTCCCACATTGAGCTGGTGTCCCGACCCAGGGCCGTTGGGCGAGAACACGAGACACTGCCTCCATTAATACGATGCTGCCCCATGCCACGTGGGATCCCCCGGACGACACCGGACGGATACCATGTGCAACGTCGCTTTTTCCCGGAGACATTTAAATGCCGGGCGGCGGCAATGTATGCAGGTCGCACCGACGTGTCGACAGGCCTGGTCCCAATGGTATCGGCGCAGGCTATACATCCTCGATGGGCAACTTCCAGTGGCTGGCAGGCCTGGCGTCTCCGAACGCTCACTGAACCTGCCGGCTAGTAGTCGCTAAACGAGTAGGGAGAAAAGTCGCGGCTTGAGATTGAATTGTATCGTGCATAACCCGACGCAAGTCCCTCCCCTTGTCCACCCGTCGAGCCTCCTGTTCTTACAGCTTCTGCATGGCGGCAATGTCGGTCGACTGGACCCAATCGTCGAGCTCCTGGATCTCCTCCTCCAGCTCGGTGGTCGAGACCTTCTCGTCCTCGACGACGAGGTTGATCTGCAGCTTCTTGATGCCGAAGCCGACGGGGATCAGCTGCGACGCACCCCACACAAGGCCGTCCTTCTCGATGGCGCGGACGGCCTTCTCCATCTCGACCAGGTCGGTCTCGTCGTCTGTGAATTCGTGCCGTTAGTACCGCCGCCGGGGAGGGGAGGGAAGGGGAGGGGAGACGGGGCGGAAAACGGATAGGATTGGATTGTACGCACCCCAGGGCTTGATGTCCATGGTCACAACCGACTTGGCGGCGACCTTGGGCTTGGCCGCCTTCTTCTCCTTGTAGGCGGCCAGGCGCTCCTCGCGGACCTTGGCGGCCTCGGCGTCCTCCTCCTCCTCGCTGCCGAACAGGTCGACGTCGTCATCATCGGCCTCGGGGGCCTTGGCGGCGGCGGCGGCGTCGACGGTGGGCTCGGTAGCCTTGGTGGCGTCGGCGGGTGCTTCGGAGGCCATGGTTGACGATTATTGGAATGGGGGGATGCGGATTGCGGGGATGAATTGGCGAGCAGAAGAGAAAGGACGGCGGAGGCGCGGGGTCGACGAGGAGGCCCCGCGTTAAGTATCGCCCAGGCCGTGATCGATAAGTGGATAGTGGGTTGGTGCATAGCGGTCAGCCCCGACCCGATTTTTGCTGGCCCGCCGTTTACTTCCATTGGTGGCTTCACCTGCGCCTCCCTCCGCTGACTCGCTGACTCCCGGCTCAGGGCGGGTGTGGAGGTAGGGCAGCAAGGGCATTGAGCTCAAGCGCTGAAGGCCCTGAAGTGGGGGAGCCATGCACCGTTTCCCCGGTGGGATTCGGCATCCAATCAAGCTCGTCGCGGCTCGGCATCGCCACTGTTCCCCAGCAAACTGCTCTCCTCGTCCACGGGGGGTCTTTCCGGCTGCGCCGTCGGCGTCTTGCTCTTCTGCAGCGTCACCCAGACGGCGGCGCCGATGATGAGGGCGCTGCCCACGAGGCTCCAGCCGCCCGGCGTGGTGCCCCAGATTACGCGGTCGATGATGAGAGCGAAGACCAGCTGTGTGTACTGTGAACGCGCGTCAGTCCATCGTTCGCCCCGCCGGATGGCGCCGGAGAACCTACAATCATGTTGGTAGCCCGGCCGGCTTTTTCCCTCTGCAGTCCCTCGGTTAAAAGAAACTGCAGGAGGAACCCAGCGATACCGATGGTGATGAGGAGGCCCCTGGGGATCCCGTTAGTCTCTCGGACGCACGGGAGAGGCTGCGCCGGCAAGCGGGAAGCCGGCCGACTCACCATTGCGCCGCGTTGCGGGGAAGCTGGAAATGCAGGTCCGGGTGCAGCAGGATGATGAAGAAGGAGCCGGCGGTGGCGACGACGGCAAAGTAGTTGACGCTGACCAGCGAGTGCACGCGCGTGCCGATGACGCGAATCGTCGAGTAGGCCGTGGCGGCCGCGAAGCTGCCGACGACGGCCAGCAGCACGGCGAGCGAGCGCTCGGCCGGCGTCGCCGGCACCGTGGGTACGAGGCCGCCGGCCGACAAGGCGCCCAGGCCCGCCTCGGGTATCTCGGATCGAGGGAACAGGGCCGTGGGCCGCGCGATGAAGAGCACACCCACAAAGGCGACGATGCCGGCCAGGGCCTCGTGAAGCGTAAATGGTTCCTAAAGGGGGGGAGAACGTGAGCGGACCGACCAGGGCGGGACGAGGTGACACGCCGGAGGGGGGGGGGGGGGGGGGTGAGGGTCTCACCCTAAGCACCACGAAGCAGATGAAGGCCGTCAGCGTTGGGACGAGAAAGGTGATGACGGTGGCGTCGGAAACGTTGAGGTAGGCTAGCGAGTCTGCATTTTGATCAGTCGGCGTGCCTTGCTCTCGCCCACTACGGGGCCCGACGAGCCACGACCTACAGTAATTGCACGCCAGGCCCAGGAAGCCCGAGGCGCCGCGCAGCAGCAGGAGGCCGCGCACGCTGGGGAGGCCGAAGGGGAAGTGCGGCACGCGCTTGACGGCCATGTACAGCGAGCCGAGGGCGGCGGTGCAAAACATGCGCACGAAGATGATCTCGAGCGCGTGGAACTTGGTCTCAAACGCCGTCTCCAGCAGCCGCGTCGTCATGACCATCTGTCGTGGGGGAGCGCGGAAGAGGCGTCAGTCAATTACACGTGGGGGTGCTTTGTGCCCTGGGGACGCAAAGCGCGCACACACGCAGGCCCCTCGGCGCGGGACGGGATGGGGCTCGCTCACCAGCGACGCAAAGATCTCGGCCAGGAAAATGAGAAAAAGCCCAAAGTTGCGGTCGTAGAAGGCGCGTAGTTTCTGTCCCGCCGTCTTGCGTTCCTGCTGCGGCTCGGCGCTGGCATCCGGCTCGCTGTTAGCGACCGTTTCGCTCTCAACGGCGGGCACTTGGCCGCTGCCGGCGGGCGGCGATGCGACGCGCGAGGCCTCGTCACCGGCGGCGCCCGTCGCGCTGGGTTTGGCCCCTCCGTACGGCATCTTGTCTAGGGCTGTGGGGGGTTTCGGGGTTGCTGCGTTGGTCGGTAGAGGTGTGCTTGGCTTCGGGTCGTGGGCGATCATGGGGTTCTAAATAATTCTCTCTCCCTTGGTGGAGCCGATCTCGGCTTCAACCGGTTGATGGTGCGAGGCCACAATTCTGGCGACCCTGTCCATGAGTCCCGCGACGTGACCGAATCAGTACTTCCCAAATCAGCCTTGTCTCCATGATGGCAAAGCCGAGTTGCTCGCTGAAGCCGAAGCCGAAGCGGAATTGCTCACTGCGTCTGACGCTAAAGCCGAGTTGCTCGCTGAAGCTAACACGGACACCAACGCAGCGAATGAAGCACCCTGGGAAACAGACGAGGGCTTCTCGTATAGCGCATCGCGTCATCGGACTTAACGGCATGGTCGTCAGGCTTGGACCCCGCGTTGACAGTAGTGCCACGCGACATTGTGCCCGGCTAACCACGGGCATCAGTGGGAGGAGTAACAAGTCTCATCAATATGCTGCAACGTGAGATGGTTCGAAATGAAGTCCTTGCTCTACTTTATCGTCTAATACAACCTTCGAACACAGCGCTAAGTTTATCATGAGTCGTTAAATTTCCAGGCCGCTGCCACTCACTGGGTCGCCTTGGATGTCCTGGTGCTTCGTCCGCCGAACCCCCAGCCGATCTGGCTGGCAAGATGGATGGATGTGTCAAGCTGGCAGAAACCGAGTCAGCATAGCCCCGCGGCTTACGTTTTCAGAAGGAAGAGATTGTCTTACCTCCTCGGCCCACGCCCACACGAGGCCGGGGTTTTTCTGGAAGGCGCGGCCGGCCGCGGCGATATCGAGGGGCTCGTCGTTGTCGCCGGCGCCGTTGCCGACGAGCAGGTCGTTGGCCTGCTTGCCGCTCGTGATGCTGCCGACGGTGGCGACGAGGAGCTTGTCGCCCACGGCCTTCTTGATGGCCTTGGCCAAGGGCGCCTGGTAGCCCGGGCCCGGCTTGATCTTCTGGCGCGGGTCGAGGCCGCCGCTCGAGACGTCGAGGACGTCGACGCCGCGGCCGGCGAGCTGCTCGGCGAGGCGGATGGTGTCGGCGAGGGTCCAGCTCTCGCCCTCGTAGTCGTCGGCTTCCTCGAGCCAGTCGGTGGCGCTGACGCGGACGAAGAGGGGCATGGTGGCGGGCATTATCTTGCGGCACTCGTTGACGATCTCGAAGAGCAGGCGCGCGCGGTGCTCGAAGGCGCCGCCGTACTCGTCGGTGCGCCGGTTCGTCGCGGGCGACAGGAATTCGTGCAGCAGGTAGCCGTGGGCGGCGTGCAGCTCGAGCACGTCGAAGCCGATCTTGATGGCGCGTGACGCCGCCGCGATGAAGTCGCGCTTGATGGCCTCGATCTCGTCCAGAGTCAGCGCCCGCGGCGCCGCGTGCGCCGCGTTGTAAGCACCCTCGCTCGGCGCCACCACGTTGTCGGGCCACCCGCCCACGTCGGCCGTCGCCACCGCCGCCGACGCCAGCCATGGCGCCACCGTCGACGCCTTGCGCCCTGCGTGCCCCAGCTGGATTCCGATCTTCTGCCCCTGCGAGTGCGCGAACTCGACGTGCGCCCGCAGCGGCTCGACCTGTAGCTCGTTCCACAGCCCCGAATCCTCGGGCGTGATGCGCCCGTTGGCCTGCACCGCCGTGGCTTCGACCATGGTCAGCCCGGGCTAGGGGGGAGAAAGAGGCATCGTCAGTCCAGACTGCTTATAGCGCGTCGTCACTCAGAGGGGGGGGGGGGGGCAACGGAGCTTACCCCGCGTTGCACGATACCGCCCAGGTGCGTCGTGTGCCACAGCGTGTGGCAACCCTTGTGGGCCGAGTACTGGCACAAGGGTGACACCATGATGCGGTTCTGCATGGTCATATCGCGAATCTTGAGCGGCGTGAAGAGCTTCGGGATGGGCTGGCCGTTGGGCTGGGGGTCCAGTGCCGTGCCGGCCGGCGGCACCTGCTCGGGCGTGTAGAAGGATACGTCCTTGGCGGCGCGGTTCGGGATGCCTTGGCTTGTATTGCGGACCTCTTCCTTGTTGATCTCGGGTGCCGACGCGGCTCGCTCTGACTCCGTTTCCGGGACCGAGTGGTGGGCGTGTCCAGATCTCTCAGGCATGTTGTGTTATTACTTAGCGTATGGTAAGCGGCGCGGTGTACTTTGGGGTTCCGTTTCCTCGTCCAGCAGTGCCTTCACTAATCCACCGTCTATTCTCTGAGCTCTTTAAGGAGCTGCATTCTTATATCTTTGACCTGCAAAGACTATCATCCTGTTTGGAAGGCCGGACCAATCCGTCCGTGGGCAATGTGTATGATCTCACCAACCGCGTTGCTGTGTCGCGTTGGGAAAGTAGTGTCGCAATTCTTACATCATTGCATCACCAACGCCCACTCTACCCTCCGTACGGATGTGGGCCCCTGTATATCGAATGGGAACGCGCCGCAGTTGAGATTTGGAAGTCCAGTGAATGAGATAGACATATACGACGTTCTTCTGGAGGGATTTGTGACGTCCCGATTCGGCAGCTATTCACAAACAAGCTTGGCGTGCTTTCTGATCAGGGTGATTTGGGAAACATGACCCGCATTTTAGTATCAAGCTGGCACTTGGTTGAAGACACAACAAGAGTCCTCGCGTTTCATTACCATGACTCTGAACACGCCGCCAGCCTGCTCTTAATGCTGGTAACCCTTATGCATGCCATTCCATATCGAGGTGGGAGTAGGTATCGCTTACTTGGAACAGTACACAGAAACGCATAACAGGAGGAACAGTATTAAAGGGCTCTATTCAGCTTCACCAAGCAATGTCCTGCAAATAGTTTCACCAAATATCACTCGAAATTTCCGGTTACTAATAAGGGATAGAGTTATACAAGGATTGAGTTGAATTAAAGAGTCATCTATAAGTTGATGCAACTCTGAGTGCCTAGTCTCTTACTAGGGTGTCCACAATTAGCGCGTACCACAGTGCACATAGAGATCCCAGCTAAGGCCTTAGTGGGTTTTAAACCTGTATTACGCCTTTCGCTGGCCGGCCAGGCAGCTTGGTGTTGTCGTTCAACAGTGCCAAAATATGGAGAGTCTCAGACACTAACACGGCCTTCCACTACGATCAAGTAAGACCGTTACAGTGAAATGTTTGATAGATGGGTTAGTGATCGTCTTAGTAAATATGTTACCATATAGGATTATGTCCAAGACTCAAGACCACTAGTATCAATGAAGTGCAGCTGATATCGACTTGGGCAGTCCTCTGCATGCCCATATCCCAACAGGCCCGGGAAACGTGAGATTTAGCTGAAAACCAAGTCGACCAACTAGCCGACCGTGTATCCGTTTAAAGGCTCCCGAGTCCCTGCGGCAACACTATCATTACATGCAAATACATGTATACCTCGCGCTAAGTGAAGTCTCATCCGAAAAATATGAAGTACTGGTTACCCGAGCTTAAATTCACGTTTCTCGGGGCTATTGGGTTACTGCGGGCGGGGCCAGCTAGCGACTGCTCAGACAAGCAAGTAGAGGTTGGCAAAGCTGGGGGTTCAGTCCTCGATCAGTCTTTGAACAAGAAGACCATATGATCGCTCTCTATGTTATGCGATTTGAGAGACCCCTCTACCATGTCGATACCGCAACCCCGGCTCCACTGCGAGCCCACATATGCGGTCAAGTCCCCCCCGAAACCAAGTTCCAACCGAGGCCTCCCACTCCGAGGCAATGGGGACTTCGGAAACGCTCCATATTTACCATGTTGGACCCGACGCATTGGGGAATTCGGCCCGCGCCTGTCACTAAGAGCACTGCTAATCTTGGACGGCCCACATAATTGTCCTCGCGGTAGTGGGCGAAGCTGGATAAGCCTCAAACATCGCCTGATGGGGGGGCCGCATTATCCGATAGGGGCTGTCCGTACTACTTGAAATATACTATATAGTTGTACATGCCAAATTCCTAGCTGGCAGAATCATGGACTTCATGACTTCATCTGATCCCGGTCGCTGACACCCAAGAATACCCGGAGTTGCCCGTACTTCCGCGACACCCTTCCCCAGCATTTGCCTCGCGATGGAGAAGACGGATACACAACCCCCCGAGCCAGAGGCACGATCATATCTGAGCCCGGGAGTCCATGACGCTCATGAACGCGCCGCGGAATTGGAGTCGGGCGCCGTCGCGGAGGCGCCCGAGAATGCGACACCACAGCGCATGACCCTCGTCCGTCGTACGGGGGCGCGCCTAGGGCACTTTGTGCGCCGCATAGGTCAGAGTCGTCAGACGTACGTGTCCCGTCGAGCCCAGCTTTCTGCCGCAACGGCGGATGTCTCCGCTGACTAGGTGTATCGGAACGGATCACAGCGTAGTGCATATCTACATATTTCTCTGCTCGGGGCCCCACGTTATGGAGATGTGCGGTGTCGATGCCGCCAGGATTGCGCCGCTAGCGCTTTCTCTGTGCAGACATATCGTTGGCTTTTACGTATTCGCAATGTGGTATGCCGGGGTTATAAATTGAACGGCTCTATATAAATACCTTTTTGGTCCTGCATTGGATGGGGTGCGGGTGCATTAGTCGCGAAGCAACAGCGCATAGTAAGCAATGTGTTATGCTCGCTTGTGTACATTCATTTCTCAGCTGCAGAAAGAATCTCGGTGTCTTGGAACAGTGGTCCCATTGGTTCTGACAAGATCGTCTTCGGCGCAAGCGAGTACTGGACTTCCAAGTCTAGTAACTGAAAGGGTAGTAGCAGAGAAGAAGAAAACGAACCGCCCCCTAAAGCAACGTCCAATGTATGCTATGCCATGGCCGAGAATTGGGTGTAGCTTATGAACGGTTCAATTGTGGTCAGTGACAGCTGACGGGCCGTCGTCCTCCACTCTCCGTGAGACAGGGCCTCCACATGCCAAAATGAGATGGATGTAGCTACAATCTTTCATAAAATTTTATAAAGAACAAATTTTCAACAAATAACAAGGAGCGGTGGCGCAGCGGCTAGCGCGTGGGATTGCAGATCCTAAGGTCACGCGTTCAAATCGCGTTCGTTCCTTCATCTTTTGCTACTTTCGAGGTTGCTCCTTCCTCTTTTCCTTTCATTTTTTTTTTTTTTTTTTTCAAATCACACACATGCAAGTCGACACCCGAGATGTTAAAGTCTACTGCGCTGGGCATTGACGAACGATTGCGGCCGGTGCAGAGCGGGCTCACTACACTCTTGTCACTGATTCATGGAACACTACGTTGGTGGTGAGAATCCCTAACCTATCGCACATCGCGTGGTGATAATACTGTGTCTTTTGGGAGGGTGGCAGACCCGAGTGGAGTTCGAACCCCATGCAGTTCCGGCCCTCACCAGCCAGACTACCATTGGGAGCCTGGCGCCGGTGAGAGTTCACGGCTACTGGCGAGAGTGCGGGAGATCGCTGCCTTGTGCGCTGGGCCTACGCAGTTGGTTCTCTAGTCGGGAGCTTATGTGCGTTGACGTCGATACCACCCGTCCGCCATATAACGGCTCAAATGGACGGATGAGACCTGAGCCGGTTGTATCCCAGGCTCCAACCTGCCTCAGGATCTTACAATGTAACCAAAGCATTGCTCCTTGCAGCCCGTGGGATGTCCCAAAACCCCGCCGATCGGCGTCGCCAAGCGGCAGTCCGGCTGAATATCGGGAATCTGCGGGCTGACCGGATGATGCCTACGTGTAAGCAAGCGCGTGATCAGTATAAAGTCGCCTGTTGGGATGGGCCCAGGTTGCGATTGATCGATCCAGAACCTCGAAGGAAGCCAATTCAGGCAGTTGCAAGAAAGAACCTCACCCGGACTGAAGCACAAAGTTACCAATATGCCCACCGACACGACCGAAGCCCCCTTCGTCCTCGAAGCCGCCCCGGGCACTGACATCTGGCGCAAGCCGGGCCATGATGTCTGCAACGGTCCGTATCCCGCCGCCACCCTCTCACATGCCCGTCATCCGACACCCTCGCTGACCTGTCCCACAGTTCCCCTATGGCACACGCGCTCGGGGCCCATGAAGAAGTTCCTCTCGGCGCGCATCAGCTTCCGGGCGCCGTGGTCCGAGGCCTACGACCAGGGCGGACTTCTGCTGCAGCCGCGGCGGCGAGACCCGACGGCGGCGGCGGCTTCGGCGTCAACACCCCGGGCCCCGCGCTGGGTCAAGACGGGCGTCGAGTTCTTCGAGGGCGCGCCGTACCTGAGCACGGTTACGTGCGACCGCTTCGCCGACTGGGGGCTGTACCCGCTGGAGGCGGCGGCGGGCGACGGCGACGGCGCCCCCGTCACGCTCGAGGTGACGCGCGACGGCGCCGACGGCCGCGGCCGCAACGCCTGGGTGTACCGGCTGCTGCCGGGGGCGGCGGCGGCGGCGCCGCCCTGCCGCGTCCCGCTGCGCAAGGTCTGCTGGCTCTTCGCCGACGAGGACGAGGGCGCCGCCGACGCCGCCGACGAGTGGTTGCTGGATGTGAGCCCGCTCGTCGCACGGCCCGCCAAGGCGGCCCGGGACCCGCTGCGCGTCGAGTTCGTCGAGTTTGAGGTCGTGTGGGCCGAGTGAGGGAGCGATTGAACGCGGGTCCGCCGCACGAGAGGCATTCGACGTCGACATTTCCGAACCTGATGACCTTTGCCAATGATTCCAAAAACCGGATGAAGGGGCAGCCCGTCACTTGTGTAACCTATTAGAGCCCTCGCTTTATCACTTGACAGGCACTTTGCTGCGTAACCCTGTAAAAGTTGCGGCTTTGTAGGGAATGATAACGTTTCCTTGCACATTACATGGCCGTCTTAGGACTGCAGCACACCCACGAGAAAGGCCTGTTTATGGTGGTGTAGTAGGAATGTGACACATAATACTCCGTACCTTTAAAAGGTGGCGTGGCCAAGGACGGGTGAAAGCAGGTTCGCCAACCCATTCCCGCGATTTTGGTGATCGATATCGCTTCACGCAACACGCTGTTGTACCACAATTTTTGAGCACTTGATGCTTTCGGGTAACAGGACTACTTCACTTGCCCTGTTTCCACTTCCACGGCCTAGTGTGCATTCTGGTCCCAAATGTTTTGGGAGGGGAAGTGACTGTTCAACACCAATGGAAGGTTGAGACCAAAAAACGTTACCACTCTCCAAAAAAGCCTAAAATCTCCGGTTCAATCTTCGTTTCAAATGTCTTTGTCGCGTTTTCTGTTGTGTAAAGCTGAACTGATCCTTCCTTTTCTTCTTGAGTCACCGCCACGAAGAGGCCTTGACTGCCGCCTTAAACCACTTCTTGTGTCTAGGTTGGTAAAGCAGATCGCGCCGTTGTTCAAGACGTTATATGAGTAGAACAGCGTACATTCCATCGCAAGGAGTGTATCGAGTGAATGTAACGCCAGAAATGTAATGGTCAAATTACCTGAGTATCTAGGAAGGGATTGGTAATTCTCAATTTTCAAATGGGTTGATTTCTTTCAATCTCTGTATAATACTTTGCAAGTACCTCGTTTCAGTGGCCCGTGGATCGTACCTACTTAAAACACCGATTTCTACGCAATAATTGGAAATAGAATAGGAGACTTCCATTGTGTATACCGTCGGTTATTAGCCGGAAGGTAGTGCCTTACTTCATGCGTTATGAACTCCGACGAAGTAGTGAAGAAAATGCTTCCTAGTCGTAATTACCTTAGAGTTGATACAGGTGCTTTTCTTATGTCCGATTATGAGGACACATTTTATTAGGACAACCTGCAGCCTTAACCTTAAGTTAATTAACTTTAGCTAATTGTCTTGTCCTGTGGGCCTCGTGTTGGGCGCGCAAGGTTGCAAGCGTAGAAATGGAAGTACTATATAACCTCAAAGCCGGGTTGAAAAGGGTGTTGGAAAAGTGCTGGAAGAGAGAAGACGATCACGTGGCCTGTATCAGTATAAGTATAGAGTCAGGATTCCCTGAGACTAGGAGAGGCTTTCTTCAAGGAACCGAAAATAATGACTCTCAGCTTCTTTCATTAATAAAGTGCATCTGCGCTACTCTGTCTTAAGGTATGTAGGGCTTGTCGGAATACGGCCTCCCAGCTGGGCAGTGTTCGCAATGCTTGCCACGCTTGGTTCGACAGGTTATACCTTGGCCCGTCGATTGTATACCAGTTCAACAGCCAGGCTTCATCCAGCTCACTCGGTTGGACCAATGCCAAGGCAGGAATTGTTGCCCATCGCCAGAGTCACTGATACGTGGCGGGGGTAGGTAAACAGCAATAAGGTGCGGTATCCTTGTCAAGGAGGGGTCCTGCTACCCCACCTACCTAGTTGGGATATCGCACCATAGATAGTTTCCTGCCCTGACAGCCACTTCGTGGCCGGCGGACGGAATACATCATCTTTCCCCTTCACCCCAGTCTACACCATATCAGTCACATAAGTGGCGGGTTGGAAAGAAAGGCCACACACTAGTTTCTAAGCGCACAACTTCACGTTCTCACATGGAATGAGAAGACTAAATTTACGGGTTCCATTTACGTGTCGGCTATTCTATGGCCGCTTAGGGTACGGGGGCGGGAAGATTGGGTAGGGTGTGGAGGGTTCGGGAAGAAACTAGTGAGGCCGAATGGAGGAAACCCCTGACTGGTTATTCGATTCCTTTCGCCGAATTTTTGTTGACTGCGTCGGCCTTATTTTGTAACCTGTCTTGGATTGCGGTTGCACGGAGATACACCCCCAGCGGGTCAACGAACTGCCTTCTCAGCTCACGTCCTTCGCTTACTTGCCTTATTAGGTCACAGGCAATTTATTGCGCATTATATCCACCGACCAATTACTGCCGTGACTGCTTGCCCTCCGGCTCTGTGGCGGCCAGGATCACATAGCTAATGTAGGTACCGTAGTTGGTCGTGCAGTGCCCAGGCGGACCCCGGGAAGGAACGCTGGGGCTGCTCTACTCCAGGGACCAAACACTCCGTCACCCTTGCTCTTTATCTCCAAGATACTTAGGTACTTCGCAGGTTCCATGCTTTTTCGCGTGGCAGAAATGCCATTTTCTCACACCCCCACCTCGCTGACTGGTTTGATAAATGCTTTTCAATGCGCGCTGGGCGCGCCTACCGAGTGCCCGACCAAAGTGCCCAGGATCCGAGGTCCGCATTCGATGCCGAACCCCCAAGCGCCACTGTCTTGCCATTTGCCTCTTTGCCTCTCGTCAAGATAAACGGCCAAGACTTTGTCAGCCTCTCCACCCAGTGCTTCAACTCTTTGCTTTCTATATCGCACCCCCAAAGCCTGGTGGTTCGTACAGAAGCCCACACCCAATTGCGACCGTGTGGGTGCCGTGTCTATGGCCGTGGAAGCAGGGAAGAACCAATCGGACAAGCCAATCCTGCAGGGCGGTGCATGTGCTGCGAACCCTTGCGGTAGGTCGCCTGATGATCCATTGCTCCAACGCAGCTGGGCCGGGCCTGCCGCCTCCGGCTTGCGTGAAGTCGTTGGGGCTCTACGTGGTCGCGACAGCAGCCAATAGGCCGCGACAAGGCTACCGACGCGATGGCCGTCACGACACTTCTGACGTCGAAAGTTATTACCGGTAACCGGCATTGGCATACTTCATGAGGGGCCACGCAGGCGCTGCCATCGAGTGCGCCAGGCCTCCCGGGATACCTAATGTCCTGCAGCGTCGCTTACCATGCTGGTCAGCTGCCCACGTATTGCTTTTAACCAGCCACGGGGCCACAACCCGTGTCGCGGCCCGTAGCGGCAGGGAGCTAACGAAGAAGAACTGCGCCGTATGATGAAGCAACCGGAAGCAGTAGGAGAAAGCAATGGTGGTGGGACTGCATCCTATGCTAATGCCCACCTACGCTATTGTCCCGGCCGTGAACGAATGGGACGGCATGGCTAGGCCAGACCCCTCCAGCACCGCGCTCGCGACCCCCGAGCGCCACCAAAACCACCGTAGCTGAGGGAGGCCGACATGGGGGATTGTCTGCTGCCTCGTCGTTTCATCGCTGATACTCGGCGACGACTCAGGCATCAAGGAGCCCCGTCCAGCTTGCTTCTCACTGCGCGATTATATCGCATCTGGCATCTTGCAGCGTACGCCACCTCCTTGGCATCCCATCCTGGCAGCGGGGGGTGATGACTGCCCGTCTTATCAGGTTCATCTGCACCGTGGGGTACCAACAACGGAACTTACGGACAGCGCAGCTGAGATAGGTGACGAGGCGTGTCTCACTTTGGCTGAACCACCCAACGTCCCTGGATGCTGGGAATGGGATGCAGAGACGCGCGCATGGCACTACACTCCTCTCGTCCAGGTCAATCACATCCCCTTCTGCCTCGGATAGTTCCCTGCACCGGCTCCTGTCGAGCTGAAAACTCTACCTGACGATCGCCCTTGGCCATACGCCATCGCGTGGATGGCCACATCTGGTCTTCGGAGACCTGCCACATATTCCAATGACTATGCGCTGCGCACATCCATGCAAAGGTAAACGCCCATTCTCGAACCCTTCGGAGGCATCGATAAGCGACTCTCAATAGACGCAACGTAGTGCTGGTTCCCGAGCTCAGCGTGGTGCCAGAGACGACGCCGCGCTCCCATGCTTTTTCCAGTCAACTGTATATCACTTCGGCAGAGCTCCAACACACCCTTTCATGAGCCCTCTTCTTTTGCAAAAGCATCTGCTGCTTTCTATTTACCGAATCTCAATCTGGTGCCCCACCTGTCGCGTTCCCCGATCCTCCGCATATCACTTCTACACTGGCTCGGCTTCGTCGCCTGGTCCTGAGCTGTAGCTGCAGCCAGACAGGCTCACCCAAGGACCCAGCTACTGATGACAGCACCCCCTCCAGACCGCGAGTGTCCTCGGTCTCAGTACAAGATAGAAGCACCGCGATCCCCATTCGTATTTCCCGGTCTTTCAAACCCTCAACCCCTTCTCTCCCATCCCTCCTACGTCCAGAAAACGCAGACCACACCTTAGTCATGGCGCCCGCCCTCGTCTCCCCTCCTCCCGCCATAAACCACCTGGGTTCCAACAGCCCCAAGGCATCCTCGCGTCGTGTGTCGAGTTTACAGGAACTCAACTCAGGAAACTTCCAATCCGTGTCGAGGAAGGCGTCGGCCAGTCGACTTTCCATGAGGAAGTTCTCTCCTGCTAGCACATCCAACATCTCCAGTGTTGTTTTCTCGTTACAAAGAGGTTGCAGCCATGAGCTGGGCCAGGGTGCAGCCACCAAACTGCTCAGCACGACGTATGACAATATCATTGACTGGATTGGCGCACAGCGCATGAGTCATTTACCCCCTGAGGGCAGCAGCTATGACAAGGTGCTGGCATGGACGCAATTGTTCGTCGAGAGACTTCACTCTTTTGACTTGGCCATCGAGGAATTCGCTGGTGATAGCTACCTGGCAGCCCAGCTGGCTTATGGTTACTGTGCCATTCTGCTCGACGTATGTCTCCTCGATCAATTGACCTGCGATAGTCTTGCTGACGGTTGACGACTTCTCTTATTAGCTCGGGAAAGACAATGCCCCGGCATTCATGGTGTCCTTCGGCTTCTTCTACACCATGTCCATGTCCCTGGTGAACCTTTTGGAGCGCACCGAGTTGTTCAGTGTCTCACAGGATATCCGGGAGCAGCTTGTGCTGGCTCTCTCGGACTTGGTCACTTTAGTGGCTAGCGTCGCCTCCTACTTCCACAAGGCGATTCGGGGCGCCTCCACTGCTTCGGTCTCGGTCGATATCTACACCGACTTCTCGGGTCAAATCAAGACCTTCCAGGAGAGGTGCGAGAAGATCGCCGAGTCTATGTGGAGACACCAGCTCCTGGCCGAGAACTTGGACGCCGAGAGGGGTGAGCACCCCTTCCTGCGAATTGCCGAGGAGGCACGGATCATGCTGACAGAGTTCTTTGGAGCAGTATCGGACGTCAAGTCGATCAAGGCTTGGGTCGCGCCCGAGGACCGCGCCCTTGCCAACGTCGCCGTCGGCGTCTCCCTGCTGGCTCAGGACCGCGAGGAGTTGACCTGTCTGTGGGTCGGCCCCTATTTGACACGCTTTCTACGCAGCCAGCAGAAGAGCATGTCCATCTGCGGCAAGTCGGGGTCTGGCAAGACGGTCGTGTCCTCGGTCATCGTGGACTACCTCCAAAGACCCATCGGCGGCGTCAACTACAAATGCATATTTGTTCCCATTAGCAGCCGAATTCCCGCTGAGACTCCGGCTCGTGCCGTTGCCAAGTCCATCCTTTGTCAGCTTTTCGAGAAACGCATTGGTAACATTCAGTTGCTGCAGATCTTGATTGATGCACACCAGCGAATCCTGCACTGCACTTCACAGGAGGACTATGACAACATCCTTTGGAATGCCCTGGAGCGCTCCTTGGCTGCCGCACTACCCGGTGCTAGAGAGCTTGTTATCGTCATCGATGGCATTGATGAGACTTCCTGTGGGGAGGCGGCTTTGTTCAAGCGACTCCTCAACGCGACTACCAACGGCGCCAACGTGAGGCTCATCACCCTCGGACACGAGACGCCCCCAGCATACCCAACCCACACAAGCGTCAAGGTCACCGAAGAATTGATCTTCGATGACTTAGCGGCGGTCGTTCGTGGTCTCCTTGATAATTGCGCAGCATTCACCAGCATGTCCGAGTTTGACCAAGAATCAATAGCTGTCCGTCTTGCTGAGGCCGCGAAGGGTTCTTTTCTCTGGGCCAAGCTGGCTTCGAAGCGGCTTCGCCATGAGACCAAAACTGATGCTCTCCATGCGGGAGTCGATAAACTAGTCGGATCCCCTCCAACCATGACCGACTTTGTTCTTCACAGCTTACAATCCCCCGGCGTCACTGATGATGCGCGACTGATGTTGATGTGGCTTGCCACCGCGGAGCGCCCACTGTCGCTCAAGGAGCTGGCGGCCCTGTCAGCCGTACAGCCCGACAAGAACTCGCTTGGCGATGTGAAGCGTGTTGACGTGATGCACACGCTCATGCCCGTCAACTCGCTCGTCTTCCGTAAGGACGGACTGCTGTATCTGCGGCACGGGCAAATCAGAAGCGCCATCTGGAATGTGCACGTCAAAGGAAAGCTGGTGACCAACGTCAAGGACCCCCATGCCAACTTGGCCACGCGTCTTTTGGCATACATCAGACTCGTGGTCACCGACCAGCACGAACCATCCCTGAGCCCGCTGGACAGCCACGACACGACCCAGTACATCCACAGGTACCCCCTTTTGGACTTTGCCGTCCGTTACTGGCCGCTGCACCTTACAAAGACCACCATCTATACGAACGAGGGCGAGGCTGCTGCTATCAAGACATTCTCAAAGCATTTCCCCACGACAATCAGCGCGCTCCTCCTGCAGGATAGGTTGTGGGCGGCCCGGTCGAGGCCTGTTTTGATGATACACCAGTCTTTGGTTACAAATATCTATCGCCGCGTCTTCCCCCAGATGAACACGGTGGTGCTTCAAACCATCATTTCCCTGGGAACGGTGTGTCGGCAGGCCAACCTCGTCAATGAAGCAATTGCCTTGTTTTTCGAGGCGACAACAAGCAGCAACACGCTTCTTGGTCCCAGCCACACGATCACAATGCAGCTGTCCAACATCTTCATTGAGCTTACCGAGACGAGGGTAACGACATTGAAGACGGAGATCATGACAAGGCGTGAGCAGATTCTCCTCATTCTCGTCGAATGCTGCAAGGCCCACTTTGGCAAGAACTCCACAAACGTCGTCGCCGTCCTTCGTCAAATGGTTGAGCACTACCGGACGACAAAAGAAGAGCAAAAGATCCAGCAGCTACTGACAGCTATCCAAGCTTCTACGGGAACCGAATCAAGCGGGGAGACCGACAACAATGGCCGTCTTACTACCACCATTCGCGGCAGGAAAGAGGGCCAGAATGTCGACGAGCATGACGTTCTGCACCTGGACATCGTGGAATACGACGAAAGGATCGATGAGAAGTACGAGTTCGATCTGGTCATCCAGAGAGCTGAGACATACAGATCCGAGGGCCGGATGGATCTGGCCGAGCGCACGTACATCGACCTGTGGCGGCATGTCAGCCGCGAGTGCCTCGCCCATCACACCGACCTGTGGGCAGAAAGAAACCTGAAGACGGTTCTTGCCTACTCCACGTTTCTGCAACATCAGAAAAAAACTTCAGAAGCTTCTGCTATTCTCACCAGCGTATGGGAAGAATACAACCAGACCCACACCAGCATCACAGAAACTTCTGCCTATCTACTCACCGAGGTGGCCAAGGTGATGAAGACAGTAGGCCTGTCGAGTGTGTCGCTGTCGGTGCTCAAGATGTGCTCGCAGTACTACCGCAGCATCAATCGTACTGATACATCGACCTACAAGGAGATCCAGCAGACTATGCAGTCTACCTCGACCGAGATCATGCAGTCGGCTACCCAGTCGTCCAGCTTTGCTTCGGAGACGACCATTGAGGAGATGGTCTACGAGTCGACGACTTCCAACAGCATGAGTCAGCAAGTCTTCAGCGCCAGCAGTACCCTGATCGTTCAGTATATCTCCCAGCGTCGATGGCACGATGCTTCTCGCTTCATCAAGAGGGTTCTGCGCAGTGTCTGGCCTTCCTTCTTCGCTACTAGCGTTCAGGATGTCACTCTTGCGCAAGGCGACATCGAGAAGAACATCCATCTGGCCGAGCGCCTGGCCGAGTGCTATCACGCTCGCCGTCGCCAGACCAAAGAGGAAGATGTCCGCGTGCGCATCTACCGCGCCGTGCGTAGTGGGCGCAAGGTCGACGACAAGCTCCGCGAGCGTGTCACCGAAGACCTTCTCTCCTACTATCGCCGTCACTCCCAGACCGATAACGTCATTTTGATCAGACAGGAGATGCTGGACGACTACACGAGTCATTACGGGCCTGATCACTCCAAGGTCATCAAGACGCTTTGGGATTTGGCCGAATTGACACGTCCGCGCCCTGTCTTCGTCAGCTACTACCAGAAGATCATCCGGGCCCTCAACAAGGACTCGGAGGTGACGAAGCCTGACGCGTTCAAGCCCGTTGTTATTGTAGCGACAGAACTCTGGAGCAAGGGCCAGATCTCCGACGCGATCCCCTATTTCCGGACTTTGTTCGTCACCTTCCTGAAGAGCCCGAAGGTGTATCCCTCGTTCCAGGATCAGGCCTTCGTCCGCGAGTTGTTCGAACGCTACATGAACTGCCTTCGCAGCGTGAGGACCGCCTTCACTGTCATCCACAAGACCACGACGGACTACCATGCGCAGTGCAAGACCTTCTTTGGGGCAACTGCGTCCATTACCATTAAGGCGACAATTTTGCTGGCTAACGTCTGCCAGGAGTCGAGGACCACCGAATCGCAGGCCATCACCTTGTACGAGGAACTCCTCGCCATGAAGTCCGACGAGATCGATTTCAATGAGATCTCCTCGATACTTGACATGATATACGAGGAACAGGCCACGATTGTGGGCTCCACCAGCTCGACGTCGGTATCTTCATCGCAGATCGACCGCGCGGTGACCGTTCTGCGGAAGCGTGTCACGACAGTGCGCGAGCAGCATGGCTGGGCGCACGAAGAGTCACTCTCCAAACTCACGGAGATTGTGCGCTTGAGCAACCAGCGTAAGGAGACGGAGACGGTTACCCGCGAGCTCAAGGAGGCAACCGTGCAGATCCTTTCCCGCGAGACATCGTCGACCCGTCTAACGGTGGCGGCTACCACGATTGCGTCCAACTACATATCAACGAACCAGGTGCACAAGGCGACCGAGCTGCAGCAGGAGATCTACCGTCAGATCTTCATGAAGGATGCTTCCAACGCCAAGAAGGCTTCGTTTGACCTAACGGTACGAGGCCGTGAGTGCATCGTCTTCCTGGCGCAGTTCGAGTACAGCCTGCGACGCACGTCATCGACGTTGACGGAGATACTGGCGTCGCTCACAACACAGTATTTGTACTTTGAAGAGTTCCGGCAGCTGATTCGTAAGAAGTCGAGCACCTTCTTCGATGTGTCCCTTTCGACATCTCGGCTGCACCGGGTTCTGGTCAGCTCCAAGCGCGAGACAGCAGCGGCGTACGTCTTTACGCAGTATGTCAACTACTTCACCAACACTGAAGGCAAGCGGGTCGACCTCACGCAGCAATCGCAGGTGCGGCTGTTCCTGCAGAGCGTTCTGGACCATTTCAGCACCCACACGAGCCGTGATATTGTGCGGTCCGTGGGCATCATGGGCAACGTGCAGGTGGAGCAGCTGCTCGAGGCTCGGCGCTACGACACGGCGTGCGACTTGGCGCTGGCGTGCTTCAAGTACATCTCGGGGCACAAGGCGGCGTACCACACGCCCATGATGGCCAAGCTGGTGTTGGTGTTGGGCATGACCATTGGCGGGCGGGACTTGGCGACGGTACCCGAGGGCCCAGCGCGCGAGCTGATGTTGGAAACGTCAGGCATCCTGGTGCATGACGTGCTGGTGGTGTTGCGCGAGCTGCGTGTCAACCTGAGCTCGCTGCCGCTACCCTATCTCAACCGACTCATTGGCCTCGTCGGCGAGCAGAAAGACTACCAGACGTTGGCGTGGGTGCTGACGACGCTTTGGCAGAACCGGGCGTTGCACCGCGACTGGCATCCGTCGGTGGTCATGGCACTCGCGCGCCGCTTCATCCTCGCCCGCTATGCGATTGGCGACTACATGGCGGCCCTGCGCATGGCCGAGCACATCGTTTACAACTGCCGCCGCGTGCATGGCACCCGCCACCCCAGCACTCTCGAGATGTCCGTCTTTCTGGCCCAGCTGTACACAGGCACCGCCCAGCTCCACCAGAAGGGCCGCGGCGGCGGGGCCAAGGGCAGTCCCGAAATGGCCAACCGCTACTACAAGAAGGCGGCTGCCATTCATGAGAACATCCTACGTGTTTTCAGTGACCCCGGCTACGCCGAGATGGAGGGCGCCCTCCTGGAGGGCAGCCACCACGGCGGCATCGCTGGCGACGGCGGCTCCCAATTCGACGTGGGCGACCTGGCCGTCAGCGAGGCCGACGATTACAGCCACAACGGCGGGGTCGTAGCGGCTGACGCGGGAGCCACGGTTCGGCAGCACCTGCACTTGCTCAAGTTGGCGGTCGAGCGGCTGGGCCGCTGGCCCAAGGACTTTGCCGAGTACGATCGGCTCAACGCCGACGTGTTCCGCGAGTTCCAGGCCGACCTGCGCGGTGTTGAGGGTGTCGAGAAGTGGAACCTCGAGACCTTTGGCGCCGGCAAGGCCGAGGCCGACGACGACCTCCTGGACCCTGACTTCAAGGACTGGGAGCTGTTCGACACCGGACGCAGTCACGATATCGGCCACGGTAATGGGAATGGCACGGTTAAGAACGGCGGGGCGGTTAAGGAAGAAGAAGTGTGAGGACGGGGCCAAGATGAGGGAGAGGTGACGGCGGCAGTACTTTTTCTTTTTCCTCGTCATTTCTCTCCTCCGCTAATAATTTGTTGGAAAAGGCCGCGCGTGTATGCATGTTGTGGCGCTGGCCTTTGACGACATGGCACGGGTTATGATACGGTTGTTACTTATCGTATTGGGAAGCGGCTTCCCTTTGTACACCATTTTTCGTCCCGAGTGTTTCAATCTATCGCTGCTGTGATCCAACTTTCCAAATCCCAGTGACCGTCCGCGTCACCTGGGGCTTTCTCAAGGCTGACAGAGAACGTAGCGAACATGGCGAGGTCTTCCCGGTACCATTGTTATCTATCTCGCTACGCCTTCTCAACTGAATGCCCGTTGGTGCCTGAGGTAGATCGCGCCACGTTCGATGCGGCTTCTCACGATCCTGCTCAGTGCCTCGCGGCTACCTCCACTGCTGACGCACTGCATCCAACCCTCATTTTTCAATACTGCTCTGCACTAACTACCTACCTCTTTGCTCTGGTTCCAATACCCTTCATGTAGCCTTCTTCAGCCAATCAACCACAACTACCTTTGTCCGACACTTCTAAGTATGTACTTGGTATCCTAAGCATCCTTGGGTTTACTGGATCGCTCTTTGCGTCAACCATGGCCAACGGCCTGAGTCTGACCCCCTCGGTCACGGGTCTCTTGTCGCTCGACCTCCAAGGCGCTCAAGGCATCGCCCGCTACTTCGACACCTGCAAGAGTCGACAAGAGGACCTGCGTATCTTCCAGCGCGCTGAGCGTGATTCAGTCCGTGTCCACTCAATTCCAGGGCCAGTTGGAAACAGGCCATCACGGGATCCAGGTTATGTGTCATCCCCATGAAGGAATCATTTCTACAATTGAGAGTGCCCTGAGCGTATTCTCTTCTTTCCTTTTATTCTGTCAAGATAGAAAAAAACAACACATTCGTTCAACAGGGCCAATGCCAGCACACCGCTGCCGCAGTGGCCCAGAATCTCGTGGCTTATACCCAAAATCTTGAAGCCGTCCCGAAGCTCCTTGCCACCGGCTAAAAAATCTACCTACTTCATACTGACAAGTTGAACACGATCGAATCATCCTCTCGCGATCTCTCGGGTCAGCTGCTACTCGTTTGGCTGGCGGTGACTGCCGTTGAGACCACGGTCTGCAATGTCCATAGCCAGTAACAAACCCTGAATAACTCTGTCAATGCTGTTGGGCAGTTGACAGTTGCTCGTTCACAAGCCAATTCAGCCCTAGAGCGTGAGGACACGAAGACATCCGTCACGATATTCAGCAAACGCAGCAAACGCAAGCTGGCATGCACCAACAATAACAAGAGCTCAAGGAGATGAAGGCCCTCATGAAACAGTTCCGCATTGCGATTAACTAGCGCCAAATTCCCGAAGTCCCAAACGCTAAGGTGGTTTACAAAACCCTTGGCAGCGCTGCAGGAAATGTGCGATGGCGTTGGTTTGCAGTCGAAAAGCCATCGCGTACCTCGCAAGTCCGGACCATTCGGTAGCCCCGGACAGAATTTTACAGAACAGCTGACTCTCTTGGTCCAGACTACGCTGCAGACTTTGACTCTATTTGTTGCCAGCGTAACACAACAATGACTGCGCACGGAAGGTTGAAAATGGGGTCATGCTTTGCTTTTAGCCGCGGCCTGCACCCAAGGACACTGGCCCAGCTGCCCCATTCGCAAACACAGAAAACGCGAGACACCGAACAGCGAGCATGCAGTACGCAGGTCTTGCTCGCCTCTTGAAGTCCTGCCGCGCTAATAGGGGCCTCAGTTACCTCGCAGCAAGTGTGGAGTCACATTTTGATACGCGACAGGTCCGCTATCGGTGTCTCCTTCTCGATGAAAACAGGTGCAGGTGGCTTGAGCATCAGCCCTGGGTTCTACATTTCGTCCAGCCGTAGACAAGAATTCGAACCCCCCGTTCCGGATTCTGCGCCTGCTGCAAGATGCACCTCCGAGTGAAATAAGACGGATTTTGCGTCTCAATGCTTGGCTTCCGAGAATTTGAAATCTCATACTTGGAAAGAGGACCTATCCAGAAGCCACTATATCTAATCGTAACCAAGCTTTTATGCGAACTGCAGCTAAAAAGGTAAGTTTCCCACATCACTTTCATATCGTCGAATGTTGGCTGAACTTCACATCGTGCCACTGTAGACCTTAACACTAACAGATATGGATATATGGGTTTTCCGAGCTTGTTTGCACCATCCGAGATTTGAGACTACACAGATTATGAAGCGATTGCTTTCACTGAATATTCCGGCATTATTGTATGGCTGAGATGGTGCGTACTGCGTACCTTCTCTCGGACGACCAGCTAATAAAGCACCAAGCAATAACCCCATCAAATCCAATTTTTGTTACCGTTAAATAAGCGTAGTTCCATTCGCGTGTCCCTTTGCCTACGGAGCCAAAAGTAGACCGGGTCGTCTGCTGGGAGTAGCTAGTGCATAGGTGCTATGACGATGCCAGCTTTCAGGCTCATCTACTTATCTATCGTATATGGCTTGCTATGGCGGGCAGCCCCCTTGGGCACCGTATTACAACCTACTCGAGTTGTATCTTTTTCCATTGCGATGAACGGTAAGTTGATAGGCACGATGGGTGAAAGTGGATGTGTGATGAGAGTGAGTGTTGCCGGAGATCTGCATAGCAGAAGAAGTCTCAGACTTTAAGTTGAGGATCGACAGCTCATAACATGTAGATATTATTATTATTATTATTATTATTATTATTATTATTATTATTATTATTATTATTATTATTATTATTATTATTATTATTATTATTATTATTATTATTATTATTATTATTATTATTATTATTATTATTATTATTATTATTATTATTATTATTATTATTATTATTATTATTATTATTATTATTATTATTATTATTATTATTATTATTATTATTATTATTATTCTTACACCTAGCGACCTATTTAGGCCATGAGGACCCCTGCGCATCTTAGCCTAGGAAAACCGTTCCGGGCTAACGTCCGGCCGGGTGAAAAACCTAGGTTCCGCTGCGTCGTACCGCTTCTATCTACTCTTTGGCCTGCCATACCGAGATCGGGCTCAGCGCGCCCGCTTCCTAGCTGATAAGTTGATTCGCTAGCTGGAACATGTCCAGCCTTCCGGAGCGGAGTAGCCATCTTACGATAATTCCTGCTTTTCCTGGGGTGTCGAGCATCCTGTCCGTGTCTATCGGTCCTCCTAGAGCTTGGACGAGATGCTCTCGTCTTTCTCTTTCGCGTGGGCAGAAAACGAGGATATGCCGGACGGTCTCCCTGCCCTGACCGCAGACGCACCAGGGGCTGTCGAAGCCTAGGACCCTACGCTTAAAAAGGAAGTCTCGCAGCCTAATCTTGCCAGTCCTCGCTTAGACGAGGATGGAGCTCTCGGCCTTATGGAGTCCCTTATGGAGCTTAAGGACGTGCTTGTCTGGCGGCATCTTAGTTGCTACTAGGGTTCGTGCTGTTCGATTTTGCTGCGCTTGTTACTATCTTTGAAGCCAGTCTCTCTCCTCAGCTTTATATGCTGAGTCTCCAGCTAGCCATTCGTCTAGCCACCTCTTACGATCGGGAGCGTCGGGGCCTTTCGGTCTGCGCTGGCGAGTCGGTCTTGTTAGGATCTATCTAGCTGCGCTATCGTATCTCGCTTGGATAAGTAATGCGATACGCGGCTGTTGGAGCCTCTCTTCTAATGCCGCCACCCTTCTATTAAGCCACGTGTCTAAGGGGGACACATAAGCTTCCGTTTCTAGTACTGCGGTGGCCGTGGCTTTGAAAGCTCCTGTGACTTTTCGGAGGCACTCTGTTTAGACGTCGTTAAGTACCTTAGCTCTATTTTTCGAGATCTGGCGGTGCCACTCTGAAGCTCTATAGCCTATCGCAGACTGTACGACGGCTGTATAGACTTGGCGGGCTCGCTAGAGAGACGCGCCCTATATCGAGCCGGCTATCCGGTCTAGAGCATAGACCTGCGTTGCCATTTTCTTCGATATCGACTAGATGTGGATGTCCTAGCGGAGACGTCTATCCACTTGGATACCAAGGACGCGGCAGGAGTCTTCTAGTTCGATTTCGTGACCTTCTAAGGCTATCTTTATATCCGGACCTTTCCGTCTTCGAGAGAAGTGGACTAAGTGATATTTCTAGACTGCAAAGGTCATGCCGTGGCTAACTGCCTATTCTTTACAGACCCTATAAGCGGCTTCCAGCTACTCGCAAGTCTACTCTAGGTTTAAGCCGAAGCCCACGAGGTTTGTGTTGTCTACGAAGGCTATAGTGGCTATCCCTGGTATAACGCGGAGAGCCTTATAGAGACCAGCTATATAAAGGCAGAAGAGGATAGGCGATAAGGGTGAGCCTTACGGGACGCCTACTGGGACTAGGATCTTGTCCGATTCCTGGCCGTCGAAGAATAACATGGTGGACCGGTTAAATAGGAAGCTTCGGATCCAACTAATAGTCTATATAGGGACCCTTAGCGCTCGCAGGTTAGCGAGGAGCCTTCTATAGTCGACTAAGTCGAAAGCGCCCGAAATATCCAGCGATAGAAGGGTTGCTGCGCCTCTATATTTCCAGGCTATGCAAACTAGGTCCGTTAGCAACTGTAAGGCTGTTTCTGTAAAGCGGCCTTTCCGGTTGCCTATCTGTTCGTCTAGGAGTAGTCCGTTCTCTTCGGCAAAGCTAGCTAGCTGTTATGTTAGTAAGCTCTCGATCGCTTTCCTTATAATGTTGAGCAGCACGATAGGTCTCTATCCGCCGGCTTAGTGATACTCGTTTAGCTGCTTTCCTGGCTTCCGGAGGATAACGGTGACTGCTTTCCGGAACGCTCTTAGATAGTATCCTATATACCAGCACGCTTCCGCTAAGGAGGCCAAGGCCTAGAAGAGGGGCTTTCCTAAGCGTTTAAGGAATCCGTTTGGAAGCTGGTCTGGCCCAGGTGCCTTCCACTAGCCTGCCTTAGTAAGGACGTCTTGGACTTATTCTGCTGTCACCTTACTGTCTATATCGAGAGGCGCTGCGAGCCGGTTTATTATTTGGAAGCCGGTGTACGTAGCCTTAAGGAGGGGATAGAACCTCTCTTGGAAGGCCTCTGTTTTCTCCTTATAGGTTGTTGCTTCGCTACGCGGTGTGTAAAGTGTAGGGACTGCCGGGGGTAACGGCGGTGCTGCTCCTTCCGTTCTTGCCTATCTCGCGATATTCCAAACGCCAGCTAGCTGGCTAAACGCCTCGTGGAGCATATGTCTCTAGGACGCCGTCTTAGCTTCTCGGATTGCTTTCTTCTTTAAGAGAGTTGACTACCGGAGGGCTCGCCAAGCTATGTCCGTCCTATCGGAAAGCTATATCCGCTGGGCTCTTCGCTCCTTCTCTATAGCTTCTTCTGTCTCGTGGTTCCACTAGGCTTTGCCTCTCCCTTTAGAGTAGCGGAGGGGGGCAACTAGGTCGGCTATCCAAGTTAATTCCTTAGTTAACGTTTTAATGTAGCTATCGATTTCTTTTAGTGTCTCGAGTCGCCCTGGCTATGGTAGGTATGCCGCTTCTGCCTTCGCCTGGCTATAGTCAGCTGTTTTCCAGCTGCGTCGTGGCCTATCTTAGCGGTCTATATAGGGTCCAGCTACGCGTATCACCTAGGGGAGGTGATCGGATCCAGCATATAGGGCGTACCCGTTGTAGGCAGCTCGGAGATCGTCCGTGGCCCACGCTAAGTCGATCGTGGAGTCCATGCACCCTCTTCGAGTCTATGTCGGTGTTCTAGGGGGAGTGATAAGCTGGAGTCTCTAGGATTCTGCTAGCTGGAGTAGCTTATCGGCTGCCTTATAAGGTCGGACGTTATATCCTCCCTAGATAGGGTGGTGGACGTTAAAGTCTCCTACGAGGACTGTTCGTCTTAGCTAGGGACCGGTAAGGAGGGCTTCAATAGCTGGCAAGTCCGATCTGCTAATCGATCTAAGAGGAGGCGAGTATACGCAGATAACTGTTATAGGACCATCTAGTAACTGGATTATGATATTACACCTGTCTAATTACGCCTTATAAGTCCACTGTACTAAGGGGTGCTTCTTATTAATGTAAATGCAAGCTCTGCCTTCCTCGGCGGTATAGAGAAGGTAGTATGGAGAGGATCTCGGGCAGTAGGTGGTCGGCATATGTAAGTTTCGCTAGGGCTCTTGGATAGCTAGGACGTCGTACTCTTCGGAGATGGTATCGACTGCTAGGATCTGTGCTTTCTTACTTTTCTACGTGTTCCAGTGTAGGATCCTTAGCGTTGTTATAGTCGAGCGTGGATGCTGTTTAATGTTGACTCCGGTGTTTCGATGTCCATGTTGTCTGTCTCTTCGTGGGTTCTGCTGCGGGCTCTGCCAGTGCTTTTAGTACGGCAGCTAGTTGCTCGACGCTTTCGCGGCTATACTGTCTGCCAGTCCTCGGCTATTGGCTTAGGGGGTTCTTGCGAGGGCAGTGCGAATCCCTTTAGTCTCGTGATATAAGTAGCCTTGGCGATCTGGACCTGCTCCTAGCGGATTGGACACTCCTTAGACCACGTAATATGTGGTCCTTAGTATACTGGACAGCAGTACCGGCTCTTATTCTCGGCTTCTGGGCATTCTTTATCGCTATGCTTTATTAAAGAGCAGAGCCCGCACTTACGTGCGTGGCAGCAGACTCGGGCGATATATCTATAGCGGTAGCAGTGGTAGCACTGCTTAAGCTAGGCTCCTTCGGCGAAGGGCTCGCATAGATAGTAGCTATACTGCCAAATAAGGCCGTCTCGGTATAGCTGTTCCGCTTGTTAAACCGTTGGTACTACAATATATAGGGCCGTGACCTTCCTAGACGAGGTCTTAGCGTTGCGAGGGAGCTTGGCCTCTAGGACGTCGATCGGGCCACCGGGCTGGTTCCGGAGTTGGACTCCTAGCTGCCCTTGGTTCGTCTTTATGGCTTCCTTGTTAATGCTATAGGCCACCACCAGGATCTTTCTCTTCTGGATAGAGGCGTTCTCTCCGAAGGCCTCGGTAGTCCAGGCCCGGTCAGTTTCCAGCTGTCGCTTCTCTTCTGCTGTCTTGCAGGTAATAGCATAGTCTCCGCTAGGAAGCTTCCGTGTGGCTATTGCTGTTTCTTTACCTGTTGCTGCGTTAACTTTCCGCACGATCTCTTCGTAGGTGCGGCCTTCAGTTCCTACGGCCTTGACCGTTACCTCCCGTTCGTGTCGAGGAGGCAGAGTCTTGGCTACCTGGGGGGCCCTAGGCACTGTGGCGGCGGTAAGGGCAGTAGCGGCTGCAGCGTACGTCTTAAGAGCTTTAATTTCCTTATAGATATCTTGCAGCGTGTTCTCGATAGCATTGATGCGTCTTTCGACGCTGGGCTGGTTGTCCGATTCCTTAGCCGCCGTCTCTAGGACCGGAATAGCGGCTTGAACTGCTGCGGCTAAGGCCGCAATGTTGACTTCACCAGCTAGGAAGCGTTTAAAGTCGTTTATAGTGCTGCGTATATCCTCTGGACTGCGTCCAGGTGTTGTAATGCTGTCTAGCGATGGTGTTCTTGAGTCCAGAGGTGACGGCTCGGGGGGTGGGGCGGGCCTATGGCGGCTCCCACCACCCGCGCTTTGCCTCGAGGGTGGTGAATCGACCATTTCTAGGCTAAATGAAGCCCTAGGAACAGTTTCCGGGCTATCCGGTAGCTTATAGAGTCGTGGTTGTGAAGTTATCGCTATGTGGGGTCGGTTTCAAAAAGTTTTTTTTCTAACATGTAGATAAGTTAAGCCACTAAATTTGTACAGGTCAAGTCACGACCTGCAATTACGTAATTAGCTCGGTACCTGAGTACAGAACAAGGAGGTAAGTACTTAAATCATGCGGCCGAGCCAGAACACGAGGGGCCCAGCCAGATCACCAGGGGCAGAGCATGGATGTTGAGCCTCAATACCAGGTGTGACTTCCAATCAGTGCCTTCGGAGAGGCTCCGGGATTCGGGGTTCCACAGTGTGGCGAGACCGGGCACGCCCGCGGCCAAGCCCGCCAGGGCGGAACCATGCAAGCGAACCCGCGGAGCGGAATCTCCGTCGTATGGGGTAGGCGGAACAGACTCCATTGGTTCCTGGCTTAGCACAGACGAGGATAACCTCTGAAAAAAAGCCTTCAGGCCTAAAAATTCGTCAGACGGCGTACATGCCTGCTTACTGTAGAGGTATGGGGTAGGGGTCCTGATGGGGTCGTACCTTGATACCTACTGCCCCCGCACCCACCTCTCTTCAGATACTCCCCGAGGGGGAGGGAAACAAGTGACCCATTCCACTTCCACTTCAAACACCAAGCTATCAGTGTGCATTCAATTAACACCTAGTCGAGCCAGTCGCTAATGCCTCTCTATATCAGTCCGGCATCACTAAACCATCCTATTAGCAGCCGTAGTTTATGAATACAGATGCCTAGCGTGTCCAGCGCGGTTCTTTGAACATACCGCGAAGATGGCTGTGGATATATAAAAAGTGAACGCGAGAGTCTGTCGAAGGTAGACTGAGTCACTTGTTTTGTCCACCTCCTGCCCCCCAACTGCCCACCGAGCCCGCTCACCTTTTTCCTGTACTGGTACTGAGTACACCCTCGGACAGAAAACCCTGAGACTGGAGGTAATTGCCCTAGGCCGTGGTGCGTCCAAGCGGGACGTGGCTACGCCGCTTTATGGAGAACCCATAGGGCCGTTAGGAGCAACTTGGACCCTATTAGCATGGACCCTTGGAGAGGGGTCAGGGGTTCTTAAAGCCAATGACGTAGCAGGAATGAAGGATGGCCTCCCTCACTGCGGCGGATGATTGGGTCCCGCCCTGACACCCCGGACAAATCCTCGCTTCCATGCAAGCGGCTGGCAATTTGTTCGTCTAGATAGGGAATTGTCTGCCGCGTCTGTATGCAGAGTGTTAAGAACAGTCTGACGTCAGGGTGGGACTAGCAGCAGCTCTAAGCTTCAGGGTCCAACGAGGACCCTTCCGAGGGGTCTCGCCTCCATGCCTTCCCAGCAACCCTTGATCGCATTTCGATAAATCCCGCTGGCCCACGGCTTTCAGAGGCCACCAATTGTTCATCCTCATCCACGATTACGATACCCCATTCCCGATCCCAAGCCTTGATTCCCATCTATGTCTTCTACTCGCACTCAAGCCATGGCCGCCAGCCATTCGACGCCCGTGTCCCTGGTCGAGTCAACGTTTGACAAATACTTCCAAGCCACCCCCACCTGCTGTGCTGTCGCAGACGCCAGGCCCGCAACACCACTGACCACCGGTCTTCACCACGTAAGCACGCATCGCCATCCGTTTGTGGATGCTACCGTGAGCCGCAGGCAGAGTACGCAAACTTACACACGACGTCGTGATCCAGGTCTGCCAGACCGCTGGCGTTCTCGCCGAGGCGGCTGAGGAATTACACCGCCTCCTGGCCCGGGGCGTCTCTCTCGATTCCGCCGAGCTGAGGGGCATGTATAATATTTCGCAGGAGGTCACCCGCCAACTATGGTCCATACGAGGCTCGGCGGCGTCGCAGCGGCAGGGGCGGCTGCTCCCTTCGCCGCGGGCGGCGCTTCCCGGGCTACGCTGCAAACGTAAACGCGTATGTCCCTCTCTTCCTGTCTTCTGGGAAATTCCGCCCGCCCAACGCCCAAAGCAACCGCCGCCTAACGAATGGCTTCTTTTCACAGTCCAAGGTCAGGCCGAAGCGGTGCGTCCAGTGTTACCACATGGAAACACCAGTGTGGCGTGATGGGCCACAGGGACCGCGCAGCCTTTGTAACCCTTGCGGCTTGGTCTACGCCAAGAAATTGAGAGCAGCGCGCGCGAATAACCACGACAGGCACGGTACGGTTTTGGTATCGCGTACGGCGTGTGCCGCCTAACGTGACGATTTGGATGGTGTAACTGTTGTGTGTATGCTGCGATGGCGCCACGAAACCTGCTAACAATACGACCTTTTTCCTACCAAATGGACTTGAACTTCTTGGAGCGCGTTTGTTTTTTCGAGGTTAATGGGAGACGCCAACACTAAAGCCCCCGCCATCATATTGGCCCCCCTGCTGCCGTGTTCAACACGGATGCGTGCACCGTGTACTGCGTAACGGAAATATAGGCGAACCGTGGTTGCCGGGCACGCTAGGGGTGTGGCGTCCCTCCACCCGCTCGGATAACGTGGCGGTTAGTGGGGCCACACGAAGAGCTTCCATGTCGACTACATCACGTAGTTGCCCGCTATGTATTAGTTCACGACCCGTCATCCCTTCCCGAAGCACCAGGCCTAGGACGCCTAGGTCCCCTGCCGGCCCTCGGTAGCTGGCATCCGCCTGGCACACCGGACTCCTATACGAGCCCATCCGGGGGGCATTGTCGTCAAACACCGCCTACCCGCTTGTGCTTTGTTTGTGTGCCAACCAACCTGCTTCAATGGCTTGGCGGTGGCGAAACTTCGGACCTCTTTGTTGATGTTGTGGCGTTCCACGCCCTATTCCTTGGCTGCAGCTCCTCTCTCGTCGCCGTGCCCTCTCCGAATCGACCCAGCCCAAACCGGTCCCAGATAAGCCCCTCTGGAGACACTACAAGGGGCACCCGCGTGTCCGAGTACGCGCGTGAGCGTGAGCTGCTCAAGTAGGTATCCCCGGGCGCGGCAGCAAAAGCCGGCGTAAGTAGGGCTGACGACGGGTGCAACGCAGGTACGATCCCACGCTTCTCGACAACATCACATACAACGACCAGGCCCATCCCCTGCCGAGCTCGCTGTTGCGCAGATCCCCCGATCCCATCCTCACATCGCTTGCCCAGTTGGGATTCTGGCGTACCTGGACCTCGCGCTCTCTCGTCTCCATCTTCGACCGAAAATGGCAGTACGTTGTTGCCGAGGCCACTCCGACCCTGACGCTGACCCCCAACGTTGCCGAGGCAGAGAGCCACGGCGAATCGCTGTGGCTATGCCAGACGGCCATCCCCCGAGTCCACGGCTTCTGCGAATGGGCCCTAACTCGTGACGAGTCCTCTGCTTCTTCCCATCTGCCCATCACCATCATCCGTGATCTACAGGCCGACACGCGCTTCGATACTAAACCATACTGTCTCCCAGGCTCGCCTGCTCGCTTCTACGCCGCCGCTCTGATTCGCTCATCGCGGGGCGTCAATATCGGCGTGTACTGCGTGCTCCATGACGAACCCATTCCTGAGGAAGTGGTCCCGGATGCGGAGCTGGAGGCCGTGATACGCGACGTTGCCCGTACCGTTATGGGGCATCTCGAGTCCCGCCGCGCGACTGTTTCGTTAAAACGATCCGACGCCATGATGAACGGCATCACGTCCTTTCTAGACAAGCACGACAACCTCCATGATGGTTCTAGACGTGTTCACTCCACACCAAATCTCGACGCTCGAGGTATCCCAAGCGCTCTCGACTGCAACGAAACGGCCGGCGGAACGGAAAAGTCGTTTCTGGGTGCCTTGCTCTCCGGCGACAACGGATTTCTACAGGCGCCTTGCCTTCGCCCCAGTGCCTCCTCTCCAACTCTCACCGCCCTCGGCGATGGTGCGCATGGTGGAACGACGTCAACGGGCAATAAGGGTGACGACGACGGCGCTGCGACGGCCATTGCTCGGCCTAGCCAATATCTGCGAAACCCAACGGCGGCGCCCGACTCTTCCCCATCATCTTGGTCTGTCGGCCACGACTCAGCCTCGATTGGCGAAATCTGCATGCGGACTGCCGGTGTTGTACGTGCGAGCCTTGACGCCGACTGTGGGGTCTACGTCGATGCAAGCTCGGGGGCTTTCGGCTCTCTTGTCGGTGTGCCTGGGAATCCCGACCATTCCTCGGATCCCGTCACTACCTCGAGCGGCGATGAACTGTCATCCGCCTCACACTCCCCACTCGATGAACCCTGCCAAGTCCTGGGGATTTCCGAAGCTACGCCCTCTGATACTGGTGCTGCCAATACGGCGTACGTAGCACCGGAGATACTAAAGGGGCTGCTCTCTTCGCTGCTGAAGAGGTATCCGCATGGCAAAATTTTCAAGTTTGACGAGCACGGCGCGCTTCAATCCAGCGACTCGTCTGAAGATGGTTTCAACCCTGGGTCACCGGAAGACTTGCCCAGTGTGCGCAGGCGATACTCCCGCAGGCGGTTGACGAGAAGCCGGGTCGCTGAGCTGCTGGTCACTGCCTTTCCTAGGGCCCGCAGCATAGCATTCGCGCCCGTCTGGGACGATAAGAAACAACGATGGTTTGCCGGCAGTCTGGCATGCACCCACAGCAACAGCCGCGTGTTTACCAGGACGGGCGACCTCAGTTATCTCCGAGCTTTCGGCATGCTGACAATGGCCGAGGTACACCGTTTCATAACGCAAACCTTTTGGCGAGCTCAGTCGGATGTTCTGAACTCCCTGTCACACGAGCTGCGGTCACCCCTCCATGGATTGGTTCTCAGCCCCGAGCTTTTGGCCGATACGCGGTTAGATACGTTTCAGGGGAACGTGTTACACACCATGGAGATGTGCGGCCGAACGCTCATTGACACGGTGGACCATCTTCTCGAATATTCTAAGATCAACAACTTTGTCACATCAGCGTCGAGGGGCAAAGACAGGGCACGCGGCTTGCGCGGCCGGAGTGGCTCCGTCGAAGACGGAATGCAAGCTCAGCTGTCGGACATCAGGCTGGACCAGCTCGTGGAAGAAGTCGTAGAGAGTGTTTTTGCCGGCTTCCAGCGTTCGTCAACTGGCTTGTCAAAGTACGGCGTCCCGATGACCGCTGCCGATCCCGATTTTGAGGCAAGCGCGGCAATGGAACCCCGGACAGCTCTCAATGGGCACAACGGAACCCGCATACACGCTCAGGCGGCCAAGATATCTCCGGGCGTGTTCATGTACCTTGACATCGAGCCGAGCGACACCTACGTCTGCCATGCCTCCGCCGGTGCTGTTCGAAGGATTGTTATGAACCTCCTGGGCAATTCTCTCAAGTTCACAGAATCGGGATGGGTCAAGGTATCCTTGTCACGAGAGGCATCCCCCAGCAAGGTACGCGGTGTCACGCAGCGTATGATTAAGATCGTCGTGGGGGACACGGGGAAAGGCATGTCGAAAGACTTCCTCACCCACGATGTCTACAAACCATTCGCACAAGAGGATATGCTGAGCGCCGGGACGGGACTGGGACTAAGCTTAGTGAAGAAGTTGGTTTCAACTCTACGTGGTAAGATTTCCATCCAGAGTGAGCTCGGTGTGGGAACCGTCACCACTGTTACGCTTCCCATGCAACATATCGAATACGAAACGACGAGCAAAGAGCAAGAGGAGTTTTAAAAGCAAAAACAGATGATCAAGGGGCTTCGAGTGCATTTAATCGGGTCCCCGCGAGCAAATTCTGGTCTCGGTTATGATAGCGGCGAGGATCAAGCCGAGGTCGCGCTGTCAGCGACCGCAAAAGTGTGCAAGGATTGGCTGGGGATGGAGATTGTCCCTGCGTTGTCTGAAGAGGGGGCTGCTCCAGACATTGTCTTGTTGACGGAAGCAGCCTTGACCGAGAACCAAAGGCTGTACGAGCCGGCAGCTTGGCCTCCTGTCGTCGTTGTTTGTCCCAATGCTACCACGGCGCATTCGCGGACAATGGACTGCGTGCTAGAGACTGACGGCATCTTCGAGTTCATCTCACAGCCGTGCGTTCTCCACCCTGATTCCTCCCGTGCTTTTGACTTACTGACTACATTCCCGCAGCACTGGTCCTCGAAAGCTCGCCAAGGTGTTGGTGTACGCTTTCAATCGCTGGCTCGATACGCAAAGCGCGGCAGTCTTTTCCACGTCGCCACGCTCACCCGGAGCGTTAGGCCTGCTAGCAGATCCCCTGGCGACCTCCTCGTCGAATCGAAGCCTTGGTGGGTTCCGTCCTTCTGCTTCAGGTTCTATTAACAAGCAACCCACATCGCATTTCCCTCCCGTTCGCACTCCGCCCGTGGAATCCGCACCCTCGCCGGAACCCGAGCCCCGCCCTCCAAGCAAGGCACCCGCTCTCACTCCCAAGTTCCTCCCGCCGCGCCCGTTTTCACTGTCGATGCCGCCCTCGCCGAAACCCGAGGCTCGCCCAGCTTTCGAGTTTCTGCTCGTCGACGACAACTCGATAAATTTGGGGATCCTCTGCGCCTACATGAAAAAGCTGGGACGGACATTCCTCACGGCCACGGACGGCGTGGAGGCGGTGGAAGTCTTCAAGGCCCAAGCCCGGCCGTTCGCTTGCGTCTTGATGGACATCAGCATGCCGCGGCTCGACGGCCTCGGGGCCACACAGCAGATCCGAGCCCACGAGCGCGACGCCAGAGCGGCGAGGGCCTGCCCCGTGTTCGCGCTGACGGGCCTGGTATCGGCCGACATGCAGAAGGAAGCCTTTGAGAGCGGCATCGACCTGTTCCTAACCAAGCCGGTAAAGCTGAAAGAACTAAGTGAGATACTAAGGTCCTGAGAACTTCTCCCTTGAAGGCATATTTGCCATGTAGTGTACTAGTACCTATTTAACGGCTCCATCTGGAAACATTGCAGTAAAAGAAATGACCTGGAACTAACGGCTAGTTTTCTGCGTGGAGGATGAGAATTCTCCATTGCATCCAAGTTTATAATATGATTCAAACTATTCGAAAGAGTCATTTAGACGGATTCCGTCAACGGACTGCTTTTCATGCCAGCTATCTATTACTACCGCCGCCCGAGCCCTCGTAGCCGTCGTCGGGCAGCGTGTACAGGAAGGACGGCCGGGCGTCCGATTGTTGCTGTTGTCGCAGCTGCTTGTACATACCTTTGCACACCTACCAGACTGCTACCTGACATTGCCCGCCTAGAATTTCCCCATCCTCGTCGACCCCGACTTTTAACTAGAATACCGATGACGTAACCAAGGAAATCATGAACCGGAAAAGCCGACATTGATCGCGATATCACCCGAACGGGCAGCTCCATGAGACTAGCGGTACTTGGTATATTCGTCACAAGGCCAGTGCATTGCGTACGCTGAATCAATGTGAACGGCTCCCTCTTGAGACAAAGATGGGAAAGCCCTGCAAGGTTGCTCCGACCAAGGTATGTACGTACACAATCTTAACCGGGGTTCATGGACCCATTATGGAGGTTCACTGGACATCCATTCTCATGAGCAATGGGTCTTCCGTAGACTCTCTGGGACATGGGACCTCGGGGGAGGTCCATCAAACAAGGAGTATGTTCGCACGCCAAAGATCGGCGGACGGGGCGCAAAGCATCCGAACAATGTTATTCCCTGACAGGGAACAACACCTCTGACTAGAACACATCAACATCGCTACTAGAATCCCATCTCCCCGGTTGCGCCTGTTTCAAGGCCGCGATTCGTGAGGGACATCGGGTACACTTTCCATGTCAATTTCCTCAGCCCTCTTGTCGTAGGCCGGCGGCGCGTTAAACCGTTGAGCGGCTAGCGGTCCGCCGGACTAGAGGGACCAGATAATTCGGCGTGGTCCGGCCCCATCAACTGGCCACCTATTTCGGGACGGTCCCCAACGTTCGCAATTCCTGGAGGATTTCTCCGCAAGTGCTGGAGCGGCGCCAATAAGGCTTCGGCGGATCGAAACTGGAACGGGTCTCGACGTGGGTCGTACCACAGACATCGAGGGCGGAGTTGTCCTCTCCCCTTGGGATCCGCTATTTTGCAGCGGCTCGCTTAACGGGGTCGCTTACAGTTTTAGTTGCAGCTAAAAGTGTACAGTGCGCAGCATATCGAACATTGGCAATGGCGGAGAGAGGATAGTAACAGTCTTTCCTGTCTTGTGTTTGTCTGTTGTTGTCTTAGCAACCCAAATGTGTGATTTGGAGTCGATGGTGGTGGGAAGGTTCGGCCATGTCCTAAAAAGGGGCTGAACTCAGGTAAGAGCACTAATGTCGCGACGTCATGCCCCGCACTAAAACTGATACCAGAACACCCGATTCGGACAGCCGGCAAAACTGCGGCATTGTGGAGATAACGGCCGACGTCCGACAACCAACGATGCCCGAGTCATCCGGACGTCGAGCGAAACCCAGAATACGAAGAGTCATTGGAAGCGGCCATTCCCGCACCATCAACATGCAGCTCGACTCCGATGACTTTGTCCTCGTGGACTACGAAGATGCCGGTCTGGCCCCACCCGGTCAGCCCGACGACAACGCCGCCGCCGAGTTGGATGCGGCGCCCAAATATCTCGCCGATATCAGCGATTTTCTTGACGGAATCGCGGATGAGCTATGGGCTGTGAACAAGAAGATCCACGATAACCCGGAACTGGGCTTCAAAGAGTACATGGCTCACGCCACGCTGACATCATTCATGAGGGCGCGCGGCGGCTGGACCGTCACTCCGTCCGCCTACGGCATGGAAACGGCGTGGGTGGCGGTTTGGGACAGCCGGAAGAAGGGCCCGGTGATTTCTTTCAACGCTGAGATGGGTAAGCGGCCGCTCCGAGAAGCAGGCAAGAAGAACTGGGCCCGCCTTGCTGACGCGAAGGACCAGATGCGCTGCAGGGAATGGGGCACGCCTGTGGACACAACCTGATCGCGATAGCCTCGGTTGCCGGTGCCCTGGCGACAGCCGAGGTGATGGAGCGCCACGACTTGGCGGGTAAAGTGGTCCTATTTGGGACACCGGCAGAGGAAGGTCAGTTGGTCCCGTCCCACCTGGCGCTCGTTCTTCCAGTTCCTACGGGATCCCGCCACTAACCCCTCGCAGGCGGCGGCGGCAAGATCAAGCTGCTCGAGCGTGGCGCATTCCGGGACCACCAGGTGGACGTAAGCCTCATCTCGCACCCGGGGACGATCCCGGACCACGCGCTCATGAGCACGACGGCGTACCAGAGCCTCAGGGTGGCGTACCGGGGGCGCGAATCGCACGCGGCGGCGAACCCGTGGCTGGGCATCAACGCGCTGGACGCGCTGGTGACGGCATACAACGCGCTGTCGGTGCTGCGGCAGCAGACGATGCCGGGCGACGTGATCCAGGGCCACATCACCGACGGCGGGCTGCGGCCCAACGTGATCCACGCGCACGCAGCCGGCACCTTTGTGGCGCGCGCGCGCACACAGGCACGGCTCGACGCGTTGCTGGCCAAGGTGACGGCGTGCTTCGAGGCGGGCGCCGTCGCCACAGGCGCCACGCTCGACCTGCGCCGCGGCACCGCCTACAAGGACCACGCGCCCAACCGCGCCCTCGGCGCCGCCTACACGCGCCGCTTCAACGCCCTCGCGCCCCCCGCCGGCCCCATCCCGACGGACCCCGAGCTCGACGCCCTCCGTGGCCTCTCGGGCGCCAGCACCGACCAGGGCGACGTCAGCCACGCGCTGCCCAGCCTGAGCCCCGGCTTTGCCATCCCGCCCGGCCCCGAGGGCAACGGCCCCCACAGCCCCGACTTCGCCCTCGCGAGCGGCACCCGCGAGGCCTTTTCCCGCGCCCTGCGCGTTGCCAAGGCCCTCGCCGGCGTTGCCGTCGACGTGCTCACAGTCGAGGGCCTGCTGGGCCGGGTCAAGAGGGAGTGGGAGGAAAATTTCAAGGGGAAAGAGGCCGGCAGTGCACTGTCCGTATGATTTCCGCCTCTCGCGGTATGGGAACCGAGTTTCGGTTTACACCTATAGTCTTGTATTTTACAGTTCCCGTGTGAATGGGTTTAGCGAGACGGCTCGTTTTCCCTTTACTCGCGGCCAAAACATTTCATCCTTGATCCTGTACACACGGCCTAACTCAGCGCAGCGACGCCGAGCTTGGCAATCATCAAGTTGCCCCGCCAAGCCCGAAGTCGCTGGCCAAAGATAAGGCTGTGGGGTGGGAGATAGGAGGGTCTGGATCAGCGTCGGAGAGGCGGGGATTGATAGGACTTCGTGTGGGGTTCGGAACCGGTGGATCACGACAACACACAGTCAATACGTTCGGCATATGCGCGCTAGTAAAATTGTTCGATCCGGGGTATAGGCGATGGGGTGGCGGGCACGCTATAAAGCCCGAGATGCGCGACCATGAACACAGGCCAGAAGACAAGGCGTCACTCTCCCTAGGCTCACTTGCGGCCCTACGTCTTGGCAAAAACCACCAACAACCGGGCAGAACCATCGGAAACCCGCCTGATCGAGATGTTCCTCAAGCGCCTCGTCCTGTCGAGCTGCGCCCTGGCTTGGGCGACCGGTGCGGCGGCGTTGGGGTATGACCACGACCTCGAATGGATCTCGACGAACGCGTCACTTCCCAAAGTCGTGTAAGTCCCGGCCTCCCGGCCTCCCCCCACTGTACAACCAGGAAAGCGCTTTTTCTCTTTCGACCGGGGGCTAAAAGGGTATGTCTCCCCCCACCAGCATCTACAACACGGGAGGCACGATCCTGTCGGCGTCCAACTATAGCCGGCTCGACAACGTCATCTACGGCTCGGGGCGCGGGCCGACGCCGGCCGACCTCATCGGCAACGCGACCGAGGTGCTGGCGGTCGCGCAGCTCGCCGTCGTCGACCTGGGCGTCCGCGGTGGCAGCGCCGGCCTCAACTCGTCCCTCTACCTTGACATCAGCCGCCGCGCCAACCGCCACCTTTGCGCGCCCGCCTCCGACGTCGCCGGTGCCATCATGTTCCACGGCACCAACACGCTCGAAGAGACGGTACGTGGATAGGTTTTAGTGTTCTGGCTTTGCTTTTGTTGTTGTTAAGGACACGTGAGCGCACCCACAGACAGACAGACACACGGACGGACGGACGGAGAGACAAGCATAAACACTCTGGCGCGGTGTCCAGGAAAAAGGAGACGTTGACTCCCGAGGGGTGAAACTAACATGTTACCAGGCCTTCGGCGTCGACCTCACCTTCAACTGCTCCAAACCCTTCGTCGCGACGGGCGCCATGCGGCCCGCCACGTACATATCGCCCGACGGGCCCTCCAACTTCTTCCAGGCGGTGGCGGCAGCGGCGTCGCCGTGGTCGCGGGACCGCGGGGGTTTGATTGCATTTAACGACCGGTAATGTTTTATCCTCTTTTTCTTTCCGCCCCCCTACCCCCTTTCACCCTCCGAGTAGTAAATGAAAGGCGGCCAGCCCTGGCCAAAATCCCAGATAACTCATAATATCGAACGCATTCGCAGAATCACGTCCATCTTTTACTCGACCAAGCTCAACGCCAACACGCCCGATACCTTCAAGGCGCCCGAGCAGGGCAACCTCGGCGTCTTCCTCGCCGGTCAGCCCTACTACTTCTTCGCGCCCGCGTACCCGACGGGCCGGCCCTATTTCGACCTGGCCAACACGACGGAGCTGCCCGCCGTCGTCACGCTCTATAGCCATCGTGGGTTTCTTAGTTATTCTTTTCTACGGCCGCTGCCTCCCCTTCCTCTTCTGTTTTTTGCTTCGCCTTTACCTAGGCCAGCGTCTGATATATCTTTTCGACGGTTGTAGAGGGCTTTGACGCCTCGCTGATGCACGCTGCCGTCGCCAACGGCGCCAAGTAAGTCTGACCGCCCTTGTCCGCACGCCAAGACGGCGGGGGACGAAACATGCTAAAGACGTGCTCGATCGTCGGAAAAATAGAGGCATCGTTATTCTCGGGCCGGGCGCCGCCCAGCTGAGCCCTGACGCCCGCGAGGCTGCCGCCGACCTCTATGCGCGCGGCGTACCGACCGTCGCGGTTCCGCGGCCGGTGACAGGCACCGGCGTCCCCGACCGCCTGCCAGGGCCGATGTAAGCTTCTCCTTCTTTTCCCCTTATCCTTCGGGCTCTCTTTATTCTGGGGGGGCTGTGCTGAGGTGGAGCTAATACGAGCGACCCTCCCCAGCTTCCGAGCCAGCTATGTCGGGGCCGACCAGGCGCGCATCATGCTGCAGCTCGCCCTCAACGCCGGCTACAGCCTCGACCGGATCCGCGACTTCTTCGAAAGCCGCATGCGCCAGGTGGTCTACGAGGCGCCCGTCAACCAGGCCTTTTACTACCCGGCGTAAAATGCCGGGCGCGCCCGGCTCCCTGGTTGCCGCGGGTCTGGCCCATCTGCCACACACCAGCAAAGGTCTGCGTGGGTCGAGTCCCCCGGCGTGGGGTTAAGTGCGGGTGTACGGAAATGGAGCGGCTTCCTGTACCTCTGTTCATCAGATATGGAACCAGAACGGCGGTCATGTAAAGGGCCCTGGTGTAGCTACGGCAGCGACTTAAGCAGGCTTGGGCGGAATTCCCCACTCAAGAGAACAGATGCGCTTGGACTTTGCTTTAGCATCCTGATGAGGTGGATGTGGGTATGGCCACGCTGTATCATTGAGTGCCATGGACCCGGGAATTGTTCCCCTTATGCTGTCACCCGTGGAGGAGCGGATTTGCCACAGTCATGCCTTGTGGCCCCAATTGGTGGGCGCTGGATGAGCAGGGATGCCGCATTGAGGCGACGCGTCCAGGTCATGGGACGATGCACGTATGTCGGAGCTTCGCGTTAACCCGTAGGGCTTACAACTGCCGGATGGGTGGCCCGGGATCTGCATCGACTGCGCTAGGCGTTAGGGCCGAGCACCGTTTTATCCGTCCACATGGGCCGGCGGGGGTCTCACGAGTGGCCCATCGAAGATTCGGTTACGCAAAGGCAGGCTCTCGAGGGGTTGACACAAGAACCGCCTCGCCTTCGTCTCCTTGCTTTCGGGAGTTGCCCGCCTCCTGCTGGAGGGTGGAAGGGGCGATGGCCCCATGTGAAATGATCAAATGGAACTTGCACTTATAGGGCTCACTCGGTGGAATGAAAAACCACATCCGGCAGGCCCGTTCGGCCACTCGGGCTGGGACCGCGTAGCATTGGGGCGTTGGCCGCAATTGGAACTGTTTTTGGGAAAGGGAAACAAGAGGTCCTCGGCGGATTTACGCGTATCGACATGGGGCGCCGGCAACCTCCCCCCCCTCTCTTCGGAAGATAATCGACGTTCCGAGGACGAGGGGGGTGGTTCTCTCTCAACGAACGAGCCGGCGGGACTTGCACGCCCTTGGGGAGGAATGCCAAAGGGCGTATTCGCGTGGAGGGGGGAAGGAGCCCTTCTTGTGCAAAGGTGTAGCAGTAGGGCAGCAGTCGGGCAGCCATCGCACTTGCCCTCGCGCCTAGCGCAACGGGTAGTGGCAAGGCGGAAGGGGGGCCTCTTCGTTTTCTTTTCTTCTTGTTAGGGTAAAAGAGGTGCTTGAACGAATGCCACCGGGGCCGGCGAGGCCGTCGTCGCGCGACGTTGCGTCCTGCTTTCGACGTCGCCAACACGGTCGCATCGCAGCCCACGACGGTGCGACGATCGACGTCGCTCTTCCTGTCCGCAAGGGGAAATGATCGGACAAGGTTCGGGCAGGGTTTGGGGTGGGACGACCACCACTTTCCCCCGGTTAATAGTAGGAAGTGGACCGAGACCCAGAGGCACATACTATAGAAAAGGCTGCTATGGGACGGGAACAGGGGGACGTTTTATTAAGATTCTAGCGGCTCCGCAAAGAAGAGGCGTCTCCCCCCCAATGGGATCTCGCGTTTTTGGGGGGGCGGGGCCACGTTCGTCAATGGCCCTCGATCGTGTTAACCGGCCACTGCTGCTGGAGCCGCTGCAAATCGGCGCACGGAGGGGGCGGCCAGGGTTACATGGCTCGCGACCTGTTTGGCGACTGCATGAATCGATTCGCCCGCCGGCGGAAACATGGAAGGCGCACCCCCGGAGGCAATGACACACGGGAGGTGCAATCTGGCAGGAACAAAACGTTCGGAGATTTACTGGGCCCTGCAACCAGAGTTTTACGAATGGCATATTTGGTAGCGACGCGATGCACCACTGCAAGGCTCCCCGTGGCCGGGCTTTCCACGTGCCCTGCGCTCCCGTGTCGCAGCGGAAAAGGAATTCGCGGCGACGTGCAGCCCGTCCATGGCCACGACCCGGGATCCCCGCCCTCCCGCGTGAAGGCGCGCAGAAACAAGAACCCCTGGACCCGGTAATGGTTTCGTCGTGCATGCAGATCCTGTCTGCGTGAGACCACCACATGACGCGACGGATGGAAAGCCGAAAGGCCTGACGTGCGCCACGGGAGGTTCTGGCGGCCTTCTAGGCGTCGGCCCGGTCGCGACAAAATATGCCGTATCGAGCTTCTCTCTCCGTCCAGGGCGATGCGCGGGCGTGATAGATCGTTATTGGGAATCGGGGCTGTGGATGTTGCAGTCAACCACGGAACGGCCATGAACGGAACCCGGGAAGATGACGGGCATTTCCCAATTGAGGCACAGACGATGCGTTCCAATCTTCTGGGCGGTGCACCGACCAAAAGTGGCCGAGGTCTCGAACAACGACTTGGTATCTGCCGTTGCAGCCACAGTGGGGGCCTGTGGTTTCTCGTCGGTCCAATCCCATATCAACTGCCGCAGTTTACCCCTGACGCATCTGCTACCCCGACCCAGCACGAACTTCTCCCGGGTTCTACTGATGGGCCAGTGGCGTACGAAATTGGGCACCCATAAGCGAAACTGGGGACCGATAATGCTCCGGGGTTCCCAAGACGGAGGAGCGTTCAGGACGCGGTCCACAGCCCCCCCACGCCGAACGACCCACGAACGCCTGTGAGCAGCAAAACAGTACAAGTATCTGGCCGTGGAAATGGGAAACTCTTATTAGCGGCCAAGGCTCTCCCCACGCTCCCTCACTCTCCATACGGAAAAAAAAGAGGGCGACGAAAACCGAGCTGCGAACCGTCCCGGGGGGACGACGGCAGAACCACGGCCTTTTACGAATGTGCCCGTCGTGAGGGGGAGAGAGAGAAAGTATCTCGAGGGAAACCATGGCGGCGCCGCCACCGCCCACGCCTTTCGACCAAAGCATCATCGTCGACGACGCCGTCCTCCACGATAGCCGCCAGGCCGGGGTGAACGCGGCGGCCTGGGTGTGCACGAGCGTCGCCATCTGCACCGTCGCCATGAAGCTGTTCACCAAGGCACGCATCGTCAGGATGGTCGGCTGGGATGACTTTATCATCCTGCTGTCTCTGGTGAGTTGGACCGATTCCCCGCCCGCTCGTTTGGGGGGGCGATGATGAGGAGAGGGGCTCGGGATGAAGGGGGCGCCCTTCGCGAGTGGAAAATCACTGACACGGATAAATAGACGCTGAGCATCATTGCCGCCTCGCTGGTGTCGTCGTCCGTAACCCTGGGCCTCGGCCGCCATACGGAGGCCGTGCTCGCCGAGCCCGACGGGTTGCAACGGCTCCAAAACACGACGTCGAAACTGCGAGTGGGATACGGTAAGCCACAGGACGGGACGGGGAGGGGAGGGACACTCAGCGAACTCGGCTAACCAGGGACGAAAAACGCGGGCCAGGGCAGTCCTCCACATCGGGGCCTTCAGCCTCCCCAACATCGCCATCGCGCTGCTGGTGGTGCAGCTGCTAGACCGAAACGTCTGGCGGACGCGGGCGCTGTACGCGCTCGTGGGCGTGCAGGCGGCGGCGGCGGCGGCGTCCATGGCCATGGTGCTGGCGCATTGCGGCGCCGGCGCCGCCGCGCCCGTCGCCGCCTGTCGTGACCCGGCCCTCTTCAAGGGCCTCTCCTACTTCGTCGCCGTCTTCACGGCCCTGACCGACGCCGTCCTCGCCGCCGTCCCCGTCGCCGCCTTCTGGCGCCTCCAGATGCCCGCCCGCACCAAGCTCGGCCTCTGCCTCCTCATGGGCCTCACACTGCTCTCCGCCCTCGTCACCGTCGTCAAGGCCTTCTACCTGCACCTCTTTACCGACGTCGGCGACCCCCGTGAGTCCCTTTTTCCCCCACCTCTTTCTCGTCTTCCCCTGAAACCCACATACCCCTTTCCCATCTTCTCTTGACGCACCCACCCCCCGTCAAGGCGCGGTAAAACTGACGCCCGCGCGCCCCCAGTGTGGAACGTCGTGCCCCTCGTCGTCTGGAGCCTCATCGAGCAAAACGTCGTCATCGTCGCCGCCTGCATCCCGACCCTGCGGCCCTTTTTCACTAAGGGCGGGCTCCTCCCTCTCCACCTCAGCCACCACCTGCACCACCATCACCAAACCCCATCAACAAAAGGCCCATCTCCGCCACGCGAGCCGGGGGGCCTCGCCTCCTGGCTGGGCTCGTGGAAAATGCCGAAGCCGATGAAGACGAAGAGCGGCCACCGCCCCTTGTTTACCGGCGACCGGCGGCCCCGGCGACCGCGGACCGCGTCATCGACAGGCTCATCACCACCAAACGCGGAGGTTTCCACCTCCTGGCTGGGCTCGTGGAAGGTAGCGAAAGTAATGAAGACTACGAGCGACCACCGGAGCTTATTTACCGGCGACCGCATGCCGTGGAGACCGCGGACCGCGTCATCGACAAGCTCACCGTCGCCGCACCCGAGTGGGGCCACGTCGTGGCTGGGCGCGTGGAAGGCGTCGAATCCGATGAAGACGACGAGCGAGCACCGGCGCTTGTTCACGGGCGACCGGCTGCCCTGGCGGCCGCGGACCCCATCGTCACAAGGCTCATCACCGTCACGCCCGGGGGGTCCCGCGTCCTGGCTGGGCGCGTGGAAGGTACCAAACCCGACGAAGACGAAAACCAACCAGCGACCTTTGTTCACGGGCGACCGGCGGCCGTGGCGACCGCGTGCAACGTCGGACGCCGTGCCCTTGCACCACGTAGCGCGCGGGCGGAGCGGCGACCGGCGTCGGTCCGAGGCGCCCGACGCGGCGCCGCCGGCGGTACAGGACCCCGCCGCGCCCGACGACGACGACTACGCCGCCTCGCGCAAGGTCTTCGTCCACACCTTCGCCGTCACCCTCGACTGGGACGCGCGGCGGCCCCCAAGCGTCCACTCGGCCAAGACGGACTGGCTCGGGCCACCAACACCACAGCCCGCCACCGCGGGGGCGGAAAGGGGGTTCCACGCGCCGTGACGGCTTGTGGGTTTTGGACCGAGCGGATAAATGTACACTAGATAGACAGGCTTTTAGATGATACCCCACGTTGATTTCATGAGCGGCTTCGGTTTAACAGTAATGATACTGGTTGAAGTAGCACATGGCTAAGCCGTTATGCTCCCGTCTGGTACTGGTGGATACGCATGGGGGCTTTAACGTCTTCAAGGAAATTTGCAGTAATGATTGGCCGGGTTATGCTATTCAGCACGGTCGAGAGTGACCAACCACCGTGGCCTGACTAACGCACATAGCAAAAAGATAATAACCGAAGACCGAAATCAAGCCAAAGGCCGCTCCCCCGAAACTAACGTCCTTCCGATCCCCCTTACCCACCGAATTCACCGCTCATCCGCGCCCTAACCACAAGCCAGGGCCGCGCCTCCGAAAGTCTCATGCCAGCGCCTCGGCCTGGACCGTCTCGCGCAGCTCGTCGACGGCGGCGACGCTCATGTGGCGGCGGTCCCAGAAGGCGGCCTCGTCGTCGGCGACGGCGCGGGCGACGTCGGGGTCGGAGAGGGCGGCGACGAAGCGGGCCCAGGCGGCCTCGTCGGCGAACGTCATGTCGACGACGACGTCGTAGCCGAGGGGCGCGCCGGCGCCGCCGCCGTCGGCGGGCGCGCCCGCCGTCACGGCCAGGGCGGGGCTCGAGCCGCGGCTCGACGCCGGCGACGCCGGCGCCACGTACCGCCGCGTGTGCCGCAGCGGCATCGCGTCCGCCCCCACCAGCCGCGACACCATCGCCATGTGCTGCTCGTACCGCGCCCGGAACCCCTCGTGCGTGATGCCCGCCTTGCGCCGCCCCAGCACCAGCTGCGTGTACACCATGGCGGCTCTGGCTCGGGGGCGCGGGCGTGCGTGTGGGTGCGCGGGTGGCGAAGGTGGGTGCGTCGGGGCGAGGTCTCGGTGACGGTCGCGTGGAGGGACAAGGCTCGAATTCAAGATGTCAAGCTGTTGGCTTCAGCATGGAACTTTCGCTGTTTTTCTTTCTTTTGAATGGTTAGGTGCCCGTTGGGTTCACCAGAGTGGCTGCGGGTCTGGTGTTTAATGGCTTGGGAGATTGACGACTGAAGATCTGGCACTTCCTGGCTATTTGTACTTACCGCACTCGGAATGCACCTCTCGACGGGTAGTCACATCGAAGCTCGTTCCTGATTCGATTCGGAATCCCGTAGGGCGTACTAGAAACTACTAAAGTTTACTAGAAACTTCCGGCACCTGCCGTTGCCTAGTGCTGATGGCTTGGCGCTTGCGACCCTCGGGGGCTGACACTTGTGTGACGCACAATTATTCACAGCCAATCCGTCTTTTATGCACGCTAACCCGGGTGTTGAGGATTGACGACGGCTTCGTATCTCGTCACTGCTTAAGTTGGCAGCGCAGGTTTCGAGTCCGGAACGGAAACGATGTTCGGGGAAATAAACGGGCGTAACCGAGAGCCCCGTTCCCGGTCTCGTCTCGGCCCGCATCACGGCCTGCCGGCAAATGGAGATCGGCACAGAGATCCTCGCGAGGTCGCCCTGGTCACATGAAGGCGCTACATCTGTGGTCAATTTCCGGCGTCGGCTGGTTCCGATGGGAAATGCCGCGTAGAGAGGGCCGAACGCCGATTTTTCCGACTGTTCGAAACAATATCCCGTCACAGTTGAAATCAGGAGCAAGAATCTCGGGAACAACGCAGTGCGGCTACGTTTGGAAAGGCTTTGGTAGAGGATACGAAGTGGTTGCTTTCGTGCTTTGCTCGGTGAGTCCCGCTGGCATTCCGGCATCATCGGGATTTCTCATGAGCATAATGTAGTTATTATTATTATTATTATTATTCTTACACCTAGCGACCTATTTAGGCCATGAGGACCCCCTGCACATCTTAGCCTAGGAAAACCGTTCCGGGCTGACGTCCGGCCGGGTGAAAAACCTAGGTTCCGCTGCGTCGTACCGCTTCTATCTACTCTTTGACCTGCCATACCGAGATCGGGCTCAGCGCGCCCGCTTCCTAGCTGATAAGTTGATTCGCTAGCTGGAACATGTCCAGCCTTCCGGAGCGGAGTAGCCATCTTGCGATAATTCCTGCTTTTCCTGGGGTGTCGAGCATCCTGTCCGTGTCTATCGGTCCTCCTAGAGCTTGGACGAGATGCTCTCGTCTTTCTCTTTCCCGTGGGCAGAAAACGAGGATATGCCGGACGGTCTCCCTGCCCTGACCGCAGGCGCACCAGGGGCTGTCGAAGCCTGGGACCCTACGCTTAAAAAGGAAGTCTCGCAGCCCAATCTTGCCAGTCCTCGCTTGGACGAGGATGGAGCTCTCGGCCTTATGGAGTCCCTTATGGAGCTTGAGGACGTGCTTGTCTGGCGGCATCTTAGTTGCTGCCGGGGTTCGTGCTGTTCGCATAATGTAGTTAGACCTTTACCACGCTGACTGTCATTCCGAGCTGTAAACGTCAGCATGAATCACGGGATTGCCATTTTCTGCAGTAGCGGCACAAATGCTACGCCCTGGTCTCGTATGGACTCTACCCATTGTCTCACACCAAAGGTATCTGCGAATGCAGGCGTCCTGGGCAAGTCCCGGTGAGGGCCCAGGGCGTGTCATTGTTAACCACCTTGGTACACTTAGCATCCTCACCTCGAAAGACCGTGATGCCACGAAAGGCAAGACCTCCCCGGTTCTTGAGGCCGACGTGGGGTATATAGCTATGCCAAGCTTACGGTAAATTGGGGGCAAGGTGTCAGATACGGATGACGGCCATGAGTAAGAGCCACACAGCTCGTGAGGTCATCGCCTCTCCCTCCCGGCAGGATCTCCCATGTCTTCCGTGTCCAAAGCGAGGGCGTTGATAGTACTCAACACTTAAATCCATTGAGATCGGGCCAATCCAATGTGATTCGCACTCGGCCGCATCGTCACGCGATGCAGGTTGGGGTCCCGTCTACCAAGCTTTAGGCAGGTGGTGAGACTTACGTTACATTGCAGCAACAGCCAAAAGGCTCCGAGAACCCCAGGATTGGCAGAATCGAGGAATGGAAGGACACAGCGAAAGCAGCATAAATCAAACTAGTAGCATCAGTCAGCACCAGTTTTATTGATGCAAGCATCTACATGCTGCAGCTGATCGGATGGGCTCCTGTGCTGCAAAAGGTGGAGTGGGAGGGGTTGATTAATGGAATAGAAAGGGAACCAGGACCGAGGGACCGAGTAGAAGCCTTTGATGATACACTCACGAACTGTGGGCGAGACCGGGTCATTCACCAACCTGTAAGTAGAGAGCAAGTTACTGCGGTATCTGAAGGTATCTTCAGCATGGCGCATAAGTAGAGTCCTCGGCTTCTGTTGCTTGAATGCTATTTGCGTCTTGGTGAAGTTAACGTTGCGGCCAACTTCACAAATCCTAAAGCCACTGACAGATTTCTCTGTGTCAGGTCATCACCTCATCACTAAACAGAATTGCAACAGTATGCTCCGCGCCGTCTTGGAGAATACTCAGTGATCTGCACGTTTCTCCTCTATCCGTCCATGACGTGAGACCCAGGTCGCATCAGGGGGAACAAGCGATCACCCGGTTCCAGTAGAGAGACGATGCACATATCTGAGAAGGTGGCAACAGTGTGCTAAGCAATTTAACTGGTGATGAGAGTTGTGGGAGTCGGCTTGAGAGGGCTACCAGGATTGGAGCGGTGCCTCGGGGGGGCGGGCGACAGTGATTATAAAAGGAGACATAAACCGGCTCAGCGGACTGAATTTCTCTTTCAACAACACAAAGGCACATACCAGGACTTTCCCAGGACAATCACCCTTTCTAAAACATCACTTGCACCATTCCGTCCCGAAAACCGTCAAGATGAAGTTGATGACCTTTGTCGCCTTGGCCACGGCCGCCATGCCCTCAGTCCTCGCTTTCTGCTGCAGCGGCGGCATCGGCGGCTGCGCGGACGGAACGGCCGGGACGCCCTGCTGTGCAACCCAGAGCTGCAACATCTTCTGCTGCGCCTGTGGCGGCCGTACGCCTGCCCCCTCTCCCTTTCTCCTTTTTTCCTCCCCCCGACCAAGCAGCCCCCGGCCGAGCTCGGGGCGGATCTGGTTAGCGGAACGTCACTGACGGATATTACTGCGTAACAGATTGCCGCGGCACCTCGCGGCGCGCCTTGCTGTCCAACGCCGAAGCCACCGAGGACCACGGCGTCGAGGCCGCCTTCGCGGCGGCCGACACCAACGGCAACGGCACCATGTCACTGGAGGACTACTTGAAGTACATGAACGTCAAGGGCACGCCTGACATGTGGGTGAACTGGTTCAACAAGTAAGCGTCCCGAGGTGCTGCCGTGACATATTGTGCCATACTGACTTGAGATCCAGGCACGACGCCAACGGCGACGGACTCATCACCCTCTCCGAGGTTACGAACGCTTGAACGTGCCACGTTCTCGGCTTGGGTCCGTCAGGCCTGGGGAACATGGGGTACTGAACAAACCGAATCATGGCCAGGTCAATGTTTTCGCAGTCGCGCCTGATTCCTTCAGGTGTCAGGGAGGAGGTATGGGGTGGGCAGTAGTCTATTCCGAGGCTGTATGGTACAAACGGATTGCTCGATTCCGATGGATCTTTCGAGGGATTTGGACGGAGGGAAGCAGAGAGTATTTCTGGGCCCCACTTAGCTTCATTTAACACACTCGTTTAGTTGAATTGGTACTTCGCTCTTGCATCATCTCAAGGGCCCGACTTTCTCCGTAAATGCCTATTTGTGTTGTGTTCGACCTAACAGTATTTTTCAAGCGACTCCATGGTAATCAACGAAAAATGCGTCGTAATCGTGACATCCGGTGTTAACCGTACCCCTTTATGATGGATACCAATAGGCGCAGCCTTTAGTATTTGGTACCCCTTGGCATTGTCGGCGTTCACCTGAGTCCCTTATCACTGCTATCCATCCTGGCTTCCTATTCGAAGGACGCGAATGAGCGGTACCATAGCTGAACCCACCTCGTTGTCTGGAAATGCATTGTATTACTTTGCTAAGAGAACACTGACCACGGCTAATGCCCGGTCCTCTGGCAGCCCGTGGCATCCATGCCATCAAGGTTGGCACAGGTTATTACGTCGGCAACTATTGCCCCATCCTGATGCAAAACCGACGAGGAACAAAAGGAAGGAGTTTCAAGCAGTGACTGGCTCGCTAGACCCTTGCAACCTACGATCCTGCTGTGGTATACGAATTCCGCAGGAGCTAGTGTCCTGGGGGCCGTCGCTAGAGTCGCCACTGCCTATCTGGCGTACCATTGACCGCACGTCGCATGCGAGATTCGTCTACCCGCCTAAACCGGCAAGTAGCCGCAACTGAGCCAAGAGAGGCACTTCATCTCTGCCATAGCGGGTATTTACTATTTTTAGCTTTGTCTAGGGCTCCAAATGCCGCCTCTTCATCCCCACATCTGGCGACGATCGTGGGGCTCCAAGGCTGGCGCTAAGCCTTCAGCTGCGCGGGAACAAACTCCGCCCCAGGCCAGCGGGGGATCGAGCTAACTGGAACCGGACTGAAGTGATGGAAAGAGTCCGAACGGACAAATGGCGGCGATCGACGGTAGCTAGCTTCATAAGCCACTGACGACGCACGGTTGCTCTGCTGGCATGAAGGATCACGAAGGAATCCCATCCCGCCATAGCAAGGACATCAGATCTAGGATCAACACCTTCTACCTGGAGGACTGGACGCAATGCTTTTCGAACGTCCTCGGCCCCAATCACCGGCTCGCGCTACCCGGCGTAGTTCGTATGATTTCGAGATATAACACTAGCAGCTCTTCTCTCGATTAAGAATCTCCAGCTTGAACATCCAAAACGGTCACTCGGCAGCTTCCCCTCTACCCCCTTTCATCATGACCGTCAAGACCAGCCTGGTCCTCCTGGGCCACCTCGCCGCCGCGGCGCTGGCCACCGGCAACCCGCCGGCCCTCTTCTGCCCGCCCCTCGGGCCCGTGCTGCCGGCGCCGTTGCGCCCGTCGGCGGACCCGGCAGTGCGGACGGCCGTGGAGGCGCTCGAGGCGGCGCTCAGGAACCAAACGGCGGACTATAACGGCACGGCCGTATCGGTGGCGGTGCAGTCGGTGCACGAGGAGCAGCCGCTGCTCAACTTCCATTACACGCCGCCGCGGCGGCACCCCAACGGCACGGACCACGTCGACGAGCACACCGTCTTCCGCATTGGCAGCCTGTCCAAGGTCTTCACCGTCCTCGGCGCGCTGCTCGCCGAGGGCGTGCGCTGGGACGACCCCGTCACCCGGTACCTGCCCGAGCTGCGCGACATGCCGCGCGGCCCCGAGCCCGCCGACGCCATCACCACGGTCGACTGGGACGATGTGACGATTGGCTCCCTGGCCACGCACATGTCGGGCATCGGAACCGACTGTAAGTACCCCTTCCCCCCCTTTCCCCATGGCTCTGTCCCAACACAGCCCGAAACGATCCTCCCCTGACCTGGACACCGCAGTGGCGAATGATATGTCTTCGTTTCGCAAAAACTGGACGCAGGCGGGTCTGCCTGACGCGGGCAACGCGACGGGCCCGGCGTGCGGCGGCCTGTTCGGACTCCCGCCCTGCTCGCGGGCGCAGTTCTTCCGCGACTTCGGCAAGCGCCACCCCGTTTACGCGCCCTACACCACCGTCGTCTACTCCAACGTGGGCATCAGTCTCCTGGGCTTCGTCCTCGAGACCGTGTCGGGCCGCAGCTTCGCCGACTACATGCGCGACGCCGTGACGGGCCCGCTGGGCCTCAACTCGACCACGACGGGCAGCGAGCCCGTCGCCGCCGCCCGCGCCTTCATCCCCGACTTACCCCAGACGGCCTCGTACTGGGGCGTGAACCTGGGCTACCCGAACTTGTGAGTGGCCGCTATCCTCCCCCCAAGATTGGCCCCGAACCCCCTTGTTGACGGTCGCGACCCCGCGCAGTGCCGGCGGCTTTTACTCGACCACGTCGGACCTGCTGGCTTTTGGGCGGGCGATACTTTCGTCGCGCCTGCTATCGCCGGCGCAGACACGGCGGTGGCTCAAGCCGGCGACGTCGACGTCGCAGGAAGGGCTGCTGATGGGGGCGCCGTGGGAGATCTACCGGACGACGGTGGCGACGCGCGACGGCCGGCTCGTCGAGCTGTACACCAAGTCAGGCGACGTTGGCGTGTACCACGCCAAGCTGTGCCTCGTGCCCGACTACGGCCTCGCCGCGACGGTGCTGACGGCCGGCCCGCAGGCGACGGCCGAGCTGCCGAACCGCCTCTGCTCCGACATCGCTTGGGCCTTGTTGCCCGCCACCGAGCACGCCGGCCGCGCCGAGGCCGCCACCGCCCTCGCCGGTACCTATACCGACTCCACCTCCAACTCGAGCCTCGCCCTCGCCCTCGACGACGGGCCCGGATTCGCCGTCCGCAACTGGACCGTGCGCGGCGTCGACGTCCTGCGCGCCTACCCCCAGTACGGCGGCGCCGCGCAGCCCGCCGGCGTCCCCGTCGCCGCCCGTCTGTACCCGTCGGGCCTCGCCGCCGGCCAGCGCTCCGCCTGGCGTGTCCACTTCGACGGGCGCGCCGACGCCGAAAAGGCCGCCCAGGACGCCGAGTACGCCTGGCCGCGGAGCAGCTGCACCACCTGGGCCGCCATGGACCGGAGCGTATACTTGTTCAACGACCTGGGCGAATTTGTCTTCACCGAGGACGAGGACTGCGTCAGCTTGGAGTTGAGGGGGTTCCGAGTCGATCTCAAGCGCGAATAAGCCGAGTTTATGGTTTGTTGCCTTATGGAGGGAAAAGACGCCACTGCACCATGGGCCAACCCGCGTAGTATTGCACTCACCGCGCAGCAGGAAGAAGCATAATAGATACCAATGTGTCTTAATTCAACTTCGCACCGAGAGCTTGATGCTCACTGAGGCATTGACCACACCCGTGACCTGAACGCCGAGTTTGCGGCTTGGGAGCCTCGTGACTATCGAGCCGCAATCCACATATTCTTCTCATCTCTTGCTATGCGCTACGATACGCTCATTTAGATTATCCGTCTCCGTAAACGATCCCTGCCTCCCTCGAGGGGGCGAGCGCCTGCTCACAAGCGGCTTGAGCCCGGGCACCGAAACAACGATGATGGATAGCGTCATTTCCACCATGCTGAGCGGGTCTAAGGGGGGGCAAGGGTCAGTAAGTCTGTCCCCACAGCCCCTGTGGGCCTGCCAGGGGTGATGGTGCCGTATTAACTCACAGACGAGGTTCTCCTGGCCCGTCCCGATCTTCAGAGAGGCGAACCGGACGACGCCGGAGAGTATGGTCAACAGGCCCAGAGCGAACGTCATGACGACGCCCCGAGACGGCGTCAGGACGCCACGGAGCAGGAAAACCAGGGGCACGGCGTAGACTAGGCGGCGAGTGCGGCACGTTTAGTACAGGGGCAACTCTCCGGCATAAGCAAGGAGGGGGACCGGTTGGTGTTTTGCTTACCACAGAGATAGCAGGCCAGGTTGAGGGTGAAGTTGAGGATGAAGGGCGGGGCGGCGTAGAAGACGCTGCAGGCGCCCTCTTCCTGGGACCACTGGACGGCGACGTTGGCGCCGCAGAAGAAGGTGTCGTCGAAGAGGATGGCGAGGTAGCAGGCGACGACGAAGGCGGTGGCGCCCACCAGCCCCTTCCGCAGGCCCGGCCGCGCCGCCAGCGGGAAGTAGGCCCAGTAGAAGGCGAGCATGCTGAGCTTGGGGAAGCCCATGCCGACGTCGTAAAAGTAGTTGGACGCAAACGAGATCTATGGTCGAGTGTGTGAGTATTGTCGTCGGTTCCTGTCCCCCCATCTCTCCCCTTCCCAATGGGCCTCCCAGTGGTGACCAAAAGGTTGGTCGGAGGAGAGTATCCGTAATCCGCCCGCTGCCGACCGGTACGTACCTTGGACAGTTTTTCGGACGCCTGCCAATCATCCATGACGCCCATTTCGAACGTGAGCGTGTCGCAGATGATGAGGCCCAGCGCGTCGAGCGCCGACACGACCAGCAGCCAGTCCGAGGCGTCCAGCGGCGCGCGGAGCCGGACGAGCCGGGCGTAGACGCGCGCGCCGACGAAGGCGAAGGCCAGGGCCAGGAGAATCCATTCCGAGATCTGGTGGCCGGAGGGCGGGCGGTCGTGAGCAAAAGTTCCGGCCCGCGAGCGAAGGGAAAGGGGGCGGAAGTGGAAAACACCCTCGACTTACCATGCAATCCTTGCCATCGATAAAGTAGCCCATCTTCGTAAGTCCCGGGGAGGTCGAGTAAGCAGCGCTTCTTCTGAAGCAAGGGGAAGAACGAAGGAAGGAGTTTGGGGATAGGTCACCTCTAATTCACCCCGTGAGCGGTCCCAGCCGGACCCAACAACCCGATTACTGTATCCAGAAAGAAGCAACAGACCCCGGCATGGCAAAAAGTCTTCAAGACGTCTCCCCCGGTCGGATGAAACCCTTCAATTCACCAGCGCACACGCGAGCCGCCAAGCGAATCCAGAACGGCAGGTCAATCAGTCTATGCAACAACATGTCGCTGCAGCGCCGAGGACCTGACTGGGTCAAAGGTCGCCGGCACCATGGAGCCAAGTCGCTTGCCGTGCGTCCCCCCGTTTTGAATGGTCGCATGCAAGGGACTTCCGCCCGCCATACGCTGGACGGGCTGGGCGTGTTAAACGGCCGGCCTCGGATTGGTACGCCTTTGGGTGGGGGGAGGACACCGTCTTCTTTCGGGCCGTTGGCCGAGGAAAAACTCTGCCTAAGAAGGCGGTCGAGCCGCGTCGAGAAGGACAAATCATCCGAGGATGGGGTCACTCTTTTTACCCGGAAGGATCCCCGTGCAGGGATCCCGTTCCTTCGCTTAATTCCCGGGGCGGGGGGGGGGCTTTTTTGCCCGCATGCGCGAGAGCCGATGGGTGTTGTGGGAGGTTTCTAAAGGCGGGCCGACGAGGAAGCCGAAACAGCTTCCACGGCCGCTTTTAGCAGCAATTTCCGGAGTTGCTTTGATTTGCAGTAGTAAGCATCCCATTTGAGGTAGTAAAGAGGACGTCGCGTAAGTGTGAAGAACCCTTAAAGAAGACAGCCGCGCTCAAGAGTCTCGTATGAGGTAAAATAGAAAAGCAAGATACTACAGAATACCCGACTCTTAAGGAGACATACCGCAGGAACAAAGGCAACATGACGGCGTGACAGTGGAGACCATTTCCCGAGACCCCATTTGCATCTTCTGATCCACTCAAGTCTGGTAGAACCTGGCTCACACAACAACTGTTTATGCATGCTAGTGTTAGCCGTTTCTGCATAAGCCCAAACTCCAGGCCACCACAGAGAGAGAAGATGGGAGATCGAGAGAATCGTCCTTCCTTGTGTCCCTGAATTTAGTGAGCAACGTAGTAATGGAGCCATAGTTCCGACGAAGAGCCCACCACGGCGCGGTTCGTCCAGATATATCAACTCTTATGATGTCAATATCGGGTACCTCAAGCAGTTGCTAGACCATGGTCTCCTACCCTGCGCGTGAGGCCGCTGCCGTTGCGGTGAGACTCTGGTTGTCCTGGACGTTTATATCGTCCAGAAAGTTTGGTAGACCCAGCTTGAAACCATTGGTAGCTCCGTGGGATGCAACGATGTACAAAGTTGTTCTTCCGCATCATCTCTGGCCCTTCCCAAGCTGGGATGGTGGTCAAGAAGGGGTTGCAGTACTTGGCTGGCGCTAGAACAAGCGTCTATCACCATCCTTGGAAGCGTGTAACTATCCCAGAAGCTCGAGTTGACGTCATAACCGTGAGATAAAACTAGCACGAGGCTTTCCTAATGTACGTTGAGTATCCTACAGCAAAAGGGTGTCATTCCCAAGTTTTCATACGGCTTGGGCGTCCACACATGCTCCAATGGAGCTGGAGTATCGATGATAAAATATTGCGCTAATCAAAGTATGCAGCTTCACAGGCAACCGAGCTCCCCCCAAAAAGTACGGATGTAAAACACGTTCACGCGATAACAGCTTCGGCATCTGGCAACCACACTAGTAGAGTTCGTGCGAGGAACTCCTGGGTGATGAAGGGAACGAGGCGAATGATGTTGCTATCTTTGTCGACGGTAACTGGTCCGCAGCAGTTTGACATAACGTCATGGAAATCAGGGACATTCTCCTCGTCGAACTGAGTATCACCGTTCTCAACCACCGGCATATTTAGAAGTCTGGATTATGTTCTCTCTATCGAAGCTTTGCTCGAAGGCCGTGGGCTACATCGGGCTTCCACTTGAACTGCTTCCATGTCCGTTTCGCTCTTTCTCGCATTTGGCCATGTGTGGAGTACACGACGGAGTGTTGGCTGGCAATTCTTTTACAGCCATGAAGAATAGCCCGGCACCTTGCGGTAATGTCGGTAAAGCTTTCTTACTGAGCCTCAGTGATCGCACCACGGACAGTGATAAATAAGTAGACGTCCGGGAAGACGATGGGTAGATCATGAGCCTTGGCCTGAAGTGCGCCTCTGCTATGTCGCACAATGCGATGTGCCGCTCAATCGTATCGTGAGCAGAAGAGATCGTGTCCCTTGACTCTTAAGCAATACACATTATCGGGACAGGGCGTAGGATGCCCCGCCAGGAACTGGCCTTGAAGTTCTGCTATGAGCAATGCCCCCGCACGAAACTCCCATCGCTACTGCATCAAGAAATGGCAACCCGACGCTGGGGGTAGATGGGTCAATGTCCCCGCACTTGGAGGCAAGCACGTCCTACTACTGGAGTGCGGGATGCCGAAAAGACGTGTCTAGGCTTTTCCAAACAACAACTGCACAGTAACTTCTTACCCGCTCGCATTAGTAGGTCCAGCGCTTAGAGCCCACCTGACAATCAAGTACTAAAATGATGATAAGCCCTGATTTTTCAACAACATCCATCCGATGTGGTGTAATGGCTAACATTTGACGCTCTCATTGGAAAGCATCCATCCGTCAAGCTCGGGGTTCGATTCCCCGCATCGGAGAGAAAATAATATTTTGCCCAATGTGACATTTTTGACGAGACAGACAGTAATTGCAGCTGGCCGGTCCTTTCTTTTGTTCGGCATGTTTGATGCACGTTCTCACAGAAACGAGCTGCTACGTTAACGGGCGACAAGCTAAGGGCGACTCGGTGTATTGGAGTTCGCTAATGAGGTGGTGTTCGTCACCGTTGTGTATAACATGCATTCCCATTTGATCAGTGGACGGGTAGTTATATACCCATTTAATGTGAGCCCCGTGGTTAACAACCGATTATCAATACGGAACAGAAGAAGCCAAATCGGGAGGGCAAAACGGTGCCGTAGGTAACTAGCGAACTAGGTGAGGTATCCATCCATGTACGAAATGAAGCGAGATCAAGAGTGACGCTCGTAGCCTTTGCAAAATTGATGAATTATCATTTTACTGCAGCCCGTCACCGCGAGCAATACCGAGACGCCGACGCTATGCAATGTCTACTACAACCTAAAATTCTTTGTCACTGGACGAATCCGACTGCGTGCCCAGAGGCCCGCTATACACATCCGCAGACGTTTCCGAAGGGTTTCCCAACTCCTCGTCCGAAGCCGAAGTTGACCCGTGTATGAGTCCGGGGATTTCGGCCGGGGTTGTAACTGAGCGATCGGAGGTTGCCTCATGGGCGTTGGGAGTCTCGATTGAGGGCGGCGGCCAGTCCGGGATTGCATCTGAGCCATCGAAGATTGCCTCATGGGCGTTGGGGATCTCGATCGAGGCCAGTGGCCAGTCCCGGCCGAAGTCCAGGTCGTATTCCGGGTGTGACACCGTCACCCAATCCGAGTCCGACCCGGGCTCAGGGGGCGGCGAGATACTCTAACCTCTGCCACCGCTTCCGACCCGAAAACTCTCCATAACGGTGCCCCAGGTGCCCTTTTCGCCAGCGTTGCTGACACGGCCCGTCGCGATACGGCGCATCGTCAGCGTGTCCTTCGCAGCCTTGAGTCTCTTCCCCTCACCCTCAGTGAGGAAATCCTCGAACCAGCGCTCCTCCAGCGGGTCCAGCGGCAGGGCCACGAGCTCCGACGCCCGTTCAGCCTTCTGGTCGCCCTTGGGCCCGCTCAGCACATTGGTGATGATGCGGTGGAACAGCAGCTCCCGCATGCTCTCGGGGCGAGCGCGCGCAAACATGACGGCCTCAAAGAGGTTGCCGCGGGCTTTGGCGTCGAGAATGGCCTCGAAGGCGGCCTGGCTCTTGAGGACGGGCTCGACCGTGTGGTAGTAGGCCAGCGGCAGCTTGTGGTCCTCGTCTGCGCGTTCGGCGTGGCGGGCGAGGGCGAGGATGATGTCGTCGGAAAATTCGGGCAGCAGGCTCGGGTGTGTGAGGTACTCGAGAGCGACGGCAAAGGACTGCCGATCCATGTGCCACAGGCCCTTCATGAAGATCTGGTACTTGTCCGGAACGCCGGCCTTGGCGGCAAAGGCCTCGGCCTTGTTGGTGCCGTCCGACAGGTCGTCCATGTCGAGAAGCAGGTAGAACAGCACTGACAGTTTGTGGTGCGTGGCGATGTTCTCCGACGACGTGATTTGCTGGTGCAGGTTGCCGAGGGCCTGCTCGTTCTTGGGAGGGTAGAGCTTCGCCGCTGTTTTGGAGGGTTAGATGCGACGGCACAATGCACATACGGGGATGCCATGCCGTTGTAGATTCGGACGGTGGGTACAAAATGGCCATGCAAGACGCACAGAAGAACAATCATGGTGGCGTACCTTTGCCCTGTCCCAGAGCGCCCAAGACGCGGTCGATGAAGAGGACGCCATTAGAGGTCTTGCGATAGCTCTCGGCCTGCTGGATGAAGCTGCGGGTGTACGGGTACGGCTCCAGGGCGCCGAAGACGCGGTCGAATTTGGTGATGTCAAGCATATTGGCGACGAAACAGACAGCCAAAGGGCCAGAGACCGAGTTAGTGAGTGCCGCGGCAGTTCAACGCGCAAGAAGTAGAGCAACAGTATGGAAGTTTGGAGCTGCCCGTGCTCGTCCGGCTCTGTATGTTTGCCCGGTGGAGGGATTGAAACCAAAGAGGGTGATAGAGGAGACTGCTCAGTGTGCAGGGTAGAGACAGGGTCAGCTGAGCGGACATTTGTGTCACCCTTTAGCCTTCGGGGGTTCCTCGGATGGCAGCTGGTGCTGCTGATGGGCGATGCGCGGCGCGCTTTGGGAGCAGACAAAACAGGGACGACGCGCCAAGACCGGGGGGCTGCCAGTGCCAAGCTCAGCCTAGAACTGGGACTAGCATGGGATGGCGGCCAATCTGGTCGCAGGTGGGGGATGAGGTCTTGTTTTTGTTTACTTGACCGTTGGGTCCCCATGAACAACTACACTGAAACAATCACAACGGTGCCGCATCTACTAACCCCATTTCTAGCATCGCGACCGGCCGTGCCATCGCCGCAGACCCCCCTCGCCCCCCATGACAGGCAGGCCGACCCGTCGCGCCGCCGCCGCTCGGCGCAAGGTCATTGTTGAAGAGTCCTCGGACGAGTCGGACGCCGGCAACCGCACCATCAAGCGCGAGGAGAGCGAAGATGAATTCACGCTCGAGCCCGAGCCCGAGGAGAGTGCTCCTCGCGCGAACAGGCGCAGAACCGCCGGTTCCGCAGCCCCCAGCACATCAAAAGCGCCCGCCAAACCGCGCGCTGGCCGACCGCGGAAAAACGCCCCCCCCGCGCCCTCGGCCGAACCCAGCGATGCCATGGACATGGACGAAACGGCCTCTACTGCTGCCGATCCCGAAGAGCCCGTGAAGAAGAAGCCCGCCGTGAGGAAGCGGAAGGTCGCGCCACGACCCTCGGTCGAGCCCGGCCAGTCTGTGGACCCGGACCAAACGAATTCCACTCTGGCAGACCTCGAAGAGCCCACGCCGAAGAAGCCCGCGGTGAAGAAGAGGAAAACCGCTGCGGCGCCCAAGGCTGCTGCAGCACCCAAGGGCAGAGGCAGAGGCAGGAAAGCCACAAAGGAACCCGACTCAGAGCTCATGGACTCAATCGAGGAGTCCAAGTCCGAAATCCCCCCGCCTTCTGACGCAGAAGCTTCGGGGCTCGACACCCAGCTTGAAACCACCGAGGCCGACCCCCCCCCAAAAACAGAACCTGGAAACGAACCAGAGGCTTCCGAGGTGCTCGACGCAACCCAGCCAATTGAATCCACCGAACGCGACGATACGGTCGTAGAGCGCGAGCCTTCCGTTGCTGATCGCGAGGCCACGCCCCGCGCCGCGGGTACAATCACGGCCGTCGAGGAGGTGCCACCCGCCGGTGATGAGACTGTCGCCACCGTCAAGCCCATCAAGGCAATGGACACCCTGCTCGAAAAGCCCATGGACATCGTCGTCAAGTCGCGTGCTCAAATGGCACCCCCCATCGTTCAGGACACCGGCCCCAAGTCGCGCACGGTTCTCACCTACCTGATCTTGAACAACTTCAAGAGTTACGCTGGACGACAAGAAGTCGGCCCTTTCCACGCCTCCTTCTCGTCCGTCGTCGGCCCCAACGGTTCTGGAAAGTCGAACGTCATCGACTCGCTGCTCTTCGTCTTTGGTTTCCGCGCCAGCAAAATGCGACAGGGCAAGATCTCAGCTTTGATTCACAACTCAGCCCAATACCCGAACCTCGACCACTGTGAGGTAGCAGTCCATTTCCAGGAGGTCATGGATCTGGTGAGTACTCATCCTCTGCATCCATTGGCATGCGCTGACCCATATGTAGCCGACTGGCGGGTCCGAAGTCGTCCCCAACTCGCAGCTGGTCATTTCGCGAAAGGCCTTCAAGAACAACTCGAGCAAGTACTACCTCGATGGCAGGGAGTCTAACTTCACCACCGTCACCAACCTCCTACGGGACCGCGGCGTCGATCTGGACCACAAGCGATTCCTCATCCTGCAAGGCGAGGTGGAGTCAATTGCCCAGATGAAACCCAAGGCAGCCCACGAGCACGACGATGGACTTCTCGAATACCTGGAGGACATTATCGGCACTTCCAAATACAAGACCCCCATCGAGGAGTCGGCAGCCGAGGTCGAGACGTTGAACGAAGTCTGCATGGAGAAGAGCGGTCGCGTGCAGCACGTCGAGAAGGAAAAGAACGGGCTTGAAGATAAGAAGAACAAGGCTCTCGCCTATATCCGCGACGAAAACGAGCTCACACACAAGCAATCGGCCCTCTACCAGCTGTATATCAGCGAGTGCAACGATAACCTCACGGTGACAGCCGAGGCCATCAGCCAAATGCAGGCCCAGCTTGACGCTGAGCTTGAGAAGCACCAAGGCAGCGAGCAGATCATCAAGCAGCTCCAAAAGACGTACAACAAGGGCAGCAAGGAGTACGAGGCGCTGGAAAAGGAACACCAAGCCCTGGTCAAGGAGGTGGCCAAATTCGAGCAGGAGCGTGTCAAGTTTGACGAAAAGCGCAAGTTCTTGACCGACAAGCGCAAAAAGCTCGAGAAGACGATTGCCAACGCCGAGAAGTCGAGTGCCGAGGCCGACGAAACCATTGAGCAATGCACCGAGGACATTGCTGCCAGCACGGAGCAGATCGTCGCCCTCGAGGAGACGGTCAAGGAGGAGGAGGCCGAGCTTGCCAAGATTCGCGAAAGACTCAAGGGCAAGACACAGGTATACTCGGATCAGATTGCCGCCAAGCAAAAGTCCTTGGAGCCCTGGCAGGAGAAGATCAACCAGAAGCAGTCCGCTATTGCCGTGGCCCAATCCGAGCTGAGCATTCTCGAAGAGAAGGCCAACGCCGGGTCCAAGGCTCTCGAAGAGCTCAAGGCCAAGATCGCCAGCATCCAGGGTGGCCGGGAAGCCAAGCTGGCCCAGCTAGAGGAGTGCCAGGCCGAGAAGGCGCAGCTGGAGCAAGAGTCCCAGAAAATAGAGGCAGACCTTGGACAGTTCGCGGCCAAAGAACACATCATTCGCAACAAGCTTTCGAACGCGCGCCAGAAGGCCGATGAGGCTCGATCCAGCCTTTCCCAAACACAGAACCGCGGCAACGTGCTCACGGCTTTAATGCGCATGCGGGACACTGGTCGTATCGATGGCTTCCACGGCCGTCTCGGCAACCTCGGCATGATCGACACCAAGTACGACGTCGCTATCTCGACGGCGTGCGGTGCCCTGGACAACTTCGTGACCGATACGGTAGACGCAGGTCAACAGTGCATCGAGTACCTGCGCAAGACGAACCTCGGTCGAGGCAACTTCATGTGCCTGGACAAGCTGCGTGTGCGCGGCATGGACCCGATCCAGACGCCCGAAAACGCGCCGCGGCTGTTTGACCTCGTCACCGCCAAGGAGGAAAAGTTCCGGCCTGCTTTTTACCACGCGTTGCAGGATACGCTGGTCGCCAACGACCTAGCCCAGGCTAACCGAATTGCATACGGCGCCAGGCGTTGGCGGGTAGTGACGCTTGCCGGTGAGTTGATTGACAAGAGCGGTACCATGTCCGGTGGTGGCACCACTGTCAAGAAAGGCCTCATGTCCAGCAAGCTGTCGGCCGACACGTCTAAGGAGCGGGTGGCGCAACTGGAGGAGGACCGAGATGTTCTGGAGCAGAAGTTCCAGAAGTTTCAGGACCAGCAGCGCGAGCTCGAGTCGCGTCTGCGATACATCAAGGACCAGATTCCCCAGCTGGATACAAAGATGCAAAAGATCAACCTCGAGATCCAGAGTGCCGAGCGGAACCTCGTGGATGCCCAGCGGCGCGTGAAGGACCTCGGCAAGGAGCACCAGCCGTCCCAGGCCGACGACAAGCGCGCGGAGGCTTTGCAAAAGGAGGTGGCCAAGCTGGAGAAGGAGGTTGTGAAGCTGCACTCGGAGACGGAAGACATCGAATCCGAAATCAAGGAGCTCCAAGACAAGATCATGCAAGTGGGTGGTGACAAGATGCGTGCGCAACGCATCCGTGTCGACCAGACCAAGGAAGAGCTTGCGACACTCAATGAGACCATCTCGACGGCCGAAGTCAAGCGCGCCAAGGCGGAGAAATCCAAGACTAAGCTGGAGAAGGACCACGCCAAGGCCACCAGGGAACTCGAAGCAGCCATTCGCGACCTGGAGAAGCTTCAAGAGGAAGTGGAGAACCAGGGCGAAAAGTCCGAAACACTGCAAGCCAGCGTCGACGAGGGCGAGGAGGCGCTTACGGCCAAGAGAGAAGAGCAAGCCACCATCAAAGCTGAGCTCGACGAGAAGGTCAGCGAGCTGAACGCGACGCGAGCTAGCGAGATTGAGATGCGCAACAAGCTCGAGGAGAACAACAAGGCCTTGTCAGAGAACCAGAAGAGACTGCGCTACTGGGACGAGAAGCTCAACAAGTTGGTGCTCCAGAATGTGAGCGACCTGGAAAGCGCCCCCGCCGCCAAGAAGAGCCGTGTGTCCCTGGTCACGGGCGAAGGCTTGAGTTTCCAGTCAGATGACCAGGAAGGCCGTGAAGCTCGAGAAAGCCAGGTTGATGCTGAGGCGCAAGAGGAAAAGGGAAGCGACGAGGAGATGCAGGATGTTGACGACGAAGCCGAGGAGGACGAGGAGAACGAGGTAGATGAGGACGAAGATGCAGTTGACTCGACTCCGAAGCCCAAGTCAAGGAAGCGCCAACAACGCCCCGACGAACTGCCTCGGTACACAGTCGACGAGCTGCAGGACATGTCCAAGGAGAAGCTCAAGGCAGAGATTGCGGTACTCGAAGAGAAGACGCAGAATGTCAACGTCGACCTGGGGGTACTCTCGGAGTACCGTCGCCGCGTGGAAGAGCACGCGGCGCGGTCGTCGGACCTGGCGACGGCAGTGGCCCAGCGTGACGCGGCCAAGAAGCGTTGCGACGACCTGCGGCGGCTGCGACTGGAGGGCTTCATGGAGGGCTTCAGCACCATCTCGCTGCGGCTCAAGGAGATGTATCAGATGATCACGATGGGTGGCAACGCCGAGCTGGAGCTCGTGGACAGTCTGGACCCGTTCTCAGAAGGCATTCTCTTCAGCGTGATGCCGCCCAAGAAGAGCTGGAAGAACATTTCCAACCTCAGTGGTGGCGAGAAAACGCTGTCGTCGCTGGCGCTGGTGTTCGCGCTGCATCACTACAAGCCGACACCGCTGTACGTCATGGACGAGATTGATGCGGCGCTAGATTTCCGCAACGTGAGTGCACCTTCAAGCCTTGATGGATGAAATGACGCTGACCCCTAGCATGCAGGTCTCCATTGTGGCCAACTACATCAAGGAGCGGACCAAGAACGCGCAGTTCATCGTCATCTCGCTTCGCAACAACATGTTCGAGCTTGCGGCCCGGCTGGTGGGCGTGTACAAGGTCAACCACATGACCAAGAGCGTGACGATCGAAAACAAGGACTACATCAAGCGGCCACTGCCTTCGCGGCCAGCCGGCGCCGGCGCCGGTGTCGGTGGTGCTGGCGGTGGGACAGTTACGGTGCCGTAAGCTGTCTACCCCTGAAGGGCGGAAGGGAGCGCGGCGACGCGTCCTGTGTTGGTTCGCTGGCGCCAGGCGTATTATCTTCCTGCAGTTACCCAGCAGGCATGTAACGATTGTCATGACGGAGGCTCTTGTGTGGTGAACAGGCTATGTAGCAGTATGGGCGTACCGGGAATGATGACTGAGGGTTTTTTTTTTCTTCACGCGCGCGGCTCGCGTTTCCAAACTTGGCCTGACCCAGTGGCCAACAGATGGCGGAAGGGATGGCGGAAGGGATGGCCTTAACCAAGGAGGAATGACGGCTACAGATGCGACAGGGAGTCGAAAACGTGAAGAGCTGGGTGATGGCTGCGTTAGTTGCACCAGACATCGTGTTGGCCTGCTTGTGCCTGTGCCCCTGCACTGGTCACGAGCGCCGACGAGGCTCATATGCAGGTTTGGTTTGGTGGGCCTCATGGATACGAGTCCATACAATGCGCGGCAGGTCCAGAGACCCATCTCGTACAGGTACCCGCTTGCCCCCCCCCCCTGTACGCGAGCCTTGTAGTCGTAGATCGGCTGCCAAACCTTACTAAGGTTAATCGGACCCCTGAAACTTGAGCCCTGATGAGTACGGGCGTCCTGTTGAGTTGTATTGAAGTATGTCAATACTTAGTAGCAGTAGCACCCGGGTACGCAAGACTAAACCCGAATGCGCATATGGCGGGGGCCAACGGAAGGTTGTATTTTTGGGCAGGTAGTACAGATGGTCTGGAGCTTCATGGAAGTAGGTACAGATTTTCCCGGGTCAGATGGGATGGCGTTTAGCCGCCCACGCCTCTTATTTCTTTTCGTTTGTGATACATATAAGCGCACACGCCAACCTTCTCTCTGTACCTTCCATTCTAGTTGGTCGTCTGTCACGGATGAAAGCGCGAGTCCATGCAGAAGAACATACCAGCCGATGCGAAGCAAAGAACCAACGAGAGGAAAAAGTGGAGGAAGTGAGCGGGCGCAGCTTCTCCAGCCGCCGTGCGGGCAGTGGGCCACCCAGAAATAGACGTTGATAGGCCTAGGGTATCTGTACTGCTGTGTACATCCATAGTAGAGTATTTTTGTTAGCGGGAAGGAGGCGGGCCTGACGTCAGGCGGTTGGTCCCTCATTCGCCCCCCCCCCTCTTTCCTTATGCCCCCAACTATCGATACCTAAAATGGATATCTTATTCCCCTGTCAAACCATCTGTCCGTCCGAGCATGACTGATCATAAGGTTGCTTCGCGGGCCCATGTTGCGACAACCTTTTTGCTTGCCGACCGCCTCTCGCAGTCTCACGCGCTATTAGGCTCTCAGGTTTTCCACCATCTCGCCTTCACGCAGCTTCGGGTTTCGCATAGAGCAAAGCAAAGCAAAGCAACGCGCGCGCGCGCATGCAGTCGAGACGAACCGGGGACTTTTGCCCGCGCATATTGCGAGTGCCTTCCTGCCCCGACGTTTTGATTCCGCTGTGAGCTGCGAAGCGTTTCCCGCTCGCTCTGCCCTGCACCTTCTTCACGTGAAGTGTCTGCCAGAGCCTTTGACCGACGTCCTGCCTTCCTCCCTGTTCTTTCCCCCACCCAATACCTGCTCGTCGCCTCCTCCCCTGCGATACTGCCCGGGGACCTAGATTGACCTGTACTAAGGTTCTCCTCATTACCTCCCGCCTCCCCATCCTCCGTACCACATCTTCTCTTCATCTTAAACACATCTTCCATACACGCTTGCCTATCAGCGAGACCAACCTCACCACAGCCCTAACCGGTGGTTATCCGAGCATCCTGACTGCGCACCATGGCCGTTCTACAGCACGCCGACGTCTCCGACGACGATTTCGACATCGTTGAGCCGGCCCAGCCCGTCAGTGAGCCCTCGTCGCCGCAATACGGCGAAGCCGCCGCACAACCGCACCAAGTCCACAATGCTCGGCAGCTCCCAGACCACTTGAACCCCCTGGAGCCAATTCCCTTGGATGCCGGCGCCGAACCTGAGCAGAGGGGTCGATCAGGACAATTCCAGTCCCTGCCGGTGCGACCGCCACAACCTAGCCTTCACGACGTGACACATGATGACATCCTCGCGTCGTTGCCCCTGCCGCCCAACAACGACCGCATCGCTGATCAGTCGCGATCGAGTGACGGTGGCGACGATGGTATCCCGGGGCTCAAGTATACCAAGAGCGTCTACCAGAAGCTGTGGGGTGGCAAGGATGCGCTGATTGCCGTCATGGGGTAGGAATACACTGAGCGCCGGGCACCTGACATGACGAAAAGCTAACGCCGGGTAGAATGACGGGCTCCGGCAAGACTACCTTCATCTCCAAGGTGACGGGGCGCACCGATCTTAACATTGGGCACAGCCTGACATCGTGTATGTCCATGTTCCCCCTTCTTCTTTGCATGGGTCATCAAGGCTGACACGGGTGTGCTTGCGATTCAGGCACTCGTGACATCGAGGTCATCGAGACCAAGATCAACGGGCAGACTGTCAGGCTGGTGGACACGCCGGGCTTTTCGGATACCCACATGTCGGACACGGAGGTGCTACAGCTGATTGCCGACTACCTAGCATCGGCGTACAAGAAGGACATGAAGCTTTCGGGCATCATCTACCTGCACCCCATCTCAGACACGCGCGTGACGCACCACGCGACCAAGAACCTGCAGATGTTCCAGAAACTGACGGGGGAGAAGAACCTCAAGAACGTGGTGCTAGCGACGAGTATGTGGGATAAGGTGACGACGGACGTGGGGGCGGCGCGCGAGGCGGAGCTCAAGGATAAGTTCTGGAAGGTGCTGTTAGCGTTCAAGGCCAAGGTGCAGCGGTACGACGGCACGGACGCGGGGGCGCGGCGGCTGTGCGCCGGCGTGCTCGAGAACAAGCCCTTTTACCTGCAGCTTCAGGAGGAGATGGGCAAGGACAACAAGCCACTGCGCGACACGGCGGCCGGTCGCGAGGTCGTGGCCGAGCTTGCTCGTCTACGCGAAGAGCATCGCCGCGAGGTGGCCGAGATGGAGGCTCTCATGCGCTCTAGTGCCGCGGAGAGCCGCGCCGTCGTCGAGGCCCTTAACGAACACTACCAGCAGAAGCTGGGCGAGCTCCAGAAGAACCTGCAGGACGAGCGCCTCATGAACGAGGAGGCCGTACGCACCCTCAACCAGCGCATCCAAGCCCTCGAGGAGCGCGGACACTGCCACATCATGTGAAGAAAGGGACGAAAAGCAGGGAGGAAGGAGGGGAAGCAAATGCCACGTGAAGGAGAGGAAGAAATTGACACGTGACGAGAGCCCGATACGTGGATGACGGGATGGTATGATGGGGTTTGGCCCGACGGAGTCATTACTACACCTCATTTGGCTACGGGGGGTACTTGGGTCCGGGACACATTTCTGGTGTGCTCGTTCAGTTGCTGTTCTCCGTTTGCTTTTTGTCGACGTTATACCCCCTATTGTTGAACTTCATATCCGGTACTCTCTTTACTCGGAGACGAACTTCCCCCTCCAGCATAATCCAAGTCTTTACAGAATGACTTTCTCTTTCCTTTGCCGTTTGCTTCATTTTTTCCTTACTACTGCAATGAAGCAGGACCACGGCAGAGGCTTAGAAACCTTGATTTGGGATCCCGTGCCTCCCTGAGCCTAGGATATCCCCCTCGAAATTCCTCTTGAATCTGGTGAAGAAGGCCTGTTCGAGAACGGGGTTATAAGTTCTCATCGTCAGATTCTTTCTTTTCGGAGTCTGCTCAATACATATATACACTCCATTCATGTTTACTAGAGGTTGAAGTGGTCCAGAATGAGGTGTAGATCTCGCTGGCAAAGCAAAATGGTAGCAAACAATAGAATAGACACTCGTCAAGGACTGTACACTACCCGCGCAACCGGGTGTAGCAAAACATTGTTGGCCTAGAAATCGAATTGACCATTTTTAATGTGTGGTACTGGAGAGGCGTGAAGAACAAAGTTTTCAAGCTGTCCATTAAAAGAAACGAACATAAGGGAGTATCTAGTGTGGCAGATATGCACAGTAGCTTAAGGGGCCGCCTCCGAGCTGCTGTAGGTCGTCACGTGACCTGACGGGTGATATATGACGTCCTTCCCTTACGACACGACCTGGGAATAGCCACGTGATGCGACATCATGTTAATCGCAACTGCGACATGGTGCTCGGCAGGGTGGGAGCTATACAGCTGTACCGAGAGTAGATGAGCAGCAGCAGCCGCTATTTCTGTAGTCCAGGACCTGGTGTCGCACCCCCCGGGTTAGGCCGCCTTCCTAATCGGGGATCGCGCGGGTGTGCCCTTTGTCAGCACCACCTTATTCATATATAGATATCTTCGACGTCCCGGCGTCCCTCGATAGTGTTCTTGACTTCTTTCCTTCCCGCTCATCCTACTCTTGTCCCTCCCCGCCTATAAGTCATCTTGCCTCTTCTTTCTCCCCGTCTACGTGGGAGCAACCATAACCGACCAGGCTCCCTCGGCGTCGTACCATCAGAAAATGGGATCCCGCGCTTGCCAAATTCGGCCCCTACAACACCAGCTCCTAGACTTAGGGTGAAAATTAGGTCTGCTCTCAACAACGTATGTAGTACCATAGAATATGGGAAGTACACGAAAGATCGTATCAATCAGAGTGCTGGATCACTGAATTGTTCACATGTAAACTCGGTTCGCCCCCTTCTCAAGGGTAGAGTGAGGGAATTGTCTGCGAGAGTGCGTGATTCACAGTCACAGAAAAGTTGCCGGCCTCCCGCCACCGCGGCCACTAGCCCTGACACGTCAAAGGACATATACTGCGTCCTTTCGGGGAAGAACGGAGGGAACTTGCACTAGTCAGGGTCTTGTCAATGTCAGTGGCGGGAAGCGAACAGGCAGCAGAGCCTTTTTCAGCGGTGTACGCTGGTAGCCTTGCCGTACGGCCACCCGTCCGCGGTCGGGTCCTCCCCTCTCGTCGCTACGCTTCGTTGACCGTAGCCCCGGCGACGCCTGGCTCGTGCTCAGATGGTCGGTTGTGTAAGGACGCCTGGCCCCGCGAGGATGAGCAACGGCTTGCAACTAACCCGCCCTCGCCGACGGTGAACCGTTTCCAAGGCAACGCGGGATCGCGTGCGTGTAAACGGAGGATTGGGATAAACGTACCCAAGACGTGACGCCAAAGAGGGTAATTTGCCCCGAGAAGGGAAAGGGCGTGGAATAGATTGCCGATAGTCGAAACCTATCCTGTCGTGACTCATCATTGCCCCTTGTTTCCCTTGTGTGTTGGTGACGTTTGGAGGGGGGGGGACGGCATCGGGAGCCATGAGGCATATCCGCCCCGATGAGAAAAGAGGCGCTGAAGAAACTGGCGATAGTCGAAATCTATCCCGCTGTGACTCATCATCACCCCTTCATTTCCCCCATGTGAGGGCGACGGAGGGCGTAGCGGCAGACCAGCGTCGGGCGCCATGACGTGGGAGGGATATCTAGCCTACATGTATTTGGGAAGAGTATAATGCTAGTTCGATACTAGAACACATTTTGGAAGGCTTTAGCGAGTTGGAATAACAAAGACCCACCACCCGTCCCACGGGTAAACACACGCGTGTACGCAATTGACTTTTGGGGCTTGAGTATAGGGGCACTGGCCAATATCTCAGCCATGCCCATATGGCCTTGTAAGAGTATAAATACAGAAGGAGCGACGGCTCCTTGACCCTCACTCGCCCACGCGAGCATCCTCCATTCAACTCACCTGACTCCTCTCACCTCTACCACCCCCAAAAACACCATCACCATCTCAATCTCGGATTTTTCACCACCTCAGGCTTGACCATGTCGTCGACCGCCTGGGCCACCCCTGCCGCCGCCTCCAAGGCCCCCTTCGTCCCCACGGCCGCCGTGGCCCTCTTCACCACCACGGCTCCCACCGCCCGCTCCACGCCGGGGGCCCCCTTGGCCATCCGCACCGCGGCCCCCACCTGCCGGAGCCCCTCGTCTCCCTCGCCTCCCGCGCCCGACCCCCTCGACCTCTCGGGCTGGGCGGGCCGGGGGTCGTACTTCACGAGCGCAGTGTACCGCACCATCGTCGCGGCGAGCGCGCGGAGCCTAGCGGCGCCGCCCTGGGGCCCACTGCCGCCCGTGCTGCCGCCGAGCGCCGCCCCCGCCCTCGCCTGCGGCCCGCGACCCACACTGCCGCCGCCCCCGCCGCCGAGCCCCGTCACCGCCCGGCCCGCCCGGCCCGCCCCCACCCCCCTGGACATCGTCGTCGCCGCCGAGGCCGCCCGCCGCTGCCGCCCCCGCCGCCCCCGGCCCCGCCACATCCGGGGCTGCGAGCGCCCCGCCCGCCTCCGCCCGTGCCCGCTGTGCCGGCAACGGCGCCTGGAACGTCGGCAACAGCTGTGGGCCCTGCTCTTGGGGCCGGCGGGGTCGGCGCCGCCGTCCCATGTCGGTTAGCCTTTAAAGGCTCCCGTTCGGTTTTTTGGGTTTGGTCTTGTGTTGGGTCTTGTGCTTGGTGCTAGCGTGGATATTGGGCTTGGGCTTGGATTTAGGTTTGGGACGGACCTGGAATGGACTTCAGAAAAAGGGAAGATACCTTGAATAAATCACAACCAACCGTTTCTCTTTACTAAATCCAGTGCCCTTTCCTCAGTACATTGCCTTTGTGAGTCCTCTGGACGATTGATAACGATTGATTATTCCACTAACCTATCCACTGATCTAGGCGTCCATCAATCCGTCACTAACCATCATCCCATCTCTTATCCGAATATGTCCGGATTTAGTGCGTCCCCGCCGGTACTTTAGAATTTCAGATGAGACTTGCTGCCTAGAGTGTTCCGTATAGGCCGTGCTGTACCAAAAGTGTGGCGTAAGTCTTCTTAAGCCACCATTTTTATGACGCTGTTTATTGATTAGTCATTATGCTGTAAAACGAATATGCACATTCTCTGGTCCCGTTGGGATAGGGCTTCTGGTTCTGCAAAGCTTGCGCAAGACCTGCTTAAGACCAGCGGGCCCCCTATAGCGTGTTCGGTCATTCACCCCCCAAGGAACATGGCGCTCGTGCTACGATGAATAGGTGGCAGTAGGCGGACATCCATGCTGTGCCGTACGGCTGCTGCCCAGCCTGGCTGCATCCACTGCTTCGGGACAGTCTTAGCCAGATGTGGGAAAAAAGGCTGTGCCCCCCCTTCTTGCCAGTGATTCGAGCGCAGGTGGGCACAGCCGTATGCTTGATCATCAATGCGTCATGACACAAGGCCCATACGCAACCGATGAAGTCAATGCTAGGAGCCAGTGTTTCGGTACGCAGCATCAAAAGTTGAAGGGCAAGAAACTATCGAGCGCTACTATTAAGAAAGAGAGTCGAAAGTGCAGAAACTTTTCACATAAAAATGGCTCTAGTTTAAACGTCTATTTACCTGCCCCCCTCAGTGCAGACCGCTCTCGCCCGTCTCGGCCATGTAGTTTTGGCACTTGACGAGCACCTTGACCTGCTCACTGACCTCCTCGAGGCGGCTGAGCACCTTCTTGTTGCCGTCGGTAAAGTTGAGGATGATGTAGGGGATGCCCGTCTCGGCGCAGAACTGGCGAACCAGCGTCTGCACCTTGCGCAGGTTGTGGCGCGGCACGCGCGGGAACAGGTGGTGGACCGCTTGGAACTGCAGGCCGCCGTGGATGAAGTCGAGCCAGGCCGGGCAGTCGACGTCCATGGTGGTGCGCAGCTGGCGCTGGGGGAAGCTCTCGCTCGTGCCCAGGTCCGACGTTGGCATCGCCCAGTGGCTCAGCGTGATCTGCACGTGCAGTGGCATCGTGACAATGTGCGACACGAGCACAAAGGCCACTCGGATCGTCCACGTCGGCAGCGTGCGCCACAGCAGGCAGTAGCCGAACAAGGCCCAGTAGCAGCTCATGCACGCCATCTCGGCCGGCCGGATCCACCAAGCCGTGCTGCCGCCGAGGCCCGACGACCGGCCCGACAGTACGTGCAGCCACGACAGCAGGTACAGGTTGAAGCGCGCGATGCCCATGATGGGGTAGTACGTGTACTTTTGGTACGGCACCAGAAAGTCGGCGGCCGCGTCCCAATAAAAGACGAATCCATCATAGTACGTCGACGAGATGGACTTGAAAAACTTGGCCGAAGTGGCGAAAAGGGGTACGTTTTGGATATCCGGGTCGTGCTCCTGGTGAAGGCGAGTTTGGTCAGCAGGAAAGGGGCCAGCAGGGAAGGGGCAAAGACATACCGGCATGTTGGTAATTAGGTGGTGCACATTGTGGCTGCTCTTCCACCATCCCAGCGAGAGGCCGCAGCAGAAATCAGCAATGAACAGGCCAATGGCCGTGTCGTAGACAAAGTTGTGGGTGATGGCGCGGTCTGTGAAGGCAGTGCATGTCAGCAACCAAGCAGAGATGTAGCAACCTTCACGAAAGACTTACGTCCTGCATCGTGCGCCGTAAACATAATCTGGTGCCAGAAAAGGCCCAGGAAGACGGCCGAGGTCATGTACCACTCATAGCGCAGCGTCACCATGAAGGCGGTAAACAGGCCGAGGTAGCGGGCACACTCCTTGGCGTACTCGATGTAGGGGCAAACGTAGAGACCCTGGTCGCGGATCACATCGTGCAGCTGGCGGTACTTGGCGACAATGTCCTGCTGCACCAGCGGCGACAGCGAGGGGTAGCCCGAGATGGACTCGTCAATCTCGGACTGGATGACAGCGTCGGCATACTGGGTCCGGGACAGGGCCGGCGTGGGCTCGGCGGGCTGGCTCTTCTGCTGGGGGTTGCTCGTCTGCATGCGACGGCGTTGCGTGACGACGGCATGCAAGACCTTGTCGTCGACGTCGTCGACGCCCGAGCTGGCGCAGTGCGAGGTGAGCGAGGATTGGCTGGAGTGGGCCGAGAGCGACGAGCCCGTCTCGCTGTCGTCGGCACTGTCAAAAGCCGTCTCGCCAGCGGCGCTGTCGGTGGGGCGGCCCGCATCATCGGCGTCAGCATCGCCATCGACGTCGGCCTCGGGTTTCTCGACAGCCCGATAGACACCCCCGCGGATGGGAGGGGTCATGTTGACCCAGGGTCCCACGGGCTTCCGTCCGATCCGAAAGGCCGACATCTTGCGCAGCGTAGGGTCGCTGTGGTACCTGCAGTAGGGCCACTGTCAGCCATGGATGCGATGACTAATTTTGGCTAACCTCATCAGAAGCGCCGGCGCCCAATTGGGGGACCATGCATCCCTCCGTGGATGCTTAGAAATACAAAATAAGCCCACGCCGTCGCATTTCTTCCTCGGCGCTATTAGGATCAAGGTGTACCCACACGGGACTTCCTCTCCTTTGTCTCCCTCGCAACATCATCATGGCGGCCACATGTCGCGCGAGCCCGCCTCACCATGCCCAAAGCACGGCATTATTGACTCGGCGGCCGCGCGCGACTGCGAACACTACCGATGGCCGAGGCCGACAAGGGCCGCGGCGAGAAAGGAACTGCGACAGCGAGGCGAGTGGCCAACTTACACTTTGATCTCGTCGGTCGCGTCGGTTCCCACCATGTGCAGAATGGCGAGACGACCGCCCGGGTGCTTGTCGAGCCAGCCGTCGAGCCGCAGCACATCGCCGTCAAAGATGATGATGGTGCGACCCTCGGCGATGAGGCCCTCGACTTCGCGCCGCGAGACGACGCGGTTGCGGTCCATGATCAAAAGAGCGCCTGGGCGCTGCCGGTCACGTCGAAACGGAGCAAGGATCGGAACAAGGGATGCTGTCAGTGGAAAACTGCTGGTCGCAGATGGCGCCGGGGGCTGGGAGTCGGTCGTTGAGGGTGACGGTGGTGATGGTCGTTTTCGTCCGTCAGGTGGTGGCCTCAATGTTTTCCGGGCCGTGTACGCTTCCAACCGGGAGGCCGAATGATCGACGGGTACGACGCAAGTGTGGCCGATACTGGCAAGGGAGTGAATACCGGGAGAACCTCCAAGTGGGCGACCGTTTGCTGGATGCGTAGGGGAGTGAAGAAAACAGGTCACGACTAGAGGGCCAGAACAGGACGACAAACGAAGCAACACAACCGCCGGGACAAAGGGTTGAGGACGACGGATGGATGCTGCGTACTAATCTCCTCACAAGGCGAGGGAGGAGGTACAGATGAATACCTCGCTTGGCCGACCTTCACTGCCCCCTTCCGCCTGGGTGGCCACTTCTTGACTTTGGGGTACGGGTACGACTCCGGGAGGGTCCAGCGTGTGTACGACATGCGCACGACGCCCCCTCGGTCACGTACCTAAGGTACCCAGCCGCTTGCCGGCGCCATGGCCGCACGCCGAGGTACACGGCACGCCGAACCATCTACTTACTTTTGCCTGGCAGGGGTGCCTACCCGTTAGCACGGAAGCATATGGGATGGCATGGTGGATGGGAAAGCGACAGCCCCGAGGAAAGGGGAAGGAGGGGGCGCGTGGGTGCGTGCCAAGGCCATTGGCGACACCCAGTTTGATCACCTCGTCGGTGGCGGGCTCGTCTCATCTCTTCCCATCCTCTCCCCCGCACGCGCTGTGGTGCTGTCTGCGCGCATCCGGACGCTTGACGGGGGAGTGGGAGAGTGGATGTCCTGGGACCTTGGGACATCTTGGATGTGGGATCGAGGGTCTTGGAAAGGCCTGGCGTGACGCAGAGAGTGTGGATAGGTCTAGGCCTCAGCTCAGGATTCTGCCACTGGGAGCTTGCTCTGGCGGGGGCTGGAGGGGTCGCCGACCGGGTACGAACGGGCCAAGGGACCGCCTGGGTACTTCTTTTTTTCCTACTAAGCTGGAGCTGAATGGGACCACCGATTGGCCCTACGGGAGCCCTAATCTCCATCAGACAACCCCCACCGCCCCCGGAAGGCTTCTGGAAGGCCACCCGCGATCCCCCGTTGAATGCGACTCGTGCAGGGCCTACCTACTTTCCCATCGATGTTTGAGAAGGGGAAGCCGGCACAAGCGACTCGCGTGAACAGAAAGCAGCGTCCAGTTAGCAATTCGCTTCTGGTATCGGAGCAAGTACCCACATACCTACCTGCTTCCTTCAAGATGTGCTTGGCCTAGCTCACAAGTAATTACCTGGCTGCTACATACTTTCTCGCCATGGAATACCAAGTCCAGCTACACCAGTGGCCAAGCCACCAGGGGCGGCTTCTTGACCGACATGCGGTGACACTCGCCGTTGCCCAGTATCCTTGGTACCTCCAGCTCCGCCCAGTTGTACGGCGTAGGTGGGGGGGGGGGTGGGACAGGGATTCAGGGTCTTGACTCCACGTGCCGCCGAGATTTGACTGAAGGGACAAGCCGACCGAAGACAGATTTGGCTGACCCCGTTCGTTCATCAGGGCCTTTTGCACGGCCGAGGAAACCAATACGAGCGAACGCGCGCATACCTCGCACGCCCCGATGCCATATCGTGTGGTTTTCTTTATTGGTCTTCGCACCCCCGTTCCAGTCAATCATTCCTTCCTGTCAACCGATAAACCGTGGAGCCCCTCCGTTCGTTCGTTTGACACGCACGTCCGTGGGTGGCGCTTGCTGTTCACGGCGGCCGGGCCGTCTCCTTCCCCCCTTCCACCCTTCCCTGCATGGTCCTCCAGCTGCATAGGAACCAAAGCAGCCACGGCAATTTCCCGACCAACAACCATGATGGTACGCGGTTGGCGCCTGGACACCCGTCGATTGGCTTCTGCGCGTGCTGCTGAACCAAGGGGAGGGGCGGCGTAGGCCACCCCCCGTGCGGGGTGCTTCCCAAATGAGGACAGCAAGCACTTGGGAAATGTTGGCACACGCACACGCTTCAAGGTCCCCCCTATTGCATGGATGGGTAGGGGCGGGCTGAGATTGAAACTGCCTACCCCGCCGGTCTTTGCGGAGAATTAGCATGGGTGGAGAAAGGGGTGGGAGCGCTGGGACTGGAGGGCTGGAGGGCAGGCTCATTCGACAGGTAGGCGCTACCCTGGGTATACCGTAAGTACCCTCAGGAAAAGCAACCTGAACGAAACCACGGATGGTGGGCGCTGATACGCACAACGCGTACGCCCAGTCGCCACTCAATCCACCCGGATGAGTGCCCCGGCACGCGCGGCATGTTAGATATTGAGAAAGATGCATAGCGAGAAGCACTGACGAAGGTAGGCGGGCCCTGCCAGTAGATAAAACTGCTCTGCATTCCTCCTCCCAGGCATCCCAGGCTTTGCCCACTGACTCGCGGAGAGCAGTATTTGGAGAATCAGGGTCCTGCCCCGTGCGCCCAAGGTTGTCCGTGGGTACCCATATCCGCATGCGTTTCGAGGCCAGGTTGGGGGATCGGAATGCATGGGCTTTGCTGCATACGCGGCTTTGGCAGTCTGCGGCCCGTATTCACCGTTGAAACCGACGGAGTTCCGCGGACGTACGAGGAGGTGCGCACAGAAAGAAAGCTAGCAACAAGGCGGTAAGGCAGTACGCAGACGTCCGCGGGCTGGCCGCGCACGCGTGCTACGCTTAATGCTTGCGTCGTCATAATTACGAACCGGGGCCGTGAGGGATAAAAGGGGACAACGCCGCAAACAGGCCGACGTGCGAAGCCAAGCCACCAGGACCACGCAAGGACAAAAGACGTAAGGTAGGCAGATAGTCAGCCAAGGCCCGGGAGATAACCGAAAGAAGCAAAATCGCTCGATCTGTTTGGGTCTGGTTCCAGGTGTCAAGGTGTTTCCCGATCGGCCGGGTTGCGCGCCCGACGCTCGTTCTCTCGCTTATGCAGGTTCGCCAGCCCTCTCCGGGGGGGAGCGCAGCAACACCCACCCCCCGCGCCTAAAGAATAGACCTTCCGGATCAGGTAACCTTCTCCCCCCATCAGCCAGCCAAGAGAATCAACTACTTAGCCAGCGAACCGGCGGCGTCGGGCGCCGTCACATGGCGCCGTCCTGTTTCTGGTTGGGGAAGGTAGCCCAGAGGTGCCGGATGAACAGAGAACAGACAGACGAACAGACGGACAAACGCCAATGGGCAGTTTCGCCGAGAGGCCCGAAGACGGATCCTTCACCCTTCTGCCGTATTGAAGGCAAAACCAAAGGATATTTTCGCTCCCTTCAGTTACACCTCGCACTCCCTGCGCCCGCGCTTGCCTGCTTGCAATCTAGCGGGTAGGGTTGCTAGGTTGTCAGTCGAATAAGCGTCGCCCTTGCAGCTAGTAGGGAAAAGGTTGGTTTGGGGATGGGAGAAGCTGCCAGGCTGTCCCACAGGCACATACATGTCCGATCGCAGGGTCACCCATGAGGGGTCGCTCGTGAGCTCCCCTCTCCCAAACCCATACTGACAATTACTCCGAGCCGTAGTCGACTATTAAACCAACTACGAGATAAACAAACACGAGTATATCTATCCAATCTTGGGTTCTTGCCTCTATGAAAGATTGAGTCGCCTGGAGCTTATACGCAGCCCCATCCTGAAGCGCGGCATGCTTTCTCCGTTATCAAAGCAATTCCTGGGCACGGAACTTAGGGGCACACTCGTCCCCGGGTGAACAAGGTCCTCCAATCCAGCGGGGCATGCCGACTGCGCCACCGCTGCCCAGCACTGGTGCGGATACGAGTCGGAACACCTCGAGCGATCAATGGGCACTCACTCTTGCTTCAAAGTACGAAGTAGGCGTCAAAGTCGAGGTAGGGCTAATGGAAGTATTCAATGTACTTGAGTCGTAGTATGTGGCAAGAGATAGGAGGCCGGCAAGAGGTTGGGTACTTTCCTAACAAGCAGGCGCAGCCACTAGTGGCTCGTAGGTGCATCTCCGACCTTCAAAGCGGAGCCCAAGAAACACCTGCACGCCCAGACCCCATCCACAATCCGTGGAGTTGCTGGTGGGGTCGCGCACCCACACGATTACGAGTTGTGCCATCATTCTCCCACGGCCCTGACTGGTTTCAGCCGGCACCATAACTCTCGTTTATCCCAGAGGACATACGCCAGCTGGTCCGACCAGCGACGGCTCTCTTCGCAAAGCTCCACGTCGAAGTTGAGCACCAGGCTGGCGAGGATCAGTCGCATCTCGTGCATGGCCACACTGTGGTGTCATCCCAAGTCAGCAAGCACGTCCTCAGGTCGCGGAGAAGGGCCGCCACCTCGCCGCTTAAAAAGGGGCAGGGGGGCGCTATCGCTTGCTCACTTCTGTCCAATGCAGTTCCGTGGGCCGCTGTGGAAGGGTTGCGACGCCTGAAGGGTGTCGCCCGAGTAGGCGCCCGCCATGCCCTCGGGCAGCCAACGCTCAGGTGCGAAGGCCTCGGGGTCCCGGAAGTTGGCCGAGGCGTGGCTGGCCGCGTAGTTGTTGACCGAGACGCGCGTGCCCGCCGGCATCCAGCGGCCGTCGATGGCGCGCCCGCCTGCCGGTATGATGCGCGGCGGGCCCGCGGGCGCCGGCGGGTACAACCGCAGCGCCTCCTTCAGGCACGCCTGGAGGTATGGCAGCTGCGCCGCGCCTTCGAGCGTGACGGCCGCCTGGCACCCGCCGAACGCCCCGCGCACTTCGGCTGCCAGTCGCGCCAGCTGCGGTGGGTTGCTCGCTAGGAAGAAGATGGCCCCGGAGAGGAGCGTGGCTGCGCAAAAGCGGTAAGCCGTCGAAACGCCTGGCTACGGTGAGGGAGAGGGGGGGGAGGGCAGCAGGTCGCCCACTGCGGGCCATCGCCTTCAGTGCCTCCCAGCACGTACCTGATGTCTCGGTCCCGGCCAGCATGAACAACTCGCCGTTGGAGTGCATTTCCTCGCGAGTGAGCTTCGCGTCGGTGGCCTGCGCGCTGTCGACGAGCGCCCAGATGTCGGGTCGCCCGCGGCTGCCCTCACGCATTCGCCTGTCCACGTGGTCTGCCGAGAATTGCGTGTGCTTCACCCGCACGGCCGTCACGGATTTGGGCTCGAAGGTGTTGAACAAGGCCTGCAAGAGCGGGTAGTAGCCGATAAAGGCGACGAAGGGCAGCATCCTCAAGCTCTTGAAGATGATGGCAACCCATTCATTGAGCTCATTCTTCTCCAGGAACCCCAGGGGCTGCCCGAAACACAGCTCGGCCATGATGTCAAAGGTGCAGAAGTTGATGATGCGCGTCATCTCGACCGGACCGGCAGCCGCGAGCGGCCCCAGCTTTGCGATGAGAAGGTCGGTGCTGTCGCGTTGCCGGCGTCAGAGGTGCGCCAAAAGCCGGGTTTTCGGGCGAGAGGTCACTCACTACTGCTTGAACAGCGGCTCCTGCTTTTTGATGGCGCGGTCGGAAAAGGCGGGCGAGAATATGCGTCGCATGCGACTGTGGTTCTCGACACTGGCCGTCAGCATGCTCGGAACTCCTGCGGCACGACACGTTGTCAGCGACTTGTTCACACCGAGATTCTTGGGCACAACACCCACCATTCACGGGCTGGATGTGAAAATCGGTCGGCTTTGGGTTCTCCGACTCCCCCCTCCACGCCTCGAAGATGTCGAACCGGGCAGCGGCCGTCGTGAAGTCGACGTCGGTGGGCCCGAATCGCACTCGTGGACCGTATCGCTGGTGCAAGCCGTGCATCCACTGCACGTCGCACCCCTTGAAGGTTTGGTACCAGTACGGAAGGCGGGACACGGCGCACCACCACGGGCCGGGAATCGAGGCCAGCGGGTGTCGTGTCAGCAGGTATAGCGCCTGAGCCAGGACGATGCCGATGACGCCGATTAGGACGGCGACGAAACCGGAGGCCACGGATGGCGGACCGACGGTGTTGCGGGCCCAGAGCCGGCCAAGCAGCGTCGAAGTTTCGTGGACGTGGGACATGGTGATCCGTTTGGCACTGCGCACAAGTCCAAGTACGGCCGAGCCGGCGATTCACCCTCGGGCTCCTGTGGACAACGGCGATCAGGTAAGTAGTGGCGAGGCCGCCGCTTAATAGCCACTTCCCATTGCAACGACCCCGCCCGCGTCCTGTGTCGAAGCTGCCTTATCGCGCAGCGCTGAGATACTGCAGGGGGGTCGTATGAACGATTCAGACGAGGCCCGTAGATGACTTTTTGCTTGGAGGCAGGTTGGCATGCATGAGGCTTATGCCAGTAAGACGGAGGAGCGTCCGAGATCATAGTCACGAGCCAGTCAGGAGATGGCTTGCCATGTGCCTCCTCTGGCCGGCCAGTGTTATCCTTTGCTTTTTCTGGCTTGGCATCTTGGACTTCCCATTTACCGATGCTGGCCCCCGTCAGCTCACTACCAACGCGGCTAAATATTGCCCACGCACCCAACACGTGGCCCATTACCGTCCTACCCATCAATAAGAACTATTCTTATCATCAAACTGAACGCCCCGGCCGTTGCCGTTGGAGGAGCGCGGGGCTTGGCGCCGGCGGCTTACTCACGCACAACCCCATCCGAAAGTAAAAAGCGGGTCGGAGCGAAGAGGCTGCCCAACCGCCAGCCGCATCCCATACCACCTCGACATCCGGTCTCTACGGCGGGCCGCGATGGAGAGATACTAAAGGGGCCCACCGCTGCTGGGCTGGCAATATGTGGCGCACTGGGAAGACGGGCGTGCTCCTGCTTACTTCTTCCACTCAATCCCCCCTCCACCCCCATATGGAAGTGCAAAGTGGGCCCGATCGGGGTGGGGAGGCCGTTGCAGGTCCTATCCTGGAAGGTCCCTTAGGAAAGAAATAGTACCATTGAATAGGTACCCAAGTATGAACGCGACAAGAGCACGATGGTTTTGTGTGGTTTTCCGCTGTACTTTCACCCACAATGTGTCGGAGACCTCCTGCCCTTTTCATAACTTTCCCCCTCATCTAGAGATTAACCTCTTTCATGTTGAAGCGGTATGGGAGATCGATACTCTAGCTGTGGACCCGCGCTCGACTCTTTTTACTGCTGCCATGCCTGTACCTTGGATACGTCGTCTGCGTGACATCTTCTTATTGACACAAGCCCCCGTCTTTTCACATTGCGACTTTGAACCGCTGAAGGAGAGGCATGACTTGTGCTGCGCTATCCACTCTTCTGATGACACGCGGCCTTGTGAGTATTCTTAAATGCCAAGTGGCTTACACTCAACGAAAAAAACGACCCTGATAACCGGAACAGATTCGCTCTTGTTTCCCCATAGGGTTATGTCCAGCGCTTAATATTTTCCAATACCATAATGTGACTGGGTATTGCAAGTTTTCGGATTATGTCCACCCGCGTATAGACTCAGAAGTAAAAGCCCCAAGCAAATTTACCTGGCCCCTCCGTGGAGTTATTAGATAGGCATGTGGTACGGTCTAAGAGCTAGAAAAAGTTGGCGCGATAAGCAGTCACAAAAAATATATTCGCCCCCCCCTGGCGACTGTGCGGCCCCCTTTTTCGTGGCGGTGGTGGACACGAACTCATCTATCGGCCGCTCGCTTTAGCCCAGAACATGTGGGCCCCGCTGTGGCTATTTGTCCGCAAGCGGAAGCTCGCGACCTTCGTTTGTAACTCTTCAAACTACGTCCCATCATCGAGCCTTGGGCTGTATCAACAGAATAGGGCCCGGAACGTGGCGATGGAGCCCGTGCTGTCTTTCCCGTCTGCGCGCCCGCTCGCACCTTGACAGGTATCTCCGGCATGCAACTCTCGCTCAATGGAGCTTCGCGGTGGGCATGACGCCGTACGGAATGGCTGGAGCAAGGCGGACGCCACGAACAGCTTAGAGTAGTGATACTTGGCCAGGTTCCTTCATCAAGTCTCCTCGGGTATACCGGGCCCTGCTGAGCGTTATCGTCTCGGGCTCGTTGCGATTCCGCTCCTACACTTTACAACTCGTCCGACTGCCTTCCCCTATCTGGTTCCGTCCGTGTTTCAACCCAAGGAACATTATAGAAACGACTCGTAGAGGCATCTCCCCCGTCGGCTCGGAAAGGCCCAAGGTCTACATCTGGCCCACCCTCTTCGTCCCTAACGCCGTCTTCTTCCCTACCTAATCTTCCAGTGGTGGATTGGAAAGGCACCCTATGGTAAGAATACACCCAGCATTTTGTTCTGTCCCCGTGTTTGGTGTAATGCGCGGCGAGGCTTTTAGTAGTGCACTTCCTGTGGGGATGGCCGTGATTCCCACCGTACTTTATGGCTGGATGTATGTCTATTGTTCACGATGCGCAAGGCCACTGCCCGTCGGCCTTCACTGTCTTTGGGGGTGACGACTCGGCAGCATTGGCTTAGTTTGGTACAAGCTTGTAGAATTTAGTCCCAGAGATTCGATACGTCCGGCGCAGCAGCAGAACCGCGGGGCAGTTTGACCTTCTTAGATCCCAGGACCCTTCAACTCCCGGTTGTCGTTTTCGTTGTGGTGCAGGATAGCTGGGCGTGGCCCCTCTTTGGGGTTCCAGAAACGTTTTCGCACGAAGGCAGCAGCTGCCGAAACCTTGCCTGAGACTGAATGGTTGCCATGGACGAACCCAGCGACTTCCGAATATGGGGGTGTCTTACAGGTCCCGACCGGGAGGCAAAGGGTAGCCAGGGGACAAAGGGCAGCCAGGGGATCTCTTCAAGTATTTCAAGTCTCTTGAAAGTCTGACCTGTGCCCCGATAGGCTCCGATATTTTACTGGATACAATATGCTAATCGACAAGTTTTCTCGTGGTTAACCCTCTATCACAATGTCAGGACGGCCAAGGGTTCTCCGCGCTTTGCAGGCTTCGAGGGCCCAGTATGCCCTTCGCAACTAATGCAAGTCCATAAAAGGAGGAGTTGCCAGTGGCGCGACTCGTGTAGTATCCTCACTTGGTTCTCGCCGGGTTGCTTTGCAGAGCGGTTGAAAACAGGGAGTGGAGTCAAGCAGTACGGAGGGGAATCGATAAATGCGGTAGTTGGACCTCAGATAGGGACTTGCTGGCGCGCGAGCCTGACGCGGTAACTTTGGACCAAGGAACCAACGGGCGGCTCCATGCTTCGTCTTGGCCGAATGCTGCACCGCCGTCGGAATGCACGGTGGCGGATTCGTAAGGACGGGATATGTAAACATGTTGGTGAAAGATGTCATGAAATTGAAAGATTATCTCGGGTAAAACAAGTTGTATATTGAAGAGAGGGTATTTCGGGTATCTCTAAAAACTAAGCCCAAACGGAGGGGCAACCAAAGGAGTATCAAACAGCGCCCATGACTTCGGCTTCAATCGTCTTCTCGACCTCTCTTTTAGGTACGGACACGGCGTCAGGCCGTCAAGACAGGCAACGGGAGTAGCGAGGCGAGTCGAGGCAAGGCGGACCTAAGGCCGCTAGCACTTGTTCTCGTTGCGGCGCTCGTCCAGGCAGATGCACATGGCGGCAATGATGGCCATGTCGACGTTTGGGGCGATGGTGACATGGTAGGTCTGCTGGCCGCCCAGGAGCTCGCGGGCGTTGAGGAACTGGCGGTCGATGCGGGCGAGGGGCTGACCCGTCGTGGCGTCGACGATATCGGCGTGGCGGTCGAAGAAGTCGCCCTTCATAGAGAGCGACTCCTGCTTGCCGTTGGCCGAGATGAAGGAGCCGGTGGATTTGGACGAGCCGACTTTAAATGCATGTCAGCCAAAGCTCTGTTTCTCCCTCTCCCTCTCCCTCCCTGCCTCTCCCGGGGAATCTCCTCTTACAGCTAAATTGACCCTTGAGCCCAAACACGTTCTCGGCCGTGACGGGGTCTTCGGCGTAAAAGGTGGCGTGCAAGACGAAGCGCTGGCGGCGGATGGTAAAGATGTGCTCGCCCGTCTCGATGTCGGTAACCTCCTTGCGGTCTGACCACGACAGCGAGTGGCCCTGCACGCGCAGGATGGGCCGGCCCTCGATCGTCTTGACGTCAAAGCTGTCGCCTGACAGCGACATCATCTTCTCTTTGAGCACGAGCGTCTCGGAGCGCGGCGAGATGAAGCGCGGGAACCGTCCTACCGGCTGGGGCGGCGGCATGAGGGTGACGGCCATGGTTGTGACGGGGTGGGTAATGAATGGGTCAACTAAATCAGATAGCAAGTCCGAGGGTGGTCGGCGTGTTAGGTACCACGTATGAAGATGTCGACGCTTGTCACGCCCAGCAGGGTCGGGAGCTGGGCTATTAAATATTTCATCTTTGCAAGGGTGTCGTTCATTGCTGTTCGTTCATGATTGTTGGAGTTATCCCATTTCATGGGGCGTAGGCGTTAAGGACATGGGTTACCGCCAATCATGGGCCAAGACCTAGCCAATGGGAAGCCTAGCGCATGATGCCTGCCTGCTAAACAAACCCATTTTCAGGGCTGAATGAGACTTGTAGGACCGGGGCTCGGCTGTGTCGTGCTAGTCCAGAGCCACCACCCCGTTTTCATTGGCTTTCCCACCAGTCAGCATCTCGGTCTCGACACTGCCCCCCCGTGCCTCAACTGCGCCCGCCCAATAGGGGGAATGCTATCTGCCTGTTCCGTGGCACAAGGGGACGGGAGACGGCCAAAAGCCTCTTTCAGCTGTGCCTCACCGCCGCGACGCCAGCAAGGGGGGACCAATCAGCAGCTGACGCGGTGGCGTTGTGACGTCGCCCTGATGGAACAGCCCAGGCGACACAGCTCGACAGCCTCCATAGCGTGCTACTGGCACACCTAGCTATGCATCTTCGCCGTCTGTACGCTGCATACGGTGCGCTGCTTTTGCACCGTCACTGGATCGCCCTTACGAAATATACGGGCGATACGGGCGATACGGGCGACGGATGGCAGGTTGGGACGTCATATTCCACCCCACCTGCTGCACTTCACCCAAAGCAAAACCAATTGGGCGAGTGAGCATCAGTAACGATGCCACGGGTCCGCGGCCTACAGCACTTGGAACTCCAAACATCCATCACTTCCATCGTACGAGTGCCAGTGAGGTCATGGCCGCCCAAGCCGCCGCTGCCGCCTCTACTCAGACTTAAACCGACTGCTTGATCTCCTCAAAGTTTGACCTGCCCGGCTGTCCTGCTCTACCTTGCACCCTTCGATACCAGACTTTCGGGGACTGCTGTGCGCATCGCCTCTCCAGCTGGGGAGATTTTATTAGTAGCGGCCAAGCTGATAAACCCCCCCGGATCTCCCACCCCGATCTGTGCTGCTGGCTAATCGGTGAGGGCACTTCAATGACATAGAAAACAAACCGACTGGGCCAAGCCAGACTTGGAGTCTATCATGGACAAAGCGGAGGAGTTGGTGAAGCCTGGCTTGCATGACCACGAGCCCAACCGCTGGCTGCAAGTCCACCACACCATGACATCTTATCCCCTCCCGCCTGCCGGCAAGCCTGCATGCGCTCCGCTGGCTACCCCGGATCTCTCGGTTCTTTCCAGGCGTTTACCATGGCCGGAAGTTGAACCGAATCATCCATGACGGGCGACCGAGATGGGGAGCGGGTGCCTCTTGCCGTCCCAAGCCGGGCTCCGAGAACAAAAAGTCGAAGGTTTACTACTTCTTCCGCTCCCGCCCCCTTCCTTTCGTCCCGCGAAACTCTCTTTCCTCGGCCAGACCTCTCGAGGTCCCTACCGTTCCCCATCTTCCTCAAGCAGCACACAGCCGCCATGTCCACCCACGACGCGTCAAACTTCGCCTCGGGCCCGGGCGGCTCGTCAGCGCAGGACGGCTTCGGCGACAACTTCAACAAGACGGCCAACACCATCGCCACGGGCGCCATCGTGGCCATTGTCGTGTGCAGCGCGCTGGCCCTCGCAAGCCTTGGCGTCCTCGTCTGGTGGTTCCGCCGCTGGACCAAGCGCCGCCGCAACCGCGAGGCCCTCCCCTCGGCGCCACTGTACTACGGGCCGCTCCCTGCCGCCGCCGACGCCGCCGCCGCGCACCCGCCGCCGTCGCCCCCCGCCGCCGAGATGGCCGGCCGCGCCTTGCGCAGGGAGGCCCCCGACCACCACCACTTTCACCAACAACAAAAACAGCAGCAGCAGCAGCAGCCGCCCTACTACCCGGGCGGCAGCAGCACGAGCGACGCCACGGCCGTCGAGAGCGACAGCCACCCGCGCTACGAGATGGACGGGGCCACGGGCATGGGCAGCAATGCCGGAAAAGGTGACCGGCACGTGTGATGTGATGCCGAGAGGAAGGAAGCCGCGGTCCAAACGGTGATTCGACCTGGCCGACCCGGTCCCAAGGGGAAGGGGACTGGCCCCCTCGCCCTTTTGCACATAGGCCAGCTTTTTTGGTGTCCTCGCATGTATGTACGCGCATACACGAAAGCAAAGCGATTCAATGAAACCACACCCAACTTCGAGTCGTATAAGCTGAAGCGCGTGAATCCCCATCGCAAGACGAGAGAGTCCCCTTCTATCTGCCCACGTCGTGTGTGTCTGTGTGTCATCGTGGGCGGGTGTCTACGGGAACGCGCCGTCGTGAACGAAACGCCCAAGGAATCTTCAAGGACTGGATAGCGGGCGTATTCGGGTGTCACTACATCCCGCTTCGGGCACACCAACCAGGCGACAGCCCGCCGAGGAAACCAATAAACGCCCCGGTCGCGTCTGCTCAACGCCGGAAAGGGGCAAACGACCACGCGCGCCCGGGGAAAGCCATGGGCTCAAATTCCGCCGAGATCCGTCCACGTGCCTCCCCTCCATCGAGTGCAAAGCCTGCGGTGGAGGGGTTTCGGCCTCCCTTTCCCTCATTTCGCCCCTTCTTTCACTCTGCGCAGAGCTCCCCCCCCCGTTCCACGCCATCGTGCTCGACCGGTTGCGCCGCCAGGCCACGTCCCCGCCTCTTGGGCACAAGCAGCCGAGGAAAACGTTGCGCATGGAAGCGGGTTCCCGCCCTGTTGGTCGGGCTGGAGCTCGCTTTCGGGCGTGTTGGAGGTAAGAAGAGCAGAACGAACTTTTTGCTGACACTCTCTTCCCACTCCCTGAAGTTTTCACCGGGGTAGGCCGCCCAAAGTCAAGAGATGAGCTAACAAGTCGCCAAACCACAGGCCGCTACCTCGCCAAGTGGAAGCGCCAAGTTGCCAACGCAATCACCATCGCGGCGGTGCCGAGTAAGGAGCCCCTCCTCCGCCGGCCTCGACCACTGACAAGGCCAACACTGATGTTCATCGCAGAGTCCCGTTCCGGGCACGGCCAACGGACAGCCGCTCCACGGGAACGGCGGCGGCGGCGAAGGTAACGGCGACGGCATCGCGACGGGCGCCGACGACACGAGCGGCAAGGACAAGAAGAAGGCCAGCCAATAGACGACGCGGCCCCCATCGCGACTGCCCGTCCCCGAGGAACAAGATGCCCTGGTACTGCCTCGAGTACGAGGAGTACAGAGGCGAACGCGGCGAAGAGCGCCGGCGGGAGGAGAGGGGCGGCGGTAGCGGCACGGCGCGGGGCCGGGGGGAGGCGGCGTTGGACCGCGGGGGCGCCGAGGGGTGGGAGCACGCCGTCGGGGGGCGTAACAGCACCCGCGCACCCATCGCCGGCGACTACTACCTCATGGAGACCAACGGCGACTTTGCTGTCGCACGTTACCGCAACTCGAAACCCCACAAACGCGAAACTTTTGTCGGCTACGCATTTTTCGAAGACGAAGAACCCGTGAACATGCGGATCGAGGACTATGGGGACACCGAGGCGACATGAACAACGACGCGGCCGGGGACAAGACGTCCCAAGGGCGTGCGAGAACAAGACGGAAAGAAGTGGACGATGGGCTCACCGACACGCAGTGGCGACGACTGCGACAGGTTGGGATTTCATCATATTGAGTTGTATGGGTGTGGGGGCAGGACACGGAGCCCTTGGCGGTTGGTTCTCAAAACCGGTTCAAGTAACACAAACACCCTAAATGAGAACATCACCATCACAAATGCAGAGAAATAGAGGTTCCACAAAAGGTCCGGACGGAAGAAAAAAGTGGCATCAATTTCAAACAGTGCCACCATATTGCTCAGAGAATCGTCAAACTCACCAGCCTGCACCTTCACGAAGGAAAGTGAGCCGATACGAAAGCTATCAAATCCTTCCAGCGTCTCCATCCAAAAAATAAGGGGTTGTTTTTTGAATTTTTTGTAGTGTTGATGCAAGACGCAGGGGGGGCGGGTGGTAGAACACCTCTCCCCGGTCCAAATTGTCGAAGTGTTCCATCGTCCAAACGTGACGGATCGAGCTCCGTCTCGGGCCCGTGCCTGCGCTAAGCAGGTACTCGCCAGCTCGAGAAGGGAGCAAGTGATGTAGTGGAGGACATGTCGTGTGGTGATTGAGTCAGCAGTTCAGTCAGAAGTCGTCGGTTTCCGCTGGCCACCAATAGTTGGTAACAATACCATATTTCATCGTGAGAAGGGGGCCAGTATTCAATGCAAGTTTTGGCCGTCGCGTGTCGCACCATGGTCCGGCGAACAGACTGATGGCGGCCAAGTCGAGTGTCATACAAGCATGTTGCCAATGCTTCCCCTTCCCTATCACAGTCGTATCGTCGGAGGCCTCGTAGCCAGGCCCAGTCCTCTTTCTATTCCCGCTCGCATCGTTGTGAGCTTCGAAATCAAGCCAGCACCAAGGCGGCTCCGCCAAAAAGCAACCGGATGTGCTCTTTCGCAGGTTGGAGACCGCCTCGCCAAAGACACCAAAACGCCCCAAACGCCAGTTTTGACCGATCATCCGTCCGGTTCCTTGCTTGGACACCATGTCCTCGGATGCATCTCGAGAATCAAAATCTTCTGTACGATGAACCACCAAACGAGGGCAGACGTGAAGAAAGCAGTGGACCAATGCAGACGGCTTGATGGGTATGATACAAATCACCAAGGGAGATGACACGCGGGGAATATGTACAGCGCGATAAAAGAAGAGGGGGGGGGGGGGGGTGGATGACCACGGATGCGGGTGGGGGAATCGCGGTCTTTCGTTTGATGAGCAATCGGCGTTTAAGCAGCCTGCGGGGGCTGCTGGCCACGGCCTCCCCTGCCATAGTTGTTGTAGTTGCCGCGGCCACCTCCGTAGCCCCCACGGCCCCGACCGCCGCGGTGTCCGCCGCGGTAGTTCTGGCGGGGCTGGCCGTCACCCTGCTGCTGTTGGTCGCGACCCTGCGCGCCGCGGAAGTCGCCCTGGCTCTGGCCTTGCTGGCCACGTCCGCCTTGGGGAGCGCCGGGGAGCGTGGGCTGGCGCTGGGGCTGCTCCTGGCCTCTCTGGCCGTTGTTGGGGGGCTGCTGCGGCAACGATTCCTGCTGCTGCTGCTGCTGTTGCTGCTGAGGCGGCTGCTGCTGTCGCGGAGCAGGCAGAGCGTTGACGGGCCTAGGAATATTTTCAGGGTTGTCGTAAACGTACAAAGCCTTGTCGATGGTGGCAGGAATAGGTTGGATTTCGGTGCCCAGATCACGCTCGATATTATATAGGTTGAAACGGTCGTCCCAGTTGATCAGGTTAATAGCAAGACCAAGATGACCGTAGCGACCAGATCGGCCGATACGGTGCAGGTAAGTCTCGGCATTTTTGGGGAAATCGAAGTTGATGACGACGTTGACGGCTTGGATATCGATACCACGAGTCAACAGGTCGGAACACACTAGGTTGCGGCAGACGCCGTTGCGGAAGTCGTGGAACACTCGGTTTCGGGCGTGTTGGGCCATCTTGGCGTGACTGTAGAAGCACGAGTAGCCCAACTCGGTAATCTTCTTGGCCAGCAACTCGACACGGTTGGTCGAATTGCAGAAGATGATGGACTGGTTGATCTGCAGCTTGGAGAAGAGAGTGTTGAGGCAGTGCACCTTCTGCTTCTCCTCCACGAAGGCGTAGTACTGCGTGATACCGCGGAGAGTGAGCTCGTCCATGAGGTTGATTTCGTAAGGGTCGTGCATGTTCTTATCCGAAAAGTCTTTCACCGACAGGGGGAAGGTGGCCGAGAAGAGCATGACCTGGCGGTCCTTGGGGTGGAATTGCAGGAGCTGTTCAATGACGGGGGTGAACTCCTGCGAGAGGAGCTTGTCGGCCTCGTCCATGATGAACATGGGACATTCACTCAGGTCGGCGACGTTCTTGCCAGCCAGATCGAGGATGCGCCCGGGAGTGCCCACCACTATGTGGACTGGATCCTGCAGGCGAACAATATCATCGCGCAAACCGGTGCCGCCGGTGGTGACCATGACATTGATGCCGAGATGTTTGCCGAGCGTCTTGCAAACCTGCGATGTTTGCATGGCGAGCTCTCGGGTAGGGACGAGGATGAGACATTGGATCTTGTTGACTTTGGGGTTGATGCGTTGCAGAGTAGGTACGACGAAGGCGGCCGTCTTGCCGGTACCGTTCTTTGCTCGGGCGAGGATGTCGCGGCCCGTCAGGGCCACGGGAATGGACTCTTCTTGGATAGGGGATGGTTTCTCGTAGCCAGCCTCGAAAATGCCCATCAACAGGTCGCGCTTCAGGGCGAATTCCTCCCATTCAAGGCCTTTGGTGTTCGTGACATCCTATAGGAGGCGGGACAAGCTTCGGGTTAGAATGTAGCTCAAGACAGGGCCAGACACAGATCAAGGGCGGGCCTGGCGTGGGCAGGGGAAACCTACCTCTGTTTGTTGGCGGGAGTCGCGGGCGGGCAAGTTCAGATTCTTCTTCCAGTCGTCTGACGGCGCGGCGCCGCTGTTCTCGGCGAGGGACGAGGCGCGCAGCTGGTCTGCTAATGAATCGGCCATTGCGACTGTGTGGAGACGGCGCTGGAGGGGAAAGGGTAGGTGCGCGAGGGGCTCGGTGATCAGATGGAGGGATGCGGTGACGGTATGAGGCCACTCCAGGAATTGTGATGCTTCGTTGCTAGTGGAGATTCAACAAGGGGTACGCTGGCGGCCTGACTTTTAGTCCTATGTGACGACGGCAGCGGCGGCGGCGACGGCGGGCGGGGATCGAAGGCGAGAGAGTATGTGTGTTCGTTTGTGTGTTGTGCGTGTGGGAGTTGGCGTATTGGCGATGTCTCCGGAAAAGGCTGTTCTGGAGAGGGCGGGAGGTGGGGTGGGTGGTCAAGCACGGAAAACGGGCAGGGGCCAATCGACGGCGAGCTGGCCTAAGCACCGTTAGAAGCGGTCGGGTGAGGGTCGTAGTGGTGCGCTCGAGAAATGCACTCAAAGGAGGCTCACAGTGGGAGACAAAGACACGAAGAAGCTGTCGCGGCTCGAGAATCGGGTGGTGATTGGGTCGGAAGACTGGCAGCACCGCAGGCGGTGACAACTATTGGCGAAGGTCCGGCTCGTTCGTTTGTTTGTGGGCGCGGGCGATGCGCTCTGCTCTGCTTCTGCGGGGGGTCGGTGATGTATGGCTTTCGAGGCAGCAGCGAGGCTGAAGACGAGTGGTCGGGGTTGAAGAAGAGAGGAGCAGGAGGAGATTGAGGAGGGGCGGAGAGCAATGGAATGACGGTGTGCCTGGGGGGTGGCGGAGGAGGGGGTTTGTGTGTGTGCGCGGGCAGAGAGAAGGTGCGTTTGTACTTGTGTACGTGCGCACGTGTGTGGGTGTGCGTATGTGCTCTGTGTTGTGTGTAGTGCTTCAGCGTGGGTGCGTAAGGTAGTCAGTCACGAGGGCCGGTGACGGAGAGGGAGGGCGTCGACACTGGGCAGAAGAGGTAGCTTGAGTAGATTGCTCACTTCCAGGGTGGTGTGTGGAATGGGGTACAGGTGAGGTCGGGATGGAATGGAGATTTTTTGAGGTACAAGGTTGGGGAGTTGAGGAGTTGGTGGATGTACAGCGAAACCGACAAGACGGGAGCTTTCCACCTTCCCACCTGCAATTCCCTTCAATGCTTGCCTACGAGAGCCACTATGGAATGCCACTGTACAGCTTCTTGCGATTCCCTCACCCCCATAGCCTTTCACCTCCCATGTCACCTCGACCAATGAACCCCACGGATCCTCCCTCGGAGCAAATGCCAGCGGGCCGCCATTGATCCGAAACAGTGCCTGCAGGGCAGAAGCATAGTTCGACGCATTCTAGGCGGGTCTTGTTAGGGGACATGGATAAAGCAAGCACCAAGCTGAGTCCCGTACGGCATGTGCCGACAGGACATGGGAGTGCCCGCTGCTGGTGTCGATATGATGAAATGCTGGATCTACGCGGAGGACCTTCCTTCATGTACCACGTCCACGGAACCACCAAACACGCGACCTCGCGGAGGCCCTTTCCTGTCCGCACACTCCCACGGCGGAGGAGGACGGATGCTCCTCCCATGCAGCCGATTGATTGCATTGCTTGCTTACCGACCTATATAGCCGTTGGCACTTTAGGTTCTCGCTCGCCTCCTTGGCGTTATGTTTCCCACGTACCTGTATACATCTTTAACCTTCCCCTCCTGGCCTCTCCAGACGGCCCGGGGTTGCAGCAGTAACCGCAGCAGCAGCGACGACCACAGCAGCGGCAACGGCCGCAGCAGCAACGGCGACAGTGAATGATCCTTCATCCCTGAGGCTGAACGACCAAAGTCCCGAGGTTCCGGCCTTAACCTTGTACAGTTAGGGCATCGATTGGTTCAGCCACTGACTGGCCGCCCTGGTCCAGCGTGCCGAGCGAGCCCAGGACCCAAAGCATTGGCCACCTCTCGGCTATCGGGCGGGGTCAGAAGTTCTCTAGATGGCCGACTCTGCACCCTGCCGGCGGTTGGATTCCCGTTACCCGGGCCCATTCGCCAGCACAGGGCTGCGCCATCCATCACTATCATCCAAGATCCATCGACAACTACTGCTACCACTGCTATATACCCGATAGACGCCGTCACATGACCGTCTTTTCCTGAAGCCGGACCTCCCTCCCTCTCTGGCTGCGCTCCCCGCCATGCGGTCCACCTCTCACGGCCTCATCTGGTGCGCCGTCCAACCGTCGCCATGTTCCTGAGAACCGCCCCCGTCGCTCTCTGCAGTGCCTCGCATCTGCCGCCCGGTGTCTGGCCCATCCCGTCGTCGACGTCATCACGCCCGTCCTGTTCCCCACCCCGTCGACCGGGACTCGAGTCGGGCGCCTTCGCGACTCGGACTGCCCACCAGGCTCGCCAGTCCTATGCGACCGTCACGGGAGACATACCCCAACGTCCCGAGTCATCCATTACCCACCGAGACTGGCCCGACGCACCGCACCCGACGCCCTATCAGATCTTTGATCAGAAGCAAAGCTCGCCTTACAGCAAAGCCCGCTTCTACGCCCTGGTGAAGCTCTACCACCCAGACCGCCACACCCACGCCAGTTCCGCCCTGTCCCATGCCGTCCGCAATGAGCGCTACCGTCTGGTCGTCTCCGCCAACGAGATCCTGTCGGACCCCGCCAAGCGCCGGGCCTACGACCTGTACGGCTCGGGCTGGGGCGTAAAGGCGTCCATGGATAACAGCATGTATCGCAACGCCGAGAGGGCGTGGCGCGAGGAGCCGGGCAATCCGAGCATGAATGCCACCTGGGAGGACTGGGAGCGCTGGTATGGCGAACGCGACGGAAAGCAGCAGAAGCAGCAGACGGTCTTCATGAGCAACGAGATGTTTGTCGTTGTGCTGTGCGCCTTCGTCGTTGCCGGAAGCATGGGGCAAGCCCGCCGGGCCAGCCAGAGCACCCTCGAGGTCGTCGAAATGCGCGAGAGGAAGTCTGAGGCCATCAGCCAGGCGGTGAACATGCGGAAGGCCCAGCAGGTCGGCATGAACCGACATGAGAGGATCGAGAGCTTCCTGCGCCAGAGAGAAGACTGGAAGGTAGCGACACAGAGCCCGCCGCCCGGTCCACCTGAGAAATAGCTCGTCTGGCCGCCATCCACTCCCGAACAGCAGCTTGCGCTCGCTGTCGGTGACGGCCCAGCAAAGCATATGGTGGGGAAGAATTGAAGGGTTTGTATTGTTGGGGATCTCGAAATCACAATTGAAATCAGGGTTTAGCAAGGCGCGGTCGGTTGGCTTTTTTAAGGACATGCAGAAACGCCTCTGTCCTGGGCCAGGCCGTGTCAGCGGTGCGAACCGCGTCGAGGCATTGTGGTCTTACGCTACGGCATACAATAGGACATTTTGGTCTGCATCAAGTATGGCGTTATGGTTGGCACTTGGTCGCATACATTGTCTTCATTTACTACTTTGAATATGATACTTAACGCCGTCGCTTCGTCGACTATCTGCTCTCTCAGCAAGGCTCATAGTACTTGTGGCCCCCGTCGAGTTATATGCTAGCAGCCTGGACCCAGCGAGATACTCCATATGTGGTTGTATATACGACGTACATCAAGTCAATACTCAATGTAAAGTACTTACTACTCCATATATACCACTAGTATGTACTTCGCCGGGCAGCTGATCCCGCTGGGGCGATATCCGATCGGTGCGGCAAGACAATCGGCTCGCGGGCCTACGACGCGGCCCGCTTCCGGCGGCTCGGGCTCAGGCCTCCGGTGGCTTCACCCGCAGATATTGTCAAAATACCAGTCCCGAATGAACAACCCCTCCCTCCCCCCCTTTTCTCTCCCCCCTTTTGTCTCCCGGCACCACCCTTGAACTACGGCCAGCGTCTCCAAGATCTACCCCTCTCCGTTATTCGCCGCCTTCAACCCGCGGCCCAACGTCCCATCCGCACCGGGGATCCCATCCTAGTCAACGTGAGGCGGACAGCAGACACTGGCGGTTGGCACCCCAGGCTCTCGAGGGCTTGATTGGTTGCCCCATCATCGACCAGGTGGCTTGGCTCATTTTTTCCATGCGAAGGCGAGCAGCACAGCAATTTTAGTCCCCTCGCAGCCCCGAGAAAGCCTCCTACTGATTATGTGAGCTGCGCGCCCACTGCCATGGCGGCCCGTGTACCCCGTGGATTCTTTTCTGGGAGCAGTGCAGTATTTCCACACTGCGCCGCATAGTTCGACCAAGTTCGCCCGCCGAAGCCTGGGCTGGTCGTCTTGTGGAACCGTGAAGCCGCTTGGACGGCATGCTTGGACGGCTTCGCGGCGTTCACCACGTTGTCGACGAGGCTGGCCGACTGGAAAATCTGCTCTTGTTGGCGTTTATGCGTTTAGAAGATGTTGGGGCCGGCGGGGCGGAGAGGAGTTTAGGTTGTCGAGTGCCTTCCGTCGAGCCTGTCAATGCAGGATGCAGATGGGATATTGGGCCTGCGAGGCATCAACAGCCTCGTCTGGGGCCAGAAAGCGACTTCAGGCAGTCTAGTCTCATAAAACGGAGGGCGACACCCATCGCCTCTCGCCAGCCTTGCCTCTCACAACACCTGCTTCTTTCTTTCTTTTTTCTACGCATGTTCTATTCCCTTCATGGCTTTATCCCACTACGGAATGAAAAGAGGCAGTATGTTCTTCCATGCCTTTCGCGTAAAAGGCAAGCCCGGCAGCCACTATTGTCAAATGGCTTAGCTACGAAAAAGTGTGTCGAGAAGTTCCGAGTGTGTTCTGAAGTTGGCCAAGAGATTCTGGAACTCTCCCTCATAATCTTGCAATCTCGAGTCCAAGGTCTTTCGCCATCCTATTTGCCGAGGACTCGAGTTAACAAACCCCCCTGAATCAGCACGCGTGATGAAGTACCCTGGCATCGTAAGAGCCCGACAACCCTTTTGTGGAAAACCAACAAGTCATGGTACATGTAAGCCAAGGTTCCGGTTACCTTGGGATTGTTCAGAACCAACTCTCGGTAATGATGGGTTGCCGGTACGTGTTTGCCAAGCTTGCAGTATCCGTCCAAACTGCTCTCAAACGTTTTAGGGTGCTCGGAGGCAGTCTTCCCACGTCTGTTAGTGACGGAGAAATCTCGCAGTCTTCCGTGCCGCGTATTGGGTACTACAGTACCTCGAGAATCCATAGCGATGGCCCCCAGATCCAACTCACAGTCTGGTGGCGTGACCACCTCACAGCCTTGCCTCTTTGTAAATGTTGTCGAAATTTCTGAACTGCTCGAGAAATGACCGTAGTCTAGAGAGATTCATCATCTTCTTTTTAGCCTCCTGCTTGGACTGTATGTCTATGATCTTCTTCTTGACGTGGACCAGTGTGGTTTTGGAGAACTCGTCCACCTGCGATGGCAACAGCTCCTCTCTGAAATCGATCAACTTCTGTCAAAAGATGAAACTTATTTCCTTCGCAGGACTCCCTGGTGCTGAGATCTCCGGTTCTGGACCTTCCAACCCAACAGGTGACAGTGCCGGGAGCGAAGACGTGGGGTGGGAGCAGTGGTGTCCATGGTTGCGTCGCGTGAGCCGCTAGGGCATAGTGAGATGAGGTAACAGACAGGAGCCGATGTGGGAGGGAAGATACACGGATACACTGTTTTCCAAGCCGCTTCATAGCATTGAGCCTCCTCCCGTTGCCTATTTCCACTTAAGCTACGCGGCCCAGCGCCTGCGGTCCGCCCTGCCTCCTCGCCAAGATCAAGGCCGACAGGCGAGGCAATTTCACTGCCCCCGTACCAGAGAACATTGGCGGCGCCTTGCCCAATCAGACCTGCATATACTTCCTGGCGCCTACAAGATAAGAAGGCCTCGCTGAGCTTCATAAGGGTTAGAGGGCATTGATTGGATACAGCGTCACCTTTATTGGCGCCTATCGAGGGAGGTGTCACTTTTGTTTTCTCGTACGAGACTCCCTCCCCCTCTCATATGTAGCAAGACTGCTGCGACACACCGCCTTCTCGAACACAATTTAAGAGTCTCGGCACCCAGCCCGCCTCGTACTCCCTCACACTTTTACCTTAGCCAAATTCCTCTCATCGCCTTTTTCATCTTTACTTCAACACAACTCGCTGCCAATTCCGCTGACAAGATGAACGAGTCAATTGATATCCTCGAGGTCAAGCTCAACTACATCTTTCAAGACAGGCGCCTGTGCGAGGAGGCGCTCACGACAGCTGGTATAGTGTTCCAGGTCACAGCCGGACATGCCCATTTCGACGGGAATGCGTCTCTTGCTCAAATCGGAGATGCTGTTCTCCGAATCAGTGTGGGCAGGCGAAGCCGCGAACTGCATGAGTCCAAAGGTAATACGTTCTGCTCGTTAGTATCCCACGAGCGACCATTGTTAACATTTGGTTTGCAGGACAGACATCGATTCGGATGCAGCGGGTCACCAAAAACACCAAATTGGCCGAAATCTTCGACGAGGCCGAGTTGAGCCCTCACGTCATCATGAACCCGAGCCAGCAGGGGGTCATTTCGTCCAAGACGAAGGCCACTGTCTTCGAAGCTCTCTTGGGGGCTGTGCATGAAGACGCTAACCTGGAAGCTGCCCTGGCAGTCATGCAACATCTGGGCATCGAATGATGAATCATCGGTAACGTATCTCCCTCTACCCACATGAAATGAGCCCCTACACCTGCGTGGTGTTAGATAACAGACTACAGTTCTCGTGCCTGTCGAGATCGACTCCAGTATCCTTCGAGATGCGACAGCAGGAAGCCTGTATGCTGATTGCCTCGAGGGACGGACCCGAAAGTTCTCCAGCATAGCATAGCCCGACTTCCACGGCAGGAAGGCCGCTCTCCTCCCGTTGGACAGGCTATACTATGCCGAGGGGCGTGGCCCGTCACCTTGATGCCGCAAGGGCGTACAGGGTTCCTCCTCTCTCTTCCCAAACGATTCTGGACTCGTTGTCGACGGGCACCCTGACCGGCATTGTAGTCCATCCGGCCAATGGGAGACAATGTGACGGCTTGGAGCTGCGGCTGTTGGTCACAATAGCCGACCCCAAAGTGCTCCGACTGACGCCGGGTGAAGGGTGCCACAAACACGGTGTAGGCTACCAGAGACTGGCCTTCAGCTGCCGTCAGGGGCAAGAAGTGATTCGTTTTGGTGAAGTCGAGGAGGGACACGCTACCGTGTTGGGATGGGCTCAGTTCAACACCGACCCATATTGGTTTGCTTTTGGGGATGGGATGGGATCAATTCAACATCGACCCTTATCGGTTTACTTTTGGGGATGGGATGGGATCAATTCAACATCGACCCGTATACTTTTGGGAATGGGATCAATTCAGCATCGACCCGTGTTGGTTTGCTTTAGGGACTGAGATCAATTCAACATTGGCTATTGACCCGTTCCAATAAACTAAATCAAAGTGGCGAACAGAATGAAGATTTGTCAACAGACGAACTTGGTGTAGCCATCGAATGCTGTCCCCTCTCTTCTTTTGCTCTCCGGTGTGACTGAACAATGCACCAAAACTTGGCTGACTCGTAGAAATAGATAGTGGTGCCTTGGTTACGGAAATATCTGGGGGCGCGATCGAATGCAGGCTGGAAGTTAGAGTAAATGTGAAGGTTGGTTCACGAGTGAAAACCGATCAGCGGTCTTAGGGACCCTAGGTCATATGACTACATGGCCGACGCCCTTCCCTCACTCTCTGCGTAGAGGGATCACCGGGGACACAGGTGGGTATTCTCCCACCAAAACCCGCGGACCCGCGCCAGCTTTACCCCTGCACCATAGCCTTCGCCCCCAAGATCACGGCGCGGGGACGCGAGCCTGCCGGTCGCCGACTGACTGTGGCGGGCACACGGAACCAGGAGAAGTTTCTCGCCCGGCGCGGCTGGACGCTGCAGGAGGAGGCGCTGAGCTTGCATGCCCTGGTGCTGGGACGGGGCCTCCTGGCCTGGCGGTGTGCCCGCGCGACCGCCAGCGAGACCGACCCCGTCCTCCGGCCCCTGGCCGCCGACCCTCACACGGACGATGGCGCGGACGGAAGCCGGCCTTCGCGGCGTGGTACTCGCTCGTTCAGGGGTACACCGACCGCAACCTGACGAACGTGGCGGATACGCTGCCGGCGGTGGAGGGCTTGGCCGCGGTCCTCGAAGCCTCGCTCGGCAAGCCGGCTTCCTACTTCAAAGGCCTTCTGGGCCGAGGACCTTCACCGAGGACTGCTGTGGTATGTGGCAATGAACGACGAACGTCAAGTTAGCGGCCTAAGACAGCAAGTGGAGAAAGGGATGGTCCTGAGATTGGGGCTCCTTCCTGGTCGTGGGCCGCGGTGGGCAAGGTGCGCGTTCGTTTCTGTTCCCTACGTTTTGCAAGGCGGTGGACTGCTCGAGATCTTGGAACGGCGTCATATGATACTGTTGGGGCTGCCGGTGCTGCGGAGCGGAACGGTGGCGTGCCAAGTGTATGACCACTGAGGCTGAACGCACCGACGAGGAGACTCCGCCTGAAGACGAACACGGATTACGCCAGTTGGAGGACGGATTAATCCTATAGTTGCCCTCGTGCTACCAATGGGCGATTCGGAGCCGTCGGTCCCGGTTCTGCGGAGCACAGACGGGTCGGTATTGGATTCATCTCCGAGGGCGCTTACTTTCAGAACGATCACGAGCAGGGCTGTAAGCAGTCTAAAGTCTTGTAAAGGGGCAGCGTAAGGAGTTTCACGTGACTATTGTTTGCTGACAGCACCTCCGCAATCTAACCTCATCCGAGACCTTTGGCTCACGAAAAGCGATGTGCGTCGAGTCAGTTTCCCTTGGTAAAGACTTTGGCCCATCTTAACTCCTTCGCTACACTTTCTACACGCCGACGAGAAAGCGCTGGCAGAATGGAACTCCCTAATGAGGTTGTGTACCAGGTAAGTGGAGCTTGCCCGGCAACAACCACACAGCTCCACCCAATCCTACCCAATCCTATCCTGAGCAATGTCGTGCTGGGCAAGCCTTCCACTGCGAGTCTTTGACTATCACTGGGAAACACGTCAGACTCACCGCAGTCTAGATAGTATCCGAGCTGGTCGAATATCGACCACTAAACAGTTTTCGTCGGCACCGGCCCTCTCCAACGGAGCCTTGGCAGCTTGAGATAGAAGCACCCTTCAGATCCATACACCTGAGCAGCAGTTGGTCCCAGTTCAAGTTTTGCCCGGACACCATCCCGGTTTCCAGGCGCGTCCAATGCGAAGGCCGTGCCAGAGGATACCCCAAGGGATTGCCGGAAACGGGATTTGTGCGGCGGCAGACGCTGTTGCGAGACCTCCTGAGTCTGCGGCTTGTATCCCGGTTGTGGTATGCTGGCGCCACCCGCTTCATGATGCGGAGTATGGAGTGGAAACTGGATATCAACGACCGAGGGCGCCTGGAGCAGACTGTTGTGGCTCACGAGCACATCACTGCCCAGGCGCGTCACCTTAGGCTCCCTCTTCTTCACAGCTTGCAGACTTTCAGGAGGGAATACAGTTGGCAAGGGTTCATAGTCCCCCATTGTGTGATTGCCAGCAAATGCTAACCGAATGCCAGAGCCGAGGGGTCCCGGGCGCCAGCTGATGGCCAGTCTGCTGCTTTTGAGCAAAGATACCGTTCACATACTGAGAAACTCGGTGGATACTACAATCGCCAGGGAGGCCCGGGTCTGAAGAAACATTACGATACATCGGAGGCCCAAGCTCTGCTCCGGCGAGCGTTTGATACCGTCCAGTCGGTCGACTCATTCGGGGTGTCATTTCCCGAAATAGGGAGTCACTATGGTGTCGTGGAGTGCTACGACAATGAAGCCGTCAACGCGCTGCTGGACACGATCCGTTACGGTTTTGACCAGCCGTCCTTTTCCTACTTGACGGATCTGCGGCTGGCGGTTCCAACGACACGCGACGTGGGTATCCTGGGGACGGCGCTGGCGCCCGCAACCAAGGCGTCGCTGCGCCACCTGCTCCTTGTCGTCACCGATCGCACGGGTGCCGGCGGGGCGTTTGGCCTATCCGGCCACCAGCGCGAAGAAGGCAACGATGACGGTGCCGGCAGCTTCGAGCAGTACACCGCCAACATGCCGTCCAACTGGCAGTATGCATACCCCAACCGGGCACCGTGTCACGAGGCCGCGTTCTGGCGCTTCATCGCCGAGTGCGGCAACCTCGAGTCCCTGGGCATCCAGGCCACGCATTACCTGGACTTGGACCAACTAACAGACTTCTGGCCGCGGCGTGGGTTGAAGGTGCTCTCGCTGTCGCGATTGTGGACCAGCACGCGCTCCCTCCTGCAGCTTCTCTCCGCCGGCGCCGCCGGGGAGGGAGAAGGGCAACCTCGGAACCCGATCCGGCGGGTCAACCTGGACGACATCAAAATCAAGGCGCTTCCGCTCGGGCGCGGGGAGGACCAGGACACCCTCGCGACCGAGACGTGGGCACACGTGTTCTGGCACCTCGCGGGGAAGTGCGCCGACCTGCAGTTCTGTCGCGCGGCGCACCTCAGCTACTTCAAGGCGCACCCGGCCTTCTACCCCCGCAATAGCAGCTGCGCGGCCCTGCGAAAGCCGTGGAGCCGACACGAGGCCGACGGTGTTGCGCTCTATGCCTTGACGCAGGCGTTGGTGCAGCGCGCCGGCGGTCCCATGGCGTACCCGGACGACGCGACCGAATACCTGAGCCTGGCGCCCGTTCCTCTGGACGACTCCAGTGCGCGCGCTTTGGAAGAACACCGCCCGTTCCTACAAAGCTCCTGTAGTCCCTCGTGAGCGTCGTGAGATATTGAGGAAGCTAAGGGCTTACTTGTCTCGGGTGCAGTGGTTGCGGGCTGGCTGGATTGGCCCAAAGAGCAGGGGTGCTGTTGACGACACGATGACTCCATTCCAGCAAGGGATGGCGTTTTCGCAGCCACGTAACGCCAGTTCGATTTATTTTCATTTGGACGTCCCACGCCTGGGGCATGCATAGACGGGCTTATCAGGAAGGAGCGGCGGGTTGGGTCTAGAGGTACTGGAGGCACAAAGCATGGAGGCAGTGGCAGAAACACACAAGTCCCGCACAGTTGCTGCTCCTCCTCCTCTTCAATTCATCACCCATCCACCTCGGCTCCTTGCCTCTACCACTGCCCACGTTCGCCTCTATTCCAGCCGCCATGGTACAATCACAGAAAACCCGAGTCTTCCCTGCGCGTGAACGACGGTCTGGGATCGACAAACAAGCACCCCGCCGTTGCTGATCGGCCTTGAGGGGACTAGGCCTCTTCCTCTCTTCATGTGGCAGCAACGACCGCGCAGTCACCACCTTGGCTGTGCGGACGGCCAAGATAGGTCGTCAGTCGCATGAAACCATTGCCGACGACGCGCGCGGCGGGCTGACGTTCCCATTCACCGTCATCCACTTCTTGGAGCAGCGATACAGCTTCGCTGGGGCCATGCGTTCGGAGCGAGCCCCGATTCCGGTCGGCGGGGTTCTGTCGACCACAGCCCAACGCATGCAGTCATTCGTCGGAGACGAGCGCACACGACGCTGGAGGGGCAAAGATACGACGCCATGCCGCCCACTTCGCGGCGAGCGATTGTCACCACCAAGTAAGCGGACCCTTATCAGAAGCAAGGTTATCTCTCTCAAGCCATGGTGCCGGCTTGCTTCTTTACCGTTCCGCACCAATGGGACGCCGCTGTGCGCTGGACACATCACAGCATCAGGCCCCGGCATTGGGCGTTTGGTGAGGAGAGGCCGCAAACTGGGAATGATCGACAGTCGCTGGCCTTGAAGCAAATCGCACATTTTTGGTCGACTACCACCTTCCTCGCCCGCCCTGCCGACATTGCCTGACCGAGTTGGAGAAGCCTGGATAACGACGCGGCATTGAGAGGAATATGGGTAGGCGGCTCCCCCTGCTGATTCGGCTGGCGACCTCACCCACTCTACCACAACCCAGAAATAAGTGTTCTAATTGTCACGATGAAGCTATCCAGAGCGTTTGGATTTTGCGCGGCCGCCTCCGTCTCCGCCTCGGCGGGCTCTCAGAACGTTTTGCAACGACAGGACGGCACGGCTCCATGTAAGCGGCTTGTTCTGCTCCGTCGACGCCACTCGGAATAACCTCTGTGCCTGACTTTTCTCCCTTCGCAATCATAGTGGTGCAGCCGGTGTACAGGACATTCCCTTTGGGCTCCGTCAAGCCACTTGGTTGGATGCGGGACCAGCTGGAGCTCGCCGCCGACGGGTTGGCAGGCCATATGTTTGAGTTCTATCGATTCGTGCACGACTCGCGATGGCTCGGCGGCACGACCGAGTACTCGATTCTGGATGAGGCATCGCCCTATTGGTTCAACGGCGTCGTGCCACTCGCCTTCGCGCTTGACGATGAACGAATACTTTCCCAGGTCCGCTACTACCTTGACTATGTCTTGGATCATCAGCAGGCCGACGGCTGGCTCGGCTTCGAGACGACACGTCAAAGCCGTGGCCTCTGGGCTCGCTGTCTTCTTTTGCTCGGTTTAATGGTAAGCTCAAGGCCAACCACGCCCTTTGGCCAGTTCTTCCCTTCGGTTGCCTTCCCTCCTTTCGACGCCACTGGGTCGTGGCTCTGGATAGCCACGCCGTACCGCCACTGTCTACATTCTGTAGAGCGATCAGCTTCCCACATGTGCACAACGGAAACCCCGAAAAGGAACATGACAAGTGATTGCTTACCTCATGAAAGCAATACGCAGAGGCCGACCCGTCGCAGACAGAGCGGATCGTAGACGCGATGCACCGGTACGTCGATCTGGCACACAGCATGTTGCGCGACAATTATACTGGCCTCATCGTTCATGGGGACGACACATTTGACCCGTCAGGCTTCGGCGTGGGCCGGACGCATGAGATGCATATCCCTCTCCAGTGGCTGCTGGAAAAGTACCCGCGCAACAACTCGCGGGTGCTTTGGGAGACCATGGAGCTCATGATTGACGGTGGCGTCGTCTGGGGGGCGGACTGGCGGAAGTTTTGGGTCGAGGGTGTTTACCCCGAGACCTTTTACGACGGCTTTACGCCCTGGAACATGAGCTGGGTCTTCTTGCATGGAGTAAACCACGCCGAAGGTGAGTCGTCTCGTGTGCAGAGCAGCCGAAGACGTCAATGAGCATGCCCCCAGAGTAGAAAAGACCACCTTGTGGGCGTGCTGGGCTTACTGGCTCTCGGTAGGCCTCCGATACCCGCTGTCCATCTATCGCATGACACACCGAAGCGAGCTGAAGGAACAGACGCGAACGGCCATCGATCTCGTGGCAAGATGGCACAAATCGGTGGCGGGCACCATCATCGCCGATGAGTACATCTCGGATCTTTCGCCATTCAAAGGGGCTGAGCTGTGCATTGCCGCCGAGGTCATGTTCTCCCTGGCCTACATCTATCAGTTCCTAGCCGACAACGACGTCGCCGACTGGGTTGAGCAAGCCGCCTTCAACGCCTTTCCCGCCTCTGTGTCTGCTGATTGGTGGTCTCACCAGTACGTACAGCAGCTGAATCAGGTTCGTGTGTTGCACCCAACATCGATTGCATGGCCAGCGGCGGGAAGGCGTCCCGCCTCCGTCCTTTCCACCTTCCAGCTCTAGCCTAGCTGACCCGAACATGCGGAATATAGCCCTGGTCCCGAAATCTAACGCAGGGTGCCGCACTGTGGCTCGACGTCAATTCGTACTCGAACGTTTTCGGCCTTGAGCCCAACTATGTGAGTCCTGTAATGATCTGAAGAGGCGGGCTCCGTCGTAGCTACGGCTGACCGAAGCCCACCAAGCCCTGCTGCACTGTAAACCATCCGCAGGCCTATCCCAAGTACCTGGCCAACTCGTTCATGCTAACAGAAGATGGCGGCATTGTGCACGTTTTCCTGGGGCCCGGCAATCTGACAACTGCCCTCGACGGCGGCACCGTGTCGATCGTAACAAAGACAAAGTACCCCTTCGACCTGAGCTTGGAGTATACCATCACGACGGACAAGGCCTTTGACTTCTACGTCCGAATCCCCGGATGGGCTGATATCTCGAGCAGCAGTGTCACTCGGCGGCTATCGGCCCAGGGTGGAGGGGAGAAAGTAGCTGTCCATCCGTCCGAGCAGGGGTTGCAGCGACTATCGGTGCCGGCAGGGGGTGAAAGGCTGGTGTTGAATCTCGCGACATTGCCCAGAGTGGAAACTCTGGCCAACAACACAGCGGCCATATTCTATGGGCCCCTGTTGTACAGCCTGGCCATCGAGTATCGCACCGCAGCAGGCCCTCCGCTCGATTACCGCACCCAGCGTGTGCTAAATGCCAACACGACGCAAAAGCACACGCACGACCACGTCATCGTGCCGACGAGCGTCTGGAACGTCGCCATCGACCCTTCACAGATTCAACTCGTCTACGCGGAGACGTCGGCAAGCTCGCCGTCTGCGGCGTCTTCCCCTCTGCTCAATCCAATTTGGGAGCAGGGCGCGCCGCCACCGGAACTTCGCGTCGCCGCCGTGGAGATTGATTGGCCCCTGGCCCATGATTCGCCGGCGAACCCGCCCACGAAGCCTGTCATGACGGGGAAGCCCTTCAGTGCGAGGTTCGTCCCGTATGGAAGCGCCAAGATCCATATGGCGGTTATGCCGGTTGTTTCCCTTCCGAAAGTGAAACTGCAGGCTTTGTGGCCATGAAGACCGCGGATTGGGCCAACTGGACCACTACCAAGGCTTGCGGGAGTAAAGTCTACACAGTATGTCAGCTGGGTGTGGGGGGCTGCGAGAGACGGATGGCGTGGATGTGCGTCTGTCCGGCAAGACAGCCTGGCTGCCCAATTGAGGGCAAGTCGTTGCTGCTGCAGTTGCCTAACACGGTTATTCTGCAGTGGCTTGCAGAAAGGAGAGAGCTAGAGTCTGCAGCAACACGGTCCTTTTCCGCCTATCACACGACATTTGCAGACCCCTGTCACGCCGGCCTGTCACGTCCGGCCACCATGGATGGGGAAATGGACGAGTCGTCTTTTTGCTTGCAAGGCATGGAGCTTGGGGCGACGTGTCCGTTCGGGCGTCAAGTACACGACCGTCACCATGGCGAGGGTCATGCGCCTCGAGGATGTCCCGGATCGACTGCAGTTCTGCCCGTCTGCTTGGCTTCGGGCCGACGGCAATACACGAAAGAAAGGAGAGAAGAGAATGCTAGACAGAAACCAATCTTGACAACCAAACGAAGGCCGCGCTCTGGACGGATGTGGCTTCCACTTCGCATCCGGAAATATGGGCCATTCACGCACGACTTGGCTAACTGAATCTCGGGTGGATGCTTTGTGTGCTAAAAATACTCACCGGGACGGCAAGCACCTGGATTGCGACTACGGAGCGTGGCTAACGGGCAGTAGGGTGGCAACGCTATTACCGTGCTTCCGTGCCGCTCTCTGGGGAACCCTTGGCCTTCCCACTGGTACAGTTACAGTTGGAGCTGGCTGACGGGAGGGGAAGCGAGACAAGACGAACCAGGCTCGACGAGCGACCTCTTGTGGTTCTCTGGGCTCTCGGGCTCGACGATCCCCACGCTACTTCCAGCGCTCCATCCCCGACCCCCTGTCGACGAGTAGATGAGCGCCACCCCCCTTGACAGCGGCAGGGGTTTTATGGTGTTGTTGTCTTTCAGCTCCCCCGCACGACCCCGCCAGGTTGCAGATGCACACAGTACTGGTTCGTCGTGCACAACCACGAACGCCTTGCTCGGATCCACCTCACCGACGGAGCTCCCTGCTCATGGTAATTCCACGCTATTTGGTCTTTGGCAACCGCAACAATGACGTTCCAATTGCGGCCGAGGTATTCAAGACTTACAGCTGTATGAGAGGCGGCAGGCGATCCTGGCTGGGAAATACTCCCTCCTGCATTGGTTCCCTGCTCCACACTACCATCTACGCATCATCAAGGCTAGACTCCCGGATGAATGTCGATAGTGTGCGGGGCGGGGAGTCGGAACAGAAGCATGGTTACACCACATTGAGCAACCACCCTTGGTGGGCCTTTACATTACCCTGTCGACCAAGCGATTCGTTCGTTAACAGCCGGCGATGGGCGGGCTGCAGAACAACAATCTCACGAGCGGAATGGTGGGCGCGAAATCGGGTCTGCCAGGGAATGCTGGGTGAGCCATCTGCACCAGCATCGATCGCCTTTTCCCTTGACCTCCACGGTGTGCGTTTTGCCAGCACAGAAATTGGTGGTTCGTGCTTGCATAGCTAATCTGTCCCAGCATGACAAAACGCTTTGAAGCTCCACCCGCAGCGCCGTGTCTCTTACGGCAGCACAACATTCTAACGTTCAACTTTTGCCATGGGGCTGGAGGGTTCTTGGCCGCTGAAATGCCTTCGCCGGCCTCTGGATCGGCATTGGTCGGTGAGCGGTTGGGATACCGGTGGGGCCCTTGGACCACGACTTTTTCGTGGGGGCGTTGACCAACACAGGTAGGCTTGCATGGGCAATTCCAGCCAGGCGGTCGGACATGTGCCACTGGTTATTGTACGCCGCGATATTGCATCACACACAGCATAGCCGCACGTCTGCAGGTGTACAATTCCGACCAGAGGCATGATGGGGTGCACAGAAACGCACTCGCAGACACGAACGCCGGCAAGCCCCCTACGGTTCTCGCTGGGCCCGGAAGGGCGAAAAGGCACGGGTCACAGCCTGATCCGCTGGAAGACCCCATTCCATGCACATCTGTGGAGGTGCCGGCCGCGACCACTTCACCGAGACCCGTACCTTGAATTTCGGGGGCCGGCAAAGGCGGAGAGGGGACTCTGTGTTTTTGGTGACGCCCCGTAATGACCAAGCCTTTTTTCACAGGTCTAAGAGCCCACAGTGACCACAAATCATCATCAGACTTCGCTGCCGTGGGGGGTGAAGGCGAATGATCGGCCATGGTCCGGCCCTCCCGCTCAGCTTCCGGCCTTCTCGGTATCCACTGGTCCACAAGAGACCCAGAAATACAAGCGACGGGACCTTTTCCTACTGCCCGCCATGTCTCCCTGCCTGCTCTGCCTGCCCGCCGGCCTCATCGACCCATTTGACGGTAACTCGCATGATGGTACGTTGGACTGCCACCGTATCACACCATTGCGGCTCTAGCAGCCGGATCCGGCCACGACAGAACCAATGTGGACAGGAGTACGGTACAGCATGGCATTAGATGACGGCAGTGGCTTTTTTTGGTCGAAGAAGGCCTCGACGCTTGCGTCTTTTGGCATTAGGGCCCCTGGGAGCCCCTGGCTTGCTGCACTTCCGTGTACGTCGCGATTCCAGGGGTACGTATTCGTAGTGCGTGTGATGAATGACCGACCATGCCATATGTTTGCAGCTGCCGCGTAAGTACATAGTATTCACCCGGGCTGACTAACATATTGTCCGCCCGGCTGGCCCAACACGAACACCCCCTCTCCCCCTTGGGGGATCCATTGGGGAACGGAAAAGACGGTTGCGGGGCAGTTCACAAGCGCTGCTGTCTGTGTCTGATACTGCCTCCTTGGTCGGCTATATTACCCTGGCGCCTGGGCACATACCAGTCGCTGACTCTGGTTCGTCAATCGCAAAAAGCCTTCCATGGGGTGAATTTCTCCGAGATGTCCATCTACGTCATGGGCGCCGCCTTTGGCATTCGATCTCAACAGAGGGGGCCGGAGTGAGAGGTCTTGCTGGGGTTGAGCAATAAGGCCTACCAGCTCATGGACTAGGGCTCTGGAGTGGGATATTGGCCGCAAAAGAATGGCCCAGTGGGGAGACGCAGTGAAAGCACGATGTCGCAAGTTCAGGCGCGTGTGACGGACACGAACATCCCTGAACTATAGTCCTCATCGAGTTCCAGGCTGTCGATCTCTTTTTTCTCCCGACCTGCCAGCATGCAGGTCAGCCGTAGCCCCAGGGCTTTCGCAGACAAGAAGCACAAGGTGGCAGGATGAGCATAGCTGTATACTGGGGCCTGGATGGTCGATCCCCTTCCGCATTCGATCTCCTTCACACTCGATCGTAGGACGTGAGGCAGGGCCAAGGTGGAACCCCTTGTGCTATCGAACCTTGATTTTGTTAATCTCCTCGCAGAATATCCCTGGGAGGCATGCAGAAGGTCGCATCCCGGCTCCTTCAGCTGCCCCTCTCTCGCCTCGAGTGAATCGGCTCTTCCACAGGCGCCAAGTGGCCAACAGCCGTGGTCCTCCCCCTGGCAAGGTCGACCAAGCCAACGAGAGCGGCAACGGCGAGAGAGGTCGACGGCGACGGACTCAAGCCGAGCTGAAGGTGAGAGTGCAAAATAGGAGGCAACGGAGTCGAGTATAAAGTCTGGCCTTTGTCCTCGCCTTCAGCAGTTCTTCCTTCTCTCATCACCACCACAAGCTGCAGAGATCCAACAGAGTTTTCCACCACTTCCACCCAACCCTCTTTCATCGAACACTTCGTTCTTTTCACACGCAAACAACCGTCAAGATGCAGTTCACCACCATGATCATCTCGGCCCTCGCTGCCACCGCCTTCGCCCTCCCTACCAACGACCACCCCGGCAACGGTGGCGGCAACGGCGGTGGCAGCGGTGACAACGGCTTCGTTGCTTGCCGCAACAACGGCGTCCTCTACAGCGCTCCCCAGTGCTGTGCCACCGACGTTCTCGGTGTTGCTGACCTCGACTGCGCCAACCGTAAGTCTATTATACCATGGTTCCCCAAGTCTCCAAAACGGACTGGCTAACGAAATATCTTTTGCTCTCCCCAGCCCCCAAGGTTCCCACGAGCGCCTCGAACTTCCAGGCCGTTTGCGCCGCCGTCGGCCAGCGCCCTCGCTGCTGTGTCGCCCCTGTCGTAAGTTACTCTGATCCTATTTATTTTCCCTCGGAATGATGTGAAGCTGGGCACTGACAAACTTCTCTCAACAGCTGGGACAGGCTCTTCTCTGCCAAGCCCCCATTGGCGCCAACTAAATCCCCAGCGGGGATCAACACAGCTCTTTCTTTTAGCGGAAGGGCTCGACTTTGGTGGAAGTCAAACGCAGCCCTACTCTTTCTCGCTTGCTGTCAAAAACTCGGGCAGGAGGTGACGGGGGCCGGCGGCTCTGTTGGATCGTGGTACCACGACAAGAGCTGGAACGAAAATTCTTGCCTCTCTCGGGAGGCCAAAGGGGGGAGAGTATGGGGCGCTGTTCTCTCTTCCCACTGTCACTCTTTGGGCTGCCCGGGCTCCGCCCTGCCCCTTTTTCTTCTTCCAGTTCGGGAGCCCGCGGCAAGCTCTTCTGCAGCATACCGGTAGCAAATAGTCCTTTCTCGAGTTAGTAATTTGAAAGACCTGGCCAGCAATTTGAGAATCACTTGAGTGAGTTTTGGCAGTGGTACAAGAGGTTAAAGGAGCATTTCCCAATCCCAGTGGAAGGGGGTTGCTAAGTATATTTCCCCGAGAGCTTACCGTTTAATCAGTTTGCTATGATGCGGCACCAAAACGGATCCGTAATTGCACTGCAGCAAGTGCGCCCTATTAGACATACGATAAGTAAACATTTTTACCTCTTAGACTGATTAAACTGGCTAGTCTGGCCTCTTGCCACGGGCATCCAATCAAGCAGATGGAAACACACTAGGCAGCAGGTACTAAAATATCTAAGAGGCCAGCCGAATAGTGTTCCCAAGTCGAACTCCATCAATGGTCCGGCGCAGTTGTTTACCTAACCATGTATCGAAAGAGAGCATGCTGGCGCGGCAAGCCAGGCCAGTGGTATCATTGCACACTACCCTATGGGTTACATCGTAAGAATCCCGGAAGGCCTCCCAGTTCCAATACAACGACGCCCCACCGGGCAGGTCTCGACTATGGAAATGTAGGGTAACGGGTTGGGACCGTCATGCCTGTGGCGGGTGTGACGTCGCATGTCAAAGATGGGGAAGACAAGGCCGAAAGAGGGAACCTGTTGGGTATGATGGGCCTGCTTCGCCCCCTTTGCCGCTGTTGGATCATACGTGGGTGTTGGTCCTAAATGAACCACATTAAAAGCCCTGGCTTATACGGTGTTCGGTATCTTCGCCGGTCGTCCTCGGCCACGGTTACCGTTCGTACCAGGGACTCTTTGCTGCCTCGTACCAATAAACAGGCACCTTCACTCATCAGAGTACTCGGAAGCCGGAGGGACCAAGCTGCCCGCCGCGCTCGGCTGGCCGAGGAGACTCGGCGAGACGGTGTCCGACACCGTCCGCCGACTGGGTGCTTCACCGAGCATCTCTGTCGAACTTGTGGTTTTCACAGGGATTTGGTCCCATCCCGGGGGACAGGGTGCCCCGGCGCGGCATATTCTGCCGTCCTTCACAGCAATCTTAGTCCCGTCGGAAAGGGAGAGAGGGTTCCAGGCATCCACTACCCCACCTGGAGCCGCCTTGGCTGCGCGTATTGTGGGGCGCTTCTCTGCACAGCGATTCAAGTCGCATCGGAGGGGGGAAAGAGCCCTGTTTGTACGACCAAGCTCTACCGAGCAATGCGTCAGATCAGTTGTCTCATGGAGGGGAAGCCATCCGGCGCCTTTGCCCTTGTGGATTGCCGTGTCCCCGGATACATTCACACGTCTATGGGACCGCAAGATAGTGGGAAGCATATTGGCAACCGGACGCAATGAATGGTTAGGATGTCGGGGCGAGGGCCTGGAAGCAGGGAGCGCTAGCTAAAAGGTCTGGGAGAGCATTAACCCCGACAGTCCCTGGAGTTGCTGAAGCGCTGTTTGGGATGAACGACAGCCGGTAGACCACACCCCGAGGCAGCAAATGCAGCCTATGTATAAAGAAAAAGAAGCCAAACTATTAGACGATGGTAATCACGCATTAGTCGCATAAGTACTCTTCATAAAACGGCCTTCATCCGTACGACATCTGTATCCCAGGGTACATCACGTATTCGTAGATGCCGTACGAAGGCACTAACAGCTCGGAAGCTAGTGCAACTGCGGGGCCGACTTGGGCGTGTCGCCACTATGGGGATGGGCCTCGATTATTAACAAAGGCCTCTACTGCGTTTCGCAGCTCAACTTCTCCATCATTTCAACATCGCCACCACGACCGCGACCGACACCCGCGAAAGTTGACGCGCTCTTTGCTGCAACTGGAAATACCGCCGCTCAATGTAGAAGCTGCCGGCCCCCCCGGTTTGGCATTACATACGCTATGGGTGGACGCTGGAACTTGTTGGGCATGGCCTTGAGCATGTACGAGGAGCGCATCTACGAATGGGTACGTGGCGGTCTCTTCCTCCATCCCTCTCTCTCCCTCTCTCCCCCTTTCTCTCCTCCCGGAGTTTCAAACTGATGCCCAGAACCACGCACCAGCTCCTCCGCTCGCCCACCTTCCACGCCGGCGTGCGCCGCATCCACCGCACCCTCCACGAGCGCAAGCACGGCCGAGACCCGAACGAGCCGCTGCGCCCCGGCGAGGCCACGGCCGAGCAGCCGCTGCGCCGCCCCCGCGGCGGCGACGCGAACCCGGGCTTCTTCAAGTACTTCGTCGAAGAGATGCGCAACCAGCTGCGGGGAACTCCGACCGAGGACCTTCCCCCGCGCCCTCCTGGCGGGAAACCGCGGCGATGAAGAGGAGGCAAAGAAGACCGGAGAGAACGACGAAGCCCGCGGGCCAGATGGTTCGGGATGAGACACATCCCCGACCCCGAACTACTTGCCCGCAATGCCCCCGGGCTTAGACGGCCCGGCGCTGGAATACGGGGTAGGAGGAGACGAGAGGGACGACAAGGGCCGGTCTGCACCACGTGGATCGGGCGGCGGCGGTACGAGGGCGCAACAGCAGCACGGTCGCTGTGGACTGTGGATGGGAACCATGCGACGAATGAAAGATAACGAATCGGGATGCCTCGCGAGCCGCTTCACTCCCCGCGCATACTTGGATACATGGCGAACCACGCGTCGAGACTTCAGCTCCAGGGCAAAGGGGCGAGCCGCACACGCGCATCGGCGCAGGTCGCGTGGACGAACAAAGGTGGACGTGAGCGTTCTTTACGTACTTTGCCTACATAACTTGTCAGAACCCACCGTCCCGGTATAAAGCGACCGAAAACGTATCCACCTCCACCGCGCTCTAGGCTCTCCCCTAAGTCTATCTAGTTAACGGCTCGCGCGGCGCGGCAGGCGTGAAGGCACCCTGGGCGAGACGGCGACGTGGGACGACCCTCGCGATCCAAATGTCCCCGGGCCGTGGCGGCGCTGGGTCTGAGTGGGCAGCAAACGAGCCGAGATGCAGGTGCCGAAGAGCTGTACAATGCAAAAGGCATTGGAAAATGACAAAGTGCGCGTCAGCCACCCCAGCGACCAAAATGTTTAGAGGAGGCAAAGAAGCCGTCAGTCCGAGCGCGTCAAGCTCGGTTGGTTTAAGGCCACGGGAGGAAACGACGAACGAGGCAAAGGTTTTTCTGGAAGATGGGGTTGATTCCTTGCTACCAATCTGATACAAGACTGCACTCTTTTCGATCTCGCTGCGAACATTCCAGCGCACCATTACAAATTATACCAATCTTCGACCAAACTCCAGGAATATGCCGCACTCGTCCAATTTCCTGGTATAATCCTTCTGACAAATGAAAAGTGCGAGGCCGGACCGCCTCGGCAAAATGTGTTATAGTCGTTTCGGTTCTCCTTCGTGCGTGCTGCCCTTTCGTCGGCGCCCACCCCCCTTACGAGGTGGTGACGAAGAGACCAATGGGGCAGGGGTTGTAGTCCTGGAAGAAGTTGAGGTTGGTGTCGCCGCCGGGGACGTTGGCAATCTCGATGGCGAGGGAGCCGGCGGGGCAGGGCATCGAGGCGATGGGGTAGGCGTTGCCGGGCGCGACGGTGAACTGGCCGAGGCTGCTGGCGACGGCGGGGAGGCTGCTGTACGACGTCGACAGGCTGACGCCCGGCGACAGCTGCGAGAAGTCGAGCGTGCCCGAGCCCGAAATCGTGTACGACGACGTCTCGAGCGTGCTGGCCTCGGGGAACAGGAACGTCACGTAGCACGTCCGGCCCGCCGCCGACGCCGGGATGTCGAAATTGAAGACGCTCGAGACCGTGGCCGTCACCGTGCCGTAGTAGGACGTGCCAGGCGCCTTGCTCGGGTTGCTGCTGTCCACCGGGATGATAAGGCTCGGAAGCGTGAAAGACCCGGCATTGCGGGCCCCGCCGGGGCAGGACCCTGGGATGTTGACTTCGCCGGGAGTGGGGAAGGTGCCGGCAGGAGCAGGGCCGCCGTGACCGGGGTATCCCGAGCCGGGAGACCCAGACCCAGGCGAACCAGAGCTGGGAGACCCAGACCCAGGCGAACCAGAGCTGGGAGACCCAGACCCAGGCGAACCAGAGCCGGGAGACCCAGACCCAGGCGAACCAGAGCCGGGAGCACCTGAGCCAGGCGAACCAGAGCCAGGAGAGCCAGAGCCGGGCGAGCCTGTTGGTGAGGAGCCAGCCGTCGACACGACACTTGTGAGGGTTGTGGGAACACCACCAGGGCCGCCAGGAGAGCCGCCGCCGGGAGAGCCTCCACCAGGGTATCCACCACCAGAAGAGCCGCCGCCAGGAGAGCTACCACCAGGGCCACCAGGAGAACCACCACCGGGGTATCCACCGCCGGGTGAGCCGCCGCCGGGTGCGCCGCCGCCAGGAGAGCCTCCACCAGGGTATCCTCCACCAGGAGAGCCGCCGCCGGGCGAACCGCCACCAGGACCGCCGGGGTGTCCACCTCCAGGAGAGCCGCCGCCGGGTGAGCCACCGCCGGGTGCGCCGCCGCCAGGAGAGCCTCCACCAGGGTATCCACCACCAGGAGAGCCGCCGCCGGGCGAGCCGCCGCCAGGACCGCCGGGGTGTCCACCTCCAGGAGAGCCGCCGCCGGGTGAGCCACCGCCGGGCGAACCGCCGCCAGGGTATCCACCTCCGGGACCGCCGCTGCCCGGTGAGCCACCACCAGGTCCACCGGGAGTGCCGCCACCGGGTGAGCCACTGCCGGGCGAACCGCCGCCAGGAGCACCACCGCCAGGTCCACCGGGACTGCCACCGCCGGGCGAACCGCCGCCAGGTCCACCGGGTGAGCCACCGCCGGGCGAGCCACCACCAGGAGCACCACCGCCGGGCGAGCCACCACCAGGAGCACCACCGCCGGGCGAGCCACCACCAGGAGCACCACCGCCGGGCGAGCCACCACCAGGAGCACCACCGCCGGGCGAGCCACCACCAGGAGCACCACCGCCGGGTCCACCGGGAGTGCCGCCACCGGGCGAACCACCAGGACCGACAGGGTATCCGCTACCAGGCGTGCTTCCACCAGGAGTCGAGCCTCCACCGGGGGTTGTGCCGCCAGGAGCACCACCGCCAGGGGACGTGCCGCCGGGAGATTCACCACCGGGAGTTGTGCCGCCACCGCCGCCGGGTGTCGTGCCGCCGGGAGATTCACCACCGGGAGTTGTGCCGCCGCCGCCGCCAGGGGTCGTTCCGCCAGGCGACTCGCCGCCAGGGGTCGTACCGCCAGGGCTTTGGCCACCAGGAGAAGTCCCACCAGGTGTAGTACCGCCGGGAGACTCACCACCAGGAGTCGCACCGCCAGGGGATTCACCACCAGGGCTCGTGCCTCCTGGTGTTTCACCGCCGCCACCGGGCGTTGTGCCGCCGGGAGATCCTCCAGCGGGGTAGCCTGTGGGCTGCTCGCCGGGAGGGCATGTCGAGGAAGCGCCACCAGCTCCTCCCTCACCCGGAGTCGTGCCACCGGGAGTTTCGCCTCCGCCAGGGGTCGTACCTCCGCCAGGGGATCCACCTCCGGGAGTAGTGCCTCCACCAGGTGATTCTCCTCCAGGAGTAGTTCCACCACCAGGGGTCGTGCCTCCACCAGGTGATTCTCCTCCAGGAGTAGTTCCACCGCCGGGCGAAGTGCCGCCGCCGGGCGAAGTGCCGCCGCCGGGAGATGTACCACCCCCTTCGCCGCCGCCAGGTGAAGTGCCGCCACCCTGACCACCACCACCAGGCGTAGTTCCGCCACCTGGAGACTCACCGCCAGGAGTGGTTCCGCCGCCAGGGCTCCCGCCACCAGGATATCCGCCGCCTGCACCGCCAGTGGGTGAGCTACCACCTGCGCCCTCAGTGGGTGTGCCGCCCGAACCGCCCTCTCCAGGTGTTCCTCCGGTTGGCACAGCTCCACCGCTTCCCGGGGCGCAGCCAGGAATGGTCACGTATACAGTTGAGGCACCTGAACAGTCTTCTCCAGAACCACCGCCAGGGGTAGTACCGCCACCCGGGGTTCCTCCGCTGCCGCCACCCGGGGTTCCTCCGCTGCCGCCACCCGGGGTCTCGCCGCTGCCGCCACCGGGAGTCGTGCCGCCACCAGGGGTCTCGCCGCCGCCACCAGGGGTCGTGCCGCTGCCGCCACCGGGAGTCGTGCCGCCACCGCCACCGGGAGTCATGCCGCCACCAGGAGTCGTGCCGCCACCAGGGGTCGTGCCGCCACCAGGGGTCTCGCCGCCGCCACCTGGAGTAGTGCCACCACCAGGAGTCTCGCCGCCACCACCGGGTGACCCACCACCACCAGTTTCGCCAGGCGGAGAGGGGCCAGTGCCAGTACCGCCGGGCGGCATCGTTGTGATGGAGTAGCCAGGGCTGCCACCGCCGCCGGGCGCAGAAGCAGAACCCGACGGGGCCGTCGCGGAGGGGCCTTCACCACCTTCGGGGGCCGTGGCTGAGGCCGATGCGCCGGGACCTTCGCCTCCGCCTCCAGGTGCAGTCGCTGTAGCTGTGAGGGTGGCCGTTTTCGTCAAAGTGCCTCCACCAGGCGCGGTGCCGGATGGTCCGCCTGGGCCAGTGGGGTAAGGGCTGCCGCCGCCCTCACCACCGCCGGGTGGGGTACCGCCTTCACCACCGCCCGGCGGTGTGCCACCCTCTCCTCCTCCAGGCGACGTTCCACCGCCAGGAGTTGTGCCGCCCTCGCCTCCACCGGGTGAAGTACCGCCCCCACCACCTCCGGGAGAAGTGCCGCCACCAGGGTAAGTGCCGCCACCGCCGGGGGAGGTTCCTCCGCCGGGAGAAGTGCCGCCTTCACCGCCGCCAGGGGATGTGCCGCCTCCAGGCGATGTGCCACCCCCTTCGCCGCCGCCAGGTGAGGTACCGCCGCCGGGGGAAGTGCCACCACCAGGGGAAGTGCCGCCACCGCCAGGGGAGGTTCCTCCGCCGGGCGAAGTGCCGCCACCAGGCGAGGTGCCGCCGCCGGGGGAAGTGCCACCACCAGGGGAAGTGCCGCCACCGCCAGGGGAGGTTCCTCCGCCTGGAGAAGTGCCGCCTCCACCGCCACCAGGGGATGTGCCGCCGCCGGGCGAAGTGCCGCCACCAGGCGATGTGCCACCCCCTTCGCCGCCACCAGGCGAGGTGCCGCCGCCGGGGGAAGTGCCACCGCCGGGAGAAGTGCCGCCACCAGGATAAGTGCCGCCACCGCCAGGGGAGGTTCCTCCGCCGGGAGAAGTGCCGCCTCCACCGCCGCCAGGGGATGTGCCGCCGCCGGGCGAAGTGCCGCCACCAGGCGATGTGCCACCCCCTTCGCCGCCACCAGGCGAGGTGCCGCCACCAGGTGAGGTGCCGCCACCAGGTGAGGTGCCACCCCCTTCGCCGCTGCCAGGTGAAGTACCGCCACCCTGGCCACCGCCTGGTGACGTGCCGCCGCCGCTGCCGCCTTGGCCGCCGCCGCTGCCGCACGAGGCTGGGGCGCAACCGCTGGCGTGGAGCGAGATTTCCTGGCAGCTGTTCTGGCCGGGCTCGGGCTGGCGGTAGATGTTGACGATGTCACCTTCGCCGGTGGGGCAGCTGTAAAACGTGGAGGAACCGGCGTAGGAGACGGTGCCGTCGCAGCCGACGCCGAAGCCGGTGTCGGGCGTCTGGTTCGTGTCGCACTGCAGCACCGTCGAGGGCGGCGTCCACCAGCAGCCGCGGCCCTGCGCATCCGTGAGCGCGCCGCCGCTGAGCGTGAAGCTCGTCGGCGTCTCGCCGCTACCCGCCCGCGTCTGCCCGCTGCCGTGCTGGCCCACCGGGTAGCTCGCCGCCCCGCCCGTCGTCATGGTGAGCTGGCACCCGCCGCCCGCCACCGCTGGCGCCTGCCGCACCGTCAGCGCGTTGACGCCGCCGCTCGCCAGCGCGGTGAGCATGGCCAGGTTCGGCATGGTCGCGGGTGTGAGGTCGGAGAGGGTGTGAACGGGGGGAGTTTGGTAAATGGGTGTCAAAGATGGCCGAATACACAGAATTCGTAGTATTAAAGAAGCGAATGATACACAGAATCAGTCGTCGCTTGTCTTGAAGTGGAGGGTTGCCGTCGTGGGAATCCTGCCGCAACTGACTTGGTCCTTCTCTTCCCAACTTCCCTTTCCAGGCCGGGCAGATCGACCTGATATACCTGTTTGCTTTGCCTCGTCCATCCCCGGCCATGCTTCCGTCTTCGGGTCCTCGACCAGCCGCGCCGCGTCGCTTGCCCAGGGCGCCTGACTAGCCGCCTCAGTTCCCCTCCGCCTTCTGTCATGAACAACGTCACCACACAAGCACCGCCGCGGATGTAAGGAGGCCTCCCTCTTGCCATTGATCTTCCCCTCCAGCCCCTCATGGGCGAGAGACCGGATACAGGCGCCAGCGGGTGAGGTAAGGGAATAGTGGCAGTCATTGTGAGGGATTGGCTCCGCGTCTGGTCCACCATCGCTCCGTCTTCTTTAGAGTTCGGTAGAGTCAGGCTTCCTGAGCTCATGCGACGTAACCAGCCCGCTGATTCACCCGCTGCCGGCCAATCGGGCGTCGTGCTGCTCTTGAACGGCTGGAGAGAAATACTGGCGGACTTCCTGGAGGAGTTCCGGGTTGCGATCTAGCTGAAGAGCCGTCGGATAACCGAAGGAGGGCTCGGGAAACTCTCTCCCCAGACTGGACAGCTGACTCGCTTGAGCCGTTAGCCCACGCAATTTCGTGGACACATCGCGCCTGGGTAACCCGAAACCGTCTTGGCGTTGGGCAAGAGACGCGTGGGATTTGCGGCCGTTGCTGTGCAGACGGCAGTGCACGGGGGCTATGGGCAGCTTCTCAGCCCCAGTCGCGGGTGCGGCGTCCTACAGAGGGACGACGATGCTTGGCGGAGCGCGACAGGCACGTCAAAGGCCCATCAGAGAATCCGGCCGGATGCTTTTAGGCTGGCCCTTGGCTAAAAAAAAACACGAAAAAGAAGCAAAGTTTGTTTGCGGGCCGGGACGGATTGCAGGGTGGCTCGAAGAACGGGAGCGGCGACCTCCCCTCGCTCGGCAGTTGGGCAGGTAAGCAGGCCAGCGGTGTGTCCATAACATGAGGGCACGCTCAAGAGCTCTGCTCTGTACGGAGCGTGTACGTATCCAGGTCCCGTTGCCCATGGGACCTATCTGAGCAAACGATGCGGCCTGGGAAAGGGCCCCTCGTGTGTCGTTCCTGCTCGCGGCCGCTGTGGTGGCCAGCCAGACTCACGCCACTCCAGGCCCAGGCCTGCACGGCCGTCGGTAGGGTACAGGTTGGCCCGTCTGGCGGTTCGGGCCAGTATTGCCGTGGTCATCTGGTTTTGCCTTACCGGGACGATTCTGCAGGCGCAAGCAAGCACGCATCCGCTGCGCGGCTGGGCGGCATGTGATGTGACCGGGCAGCCCGTGTCAGTAATAGCTTTCTTGGTGCATTGCCGATCTGCCGCCGCTGGGTAACAATGATGCCAACCATGACTTGTGTGATTGGGCATCCGCGGTCCGCCGTGTGACTGTTTACAGCACGTTGCTGTCGAGGCTCCCCAGAGCATCCACTGTCCATCGTGGGTATCACATCACAAGGTGCCACCCAGACTGGACGACGCATGCCGAGGAGCCCTTCTCTCGAAGTCCATAACCGAATTTTCCTGCAGACGACTGCAGCGACGTCATGGACAGAGTATAATGGATCCGTCCTCCAGGATGGATCGGGTTGCATTTCGCGTGTGCATACAAGGCCGAGAGGCGAATAGGGAAGGTACAGGCAGCGCTTCCGCGGCGAACCGAGGGCAGGTCCGCCAAGTACCAACACTGCTGAAGTGGGTATATCTAAATTCCGCCCGAGGGCCGTCTGGGCCAAACTGATGGACCGTCTGTTTGCCCGCCAGCACAAGATCTCGCCCGATCTCCCGTGGAGCGGGACGAAGGCCAACGGTGAAGGGGCGGCGGCTGGACTAGGCGGCCGCCACGCGACGCGCCGTTGGCAGCAGCACCACAATTGCAGTAGCCGCAGTGGGACATCCAATGCTTGCCGGCTCCCCTTCGGATCTTGCGGATGAATACTGGAGCTGCGGACACACAACCAATCAAGAAACGCCCGGTGAATAGGCATTAGCCTGTCCACAGCCACACTCGTCGATCCTGCGGAGCGCGTAGCGAACTCAGTCCGTCTGCCCCGCCGCAGGCCGGCGCGTTGCGTGGAGCAGCTTATCCTTCCGGTGCGTCGTATACCGGGCAAGAAAATCGTAATTGGGCCATGGCACCGTGACGTCGGCGCACCTCGCAGTCAATGGGAGAATTGTAGGCGTTGCCGATGGGCATAAAAATAAGATGAAGCTCTGATATGGATAGAAGGACCTGCTGAAGAGCAGATAGTTGGAGGTGGGTTGGATTGGTTGGCGGGGGGTACCGCACATGCCCCGCCAACTACAGCGAGGGAGCTGGCCAGCTCCTACCTCAACCGTCGCAGCTGATCTCTTCATTCACCATCACCGCCCATCTCATCATCAACATTGTCGCCTCCACGCGCCGAAAAGAAATCGGCAAAAACATGAGCAAAAAACATACAACACCGAGGATTCCCAGGTCGTCACCGACCCTAGTACTAATTCGGCGCTTTCCAGCTTATCTATGGGAGAGCGGACGGGATCCCGAGTTTTCTGGAAGCTATGGTCGTATGTGTTAAGCATGGACGTTATAATATGCTATATCACATTGTCGACAAGATTTCTCTAGGATATGAGAGCATATTATTATTATTGTTCTTACACCTAGCGACCTATTTAGGCCATGAGGACCCCCTGCGCATCTTAGCCTAGGAAAACCGTTCCGGGCTGACGTCCGGCCGGGTGAAAAACCTAGGTTCCGCTGCGTCGCACCGCTTCTATCTACACTTTGACCTGCCATACCGAGATCGGGCTCAGCGCGCCCGCTTCCTAGCTGATGAGTTGATTCGCCAGCTGGAACATGTCCAGCCTGCCCGAGCGGAGTAGCCATCTCGCGATTATTCCTGCTTTTCCGGGGGTGTCGAGCATCCTATCCGTGTCTACCGGTCCTCCTAGAGCTTGGACGAGATGCTCTCGTCTTTCTCTTTCCCGTGGGCAGAAAACGAGGATATACCGGACGGTCTCCCTACCCTGACCGCAGTCACACCATGGGCTGTCGAAGCCTGGAACCCTGCGCTTAAAAAGGAAGTCTCGCAGCCCAATCTTGCCGGTCCTCGCTTGGACGAGGATCGAGCTCTCTGCCTTGTGAAGTCCTTTATGGAGCTTAAGGACGTGCTTATCTGGCGGCATCTTGGTTGCTGCCGGGGCTCGCGCTGTTCGGTTTTTCTGCGTTTGTTGCCATCTCTGGAGCCAGTCTCTCTCCTCAGCCTTATATGCTGAGTCTCCAGCTAGCCATTCGTTTAGCCACCTCTTGCGATCGGGAGCGTCGGGGCCTTTCGGTCTGCGCCGGCGAGTCGGTCTTGTTAGAATCCATCTGGCTGCGTTGTCGTATCTTACTTGGATAAGCGAGGCGATGCGTAGCTGTTGGAGCCTCTCTTCCGAAGCCGCCACTCTTTTATTAAGCCATACGTCTAAGGGCGATACGTAGGCTTCTGTTTCTAATATCGTGGCTGCTGTCGCCTTGAAGGCCCCCGTGACCTTCCGGAGGCACTCAATCTGAATGTCACTTAGTGTCTTAGCCCTGCTTTTCGGAATGTGATGGTGCCATTCTGAGGCTCCGTAGCCTATAGCAGACCGTACGACGGCTGTGTAGACTTGGCGGGCTCGCTGGAGGGACGCGCCCCATGTCGAGCCGGCTATCCGGTCTAGGGCATAGGCCTGCGTCGCCATCTTCTTCGATATCGACTGGATATGGACGTCCCAGCGGAGACGTCTATCCACCTGGATGCCAAGGACGCCGCAGGAGTCTTCTGGTTCGATTTCGTGACCTTCTAAGGCTATCTTCGTATCCGGACCTTTCCGTCTTCGAGAGAAGTGGACTAGGTGATATTTCTGGACTGCGAAGGTCATGCTGTGGCTGGCTGCCCATTCTTTACAGATCCTGTGAGCGGCTTCCAGCCGCTCGCAGGTCTGCTCGGGGTTTAAGCCGAAGCCCACGAGGTTCGTGTCGTCTGCGAAGGCTATAGTAGCTATCCCTGGTACAGCGCGGAGAGCCTTATAGAGACCGGCTGTATAGAGGCAGAAGAGGATAGGCGATAAGGGTGAGCCCTGTGGGACGCCTGCCGGGACTGGGATCTCGTCCGATTCCTGGCCATCGAAGAATAGCGTAGTCGACCGGTTAGATAGGAAGCTTCGGATCCAGCTGATAGTCCATATAGGGACCCTCAGCGCTCGCAGGTTAGCGAGGAGCCTTCCATGGTCGACCGAGTCGAAGATATGAGAGCATAATGCTAGCTGCGCAGTGTAACTCTCAATTCCCATTATCTTCCCGTAGAACAGGAGGTCTGGAACAAAGGTGGCTAGAGCTAGTTTTATGCAGATGAGGGTACCTGCTACTGGAGCACAAGCCACTCACCAGACACAGTCCCTTCATCACATAAGTTACAGCTACTTACACAGCAGTCGCAATGTTGAAACTTGACTGTTCGCAAGACGCGATATTGGCAATCCATGATGTTCAGGCAGTCCCAGCAACTACCTCTGTGACTAGTTCCTCTGTGACTAGTTCCCCGGTGACTAGTTCCTCGGTGACCAGCTTAACTACTGACCTCAAAAATACGTGTGAACACTGCTGATGTGACTTACCTAGATATCAGAAGGGGTATTGTCTCGCGTCACTCATTAGTGCAACCTTTGGTATATTAAGCGAAACCCCCAAAGAGCGGTGTGTGCTTGTTTCGTGAATCTGATTGCGCTGGTCTGGATTTCATGATCCAAGCCGTCCTCATCATCATTTTCGAGGTTCGCGGGTTGGGACTGAACTGCGGAAGCGCCAGTTTCTGAGACGAGATGAGATGGCGCGGTTCCTTTGCGTCCGCGCTCATCATCGCGGATGCGCGGTGTGACGAGCCTCAGCTCGGGGGGTTGGAGTCAAAGATGTCGGGGTGAGCTGCGCCAAAACGACAGGATGTCAGACCGTCCCATGTTCAAAGACCAGAAACTACAAAAGTTTCGTGTGAAATGTCTGCCTATCTTATGTTTAGCAGGGCATATAGTCGCCACGACAGTATCTTTTCACTCATGATTCTTGCCGACAACACGTCCCATCTTGTCTTTTTACCCTCATAAGCATAGATCTGGGTAAGTGTGTTCGGAGCGTGGCGATGGGCGTGTCCGTACCAGGGAACTAAGTGAACAAGAACATATTGACCATGCCAAGGAAGCCGAGTACTTGTTTCCGGCAAAGTTAGAAAGCATAAAACGATTGCCGCTCAGATGCCCCCTTCTGATCCAAATTTTGTAGTAGGTAACTGTCCAAAGCACAATATATTCCTACTTCTCTATCCGGTCCCGAGTCCAGATACTCGCCCTACGATCATTGGATGGCCACGGAGTATGTAAATCGGTAGGCATGTACGGTATAAGTGGGTTTAAGAATTTTTCAGATTATAAAACCGTCGCCCTTCTAGATCTTGACAAGGAAGCATGAGTACCTTGGGGGAGTTAGGACATTTTTAAAAAGAGTACCGTACGTTCGACAGACCAAAAAGGCCGTATCCTCCTAACATGATTATGAGCGGGGTCTTGTGCATTGTAATTCATCCTCTTCATTATATCAACCAGAATCTTTGCTAGGCGCCCTATCGGGAGCTTCGCCTTGTCCTACATACGCCGATGGGTGGATTCTTATACTTATGACGTCATCAAATGGCAGTTTTTCGTGGCCTCTTTTTTGTGGCCGAATCACGACCCAAAAGCCGAGGTCCGAATAGACGAGCCTTCAGTCCACCAGCATACGGGTCGCTTACCAGCAGGGTGGCGGAGCCTCGAAACCCGAGCTGTGACACGCAGACACACACCTACACGCACACGCACGCACACACACACACACACACACACACACACACTCGCACATACACATACACAGATAAACTCTCTCTCTCTCTCTTTCTCTCTCCGTGGCTCTTTCAATCCACCCCGTCGTTTCACGATGGCTGACCGCCCCACCTACACCACTTCACAATTGGAGGCCTACTTCGAGCGCATCGGCCTGCCGCAGGCGCAGCGGCACCTCAGCGTGGCGTCGCTCGGCGATGAGGAGAAGCTGGCGTACCTGACGCGGCTGCAGAAGCACCAGATGGTCATGGTGCCATTCGAGAACCTCACGCAGCACTACTCGTGGCATCGCGTCATTGACGTGCGACCGGCGCACCTCTACGCCAAGATGGTGGCGCCGCCGAACCGGCGCGGCGGCTACTGCATGGAGATCAACACGGTGTTCCACATGGTGCTGCGCGCGCTCGGCTTCGACCTGCACCTCGCGGGCGCGCGCGTGCGGAACCCGGCCACGGGCCAGTACGGCGGCTTCTCGCACTGCGTCAACCTCGTGCGCATCGGGGGCGTCAAGTACATGGTGGACGTGGCGTTCGGCGCCTTCGCGCCGGTGGCGCCGTTGCCGCTGGTGGCCGGGCGGGAACACGGGCACTTCGGGCCGGCGGGCATGCGCCTCGTGCACGAGGCGATCCCGCAGAACCTGGACCCGGCGTGCCGGCTGTGGATCTACCAGGCCCGGGCGGACGCGAGCGAGGCGTGGGCGTCCATGTACTGCTTCGTCGACTTCGAGTTCCTGCTCGAGGACATCGAGGGCATGAACTTCGCGCCCTGGCTCAGCCCCGCCTCGTTCTTCACCCAGAAGCTCGTCGTCGTCCGCTTCACGACGACGGCCGAGGCCGACGCCGGCGACGGCACCGGCCCCAGTGGCCCGCCCACCGAAGCCACCGTGGCCGGCGAGGGCGCTGACCTGGACGGCATGATGTTCATAGACCACGACCGCCTCAAGTGGCGCCGCGGGGGGAAGACCGTCATGGAGAGGCACCTGGCGACCGACGACGAGCGCGTCGAGGCCCTGAAGCGGTATTGGGGCATCGAGCTCAGCGAACAAGACCGCGAGGCCATCCGGGGCACCGTCGGAGAGATCAAATCGTAGTACTGGGCGTATCGGACATTGGCACGTTGTCCAGGGCAATGTGTAGCCATCTATGTGGATCGCCGAATCAGCTGCGGTACGAATGCGCTGCCTGAAGCTCGGTTCCTAGCTCCGCCAGACTGGGCACCCTTGGAAAGTAAACTTGAGAACAAGGTTTGTAGATATAGATAGATCAGTACCTAGATCTTGCTTCCCTCTTACTTGGGTACTTACTTCGGTACTTATTAGAAGTACCTAACGTATTGAGATGGAGGCTGGATGCTGATGCCTTTTTAACGTGGCTGGCCTGCAGTGGTTTCCCCGGCGCTTGCCTATGGTGGTATCCATGGGACTCTGTACCCCACGTTCGGCCTGGCTCCGATTTAGGTCCGACATCGCCAGCGGGCGGCATGCAATCGTCGGAATGCCTTCTGGCTCTCACCGCAGCTGATTCTTGGTGGCGAAGTAGGTCAGTAGCAGGTCGTTTTCAAGAAGCAAGTCAATCACACCGTGCAAGGTTTAGCAATAGAGGCCTTTGAAAAGCGAACTGTCTGCTTAAACAGGCCCAACCGACTTGCCCCTCTACCCCGCCAACGACAAACACCGCCCCTCATGGCAGAACCCAAGGCCCGAGTCCTGATCGTGGGCACCGGCGGCGTGGGAGCCATGGCCGCCTACGCTCTCGAAGTGGGTGGCAAAGCCGAAGTGACGGCCATCCTACGATCCAACTACGACGCCGTCGAGAAGAACGGCTTCACCATTGATTCGATCGAGCACGGGCACGACATCAAAGGATGGCGGCCAACGCGGAGTGAGTGCGCTCGTTACAACTGGGCCACGGGACGAGGCTGACGCGCACGAGCAGTCCGCAAGACGATCCCCAACATGGCCCGGGAGAACATGCTCCCGTTTGACTACGTGGTGGTGACAACCAAGAACATTGCCGAGGTGCCGCCGTCGGTGGCGGAGCTCATCGCGCCGGCCGTGACCAAGGGTAAAACGGCCATCGTGCTCGCGCAGAACGGGCTGGGCATCGAGGAGCCGGTGATCGAGCGGTTCCCGACCAACCCGGTGCTGAGCAGCGTGTCGCTTATCGGGGCGACGGAGACGGCGCACGGGGTCATCGTGCACGACGACAAGGACGCGCAGTACATCAGCGCGTTCGCGCACCCGGGCGTGCCTCCCGAGGCGGGCGAGGCGGCGGCGCGGCGGTACGTGGCCGTGTACAACGGCAGCGGGCGGCTGGACATCCGGTACGAGGCGGACGCGCAGCTGGGGCGCTGGCGCAAGCTCGTGTACAACGCGTCCTTCAACCCGGTGGCGGCGGTGCTGCGCATGGACACGGCGCGCATGCGCATGAGCCGCCACGTCGTCGACGAGCTGATCCGGCCGGCCATGTGCGAGGTGGTGGCGGCGGCACGCGCGTGCGGCTACGCGCTGCCCGACGACATCGTCGAGCGCACCATCCGCGTCGACCCGACCGACACGGCCTTCAAGCCTAGCATGTGCCAGGACATCGAGAAGGGCAACTACATGGAGGTCGAGACCATTGTCGGCGCCCCCCTCCGCGCCGGTGAGGCCCGCGGCGTTCCCATGCCCACCCTGCGCACCCTCTATGGCCTCCTGCGCGGTCTCCAGCTCCAGGTCATGGAGGCCCGGGGCCGCTGGACGCCGCACTTTGCCGAGGATAATCCGTACCAGTAGATACTCCCTCCTGCCTAAGCCGTGTCGGTAACAACTTCGCCTATGGTATGGCATGCAGTAGCGATGGAACCCGGCCCTGTAGAAATGCCACCTGCGTTTCCCGTCTCCCCTCTGCGTCCATGCGGCGCGCCTTTAGTATGCATAACCTTTGGTGTACGTCACACTGCACAGCTGCATGCAATCCCCCCTCACACCCCCTCATGAACCATCGCCCCCTGCCCGGTGGTGCTGGTCGTTCTGACACCACCTCGGCATTTATGGTCAGACCTTCGTTGTATACGAGAAAAACATCCGTCTGAGCAAAGAACCCCGCACGGCAGCGGCACCACGGCAAGCAGTTCCATGCCAAGCCATGGAGAAGGCGGGACCGTTGTCGGGGTTGGTATGGGGGGAGATGTCGGACTTGTCCGGCCATCGCCAGTGTTTAGGGGGGCTTTTTAGGTATCAGCAGGGCCCTGGACCGGCTGTCCAGGGCCTCTCCAATTCTTTTTTCAGTGGTGCTAAGGGGGGGAGAGGGGCGGGTTGCGGGGGTACAGAAGGGCATATCACCAAATCCTCCAATTCTCCGGCGGCGGCGCAGATGCCGGCCATGCGCCATGTCTCACCGCCCCTCTGATCGTCTGCCACAGTACGACTATACGGGACGTTCGTGCGCGAGAAATTTCCCGAAGGGGGTTTTCCGAGTAGTAGTAGTAGTAGTAGTAGTAGTGACAACTGGTCTTGGCAGTTGGAGCGGCTATGCCGGTGGTCGTACCTACTCTCGGGTCAATCAACTAGCCGGCATGTCAGGTTTACACACGGCACGCCCTGAACCGTGACTACCGCAACTGGATGACCCATCACCCACGATAAAGACACAAACCGCCCTGGCCCCGTCGCACGGCTGTTTCTGATGTCCTCCCCACTGACATTTCGTCTTCTCGTCGCATCTCCTCCCCCGTCGCCATGTGGTCGTCAGTCGTCTCGCCCCTGTGGCTCGCCGCCGTCGCCGCTCTGGTCCCGCCTGCTTTGGCTGGCTATGCCCAGTCGCCGCCCTTCCTCCCGTCGCGTGAGTGAAGCCAATTGGTCGCCCCAGCAGAGCCTCTCCTGCCCCCCTTCTCTCCGCCGTCCTTCGGCCTGCTGACCCGGCGCTCCCTCCGCCCGTGTAGCCGTCGGCAAGGGCACCGGCGCCTGGGCGGCCGCGTACGAAAGCGCGCGCAAGCTGGTCGGCGACATGACGCTGGAGGAAAAGGTCAACGTCACCCGCGGCTTCTCCACCCGGGACAACCTCTGCGCCGGTAACACGGGCAGCGTGCCGCGCGTGGGCTGGCCCGGCATGTGCCTCCACGACGCCGGCAACGGCGTGCGCGCTACCGACCTGGTCAACTCGTACCCTTCGGGCATCCACGCCGGCGCCAGCTGGGACAGGAACCTGACGTACGCCCGGGGCCTCTACATGGCCAAGGAGTTCAAGGCCAAGGGCGGTAAGTAGTCCTTTGTCCTATCCGCGCGAAGGTTCGGAGCCGGGCTGATGGTCTGCGGCAGTCAATGTCTTGCTGGGGCCCAATGCCGGGCCGCTGGGAAGATCCCCCCTGTCCGGTCGGAATTGGGAGGGCTTCTCCGTCGACCCCTATCTCTCGGGCCAGCTCAATGCGGAAACCATCATCGGGTACCAGGAGGCGGGCGTCATTGCCAATCTGAAGGTAACGGACCGAGAAAACCCTTGGGGCGTGATGCGGGTACGTCCGTCGGCTAACAGCGTCCTAGCATCTCATTGGCAATGAACAGGAGACCTACCGCCGGCCCTACCACGGGATCGAGGCCGAGTCGTCCAACATCGACGACAAGACGCTGCACGAGTTCTACCTGTGGCCCTTCATGGACGGCGTGAGGGCCGGCGCTGCCTCGGTCATGTGCTCGTACCAGCGGCTGAACAATACGTACTCGTGCGAGAACAGCATGCTCATGAACGGTATCCTGAAGACGGAGCTGGCCTTTGAGGGCTTCGTGCTGCTTGACTGGAACGCCCAGCACAACCTGGACTCGGCCAACTCCGGCCTCGACATGGTCATGCCCGGTGGCGGCTCTTGGGGCAACAATCTGACGGCGGCCGTCCGCAACGGGACCGTGGCCGAGAGCAGAGTCACCGACATGGCAACGAGAATCATTGCGGCCTGGTACCTGGTGCACCAGGATGGGGACAACTTTCCGAGGCCCGGCGTCGGCATGCAGAACATGAGCCTGCCCCACGAACAGATCGACGCCCGCGACCCGGCCTCGCGGCCCGTCATCCTCGAGGGTGCCATCGCCGGCCACGTACTGGTCAAGAACGAGAAGCAGGCGCTGCCTTTCAAGAAGCCGCCCGTGATGCTGTCCGTGTTCGGCTACGACGCCGCCGCCCCGGCGACCAAGAACACGGACAACCTCTTCAGCCTCGGCTACACGTCGTCGCCCGAGATGGGCCAGGCGGTGCTGGGCGACGAGCACCACTTCGACCAGGCGGCGCGCGGCGGCACCATCGTGACGGGCGGGCGCGCCGGCGCCAACGGCCCGGGCTACATCATCGACCCGCTGAGCGCGCTCCAGCACCGCGCCGCGGCGGACGGGACGTGGGTGAACTGGGACCTGACGTCGGGGGCGCCCGACGTGAACGCGGCGTCGGACGCGTGCCTCGTCTTCATCAACGCCATGGCGACCGAGGGCTGGGACCGCGACGGCCTGCGCGACGACTTCAGCGACGGCCTGGTGCTGGCCGTGGCGCGCCGCTGCGCCAACACCATCGTCGTCGTGCACACGGTCGGCGTGCGCCTCGTCGACCGCTGGATCGAGCACCCCAACGTCACGGCCGCCGTCATCGCCCACCTGCCCGGCCAGGATAGCGGCACCGCCCTCGTGCGCCTGCTCTACGGCGAGGCCGCCTTCTCGGGCAAGCTACCCTACACGCTCGCGCGTAACGAGAGCGACTACTCGGTGCTGGCGCCGTGCGGCCGCGCCGGCCCCGACGACACGGCGCCTCAGTGCGACTACGCCGAGGGCGTCTACGTCGACTACCGCCACTTCGACGCCCAGGGCATCGCGCCGCGCTTCGAGTTCGGCTTCGGCCTGAGCTACACGACGTTCGCGTACAGCGACCTCGCCATCCACACCACGGCCGGCCTGCGCCGCGCCGCCGCCACCACCGACGCCGCCGCCCTCTGGGACGTTGTGGCCACCGTCGAGGCCGTCGTCGCCAACGCGGGCGCCGTCGCCGGCGCCGAGGTCGCGCAGCTCTACCTCGCCGTGCCCGGCGGCCCGCCGCGCCAGCTGCGCGGCTTCGCCAAGCTGCCGCTCGCGCCCGGCGCCGCCGCTGCCGCCGCCTTCCCCCTCACCCGCCGCGACCTCAGCGTCTGGGACGTCACCGCTCAGGGCTGGGTCGTCCCGCCCGGCGAGTTCGGCGTCTTCGTCGGCGCCAGCAGCCGCGACATCCGCCTCGAGGGCAGCTTCACCGCCTAGAGAGCCACGTACGCCCGGCGTTCCCGAGAGGCGGCCGCCCGAGTTTGGGACCTCATTCTTGGAGCCTATGGTGAAACATGGTACTCGGTTGTACACATGCAATAGAATCAAGTCGGTTAATAGAGATACAGCGGTCGCATTCCAACACGAAGCTGACGTGTTTCTGGTCTGCCGTTTCTGGTCTGCCTTTCGTTTGTGTGGCACCGTAATGAATAGTTTCCAAGTAAGTCATCATGGTTCGTAAGTCCATTCGGATATAAGATCACTCAATGAGTGGACTGACTACTACGCTTCGGTGCTATTCGTCTTCATAATACCTCCGCCTTATGCTGAACACAAAGACACAACTCGCCTAGGATAAGAAGAGTAGATGTTCTATCAGCATAGATATTGAGCCCGCCCAGATATAGACAGCTGCCTACTGAACTAAGTTGAACCCCCCCCCCCCCCCCCCCAACAAACACAATAACCGCCATCCGAGTATCCTGACATGCACCTAATTGTATGTGCCGGATAAAGCTGCCGGGCCCCTTGGCCACGTATAGACCTAACAAAGGCATCACCCGCCGGAGATTATGGCCCTTTTGCGTTCCGGAGGGGCTACCCAGCCGATTCCCCTTCCGGACCGTTAGACAAGCAACACGGGTCGATCTGGGCTCGCCGAAATGGCGCACCCCAGGCGTTCATATACGAGTATATTGAAGATGGGTTGACGGCAGGCAACAGGCAGCGAACAAATTTTGCAGCGGTTGCTGGTCACCACTTCGGGGCGATGCTTTGCCTTTGCGGCTCGAGAGTTTACCCGCAACCAGACAGGCCCAGACCCTGGTATCCGCAACCTTATGATATTATTAGCAGCGGCGAAGTCCGTCAACCCAAATCCCGATATTCTTCAGGTAATTTATGGTTACCATCGAGTTGTGCTGGTATTAGTGACTAAGTCTAGAGTCCAGACTGGCCCATCACCACACGAGTACAATGCTTGCACCACTGTCCTTATACCTGTCAAGTGAGAAGTTCTTTACCGGTTTTGACTTGAAACAGCTAGACTGTAAATTGCTTCACTTGCACCATCGGCATACTGTCTCTTGGATCCTGTTTATCAATACCAAGTGATATCTAACTGGCTTTTCCCTTTGCATAATGTCTCACTATTCCGAGTGTCGAGGTGCAACAACTATAATGGCACAAAAGTAGAGCAGTTTGTTAGGAGGTCGCTTGAAGTGGCTTCAATGAAGGTCGGGGTGCGTGCGGCTAAGTTGATTACGAATATTCTAAGTTTCTTGGAAGATGGAAAGAATGCGGACAAGTGAAACTTCCAACGGCTTCAGCTTACAAGCTACATCAGCCAGTTCCACAAGCAGCACTTGCCTATATTTCCTTCCCCTACGGCGGGGGCCCGCCAATGTAGTTGGTGGCATAATCAATTTTATATGATTTGAACGAGCTTGATGTCGTGATTGGCAACAATGCTGGATTTGTCGTTGAAACGGCTTCACTACACACATTCTTCCGCGTCATGGTTAGAACCAGCGTCTGATGCATCTTTTGGGCGAAGAGTCACAATCAGCAATCGTACCTGGTCAACGGGGCAAGCAACGCTTTGTGTGGCCAATGACGGAATCGAGTGCCAGCCACGGATGCCGCCCGTCAGACATCATATGGTAACGGATGCTTCGTATGGACGCATAAGTCGTGTACATGGGACGGTTTCAATAGTTGCGATCAGTTTAGAAATGCAGCCACGGGCCGGCCCGCGGAAGTTGCACCTTGGCAGCCAAAGAAGGCAAGTTCGAACAAGGGCGGGTAATCACGAATGCACGGCCGGTCGCGCTTCCGAGTGCCTTTCTCGTTGCCCGGCGATCGAATGATACCCGGAGGGGCTTTAGGAAAGGAGGGAAGTAAGCCGGCTGACTAGGACTTTACTCCCAGGCAAACAACTCCGACGCCTCGTTCGTGGCGGGGTTGCAGTCGCGACCCAGCCATAGTAGGACAAGGTTTATCAGCTGCTGAGCTGAGGCTGTGGAGGGGCGACAGGGTGAGGCTGTGCGTGCCCCCTGTGACAGCTGCCAATCGTCATCCTTGAGGCTTGTCCGTCAGCCCGCGTCAGAAGATCTGACTCAGCCACAGCCACTACCAATGAAGGGAATGTGAGGGGTCCAGATGCCAGCGCGCCCTGCACTCGCGCATGAGCCGCAAACGTCGAGGGCTGAGTCGCCACAATCCCCTCTCCCCCCTCTCCTATTCTCATTGTAGAGGGAGCCGATAGCTGTTTCCAATTGACGACCAGGTCTCGAGTCGGAGATGAAGTTATAAGTCGGCCCAGCCCCAGCCAAGCACTAGTAGCATCATAGGTTCTTTACCACCTTGATCTTCGGTCCTCGGCCTTTACTCCCCACTTCTCTCCTACACTGTGAGACAGCCCGCAAATACAGGGACAATCGCTTGGCATCGCCCACCCAGTGCGTGCGCTTCCGTTGCATTTACAGCCAACCATCCCCAGCCGCCTCAGCTCGCTTATCCATCCATCCTCTACCCCCTAACCGGCCCCGCCTTTGCGTCGTCTCCGGTCATGAACGCCGATTATTACGGAGGGGGCCACGGCGGCCAGCCGAACAACAACTACGGCTACAGCAACCAGCCACCCCAGGGTCCTTACCAGGGCGGAAGCCCCTCGCCGTACCACGCGCCGCAGAACCAGTACGCCTCGCCGCCGCCGCCGTCGTCGGCGGGCCAGTACGGGTCTCCTTACGGGGCCCCACCGCCTCACGCAGCTGGTGCGTACGGGGGAGGAGGCCACAGTCCCCAGCCCGGCTACGGACAGCAGCAGCAACACTACCCGCCCCAGCACCAATACGCGGCCAACCCCGGATCCTACCCTCCGCCGGCGGCCCACTCGCCCGCGCCGACTGGTGACTATGGGGGACCGTCGTACGGCCAACACCAGCAGCAGCCGCAGTATCAGCCTGGAGGCCCGTACCCTCCCGGCGGCGCCCAGCAGGACGAGAGGGGCCTGATGGGGGCCTTGGGCGGGGGCGCCCTCGGCGCTTTTGCCGGCCATTCGGCTGGCCATGGCATCTTGGGCGCCCTGGGCGGAGCCCTGGTGGGGTCCAAGCTGGAGGACCGCTTCAAGAAGGACAAGAACAAGGACAAGAAGGACAAGAAGGACAAGAAGAAGAAGGACAAGAAGCACGGCGAGAAGCGGCGCGGCAGCTTCTCGAGTTCGTCCTCGTCGGACTGAGGATGAGGAGGAGGGGTGAGGCAGCAGTCGGTGGAAGACGGCCGAGGGGCGGGTCGAAGCCCCGGGTGCCTTGCCTCGGCTTGGGTAACGGATGCAAGAAGGGCCTCGAAGTGCTTACGGTGGATATGGTGCTTTCCCCCGTGGCCCCCTTCCTGCCTTGCCCAGCCCACCCACGCATGCATGCACATGACCTTGCCTATTCGGACCGAGTTTATGCAAGATTGTTTTCTGGAAGCCGCACCTCCCAGTCTGGCCCGGGCCTGGAGGACCTGCCCACCCGGGAATATCGTACGCTGTGCCACGGTTTTTTGGGGTTTCGGGGGCGGTGGTTGCCATCAGCACGGATGGGACTCGAGGGGGGGGGAGGGGGAAGCTGTCGCCGCCTAGGCAGCAAAGCGAGTTGTTCATAGCACGACAGGCCAGGTAATAGGCACCACCGGTCCCTCTATGCAAACAAGGCAATAGTACACAATGCATGCGCATCACGTGTGACCCCCTTGTTTTGGACGTTCCCGGGCGCCCTGCTCGCCTTACCCTGTGTTCTATTGCCTGCGCTCCCGTCTGTGTATCCGCCCAACGCCGAAACACCACCTACCCCTATGGAAACGCGCTTACACCACGTGCCATACCTACGCTGCCGGTGGCCCGGCCGTGGCCGATGGGGAGTCTGACGCCAGGTTGACTCCTCCCTGGGGCTGGAACGGGTTTTGCTCACCAACGAGGGCCTCTCCGCCTCGCGACGATTGGTCCCCCGGCCTTCCTCGTACCATGGGGAAGAAACGCCGCGTCGTTGGCCGACCGGCCGCCCAGATCCTCTTTGCCTAAGCGCCGGAGGCGGAGGAGGGGGAGCAGGCGGACGTTTTTTTGTGATATCTGACATGCCGAAAAGAAGGCGGAACTGGCGTGGTGCTCCCCGCCTCCCCCCCTTCGCCCCGTGCCCGTTTTCGGGGGGCCCCGGATGTTCGCGACGTGCGTTCGTCGGGCCACGGAACAGGCCACGGAACCCCAGCGCTGATACGAGTTCCGTGGTTTCTCGCACCCCCTCCCCTCTCCTCCCCGCCGGGCTGCATGGGGGCCTTGGAGAGGGGGAGAGGAGGTCCCCTTTGGCGGGCGTCGCACGGCAGTGTTTCTCCTGCTCCTTCGCTGGCGCTGGCGCTGGTCAGGTTCCTCGATGATTCTGCTGCTGCTGCTGCCGCCGCCGGGCATAGAGGGCGCAGGGAAACAGGTTGTGGGCTGAGAAGGGGGGAATGCCCGTGGGGCCGGGCCATGGCCGCCCCCGGTTCTCTCGCATGTTCGCTTGCTGCCTGACGACGCGGAGGATATGGGGGTAGGAATCAAAGGGAGGGCCTCAAGGTTAATGCGGAGGATCAAAGGGGGTGGCGAAATCGTCCGCGGTTCAGGGTCGCAGGGTCACGGCACCGCCGCGGCGGATGGAGGGTCTGGTTTCGCCAGCATTGGTTTCTAACAAACGATAACGGGCCACCGCGCCGGGGCAACGGCGAGCGGCGCAAGACTACGCGTCTTCATTTGCCGGCCACGACGGCGAGGCGCGGGTCTATCGGGCACTCGCCCAAAACGAAGAGGGCGTTTCGGGCGTGTACAGGGTAAGGGTAGGCAAAGGCAGGCCACCGACGGCTGGGGGGGCCGGGGCACGGGTTCCGCGACGGATTGCCCGGTGGGTGGCCCTGTCAGCCCATTTAGCTATCCCCTGGCGCCCCGGGCTGCGAACTGGTCCCTTTTCCGGAGGGCGGGCGATCGATAGATCAGTGGTGGCCCAGGTCCGCCACGAATGGCGGTCACGGACAAGATGCCGCCAGCCTCGCGAGCTTTTCGGCCCCGTTGCTTGGGCTGACTGGGTAACGTACGGGCCCATGCAGGGCTGATGCTCTCCCTTTTTCTCGCTCTGACGCTTTCGCTCGTACGGACCGCGAAGAACGATGCACAGTTTTCGCGCGGGAGCCGCACCAGAACAGGCCCCGGCGTGGGGGGCAGCACGAAGATCGTCGAAAGGTGTGGGCGGGAGAGAGCAGCAACTAACAAATCCCATACAACTAGTTACTGCCTAGCGCAAAGGCGGTACACAGTAGCAGTGGCTGGGATGGGCATTTGCCAATGGGTTGCGCCAGCGGAATAGGCAGTCGGTCCCGCCAAACCGCCCGCCGGGGCGCCGAGGGAGCGGAAACAGGCGAGGGAGGCCGAATGCAGGTGGTTGAAAGGCTGACTGATGCCCACATGCAGCGTATGACGACATCGGATCCTATGGGCGCAGGCGTCTGACTCGGGGGGCCGGGCGCACGCCCACCGCATGTGGCCCAGAGCGGCGACAGCGGCTGCAGCTGCAGCTTCAAGAAACGGAGGACGGGGCAGGGCAGATGGAGATTCGCCATATGGGATCCCACGGGCGATTGGGTACCGGTTCCATCGCCATCGAGGACGGGATCGGCAGGGCCACGTCCCTCATCTCGACGCCTCGTATGCAAGCCCAGTGCGCCGGCGACGTGTCAACAGCGCACCGCCGTTGCACTAGAAACACTAGAAGGATGCCGTCGCTCGGTGCACAAGGAAAAGACGGGATGGGCGAGTAGTGAAGCCGATGCTGGCAGGCCATGGAATTGAGGGCCCCATTTCCCGTGTGGTCCAGCGCGCGGTAGTCGAAATTGCGGGTCCCCCCTTGGAAGGACGACGGGAGGGCCGGAAGCTTGGCCCTAACAAAAATTGGCCGAACGTCTTTGCTGGCACCGACCGACCGCAGTGGAGCTCCGGCCGAATTTTTTCTCCTTTCATGCCGAGAATTAGGCCGCCGCCGGACTTGCAAAGCCCAGCAAGGACTGGAGAAGACGACAGCGACGGCACCAAGGACGAGGAGCCGCCCGCGCACGCCCTGGCGCCGTACGCATGGCCGAATCCCGGCAGACGCGTCGAGAAACGCCGCTCGCCTGCTCATCCATGACTCGACCGAGTATGTCCAGGCGACGGCCGGCAAGTGGCCACACGCCCCTCCCGCTCGCCACCCGCGCATCCTGACGCGCCACGGCCCGTCTCGATCGCCCGCCGTGGCCAGAAGAGCGAGAGATTGGCACCATGGACAAGGGACCATCATGGGCCACGGCGTCCGCGGCCGCGATGATGGTGCCAGCGCCTATGCACAAGGCCGGGGGGGCAGGCGACGGCCAAGGTCCAGGCGGGCGATGGGTTGTTGGGCCGTTGGGCTACACCATTACCCTGCGACCGTGGAGGCTACCGTGCCATCCCCTGGATTGCACTGCGGCTGTCCAGGCCTAACCGCCCCGTGACGTCGCCTCGGGAGACATCGCGAGATGGGCAGACCTGCCCGGCGCCTTCACGGTGGTATGGTGGACCCGGCCCTGGAACCTCCACCGCATCCCATTATCAGCACAGTCAGGGAGTTCTCGACGATGGTGGGCCTCGTCGAGCGGCGATGTCATCGACCCAACGGAAAATGCGTCGTTGATAAGAGACGCAGCGCTGGCCTCTGAGGTTTCCCCGGGTTATCGACGACGACGACGACGCGCCTCCACGCTTCTGCATCCCCTCCCACACAGTCCCCCTCTCCCCTCCCCTTGCGTCACGCAGGCCGCAGTCGCCCGCGCCGTCGCCGCCGCCGCAGCAGCAAAAGCCGCCGCAGCAGCGCCGATCACGCCCCGTCAGCCCTCGCTCCCTCCCTATCCTCCCCAATCATGTCGTCCTACATCCCCTCCTTTTCCCAGCCGACGTCCCGCCCCGGGTCGCTGGCCGCGTCGCGCGCCAACAGCTACATTGCTTCCAACGCGCGGTCACGGCCGACAACACCCGGCGGCGGCACGCGCCCGGGCACGCTCGTGGGCTCGCGGCGCAACTCGACGGCGGCGCCCTCGCGGGCCGCCAGCCGGGCCGCCAGCCCCACGCGGCCGCCGGGCGCCACGGCCGAGTCGACGACCGACATCGACGACTTCCACGACCAGGACGTGCCGGCGCTGTTCCTCGAGAAGAACGAGAAGGGCGAGCCCATCGTCGGCCGCGTCGTCGGCGGCAAGTACGACGTCGAGGGCGTCGAGAACACGGACCCCGAGTGCGGGCCCATCAAGCGCGTCGACTGCGACATGCCCCTGACGCTGACCGAGATCCTGGTCGAGAACGGCAAGGAGTACGTGGTGCTCACGTTTGCGACGGGCGACCCCGAGAACCCCTTCAACTGGAACCCGTGGAAGAAGCGCATGATCACGACCATGCTCAACCTCATGACCCTCTTCATCGGCCTCGCCACGACGGCCTACAGCTCGGGCATCGCCAGCATGTGCGAGGAGCTCGGCGCGCCGCAGCTCATGGGCCAGATGGGCCTGTTCACCTTCAACATCGCCTGCGCCATCGCCCCCATGGTGCTGGCGCCCTTTTGCGAGCTCGTCGGCCGCAAGGTCGTCTACTGCGGCGCCTTCCTGTGCTTCACCCTCCTCTTCATCGGCCTCGCGCTGGCGCAGAGCATCGAGACCATCATCGGCCTGCGCCTGCTGCTCGGCCTCTTCGGCTGCGTCGGCACCATCCTCGTGGGCGGCACCTTTGACGACATGTACGAGCCGCGCTTCCGCGGCCCGCCCATGGCCATGTTCAGCTTCATCGCCATCTTCGGCACCGTGGCGGCCCCCATCTACGCCGGCTTCATTGACCAGGCCATCGGCTGGCGCTGGATCGAGGGCATCCAGGGCATCGCCAACGTGCCGCTCCTCATCTGCATTTTCCTCTTCTTCCCCGAGACGCGCGGCGGCGTCGAGCTGCACAACCGCGCCAAGAAGCTGCGCAAGGCCACGGGCGACGAGCGCTACGTGTCCGAGGGCGACATCCTGACGCCGAGCCTGCAGTCGATGCTCAAGGCCTCGTCGGTCAAGGCGGTGCACATGCTGGTGACGGAGCCCGTCGTCTTCGCCTTCGGCTTCTGGATCGCCTTCTGCTGGGCCGTCGTCTTCCTCTTCCTGTCCGTCATCCCCATCACCTTCAGCGAGAAGCGCGGCTGGTCCGAGGGCGTCAGCGGCCTGCCCTACATCTCGCTCGCCATCGGCACCACGCTCGGCTGGGCCGCCCACCACCTGCAGATGCGCAAGTACAACCGCCTCATGGACGACCCGGGCGTGCGCGTGACGCCCGAGGCGCGCCTGTACGGCGCCATGTACGGCGCCGTCTTCCTGCCCGTCGGCCTCTTCATCTACTCCTTCACGCAGTACAAGGACCTCTCGTGGGTCGGCCCCGCCATCGGCCTCGCCCCCATCGCCTTCGGCATCTTCTTCGTCTTCGAGAGCACCTACTCGTACACGGCCGACTGCTACGGCCCCAGCGCCTCGTCGGCCATCGCCGCCCAGGGCCTGCTCCGCAACACGCTCGGCGCCGTCACCCCGCTCTTCGCCAACCCCTTCTTCCACAACGTCGGCAGCCAGTACGCCGGCCTCATCCTCGCCCTCTTCGGCACCGTCCTCAGCCTCATCCCCTTCGTCATGTTCAAGTGGGGCCACCAGCTGCGGAAGCGCAGCAAGAAGGCCCTCGCCTAAGAAAAAGGGAGCCGTACCGGCGAGCGGACCGACGCGAGACTTCTTTCGTCACTTTTTACCCATCGTTCCGAGTCTTCCGCCGCCCCCACCCGGCCCGATCCGCGGGCCATGTGGCGCCGGCGGAATGTCTCTTGTCTGGATCCCCAGGCAAGGGGTGGGCTACGAAGGGTTTTTTTTCTGTTTAGCAAAACGCCCTTCCTCACCCACCCCGTGGAACAGATGATGTCCGATATGAACGAGAAAAAAAAATTTCAATTTCCCCCAAGATACCTCTGGTCGTCGAATTAGCCAATGTGTTTTTACAATATTTAAATAGCATTCCCACTTGCCATGGATGTTTTCGTTTTCCTTCTTCGGACAGATGCGGGAAAACGATTTCTTAATACAGACCTCGGTCAATGAATGAAAACCCCCCATTTACCTCCATGGACTCAGCCCGTACCCCGCGATAAACTTTGACCACTCTCTATTCCCTGTACATGTTTGCTCCCCTCCCGTTGCCTCTTTCTCCCCGCCTAACCCATGGCGACGCCGCTATGTACACCCTCGTTCATCAGCCCCAAGGGGTCTAAACGAATCCTCATCAACGGGCAGCCATCATCACCCGTGTCGCATCCGCCGCACCAGATCCCTCGATCCAGCAGTCCCACCCACTCGTAACGGCAACCGGGCTCTTCCCAGCCAGGCCCGCAATTCTGGCGCGGCGCCCAGAACCGCCCGGCGGCGGCTGAGCCGGCCGCGGGACCAGGGTCGGCCCGCTTTCGCCATCGGCCCGCGCCCCTTGACCTTGGCCCCCACGGGACGGGAGCAGAGCGTGAGCGAAGAAGCTCGCGGGCGGGCCGCCCGTCCCGGCTTCGGGACGGGGAGGTCACGTCCGCGCAAACCCGATACCTCGGACGCCGCGTCGCGTGGCAAGATACGCTGCTCCACACAGACGGCGGTTCCTGCGCAGCCTCGACGAACAGGGAGCTGGTTTGGTCCCGTCGGGGGGTGAAGCTAATGATGGCCGCTCCACGAACGGACGGGCGACGTTTCGGGTTGCCAGCGGCGCGTTTCACTTGACTGCTTGCATGCTGAGGGCTGTGGCCCCGTCCTGGACCGAGTCGTCCTGCCTGGTGCCCCTTCATGATATTCGTCAAAAGCGGTCATACTAAGGGCCGTCGGGACGCAGCGTCGGTCCCCCTTTGAGATGCTACGGCCATGGATCATTTACAAGCAGAAAGACCCGCGGGTTGGGGGATGCGAGGCCCAGATCCCGCACCGGTGCAGATGACATGACTTCTAGACCTCCCAACCGGGCCATCGAGACCGACAGGCTACGGATAAGGGGAGGGGGGCGGTGGAGGGATGGGACACTCGGGCGCCAGCGCCGGCAGCTACTGGAAGATGCGGCATCAACTAGATCCGCCCTTGGAGCCATGGTTTAACCAGTAGGGACCCCGTGTGAAGGAGTAGACAAAGCGCCGCAGCGGCCTGCTGGTTGAAGGCCCCCCCTTACTCAGGAAATATTCCCAACTTCCCCCTTTCCGCCCCCGAAGCCCCCGTCTAAGGTGAGGCTGTACCCGATTGCTTTCGATCGGTGGGCCCTGTAAGGAGCGAGCCTGTCCGCGCTACAGCGCGCAAACGCGTCCCCAGGCAACTGATAATATTCTTCTGTCTTACGAATGCTGCGTAGGAGATGATTTAGTGAGATTGTTTCCTTACAAATGGACCTGGGCCGAACACGGCGCCGCTCTATGCGACGGTCATACAAAAAATGGGCCATGAATCGAACGGCCGGCGAGCCCTGCTAAACTCCGTGGCTGGGATGGAAGGGATGGGTGGTAAGGTACATGGCGCGGTCGGAAGCCGGGCCATCGGAACTATCAGCATGCTTCGGGCCATCAAAACAGCGCGAGGCCGCATTCTGGTGGCTGGCTGACATTTAAGGGCGATTATCATCTTGTGGCGCAGGAAGCGAAGACCTCAATGGGTCCTCAAGACGGCATGGCGGAATGGGAAATGGCGCATGGGAGCTGGTGACTCGGGAAGCCAGAAGCTACGGCATGCTGGCCGTCCTGGGCAAAGACATAGGAGCGCCGGGTCGTCGGACGGGGGAAGATATCGACGGCCGTCGACGGTGGTCAAATAGGGGGTCTGCATCGGTTCTGGCCCGGGTTGCGGGATGAAGGTGGAGTGGGCAGCAGATGAGCGATTCCTCCACCCCATTTGCTGGCCCAGATGCAAATGCAAGCGCAAGCCCTTGTCCGAGAGCCCCCATGTCCCAGGGTTTGGCATCCCATGTGCTCGGCGGCCGGCTGACGGGCGTTAGCAGGTCCATCATGCGGCCCGACCGCGCCGAGGGCAATCAAAGGCTCCCGGGATGGGAAACGACTCTTTTTCAGGATTACCCATTCGAGCGGGTATTTCAGAGAGGGGAGGAAGGAAGGGATGGATACGGGCCATCGGCGGGCGCGCCCACCAGTGATGCGCGGGCGCGTCACCTGCAGTGCAACTCCAGGTAGCAGCAGCCTATAAGAAGCTTGGAATGCATCTGAGGGCGTCGCCCAAGGTTGAATGGAAGTACACGTGCCGGCGTCCCAAAGAAAGCGACGTTTCCCGCCTCCCAAACCGGTGCTGACAGCCACGTCGGTTCCGCTTTGCCAGCAGTGGAGAGAGATGGTACGGGAGAACGATAGATGGATGGGATGCCACGTCGGGATGCATGACACAGGTGGCTCCGGAGTCTGGGTGGCCCCTCGTGGGCGGGCAGAGAAGAAGAGACGCCCCGCGAGACATGCAGACGCCCGGCGTGGCCGGCAGGCAAAGATGGCCCCAAAAAACCCATTGGGGGCGACGTGCGTGGTTTATTCTCCGTCTGCAGGTGATGAGTGCAATGCTTGTGCCGCTTTCGTCATACGCCTACATACTGGAACCCGTAGGCTCGTTGGACGGCGATGTCGCCTTTTCTGCTGGAACCAAAGTGGGAGCCCTGGATTAGGTAGTCGCCCGTGCTTGAAGTCCATGGGAAGCCAGCGATAGTGGGGCCAAGAAGCACCAGCGGCACCTGCCATCCATCGCATCCCCTTTATCCATTTCACCCTTCGCGTTCCATATACAACGTATACTCGTGCTTTTACATAGATGGATCCCGACTGGGGCTTAGCGAGGGATCCCACGTCCGGATTGGAAGGACAAAGTGGGCAAATCAACATTAAACATTTTATCTGGATGTTTTGGCCAGAACGCGAGAGGAAGTTAGGAGAGCAGAGGAGAGGGCGAAAAGGCAGGAAAAGGGACCAAGCGCGCCTGCATTGTTCGCTCGGCTCGTGTGCCCCTGCCTGGCATGTGCCAAATTTGGAGAGGGCGTGCCGGTGTGAGTTGGTACCGATGGCCACTCTGCCGGGGCCGATCGATTCAAGAAAAAGAAGAAGAAAAAAAAAGAAAAAGAAAAGTGTAGCGATGTGGCAGCCTCTCCCGTGCCAAAGGATGCCGCCCGGGGTTCGACTGTGTCTTGCCCGATGCGACGAAGGCCGTCAGCAGGTGGAAAGGGGATGAGTGAGAGGTGCATGTCTTGTCTAGGGTCTTTTTGTCTTGACGCTACCCTGCACCTACCTACACGTAAAAGTACCTATTTACACTGCAAGGAAGTTAGATGACCAAATACCCGACTTTATGGAACCGAAGTAATGTAAGTAAGACCTAGGAAAGGGTCTCCTGCCATTCCACAATATCAAATAGCCCGCCGGTGTCTGTCTGTTTGCGATGTGATAGCATTGAATCGTCACCATCACCGTGTCCCCCCCCTTGTAAAAAGAGACGCGTTGGAGCCTCAGGGCCGCTTCAGGTACCACCCGCATTTAGAGTTTCAACCACGGCGGTCGGATGCTTCCAGGCTTCCGGGGTTTCCCTTTCCCACTTCAGCGGTTGACGAGCATCCAGGGTCCCCCGTTCCCATGTTCCACGCCTCCGACCTCCAATCGTGGCCATCTTCTATTGTACTACCCAAGGTAACGAACAGTGTTACCTGGGGCGCGTGTGGTCGTATTTCCCTATCTTTTCTTTTCCCATCATCACTCCTTCGTATCATCCACAACTGCACGTCCCCCCCAGCTGGGATTGGAAATCAACAAGCGGATTGTGCATCCGAGCCCACCTGCAAAGTGATCCATTGCCCTCCCCTCCACCGGCACTACGACGCCCTTGAGCAGCTAATCCAGCCATCCATGCTTCGCCCACACTCGTACATGCCATAGCGCTTAGACTGGCCGACTATCTGCTGCGGCTTTCTCACCATCGGGCCAGCGGATTCGCCTCGTACCAACCTCGCGCGGGAAGGACGCCAGCTCAGGACCGACGCCCAACACGTGTGAGCTGCTGGACCCGGGACCGGGACCCGTGACAGCGCAGCAGCACCAGAATCACACGCAACGCGGCGGCGCCAGCATCATCCCCGCCTGGGTTGGCCTGTTCGACTAGCGAGGCGCCCCAAGGCCCAACCAAGTAAGGAAAGCATGCAGCTCTGAGCTTGGCGTGCCGACCGACCGACGACGATTTGCCCCCTCTCCCGTCCTCCATACCCACTTCCTGCTGCTGCTGCCGCTGCCGCTGCTCCTCCCCCGACCGCCGTGCGACACCCACCAGCTTTTTGCCTGTCTGGGCAACCCCATGGACGTCGACGACGACCAATCCCCTGAGGCGCCGCCCGTCCGTAATGCCTCGCGACCGGGAAGCGCCCGCGACCACACACGCCCTGTCGACGACGACCCGCGCAGCTCACGCGACACCGACGACGATTCGGACGCGGATGACGACGCCCACCGCGCCGACGACACCACCAAGACGGGTAGCCGGGCCACCTCCGCCTCACAGGCACTGGGCCAACCGGGGAACGCCAACATAGCGCCCTTGCACCAACCCAAGCTGCACCAACCGCCGCGCTCCTCGCCTCGTCTCGCCGTGACGGCCCCCGACGACACCAGCACCTACGTGGAGCCCGTCACCGCCATGGACGACGATCACCACGCCGATTCCCTGGCCGACGAGCTGCATGTGCGCCGGCACCTGCAGGACGTCGAATCCAGCTTCGTGCCCCCCATCTCGCCCTTGCAGGTCAGAGGTGGCCCCGACGAGGGCCTCGACGACACTTTCGTCTTCGATGCCGAGCCCGCCAAAGTGCCCCTTCCCTCGCCTTCGCCAGATCCCGGTGCCTCGCCCGGCCCTTCGTCCTACGCGACACCAGCCGACGACCAGCACGACCAACAGGATTACATCGCATTGCCGATACGGAGTCGCGGATCCGGACGCCAGCCTGAAAGCTCGGCCTCGCAGAGCCAACAGGACGACGACATCGATCCTTTCTTCGAACGCCGCCGCTTACAGGCCCCTCGCAGCACCACGCCCGACCTCCCGCCGGACCATGCTCGATCGAATCCGCGACGGCCCGACATCTCCATCACCGACGCCGAGGCTCGCAGCCGTGCCGCCTCGGACGCTGCCACGGGGCGCAGCCATACCCTAACCTCGGGGCTTAACCAAATGCCCTCGTCGCCCACGGCTTCTGCTCTGGCGCGGTCTATGTCCAAAGGCGCGGCCTCCCAGCACACGGCTACAGGAAGCCAGGACGCCGTCACGTCACAAGGTGCCAGGGAGGACGGCTCCTCGCACAGCGGCGCTTCGAGGCTACACATACCCCGCTCCGACCAGTCCTACTCGGGCGGTGGAAGCTTTCTCCGCCCATCGAACGAGTCCGGCGACTCGTCCGGACCCGGTAGGCGACCCAAGTTTCTGCGCAATAGGCATGCCAGTCAGCGCTCGTCGACCGACACGGCCATGTTCGACGACGAGAGCGACGCAACCATTGGCCTTGGCACCGACTACACCGTGCAGTCGGGCGGACCGTTATCCCCGCCCTTCGGTATGCGGAGGAGCCTCAGCAACATGCTGTCGCGGTCAATTAGCATAGGGAGCATGGGCTCTGGCCTGGATTCGGATTTGGATGCCACCCGGCCTTTGGAGCCCTTGGAACCCCTGACCGAGGTCGATTCGCCCGATCGAGGGGCGGGCAGGAAACCGACGGGGTTCGGCGGCCGGAATAACGACGCGGTATCGACGCCGAAAACAAGGCAAGGCCCCTTGGCCCCCCCTACCGACACTGTCATCGCCCGCCACGTACGCGACGTCGAAGTGCCCGAGTCGCTGGCTGCCGAGTACAAGACGAAAGGCGGCTTTGAAACGCCGCAGCACAATGCTACGTACCGCAGCAAAGCCCCAGAGTTCACGCCGGCGCCGGGAACCGCCAAGAGTAAGGGCAACATGACTCTCAAGGAACAGTCCAGCACCATCGAGCGCCTCTCCAAGGAGAACTTTGACCTGAAACTTAAGGTCATGTTCCTGTCGGACCGCCTCGATAAGCTGTCCGAGTCCAACGTTAAGGAAATGATATCGGAAAACGTCGAGCTGAAGACGTCCTTGGCCGTCATCCAGCGCGACAACAAGGCGCTGCGTAAGAAGAACAAGGATCTCGAGAAGCGTTTGCGCGACCGGGATGACGAGGCCGAGCGCCCCAGCACCGCCAAGAGTGGCTACTCGTCGGAGGGGCGCACGACGCCGGCCTACGACCCCGATGCCCAAGAACGCGAAGAAGAGCTGCATTACTTGCGCGAGCGCGTCGAAGAGCACGTGACTGAGATCGAGCACCTCAAGAGCGAGAAAATGGCGGCCGAGGCGGACAAGCGGAAACTGGCCGAGATGGTCAAGGCCATGGGTGACAGGGCGGGAGAGCGGGTCGGGGATGGCCTGGGCCGCCAAGAGGAGGCCGACGTATTCAAGGACCTGCTCGAGCAGGAGACGGCCCGCCGGGAACAGACCGACGACGACAATCGTCGGCTGCGCGACGAGATTTTCCGCCTCAAGCAGGAACTGACGGGCGGCGGAGGGCCAGCGTCGGCTACCGGCAGTCACGGCATGAACCACACGACCAACATCTACAACATCACCCGCAAAGGCCGCCCGTCGTCCCCTTCGAGGTCACGGCCCGTCTCGGGCTTGTCCGGCGACGACCTCGACCAGGTCAACTCCCAGGCCAGTACGTTGGTGGACGAGCTGCGCAGGGAGACGGAGCAGTTACGGCACGAGAATGCCGAGCTGCGGCGTGAGGTGGGCGCGCAAACGTCGATGCTCACGTCGCGCAACCGCGAAAAGGAGCGGCTGTACCAAGAGATCGAGGACCTGAAGCTGGCGCAACGTCGCGGCGCCGCTCCGTCCACCATCGACAGCCTCTTGGACCGCTCTGCGTCGCGGACGGGCGGCCACGAGCGATCGCAGTCGCGCGGTAGTGCCCGCACAAGGCTCACCACGGCCGCCGAGGACCCGGACCGAGAGGAGCTGGAAAACAAGCTGGCCGAACATCGCGACAAGTTGAGCGAGGTGAAAATGCAGAACCAAGAGCTCCAGCGGGAGCTGGAGACGTGTATGCAGGATTTCGAGATTGCCGTGGACGCCAAACAGCAGGCGGAAGAGGCAGCCATGGCCCTGCAGCAGGAGCTCGATAATGCCCTGAACGATTTGATGGCGATACAGACGGAGCGTGACCAAGTGCTGCAGGACCACTCGGCCTTGGAGATGGAGTTCGATGCACTTCGCAACGAAGCGCAGGAGGAGATCAACGCGCTCGAGGGCGAGACCGACGACAAGGACCAGGAGATTCAACGCCTGGAGCTCGAGGTACAGGACCGGGCCGAGAACTTCGACGCCCTGCAGGAGGAGATGCGCAAGATGAGCGAGGCCATTGTGCGGCTGGAGGACGAGCACGAGAAGAAGCTTCGGCGCATCGAGCAGCTCGAGTCGGAATTGGCCGACGCCAACCACGAGTCGGAGGAACTGGAACACAAACTCATGGAGGCCAACGAAAAGGCTAACCGCCTGGGCGTGCAGCAGGAGTCGAGCCAGGACGAAATCGGCTTCCTGCGCGAGGAGCAGGAAGCCGACAAGATCCGCATTGGCGACCTCGAAGCCGCCGTCGCGAATGCCGAGCAGGGCCTGCGCGACGAGCGCGAGCGCGTCAAGGAGCTGGACCAGAGACTCAACAAGGAGCGGCGACAGTACGAAATGATTAGCTCCCGCGAAAAGGAAGAGGTGCAGCAGTTCGTCAACGAGCTCAACCGGGAGATGACGACGGCCAAGGATGAGTCGCGACGCCTACGGAAGAGCCTGACGAACCGGGAGGTGGAGGCGACGGAATGGAAGGAGAGGCTGATGGAGCTGGAGAACAACCTGCGGGAGGCGCTCGGCGACCTCAACGGCACGCGTTCCAGCCTGCTCAAGTCGATCGGCAAGCTGCAGCGCGAGCTCGAGAACACGGTCGCGGAACTGGACCAGACCAAGGCGTCCATGGTGGAGAAGGACCGTATCATTAAGCAACGCGACGCGCTGCTCGAGTCGCACGGCCTCGAGAGCCGCAAGCTGGCCGAGATGCTGGAGAAGGAGCGACAGGCGCACCGCAACACCAAGAACACGTTCGATACGTTCCAGCGGACGCACCAGCACGTAACGCGCACCGTGACTAGCCAGGACGGGCGCATCTCGGAGCTCGAGTCGATCCGGCAGCAGAACCAGAAGAAGATCAACCAGCTCGAGACGCAGTTCAAGGAGCAGCTTACGGAGCGCAACAACCTGCTGCTGGTGCTCTGGACGCGCCTCTCGGCCGTCTGCGGCACCGACTGGGCGCACAACAACAGCCTGATCAACGGACGCGCGCTGCCGAGCCTCGAGGCGGTGGCGACGATGCTGCCGGGCTTCAGCAAGAACCTGTTGGCGGCGGTCAAGATGATCGAGACGCTGGTGGGAGGATTCCAGAACCGGATCAAGGGAATAGAGAGGCAGCTCTGGAAGGAGTACAACTCCCTCGACGAGAACTTTGAGCAACGCATCAAGAAGCTGGACAGGCTGGAGGCTATTGTGCGGAACGGCGTGGTCAATGGCGACTTCAACACGACGGCCAAGATCAGCCAGCTCGAAGCGGCGTACCGGGCGCTCAAGATTGAGAACGCGACGCTGCAGCGGGCCAACGACGCGAAGACGCGGGCGGTGGGCGGCTACTTTGACCAGCCCACGAACCGGCCGCACGACGGCGGGGTGGGGGATCCCGACGACGACGACCACGGCAGCCCGAGCCCCAGCGTGCCGACGGGGCCGACGCGGCGGTCGAGCGGGATCCCGCGAAGCAAGGCGACGCCGCACCTGGACTCGGCCAGCATCAAGAGCCGCACGAGCACCATGACGCGCACCATGTCCAGCCATAGCAACGCGGGCGACGAGCACCGGCTGGGGGCGTCGAGCAAAGAGCCCGGGGCCACGCGGACCAGCAGCGACAACGGCGAGAAGCAGTGGATGTTCCGGCTGCGCGAACTCGAGTACAAGCTTAAGCAGGAGCGCGAGGCCCGCAACCTGGACCGCGCGGCGGCGCGACAGCGCATCGCCGAGGGCGAGCGCCAGAAGGACGAGCTGGTGGCCGAGCTCGTGCGCGTGAAGCGGAAGGGCGAGTAGCCCTGCGCGCGCGCGCCTGTATTCTATCCACTACTCTGTACAATACCACACGACCGAAAAGGGGGAGGGCAGGAAGCAGGGCGCGAGGCCCTTAGACAGTCCATGATACCAAGCAGCGGATGCGAGGACTCACTCAGGGCCGGGGCATGGCCGGTTTTCTATTTTACTGCTTTTCGATGATTTCCTTTTCCTCCATTGGGCGCCCCCTCCTCCCATTTGCATCTACGGCGAGGTCACGACGGCCCCACGGCTTGGTTGCCCTCTTTTTTGGGTCCACGTAAAGGATGGGGCCGCTATGTCTTTTATTTCTCTTTGTTCCCACTTCGGAAGGCAAAAGGAGGAGGGGGTGCGGACTTGCTAGCAGGGAGTTTCGAGCCGGACACGGTACATGGCGAACCGATTTAAAAAAAAGACAGAGACGTACACAAGCAAACCCCGCGTATGGGCTTACTGGGATACCTATTTGATTGTAAGTTTATGGGGTCATGAACTGGGCGAGGATGAAGGGAGGAATAGAAGAAGACGAAGCAGTATACAAACGGCGGACAGGCAGGCCACGCAAGAGCCATTACTGGCGATACCGGGTACACACCCACACCAACCCACACACAACACACTAGCAGTTTGTCTCACCCATACATATATGCTACATTCTTACCCATAGCTGTCTGATGAGGTCATGATGTGGTTTAGAAGCAAACATGTACATATTCGGCCTCTTCCGGCGGCGGCGGGGCATGACATAGATTCCCCTGGCGCGAATCGGCGGCTATCGGAGCGGGAAGGAACGGGAAACACGAAATGCATTTGCTGACGCGAACCGGGGCCGGGGTTGTAAACGGCCGGTCCCCTTTGGTGCTGTCTTTTGTTTCTTTCCTGCTTTTCAGTACGAGTCCGTCGGCTTGAATAGGCTAGATTAGGCCCGGGGGGGAGGGCTGTACGGTGGTTCGACGAGTAGACGCGGGTGGTGGGTTTCACGACGCCTCGCGCGTCGTAGGGCGTGGAAATGCCGATGGGTACGCGCGCGCGCGACAGAGAAGGGTAAAGGCCATGTGCCTGCGCCTTGCTGTTTTTGGAAATCGAATGCCAACTACTACTAACAAGGCACGGCGCCCCAACCCCGGCTCCCCCGTCAGCACTAGTGTACCATGTCGAGTGTTGGGGGGGGAGGAGGAGGAGGAGAGGTGGGTTTTCACTTTTGTCATCGGACGCTCTTCCGGGCCCAATCACCCGATTGCCCTTCCCGTGGCCGTAAACGGGCGAAGGGCCACACGCCCACATCCGCATCCACATACACTTCTTACTACATAGCCCTTCGGCCGCTGGCCGTTCGACAGAACGACAGCCCGGATGGCCAGAGTGGTAATTGGTATTGGGGGCGGACAGGGAAATTGGGGCACAGCCCCTCTGGTCGTTCCCCGAAGGATTGCCGGGGGGGTCTTTGCGATAAGCCAAGGAAAGCTGAAAAGAAAGGAAACCGGGCTTTCTCCAGGCGTAGGTGCAGGCATAGGTGCAGGCGCACACGCGCCCGCACCTTTTTGGGGGCCGTTTCCCCGCCTTCGCCGTCCGACTATACCCTCTTCTTCCCCGTTAATACACTTTGGCGTCGCTTCTGCCGCCCCCGCGCCGCCTTCTTCTTTCCTCCCGTCACCGACATCTGGATAACTTCGCTCGCTTCGTACACGGCCCCGGAGGGCTCGGCGATAAGATCTAGAAGACGGCCCGGAAAGGAGCTTTGTTGCCTCAAGGCCAGGATTTCCGTTGTTCTGGGCGTCAGCGAAACGGACCTTCCGGATTGGAAGACACCCACCCCCGGCCCGCCGCCGTCGGCCCCTTACCGATTGGGACGGCCCCAAGGGGCGTAGATGTGTGTGTGGAGTGAAGAGAGAAAACCACGGGATTCGGCGCCATTGTTTCTCTTTTCTTCCTCTCCCTTTCCTTTTCATGCCCCCCCCCCCTTCAAAGCCACGGCCTCCCCGGGACAGAAAAATCACTACGACGACGAAAAAGAAGACGGTCCAATGAGCAGCGCGTACCACGGGTTGCCCCCGGCCCAATACCCGCCGCCTCCGGCCTCGCCCGTCTACGAACCCGCCGGGCTCGAGGTCGACACGCATGCCAGCCCCCCGGCCGGGCTCGAGGTTGACCCCGGCCCGCCCGCGCCCCAGCTCATCTACTCCGACGACCCCAAGCACTTCGTCAGCGCCTACGGCGCCTACTACGATCCGGAATCGCCGCCGCCGCCGCAGCCGCAGCAAGGCCAGTACGTCGCCTTCGGCAGCGATAACGGGGTGGCCGGGGGTCCAGGTCTAGGAGAAACAGCGGGGCCAGGGGGCGCTAGCAAGGGCCGGAGGAAGCGGCTGTGGATCGCCGTGGGCGTGGTGGCGGCGGCCTTAGTGATCGTGGGGGCGGTGGTGGGCGGGGTGGTGGGCAGCCGGCAAGCGGCGGCTTCTTCTTCCTCCTCGCCAGCGGCGCCGTCGTCCTCGGCGGCGGCCGCCGACGCCGACGCCGGCAACGTGACGGCACTGGCGGCGCCGGCGGACCTCCGGCATATTCGGCCCCGGTCGCGGCTGGCGGTGACGGGCTGGCGCGACGGCGGCAAGACGCACGCGCGCCTCTTCTACCAGGGCCCGGACCAGAAGCTGCGCTACTCGAACCGCACCGGCGACGCCATCGACGACTGGACGCCACCCGTCGTGCTCGACGAGCTCCCCTATGCGCCCGCCATCAACACGTCGCTGGCCGCGTCGGTGTCGCTCGAACAGCTGAAGAATGTAAGTTTCTTTTTCTCACTCGGATCTCTTCCACAGGTATCCAGAGTGACATCGGGGAGGCGGAGTGAGGCGACAAGAGAGGCTGGGAGAGGGTGGGAGCGGAGAGAAGAGAAGAATTGTCGGCGAAAGAACCAAACTAACGCGTTCCGGGGGTTTGCCAGCCGCAATGGAAAGTCTTCTTCCTGGACGGGACGTCGACGATCCGCAACCAGGTGTTTAACCACCTCGGGGCGAACGCGCAGGGCAGCGGCGGCACCTTCAACGACTTCGCGGTGCCAGCGGCGCCGACGTCACGGCTCGCGTCGTACTGGCCCTTCCTGCTGTCGCAGGACGGCGACGGCGCGTTGCGCTGGACGCGCTACTGGGGCGTCCGCGAGGGCCACCTCTTCTGGGAGAACCAGAACATCACCCTGAAGGCTTCCGATGCCGCCGGCTTCATCGCCGTGCCCGCCAAGACCAAGTACCTCGAGGGCGGCGCCATCGTCTACCGCCGCGACGACGGCAAGCTCTTTAACTACTTTGCCGAGCAGGACGGTAACACCCAGGGGAGTTCGTGGGCCTATGGTGCGTTGAATCCCTCTTCCTAGACCCCTGTCACCCCTCTCTAACCCACCCCCCCTCGCACAGGCAACCTGGCCAAGTTCACCATCCCGGCAGCGTCGGCGCTGGGCGGCTTCACGGTGGCGCGGAGCAGCTCGACGACGGAAAACGCCGTCAATACGCACCTGCTGTACCAGGACGACGCGGGGCAGCTGCAGACGGTGTGGCAGGACGACGACGCCGACTGGAAGGGCCCGCAGACCTCGCCCGCCTTTGCCGGCGCTGACCCCGGCACCGACATCGCCTGCCTCACCGCCGCCGCCTGGGACTCGAGCGGCGTCGGCATCACCGCCGCCACCGACCTCGCCCGCTGCTTCTTCCAGGTCGGCAACCGCGTCCGCGAGGTCCACTGGACCGGCATCGGCTGGGAGAGCAAGGGCTTCGTGCCCATTGACTGATGGCGGAGGGGAGACGGATAGAGGGAAGAAAGAGAGAGAGAGAAAGAGGAAGGGAAAAGAGGTCGGGGGAACGGACAATTCCATCCTCCCAAGTCCTTTCCCCACCTGCGTGTCCCTTTCTAGCATATCCAGGAACGCTGGCCAAGGCGCCAGACTGGATGGACTGCGTTTGCATTGTTCTTTTTAGTAGACAGCCTTTCTCCGAGATACCACTGCACAGTTGGAAGGGTGGCTTAGTAGCAACTAATAGACCCGGTCTGACCCGGGCCGGGGCATGGCCTTTGTTTTTCGACTCCTCGTCTACGTTTTATACCATATAGCTCTCGTTGTTCCCTAGGCTCTAGGCTCAGGCTTCCTGGTGTTTCATCAGGTTGGGGACGTGGCGCTCCTCCAGAGCGCGGCGCATGACACGCTCGGCCTTGAGCGGGTCGATGCGCTCCTCCTGGCCCAGCTTGAGCATGCGGCCCACGAGAAACATTAGCTTGCCCTGGGGGTACTGCCTGCTGGCGCCGGGCACGAACTGGCGCACGACGGCGTCCTGCCCCGCGGCCGCCTCGTCGGCGAGCGCCGCGTACTCGGCATCGCTCAGCTCGGCGAACCACATGCCCTCCGTAGCGACGGCGTCTTCGACGCTAGCATACGTCCGCGGGATGTCGCCTCGATACACCACCCACAGCAGCTCCTTGGCCACCCTGGCCGTGATGCGCCGCTGGTGGAGCAGCAAAACTATGTCGGCCAGGTGGGCGGCAGGCACGCGCGCGCATTCGCCGTCAGGCCGGAAACCTAGGTCCTGCGCCGTGTTTTCGTGTGGGTTCGACGTCAGACGGCCCAGTTCGTGGAGGATCCAGTTGGCGGCCAGCTGGAAGCAGGCCTGGTGTTCGCCGGCTTGGGCAGTGCTGGACGAGGAAAGGCCCAACTTGGCTTGCAGGGCGTCTACCACGCGCCAGAAAAACTCGACCCGGGCGCCGCCGTCGAGGGCCGCGAGGGAGAGGGCGTCTTTAGCCGTCAGGCCGAAGACGTCGACCAGCTCGTCGACAGCGGCGTCGGGCAGCTGGCCCATGGAGTGGCGTAGGTGCTCGACGAGGTCTTTGCCGATGACGACGGGCGGCAAGTCCGGGTCCGGCATGTAACGGTAGTCGACCTCGCCCTCCTTTCCGCGGAGCCGCCGTGTCTCGGTGGCGCCGATGGACCAGCCGCGCGTCTCCCCCTCGATGACGCCGCCCGCCTCCAGCACGGCGATCTGGCGGTCGCGCTCGGCGATGATGGCGTCCTCGACGGCCTTGAAACTGCTCAGGTTCTTGATCTCGGTGCGGGTGCCCAGCGGCGCGTCCGGGCCGTCGCTTCGCCGTACCGACACGTTGACGTCGGCGCGTAGGCCGCCGGCCTCGAGGCCCGAAACGCAGGCGTCGACGGCGCCCAGCAGAGCCTGTACCTTGCGCACGAGGGCGGCCGCTGTGGCCGGGTGGTGCATGTCGGGCCGCGTGATGATCTCGATCAGCGGCACGCCCGTGCGGTTGAAGTCGATCCAGTGCGTGTCGCCGGGCTGGGCCATGGTCTTGGCCGTGTCCTGCTCCATCTGCACTTGCTGGATGCGCACAACAACGCCGTCACCATCCTCAGCCGCGATGCCGTCGCGCGGCTGCAACATGATCTGCCCCTCGCGCGCAAACGGCTCGTAGTACTGGGTGATTTGATAGCCCGAGGGCTGGTCCCAATGGAAGTAGTGCTTGCGGTCGAAGCGGCTGACGGGCTGGACGGTACAATTCAGGGCCAGAGCGGCGCGCAGGGCAGGAATCAGTGCGGCGGGCTGGAAGACCGGCTGGCTGCCTGGGGTGGCGATGTCGAAGAAGGCGACGTGGCTGTTGGGGATGTCGTCGTCCGGGCCCGGCGTGTGGGCTGGCGAGAACAGCTTGCGCTCCGTGTTGAGCTGGGCGTGGATTTCGATGCCCACCGTCAACTCCCAGCCGGGAACGACCTGGTTATTGGCATTCTTGGTCTTCTTCTTGCCGGCCGCCTTGGCCTTTTTGGCCTCGTCTTTGAGCTGCTTCCGGAGGGGGATGTGGACGGCCGCGGCGGGAGGCGGCACAGGCTGGCCTTCGGTATGGAGGGCGCGTGTCGGTTGCGAGACGAGTGTCGTGGCCGCGGTCGTCAAGGCCGGTCGGAAGCCTCTATGCGCAAGCTGCCGGCAGCCGCGGGACGAGAGCTGGCCCTGCAACAGATAGCGGCGAAGGGCCGTAGTTGGGATGCGTGCCATAATGGGAGGCTCGGCGACGGGGTAGAGGAGAGCGCGAGGCGGGGTGAGGTCAAGTTCCCCGGGTGCCCAGGTACAGGTTCGTAGAGGGGGCTCGGCAAGCTCGGCAAAGGGTGGGATCTATCCGATTCACGACGCCGGCGGGCGCTGCAACACGTGTCGAGGAGCAGATTGAGGTCAATTGAAGCTGTTGCTGGCGCTGTTGGAAGATGCAACGCTAGGATGAATGCTAGAAGCTCCCCCGCGGTCATGCAGCGGACGCGGGAAGGGAAAAAAAGACGGGGGCCCACGCTGTAGCTTATTGGCGGGCAAGGACGCGGCTGCCAATACAGGATACTAAGTTAAAGCTAGGCCGTTCATGGCCCCCACAAGTGCCGTCGCCCCGGTATGTGGTACCTAGCGTACACAAGTACTGACTGTGTGTACATAATGTACCTGTGTTTGAAGGAGATGAAGCCATCCGCAACTCAATGTTTAGGTACTGGCTGATCCGTGATTATGCAGGTGTTAACCCCTTGGTGAGCCCGATCGACTTGGGCGTCTTGGCTAGTCTGTCAAGTGCGTTGTACGTACCGAGAGTACATGGGTACATCATTACTGGGAGAACATACCAACCAACTAGAATATTGCCCTAATCAGTCGCGAGTGGTTCGTGTCGCGCGTACTTGCTAGGAGAGACCGATGTGCACTGAATGTAGGAATGATGCCGTGCTAAAGTCCAGCATATACCTATCGGAGCGAGTAAAAGTGGTAATTGACTTCATCCTCCACAATTCCTCGGCGATATCTTTGGAAAAGTATTAAGCACTTCTCATTAGGTCTTCGTTGAAGTTAGTTCTTTGGCCTAACACTCCCAAAGATTGGAGACGCAGCCTTACTTCTACCTCACTCATGCGCCCCGCCGCCTGCCTCGCTGTTCAGCAACATCCAATGCTGGCGTGGGCAATGTGCGAAGCTGCCTCGCCCTTTCGGCCCCATCGGTTCGGAGCAATCGGCCTCGACGGGACTGTTAGCGCCTTGGGGCACTTGAGTCCCTAAGTATAGAGGGCTCCCCCTTTGGTACCTTACCTCATAGGTTAAAGCGGGCGCAGCTTAGGCTCCGCAGTCCATCTTGATTTGGGGGCAATCAGTGGTTGTGGGGGTGACTATTAAGGTAGGTGCTGCCTTTTCCACGAACCAGTTACGAGCAAATTGTAGACAGGAAGCTGCGTTTGTCTCGCGTTTCAAGGTACGTGCATACTTACGCGCATTCTTACGTGCATACTTGCGTGCATACTTGCGTGCATACTTACATGCTAGCCAGGGCGAGCAGAGGCATGACGCCTCGCAATGGCCCCTCTCGGTGCCGATGAGGGGCTGTCCTGTCCTGTCGGGCCTGTCCTGTCCCGTGTGTCACCGGCAGCCTTTTCGGGCTCGGGTGGTGGTGTGTGGACGTCTCTCCTTCGCCCCTTCTCGTCGCTTGGGCTCGTGCCTCGCCCGTCAAACAGGAAGCACGACCGCCCCTCCATCTCCCGCAGCTTGTGTCGCCACGTTGGGTCGCCCTGCACGGAATACCATCTGAAACGATGCGAATTTGGTTGTCACGCCCGCCATGGCTGAGGCGGATGGCCGGAATAAGAGGGAAGGCAGGCGTAGGTCAGCCCATACCTCCATCATCATTCACACACACAGGCTCACACACACACCTCTTGTTCGCCCGTTCGCCCCAGCCCTCCTACTACATCATCAGTCTGCGCTACTGCTGGCCAACCCCCCGGTTCGTGTCTCTCTGCGTGTCTCACAGCACGCGCGCACAAACAGGCCAGCCGTGCTAGTATCCGCGCCGCTTCTGGACTCGCCCGATAAGACCTCCGGGACATCCTGCGTCGACTCTGCCGTTGGGGGTACGCGCGCATTTTGTCTTCCTTCAACCGGACACGGACTGGACAAACCTCCAAGGTCGCGCATTTCGGCCACGGCTTCGAGATATGGCCACACAGTATTACGACCCCAGGCAGAGCCCGGCGCGGCCGCAAAGTGCCCCGCCAGTCCACGATGCGCCGCCCATCATGGAAGCGTCACACGACGGTTCATGGTCGGAGCCAGCAACGTCACCGGAGCGCGCACAACACGAGCTGGATCCCATCGCCTTTGCGCATACCCCAGGCGACCCAGGCGCTCGCCAGCATCCTTCCGCCAAGCATTCGTACCGCCGCGAAAGGGCCAACTCGGATGCGCCCTCTATAGCTTCCAACATGAGTAGCACTACTGCCGACACATCCGATTCCGGTAGTTCCGGCGGGAGCGACTCGACTCTAACCCCTTCGGCCTTTGCCAGGCAGGATAGCCCAACCATCCCGATGGCCCATCCGCGTGCCGCCCCGTTCCCGTCCACGCCCGACGCCCTCGTCTTCCTGGACGAGGACTCACCCGTTCCGACTCATGAGAGCATTCAAGCTTCATTCCGGACCGCCACCATGCACCGGCGCTCGTTGTCAGCCAGCAGCGACAGCTCACCGTCTAACCGCAGCATCGTGTCCTCTAACTCCAGCGGCTTCAGCGGCGACCCGTTCGCCGACGGCCTCGACCACGAAACTGATTACCACACCAGCCCGGAGCAGAGCCCACAGAGCCGGGTGGCCTACGGCCCCCCGGTACCGCGGGGCCGGGGCGGCCGACAACAGCAGCAACAACAACAACAACAGCAGCACCCGGTTTACTGGGGTCGCGAGCGGGACCGTCGCTACGGCACGCCCGAAATGTCGCGCGGCACCGCCGACCTGCCGCACATCCCGCAGAACGACTTGACACCGCGCGCCCACACGTACGGCGGCCACCCCAAACACCTGCCGCGTGCCGAGAAGCTGCCGCTGTCGGGCTACGAGTTGCTGGCCTCACACCTGACGTACTCGTCCCAAGCCCTCCCCGGCCCCCGTAACAGCCAGCCCGTCCGCCCCATGTACCGGCGTTTTGAAGCGTTGAACCACCGCCTGCTGTTGCATCTGCAGGACGAACTGTGTGAGCTTGAGGAGCAGCTGCATCGCCTCGACACGGCCGACACGCAGAACCGCCGTCTGCACAACGGCATCCTGCCGGCCTCACGCCGCGCCGACTTTCAGACGGCCGGGGAGCTGCAGTGGCACAAAACCGACATCCTGGGCAAGATCGGTTTCAAACTGGAGCAGTACAGTACGCGGCCCCGTCTATTCCCTCTTGCGTGGATCTTGTTTACTGATGCGTGACCTCCAACCAACAGATCACGTGCTCTCTTCCTTCCAGTCCACCCACAGCCTGCCAGGGCCCTCGCCCGCCGACATCCACAACTACCGCGCTTACCTGGCGGTGCATGCGCCCATCGCCGAGTCCGAAACCCGCTTCCTGGATGCCGCCAGCGACCTGGTGTGTCTCGACGTCTTTGAGGATGGCGTGGATGATGAGGAGGAGGACGAGGCTGCTCGGGAGACCGACAGGTATGACGACAGCGGCAAGCTGACCCCGGTACCGCCGCCGCCGGCGCCGCCGTCCGAGCACAGCCATAACATGCCGTTCCCGCACGACTTGGCCCAGCAGCACCCATCCCCGCCCCGCTCGCAATCCCCACCATCGCCGGCCTTGCACGCCACCGCGAACGCCGAAGATGAGGCGCGCCAGGCCGCGCTGACGCTGGGCCCCGCCATGGCGGCGGCCCTGCTTCTGCCAGTGTTGCTCTTCACCGTAATCCCCGGCTACTGGGGCCGCGTAATGGTGGCGCTGCTCGTCGGCCTCGGCGCCGTCGCCTTCCTGGCCCAGGACCGTGCCCTCGGCGCCCGCCTTGCTCCCACCGACTGGTGCATCGGCCTTGGCGTTCACGGCTTCGTCATGGCGGTTTTAGCCGGCGTCTGTCGCTGAGAGCGGTCCTTGGTGCGGGTCCATCCACAAGTTCGTCGCGCCCCGAAGAACTGCCCACGAGAGTTGACTAAGAAAGGGGTATCCGACTCTAGGGATGGGGAATCTATGTGATTTGGGCGTCTTTTCTTGCCATTAGCGAGGGCCGGCTGGCACATTTCGGGCGGAATGCAGGGCCGGTATCACGGCGGGTGCTTTTGGTAATGGCGCGATGTGGTTTTCGCTTGAGCGTTTGGACTGGGCCAACGGGGCCCCCCCTTTGTTGTGGTATTCGGCAGGATTGTGCTCGGGACGGGCGGGACAAGGATGGATGTCGGGATCTTGAAGCAGCAAGGAGTCCACGGGACGGCAGACACCAGTTTTCTTATTCCGGTTTGTTAATGATGAATGAAATCCCTCCACGCAGGACCTTCTTCCACCCAACCAACGAATATTCCTCCCATGGGGGGACTTGGGGTTTTTGAAACCCGAAACAGCTTGGACGTTGGACATGCTGATTACTGGATTCCCGATAACCACTGGCCGTAAGATGCCTATCTATCATGTTCAAGGCGCAACTGTTCTCGGGGGTCAGGTGGCCCAGATGATACGAAATATGTCGATACCAGTCGCTCCCTGCTCGCCCCGGATGGGAGGCGGCCAAGTCCATCCAGGACCCGATCTAGACGAGACAGTGAAGCGACTCTCCCGTATTTTTGGTTGGTTACAAGGGCTAGCCACATTTTCTTGCAGCGGAGATGGAGTGGCCAACCGTGCCCGATATTGATATCGTATACGCTGCCCAGCCGGCCATTACCTCCAATGCCCAGCCTCGCCGACCGGGGGTGGTCCAGTTGGGACGACGGGGCATAAACACCGATGGGGGAAATGCAAAAACTCGACGCTTGATTGCAACCTTCCCACGCTCAGCCAAGGCTTAGGACAACGCTTCGACGTCTCACGAAGCGCCTCGCCCTCGACTGTTGAGGGGTAGATGGTGTGTCGACGTATGATTGGGCTTGCACCGCAGTTGTGCCACCCGCATGTCATACCAAATGTAGCCCGCTGCAGTCGGTAGGGGCACACATCGCCAGACAGGGCAGCGAGCGGGGGAAAGCGGCACAGAGAAATGGCTGCCATCACCCGTATCCAGCTTGGGGATAAATGCCGGTGCTATCACCGCGGCGCTCGCAACTTGAAGGCACTTATGGGGTCCTGCTCTAGTTTAAAGCGCCCAACGTCATCAGCTACCTACTAAACCCGATGCAAATCAAGCATGCCTCGTTCACAGCCTGAAGCAATGCCAAATAACACTCCCAAGGCGAAGGGCCGGCCTCTTCAATGCACGGTCTGTCGCCAAAGTTTCAAGCAACCAGAAGACCTTTCTTTGCACTCGGAAAGCCATCCGGCGTGTGCCTCCTGCGGCAAAAGGTTCAAGAGCACCGAGGGCCTGCAGCAGCACATGACGGTGAAGGGCCCTCATCAGCCGCAGGCATCGTCCAATGCTCGGCATCATGGCCCTCGGGCCGGTCCGCAGCCCCAGGGATCGGCGAGTTCAGGTCACCCGGCCAGCGCGGCCCAGCAGTACTCAATCCTCGGCGAGCATGAGTGCCACCTAGCCCACGGCCTTCTTCTTTCGCGACGCCACTCCGTCGACCGCTTGGCAACCAGCGGCTATCCGCAGCAGGCGAAGTCCGGTCAACCTCCTTGTGGCTTCGTAGTGTCCCCGAATCCGATCGCATGGGAGCCCAGGCGAAAAGTGGTGGTGGTCGACTGCGAGATGGCGCTTATGATATCCGGTCGAGGCGAAGTGGTCAGCCTCTGTGTCGTTGACTTCTTCACCGGGGAGGTCTTGGTGGATTCTCTCGTGCGGCCTACGGGTCAAATCAAGGACTGGAAGGCCGACATCCATGGTATAACGCCTACTATCATGTCCGTGGCCAAAACCCAACGACTTGCATTGGACGGGCGTGGCGCAGCCCAAACGGAGCTGTGGAAACACGTCAACAAGGACACCGTCCTGGTCGGCCACTCGTTGCAGCAGAAGCTGCGAGCCTTGCGGGTCGTCCATATGAACGTCGTCGACACGTCCATCCTGGTGTCCGAGGCGGTGTTTGGCCCAGCTTCGGCCCGCCTTGCGCGCACTTGGAGCTTGCCGGTACTAGGCAAAGACCTGGTTGGCCTCGAGATGGGTTCCAAAAGGCCCGGGACTCGCAGCGGCTACGAGAAGGCCATGGCCGCTCGGGAGGTGGCATGGTGGTGCCTGCGAAACCCCGTGGCCCTGGCGGCGTGGGCTTCGCAGGCCCTCTCAATGCCTTCGAGGAGGCCGGCGACGGGGGGAAAAGGCGGGAAAGCACGCGGACGCCCCCGAAAACCGCGGCCTCGGCGAGAAAGTCGCTCGTCGTCGGCCAGTGAGGTTCTCCGGTGGGAAGATGTAATCGACTGGGAGATGTGGCCCAAGTCGCCGCCAGATTCGGATTAGCGAACGAGCCGGATAGACTGATTGTTGAAGGAACGACAACTGGGCTGCTAAGCCGGGCCCCGTCGACGTTCCGGTCTCACTTTGTATCGATCTATCGGCATCCGGCAAGCTGGTTCACCAATGGATACACGCCTCGGGACGGCGTATTTTTAGACCGCTGTTTTCAGCCTCCTGGTTCAGCTGGTAAAATCGTGTCGATGCCGTACGATGCTGCAGGGCGCCCGGAGTGCAGCATCGGCATTTCGCCCAGCCAACGGGCGGCGAGGAGTACCGCGCGTGCGGCTGTCGTTGTCTCCTTGCCGATATGGGCGGCGAAAGAGGAAAACCCAAACACGGCTGGGGCCGCTATCGAGGAAAAGCAAAGGCGAGAGAGCGGTGTCTTGCAGGCCGGCCAGGCGAGACCCGTCAGCACGGCTCGCCTGTCCCTGGCCTTCTCCCTAAAAAATGCTCTTCGACGAAGCAGTCGTCAGAGTCTCGAACCTTTCCCCCGGGCCATCAACGCCATCTCGCACTTCGGCCGGTAGTGATTCACCATGCGTCTTCTCGCCGCCATCTACGGTGTTGCCTCGTGAGTCCACTGCCACAGCGTCTGTTTCTCAATTAGAGCAGCCAAACCACACTTACCAAGGCTCTTTCGCAGGATCGGTGCAGCTTCGGCCTACTGGGGCCATGGCAACCCTTTCCCGCACTTCGCAGGACCCTTCTGCCCGACCGTCACGTCCAAGTCCGTCTGCAGCACGTGCATGACCTACCTGTGCGCCCAGATATCGACCGTTCACAACCCTTTGTACTGCCCGACCACCATCCCCACCGAGACGGCCGTGTACCGCTGCGGGCGCGAGTGTCCGTCGCCCGAGTGCGACACGCACTACGTGTACCCCACCGGGGCCTCGGCAACGTCGACAGCACCGCCGACGACGACAAGGACGACGCAGAGCGCAACCGTGACACCGCCGCCGAGCTGCACGCCCACCGTCACCGTGTCGGTGTACCCCAGCGCGGGCTGCGCCATCAGCTCCTGCCAGTTTTGCATCCGAGACGGTAAGCGAGCGCTCCCGAAGCCCGGGAACAAAAGGCGGGCGATGCTAACACGCCACTTTGGCAGCCTTCGTCACCATGCCGTGCGGGTGCTCGTCGTCGGTCCGCGCAGTGACGTCGACATTCACGCAGGACTGCCCCACGACCACGCCATGCTACGCGTGCCAGACGGGTTTCCCCTTCACCACGACGGCAGATAACTGCCCCCAAGAGACGAGAGACACGTCTTGGCAGGATCTGGCAAAGGCGTGGGGCTGGGGACGGCGGTAGTGCCTGCTGCGTGTGCTGGAGGGCGAGGTTGGTCAGGTTTAGCCTTCATGCGTCCCGGGCGTGTTCAAGGTGCGCCGAGTGGGTGGCCAGCGCCCATGCGCTTCAGCAGAGCACCCACTGGCTTGGGAGCCGGGCTGGCTTGAGGGGTCTCGGGAGCCAAGGACCCCAAGTGCAAAGGCAGAAACGGCACAATAGAGAGCATTTTGCGCGTGTGCCCCATCGTGTTGCCCTGTCGGAGGCGGTCTCAACTAGCGGCGCGCAACGTTCCGCGTAGCTTCGGCGCTGCTTTGCAACATCAAGCGTGAATACCCGCCGGGGCGGAATCAACCGAGAGCCGGACTCCGAGGGGATCGACGGCGTGACCCGCTGGTCCTCGGGCGGGCGTGTTGTGAAGCCCACCTGGACGGGCGTCGCTTTTGCCCGCGCCCTGCTGGACATGCAGCAGCACCCTGGCCAACTATTTGTCAACGGCTGCCGAGCCACGAGGTCGGGATGGGCGGTGAGATGTCTGCCGGTGCATTTGTATGTGTCAGCATCGGCATACGAGCAGCAGCTATGGCGTAGGTAGGTTCGGCAACTGGTCTAGCCAGGCCCGTGGGGGGGGAGGCCTAGGTACGTACCTCCTGTAGGATGAAGTACTTATGTAACGTTGGATGGTAGTTGTTGGTATGTATGCATGAGAAGTGCATATTCCACGAGGAACGTACTCACTCCAATAGGATGAACAGCAGGTCAGTCTCGGCGGGGATGCGGGCCAACTCTAACTCGATGCAGGTTCGCATTGGGTCCTGTGCACCTCGCACGTGTCAGGGAACGCACCAGCAGCAGCGGCAATAGGTAATGGCAGCAGCAGTAGCGGGTGGTATGACGGCCATTTGCCCACGGCCGGGTTGCGACGGCTTTTCTTGGGAAGCTCCGTGGCCGACGACGGGAACGTCCAGCGGTCGCTTACTGGGTTCTAACCCTGGGTACTGTACATAAGTACATTACATAATTCCACTTCTAACCTACCTCTTTATGTAGTCCACTACGCATACGCTCGGGCAACGCCGATACGCAAAACGGCCAGATCCTAGACGGAAACAAAAGCATCACCTACCCAATACGTAAGAGGCCGAGGCGGTGCCTGCCCCGATAGGCAAGTAGCAGGCGTGATGGGGACGCTGGCTGGCTGCAAACGCCGCTGCCAAAAAATGCCCCCCACCATCAGCCCTGATCACTGCCGTCGCTGCCCCTCCATGAACAGGGACTAAAAGGAGGACCCAGAATCCCCTTAGCAAACCGAGCTGGTGACCGAGGTTGCGTGTGTGTGTTCGTGTCAGCGAGCTGTCGAAGCGAGAGTCCGGAGTAGCAAATCCGGAGCAGAAGTCGTCGCGTTTCCCGGAACCAAGCGCCTCCTACCCTCTCTTTTCCATTATCCTTCTCCCCGTCGGCTTCTTCCAGCTTCTGCTCCCATCTTTCCCTCCCTACCCATCTCTCCGCCCTATCCGAGACCGTCCCGCAGTATGAACACCTCGATGATCCCCTCCAAGTTTCTCTCCCACCCGGAGGACCTCGGCGTGGTGGCCGTGGGTTTCTCGGGCGGACAGGTACGTCTCTTGCCGAAGCCTTCCTCGCCTTCTCCCCTGGCCCGATTCGGGCCCCATCCCTCGAGCGTGCGGGAGCTGACGATGGTCTTTTCCGCCCACCCCCACAGTGCAAGCCGGGCGTGGACGCGGCGCCCAAGGCGCTGATCGAATCGGGGCTGCTGACGCAGCTGCGCGACGAGCTCAACTACAAGCTGCACGGCGACGACAAGGTGCACCTGTACCAGGACCTGGTGCCGGCCAACGACCCGCCGCACCGCAACATGAAGAACCCGCGGGCGGTGAGCGCCGTGACGGAGCGGTTGTCGGAGCAGGTGTACGCGCACGCACGGGAAGGCCGCATGGTGCTGACGCTGGGTGGCGACCACTCCATCGCCGTGGGCACCATCAGCGGTACTGCGCGGGCGCTGCGCGAGCGCCTCGGCCGCGAGATCGCCGTCATCTGGGTTGACGCCCACGCCGACATCAACACGCCCGAGTCGAGCGGCTCGGGCAACATCCACGGCATGCCCGTCAGCTTCCTCACCGGCCTCGCCCACGACGACGACCCCGCCACCTTCGGCTGGCTGCGCGACGAGCACCGCCTGAGCATCAAGAAGCTCGTCTACATCGGCCTGCGCGACGTCGACGCCGGCGAGAAAAGGATTCTGCGCGAGAACGGCATTAAGGCCTTTAGCATGTTTGATATTGACCGGTGCGTCGTCCCCCCCCCTCTTTCGTGCCCTTCCCATTCCTCCGCCTCCATCCCTCTACGACCATGAACCCCTCCCAAGAAGTCCCCGGGGACTGACGGATTTCCAGCCACGGCATCGGGCGCGTCATGGAAATGGCGCTCGCGCACATCGGCACCGACACCCCGATCCACCTGTCGTTCGACGTGGACGCGCTGGACCCCATGTGGGCGCCGAGCACAGGCACGCCGGTGCGCGGCGGGCTGACGCTGCGCGAGGGTGACTACATCTGCGAGTGCGTGCACGAGACGGGCAGCCTCGTCGCCGTCGACCTGGTTGAGGTCAACCCCTCGCTGGCCCCCGAGACGGAGCACGGCGCCCACGAGACGGTCCGTGCCGGCTGCTCCCTCGTCCGCTGCGCTCTGGGAGAGTCGTTGCTGTAAAAAAAAAAAAGGAATAAAAAAAGTGCAGGGAAAGAAGAGCGAGGGGCATACAAGAAGCCGCGTGTTGGAGACAAGTCTCTCTTCACCCCCCTCTGTCCCTCCTTCACTTTTCCCTCCTCTTGTACTTTTCCCCATCTCTCACTCTCTTTCCTTGTTCGTCCGCGCCCCCTCCTTCCATCGCACCTGGTTATCAGATGGGGGGGGGGGGGGGTAGATTCCACTGTTTGTCGAACGCTTGATTTTGTTGCGTGGCACGTGTCACAGGTTTCCTACATGTGTTGGGTACGCTTCTTCAATCAAGGCTAGAGACAGGTCTGGGAGGGTTACATGGAATGCACGACGGCGCGAGCCAGGGAAATCGGGCACACACGCGCTCACACACGATCGCCCTCTTAGATTGGGACCGGGCGTGCCGAGGCATACCAGCACAGCGAAGGCGAAGGCGCAATTTTTCCGGGCGGGTTGTACAGAAGTCGTGCCGTCGCGCGCGCGCGGCGGAGGGAGCCCTTTACTAGAGACTGTATATGGATCTGTACTTTCAGTATCTACATCTACGGCCATGCATTACAAGTGGACTGCCCGGTACACTCTATAACATGGACGGTATTATAGGTCCCTGGGACAGGCATGCGAAAGCCACCGGGACGTGCGTCGGCCTGCCGAGGCGCCTGTCAAAAAAAGGGCGCGGATCTGGGCCTTGGCTTTCTAGCATCGGCAGGACATCAAAGCGACTGATGGCTCGCTGTTCTTTTTCTGGTACTCCCAGGTCCCGAACAGAAGGCCCCGTTTGGCGGCTAGGCGACCATGCATAGATTCATCTATCCAGCGTTAAGGGGGCTTCATCCACTCCCAGCCACCGGCAAATCCGCGCCCCCCCCCCCCGCTGGACAGCGACGTATTAGGTATACGTAGTATGTATACTGTCTGCTCTGTCCAGTTGGGGCCAGCCGAAACGTGCTCTCCCACGGCTCTCCCCGGGAACTAGGAGAGATGGAGCGGTGCTTGGAGGACCCTCCCCGCCGGAAAGGCCTCCCGTTGCCCGGTTGGCGGCCGTGATTGGATCGGAGCCTGGGGGATCATCCAAGTCGCGCGGCATCGCAGCCGCCCGTCCGGCCCCCGGGACTCGCCCTCGTATTCACCTCACCCTGACGGTTGCTCCTTCAACCTACAGCGGCGTTGCTTTTTCATGGTAGGTATATTGTAGTCAACATACGCAGCGCCTGTCGTGGTACGGCGTGGGCGTCGTGCTTCCCGTTGGGCTTTCAGCGTGGGTGCCCCGCTGACGAGAGAGGTGAGGGACTTGGCTGTAGGCAGTTTTGTGATTGGCGTCGTAGGCGTAGTGGCCGTTGGGTAACCTCTCTTTCCTTGAGTGGGCCCTCTTTACCGGAGGACACAGGGCAACGGCCGTGTCTTGGCTGCATTTTCAGAAGCCAGGCGGTATTACGGGTGCATCTAGCGACCAAGAGACATCCGTCAATCAGACCAACTGCCCCGACGAGTGACCGTTTCTGTATGCCTCGCAATTGGACTTCTCATTCCCGCCGAGAAGGCGGCCCCTTGCCCACCCATCATCATCCACCGGGAGGCACCAATCCGGCACCGCCATCGAGACGGTGTCGATTCTCCACGTTGAGGAGAAGCTACTGCACGTTGTACCTGAAAGGGCCACTACGCCCACTAGCCGGCCGCCCGTAGAACCTACAAGCAGCTAATAGTAGAGAGTACGCTCGTGCGGGACGGTAGAGGAGCTGCAAGGACCGGCCCCCAAGGGAGGGAGAGAGAAAGAGCAAGACAGCCAAACACGGCGATCATCTTTCCTTTTCCCGTAAGCCGGCCCTGACCATGCCGTATTCCCCCTCCCTCTCTCCCTGTCGACCACGACCAGCAACCCAATAATCAACACCGCGTTGGGGCCATTTTTCGCTCGCCCACCCACCCGACTCGACGACTACCTCGCGGCTTTTTGGGAGCTGCCTCCCGGGGAAAGCGTTGCTTATTTAGACTGTCCGCCATTGGAACCAACACAGCTTTCCGCGCGCGGACGTCCGCCGTCGCAAACGACCACCTTTTTCCGCCGTGGCAGTATTGCATTGCCGCCCAACCCAATCAGCAGGCGCCAACGCGCGCGCGGGGGGTGGGAGACCGTGGCGCCACGACTCCGTACCGGATACCACGCGCGCCCTAACGAAGGTTGGGAAGCGACGGTCGCTGGTCGTGCCCGGCTCGTCGGCCAGGCTTGGGAGGACGACGGGAGCAGATCGGATCGGGTATCCCTTTGGTGCCCGGGGGGGACTCGACGGGGGAAAAGGGCTCATCGCTCCTTGAAAAGGCCCGCCGCCGCCGTCAGAGGAGGAAGAGGAGGACGAGGACAAGCCAGCAACAACACCCGCCGCACCGGCTCTCTTGGCCTCAGCCCAACGCAAGGCGCCGACCCCCGATACCACGCCCGACCGAAAGCGAAGCGACCGAGAAGCGGAAGCGCAACCCCTCGCACGCCCTCCCCCCGCCCGATCCGTAGCCACGGCGCACCCGTCCCGGCCGCCCGGAAGCAGAACGCGCGGCAACCATGGCGGGCACGGTCGTGAGCGGCGGGCCGTCGTCGTACGTCTACACGCGGCGGGTGGCGCGGGTGCACAAGTACCACTGGCCGGCGGTGCAGCTCAACGTGTGGATGCTCGTCATGGTGGCGGCGGCGTGCGTGCAGATGGGCGCGGCTGGCGCCTTCCTCGAGACGCAGGCGGTGCTGGGGCTCACGGCGCCCTGGTTCCTCGGCTACTGGGTCACGGTCGGCGCGCTGACGGTCGCCTTCGTTGCCGTCCTGCTCTGGCTCATCTCGCGCCGCCGCCTGCTGCCCGCCATCGTCATCCTCGGCGCCTTCCTCTTCTTCGTCCTCTGGACCGTCGGCCTCGTCGTCGTCGCCATCGAGCTCTGGGGCCCCCGCGGCAGCGTCAGCGCAAACTGCCGCAACCTCGTCTTCGACCGCGTCCCCGCCCCCGCCAACAGCCTCGCCAACCTCGCCTGGCTCCAGCAGAAGAGCATATGTGAGTCTTTGCTTTGTCCCCGCCCCCGCCGGAAAGCTTGGGTCCCCCTCCCCAGCTGCTGCCGCCCGTCCAAATTCCGGCACGAGCTGAATTCCGTGCTGACCGCGTACCGCGTTTGCGCCCCGCCCCTTCCAAATAGGTCAGTCGTGGCACGCCATGTTCGCCTTTGCCCTCGTCGGCGCCGTCTTCCTGCTCTGGATCATTGTCATCGCGGTGCAAGTATTCTACGACGATGCGTGATGGGAAACGGGCATATCTCCCTTTCTCTCTTATTTCCTTCAACTTATAGGCCATCAAGGGGTCCGCCACGGATAACGAAACGGTGTAATGACGTGCGTGCATCCCCGAGCAAGGGGAGCACAACTGGGACTGTAATAACATCCACGGCGTTTTGGGATACGGAATCTTCCGGGGAATACTGTTTCTTTGTTCTTTCTTTCTATTTCCTTGGTTGGACTCTACAGCGGTGCATCACCTATAAACGAATCCGCGGCTCACGAGCTCACATTTGGCATGGGTAGTACGTGGGCATGATGAGACGTGATGTCATGTTGAGGACCTTGTTCCACTATGCTACTTCCCTTCCCCATTTGGTATCTAGTGGTGCTTGGTGTATGGGGTTCCCTTCCTAAACGCCAATGCTTTCATTTCGAAATTATAACCTCACCAAGTTCAGATCATCATTCTAGTTGGAGATCTTCGGGTTGACCTTGTTTCTGCATGTTGTAAAGATTCCGTCGTCAGTCTTTGGGATTCGGAGCGGGAAGCAAGCCAAAAAAACGAATACAATGCGAAAGGGGGCGGGGCAGGCTTACCCGGTGGCCTTCTCGTAGGCGCCGCGCGCGGCATCGGTGATCTTCTCCATGTTGTCATGGCCGATGCGGCCGTTGTTGTACTTGCGGTCGAGGCCGTTGGCGACCTTGTCACCGTAGTCGTCCTTTTGGCCGGTGGGCTGCGTCGTCGACGACGTAGTGCCGGAGCCGGTGAGCTTATTCTTGAGGGCGTCCATGGTGGATAATTGTAGTGTGGTTGCGTGTTTTGGTGGTGATGTCGAGGGCTGTTGATGCTATGGATGGGGAGGCATTGACAAACGGAAGGCAGCGAACGGGTCGGGCAGAGGACGTCTTTTATGTTACGGCGACGCCTTCCTAACCTGCGGCGCGGTGACGTGATGCCCGGCTCACTCCGTGCGCATGAGGTTGCTAGGCACCGCGATCAAGAATGGTACATGACCTGTTGGTGATCACTAATACCGGTCCGGCAAAGGCAGCAACTGCGTCATACCCATACAAAACCGCATTCCCCAGGTTCGCTAGTCCCGGTACCTTAATTGAGCACCTACCTACAAGTACCCATTACACCAGGTTAACTTGCTTTAGGTGACAGAGTGACCTACGCCAAGTACCTCCAGTATATAGGTCCTCATTTGTGCATGGGATAACCTATTATTATACGGCATACGGCCCGTTCCTTGCGTGAACTGCCACATGTCCGTTATCCCACTACCAGCGGGTGCCGGTACGGCTGGTGGACGCAGACAACTCCTCTTACCCCTTCCGAAGTAAAGTGCACAAGAGCCTGGAACCTCGTCAGGAACCCCTCCCTCCGTCTCATCGGGCTTAGTTTGTACACGAAACCAGGGCTACGCCGGCGGCGCATGCGTGGCTTAAACCAGACCGTCCACTCTTGGCGTTGCGAAAACCGACGTCATACCCTTCCGCATTCCAGTCCTGGGCCCGGGTTCCTGGTTACATCTATGCTACCTCTAGCAGCCATGCAAAACACACGACGCGGCTGTTTGATAAGCGCTCTCCCTTACTCCCTCTGTCCCGCCCTATTGGCTATTCGCCGCAGAACGGCAAAAAGAACGATCCATCAGGGTCCTACGCCAAGACCATGTGCCGGAGGGAGGAGGGGCTTTTATGGTTTCCACCTGAGCGCATCACCTTCCGTCAGCGGTCTCGCGTGCCGCCAGCACCGCCAAGACAAGCACGGCAGCAACAGGATGAAGAGGCCAGTAAATATGACGAGCACAGAGCCGGGATGCTTCATCTTGTTCCCTCCAAACTACCGAGAACAGGTCCCGTCGTACGCTCAGAAAGCCCCCAAGTGTGTGTGCGTGTGTGCGCGCGTGTGTGTGCCAACGTTTCAAAAATGCTCTCAACAATTGTTGACTGGTGGTATCTATGAAAGTTCAAGAATCAGCGAGGCCGAGGCGTACAACTCTGGTATCTGCCGAATCCATGCCTCTTCCTCCAACGCCAGGACGCCTCTCCAATGTATGCTACATGCAGCCTCCACCGCCGTGGACCTGCACCCGCGCCCCCTGCATGCATCGTGGCCCAAATTGAATACCGTAATCATCCATCATCGCGGCGTCGCCAGCGCGCGCCCCGTGGCCCGCCCCTTGGCTACACCAAGTCCTCCACGAAGCCCATCTTCTCGCGCCGCTCGTCCGAGAGGCGCGCGTACTCCAGCAGCAACCGCAGCGTGTACACCTGCATGTCCTCCTTCCGCAGCACCTTCTCCGCCCACGCCTTGCCGTCCTTGGCAATCTTCTCCGCCTCGGCGTCGTGCGCCGGCCGCTCCGAACCGTAGCCCATGAAATACTCGAGGATTCCGTAGTAGTCGCCAAACCGGTTGTCCATCGGCACAAAGTGCTTCCACGCGATCAGCCGGCTGTCGTGCCACTCGCGCCAGAGCGTGCTCTTGATGGGCAGGCTGGTGCTGCGCAGGAACCCGAGGTACCGCCCAGAAAAGCTGTTGCCGTCGATGTCGGGCAGGTACTTGAAGTCGAACTGCTCTGCGAGTTTCAGCCCCAGCGCGATCTCGAATTCGGGGTCCGTGTAGGCACAGTGGCCCCAGACCTCGGGCTTCGGGAGCTTGTCATCACACATGAGTTCCGTGAAGGCGACATCCGTCGACGACGCGATCCATTGCCCCAGCCGCCCGTCCCTCTGCGCCGCGAGCTTGTACTCGGGTGCCGGCATGGCAAAGTTGACCGGCGCCTCCACCTCAGCCTCGGCCCGAAGCAACTTGGTGCCGTTGTTCATGGCGACGAACCGGTGTCGCTGGAACCCCTTCCAGTTCTTGGCCGTGTTGCGCCCGCCCGTCGCCACGCCGCGCCAGATGACGGCGGTCTCCTTGTTCTTCCACTCGCCGCCGTGGTACTCTCCGCCCGTGAAGCGTTCCTCCTCTTTCCAGTACATGGGCGCCGGCAGCAGGATCTCGTTGTTGGTCGCAAGCTTGCTGCCACCAAACATGGGAAACATGACTTTCGTGGCCGACGTCGAAATGGGCTTAATGAAGATGCCCTCGAGTCCTTGCAGGTCGGGCTGGTGGCAAAACTCCGTCATGAGCGTGTAGTTGGACACGTAGCCCTGGTACTGGTGCGGCAGCGCATTCGCGGGCTCGAAGTCGGGCGTTTTGTCGAAGGTCCGCGCCGTTCGGGCGGTTCGCGCGGGGCTTTTCGGCGGGCATCCGCGACGGGCTATCAGCCAGTAGGGCTCTGTCGTACACGGCTGTTAGCTTCACCATGCACGGCTGCACCGACCTTGTTACCCAGCGGGCACGTACCTGTCTTTTCCCACTTCTTGTTACGATTACGGGGGCGCTTCTGACTGCCAGGTTTGGACAGGGCCCGGAACTCGTTCACCGTCTCGCCGACGGGTGCGAAGCCCCGCGTTTTCTTCTCCTTCTCCATGTAGCCGTTGATCTCTTCCCACGGCACCACGAGGCGCGGTTCATCCATGGCGTTCAGGGCAATGTCCATGTCGGGCAGGAGGTGCTCGATGGTCTTGATCATGTCGAGCCAGATCTGGGTCCAGAACCAGTCGCTCTCGGCGCTGGCGTTGCCGTTACGAATGTTGATGGTCATCTCGTAGTCAATGGCCTCCTTGCGGATGCGAGCAGGGTCGATGCCCCAGAAGGGGTTCAGGTCGTGGTAGATCTGGTCCCAAAAATCTTCAATGATGAGGGCGTCGTTGGCCTTGGCAAACTCGTACCAGGCCTTAAAGCCGGGCGGCGGATGGCGGCCGCGTCGTTCGCGGTACGCCTTGGCGGCCTCGGCCAGCGAGTGCGACTCCTTGGCCATAACCCCGTTGAACTTGGCGTCGGCGACGCGAATCAGAGAGTCGATAGGGTGCCCCGAGTCCGATGTCTCGGGGACGTCGGGCGCAATGGGGACCTGATCGGGGGTTGTGTGACCCTCGCTCTGAGGGGCAAGTCCAGCCCCAAGTTCCGGGTTCGTCTGCAATTTGCCGGCACCCGGCTGTCCGCCCGACACGTAGGGCGGCGGTGCGCGTTCGACATTGAAGTAGCAGATGGCGAGGACGAAGACAACGGCCAGGAGCAGGTATCGGAGGAGGTGGGATGGCCGCCGGGGCGGGAATGCTGGCGAGCGCATCATGGACCGCAGGCCCGAGAAGGGCGCGAGTTTCGCCGTCATACAGGGCGGTCGGGAGGAACAAGCGGCGGGTCTGTCGTCTTTCTAGTCTTTTGAGGTAGCCGGCGTGGGCAATGTTTCGGGGGCGGTCAGGAGTCGGCCAGCGGCGACGTGGAAATACGTGTCGACGGTAGGTTGCGCTCGCGTCCCAATGGCGGTGGTCGGAGGAACGAGGGCGACGAAGGAGCCGACATCCACTTCGCCCGGGCCACAGTCGTTATGGTCGTTGTTGTCGTCGCCGTAGCGGTGGTGGCGTCGCGGTACTGCGATAGCTGTCGCTGTCGCGGCTGCTGGTATTGGCTGGGGAAGGAATAATGGTTCAGCTCTCGGTCTTGCTGCGGACAGGTCACCCTCTCAGGGTCGGGGCGCCGTCGATATTACCCGATTTGCGGAGGGTGAGGTCCAGTTGGGAAAGTTGCGCCGGCAAAGGTTGGCCCAGACCATGCAGTTTCCTGGCAAGCTGTGGATGCGTCTTGTAGCGTAGCAGGAGCGACGCCCCCTCGAATCCCACTCAAACAGTGACTAGTGAGGCAGGTACCACACGGCCCACGGGACGGGGGAGGAGGAGGGCACGGAGGGGAGGTGGATAGAGATGGAAAGAGAGCAAGCTTGGATCACTGCTCGGCTCAGCAGTACAACCTAAGCTGGCAAGGTGGCACGATTCGATCTGGTCGGGTTTGTGACACTTTGCTTCTGTGCGTGGAGAAAGCGGGCTTTTGCCACAGTCGAGCCGGTGAGAGCAAAAGCGCCAGGCTTGGTGTTGGGTCGTGGGAGGGGAGCCAAGGAAGGAGGATCTGAACTAAAGAACTAGGATTAGAATGGGCGATGGGGCCGGTTCAATCGAGGACGAGAAAGGGGCAGTAACACCTGGGTGAGCAATGTCGGTACCTGGGAATCGAGGAAGTTGCAATGGCGGGATCGAGTGGGTTGCCGCCACGCTACGCTGAACGATGCCGAAACGGAAGGTGCCGCCGTTGTACATACCATACCTACAACAAGTCATCCAGCGTAAAACATGCCCCAGGGACGAGAACCCGCGACGGGAAGCCGTGGGCATCCATCCATCGAACTAGATGAGACGGGCGTCAGCCAGCAGCCGAGTTGGGTGTTCAAACGGCCACTACGTGTCGCTGTCTCGTCTGGTTTTGCTTCCCGCATGGCCACATTCTTAACCCAACTCCATTGGTCGGCGGGGGCTGCCACGAAGCAGCAACGCTGTCCTGCGGCTGCCACAGCTGCAGGGGAAATGCACATGTCCGGGGCTCTCCCACGAGCGAGAGCGCATGCATACAGAGACGCCCATGGGGCCGGCCAGGTAGTCGGCCTGGCGCCCCCGGGGGGATCCCCGTCAAGCCAGTACACAGCACCAGCCCAGGCCCGCATCTCCGCCCTGCTGGCGAGGGTTGTGAGTTATCTACTCGCCCTACAGGAAAAATACCTCTCTGTCTATCCCCATGTAGCCCCACGACGGGGCCTGTCCTGGCCCCCGCTGTCGTCGCCGTGGGCCATGAGCTGCTCCGCTGTTGGGCGGGTTCTCCTGTCGAGCTTCTCCCAAGGGGCGAGGAGTCAGCACCCAGGCGCCGCGCAAAGGAACCCCCGTACTGTGAGTGATAAGTAGTAGGTCGTCGCCCCCTACACATGTACATATAGCTGTTACGTAGTATACACATTTCGCGCCTCTGAGGGGCCGGGTTCTCGATGCATTTTGGCGACATCGACCTCAGCTTGGTGAGACCCAAAAACACCTCCTTCGGCAGAGAGGGGGGTTAGGGCCGCCTATCGCAATGTCGAGTCCACCCGCCCCATTCCTATCAGCACCGCCAAGCACTCGACGACTTCAGAGAAATGGCCGCTTGCCATTCGCAATCTTTCACATACCCCGTTTTCTTCAACACTTGCCAGGTGGGCAGTTGGGTTTATTAGTACACGACGTTGCACTTGCACGAAGCAGCGGCACCCGGGGTCAGGATCGTCGCCCATGCCCATGAAACGCGTGCAAATCCTTTTCGTTCGGCTGCCGGTGTGCCAACGGATGGGCAGAGTTTCCAGCACATAGGTAGGGTTTCGTGCCGCCCATGCGCTGTGTGCAGTAGCCCATTAGCGTGCCAGCCTGTTCCCAGTCGCTGGAGCCTTGCAGGTCATCGATTGCGGTGGGGAGGGGTCCCGCTTGTTTCTGCCGTCGGTATATCGACGCAATCGAGTATCGAGGCATTGCGTAGTAGGTAGGTAGGTACTTATACCGATGAGGCCTAAGCCTCCACCGGCTCTCGTTCGTCCCGAACCGTTTTCATGCCCGCACGGCCGCTGAACGTCTGACCGACGGCCGGGTTGGGCACCGAAGGAAACGAACAACTCCGCCGAATGCCGAAGCATCGCCAACAATATCTGGGGTTTTGCCGGGACCCTGGCCAAGCCAGTCCCGTCCTGTCCTGCCTTGCTAGGCTACCTTGCCTGGCCGTTTCCTCCGGGCAACCCCGAAAGCCATGTAAGGGGCATCCACTTTCATGTTACCCTTCCAGGTAAACCTGTTCCGCGCGGCCGGCCGTTGGTGCTCCTGGCCGCTTCTGGCTTTTGCAAGAGTTGTCCACCTTGGCATCCAGAGACATGGGACACGCTGCTAGCAGGCCTCGATTAAAAATCCCCGTCTCGTTGGACTTGGGCGGTGTGCTCGGTTCTCCTGCGTGCACTGAATAGATTCACCTGACGGGCAAGGAATTCACGTCGTTGCCCCTCGTAGTCTCATAGGGTCTGTACAAGCTTTCACAGGCCGATGTGTTTTACTGACTGGCTTTTTTCGGCGTTGGCAGCGTTTTACTTGCTGTCTGCTAACAAGCCCATCTCAGGAACGTGCATCTTGGCTTTCCAGGATCTGCAAGTGAGTGCCAGCCTGGGCATCCACCATTAGCCCCACCCACGCACACGCACCCCAACTTCCTTCCGCTGCGGTAGCATCGTCCTGTGATCGTAGCGCCATCGATAGCCGGCAGGAAATCAAAGAAGTGTTTTATGAGACGGTTTCCCTTCGTTCCTTCATCCCAGTTCCCATGCGTACAACGCCTGTATTGGTATACATGTGCGTGGTACTAGGCCACTGCAGCAAACCTACGGCTGTTGGACCAGACTCTTCTTCTTCGGTGGCAGAAGCCGGCACGCGACTTCGGACATTCATTGATGCCCCCAAGAACAGGCTTCGAAAGCGGCGTTGCTTCTTTGGGCAGCGAAAAGGCAGGCAGAAGCATCCATTTCCAGCGAGCATACCCTCATACAAATACAGTCGACAAGACTTCCAGTTTCTCCCCTCCCCCGCCTCTTGGGAGTTAACTTTACACGTAGCCGCCCGGATGCCGATCAAGCGTGTCAGGCTTTCTCTTAACCAGAGCTGCGTCTTCCCTCCCGGGCCCCCATCTCCTCTGTCGTCGCCTGAAACCCGAGACGAATCCGATGCCTTTTTTCTGCTTTTATGCCCCCTTCGCTTCCCGCCCGTCCCGAACGTGTACTGTAATACCGGGAGCTTCAGGGGGGCGGCAACACGCCAGCACAGCCACGCAGTCAGTGTTCTCTCTCGTCAATCTGTGACACGCAATCGCCGGCCCGGCCCAAACCCCCCCTTCCTTGATGCCGCTTTTCATTCTACCACGCCCCTGTGCGTGTCGCCCTGATTATACGAAGTGTTCGGATGCGCGAAACCGCTCTTTCCGGTCCGCCTGGTACGTTTGTGTATTCCATTTTTCGGCCGAATTCCGCACCGAGGTTTCCCTTCTCAATTACCCCGAACTGTTGTGGAGCGGCCTCGTCATCAAATCATGCGCGTCCCCGCATTTTTACCCCGGTCAGGAACAATACTTATAGGTTCAATTATGTACACGTTCCATATATAGGCTGTAGATTGCACATGATGGTTGGCTATCCTCTGCCAAAAACAAGGAACAACCGCCAAAGGTTTACTGCGACCTGGTGTGGGAATGCGGGAAGTCGCAGGCCCAAAAAGGAAGATAAATATCCTCTTGTGCGCTGGCGCTTGCTCGTTTGATGACGTAACAAAGATTCTCCCCTCCCCAGACGCGGACGGATGCACTCCCGGATCGGTTTGCAAATAGAGTGAGTATATGTACCGGCCGGTTAGACCGTGTGACAGACCGCCACGCCCCTATCCCCTGCCCTGTCGCGCGTGCGTGTGCCCGCTGCAGATCGGTGCCGGCAGTCCCATCCACGATACGACGCTTTTGGGGGAGGGGGGGGTGGGCTTGGCTGCGCATCCACCCGCAGCGCTGGGTGCGTCCATGGCATGGTGGGCAGATAGACGGGCCTGGGCCGCATTGTTTGCCCATGCCAGCCGTCACATTTCGCCCTTGGGTAGCGAAGGCAGCGGGCGCAGACCAGCGTAGATGGCCGGCGGAATTAGAAACTCAAAATGTTTGCTTCTCGCTTTTCAGCCCCGTAGACGGCCACGTCGACTCATCCTGCCGGGGGCCCAGGAACATCACTCACGAATAAGGGCCCACATGTTGTGCATCACGTACAAGGTCACTCGAGGGCCGCTCTGCAAGAAGAGGGCGAGCACAGCGGGGGCGGGGGCGGGGGATTGTACATTTCTCGGCCGGCTGGAGAAGCCGTGTGGAACCTACGAATCGTCGTTGGATGGGCCCTCGGCCCCGAACTCGCTGGCGCTGTCGTCGGAGGAGCGGGTGAGGAGCTCGCCGAAGCTGGGGCGGAGGGGCCAGGCCATCCAGAGCTCAAGCAGCTCCTCCCACTGGCGGCGGTTGAGTGTGCGGGCGACCATGCGGGCGCTGCGGGTGCGCGTGGGCACGCCACCCTGGTCCGGATCGTAGAGGCTGGTCCAGCGCGGCATAATGTAGTCGGCGGCACCGGGCCAGATAGAGTCAAGCTGCCGTTCGAGCGGGCGAGCGCCGGCCGAGATGAGCGTCTTGACGAGCACCTCGAAGGACTCGCCCGCGCGGTCCCCGCGCGGGCCAAACTGCCGCACCAGCGGGTGCACAGCGCGCGGCTGGATGTCGAGCAGCGTGCACTCGGCGTGCGGGAAGAACTCAGCCGGCGCGTACGTCAGCGGCTCGTACTCGCGCCGGTCCCAGAGCATGATGGCCGGCTCCTGCCGGCAGTAGTGCAGGTTGTCACGGTACGACACGAACTCCATGTAGGCCGTGGCCGACAGTTGCTGCAGCCGCGCCTCCCACGCCTCTTCGCGCGCCCGGATCTCCTCGTCGCTGGCCTTGCCCTCCTTGTGGAGCCGGTTGATGCTCTGGAGCTCTTGCTCGAGCTCCCACTGTTCGCGGTGTTTTCGCTGGTCCGCCTTGACCCGCCATTCGAGTTTCTTGATCTTCACCGCCCTGTCGCCCTCTTCGCCGTCCAATTCTTCCTCCTGGTCCTCTTCCGACTTTCGGAGTCCTTCGAGGCCTTTGTGGTAGGTGCGAGTGAACGTGGGCGGTACGCTGCCCATGGGGACTTCGGTCCCGTTGGCAATTTGGGTCAGAGCCTCCTTGTGTTCTTCGGGCATGCGACCCTTGGGCATCTTGAGGCCGGCTTTCAGCATGCGTTTCGCCGTGGCCACGGCGCTGGCCGCGTCCAGGTTGAGGTCGCGGGTATACCAGAGATTCTCGGGCTGCATGTCACCGATGACCTCGTTGATCTGTCGGCAGTTGAGCTCGGCGTCGATGGCAGTGCGCCGGCGCCGCTGCATGATGCGCGGCAGGAGTCCCGGCTTGTCGTCCCGGCGGCACCAGATGAGCATGCGCACCTGGCCGTACTGCTGGAAGAACTTGCCGGTCCGGATGGCCTCGATGAACTGGTGCAGGACCAGCTGGGCCACCGAATCAAAGCCCAGGTAGCGCTTGCGGGGATGAAAGGTTAGGTTGGCCGTAACCAGGAGGGTGTCGTTCTGGTAGGTCTGGTCGGCGGGCTTCTGGTGGGGGAGATACTCGGGCGTGAGGACGGAGGCGAGGCTGCTCCACATGATGCCCGACTCGGGCACCAGGCGCGTGCCGGGGCGGTCCAGCAGCTCCTTGAGGAAGGGTTTGTACAGTTCGGCCTCGGGCTCCATAAGAATGTGCGTGCGTGGCTGCAGAAAGTCGTTGAGTTTTCGGCTCCAAAGCCCGGCGCCGGGCGAGATGTCGAGGATATCGCACCCGCGGTGGCGTTCGAGCGATTTGCCAATGTAGGAGACGATGTCGTCGCATAACGGCTCGCTCACGACGTTGACGCGCGTCTTGTCGCCCTTGATGGGTGGTCTCGAGGGCACGACGACGGGCTCCTCTTCCGGCGGCGTCGTGCCGGCGACGGGTTTCCTTCTTGCTCTCTTCGGCTTCGCATCGGCCGGCTCAGGCTCCTCGTCGGCCTTGGTCTTCTTGGGCATTCCGACATCCTTCCGCCTGGCGCGGGCGCTACTCTTCCAGACACCTGTCTCGGCCAGCTTCTTGGCGAGCGGCGTTTTGGGCTGGAAGGCGGCCGTACCGGGCACGGCGGCGGCGGCGCATCGTGGGCAGCTGGTTGAGAGGAAGCGATGCCTGGCGCGGCTGGTCGCGAGCGCGCGCAAAGACGCGGCGCGCGTGGAAAGCATCCGCAGGCTTGGGTGAAGTGTGTAGGGGGAGAGGGGGCTCTTGCCGTGTCGGTCGGTCGGATTCCGTCGTCAACAATGTGTGTCTGTCGGACTCCTCGTCGGTCGCTCGAACTTTTTTTCGGGGTCTGTTGGCATGCGGAAAATATGGAGGGGACGATTTCATAGACAGGTGTGGTACGTACCGGGAATGTAGCTACTGTGGAGTGCATCATGCCCCACCCAGCCCTTGCTAGATCGGTATTTGAGCATCGACCTGAACTTCCACTTACGAACATTGGAAGGTGGGGGTCACCCATGCCCAAAAGAAGTAGCTGTAGCTAACTACTTTACTTAAGGTATGCATTCATAGGTATACATATACCTATCATGTGGAGAGTACCATCGACGAGTTTATTGTTCCGTGATCCTGTGAGCTGATAATGGTCTTTCTTGCTATCCTCTCTGTTGCTGGGGTAACAGAGCGTTCCCACTTATCGTGGTTCGCCTCGAGTTGCGTGTGGAACAGGGACTTGTCATCGATGCCTACCTGCCCCGCGTCACCGTTGAAATGGAAGTTGGCAAGCCCCATGTACTCCAATGCTAGCCGTCTATAGCCTAAGGCCTCCTGTTACTGTCAGATCCTAACTTCTCTACTACATGAGTCATCCGAAACAAGAAGCAGCTTGGTTACGCCAGATATCTCGGGGCCTAAGCACCCAAGTGTCCCACACGAGGTATCTATAACATGTACACACAGCTCTGCAAGTCCTTTTTCCCGTCCGGTCACGGGGTCTCCCTCAGTCTAAGAGGGACAAAGATTGAAAGGAAGTCGAGGAGAGCGAGGTACGAGTTCACCGAAGAAGAGGAGGGTTTATGTTAGCAGAGAACTGGAGAACAAAAAAGAAGGGCAAAAAAGAAGGTACTCCGATGCGGGGGTTTGAACCCCGGTCCCCGGAGATTTAGGTAGATAAATAGCTACTATGAAAATCCGGTATCCTAAACCACTAGACGACATCGGATTGTTGAAGGGAAGACAGCTTGATCCGGAGTATAGGGCGCCGGCAGTCTCTGGACGGGATGCCGTTCGTGCAAACGGAGTAACGGCCCGGATGTTGGGTCAAATAGAGAAGCAAGTATGTGCCCATCTGTTGATCGGTACCTATGAACAGATATCGCCACACACCCGACTGAGCATGGTCACGGGTAACCTCGAGTGTCTGTATCTGTGTGAGTGGGTAGGTGCTTGTAGGGCATTCGCTCGGTTTCTGCGTGTTATCACGTTCTTTTTTTTTCCTTCCGCATTATGTTGTTTTTCCTCTGGAGGCCGGGGCTGTCTCGTATCAAGACCGTCTTTCTCAGCACCCGTTGCTGCATCCCACGGGTTTGGGGTCAGGCAGGCGCCCACCCAACCTTCCTTCCAGTGGCGCGCCTCCCTTTGATCTTCTTCCCTTCCGATTTTCCTATCCCTTCTCGACGTTATGTAAACCGTCTTATTCCCGTAGGCTCGCTTTTACAAGGAAATCCCTTGCCATCACTGCGGAAAGCCCCATTCCTGCTGCCAGTCGAACCAGTTGCTCGATGCGCCAATGTCCAGTGAACCCTCGATGGCCGCGTCCACGGCGTCCAGATCAAAGGCAGGGTCGAAGTGGTCAAACACGTCCATGGCCGCCACGGCGGCCGCCCCGGCGACGGTGGGCTGGGGCCACGGGGCGAGGAGGTCGGGCGGCAAGGCTGAGAAAGCTGCCGTTGGCGTTGCCGTCGTCCCCACGGCTGGCAGGGCCATCATCGGCGTGGTGACGGCGGCTTCCCTCTGGACCCCCGTAGGTTCTGCAAATACGCCATTGACTCCGCTCCGCGGGGATGGAATGGCAGTAGAGGTGCACTCAGGCCCCACCGGTGACAACCTGACCCCGTTGTCCAGCGCCTTTCCCCGCGCCAAGGGGATCGAGGGGCCCTGGGGCTCCTGTTGTTGTTGTTGTTGTTGCTGCTGCTGCTGCTGCTGCTGCTGCTGCTGCTGCTGTTGAGACGACAGGGCGGCAACGAGGGCCTTATCCATCTCGCGGCGGACCTGATCGGCCATGGCGCCCATGGAGCGGGCCATCCAGAAGCTGGTGCCGAGCCGCTGTAGCAAGGCCGTGTGCGCGGCGAAGGCGCGTCGCCCGCGTGCCCGGAACATGGGCACGGCGCTGTAACGCATCTTGCGATACGCGACGCCGAGCGCCAGCGATACTGCAAACGGCAGGATCGGCAGATACGACAACTGCGGCGATGGCACGTCGTCGCCGCCGCCCCCGCCGAGCGGGAACTCGCTCGTCAGAATGTCGAGGATCCGGTCCGCCGCGTGTGAGCGCCGGCTGTTGGTCGCGCGAGCTGGGAAGAGGTTGGAGGAGGCGGTGGCGGCGGCGGCGGTGCTGCTTGTTGGTGGCGGCTGAGCGTCGGGGGGTGTCGAGGAGGTGGTCGACGTAGACGCTGGCCGGGAGGACAGGATGGCGACGGCGTGATAAAACACCTCGACGGTCGCTGGGCTTTTTGTCAGCGCGAGAGTCATCACTATATGCGCCGAGGAGAACTCAGGAAGACACCCATTCTTCTGGCAGTGATGAGAGAATAAGGCAAGAAAGAGCGTGATGGGAACTACGAACTCACCCAGCAACGGGCTTGCGACCTCGGTGGCGCCGGCGGCGAGCATCATCTGCTCCGAGATGGGCAGGTCGATGTAGCGGGGGGCCGGGTCGTGGTCCTCGAGTTTCTTGCTGGGACGATACAGGCCGATGACGTCCTCGAGCAGGCGCACGACACCGAGGAAGAAGCGGAAGGGAGGTGCCTGGGCGGTGATGCAGGCGTCGACGTCCCAGCCAACGTCGCGCTCATGCAACACCTCAGCCCGCCCGTAGAAGGCGGCCGTCAGCTTGTCAAGGGCCCACGCGCAGCAGAAGAGGGTGCGAATTTCGCCGTAGTCGTCATCAGCGGGAGACGCGGGGGCCAATTTGTTGTGGTGGTGGTGGTGGGGATGCGATGCGGTGGTGTGCACGGCGCCGATGTGGTAGCCCAGCGTCTGGAACTGGTGGGAGGCACGCGCGAAGAGGCCCGACGGCAGGTCGGCATCCTCGGGGGCCGTCGGCTGGACGAATAAGGAAAGCACGAGGAGGACGCGGACGGCCAGCAGCCGGTCCGCCAGCATGCCCGCGTCTAGGGTCGCCGTGATGGCCGCCGCTAGGTGCGCCCGGAACTCGTCGCGGTCGAGTACGGGGCCTCCCGGCGCGAGCCGGAGGTTGCCCGTCGCCTCCGGGTCCGCCGCCGCCGCGAGGCTGACCACCTGCCGCACCACGACGTCGGCCACCGACGGAGAGGAGGAGACGCCGGCAGTCGTCGTCATCGCCACCTGCCGGCTCAGCGCCGGGAACAGCGGGTCGACCTTTTGCAGATACAGGGCACGCAGGGCCGCCCACTCGTTCGCCGGCGGCACGCACGCCAGGCAGTGCGTCCGCACGTGCGCCACGAGAAGGTTGCGCAGCAGGCCGCTGGGGCCGTTGCCAAGCCGGCGGCGCAGGCCGGCGTCGTTGTCGCACTCCTGCGCCAACGCTTCGCGGGGGCCTTCGTGTCCACCACCCCTCGCACCACCGCCGCCATCACCACCATCGCTACCGCCGGCAGGGTTGGCGGCGGCCACAGCAGCGGCACTGCGCTTCCCCTGCCACACACCGACGCCGCCGCGCACCGACAGGTCGCGGCTCGAGTGCGGGCTGGTCGCCTCGATTAGGAACTGCTCGGGGCTCAAGTCGCCGACGAAGCGCGACGGCACTTTCTCGGGCGGCTGGCTGCTGTTGCTGCTGCTGCCGGTGGCGCCGTCGTGGCCGCCACTGCTCATCGGCGGCGTGGGCACTTGGGATAGCGGCCGCCGCTGTTGCGGGGTCGGGGGCACCACGCCGCCCGGGCCCGACGGGCTGATGGGGCGGCGGCGCATCGGAGATGCTATATTGGGACCTCCATCGCCGCAGGTCGCCGGGACGGCGACACCGTCGGTGTCCGGGTCGTCGTCCTGGTGGGTGCATCGTTTCTGTCGGAAAATGGCAACGGTCAGCCGGGCAAAAGGGGGTCCTCCTAGTTCACCCACCCCCATCCATCACCGTTCCAACGATTTGGGTTGGGGGAGGGCCGGAATATTTGGTTGGGCGAATCCTTGCCTTCCTCCTTCGACACGACATACACGCCTGGGAGACCTGCTTCCGCTTCAGAGGCAGGCCGGCCGAGTCGGAGCCGATGAATTTGACCATCTTGTGCGACGGCGAGGGCAAGAGGGTCTGCTTGTCGTTCGCCGACGCTACCGACGTGGGGCGGCTGTCCAACATGGGGGGATGGATGCTCGTCGGAAAAAATGAGGGTTTAACTTATCCGGCCGGTGATTATGTGTGTCGTTGACGGACAGGCACGTACTCACCCACGCATACGGAGTACACTGCTCACTCTCGCTCGTCAGGGGTGCGGGCAACCGAGCGGGTTGGGCCCCAGCAACGAACAGTGACAGCAGCAGTTGGGCAACCTGGGCCGTTGACGGTCCCGCCTTGACCCGTATCGTCGTCAAATTCTCTCCCATTCTTGCGCCGGGGAGGGCTCCGCCTTGTCTGGGGAAGGGGGATCCATTCGTCAATATGGCGGAGGCGGAGGGCGGAGTAGCCCAAAGAGGAAACGCCGTGCTGACGGCCCATCACACCATCACAACACCAGCAGAAGCGAGGTGCACCGTTCCCAGGCTGGGCAACACTTTTTCCCCAACGTTCCGTCACCACCATCCCCTTCCCCTCGTCGCCGAGCTCGCCTCCATGTCCCTCCCCCGCTTTGTGGCTGCGAGGCGCCCGGTGCTACGGGGCAGTACATCTGGAACGCTCTCACATGTGCCCCGGCATGAGGCACCGAGGCCACCCGCGGACCGGGCGGAGGTACTCTTTGCAGTGTTTCCGTCGGCGGTTGGTATGCCACACCATGGTCTCGTATACGTTGATGCCCATGACGTCTGATCGCGCTTCGCATAGCGCAGAGTATAATATGAGGGCGGTCCCAGAGTCCGCCTCACAGCCCGTCGGCTCTTCTGGAGCTGGACAAGAACTGCCGAACTACAACTGCATATCCTTCCCATCGCAGACGAGAGTGTTCCTGATTCTTCCCCTTGGATACACTTATACACAGCTCTTTGAGTTATAAAAGCTACCGAGAGCGATCGAGAGTGAGAGGCATTCGTGAATCGGTATAGAAGTCCGTCATTCGCACACACCCACGCAGCAGTGCACTCACATCCCCAACCCTCCACCATGCTCTCTATAGCGAGAAGATTACCAGGCCGCAGGGGGGTGGCTTCAGCGGCGGCGCGGCGGCGCTGCTTAGCGACCTCGACCACGTCAGCCTCATCAGTGTCACAGTCGTCATCACCATCACCGCCGCCGCCGCCGACGGCGGCCTCGGCAATGACGGGGGGCGCGGTCCCCGGGAAGAGGGAGGGCGACATCTCGGACTCGTTCGCGTCGTTGTCGCGGGCGGCATGCGGGCCGCTGCCGGAGCGATTCCGGGCGCTGAAGCAGGAGCTAGTGGCCGGCCGCGAGACGGCCGTGGTCGCGAGCTGGCGGCGGCTGCTGGCGTGTCTCGCGGTCGAGAACGAGACCGTGGCCCGCGCCGGCCCCGCCATCGTGCCCCAGCTGACCTGGGAAGACGTGCGCGCGGGCGCGCTCGCCGACGGGGCCGGCCCGCACGCTGACGAAGTGCGCCGCCGCGGCGTCGTCGTCGTCAAGGGCGCCATTCCCGCCGCGGAGGCCCGCGGCTACAAGGACGAGATCGAGGAGTACGTGCGGAGGAACCCGTCTACCCGCGGTATGTTCACGCCCTTCGTCTCCTTCCTCTTCCCCTTCTACCCCCTTCCCCTTTTTGTCCCTCCGCTGGCGTCTACCCTCGACAAACAGAGGGACGTGGCAGCAATTCCGCGGGGAACAAGCAAGACCAAGGAACCAGTTGACTAAGACATGGGTACGACTTCCACCCCTTTATCCAGCCTTCCCGCAGCACGACCCTCAGGTCTACGAGCTATACTGGACGTCGGCACAGCTCAAAGCACGGGCGCACCCGCGGCTCCTCGAGACGCAACGGGCGCTGATGGGGCTGTGGCGGGCGGGGAGCGATGAGGCGGCGGTGGCGACGTCGCAGCCGCTGGCGTACGCGGACCGGCTGCGGATCCGGCGGCCGGGGGACGCAGCGTTCGCGCTGGGGCCGCACATGGACGGCGGCAGCGTCGAGCGGTGGGAGACGCACGGGTACGGCGGGCGGGCGGGCGCATACGGGCCCGTCTTCGCCGGTGAGTGGGATGCCGAGGGCGGCGCCGGGTACGACCCCTGGGACGCGGGCGCGCGCGTCGCCGCCTCGACCGACAACTACGGCGGCCTCGGCGCCTGCTCCATGCTGCGCCTGTGGCAGGGCTGGCTCGCCCTCTCGACCGCCCGCCCGCGCGAGGGCACCCTGCTCGTGAACCCCCTGCTTCCCCTTGCCACGGCCTACATGCTGCTGCGGCCCTTCTTCCGACCACGCCGCACCCGCGCCGAGGTCTCCTCCCGCGACGCCTACCTGCACGAGGACAACTGGCTCTTCACCGCCGGCGACGACATGACCAGCGCCCTGCCCGGCGCCGTGCCTGGCTTCGGCCAGGAGCTCAACGACGACCTGCACCCGCATCTCGCCCTTGACCGCACCATGATCCACGTACCGCCTGTCGAGCCGGGTGACTACGTGGCATGGCACTGTGACAGTGAGTTTCCATTTTCTTCCCCTCCTACTTCCCCTGCCTTTCCTCCCCTCTGTTCTTCACCTTCTTCCCTCTGCTTTCCCTTCCCCCCTCTCCCTCGTCGCCCCGCCCCCCGTTTTTTAGGGGGGACCCAGACTGCCAAAGTACCAAGCTAACCGATGCCGCCACCCGCAGCCATCCACGCCGTCGACAAGGTGCACGGGGGCAAGGGGGATTCGGCGGTGCTGTACATCCCGGCGTGCCCGACGACGGCGGCCAACGCGCGGTACCTGACGCGGCAGCGGGCGGCCTTCGCAACGGGCGCGCCGGGGCCCGACTTCCCCGGCGGCGCCGGCGAGGCGCACCACGCCGGCCGCTGCGGCCCTGACTTCCTGCACGCCCACGCCGGTGTCGACGGCCTGCGGGCCGCCGGTCTCGCCCCGCTCGCTGCCGCCGCCGACGACTCCCCGGGCGCCCGCCGCGCCGTCGCCGAGGCGAACCAGATTCTCGGCTGGTGCGAGTAAGGGGATAGACACTTTTGTTGATTTCACGAGGTACGCCGGGGTGGGGAGGGGATTTCTAGGCATGAGCGATTAGTCGGCTGGTCGGCCACGTGTTCTCAGCTGTTGTCCCCCTTGTGGGTGGGAAGAACCTTCCCTGCTTGCTGAAGGTTATGGTTGGTCGACCAGCTGCCCCACCATCAGCCGCACTTGGGGGTTGATGCTCCAGATGTGCTTGTATGCAATGTATGTTTTTGACGTTCGGCTAGTCACAAATATCGCGATACCCACGCACGTCACGGCGACAAGGTGGTGACCGAGTGTACTTGATTAAACTTTTTGTTTATTGGGTTGGGGAAAAGGTCCTAAGTGGTAATTCACGACATTCCCGTGTCTTAGTTGCTCTTCCGTGTCTCCCATGCCTGGAAATCATGCCGCCCGCCGCCTCAAACAAGCCGTGGGTGGGGTAACGGCGGCTTGGGTGATCTCACAATGATGCGTGTGCTCGTGCTTATGGCCGCTGTTGTTCGTCCGCTGCGTCTCTTCAACCGGCCCGCGTATCATCATGAGCAAACAGCCGGGGTTTCACCGGCGACGCTTCTCTCTCGGCCTCCTTCGATTGTGCGGCCCGGGCTTACTCCTTGACAAAGTCCTTCATGAACTCGCCCATGTAATCATTCTTGCCGAGGGGCACGCCCTTGCCGCGCAGGATGGCGTAAATCATGTTGAGGTGGAAGAACATGGTGGGCACGACGTAGCCGTGGACGTAGGAGGCGGGCGAGGGGCACTGGAACTGCTGGGGGCCGAACTTGCAGGGGACCTTTTCGGCGGCCGGCTTGGCGTCGACGGCGGCGCGGTCGACGGCGGCGAGCTCGGCCTGCACGGCGGCGATGAGGTCGCGCAGCTCGGCCGCCGTCCACTCGCGGCTCAGCGCGTCCGTGACCTCGGGCGGCACCGTGCCCGACAGCCGCTCGATGCACTTGCGCGTCGTCATGCACAGGATCAGCACCTGCACGCTCAGCGGCAGCATGTCCTCGTACACGCGCAGCTGCAGCAGCTCGGCCGGCGTCACCGCCTTGGTCTCGGCCGCCCACGCCTCGCCCTTGTCGAGGATCGACGCCGTGACCGTCAGCACCTTCTGGCACACGGGGATGCTGATGTCGTAGAGGGACGTCATGGTGGGTTGTGGGTGGGTTCTCTGGGTTTTGCGGTGCGGGTTGGGGGGTTGACCTGAGAAGAGAGGAAGATGTGGTGGATGGAGTGATGTGGCTTTTCTGTCTGTATCTTCCAGCCAGCCCGCCCAGAAGGAGGGAGAATCCCCTCTTTCTTATACCGGATTTCCACAGGCTGCCCGTCGTCGCACGGTGTAGGCCGAGCAATACGTAGGAGCGGAGAGCAAGACGGAAGCGTCTCGAAACAATGATTCGAAACGGGCGGCGAGTGTCGAGGGCAGCGACGTTGCTCATTGGCCGCTTTCCTCGCCTTTCCTCCACCTCACACCGTCTTTCTCCCCACGCGCTCCGGCTGACGCCGCCTGTACTCAGTATTTCCGACGGGGCATCTGTTCTCCCGCAAGACATGGCGCGCGTCGGCTTGCAGCCGGTCGAACGACACGCGGGGGGGAGGGCGGGGCGTTGGACGGCGCGCGCTTGTCCTCCCATGCATTTCTAATCAACCGGCAGACCATTCGCCCGCCGCGGTCGAGGCGCTGACAAATCCCTCATACCCGACGGGCCCCTTTCCTTTTCGTTAGGGGCCGTTGCCTCTTTGCTGGAGATGGGACGTGGATAGCGCCGAGTGGGAAGGAGGGGCCGTGTCAATGCGCATCCGTCATCTTGGTCGCGTAACGTTGAACGGCCGGGGCCGGCTCCAGTCTATAGGCGAAGAAAAGAGTGAAGAAGAAAGAAGGGCTACTCGAGCTTCCATTAGGAAGCAAGTCCCCCCCTCGGCGAGGATGCCATCGCGTTGCCCTTTTATAATTGCCATCTCCCGCCCGGCACTGTTTGCCATCCCGCAATCCGAGAGCCCCCGATTGGCCGTGGGCGATGGCATCAATTCAGCAGGAATGGCGACTCTTTCGATCTCCTGGGCCCCGCCGAGCCTCCTAATGGAGGGGAAAGCGAAGCGCCTTTTCAGAGGGGGTTCAGGTGGGTTGGCACTACAAGCGGGGTCGATCGAACTGCCGTGTACCTACACGACCTCCCCTGGCCTGATCATCCAGGGCACTAGTGCTGTACGTGATACCTGTGCAACATCACCAGCACATGCTACTACTAGATCCTTCGCAGCATCGTCGCTGACAAATGCCACCAAAACCACCCACCGTCGATCCCCCGTGGCCCCTCCCAACGGACCGCCATTACAGATTACCAAGACACAAGTACCTCGGCCATTTTCAGCCTCAAGCCGCCTCCCCAACCGCACGGGGGAAAGGGGGTGTTGGCGTAGATTCACCGTCTTTACGACTGCATGCACCGCTCGCGTAGGAAATTGGCCCTAACCATTGTCTTGTAACGATGGGTACGAAAATACGCTGCCAACAAAACACCGAAAGACAACGCGAACCCAAAGCAACGAAAGCAACGCCTCGCCATTTCCACGGCTGTGCTACACCAACGCAACACCCACAATCGGCGCCCGGCAGCAAGAGACCATGTCCACGAGGGCAGCGAACACGCCGCGCTGAAGAGCCCCGTCCCATCGTGCACGCTGCCATCTATGCCCTCTCCGCCATCTAGACTTCTCCATCAACCCATTCCGGGGTCATCACGCACGAGCTATTCCCGGTTCACAAGCAACGCCGTCGTCAATCCTTGGTAACCCAAAGCCAGACGACGGGTTTCTCGCCGGGGCGGCCGGTGCGCGTGCGGTCCCAGCCGAGCTCTTTCAGAGTCTTCTTCATGGCGTCGCCGTCGTCGGCGCAGAAGGTGACGCCCTTGTACCAGCGGCCGCTGCCGCCGGGCGTCACCTCGGTGATCTTGTTCTTTCGCGGCACGGGGTTGCTGGCGCCGAAGCCCTTCATGAGGTCGGCAAGCGTCGTTCCCACGGGCACGTGGTAGGCGCCGAAGTGCAGGCTGCGGCCCGCCGGCACGCGCCACGGCGCCTCGCCCGACTTGACCACGTGCAGCTTCGTGTGCTCGGCCGGGAAGTAGTAGTTGTAGCCCGGCTCGCAGCCCATGCCGCCCGTGGAATTCTGCAGGTTGAGCGCCGGGCACTCGGCGTTTACCACCGGGTGCGCCTGCGGCCACCGCGCCGGCTGGTCCCCGAACACGGGCACCGGAGGCTGGTACCCGTTGGCCGGCAGCGCGTAGACGGGGCCCTGCGCGAACGGCGGGCCCGGCACCGGCACCGGCGGGCCCGGGTAGTGCGCGAAGCCGCCGTACGGCGAGGGCGCGGCGTAGGCGGCGTAGGCGCCGCCGTAGTAGGCGCCCGTCGCGGGGGGGTTCACCGGGACTGCGTTACCCGTGTCCCAGCCCGCTCTCGGGTTCCAACCGCCTCCGAGGCCGGCCATGGTGTAGGGTGGTGCGCTGGACGGCCCGGGAAAGCGAGGATGGGGCGAGGGAGCAGGTGTCGGCCGGTTGCGACGAGGGGGCGTAGAGGCTGGACTGGTGTCCGGACTGGCAGCGGTATTGATATTGTAGTAAGCTGTTTCAGGAATGCTGTCAATACAGATCTTGGTGACCAGTGCGGCAAAGCCACGACAATGGAGATGCAGAGGGGACGTCGAGCTGATTTTGTTCTCGGACGGGAAGGGGATAGAACGGCAGCGAGTCACACCCACATGGGACAACAGCCCGGCATCGTCGCCACTCGGCGCCTGTCACTCCAAGTCAGTGCAAGCGAGTGTCCCTCCGAGCCAGTGCAAGACCACGCCGGCCTCCACTGGCGGTTGATGGACAGTCACCTCGCGAAAGCAGCGAGAAAGAGGGGAAGAAGGAGAACTGGCCACTAACCTGGCTCAACAACAGCGCGGCGCTGGCGTCTTTCGAAGGCTTCTGCCACCTCGGAGGGGGGAACCAAGCGACCCAGCAGGATCTCAGTGTGCCACAGCTCGCGGCCGCCGTCGTCGTAGAAGGAGGCCGTGACGAACCACGCCCACGTCCGGCGCGCCCCGTTGACCGACAGGGTCTGGCTGATGGTGCACTGCGTGGCCGGCGGGGGCAGCTCGACGGGCGATTCCAAAAGAGTCAGGAGGACGTCCAGTGTGGTGGACGGGGAGGGGGGAGGAAAGACTAGTCTTCGGACTAGTCGTCGAAGAAGCCGAAAACTGCAGCCGTTCAGTAAGCGAGGCGCTCGAGAAATCCCTGACGGAAAGATGGGAAACACCAGGGGAAAAAAACAATGATGAAGTCAAGGGTTGACTGGGGTGATTGAGGTATCCAATATATACCGTTGGAGTTCTGTGCACCACTTCGACAGGGTGGGCTTCGATACAGCACCGACGAGGACGGCGGGCCCCTGTGAGGCGTGCTGTGTCACTAAGCAAACAATCGTCTGTGTAACCCGGCGGGAAAGCCCTGCGAGGGGAAAGGGGCCTACTTTAACGGGATGGTGATACGATTCTGCTCACTTGATGCCATGAAAGATGATGATGCAACGATGCGAGCATCTCCTTGAAGGCTGTCGTGATGCGAAATACCTGGCTTGAGCGAAACTGCAGCATCGAAATGTAGAGAGCAGCAAACAGTTAAGCGAAACGGTTCTATGAAAAGACAGTCGTGACGCGGAACTCGTTCAAGACGCCTATTTACTTTGTATTCACTTGCCCGTTTGGAAAGCTAGCGAGGCATGCCCGACGGCTCACGCAGACGTGACGTGGCGAGCGACGACCGGATAAGGATCAATCAATGAGGCGTGAGCACTGAGCATGGCGCGAAGTGAGTGTTCATCCCAACTGGCGATGCGTCACTCCAAGAAGTGCACTGCCGGAGGGGCGTGTCCGAGGTACTGTTCAACCCTCAGGTGACCCGGTGAAGGCAGGCTGGTCTTCTTATGAATGCAGCAAGAGTGCCGGGGCCAGGCCAGTCACATTTTCAAGTGATGGTGAAGACGGCGATGTGATGACGTAGCCTGGCCCCAACCACTCGGAAAGCCATGAGCTGCCACAGTCGTTCGCATACCGTGGAGTGGCAATCCTCGTTGTGCGCTTTCCGACGCCATGATTTGCCAGCCCCCACCAGCCGGGCCAGAGTCATGCGCCCATCCTTTCACCTCATTCCGCGGCGGAGTCCGCCCGCAGTGACCGCAGAAGCTGACATGCCGTCTCGGCTTACTTGCAATCCCACGGCACAGGGCCATGTTTTGCAGCACGTTGGCCATAAGAGAACGGAGAAATGCGGAGGGTGTAGATGAAGGCGCTCAACGCAAACGTGACGGGGCTTCTTCCCCCGACGACGATGTGATGGTTTCAGGATGGTCTGCCCATGCATTTTTCGCCTCCTAGACGACGGTAGCGCCTCGTCGATGAGCTCGGGGTGGTGGCTAAGCTGACTGCCTCTCAATCCTTGGAACATGGAACCCGCATAGGGGCCAGATGTAGCGATGGGGAGCGGACGGGCAAGCAAAACGCCGGATGAAGGGTGTGGGTGTCTCGTTCTCTCAGATGTCGACGGCGGTCTCCTGGTCGGGCACGATGCGGACGGCAGCGCCGGTCTTGCGCGACGAGTCGCTGGCGCCGCTGAGGGCGCGCTTGCGCTTCTCGACTTCGGCGACGAGGCCCTTGAGGTAGACCTCGGCCTGGACGGTGGCGCTGTAGGCGACGGCGGTCCAGCTCCAAGCGTTGCGGCGGTCAGCGTCGGCGCCGGCGGCGAGCAGGGTGCGCAGGACGGGCAGGTTGCCGTTGCTGCTGGCGAAATGGAGGGCCGTGTTGCCGTCGACGTCAACGGCCTGGACGGCGGGGCCCGGCCCTGCCGGCGCGTACGTCAGCAGGATCTGCAGCGCCGTGTCGTGGCCGCCGCGGCTCGCCTCCATGACGGCGTCGCGGCCGTGCCGGTCCCGCCGCGCGATGCAACCCGGGTTCTGCTCGCACAGGAAGTGCACCACCTCGGTGTGCCCCGCGCCCGCCGCCAGCATCAGCGCCGTCTGGTACTCGTCGTTGAGCGCAGGCGTCGGCTCCTCGTGCCCGTGGGCCACCAGCACCCTGCAGACGGGCAGGTGGCCCAGGCTCGCGGCGAGGTGGAGGTTCGAGTTGGAGAGCCCGCCGGGCGAGGCATCGGGGCTGTGGACGAGCGCCGGGTGCGACTTGAGGATGCGGTCCACGAGGAGGGCGTCGTTGGCGTGGATGGCCCTACGGAGACGCTGGCACGGGTCGATCCTGGGAGGGGACGAGGGCTGTCAGTCGGCATAGCAACCCGGGATGGACGGGAGGTACTGACATGGTTCAGGCGTCAGGCAAGAATGCCGGCGGGGACGTTGGTGGGAGCCCGGTGGTGATGCTCACGGGCGATGATGGGTACGCTGCCGGTCAAAGAGGTATGCGAGTATCGAAAGGGACGATCTGGTGGGGGGAGGGGATTGCGAATATCGAAAGTAAAAGGATGCTGGCGTCGTGTTGGGTTGCCGTTTGCGGCGCAACGGAAACCCGAAAGAGCGGTAGCGAAGCTAAGCCTAAGCTGCTGGGGGTTCGCTGACGGCATCGGTTGGGGTTGGAGCTGCAGCTTTGTTGGTGGGGCGAGGGTGGGAGGGGGAGGGGCAATCGAATACAGGACCCTCGTGTAGCGCCGGCCACTACACAGTATAGCGTTAGGCCTAACGAGCGCGGGACTTGTACCACAACTCACCTTGCCGCGTAATTAGGTACTTTAGTCGACAAGCTATGCACTATCCAACCATTAACGCAGGCACTTGTGTGGCCGTACAAGGAATTCATTCAGTTGCACCTCAGCAGGCTTGGAAACTGCAAGTACATGGGAACCCCCGTAGTAGCTTACACCGGGTTAGGTGAGGAAGACCCCGGGTTCTCCCCGGAAGTCGGATCGTCACTAGGCTCGTGAGCTCCCTGCTGCGCCTTCCCGTCCTGCTGAAACCGCGAATCGCCGGCAGATCAGACGGGGCCTACTGTTAACGATAAGCCTGAGCCCCACGCACGGCCAAGGGTTACCCTCGTAACAACCTTCCTACTTCCATCCCCCGTCATTCGTTCTCGGAGAGACATACGACGATTCATGCACTTTATGGTCTTCAAGCCGGTCCGTCGGGCTCTACGACACGTCGTGAACCCATCACCCAACCGCAATTCGAACGAGAGATGTCTGTTTCGCGGCTGGACAACCCGAAGGATTGTGGTCGATTCAGCCGTAACCCGAATGACTGCCTCATCACCGGCGGTTATCAGTATGGCAACGCACCACCCAAAAACAACAGTAGAGCGCAGCTTGAGTAGGCACTAATGTTGGAGAAATTGAATACCATCGTGCACACCATCAACGTTGCGCTCTGCTAGTCAACAACCATGGCTGCGCATGCCAGTACATTGCTGAGACCGCCTTGCGGGCATTTAATGCGACCATAACAGCAATAGAACCCCGCGATCCGGTTCATAATCGGACACGGCCCGCTTATTTCCAAGATAATACCCGGACGCCGGATGAGTCATGTTTGAAGGCGTGAAGTACTTGTGTCAGCTGGGGTGGGGTCGGACTTTATAGGTGCCAATCGTGGAGGTAGCGCCCGCTAAAGTTGCGGCCCTCACACCCTCCAAATAGCCTGGGCATTGCCAGGTCGTCTTCCCAGACCAGACATTCATACAATTGACAGGACCTGCTATCCCCAACTAGCGCGGCTACTGAAGTCCTGCCAACGTCTTAGCTCGTCAAGCAGCTCACAAACCAACTTTGGGTGTCCTTCGTCCACCACCATGGCCCCCACCAACGCCGAGGTGGTCACGTACCTGGAAGCCGACGAAGCCGACGTCGAGCGGCTCGCGCGACGCCAGGTGCCCATCCTCAGCATGGTGGAGCACAAGCCGGAGTGGGCGGCGCGCTTCGCCGAGGTGGCCGGCGAGATACGGACGGCGCTCGCGGGACGGGCCGTGGCGGTCGAGCACGTGGGGTCGACGGCGGTGGCGGGGCTACCGGCCAAAGACGTGCTGGACGTGGACCTCGTGGTGGACGACGCGCGCGACGAGGAGGCGTACGTGCCAGCGCTGCAGGGGCTGGGCTACGTCTTCCTGCTGCGCGAGCCGCGCTGGCACGAGCACCGCTTCTTCATCCGCGAGGCGCCGGGCCCCGGCGACGACGAGGCGGCGGCGACGCCGGCCCGCCAGGCCGTCAACCTCCACGTCTTCGGCCCCGACGCCCCCGAGCCCGTCCGCCACCGCCTCTTCCGTGACCGCCTGCGCGCCCACGCCGACGACCGCGACCGCTACGCCCACGCCAAGCGCGACGCCCTGCGCGCCACCCTGAGCGCCGGCGAGGACGTTGCCGACTACACCGCACGCAAGGACGCCGTCGTGCGCGACATCCTCGAGCGCGCCTTCAGGGAGAACGGTCTACTACCTCCATGAAGGACTCGTCGATGATTCGGTTGCCCGCGGGCTCCGCGCTGCTGGCGCACTTATCGATGTAGAATTGCGTCGCGTGTGGAATAAGAGACACACGCAGGAACTCGGTTACGGCAGACGGAAGCTACTTGAAGACAGCAGCACGCAGTAATTCATAGTTCGCGACGTTGAAGAACTGACAATTGCGCTAATTAGTTCTAAAGCTTGTTCCTATTCCACCTTCCTGCCTTGGTGGAGTGCCCCCCACGTTCTTCGATCACTATGTTAGCTTTGCGTGGGAATTGGTTTCCCCTTCGCTTTATTCTCATGCCACCGTAGCAGCTCCTTGACAACATGAAGTCTTCGATCTCTATGCAACGACAGTATTAGTGGCCGAGTGCCGTGCATGGCCAGTAGCGGTGTTTTGCCAAGTTTGTCGGTAGCGTGGACGTCGGCGTCTCGATCAAGCAACGAATGCACGACTTCGACACAGCCGTTTGCGGAGGCGACGTGTAATGGTGTTTGTCCTTTGTCGTCTTTGATGTTGATGTTGGTACCTTGGTCTAGCAATAGTAGTGCGATTTCATCCCCGTTTTTGGCTGATGCGGGGTGCAGTGCTGTTCGTCCTTGAGCGTCCGGAAAGTCAATCTCGGCGCCTCGGTTAAGCAATAAGCGCATGACTTCGACTCACCATTTCACGGAGGCGATGTGTAGCGGTGGTCGTCCTGTATCGTCTTTGATATTGATGTTGGCACCTCGGTCCAGCAATAGTAGTGCGATTTCATCCCCGTTTTTGGCTAATGCGTGGTGCAGTGCTGTTCGTCCTTGAGCGTCTGGGAAGTCAATATCGGCCCCTCGGTCAAGCAATAGATGTGCCGTTTCGATTTGGCCCTTCGCTAATGCGAATTGCAGTGCCGTTAGAGGCTCCTCGTCAGAAAGGGAGTGGCGTGCAGCCGCTTCATTCATCCTCACCAGCCGCATGTCCCAGTCGAAAGCATAGCGATAACCCACCTAGTTGGGGGAGACGCCGGCGTCTAGGAGTACCCGTATAGCTGCTTGGTACCCGGCTCCCGAGGAAAGCAAAAGTAATCGCTGGCGAGATCGTTCTTGTAGCAGGTAATCGGTGGCCATAAGTGAAATTCTACAATTTCTCCTTCCATCGACCTGTCCCTCATGGGCAGTTGCGTGCTTCGGTAACGTTGCAATATCTGGGTACGCTCCAACGACGGGATGGAAAATTCAAGAACCTCTTCTGTGAGACGAATGTGCTTCTTCTGCTCCCGAAGGAACTTGTTGACAACCAAAATGGGCGCCGATCTCTGGAGATGGGCGAGGATTGCATAATGGATCGTGTCCAAGGCGCTTGCGAATTGTTCAAACGTGGCAAACATATTCTCCAGATACTGGGGCGGGCAACCAAACATGGTGATCAGGCTATCGCTTATGATCTTGCCGATGGCGACTGTGTAATCCGTACGTGGTATTTCGGTGTCCGAATCGCACAGCCCACGCAGAGCGTAGATTTTGTCGTGCTCTCTTAAGGTGCCACTGCAGGAGAATTTCCGAGGGAGGGTCAAGTCATCGCGGCCTTGACTCCACCAAGATGTTCGCCGAGACGACCCTGGCAAGACATCGAGGACCGCTTGGCAGTGAGGTAGAGGCTGAGTATCAAATAGGTTCGGACAAGATGACAAGACCTTAGCGGAGACGGATTTGGAGCCGCAATGGACGAGGGCGATACGGGCGTTCGCGACTTCCTGAAGTATCTAGACTCTATGGAACCAAGGGCGACTGAGGATTTCGGTCAAGCCTTGCCTCAGCATCAAATATTCCTCAGGCGATCTTCCCCGTAGCTCGTCAACTGTAAGTGGCCAAGTCCTCGGGTTTTCGTTCTAGAGAATGCCCAAATAATTCATAAGAAGCCGTACTGAGTTCGTGAGCGGACCCAACCAGAAGATGACTCGTTGCGCACGGCTATAGATGGCTCTCATCTGCTGGACCTGATGGCTCCGTTACCCATGGCTCGCTTGGTCGATGCAGATGACATCAACCCATACGAATCGGTCTTCAGCTGGGTGGCGTATGCCATGGAGGACGGAACACAAGTTGTATCCCACGGGAAACAAGCGGTTGTTTACCCAGATGACGCCGAAAGAGACGGATGCATCGCCCCAAGTGTATGAGACTGCTTCATACTCGATAAGGTCGTTGTCGAAAAGGGCGTCGAGAAGCTCGCATGAGATGAACTCATCGCCGTGGCCCGCCTTGAGCCGTACAACTCGGAAAGAAGCCCGGTCGAGTTCGAGTGGGGTGTACGAGAATTCTATCCCCTCATCAGTACTGAAGGCGACAAATGGGTGTGACGGGTAGGCGGGCGGGTTTTGCACTCGACTAGAGACTGAGTAAGATTAGACACCTAAGTACGCAAAGCGAAAGCGGCCAAGTGCTTACCAGACGGTGGCATTGGTGCGGCTGTGTGATAGGCTGCATCAATACAGCTTCGGAGGCCGCCCACGATGACATGGCCTCGTATCATTGGGCTTTGTGATTATCATGCACCGCCCCCGAGTGTACTAGCAGCCGTAATGAAAATGACTAGAGCCTGAACATGGCTTGCATCTGCACGTCGCTTCGCCATCATAGGCTACCACGACTCGAGTGGTGAATTATCATGCTTATATTGTTATTACTCTTTCGATGTTTAATTCGAAACTTTTGCCTTCACAACTAATGCGACAGCGTGGTCATCGAGCAGGTCCAATTCTACTTTTCTCTATTCCAGGCCGCTGGGAGTTTTCTCAACGATAACTTTGATCAGCCTATCTTTATAGACACCGGTTGAAGGCTGAGATGGCTACCATGAATTTGATCAGTCTCTATTCAAATCACCTTGGGTTAGTCTCCTTGGGAATCAAAATACTTACCACCATTGGTCTTTAAGCAAATCAGACGCCGATTCCGCGTGCCCATCCACACAGGGCGATGGACGAGTATGGGATACTTGAGCTGCCACGCCGCTCGGCTCGTTAATGCGCATCAAAGTTCCGGTGCTTGCCAAGCTCAATGTCCGGGTCTGTTCTTTGGATCCAGTCGCAACCTGCACCTGCGCCTCCCACAACGACTCGTTTTTCTTCCGTCCGCATGTAAACTATGTCACAAACCTTGCTGACTCTGCCCGTTGTGTCCTCACTTATCCGGATCCTCCAGGTCCAGCACAAATTAAAGATGATCGAAGTCGCAGCCTACGTGGTGCTGGACCCTCAGACAACACAATCCTTGGCTGAAGGCCGAGAATCCTTGACATACAATGGATGCGAGTTACACGCGCAGTCCTTCGTCTGACTTTCCCCGAACGTGGCGAATGAGTCCGTGCCAGTGCTGTTACGCTGGTAATCTTATGGCGTCCATGAATGTAGCAGAGGCCCAGCGGAACGCCTCAACGTCCAGTGTCGGCCCTTCCCAAAATATGACGGATGCGTGGTGTTGGTCACGACCGATGACGTTTTTCTAAAACTCTGCCATCCCGACGTACTAATCCGCCTTGAGTATTCAGAGCCGCGTCGACTCCAATGATGTTACTGATACAGAGGACCTCATCGGGAGCTTGTCTCATGGAGGGGAACGTGAGGGTGTCTTCTGCCTCGAAATTCCTTTCCACGATGGGCAGGCTGTCGCCTCAGTCGCGAATGCCGCGAAACTTGGCGTACAAGCGCCGAGATAGTGGCCAATCGACTAGCTGACTAAACATTGTCACAGAGTTTCCCTCCCAAGGATTGAGAATCTCCTGGTTGACGATAGGTCCGTCTTGGAGCTGGAAGAACAAATGGCCTAGCCGGTTAACCCCGCTCGATGTACTCATAGAGCAGTGTAACTGATGAAATGAGATTGGGCTTGACAGACCATCGATGAGCGAATGACAGATATATTCTCGTCCGTAGGCCCATGGAACCATGAAGTTTATGGAGCGTGCTGTCATGCCTACCTGCCCTGGCTGCCCCGGTGTAATGCTGTATTTTGGGCCTGGTCTCCCTTATCCAGTCATCCGCGGCGGTGCGCAGATGGGTGGTGTCAAACCGCATGAGTCCGCTGGGTACCTTGCCCCGGACGTAGTGATCGAGTGGGCATGTCCCATACGGTCGACTGGCATGAGCGGGCTCGAGATGGACGCCAAAGACTTGTTTCATGAAGGCGAAGAATCAAAATACCTGGAGATACAAATGATCCATCGTGGAGGCTGCTTGTAGCAGATTGTGGCAAGCAGGAGCAGTCAGTCTAGGCAGGTGACAAAGGTTAACTGTTAGAAAGGGCCAACAGGTTCACATTTAAGCCGATCTGTGATGCTGAGGGTTGGCCAACGGAATCCTGGCCAGTCAGTAAGTAAATAGCCAGGCGAAGTGAGCAAAACTAGCAATGAGAAGTGAGCTTTAGGTTACAGGCGGGGGACATCAGCCCGTTTCACTATTTCTCTTAATCAGAGGAACCCGAGGACGACCTCAGCGAAGCACGGGATGACCCCAGTGAAGCACAGGACGACGCCAACGATCCGGAATATGATGCGAGCTTCGTCGAAGAGGCAGATCAGGGCGCGGCGGCGCCCGGCCTCAACGTCCAGACGTGCCAATCGTGCCGCTAAGGAACCACGACACGAGATGAACGGCCCCAGGATGTCCTACTTCAGCTCTCTCAATCCCTTCTCACCGAGCTGCTTAGGGACGGCCGAGCCAGCTCCCCGCTCGTTATCCACTTTCACTGTGTGGCATCGCTAAGCGCGAATGGTTCGACCCATACGAAGTCATCGCAGGGTACATAGATTTCTGCCTAAAAATAACGGCGGGGCTAAGTGCCGCCGTACTGATCAGGGGAAGAAGGCTGGAACCCGAGAAGGAGTGGGGAAAACAGCCACCGAAGCGGAACAGCCAATAGGCACGATCTGCTGCTACACGGGAGGGAAATTGGTACCTGCACTTACCACCGACATAGCTAGCACGCCCCGTACCCTTTCGGAGGTCGCCGTAATAGCTGGTGCATGCCAGCTAAAGGCCCAGGCGTTGTCCAACAACAACAACAACAACAACAATCAAAGATTTCTGGTCTGGTAAATTACAGGCGACTCGTTCTACTCGAGTGAACCCTACTACAGTATGCCCATCTTGAAATCAGGTTAGTGGCGCGGCCGCACTATAATCCACAGCCGCGCCTAATAAAGAAGATCCGAAGGCAAGCACTTGTCTCGGCTCGCCGGCCCCTATGGCAGAGCTCTACAGCCTTCGGACACATAGTGGGCCTCTCGTCTAACCCTTCGGACGCAAAGTCGGCCCCTGCAGCTTTCGGACGCAGGGTCAGCTGGATGCTCTCGATGATCCAAATGGCCCACCTTGCGCATCCATTAGCAGAACGGCTGCTAAATCCTTCGGTGGGACGATGGTCAACACTCCATGTAGCGGTTCCGCATACACTCTTAGACCCTTGGCGGCTCGGCGGCTTCAGTGATATGCTAATGTACGGACTCTCGCCGTGCCTTAACTTGGATGCTATATGCGACGGTATGTCCACGACGAAAAAGGGGTGCTCCTTCGTTACTGAGCCCACGAAGTAGCTCTCCGATGCCTTTTTAACGTTATTGTCACGGCGCTAGTGGGAGCACACCCTAACAAACTGCATCGCGCCGCCCCAGCAGGGAACTGGGCAAAAGGACTAAAATCCGAATACTGGGAGACTTCGGATCTATTAGGGCTTATCTGCTGGTCAGCCACAGCCGTGACAGTTATTAAAGCTTGCTCATCTAACACATATAGACGGGCTATTCAATACAGCGGGCTAGGATCTTGACGTTAGGTAACGCTACCTCCGATGCTATGGGCAAGCCTTAAAAGAGATGCTGGTGTTGCTTTATTAGACGGACGGCTAAGCGCCGCTTGCTACGGAGCTTCTGTGCCTTGAACTTTGAAACAGCCGTTCGAGATCAGTAGGAATGCTGCTGTACAAGGACTAATTTTTTGTTTCTCTCCGCCTCCGATACACGAGTGACAAAGGTTTGGTGGGCAGCGGCCCTTTGGAAGGCGTTGCGATTCGTGACGCAGTCCGTGTCTGGCCAGTCCTTCGGCGTACGGGTTTACGAGCTACTTTCTACTGCGATTAGGGAGAAGCATATGCGGCCGCTTGCTTTGGGGGCGAATCACTCCTCTCGCGTACCGTGCGAGCTGTACCCTTCAATCTGGGCCGAAATCCACCAATGACATCTGGGTATTCAGTGACTTTATTGATGGATTGGTTACAAAAACCTTTGCCCTTGTATTTCCTCCCCCAAGCAAAGGTATAGGGCTGTGACCACGCACTAACACCGCGACCAATGATTGCACTGATTGGGCCCCACTTTAATGCAGCTTTCGTAAGCCTTTGAACCGAGGTGCCACGAGAAGCAGTTGCGGTGAAGAGATAGGGCTATTAACATCCACTCGGTCAACTGAAGTGATCTAGAATTTAGGAATTGGATAGGAAGAGGGCCCAGGGGTCCCGCCCCAGTCAGGTAGGATATGGGAATTGGTGTTGCGCACGGGCTATTTGCCGCTATGACCCATCACGAGGTAAATAAGCTTCAGCACTAGAATCCACTGATTGCCCTAATTGGGCCTGGCGTTGATGCACCTATCGTAAGCCTTTTAGCCGAGATACATGAGCGTCAGGAATAGTAATCCTTCGGGCAATACCATTAGCATATGCTTGCCAAAAGGCACAGCAGTCTGGCGCCCCTTATCCCAATCGATACAACGCGGTGTAGCAGCTTTAGTATCCGGCATACAAACCTAGATGCTTCAGGTCTATTATAAAAGTCACCTTTTCCTCTTCTTAGAGACCTATTCCTTAGAATCACCCAACCGACAAATCCTTCACATCGCTTGGAACCCTACACAGAACCGCCATCATGAGAATTTCCCTGTCTATTCAGACGGCCGCCGTGCTTTCGGGGCTTGTTTCTGCCATTCCCAGCCCTTCTCCCCTTACCAACACCATTATGCTCTCTAATGGCACCGCCACGGTGGCTGTCGAAGTCGAATCCATTGGGGCTCTCGATGAGCGTGCCCTATTCAAGCGCTCTTCAGTTGACTGCAAGGGCAGTTCCCTCTGCAGTAACCGACAGTCGTTCAAAGACGCATGCAGAAATGCGTTGGGCAGAGTTGAGGACACTACCTACACGACTGGCGGCGCGTAAGCTGAACATTACTTACTTTCTTGATCGTTACACTAAAGAGTTCATTTGGTTGACCATCTATTCAATATAGGAAGAGCGGTGTATGCTATGGCAACTGCGGGCTCTTCGTCCAGGGAGGGGGTTGCTCTAGATCTGGAAATGATCTTCGTAACGGCTATAATGCGATTCGGAGTGGTGGTTGCCAAGGGTGTGGATCTTTCCATGGCAAGTCAAGAAAGAGAATCTGAAACAATGCCCACACGTCAGGATACTAACACATGAACAGATGATGGCGGCTGCTTGATCACACTCAACTTCGTCACTGGGTGCCAATAGGCTCAATAATATTCATGGAGGCAAGCGTTTTGCAGCTCAGCGCGGGTCAACTATTAGAAGCCGACGCACCGCTGTGGGAGAAGCGCAAGAAGGAAACATCAGTTGAGAGGATCTCATATATAGCCATTAGTCACCTCAGTGATTATTCAAGTATCAAGCCCAATGAGAGATCATTATTCTGCACTCTTTCCGGCGTCGGAAGCAGAGAGCTGTTCTGAGTCGGATCTCCGCAGGGGCGTTCTCCAGCCTTTGCAGACCATACAAAACTTTCCGGTTGACACGGGAAACTTGGAGACCAGATTTTTTCAGACAAGCTGGCGGCAGTGTCGTTGTGGCCAGCCGACATGTGCCGTCTGCGCTGTTGACGCCCTACCGGCACTCTTGGCGCTTCTACCAGAACTCAAGTCGTTCAACGTCGCGCAGACTACTTTCGGGTTCTACTGGGCCGGCAGGAGCCAGGCCAAATACGTGGGGCTGATGGGTAAATGCGAGTGTGATGGCACTGGGAAACCACCGAGACACCATGGGCCTATTGTGAAAGGCATGAAGGAAGATATATGGCAGTTTTCGCATTAAGAAGACGGGGGTGCGGCAAGGCAGCTCTGCTGCCATTAGAGCAAGACCGAGCGAAATCCGGGTCCAATCAACCATACTGCGATTCGCTGTGAAGCATAGATATCAAGATTCTGAAAGGGGTATCGTTGCCCGCAGCATAGAAGGATGTTCAGTATAGGGTAAATACTCTTGAGCCTCTGAACTTAAACCCCTGAAAGTTAGTTGGTCAGTTTTAACTTTACGCCAAAATGCGCATTTTCTGGGCTTGTTGGGGTAATAAAAGCATGGAGCATTCTTAAAATAAATTCACATCACCACCTCAAGCAGAGTCATCTGGTGATCCGATGCACTAAACAGGCACCCAATTCCACGTTGCATATCGATTGACGCCAAAACGCTGCAGCGAACACGGCCTAAGCTGGTGTTAGTCAGCACTAGGCAGCGGCAAGGCATCGGCTTTGTGGGTGTCAGCTGGGGCAGTCAACCTTGGCGCAGCATGAACGGGGTGTAGAGTCCAGGCAGCCAACGACGACGATGCTGCGCCTCAAATAGGTCGCATCATGCTCATGGCGGCCGTCGACCCATTCGAAGAATTCACGGATGTGAAGATGCGGGAGGGGCGGCGGGAACAGATGATGCCATCTTCGAGAAAAAGAGCACCGAAGACATGATTTGGTTGCGCCAGGCCGATCGGCCGCAGGATCCAAGAGTATCAGACACCATGGACTTGCTGTTCAGCGGCCTTGCGGAACTAATCCACCAGATTTCGGCTCTAGGCATCCAGAAGATGATGGCGGAATATGACCAAGTCATTTGATGGGAAGGAGAATGGAATAAACACTCGAGACGTAACTACTGCCCATCGAATGATAGCTGTCGTAACATGGAAACAATTAATAGCAGCTGAATACAGCGTTGGAATAGAAACAGCTTCGGCTTGATGAAGCCGCGTCTGCATCTGCCTAGTGGATGCTCCCAGTCACGTTGGCCCTGTGACTCGTGACACAGGTATTCTGACAGTGATGACGAACATTTTGCGCCAAGTCTGTTCAAACAATCTCCTCTTTTTGACTCCCAGCTCTTCATTCAACCCAATAACCAAAAGAACACATCTTCGCCTTACGGGGAGAGTGTTCCTGCCTTGAAATATGCCCACGCTTATTACAAACTGCTTTGAAGCCATAACCCCTAGGAAGACCGAGATACCCAGCGGTAATTGTCCACAAATCAAACAAGGTGATTTAAATGAAAACATCGCAAAGCATTCAGTGGGGGAAACAACAGAGTAGATCATCATGGGTGTATTATTTCACTAGCCAGCAAGTCATTTACCAACATGGGGACCTGTGTAATGAACCATCCGCAAACATACCCAACCGCCCGCCCCCAACGACGCGGGGAGGGAAGCCCTAGGTGCATTGCGAGTAGAAATCGTTCTGGCGCTGGCAGGTGGAGCCGGAGACGCACGTGGTGCAGCCCGAGTAGGACTGGCCGCCGCACTGCTGCCACTTGGGGACGGTGCAGCCGCCGCCGTTGCCGTTTCCGGGGGTCGTGGTCGGGCCGGGCTGGGCCGCTGTGGTGGTCGACGTGCGCAGCGTTGTCGTCGGCGCCGGCGGCTGCTGGCCGCCGCTGCCGCCGTCGCTGCCGCCGGCAGCGTTGAGCGGCGGGCCGGGGATCGGGTAGCTGCTGAACGAGTCGTACAGGCTGAAGACGATGCCCGGGTCCGTCGCCTTGTACAGCGCTGAGCCGCGCGTGCCGCCCGAGAGCGTATTGGAGCCGCCGCTCGTGATCTTCACGTTCAAGCATTGCGGATATGCCCTTTTCCATGTCAGTTGGGGGTTGTTACAAATGATAGAGAGAGAAAGCGAGACCATGTGTAGCGAAAGGAAGGGGGGGGGGGGTCCGGGAGTAAATCGAGAGGGGGGCTTACTGGGCGCCGTTGGGGCTGCTAGCGGCGTGCAGCGCGATGATCTCGTGGCGCAGCACGTAGTTGCCAGCCGCAAGGGTAGTCGGGATCTTGAAATCGGACGAGAAGTTGTCGCGGATCAGCGTGTCGGTGACCCAGTTGCCCGGGTTGTTGCCCGAGATCAGCGCTCCCTGCGACAGCTTGACAAAGGCGAGGCTGCCGGCCGAGGCCGATGTGCAGTCGCCTGGGGAAGAATTCTATTAGCAAGATGAGGCGGTAAAGGAGGTAACATGGCGGCTTGCAGAGCGTACGTACCATTGCAGGGCGCCATGTAGTTGAGGACGGGGCCCTTGTGGGTGTCGGGCCAGGTGTCCCAGAAGATCTTCAGCGTGTCGCCGGCCTTGGCCTCGATGTAGGTCTGGCCGGGCGTGGCGCTCTTGTGGCAGGCCACGTCCGAGGTGCCGAAGTTGTTGGGCTCGACGAAGCCGTTGTCCTGGTTCAGGGCCCTCCAGCCGGGCGTGTTGGCCCTCTGGTCGGCCGGCAGGTAGTACCAGTTGGGGTTGGCACCGGCGATCACGCTGCCGCCGTTGACCGAGACGCCCGACACGTGGCCGTGGGCCGCGGCGAGGCGGAGCAGCGGCGCCGCAACGGCCGCGATGGTCAGGGAGGAGTACATGGCGGCAGACAAGGGGGGAGGGGCGCAGACACAGTCGAGGGCTCCAACAGGGCGAACGGGGGTGCTTTATGGGGAGGAGAGGCAAGGACACGGGACGAAGAAAGCCGAGATGATCACTGCCCCTTCAAGGCCTCCCGTTTATATAGCCATCGCCAAGGTCCGCCCCGCCCGGCCGTCGTGTCGACGCGAGGACGCCTCTTCGGCATTCGCCATGTCGTATTGCATGCCGACTCCCGGCCTGCAGCCAACTCGCCATGACGTCGATCACTGCCGTTTGGGCGCACGTGCAGTGCCTGGCTGACATTTTTTGTCGTCGCCTCATTGACGGGAACCAGCAAGGCCGTCTCTCTAGCCCGGCATCCGGAGCCATGAGCCTCCGACTTGCCTAATCCGGGTGGGCCCAGCCCTGGTCTCGGCGGGTACGCGCGCGTGGGTTTTTGGCCGCGTCAGGCAAGGGCACGGGGGCACGTCGCCCGCAGGCGCTCTTTTCGGCATTCTGGGCACATGTTGGCGTGCGTGCCGCCGCCTTGGGTCGCTAGACATCGCTACCACATCGTGCGGCGACGCCTTGGCAACGCTGCGCCAAGACCCTCGAATCACGATATTATTAGCGGGAACCGCCTCTCGGCTTCCACTCGGCCTTATCCTCTGTCACGCCATCCCGTCTCGGAGCCTCATCCCATTATCATCTTTGACGCCGAGAAGCTGGGCAATTCACGTTTTCCTCTTTGGTTCTGCGCATCGTCAGAAACCGCCAGGCCCGGCCCTGGTCTTGCCATTCCACCGCCTTGGTATGCTTGTCAAACAGCTGAAATCAGCTTGGCCTCCGCGTCCTTGCTGTCGCTAAGGGCATTTCCATATCACGAGAAACTGTGCCCCGGTGCGTCGGGCCTTTTCTTCCGCAGGCTTCTCGTCGAGCTGTGCCGCCAGGGCACATCTTCCGGCAGAGCGCTTTGATGGTTGTCGGCAACAAGTTTCCGGAACACTCTATCCTGAAATGCGACATTCCATCCCAACGTTTTCCGACATACGGGTACACTTTAGCATTTTTTTTACCTATCCAGTCCGGTAGAGCCCTACGAGGACTGCTTTTCCAAGGCATCAGACTGTTGATGTTTTTTGTGTGTTGGGTGACAATTTCGAGAGCTCTATTTCGATGCATCGTGCCCCAGAACCTTCTTCGAGTCTATGGCAAGAGTTGAAGAAGCTCATGGGCTATGTTATGACAAGGAACGATTCCAGTTTCTCAGCTGAGGTCTGAGAAGTCTCAGCGCTCGCCTGGTGTGAAACACTACTTTCTATCATTGGCTACGGAAGACTTGTCTCGGTTGCACGGTCGGAATGGTTACAGGTCAAGTTACTAAGAGTGCCTACTCTTCATGATGCTTTGAGTGCTTACTCTTCATAATGTTGAATTTTCAGGTCCAGCTGCTCCCTTGTCGGCAACTCTGTGGCGTTACAACGCGTGAGGCTGAGTGCGGCGCCTCGGCGCTAATTCTTAACTCCGGCGCTGAGTCAGACCCGATCGACATGCTCAAAAGTTGGGCGCTGACACTCTTCTTTGACGCATCATCAGGCTTCACCTCATTGACACCATACAAGAGCGACATCCTCGCCGGCGTCCAGGTTTCCGGCGTGATCATGGTCGGGGTGCCGAGTAGTAAAGGCTGCAAATCGTGCTTGAAGCGGGCTGTCAAGGTGAGCATCTGCCAAACTGTGCTCATGGGTCGTCTCGTGCTCATTGCCACGACTGCATCTCGATGCTGATAAACCCTGATGCAGTGTGACGAGGCCCAGCCCACCTGTGGACAGTGCCGCAAAGGCGGGCGAGCATGTCCAGGGTATGTACGCAGCATGAAGTTCGTCGACGAAGGGCCGAAACTACGACGGCGCAAGTCAACTGCTACCAGGCGAAAACCAGCCCAGAAACTTGCGGTAGCGTCGGTGCGCCAGCCTGCAACATCGAAAATGGAGCAAACCCAAATGCTGGCCACCTTCATCGCTGCCATGTTCCCTCTGGGGGCTGCTTCGGCGCAAAGCTCTTACCTGGGCAGCTGGCTTTGGCACATACCACCCCGACTTGGTCGAAGTCCAGCCATGGACTATGCCTCTTTGGCTCTGGCCTTCAGATACTACGCCATGCGGGACTCTTCGCTTCTCCCCTCGGCTCAGCTGGCGTACGGCACTGCTATCAAGTCTCTCTGTGTTGCTCTGGCGGACCCCAAGCTATCGCAAGATTCAGAAGTACTTAGCGCAACGATGCTTTTGGGCCAATACGAGGTTCGCTCCGAATCCCACGAATGCTACGACACAGTTCAAGCCACACATTACTAACGCACCCGCGTCTAGGCGTTTGCCAACGTTAGCTACGCTTGGGTTAGCCACGCCGGCGGAGCGGCGCGCTTGCTGCAAATGCGCGGCGCTCGTCGGTGTTATGAGTCGGCGTTTGAATACTCCATGTTCCTCGCGTGCCGGGGAAGTATTGTGAGTTTCCTGCCGGCGACATCTCGGCGTCTATGCTGCATTACTGACTGCCTCTCGTTTCTCAGGTCTCCGAAGCACTACTGTCTGGAACAGCATGTTTCCTTGATGCTCCTCAGTGGCGGGCGATACCCGAAGGCGTCATCGAGTTTCCGCTCATGCCGAAACACCACGAGCTGAACAACACTTTCTTTGCGCTAGCTGCGGCCCTCCCTGGCGTGTTGAAAACGGCTGTCTCGACGGCAGATGGGCTTCTGTCTGCCCTCTTCGAGACCGCTACACTACTGCTGAAGTTTGAGGAATGGTACCGCCGATTCACATCACACGACAACAAAGCGATGTGCCCTATTCTGATGGAAGCACCTGCGGAATTTGCCAGCAAGCACATCGACACTGTATACGTCTATAGAGACACGGCTTCAGCAACCATGATCACGACATACTACGCCTATCTCATTCTTCTTAGCAATCGATTGGGCTATCTGGATCCAAGCGGGAAAAAGAGATACAGCGACGAGAGTTCTGAATATGCCCAGCAGATATTGATGTCTATCTGGTATTGTTCAAGAGCCGGTCACTGTGGGGTAACAACCTTGAGGATGGTGTTACCAATTGCTCGACCAGAACTACCCAGCGTATATCATCAGTTGTTTGATCGTTGGACGGCAAGTGGTGGAAGGCATGCTTTCGGGTAGAGTCAGTTGGAAGTCTCGTGCAGCCGACGATAATATCTGAAAGGATATCAGGGGTCAAAGTAAGCGCTTGAGATAATCATAATGGATGAGTCGCTGTTATGCAGCCACCGGACTCTGTGAAGTGCCTGTCCACTCAATATCCAGTCACAGGCTTGGGTCCATAGGCGGACTCCAGATTCGCAATCTCCTCATCTGTAAGTGTCAAATTCGCCGCGAGTACGGCCTCGTCGATCCGTTCCATGCTGTTCAAGCCCAGTACTGGGTTGACACCCTTGCTCAGACACCACGCGGTGGCAATCGCTGCCATTGGCACCTGGCGTGTGAGGGCAATCTGTTCAACCATGTCCACCACCGCCTTCTCAGACTGGCTGTCCCCGTTGTAGAGTTGGGATATCGCAACATCGGTTTGGGATCTTACAGATGCATTGTCTTGCAGCTGATTCCAGGGGCGTGTGAGGACGCCTCGTGCTAGCGGTGACCACTGCGAGCCTTTGGTCAGATAAACGGCACTTGTTGGACTGAAGAAGCGACTTTGAGGGCGTTGGAGAGAGTTACCGGAATACAGCCAACGCCGGCGTCGTGGCAATATGGTATCATCTCGCGTTCTTCCTCTCGATAGAGCAGATTGTAGTAATTCTGCATCGAGATGAACTGATGCCAGCCATGACTCTTCGCCACGTTTTGAAGGGCTTGGAATTCCCATGCGGGCATCTGCGTCACGCCACACTAGTTAGGACCCTCGTCGACGGAGGATTGCGATTGTGAAAATGACTCGACTTACCGAGCTGGCTCCGATGTAGCGCACCCATCCCTTCTCCACAACGTCGTTGAGAGCTTTCATTATCTCTTCCCGCGGCACATCCGGGTCGCCTCGGTGGATCTGGAGTACGTCGATGTAGGTGCCGAGGCGCTTCACGCTGGCCTCGACGGCGTCAAAAATGTGCTTACGGGACAGACCAGCGCGATTCACGAGCTGGCCGTCGTTACTAGTGGCCGCCAAGGAAGACAGCTGAGGCTCTCCGGGTGCACTGGTGGCGAAGCGGCACTTGGTCATCAAGACGACGGCCTCGCGGGGGATGTTGTAGGTCGAGAGGGCCTTGGCAATGATTTCCTCGGAGACGCCGTTGGAGTAGAGATCCGCCTGTCAGACACAGTGAAGTCGGTTCAGAATCAAAACGGAGAAAATGAAACTGAGAATCCGAAAGCATAGAGACGTAAGAGCGGGTAGCTTACCGTGTCCCAAGTATTGATGCCGACCTTGTAAGCATGTTCAAGCAAGGGCAAGGCCTCGGCTTCCTCGAGAACCCAGGGCCGCCATTCTTTGCTGCCGAAGGTCATGGTACCGAGAATGACCTTGGAGACCTTCAAGCCCGATCGACCAAGCCGGTTATAAGAGACGCGCGTCGGTGGCGCTTCGGTGAGCAGGCCACGAAGATAGCTGGACTGGGTTGATGGCATTGTAGAAGAGGCCGGGACGAGGGGAGGCAGAAAGTGTAAAGATGTTTTCGCCACCGATACGGTCGAATGTGTGCAAGCTGGTTCTCAGTTATAGAGGCGCGCGTGTATAAACCGATGATGGGTGAACAAAGCTCCGAGTTGACCTGATGACCCAAGGGTAATCCTGACGCTTATATATCACTGAAGAGACGCCGGAGAGACTATTGTTAGTTCTCTGCAGACTGGCAAAGCCAGTTTTATGTGCAAGTCATCCGAAATTGTTCGAAGTGTCCCTCCAGCCGGCGTGTCACCCATACCAAAATTGCGACAACGCTGGATTTGGATACGACGCATCCCGAATTGTCTATAAGCACCGAACTCTAGCGCTGGGGCCACGACACTAACCAGATTCGGCTGTAAGCCACGAGATTTAGCGTGCGCCCCGAGAAGAAGCCATTGCTTTAACCAAATGGAGCTGCAAGCTACGACGTTTGGCTTGTAACTAAGCCTCACTGCACAGCTCGCGAGCTCTGCATCAGCCAGCTCGCAGTATTCCCTGAGTAATACGGCCAAGCTCCGATTGGATGGGGTGAGTCTCAAACCGCGGGCCTCAGATACCAAAGCGCAATGCTGGGGACGGTAGGCTTTCCAGGCCCTTACATAAAAGGCGCCTTCAGCCGCGTGAAGCGGTGATGGCAGAAGCAGCAATTCGTAAGACAGCCCAATATCGAGGTTTCTGGCGTACCCATTCTCCCAACTCCATTCCCATTCCTTGACCTAGGTCGCAATGGTGTCTCTTACCGAGGGCCAGAAGGCTTCGCTTAGCCCCGAAGCCGTCAAGTTCCTAACCAACATTCGGCATCCTCCCTTCGCGGATATGCTTTCGGTGTTCCTGACGGGGCCAAGCCGCATTGCCGGCCTTCGCCGAACCCAGGAGGAGAACACAGCGGCGGGCGAGGCCCTGCTGATGGAGAAGCACCGGCTACGGGTGCAACGGGTCGAAATTGCGGGCGTGCCCGTTGTGATCATCGAGCCCCCCGTGATCCGGCCCGAGAAGGAGAAGAAGATCCTATTCAACGTGTTCGGCGGCGGCTTCACGCTGGGCAGCGCGCGGGACCGGGCGGCGCTGACCATGGCGGCCGAGCTCGGGGTGCGCGTCTACTCTGTCGAGTACACGCGGGCGCCCGAGGCGCGGTACCCGGTGGCGCGGGAGCAGTGCCTGGCGGTGTACCGGGCGCTCATCGGCGCGGGGCCGCCGGGTGGACGCGGTGCCGTGAACCCGGGCGACGTATACGCCATGGGCAGCTCGTCGGGGGGCCAGGTGCTGCTCTCGATGCTCGTGGTGGCGCACGAGGAGGGCACGCCGCTGCCGACGGCGGGAATGTACCTGTGTACGCCGGCGGCCGACCTCAGCGGTGCTGGCGACTCGCTCGTGGCCAACGCGCGCGACCGCGACGTGCTGCCCGGCGCTTTCCTCTGGGCCATGGCGACGCACAACTACCCTCCCCCGGGCGGCGTCGACCCGACGGACCCGCGCTACTCGCCCCTCTACTACGGCGGCTACGACGCCGCCTTCCCGCGCACCGTCATCACCGTCGGCACGCGCGACTTGCTCCTCAGCAGCGGCGTGCGCCTCTACTGGACCCTGCGCGGCGCCGGCGTCGCCGTCGAGCTGCTCGTGTCCGAGGGCATGTGGCACGGCTTCAACTGGGACCCCGTCGTGCCCGAGGCCCGTCGTGCCCGCCACGCCGTAATTGAGTTTCTCGAGGCCCCCACGAGCGGCGCAGCTTCGCGCCGTTGAACGTGGAGATTTGGGGGGGTTGCTGTGTACCGTGTACGCTACCGTTTTCAGGGCGCTTAGGCCTACGGCTCGGCCCACAGATGCTAGATGCTTACTTGTGTACCTAAATTTAGTACCGAACATGCCGTGTCCGACGCAACCCTCCATTTCCGGTCTACACTCTTCCGACTCGCATCGGTCGGCATCACCCATTCTCTTATGTACATACTTAAATAGCCCCCCAATTGATATCACTCGAGACGATACTGCCGGCTTTCATTCCCACTAACCTCTGTGTCACCAGAACCTAGTTAGGGCGGGGTTCTCGGTTTTAGTAATTTTCCGGAAACGCCGAAGTCGTAGTTGCCTTACACGGCCACCCTCTTGGTCCGTGAGCGACCGGGTTGCCTGTCTTCACACAGGGTAAACGGACGAGCTCGTGACTTGAGGGTGCTCACGAAGACGCTGCCTCCTCATTACCGTCGTCTGGACCGCTGCACGCTGACCCTCGGCGACGCGTTGCCTTTTGCCCGGTGCTCGTTTGCACTTGTTTTCCTTGAGCCTTCCTTGCTGTCTCGGTCAAGCCGGCAGGTCACGCTACCCCATGACCAAACCACAGGCGGTCCGTAAGCGTGCGTTCGCGCCCAAAGCCCGCACCGGTACTCCATCCCACGTAATTATGCGCCCTCATCCCCCATCTAACGCCGAATGCAGGCTGCGCCGCTTGCAAAAAAAGAAAGATCAAGTGCGACGAGACCAAGCCGAAATGCCACGCCTGTACCTTTCAGAACCTAACCTGTTGGTACGAGTCCGTGGCCCGACCGCGACCGCCAACTCGAAACGAGGAGCCGCGGTTCGTTAACGCTATCGGGCTACCTCAACAAGTACCGCCGCGATCACTACCGCAGTCCGCCATTGCAGCGCTCACGCCAACCGAGATCAGATATCTCGAGTACTTCCACCGGAAAATCCTTATCCAAGTGTCACGGCCGCGCATGGACAGTCCTGGATTGGTTGACTTTCTGTCTCGAACGGCGCTCCAACAATGCGAGCACAGTCGACAGATCTTAGATGCCGTCCTAAGCATCGGCGCTCTCGCCTACTCGCGGAGATCCCTTGCCAACACCGCTCCAATGTTTCACCACAGCTTGTCAGGGGTTCTGCGGAACGAGCATTACTGCGCGGCCATAAAGCATTACGCCCGGGCCGTCGCCGGCGTAAGAAAGCTCCTCGCCGACGACCCCAGCACGCGGTACCGCGTGGTTCTCATGACCAGCGTTCTGTTCATATTGTTTGAACAGCTGCAGGACAACTCCGAAGCCGTCGATAGACTGGCGGCATCGGCCATTGGCTTCTTACGAGGCCCGGATTCAGACTCGCTGCTACCTGGCACCTCTTGTGGCGCGCCCTCGGATCCGGGCCTGGAAGAAGCCAAGTTCTTCATATACAGCAACTTTTTACACAACAGCATGGTCTCACCCATGTACCCGCGGGCCCGCCAGCGGCTAAAAGACGTGCCATTCGCATCTCCTAGCCAAATGCTTGTTGCCGGTCCGCAAAAGAGTCTCCGCGAGTTCGTCACGGGCTGGTTCCAGTTTACCACGATGCTGGTGGGGTGGCAACTCACATCCACCCCTGGACTTGGTACCTTTATCCCCATGTCCATCCCCCAAGACATACTATCAACCCTGGAACAGTGGAAGAGGGAGGCGGAAAGGAGGTTGTCGGAGTGTTCGGGTGTCGACCGGCATTCAACCCTCCTGATGAAGCAGATCATTTTTTCGGCGGCGTCTATCGTGCAGGGGAAGAACAACGACCAACCACAAACCACGAACACTGACATCATCCCTCCAGTCGCCCAAGAAGAGGAAATACAAGAGTGGATATCGTTGGTCGAGAATGCATTGGAAGATTCTGATCCCTGTTTGGACGGGGCAGATTCGGACCCCCTCGGCGATCGACCATGCCTAACCATGATACCAGCACTCTTGATCAACGCCCGGGACATGCGCCATCATCCGACGCGACTGAAGGCTCTGGGGCTATGCCGGCGACAGATGGGACCGGCGTCGCCCTGGAGCCTGAAGGCGATATATCTTGGGATATGGGCCATCGTTCAGGTCGAAGGCGCCTACCAGAGCAGCCAGGGACAAGATGTGGTGGATGCACGCTACCACTGGACGGAGGGTCATTGGAACGAGAATTATACTCAGCTGCGCGTCACGCTGACGGAAGCGACAACCACGTGGCATGGGAAAGAGCCTAGACGGGAGCATCTCACGCTTTCGATCCGAGCTCACGGCTTGGTATGACAATGAACGAATATGCAGTAGCCGTGAAAACATTGCGGCGCGACGAGAGCCCATGAAGATCGCACGGAGTATGAAGATATGACGCAGGCTTTCTAGAAACAATGGTCCGACTAAAAGTACCTTTTCGGTTCGACAAGCTTTCCGCATGGCCGATCAAAGAGGACGTGTCACGACTAGACGCCCAGGGGAGATATCACAGATCAAGGTGGCGAACTTTAAAAGTTACTGTCAATAACAGGCATCGCTGAAGCATGTCAATCGTCTCACCCTCGGTGCTCTTCATCTATAAACCTGAAGCCATGTACATAGCGAACTGCACAGCCTCTTGGGCCATCAAGTTCCCCGAATTAGGCGCAGTCTTCGACAGTTATGCCATGTAATTCGAGTGGTGCCATGGATTTCTCTGTCGCCTTTTAAGGGAGTCTGACTTCTCATATTCTCATTCGGCAATTTTTCCTGCATCACGTACCTTTCCGGTGTTGTTCTTACACGATCCTCCCCAGCCTTCACTCCTCCACATACCCAAACGAAATTTCCCCGATACGACGGAGAGTGACGAACTATAAACTTGTTTGTTGACTCCATGTGGCGTTGCATTCCTATGCAAACCAATGATAGAGACCCTAGACCCAAGAATTTTAGCGCAGTTGCTGGTAGGATGGTCCTTTTCCGTCAACGAGCTGAACTTTGGCATAGAAGACGGAAACGATAGGTCGAAGAATCATAGGCTCTTTTTATCTAAGATGACTCGATTATTTCTGGAATCGAATTATAATATAGTGGCATTAAGCTCGATTTCTCATCCTTTCCTGCATCAAAAGACTGAGATGATCAGTGGGTCAGTCAGCATACTCGGTGGTGTCCTGTGCTTTTTGCGCCTTTCGTTTTGTTGTATGGTTGGCAGCGACTTCACCACTTCGTAGATGATTCCAGAAAACTTTCCATTACGTAAAAGTTGGTCCCAAATGACCCACCCTTAGACACGGAGGCTCAGGTGCGATCGAACTTCAGGCAGGCTTTCGGCCCGCATCATACGTGCCCTACATGCCAAGCCCCGGAGCTGTGAAAGTGGACCGGTAAATTACCAGCACGCAAAGCCGCGTCCCTTCACTACGGTTTTGCCGGGGGCCTGGACGGGCTCGATCGGGATGCGAAAGAAGAACCTGGCCGGAGACTTGGCACATACTGCGCCGAAGATGACACCTAGGACGGCCGCGGCTCCCCTGGCGTCATGGGGGCTGTAGGTGCGGCCCAGCCACAGGAAAAAAAAGTGATCTTCATACAGACTGATATCGTTATTGAGATAAGCCCAGCGGGACCGGGCCGTTGCCGTGCGCCATGTCAAAAGGCGTAAATGACCCACAACGACCGGATCTTGGATAATGAAGTCCGGACATTTTGCTCCTCGTCGAATGACGTCGATATGATATCCTGTGATAAAAGACTTTGCTGCGCCGTGGCCCATCCCCTTCCCTTTGGGATTCTCTTCAGGGGGCCTTCCCAGGAAAACCCACCCGCGCGGCCGGTCAAGCGCGCATTCCCGTCCGCTACAGCTTTTGGTGCCTGTTCCGCCGTCGCGATCCTCGAACATGGCGGCCGCCAAAGTCGGCCGGCGCCGCCGGGTTTGGAGCCTCAAGCGGCCGGCCCCGATTCTTCCGGAGCACCAGGACACTTCACCGACGCCGCCGCCGAAAGCCGAAGCCGAGCCCGAGGAGAAATCGCAGCCGCTGGCCGACAAGTTCCGGCGCAGGGTGCCCAAGACGATTCGGGCCGACATCGTCAACATGCTCTCCGAGACGGTCGGGACGTTTTCCTTTATGCTGACGGCGCTGGGGTGCACGGCCGTCGTCGACTCGGCCGAAGTCACGCGGCAGGCGAGCGGTGAGCTGGCCGCCGACCCCGCCAAGATGCTCTTCATCGCCCTGGGCTGGGGCATGTCCATCGCCGTCAACGCCTGGGTCTTCTTCCGCATCAGCGGCAGCTTGTTCAACCCCGCCGTGACGCTCGCCATGCTCCTGATCCGCGCCGTGAGCCCCGTGCGGGCGCTTCTCATGGTCATCGGCCAGTTCGTCGGCTCCATCCTGGCTTCGGCCGTCGTCTTGGGTCTGCTTCCCAACGGAAAAGCCGCGGGGACAGAGCTCAGCGGCGGCACCACCGTCGTGCAGGGCTTGTTCATCGAGATGTTTCTCACCGCTCAAATCGTCTTTGCTATCTTTATGCTGGCGGCGGAGAAGCACAATGCGTCTTACATTGCGCCCATCGGCATCGGCCTGGCCATTTTTGTCGCCGTCATGATGTAAGTTACGGCTTTATCGCCCGGTGGTCATCTTGTTAACAAAAAGTGCGAAGGGGTGGCTTCTACACAGGAGCGGGTATGAATCCCGCCCGATCGTTTGCACCCTGTGTCGTCCAAGGGAGCTTCCCGTCCTACCACTGGATCTACTGGGTCGGGCCGGGCCTTGGGAGTTTCCTAGCCACTGGCTTTTACCTGCTCGTGAGGAAGCTCGAATCCTGGACCATCAGCCCCGACCAGAACGCCGACGCCGGTATGATTGGCGACATGATCGTGGGAGATGACGTAAAGGAAGACGACGATGCCAATGGCGACGCAGTTGGCGATGAGGCGCAACGAACTGGCACTCATTCTACGGGACGGTTCACCTGGAGGCCGCGCGACAGGCGGCCATACGGTGCAAACAGCATATACAGGGGGCGGTGAAGCACTGCCAGGGTGGAAAGACCCAGCCAACCCGCCCCGGGACGGTAAACCAGGCAGGTACCGTATCAGCTGCGTGAGGACTCGGCGGGATATATCCCAAGGCCAGAGTGGTGCCTGTGCAACGAGGCCCGTTGGTTAAAAATGTGCCGTCGACCCACTCACTTATTTGTTGCATCTTGTCATAACGATTACGTATTCTGCACTGCGCCGGCAGCCAGTGATACATCCAGGGAACCCAGAAACTCTACAACGATGGTACCACTCATAGGCAACACGGACCGACAAAGCCAAACTTGTTTGGACGCAGTGATCCAACGGCGTCTAATGTGACTATCAAGATAACATGATGTGGAAAATGTGGAGAATCCGCGGGTGGTGAGCCTCTGGGATCCTTGCGGGGTTTGAGTTAGGCGCATAGCCACGATTCAACCAGATGATAAAGAGGTTAAGTGCAACTACAACATGTCCTTATAGCTAAGGCTAAAATTTCCCTGATAAATCTTATGCCTCATTCGTGGCGACCCTACCAATGGTTTGTTGGGGTTTTGTTACGTGATTCTCCCGCGTTTTACTGTTTGTCTTGAGCCTGAGCACCCTCCTCCGAGAGAGCACCGTGCATAAGAAGGATTCAAACCGACTGGGCGTTATCACGTCCTCAACTTGAGACATCATGGCCTTTCCCAAGATTTCGGTACATCTGGCTGCGCATCTGCTGAGAAGCTAAGCCACAAGCAGGGGTCGGTCATCGTCAACTAGCAGTGCCGTAAGGGGCCCTTTCATCCGTTCCTTCTGCACCATTAGAGTTTTAAAAGCACTCGCACCTGTGCTTTTCGGCAGTCGCGATAATCGCTTGCCATTGGTTGATTAAGGCGCAGCTTCAATCAGACCACGTCAGGCCATGCATTCAGAATTCACGCCAGTCAGATTTTAGTTTCGGTCCCTTGTTCCGCCGAGCACGACTACAAATTGGATCTGATCCCGCTCTCGAGCCCGGAGTTGTGTTCGGTGTTCTTTCCGATTACTGCAAGCCGAAGAGCGGACAGGTCTACGACATGGATGCCCTTCGTTCCAGAGCGAGTATGATCGGCCACAACAAAAATGCCCCCATGATCATCGGCTTGGCCCTGGGCGCTCTGCCGCTCCTGGCCTATTCCATCACGAACTACCGCGAGTGGCTCCGCATCGGGCCCGGCGGATTGCCGTACAACCTGGTGGGCTGGCTCGGCAACGTCCTCATGCGCCCGCTCTCGCGCTCCGACGTGCGGGCCGTAGCGCCGTACGTCATGGAAGAGCAGCAGGAGGTGTACGGCGCGGCCGGCGGTCTGTCCTTCTTCGACGGCGCCGGCGATGGCGACGCCGCGCTCCCGCCCCCTAGAGACGGCGTGCGGCCGACGGTGCCCACCTTCGTCGCGCCGCAGCGACAAACGAGCGACTGCGCCTCGCCGGCGGCTGTCGAGGAGCAGAAGACGTACCTGGCCCGCCTGGCGTCTGCGAACCCGGGCGTCTTCTGCCTCAAGCCCTCGGGTCTCGAAGGCCCCCGCCATGACGCCCTGTTCCTCGCCGACGCCGTACCTCTTCCACCGGTGCTCCGCCGTACCAAGGGCGAGTTTCTCCATGTCCACGGCGAGGGGAGCACGCATGCCATCTTCAGCCTCGCGGATGCGGCACGGTTGATTGAGCGCGGTTGGGCCGAGCGACACAAGTTAGCCGGCGTCCGGGGTTTCATGCCGTGGAGCTACCTCATGATCTATGCCCCGAGGGATACCAGCGAACTTGAGCAGTGGAAGAACATGGCCGCGGGCGCGGCAAGATTTAATGCGGCGGCGGCAGGAGTGCCACACATACAGGTACCGGAATAGTACCGCGGCGGGTGTGGAAAAGGCCACCATGGGGCAGTACTTGAAGTGTTTCTTCCCAGGGGGGGTGCTATTGCGTAACCACCCAATACAACGCCGATTCCATAGTGTCAACTCTGTATGTCTACTAAACCGATTGAGGCTTTCTCTGGAAACTTAAAGTACCATGCCATGCCCTCAGGTTATGGCTCCGGTTCGTCTCTCGTCACCCACTGTCGGGTTTCCAGAAACTGTTTTTTAATGAGGCCGGCTCAAGATTCGGAATAAACGGCTTCAGTTCCCACTTAAAGAAACCATTCATACGTAAATGACAGTTTCAAGCATCTGAGCTAGTCCTACCTCCGGGTCATGTGTATTGCCGAGACATGTTCCCGTGAAATTGTACAACCAAAACTGCCCAGACTGTAACGTTCTGTTCCGAAGACTGCCTTGCGTAAAGTTCGTGGCGATCGCAAAGGGACCCCACCCCGTAGTGCCCGTATTTAGAGAAGTGACAGTCTGAGTCGAGGGACTGTAACAGGCCCTGTAATCTCCAGCATTACCCCCGAGGCTCGTGAACCAGCCACATGGAGCTTCGCGAGTTTCAATACACGAGACGATAAAGGATCCCAAGTCCATAGCCATAACCATTAGCGTGTAAGCCTTATACCACGTGGCCGTAACACACGGGAGTACAGTACTCGTAGAATCCTTAATGAAGTAGAATGCGCATATTACGCTCGTGGCGGCTAGGAAGATGATGTAGCAGATTCCCACTAGGAAGGTGGAGGCGGTGATGTTGGCGTTATACCGATGATCGATCCAGAAGGCCCTGGCAATCAACTGGGCGCAGATGACCAGCATGGTGAGCAGGGGCACTAGGTACAGCGCACGGAAGAGCCAACTCGACCATCGCGATGTCGGCCCATAGCGGTTCCCCAGCAGCTCCGGTTGCACGGGGGGTTCCAGGAAGCTGTCTAACGAGCTCCTACGCGTGGCCTCGCCGTGGAGGGGATACTGTGCGAGCTCGGACGAGGGCCTCGGGGTGTAATTGAAATCGTCGGTGAGCCAAAGAGCGCTCGAGAGCCGAAGGAGGCCAATGAAGGCCAGGGGAGAGAAGATGAAGTCGACGCCCATGTTCAGAACGAAGGAACCCGAAGGGTCGTCGCCCCGAGCGCACGGATGAGAACAACGAAGGTCTGCACGCCCTGCAGGGTGACGATTCCGGTCTTGAGCATGTCCACCGATAGCAAGGCAACGCGGCCGTGGTCCGGCAAATGCGTGCAATAAAGCAGACTCCGTTCGACCATGCTTTCGGACGCGTCCCAGCCGTCCGAAGTCCAAAAGATGGCATTCGCGGCCGCCATGTCGACCCGGCTCCAGTCCCGGGCTCGGATCCGCCGGTCTGCGATGGCTGCGTAACGCCAGAGCACTGAGGTCGGGTTTTAGTGAACGAGCCGCTCGTGCCACTTAGGCCGGCGTTTGCACAGATAAAAGGCCCGCGGTGCGCCGGCGATGATATGGGCAATCAGGGGCGCCAAGGAGAGCGTCAGGAGCGATACCCATTTCGCGAACGGGATGTCGTAGCTTTGGTACTGAAGCGAGTGGATGGCCGAATGGGTTTCGGTCGCCATGATTGGGAAAAAGCAGCCTCGGTGTCGCTTGCTCGCCAGAGCGTGATGGGAGCCCTCCCTGTGACTTTATAATGTCGCGGCCGGAATGAGCACTTGCGTATGCACGATCCGGATAGCGAAGCTGATGACTGTTGTACGAATCACCATATTTCCTTGTCAGGAACGATTGCGTCGCAGCCATAGTGCTGACTTGGTGCATGAGCTGAAACTGCGCCATCCCCAGTGCTTACTGTCGCATCAGGGTGTGTGCATTGCCGGTGATTCCGTCCGCTTCGCACCCACACTGCCGTTATTTATTTACATTCAAAGTACTCGGCCACTGGTTCTGCCTTGATTACAGATCTGGTACCTGAGGGCGCGCCGGGCGTTGCGAGTCAGCAAATGGTCCAAAACCACAAAGAAAGTGGAAAAAACAAGTTTGGCCTAAGTATTAAGCTTAATTCAACGACAGACGGTCGCAAACCTGCCGCTCCCTGGCAAATCCACAAAGGGGCATTTCAGAACCTCGCCCTTTCTTTTCTCGCTTTTAGAGAGCGCACATCATGATATCACAGCGGTGACGGGCCGGACCTGGATTTCCCCTGTTCGGCCAGCGTGGTAATCGGCGTGTTACAGGCGACGGAGCTGCGAGCCGCGACTCGATGGCTGTAGGCGGACTGGTGAAGCGCAGCAACAGAAGGGTCAATGCGTAGCCGCGGGTATGGCTCGAATGCGTACCAACAGACTGAATTCGTGTAGGATCCTTCTTTCACCCTGCAGGCAATGCATACCGCGGATGGCTAATTCCTCTGTCATGCTATTGTGTGACGCTTTCAAATGTGTAGCAGCTGCTCAGCCAAGCTTTCAGCGCTTACAGAGCGCATTTTGCGGCCTGTGTAAGCTGTGGGCCAGATACTGCGACCCTTCATATAGCCTTACATGCCCGCACCCTCCGATACATGACCTAGCTGGTATCAATGACGGCCGCTTACACTCCCTGGCCTCCAGCTTTCTAGCGTCCACGACATCTGGGCGTAACAATTGACTACGCCCCTGCTCAATACCCGCACACTAGAGAATCCTAAGTTCCCCAGTGATAGCACAGGGACTACGCCATCTTATCCCACCAATGGCGTAAGGAATGTTGCACTCTTCAACCCTGGTCGACGCCTGGGGTTGCTTCGCGGAAGGAATATGCCAATATCAAGCTCTGTTGCATGCAGGCCGTTGAGGATGGCTTGGGGGCGTCCCACCTCACTCCGCGCAAGTTACGTTGTCCCAATTTACTCTCTTTTAGAATTCTCCGAATTAAAACTATTCATGACGACCGGCGTGGGCCCGCTGGACCTCATGGAGAACACATGTCATGTCTTCTCAAAGTGGAGATGCTGCAAGCCAAATAAACCTTACAGCTGAGCCGATATGAGCAGGAGGTACATGACCCGAAAACTAGCTTCGGCGGACTTTGGCCACGCTGTTCAGTAACATCCTTCACAGTTGGCAGACGATAATGGAGCTGAAATGGCCTGAAGAGCGTGATTGACGTCTTCGAGCTTTTACGATTGAACAAAAACAACAACTACAACTCTGCGCTGGCCCGGGCCCGGCTGATGGTACGGCGTATCTGGGCATCTTCCTCCTCTGCTTTTGCATTGTCCCAACCGGGGAGCTTCACCGAGTGATCCAGGGCGACCGGAAGACCACGGTGGCGGCCGCGGATCATCATCAGAATCATGACGATCTTGCTGCCGGGGTAAAGGCCGCCCGAGAAGCTGAGGGACGAGTCGGGCAGGCCGACGGAGAGGCCGATATTGGTGTAGCCCGAGACGATCTCGAAGAGGAAGGTGAAGACGCTGTAAGTGCGTGGGTCCTCGATGGAGTGCGACGTCTCGATGAGGGTGATGAAGAGCAGCGCGGCCGCGATGGACCAGATGTCGTGCGACAGCTGGCCGCGCAAGTGCTGCGAGACGAGGTCGACGCCGCCTTCCTGAGCGGCCTGGGGCGCGTCGAAGTGCACGAGCTGCGCGCGCTTGAGCTTGGGCGCGTCGACGCCGACGCCCTGGAAGTTCATGCGCTTCTGGATCTGCCGCCCCACGAACTGCGTCCCGCGCCGGCCGACCTGCGACAGCATCCGGATCGACGGCGCCTGCGAGACGCCCGTGGCGTGCGACATGGCGTCGAACCGGGGGTCGAAGTGACCGCGCGTGGGCGACATGAGGGGTCCCCGCGACGACACGACGAGATCGTCGAGCGAGCCCCGCGCTTCTGCCTCTTCCTCCTCGTCGTCCTGCTTCTCGGCTTCGGCGGCCGTGTAGAGACCCAAGGATCGTTCCTCGTAGACCTGCGCCCAGAACGGGGTGGTTAGCGTCGAGCAACGGACAAAACGAGAAGTACGCCATGAGACGATAGGGGACGTACGTTGGAGTTCCTCATGACGATAATTTCGGGGTAGGCGGCAAGATACATGATGATGAGCAGCAGCACCTGCGCGTCAAACCAGAGGCCCGAAATGGAAACGATGGCGAGCCCACATCCGTTGGTCATGGCCGCCTGGAAGAGGGCAATGCCCACGCGCGGGGCGACGGCGAGGGCTTCCATGACGGAGTTGCCGATGCTGAAGACCAGCATGCAGACCCAGTCTACAACGACCAAGCTCGAGAAGAAGGTGACGAAGGCCCAGTTGGCCTTGGAGGGGAACATGAGCATGAAGAGGCGACGGGGGTACTTGAGGATGAAATCGAAGGCCTCAAGCCAGACGTCGAAGTCGTCGGGCTCGCGGACCCAGCGGCAGACGCCGTGCTGGAGCACCAGACGGCAGAGGTAGACGGCGGCGCGGATGCAGGCGGGGAAGAAGGAGTTGCCGGCAAGGGACAGGAAGGTGACGACGATGAGGACGAAGGCATCGTCGACAAAGGCGGCGATGCCGGCGTCGAGCAGCGTCAAGCCGGCGTTGTGGAAGGCCGAGATGGCGAGGAAGATACCGGCCCACCAGGGGTCCTGGGCGTTGACGGCCGTGACGGCGCGGCTGTGCACCGAGAGCCAGGCGCCGAGGGCGACGGCGCCCAGGAACTGCAGGGCCACGAAGTAGACGGCGACAATGACGAACAGCAGCTTCAGCGCGCGGTACTCGACGCCGCCGAGGTACTCGCGCTGGTCGTCGTCGAGGTCGAAGAACTGGCCGTTGCGCCCGATGGACGTCTTGTTCTCGCGCAGGAACGAGTGGAAGTTGAACTCGCGGCCGCCTCGGCTCTGGCGCGTGTGCATGCGGTACATCGGGGGCCCATCGCCCCCCGGGACGGCCGGAGCACCGACGGTGGCGGAAGAGCTCATTGTGGCGGCGTCTTCCTTGTTGCGCCGGCCCTCCTCCTCCTCCCGGATGGCCTGCAGGTGCGATGGCGGGCGGGCGGTGGCGGTGCTGGTCTGGGACGATTGGCGCCGATGCTGGTGCTGGTGCTGGGTCTGGGGATGCTCGCGGGATCGAGGTTTGGACAGTTCGAAGGCGTCCTGGACGGCGCGCTGGGCGTGCGTCTTCTTGGCGCCGAAGGAGGACATGACGGGCAGGCCGAACATGGCGCCGGCCATGCCCACCATGGTGCCGGTGGCGCGGCCGCGGCGACGCCGCTCGCGCTCGACCTTGACGATGTGGTCGAAGCGCTTCTCGAAGATGTGGTAGCGGTACCAGATGGTCACCAGCGAGACCAGCACGGGGCTGCCCAGGATGGTCATGATGCACAGGATGACCTGCTGGCCCGTCGCCAGCTCGCTGAGGTTGACCGTGTTGAGCCCGCTCGCCGTAAAGGCCGAGACGATGAGGAACCAGGCGTCGACGAAGCTGAGGGTCCGGGTGGTCCGGTCCGTCGACACGGCGTAGAAGAGGGCGGCGGCGGCAAGACCGCCGAAGATGAAGTAGGCGTGGTGCAGCGTGATAAAATTGACGGGCGGTAGATAGGGTTTGATGACGGCCCAGAGGCCGGCCATGCCCCGAGGGGCGGGAGTGCCATCGTCGGAGCCATCGTCGGAATGGCTGCCCATGCTGGCCGACGACCCGAGTCGCGCCGTCGAGTCGCGCCGGCTTCGGTAGGGGCTTCAAGCTCCGGGGTGGAGGCAGGCGAAAGGAAGCGGGTGCTTTGGCTTTGCGTCGTCGTGTTTTGGTCGTGGGCGAGACCAGTCCACGAGCGATTCGCGGTAGCGGTGGGAATAGGCGCAGCGGGAACGTCAAAACGGCCCGTTGGGACGGACAAAAGGCTAAAATGACCCCCCACGGCACCTGCCATTTACAGTGCCACGTCGGCGCGTTGACATCCAGATACCTAAGTACGTAGCTAAGTTTCCACGGTAGCGCCGATCACGTCGCCCCCTTTTTCTTTTCCTCGGCGGCCTCGGTAGGTTGTCTGTTTCAAACAGCCGGGGAGGGGCCGGGCGAGTCCGGCAGGGCCACAATGACGAGTGTCTCATTTCCGTGCATTGCCAGGTCAGCGTGGCAGCGAGTCCAGGGTGGCCAGCGTCGCGTTGCACCCAATCGGAAGCGCAGGGGGGCATCCGTCGCAATGCCAGCAAATGTTGCTGTGTTCCACGTTTCTCCAATGCCGAAGGCCAAGCTTCTCGGACATCTCTTGTCGACCACCCAGCGAGCAGCCACTTTTTGTCCACCTGCTATTTCCGTCGTGGTAGCGGGGGCGTTCGCAGGGCCAGAATGAAGAATCCGTGCGACATGGGCCACTGGATCACTGGTGTTACTGGGTTATGTACCATACTTGGTTATTGGCGGGGGGGGGGGGGGGGGCCACCAGGCCATTGGGCTGCTAGGGAAGGCCACTGGGTCACTGGGCCACCAGGTTTCCAGTACCGGTGCGCCTGCATGCACCCTGTTCTGAGGATCGTCAAGGCTGGAACAGCATGTGGGTCGGCATCCCTGCATCGCATTACTTTGCAGGCCAACTGGGTCCATACTCCGCGTGGCCCTGATTAAGGGCGGAAACAGGAGCCTGGCTGTTTCCTACACAGTAATCACCATCCACCCGTCTGTTTTCGCACAGGCCGGGCGCTTCCCGTGTGGCATCCCATCCCCTACTAAATCAGCTGCAACCAGCTGCTGGCCTCGGGGTCGCCCATCAGTTCGCCGTGCATACAGTCCTCCACGTACGCCTCACCCACTAACCGGTACGACCTCTCGTCGGCGCCCGCCGTCTCGGGTGCCTCTCGCACGAGGAAGGGCGTCTGCGCGCCGAGCGGGACGACCACGACGTCGTCGACCTCTGTTAGGGGCGGAACGAAGCACAGACGACCCGCCGCCGTGATGGCGAAGCGCTTCCCGTAGGCGGCTTCCATGACGGCGACGTCATACTGCGTGAAGCTGCCGTCTTCCCGGAACCGCGTCATCGTAGCCGCCGCCTCGTCGTTATTCGTGCTGCCGGTACTGTTGCTAAAGCTCGCGATAAGGGCATTGAGGTCCTTGGCGCCGGCCGCCATTTCGAGTTGTCTTAACCAGTACGGGAAGACGTCCCCGAACCGCGCGTCTATCGGCTCCCGTTGCATGCGCCCGGCGACCAAAACACGCCAGAGACGATGGCGAATCACATGCTCGCCGTCGGGCCACAGGTGGTTATGCGCCGCGCAGAGCTGCATGACGCCCTCAATGAAGGCTTTCTTTTTGCCCAAAATTTGGAATATCGATACGTGCTTTCCCTCGACGGCCCCGATGCTGAATGCACCCGACGCACTCACGCCCACGACCCTATCCACTTCTTTCGCACGCACCTTGAGCGATTGGCTGAGGCTGCCCGGCTCCATGACGGCCTGCGACTGGCCGCCAGCGCTGAACCTGCGCAAACGCTCGACCGGGTTCGTAAACGGGAGGCCCACGCGCTCTTCCATGAAGTCGGGCAGCCATGAGGGCGCTACTCGGCGACTCGCCACAAACCCTATTCCCGCCAGGGCCAGCAGATGAAGGGACCGGGGCTGGTCGGGCTGGTCGGGCTGGTCGGGCTGCCTCAGCAGCACCATTCTCGCCGCCCTCTCATACACCTCCTCGACAGACTTGGTGTAGTCGGGCTTGATCAGGCGCCGGGTAGCCTCGGGGGCCAGCCCAAGGATTCCAAAGATCTTGTCGCGGGGGTCCGTGGCTCGGAACATGGCCGTGGCGAAAAGAAGGTCCTCGAGGTCCCACTGTCTGTTTTCCGTTTCGCTCGGCTGCGGGCGCATGAGAAATAGATAGGTAATGTTCTCGAGCGTCGTGCCCTGCCAGCCTGATGCTAGGCGCTTGTCGTTCACCTCCGACATGCCGAGGAGGTGTCGCTGGTGTGGCCGCGCGCAAAACGCGATGACGTCGACGAAGACGGCCCAGGGAATGTAGAGGCCGCCGTAGTAAATCTCGACCTTTTGGGCCACGGCAATCTCCTGCACGATCCAGGCCCGATTGAAATACTCGTCGGTGAATAAATCGACGAGGACTTGCCACCGCCGTGATTTCACTTTCTCCGCCATCCAGCTGCCGAACTCGACATCGCTGCCTTCGAACTGCATCTGGGCCGCGACGAGCTCGAAGGATAGGGGCGCCGTGTACCGCGCCCGCCAGTCCCGGCCCGTGTACACAACCACACGCGAGGCGCGCCGGTAGATGTCGGTCATGAGCTGCACCTGGGCGCCCTTCTCCTCGTCGTCGTCCTGGTTGATGCAGATGGCATCTATCCAGATGGTCCGGTCGCGCCAGACGCTGCGCCGTGCCATCAGCAGGTCGTAAGCTGACTTGGTCACGCCGAAGCGACAGCCGTCAATGAGGATCTCGTCGGTACGCTCCGTACTTCCCCACCGGTACGAAAGCGCTTCGTAGTCGGGAGAGCGGTCGATGGGCTGGTGGATGACGCTTGCGTGGACGACCCCCGTGAGCCACCTCGGCCTTCGCAGGACCAACAGTCGGATCTCGCCCTCCGCCAAGCGCCGATACTGGAATTCGGGAAGCTCCAGACGCCGAGGCTGCCGTTGCTGGTACCGGGACCATGCATGGGTCAAGGACCGAGGGATGCGCTCCATGACGCATGCTTCCCATATGTCCAACTGATCCCAGGCGTCATCTACGCTGAGCAACATGGGGACCACTGTCCTGCGGATGACCCATCGTACCGGCGTTCCTAGATACGGTACGCGTGCCAACGCCACCGCGCCGACTACAGGAGCAGTAGCGTAGACTAACCACCACAGTACTCGCCGTGGGTGGGTAGCAGTGAATGCCCCCAGAGCGTACGCAATGGTTGAGATCCTGGAGGTGTAAAATCCCTGCCTAAGCTGGCCTGGTGGGCCATCCTCCACAAGCCACCCGAGTGTAGCCAAAGAGAAGGGAACAAGATATGCAAAGATCCCTTGGTAAACCAAAAGCTCTTGGCCTGCCGGGCTGAAATACCGAACGAGCCACGCCGGCAAAGAACAGGCGAAGGTCCACTTGCACTTCGACAGAACCGAGAGGCCTGGGTTCAATATGAAGTTTCTGGCCCGGAAGCATTGATCCAAAACGAAGTAGGCATCCTTTGTCCAGAGGGGCAAGACCTGATCAAGAGCATGAACTCCGAAGGATCCCAGTGTACTAAAGAACCCGATCCCGATGAGAGTGCTCATCATCCCGACACCTTCGATGGAATGCTTGACGGTGGGCGACATGTCATCAAAAGTAAAGCAAAAAAAAAAAAGGTAGCTTTAAGAGGAAGTTTGGTAGCACGAGAGCAGGAAATAAGAAGTAGGAAGAGAGAGACAAGTTGCCGGGAAATTCTCAACTTTTGGCTGCCCTACTTGCCTCATGCTGTGGGATTGTTGGGAGAATATTATAGCCGCGCTGCCAAAAAGTCACGCGAGCTTGGTTTTAGACTCCTGAGGAGCTTTAGCGAACTCAGCCGCACTGGCCAGGGTGTGCAGGCTGCGCCAACACTAACGATTCGCTTCGGTACTGTGCCTCGCTTCTGCCCTGTTCGTAGTGAGAACCCGTGACAAGGTAAGCGGCTGTGGCGTTGGGGTTTGGCAAAGACACTAGCGAGTTCGCCGAACTTCGCCACACTCCTACAGCCGCGCTAGCGTCTTGTCACTTTCAAATGCCGCATCCTTCACCCGTAAGTGGTACAATAACCCGTGTGCATACCATAACGCCTATTGCGGCGAGGCTAATATATAGAACGGGCTCCTAGGACTGAGCCAGGGTCGGTAAAAGCGAAACTTTCGTCCAGTCGGGGAAGAAGATGGGAACTGTAACTAACTTTGCAACTCCGTACTTCAAAAGATTGACGGGCACACCCTGAAACGGACTTAGTCAAGGTTAATAGTAATTTGACATTTCCCAAGTCAACGTGGAAGATCCAATTGGTAATCACAGCCAGCTGGCCGCGTACTATGTGCCAGTCGCCAGCAAGTGGGCAGATGCCCTTGCAGCATCGGGAGCGACACTATCGTCCTGACCACGCGGGCCCGTGATATATGCAGCGACGGCGCGGGGGTGTGGGGGGCGCATTCATCACGGATCCGACAGATAAGAGGGTGTAAGGGTTCCATTCTTGGCTACGACTCCTCATACTGCAGAAAGGCGAGGACCGCTTGTGCTCAAGGGGCTCCTACAAACTTACGAAAAAACAGGTGAAGGACGACTTGGCGCACCGCTCGATTCCGGGATCGACGACGCGGTCGCACAAGCCGAGGTGCCGCTGTGCACCCTGTATTTGTGGGCATGCTGCGGATTATGGTGGATGGAAAACTCATCACGCCGTGCGTCACGTCGGCCGATTTGTCGCCATCCCTATCTTGCAGCTTTCATTTCGCTAACAAACAGCGCGACCAATGAGCGACCATCTAGCGTATGCAGTAAGCCGCGTATGTGGCGAATTACTGCGCTGCGATTTCAACAGACGCATAGCCCAGACGATAGCCATATGCGTGTCAGATTATTAGTCATTTTCTGCTCCGTGTTCCGTGACACCGGTGCGGGGTACTGTCTCCACTTCTCGGCTCTGTGTCGTCAAGTTCCGGATGCCGCCTCCGGATGTATTTATTAGCAGGCTCCCCCCTGGTGTAGCATATTGCTTTCCATGGACCTCGTGTGAGGAGGTCTCTCAGCTCCAGCCCGTGCTCTTGATCCCCGACCTGTTACGTCGCTGTTCCATCTGACCCCACAAACTAGAGGAAGAGCCGAAATGGATTCATTTAAAGCACAAGCGGATGCTCTCTTCGGGTTGGGTTTTCAACCCATCGCACTTGGGTTGCTGGGCCTCACCGCACTTTGGACCATAACCAGTGCTGTGGTAACATGGGCCAAGCTCCGACATGTTCCGGGCCCTTTCCTCGCGTCCATTTCATACCTCTGGGGGTTGCGAGCCATGAACTCTGGGCGCATTCACGACATTATCCAGGACGAGCAAAGGAAATACGGCCGGGTCATGCGCATTGGTCCCGATGCCGTTTGCATCTACGAGCCGGAGCCCCTGTGGCGCATGAATTCCGCCCGCTCTTCCTACACGCGGGGTTTGTGGTATAAGGGCATCAAGATCGATCACCGCGGCGATAGCATTTTCACCGAGCTGGACTCGGCAACCCACGACCGCCGCAAGGCCAAGCTAGCTGCCGGCTATTCGGGAAGGGGCCTCGTGAGCCTCGAGACCAGGGTGGATACTGGAATCGCCGAGCTCGTGCGACGCATTCGCGAAAAGGTCGCCTGCGGCGAGGGGAAAATGAACCTTGGCCGGCTCCTCCAATTCTTTCAAGTTGATCTAATTACGCTGGCCGGCATGGGCGTCTCTTGGGGCGACCTGGCCGACGAGAAGGACCACTATGACTACCTCAAAATGACGGACAATACCATCATGTTCGCTCACACCATCTCTTGGTCGCCTGCCACCATCGCCATCTTCAGCTCAAAGCTCTTCCTTCGCTTGTTCGCCCCCAAGACGACGGACAAGCAAGGTCTCGGTCAATTTCTTGGGTGAGTTGAACGTCTTTCGCCCATCGATAGGTCTGATGGAGGCGAACTGACATGGTTGCTTTGCGTAGGATGCTCGAGGAACGCGTCCATGCCGCAAAGGACAAAGGAGGCAAAGGGGACACAATGCTCGTCCGTACACCCACGCCACAGCAAAGCTGGTAAAAAACAGGCTGACCATCTTTTCAGGACGCTTGGATCACACATGGCTTATCACCTGAAGAATGCCAGTTCGACATGGCGCTGCAAATCCCCGCCGGAACCGAAACATCCATCTCCACCATCCGAGGCATCATGTTACTCTTGCTCACGTCGCCACCTGTCTACGCACGTGCGAAGCAGGAGATTGCCGCCGCAGTGGCGGCAGGCAAGATTTCCGACCCTATAACCAACGAGGAGGCCAAAGCGCTGCCTTATATGCAAGCCTTGATCCTTGAGGGACTCCGCATGATGCCGCCCGTGACCGTGGGGTTCCCGAAGCGTGTCCCGGCCGGAGGCGATACCATCTGTGGTGTATTTCTCCCCGCCGGAACCGATGTGTATCAGAATTACCTCACTATGCTGAAGAGCCCCGACATCTTCGGCCCTGACGCCGACGTGTTTCGCCCTGAACGTCTCCTGGCCACCGAAAACCCCGCCGCCATCGCGCACATGAAGAAGACCATCGACCTGACGTTTGGGTACGGTCGTTTCGGCTGTCTGGGCAAGGTTTTGGCCCAGATGGAAATGAACAAAATCTTTGTTGAGGTAAGGCGGAAACTTTGGTTGCGGCATGTCATGATTACTTGCTGACTCTTGTTTACTTAACACAGCTTATTCGGAACTTTGACTTTCAGCTGGTAAATCCAGAAAAGCCCTGGGCGCGGATGAGCTTCTCGACCTACATGATAGAAGATTTCCACGCTGTAGTGACAGAGGGCAAAGTGGCATAGGGCAGCCGGCTTAGGGACAAAAAAAGGCTTGTAACTGATGGAGTCGGATTGAGGGACGTCAAAGCTGGCTTTAGTGCCAGGTACTTTGCCAGAAATTCTCTTGTGGGCACTCGTTAGGAATATTAGCATCACAAGCAGTTCTTCGTCTAATAATTTTATACCTATTCTTGCAATGTCGAAATTGAGACCATTGAGCCTTCTTTATGAAGCAGCGAAAATCAGTCACCAGTAATGGTGGGTACACAGCAATTGAGGAGGCTTGGGAACATACGCATAAAAGAAATCCTATGACAAAGGGTTCGGCGGTTGAAACCGTCCAGTGGCAAAATAAATGCCGACGTATTATAATTAGCTGCTCATCTTCAGTAGCAGCACCGTGCTGCCAGAGTGGTTCATGGGCAAAAAGAAAGGGATGTGTCGCGTAGTAATAAAGTTAGTCGGGGCTGGATCTAGGGACTTTTATACTGCATCCTGAGGAATCGGGCGTAATTTGATTGTTGTGCTTCCATAGTCAAAGGCAGTGAGGCGCATGTTATACTACTTAACTAGTAGGAGCATAGCAACGTTTTGATGTTTGCTGACGTCTTGGGGCCAAACCGAGGTCAAGGGGTCGTCGTCAATTTATCCCAGATGATCAGTCGGCAGGACCAAAGGAAAAAAAGGGAGTATTGCGAAGGGAAGCCGTCCCTGTATTGTCACAGAGTGACATCCCCTTCATCACTCTCCACTTTGCTATGTGGCTGAGAAGGCATATGAGAGGCCGGGAAGGCTTCAGACGCTTCCACTATACCATCTTGACCTCCTTCACACATCTTTCATCTCTTTTGCACCGGGCGTCCTGCTCTATAGCCCCCAGTTGGATGGCTTGAACACTCTACTGTTATTTGAACGTCAAGTGTATTTAACGGGAGTCTGTTCCCTTCCGTTACCTTGAGCTTTTCACGTATCTTGTTGTGCCTTCCGCAATGAATTGATGTGGCAACAAAAACAGATCCACAATTGCCCTGCACCAACTGCGCCTTATATGTGCGACAACTGATTTACCTTATTAGAGAAAACCCGACTCATCCAACTTCGGCTTGTTCACCCATTACTTTGAATCCACCAAGATTTTCTGCTAACTGAGGTCGTGTCCCGCAGAGCTCATGAATTAGCATCGACGACCCCGTTTCCATAGATTTCCGATGAGACGCTGGAGAGACCACGGGCGATCCAGCGTCTACTTCGTTGTAGTCTCATTAAGGTGTGGATACTTACGCGACGCCACGAGGATGAAGAAGCCTATAATTCGTGAGTCATATTAAATTGGTCTCGTGGACTCAGCAGATTTCAGGCTGAGTTATACCCGAAATCATAGCATGATCTGAATTCGGTAGTTCCGGTGTTGCTGCAAGGGTATGGCTCGGTAAAACAATGCGAATTCACCCGCAACAGACTGTATGTATGCTACCAGATTCCCTACTTTTCTCCCCGCACGTCACCGGTGGGCAGAATATTAGGCTGAATTGCATGCCGATCATCTGCCGGCGCTTCGCATGTTGTTGTAACCCCACCACTCAATGCTAGTTGATTAAACGGGGCGAGGACGACGTGGACGGCCCATGCGATCATCCAGCATATCCAAATGCCAAGGTCGAGTTGTTTCCTGGCTAAATAAAGGACCGGGCCCAGTATGGGTTTGCAAGCCTGCACCCCACATGCCTGACGGAGTAGTGCAAAAGGGGGGGGGGGACGAGCACCAATCAAGGAAAAGCACATCCACTTATGACCAAGTGATAATCGGTCGCAGACCTCACGGAGGATTGACAGCGGCGATCTTCTCCCGGCAGATTAGTCTTGGCCACTTGGCACTTTGTGCTGTTACAGCAATTTGGCCGTGTTTGTCCACTGCGGCTGTTGCGAATTGCCGATGTGGTTCCGAGTGGACTCGGTGGATGGTAGACCGCGGCCAGGAGGGGATAGCTAATTCGGTGGACAAAGTGACTATGCGGAAGTGGTAAGACTAAGGAAAGATTCTATAAAGCCATGAAAAGCCCCTCGTTTCAAATCTTGGTCTCCAGGCTCGTCGCTTCCACGACGATATTCCCACTTGTTTTGTATCCTTGCCCCATCGCAGACTTTATTTTCTGTCTTGAAATAGCAAGCGACGGAGGAGACGTCATGCACGGGCGAAGCAACATCCTATTGGCGGTGGCCTGCCTTGTGCTGGCCTCGCTGCAAACCGTCTATGCCGCAAGCTCGGCCGGCTGCGGCAAGACGCCGACGCTCAAGAGCCAGCATTACACGATGACGGTCAACGGCAAGCAGCGGCAATACTTCATGAAGATTCCCAACAACTACGAAAACACGCATCCGTACCGCCTTGTCTTCACCTGGCATCAACTTGGCGGCTCGGCCCAGAAGATTGTCAATGGTGAGAACCCGAACCAGGGCGGTGCCCTCCCTTACTACGGGCTGGAGGCCATTTCCAACAACAGCGCCATCTTCGTCGTTCCCGACGGTCTCAATGCCGGCTGGGGAAACCAGGGGGGCGAGGACGTCGCCTTCTTCGATCAGCTCGTCAAGACCGTCGAGGCCGACCTCTGCGTCGATACGAACCTGCGTTTCTCGACCGGCTTCAGCTACGGGGGAGCCATGTCTTATGCCCTTGCCTGCGCCCGGGCATCCATGATCCGCGCCGTCGCCGTCATCTCGGGCGCGCCCTTGAGCGGTTGCCAGGGCGGGAAAGACCCCGTCGCCTACTACGGCCAGCACGGCACCGCCGACTCGGTTCTCAACGTACAGATGGGCCGCCAGCTGCGCGACCAGTTCGTCACAAACAACGGGTGCCAGCGCCTCGCGTCGGAGCCACAGCCTAATGGTGGCCGATCCGTCATGACCAAATATCAAGGCTGCAAGGCAGGGTACCCCGTCACCTGGGTCATCCACAATGGTGACCACAACCCCAGCCAAGTCAACCAGGGACAGAACACGCCGTTCGCGCCTCAGAACAGCTGGGAGTTCTTCACGCAGTTTACTTGAGGAGGAAAAGAGGGGGGGGGTTGGCCTGATGTTGAGAGGCTTGGCAACGGTGGTCATCAGGACCACTGCAACGGAATTCCCACCCCAGATAAGTACCTATGGATTCAATTCCCACATTGCCGATTCTTTGATGATGAGCCCAATTCACTATGCCATTCGATGTGAATGATGAAAATGAGGCGAAAACGCGACCAGCAAGTGGCTCTGGGTTCCATACATAGATTCAGCCTTTCAAGTTTTATGTCTGGGGCATGGTAGGAAGTTTCGCTGAGGTTGTCGACGTTAGGCCACTTGCGATGAAATGGGTTATCGGCATCGGAGTTTTGAACCGTACATAGTGCCCCATGAACAATATATAGGGCCCGAAATCCAGTGCAGGTCACCCTTGGCACTCGAGTTCGCGCCGTACCAGGCCCATACAGCTCAAAAAGACACTCGTATATCGTATTGAAGCATAAGGGTCTCCGTGAGCGACCAATAGCACGTCATCTGTGCCTTCGCCTCAATTGGAAAGGTCTCTCGGCCCTCTCACATCGGCGACAAGGCTGGTGATCATTGGCAAGCCCCGGGCCATAGGCCCATGTGAACCGCCCATCTCTTAGTGAGACACCATTCTCTAATATCTCTCTGTGTGTAATAGCTGACCGTGTGCGTGAGCTGAATGACACCATAGTCGAGGTACATATATGCATCGAATGGGGGTCCTGCGTTCTCGGGAAACGGCGAGCCGCACTGCTATTGGGCGACCCGCCCTCATACAGTGTAGCAGAAGACGGATCGCACGGATATTAATGACTGATAACAATATAGGGGAACGAAACAGACTGGAAGATGATGGGAATTGACGTAATGGACCCGCTCGCGGCCGTGGTTGATAATTGGGCTGATGTGGAACGGTACCAGCCGGGCCTGGCCGCCGAATACTATGATTGGTTCACATACTATAAGGTAGCGAGGGGAGATACAGTGACACCAATCGTGGGTGAGGCCTACCAGAACGCCTCCCTCATGGTAGGAGTGGTGAAGGAAAGCCACGGCTGATGGGAGTAGTTGACAGGCAGTAAAGCTGCTGACAGCAACGAGATGAACTACGACCAAACATCCAACGCCACAGTGGAGGGGAGCTATGTTGAGAGTGGAAAAGTCACGGAAAGGTTCGGGATCCAGAGGCAAGCAGATATACAAGCACCTGCGGATAAGCCGGTCAAGTATGACAGGTGGTATTACTCGACTACCGGGAGAGAGTTGGTAGGGTTGACTATCCTCTAGCATCAGCCTCTCCAAATTTTCTCAAATATAATGAGTTAAATCGCCATGGAGTTGTTTCTTAATATTGCCGTAAGAGCATCGCTATATAATAGCTGCTAAATGTGCGCTTCAAAAAGAGGTGCCGATCTTGAAGTGTTGTAACGAGTGTAAAGGAGTTGATTGTCCGCTAGCCTCCTACTGATCCAGAGAAGGATGGGGACACCAGAATATATACACAATTGAAAGGGGATGGGAATAGACACAGTTATCTTAATGGTGGCACAGATCGCTTGTTCTGATAGGTGGCGACTTCGCGGGATGGGCGCGCCAGCACAAAGAATTCTCATTATACACCACTGCAATGAACATGTTTTTACAACCTCACCAATGGCTACAATTTACATGCACACTGTGTCTCTTTGGACATGAGTTTCCCCTGGCCGCTCAACGTGATCTAAGTTTCCTTCCTAGGCTTTAGCCGCATCCGCAGATCAGGCTTCTCCCAGGCAGTGAAAGCTTTCTGGTCCACGACCCAGTTCTTGTCCTCCTCGCAGATTTCAATGTCGAAGTTCCAGACAAGTCGAGTTAAGATTATCCTAATCTCAGCATAGGCGAGGCTATAAAACATATTAGCTCTCAATTCCAGAGTTGTGGCGAGCTGGAGAGACCTACTTCTTGCCAATACAATTACGCGGCCCAACGGAGAATGGCTCGACAGCGTCTAGCCTGTCGTTCTTGAAACATTCATCTCCGAGCCAGCGCTCAGGAATGAATGCATCAGGCAACGTAAACGATTTTGGGTCATGGAATATGGCCCACATGTCGGTATCAACGACGGTCTCCTCAGATTTATCAGCATAAGTTCACAAGAAATGCGTGTCCACACCTACATTCTGCGGAATATAGACGCCAGCAATGGTACTGCCACCAGGTGCTATAACTCTCGGTCCGCTGTTTGGAACTGGTGGGTGTATTCGCAAGGTTTCGTTGATCACCGCATTGAAATATTTCAGATGTTGTGTGTTCAGTAGGTCGATATCACTCTCGTTTTGATATGCGGAGCGAATCTCGTTCGTCAACCGGGGGAGGACCAGCGGATGAGTCGTCATGAAGTAGAGAGCACTCGAAAGAAGGGTTGCAGTGGTTTCTGAGCCAGCTATGATGAGGAGCTCCGCATTCGCCACCAGCTTCTGGAAGGATAAGGGCTGAGATGGAGCGGTCAGTAAGATGAGATGAGAAAACAATATCTTCCGGAAGCTTACATGGGCTTTGTTCCTTCCACCCTCGACCATTTTCTCAATGAAGTCTGGTCGATTCGTGCCCAAATCAAGTCTTTTGCGGACTCGCAGTGTCGACAGCTTACGGTTCTCTTTGTGATTGTCTCCCAGAGTTCCAATGAGGTAGTTTTGCATAAAGGAAAGCAAGGGTCCAAGTCTCAGCAGCTCAGTTCGAAGGCGAACGTACTTCAACGAGGTAAAGGTGAGAGATACCCAACTGTGGTAGCTCGAGGTCTCGAGGCACCCGAACGGCTCTCCGAAAGCCAGATCGCCGATAATGTCGAAGGTCAGCCAATTCAACCACGAAGTCATCTCCACCAGCTGGGTTCCGTTTTGGGAGGCCTTGTGAAGACCTTGGAAGAGCTTGTCAATATACCCAAGGATGATAGGCTGCTGTTCCATCATAGTTTGGGCGGAGAAAGCATTGGATAGGATCCTACGTTGCATTGAATGTTCCTCGCGAGGGGCACCGATAAGACTGTGGTAGGTGAGTGCATAGTTGATAGGATCCTTTCCATTCTCGTCTAAGCCGCCTTTTCGATGGCCTTTAAGATCTCGTTGGCCTTCTGGATGCAGCACATTAACAGTGTCGGGTGCCACGCGGATGACCGGGCCGTAAATTTGATGGAGGTTAAGTAGGTCTTTATGGATCGTGCCCTTCCCAATGCGCCAGGAGTAGAAAAGGCGCGTGGCTGCCCACGTCTTTGGTCCCGGTATCCGCCGCAGAGGATGCAGGAAGACATTGTAAAGCGGCAACAGAAGGAGATAATAGAGGAAGCACTATAACGTATGAGTACAGTTTCGGGATAATTAGAACACCGAGGAGGACCCACCAGAGCGGCGCTCCCAATAAGAATACGTAAAAGTGCCCTCCACAGGCGGAGGCTGGCGTAAGCCTCGAAGAGGTTCAGTGCGTTAGGTAGAGCAATCATTTGAAAGGAGGAGTTTTCTTTGGGAAGCTCTGAGTCGATCGTAAAGAGGGGAGGTAATTATCAGTCGTTCTTGAGTCTGTCACAGTTATATATATTTGAACTGCTATCACGTGCCGACTTTTCAAGACGGTACTTAGGGAGGCACCACTGTTGCACCTGGAGCCTGGCAGCCCGACGCATCGCAACGGGCTACGGGTACCGATCACACCCGATGCCGATGGAATTTTTAAACTTTCGGCTTGTACGTGGCCCCTGCTGAGCGCTGCCCCGGGTTCTATCATGACGCAGTACACAACTTTGGCCAGACTCAGTGCTGCAGGGTAATTCCCTTACCGCAGAACCGCGTGTGAGCCATGTGGAGCTTCAGATTTTCAGTCCTCACGCCGATGCCCACCGCTTAGTTCCCGTTCCTTCCACCTTATGTGTCAGCGTACGCATTACAAATGTATAGCAGTTGATTGCCTATATTCATGGAAGCCACCCTCCCGCCGAATGCTTCAGTACCACTTACCCAAGGCCACCAAGACATATTTTCGCCATCTTTCTTAGCACTTCATCGCAACCAGGTTCAATCCAGCGCTTCCGGTCGTGCTGTATCTTGCCGAGGGGGCGGAAAAAAAAGCCTCGGCAGCTCTACTAGAGCCACGCTAGAAGAGTGTTAGCTGAAGCGTTTTTCTGACCCCATCTTTGATTGCTTAACACTCCAGCAGTTGGCACGATTTGCGACTCAGCTCTAACGATCATTCTCTATCGGGACCTCACTTTGGGTTTGTGGCTGTGACAACATCCGTCGCAGCGCTAGTCAGTGGTGACGTCATTGCCATGCTCCCGTATGATCATGAAGCCGGAGGCGACCCGGGGGGGTCGAAAGAGTATATCGATTCCATTTCTTTTTATACGTAACTCGTGAAGCACTACTATGTTGCAACCCTATTCCCCTTTCTTCCACCCCAATCGTCCATAAGATTATGATATTCTCAATTGCTTCCGTCCATGTTATGCATGTGGCTTTTCTTACCCTTTCCCATTGTTCCAAAGTATATCGTACCTAAAGGGGAATAAGAGTCAAGTTTACAAAGGTGCACCGGACATGCTCTCGCCCACTTCTTTGTCTCGTCTCTCTCATTATTCTCCCAACACCTGCGGCGTCATTCCTGTCCACACAGCATCCTCTACTTCTTTAACGCACCTTTGTTTATCAGCGAGATGCCTAGCACTAACCCACATGTAATATGGGAGTAGGCTGATGTCGACACCGCCGAAGAACCGTCGCGTAAGTCTCCTCCTGTTGATCCTTCCCACGCCCATGTGTCCCGTTCCACTTAAGGAAGACCCCGCCTGTCTACTTAGTTTAAGCTCTAGTAGGCTTTAAGAACCTAAGTCTTAATTTACGACTGTTACCACTTTAAACTAGTTTATCGGGCGTCTTGTAACGGCTAAAAGAAAGTTTCTCACTTACGATTATCGTAGGGCCCGCACTACCCTTATAAAGAGATAGCTAGTATAGTTTGCGACTACCGAGCCCACACCCTCCTTACGGTGTGTAGTCGCGGAGGTGGTGTCGCAGCCACCGGGTTAGGCCTCCTTCCCAATCCGCTGTCGCGCGACTGCATACGCCTGTTAGCACCGCCCCATTCATACATAAGTTTCCCTCTCCTGGCGTCCCTTCACCTTTCCCGCTCATGCTCTCGTTTATACTTTGGCCGTATCCACGTTAAGTGTGTCGCCCCAAAAGCTGGCCGTAGCTGGAGCCGTCATCAACATTGTTGGACATCCGGATAATGTCGACTCTCCATCTTTCTCCTTCATGAAGAAAAGCCCATCTGCCGGCTGGCCTTTATCCTTATCCTTATATTTAGGGGCACAACCTTTACTATTACTGCCTTTAGTGCGAAGGTCTACTTAAATCTAGCAAACAAGCGTCTTCAGTGGCGGGCGTACGAGATTAAAGAGATTTGTAGTCCGTATAGTTCCTAATTAACCTTGTTCTCCTTAACTTTCCATGATTTTTGCACCGCCTGAATCATTTTCGTCGTCAACACAATAAACGCGACCCAAACCTGGACCACCTATACGATGGAAGGATGGGTTATAAAGAATTTCACCCAAGTATGACCCCAACTCCAGCGCCAAGTCAACCAAGTTAAATAATCGCGGGTGGGTAGGGGAGAGTGGATTCGAGGTTGCACCAATCATTTAGGTTCATTGACGCAAGCTGGAATACCATAAGCAAAATCTAACGGTATCGTCTTACTCCCGGGAAGTGTCCCTTTCGATGAAAGCTCTCCTCAATCTTCTCCAAACTCCTCCCCCGAGTTTCCGGCATGTATAAAAAGCAGACAACCGCCGTGAGCAACAAACAGCCTCCAAAGAGAAAGTATGCGCCAGATTCGGTAGCGGCGAGCATGATGGGGACGATGAGGGCGACGAGGAAGTTGGTTAGGCTGTAGCTCACATACGCCATGCCTGTGGCCGTCGCACGCGTTCTTTTGGGCTGAATTTCGGCGGCAAAAACCTTGACGTGGATGGCCCAGCTGATGCAGAAAATAACAATGTAGATATAGATGGCCACAATGACGACCCAGCGACCTGCCCCCTCGCCTTCGTGGACCGCCTGGCCGGCATAGAGGCCACCGATGAGGAACATGAGGATGGCCATGGAGACGCCGCCGAGAATAAGGCTGGGTCGCCGGCCCCAGCTATCGGCCCAGATGGTGGCGGGAATCGTGACGGCGAAGATGACCAGACCTGATACCCCGGATGCCAGGAAGCTGGCTTCGTTTGACGACAAGCCTGCCTGCTTGAAGACGAGAGGTGCATACTAAGCAATGATGATCCAATGTTAGCGCAGCCCGGAATAGGAAAGAGACATGATACTGGGATCTTAGAAAAGGGCTGCGTACAAAGAGAACACCATCAATACCACTCATCTGGACCATACCCATGAGGAAGAGGCCGGCCAAGAGCTGCGGCCGGGTATTGGGATCCAACAAGGTCTCCATGATGGTTACTTGCGTCGGTTCATCGGTTGTCTTCTTCACATCGCCCAGTCTGCCTGGCGTCTGTTTCTCTTCGATCTTTGCTTCGCTCTGCTCGTCCGCAGCACTTCCCCCATCCGAAGAGGAGTTGGCAGCGGGCAATTGACCGACAATCTTCTCTCTGTCCGCCGGATCTACCCCCAGTCTGTCCCAGACGGCAGCAGTCTCATTTCCCCGTCCACGAAGCCTCAGCCATCGGGGAGACTCGGGGAGGACAACAAGGGCCATGGCAGTGAACGCAGCCGAATAAGCGGCGAGAATAATCAGCGGCAAACGCCAAGAAAATGACGACTTCATATTGGCGGTCCCGTAGCAGGCGAAGTAGCCAACGACAAGTCCCAACGTATGCAGAAGCTGGGGTGCGGTGGTCAGAGTGGCTCGATATTGGGGAGTCGATATTTCGGTGATATAGCTTTAGGATAGAAAGTCGCTGTCAGAATCACACGGCTCTTTGCTCAGTTTGGGTCGGGGGGGGGGGGGGTTCCGCTAGTCTGGGCACTCGCTTACACGATCATTGGGCCAACATAAAGGCCCTCGCCGACACCTTCAACGAGACGGCCAACAATAAACATTGCGATATTGACGGAGCCGGCTTGAAGAGCAGCACCAACGGCAAAAATGGCAGTGCCTATGGTGATACCGCGAACGCGGCCGACGCCATCAGCCAGCTTGCCGGCCACCAGGGACGAGACGGCGGCGGCCAAGATGAGGGAAGAGACGATGAGCCCCTGGACTGTAGGGTTGGAACTGCCGCCAATTGTGCGCCGGAAGTCGTCCATGACGAGGATGGGGCCGATGATGCTTGTTTCGACTCCGAAGGAGAAACCACTCAAGGCACAGAGAATGCTGGACACGACGTAGCCCGGAGGCCGCCGCAGAAGATTGGAGGCCTGCATTGGCCGTTAGGGGCGCGTTGGATCGGGTGGACGATGAGAGTCTGGGGTTCTGCCTGGGGAGTGAGGCGGAAGGGAAAGAAGGACGAGGCTGGGCGGAGGACAGGCTGAATCCGCCTAGAATTAATATTTGACCAGCCCAGAGAGTGACCTATAGGTTACAATTGGTCTTCGTGGACAAAATTGGCACATTTTGCCGTGGTAATCGATGTCCCTCTCGTGCATGTCGACAACCCCGCGGCTGCAGCTCGCATTACGCCTACGTCACACTTTTTTTCTGTTTGTCAGCGTCCTGGTACCGCCCCTTTGTGGCAGCATTTTGATTCATCGGTATATGGGTGGGCTAGGTTATATGCAGGCAATCCACATCCCCTTTAAGAAGCTTAGACGCGTATATCCGCCCGCAAGGGTCGGTTGACACTGGGACTCGTAAAAACTGCCAAATCGGGAATATTACACCAGGACACCCTTGGTCGCCAACCCGCTGCGGTGTGTGCATCTATACCGAACATCGCATCCGTCCCTGCTCGGGCTCCGTCGTTCCAACTTCCCCTCCTCGTTCTCCACGATTTCGTCGGCGATACAGCCACCTTGAGCACGATGGATCTGCCACCCCGATCTGGTGATGGCTACAACGTCGCCGCAACCGCCCGAGCGAATGGGAGAATTTTGATCACGACCTATAAGGGAATTTCCTCGCGCCGGAGAACGCAATGGGTGTCACCCGGCGTCTGGCAGGCCGTTATGATGAGGAACACAACAGGTGTATTTAGGTGCAAGCGGCCGCGCCCTGATTCCGTTCACTCGCAGGACCTTCGAGCCGACTGTAACTTCCCACCACAATTTAAACGAAAGACACACACCTCGACCACCCAATTCGCAGCCATCGGCAGAGATTAGGCAAAATGCTGGTGTCCCTGGGCCTTGCCCTGATGGGCGTGGCTTTCTTCACCCTACTATGGCCCTTCATCGACTATCTCCGCGATCGTCGCGGCCTCCGCAAGTACCCGGTGCAGAACCTGCTGTCGGGGGTGACAACGCTCGCCTACAATTGGGAGATGGGCCGGCGGCACAAGACGCTGCGGACGCGCCGCCTGTACGAGGCACACCAGGAAAAAGGCCCCATCATCCGCGTGGCCCCGGACTGGCTCTCGTTCGGCACCGCCGCCGCCGTCAAGGATATCTACGGGCACAAATCGCCGCTGGTCAAGAACGAGGTCTACTTCGCCCTCCAAGGAGAAGGGCAGCACCTCGCCAACATGACGGACAAGGCGGCCCATGCCAACCGCCGCCACCTCGTCGCCGCCGCCTACGCCCCCAAGAACGTGGGGACATGGGAGCCCAAAATCACCGACCTGGCCGGCGTCCTCGTCGCCAACATGGACAAGCTGTGCACTGCACCGCTCCCCAAGGGCTTCTTGCCGGCGTCCCGCGAGCTCCTGTTCGACGGCAGCCTCTGGGGCCTCCTCTTCGGCTTCGAGGGCGTCTCACGGATTGGCCTGAGCGCCAAGCTCGGTTTCGTCAAGCAGGGCTCCGATGCCTTCATGCTCCGCCGACCCGACGGCTCCACAAAGAAGATCAACGCCATTGAGACTCTGCATGGCTACTATGGACCCGTGGCCACCTTAGTCTGGGACACCAAGTCCTTTGGCATCCTCAAGCCGCTTGCCGGCGTCTTTTCCAAGTGGTACGCCCGGGGGTGGGAGCACGGCGTGGAATGGCGCCAGTTTCTCACCCAACTGGTCCACGAGCGCCAGGACCGCTATGATGCCGGGGAGGAACTGGATGACCTCTTCCAGCCAATGCTTGAGGACCGACGGTCGGGGGAACGCCCTGACGTGAACCAGACCGATAGAATTGCCGAGATGGATCAGATGTGTACGTGCCGCTGTTCGGGAAGATGTCGGCGGCAGGCCCGAGGCTAACCAACGTGTCACAGTCAACGGAGCGGTCGATGGGACGGGAAGCTCGCTCGTCAACACGCTCTACTACATTGTCAAGCACCCCGACGTTTACAAGCGCGTCCGCGCCGAGATTGATGAGGCCCTCAGCCCCGACGACGTCATTGCTCCTTGGGACAAGGTGAAGAACCTCCCGTTCCTCAAAGCCTGCATTGATGAGGCCGGGCGCCTGGCACCCGGTGTCGCTGGCGACCTCCCGCGCAGAACTCCGCCTGGGAAGGACTACATGGTTGCCGGTGTCCCGGTCCCAGGGGACACGAACGTCAGCATTTCGGCCTACACCGCCCAGCGCGATCCCGATATTTTCCCCGATCCCGAGGCCTTCAAGCCGGAAAGGTGGCTCATTAAGGGCGACGAGCACCTCAAGAAGATGCTGGAAGTGTACCTCGTCTTCACCATGGGCTCCAGGATGTGCATGGGGAAAAGCGTCACCGTCCTCATTCAGTCCGTTTACCTGGCAACGCTCCTGCACAGGTACGATTTCGCGTTGGCACACCCGGACTGGGTGCTGGAGAAGGTCGAATTCTTCAATCAGTGGCCCAAATCCATGCCCATGAAGATCTGGAGGCGGGAGTGGCAGACGACCAACGGTCTGTCGGTGTAAGCACGGGTGCCATGGTCAAAAGAGATTCAGGCAGTATCCCCGAGTGGCCCACGCCGCGCCAGTCAACCATGATTTGCTGCGGTCTACCTGCAACGGCAGTTCAAGGGGGAGACTCGGAGAGCCGCTGTAGGTGCTGTATTCGTATCCTTGTGTTGAAGCCATAGCGTGATTCGAGGTCGTTTAGCAGCGACCATATTTTTGTCTTCTTGCCGAGCCCATTGATATGTTTGGCAGCTAAGTGAATGATATGAGCTACGACTACAAGGCTGGAAGGAAAAAGACAGGCACAGAGAGTGAGAGCATGAGTCGGACATACCGAAGAAGAGGGGTTGGGCGGAGAATGCGCGCACGCTAGGTGGAATTTCAGATAGGGCGGCGTTGGCTATCTGATAGGCGTGCGTTTGTGTCTAGTCTCGGGGTCAGTTTCTTGCTCCGGGCGCGATTGACGAAACTTGCTTCTTGAGGGTCGCATGGTAGCGTCTGTGGTGCCGCCTCGGCATATAGGAGTATGTGAAGCAGGTGGTACCACATCATGGCGGCAGCTTACAGAGCGCATATGTCAGTTTCATACGTCAAGGCTGCCGATGCCAGAACCGCTCACCCGACGTAGGAACGGCGAAGTAGACCTTCTCGAAACCGAGATTGTCCGGATGGCCGTACTTGACGCCTCGAAAGGAGATGGGCAGGCCGTCGTACCACGACGCCGCCTCTGAGAGGATGGCTTCGAATTTGGTGAAGATGTGGGGATCCCGATTGGGGGCGTACATGAGGTCCACGGCGCGGGCCACGAGCCAGATGATGTGGTTTCCCAGGACGTCCTCGGCCGCTTCGCCCGTGGGCCCGTGGTAGTTCCACTCGTCGGGACTGAACTGCAGGGGTGTCTCGTTCTCCAGCGCGATGGTGATTTCATGGCGAGCGTAGATCCAAAAGTTGGCACGGTCCATACCCGTGCTCTGGGCGTCGATTCCACATTCCCGTATGAGGGCCAAGGCGCCGTGCAAGTGGCGTTGGTGCTCGTGGGTATGCGCCTCGAGCATCTCGTAGCTCGACAGGAGCATATTGGCCGTGAGTGCCTCATTGCGGCGCGTGTCAGGCGTGCTGCTGTTCAGATGCCGAATCAACAAGCGCAGGGCATCGCCGTAGTAGTGCGTCGCCGGCGTCGACCAGACCTCGCCCGAGTGGAGGAGGCTGAGCTGCTTGGCCGTGAAGGCGCAGACGCATTTAGTCATCAGGCTAGAGACGAGACAGCGCCGTGGCACTTCGCACTGGTAGGACCGGCCATGGTCAAAGACGTCCATCCAGGTGGCGACGCCCGTCGAGTATACGGAAAGCAGGTGCGCGACCTCGGGACTGATGGAGGGAGGGCTGAGGCTGGAGGATGTGGTGGAGTGGGACGATGCCCCAGCCGATGAGCCGGAAGAAACAGAAGAGGCCCGGTCGGGAGGGCTCTGTTGACCGCTCAAGGGGGACAAGCGACAGCCGAACCCTACTTTTGTCCCCGATGCGCCCGAAGAGGAGGAGGAATGGGCTGGGGTGGCCGGGCTGGCTGTTGAGCCATCATCGGCGCCGGAGCCTGGCTCGACTGAAACGGCTTCCACGGTGGCAGACGCTGTCTTCGGGGGGCACCACGCGGAGCGGACGATGAACTCGAACGGACGGCAATCCAGGTTCAGTCGCGCGCAGTTGCTGCAAACGGGCTTCTTCTCGTCGCACGACGCGTGGCGTGCCTTGCAGGTGTAACTGTGATGGTGTCAAAACTCTGTCTGTTCTACTGCTACTCTCCAGCCAACCCAAGACGGTGAGCACATGGGGGTGGGTCGCTTACCAACCTGGGCGCGAGTTTTCATGTTAGCCTCGGTCTCGAAGCAAGCCATGGGTAGTAACAAAGTCGAAGCAAGCCATGGATAGACACGAAGTCGCTCACCTGTCTTCCGACGCCGCCCCGAGCGGCGTTTTTGCTTTCCATTGACAAGCCCTATCTCGGATTGGTCCATGGGGACGCACCGATCCGGAAGCGTGGTCTGTTCGGTTCACGAAGCGGATGCAGCCGTCGTGGTGTCGGTGCGGGCGGGGGGTAAATGAGGTGGTGCGGAAAATGAGGCTCCGGATGGGGCTTAAGCGTTCTCCGTAATTCAAGCGCACTCCAGGTCCCGGATCCTATTACGTGCGAAGAGACAACAGACGACGGCGACCCTCGTCCGCCGAGATGGATACGCGTGCAAGAGTGTCACCAAACAGTTGTGCGCCTTCAAGAGAACGGAGCGTGTTGGAGGGTGGCAAAGCCACAAGGTGTTGCGATTGCCGACCAGGACAGACAGGAGCGGCACACGAGAAGACGCCAAGGAGGGCACGTACAGGGAGCGCTTGGTGAGACACGACATTCCAGGTCAGCTGACCTCGGTCGAGCGGGGAGCGAATGTGACAGTACGGACAGGACGTCATTGAACTTGGCCAGGAAAGGAACAGTGACTAAAAACAAACAGGTCGCATCCCACCCCCTTCCCCCAACCCCCTGAAAACGCCCTGTTTCCCCCCACTTCCGTACTGTAGTCATCGGGTCCCATTCGTCCAGATCGTGCTCTCTCTCCACCCCTCCTCCTTCCTCCCCCCCCACAGTCACTCAAACTGGCAGCCCTCGGCAAATGCTTCCAGTAGAGCCTGCAGATTATCAGGGCGCTCTAGCTGGATCCAATGGCCGCAGTCTCGTATCGTCTCAATGCGCAGCTGCTTCGCCCATTTCAACGTCTGCTCGCTCTGCATATCTGCCCGCGTCACGTAATCCCGGTCGCTGACAACCAGCAGGGTCGGCACATCGCAGAACAGGCTCTCATCGGCAATGCCCTCCTCGTCGGCGAGGTTGACTCCCCGCACCGCCGCTTTGTACCAGTTCAGAGGACCCCTGTACCCCTTCATGCTGATGATTCTGTCGCGCATCGTGTACTCGGCTAAGCTGTACCAAGAAGGGAGCGGGTCAAGCCGGCCGCGCTGCACGTACTTCTGGGCCGCCCCCAGCGGCGCGAAATTCTTCTTCCAGTCCTCAGGGTCGCTGGGGTAGATCAGACTGAATACCGAGGCAGGCTTCCCGTCGACGACCAGGCGAGTCAGTACAGAGCCATACGCAGCGGTTGTTACTTTATACCTCTTCCCATTCTTCTCCTTCGTCTCCTTCAGCTCTTTTCCTCCCCTTCTCCCTCTGCCTCTTCCTCTTCTCCTCCTCTCTCTGGGTTTGGACTCACGTGCTCATCGCAGTCCTTGGCCGCTTCTTCAGAGTTGTGCCAAGGCCAATATCCGTACGTCTCATAACCGAACGCGTTCCGGGTTAATGCAATGAGTGCATCTGTCGATATGTTTGTCAGCCACAATGGCCCCATTCAATCACACCCAGAGCATTTGGGTTCTTACCAATGTCCCAGACCAACTTGGGTTCCACGTAGCCAACAGAAACAAACACAGCGCCATATAAACGGCTCCGTATGTACGTCACTAGGCGAGAGAGCAGACCAGAGCCCCTGTGCCAAACGCAACCCCCCATTAGCATTGACGAGGATGGCGAGGACAGCAGTTAAACTGACCAATCGTGGGATACAGCAAAGCAGCGTGAAATGCTCTCTCTGTCCAGAATCTCGGCGATATGTTGCGCCATGGTCTTCATACGGTACGCGTAGACGTCGGCTGGCGCGTCGGTGTCTCCGTAGCCTAGAAGATCAGGCACAATGACACCGAACCCGGCTGCCGGCAGACTCTGAATCTGGTTACGCCAGTCATAGCTTGAGCTGGGATAGCCGTGAAGAAGGAGAAAGGTCGGTTTCTTAGGGTCCGTCGGGGCCACGGCAACGTAGCCGTAGGTGGTACCATCAGAGAGGGTTGCCTTTTTGGCAATCGAGGGGAACGCAAGGGAGGCCATAGTGACTTTGAATCAAGCACAGGATCTGTAACGAAGTGCATTACCAGGTTATACGCCTTGTTCGTCAGAAATAAATTATATAGGGCACAAACTATCACATCTCATCACAACGCAGAGTTGAGGCCTACACTATGATTCTATTCCATATGTCTAAAAGAGCCCGGTCCGAAGTCCAATGGAGCAATGTTCACGAGTATTCCAGCCCACGGATCGGCAGACGTGCCGAGATGGGGGGGGGGGGGGGTGCGGGGGTGAGGGTTATACAACGGGGCACAAAAAAGAAGCCTTTTTGGCAACAGACACGCGGAGTTGCATCCGTTATCCCACGCTTGCCAAGCTGGAATCAAGAAACGTGGTCACCTATTCCATCAACCGGAAACACTTGGTTTTCTGCATGTGCAGTCGATACGGCGGCCAATAGGGGCAATGGCTGTTCAAGCCGCTGACGGCAAAATGAGCTTCCGAAAACGCAATGATGTCACACAGCTCCAGGCCTCGATAGGCCGGATGCAACCTTGCCTATCGTTCACGTCAATGGTCACGGCCCAGACTTGCCGGGCTTTCAGGCTGACTCCAACCCCGGTTCCCCCGCACCGCCTGGCCCCCCGCCCTTCTCCCTCAAGCAAGGACTAGTAGAATCCTTGCCCTGGTTTATGTGTACTCTGGTATAATGCAGTCAGCATGCGGCACATGGTATCCACAACCGGCGGAGGCGTCGCGTAAGCCGTCCCGCCAATGAGTAGCCGCCACTTCAAGCTGAATGCAAGTCTCACGCCGCAACTTGCTATCAGATAAAACCTGCCACACACGTCTGCTGTAGTCAGCACGACACGTGTGGGGCCCCTCGTGCATGTACAAGAGGGGGCTTCTGCATAATTATCCGAGGTGAGAGGGTATATACCTCAGTACGGGAAATCAGGTTTATGAAGGAAGGCCGAGAGCAAGCTCGGAGTAGAGCAGCACTCGTAGAGTTATGAGTTAGTGGATTACGAAAGACGGCATCCACAGCTAGACTTATTACAGGGCCGCGGGATCTGTGGGTCAGTACAAGGTATGTGGACCCACTTCCTCAATATTCTTACTAAGTCCCCCGCCTCTAAGTGAGGGCGTTACCGTAAGTCTTTTTGAGTTGGACGGGCAGCCTAAGCGGTGGTGGGATACAAGCTAGGGGCCCCACCCCCCACTATGGCTGGTGGTTCGTAGACCACACATAGTCAAGAGCCCAGTGCGGTCCGTTCCACAAGTCTTTATCTCGATGCCACCACCCGCGTCTACATAACACCACCAATCGCAGGGCTGACGCGATCTCATCGTCTCTTCCCAATGGCCACATTCCATTCGTCAACAATAGATCCATGCGCGGCCGCTCGCCTCCGCAAGTCGGCAGCGCTCTGGTGAATCCCCGTAAGCGGATACACCCGGCTCTTGCGCGGACAAGCAGTTGAGGGGGGGTTGGGCCGCTGTCCCACCCTGCCGGGAGGACTGCGTAAGCCTTGAATCCTCACACATGCACGTATTACAGAGCGGAGCCAGGCATACCTTGATAACGCACCTGTTTGCGATTGTGCTTCGAGCTCGCTGGCCAAGCAAGCTATGTGAAAGCTTATGCAGCTCAGGCAAGGCGACAGGGGGCTAAACGGGCAGGTCGTCCAAAACAGCGCAAAAGGTCACCGTCGTACCTCACCCCCTACACCCCCCCCCCCCCCCCCCCTTACTGCTGCCGTACACGAGATTAGGGCAACTAGCGATCATCCTGCACCCCCGTAGGAAGAGAGATAAATCGACATGCCCTGGCCGGCGGCAAGACCGTGTAACGATGCCATAATAATCAACATATTGGTTATCACTGTCTCGACGCCGGTGCAACTGGCCCATGGGCTTGGCAGTCATGGATATCTCTCAGGCGATACGCTTCGAACACGTGGAGGCGGCGTACTTCTCACCGGCATCAGGGCCCCAGCGCCACATCGCGTGCAACCCGTGCCGCGAAAGCAAAGTGAAATGCGACGGTTGCCGGCCGGTGTGTAAAAGATGCCACGGCACCGGATCGGCGTCGAGGTGCTGCTTTGTGCGCAACAGCGCAAAAAGGGGCCGACCCAAGAAGCCCAGGCCGGGACCACCGCTATCTACCACGACTTCAAGTAACTCAAGCACATGCTACACTCCTCAGGGCGATGCTCCAGGGTGGCTGGAGGCGACGAGGGACGGAGGCAGCGTCATCGCCCACAGCTTCGGCGCCGGCGCCGCATCGTGGCCCGCCACGTCCCAGCCAACCCCTCCGGATGACGATGTGCTTGGGGACGACGATTCGCCGCCGGGCGACTTCTCGAATATTGCAGAAATGGTCGTCGAAGACTTCCAGACCGCGCTGCAGGTCGATATTTCCCCGCCAGACGGCCTAACCCCTGGACTGACGAAAACACTGTATGGCACATCCGTTACAAAGCTGCTCATTGGTGGTTGCTAATACCCAACGTCTTAGAGTGTCAATCTTCTGCCGCTGGAACCAGCAGACCTTCATGTGCCTCGAGGACCCGGAAAGCCTGGAATCCTACCTCGAGCAGCCTGGCTATGAAGCCGTGGCTGTCAAATACGCCATATGCGCCCACGCCAGTGCGCTTGCTAGCCGAGTTCGACTGCCAATGTTGGAGGCCGCGCCGGGTATTGACTACGGCCTCTTGGCTACCGTGTCTGATGGGGACCACGCCGCTCTTTTCTACCGCCTGGCGCGGGCTGCCTTAAACCAGAGCGACTTGGGCAAGAAGTCGACCGCCAGCTTGCTGCTGACGCTTCAGGCAACCATCCTGCTCGGCCTCTATGAGCTCCAGCAGGCCGAGGTCGGTTGCGCGTGGTTGTCGGAAAGCCGCGCCGTCTGGATCATGGAGGAGCTGCAGTTGCACCGGCTCGACTCGGACCAAGCCCCGCCGCTGGGCGATGCTGGCCAAGCACCGGCCGCCCGTCGGGCCTTCTGGGCGGCGAGAGGCTTGGCCAGTTTTCTCATGACGGTGCACCAACACCACAGGATCATGACTTTTCCCATGGAGGAGGTCAGTCGGCGATTCCCCTACACTTCCCCCTTTCTTAATGTGGCGGCTAAACAGTATTCGATGCGCTCCAGGTCTCAACATACCTGCCCAGCGCCGACCGAGCCTCGGGGCTGATGTTTTCCGATGCGTGCCGCGGCACAGTGAACAGGCTTCTCTCCGTTGATGAAGGGCTGACGGCTCTGCGTGCCCTGAGCACGCACGTCTTGGCGCATGCCAGCCGCATAGGCAACCGGAAGAACAACGGCACCGACGGCACGGTCCGAGCCTACAATTTCTGGACACACCAAAGCCAGCTAGAGGAGTCACTGGGTTACCTCCAGACCTTCACTGACACTTGGACGGCGGGGTCCACGGGCAGCCCCGATTTCGATGCCGTGCTAGTGGATCTCCAGACACGAGCTCTCGTCGTCGTTCTGGCCGAGGCTAAGCTGGCCAAGATGAGCTCGTGTCAAGGGATGCGACTCGACCCGGGTCAGCTGCGCTCGTGCAGAGATGCCGCCCGTCAACACGCACTAGACTCGGCCGCTGCCCTGGAGGCGTTGAACAAGGCGCTCCCCGGCGACGCGGCAACGGATTTATCGGTGACGTGGGCTGCCTATGTCACGCTGCAGTCCCTGCTCCGATGCCAACGCCGGACTCAGGCGAGCTGGACCGAAGGTAACGCTACCATCGGCCGCGCATCGGCCCCCCTTTTATCTCCATGGGCGCCCACGGTTGCGACTTTGTCGGACGCACTGCTATTCGATTCATTTGAGTTCTTACAAGCGAGACTCGCTGATTGGGCAAGCAATATTCCGGTAGCCTCGTTGTACTCCGACCAGATCCAGCTTGAGCTTGATTACAGTGCCGACGCTCTTCAAGCGCGCGTTGTCGGATTACTGGATCCCTGAGGCCGTTTGGAATGTCATCCTTCTTGGTCAAAGCCCGATTCATACCTATTGCTACACTCCTCCACCAGGCAGCACATATGATGAGAATATTGGGCGCCATAACAGGATAGCCTCGACAGTGGTAACACTACAGGTGAAACGATCCAGGTCTCATACGAGGGAGGAAATAAATCATGGGTGAAGGACTCATGTTCCAGCAACCCCACGAACCGAATTTACAGCATCATCACGCGTCAAAATTTAAATGGAACGGTGGTGGCGCCCATGCCCCAGTGAACAAGATCAGATAGGTCTTAATTTCGCAATGAATTTGAATAGCTATTCCACCCCCAAGAGGGTCCAATGCCAGGCCAATTTGACGTGGAGTATACTGTTCAGCCTAATAGCTCGGCAGATCATGGATACTTCATGTAGCCCCTCCCCAAGAGTCGAGTGCTCATGCTATGCATGTCTAGGGCGATGCCTAAGCACGCGTCACGTCCCAGGAACCATTCGAATTCGAGAGCGGGACTTATATATGTTGGAACTGGACAAGTGGGTGCTAATTGCAGTACAGAGATAATCAACCGAAACAGGAACCTGCTGAGACACCAAAACGGAAAGTTCTACCGCCCTTCCAAGAATACCATCGTTAAGTTTCCTTTTAAGAGCTCAAACTGGACACCGTCGCCGCTTCGGCTTTCCTGTCTCTCTTCCGCATCTTGATATACTCGTCCAGAACGTTCGCATAACAGTGTGGACCATAGGGCGAGAAGAAATCAGCCAGGACGCCCTTGTGGCGCCTTGTCTCGAGACCAAGGTCCTCCATCAGACGGTCCAGATACGGCACCCAATCGAAGAGGGCATAGGGATAGCGCTCACCGACGCTCGCGTAGCGCTTGCGCGTCCACGCATTCCACTCGGCGACCTCACGGACCATGTCGGCTCGGGCGGGCAGGACCAGGTCGCCAAGCAGGTAGGCGGCGGCCCAGAGGCCCTGGACCTCGGCAATGGTAGGCGTCTGCGTCGTGTGGATCTGGCCCAAGATTACGATGCTGCGTTCGCCGTCGGCCAGCGGCACCATGCGGTTGTACAGCCGCCAGCGCCGCACCTTCATGATCTTCCGCCTTGCCGCCGGCACCTTCCATCCGTGGAAGTCGGCCGGTCCGGCGCCCAGTAGAGGGATCTTGCGGGCCACGAGGGCATCGGCAGCATCATCATGGGCGCGCCAAGGGTCTGAGGTTGGCTTCTGGGGGGATGTGGCGGCGGCTGTCGCCGCTTCGCGGCCGTACTGGGGAATTCCAAGCTCCTCCTTGAGCTCGGGCGAAAAGAAGCTGAAGTGGTCTCCCCAACCCGTGGCGTAGATCACATAGTCGGCGTTGACGCGCTTTCCAGACAACAATGAGACACCCTCGGCGTCAGTGGTGCCGACGGTGTCGCGGAGCACGGTGAGGTTGCCCTTCTCTAGTGTGGTCCAGAAATCCTCCATGGTGATGAGACCCAGGGAACTATCGCACCAGAATGCACTAGAGGAGGACAATTTAGCGTGCATGAACTATGAAGAAGCGGCCGGGGCAAAAGAACAGACCTGTTATCCTTGATTGCGGGGCGCAAAGGCGTGGTTTTGTTAGCAGTACCGCTTCCAAACCCAGCCGCCTTGTCGGCCAACTTGGAGATGTAGCCCCAAGCCGACCGGGTGAGGAACCTGCCTAGCCAGGTCCGGTGGAAAAAAGCACCGACCAGCGAGTCGGTGGTCATGAGCGACGGGCTGAGATTACTCATCAGCCGGCTCGTACTCATCGTGATGGTGTTCTGGCCCAGCATCTTGGCCGGCATGATGGGCATCGGGCCGGAGCCGTTTTCGCGAATGATCCAGGTTACCTTTTTGCCCAGTGAGCAGAGCAGGTACGCGGCATCGTAGGCTGACTTGGCAGCGCCCACGAGTACAAAGTGCTCCAGCTTCTGGGAAGGATCGGAGAAACTGGGCACCGCCTTGGCCAGGTCCACTACGTGCTTGACCGGGACGGAGCCATCTAGAACTCGGAAGTCGGGATTGTTGGTCTGCGTCGTCACGCCGGTTGCACACACCAGCTTTTCGGCCTCGATTCTTTGGTCGTTCACAGACAATACCCAGCCGTGACCACTGGGATGACGCTCTACGCTTGATACCCAGCTATTGTGGCGCAGGTACGGCTTCAGCCCGCTCTCCTCGGCGTATCTTTCAAGATAGCGGCAAATCATGTCGCCAGCCACCAGGTTGTTGCCAGTCTTGCCATCCTGGGGCATCGGTGTGGAGGGATAATTCTGTACAAGGCGCGTGAGACGATCACAACTCACCATGGGCATTTTTGGTAGCAGCTTTTACTTACAAAGTAGCCAAACTCCACTTGGGCCACCAAGTTGGGATAGATGCGCTCTCGGTTCCATGTTCCACCCACACTATCGTACTTGTCAAAAATGGCAAGCTTGGTGTCCGGAGCCAGCTTGAGGTAAGTCGACGCCGCTTTCAAACCGTACCATCCTGCAGAAGACTTGAGTTAGATGCTGCACCCGGTAGGAGAAGTCGCTGGCGTAGACCTACCCGCGCCAATTATGGCCACGTCTAGGTGAAGCGTCTCGTCGGCAATAGCATGAGGCATCTTGGACTCCGAGTAGAAACTGGTGTAGTGCGCAGAAGCCGGAAGAAAATCAGTTCCACGACTTTGAGAAGGTCTCCTAGAAATATATTGGACTTGTGCCTAGTAGCTTCACTGGTATAAGTCATGGATATGCGGCTCCAGATTGGTAGTTCTCGCCGCCAAGAATCAAGGCCAGCCGCTGGATTTCCTGAACTGTTTTTCTTTTCCCCTTCTAGATAGGGCGAGGCCATCAAGCAAGGCAGCGCCCTTCGACCTTCCGTAGGCCATCGCAAATGCTACTCGTAAAACATTCCCAAAGCGGCTCTGGCCGGGTTCGATCGCGATTTAGTCAAGAAGCCCAAAACACGGAATGCCCCCAGCCTGCACAGAAACCATGGATCGGGTTTGGTGGTTGGAAGGCAAGCGGTAATGAGGATACTTCTGTGTACAGCGCAGTGCACGCGTAAACTATACCCCTTTTGGCATGTCAGCAAAGCTACATACACATTCAACATGACGGGGCCAAAATTACGGCCGCCAGATCGACACATCGCGAAAGGTCCAATCGGTGCATTTGCTGAGGCCCCGCTGCATTTCCAATCCCCGCTACCTCCTGGACAACACAGTATGACATCATAGCATTGCTTGCATGTGCCCCCACGGCGATTGCGCAACCAACTATGCATATGCAATGCCGGTGCTTTTACGGCACGATCCCGATGGAGGTACACGGATAGTCTTAGATCAGCTGGGAGTGAATAGACATCGAATCAGTTGTTTTCCGACCCAGCACGAACATCTTCTAGACGCCAACACGTACTAGGAAGGGCGAAAGAATTGCCCGACGGCAGGTCTTCAAGCTTACACCCCGCAAGAGAAATTGGCAACGTAGTTGGAAACAAATTCGGGTAGTTATATAAGGTGGTATGGTGATTTCCAAAACGCTCTGTTATGCCGTTTAACCACGGTCACCAACGCTCGCCCGCCCCAATCTCTTTCCATACATAACTTACATTGGACATCGTCTATTCCCGAGCCTACGCAAGATGCCTTTCATCAACGTCAACGACCAACAAGGATTGGAGCCGATTGCTATTGTTGGCATGGGTACGTACCTCACGATGGGAGTGCGGATCCCGGATCTAACACACAAGAAGCTTGTCGTCTGCCAGGGTCCATTGACACGGCGGCCAAGTTCTGGGACACGTTACGCGACAAACGCTCCGTCAGAACACCCAAGGTCCCGAGCAACCGTTTCAACATCGACGCCCACTATCACCCTGATAATGCACGCCCTGGTTCGTACTCGTCCCTCGGCGGCTACTTTCTCGATGGGAACCCTGTCGACTTTGACCCTACCTTCTTCAACATGACCCCTGTCGAAGCCCAATGGCTGGATCCTCAGCAGCGCAAAATGCTCGAGGTGTGCTTCGAAGTCTTCGAAAACGCCGGTTTACGGTTAGAGGACCTAGCAGGGTCGAAAACCGGCGTATATGCGGCAAGCTTCACTAGCGACTATCAACAGATGTCCATCTTCGAACGAGATTTTCGCCATAATTATGCAGCTACGGGCGTGGACCCCGGCATTATCAGTAACCGGATTAACAACGTCTTCGATCTTCACGGACCCAGCTGTCTGATCAACACAGCTTGCTCCTCAGCATTGTATGCTATACACAACGCTTGCCACGCACTACGCTCTCGGGACTGCGATGGCGCTGTCGCCGCCGGCAGCAACTTGATCATGATGGTCGACCAGCAGATGAATACGGCCAAGCTGGGCGTCTTATCTCCCACATCGGAGTGAGTAGTCTGCTCTCCCCAGTGAGCGAGCAAGCTTCGACGAAAAGCTGACATGGGATGCCTACCAGATGCCACACCTTCGACGAAAGCGCCGATGGGTACGGCCGCGCCGAAGCTGTGGGTGCGCTGTTCCTCAAGCGCCTGTCCGATGCGGTGAGGGACAAGGATGTGATACGGGGTGTGATTCGTACATCAGCCGTCAACACCAACGGGAAGGTAGAGGGCATGGGCATCACCTTCCCCAATGCGCTCGGACAGGAGCGCGTCCTCCGCCAGGCCTACGAGAAGGCCGGCCTGGATCCGAACGAGACTGCCTACCTCGAGTGCCACGGAACAGGCACCCCGACCGGTGATCCTATCGAGGTGAGAGCCGTTGCACGGGGCATGAACGACACGCGAAGCAGGGAGAAGCCCCTGATCCTGGGTGCGGCCAAGGCCAACATCGGCCACAGCGAGGCGGCCTCGGGCATCTTCGCCACCATGAAGGCCGCCCTCGTCACCGAGAAGGCCGAGATCCCCGGCGTCTATGGCTTTCGGAAGCTGAACCCCAATATCAGGGATAAGGAGTGGAACGTGCAGATCGCCAAGGATCTCATGGCTTGGCCGGCTGGATTTGACGTCCGCCGGGCCAGCGTCTCCTCGTTCGGCTATGGGGGGACCAATGCCCACCTTGTCGTCGAAGCTGTCGAGAGTATGGTCCCCTTTTACAGCTGGCACGGAGAGACCAAGGCAGCCGCCAACTACACATACGGCCGAGAGAGCCTCGACAGGCCTTTCCTGATCACGATGAGCGCACACGACAAAAAGACGCTGCTCCGCAGCATTCGGGCCCACCAGGCTATCGTGGCTGACTATTACGTCCCCGACTTGGCCTACACCCTGAACGAGCGAAGAACCCGATTTTCCGGGGCCCGGGGATACACGGTTGTCTGTCCTGGCGAAGAGGCCGCGGCATTTTCCCCCGAACGTTTCACGTTCAGTCGGAAGGCGGCGCCGCCGAAGACCGTCGCGTTCGACCTCGGTTTCGTCTTTACGGGCCAGGGGGCGCAGTGGGCTCGCATGGGATGCGAATCCATGCAGCAATTCCCCGTCTTCCGGGAGACCATCCATGCCCTGCAACGGGTCCTGCAGCGTGTCGTGGAGCCTGACCAGCAGCCAGCGTGGTCTCTGCGCGACGTTTTAGAGACACCAGACGAGTCTAGCATTGTTGGTCGGCCCGACGTCTCCCAGCCCGCCTGCACCGCGGTCCAAATCGCCATGGTTGACCTTTTCGCGTCGTGGGGTATCGCGCCGGCCGTTGTCGTCGGCCATTCGTCCGGCGAGATTGCGGCGGCCTACGCGGCAGGTCGCATCTCGGCCCCAGAGGCGATCCTTTCCGCTTACTTCCGCGGCCGTGCCGTGGCCCATGCGGCTCCGCCGGGTACGATGTTAGCCGTGGGCCTGGGAGCCGTCGAGGTACAGGATTATATCGATCTTCTTCGGCCCGAAGTCGCGGATCGGATTGCTATTGCTTGCGAGAACTCCCCCGACAGTACAACGCTTAGCGGGAGCAGCGAGGATATCATGGAGCTGAAGAAGATATTCGACGATGCCGGCATATTCGCCCGGCAACTGAAGACCGGGAAGGCATACCACTCTCCCCACATGGCTGATGTCGCGCTGTCATACGAAAGGCTCTATGCCGCTGCTCACACGAACCTGCGGGATTCCGACTTTGCCTGGCGGCAGACATACACAAGCATGGTATCTTCGGTCACCGGATCCGAGGTCCAAGAGTCGGAGCTGTCCATCTCATACTGGTGTGACAACCTACGCAATCGTGTTCGCTTCAGCACGGCGGTGCAATCCCTCGCCGAGAAGCCCGAGCTAGCCCATGTAAAGGTATTGCTCGAAATCGGACCGCACACAGCGCTGAAAGGGCCGGTCGAGCAGATCATCGCGAACCGGTTCGATTTGCAGTATGTCGGATCGATGGTCCGGGGTAAGAATGATGCTGTTTGCCTGCTAAACGCGGCCGGTGAGCTGTTCCTCCGTGGATACGGCGTCCAGTTTGACGCCATCAACCGGATGGTGGCGGGCTCTAGGTCCATTGTCGGCACCAAGGGCGATTCGCACAGTCAAGGCCGCTGCCTCGTCAGCCTACCTCCGTACCAGTGGAACTACGAGCGGACGTATTGGCACGAACCCCGGGCCATCGCCGACTTGCGCACGTCAAAACATCCGCGCCACGATATCTTGGGCCGCCGCATTTTCGGCCTGTCCGCCCGGGCGCCGGTTTGGAAGAACATCTTGCGTCAGCGGGACGTCGCCTGGTTCTCCCACCACACATTGGGGACCGACGTGGTGTTTCCTGCCGCCGGCCACGTCTCGCTCGCCATCGAGGCCTTGCTACAGCAGCTGGACAGGGAGCCAGCCACGCTCGGGGGCGTCCGACTGGCCAACGTGGACATCCGCAAGGCCCTAATCATCCCAGATTCGGATGACGGGATCGAGGTGCACACACGACTTCAGGCGCACGACTCTGGCGACTGGTACACCTTCACCGTCGAGTCGATCTCGGCCAATGGGGTCTGGACCCAACACAGCGCTGGCCAGATCCGGGCGAAACAGGCTCACGACGGGGTCGACCTTGAGTGCCCGTACCAGCCGAGCCAGCTTCATCAGCGTGTGCCACCCAAACGCTGGTACCGGTCCCTCCACCGCGTCGGCTTCCGCTACGGCACGAGTTTCCAGACCATGACGCGCTCGGTTCGCGCCGACGGGAGGCACCGCTGGGCATCGTCGGGCATCAGGGTGTGCACGAGGCAGACGGACCTCGAGTCGCGCTACCTCTTGCACCCCTCCACCATCGATGGGTGCCTCCACGTCGTCATCGCCGCCGCCCACAAGGGCTTGCACAAGGAGATGGCATGGGGGGTGATCCCGCTCAGCATCGAGGATATGTCCATCGCTTTTCCCACCGAGGCGGCGGGCGACCTGCACACCGACGCCACCTGCACTGCCTGGGTCGACGATGACGCCAGCAGCAGCCGACATTTCTGGGGCCAAGCGCAGCTGCAGAGCGAATCGTGCTGTCTGATGGAGATCCGCAACCTCAAGATGGTGGCGTACGAGGCGGCCGTACCCCTTTCATCTGTCGAGGCGGCACCGCGTGAGCCATACCGCGTCGTGACATGGAAGGAATCTCTGGAGGCGCAACAGTTGCTTCAGGCAAAAAGCAGTGAGAGTGTCGGACAAATAGCTGTACTGGCGGTGGAGAAGCACTCGGCACTCGGGCAGGCGGTGGGGGGGGCCCTATTGCCACTGGCCTCATACACGCCAGAAGACTTGGCGCGCTTCGGAGCCATCGTTATCGACGATGCCGACGGCTCTGTCCTCGCGCAGCCGACAGAAGAGACCTGGGCTTCGCTGCAGCGCATCCTCCTCCAGACAGCCAAGGCCATTGTCTGGGTGACCCGGGGCGCCAACGAGGGCAGCTCGCCCAACAGCGGTCTGCCTCAGGGTTTCTTGCGCGCCGTGCGCTCTGAATCCCCTATCACGAGGGTCGCCCTAGTCGATGTCAATATGGAATCCCCTCCCAGTACCGTAGCTACACTGGTTCGGAACCAGCTGGCCACCTTTGCGGCACCGAACTACCCAGGCGACAACCAGAGGGACGTGGAATTCTGGCTGACCGAGCACTGTCGCCTGCTTGTGCCCCGGCTTGAGCCACACCACGACTTGAACCAGAGTTTTTACGGCCAGGGCCAGAGGATGGCGGGGTTACTGTCTTCCGGAGAAAGCTACATCGGCCGAACGGAAAACGACCAGCTTGTTTGGGAAGGAGCACCGGTAGCCGAGGACCTCGGCCCCCGGGAGCTCGAAATCCGCGTGAAGCGCGCCGAGTTCACTCCGGGCGACCTGACGAGCCGTCCTGAGAAAGATGGCATGCGTCTTGTCACCGGCACCGTCGTTCGCGCCGGCTGCGCTCTTGACGAGGCCGCCCTGATGGGCCAACTGGTGGTGGCTTATGTGGACCGCAAACCCGGCGAGTTTTTGCGCACGCGTGCTAAGTCATCCGCTTTTGCAGTCCTCAGCGGCAACTTTGCGGACAGGCCCGAACTCCTCGCCTCGCTGTCGCAGGTGGCAAAGGCAGTAGACGCGCTCGCGCTGACCAGCGACCACAGCCTCGGCGGGCAGCGTGTGCTTGTCCTCACCACAGCTTCTGCGAACGGACGCGCCGCCTCGCCGTTCCAGGATGCCCTTGTGCGACTGAGCGCCTGGCTTGACTTCGAACTCGTCACCGTCGACGACGGGGCCAGCTGCGGGGAGATACGACGACGGGTGTCCGTGGCCCAGACGGTCATTGTGGCTGGAGCACCCAACGTCGAGGCGGTGCTGGCTGCCTGGCAGGCTACGCCGTCAGGCTCCTCTTTTGTCTTCGGCGATGGTGCTTCTCTCGACACCTACGGCCCCTTGGATGTACGCCCATTTTCACGAGGCGTTGTGCTCCGGGCCTGTGGCGCAGAGGCGCAGCGGGTCTTAGAGGTCACGGCGGCGCTTTGGCACGGCTCTAGCGACCTCGACCTCACCGGCGGCTCTGTCTTCAACGTTGGGGAGGTTTCGAACTCCCTGGAAGCGGTCAAGAAACAAATTGGCAAATCCACCGGTAGCAACATCTTGGAATTGAGCTACGGGGATATCGAGGTTCCGGTAAGGCAACACAGGGCCCAAGCAAGACAATTATCGCCACAGTTTTACTGATACGATTCAACAGACACGCAAATGCACAAACCAAAATGTGCAATTTTGCCCTAAAAGCGCCTACCTGCTCGTGGGCTGCCTTGGCGGTCTCGGGCGCAGTCTCACGACCTGGATGCTGGAGCACGGTTGCAGAGATTTCTGCTTCCTCTCGCGGTCCGGGGCCGCAAGCACTGAAGCCCAAGATGTGCTCGAGCGGCTGGAGGCGGCCGGAGCCTGCGTCCGCGTTTTCCGCGCCGACGCTGGCGACGAGCAGGCCGTCGCCGAAGTCGTGAGGTGCATCGCGGCCGAGCGGCCCATCCGGGGCGTTGTCCACGCTGCCATGGTCCTCCGCGACGGACTCTACAAAAACATGTCCTTGGCCTCGTACCAGGCGGTGCTGCGGCCCAAGATGCAGGGCGCGCTGGCGCTCGACCGAGCTCTCGGCAACACGCCCCTCGACTTCTTCCTGTTGACAAGCAGCATCTCGGCCGTCCTGGGAAACCCGGGCCAAGCCAACTACTGCGCCGCCAATAGTTTCCTTGACGCCGTCGCCCTGGGACGCCGCCGCCGTGGCCTAGCAGGCTGCTCCCTCGCTCTTCCGGCCGTCGAAAACGTTGGCGTCGTAGCAGAGAACATGGCCGTCGCCGAGGCGCTAGCACGCAAGATGCCCTTCGCCATCGACGAGAAGGATATGCTCGCCGGGTTCGCGGCCGCTATGATGTATGGTCGGCCGCAAACCGGGACCACGCGCGCCGTCACGCTTGGCGACGTCCAGCTGGTGCTCGGTCTCGAGCCCGAGGCCATGTTGCGGGCGATGGACGACGACGGTGTGGACCTCGCCGATGCCTTCTGGCATGGCGACGCCCGCATGGTTTCCGTGCGCGCCGCCATCGAGGCCAAGCGCCAGGAGCGCGGCGCGGACGTCGGCACGAACGGCGAGGAACGCTCCTTTGCCTCTACGCTGGAAGGCCTGCCCCAGCATGATATGGTGCAAGCTCTGGCTCTCCACATTGCCAAGCGCACCGCTCGCATTTTGGGCCTCGAGCCCGAAGCTTTTGAAACCGAGGGCGCGTCGGTTGCGAGTTATGGTGTTGACTCCATGATCGGCGTGGAACTACAAAGATGGATCTTCACTGAATTAGGTCAGAAGATTAGCGTTTCGACCCTTTCTGACCCTTCTACTACCTTTTCCAGTCTCGCAAGGTCGGCCGCCGAACACATGGGGTTGCTGGCAAAGGAGCAATGACGGTTTCCGGATCGTATATGGGTTCCTGCGCGGCCCATTGTTTTGGTTCACTTTGGCCCTTTTTTCCCCCGCATATGTTCTTTCATAATAAAAGCCACTTATGATCATGAATTCTTGAATTTCAGACGGCCTTTGAATTTAACACGTACCACTTGGGCTACTCTAATAAACTCGGGCCAACTCCAAAGGATCGCTATCTTCCATATTGCTAACGGGTTCACCCTCAAAGGTTTACGCGCCAAAGCTACTATAAGCGGTCAGAAACACCGTAAAGTGAAGATAATTATGACCGGGAGATAGAGGAGGTAATCGAGGAGACATAATTCAGGTTCAGTGGTTTTAAAAACGAAAGTCAACACCACGAAGCATCGCGATAGATGTGATGGCCCCGGTCTTAATTGGACCTAGTAATGGATAGCTTGCTTACGGACTATTACATCCATCCGCCAATACCGGAAAACACAATTACCGCTTCATAGTAAGAGGTATATTGTCAAGCTCCACATAGAGGTGCCTCTGTATCCAAACGACTAGTATATGGAGGTTTCGGAGCATACTTCATACTGGAAACGGATTATCACCTCCGGAGTTTCGTACCTTATATCGCAATCGCCTACTTGACCATCGCCGTAGATCAGAACTTATGCAGGAGGCCGGAGAATTTCCCACTCGAGACTATTCCGGGCCACCTAGGACCAGAGACTGGCCAGGGCGACACATCACCCATATCTTTACTAGATAAGGCAGGAAGTGGCCCGGAAGTCCAGCTTCCGGCCTCGTTCGGCTTCTACATACATTTCTCGCCTTAGCCCGTCGTATTCTTATGCAGCATGACATCATGTCTAGGTAATGGAGGTTGTGCACCAGGCTGTAAAGCGGGTAATTGCAGCACGCTGCATGAACTGGGCGGGAACTTGATTGTTAACACAGTTTTGCTCGCTACTTTCTATGGCCCGGGACGATGAAATGCGAGATTATGTCTTATATTTGCTAGTAATAAAGCGGGTAGGGACTTTTGGTCTTACTGCTACACATCATTCACCGGCAAGCCTCCTCGTCGTCCAGCATTAAGGCAGCCAGCTGTGGGCATCATCGCTACGCATACACACATACAATTAGTTCACCGTGGCGGCGCAGGTGGGATTCTCCAGGAATCAAAGCGTCTCCCCCATTTGATTTCTATAAAAACAGTAGGGCACGGTCGGGCGCTCTCGAATGGGCTTTCACATTACCCTATTTACTGGAGCTCGCATGAGTCTATTGATGAGGTGGCGCGCGGCTGGACTGCTCAAAACGGAAATTTATACGGTGAGGGAAAAAAAAAACACGTAAATCATTCTCCAATTGGCAGCATCTCCACCGCCCTATCGGTGAGCTGCAGACTGCCACGTTGCCGAAAGGGGCAAATTAGACGAGCATGCCGAAAAGGGAAAATTAGACGTGCATGCCAATCCAGTAATCAAGAATCGAAAGAATACAACAGCTGTTACCATAGATGAGGACGATTGTTGTTATATAACAAGGAATTTCTTGATGACGGCGCCGGCACCTGACCTTCTTCTTTGCGATGGGCGTATCGAGAATGAGCCACCATCTCCCACTTTATTGACAATACCATACGATCCCCTCCATCTTCACTCTCGAGTCCAAACTCCGCACCTGCATGTACCAATGTCCATGGACCTTGCGACAACAGCCACCGTCGCTGCACGGATTCAGACAAGCGGCCACAGCAACAGGCCAAGATGGCACGACAACCGAATAATTCAGAAGATGCGGAAGTCGGGCCTGTGCCGCTCACCCCCAGGTTACATCACCGCCGCCTTAGTGTGCTCGCTTGGCGGCTTCATCTTCGGCATCGACACTGGCATCATTGGACCTGTCACGGTGATGAGCGACTTCAAGCATTACGTCGGCAATCCGTCGCCCACAATCCATGGCGTCATCGTTTCCTCCATCCTCGTCCCCGCCGCCGTTTCCTCCTGCTTTGCCGGGCGGCTCGCCGACGCCTTGGGCCGGTCACGGGGGATTATGATCGGGTCCTTGATCTTTGCCCTGGGCGCTGCCTTGGAAGCGGGCTCGGTGCATATTGCCATGTTCATATTGGGCCGCGTCGTGGAAGGTATGGGCGAAGGCCTCTATTTCGGCACCTTAATCGCCTATATCTGCGAAATTTCCCCACCACGTTACCGCGGCGCGCTTACGACGGCGCCCCAGCTATTCACGACGATCGGTATCGTAACAGGCTTTTTTACGTGTTACGGAACTGTCGAAATCCCCACGTCCCTCTCATGGCGCCTGCCGTTCGCGCTGCTCGCAGTATACGCCTTCATTTTTGCCGCGGTCGTCTTTGCCTGTCTGCCGCCCTCGCCGAGGTGGCTGTCCCTCCAGGGCCGCGTTGACGAGGCCGAGCGAGCGTGGGATAAACTCGGAGTCGCCCACGCAGATCGCGAAAAGATCATGAACCAAATAGACGGCCCAGTCGCGGCGCCCGATGCCGCCGCGACCGAAAAGGGGACGCAACGGGCACCGCCTACCTCGGGGAGGGATAAGCTGCTCGACGTTTTCTCGCCTGACGCACGCATGCGTTTCCTTTTGGCTGTTTTCCTCATGGGAATGCAGCAGCTCAGCGGCATCGACGGCGTCCTTTACTACGCCCCGTTGCTCTTCCAACAAGCGGGTATTGACACAGACCAGGCGACATTCCTAGCCTCAGGAGTCTCGGCAATTGTCATCTTTGGAGTCACAATTCCCGCCACTATCTACGCCGACCAGTGGGGCCGACGTATCAGTACAATTTTAGGTGGACTAGGAATGACTGCGACGATGTTCCTCATGGGTGGTCTCTATTCTGGGGGCGCCGTTGAAGGTGCCGGACGATGGGTTGTCATCGTTTGCATCTACTTGTTTTCCGTCCTTTACTGCATATCCTGGGCCGTGAGCATAAAGCTCTATGCTGCTGAGATTCAGCCTCAGCGGACCCGTGCAAGTGCTACGAGTATCGCCCACGGCAGCAACTGGATTACTAACTTCATGGTGGCATTATTCACGCCGTCCCTATTGGCCAATTCGAGTTATGGTGCTTACTTTTTGTTTGGTGCTTGTACTCTTTTCACAGCGCTAGTATGCTGCGTGTTTATGCCCGAGACGAAGGGAAAGAGCCTGGACGAGATTGATCAGGCGTTTCACGGCCGGAGCCCACAGGTTGCGTTGAAGAGCCTGGTCAGGAAATTGAAGGGAGGATCGCGTGGACGCGTCGGGCCGAGTCTTCAAGGGCAGAGCACATCAGAGTCAAGCGGCGTGACCGGGAGCAAAGCGCAGCAAGTGGCCTGAGAGAAGTGCTGCAGAAGAAAAGAACAAGTCCAAACAAGCTCTCAGGTTTAAACAGGGACCCAACTGTGTTTAATCTTGAAAGTGAGCTGGAGAAAGCCTGGATCATTAGCTTCGATGCAGAAAACCGAAGCTGGTATGACGTGATTCACAACAGAAACATTTGCATCAATGAAGTATCTTTTTGAGTTGAGCCGTCTGAAATTATGTGGCAATATGAGGCTATCACCAATTCGCCTGTCAGGTAACGTGAGGAGATACAGGGACCTGATGTAGGCGCTGTGGAGCATGTGGGGAGCTATCGCTTGCCACGCCCCCTTCAGTGCGACAAATGAGTAATGGGTCATCCTTGTCAGAGATCAAAGGGCGGTGATTTATGATACACGTGTCACAATCACCGGCTTATTGGGCCGCCGCTTGGGCATCACCCGTTCGGGTCGTAAGGCCTGCGATACCCTCTTCATCCACCCATCGTCAACACACCAAGAATCGGAGACAAGCATTGCCCAGCTTCTTCGTCCTCAGATTTCCCCAACCCAGGCTTTTCAAAGTTTCTCGTCACGTGGCACAGCTATTCACATCCCTTCGTGATCCCGAAAGACGCTTGTCGAATGCCGAAGATAGGTTGGCACAGTGGGACCTACTTCTTTCCATGACCTTCGGATATGGGTAGGCAAACCGAGATACCTATCACATCGAAAATCTATCGGAAAGGATCGTTAACACATGAAACTAAAGACGAAAGTCGAGGAAGGGCGAATATGAAGCGGGCGCGACAATATATACAGGGACCCAAATGTCCAGCCAGTTTCCACCAAACCCACGAAGGCTTCCTCCATTGGACAAGGGTGCTCACATCTGGAACCACCTGTAAGTTAGCACCCCACTGAACGGGCCACCCCCTGTATGGGCCACGTCACTAGAACATCAACACTCTATTCACCATAATGTTTTGCAGCCACCATGAGGCCTCTATAGCTAAAATTGAACGCGTATCTCTTCCTCGACATACTCTATCTCCTTATCTTAGTCTGGTTTAATTTGGGGCGATTCCGACTGTCTATTTAGCTGGCGGCGTATAAAACACCGCGGGCGTTAAGACTTAGCTTCGTCTTATAGTTAATCCTTAGCTTATTAAATGTCTGCTATATTAGAAGGCTTCCTAGGCCTTAAAGAGAACTTTACGCTATTTTCAAGGTCTTTATCTCTTTAATGTAGCTTTTAATTGCTTTTAGCTATGCTGCAATCCCACGATAGTAGCGTTAAGAGTGTTAAGGGCCTTTTAAACCTAACGGCTTATACAGCGGACCCTGGCAGTCTATAATGGGCCATTCTTTATTAATATAGATATCTCTAATTCCCTTAGGTCTTTACTATTCTTAGGAGTTTAAAGATGGTTTTCTAAAGCTTAAAGGGCTTTATTTAATGTTTTCGGCTAGTTTAGTGCGTTTACAGTTATAACATCGGCTTATATAGCTTGTCAAGGAGCGGGCAGGCAGGCGGATAACGGAGTCGATTCAGGTTCTATGCTACAGGTCCAGGTTCCTATTCTGTTGGTACAGGTCAGGCTTGGTGGACAGGACGTAGCTTGAAGAGCTACAACTGAAGTCTCCTCGGCCGCAGACTTCTTATCTAAATCCCCAACGGAGGTCCGTACCGAGCGGTCTTGACAGAACTCCATCACGGGACGACTAATCCGTAGCCAGTTTAGGATGTCTCAGAGGCTGCCCTGTGCCGATACGGTCTGTCACGGTCCACCCCGTGACATAGCTAGCCTACTATGAAGCGCCTTAAATCGGTCTCTTAAATAGATGTTAGTTAACTTTTAGGCTTAAAGGATTTTCTCCTTTATAAGGGCTTTACTTTAAGCTTGTTTTTAAGCCGCCACAAACTTTAGTTTACTAGTAACTATAGCTATTATAGAATAGTAAGTGGTATGTAAGATAAGCTGGAACTGCCGTTTTAACATTAAGAAAAGGCCGACGTTAAATAATAAGAGAATCTATAAGTAGTGTGCTAAAAAGAAATTTAACTAGACCTTTAATTAATGGCACTTTAAAAGGAAAGGCTTATCAATATAGCTATTATAGCCGTCGATAATGTCACGGGATGACATCAGCACGCTAACCACTGAGCCAAAAGACTAGGTAGACTGGATCGAAGATCCAGTCTATTAGCGTGACTTATGTTGGAACCAAGAAACCCCAGACTGTAGGGAGTCTGGTGGAAAGACACGGTCGTGAGGTCGATCCCAAGGGACAATCAGGTGAGGATATCGTTGATCAAGATGATCCTTAACGTAGGGAAGTAAAAGAAGCTTAGAATAGTCACGAAAAATGAGCGTGAAGTACCGTACTAAGAGTAGCAGTGTATTAAAAGGAGGGGAAAAAGCGCTCTGGTCTGCTGAACTATGAACTGGGCTTCCGAGGCCTAACTTATACTTGTGTAAACCCTTGATCAAGGCTTACGTAAGAGCCCTGGCCCGGTCTCAATGTACTGGGAGAGGTTCCCAGCTAACCTCTCACATACCTTCCCTCTCCGCGCGCCGCTCGCCTTCCTCGTAAGACCCCTACGAGTGCGTTGCGTACGCCTTACCGGTAGAGCGACCAAGGCAGAGCAGAACATAAGGGCCTGGCCCCGAGGTGCGCGCGCGCCCTTCCACGCCGGCGCACCTCTGAGCCCTGGATGGACCCAGGACCCTTGAGCCTTGAGGGGGAATTGAACCCAGACCTCTTTGGCTCCCTGCGGCGCGCCCGGGCGCACTGCCAATCAGGGCGCGTGAGGGGCGCAGGTGTGATCCAGTCTACATGTCACGGGATGACATCAGCACGCTAACCACTGAGCCAAAAGACTAGGTAGACTGGATCGAAGATCCAGTCTATTAGCGTGACTTATGTACTGGGAGAGGTTCCCAGCTAACCTCTCACAGTAGATGACCTTAGTAGAGCCCACGCGATCGGCTCTTAATTCACTACGACCACGCCCTACGCCTCGGCATTAGCCACCTATTCTTTCTATACTTAAGGAGACTGTTAATTAACCTCTGCTTAAAGGAATACTCCCTTAACGAGGTATTCTTACCTTAACGCGACACTTCACTTAACTAGAGATCCCTACGTACAGTTATAATACGGACGCAACTTAGAGAAACCTAATACGGAGCAACGACAGCTCACTTATTAAGCACTCAACTGATGACGCCTTCAGAGCCTTAAATAATAGCGCACGTATCAGTTATGCCAGAGAAGGTGACACCCGAAACGATGCATTGTCTCGACCAATCCTCGCAGCACCGCCAGACTAGAGAGGATAGGCGGACATGCGAGCACAAGTAGAGGCACTCAACCGAGCTCGACAAGGAACAGATACCCAGCGGACAAGCCAGGCAGAGCGCGCTCAGTATAGAGATGAGAAGCGGGAATGAAGGGGATTGAGAGTATGCGCAGTAGGGGTGTGAAAGCTGTGATACGTAGCATAAGGAGGAAGAAGTGATATTGATTAAGAGGAATCACAGACCTGGCCCTTCCATAACCAGCTTATCTGTCTCCTTTTCACTTAAAAGCTTTTGCGATATTTTCAGTTCTTTTCTTTCCATACACTTCGCTATAGGGGACGGTTAAAACTGGGCTAAGGCTCTTACGTAAGCCTTAATTAAGGGTTTATATAAGTATAAGTTAGGCTTCGGTAGTCTAGTTCATAGCTAAAGTAATAGCGCGCTTTTTCCCTCCTTTTAATACACTGCTACTCTTAGTACGGCACTTCACGCTTATTTTTCGTGACTATTTTGAGCTTCTTTTACTTCCCTACGTTAAGAATCATCTTGATCAACGATTTCCTCACCTGATTGTCCCTTGGGATCGACCTCACGACCGTGTCTTTCCACCAGACTCCCTCTAGTTTGGGGTTTCTTAGTTCCAATAGCTAATGTAGCGCTATCTTATTACTTAACTAACCGGAGCTATTAAAGCTAAGCTTCCACTACTTAAAGTCGTTGTCATTAAATATCTTGTTGTTAAACCACTACTATTAAACATTTTTACCGCTAAAGATAACTAAAGGAAAAAAGGCTCGGCTATTATTAAACAAACACTTTATAATAGTCACCTAATCTGTCGCGAGACGAGCCTATTATCACTAACAAGCCTACCAGGTCACGTGACCTTATGTAAGCTCAAGAGCCTAGCCTGTCAGGCGGGCTACAGAGCTACTATATCTATGTCTGGATCCCCAAATAGTTTTCCTTTGTTTTTCCTAATAGAACAACTAGAACCTCGTTCCTCACGTCCCCTGAAGTGCGACATAATCTCTATTAAGAGGGTTGTCAATAAGGACCTCCTTTAACTTAAAAGGTTTAATAAGTAGGGGAGCATCTTTAATACCGACTATTATCCTTATCTTACTAGCGTTATCAGTATAAGTAGGAGGAATAGCCAATATAAGGGGGTTATTTAGTTAGTCGAAGAACCTAACAATATTAACGGAATATATAATAGAACAGACAAACACTAGGTGTAGTGCCTAGTGGAAAGACGCGGTTATGAGGTCGATCCCTGATAATGTGATAGACATGCCCTCGATTTAGGACGTGCAAGTCCTTGATCAAGGGTATGTCTATCACCCAAGTAAAAGTGAGGTCCAACTGGGACAATAACTAGGACAAAACGGTTACGAGTGATGGTCTCAAAAGATAAAAAGAAGTGAACATGTCTTGTTGTTATCTTATCTCTACGGTGGAAGCTGGACGGCTACTTATAGGTGCAAGTCCTTGATCAGACCCCTGGCATTGGGTGCTTACGTACCCTAGCCCCGTCTTAACCGTCCCCCAGTTGGGAAGCGATCGTACCGAATGTCAAAATAAAAAAGCATCATAACTAAAATACAGTGTGTGTGAGAGCGACCAGACTCTAATGAAGGGGCTAGTCTATGCAAGGCCTTGATTAGTCTGATACCCCGTAGATGTCCTCCTTAATCTCCTCAGGCTCGTTCCCTGCGACCATTCCTACACGACAGGCAGCGCGCTCTTGTCGGCCTCTATAGACCGGCAAGTTCTGTCGCCAAGCGTCCTATAAGGCGGTCATGCGAAGTCGTATGTCGTTCTATCCGCGCCAGTCCGTAGGCGCCGTGGGAATAGGACGGGTTAGAGCGTCCTCTCTAGTATCCCTAACCCTTGCGTAGCTTAAGCGACCTCCTTGATTAAGGGCTTGCGCCCGTTGTCCTCTTATTATTCCCAGGTAGGAACCGTTAATATCAGAGACAAGGTCTTGCCCTGTGCTGCTTAGGTCGTACGTGTATATCGGCATGGGAGGCTGCTTATGGTGCTTGCTCTTAGTTAATGTACCGACCTGAGGGTACTCGCTCTTTATTAAGTCGACGTCCGGATCCGTGGGGTTGTCCTGCGCAGGCTCCTCGGTATACGCTGCTTATACGGGCTCTGGGTTACTGGCGGCATGTCTCTCCGACCTGGTGGATCGACGGGTCTATCGTCGGCCTCTATCTGCTGGACCTCCTAGCGTGGGTCGCTCTTGAACAGCGGCTTCCTTAGGGATTGTGGCCGGGATCTGGCCTTTAGAAGTCGTTCTCGTTAATCCGCTGTTAGATAGGCCTGCTGTTAGCTCGTTGCCAGTGTTGCCAGGTCTCTGTGAAGAGCTTAACCTAGGGGTAGCAGCCGTATATGTAAGCGTGGGAGTCGTCAATATCATATTCGAGATACCTCTGCGCGTTAATTCTTTAGCTAAGGGCGGCGCTATACGACCACCAGATAGCTGACCTAACGCCTAGCCTATGGACGATCCCCTCTGTCTGTTAGGCGGTGTAGATGGTGCTTATCTCTGATCAGGCCGTGCTTTGGCAGTAGGCGTTAATTATTAGGAGGCTGGTCTCGATACTGGTCGTGATGATTGTCTTGTTGACGTCTGTGTGGACGGTGTATCCGGATCAGTGTTCACTGCAGCCTAGGTCCGCTGCATGTCCACATTTAACCCAACTGACGCTGCCAGTTCGTTGACTATGATATAGTCTAATTGGTTCTCCACCTTGCGCAGCTTACTGGAGATATGCACGAAGTTGCTGTCCTTATTAATGTTGTACACTATCCAGATAACTAACAGAGCCATGTAAGCGTGGCGCCAGCGTTGCTGTCGGTTATAATAGCAGGGCGTCCAGCTGATCTTGAGGTTCGGGAACCTGTCGGCAAGGTTAGCTTTGCTTAAAGCCTATCGAAACAACTCTCTTATATTTTCGGCAACGACCTGGTTATCTTTGTCGCCAAACGTGTACACCATAGCACGCTGTAGTCCTGGTGTAAAGATCACCAGCAGCTAAGGACCATAGTCCTTATCGTTATACGCTGCTCTACAGATGCAGATGTAGCCGTCCGCGTAGGTCGTTCGTAATCGTGCTTGCATATCGTTATTCAGGTCGTTTAAAGCGTTGGGCTTGTCGTCAAGCACCGACGGTGTGTCTTCCGTTAAACACCACCTAAGCGTCGTGTTGATCATCGATATGAGGGCGTCAAAGTCCGCTCTTAGTATGGTCTTGCCTTCGGCGTACCTGAAGATAGTATAAAGGACAGCGTCCTAAGTTCCTGTCTTCCAGTTCTTCTGGTTTATAATAGGCAAGGGTCTTATTAATAACTCGCGCATGGTCTTAATCGGGGTTGACTGTAGTAAGTCCCAGCTACATACTAGTGTGTCGTCCCTTATAGTGCTTTCCCACTTTAGCATAGGTACCAAGGATCTCTCGCGTCTAATTACTCTCCTTAGGTTCTCCAGTTCGTCCTAGTAGAGTGAGCTAATCCTTAATCTAGGCTTGGTCTCTACAGACAAGTACTTAGGCGACTCTTCTAAAGGTAGGAGGTTGTCTTTGTCGGTTCCATAGTTATCGATACCGAAACGAAAGTTGCAGTTCTTCTGTATAACCTGGTATATTCGTCGTATGGCAGCAGTGAAGTTGCGTTAATTAACGACTTCCTTAACGACCTCCTTAATCAATATACCTTAAGAGAGGTGCTAGGCTAGCAGGATTATAAAGTGGTTGTCTGCCTAGCATGCACTCGCGTGGATGCCCTTGTAGATATAGACTGCTTTCCCTTAGTTGCCTTCACGTCTCCTGTTTAGGATGCGCTCCTAAACTACTCGGCTAGCGTGGTACCTATAGTTGAGGTACTAGTCGTCTGTTATTTTAAAAGGGGAGAAAACATGGAGCCGATTCTTATCGTAGACGCACAGTAGGTGGTTCTCTCTGTCGCTGTCTAGGTGCTTTATGTTGATCATGATAGTAAAGTTATCGCATAGTCCTTTCTCCTAGTTAAACCTGGCTATAGGTAAGATATGCTCTTTCCATATGCTGTGGTTTATATTGATCGTGCTAAGGAAGACCGTTCTTTTATTCGCATTCTATAATAGCGCCAGGATCTTCTCGGTGTCTAGGTAACTGACTGGTCTTTTTAATACGAACCGATATACTGCTTCCTAGATCGCTGCTAAGTATGCAGTTGGTTCCGCTCAGTCGCGGGTTACTTTCTCGGCCTTAGTCGCGACTACCGTGTCCGGAAGCTTTGTAATCAAGGGAATACCGTCCTCACTGCGTTCGAATAGATAGCTAATCGGGAGGTTATCGTTAGTCTCGACGCTCCAGAGGTTAACGTCATAATCCTTTGTAATACTCTCTTGTAGTGCCACCAGCGCTGCCTTCTTCCCTTAGAAGACGTTAAAGTCTTCTATCTAACCGAAATGGATATCTTCTATAATGGAAAGTCTTGATTAAGACAGGAAGGTGATCAAGGTAGAATAGGGTTCCTTAACAGTGTGCAGTTCGGGGGTACGAGTAGTATATGATGTTCTCTGGTGACTAGAGGTACAGAGGATGTTATTAAAGGGAAGAGGAGTGCTTACAGGAGTAGAGGAGCGATGTTAAATACTTATCCTTAGAGGCTTTTAACCAGGAGACTCCAGGTCGCTTTATAACTTGTAAGGAGGGCGCGTGACTGCTTTCGATGAGTTATTAATTGCGGTATTAAATGGCTATCCAATATTGTTAATCACTTGTTATTATTTGGCGTTAAGAATAATTACGGAGTCTCGACTTAACTAGGCTGTATCTGTCCTTATTCTTCTTTTGTTCTTTATATCATTGCACCTCTGGTCTCTCTTCGTCCCCTAGAACAACACACACACTTATATCTTTATTGTCTTAATCAACATCTTCCTTAAGTTATCGCCATGTCTTCCCAGTATCTGGAGCGGTACTAGCTGCCTCTCTTATCGCAGTCGCAGCGGCAGGGGTTTCGCGATAGGGCTGTGTACACTGTGCGCGCCAACAAAGCAATCCATTTGATGCCGGCTGTTAAGGAAGGCGACGAAATGGTTGAACTGCATCTCGATAACTTATTACAGGTGCGCAAGTTCTTCTTGGAGCACTCGGAGTTTAGTAAGGGTAGGCGCGATAAGAATTCGAAGTCGATTTCGCATACTCATTTAGCGGTAAGTCGCTTCCCTTTAACTAGTATACTTGGCCCTGTTCTAACCGGTGGAATGTCTTGATCAGATCTTAGGCTATCTAACTATCACCACTATACCCTTTAATAAGCACACTTATTTGCAGTGGGTGTTCGACAGAGCGTTGTTCGAGGGGAAGGATAATCAGGCTGTCCAGAACATTTTAAGGTGGTACCGCCTTAATCAACAGCTTCCACCTATCTTTGTAGAGGCAAACCGTGGTGGTCCCTTCGGCTGGGTTATCGGCAAGTTGCTATCCCGAGGAGAGACAGTAGCTGCTGTCCTAGTCTAGGCGTATAGGAAAGCAAACCCTATGCCTTGCGAACATTGCAAGTCCCTACTGCGGGATACTAATACAGAGGACACGCGTAGTATAGCGCTATTCTTCGGTTATGTTTCTCTCCCTTAATATCATGCGAGTTGCGGTAACTGCTTAATAATTGGACGCAATACCTCGTGTAGCTAGTGTATCTATAGGAAGATGCTTGGAGATCTTCAGAAGAGGGGAAAGACGAAGCTCGGTCTGTCGTCTACTGATACCAAAGGCGGCTTAGTTATTAAGGGAAAGGAACTGGAAAAGATAGGCAGGGATTCCTTTGCTATCCAGGCTTCGTGGAACTGAGGTAGGGGGAAAGGTGTACGCTACGCCTGTGTGTACCCTTAATTAAGGCATGCGCGTTCGGAGTTTAGTCTTTCTTTAGTCTTTATAGGCCAGCTTTATACCGAGGCCATAATTCATATCCAATCGTCTTCTTCATCGTCGCTTTTTAAGTTAAGATATGCTGCTATACTAAATAGCAGTTATCAGGTAATAAGTGGAATATTCTAATCGGCGCTTTAAAGCGCAGGATCTAAACTGAATATCATCGTAAAGGTACAACACGTCCCCCAGAACAGTAAAAAGGAAAACGGGAAATCGGTGAAACTAAGGAACTATATAGCGAAAGTACCACGACTGTCCCTTTTAAACAAGGTCGTTAAGAGGCCTAAAAGTACTCGGGATACTTAACGTAGCCTTCCCGTGTGCCCGAAGGGATCTCAACTTAGATTCTTAACTGGGTTGGCAGTAGTCCTAAACTCGTGGCTTCATCGATACTGATTTCTTACGGAGGTTTCTTCAGTGGTCCGCCCCTTCTTTTCGGGGGTGGTTTGTCTTAATTAAGACCAGGTATAGGTGCTTAAAGGTCCTCCTAACTCCATCTATCCTTATCGGTATTAAGCGGTTCCCAGGTTCTGTCGGGGTCCTTCCTAAAGGCCTTCAGCCTGTCGCCGTGAAAGACTCCTCAGATAGGGACTCCTATAACGTCTTGGAGCTTGAAATAGTTATAAGGCAACGCTTCGACGATCCTGTATAGTCTTATCTATCGGTACTGGAGCTTCCAGTCGTTGGATATATCGATATAGCGGACGTAGTCGTAAGCAAGGACCAGATGCTCAGTCGTTAGCAGTAAACTTCGTAACTTGGCCTTGTTACGTTGATCAACATCTTACGCACGTCGTTTTCTCTAAGACGCGATCGCTCGGCAAGTCGCTTCGATATCCGCAGGTCGGTTCTTTAACATTCGCACCCTTCTAGTAATCAGCTCTTCTTAGCTCATATCTTCGTTCCAGTTTATAATCCGCCACGTCGGAATGCTCAATTCGAAGGGTATCAAGGGTTCCCTTCTATACAGGAGTCGGTATAAGGACATGCCAAAGTACCAGACCACGGTCCTGTCAGCCCACACAACTAAGGGTAGTAACGCCACCCAGTTCTTGCCAGACCCGTCGGTCATCTTCATTAGCGACTTAGCAATGCTCTTATGCCCGTTCTCGATCGAGCCTTGAGTCTTCGAACTGTAGGCGGGTCCTAATATAACTATGAAGCCTAACTTCTTGCCAGCCTTAATGACCTCTCCTTTGTTTTCTAAGCCGTTATCTACTTTAAGGTGCTAAAAGCAGCCATACTAGTAGATAATACGTGACTTAATAAACCGCACGATGGTTACCGAGTTAATCTTCTTTAATGCCATGGCCTCAAGGTAGCCTGATACTTCGCAGCGCACTTCGACAGTTGCGGTGAATCCTTAGTAAGCTGGCATATACTATACGTCGAGTACCCAGGTCTGAAGGATATCTATAGGTTCCGTCTAGAGTTGCGTATCCATTGGTCGCTAATTAGAGGCTTTCGTATACTGGAGGCACTCTGACTACCACTGCTTAATATCGGTGTATATATTAGCCCACCAGTATAAGTTGGCAATCCTCTTATAGGTCGCGTCTCGACCTTTGTGTCCGAGATCCTCGTGTGCCTAGGCGAAGATATTCTTCTTTTAATCAAGGCTTTCCACAGCTCTGCGTGGTGGTGACTTGGCTGTGGCCTTACAAAACATCACTCCTTCGTGGACAAAGAAGCAGGTGGCTTCCGTCTTAAACGTAGTGACTACTCTCTTTAAGTGGGGAGTGGTAGGGTCTCGTAATTAGTCTGGCAGCTGTAATGTCTTTAGGTAGTGGCGATACTTGGCTAGCTTCGTCTATGGGTTCTGTTAATTAGGCTCGGTTATGTTAATCTTAGCGTTAATGAAGTCGTCAATATCCCCTTTATTCGCGTCGTCGATATCGTCGGATAGTCCTCTGCCCTTGCGTGACAATGCGTCCGCGATAACGTTCTTCTTGCCTAGCAAGTGGTGTACTTCGAAAGCGAACAGCTTAATATATGCCAGCTACCTTATCAGTGGTGCTGATGGCAGTAGGTTTATTGAACAGTCATTAAGCTAGTCTCGCAGCGTCCTAGCGTCCGTTTCTAGTCTGAACTCGGCGCCAAAGAGGTACAGTCGTAGGCGCCGTAAGGCTCTAACGATAGCGAGACACTCCTGCTTACCGGAGTCGTACTTCTTCTCGGCGTCGTTCTAATATCCGGACTCGAAGCGAATTAGCCGGTGCTTATCGTTAATCAGTTAGCCAAGTTCAGCTCCCTAGCCTATACCAGATACGTCGGTCCTAAGGTAGAACTGATAGGTACTGTACTCTGGTTTTCGAAGCGCAACTACGTCTGCGATCTCGTTCTTCAGGGTATTAAGTGCTTAATTTTAATCAGGACCCCAGGTAAAGGGCGCTCCTTTTCGTAGTAGCTCTATTAAAGGTTGCGATTTCATAGCATAGTGGTTGATCTATACTCTAAAGCATCCTGCTATGCCGAGGAAGCTCCTTACTTCACTGACGTCTCTGTAGGCGTTCCACTCGCGGATCTTTATAACCTTCCTTTTAGGTAGCTTGCGGCTATCGGAACCGCACATATAGCTAACGATTTCGATCTAGCGCTGGCACTATTAGGACTTGGCGCTGTTAATGGAAACTCCGGCGAGCTCCATATTGAATAGCACGGTATCTAGGTTCTCTAGATATTCCAGTATAAAGCGTCGGATGCTAAGGAAGCGCTCTTAATCAGTATAACGCTCCGTGGGTCCTTTAACTAGGACGTCGTCGAAGAAGAAATCGGCCTTTTCCTTAGGAATGTCAAACAAGATCCTGGACATCACTCGAATAAAGTGACCTGGTGAATTGGTGAATCCTTACAGCAATGTCGTCTGTCGTAGGACTCTAAGCGGTGTGGAGAACGCTGTTATATCTCTCGAGGTCTCTGCGAGTACGCAGTGGTCGTATCCCGAGAATAAGTCGAGTCCAGTGAGTATCTGACAGTTTACGAAGGGCTTAGCGAACTCGTCGCTACCTCTAGGCAGGAGCGCGTCTTTAATCGTGACACCATTAAGGCGTGTAGCTGAATTGATAAGGCGTACGCTCCCGTCCTTTTTCGCAACGATAAACTAGCTGTTACGGTATAGTCCGTGGTATTCCTTAAGCCAACCTCTCTCGAGTTGTTTCTTCAAGGCCTCAATTGCTTTTAGTAGTAGCGCTCCAGGGATTGGGACGTTCTTTACTTGCCATGCTATATGCGGTACCGTCCGAATGTTGTATAGGGGTGAGATCTCGTATCGGATTTAGCCTATCTCCATTAGGTCCCATACTAAACAGGCTTCCCGATTCTATAAGATCTGCTTTAGGACGGCCGTTTCTTAAGGTGTGAGCTCTAAGGTCTTGAGCTAATTAAGGACTTCTGCTTATCTATCGTCGGTTAACCTTTGTCCTAATAGTATAGTCGTGAAGCGTGGTTGCATATTCTTTATTGGCCCGTCCTTTATTCTCGCAGGCATCTCGATTCCTGCTAGCACTGCACCTTTCCAAAACGTAGAGCCTCCTAGAATGCTACCATCTGAAGGGTAGTTGTCGATAGGTTAGACCTTTTACGCTACTGTTTTGTACATAGTGTTGACTTAACTCGAGATAGCGTGTTATCGGACCTCCTATCCTTGCTAGAGAGATAAGGGCAGTCCTAATCTGCAGCTCGCAGCCCCATTGTCCCCCATAACCTTATCTTAAAGCGACCGTAGAAAGTCCAGTAGGGTATCGTCCGAGAATCCCAGGAGGACATTGTCCTTATGCTCATCGTATAGTGGAGACTCTTGATCAGTGCTATCCGCCGCTCTGATAATATTTAGAGAGAATACTATTAGTGCGATCTTCTCAGAATCCTTATTAAGGTGGTGTAGCCTTTGGATACTACTATGTCGGCTGATAAGCGCAGTAGCCCGGCTTTTTCCGTCGCTGTGGCCATTAATCGAGACTTTCCACTAGTCTGCTTCTCGTCTAGTGTGATAGGGACTCTGATCTTCGTGTTGCCAATTAAGAATTCCATTGAGGGCTTCGTATCCACAGGAACGTTGTAGATAAGCGTAGCATATATCTTTAATAGGAAGGGCAAGCTAAGGATTATATCGTGGCCTGTTATCTCTACGCGCACCACTGCAAAGTTGTCCTTCACCTTACAGTCGGCGAGCCACACGTAATCCTTTAATATACCAACGGTGCTAGTAGGCTTGTCGGTCTCCGACTATCCTTTAATTAGCATTGTTCTGTCGACCATATACAGCGAGTTCTGTTCGCAATAGCGCGACGAGATAATATTAAGCGCCGCCCCTATGTCGACCAGGGCCTAAAGGATGCTCTTATCTCCGGTTAGTCCGACTCTCACTGGGATCCTTCCTAAGGGCTTTATCCCGACTGACATGCTCGCAATCCTCTCGATAAGCCGCGTGTCCTTTTAATCAGGGGCTCGGTCGAGTACCGCAGGTAAGCCCTCTATACTAGCTTCTAGTTGTTTAGTGCTTATCTGTACTAAGTTGACCGTCCTAAAGTAAATACTTTCGTCGTCCTTAAGTCTCGTCCTTATGCTCCTAATAACGCGCTTAGTTACCGTCTCGAGATCAACGACCTCCTCAATTCCTTGTTGTCTTTCGACGCTCTCTTTTGCTAACTCGAGCAATCCGAGACTAGCAGCTGGGACTTCACTTATTAGGTCTAGCAGGCTAATCGCGACGTTCTTATCGCCGACAGTTCGCTACAGTCGTTCCTTCCAGCGCTTAACATCTTGATTAGTGGTCTACGTAGACAGTCTCATCTCTAGCCCTATCGACTGGCTGGGCTCAGCGTCCTTTATAACATATAAACCATCGTTCTTACGTATACGCTTCTCGGCAGCGTTCACAGCCGTCTCTATGTCCGAGTCCTGGATCTCTTCGACTGTTGCGACTCGGGCGATCGGTTCCTGCTTAGCTTATACAACCCGGAACCCATCGTTATTATAGCTAGTGACTTCGTACTGGAAATCTTGCCTAGGTACAGTAACGACCGTGAGGTTATCGCAGAGTTCGATAATAGTGACGGAGGGGGTCTTTACGCCTTGATTAACGATGCGCTTATACTGCTGACTCTCTTCGGCTTTATGTATGGCGACGTCCTCTTAGGTGATCTAGCTGGGCGTCGTGAGGAACAGCATATTCCTAGCAATCGCCTGTTGTCTGTACATCCCCCTCCGATTGACGAAAATGTCCTTCAGCAACTCCTAAAGGCAAGGGATCCTTCGATGTCTTGTCCAATTGTTCAGGTCTTCCTAAAGTTATTCGCCTGGTTCCGAACAGGTGCCTATCCACTATTACTTAAAGTCCGGTATAAAGTGAACCACCTTCTCCTATTCTAGGTAAGCCTTGTAAAGGCACCGCAGGCTCTTATAGTCAGGCTTGCTGCAAACATAGCAGCTATCAAAATTATGGAACTGGATAAACTCTAGTCGGCTCTTAAGGATGATCCTATCGAACGAGCCTCGTCCCCCTCGACCTCCTTAGCCGAAGCGAGAGTAACCGGAGGGTCCTATAGCGTTGATCTAGGGTAGGTCGCATTAATTATCGCGTGCTCCCAGTGCCGTCATTATCTAGATCCTCATATTTTCTATTATCGCTCGAACTTCATCTATTGGGTCTGGCTAGCTTGGCTTCTACTGCTGCTAAGGCTAAAAAGGCTGGTACGGATTAACCGGCGGAGGTTGCTAAGCCTAGACTGGCGGGTTCAGTTGTCTTACAGTGCACGCAGTCCTCTAATCGTGCATCGCTTGCTCTTCCGCATGGATCCTGGCGCTCTCAGGGTCTAGTCTGTTAACGAAGGTGATTTCCTTAATCATCCACTTTAGCATGTGACTGCAGGTCTCCTGGTAGTCGGCTTTAAGGTTCCATTTATACAGCTTGTGTTAGATAGACAGGTGGAATCTCTTAATTAAACCTTCCTTCGTCGCCCTAGTATACGATCTAGTAAATCCGGCCACGTTCTTAAGCTCCTATATAAGGCGCTGGTGTTCTTGAATGTAGCTGTGGATCTCCTTATAGTCGCTTAGCTTTAGTCCCGACTTAAGGTCGTTCAACTTTTACGTGACTGGAATTTGCTGTAGCAAATCCCCTATCTTGAACTCCGAGATTATATTAGCCTTCATCTCTCTCCAAGTCTTGCTTTTATCGAGATAATTCTTAACATTGAACAGCGTTTACTGACCCTCGCAATAGGCCAACACTTCGTCTATTAGGTCTTAATTAGAGAATCTGTACTTTCGTATATGCAGGTCAAACATCTCGAGAAAGCTGGACACGTTGTTCCTATTAAAACGTAAGTGGGGGTATCTGCTGGGGTCTAGAGGAGGTCGCGATATCGCCTATACCTAGGGAGGAACTTCTATTAGATACGTATAGCCTTGATCAGGATGAGGATAAGCAGGACCTAGCCTGTCTTGCGTTTCTTTTCCTTTCTTAGTTGCCATTACATCCAGTTAGTCAGGGTCTGCCTGCGAATGTTGCTAGTGGACTTCGTCGTTCGGCGTCTTTTTAAGGGTATTGTTAATTGCAAGGCTTTTTAGAGCAAAGTTCTAATTAGAGTTGTCGGAGGTAGACATAATACTTACTTCGTGCTTAGTGTCCTGTCTATGATGTCCCCTTTTATTGTAACGATTATAAATAGTCACTCGACTTTAAGGTCGTAGCTATCTTAGCCGACGACTCTGGTAACTTCGTCTCCTCTTCCCCGTACTTTGTTGATCAGAGCATCGCACTAACTAACCTTCCCACTTGGGATAGTCCGCAATTGTTAGTCTTATCTTTATGGCTGTCTAGAAGACCCTTATAAGGAGGTCTAAAGTGGACACTAGTCTACCTAGACTCCAGTATGCTATTCGCAGTACTATAATTAGTAGTATCCATATCTTATTTTACAGCTTATATAGTGTATTGCTAGCTTTAGCGTGCCGCTTAACATAACTTAAATTGTCAGCATCGCGCTGTCCTTGCTAAAAACTTTTCCGTTTTACCCCAATATTGGGTCTCTATATATTTCGTAACTGGCGCTTTTTGCGCTGATCAATAATTCCCACCATCATGTGAGGTCTCGTCGGTAATTAAAAGAGGGGTAATACTTCCCGAAAGTCCGGTCTGTTAAGGTACTCAATCTTCCCTTAATAACAGATCCGCAACTCGGTATCTTCAGCACGTCTTCAATACTTCATCGTCTCTCTCTCTCTTTTAACTGTTAATTAAGAGGTTCACAGTTCGAGCCTATAGGGGGAAGCCATAGAACAGACAAACACTAGGTGTAGTGCCTAGTGGAAAGACGCGGTCGTGAGGTCGATCCCTGATAATGTGATAGACATGCCCTCGATTTAGGACGTGCAAGTCCTTAATCAAGGGTATATCTATTACCCAAGTAAAAGTGAGGTCCAACTAGGACAATAACTGGGACAAAAGGGTTACGAGTGATGGTCTTAAAAGATGTTGGAAGTGGTGGTTTGATCGGAAAGAGGAAGCAACCCTTTATAAGGGCTCTTTCGATCTCGGAGGCCGTTCCTTAAGGATAAAGGAACACGGAAGAGTAGGAACTTCTCTTAAGGGGGGTAGAGAGTGAGATCTCTAAGTTGCTTGCTTGCTTCAGGACAGACTAGTTACACGAAGAGGGGAGATTCAGCCTTTACTTATACCCGTTAAACCTTTATCCTCTTAGTAATACAAGGAAGAGGACGCGTAAGTGATTGCGTAAGTGATTACGTGGCTTAGAAGCATATGGAACCTTATAGAGGTTTGTGGAGCCTCATGGGGGCTCGTGGGAGCTTCAGGGAGTCACGTAGAAACTCGTGGAAACTCGTGGAACCTTGCAGAAGCTTCCGCGTGGCGAACGCCACGCTTGTGGGTAAAGCGGGCCATGCTTGCGGGTAAGCTGGCCCGTGCTCCAGGGTAGGCTGGCCCGAGCTTTAGGATAGGCTCGGTTAAAGGACTAGCTTCTCGTTAAGTGCATAGCTTAGTCCGTAGTGACAGAGAACGGTATAGGATAAGTCCTATACCTGCAACAAAAGATAAAAAGAAGTGAACATGTCTTGTTGTTGTCTTATCTGTACGGTGGAAGCTGGACGGCTACTTATAGGTGCAAGTCCTTGATCAGACCCCTGGCATTGGGTGCTTACGTACCCTAGCCCCGTCTCAATAACATTAGCACGTCTTTAATTATAATATACGCTTTATAAAGTCTTTAACTTTAGATGTCTTTATAGAAATCTCTAAACTTAGTGTGTTTCGAGGGTTTAAGGGCCCTTTAAGTTAGGTAACCTCCATTTGGCTACCCCCCACTTTTGGCCACCTTAAAATATTCACCGCTATCCTAGCCACCCAAATTAATATGTTTTATTTCTTCGCCAATTTTGCTCCAAATGAAATATAACTGAAGTTAGAATTGTAATAATCAAAGATGAAGCCATACAACGAACAAGATCTCCAAAGTGCTCTTAATTCCGTTACCAATGGGGCTTCAGTCTAGCAATCCGCTTAAGAATACGGAATTCCGAGGTCAACACTTAGAAACCGAATTAAAGGACATTAACGCAGGTTAGAAGCCTTCGCATACTAGCAGAGGCTTAGAACAGTCCAAAAAAAGCTACTTACGACTTAGATCCTGACTCAAGCTGCCCTAAGGCTTCCACCTTCACACGCCCAAGTTAAGGAGTTCGCCGAACGCATCCTCCAGGCTCAAGGCAACAGCGAGCCACTAGGAAAGAGATGGCTGCAGGCCTTCCTACGCAGGAACCCAGCTATAAGGGTTCAGAAGAGCCGGTTTATCGACTCGCAGCGTGTTAATAGCGCCTCAGTCGAGATAATTCGCCTATGGTTCTGGTATCTTCAACTGCCGGAGATCTAGAGGGTGAAGCCGGCTAACTGTTACAATATAGATAAAGCAGAACTCCTAAAAGGTGCTAGATTAAATAGTCTAGTACTTAGAAGTTCGGAAAAACGCTCAGTCCGAAAGAAATAGCGTGGTTCTTATATTTACACGTTCTTTATTGAATATATCTCTACTTAAAGCCGCGCCCTGCCCCTATTAGTTATTTTTAAGGGCAAAACAGTTTAACAGTAATGGTTTCCGGTCGATTTAAGCCAATTTAGAGGCTGGCAGTTCACTGCAACCGAAAACGGATAGATCATAGATAAAACAGCGTTCGAGTGGCTTAAGAAAGTCTTTATCCTAAATACCACCTTAAAGGACCCTTCTAAGTACCGCCTACTCGTTATAGACGGCTATGGCAGCTATATAACAACTGGTTTTATATTTCAGTGCTTTTTTTGTCGGATTTACCTTCTCTTTTTACTCTCTTATACCTCTTATATCTTCTAACCTTGTCACGGGGTGGACCGTGACAGACCGTACCGGCACAGGGCAGCCTCTGAGACATCCTAAACTGGCTACGGATTAGTCGTCCCGTGATGGAGTTCTGTCAAGACCGCTCGGTACGGACCTCCGTTGGGGATTTAGATAAGAAGTCTGCGACCGAGGAGACTTCAGTTGTAGCTCTTCAAGCTACGTCCTGTCCACCAAGCCTGACCTGTACCGACAGAATAGGAACCTGGACCTGTAGCATAGAACCTGAATCGACTCCGTTATCCGCCTGCCTGCCCGCTCCTTGACATTACGTAGCTTCCTCCTAAGCTCGACACTGCTTTCGAAATGTCGAACCGACCTACCGCACCTACCGATACCGAAGATCCCGGAGAACTGCTCGCGAGCGTCCAGGACGATGCGTCTGGATGGCTACTATACCTGCGCACGCTACATGGGTATATCTCGAACCTGGAAACCTCTTTAGCTGAAAGGGACTCTGCTCTAGCTGAAAGGGACTCCTCCCTTGCCTCTGTCCGAATCGCCCTTGCAGAAAAAGAAGGGATAGTCCGCTACCAAGAGGGCCGCTCAGATAAGGACCAAAAGATCATCGTCGACCTCCGCGTCGAGAACGAACGCCTCCTCCAAGCCGCCCTCCCTACCGTACAGACACCCCCGACCGAACAGTCACCCCGTCCCGAACCTACCACTGAAGCGCCGGTAGATCATACTCCGCGAACGCTTACATCTGCTCCTGCCTCACGTTCCGAACCCACCTCCCTTAGTGAGAAGATCCCTGACCCAAAGGAGTTTGATGGAACTCGAAGCGACCTTCGGAGGTTCGTCCAACAAGTCCATTCGAAGATGGTCTCCAACGCCGACCGGTTCCCGTCCGCTGTTTCCCGCCTAAATTACGTCGCTAGCCGCTTATCCGGAAAAGCTTACGACCTAATCCTGCCCCGCATCCAACATGGAATCCCCCAGTTTACAGACTATACCAATATGCTGTCATACCTAGAAGAAGCCTTTGGAGACCCGGACTGGAAGCAGAATGCTGAAAATAAACTATACAATTTAAAACAACGGAGCCTCGACTTCAGCGTCTTCTTCGCAGAGTTTGAGAGGCTCGCGTTGGAAAGCGAGGTCCCCGAAGCTGCCCTGCCCCCTCTACTGTCCCAAGGTGTGTCCCGAGAGATCCAGGACATGCTATTACATAACCCTGCCCCCACGAGAGAGTATCGCGCGTTTGCCCGTCATCTTCAGACTCTCGATAACCGGTTCCGCCAGCACCAGCGGCAGGTCAACGGTCATAAAGGAACGATTAAGACTAACAGCATCACCACCCCCGCCAGTCATAACGTGCCTCCCCGGAACGAACCCCGCCCGCCTGCTGCTAAGACCGACGCCGGTGATCCTATGGACTTAAGTCACCAACGTAGCCGCCCCCGCTCTCCGTCTGGTCGAAGAGAGAGAGGAGAATGTTTTCGGTGCGGCCATACAGGCCACATAGTCGCCCAATGCCCCGAACCTGACCTCCGACCTGTCCGGTTCCGCCAGGCCCGTACTCCGAGCCCCCGAGGAAGCCCGCCCCCCACAATGTCCACGACCTTACCCACTCGTCAACTACCCACGCTCATTCGGTCCCCCCAGCCTATCTCCGCTGCAGCCGCGTCTATTAACCGGTTCCAGGAGCCGCGCACCGAGAGCCCCCAGTCGTTAAATGGCGTGAGCCTGTATTAAGTCGCTTACAGGCTCCCAATCCCGGCGCCTTAACTCCGTTGCCCTTACCGATATCTGCCCGTTCCGTCCATGGCCTGTCTATCCGCGAAGAGGAAGATATACGTGGAAAGCTCATGGTTTTACCTGCCACCTTGATTTCCGATGACTGCACTATACCGACTTACGCCCTAACCGACTCCGGAGCCGCCGCTAAAGCATTCATCGACCGCAGCTGGGCTGAAGCCCACGAGCTGCCGATGCGACCTTTACGGAGACCGTTCGAGATCGAGGTGATCGACGGTCGCCCGAGCGAGAGTGGGAAGGTTACCCACTTCGTCGAATGTTCGATGCGGATAAACGATCATCATGAGAAACGACTACGTTTCTTCGTAACCCAGCTAGCTTACTTCCCCGTTGTCCTTGGAATCCCGTGGCTTAAGATGCACGACCCCCGTGTGGGTTTCGCGAGTCACACGCTCACGTTCGACAGCGAATTCTGTCGCCAGAACTGCAACATGCCAGAGAGACCTATGAAGGTCGTCGCCATGCATGACGTCCCTGCACGAGCCCGTCCGGAGAACCTGCCGAACCGTCCGGAGGCCTTATCCCGATGGGACGTTGCCCCGATCACCGCTCGCGCCTGCTCAGCGTACCTAAGGAAAGGATACGCCGCGTTTCCCGTCACCGTCGAAGAGATCGACGAGCACTTATCCCAGAAGGCTAATCCGCCCCTGCCTGAGCAACTCCCGCTAGAACTGCGAGAATTCGAAGATGTGTTCTCGCCGAAAGAGGCAGAGAAACTACCACCGCACCGAGATCACGATCACGAGATCAGACTAATGGAAGGGAAAATGCCCCCCTTCGGACCCCTATACGCTATATCCCGCGAAGAACTGGCCGCACTAAAAGAGTGGCTACAAGAGAATCTCCGGAAAGGGTTTGTCCGACCCAGCTCGTCCCCGGCCGCGTCCCCTGTCCTGTTCGTTAAGAAGCCTGGAGGAGGGCTCCGTTTCTGTGTCGACTACCGCGCCCTAAACAACATCACTATTAAGGACCGTTACCCGCTGCCCCTAGTTAAGGAGACCTTAAATAACCTAAAGGGAATGAAGTATTTCTCTAAGGTCGACATCATTGCGGCATTTAACGAGATCAGAGTTAAAGAGGGACAAGAATACCTGACCGCATTCCGCACCCGTTTTGGCTTATTCGAGTCGTTAGTTATGCCTTTCGGACTGACTGGAGCCCCTGCCACATTCCAGAGGTTTATTAACGATACCTTACGACACCACCTGGACATCTGCTGCACTGCGTACCTGGACGACATCCTGATTTATAGCCGGACCCGCGAGGAACACGTCGAACACCTACGAAGGGTGCTTCAAGCATTAAGAGAAGCCGGCCTATTCGCGAAAATGTCGAAGTGCGAATTCTTTAAAACTGAGACCACGTTCCTAGGGATGATTGTTGGCCGCGATGGCCTACGTATGGACCCCGCTAAGATTGAGACAGTTAAGAACTGGGCCACCCCGTCCTGCTTAACCGATATACAAGCGTTTATCGGCTTTGGGAACTTCTACCGCAGGTTCATCCGAGACTTTTCGAAGATTGTTGCCCCGCTAGTCAACCTCACAAGGAAAGGGGTTGAGTTCGCTTAGACGGAAGAATGTGAGAATGCATTCGTTGCGTTAAAGAACGCGTTCACATCGGCCCCGATCCTAGCTCCCTTCGACTGGGAGAAAGAAGTGATTTTAGAGACCGATGCCTCGGACTACGTCTCTGCTGGTGTGCTGTCACAGTACGGAGACGACGGAATTTTACGCCCGGTTGCCTTCTTCTTAAAAAAGCACTCTTCGACAGAGTGTAACTACGAGATCTACGATAAGGAACTTCTAGCCATCATTCGTTGCTTCGAAGAATGGCGCCCTGAACTAGAAGGCGCGCTGTCGCCGATTAGGGTCATCACCGACCACCGGAACCTGGAATACTTCACAACGACAAAGTTGCTAAACCGCCGACAAGCAAGATGGTCTGAATTCTTATCTCGCTTTAACTTTAAGATCATATACCGACCTGGGAAGCAAGGAATAAAACCCGACGCCCTGACCAGGAGGTCAGAGGACCTACCTAAAGAGGGGGATGAACGACTGCTACACCAGAGTAGAGTCGTCCTAAAGAAAGAGAACTTCGAACCGCAAAGGAAATCAGTCCGCTTCGAGGAAAGCCCGACCCGAGCCAACGCCGTAACTAGATCGCAATCCGCTCCTGGCCGTCCCCTAGAACTAAGCGCCGTCGACCCAGACCCCCGGCCTGCTATTACACCATCTCTACGACAAGAACGCCACGCCCCATTACTGCCGCCAGCTATTCAGAACCTCATGACCCGAGGATACGAGTCGGACGAGACCGTTCACTCCATCTTAAAGGCACTGCGCACCGGAAAACCCCGCCACCCCTTAATCTCCCTTGCCGAGTGCGAGGAACGAGCTGACCATGACACTGCCGTGGCTGGACACCTAAAAAGAGCCCGCACATACGAGACCCTGTCCCGAGACTACTACTGGCCGCGGATGTACGCCTTCGTGGAGCAATGGACTAACAACTGTCACACCTGCCGCCGGACCACTTCTTCCCGCGAAGCTAAGCAAGGGGTGCTCCGCCCGCTGCCCGTACCCGAACGAGCATGGCAAGACATTTCGATGGACTTCGTCGTACACTTACCGAAGAGTGACGGCTACGACGCTATCTTAGTCGTGGTCTGCCGCTTAACGAAGATGAAACACTTCATCGCCTGCCGAGACACCTGTGGCGCCGACGAGGTCGCGCGCCTATACCTAAATAACGTCTGGAAACTGCACGGTTTACCGAGAACCGTAATCTCCGACCGAGGTCCCCAATTCGTGGGACGCTTCTGGGAACACCTAACCCACCGACTAGGTATTCAGAGCCTGCTATCGACTGCCTTTCACCCCGAAACCGATGGCCAGACTGAACGAGCGAACTCGTTCTTAGAACAGTACCTCCGCGCCCAAGTGTCGTACTTACAAGACGATTGGAGCCGCTGGCTCCCCTTAGCTGAATTCGCGTTAAATAATGCCCTAAATGAGAGCATTAAGACTACACCGTTCTTCGCGAACTACGGGTTCCATCCGAGGATCGGGTTTGAACCACTGGACCCCGACCGCACCCCCGCCGCCCTAGATGCCGAGCGCGTCGCCCAGAAGATTCAGGAAGTCCACGAGATGTTGAAGTCTGAGATCTGTTTAGCGCAAGCCCGCAATGAGGAATATGCCAACCGTAAGAGGCGCCCCGCCCGCCGATACCAAGTAGGCCAGAAAGTCTGGCTTGATGCCCGAAACATACGGACGAAACGCCCTCAAAAGAAACTCGATTGGAAGCAACTTGGACCCTTCACCATTACGAAGGTTGTGAGCCCGTACGCCTACCAGTTAAACCTACCCCCGTCTATGAGAAATCACCCGGTATTCCATGTTAGCCTACTCCGTCCTGATCCTGACGATCCTGCCCCCGGTCAAGTGCAACCACCGCCGCCGCCTATAGAGGTCGACGGCGTCGAAGAGTTCGAAGTCGAAGACATCCTGGATTCCCGTCTAGACAACCGAGGCGGAGGCCGAGGTTCCCGCTTAAAATACACCGTGAAGTGGGCTGGATACGACCAACCAACCGAGGAGCCTGCGGAATACGTCGCTAACGCCAGCGAGGTAGTGGCAAACTTCCACCGAAGATACCCAGAGAAACCGAGACCTATTAGCCTACGGAAGGCTTAGCCGTCCGCCCTTCAGAACCGCGTCGATGGAACTCCGCCTTGAGGAGGGGAGTACTGTCACGGGGTGGACCGTGACAGACCGTACCGGCACAGGGCAGCCTCTGAGACATCCTAAACTGGCTACGGATTAGTCGTCCCGTGATGGAGTTCTGTCAAGACCGCTCGGTACGGACCTCCGTTGGGGATTTAGATAAGAAGTCTGCGACCGAGGAGACTTCAGTTGTAGCTCTTCAAGCTACGTCCTGTCCACCAAGCCTGACCTGTACCGACAGAATAGGAACCTGGACCTGTAGCATAGAACCTGAATCGACTCCGTTATCCGCCTGCCTGCCCGCTCCTTGACAAACCTCTTGATTTAGCCGTTTTTAGGTCTTTAAAATCGGCGTACTGGAAAGAGCTCGGATTTTTAACTTAATTAACGGACTTAATAGTTAAAATATCCAGAATAGATAGAAAGCCGCCGGTCTCTAGCCGGTGAGTATAGCTAAGCCGCTTCTCAGTCAGAATTTAGTATAAAATGCACACTAAATAACACTTAGCACGATAAAATCAAAGCAATCTCACTTAAATAGAGTCTTCTCAACACCTAAAAAGAAATCCAATACCTCTATAGTGGTTTATTCTACTCTAAAGACGTCGGACTTCAAGAACTAAGTACAGCTTTCGAACCAGCTAACGGAACACTTAAATACTTAACGGCTACTTTTCCGGAAGATTTAAAAGGCCTTTAATAAGACAAATATCCAATTGGCTACTGCTTAAATACAAATTCAGGCTCTCGAAGCTAGAATTCAGATTTTTAAACCAAGGAAGAGAAAGAAGATGGATTTGAGCCCTAATTCGAAGTTCGCGAACATTGAAGACATCCACCAGGCTTAGTTAATAGCTAGAGAGGCTAAAAGTAGTCTAAATAAAGAGAGCGATAGCGAAAGCCTAAGTAAGGCTGGTTCTTATATTATAGTTATTATAAATTAAGAATATATAGTCGGTTGAAGTGATAAGATTGATTTTAATACGGTCAAGCTAAGGGTGGCCAAAAGTGAGGGGTGGCCAAATGGGGGTCACCTAACTTAAAGCTTAGGATAGCCTTATAACGTAGGTGTCGGGTGAGTGGCGCAGGCGGGTGAGTAGCGCATCTAAAGGGAATCTTCACGATAAATCAATCGATTACCTAACTGTAACGCCTTAAATCAATTCAAACTAATCAGATTCCGGCTCTTCAGATATTTCTGTATTCATTTCATATGTTCGCGTATTATGTCCGGCTATTCCGCAGATGCCACATCGCTGCCCGTGCGGTTCTGACCTCGTTACCCGACCGCTCCTTATACGCGTTTCCTCTCTTAACTGCGTATCGACGTCTTTTTAATCTAAAAGATCTTAAGCCTCGTTAATCTCGAGTGTTTCTCCTTGCTATAGACGAGTCTTTTTTACTCTCCGACGTTTTGCAAGGCTGGAATTCGCCTCTTAAAGAGTCTTAACCTCCGCTTATAAAAGAGCGACCTCGTATATTATCGCTATCGCACCCTTTGTAAACTAGTTAACTGCTGATAAAATCGGTGTTAAAGAGCTTCCTTAGTGATAACAGACTCGATTCTTAATAAAATTAGTTTACAAAGTCGCCTTGGTTAGGTTTTACGGCGTCTAAGAGGCCTATAGGATGCTTGTGGCCGGAAGGCTTCCAGTGGGCAAAGGTGTCGATAACTTTATATCCAGCTTTGCGAGCACTCTTTCCGGATTTAAAGGCACTAAGCTGGCTCTTAAGAATCCAGCCTTAATATTATTCGGTATAAAAACCTTTATAAATACGGCTTAAAAGGCGATTAAAAACTCGGCCTTAGTGATATAGTTAACAAGTAACTTTATAAACCCTTCGATTTCGTAACTGTACGCCCGCTTTAATAGGCTGAAACACCTAAAGTTAAGTAGCTAGAGTAGATACGATAAGTGTGGAGGTATAGAGACCGCCACGATGTCCTTCTCTTTATAGAAAGCTTAAAATTCGGTTAAAATATAGCTCTCGTGCCTATCGATTACTAATAAACGATATCGGCTTGTTACATGCGACGACGTGTGTTTATTAAAATGCCGAATCTAATCTAGGCTAGTCTTGTTATCGGTCTATCTATTCTAGGTCGGTTTAATTACTTAGTTACGTGGGAGGGTGCTGTCGGCGTACCAATTGGCGAGGTGGTAGGCGCCCTTTACCACGATGAACGGCGGGATACACTAACTATCGGAACAGACGCCCTGGATTACGGTAACCTATTCGCGATTACCAGGCTGGACTTTTTTTTCGCTTTCTGCTGTAATCGGTATCGGTCACGACTATTGAGGACATGATTTGGCCCATCATAAAGCCGGTCTTATCGAAGTTGTAAATATCCTTGTCTTAGATACCGTACTTAGCCTTCAGGTTCGCGAAAAGCGCGAAATAGCCCGCGAATTTCTTAGGATCTTTGTAGAGGGCCCTCTACTAGTCGTATACGTAAAAGAAACGCGTTCGGAGGTCCGGTTATCGCTTAACAAAGCTTAAGGCCTAACATATACCAACACGTGACGCGTCGCGCGACTTGGCAATAATATTAGCTATATCTTTTATATCACAAAGTCGCGGCGTAAACCCTCGCGTATCTAAGTCTAGTATGTATTTGATAAGCGTCTTCTCTTTTAGTTCGGTTAATCGAGCTGACTTAGGGCGGGTATCTTGCTTAGCGTGTGTACCGGCTATTCTTCGACGTAGGGTAGTTTCCGGGACGTTATAGATTGTTATAGCGGCTCGGCGGGTTAAATAAGGGTCTTTCTAGAGTGCTTGAATAGCAAGAACCATCTGACCCTCTTTAGATACGTTCTCTATGTTTGTTTGTGGAGATGTAGTGTTTTAAAGTTGAAGTAACGAATTTTAGCTGGAAGTGCGCCACTCACCCGCCTGCGCCACTCACCCGACACCCACGTTAGCGAATAGACAGAACCTTAAGTGTGGAGGAGTATAGCCTAGCTTAGTTTATAACTTGACTTAACGTATTAAAAAGCGCTCAGCAGTTAAGAATAAGTTCTAACACTTTTAAGAGGCATTATAGCGTGAAATATCGCCGTTTATATAGCGTTGTAAGGTGGTTCTAGATACTCTATATCTAATGGCCGCGGCTTACATAGATAGGCCATTTCAGTGGGCTTTAACGGCTACACGCAGCTTTTTTTCGTAGTCGGACAACATGTTATAAGATGCGCAATTAAAGAAGGAGTAGAATGGTATATTCTATTCATTTTTACGAGCGCTGGTTACCGTGCTATTTATTAGTGACTGTGTTGGGGTTGTTGAGGTTGGTGATACTTTTTAGGTGGCCCGAGCAGTGGTGGTCTAACTTACCGTGGAATGGGCCGGGCGGCTGAAGACTCATCTCCGTGTCAATTGACCTGGCTGCTGGCATTGCCGGCCCCGCTGCAGGCATAGTAGTCGTTCAGCGCCCCTTCCTACCTGGTCGACCTCGCTGTAGGGCTTCCGGCGCGCGAGCTCCTGGACCTTACCCACGGCAGCTATTCGTTTATCCTCTCACCTTGACACACAATGTGAGTGTGTACGCTATGTGGTAAACGTGTCTAATATATGCGTGAGGACACGTTCCGGCTGGGATCGCGGTGTATGAGTTTGGCGTTACTGAATCGCTGCATGAAGACGATGATTCGTGCCGGCGGCAGCATGGACGGGGTTCGCGGGCGTCGTAGGCTGAGTAATCGTGTCTGGGGCGGCAAAACGCGGCGGAAGCAAGCACGCGCCTAGAAGCCCCGCATTCTCATGTCCTCGTTCCGTTTCCGTTCTCCGTCGCTGGAGGACAGGACACGGCTTCTATGTAGTCGCGTGTCGGTTGCTGCCACTGCTCGAGACGACGACGTTTTCAACCCTCACTACAGCCAAAGACAGGGTGAGGGTACAGCTATAGCCAAGGGGGGATAATTTGACGGTCGGAGCCGTGGCTTCTGGTTATAATAGCCGATCCAAAGTTCTCCGGCTGACGTCGAGTGAAGGTCGTCCCGTGCTGGCATGGTTACTGGAGAAAACCTGCAGCATCCGATCACCCTTTAACACCACGGAATTGGGTTAGTATTGTGGTAGAATTGGATTTGCTCTCTCGCGGTGGCCAAGACTGGTTTGAGAGAGAACGATACTTTGGGGGGGAATGCATCTTTTGGCTAAGTAATGAGATAAGTCTATTAAAAGATTTGACAGGAGCGCAGCCGATTCCCGGTATACACAGACCCGCATCGTAACTCTTAATGCATCAGAGTGCGCAAATTTAATAGCTTTCCCCTGGATCGGGTGACGACTGTCATTACGGTCGGTGAAGTACAGAGCTGTCCAGTTTGCGTTCGGATGGGACCCGGGGAGGGAGCTGTGCGCCTCCAGGCGCAAAAGGAGTTCGTCGCAGCGACACCAAAACTGTCCATCAAATTCACAATGCCTCGAGCCACAGCTATTGTTTGCTTTTGGGGAGGGGCGTTCAATCAGTGTAGAATCCTCATACGATGGAGCTTACGAGGAATCGAAGCCACAAGTTTCTTCTTGACTCCCTGGCTTGGTCCTAAAGTGGACAGCAGACCCACACCTATGATATTCAGAGCGGTCCCGAGGACAAAAGTGCGAAAGGTACGGTTCACTTTGTCGTTCGCGGCACCACCGCAGAATGACCCCACAGCTAGAGCTCCGAGTACGGGAAACAGACGGACACTGGTGGATACAGGGCTGTCAAAGTCGACGATATAGTTGCAGAAGGGAAGGCTGAAATGAACAACGAAGAGAATTAAACCCAGAAACATATTGGCATTAGATTCTCGTTAGGACTGTGATGTGCGCCCCCCGTTACTTGCGACGCGTGACTAACGTACGTGATTCAAGTCAACATGATACGGTGAGTGAAGATACTAGTAGGGTAAATCAATCGACTGAATACCATCTCGTTTACGCTCGGTGGTACGGAAGTGAAAGCCACCATCCCCAACTGGAAAGTGTTAGCCAGCATAGGCAGCCAACGCCAGCAGAACTGCGCTGCTCCATACACATCTCCTGCTATCTCATTCTCCCACGCTGAATACCACCAACAAGGCCGCACCGAGGAAAAGAAGAACTCCGACTACATCAAAATTTGCAATTTGCTTGCGAGCCTTATGCTCATTGGGTAGTCTCGCGATGCGGCGACCGTAAAGGCTAGCATGACGAGTAATTCGCACAGGACGCTACGTATCTGATAATCATCCAATATCTCGAAAATAAAACGGAGGCAACCACCACCAGGTTGGCTAAAGCGTGTTACAGACACGTACTTGACTCATAAGATCCAGCGCGAGGACGTTTTCTTGGTTAGAATGCATCAAATCCGGACTCGGAATGCCAGTAACGGCGAATGTGGCACCAAAGAGCCCAGATATCAGTGGTCATGTCTTCGGGCTGCTGATGTCTAGCGACAGAATGAGTCTCAATACATATAATCCACAGGTCAAAACACACTGCAAGGTACAAAAGATGATCAATTATCCGAGTGTTTGCGCGAATCCCCAGCCGAACGAAGATACCAAGACGGAGAACGCGTAAGAAATCGGATCATCTGCGTCCCATGAAGTCACTTAAGTTAGGCAAAGACAAGGGCAAAGACTAACGTAACGGATAGGGTCAACCCAGGCCACATAGACGGTGACGGCGGATGCAAGAGGTTGACTTACCCAAGTAAGACAGTGTTTACGCTAGCACAGTCTGCGTGGAATTTTTAAGGAAGTCGAAGTGTATGGCAGTGGTATTCACTGAAGTCTACATGGTAGAGATACCGTTGAAAGCTATAGCAGAACGCATTGGCTGCGATCCCGTCTCATCAGCCTGCAAAGATACTCTCGGTTCGAATCGGCTAACATAAAAAGACTAGCTTGTAGGCGCCATGGCTCTAGAGGTTTTTTTTTGGAACGTTCTCTTTAGGAGTGGTCACCTCCTCGATTTTGTTTACTCGACAGTAGTTTGTGTTGGAGAGGGACAGCATTTCGGGCGGTACTGAGAGGGACAAGTCGCTGGGGAGAGCAGGAAGGGAACAAACAAACGTGATTGTGTGCTTCTAGGATGGGTGGGCAAGCCTTGGCTGGCGGCGAGCGATTGAGAATTGCGCCGGCTGGTTTGCCAGACTTTCGTAGGGACATGCGTTGATTGTTCCACTCCGGACAGCCCCTTCGGCGTTGAATAAGCGCCATCCCGTTCATACTCGCCTACCATTACACAGGAAGTCGCGAACGAAGAGCATGGCGTGATTCAGACAACGTGGCAAAGCAAGGCTACACAGGAAAGACGGGGTGGTAGAATGTACCTACCTAGAAACGTGCTAGTCACGTCTAGTGTCCCCTTGGGGACGCAGTGGCCACCGCCTTCCGCGGCGGCCTCAAGACGAATAAAACATACATATACATATACATATACACCATTACACGGGTCAACTGCGAAGCGAAAAGCTCTATTCCGACCACGTTCCATTCCGAGCACGTGGCGCAGCGCGTAACCTCAAGAGAGTAAATACGACCCTGCAATATAATATACAGTGGACAGCAACAGCTGCAGCGCCATTTACAGCGTCAACGAGCCTCGCGATACCCTCGTTTCTACGCCAATCGCAGTGCCAGGCAAAACGCCCTAACAACAGCCTCACGATATTAAACACGATGGAACGTGCGGCCGCGATTTATCACTAGGGAGCGCTGCTTAGGTGCTCTAGATCGGAAGCGTCATTTTCTCGACCCAAAGTACTGCCCACGCTGTGTGGCTTCTCCAAAGGTTAGTCGCTGCGCCACGTAATCGAAATAGTCTGGAGGTGGCCGGAGGGAGGGCTTCCCTGCGACATTTGTCTACCCTTGCCCGATCTTAACCGTGCAGGCCGAGGGTGGGGTGAGAACATCAGCTCCGGGAAATCAGTGCAGGAGCTGCCATGCCCCGTTGCCCCTCCTGCCCTCTAGTCCTAGGGTACGTTGTGCTTGAGTTACGGATACCCCGCCTCAAAGCTCTTGGCGGACCCATAAAACATTATGCCCCCATGCCAGCCAAGATCTAACTGTGTTTAACGACCTGACCAGTCGTTGTGGCAGTTAGGGTTAGATTTATATAGTAGGTATAAAGCCCCGCGACGCTGAGTCTAAACAGTGTCGTTGTATTAAGAACGGTGCCACGTCGACGCAGTTAGGTAAGCCTGCAACGTCGGAAACAGAAAAGGAAGTGTGGGGTCAGGGGTGCACGTAGTGGGTGTGCTTACTACCACGCAACATCGTAGTAATTCTTATACATTACGGCCCCCACCGTTTCATCCTAGGTCTAGGTAATTTGTGATTCCCAGCCGTCGCTTCTTGGGTTTAATGACACATTACTTCTGCTAATTGGGATTACGTGCAGCTTACTCAGATAACTACAGTAACTAAACTCCCCTGCTTTACGGCAGCGTACTCATTCTATCAACTCCCGAGCCGTATCGAAACACAAGATATTTCCATCGCATTGTGGGTAACCGCCGGGAAGGCTTTGTTTGTCAGGCTAGGATGTAACAGGTAACGAAATTGAGGCATGGCAGGCTTGGCGCTCCTGTCAGCAATCCACAGCTGAATAGGTACACAAGCATTGCAACCTTCGTACGGTCAGCAGGGGACGCGTAATATCTGCTGCTTCTGAGGAGTTTATTTCGTCCACGTCAGCGAGTGTGGCGGTTGACTCGGCTTCGTGGGCCGTGCCTATGCGAAATCACAACCCCTTCCTAAATGAGTGGGTTCGGTGAGCCACGGCAGGTCCAGTGAGACGTTTTTCCACGCCCGAGGTTGAGGTTCAGAAGAGACTGTGTTCAGCGAAAATGGGCCTTCTTCATAGTACAGAAGACTATAAAGAGGCAGGTCCTAACCGTGGTAGAGGCTGTAATCATTAGTTTAGCATCCCATTCTCCGCATTCGCCTCATCTCCCAGTACCCTTTTTAGCCCCGCACGTTAGTCACCCTTTCGAAGTCCTGCCCCGCTATTGTCCCCAGGCAGCTTATAAAGGCGCTTCTAGCCCGTACTCTTCAGAAATGCAGTTCTCTCAGTCTATCATCTCCATCCTTCTCCTCGCCCCCTCCGCCTTCGCCATCGTAGCCCCTCGTGACGAAGTTGCCTCGTTTCCCGTCGAAAACATCACCGCGGCCGACGACGCAGCTGGTCTCGTAACCGACAGCCCCATCGAGCAGCGAGCCCAAACACACTGCAGCAACAACGCCTTCATCGGCAAAGACAAGGAGAAGTACAAGGGAAAGTGCCAGAAGAGCAAGAGCAAGGGCTGGGCCAGCGGACACAATTGCAAGAACAAGGGCGGCAAGTCGTACCTCTGCGTGGAGAAGAACAAGGCCACCTGCTACGTAAGTACCGGTCATTTTAACTTCTGCATTCGCACACTCACCCCAATGCTACCCCAGACCGCTGCCGAGGCTCAGAAGCGTAACATGGAAAACGGAGAGTGCTTTAACTAAAGCCCGTATTCGTCCCATTCATCGTCTCGGTAAGTATCAGCCTATTCCGGTGTAGGCGGGCATTTCAAACATTAATAAAAACCCCCAAGGTGTTGTAAAGGTGGTTTTCTCAGCTCGTACCCTGTCCACTTGCATTTATCCACCGCTATGGAGTCGCATGTCGTGACCACTGCGAACCCCCTCCCGGCCTCTGTTCTCCAGCAGATAGCTGCTGAAGGGCCCCTAGACGAAATCTCTAACGCGCCCGGCGCCGTGCGTCTCCACATCTACCGGCACCCCCATCGCAACCGTGCCACCGGCGTCCTCGAATCCCCTATGCTGTTTTTCGTCTACCAGACGGGCCGCCATGGCCCCCAGAACGGGTTTCGCCTTTGCACTGTCCGCCGGGGTTTCCGTATCGACTCGGCGACTAAGGCCGATGACGCAACAGATGACGACATCGATGAAATAGAAAAGGAAATTCCGCAGGGTCATGTGGAGGTAGTCATTCTAAGATAGGAAGGCAGTCATGAGAGCGAAGCGGAGTGGCGTATCAGGTGTAAAACTTTCTTCCGGTTTTTTATCTTCGTCTTCTTTCGTTTACTAAAAGCTGATATAGCTTGTAGCGCTCCCTTATCAATATAAACCAAAACATTTCATATACAAGCAAGCTCTTACGCTTTAAGTAACCATCACAGGTGATCGAGTGCTGCGTAACCCTTGTCTAGCGGCGTGATGCGTAAAAGGTAGGGGACCTGCCAGTTGACAGATCCTGCTCTTAATAGCCTATGTATGTCCACGGTATCCAGTTTAGCAGACTAGGTTATTGTCCCCCCCCGTGGTGGCACGCATCAAATGCCGGGGACACGGAGAATGAACATCGCCCTCGATGTGGACGCCCTAACTCCCCTCAAGTGGTGCTCACGGCGGGAATCGAACTCCGCTCTCCTGGGTAGTCGGACACCAGGTATCCAACCATGGACGCGTGTGCCAGGCCTCGAGGTGCAGCAGGTGTACCCCGCCCCACGCGTCAAAGTCTCGGACCGGTAACCGCTACGAAAACGGAACCGAGAGATGCTACCATTTGATGCGTAAAAGGTAGGGGACCTGCCAGTTGACAGATCCTGCTCTTAATAGCCTATGTATGTCCACGGTATCCAGTTTAGCAGACTAGGTTATTGTCCCCCCCCGTGGTGGCACGCATCACGGCGATATTATTGTAATCTAAAATTGTAGCCGGGGATAAACGCCATTAGATAGATATATTACAAGCTCCTTACACAGCGTACGGATCTGTAGTGAGTCTTCGGTGGTGTTTCTGAGCCCAGATTGATGGACTGGTGGGTCGGAGAATGGTCCTGAGCTTAGCACTATTAACTCCTCGCTGAAGTTCACATCTACGCCGAGTAAGGAGTTCCTGTTCATAATTTAATGAAGAGTCTTTTCGGGATGCAGTTGCCTCGTTTCATCATTACGGCTATCATACGGCATCCGAAGCACCGTAGGCATTGGCTCTCGACGTCTTGCCGCCCACGTCCCAGCCCTCGGGACCGGCACCACCGCGCGCTTCTTCGGTTTGAATTTGATATAGCGTCTCCACATGGATCTTGTTGTCGAGAGGCTTGCGGCCGCCGATGATGCACTCTTCACTGCCCGTATCACAGAGACTTCCCTCGCGACCGTCCGTGGCACTGCCCGTCATCTCGTAGGGACCGGCGGCAGTGGGCATGGTGCGACTGCGGCCCCCGTTGGTCGACTTGCCCCCGTTATGGTAGGACGACGAGTTGATGGGTGACTGGCCAGTCCAGAAGGCCATACTGAACATGGGTCGTAGGATGGGGATATTGACTGAAATGATCCCCACAATGGTCTCGCGCACGCCCCACCGGTTGATATTCGTACCGCTTGGGCTCGCACCTAACGTCAGAACCACGCGGATAATGGCCGCAGCGATGACGAAGAAGCCTGAGCATATGAGAAGCCCGACCACAATTTTCCTGCGCAAGATATCACAATTATTAACCATACGGCTTCATCCAAGCAGAGAGTGTTACAGGGACGCGTTCTGAGCCGAACTCCGCGCGACGTGCACCAAGGAAAGAGGGGGAGGCAGCTCACTTCTTCAAGGGGACTTGAAGTGTCCAGAGTAGAGGCAGGGGAATGCATAGAAGAGCAGCGTCGGTGCTTTTAGGTGTCAATCACCAAGATTTGGCAAAACAAGAGAGTTGAGTATGATGTACTTACATGACATTCAGCACCACAGTGACTAGGAAGTTTTGCATCTTGAAGGTACATTTCACTAGAGGTGGCCATTAATCAGTCATTTATGACCGGCAAGCATCCGCCCGCATAACTTGGGTACCTACATCCTGGGTCTGGAAGCACCCTAAGCAGGAGTTAGCCTTGGCGACGTGAGGTCGTTTTGACGGATCAAGGGCATGGATTTTACTCACTGCCAGTTCTTGTTGGTAGGGAAACATCCGAAGGTGATCTGCAGAGCGGTGAGATAGGGGCCATGAAGTTCCGATATGAGGGAAAGCGTACTGTGAGCACGACAACCAAATAGGACATGAGACATGCCCAAGTCAGCCACCGGACCAGTCGGGCTTGCCAGAGCCCGGTAGTTATCCGTCTAAAGAAGGACAACATAGTGCCCTTTAAACACCAAAGAAGAGCAGTATAGGAGTACCATGCCGTCAATTGGAGCTTAGATCCGACAGTGTACTGCTCAATTTCGGGCGAGGTGAGTGCTGTTATTGCGGTTCAGTGGTCTCATAGCCGCAGATATCCGATATATTGCAATAGATTCGCCTGGGTCGAACTCACCTCGCTGAAGCTGGAAGGCTGACGCTTCCACATTAGAACCTAACATATCTTCTCGGTGGTTAGTATCGCTCACTTGAAACCTAGCCAGCGTTTCTGTGTACTTACAGACTAAATGCACCGTGGCAGCATCGCAGGTGTACATGATAAGGACGAGGAAGGCGAAGAGGTCGTCCATCTGTAGGCCCCGAGGGCCAACTGTCTTCAGGCGTACAGCGAACCGCAGAAGGAGGATGGACATTCCGACACCGTAGAGAGCCCATACCTCATCGAGGAACTGATAGAAGTGGATCAGCATTCGCGGCACTCAATGATGTGCGACGTACCCACGCCTTATGGTTGCTCAATTGATTTTGGGAGATGTGAGGACGTACCGACTGGTCACGTTCAAGTCCTGTGCTGGACATGGCGGAGAGGTAAACCGGTGTTCGTTTCTTGGGGAGGGCGCAGGGCGATCGGGCACAACGGTGGGACAGCGATCGAGTGGGCTACGGGATTTCATAGGGGTTAGCCAGTACTCCTTATGTAGATACTTAGCTACTCTCCTTGTTGCACGTCGTCATCTACTTATGTATTAAAGTAAATTTTAGTAAGCACATGAAAAAAAGGAGTATGGCTTCCGCTGCTTGCCAGGACGAGCCTGCCTGAACACAGAAGCGTCTACGCATATCACCAGTCAGACGCCATCACCTCAGTCTGCATTTAGCTTAAGCACACACTATGTGGGATCCGGATTACGACGGCTATGATAAATCGTCCGGGTGCCATAGCGCCCGTCCGTTCGTCTCCCCAGGTATTCATAGGTTGGTGATCTCTTAACCATTGGAAGTGTGCCCGGCAACGACAGGCTTCACTAACTAGTCACTTAGGAGAAAAGCGATAGCAATTAGTGCGTTGTGCTGTGACTTGCCTAGACCGGGATGGGAAAGGCACGAGCCTGTAGCTTGGCATCGGCTCTCCTATTCCATGTCCATTTAGCTCGCGTAATTTAGGGTTGGCTCGAAACCACTACTGGTCGCGAGTTATGGCAGGTTAGGCACACCCAGCGATTACGACTGTCCGATCCTTACCACTTCCCACCAGCTAGTGTACAGGACCTCTTATTCTCGCGTTTAGAGGATCATTGGCGTCATGAACCATGTAACAACCATCCGTCGGTAGACTATCGGGTAAACCGACTTCGCCCTATTCAGCGCTGCCGTTTTTACCTCTTTCTATCTCTCAGCGGTGTATTATGATACATGACTATACACGGCAGTCATAAGACTCTATCGTAATTAAAAAAACCAGCAAAAAGGATTGAATGATAACACAGTTTAATTCGTGGAATGACATAGTACTGCAGTGTGGATAGATAAAGGAACCCTGGGAAAGAGCATCTTGTCTCCACTGTTCTTATTAGCTCGGGCCGGTATTAGTCGTGTTCTAGCCCGGCGCTCCGTTCAGCTGAGCAGGGAAGAGATCTTTAAAGATGATTAATAAACCGCTGCAGTTAGCTGATGAGCTGGCCTAGAAAGAAATTGGTAGCCTTAGGCCCGGGCCAAGACGAACCTAGCATAGGCCTGGCCACTAGGCCCGCTTAGTGTACTTGGACAAGTACTTACCTGTGGCTCGGACTACTCCTTGCAAGAGAGAGAGTCATGAGGTAGAACGGCTAGTACTAAGAGGCTTGCATCAAGTTGCTACTACAGAAAAAACAGTCACATTGCCCACAATACATACAAGGTCCCAGAACTAGGTTGAGCCCACATCGCCAACCTTGATTCCGAGGCTAGCGGCTGTACTTACTCGAACAAGCATGTGACCGCGAGCGAGTTCCACCACCGCATCCAAGTCCGCTCCCTAAGGATCGCTAAGACACGGCTTAGGGACTTTACCGATCGGCTTAGAGGCTGAGGTGGGCTAGCCAGGCACAACGTCCGGCGACGCCAGCATCCACGACGCGCTTTAATCACTCGTTTTCCGCCGCCGCCCTCGGCACTTGTGTTGCCCGTGCACCTTAGTAAAGCGAGCTCACTGTTTTATTGGGGCATACTGCGTTCTGTCCTGCGATCATGGCTGACTTAGGACATGGTATGGAAGAATCTAGCCACACTAACATAAGTGATATGCCTTTAACAGAACGTACCTTAATCTGGACAGTTAGAATGGAAGGCTCCTTAAGCCGATTAAAGCTATCTTAACCTTCCCTAAACGCCCTGTAGCCGCTTATGAGGCCTAAGATAGAGGGCTCTACTTAGTTTATCACGGAGGACGAATGAGGTGAAGTGCTAAGCAGTTGAAATACAAAGCGTTTAAGCACCACCTATTAATGCCGGGCTCGATTTATACTAAGTTATCGAGCATCTATATGAAGGTGGATATAAGCGACGTCCGACTCCTTTTATCAATATTCTTTCTTTTTGTAAGGGAGGAGACGCTGGAGAGGTGCATCCGCAGGCTGGTCACCTGACCTGCGACACAGACCCACCGGCGGCCTACTAGCAAGGAGCGGGCGCACTGCTGGCGCCCGACCTGAACTTGGATTCTGCAAGAATCAGTCTTGCAGTGGAATTGAGCCTGCCCTTCGCTACCCTATACCTGACGGTGCCATTGTGATTCCTTCGGATCCTTACACTTTTCGATCCTTTTTAAGTTCTTATTACCCTATAGATTTCCGTTGATATAAGTAATCCCTTAACCCGCCTATATATGAATAGCCTTTATAAAGAAACTACACAGCTTTAGCTGTTTAATTTATATTTACATCATTACTGAGATTGTTTAGATAGATAAGCACTTAGTAAAAGGGAGTTTAACCGAAAGGCGCGGTCATGTAGTCGATCTTAATAGTGTAACTATTCATCTTAAATGAAGATATCTTACTCGGTGACATGTGGAGAGTCTTAATAAAGGGTCGCAGCATGTAGATAGTGTTCAATTAAAATATAATTCAAAATATCTTCCTAGTATTATCAGTGTGTAATAGCTAAAATCCTTTAATATTTAGAACTTCGAATCTTTCAAATGCTTATATAAACTAAGCATTATAAGATACGGATAGAAGTAAAAGTAGAATTTCACCGCTAACGTTTAACTAGACGGTTGAATAATATTAGACCGCGACAGCGTTTATGTGGCGGTGAAGTCTAGATGTTTTTCCTGGCCGTTTCTCACCTTATAACACTCGTTACACGTAAGTCTACTCCCCATTCAAGATGTCGTAGGCAATCTTCTCTGCAAACATGTCTGTAGATTTCATGTCAGCCGTAAGACACACACCAAGGGCACAAAACGCCAGCCAGGCGGCGCGCAACACTCACAAGTCACCGACATGGGATACCCAGGGGTCAGAATCGGGAAGGCGCTGGCGTCGACGACACGAAGGCCCTTAATGCCGTGAACTCGGGCGCGACTGTCGACGACAGCGGTAGGGTCGCCGGCGGGCCCCATGCGGTTGGTGCAGCCGCCGTGGTAGGTGAGGCTCATGTTGTCGCGGATCCAGGCTTCAACCTCCTCACGGGTCTGGACCTCGGGGCCGGGATTCCAAGGGGACTCGACGATGGTGCTGTTGAGCATGATCTCACGGATGCGTAAGAAGGCGGCCACAGCCATCTCGACATCGCGCTCGTCACCCAGCCAGTTGGGGTTGATGACGGGCGGGTCAAATGTGTCGGCGCTACTGATCGTCATATTGCCTCGCGCTGCCGACTTGTACAGCGTTGAGCCCACGAGAAGGTAGTAGTCATCGGTCCCTATGTCGTCGGGCACCGCCGAGCTCTCCAGGCCCAGGAAGTTATGGTCGGGCCAGTCCTCCGGGAAGCTGTCCATCAGGGCCTGCGTGGCGTTGCTGAGTATGCTCTCACGCATCACCCGGGGGGTTTTCTCATAGCCTGTGGGCGAAAGGGGGGTTTAGCCGTCAGCAATTGTATTTATTACGCCCAGGAGAGCTTCTGTGGAAGAAGGGGGAGGGGCGCCGTACCCAAGGCTTGCGTGGCGCCAATGGATGACAGGGGGCCAGATTGTTCTGTGAGGTACTCTTCAATGGCCTCGGCGAGCACCTCTGGGTTCTTAGCCACGATCTGCGAGTTCGTCTTTACGTTGACCTTGAAAACGTGCGACTGGAAGGGGTGGTCCTGTGGGCATGTCAGTTTCCTAGCCTGATCGCCTCGACGTTGCTCCACAGCGCACATACCCATTGGTTCTGGCCCACGCCTGGCATATCAGCCACAATATCGATGCCGTGCTGGGCCAGTGTCTCAGAAGGACCGATACCCGAGGCCATGAGGAGTTGGGGCGAGCGCCACTGCCATGGCGGCTCCGTTAGCCACTACACATCGCCCATGATCGTCAGTCCTGCGGCACGCCGAAGTGACTCACCACACCAGCTGAGACGATGACTTCCTTCTTGGCTGAGAGGATCCACTGGACCTTGCTGATCTTGGAGTTGCCCTCGACTACGACACCAGTGGCCCGATTGTCGACATCGAACAGAATGCGCTTAGCCATGGCGTTCGGGTAGATGCGCAGACCCGGACTCTGGGCACCAGCCTGTAGGAACGAGGTCTCGGAGGAGCTGCGGGTCGCTGTACGGGGATCGACGGCGGCGGGAATGGGCCCGTACCCGATGAGGCGGCCGGTGCCGAAGTCGGGAATCGCCTCTATGCCCTGGCTCTCCATAGCCGCGCCCACGCTCTCCATGGACGGCGCGACGTAGTTGCCGAAGGAGATTTGTAGAGGCCCACCCGCAGCGTCGTACGCCGCGGCATCGTAGCTGATGTTGAACTGGGGGTTGATCTTGGTGTAGTCGGGTGGCGTGAAGGCGCAGCTCTTCTTGTAGAAGGGAAACACGTTATCCCACGACCAAAATTCGTCCTGGACCAACTCGGCCCAATGGTCGTGCGCGCCCGCCGTCGAGCGCGAGTACCCGCCGTAGTTAGCGGCCGTCCTATTGGCCGGGGTGAGTAGACGTCCTTGAAAGGCGCGGATCCCACGTTGGATATAACAAAGTCACATACCCTCCGCCAAAGGTCATGCCCTGGACATAGCCGATCTGGCGACCATTGTAGCCCTGGAAAAAGGCGCAAGTCAGTGCCGTACACTCAACCCCGCGAAGCCAAGATGAGCTTTGAACCTACCGCAATGGGCTCCGTGACGAGCTGGACGGCGGTCAGGGAGCTCAGAGTGCCGACATTGGTGGGGTTCGCCGCCTCAAAGTTGTAACCGGGCACTTGGGTGCGGTTGCTGCTCAAAATCTCGTAGAAAGTGCCAGCCTCGATGACGGCGACCGTGTAGTTGGCGCTATCAAGGGCCAGCCGGGCGGCGAGCGTGTTACCGGCGTTGCCGCCGCCGACGATGACGTAGTCGTAGGTGGCATTGACGCCGGGCATGCCAAAGTGGTTACCAAAGATCTCGGTAACACCTTGGACATTGATTTTAGCCCCCACGGTGTCAACAGCAAACGCGGGGGTAGTAATAAGGGCGACACCCAGGAGGGCGCGGCCAAGCACCGTCAGAGACGGTCGTGCATGCTGGCGTGACATAGCGGTTCTGGAGCGAGGGGCAGATGCGCGAGACAGCGAAAGAAGACCAATGATAACGCGGGAGAGGCGAGAGTTGCTGCAATGCTACTGTTACCTGCAGACTGCTGCATAATTTGCCACTAATCCAGCGCGCAGGTCGAATCATTATATGCCGGCTTCGGCCCAGTTGCCCGAACCTCGGCCGTCTTGGCCGACCGACGGCCCGGAACGCGTCGCTGGCTCTATTTTTGTTCTCCTGTGCTGCGCCACGGCCGTCAGCGTTTAATCCTTTGCCCCGCTTTCTCCTTTTGCGTCTTGCTTGATTACCTCCTTCCCTGGCACCATCACCGCCTTTCTGCAAGGCTCTCCCTCGTCTCCCTGTCTCGTTCTGCGCCGCTGAATCATCATGTTGTCGTCGCCCGTCCTCGTCTTCTCCCTCTTCGCCCTGCTGGGCCTCTTGCAGCTCTGGGGTCGTGCCGTGGCCGACGGCACGCTGGCCCATCTCCTCTCCGCCCTCCATGGCGCCGCCCCCTATCAGCTCCCTGGTACGCCGGCATCTCTCAATTCGAGCTTCACTGGATTCCCCCCGGTCGACTACCTGCTCCGGATTTTGGTCATATTCTTCTGGGAGGTGGCCGACGGCTCTCATGTCTCTTCCTCGGCCATTGGACTCTATTTTCTCGGCCAGTATTTCTCCGTTCTCGTCGTCTTCTACTTAGAGAGCCTCCGCGACCGGTGGGGGGCCAGCTTGTTGACGTCAGTTTACTCCCATTCCCAGCGCCGCCCCCGCCGTTGTGCGGTTCGTCGTACAATGCATTCTTTCGTAATTGGGTGCTGACATACGGTACCATTCCTGCAGACCAACGCTGTGGCTGCTTCTCTTTCAAGCGATGGGCATCGGCTGCGCAGGGCCTCTTTGGGCCCTGTCCCGCATATCCCTGTTAGCTGAAAGGCCGTCGTACCAGTTGAAGCCCGGCGCTCCATTTCTTGTTCTTGGCGCTGTCTCCATCGGGTATGCCGCCACCGCCGTGCCCATGGTCCTTCTATCCCCTTCCCTGTTGTCATTCAATACCAAGCAGGTGGCTTTGGCTGTGTGGAACGTCTTTCCACTCTGGGTTTGGGTGGCAAGCGCGGGACTTTCTCTCACGGTGCCCCCCGCACCTCAACACCCGAAATCCCCCGGCATGCTCCCCCGCCCGGCTGCCCTCAGCTCAGCTTACATTTCGGCCCTCCTCATTAGCGTCTGGTCTCATGTGGCTGTTGTAGCGGTGTCTTTATCGACTTGCCTGTTTCCCGGCCTATTCCGCCCGGAACACCTAGCTGGGCTTCACCCTTCGGCGCTTTTCGTACCTCCCTTAGCCGTGGTGGCTGGCAAAACCGTCGGAGACGGCACACGAAGTTTTATGCTGTGGGATCAGCTTCTCGGCTACTGCACAGTGACTTTGGTGATGCTCCTGCGCCTCCATAACGCTGCCCCCACAGCTATGTGTGGTGGATGCTGGTACATCGTTGCGGCAGCCACGCTTTTGGGTTATGCCGTGGTAGGACCTGGGAGCACATGCTTGCTTATCAGCTGGTATGTGGATACACTATTTTCCTGCGAGTAGATTGGGTTGGGAGTGTAGAGTAAATAGGACCATACTATAATTTTGTATTTCTTCGCTTCTCACTGATTATCAATCCTCTTACTCTCCTCAACGTAAAGCACGAGACATTTCGTAACTGTCCAAATGTGGGATAACTTCTAGGATCCGGAGGGCGAAAAGGTCGAAAGTTTTAGGCAATGAGTTACGACCCTGCATTACAGACGAAGCGAATAGAAGATAGATCCACAGTTTCCACATGAGCGATTATGCCTTCCGGTTCTCCTTGTGGTAGGTTACCTTATAAGCTTTAGGGTCCCCAAGGATAGGGCTGCTAGTGGGCTCATAATACGGGAAGTCCCGGGCGGACCACGTGATATTCTATAACGTCCTAAGGAGGACAGGTGTTATCTAATACAATAATTAGGAGACTACTTATTAAGGTGACAGGTATAAATGTTAGGACTAAGCGACCCCGAACTATAGGGAGTCTAATAGAATGACACAATCGTGAGGTCGATCCTGCAAGTTAATTGAATGAGGATATCATTAATTAAGGTGGTCCTCTATATAAGAGAGCAAATGAAGCTTAAAATAATCACGAAATGAGTGTGAAGTGCTACACATAGGTGTAGCGGTGTGTTAAAAGAAGGGAAAATCGTATTGTGTTTAAAAGTATGCACTAGGCTACCGAAGCTTAACTTATACCTGTATAAACGCTTAATTAAAGCTTATATAAGAGCCCTAGCCCGGTTTAAATGTCCTCCTACTTTCCCTACTCATATTTAGAAGGGCTTTCATCTTTTTTACTTAAATAACACCCTATACTGTTGCCAGTTAACATGCGTATAAGCTCTCCACTTTATGAGGTCCGATTTTCTCTATTTACTAAACCTACAACACTAGCGATTTCGGTAGAACCTTGATATGACTTATGAAAAATAGAAGTTAAGTTTCGGAGGCTGGGGAGTACTTACGTCACATTAAAAGCACTTTATTTTAAAATAAAGAAGCGTCTAGTAAGAGGTCTCGTTTCTACTATACTGTGTACCGAAGCTTTCACACTAAATTTGCTGGTTTTCATGGTCCACGAGATAGCGCCCAAGTTTAATATGTTGGCTGTGACGGGTTCAAATCAAGCCTCTGTCACATACAACATTCTTTAATTTCTAGGCCACACAGATGTGATCCAGGTTCTCGAATCCTGCTCCCTGAGCTGGTAGGACCATTGTTATACTGCTATCTATTTGTTTGCATCCTGGAAAAGCTGTATTGTCGCCAGCGCGTCGCAAGATTTAGTATGCAAACTCTTGGCCCACCAGCTTCTCACTCAATTTCCATAGTCTCTCAGCTTCGTATGGTTGCGTGGCCCAAGGCATCACCGTCTCTACCTCGGGGTCGGCAACGTGCGAATTCTCCAAGTATGCACCGTTGTGGTCTGCGTTGTCAGGGATCAGACGGTACGTTGTACATCTCTAAGATAAGAATCCTACTTACCCTTCAGAGTTGGTGCGAAGGCGGCATAAACATGAGTTGCCGCACCCTGGTCAGGCGTCTTCCACTGGAAATCACCCCAGGCCTCCTTGTTGCCGAGCATTCGATCAACGGCCCCTGCAGTGCGCAATTAGCGACTCGTTGTCTCTCGAAAATTTTGCGGGCGCTTACTCAGACTAGCTAACCCTTCGTCCGTCTCCCATGAGATGTGGTTGCCCAGGTTGGTGGAAATGACTCCAGGGTGAAGGCTGTTAGACTGCAGACCGCGCTTGCCCAGCTTCTGAGCCAGCGATAGAGAGAAGAGCATGTTGGCCGTCTTGGACTGCCCGTATGCCACCCACTTGTTGTAGGACTCGCCATCCTGAGCACGACCTGTCAGTAGCCACCGCCAGTGAGAAGGAGGCGGGGAAACGCACGTGGAAATTGTAATCGTTGAAGCGGATATGACTTAGGCGATGACCATCGCTGCTCACGTTGACGACGCGGGGCGCACCGGCGGCGAGGAGTTTCTTCATGATGATGTTGGTAAACAAGAAGTGAGCGAGGTGGTTAGTAGCGAAGTGGGACTCGTAGCCGTCGACGGTCTTTTGATACTTCTCAATGGCCATGATTCCGGCGTTGTTGACAAGGACGTCGATGGCAGGCACATCGTCCCACGAGAGTACCGTCTCAGCCGCTTTTCTGGCGGCCGCGAGGGAACCGAGATCGAGCTCCAAAACCCGAGTGTCCACGTTGGCGTTCGCCGACTGTATGGCCTGAGCCGTCTCTTGGACCTTGGAGGGGTTGCGCCCCGCCAAGATCAGGAGCCGCGGCTGCGATTTGGCGATAGACTGAGCAAAGACAGCGCCCAAGCCGCCCGGCGACACACCGGTGGTGAGCACCACCTTGCCCTTGATTTCGGAAGCGAAGTCTGCAGCCAGACCGCTGGCCGTAGCCGTGGCATCGTAGGTAGGAGACATATCTGTCGGTGGCTTCTGACGATCCGTGTGCATACGTTCGTGCAATGGTTTGCGGCTGGGAAGGGAGGGGGACGAGGGACGTAGTGGAGGATTCGCGCGGCAACTTGTATAATTGTCGCTGCATTTAACTGTGCATACCAGCAAGGGTTGAATTCATGCTTCGTCATAGGTCAAACGACCCGCAAAACCGGTTTCCGGCTCCGAACTGTGCCTGCCATGTCCGACGGGCAAGACGGGGAGGCACTCCTAACCCCTAACCCCTACGCGCCACCCGCTAGGAACCATGGCGGGCACGGCAACTTTGGCCGAGTGAGCTTCGGACGACTGACCCGGCACCGAAACCCCTTGCTGAGGCGCTAACCCCGATTTCACCCAGGAGCGGCTAAGGTCCCAGCCCGCCCCGCCTTTGTCTTACCCACCCTGCGATATGCCCTAGCAGCCTAGGTGACGTTGGATTGACCCACCCGGATGACCCTGTGTCTCGAGGCTGAGCAGGCAGAGCAGCTGGTGGCAACTTGGTATGTGCGCCGCAGCAAGGCCAGTTTTCTCGTAGGCAAAAAGTTCTAGTGTACCTCACATCTGTTAGAGTACTACCCCGCTCCCCTGTGCGTAAAACTGGCGAATCCTGGTCGACACATCCCATAAGGAAAGGGGTAGTCTTCAAAAAATTCAACTTCACGGCAGGAAAAGACGATCGGATCGAACAGGCTTAGTATACTTGTCTCCAGGTATTTAGAAGGCGCTAACAGCTATGTATGTACTGTGTACTTTTCGAAGACAAGAGAAACCTTGTGGATCCTCTCCGACGGGGCCCCTTATTAGGAGCTTTACTCCATAACCGTCGAGGGAATGATCAACGACTGTCTCGTCTCTACGGTCAAACCCTTCTCATGCACGATGATGCGACCGTTGCTGGCGAACATACTGTTCTCCAACACCTTGAGCGACGGGTCGGCCACCAGAAATTGGTGTTGCCCAGCTGCACGGATCAACGTCGTGATCAGTGCCCTGCTACACGGGTCGCGGGAAGAAACAACTCACTGGCGAAGCCAAAGGGCACGGTGACGGCATCGGGCGACATCTCGAAGATCTTCTTGACCTCAGGAGCCATCTTGATGACGCCTTGGTAGCGAAAGTCGATGGAGTGGCCCTGCTCGGTCCTGAAACGCCGGGGCGACCCGGTTTGTCAGTGCTGCGGCCCTAGCCTTTCGGGCGTGACTGCGTCGACCTACTTGGCGATGCCACGCAGATCAATGCGACCGTGCGAGCCGTCGGGATCAAATCGGAGCCAGTCGGCGCCGAAGTTAACCGTAGCCTTGAAGGCTGGCTCGTATCCAGGGACTGTCTCGATAGTACCGGTGGGGGTAGCCTGCGAAGCGCGCCGAACCTGGTTAGAGAGGGGGAAGCGGAGCCTCGGTTGAAAACAGGGTTTACCCACAAAGTGCATCAGTCTAGACCCATCGTGGGTGACCCCTGTAGGCGCAGAAACAGCGTTAGCAGGATTAGTGGCTCCTGTTCAGGGAGGGGACCAGGATGGGCGCATCCGACCTAAATCGTTCAAGTCACCAATGTTCACCTTCGTGATGATGGCGGGTTGGAGCGTGGGGAATCCGGACAGAGTCATGGCCATGATGGGCAATACCAACGTTAGACAAGCAAGAATATATTACGTCGCTAGGAACTCCTTGGAGGGAAAGATGCTGGTGACTACCTAATCACTCTGGGCCTCGCTTCCGCCGTCTATCTATAGCCTCCATCCACCGCCGCTTCGCTTAGGTCGGGCGAGGACACCGAGGGGACGGAGCTATTGCCCGTCGCCATGACGCACGTCGGATCAGAGCCCATCGGCCCTAGGCTGCATTGTCGAGGCCATGACGATGGATGGCCACGGTCGATGACGGCACGCACTGCGACGGCGGCCCCCGCCGTCAGCCGACGCGAGAAGACGACCCCGAGGCGTGATGGTATATGGCCAACAACAGGAGAAGCAAGAGGACAGCGGCCAGAATGGCCACTCGGAGCGCCTGTCCGGCCCCGGTGGACGGCTTGTACCGCCAGATCATGGCGCCCCGCGCGAACTTTTCGTTTTCCATGGGGACATAGGTCAGGGCGGGGGCGGCACGCACCAGCCGGCCCACGACGCCGGCCAGGGCGCGATCCGGCAGCACGGGCATGACCCACTCGGCCAGCCAGCGGGTGAGACGCGTGTCGCAGGCCTGGACGCGGCTGACGATGCGCGAGAGCTGCACAAGGCTCTCGACGCGCGCTTGGTGCTCGGCCTGATACGCCTGGAAGCAGCGCTCGAGATCGGCGGCGCTGGGCCGACGCGGCTTCCGCTGCTGGCCGGCCTCATGCAGGGCGCGCACCAGGTGGTTGCAGAGCACGGCGACCGACTCCATGGCTGTGTTGCCACCGAGGCCGAGGTTGGGTGTCATCTTGTGCGTGGCATCGCCCGCGAGCACGATGCGTCCCGACGACCAGTGGTGCAGTACGCCCTCCTGGAGCGGGATCAGGACGGCCCGGTCGCGCCGCGCCCACAGCCGGCCGAAGAGCACCGAGGGGCTAACGGGTCGGGCCGCGAGCCGCTGGGCCAGCGCCTCGGCGTCTTGCGGGCTGTAACGGGTACGCTGCGGCCAGACGACGGGGGTGTCAAGTTGGCAGAAGACGAACCAGAAGGCCCGATCAGGTTGCGTTAGCGCCAGGAACGACACGCCTTCAGCTGTCGCCGTCGACGTCATATCGCGCGCGCCAAGGCCGGGCTCGGGCGGACCGGTGCCGACAAGGCACTGCCAGCGCGTCTCGAGACGGCGCCTCTCGGCCTCGAGCTCCGGGCCCGGCAGCCTTGCCGCAGCGTGTGTCCACATGGCCTCGCGCACGCGGCTGTAGACGCCGTCACAGCCCAGAACCACGTCACCGCGCTCCGTGGTGCCGTCGGTCAACGTGACGGTGACACCATCATCATACTGGGTAATGTCAGTAACGCCACAGCCCAGGCGGACGGGCGCCTTGTCCGGGAGCCCGTCGTACAAGATACGAAGCAGGCGACGGCGCTCGAGTAGCAGGATGTCCTGCCCGTGGTTCCGCTTCATGTGGCCAAAGTAGCCGTTGTCGGACTGCGTCTCGCCTGCGGCCCCGCGCGAGTAGTAGCGCTGGCACGGCTGGCACGCGGCTTCGGCTGCGTCTAGGCATCCAATTTGGTCGAGGATGCGAGCGCCATGTGGGTAGACTGCGTAGCTCGCGCCCTCGGGGGGGTCGACCTCGGTTCGTCGTTCCAGCAGTAAGTGGTCGATACCGGCCTTCTGCAGGCAGTGCGATGCCGTAAGACCTGCAATACCGGCGCCCACCACAATGACGCGAAAAGGGCGGTCGGCCGTGGCAGCATGAGGAATAGGGGGTCTGTAGGTTTCCATAATGAATAAATTGTGCTGTCTCTTGATGTGTGCTTCAAGCTTCGTGCAATGTATTAATGATGTTCAGTGATCTTCGTCCCTGCCCCCTACCAGCTCCCCAACGCGATGTGCTCGCCCCCTTTAGTATTCGAGCACCTTCTCAGAGAGGTATGCCCGTCCTAATCCACATATATCCTCGCCACCACCATGTCGGTCTTTGTTTCGCTCCAACGCTCCGGGAGAGTTTGAGACAAGTCGAGAGGCATGGTTGCCTTCGGGCCGTCTACTGTGAGTGGCGGTCGGATACGGACTGCTAGTATACGTCCTGAGATGATCCTTGACGTCATCCTCGGCGTGGCAAACTTGCAAGGTGCGCAGGCCCGTCGACCTGGAAAGAAGCGGGCGAGATGATGAGGCCATCTCAATCGGCTACATCGGTACCGCAGTACAACATATGGGATAATACGAGGTATAAGAATTCAGTAACGTGTTCGTAGCAGCAACGTGGTGACCAACCGTCACATCCATCAAGAAATTTCGGAACCACACAGTAACACATCTCTGCCCTTAGTATTTCTACGATACACTGTTATCATGCAACAATCCCCCTTTAAGGACAAGGTCGTGGTGCTGACAGGGGCCGCCTCTGGCATCGCCCGGGCCACCGCTCTGCTGCTGGCAAAGCAAGGCGCGCTGCTGTCGCTGGCTGACGTGAACGGGCCAGCACTGGAGGACCTGGCAAGAGAGGTGACGGAGATTCAGGAGAAGCGCCGACTTGAGGGCGCGCACAGCACTGAGGAGCAGGTGTCCCAGACAGAGCCGATCTCTTCTAGGGCGCCGCTGACGATGGTGGCCGACGTACGGTCGGCCGAGGCCGTCAGGGAGTGGATCGAGAATACGGTGGAACACTTTGGCCGGCCCGTGTCGGCGGCCGCGAACCTCGCTGGCGTCATTAGTCCCAGTATCAGCCAGGAAAGGGGCGCGATCCGCAACGTGTCCGATGGCGAGTTTGACTGGGTGCTGGATGTCAACGTCAAGGGCACCCTTAACTGCCTGCGTGCCCAATTACCGCACATGGAGGTTGGCGACCACGGACGCGGCGGCGGCGCCATCGTCAACGCAGCCAGCATCGCTGGCATCGCCGGTGTCGAGAAGAACAGCCCCTACGTGGCCGCAAAGCACGCCATTGTCGGCCTCACCCGCACCCTGGCCAAAGAGGAAGGTCACAACGCCATTCGCGCCAACGCTATTGCACCGTAAGTGGACCTCCCGTCAGCCGCACCGCTGCTTCTTTTGCTGGGCGGGTTGCCTGGCTCCGCTCTCTCCTGTTTACCCCGCAGCAATCTGACGGTCAAGATCCTAGGGGTATCATCGACACGCCCATGGTGTCGCACATCGAGTCTGTTGCGGGGACAAAGGAGCTTTTCGGCAAGGGGGACCCAGGTGCCTTAGCCCGCAAGGGTGATCCTGACGAAGTGGCCCAGTTAGTGGCGTTCCTCTTAAGCCCTGCCAGCAGCTTTATTAACGGGACGGTGATCCCCGTGGATGGAGGCTGGATGTGCTGACTGGTTGGCCTGCATAGGCAGGCACCCGCTCGCCTAGAATTCAGTAATAACAATTCAGTTTAGCAGCTCTTGGCGTATGGATAGCCTATCTCGACAGGCTCAGAAAATGGCGATTTTGGCTGAACTTTAATTGAGCCAGTTAAAAGAGGCGGACTAAACTTCGGAGGCTGGAGAGTACTTGCACCACACTGAAAGTACGCAAAGAAACCTAATAGACGTGAGTTACAGAAGATCTCGCTCAATCCTGCCTTGTATTGGGGTGTCCGCACTATAATCGCCAATTTCTGAAGCCTGTTGAGATAGGCGCCCGGCTCTGTAATGAGTAAGCCTTTATGTAGTCTATAGGTTTTTAATCATAGGACTAGGTAATCTAGAAGTCACCCAAATCCTGTCACAGTTCGTGAAGACTGTTAGACCCATAAAAAAACCCATGGGTTACCCGTGGGAATTTTTAGTACCACTGAATAGGGTGTAATCAAGTTCACAAGTTGGTCTTCGCCCTGGTTGCGTTATATCCTGCAGCTGTGCAGAATCCTGCCTATTCAAGCCTCTCTTTCGAGCTCTTATTACGAGCCTCCTCAGCTCGATCGTACGGGCGTATGTACCCGATGGTTTGTGGGAATGGCGACCTTTGGGCGTTCTAACGCGCGACGCGGGGAAATAAACCCCTGGGCGTATCTCTACCCCCCGCCCTACTTTAGTGGGAGCGGGCCGCTGAGATCTCGCGGAAGCGCGGACCAGCAACGCCGACCTCACAAATAGGGCGGGGTCCTGTTTAGGAGGACCACATCGTTCGTAAGGTGACGGTAATCTATTAGGTACCCATACTGTTGAAGGATGCATATGCGAGCAAGTGGATATCCCTACGTATCCCTGCCTATGGGAAACGCGCCGGTGACTCTACACCATACTATCCCTGCCGGTCCTCCTCGCGGAAGAACGTACGTATCAGGGCTTATCAACCGACCAGGGGTACATGTAGGCAGCCCCGAGAAGAGAAAGGCGGACTACGGGCCAAGATAAGACCGCCAAGAGCCATCAGGCGTGACACTTCCTTGGTTTTATTAGCATTCAAGCAGGGAATGAACGGGGCGCCCCGTAAGCGCATCACTAAATCGATCGTTTTGAGCCGACGCCACAGCGGTCACCTTCAAGATGGGGACTTGGTGAATAAAAAAAAGAGAGGGCTGAATAGAAGTGTGTCTAGCGAATGGCATATTGTTCATCTCGATCCGCATGCCAGAGATCGAGGCTGAGTGTTAGTGTGCTTTGCACGGACCTTGGCTGGCATTCGGGGCCTAATAAGCAGCGCCTAAAGAATAAGAATAAGGAGAGATCGCTGCAACACGGGTCGGACACGTTGACGCAACGGCCACCCACAGCCTCGGAACCCGTTGCATCTCCCATGAACTTGCTGTTGAGCGGTATCATTCACCTCCCAAGCAGACAGGCCGCCGCCAGTGCGACAGTGCGACAGTGTGACAGTGTGACAGTGATCCACGGGCCCGATTTCACCCATATCCTAACTCGGCAAAGACGCGCTGCAGTCATGAGTCAACACAGCTCCAGCCACAGCCCAGCGCAGGCGCAGAGGCACACGGCCTGCAAAATGTGCCGCGACAAGAAGGTGCGGTGCGATGGTGAGCATCCAGCATGCAGCAAGTGTCTCCGCAGCGGTGAACAGTGCGTCTATGCCCCTATAGTCACCCCAACCCGCGCCACGCTGGCCAATATGGTCAAAGATCTCTAGGAGCGTCTCGGTAATAACCCCATCTGTTCATAATGCCAGTGTTTATCCTCTTTCTGTGCCCAGGCCATCGGCTGATCATGGTCTCCATCGCAGAGCGCGCCGAGGCCAGGCTCCCTACCGCCGCCCCGACGCCGCCCCAGGGGCCGTCCGTACTGTCAGCACCAGCCATGCCCAGCAACGAAACCTATAGCTACGACCCGACCCTGGCGTCGTCGAGACCGCCCTTTATGCCCATTCCGGTGTGTGCCCCATCCCAGCTACCGCCATCACTAGTCGAGCCGTGGCCGTCGCCGCCAACGCAGCCACTGTTCGCTGGCGGCGACACCGAAAGCCCCGCCTGCCAGGTATCGGGCTATTCCGTGCTAGTGGGTGGCGGGGAGCCACTGCCACCCTTCACCGCCGAGGAGAACGCGGATTTGAGCATAGGAGAGCCGGGTCTCGGGGGGCCACGATCCGGCCATCTCCCCAGCATCAGCGAGCTGCGCTCTCTAGCCCTTGGCGGCAGCAGCGGCGGCGGCTTGGGCGCGGGCTCGCCCTCGGCGCTGAACGCCGTCGAGGCCCTAGTGCTGGAGGTGACGGCGAGCCAGGCCGAGACATCATGCGTTCTTGGGGCCCTGACCGAATACCTGTCTTGGGTCATCCTCATGCCTGAAACTGGTCGGCGGGCCGCCGAAGTACTCAGAATCCTCAAGACACGCGTGCAGGAGCTCAGGCAGCAGTCAGACGCCAAGCTGTGTGCGGCTTACACCCGCATGTGTTCCTCGCTCGAGGGTATTAACCCCGTGTGGCATACGCATATGGTCCAGCTAGAACCCGATCTCCAGGCCGCGCAGGCCCGGACGCGGGAGTTTTTTGAGGAACGGTACAATCTATCACTTCCGTTGTCAGAGCTTCGATGATAGGCAGCTGGGTTCTCAGTGGCAGAATACACCGCTTAACGACACGCATATGTACGTAGTATGTCCATAGATGGTTAATGTTACCGTAAACTATGCCTCTCACCAACTTGTCAAAGGACCTCAAATTGTTAAAGGATCCCGAAGTTGCCCGGACATGCCCCTAAACTAATGATTTGATGCCCTTCTCGGCCCGCAGAGCAAGATACTCGTCGACAAAGCCGGCAAAGTCCTCGGGGCGATAAGGGCTAAGCAGTTCCGTGATGGGGTTAGACTTACGCCGGCTCTTGAGCCCCAGGTCCTTGAAAAGCAGGTCGACGTACTGCTTACCGTTAGTAGGCTGGCATTCGCAATGGGGGTTATCTTCGACGTACAGGAAGGAAGTCATAGAGCGAATAGGGGAACTTGTGGCCCTGGGCAAGATATCGTTTACGGGTCCACGCGTTCCACAAGGCCACCTCCCACGCCATTATGTCGGTGTCAGGGAGGCTAATCTCACCCTCCAGATAGAGGATGGCCCAGAGCGACTGGACCTCGGATACCAGCGGAGTCTGCACCGTGTGTATCTGCCCCAGGATCGCCAGAGACCGATCGTCGCCCCAGCCCACGGGCACCACGCGCCGGTAGAGTCGCCATTTCTTTTGCGTTTCTGAGGACAGGCCGCGGTCAAAGTTGAGACGTGGCGGCTGCGAGAGGAATGGCAGCTTGTTATCGACCTCTGCCTCGGCACGGCTTTCAAATTGTGCCCAGTCGACGGCGTTCTTGTCTGGAAGCGAGTGCGGGAGGCCGATGTCGGCCTTCTGTTCCTCGTTGAACATGGCGAAGTGATCGCCCCAACCTGTGCATAGGACCATGAAGTCCGCGGCTACCGTTTTTCCCGACTTGAAATGTACCATGTTGTTTTTGGTCTCGGCTACTTGGTCGCGGACGACCGACAGCTTGCCGCTGTGCATTGTGGACCAGAAGTCGGGGAGGGTCACGACGCCCAGGCCTGAACTGGCCCAAAACACGCTATGGTGCCACCAAAGTTAGTACATAAACGCTTGAGGAGGCGGGACAGAGAGATGGTGACTCACCCCTGCCGCTCAATCTCAGGTTTGAGCATCGCAACATGGTCGCCTGCGTTGTAGCCGGCGTGCCTCTTGCTGACATAATCCAGGAAGTCCCAGAAGCGGCCCACGCACCAGCGGCCGAGCGCCGTTCTCTGCAACAGTCCCGACATGGTGCCCTCGGCGTTCAGGATGGAGGGGCTGAGGAAAGTCATGAGACGCGTGGACGCGAAGGCAATCGCGTTGATGACGAGGATATTGAACGGCAAGATGGCTAGGGGCCCCCCGCCCTCGCTGCGGATCGCCCAGGTTACGTTTTTGCCCATCTTAAGTAACAAGTACACGGCGTCATAAGCCGACTTGGCCGCGCCCACGACGACGACAGAGCGCACGGTAGGATTCTCGAGCGCCTCGTAGGAGGCGCCCAGGTCCCGCGAATGCACCCGTGGGATTGCATCGCCGGACTTGGGGAATTCAGGCACGGACGGGATCGATGTCACGCCAGTTGCGACCATCAACTTGTCCGCCTCGACGACACCGGGGCCTCTCTCGGCCCCGGAGACGCCGGTATCCTGTAGCTCGAGGCGCCACCCTTGGCTCGTCTGCGCGGCATCGACCACCATGGTATTGAAACGAATGCGGCGGAGGAGATCGTGTCGTTCCGCGTAGGCCAGCAAGTAGTCATGGATCATGGTCCCCGTCACCCTGGGGTCATTCCCGTCACCATTGTTGGGATTCATCGGGGTATCAGAGTAATTGAACAACTGCGTACTTGTGTTAGGACCGCCCTGCAGGTAATGCAGCCGAAGAAAAAAGTGTGGGCTTGGGGTGCGGCAGAGCTTACGCCTAGCTTGACCTGGGCGACAAGGTTGGGGTACAGTCTTTCTTTGCTCCATACGCCGCCGACGCTGCTATCCGAGTCCAGAATGAGCAGATTGATGTCGGGCCTGAGGCGGAGATAAGTCCTGGCTGCTACGAGGCCATACCAGCCTGTTCCATGTGTTAGTCTATGCATAGGCGCCGATGCATTTGGGTTGTGGGCTTGGTCTTCGATTTACCTGCACCGATGATGGCAACATCAACCCTCGTAGCCGATGCCTCACTCATCATTTTCCTGCTGCGCGGATATGAATTGAAGTTACAAGTGGAAATTGAAAGCAATGTAGGCAAGTCCGTGACAGCAGCTCTCAGTGCAGAGAAAAAGTCTAGCATGGGTTGATTAGGTTTTACATCTGTGCGGTTGTACATAAGAGGGAGAGCCCTTGGGCGTTGATCCCAACACTAAGTGTAAGGCCGGACCGGGTTCCCGAGACGTGGTATACTTGACCAACCCAGGCGAGTGTTACTTCCACACTAGTGTACAAACATGAAATTTAGTTTCTTCACCTACCGAAAGACAACCTCCTAAACCCAGGAACAGCAGCGGGGTATGGCACTTCTAGGATAGAGATGCCAATTCTGGGGGCAGTACCTTTTCCCTGTTGATCACAATGTACATGATTGCTATAATGGAAGAATTGTTCATTACCCCGCAGTCATGCCCAGATTCTAACCACCCCAGCAGGCGACAAGTCCACCGCCACTCTCACTTCAAACCCTTCTCACATGCGGGTAGATAGTCTCGATCGCGTCACGTATCGCTAGTAAGGCTTTCCGAACTGTTGCACCTAGTGGCATAGCCGGAAAGGGCACGGTGTTTACGGCGGCCAATTAGGAGCCACGGCGTTCGGTAAGCATGCCCTCTCGGTAGAAAAGAGCCAGCGAGACGGTGGCGCCCGGCCCGAGCGTGACTGCGCCGACGAGCAGGAGGAGGATAAGCTTCTTCTTGGCAAGGGGCGAGACCCCGGCCGTCAGAAGGCAATAGGCCCAGGATAGACTCGACAAAGCGATGATGATGAAGTCGTACTGGAGAAACAGCCAGGGCCCGTAGATGAGTACGTCATCGCCGACGCCCGCAGGCCCCATCCGCAGAAATGGCACATACATGCGGACGAAGTTGACCGTGGGTTCCTCCCGACCTGCCAGGAGGCGCCTGGTCACGTACAGGTGGGCCAGGGCCGAGATGGCGGCCGCAAGGAAATAGGACGATCGGATCCAGAAGAAGGCATGGGGGTGGCCGCGCTCCGCCCGGCCCTGCCCGGGCCGTTGCGCGGTGGTGGCTAACACGGCCGAGAGGGTGGCCTGCAAGCCGGCGACCCACAGCGGGTCGGGCTGCCAAAACCCCAGGATGAGCTGGTGGGTCGCGTCGGTCCGGCTGCCCGAGCCGCGCCAGGTCGTACCCATGCCCACGAGCGTTGGGACCAACGCGCCCAGGGCGTAGCTCCAAGGGAGGGCAGCCGCTTGGCTCGCGTCAGCCACGCGGGCGGGACCGCCGGCCGTGGCCCAGGGCAAATGGGTCGCGTAGTACAAGGGCAGTGCGATGGCGCCGCCCAGGCACTGCCACAGTGCGCCAAAAGCAACGGGTCTGGGGGGGTTTGGAGCGGTAGGCATTAGCATGTCCGTTCCAAACTGACGGTTCGGCCCGTGGCTCTCATACCTAGACACCCAGTACGGCTTGGGCCCGGGCCGGGCGGCCTCGACGTAGAGCCAGACGAACGCGGGCTGCAGGGCCGCGTAGGCGTCGAGTAGAAACAGCTGGTAACCCTCATCGGTGCTGTTGCTTCCGTAGAAGAAGAAGGCGACTAGGAGGGCGATGAGCAGATCCAGCGGCGGCAGGCCCAGGTAACACCGCCGAAGGGGGATGCCGTTGCTGAACTGGCCGTGCCACACGGCTAGAATCAGCGCCTTGACAGTGCCGTTTGCGAGGGAAACGCCCCACAGGAGCAACAGCCCGGCGAAAGCAAGGAATCGGAAGTAGGGCGTCATGCCGGAACAGAAGTACGGTGATTTTGTGCGTTGGGATGAATAACTTGGAAGAAGTGCGCAGCTCGGCGATTTTACGTGGCCCAACACTTGAACTTACCTTCCTTCTGCTGCCTGGCTTCGTGACGCCCTCGGGCAAGTGGTCCGGAAGCCCGCCACCTCCCTCATGTCTCCGTGCAACACACGCCAATCGCTCTCCCACCGCGCGGCGGCCAACGGCCGAGGGAATATGACGAAATGGCTCCTATGGCCTTATCGTCCGTCTACCAGTGGTCCCTGACGACGTTGCTATGCGGTGAAGACGACATCCTGTATCAGTGTATACCCAGAATGTCGTCATCAACAACAGATGATGGGCGCGGTTTGTCGTGTTTCGCCATGTTATAAGGCCATAAATGGTTTTGACACCAAACAATGTTTCTTCTTAGCAACCATCTGTTCCCCATTAAACCATCGCCCTGCGCCCGAGCCCGGTGACTTCCCAGAATATCAAGCCTAACAACTTTGCTAGATACCAATAGCGAAATGTCGCCCCATGCCATCGCAGCCGAAGCCCCTGACGTGGGTCCGCAGGAGCCAATCGCCATTTGTGGCATGGGTGAGCACAAGGCGTCCATACTTCACCCAGCTTGCTGGTTTATGTGCGACTAACCACTTCCTACACAGCCTGCCGTCTTCCGGGCGGCATTAATTCCGAATCGGCCTTCTGGAAGATGCTGCTCGAGAAGCGCACAGGGCAAACGGCCAAGGTGCCGGCATCGCGCTTCAACATAGACGCGCACCTCCACGAGAACCTGGAGCGCCCTGGGTCGTTTAATGTCCCCGGTGGATACTTCCTCGACGGCCGCCCCGAGGACTTTGACCCGAGCTTCTTCAACATTACGCCCGTGGAGGCGCAGTGGCTGGACCCTCAGCAGCGTAAGATGCTCGAGGTCACATTTGAGTGCCTGACCTCGGCCGGCCTCACGCTGGAATCCGTGGCGGGCTCCAACACGGCCGTTTTCGTCGGTTCCTTCACCTCGGACTATCGTATGTTTCATGGCTCCGACGGGAAATAAGTGGTTTGTGCTGACCAGCGGCCCCCGCAGAGCAAATGTCGACCCGCGAGCCCGACTTCCGCCACAACTACGCGGCGACGGGCGTGGATCCGGGTCTTATCAGTGCCCGGATAGGCAACGTATTCAACCTGAGCGGGCCGAGGTGAGTACGGGATCTGCGTTCGGGGACGTTGCGCCGTACTGACACACCTGCTCGCTAGCTTTACCATTAACACGGCTTGCTCGTCGTCTGTGTACGCGATGCATAACGCGTGTAACGGCCTCCGTGCCGGCGACTGCGACGGCGCCATTGTCGGCGGCGTCAACCTCATTCTAACGGTGGACCAGCATATGAACACGGCCAAACTCGGCATTCTCTCGCCCACATCGACCTGCCACACCTTTGACGCGTCGGCTGACGGCTACGGGCGCGCCGAGGGTGTCGGCGCCGTGTACTTGAAGCGTCTGAGCGACGCTGTACGCGACGGTAACCCCATCCGCGGCGTCATCCGCGCTACCGCTGTAAACACTAACGGTAAGGTGGCTGGCATGGGCATTACGCACCCTAGCGTTGAGGGCCAGGAGCGCGTCGTCCGAATGGCCTACGAGAAGTCTCGTCTCGATCCTAACCTCACGGCCTACGCCGAACTCCACGGCACCGGCACCCCCGTCGGGGATCCCATCGAGGTGCGCGCCATCTCGAAGGCGCTGAACGACCAGAGGCCCTCGGCCAAGCCCCTGCTTGTCGGCGCGGTAAGTAGGCCACTGGTGGCATGGCTTCCCGGAGTCTTCCTACCGCATCTGTGCTGACCGCTCCTTCCAGGTGAAACCCAACATTGGTCACAGCGAGGCGGCCAGCGGCATCTTTGCCGTCATGAAGGCGGCATTAATGACCGAGGCGGCCGTGATTCCCGGCGTTGCCCTGCTCGAAAAGCTCAATCCTGATAGTAGGCCCCCCTCTCCTTCAGTATTTGGCCCCTAGTGCGTCTGGAACGATGTTATGCTAACGAAGGCTAGTTCACGAGAATGATTGGAATGTCCGGGTTACCAAGGACACGTCGCCTTGGCCAAGCGATTCTGCGGTCCGCCGCGCCAGTGTCTCTTCCTTTGGCTACGGCGGTACCAACGGCCACGTCGTTATCGAGGCTGTAGAGTCCATGTACCCCGACGTAGGTTCTCCTCCCGTGCCATGCTTGGTCTTTGACTGGCGTCGTCGCTCACCAAAACCGCTTCGCCAACCCAATAGTACCGTCACGGCCAACCCAGGCGCAGGGCTCAGTACGATCATTCCACTGAGCGGCCAATGCTGGTGTGCATGTCGGCCCATGACAGAAAGACGCTGGCACGGGTCGTCTCGGATATCGCCGCGGTCGCCCCCGAATACTACGGCATCGACCTGGCCCATACTCTCAACCTGCACCGCACGGCCTTCAGTCAACGGACTTTCACCATTTTCCGCGAGGGCCAGGAGGCGGCCGCTTTTGATAATGCGGCGGTTATGCAGTCTGCTGGAACTATGCGGAAGAAGGCACCGCACCTAGCTTTCATCTTCACTGGTCAAGGGGTACGTAATTCAACAGCACCGTGTCCACCCCGTCCCTGGAAGGCATGCCAAAATTATTGATCAAAAGACTCCCGAGACGCTGATTTGTGTGAAACAGGCGCAATGGGCCGGTATGGGCCGGGTAGCTATGGCCGAGTTCCCCCTCTTTGCCGACGTTATCCACAGTTTGGACCGAGTTCTCCGCCGTGCGAAGCCCGCGCCGCCCTTCCGGCTGGCCGAACTGCTTCTGGCCGACCCGACCGAGACGAGCAAGATCATCTCCGAGCCTTCGGTGGCGCAGCCGCTGTGCACGGCTATCCAGATCGCGCTCGTCGATCTCTTTGCGCATTGGAACGTCGAGCCGGCCGTGAGCGTGGGTCATTCGTCGGGCGAAATCGCCGCCGCCTATGCGGCCGGCCTCGTGAGCGCGGCCGAGGCCATGCTGGCGGCCTACTGCCGTGGCGCAGCCGTCCAGTCACATTCGGGCGCCGGCTCTATGATGGCGGTCGGCCTGGGTCGAGAGGAGGTCGAGCACTGGCTTCCAGAAGATCCGGCCGAAGTGTGCATTGCCTGTGAGAACTCGCCTCAGAGTGTGACTCTCAGCGGCCGCAGCGATGCCATCACACGCCTGCGCGAGGCTCTTTCTGCCCAGGGCATCTTTGCGCGCGAGGTAGGCACGGGCCGCGCTTACCACTCTCCCCACATGGAAGATGTGGCCACGGCCTACGAGTCGATGCTTGATGAAGCGCGGGAGCGGCTGAGCGAGGAGGATCGGTTCTGCCTTCGCCCCCGCTCGGCCATGATCTCGTCTGTCACGGGCAAGTTACTGGCTGAGGACGAGCTGCCAGCAGGGTACTTCAGTCAGAATCTACGCCAGCGTGTGCGCTTCGACGAGGCTATTCGCGCTTTAGGCGCGGACGAGGCCTTCAGCGACGTGATTGTCGCGCTGGAGATCGGACCGCACTCGGCCCTCGCCGGGCCCTTCAAGCAGATCTGCAAGGCGGCCGAGATGGGCCAATTCAGTTACGTGGCGTCCATGGTGCGGCAAAAGAACGACGCGGACCAGATCCTCTCGGCGGCGGGCGCGCTCTTCGTGGCTGGCTACCCGCTGAACCTGGTTGAAGTTAACGCACCGGCATACGACAGCCACGGGCAGCTGGGCCTGCGCAAGTCGCGCACGCAATATCTGCTGGTCGACCTGCCGCCATACCCATGGCTTTACGAGCGCGAGTACTGGGCGGAGCCGCGGGCGAGCGCCGAGCAGCGCGCGCTCGCGTACCCGCGCCACGACCTGCTCGGCGGGCGCATCTCCGGCCTCTCGGCGGCCACGCGCGCTTGGCGCAACGTCCTCCGCGTCCGTGACGTCCCGTGGCTCCACGAGCATCGACTGGGTGGTACCGCCATTTTCCCGGCCGCCGGCTACCTCGCTATGGCTATCGAGGCCATTCGCCAAGTCCACGAAACCGACGCGGCAGAAAAGGCCGAAAGGGATGAGGTGGAAAGTGGCCAGAGCGTGTCGCTCCAGGGCGTCACGCTGCGCGACATTGAGATCAAGGCGCCCCTCGCCATCCCCGACCGTGAAGAGGAAGGTGTCGAGACCCTGCTGACCCTGAAGCCGGCTGAGGCGGTTGGGTGGCATACCTTCACCGTTGAGTCGTGTGTCGAATCGGGCGAGTGGATTATGCATTGCCAGGGCACCGTCCACGCCGACACGGGCGCCGCCGACGCCTTGTCGAAGCGCCAGGCGCGCGTTCCCGTGCTTGAGACGGCGCTGAGCCAGCACGTTCCGGGCCGGCGCTGGTACAACGCCTTTGCGCGGGTGGGCTTTGAGTACGGGCCGGCCTTCCAGCAGTTGGAGCAGGCGCGGACTGAGCGCGGCGTGCCGCATGCGGCGGGCGCCGTGACGGTGCGTGACGTGTCTGGCCGCGTGCAGGGCGAGTCACGTGCCCTCGTGCACCCAGTCACCATTGATGCGTGCCTGCATCTTGTCATCATCTCGGTTCATGCCGGCCGCCACCGCGAAATGCCCTGGGGTGTTGTGCCCACGCGCATCGACGAGGTGGCCATCGCCGTGCCCCAGCCTGAGGATGTGGCGCCCGCGCCCGGTCGCGCTTTCGCCTGGACCGACGCCCGCGACGGACGATCCTTTAACACGCACGCTCAGCTCCTCTCCCAGAGCCGCCGCACACTCGTCGACATCAAGAACCTGACATGTGTTGCATACGAGGCCGCCGTGCCCGTCTCCACTGGCGACGAGGCACCGCCCGCTCCTTTCTCCACTGTCCTTTGGAAGCCCGATCTGGCGCGGTTCCCTGCCAATGAGGCTGTGCCGCTGCTATCGGACGGCAAGGCCAGAGACCAGTTGACCAAGCTTTTGGACCTCGTGGTGCATCGCCAGCCTCTAGTGAACGTGCTGGTGGTGGGTTGCCCTCCGGCCGAGATCATCGACTCCACCATCGCACATATCCCTGGCAATGCGGTCGTCAAACTGGGCGTCTTGAACGATGCTGCGCCTGGCCTTTCCCAAAAGGTTCAAGGCCGCGTCTCGGTAATCTCGTTGGGGTCGAACGTGGCGGACTGGGCATCGGTCTTTGGCGACGAGACTTTCGATCTATTGGTGGCGGACGGTGTTGATCCGCAACTGCTGCTGCCGCTGGTGACGGACGAGGGATGGGTCCTTAGCAGGCCCGACAACAACGCGCAATATAGCGCTCTGCAGAAGACGGATGGGAAGCCTATGAACAACGGCGATGCTCCCATGGCCATCACACTCCTCTCCTTCTCTGACGCTACCAAGCCCTGGGAGGGACTGGTTAGAGCCCTTGAGGCTGCAGGCAGCACTGTGACGCAGCGTACTATGGTCGATTTCACGGGCGATTCCGATTCCCACGTCCTCGTCGACGACACGAGTGGCCAGTTCTTCTCGTCTTTGAACCCTAAGTCCTTCGATGGGTTGAAACGACTATTTGCCTCCGGAGGCCGGCTCCTCTGGCTCACCCGGGGTGTCCAGCAGGGCCGGTCCATAGTGGGAGGCATGGCCGGCGGCTTCCTCCGCGTCCTCTGCTCTGAGATGGCGGCGTCGCGCGTCGTTCTGCTCGACTATAGCGAGGAGGAGAGCCTCGAGGCCCTGGGCCGCGCCGCTGTGGATCTCGTGGCTCGGGCTGACACGCGCGACTCGGGCTTCGACAACGAGTTCTGGCTGGACAAGGGCCTGCTGCACATCTCGCGCCTCGTGCCTTATGATGAGCTGAACAGCGACTTCGACGAGGCGACGCGGCTCGCCCAACTAGAGACCAAACCTCTTCCCGATCCTGAAGATCAGGTCATGAAGGTTCGTATACTAGACGGCGGCGACGTGGGTGTGGAGCCTGTGGAGCCGGTCCGCGTACTGGCGCCAGACGAGGTGGAGATGCGTGTTGACGCATCGCAAGAACCAACGGCCAGCCAGAATGGCATTTTCGTGGTCGGCAACATCGTTCAGGCCGGTAGCGCAGTGGCGGAAACCGTCATTGGTCAGCGTGCGGTTGGTTACATCACGGGGGAATTGACAACTCTCATTCGCACGTCCGTCTTTGCGACAACCCCACTTGGCGTCGAGGGCCCTTCTCTCAGCGAGGAGAGTCTTCTTGATGCTCTGGTGCCTTTACCGCCCGTTGTCGACCTTGTGCTCGGCAAAACGCAGCTACAGGCTGGCCACCCCCTGGTTGCTTTGCCGGGACCGCCGGCCACCATGGCCGCGCTCGCCCAAATATCGCGCGCGCAGGGCTGGGACTTGAGCGTCGTGGCTGCCTCCCCGGATGACCGAAAGCAGTTCGCATCACTGTTCGCCTTCAGTCACCTTCGTGTGCTGACTGCGGATGACATCGAGGCCCTGGGCAGACAACTTGAAGCCCAGTCTGGGCTGGGCTACGCAGTGACAGTCTTCGCTCACAAGTTTGACCAGCTCAGCCGCGAGATCTGGCGACGTATGCCGGCCTCGGGTCGGTTCCTGCTTCTGAACACCGATTCGGCCCCGGTGGTGCCTGACGCCACACCTTTCGCGCGGGGGACTAGCTTCATATCAACCCCTGCCGGTGTCAAGCCCTCGTCTTCTCTCCTAGCGCGCTGCCTGCGCCAGATCGAGCAGCACCGCGACTTGGTCGCCACGCAGGCCCAGGTGCCCGCGGTCAAAGAGAAGCCGCCCGTTGTCAGTCTCCACCCGGGCGAGAGCAAGTTCAAGGTTCGTACCTGTTTACGCTTTCTTGCTTCCCTGTTCACGCAGCTAAACATACTAACGCATGATAGACGGTGCCACAAGCCACCACCTGCCGTCTGTCCGATGACGCCGTCTACCTCTTGGTCGGCTGCCTTGGCGGCCTTGGCCGCAGTCTAACGAAACGCATGATGGAGCTTGGTGCGCGGAATTTCGCCTTTATCTCGCGGTCGGGCGCCGATAAGCCTGAGGCGGCAACTGTTGTCGAAAGCATCATCCAGGCCGGTGCGACAGCCCAGGTCTTCCGAGCTGACGCGTCCGACGAGGCGGCAGTTCGGGGCGTCGTTACCCAGGTGGCGGCGGAGCGGCCTCTCCGTGGCATCGTCCACGCTGCGATGGTGCTTCGCGATGGCATGTTTGAGCGCATGGACCACGAGGCTTTCGAGGCGGCCGTAACGCCCAAGGCGCGCGGTGCCGTGGCTTTGCACCGGGCCCTGCAAGTTATTCCGGGGCTCAAGCTAGACTTCTTCGTGCTCACGAGTTCCATCTCGGCGCTCCTTGGCAACACGGGCCAGAGCAACTACACGGCCGCCAACGGGGTGCTGGAATCGCTAGCGAGATTCCGCAATGCGCGCGGCCTGCCCGCCACGGCGCTCGTGCTGCCCATGATACTCGACGTCGGCGTCGTGGCCGAGGCTGACGGGCTTGAGGAGTCGCTAATGCGTAAGGGCCTCTACGGGATTGACGAGTACGAGATGCTGCGCGGCATCGAGCATGCCATGGCCCGAGGGGGCGGCGACCCCCTTGTCCTGGGCATGGAAGCGACTGCGCTCAGTCGCACCCTCGCCGCCGCCCCGGCTGACAGCCTCGACATCTACTGGTACCGTGACGCGCGCTTCTGCCACGTGCGGCACAGCATCGAAATTGCGGGCCGAGGTGGCGCCGGCTGTGCCGGTGGCGGTGCGAGTCTTGCTGAGGCCCTCCAGGCGGCCCAGGCCGAGGGCGGCCAGGCGGCCGTCTTGCAGACCATCGCGGCACACGTCGCCAAGCGGGTATCCATCATCCTAATGATCCCCGCCGAGGACATCGAGCTCGACGGGCCTTCCATCGCCAGCTACGGTCTGGACAGCATGATTGGTGCCGAGATGCGCACCTGGCTCTTTAAGGAATTCAACCTGGATTATCCTTTTCAGCAGCTGTTGGCACCTGATCTTACCTTCACTAAACTTTCTAAGGTTATTGCCGAGAAGATGGGCGTTATATAATTAGATTCACACTTTTAGACAGTTCAGGTAGTAGAAGCGTTTAAAGAGAAAGATGACTTATTTAGACGCAGAGTTCGATTGCCACTCTGGAAAGGGCGCCGAGAGTTGAGTTGGAAGCTGATATATGAGAAAGAACAAATGAAAAATGTCTGACAAGACAGTACTGAAGTGTAGCTGCTAGTGCAGCCTCTGAAGTTGCACGTAAATTGTGGAACTAATGCCGAGGCTCGTGAATAGCTCCAGGTTACGACACAACCCCTCAGCATGACAAATGAGTTTAGTTTGACTTGCTGACGATTCGTTTCTTCTCACTCGTAGTTGGCAACAGCTAACGGGAGAATAAATGAAGCTTTCATAATGATAAAGAGGGAGGAAGAGGGTATTCAAGTTGATTTACGAGCCGTCTTCAGTATCTAAATCTTCCATTGTCTCAGCTAGAAGCCTTGAAGTAAACTCCTAACCCTCCTTAGTGCATAACTGTGACAGATAGTTGTTGTTAGCAAAATATAAGGGCTCAGGGGGTCGAAGGGATGGCTTACGGTTTGATAGACAAGTCACTGTTAAAACTTCTATGAGCCTCAGCTCCTTGGAAAAGGGCAGTGTCGAGGTATATTGACGCATTGTTGCTAAGAAAAGGGGCACAAAAGGCCTTGACGTTACCGAAATATCACCGCCCGAGCATAGGCCATTCGGAATGGGGCCACATCCCGGCAGTCAATCCAGGATTCGACGCGGTGGGGAGAAGCTCGCGAAGGTCAAGAAATTCGGCTAGCTTGGTAATGAAGAAAACCAGGAGGGACTTAGTCCTCGTGTAGTTTCCTGTAGACCTCCAGAGTGTTTAGTTTCGATAAAATCGATCTCTTGCTCTGCAATGTGGCTGTTAATGAGGGCGAGTAAGCTATGTCTGAGCCGATAATAAGGAGTGATGGCGGCCTCGAGGTGATGGAGCCCCGCTTAGATCTGAGAAGTTTAGTAGGTTCATTACGAAAAAAAGCTTTCAGTAGATGACCTATAGTGCATCGTGGCCCGTCGCAGCAGTCTCATACGAGGGCACCTTCACGCCAGCGTTGAGAATAGCTACTTCAATGCGCAGTAGACACTCGGACTGGCTGACGAAGCTACGAATAGAGTTCTACAAAGTGATACCCAGTAGCTATACACACAAATTCGCATCGGGAAGGCCCTTTGCAGCCGTTCGGCCGCAGAGCCGCCCTTAGCCTGTGAGCGCACGGCCATGACCAGGTTGGCGAGCTCGTGCTTGAGAAGCTGGCGTGATGCCTCCAGACCAACCCTAACATTGCTTCCGGTGATGATGACCGTTTAGCCCGTGACGCGCACGTCGGCAGGTAGAGGGGTGGGGATGGTGCTTTGGCGCTGCCCGAAACCGGCCAGTGTGTCCTCTGCTGGCGCGTCAGCGGCAAGGGTGGACGACGACGACATGGTTACTCGTGTTCTCCCTTTGCATATGTGCGAAATACGACGCAGCCAGGCGGTCGTCGAGTACACTCAGGGTTTCAGGCACAGAATCGAACGATTTTGCACACCGCCCATGCTCGAGTCATTCATCGACTTTTCGTGCCTTGTCCCCTAATTACGGCTATCCCCGCGCCCTAACCCCTGACTAAAGCGGCCGGATGCGGCAGGAGCCGGCGCACGGGTTTCCGCCCAGTGAGAAAATCGGCTTATGACTCATGCACCCGGTAACTGGCGTCACGAGATAACTGGCTAGTCCTATCGCCGCTCCATAATCCGAAACCCGAGGCCTACACCGGCCAGCATGCAACTAGCTCCACCACAAATTCATCGGCCACTACCCTGTAAATAGGCAAGTGTCACTCCTTGTCGCTTTCCGGGAACTCCAGCGGTGACCTCTAACTGAAGGCTCTCGATCTTCTCCCCTATCCCTGTGACACAGTTTCTTAAGTCCACAATACCGATCAAGGAATTTGTAGCCAAAAGAGACTAAAAAGGACAGATGGGTAACCTAATGCCAGTCGCGGGCTGCTTAAACTTATACCAATATATGTAAACTCTAGAGGCGGTGTTGTTTTATATAAGGGAGGGATTGGTTAACTGTAATCTATTCTAGAAGGGAAATACATAGCGATGAAAATAGTTTTCGCATAAATAAGGCGCAGTTGGTCAATGGCAAATGCGGATTCGCTTTTCTGCCACAATAATCAACCCCCCAAAAGGCCTCGAAACATGAACCCCATTTCGACTGGGAAAGTCAATTACTCAAGCCCAACGTGAGTATCTATGAATTGCATTTGCCTGGCCATAACAACAGGGAATGGCGCGCCGCTGAGAATGTCCATATGCCCACAATTTGGTTCAATATGATGTTCTTTAGGTTCGGGAAGATTAGCAAAGAGCCAGTCCTTCTGTCTTGCTGCAGGAGATATAGAATCATTTTCAGGCGTGAGGACTAAGGACGGCGTTCCTTCCAGGTACTTTATAATGCCGATGGGCTCCCAGAAAGGAACACGGTAGTAGGTCTGGATGGTGGCACTCGGATTTACGCCGTTAACGCGGCCGTCCTCGAGCATCTTTTCTAGCTTCATGATGTCGTGTGTGTTCCATGCTTGAGACGTACCCGTCGGGGTGAGGCCAGTCCGCGAGAAGGTCGGGATATAAAGTGGCTTGTTTCCCTTCATTTGTGACTCTCGATCCTGGATGGCTTTTCTGAGGATTTGCCGCGCGTTGGGGAACTCGAAGACTGTAGCTGGGCACATGGCGATAACGAATTTGACCCGCTTATCCATGGCGGCGGCTGCGAGGGCGACAACTGCGCTCAGAGAGTAGCCCCAGACTCCGATGCGCTGGGGGTCGACCATGGGCAACGACTTCATGAAGGTTAAGGCGTCGTGAAAATCCTCAATCTGCTTGTGCGGGTTGTTATCGTTACGTGGCATGCCGTCACTCTCGCCAATGGTGCGCGGGTCAAAGGCCATTGCTGTAACTCCATTCTCCTGGAAATATACAGCTGAGTCCGTGATCATGTATTCACGCGGCCAGTTGAACTATTAAACACGCAGTATTAGCCGATGATCCTTGGAATGGTCATTTCAACATACTCCCGGCATCATGACCACGGCCGGTCCTCTCTGCTTTGCTGGGTAGAGTGTACCCCTAAGGGTCAGGCCATCGAGAGTCTTGAACTCAACCGTTTCATATTTCTCCATTGTGATAGTAGTTGTTACTAAAGTGATGACGATTTATGACCACGGTAAACTTTCGAAAGGCTGTTTGAAGATATGATAGAATGTCGTCAACGGTTTTTGGTGCCTATAGATGCTGCTTATGTACACACTACACACCAGACCTGTCTGCGTTCCTAGAGGACAATGTGCCCGTTATAAAATGAACATCATTACGGTATCAATGAAAAGTCCAGGTTAGATGTAACCCCAGTAACAAGTCGTCGCTAGTCCGCTTTCGTACTCCGAGCGTTCAAACCGTGACTCAAGGCCACGTCTTTGCTATGTGGCGGACCACTTGGACTGGCTCTTTTCCATTCCTTGTAATTTGTGCAGGATATCATTTCTGGGTCCCTACTTTTGCCACCGCTTTACTGGCCGCACAGACAAATAGTGCACTGCCATGCCGAGATAAGGGAAAGCCCCATAATACTGGCATTGATTGAGGCGTGGGTGACCTCGTGTTTTAGGTTGTAAGGTGGGTAGGATGGACTCAACCTTAATGATCGGTCGCGCCGGGGCGATCAACAGTTCTGACATCCGGCCAGAAAGTTCCTGGAATGAGCGTCTCCAGTGAAGGTGAAAACCCACTTATCTTCTTATCTTTCGCATGTACATCTCGCTGGAGACCAAGGTTCATGAGGGGGCGTCGGGCGGATCTCCTAGGACTTGAGGAATGTAGTTTTTAGCTTGACCAACCAGTGCAAGACAGGGGTTGGGCGAAACGCCCTACTGCAATCTCTAGTTGCGTATACTTCATGCACTTTTAAGGTGGTATAAGTACTCTTTAGCCGTCGGAGCTCACATCTCGTCTTTTAAGCCGACCAATTGATCAATAAAATAACACATCCCACAAGGTAGAGGAGATAGAATAAAGCAAAATCCGTGCATGAATAGTACCAGACAGTCACTAAACTCTAAACACCTAGTCTTGAAGCCTAGAACAAGGGGCGGTGAGAATAACAGCTAGCCTCTAAAGATAGGGGACGACTGAACGCCCATACTAGCGGGAAACTCCGTTTCATTTAGCTACTAGGGCTTCTGTGCTTACTTTGCACCTCGCAACTATACGAGGTCAGCGGATATTAAAACCGACTTAGCGGTAATAATTCAGCCGGTTTTCATTAGACATTATCAAACCTCCACGTGTAACACTAGCAGAGGCAAGTGCCGTGGTTCTCATCCTAGGGTATTAGGAATCGGTGTCAGTGAACAAATGAATTTGTTTTAGATGTACTCTAATGACGATGAGTGAAAGCATGCATATATGCCCCCGTTGTGAGAGTTATCAATGTTATGTACTGCTAAGCCGTTCTTTTAAATACCCGCCCTCCTCGATATGTCCTCTTCTATGAGGTAAAGCTAACTATACATCAGATAGCTTCATTCCTGCTTCCTTCTCTCAATCCCAAGTTTTTCCGTCGCTGCACGTACTATTCAAAATGAAGGCCTATGTACGCGATGAAGCCGAGACACCACCCACGAATCCAACGTCGCGGCGCACCGAACGACACCTCCAGGAGCCAGTGGCTGTCGTCGGTTTGAGCTGTCGTTTGCCAGGCCACAACAACAACCCTCAAGCATTTTGGGAGTTCCTCGAACAGGGCCAGACGGCAGAAAACAGGCCTCCCAAGTCACGTTTCCACCTGGAAGGCCATTACGATGGATCACGCAAGCCGCACACAATGACCACACCCGGTGGCATGTGGCTCGAGGATATTGATCCCGAACTGTTTGATGCTAGGTTCTTCAATATGAGCACCGCCGATGCTATCAGCATGGACCCGCAGCAGAGGCAGCTCCTGGAAGTTGTATATGAGGCGCTGGAGAGTTCAGGCATGACGCTAGAAGGCATCAGCGCATGCCAGCTTGGGTGCCTTGTCGCATCAATGTGCGGTGGTAAGCACAGTTCTTAGGCATCCTGGTATTGGCAGACCAGACTTGGACACGTGATGCTGATGCACGTATAATTGTTAGACTACGAGGTTATTCAGGGCCGTGATCCAGACGAGCAAGTCGAGTCGACAACGCCCGGTGTTAGCCGTTCCATCCAGAGCAACCGCGTCAGCCACTTTTTTAATATCACCGGTCCTAGTATGACTATCGACACGGCCTGCTCTGGCAGCCTGACTATTGTCGACGTGGCATGCCGTTATCTCCAGTCGGGGCAGGCTGATGGAATGATCGTCGCTGGTGTGAACATGTATCTCGACCCTCTACATAACGAAGACGTCGGCTTGATGCGGGCTACGGCTTCGCTCTCAGGTAAATGTCACACCTTCGATGCGAAAGCTGATGGCTACGTTCGTGCAGAGGCTGTTAACTGCCTGATTCTTAAACGCCTTGACGATGCTGTACGCGATGGCGACCCGATACGTGCTGTTATCAGGGGGACTGCCTGCAACAACGATGGCTGGACCCCGGGCATCACTCACCCCAGCTCGGAAGCCCAAGCCGTCGCTATCCGGGCAGCATATGCGAATGCCGGAATCACAAACTTCAATGACACTGCATTTCTCGAGTGCCATGGCACGGGCACGCAGGTGAGTGAAGAGTGTCATGTCTCCCAAAAGGGTGGATCCTGTGGATGCTGTAGCCCGCAACTGACCGGAAGAAAAACTACAGGCCGGAGACCCCATTGAAGTAAAAGGCTTGGCGGCTGTCTTTGCACCGACCAGACAACAGCCGTTGATCATTGGCTCTGTTAAGTCAAACATCGGGCACTCGGAAGCCGGTGCGGGAATATCGGCCTTGATCAAGACCCTCATGGCCTTGGAGCGCGGTGTTATTCCCGGAAACCCGACATTCCATATGCCAAACCCAAAGATTGACTTCGAGGGCTACAAGGTCCAGGTTGCCAAATCCACAAGTAAGCAGAATCGAAGTCCCTCCAAATCAAATAAAAAAAAGATCGTGCTAAATAGGCACTTTGATGTCTTGAAACAGTGAATTGGCCGGAGGGTGCCATGTTACGGGCCTCGGTTAACTCTTTCGGGTTCGGCGGGAGCAACGCGCATGCCGTCATAGAATCGCCACGCTACCTCGCGCCGGCGGCGAGTGACCAGTACGTTCGCTCATATCAAGACGCCGAGAACTTTGACTTCGGCATGGAAGACCTCATGTCTGGTTCCCCAGAGAAACTCACACTTCTAGTTGTGTCTGCCAATGATGAAGAGTCCCTGAAGAAAAACACCAAAGCGCTCGCGGCCCATCTGTTGAATCCACAGGTCAGCGTCAAACTGGAGGACCTCGCTTACACCCTCTCGGAGAAAAGAAGCCACCATTTCCACCGTGGATTTTTGTCAACAACAAGCGTTGAGGAAATCCCGTGGAACAATATTGTGGAGGGGAAAAGGCGAACGAGATGCGCCATCGCCATGGTGTTCACGGGACAAGGTGCGCAGTGGCCGCAGATGGGCAAGCAACTGCTTGCAGCATTTCCGGAGGCGCGAGCCATGATTGAGCGCCTGGACCAGGCACTTGCCACGCTACCAGAAACCGAGAGGCCCAACTGGAGATTGGCAAAGGAGCTGACTGAGCCCCGAGGCGCCGACATGATACGCCAGCCGGAGTTCTCGCAACCACTGGTCACGGCCCTACAATTGGCCTACCTGAACGTGCTCGAGACGTTTGGCGTAAAACCATCCACGGTCATCGGCCACTCGTCTGGAGAAATCGCGGCGGCCGCAGCCGCCGGGTTTCTCGAGCCGGAGGATGCCATCAAGATCGCCTACTTCCGGGGGTTCGCAAGCAAGATGGCATCCAGAGGCCCACATGCCGCAAAGGACGGAGCGCTAGGCATGCTTTCTGTCGGTATCGGAGCCGAACTTATGCCGTTGTACCTCGAGGGATCAGAGGTCGAAGTGGCTTGCTACAACAGCCCGAGCAGCGTGACACTTTCGGGACGTGTGGCAGCGCTGGAGAAGGTCGAGGCCCGATTGAAGACGGTCGGGATATTCGCGAGAATGCTGCAAGTCGACCTCGCCTACCACTCCAAGTACATGACGGAGATCGGAGATACATACAAGGAGCTTCTACTGGCGCGATGCCAAAAGCCCCCTGGTGGCAACCGTGAGGTCCAGTGGTTTTCCTCGGTCACTGGGACCCTCGTTGACGAGGGTGAGTTTGCGGACGCCGAGTACTGGCGCATGAACATGGTCTCACCCGTCCGGTTCGCTGAGGCTACTTCTGCCATGCTGCAATTCAAGGAGCCGCCCAACATTCTGGTTGAGTTAGGGCCGAGCAACGCACTGGCAGGCCCCATTTCCCAGATCATCAAGAGCCTGCCGAACAGTGATGGCATTCAGTACACTGCCGTTGCAAAGCGCGGCCCTTCCAGCCTCCAGGCTCTTTTCGACACAGCTGGCCATCTCTATGTCGCCGGAGCGGCGATCGACCTGGCACGGGTGAACCGGTATGATAAGCCTAAGTTTATTGTCGACATGCCCAACTACCAGTGGAACCACTCAACCCGCTTCTGGAACGAAGGACCAGCGAGCAAGGACTGGCGGTTCCGCAAGTTTATCCTGCACGACCTGCTGGGCTCAAAAGTGCCGGGCACGTCGTGGACCTTGCCGTCCTTCAGCCGCCTCCTGCGGCTCAGCGACGTGCCCTGGCTACGGGACCACAGGTTGGGCGACCAAGTGGTGATGCCCGGAACCGCGTACTTTAGTATGGCGGCAGAAGCCGTCTTCCAGACCACCATGGTGACGGAGTGGAAGATGCAGGCACCGGAGAACTACCGCTACCGTATGCAGGACATCAAACTGGTGCGGGGCATGGTGCTCGAGGAGGATACAGACACCAGGATCATGCTGTCGCTGGTCCCAACCGCCCGCTCCACCTCGCCCTGGTTCGTCTTCCGCATCTACACGCGTCGTTCAGGCGAGGAGATAGAAACAATAGAGCACTGCAACGGCCTTATCTGCATCGAGGTCGATCCCCAGAGCGCTAGGGCGCAACCCGAGCAGCTTGCCCCTCTGCGGTATCCGGCGCCCGGCGCGCTGTGGTACAAGGCCTGCCAGGACGTCGGCTTCTCTTTCGGACCCGGCTTCCAGCGGCTCGTCGACGTCGAGTGCACGCCAGGGAGTCGGAAAGTGCGGGCAACAATCAGCCTGACGCATCCCGAGACCCCCTGGCAGCAGTCACCGTATGCGATTCACCCTGCCTGCATGGACTCCTGCACGCAGGCTTTCCTTCCCGGCGTCTGGAATGGCGACCGTGCCTCTATGGGCTGCGTCACTATCGGGACGCACATCGACAGCCTAGTCTTCAACGGGCGACCAGCGTCGTGCGAGAAGGCCACGTGCGTGGCGCGGGTCGAGCACATCCCCGGTAGACGGGAGGGCGTTGCTGAGAACTACTTGGGCCACTGTTCATTGTATCACCCCACCGATGGCAGTCTCCTTCTGGAGATTGCCGGCTTCCAACTGGGGCGCGTCGAAGCCCGCGAGGACAGCACGGCAACTCACGTGTACAAGTGCCAGATGTGGAAACCCGACATCTCGACGCTGTCGCAGACACAGCTGCAGCAGTACGTAGACGAGGCAATGGTCGGTGCTGCCGAAGGTGTCTTGCAGCCAGCTGTTCAGGCCGTTATCGATTTGATCGCCTTTAAGACGCCAACCCTGCGTATCTTGGAGCTCTGCCGCAACCCGACGAGTAGATCCTCCCTTTGGTTTGAGGCGACAAAGCAACAGCAGCCCGACGTACCCTCCCGGGGCTCGTACAGTGGCTACCACTACATGGCCAACGACGCTGGCGCTCTTCTTGCCGCCCAGGACCAACATTCCCACCTTGCCAACACCGACTTCAGCCTTGCCGGCTCGTCCCACCCGGTGACACTGGAGAACAACAAGTACCACTTGGTCATCGCGAAATTTGACAGGGACGATACAGAACTGTCGGCTATCTGCGTCTCCATTCGAGAGGCCCTTACCGGCGAGGGCTACGCATTGGTGGTATCCGACCAGAAAGATTGCGGCCCAATCCTTTCCAGAGCTGGGTTCCACAGAGTGCAATCCTTCACCTACGGCCCCGACAAGCAGCGCGCATATCTGGCGCAGCCAGGCAACGTGCTGGAGAGCAATGGACTCCGGAAAGCCGCAGAAGTCAACCTTGTTCACTTCACAGAGAAGCCCAATCCAGAGGCGCTTCAGGCCGCTGCGGCTCTGGAGCAGGGATACTGTTGGAAGATCAAGCACGTCGCATCCCCTGTTTCCGCTGAGATACAGCGCCACAGCATGGTGCTGGTACTTGACGAACTGGTCGAGTCTGTCCTCGGTACCGTTAACGCCAGGCAATGGGACGGCCTCCAAAGTCTCGTGCAGAAAGAGTGTAAGTTGCTGTGGGTGACTCGCGGAGGCCAGCTGCACGTAACAGATCCCACCAAGGCTGCCATCAATGGCCTGCTGCGCGTTATCCGAAGAGAGGAGTCGCACCTGAACCACGTACTCATGACACTAGACATTGCCTCCCCGACAGGCGAGGAAACAATCAACGCCATCGATAAATGTCTGTGTCTGCTTACGAGCCGCACCCCGGCAGCGACCATGGCTGTAAGTAACCCGGTTGACACCGAGTTTGTGGAACGAGGTGGCGTCATGCACGTCAGTCGCGTTGTTCCCGATGTGCTCGTAAACTCGACTTGGAGGAGCGAAAGCAGCCAGGGAACACTGCCGGCCGAAGCAGCCCTGTTTGAGTCTGCGTCGACGATCCGACTCGCAGCCGAACAGATTGGCACCATGGATCATCTGTGCTTCCGCGAGGTTTCGGCCCAGCCCCCGACCCTCCAGCCCAACCACGTTGAGGTGGAAATCGTGGCCTCGGGCTTGAACTTCAAGGACGTCGCCACCACGCTTGGCATCGTCCCATCCGACGAGTCCCGTCTTGGATGGGAGTGTTCCGGCGTGGTCGCCAGCGTGGCATCTGACGTCACAAAGTTCCGGCCCGGCCAACGCGTCGCTGTCTACGGGACCGGGTCCCTGGCCAATCGTATCCAGACAACGTGCGAGCGTGTGCATCCCATTCCCGACTCCATGACGTTTGACGAGGCCGCCACGGTTCCCGTCGCTTACATGACGGCTCTGTACGCGCTTTACGACTTGGCCCAGCTGCGCAAAGGACAGCGCATTTTGATCCATTCCGCCACTGGAGGCGTGGGCATTGCCGCGATCCAGCTGGCTCGACACGTGGGCGCCGAGGTGTTTGCTACCGTCGGCTCCGAGGAGAAGCGGCGTTTTCTTGAAGAGACGTGGAATGTTCCCGCCACCCAAATCTTCTCGTCAAGGACGAGGGAGTTCGGTGCAGAGATCTTATACCTCACCCGAGGTGCTGGCATTGACGTTGTACTCAATTCGGTGACTGGCGAGCTTCTGGAGGAGTCGTGGCGCATCGTGGCCGCGGGGGGAACGCTGGTCGACATCAGCAAGAAGGATATGCTGGCTCGCAACGCTCTCCCCATGGAGCCTTTTACGCGCAACGCATCGTACCGTGCCCTGGACACGTCCCTCCCATCTTTCACCGACGAAATGATAGCCCGCTGCCTATCTCAAATCTTCGACCTCATGGAGCAAGGACGGCTTCGACCCATTGCGCCGGTCAATGCGTTTGGTTTCGACGCTGTTCCCGATGCCTTGCGCATGATGCGAGGAGCGAAACACCTTGGGAAGTTGGTCATCTCTCGAAGTGTACATGAGAACCCACGAGTTTTTGTAGGTCATGCCCTCGCATTATGCCAGATGATTGTTCCTCACACTGACCATCTCACCACCATCTCAAGGTGCGCTCAGCGACGAGAAAGCTTACTTTTCGGGAAGACGCAAGCTATCTTATTGTCGGTGGTCTCAAGGGTCTCTGCGGCAGTATAGCGCTGTGGATGGCGCAAAACGGAGCCAAGAACATTTCAGCCATGGCGCGCAGCGGCTACGACGACGACAAGTCTCAAGGAGTCATCAAATGTCTCGAGGCGCTTGGCTGCCACATCGACCTGTTGACGGGAGATGTCTCCTCTGCCAAAGATGTGCGACGCGCCTTCGAGCAGACTCGTGTTCCAGTTGGCGGCGTCATCCAGGGAGCCATGGTACTACGGGTGAGTAAAATTCTCCCTGACACTAGCGTAGGTTCCGATAAGCTGACTCTGGAATCAGGACCGGCCTTTCTCCTCTATGACCATGGAGGAATACAACGGCGCAGTGCAATGCAAGATCCGCGGCACGTGGAATCTCCACCACGTGTCCGAGGCGCTTGGCTTGCGGCTTGACTTTTTCACTATGCTCTCCAGCATTTCGGGCGTCATAGGCCAACAAGGCCAAGCAAACTACTCCGCTGCAAATGTTGTAATGGATGCATTTGCGAGCTTTCGTCGCGCACGAGGCCTCCAGGCATGCACCATTGACCTGGGCGCTGTCGAAGACGTCGGGTACATTGCTGCACACAAGGAAGACGCCTTTATGGCCAAGGTTGACGGTACGACCAGCAACCTATCCCACATCAACGAAAGGCTCTTTCGCAAAATCATTGAGCTATCCATGCTCCAGCAGACGGACGTGCCCATCAATCGTAACAGTGCCGCGCAGATTATCACGGGCCTCATGGTTCCGCTGCCCGAAAATTCAGATCTGAGGTCTGAAGCTCGTATGTCGGGCCTCTTTATGCCAGCCAACCCTCTCAGCTCAGCCTCGTCCATGGGCAATGCCGAAGGCGACAGGCAAAATACGGGCCTCAATTTGCGCGAGTTCCAACTAATTCTGCACTCCAAGGCCGAGCCGACGGTATTGCTCGCCAGCTTGGTAAAAGTCATGTGTCTATATTTTAGCCAGTTTCTTCGGCTGGGCGATGACATCGATCCAGATCGGCCCTTGTCGGCTTACGGAATCGATTCGTTGTCCGCCACCGAAGTCAGAAACTGGGTGCGAACGACACTAGGCGCTACTCTGGCTACTTTCGAGATTACAAACGCAGCAAACATCACCGTGTTGTGCGAGAAGGTGGTCGCGAAGCTGACAGCCGTTTGATTTGCTAAGAATAGCTGAGTGCGCAGTAACCTGATCATTATGGTAATATGAAATGTTTCTTCGTCAAGTTCTAGTTATCAAAGTGTTTCCCTAATAGAACGATATCGCATATATAAGGCGCAGTTGCTGCAACGCAATTGCGAATTCTCTTTTACCACAGACGATTAGTATACAATCATTCTATATTGCTGATTATATCCTCAAAAATTAGAGCACTGTATAATACAGAATAGCAAAGGCTAGGAGAATATTATACCTAGATGGCCCGTGCGACTCTAGTTTAAACAGAGCCTCGCGAGGTATCGGATAGCGAATGGATCCACGCCTATTCTATACTCTTTTCTAGATCCCTATAGTGGACTCAACAGTCATTAGATTAAATAAGTACAAATAAGAGGTTGTCAATTTAGGAACTACTTTCAGTAGAGGGCATAAGTTCTAATAGATTAATTTTAAAGCCTCACTTATGTAAGAGTCACTGGCAAATCCAAATCAATTAAGTTATTTACTAGGTAGGAAAGGAGCAGTAATCATCACTCTTGATACTTCCCGCTAAAGTCTTTGCGTTCTGCATTTTGCATTTGAGAAACGTTCCTATGTAACCTTAGCCACGGTTACGGTCTAGTATTTCTGAGCCGGTATAAGCTGGGATACCCCTTCGCGAGACAGAGGCTTCGCGAGACAGCAATTCAGGAGTGTCTCAAGATGCCTTCAGTCACCGAAAAGATGGATATCTCAATAACTAGACTAGATAAGGCCTTGCGAATTGTTTTAAAAGGTAAAGATACACTCCTCTACTTCACTATCGTTTTCTTCTTTTAAATGCGCCTCATTTACCCATTCTTCTCCGTTAATGTTAAGCTTAGGCTTATTAAATAGTATTTCTATTTCCCTTTTAACTCGTTTAATGTCTAAAATAGTAATAAACTGCTCTTATATTATTACACGCACTTTATAACGTTGTTTAAGCCTTTTGCGTTTTAATGTAGCTATTAGTCCCTTTTATGCTTAAAGCTAATGATCTATATATAACTATTATTAAGGGCCTTACTAACTTTACACGTGAATAATTGGAAGGTTAATAATCTATACGTAAGCTTTGGGAGCTATAGGTTCTTAACGATTTCCTTAACTTAGCGAGCACTCTTTTAGGTTTCGAATTTAATAGCTAATATTGCTACTAGCGCTCTACTCTTTAGAGCTCTTCTTTTTAATGTTAAACGCCCGTTTAGAAGGTCTCAATTAAGCCTCTTAGCTAGCCTACTATTAAGAGGCTTAGAACGGTCTTATAGAAAGATTTTAGTTGCTATTTAACTGGCAGCGATATTAATAAACGTGAAGGCCTTTTTTCAAGCTTTGTTCTAGGCGTTTAAGAACTCCGGCTTCTTTAATTCCATAGTTAAGGACGTCGCGTAAGCTTAACAAAGGTGTAAAGGGGCCGGACGGGCGGATCGGCGGTGCGTCGGCGCGCCAGCGGAAAGCGAGCGCTAAGGCGGTCGCCGAAACGGCGGAGCGGCGCCACGTTAATCTGGGGCGCCCTTATGCAGAATCTGGCCGCGTCCACAAACTGAGGGACGGCCAGATTGAAGTCAATACAGACAGCCAGTCATTGGAATTGCGTGCACATAGTCATCTCGTTCGATTTGTATTATTCCGTTACAGAAGGACCTTCCGATAAGTGCGCTTTAATACCGAAAAGAGCTGAGGTTTAAAGGTTATAAGACTTAAGAGGTGTGCGCTAGCAGGAAGTTAAGCTAGATCTTTGCATCTATGCAGGTTAATATGAAGTTCTCTATAGCGTGGCTGCTATAGCCGTCTAAAATAAGATGTCGCCATCTATCCGGCTCCGTTGTGTAACGAAGCGCTATACCTAAGTACTGCGTGACGTAGGGTTTGTACAATCAGAGACAGAGAGCGTCTGTCTAGCTTGAACACTGGTCGTTGGGTAACTGAATGACTGAGGGTGCTTAACTGGTTGATAACTTGAATCTTCACAATAGGTCGTTAGGAGGTTACTCCCATCTATAGGTGAGATAGATGCTTAGATTGATTACTGAGGTAATGACTGTCTATGTAGGAAATCCTCCTGACTTATATACCAAGTCATTCCCTCACTGATACCCTGGATCACCTTGGATCACTACTGATCCAACTGATCCCTTGGTGTTAGCTCACTAACACCGTTACTGATCCTGTACCGGAGGCTCACCAGTGGCCCCACTGATCCATCCCGTGGATCAGTGCCAAGCCTAGTGATCCATCACGTGACCTAGCCTTGGCGTGGCTTGCCCCTGGGGCTGGTGTCTCTTGTCCGAGGCTGGTCTCCCTTACTTGGTGATGTAGTAGGCGAGGTCTTGGCTGCATGGGCGCTTACCCGCTTCCATAAGATGCTTGTTGGTTCGGGTCGTCCGTAACACGTTGCTATTTAAAGTAAAAAACCCTCTTTTAACTACTTTAAAGCAATATCCTTATTAGTCTAGCCCTTCTCTAAGGCGTAGAATCTTTAGGAATTGTATTCTAAATTGTTAACTTAGCCTTTAAAGCACTGTTATTAAATCTCGGCGCCTTTAAAGATAACTAACAGCGATAACGCGCGACTGGCTATAGACACACACTTTAAAATCGTTACCTACTCATAGTTTCTAAGGTCCATTATAAGTATCCTACGTACCTTACCTAGGCCGATAATTAGGGGATTATCTTTAAGGCTAATTATATTACTAATCTCGTCGATGTTATATTTATCCTTTAATAACACCGCTATTTTGGGGTGATTTAAGCGGTCGAAAAACTTATCGATATTAACGCGTGAGGTGCTGTTAACGCAAAGAAAATCTATCCCGGTAGATCTCATAAACTTAACGCTAGGATTTCTTTTAGAGGACCATTTTTATTAGTGGGTTCCAAACTCGTGATGGCTTCCAGAGGCCTTAATAAGCGCTATAGCGAAGAGGCGAAAGCGAGAGTGAGAAAGTGCCTATTTAAGCCTAGCTTATAATAACACCTAGTCGACGAGCCGGTGTTTAAGGTCTTTAAATAGAACTTAGCGGGAGGAGTTAGACTCCTTCTTAATGTTAACATTATTAATTCGGCGTTTAAGTTAGTGTTTTAAGACGTGGAATTACCTTACAGTTCCTTAAAGGATTTAGTTATCTTCTATTAACTGAATAGTAAGAACCACCTAGTCGTTGTTTATCGAAATAGATTCATAAGATAAAAGGGATTGTTAGGAAGCGAATAAACTAACTTAAATAGTGGGAGATCTCTTAGTTATTAATATATTGGTCTTTTCGGTGACCAAAGGCTTCGTAAGACTGCCTTGAAACTGCTGTCTCGCGAAGCCCCTGTCTCGCGAAGGGGTGTCCCAGCTTAGTATTTTTGGGCCGGTCTGCTTAACGGCTTCCTCGAAGCCAATTTATGCTGTTAAGAATGTTCACCCATCACTTGTGACACTAATTTCTCTGCATACAATCCTATCGGTTATGTTAATTGTAGATTGGCCTCCATACATTAGACGCACTGCGGTCTGAGTTGCGAGCAAATGCAGGGTTTTGATACGTGACCTGCATTAGCTCCCCTGCTCCTGTTACCACAGCCTCCTGCACCGTACCCTCATATCACGGTCTGGAGGCAGGGCGGCTGTGCCCTCATATCGCTTGTCATCAAGAGCCGGTCTGTCGGACTGCTCTCCACTTAGAGTTGTCCATTCAACAAATTCCACATCGAATCGTGCGATAAATATTCCGAGCGCCATGATGATCTCCTGCTTCGCGAACTGACGTCCGGGGCAAATAGCAGCCCCGCCTCCTTAAGTAAGAGAGTCAGCTTTATTTCAACATGCTCTCAAATCGGTACGATCCGGAAGGTGAAGAGATGTAACGGTAGTTCCAACTTACCAAAAGGAAAGTAAGTTGAAGTTCTTCCCTCGAAAGCGAATCGAGCTTCACGGAACGTTTTCCCGGTCGTTTTGTCTAGCTTATCTTCGTACTTGAGATGCCGCGCGCCCCAGAATTCGGAGGCAGAATGACCTTCGGAGCCCCATATTTCCTCGTCCTGCTGGATCGTCTCTATCGGCATTAGAATTATCCCGCCTTTCCTGAGACGATATCCATCTAACATGACGTCATCTGAAAGGTAGCGGACAATGCTTGTGGACATATGCACTCGCATCGTCTCCGTAAAGATAGATTGCAGTAGAGGCAGGCCAAGGAGCTTTTGAATGTCGATGCTCTGTGCTCCAGTCTCGGGATCGGTATTCCAGGTTGTACGTATTTCGGCGCGCACATCCGCCAACAGCTCCGCATCCCTGAACACTTCCATCATGGTCCACATGATCGTAGGAAGTGTGTTCGAGTTCTGACTATTCATTTATACAGTCGTTAATTTGTATGTTCGCTTAGCAGGAGATGACGATTTAACACCAAAAATCTGTGAAATAGAAAGGAGAGAACCGAGGAGGGTCGGGGTGGGGGGTGTCAGTCTTACGCCATAATGATTCCCGTGAAAAAGCCTTGCTGGCTTGATTCCGAGAAGTTCTCTTTGAACCACTTCGCAAGCTCACGGCTGATCCGAGCCCCAAATATGGGCTCCCAATCGACATCTGGCCCCTGCCAGTCGTAGTCGTCCCAGGCAGCATCGACCCATTTACCTACCATACGAATAAGGTTGTCCCGGAGCTCGTATGGATGAGAGTTTATCCATCGGGGCAGACCTTGGGTTATTTCTAGAAGACGCTCTTCGAATTCCCAGAACGCCTGTTTGAAATCCGGATTCAACCCCATAACGCGTGGGCCCATAAGGGCACCAACGGCGCTTTCGAAAATCCACGGCCGTAGTCCATCCATTAATCGAATGTCGGTCCACTCCCCGGCAGGGTACTGCTCCAGTGTGGTGAGGTATAGTTCAGAGAACTGGGCGGCAAGATGAGTGGCAGATCTATGACTTGTTAAAAACTGCTCGTAGATCTGGTGAATTGACGCCCTGTACCCGAACAAGTAAGTTGAAACTTTTCCACCTCAGAGTAATGTAGAAATGACTTGAAGCCTCGAGGGAATGCCAATCCGCCCTGTGAAACAAGGTAATTGGCTGGTAGAGGCCGAGGCGAAAGGTAAATCTCACCAGTATCTCTCATCCGTCGGGAAGGCCTCTGTTCCAGGGTACGGAGCTTTGCCACGGCCTGTTCTATCTTTGTGCCACTTGCCCAAATCTTCTTTAGGAAGTTTCCACATTAGCTGCATCGTGACGTCCATCATGATTTCATCTCTGATGCCCTGTCTCGCTCGGAATACCGCCTCGACGTTTCGGGGACCGGAAACCACATATACTCTTCTAAAGCCAAGACGAAATTGGAATATGCTGCTAGTGCATAGAAGCTTCCTGTTCCCGAGGTTAATGCTCTAGAGTGTGTATGCTGTAATCGATCATGGATTTACCTCATGCCTTTGCTAAACTCAAGCTTTCTAGCTAAAAAAAGGTAGGTGGTTGAGAGGAACGGCACAGCCCCTCCAAGGCTGGGTGGCTCGTTCTTGCCGCTGGGCAACCAGATCATGAAGGCAAATAAGGTGAGAACGGAGAGGAGCATTATAGTTGTTGTAGAAAGGCTAAGCATCTGTAAGATACCCGTCGACTCTAGCAGGCTAGTGGTTTTCGTCATAATCCCCATTTTCCCGCTATGTCACGTTTAATGGATCGACAGATAGAAAAATAGAGGATTTAGTTGAATGTATTCGGAGTAAATAGATGAATTTAATTAAAAGGAGAGAAAGTGGTAATAGTGTGGAAGGAGACTCCCATGCATAGATATAGATGTGAGCGACTAGCGGGTAGGATAGCCTTAGCACGACTCAGCTTATACTTCCTATCAGACTCGTAAGATGTTGGGGGTCTGTCGAACGGTACCATAGTATTGTGCGCCTTTTTTGTAAGATTAATTAGGAGGCTGGCATCCTTCTATAAGGTTTACTACTAGTCGAACCTTATTTTAGCCAGTTCGGAACAACCCGTTATGGATCATTAGCGTTAGTTGATCACGAGGACCGGCTAGCGCCGCTGTGGGAAGCGGATCATAGCATAGATATGAAACTGCGCTTAAACCTAACGCGGCCATAGCTACTAATTGTGGAGCGTTGAGCCGACTGGAAGACTGATATTAATGATGACGAGATATTTAACTAAATGGTTGTTTAACCGCACCCTAACTCGGCCATCATCACCCCCGAGCGAATCGACTCCGTGAGCTCATACACTTCGCTCATTCTATAGACCCCATCTATCCACACTCATCGTCGTTTAGCCCACTAAGATGTCGTTACTAAAATCTATATAACCGCCGAACTATTCGGTGCGGTATAAGCGAGTCTTCTGTGCGTCTGTATAGCGGGAAAATTTTACTCTCGGATTTCTTGTACTCCCGATAGGGCTCGAACTTAAAGGTGGTGGGTTACGTTCTTTCGGGGCCACTACATACGCACACCGATCCCTCTCTTATCACTATAATTATGGAGAGTTAAACTGACTGGACCCGAAGACTGATATTAATGATGATGAGGTATTTAGCTCGGTGGCTATTGAATCGCACCCCACTACCGACATAAAGCACATGAACTTAGTCCATCGGCGCTTAAGAGTTCAGGGCAACATGACTACATAAGTAACTAATCATCACGAGTTAAGAAATGCATGTAATAAAACTGTGCTTGCACTTTGATAAAAAGTCAACTTCCCTGCAAGAAACCGCTGCCGCTTTCTTTGTGCAGTTCGTGGAGCATTATTATTATTATTATTCTTACACCTAGCGACCTATTCAGGCCATGAGGACCCCCTGCGCATCTTAGCCTAGGAAAACCGTTCCGGGCTAACGTCCGGCCGGGTGAAAAACCTAGGTTCTGCTGCGTCGTACCGCTTCTATCTGCTCTTTGACCTGCCATACCGAGATCGGGCTCAGCGCGCCCGCTTCCTAGCTGATAAGTTAATTCGCTAGCTGGAACATATCTAGCCTTCCGGAGCGGAGTAGCCATCTTGCGATAATTCCTGCTTTTCCTGGGGTGTCGAGTATTCTGTCCGTGTCTATCGGTCCTCCTAGAGCTTAGACGAGATGCTCTCGTCTTTCTCTTTCCCGTGGGCAGAAAACGAGGATATGCTGGACGGTCTCCCTGCCCTGACTGCAGACGCACTAGGGGCTGTCGAAGCCCGGGACCCTACGCTTAAAAAGGAAGTCTCGCAGCCCAATCTTGCCAGTCCTCGCTTAGACGAGGATAGAGCTCTCGGCCTTATAGAGTCCCTTATGGAGCTTGAGGACGTGCTTGCCTGGCGGCATCTTAGTTACTGCCGGGGTCCGTGTTATTCGATTTTGCTGCGCTTGTTGCCATCTTTAAAGCCAGTCTCTCTCCTCCGCCTTATATGCTGAGTCTCCAGCTAGCTATTCGTCTAGCCACCTCTTACGATCGGGAGCGTCGGGGCCTTTCGGTCTGCGCCGGCGAGTCGGTCTTGTTAGGATCCATCTAGCTGCGCTATTGCATCTCGCTTAGATAAGTGATGCGATACGCGGCTGTTGGAGCCTCTCTTCCGATGCCGCCACCCTTCTGTTAAGCCACGTGTCTAAGGGGGACACGTAAGCTTCCGTTTCTAGTACTGCGGTGGCCGTGGCTTTGAAAGCTCCTGTGACCTTTCGGAGGCACTCTATCTGGACGTCGTTAAGTGCCTTGGCTCTATTTTTCGAGATCTGGCGGTGCCACTCTGAAGCTCTATAGCCTATTGCAGACTGTACGACGGCTGTATAAACTTGGCGGGCTCGCTGGAGAGACGCGCCCTATATCGAGCCGGCTATCCAGTCTAGAGCATAGACCTGCGTTGCTATCTTCTTCGATATCGACTGGATGTGGATGTCTTAGCGGAGACGTCTATCCACCTGGATATTAAGGACGCGGCAGGAGTCTTCTGGTTCGATTTCGTGACCTTCTAAGGCTATCTTCGTGTTTGGACCTTTCTGTCTTCGAGAAAAGTGGACTAGGTGATATTTCTGTACTGCGAAGGTCATGCCGTGGCTGACTACCCATTCCTTACAGATCCTATAAGCGGCTTCCAGCCGCTCGCAGGTTTACTCGGGGTTTAAATCGAAGCTTACGAGGTTCGTGTCGTCTACGAAGGCTATAGTAGCTATCCCTGGTATAGCGCGGGGAGCCTTATAGAGACCGGCTGTATAGAGGCAGAAGAGGATAGGCAATAGGGGTGAGCCCTGCAGGACGCCTACCGGGACTGGGATCTCGTCCGATTCTTGGCTATCGAAGAATAGCGTGGTGGACCGGTTAAATAGGAAGCTTCGGATCCAGCTGATAGTCTATATAGGGACCCTTAGCGCTCGCAGGTTAGCGAGAAGCCTTCCATAGTCGACGGAGTCGAAAGCGCCCGAAATATCCAGCGATAGAAGGGTTGCTGCGCCTCCATGTTTCCAGGCTATACGGACTAGGTCCGTTAGCAACTGTAAGGCCGTTTCCGTGGAGCGGCCTTTCCGGTTGCCTATCTGTTCGTCTGGGAGCAGTCCGTTCTCTTCGGTAAAGCTAGCCAGCCGTTGCGCTAGTAGGCTTTCGATTGCTTTCCCTATAGTGTTAAGCAGCGCGATAGGTCTCTATCCGCCGGCTTAGTGGTACTCGTTTAGCTGCTTTCCTAGCTTCCGGAGGATAATAGTGACTGCTTTATAGAACGCTCTTAGATAGTATCCTATATACCAGCACGCTTCCGCTAGGGAGGCCAAGGCCTAGAAGAGGGGCTTTCCTAGGCGTTTAAGAAATCCGTTCGGAAGCTGGTCTAGTCCAGGTGCCTTCCACTGGCCTGCCTTAGTAAGGACGTCTTAGACTTATTCTGCTGTTACCTTGCCGTCTATATCGAGAGGCGCTATAAGCCGGTTCGTTATTCGGAAGCCGGTGTACGTAGCCTTAGGGAGGGGATAGAACCTCTCTTAGAAGGCCTCTGTTTTCTCCTTATAGGTCGTTGCTTCGCCACGCGGTGTGTAGAGCGTAGGGACTGCTGGGGGTAACGGCGGTGCTGCTCCTTCGGTTCTTGCCTATCTCGCAATATTCCAGACACCAGCTGGCTGGCTAGACGCCTTGTGGAGCATATGTCTCTAGGACGCCGTCTTGGCTTCTCAGATTGCTTTCTTCTTTAAGAGAGTTAACTAACGGAGGGCTCGCTAAGCTGCGTCCGTCCTATCGGAAAGCCATATCCGCTAAGCTTGTCGCTCCTTTTCTATAGCTTCTTCTATCTCGCGGTTCCACCAGGCTTTACCTCTCCTTTTAAAGTGGCGGAGGGGGGCAACTAAGTCGGCTATCCGAGTTAATTCCTTAGTTAACGTTTCGGTGTAGCTATCGATTTCTTCTGGTGTCTCGAGTCGCCCTGGCTATGGTAGGTGTGCCGCCTCTGCCTTCGCCTAGTTATAGTCAGCTGTTTTCCAGCTGCGTCGTGGCCTGTTTTGACAGTCTGTACGGGGTCCAGCCACGCGTATCACCTGGGGGAGGTGATCGGATCCAGCAAATGGGGCATACCCGTCGTAGGCAGCTCGGAGATCGTCCGTGGTCCACGCTAAGTCGATCGTGGAGTCTATGCACCCTCTTCGAGTCCATGTCGGTGTTCCAGGGGGGGTGATCAGCTGGAGTCTCCAGGATTCTGCTAGCTGGAGTAGCTTGTTAGCTGCATTATGGGGTTGGACGTTGTATCCTCCCCAGACAGGGTGGTGGACGTTAAAGTCTCCTACGAGGACTGTTCGTCCTAGCTGGGGACCGGTAAGGAGGGCTTCGATAGCTGGCAGGTCTGATCTGCTAATCGATCCAGGAGGAGGCGAGTATATGCAGATAACTATTATAGGACCATTTAATAACTGGATCGTGATGTTACACCTATCTGATTGCGCCTTATAAGTCTACTGCGCTATGGGGTGCTTCTTATTAATATAAATGCAAGCTCTGCTTCCCTCGGCGGCATAAAGAAGGTAGTACGGAGAGGATCTCGGGCAGTAGGTGGTCGGCATGTGTGGGTTTCGCCAGGGCTCTTAGATAGCCAGGACGTCGTACTCTTCGGAGATGGCATCAACTGCCGGGATCTGTGCTTTCTTGCTTTTCTGCGTGTTCCAGTGTAGGATCCTTAGCGCTGTCATAGTCGAGCGTGGATACTGTTTAGTGTTAACTCCGGTATTTCGACGTCCATGTTGTCTGTCTCTTTGTGGGTTCTGCTACGGGCTCTGCCAGTGCTTCTAGTACGGCAGCTGGTTGCTCGACGCTTCCGCGGCTATACTGTCTGCTAGTCCTCGGCTGTTGGCTTAGGGGGTTCTTACGAGGGCAGTGCGAATCCCTTCGGTCTCGTGATATAAGTAGCCTTGGCGATCTGGACCTGCTCCTGGCGGACTGGACACTCCTTAGACCACGCAGTGTGTGGTCCTCGGCATGCTGGACAGCAGTGCCGGCTCTTATTCTCGGCTTCTGGGCATTCTTTGTCGCCATGCTTTATTGAAGAGCAGAGCCCGCACCTACGTGCGTGGCGGCAAACACAGGCGATATATCCATAGCGGTAGCAGTAGTAGCACTGCTTAAGCTGGGCTCCTTCGGCGAAGGGCTCGCATGGATTGTAGCTATACTGCTAAATAAGGCCGTCTCGATATAGCTGTTCCGCTTGTTGAACCGTGGGTACTGCAATATATAGGGCCGTGACCTTCCTAGACGAGGTCTTAACGTTGCGAGGGAGCTTGGCCTCTAGGACGTCGATAGGGCCGCCGGGCTGGTTCCGGAGTTGGACTCTTAGCTGCCCTTGGTTCGTCTCTATGGCCTCCTTGTTGATGCTATAGGCCACCACCAGGATCTTTCTCTTCTAGATAGAGGCGTTCTCTCCGAAGGCCTCGGTAGTCCAGGCCCGGTCAGTTTTTAGCTGTCGCTTCTTTTCTGCTGTCTTGTAGGTAATAGCATAGTCTCCGTTAGGAAGCTTCCGTGCGGCTATTACTGTTTCTTTACCTGTTGCTGCGTTAACTTTCCGTACGATCTCTTCGTAGGTGCGGCCTTCAGTTCCTGCGGCCTTAACCGTTACCTCCCGTTCGTGTCGAGGAGGCAGAGTCTTAGCTACCTGGGGGGCCCTAGGCGCTGTGGCGGCGGTAAGGGCAGTAGCGGCTGCAGCGTATATCTTAGGAGCTTTAATTTCCTTATAGATAGCTTGCAGCGTGTTCTCGATAGTATTGATGCGTCTTTCGATGCTAGGCTGGTTGTTCGATTCCTTGGCCGCCGTCTCTAGGACCGGAATGGCGGCTTGAACTGCTGCGGCTAAGGCCGCAATGTTGACTTCACCAGCTAGGAAGCGTTTAAAGTCGTTTATAATGCTGCGTATATCCTCTGGACTGCGTCCAGGTGTTGTAATGCTGTCTGGCGATGGTGTTCTTGAGTCCGGAGGTGACGGCTCGGGGGGTGGGGCGGGCCTATGGCGGCTCCCACCACCCGCGCTTTGCCTCGAGGGTGGTGAATCGACCATTTCTAGGCTAAATGAAGCCCTAGGAACAGTTTCCGGGCTATCCGGTAGCTTATAGAGTCGTGGTTGTGAAGTTATCGCTATGTGGGGTCGGTTTCGAAAATGTTTTCCCTATCGCCCCCGTTATAAAAGTAAAGGCGTAATCAGTCGCTTTGTCGGCGGCTTCGTTTAGGTTATCCGTGTCAACGCCCGGCACGACTTGGCTGTCGTTAAACCCCCACATCCACTAGTACCTGCTGGCCGCTACAGCGGCCTCGCAGAGTCGGCCGGTCCCCCGCCCACCTGGAAACAGATGACGGAGAGGGAGATGGTACTGGAGAGTCTGGACTAAAAAACATATAATAAGCACTCAAGTCGTGCATATACTAATCGTAATGAAGACGAACCTAGGCGACAGGCTTGCCTCGACTATTCGCTGTATCCACCCACTCTTGACACCAACGAGACATCTGTAGAGTATGTGCTAACAAAAGGTTTGCTAAACCGTTAAACTCAAGTACATATGCCCTACTCGCAGAACTTGGAGTGGACGTCGGTGAAGCCGTACGACTTGTGCCATGAATCAATTTGCACCCAGCCTAGGAACATTGCAAGTGTCAGAGACTATAATATGGACAAAGAAGTAACTTCAGGATGCATAACGTACCTCCAGATATCCAGTTCTGATTTCTAGAAGTGCATTTCTTGCCGATGGTGTCGACAGCCTCCCACCACTCGTTAACATTGCAGGGGTTAGGAGTGTTGTTGCACATGAAGGTGGCGGTATCTAAATACCAGAGTTTGTCAGCAACGATTCAGTGGGGTAAAACCATGGTAGATCCAAGATGCACAAGGTCGAGATGGGTCGAGATGAAGTATGAAAGCCACTACCGGACGTCTTAACAGCGTAGATTCCCTTGCCGAGCTTCTCGTTGCCTTTATTGGAGCACCAGAACCAGAACTTATCGTAAGCATAGCTGTAAAAGTCCTGCTCGTCGACGGCCAGGCCGTCGCAACTTGGTTTGGCCCCGCTGGGCAGGTACTTGTAGCGCGCGCGGATCTGCCGCGAGGGGTGGAGCCCCTTGGGTAGCTCGAGGGAGTCATCGAGCTTCTCGAAGACGTCGTCGCCCGTCTCCGACTTGGTGATGAAGTAGGCGCCCTCATCGTGTGCGTCGGTAAACTGCGCGGCCGTGGCCAGGCCGCTGGCGGCGACAAGCAGGAGGCCCACGCTGAACAGCTTGCTGAGGGGAGACATGATAACGAGGCTGACGAGGGGGAGATGAGCAAAAGGGGAAGAAAGACGGTGGTCAGCTGCGTGGGAGCGTCTGTTAAATTTCAGAGTCGGCGGTGGCTGTGATGATTACTTGCACTTGGACTGGAGGGTGTGGCACAGTTTTATAGAGAAGTTGTATAAGAAATGTTGATACTACTCTCGGTCCGTGGGGCCCAAGTATTTTCGTCCCGTGGAGTCCGACTATTTTCGTCTCGTCGGGGCGAACACGCTATAATCATGAGATGTAAGTATGTCAGTCCGTGAGTTTCGGTAGCGGCGGATTCGTCTTCCAAGCTAGTCAATTTGGGATGACGAGCTGAATGCACAGAGTACGGATTGGTGAGGCTGGTATTGGGATGAATAAGAACCCTACTCTACTAGTTAGTATCCCGACGGGGCAGCCCAGGTTACTCTGTACCTGCGTAGGGAACTTTCAAGCTAGTTTAGTTTGGGCCACAAGCTACTATATAATAGGCGAATGAAATGCAGAAAGTAGGGCGGCTGACATGGGTGGTGATGAGTAAGAACCCTAGTCAAATCCAATAGTTTGTGTCCCGACGGGGCGGTCCCATTCCTAGATCCACCCGTCGACTCAGTGTGTATCAAATGCTGATTGCCATCTGGGATACAAAAGACCCCCAACACCCGTGTCTCTAACTGATTGGTAGAAATCCAGAAGCCTCGCCCACTCGCACCTAACTTTACTGACTGCCATTGGGGATGTCAAGGTCCATAACACCCGCATCTTTAACCGATTGGTAGAAGGCTAGAAGCCTGGCCCACTCGGTAGCCGAGTAGACGTTGGGCTCCTCGTCGCTAAACTGAGGGTTGCGCACCTCGGTGTCGTGCACCGTCATGCCCAGCACGGGGAGATGGATCCAGAAGGACTGGCCCCATTCTCTCTCAAACCCGTGCAGTAGCGCCGTGGCTTCGGGCGAGAGATGGGCAGGCACAGTTTGACGCTTGATGGTTGACAACAGGTCTGCGAGGCGCTGCGAGTACATGATTCCTGGCTTCTGCTGGCCGTGGCTCTCGTCGTCTTGTTGGTGGTGCTGGGGACCATCATGGTGCTGCTCGCCCGGGACGGGCAGCTGGACGGCGACGTCGACAATGCCCCACCAGAGATTTGACAGGGGCACTTCCACGTGGCCGGCCGGCCGGCCGGCGGCTGCGAGAACCTCGACGTCCTGGTAGAAGAGGCCCAAGAGTTGGCGAGCGGCTTCGGTGGCCGCCATGGAACCCTCGAGATACTGCTCCACCGGGGCGGTGCGCATGGCGGCGGTGCTGAGCCCGTCGGCCGGTGCGGGGGCCGAGGGCAGGACGAGGGACAGAGCCATGATGGGGTGCTGGATATCGTGTGGTCGCGGGATGTGTTTTGTTGGGGCTGCTTTCGCTTAGGTGGTTTCGCGTCGGGACAAGAGAGATTGCAATTAAAGTCGACTGGGATGAAAACAATCACGAGTCGACATTTACCAGCGACTGTCCCTTTTCAGTGATATGAGTCAGCACTGGTGCTTTTCAATCACTCCCATTCAGCTGGTGTGCACAGGCCGTACCCACTAGTGAGGCTGGTATTGGGTCCTCGAGGTGGAGTCGACGGATCTACTATTAGTAGCTGGTTATGGTGGCTTACTCACACCCCTAGTCGCTTTATTACCCACCCATAAGTCCCAAAATAGAGCCAGACCCTGCACTCCTATACCTAGCTAAGTAATTGAGTAACAATAGTGCAGCCGAGAACCGGCGACAAACCGGGGCCTGACGAGCCCACCTAATTTTCGTGGTTACGGAATAGTCGTCGTGGTCACACGACGGGCCTACCCATGTGTAAAGTAGGGAACGCCGCAGTGAGAGCCTTGGCAGAGATACGACACAATCCTATAATGCCTATAGATATTAGCACAGAAAGGCGGTTCCGTACGTTATAATGGGCCTGCTTCTTTATATAAGGCGACGACGGGCTGGCCCACATCTGATTTCCCATGCTATCGTCATCCGCACCCCATCACCGCTTTTCCCCCCTCACTATTCACCGCTCACCCACCCGGTCGTTGATTACAATCGTCTATGCCCTTCCTCAAAATGCTCTCGTCCGCCATCACCCTCTTAGTGGCTGCCGGCCTCGTAACCGGAGCCGCGGCGGGGCCCATCCAGGGAGATTCGGCTGATGCCATTTCCATCTCGGCGAGGGGCACGTGTGCATCCGATTCGATCCAAGGTAGTACTATATGGCAGTCCAACAGCGAAGACTTCAGCAGTGCCAAGAAGAAGCGGGAGATGTCGGATCGGATCGCCGGCCACGTCGTCGGGCTCGTTGATCGCGACAACGTCAATGCCACGGACCACAAGATCGCCGCCCGCTCGACGGAACATTGGTGCTACGACATAAACGACTACAACCAAGGTACCACGATTGCTGATGCCTACTCGTACACTGCAATTGCTGCGGGCCACACACATCTTCTAAACCGCCACCGCGTCCATTCTCAGAATGGGAGGAGCTATTACCCTAAGAGGTACTACAACAGCGAAAACATCCCGGGTATCGCAACGTTCTGCGCAAACAAGAAAGTCTTTGAGTTCCCTGTTTTCAGTGACGGGTCCATATTCGGAGCCAATGGTGCGCCACACGGAGGATTGCACCGCGTCATCTTTGACGGGTGCGGTAATTGGTGTGCAACCATTACGCATAAGGGTGAGCCGAATAACAGGTTCCACGAATGCGATGGTTACTAGTCTGTATGTACCTTTACCCATTAGCTTGTACGTGAGGGCTGGTAATGCTAACTTTCTAGGATTACAATTGTTAGGTTAGAATATAAACGACGTACCATCCAGGTGAATGGGGGTAAAGTGGGATAACAGAATCAGCAAGACGTTGTTATATTAACAGCTCAGATGGGCAGATGTTACTGAAGCTTATAAAGCTCTAGCTTTACATTAGCAGTCGAAAGCCGTAGGCTGATATCCTTGAGGTACCGACAAGTAGGGCTGTTATAGTAACGTACCATTAAGATATAAGTTAGAGGACCTCCATTTCGGCCCACCGAATTTCCAGCCCCTCGACTTCTTTCTATAACGTGGATGTCATACGAGTGGGCCACTTCTAAGCACCTTCACGACAAATCAATTAATTACTTAACCACAACGCCTTAAATTAATTCAAACTAATCGGAATCCGACTCTCCAGATGTTTCTACGCCTATTTTACATGTTCGCACATTATACCCAGCCGTTCCGCAGATGCCACACCGCTGAGCGCGCGGTTCTGTCCTCGTCGCCCGACTACTCCTTATACACGTTTCCTCTCTTAACTGTGTATCGATATCCTTTTAATCTAAAAGGTCTTGAGCCTCGCTAATCTCGAGTGTTCCTCCTTACTATAGACGCATCTTTTTCGCTCTCCGACGTTTTGCAAGGCTGGAATTCGCCTCTCGAAGGGTCTTGTTCTCCGCCTAAAAAAGAGCGACCTCGTATATTATCGCCATTGCACCCTTAGCAAACTGGTCCACTGCTAATAAAATCGGTGTTAGAGAGCTTCTTTAGTGACGGCAGACTCGATTCTTAATAAAATCAGTCTACGAAGTCGCCTTAATCGGGTTATGTGGTATCTAAGAGGCCTATAGGATACTTGTAGCCGGAAGGCTTCTAATAAACGAAGGTGTCGATAACTTCACATCCAGCTTTGCGAGCACTCTATCTGGGTCTAAAGGGACTAAACCGGCTCCAGCAAATCCAGCTTTGATGTTATTAAATGTGAAAACCTTTAAAAAGGCTGCTTAAAAGGCGATTAAAAACTCAGCCTTAGTAATGTGGTTAACAAGTGACTTCATGAACCCTTCGATTTCGCGACTGTACGCCTACTTTAATAAGCTGAAACACCCCACGTTAAGTAGCTGGAGTAGATAAAACGAGTGCGGAGGTATAAAGACCGTCACAATGTTCTTCTCTTTATAAAAAGCCTGGAATTCGGCCGAAACGTGGCTCTCGTGCCTATCAATCACTAACAGACGATATCGGCCTGTTACGCGCGATAAGGTGTGTTTATCGAAATGCCGAATCCAATCCAGGCCGGTCTCGTTATCTATCTATCTATTCTAGGTCGGTTTGATTACCTAATCGTGTAGGAGAATGCTATCGGCGTACTAATTAGCAAAGTGGTAAGCGCCTTTTACCACGATAAACAGCGGGATACACCAGCCGTCGGAACAGACGCCTTAGATCACAGTAACCCATTCCCGATTACTAGGCTGGACCTTTTTTCGCTTTCCGCTCCGATCGGCGCCGGTCACGACTATTGAGGATGTGATTTGGCCCATTATAAAGCCGGTCTCGTCGAAGTTGTAGATATCCTCGTCCTGGATGCTGTACTTGGCCTTCAGGTTCGCGAAAAGCGCGAACTAGCCCGCGATTTTTTCAGGATCTTCGCAGAGGGCCCTCTGATAGTCGTATGCACGCGAAAAACGCGTCCGGAGGTCTCGTTGTCGCTTAACGAAGTTCGCGGCCTAACGCGTCCCGACATATGACGCGTCGCGCGACGCGGTAATGACATTCGCTATATCTTCCACATCGTGCAACCGCGGCGCAAATCCTCGTGAATCTAGGTCGAGGATATATCGGATAAGCGTCTTCTCTTCTAATTCGGTAAGACGAGTATTGTTAGCGCGTATATCGCGTCTAGCGTGTTTTCCGTTCATTCTGCGTTGGAGGGTAGTTCGCGAGATATTGTAAATAGCCGCCGCTTATCGGCAGCTAATTTTAGGGTTCTTCTTAATCGCCTGGATCGCTAGAATAATTCTAGACTCGCTAAAAGATTGTTCCATAACTATTAGTTAAGTTAAAGGCAATTGAAGTTAGAAGAGTTAAAATGAGTGGAAAGTGGCCCACTTGTATGACTGGCCCACTCGTATAACATCCACGTTATTTACTTTTATAAATTTGGTTTAATCTATCGAATACTTAGTTTCTATATTCTTTTCCTTATAATAAAGCAGTATTTAAAAGCCGAACTGTAATAAGCCTTAGTTATTATTATAGCTAAGAATGGAATTAAGTAAACCTCTCGAGATTATAGTATACTGAAGTTAATATTATAAAGCCGAATTAAAGGTTACTAACTTAAACCTGAAGCCTTTGTAGATTAATAAAGGCTTAAACTAGTTTAAGGATAGTTACTGAGACCGGGCCAGGGCTCTTACGTAAGCCTTGATCAAGGGTTTACACAAGTATAAGTTAGGCTTCGGTAGTCCAGTTCATAGCTAGAGTGACATAGGAAAAAGAAAATCTTTTCGAAACTGACCCCACACGGCGATAACTTCACAACAACGACTCTATAAGCTACCGGATAGCCCGGAAACTGTTCCTAGGGCCTCATTTAGCCCAGAAATGGTCGATTCACCACCCTCGAGGCAAAGCGCGGGTGGTGGGAGCCGCCATAGGCCCGCCCCACCCCCCAAGCCATCACCTCCGGACTCAAGAACACCATCGCCAGACAGCATCACAGCACCTGGACGCAGTCCGGAGGATATACGTAGCACTATAGACGACTTCAAACGCTTCCTAGCTGGTGAAGTCAACATTACGGCCTTAGCTGCAGCAGTTCAAGCCGCCATTCCGGTCTTAGAGACGGCGGCTAAGGAATCGGCCAAGGAATCGGACAACCAGCCCAGCGTCGAAAGACGTATCAATATTATCGAGAACACGCTGTAACCTATCTATAAGGAAATTAAAGCTCCTAAGACGTACGCTGCAGCCGCCACTGCCCCTACCGCCGCCTAGGCGCTTAGGGCCCCCCAGGTAGCCAAGACTTTGCCTCCTCGACACAAACGGGAGGTAACGGTTAAAACCGTAGGAACTGAAGGCCGCACCTACGAAGAGATCGTGCGGAAAGTTAACGCAGCAACAGGTAGAGAAACAGCAATAGCCGCACGGAAGCTTCCCAGCGGAGACTATACTATTACTTATAAGACAGCAGAAGAGAAGCGACAGCTGGAAACCAACCGGGCCTAGACTACCGAGGCCTTCGGAGAGAACGCCACTATCCAAAAGAGAACGATCCTGGTGGTGGCCTATGGCATCAACAAGGAGGCTATAAAGACGAACCAAGGGCAGCTAGAAGTCCAACTCCGGAACCAGCCCGGCGGCCCTATCGACGTCCTGGAGGTCAAGCTCCCTCGCAACGCTAAGACCTCGTCTAGGAAGGTCACGGCCCTATATATTGCAGTACCCACGGTTTAATAAGCGGAACAGCTATATCGAGACGGCCTTATTTAGCAGTATAGCTACAATCTATACGAGCCTTTCGCTAAAGGAGCACAGCTTAAGCAATGCTACCACTGTTACTGTTATAGACATATCGCCTGTATCTGCCGCCACGCATGTAGGTGCGGGCTCTGCTCTTTAATAAAACATAATAATAAAGAATGCCCAGAAGCCGAGAATAAAAGCCGGTACTGTTATCTAGCATACTAAGGACTACACACTATATGGTCTAAGGAGTGTCTAGTCCGTTAAGAGTAGGTCCAGATTACCAAGGCTGCTTATATTATAAGACCGAAGGGATTCGCACTGCCCTTGTAAGAACCCCCTAAGCTAATAACCGAACACTAGCAGACAGTTCAGGCGCGGAAGCATCGAGCAACCAGCTGCCGTACTAGAAGCACTGGCAGAGCCTGTAGCAGAACCCACGAAGAGATAGACAACATGGACATCGAAACACCGGAGTCAACACTAAACAGCATCCACGATCGACTATGATAGCGCTAAGGATCCTATATTAGAACACGCAGAAAAATAAGAAAGCATAGATCCCGGCAGTTAATACTATCTCCGAAGAGTACGATATCCTGGCTATCCAAGAGCCCTGGCGAAACCCAAATATGCCGACCACCTACTGCCCGAGATCCTCTCTGTACTACCTACTTTACGCGATCGAGGGAGGTAAGGTATATATCTATATTAATAAGAAGTACACCCTAGCACAGTGGACATATAAGGCGCAGCCAAATAAGTGTCGTATCACAATTTAACTACTAGACGGTCCTATAACGGTTATTTGTATATACTCGCCTCCCCTTAAGTCCACCAGCAGATCGGACCTGCCTGTTATCGAAGCCCTCTATACCGAACCCTAGCTAAGATAAACAGTCCTCGTGGGAGACTTTAACGTCCACCACCCTGTCTGGAGAGGATACAACGTCCGACCCTATAGGGCAGCTAATAAGTTACTCCAGCTAGCAGAATCCTGGAGACTCCAGCTGATCACACCCCCTGGAACACCGACATGGACTCGAAGAGAGTGCATGGACTCCACGATCGACTTAGCGTGGGCCACGGACGATCTCCAAGCTGCCTACAACGGGTATGCCCTATTTGCTGGATCCGATCACCTCCCCTAGGTGATACGCGTGGCTGGACCCTATACAGACCGCTAAGACAGGCCACGACGTAGCTAGAAAACAGCTAACTATAACCAGGCGAAGGTAAAAGCGGCACACCTACCATAGCCAAGGTAACTCGAGACACTAGAAGAAATCGATAGCTACACTGAAACGTTAACTAAGGAATTAACCTGGATAGCCGACTTAGTTGCCCCCCTCCGCTACTTTAAAGGGAGAGGCAAAGCTTAGTGGAACCGCGAGACAGAAGAAGCTATAGAGAAGGAGCGAAGAGCCTAGCGGATATGGCTTTCCGATAGGACGGATGTAGCTTAGCGAGCCCTCCGGCAGTCAACTCTCTTAAAGAAGAAAGCAATCCGAGAAGCTAAAACAGCGTCCTAGAGACATATGCTCCACGAGGCGTCTAGCCAGCCAGCTGGCGTCTGGAATATCGCGAGATGGGCAAGAACAGAAGGATTAGCACCGCCGTTACCCCCGGCAGTCCCTACACTCTACACACCGCGTGGCGAACAGACGTTCCTTCTTATTTATTCTTTGCTGGCACCTACTGTTAGTGCCAGCCCACTATTTACTGCCAAATCCTTAACAACCCTCCAACGGCGCCTCAACGCCAACCCAGAGGCCAGATGGACTCTGGGACCATCATCGTGATGGCTTCACCTCCTCGTGAGGACACCACCGATGAGGTGATGACGGGAAACGATCCTCCCGACCACCTCGAAGAAGCTTCCCCCACTTATACTCACAAGAGGAAGCGAACGGGGTAGAATGAGGCCCCTGCGAACGGTCCATTACAAAACCGAAAGAAGGTCGACGACACTCGAGAAGCTTCGACGACGGAAGAAGCCTCGGCCATGGTACAAGGACACCAGCCGGCTTCGGACGCACTAGCCCCGGTTTTAAGCGATATAGATAAACGATATAACACCCGAAGATCGGTACTTACTAAGATTGCCCACGCCTTAAATAGTATTATCGAAGAATACCACGATAAAGACAAAGAACTAGCTACGGAGATTACGAAAGGTTTTACAGCGTTCCTATAGGCTAAGATCGGGCACATAACTTACCCCCACCTAAACGAACGCCTCCTACCGGAGACCGGCCCGATCTATACGGAGCCTCTCGGGGCCCCCACGCGCAGCTAGGCAGACGTCGCTCGAGCGGGACGAAAGCCATCGCCTTAAGACAGCGTAAACAAACGGACCCAGTAAACGAACCGATAAAAGGACCTCCAAGTTCTTATAAGAATCCTAAAGGAACACCGAAACTAAGCATATACCTAATATAACTTCGCCTTACAATAGGCTATATATAAGACCCTCGACTTATCTTTAGCTGACGTTCCTAATATCTACTATATAGCTATAGGCGTCGCCGTCTATCTAAGAAACAAAGAAATAAAGGAGATACTACTCCGAAGGAAAGAAGAACTAGCGCGAAGCCTCTAAGCTAACGCAGTCGAGGTCCCGATCACATGGGTGAACTACGTCGTCCCCGGCTACCTAACGCGCCTCCTAAATATTTTCGGCGAGATATTTAAGATAGACACTCTATTACAAGACAAAGTTATTATGTAAACCGGCGTCGAGCTAGTAAGCATGCGCTAGTCGCGACAGGAACTAATTCCGGGGACGAATAAGAGATCATATATTGTCTTGTTCCTATAGAAAGTCTGTCTGTTCCGGCTCTTCGCAGTGAGTAGGCCCACCTAGCTAATTAAGAAGCGGACACCCCTTAGTAGGCATAACCCGGGCTGCTAAGGATACCACCCGAGCCGATTTTACACACGAATAGACAGATACGAAAACTGCAGCGCCCGACTCCTAGTAGGATATAACCACCCACAGCTGTGCTAGCAACGCCCATAGTATGCGAACTGCTATAGGCTTGCTCTAGCGAACTATAAGAACTGTCCAGCGAAGCCAGTGGTGAAACACAGAAAGCTAGTACGCTTTATGTAAAGCGAGCTTATAAAGATTCGCCAGATAGGCAACCTGCTTTATAAGGCAGCCCAACTATAAGAAACAAGCTATAGAGGTAATATATAAGAGGAGGCTAGACCGGATACTGGTAGGAACACCGCCGATATAACTATAGAGGACCCTACTTATACGCCTATAAAATTCTTAAGAAGACGGCTCCAGTCCTCCTAAGAAGATAAGCCGAAACGTAATAGAAGGAACATCCTATGTATCGACTATAGCATGCTCGACTATATAGGCCTTAAGGACGATAAATAAATTAAACTACCGAACACGCTCGATATGTATTAAGCCAGAACGATAAGTTCTATAGGTCGCGTAAGCTAACGTGGGCAAATCGCCGCTGGCACACACGGCTTTACTGCAACAATACTGGGAGGACTATATCGACGTAGTCGTCGTATAGGAACCATCTGTTACGAAAGACAGCCAAAACAGATTCAACTCACACTTGGGTTACAGCGCTTACATACCAGTTAACAGCTAAGATAGAGTCGCCTCTTAACCTCGGGTTATAACTTACGTTAATAAAAGCAGCGGGCTAAAGACAAGATAAAAGCGGCCATAGAAAACTAGAGACCTCTTATAGCTCGAAATCGACCACTTCACCTTTATAAATATGTACAGACCCTTAAAAGAGCCGCTAAGCTAGGCGACACAACTCCTATTAAACCTGCGACCACCATCCCACTGCATCGTCGCAGGGGACTTCAACGCCTGGTATAACGCTTAGGACCCCGATGTGGCCCTAACCCGCAATGGAGGTTCCGAGATCCACGACTGGGCTGTCGCCAACGGGCTTGGCTACATTGGGGAGATTGGGATCCCTACCCACGCCGCGGGACGGACCATCGACCTAGCCTTTTCTAACATCCCTTTTGCGGCAGCGGAGGTAGACCCGAGGCTTCGGACAGGAGCAGACCACGAAACGATCCGAATCTCGATCCCTAGAGGTGAACAGACATGGGGGACGCAGTTCCGGTAAGTTGGACTACCACCACTTGGGCCAACCCAGACTTGGACCACCAACAAAGTCAGCTCATCCTCCTCATCGCCAACAACTTCAACCTTGGATATAATAACAACCAAAACACCAATAGATAGATTAGTTAACGTAGATGACAAGCGAGTGGCGCAGACAAGCGAGTGGCGCACTTACCGCTAAATGGCGCCAATTCAACTTTAAGACACTACATAACCACAAATAAACATGGAGACCGCGTCGAAAGAAAGCCAGATGGTTCTTGCTATCCAATCTCTCCAAAAAGACCCCAATCTTACCCGCAGAGCCGCGGCTAGGACATATAACGTCTCCGAAACCTCACTACGTCGAAGAATGAACGGAACACGCGCCCAGCAAGATACGCGCCCTAACAGCACTCGATTAACGGAGCTAGAAGAGAATGTGATTGTCACATATATAATGGACCTGGATTCGCGGGGATTCGCGCCCCGGATGCCTGATGTGGAAGAGATGGCCAATGTTATTCTCGCGGAGCGCGACGCGTTACGCGTCGGGATACACTGGGCCTCGAACTTCGTGAAGCGACAACCCCAACTTAAGACGTGTCTTTCTCGTGCATACGACTACCAGAGGGCCCTCTGCGAGGACCCTAAAAAGATCGCGGCTTGGTTCGAGCTTTTCCGCAATATGAGGGCGACGTACAGTATCCTTGACGAGGATCTGTACAATTTCGACGAGACTGGCTTTATGATGGGCCAGATCACGTCCTCTATAGTTGTTACAGGCGCCGACCGCAGCGGCAAACGAAAGAAAGTCCAGCCTAGCAATCGAGAATGGGCTACCGCGATCCAGGGCGTATATGCGGACGGCTGGTGCGTCCCGCCATTCGTAGCAGTGAAGGGCAAGAACCATCTCGCGAACTGGTACGCCGACAGCACCCTACCACGCGACTAGGTGATTAAACTAACCTCCAATGGATGGACCGACAATAAGACAGGGCTAGACTGGATTCGGCATTTCGATAAACACACTGCTGCGCGTATAAAGGGCACACATCGAATGTTGATCATCGACGGGCACAAGAGCCACGTTTCGGCCGATTTCCAGGCTTTCTGTAAGGAGAAGAGCATTATCACGGTCTTAATGCCTCCTCATTTGTCACATCTACTCCAGCCTCTTGACGTTGGATGTTTTGGACCATTGAAGCGGGCGTACGGTCGCGAAATCGAAGGGTTTATAAAGGCACACGTGAACTATATTACGAAGGCCGAGTTCCTCATCGCCTTCCACGCCGCGTTTGTTAAGATTTTTACACCCGAAAACGTCAAATCCGGATTCCGCGGGGCTGGTTTAGTCCCTCTTAACCCGGATAAGGTCATCTCGAAGCTCGACGTGAAGTTATCAACGCCTTCGCCGACTGGAAGCCTCCCGGCTGCGACTATCCCTTTGGCCTCCCAAACGCCGCACAACCCGACCGAGGCAACTTCGCAAACCGATTTTATTCAAAGCCGAATCCGCCGTCACCAGGGAAGCTCTCCGACACCGATTTTATCGGCAGTCGACTAGTTTGCGAAGGGTGCGATGGCGATAATGCACGAGAACGCCCTTTTACGGGCGGAGGTTAAGACACTTCGAGAGGCGAATTCTAGCCTCGCAAAACGTCGGAGAGCGAAGAAAACACGTCTACGGCAAGGAGGAACACTCGAGATTGGCGAGGGATTAGATCTTTTAGATCAAAAGGACGTGGATGCGCAGTTAAGGGAGGCAACACGTGCGAGTAGTAGTCGCGTAAGGAGGGCGCAACCGCGCGAACAGCGTTGTGGCATCTGCGGAAACACCGGTCATAATGCACGTACTTGTGAAATAAATGTAGAAACCTCCTGAGAGTCATATTCCGATTAGTTTGAATTGATTTACGGCGTTGTGGTTGCATAATTAATTGATTTCTCGTGGAGATGCCGAAAGGTGCGCCACTCGCTTGTCTGCGCCACTCGCTTGTCATCTACGTTAGACCATTGTCATCGCCTTTCAATTGTGCATCTTCTGATATGGCCACCGATCGGGAAAAAAAGCTACATGCTGCTATTCGTGCCACGAAGGACGGCGCCTCCGTCTGCTCAGCTGCTAAGCAATACTCCATCCCTAGGTCCACACTTCAACGCCATATTGACGGTGGAAGGACCGTTCGTGAGGCTCACGAAGAGCAACAGAACCTTTCACCGCGCCAGGAAGCTCATCTGGTACGCTGGGTTAAGACGCAGACCAAGTTAGGCTACGCGCCGCCTCACTCAAGGTTCACGATGTATGCTTTGAGGATCTCTCGAGCGTCTGGAGGACCTGAGACCTTCGGAAAACACTGGATCCAGCGCTTCCTAAAGCGCCATCCAGAGTTGAAGACCTTGCGCAGCGTCCGCTATAACTGGCGGCGCGCTAACGCAGCTTGTTCAACAAATATCGAGGAGTTCTTCCAACGGTTAGATGACCCCTTAATGTCAGCCATCCCTGCAGCTCACACTTATAACGCCGACGAGATAGGGTCCCAGATCGGAATTGGAGACGCTCCCCTTGTCATCGGACCCTCTGAGCTTAAGGAGGTCCTCATTAAGGACCCCCTAAATAGAGAGTGGGTGACTATCGTGGAGTGCTGTCAGAGGGGGCCCTTGGAGTATAGGCAAGAAGGGGCACGTAGGTATTGTCGAAGCTGTGGCGAGGTAGTAGGTAGGGGTAGAGGTTGAATGGTATTAATCTCTGTCCTTCTATCCATCTACTGGGCCTGTTGCCCCTTATTTGTAGCCTGCCGCTACCTGTCCGTGGCCTCGCCAGTTTTCCTGTTGAGGGCCTTGCTCTGAGATCTTCCATTTAACCTTTGTCCTGGATCCGAGTCCTTTCCAGTTGTGTCTCTGACAAGTGCGTGGCTGGAGACGGCAGAGCGCTTTTCCCCTTGGTTATCTTCGGAGGCAAAAACGTCCAGCAGCAGTGATTTGAGGAGGAGATGCTAGGAGATGATGACCTCAATTCCTGGAGGTTCGCCTCTAGCGGTTCTGGCTAGTCAAGCAACGAGATAGCGCTGCGCTGGCTACGTGAGGTGTTCCTCCCTTAGACGAAGCCTCAAAACTATCGCCAGTGGCGTCACCTTATCATCGACGGCCATAACAGCCACATCAACGAGCCTTTCCTCCTGGAATGTCTCCAAGCGCGAGTCTGGCTTAATTTCCTCCCAGTGCACTGCTCACAAATCCTCCAGCCCCTCGACGTCGGCCCATTCTCAGCGTTGAAGTGCAGGTTCAGGTCCATTTTGCGTGCCACCTGCTATTCCATGATGGTTACCGTTGCCGGCAAGCCAGAGTTCGTGGCTGCTTAGAAAAGAGCCCGAAATGAAACCCTAACCGATAGAAAAGATCCTAAGAGGCTGGGAGGCAACTGGCATCTTTCTAAGAGACCGTTCCAAGCCTCTCAATAGCAGGCTCACTGCCTAGGCGGACGCGCAGACTGCAGGAGAACCGGAGCGCGCGAAAACACCAGACCAAAGCGCAGCGTTAAACGAAAACGAACTTAAGACTCTAAAGAACAGCAGGCAAGTGAAGGAATTAGGGCTTCGTGTGTTAGCAGCGGACAGCGCGCTCGCGACTGCAATGCAGCGCCGAGGCCTTTGGAAGCAGCAGAAGGCCTTCGACATCCTCACCGCCAGCAACGTCGCTCACGAGCAGGAAAATGAGCAATTAAAAGCTGCACTCGAGAGACAGCGACCTCGAAAACAGCGTCGAGTCCTTCCTAAGTCTCAACAGGCGTTTGTTGATATGGAGGACATCTCGCAAGCTAGGGATCAGCTGAGGGATGAAGCGGACCAAGTTCGCCCACGGAGGTTTGCGCGCCAGCAGCAAAATAGGCGGTCGGAAACACAACAAATTGAAGATAATTGGGACCATGAGATAGAGGAGGTCCTTGAGGAGATACAAGTCAAGTATTAGCTAATTAGGCCTGGTTGTGGCTGCAAAACACCAAAAACCGTCTTAAGGGGTCTCATGATAGGTGTGGTGGCCCAAGTCTGGATTGGCCCAAGTGGTGGTAGTCCAACTTACTCGATACCAGACCACAAACTCGAAGCTTTTGCCGGCACCGTCGAGCTAGGCATGCAAAGCCTCACGCCACTTCCTCCGGTACCGACGACGGATCAGCTGGATCAACGGGCAACGAAGATCCTAGGCGTATTACGTAGAGCGCTAGAAACGATCGGGAAGCAGCCAGCTAAGGACGGTCGCAAGGCACCATAGTGGACCGACGCCTGCCGGGAAGCTCGAGATACGTTCCGACGAGCAAGAAGGCAACACCAAGGGGACTGGAGGCACCTAGAAGAACGGAAACGCTTCCTCGCGGTGGTACAGAGAGAAAAGCGGGAGTACTGGCGACGGCAAATCGACTCGATCTAGTCTGACAAGGACCTATATAAGGTCGTCAGATAGCATAAGCTACAGCCCGCCTTATAAGCGCTACCTTTAGTTATCAAAGATAAGACGATTGAGGACACGGAAGAAAAGGCACACGCTTTATATAAAGCTCTCCTAGAGCGTTTTATAGACGCCGAAGACCTCGAGGACGACCCTCTTAAGATCCTTATAGTACCGCGACATACCCTGCCCTAGGATGCCTACATCTTAAAAGAAGAGCTAGCAGCCGCCACGATCGTAGTAAAGAGCACCTCGCCGGGGGCCGATAGCATCTTAATACGACTGCTAAAAGCGTGTTAAGAGGTTATTTAAGAATCTGTACAATCCCTCTTTTAAGCTTGTCTACAGATTAGTCACCCCCTACGCCTATTCCGCACAGCTAAGGTCGTGATACTACAGAAGCCGAATAAGAAAGACCTCTCGAACCCTCGCTTATAGCGACCGATCTCGCTTCTCTCCTGCCTCGGGAAGGGCCTCGAGAGGCTCGTAGTAAAACGCATAGCTAATACTACGCTCTTATATAGGGTGGTCAGCCTATAACAGGCGGGCGCTTTGCTAACTCGGGCAGCCTTAGACCTCCTTACCTGCCTTATATATAAGATCGAGCATTCCTTAGAGAACAAGGGCACGGCTTCGATCCTCACCGTGGATATGAAAGGCGTATTCGACGCCACCCTTAAGAGACGCCTTATACTCTGTATAAGATAACAGGGCTAGGCTACGTAGCTAGTCAAGTTTGTAGGCTCCTTTATAGAAGAAAGATAAGCGCGGATCCGACTTAAGGATGTTATAATAACGCTATAGATAATCCAATACAGCCTACTATAGGGATCTCCCACCTCCCTAATACTCTTCCTTCTATATATTGCGGACATTCTACTCGAAGACACCAAACACCGATTCGGATACGCGGACGATATATACTTCTACCGAGCTAGTAAGTCCCTACACAATAACATAAGACAGTTAACGAATAACCTAAACGACGTCCTCAACTAAGGTAAGGAACATAAAGTCACTATCGACCCGGATAAAAGCGAGCTGCTCTATTTTATATACGTAAGGAGCCTAAAGGAACTCCCTAGTGTGGCAGTATAGGACCATAGGCTGACTATAAACGCCTCGGTCCAGCCCGTGCGATAGCTCGGTGTTTGGTTTAACTTGAAACTTCGGTTTACGGAGCACGTGAAAGAGAGAGCGGCACAGGCTCGAATTCTTATACAACACCTACGGAGCCTAGCCAACACCCAGCGAGGCCCCCCGCTAAAAGCTCTCCGGAAGGCTATCTACACCTGCGTCCTCCCCACCCTCACCTATAGGGCGGAGGCATAGTACGAGGGGCGTACGAAGATCCAGAAGAAAGCGCGCCAGCAGCTCAACATAGAGGTGCCGACCCGACAGGAGGCACACATGGATAAACTAGACAGGGTCCTAAGGGAGGCGATATAGGCAGTACTGCCTGTATAGAAGACAACACCTTTAGCCACGCTATATAGGGACGCAGGTGTCTTAACAGCGCGAATCGTATTAAAAGCGGCGTTCTATTGCTTCGGATAACGGCTCCAGTCGGTAGACAGGGACTATATACTGACCACATGTATAGCGCTACGGCTGTACCCTCCTAGCATTAAATACGGCTCCCTACAACTAGCGCGGACCAGGCTTTAGAGAGCAGCTAGACTCCTACCCGACATTCCAAGGCTATATTACGTCCTAAAGAGATACACGCCGAAGCAGGAGTCGCAGAAAGATAAAAAGACAACAGCGAAGGAGTTTACCGTGTGGCAGACAAGACTACCCGATACCCACCTTATTGTCTTCTCGGATAAGTCGAAGGGACCTAACGAAGCAGTCGGCTGGGGTTTCGCTATCTACCGAAATGGACGAAAAATCAGCTAAGGTAAGGGCCGACTAGGCCTTACGGAGGTCTTCGACGGAGAGGTTGTGGGAGTATAGTAAGGTCTACGCTAAGCCCACCGAATTAACCTAAGCGCGATAATCCACGTCTGCCTAGATAATACATCTGTTATCTAAGGTCTTATAGGAAACGCGCCGAAAAGCTCATAAAAGGCCTTCCTTAGCTTCCAAGAACTAGCGACTATAGCGGACGTCCGCGTCCGATGGGTACCTAGCCACGAGGGCATCCAAGGGAACGAAGAGGCCGATAGGCTGGCGAAGGAAGGGGCCGCGCTCTTAGCAGAACACACAGCCTAGGCTATAGACGCAGGTATAAAGCGACTTCAGAAAACAACCATTAAGAAACAGTTTGCTGTATAGTGGGAGGAAGTCTCTTAAGGGTGTAAGCGCTACCAAGAACTTGGGTTCACCGATGCTACTCTTAAGGCTCTAATAAAGCTTGACCTCCCTAGGCAGACACTTCATAATCTCCTCGCGCTCCGATCAGGACATGGAGACTTCGACTGGTACCATAGGAAGTTCCGACACCGCCAGAACGATCGATGCGTATGCCGCATGCTGCGAACACCGGAACATCTAGTCTTCTGCTGGAAAAAGCGGAGGCACCAGGCTTGGTAGCCGAAGTTCGACCCCGAACCGAAAACCTTAAAGGAATACTGGCAACGGCTAGTGCACAACCCAGGAAAGTTCCAGCTCTTCGTGAAGCTGACAAAGTACTATGAAGACATATGCCCCCACTGGTAGGTCGTAGAGGGTACTCTTCATGAAGCAGAAGCTTTAAATACGGAGAACGCGCCGGGAACGAGCTCGCATGGAGGAGCCACGGAGACGGTTAGACCAAATTTTTGCCTTTGGGCTCGAAATGCGGGATATCTCGTGTACATGTAGATAGACTCTCGCACGCCAGATGCCCCTCGGGAGGCAGGACAATGTCCCAACGTGGCGATAATACAACAACAACCGCGTGGCGAAGCAACGACCTATAAGGAGAAAACAAAGGCCTTCCGAGAGAGGTTCTATCCCCTCCCTAAGGCTACGTACACCGGCTTCCGAATAACGAACCGGCTTGCAGCGCCTCTCGGTATGGACAGCAAGGTGACAGCAGAACAAGTCCAAGACGTCCTTACTAAGGCAGGCCAGTGGAAGGCACCTGGACTAGACCAGCTTCCGAACGGATTCCTTAAACGCCTAGGAAAGCCCCTCTTCCAGGCCTTGGCCTCCCTAGCGGAAGCGTGCTAGTATATAGGATACTATCTAAGAGCGTTCCGGAAAGCAGTCACCGTTATCCTCCGGAAGCCAGGAAAGCAGCCAAACGAGTATCACCAAGCCGGCGGATGGAGACCTATCGCGCTTCTTAACACTATAGGGAAAGCGATCGAGAGCCTACTAACGTAACGGCTAGCTAGCTTTACCGAAGAGAACGGACTGCTCCCGGACGAAGAGATAGGCAACCGGAAAGGCCGCTCCATAGAAATAGCCTTACGGTTGCTAATAGACCTAGTCCGCACAGCCTGGAAACATAGAGGCGCAGCAACCCTTCTATCGCTAGATATTTCGGGCGCTTTCGACTCCGTCGACTATAGAAGGCTCCTTGCTAACCTGCGAGCGTTAAAGGTCCCTATATAGACTATTAGCTGGATCCGAATCTTCTTATTTAACCGGTCCACTACGCTATTCTTCGATAGCCAGGAATCGGACGAGATCCCAGTCCCGGCAGGCGTCCCGTAGGGCTCACCCTTATCGCCTATCCTCTTCTGCCTCTATACAGCCGGTCTTTATAAGGCTCTCCGCGCTATACCAGGGATAGCTACTATAGCCTTCGTAGACGACACGAACCTCGTAGGCTTCGGTTTAGACCCCGAGCAGACCTGCGAGCAGCTGGAAGCCGCTCACAGGATCTGTAAAGAATGGGCAGTCAGCTACGGTATGACCTTCGCAGTACAGAAATATCACCTAGTCCACTTTTCTCGAAGACGGAAAGGTCCGGACATAAAGATAGCCTTAGAAGGCCACGAAATCGAACCAGAAGATTCCTGCCGCGTCCTTGGCATCCAGGTGGATAGACGTCTCCGCTGGGACGTCCACATCCAGTCGATATCGAAGAAGATGGCGACGCAGGTCTATGCTCTAGACCGGATAGCCGGCTCGACATAGGGCGCTTCTCTCTAGCGAGCCCGCCAAGTCTATACAGCCGTTATACGGTCTGCGATAAGCTATAGAGCTTCAGAGTAGCACCGCCAGATCTCGAAAAATAGAGCCAAGGCACTTAACGACGTCTAAACAGAGTGCCTCCGAAAGGTCACAGGAGCTTTTAAAGCCACGGCCACTGCAGTACTAGAAACAGAAGCTTACGTATCCCCCTTAGACACGTGGCTCAACAGAAGGGTGGCGGCATCGGAAGAGAGGCTTTAACAGCCGCGTATCGCATTACTCATCTAAGCAAGGTGCGATAGCGCAGCTAGATGGATCCTAACAAGACCGACTCGCCGGCGCAGACCGAAAGGCCCCGACGCTCCCGATCGTAAGGGGTGGCTAAACGAATGGCTAGCTGGAGACTCAGTATATAAGGCGGAGGAGAGAGACTGGCTTTAAAGATGGCAACAAGCGCAGCAAAATCGAACAGCACGAACCCCGGCAGCAACTAAGATGCCGCTAGATAAGCACGTCCTTAAGCTTTATAAGGGACTCCATAAAGCCGAGAGCTCTATCCTCGTCTAAGCGAGGACTGGCAAGATTAGGCTGCGAGACTTCCTTTTTAAGCGTAGGGTCCCGGGCTTCGACAGCCCCTAGTGCGTCTACGGTCAGGGCAGGGAGACCGTCCAGCATATCCTTGTTTTCTACCCACGGGAAAGAGAAAGACGAGAGCATCTCGTCCAAGCTCTAGGAGGACCGATAGACACAGACAGGATGCTCGACACCCCAGGAAAAGCAGGAATTATCGCGAGATGGCTACTCCGCTCGCGTAGGCTGGACATGTTCCAGCTGGCGAATCAACTCATCAGCTAGGAAGCGGGCGCGCTGAGCCCGATCTCGGTATGGCAGGTCAAAGAGCAGATAGAAGCGGTGCGACGCAGCGGAACCTAGGTTTTTCACCCGGCCGGACGTCAGCCCGGAACGGTTTTCCTAGGCTAAGATGCGCGGGGGGTCCTCATGGCCTAGATAGGTCGCTAGGTGTAAGAACAATAATAATAATAACAATAATAGCTAGAGTGACAGCGCGCTTTTTCCCTCCTTTTAATACACTGCTACTCTTACTACGGCACTTCACGCTTATTTCTCGTGACTATTTTGAGCTTCTTTTACTTCTCTACGTTAAGGATCATCTTGATCAACGATATCCTCACTTGATTGGCCCTTGGGATCGACCTCACAACCGTGTCTTTCCACCAGACTCCTTACAGTTTAGGGTTTCTTAGTTCCATAGCTCCCCCCTATAGGCTCGAACTGTGAACCTCTTAATTAACAGTTAGAACTAACTAGGATAGATAGCGATAACTAACTAAACAGAATAAACGTAGAGAATTAAGGAAAATATAAGGCAAAAGCTGGAAGTCGGGAATAATAAGTACTCTTAATATAAATGAAAATATTGTTACCCCTCCCCACAAAAAGAAACACCGTAAGGCAGTGGAGATTATTATTTAAATAACGCAGAACATAATAAACAAGAAAATCGAAAGATACCGGGCTAATATCGGTGTCCGAAAAAATACCTCGGTATAGAAACAATAGGAACTTACGCTAACTGTAGCTAACTCAGCTAATAAACTGACCTGCCTAATATAGCAACTTATAGAGAGGCTAATAGGAGTTGCTATGTTACTTCTAACACTCTTAGTTAAGACTAGCTCCTATACCCTTAAGACGTTATAATAAATAACACGAATAATGTTAACGATTTTAATAGAGATATATAAAGCTATCGGTAAGCGAACGGATTAAGGGATCCTAGTATACGAATGCCGACATCTAAGGCTAGCTAAGAAGTAAGTCACGCACCGGTTCTTAAGGAACCGATTAGCTATCCTAAGACAACTACATAAGAATCCTCCCAGATAAAAGAAAAATAATATAAACACAAGATCCAACAGATAAGCCGCGGATTAAGAGACTTCACGTATAACAGAGTTTATAGAGCCTTCCCTTACGACAACCACGTATAAGCAATCAACTGCCCCTCTAATCTAAACGCCCAGCCCCTCCTTAAACTTAACAATATTTACTACTTTTACTCCTAAAAGTAAGAGTCCTTAAGGTATCCCTAATTAAGGGAATCCACCTTTACAACTCTCGGACTTAAAACTCTTACCTAACTTAGGGCATTACCCGTACCTAAGGTTCGATAGCAATAATATCACGGCCTTCTTAAAAGACTAAGAGAGACACGCTTAGCGGTTCTGTTTCTCTGAAACCGACAAGATTGCAGAGCTGATAGCCTACTGTATCGGTTAAGGAACACTCTCCTAGATCTATCTAGCAATTAAAGAGTGTACTACCTAGCCAGATTTTAAGCAGCGCCTCCTTTTTAACTTCAAGATAGGGGACCTCTTATACTAGCTTCCCTTAAGCGCGAAGTTATCGGAACTCGAATCTAGACCTAAGCTGTTAAACTATTAAGAGATATACAATTACCTTATCAAGTATAAGCATGTCGCTAATACTTTAAAGGCTGCATCCGTAATATAAAGAGGTGTCATTAAATTAACGCGAGAAGGTCTAATTAAGCGTTTACACCCGGACATCCAGCATATACTATCTAAGAAGAACCGGCTTATAGGATATGAAGACACCTTTAAGGATATCTCGGACTAGTTAATCGAGGAGCACATATTTAGTAACACTCTTAATACTGATGCCGCTAAAATGCGTGCTACGAAAATAATACTAAATAGGAAGAACCTTGTATAAAGAGAGAGGACCGAAAGAATAACTAAAGACAACACATATTGAGACGGGGCCAGGGTGCTTATGTCACCCAGGGCACTTACATCAGCTAGAGGAGACAGCGCGCTTTTTCCCTCCTTTTAATACACTGCTACTCTTAGTACGGTACTTCACGCTTATTTTTTCGTGACTATTTTGAGCTTCTTTTACTCCCCTACGTTAAGGATCATCTTGATCAACGATATCCTCACCTGATTGTCCCTTGGGATCGACCTCACGACCGTGTCTTTCCACCAGACTCCCTACAGTTTGGGGTTTCTTGTTTCCAATATATAGACGCCAGGATAATCGATAAAGCAATCGACAAGATAACTAAGAAGTTCGAAAGTCTCGAGGTTAACCAAATTCAAGCTTTAATTAACGAAAGACTAAAGCAGTTATAGCCGCCTTACTTGCAAGACAACTCATAGACCTATCCCTATATTAGCAACATTCAGGTAAAAGAAATAATATTAGGCGTCGTCGATTAAGACTTCTTTCGATACGGGGCACCTGGATCAGGGTTTTCCTCCTATAGGAGAGGTGGCCCAGGCGGTAGAGGCTCTTACGACCGCATCCTCCCGGATAACAGCGTCTAGCTACATAACACGTACGGCCCTAGAGACTGCTATGCTTGCGGTGAGCCCAGCTACAGGAGCAATCGATGCCCTATGTTAGTATACTACACCGAGCAAGGCTTCCTATACTGGGATGCTGATACCTAGAGATACCGAGCAGGCAGACGAGGAGAAGGCCACTGGCTAGACGAGTCGATCTTAGGAGACTGCCTCCGCCGAAAGAAACCGGCTATCTAGATATGCCTAATAGATATCTTCTTCAACAGACTGGGAACATATTAGCAGCAAATATACACTAGGAACAAACTATTTAAGCGAGACCAAATTACTTAAGAGGATATAAACAAGTTCGCAGCCTATTATAGAAAGAGGTAAATCGTTAATTAAGGATAAGTATAACTAGCTATAACAACTGTTAACTTAATCGAGACCTACGAAACGACTTATTAACTAGATGTTAACTTCGAATTCATATATATCGGGCACGACTCGGATAATCGAGAGATCTTACGTGTTATAGAAAGGTAAGCTGTATCACTACAAATTGCCTCGATTAAGGAAATTCCAGATAAAGAAACCGAAATTATTATAGTAAACGCGGGAGAAAAAAGAGTAAAACTAGAAGATAGCAGGTACAGCTTAAAGGATGCCACTTAGCTAACGAATAGCCAAGCAAAAGGAGATAATAACGTAACCACCTTATAACTAAAGGAAAAGCTTAATTAAGATAATATCGATAAATAGACTAAGCAAATCCTTTAAGAATTTGGCAATAAGAAGTTCACAGTTACCTAGTTAAACCTAATTATAGAAGTCCCCAATTTTAGCTAAGGACTGCTAAAGGTGGCAACAGACGCTATAAACAAACATTAAGGGATTGAAGAAATAATCGACATATGCGGGGCTTCTTAAGACCCCGACTGCATCACTATAAGGACTAGTGAAGACCTTAAGAATAGCATTACGATTAAAGGATCAGTAAGGTTTACTAATAGAGCACACCTAGCTAATAAACTATAATAAAAGTGGAGAACACGGAATATTACAAAGCATACTAATTAAGACTCCCTATATACTGTTAACGCGACCGACTTCTTTATAAGACCAGACGAGATTAAAGCAGCGAGACCCTTAGGACGCCTTCTAATAAGAGTTGGACCCAATAGCGATGAGACTTCAGTACGAGGTCTGTTAAACACCGGAGCCGCAATCAATGTTATCGTGGACACCTACTGTAAGAAGAACAACCTGCCTTTTATAGCATCTAGCATAGTCCTAAGAGGATGGACGGTAAATTCCGCACCTACTAAGTCAATAAGGACCTTAACCGACTACCTTTAAATTAGGGGACGCAAGATCCGGACTTTCTTTTAAGTTGTTAAGGCTAAGAATAGCAGTTATAATATAATTCTCGGCTTACCTTTTATTTACGATAGTTAGGCGGTTATATCTTATAATGTACTTAAGGGCACTCCACTAATAGCCCAGCTTATTATAAGTAATACGAAGCTCTATATTCTAGTGATCCCCGATAAGAGGAGTGCTAATTAAGGGAATGTAACCGAAGGCGGCTCCTTGAAAGGCGCGCTATTAAGGAAGGTAGCCAGCCTAGTAGCGATCATAGGCTGGCAAAACCGTCTCTCTCAGCCACACGCTATACACTGGCAGAATTAGTTATCAACATGATTACAGCTGCAGAATCACCTAATTTAGACCGTTCACGACTAGGAAAGGATAAAACAATTGCTAATAAGATCTCCAATAACGGGCTCCTACTCCTACTTCAGGGGCTAAGAGATAAGTATATAGGGGACGAGGAGGCCACAGCTAAGAACGAGGAGATGCCCTCATCCCCTTAGCCTAGACACACTTCACGATAGCAAGAGTGCTACTTAAACCGCGCCTACAAAAACGGAACAACCGAATAAATTAACACCATATATAAAACAGTCGCCTAGAAGGTGCAGCCAGTGGACGACTACCCTTTGGATAGATTAGTCCTAGCCGGATTAACATCGTGGAAATAAAAGGCCCTGAAAGAAATTGCAAGCAGGCTTACACTTAAGCCGCTAGATAGCCCGATAAAGAATATACAGCTAAAGTTCACCACTATAGGACTTAAAAAGCAACTAAGAGATAAGCAATAAGTAGAAATCCTTAATTAGCTAAAACCCTTAAAAATAACACCGAAAGAAACGGCCATTTTTAAGCAAACCCTTTAGAACCAAGAAGCATACCTAACTTAGGACACTATAGATATAGGTTATATTCGGCTAGAGATCTCACCTTTATACGAAATCCGCATAGTACTATACGTCGTATAGCAAGCTAAGAGTGTACTAATCCTAAGGGCGCTGATACTAAAGGCAATTAAGATCCTTAAAAAACGCCTTATTAAAGGATAGCTTAAGGAAGGCCACAGCCCCTACAAAAACAGCTAGTTCGTAGTCGCAAAGAAAGACAGCAACGTTAGACTTATTAATTCAGCTACTAGGCTTAACGGAGTTACAATTAATGACGCACTCCAACTAAGAGGTTGCGACGAATTCGCGGAATCCTTCGCGAATTGCCAAATACTCTCGGGATTAAATCTCCTTTTTGGATACAACCACTGCGCTTTAGCTCCGGCTTTTAGAGACTTGACGGCCTTTTCGACACCGCTAGGAGTCTTATAAATGATAACGCTGCCTTAAGGATTCACTAATTCCCTAGAACACTTTATTCACGTTATAGTAAGAATCCTATTCAATATACTAAAGGAAAAGGCCGACTTCTTCTTTAACGACATCCTAGTTAAAGGACTAACTACACGATACGCCGATTAAGAGCTTTACCCTGGGATCCGGCGCTTTATACTGGAACACCTCGAGAACTTAAACGCTGTCCTATTTAATATGGAGCTAGCTAAGGTTTTAATTAGCGGACTAAAATCGACTTAGTGCTAGAAGCAAATTGAGATCGTGGGCTACCTATATAGCTCCGATAGACGTAAACCACCCGAGAGGAAGGTAATTGAGATCATATAATGGAACGTCTATAGAGACGTCACCGAGTTAAGGAGTTTTTTAGGGCTAGCGGGCTGCTTTTAGGCATAGATCGACTAATACGCGGAAAAGATAAAGCCACTTATTAAACTCCTACAGAAGGATAAGTTATATAAATAGGGCTCTAATTAAGACGAAGCACTTAAAGTTGTTAAGATTGAGACCGCCAATACTATAGCACTTGTTAAACCGGAGTACAGCAAGTATAAATTCTACCTGCAGACTGATACCTCCGGATTTGGCTAGGGAGCTGAGCTTAGATAACTCATTAATAGAAAGCACCGACCTATTTACTTCGAATCCGGGTACTGGAATAATACTGAGATAAGATACGACTCGGGAAAGCAAGAGTGCCTCGCTATCGTGAAGGCTCTACGCCGCCTACAGTTGTACCTCTTTAAGGACGAGTTCCTTTTAGAGACAAATACAAGGACCCTATAGGACCAGCTAAACAACGGTTCCATAAACCTCTTACCTTCAGCACCACTCAAACGCTAGCTAGCCTACATTAAGCTATTTATATTCGAAGTCAGATATATCCTTAATAAACGGAACCACATTATTAACGTGCTATTATAAAAAGGAAGAGGACTATTAGATAATGTTGGAAGTGGTGGTTTGATCGGAAAGAGGAAGCAACCCCTTTATAAGGGCTCTTTCGATCTCGGAGGCTGTTCCTTAAGGATAAAGGAACACGGAAGAGTAGGAACTTCTCTTGAGGGGGGTAGAGAGTGAGATCTCTAAGTTGCTTGCTTATTTCCGAGACTATGTACATAAAGAAGGAAGATTTATCCCTTATATATACCCTTTTAACCCTTTATCCTCTTAGTAATACAAAGAGGGGACGCGTAAGTGGACGCGTAAGCAGTGACGTAGCTTAGAAGCACATGGACGCTTATGGAACCTTGTGGGACCACGTGGAGGCTCGTGGAACCTTATGGAAGTACGTGGAAACTCGTAGAAACTTATAGAAAGTTCCGAGTGGCGTAGGCCACGTATTCGGGAAAAGTGGCCCTAGCTTTAGGGTAGGGTGGCCCGTGCTGTCGGGTAAGGTGGCCCGAGCTTTAGGGCAGTCTCGGTTAAAGGACTAGCTTTTTAATAAGTGCATAGCTAAGTCCTTAACGAAGGATAACGGTATAGGGGTAAGCCCTATACTTTTAACAGATAATAAAGATAATATAGCTGAGGGGGACGTGGACAACTTTATCGAAACATAGATCAATTTAATAATGTTGCAGGTATAGGACTTATCCTATACCGTTCTCTGTCACTACGGACTAAGCTATGCACTTAACGAGAAGCTAGTCCTTTAACCGAGCCTATCCTAAAGCTCGGGCCAGCCTACCCTAGAGCACGGGCCAGCTTACCCGCAAGCATGGCCCGCTTTACCCACAAGCGTGGCGTTCGCCACGCGGAAGCTTCTGCAAGGTTCCACGAGTTTCCACGAGTTTCTACGTGGCTCCCTGAAGCTCCCACGAGCCCCCATGAGGCTCCACAAACCTCTATAAGGTTCCATATGCTTCTAAGCCACGTAATCACTTACGCAATCACTTACGCGTCCTCTTCCTTGTATTACTAAGAGGATAAGGGTTTAACGGGTATAAGTAAAGGCTGAATCTCCCCTCTTCGTGTAACTAGTCTGTCCTGAAGCAAGCAAGCACACGAAATACACTCTCGTTCCTCTTGAAGAGAAGTTCCTTATCCTTCCGTGTTTCTTTATAGAAACGACCTCCGAGATCGAAAGAGCCCTTATAAAGGGGTTGTGTCACGGGGTGGACCGTGACAGGCCCTACCGGCACAGGGAAGCCCCTGAGACATCCTAAACTAGCTACGGATTAGTCGTCCCGCGATGGAGTTCTGTCAAGACCGCTCGGTACGGACCTCCGTTGGGGATTTAGATAAGAAGTCTGCGACCGAGAAGACTTTAGTTGTAGCTCTTCAAGCTACGTCCTGTCTGCTAGCCTGACCTGTACCGAACAGAATAGGAACCTGGACCTGTAGCATAGAACCTGAATCGACTCCATTGCCTGCCTGCCTGCCCGCGCCTTGACATTACGTAGCTTCCTCCTAAGCTCGACACTGCTTTCGAAATGTCGAACCGCCCGATTGCCCCTGCTGACACCGAAGACCCCGACGAACTGCTTGCCAGTGTTCAAAGCGACGCCGCCGGATGGCTGATGTACCTACGCACGCTGCACGGCTATATCTCGTCCCTGGAAGTCTCCCTGTCCGAGAAGGACACCGCCCTCGCCTCGGCCCGGACTGCTCTCATAGAGAAAGAAGGGGTAGTCCGATACCAAGAAGATCGACTGGAGAAGGAACAGAAGGCGCTCATCCAACTGAGTGTTGAGAATGAACGACTCCTCCACTCCGCCCGCCCTGCCGTACAGACCCCCAACCGAACTGTCTCCCGTCCTGAACCTGCTGCTGAAGCGCAGGAAGATCATGCTCCGCGAACGCCTGCACCTGCTCCTACCTCACGTTCGGAGCCCGCTTCCCTCAGTGAGAAGATCCCTGACCCAAAGGAGTTTGATGGAACTCGAAGCGACCTTCGAAGATTCGTCCAACAAGTCCACTCGAAAATGGTCTCTAACGCCGACCGGTTCCCGTCCGCTGTTTCCCGCCTGAACTATGTCGCCAGCCGCCTGTCCGGAAAAGCCTACGACCTGATCCTGCCCCGTATCCAGTACGGAATCCCGCAGTTCCTAGACTACACCAATATGCTGTCATACTTAGAAGAAGCCTTTGGAGACCCCGACCGGAAACAGAACGCCGAGAATAAGCTGTACAACCTGAAGCAACGCTATCTAGACTTCAGCGTCTTCTTCGCAGAGTTCGAGAGACTCGCGTTAGAGAGCGAAGTTCCCGAAGCTGCCCTGCCCCCCTACTGTCCCAAGGCGTGTCCCGCGAGATCCAGGACATGCTCCTACATAACCCGGCCCCCACGAGAGAGTATCGTGCGTTTGCTCGTCATCTTCAGACTCTCGACAACCGATTCCGCCAGCACCAGCGTCAGGTTAACGGTCATAAAGGAACGACTAAGATTAACAGTACCGCCAGTCCTTACGTACCTCCCTGGAACGAATCCCGCCAGCCCGCTGCTAAGACCGACGCCGGTGACCCTATGGATTTGAGTCACCAGCGTAGCCGCCCCCGCTCTCCGTCAGGCCGTAAAGAGAGAGGAGAGTGCTTCCGTTGTGGCCGGCAAGACCATAAGGTAGCCCAATGCCCTAAACCCGACTTACGCTCCGTTCCGTTCCGTTACGCCCGAGCAACCAGCCCCGGAATAGCCCGCCCCCGGCTCCTGTTACCGCCACGCCCGCTCTACCATCGCCCCCGCCGATCCAGTCTCCGCAGCCTGTCTCGTACTCCCCTACGCCTACTAACCGGTTCCAAGCCCTACGGAACGACAGTCCTCACTCGTTAAACGGAGTGAGCCTGTATTAAGTCGCTTACAGGCTCCCGAGCCCAGCGCCCCGACTCCGCTGCCCTTACCGATATCTGCCCGTTCCGTCCACGGCCTATCTATCCGCGAAGAGGAAGATATGCGTGGAAAACTTATGGTTTTACCTGTCACCCTGGCCACCGATGACTACACCCTGCCGACTTACGCCCTGACTGATTCTGGAGCCGCTGCGAAAGCGTTCATCGACCGTAGTTGGGCCGAAGCCCATGAGCTGCCTATGAGACCCCTGAGAAGGTCATTTGAGATCGAAGTGATCGATGGCCGCCCTAGCGAAAGCGGGAAGGTCACTCACTTCGTTGAGTGCTCAATGCGGATAAACGACCATTACGAGAAACGACTACGCTTCTTCGTAACCCAGCTAGCTTACTTTCCTGTTGTCCTCGGAATCCCTTGGCTTAAGATGCACGATCCTCGTATAGGGTTCGCGAGCCACACGTTCATGTTCGACAGCGAGTTCTGTCGCCAAAACTGCAACACACCGGAGAGACCTATGAAGGTCACCGCCCTGCATGACGTTCCAGCCCGAGCCCGTCCTGAGAACCTGCCGAACCGCCCCGAGGCCTTATCCCGTTGGGACATTGCCCAGGTTTCCCCCGCGCCTGTCCAGCGTACCTAAGAAGAGGATACGCTGCGTTCCCCGTCACCGTCGAAAAGATCGAAGAACGCCTATCAGAGGCCCCCGAACTTACCCTATCTAAACAACTGCCGCCTGAACTGAGAGATTTTGAGGACGTCTTCTCGCTTAAAGAAGCGGAGAGGTTACCACCGCATAGAACTCACGACCACGAGATCAAACTGATAGAAGGAAGACGCCCCCTTCGGCCCCTTATACGCCATGTCCCGCAATGAACTAGCCGCATTAAAAGAGTGGCTGCAAGAGAACCTTCGGAAGGGTTTCGTACGACCGAGCTCGTCCCCTGCCGCGTCCCCCGTCCTGTTCGTTAAGAAGCCTGGAGGAGGCCTCCGTTTCTGTGTCGACTACCGCGCCCTAAACAACATCACTATTAAGGACCGTTACCCGCTGCCCCTAGTTAAGGAGACCCTGAATAACCTAAAGGGAATGAAGTATTTCTCTAAGGTCGACATCATTGCGGCATTCAACGAGATCAGGGTTAAAGAGGGACAAGAATACCTGACCGCATTCCGCACCCGTTTTGGCTTATTCGAGTCATTAGTTATGCCTTTCGGACTAACTGGAGCCCCTGCCACATTTCAAAGGTTTATTAACGATACCTTACGACACCACCTAGACATCTGCTGCACTGCGTACCTAGACGACATCCTAATTTACAGCCGGACCCGCGAGGAACACGTCGAACACCTACGGAAGGTGCTTCAAGCATTAAGAGAGGCCGGCTTATTCGCGAAAATGTCGAAGTGCGAATTCTTTAAAACTGAGACCACATTCCTAGGGATGATTGTTGGCCGCGATGGCCTACGCATGGACCCCGCTAAGATTGAGACAGTCAAGAACTGGGCCACTCCGTCCTGCTTAACCGACGTACAAGCGTTTATCGGCTTTGGGAACTTCTACCGCCGGTTCATTCGGGACTTTTCGAAGATTGTCGCCCCGCTAGTCAACCTCACAAGGAAAGGGGTTGAATTCGCTTGGACAGAAGAATGTGAGAATGCATTCGTTGCGCTAAAGAACGCGTTCACATCGGCCCCGATCCTGGCTCCCTTCGACTGGGAGAAAGAAGTGATTTTAGAGACCGATGCCTCTGACTATGTCTCTGCTGGTGTGCTGTCACAGTACGGAGACGACGGAATTCTACGCCCAGTTGCCTTCTTCTCAAAAAGCACTCTTCGACAGAGTGTAACTACGAGATTTACGATAAGGAACTTCTAGCCATCATTCGTTGCTTCGAAGAATGGCGTCCTGAACTGGAAGGCGCGTTGTCGCCGATTAAGGTCATCACCGACCACCGGAACCTGGAATACTTCACAACGACAAAGTTGCTAAACCGCCGACAAGCAAGATGGTCTGAATTCTTATCTCGATTTAACTTTAAGATCGTGTACCGACCCGGGAAGCAAGGAATAAAACCCGACGCCCTGACCAGGAGGTCAGAGGACCTACCTAAAGAGGGGATGAACGACTGCTACACCAAAGTAGAGTCGTCCTAAAGAAAGAGAACTTCGAACCGCAAAGGAAATCAGTCCGCTTCGAGGAAATCCCGACCCGAGCCAACGCCGTAACTAGATCGCAATCCGCTCCTAGCCGTCCCCTAGAACTAAGCGCCGTCGACCTAGACCCCAGCCTGTTATTATACCATCTCTACGACAAGAACGCCACGCCCCATTACTGCCGCCAGCTATTCAGAACCTCATGACCCGAGGATACGAGTCGGACGAGACCGTTCACTCCATCTTAAAGGCACTGCGCACCGGAAACCCCCGCCACCCCTTAATCTCCCTTGCCGAGTGCGAGGAACGAGCTGGTATGCTATACTACCGCGACCGCCTTTATGTCCCTGACTTACCCGAACTCCGCGCTGAACTGACTCGCTCGTACCACGACACTGCCGTGGCTGGACACCTAAAGAGAGCCCGCACGTACGAGACCCTGTCCCGAGACTACTACTGGCCGCGGATGTACGCCTTCGTGGAGCAATGGACTAACAACTGTCACACCTGCCGCCGGACCACTTCTTCCCGCGAAGCTAAGCAAGGGTGCTCCGCCCGCTGCCCGTACCCGAACGAGCATGGCAGGACATTTCGATGGACTTCGTCGTACACCTACCGAAGAGTGACGGCTACGACGCTATCTTAGTCGTGGTCTGCCGCTTAACGAAGATGAAACACTTCATCGCCTGCCGAGACACCTGTGGCGCCGACGAGGTCGCGCGCCTATACCTGAATAACGTCTGGAAACTACACGGCCTACCGAGAACCGTAATCTCCGACCGAGGTCCCCAATTTGTGGGACGATTCTGGGGACACCTAACCCACCGACTAGGTATTCAAAGCCTGCTGTCGACTGCCTTTCACCCCGAGACCGATGGCCAGACCGAACGAGCGAACTCGTTCCTAGAACAGTACCTCCGCGCCCAAGTGTCGTACTTACAAGACGATTGGAGCCGCTGGCTCCCCTTAGCTGAATTCGCGTTAAACAATGCCCTGAATGAGAGCATTAAGACCACACCGTTCTTCGCGAACTACGGATTCCACCCGAGAATCGGGTTTGAACCACTGGACCCCGACCGTACCCCTGCAGCCCTAGACGCTGAGCGCGTCGCCCAGAAGATTCAGGAAGTCCACGAGATGTTAAAGTCGGAGATCTGTTTAGCGCAAGCCCGCCACGAGGAATACGCCAACCGTAAAAGACGCCCCGCCCGCCGATACCAAGTAGGCCAGAAAGTCTGGCTTGACGCCCGAAATATACGGACGAAACGCCCTCAGAAGAAACTCGACTGGAAGCAACTCGGACCCTTCACCATTACGAAGGTCGTGAGCCCGTACGCTTATCAATTAAACCTGCCCCCGTCTATGAGAAACCACCCGGTATTCCATGTTAGCCTACTCCGTCCTGATCCTGACGATCCTGCCCCCGGTCAAGTACAACCACCGCCCCGCCTATAGAGGTCGACGGCGTCGAAGAGTTCGAAGTCGAAGACATCCTGGATTCCCGTCTGGACAACCGAGGCGGAGGCCGAGGCTCCCGTTTAAAATACACCGTGAAGTGGGCTGGATACGACCAACTAACCGAGGAGCCTGCGGAATACGTCGCTAACGCCAGCGAGGTAGTGGCAAACTTCCACCGGAGATACCCAGAGAAACCGAGACCTATTAACCTACGGAAGGCTTAGCCGTCCGCCCTTCAGAACCGCGTCGATGGAACTCCGCCTTAAGGAGGGGAGTACTGTCACGGGGTGGACCGTGACAGGCCCTACCGGCACAGGGAAGCCCCTGAGACATCCTAAACTAGCTACGGATTAGTCGTCCCGCGATGGAGTTCTGTCAAGACCGCTCGGTACGGACCTCCGTTGGGGATTTAGATAAGAAGTCTGCGACCGAGAAGACTTTAGTTGTAGCTCTTCAAGCTACGTCCTGTCTGCTAGCCTGACCTGTACCGAACAGAATAGGAACCTGGACCTGTAGCATAGAACCTGAATCGACTCCATTGCCTGCCTGCCTGCCCGCGCCTTGACAGGTTGCCTCCTCTTTTCGATCAAACCACCACTTCCAACAAATAACCACAACAAACCTATAAGATATATTCAACTTAATTAACGAATACTGCTATTACTTAACTACCCTATAGTTGCTATCGAGACTTCAGAACCCCTTTATAAAGAACTTACGTTAGCTAGCGATTAACTTTAGAACCCAGGCTAGTCACTTCTTCCTCTAAGACGGAGTCCTCTTTAAGAAAGAAACACACGAAGTACTAATCCGAGAAGTGGTGGAATCCATTAATCAGAAGAAGGATATATTCTAATAAGCACACGAGGACCTCGGATATAAAGGAAAAGATGCCACTTATAAACGAATCGCCAACTTATACTAGTGGGACAACATATATACGGACATCCAAGACTAGCAAGCGGCTTGCCTTCGCTATACTAAAGTATCCGACTAGCAACTTATCGACGCCCAGCTATAAACAGAACCAGCAGACATCCGCACGACCTAGGTTATAGATATCCAATATATACCACCTTACTAAAGATTTAATACGATTATTAAGGCCCGTTACGAAGCCTTAGGCTACCTAGAAGCCATGGCAATTAAGAAGGTCAACTTGTTAGCAATTTCACGGTTCCTAAAAAGTCGAATCATTTACTAGCACAGTTGTTTTCGACTTCTTAAGGTCGACGGCAGACTAGAGAACAAGGGCGAGGTCACAAGGATCGCCAATACGCTGGGCTTTTAAGTCAGCACTAGGCTACCCTACAGCTCGAAGACGCAAGGGCTAATCAAGGGAGGGCATAAGAGTATTGCAAAGAGCCTAATGAAAATAACGAATAGCAGTGGTTGCAACTAAATAGCAGCACTCCTTTTAGCTGTCTAGGCTAACAGGACAGTAGTGAGGTATTTTAGTATATCCTTATACCGCCTCCTATATAGAAGGGAACCATTAATACCCTTTAAACTTAGTATACCGATATAGCGAGTACTTAATTAGGATAAAACTATAGATGTTACAGGTTGGGACCTGGGAGAAAGGCTCAGGCGCACCTGGCCTGAGCGTCTCACGAACCCCTCATATGAGGCTCCGAGTAGGTCTCCCCATTCGAACGCCAGGCTAGTGGTCAAGACCTAGGAGGGGGGGAGCTGAGCAGCGATCCGAACGTTCCGCTCCGAACGTTCCGATCCGAACGTTCCGGTCCGGCCTCGCAAGATTTAACGAGACGCTGCGCCGGGCCTCCTAAGGACGATTCTCTTCTCTCTTTTCCATCTAGGAAATAAACAGCATTTGGCCCCTTCAATAGTGCTTCAAGGCTCAGCCGCTCATAAGAGTAAGCTAGTAGTCCTTAAATAAGACAATTTAAGGACGTATATCTTAAAAGACTTCTATTTGCGTTTAATATTAGCCCACCTAGGATATAATAAGCTCCGTAAGCTAATATAAAGCCAGTATTAATAGCTAGGATTATTTAAAGACGTTGACTATTTCGTGGCCAACTATTGAATATGCCGATTATTTCAAGTCCCCTAGGATAAAAAGTTAGGATTTCTTTATCTCCTTTTAATATTGCTTTGCTTATAGCAGTTGATTTAAATAGACTTCAAGATTATACCTAAAAATCAAAAGGGGTTTGATAACCTCCTCGTTATAGTTTGTTTGTTAAGTAAAAGGTGTTGGTATATTCCTTGCACCCGATTAATAACAGCCAAAGACGCTGCTAAGATATAGTACTATAGTCTATATCGCGTCTTTAGACTACTATAGCAAATTAGGAGCAACTATGGACCCTAATTTGTCTTCCAATTTATTAGTGAAGTCTTTAATGTAACGAAGCGCTATACCTAAGTACTGCCTAACGTAGGGTTTATACAATCAGGGACAGAGAGCGTCTGTCTAGCTTGAACACTAGTTGCTGGGTAACTGAATAACTGAGGGTGCTTAACTGGGTAACCGGTCTGAACTTCACAATAGGTCGTTAAGAGGTTACTCCTATCTATAGGTGAGATAGATGCTTAAATTGATCACTAAGGTAATGACTGTCTATATAGGAAATCCTCCTAACTTATATACCAAGTCATTCCCTTACTGATACCCTAGATCACCTTGGATCACCACTGATCCAACTGATCCTTTAGTGTTAGCTCGCTAACATCGTTACTGATCCTGTACCGGAGGCTCACTAGTGGCCCCACTGATCCATCCCGTGGATCAGTGCCAAGCCTAGTGATCCATCATGTGACCTGGCCTTGGCGTGGCTTGCCCCTGGGGCTGGTGTTTCTTGTCCGAGGCTGGTCTCCCTTACTTAGTGATGTAGTAGGCGAGGTCTTGGCTGCATGGGCGCTTACCCGCTTCCATAAGATGCTTGTTGGTTCGGGTCGTCCGTAACATTTAAGCTGCTGGGTATCACCTGGAAACTGGGATTCTCTAGCCACTCCCAGTCACAAGGGCAAGTGGAGCGTATAAACTAGGCTATCCAGTAACGGATTTTGCCTTACTTATCACACTTTTAAGATAACTGGTTGTCAGTAATTCCAGCCTTAGACGCTATCTAAGCTAGCCTGCCTTAGGATTCAACTAGTCTATCTCCTTATAAAGTGGAGCGTGGCTTCCTTATACCGCTACTATATTTTAAGGCCGACTAAACCTAAGATGTGGGTAAACTTCCAATAATAGAGCGTCTCGGATAATAAGATGTGTAGAAGATTATAAAGACACTCTATTAATATATAGAAGCGGTATAATAATAAACTACCTTATCTTAACGCTGTATATACGACCAGGCTAATAAGTCGCGATATAAGCTAGACTTTAAAGTCAGGGATAGAGTGGTTATCTTTAAACGAATATAGATAATAAACTAACCTGGCGATGCCTTAACGTTCCCCTTAACATAGTAATGTTATATTTTTAAGGGAATAAGAGAACACTCCTACGAACTTAACACGCCGCCAGACTAGAAGGGCACGAATATGTTTTATACTGATTGTCACGGTTCAAGGAACGGGGGATCTGTTGATGACCCAAGGGTTCTATTAAGATGCGAAAACTACAGGTGAAGAGGAAAAGAAGAGGAACAGGCTCCTCTCAGTCACTGTTTGCCAGGAATATATCCAGCCAAACGCGGTACGTACCACCGGCCAGAGGTCCATGCGTTCCCATGCCCTTGTACCTATGTACCCATGTCGTAACACTGATCGCCTTCAGCGATTTTAAGACAACTCTTTCCTAGGATATCAGGCTAAGAATCCGGAGGGCGAAATCGTGGATCTTTTGTTGGACGAAGAATAGTAATTAAACCGAGTACTGTCCTCTCGACTACATTATAGGAAACTTCAATAGCAGGTGCGCTAGAAGGGTTGGAACCCAAACCCAAAGTGGTACAACGCGGAGTTATTTAAGAATAGCGCCACACTTCTCTAGAAATATCATAAGGAGTATTCAGGTAACGTAAGACCGCCGAAGCGACTGGCTTTATAGCTTAACGACGTAGCTAACAATAGAATCGACCTACTTTACGCCGACAATAACTCTCCGGCTTTGATAAATCGAACGAGAAAGAGAATTCCTTAAAAGAAGTGATTGAAACTTACGGACAAGTTTTATTTCTTAAGGGGGGGTAATGTTACCGCATGGGCATATAGGTATAAGGGCATGAGAACACATAGACGACGTACCGCTGCCTGGCGGAATGTACCGCCGCTAGCTGGATATATTCCTGCTAAACAGTGACTGAGAGGAGCCTGTTTCTCTTCTTTTCCTTTTCATCTGTAGTTTTCGCATCTCAATAAAACCCTTGGGTCATTAATAGATTCTTCGTTTCTTGAACCGTGACAGCAACTCTTTTATTCGATCTTATTTCAATGTATTTAGTAGTCAAAGTATTCAGTCGATTCTTTATTTACATCTATTTGTGTAGGTTATTTAAAAGATTCTATATTTTCCACTTATAAATTTTCCCAATCTTAGTCTTATTCATGTTCACTTTTCACTAGAGAAAGCTGTAAAAACGGATATATAGTGTCGTTAATATTAAGTTAAATAAACGACGTAGTGGTTAATACAGACGGTTTTCAGATGAATTTAAAAAAATCGTTCTTTAGCTTCTTTTTAAGACATAATTCGCTTAGTAGGCGCTATCTAAGCTGTTAATGCTCTTTTTGTGGGGTTTATAGGATTGTCTTCTTTAAAAAGGTTAACGTATCCGCTTTTAAGATCTTATTACATATTACTTGTGATAGGTACATACATATAATGATCCAAAGAAATCACAGTGGCACCGTCAGGTATATGATAGTGAAGAGCAAGCTTAATTCCACTGCAAGTCTGATTCTTGCAAAGTTCAAGTTTAGGTCGAGCGCTAGCAGTGCGCCCGCCTCTCGCTAATAGGTTGCCAGCGGGTCTGCACCACAGGTCAGGTGACCAGCCTGCGGGTGTACAGGGGGATCTCCTTAGCGCCTTCTCTCTTACACTCTTCCCTTACATACTACCTTAATAACTTCGTTCTCGTGTTCTTAATATCTTCTATTACTTTATATGCATGTCCACTTAGGTATTTATTTAATGCCCTTACGGCTGTTTGCTATAAGCCATCTTAGAGCTCGGTAAGGCTGAGAGTGTCCTCTTATCGCTTTAAGAACTGAGTTAACGTCGGATGGTTTTTTTATTTAAATCCCTTTATAGTGACGAGGGCTTTTGTTACGCGGCTAATTTATTGTTGATCTAGCGTCGTGTAGTGTTAATTTTCAAGGCTGCCTACTACGTTTAGCGGGGGCGAAAAACTTTCGGTTCTGCGACGCTTGAAAATCCCGCATTACAGATTGTATCAGCATAACTCCAAAGCAGCGACACAACGACGCAGCAATAGCTCCTCGCTGCACTTTCGTGCAGAATGCGTCTCCAAATCGGCTCTTCCTTGGTCAATTGACCAAAGAAGATTTTCAGCCGGCGCCGCGGGGAGGCTGTAGAGTCCGACTTCGCCAGCCTATGCGTGTATATATAATATATATATATAAATATCTAAAAACTTGGATTTTAATTAGTTTTGATTAGTGTAAGGCGTTTTAATTAAATATTTAATTAATTTATGATGAAGTTAATAACAAGTGCGTCGCTTAACTGAATATATCGCTTATGTAATATATAGGTTAATGCTAGTAATGTATAAAAACTATAAATAAAAGAAATTCTTTAACAAGATTAACAGTTTTATTTTATTAAAAGCGAATATAGCTACTACTTTTCAATTACACTATATTTAGTCATACTGTATAAGTTAGCTATACCTGCTATAGTATTAAGTGTGAGGACGTTATAGGTAATAAGGGTTTATCTTTAGTTATAGGATAGCGAAGGGTAGGCTTAATTCCACTGCAATACTGATTTTTCTAAAATCTACGTGCAGGCGGTGTGCCGTCGCTGCGCTGGCATTCCGCTGGTAGTGAGACAGCTGGTCTGTGCCGCAGGTTAAGTGACCGGCCCGGGGGTGCATACCCTTATGCACGCCTAGTGCGGGACCCCTCACATTAAGTTACACTAGTAATTGTATTTCTAGTTACATACATATAATATCAGCCCTTCTCTTTTCCTTACAAACTCTTATGCGTCAGTTTAGTTAAGCTGGTAACCCCACTGCTTTCGGTCCCTGAGCCGTGATAGGGGCCTCATTTCTGTATGTTCGATTCCCTCTGTCATTGTTGAGCCTCTGTCTCTGACGCTTTCGGGTGCTTGTCGCTGGGATTGCGTAACTCGTCTTCTACCTGTGCGTAACTGATGTTTTTTTGTGACCACATCATGGCTAGAGGCAGCCTCCAGGTCCGTCTCACTGACAGTCGTCTGACTTTTACGACGACTCCACATCTTATTATCTGCTGTGTCAACATCTCTCAACTGGTAATGCATGACAACGAAGTAGATAGCCAACGTCAATGGGACCGAGATGGCGAGGTAGATCCACCAGCGGGCGTTGACGACAAACACGGCCCCGTCGTCGGTGGTGGAGAAGAAACCCATTCCAAAGATACTGCTGACGAACGAGCCTGGAAGGAAGATGATCGAGAGGATCTGGATCATGCGCAGAGATCGGTTATCGTGGTTGGAGGCCTGCGCGATGCTGATGTTTATCTCGCTGTCGCGCTGATTTGTCATAGCGTAGCACTCGTCGATGCCGATCTTGCTGCGCTCGAGATAGAGGTTGGAATACGTGCGTAGGAGGGCTACCTCCTGGATGATTTGGTTGAAGATGTCAGCTACAGCGGAATGGGCATCGCGGCCCTCCCAATCGTTCGCGGGGGAATGTGTCCAGTGTCTATCGTTGAACCATTCGCTCTGCAGCTGGAGATGCTCGGCGGTGGCTTGGAGGATGTCGAAGTCCGTGGAAATCTGGTAGATCTGACGGGATAGAGAAAGAAAGGCACGCGAACGTTCTGCGTAGTCGTTGGGAGTCTGAAGCTCTGAGGCTTTATTTTCCTGTATCTTTGTGTTAGCTGTAGAGGGGACAGTCCGGTTCCTGATAGGGGTTTGACGCACCCAGGTGTACAAGGTGCCCGAAAAGTGTCGGATGAAATCCCACGTATGCAGAATTATTTTATCCACAACGAATGCATGAGCAGCCATTGGACTCTGGAGGAGCTTGAGGCCAGGCGCTCCCATAAAAGTGCTGAAGAGGGCTTGCTTGATCTCGCGAGGGCAGCGTAGGATCATATACGTTGTCGACATGCTGTTCTGCCCTCCCTCCGTCCCCAGACGACACTCAGCCCAGACGCAGAGCCTCTGCCAGTACGCAAACTGCCGGGTCAGTTCGGAAATCGGATTAATACTGCGGTAGTTAAGACTTGTTCCGTCGCTCCGGAGAACGGCCGTGTACCACATTTCGTGCCGGCTGGACCCGTCGGGGAGACACCGGATCTCACGGCCCGGCATATGCTGCCTTCCTAGATTGTCGATGAATCGTGGCGAAATGTTTAGCGACCCCACGGCCTTCCTGAATGTGGATTCGGTGATGGGCAGCTTGTCGGGCTTGTCAGACAGGGCGTCAATGAAGAAAAACCTCATCGAGGCCTTGTTATCTAACTTGAGCCAGTCCCTGATGGCATCGTCGTCCAGACGCTCGCGAAGACGACCACCCGTTCTTTCATGCACCTCGAAGATGTCGACAGTAGAAGATTCGGAGAAAGGACTCATACCTCCCCCGTGGTCATTCCGGTAAGTCTTTTCAGCCGTGTCCTTGTACAGTAAGCTGGCAAGGGTGGTGGGGAGAGGAGCGGGTGCGCGTGCCATTGTACGGCTGCAATGGTAAAAAGTCGTGGCGAGCGCATGGCAGATGAACGGTGACATGCTATCTTTTGCCCTTTAAAGGCAGACTCCATCTTTTGCCAAGATACCAGGGTGCTTTCAAAAAGTGCAACTATGAGCATTAGCTGACGTTGCACGGTGGCTGTTTCTTGGTGATTCAGCCAATTGAACAGCGAGGCCATCCAGCCTCATGCACTGAGATGGGTGCCTAAAGCGCCTTCAATTTCTTAGCCACTCAGCTGATGCGCACCGAATCCTCCATTCCAGGCATGAACCGCCCGACTAACGTGTCCTCGAGCCATCCGTCATTCTTTCATCCCCCCTTCCCAACCTCCCAAACCCCCCAACCCCATTTCTCGGTAGAGAAAGCCTCAAGTTTCAGAATACAGCCTTATTTTTCTCCAATCTCGCAAGTCGGCTCAGTACACGGACCCGAACATGATTGAAAGCACTAGGATCTCTCGCGCCATCAGCCCCGCCCCGGGTAGCAGCACTACCACAATTGTCCATGTGGATGGAAAGCCCTACCTTCTTCATCCGGTGGTTTTCGCTACTTTAGGCCCCTTAGCAGGAGAAGGTGAATTCATACCGGCGACCTATCTCGGGTCCGATGAAATGAATTGCCAAGGGGTGTCGGACGAGTTCCAAGAAAGGATTGAGAAAGACGACGTGTGGTCCAGAGGCTTTCTGTCGCGTATGTACATGGCTGAGAACATTTGGCATCTGACCCGAGAGCTGAGTCCTAGCAATCTCCTCTTCGAAACCCCGCACCTTGAGTCGACTTGCTTTTCTACCATTTGACACGAAACAAATATAGCGCTAACCGTATCTCTAGTTGTAATCCATGCCGGCTCTGATGCGTCGACGATTGAGGGCATCAAGTCCAAGTTTCTGGATGCCTCGCTCTTCGGCGTTCCCGGAGGCCTCCCCATTAGCTCTGGGCCCTACGTGCTTCACGCCGCCACCGGTCGTCTGTACGCAGTGTTCCGGCTATTTGAGGACCACAACAACGCATTTGTACGGGGCGTTATTCCATGGCAACCTGGTGCACGATTCCGGTGGTTCGAGGCCTCTGATGTAAGCGCTCTCCCGCATGGGATCCCATGCCCCCTTGCCCCTTTTGCTCGGTCGGTCATCGTCCATGCTTACTCAAAACAGCTGATCCCTGTCCCTTCCCGGCTTTATTCTTCCAACACAACTGATGAGAGACCGCTTCTGGGCCTTCGTTTCGCTGTCAAAGACAACATAGATATTGCCGGTCTGCAGACAGGTAACGGCAGCAAGGACTTTCGTGCACTGTACTCAGCTCGAGAGTCTTCGGCGGCTTGTATCCAATGGCTGCTGATGGCAGGAGCTGTAATGGTGGGCAAGCTGCGATGCACCCAGTGGTGTGACGGGCAGGACCCGCTGGAGCGGTTCGTGTGCCTCCTTTCCTGCACTTCCTGCGCTCCCTGGCTCACCAAACTTTCACCCAAACCATTCAAGACTTACAAAATGCCACAGGCTCGAAGAGATCACCCCCACCAACCCGAGAGGCGATGGGTGGCAGAAGCCTTCTTCGTCCAGCTCGGGCTCCGCCGCGGCGTGCGCCAGCTACGCCTGGCTGGACTTCACCGTGGGTAGCGATACAGGCGGGTCGATCCGGCATCCAGCTGCTGTCAACGGCCTATTCGGGATCCGGCCATCCCTAGGAGCAGTGCAATCCTCTTCGTCACTTGTCTGCTACCCCGAATTTGACACCATCGGGGTATTCACGCGCTCTGCCTCCATGGCAAACACTGTGACACGGATTTTGATGAGCGGCATAGACGGCGGCCGAGGAGGAAGTGGTGGCGAGAAGCTGGTGGTTCGGGGAGGGAAGCCGGGGTTCACGCTGCTTTATGCCAGCGAAGGATCTGAAAACGCGCGAGGGACGGCCCCCAAATTCTTTCCAGATCCGGGTTGCAAGGACGATAAACCGGAATTTCCAAGCTCTGCGGCCGCTGTTTTCGAATCTTTCGTTACGCGTTTGGAAAACCACCTGGGGACCAGTCGCCAGCAGATCAACCTGTACGACGACTGGCGCAGAACCGGCCCGCAGCCCAGCGGCGAGGATCTTGACACTTATACTGGAAACATCTATCGCGACCTGGTGTACGGGTTTATGGCGCGCGATGTCATCGGGCCCTTCGTCGCCGATTTCCAACGCGCCCATCCCGATCGTGGCCGGCCGTTTATCGAGCCCATGACCAAAGCCCGGCTTGAATTCGGCGCCAGCGTGTCGGACGAGGAGATGGACCGCGCGCGTGAGGCCCTGGCGGTTTTCCGAGACTGGGTGAACAGTCGGGTCTTGCCGGGTTCTATAGGAGGGTCATGGATGGCAGACGGACGCCGCGAGCACGAGGGAATCCCACTCCTAGTTTACCCCCAGGTCTGGGGGCAGCCGCAGTACCGAGACGACGCTCCCCGAGCGGGGCCAAGGAAGATATTCTTCGAGGGCTTCTCCGTGTACTCTATCAGCTACGGCTCCGGCTGTCCTGATTATGTTGTACCCCTTGGCGAGGTCGAGTTCACATCCAGGATCACCGGGAGCAAAGCGCGCCTGCCAGTCGCTATATCTATGTTGGTGCCTAGAGGGATGGATCACTTGCTGTTAGACTTGATTCAGGAGCTAGAGGAAGTCGGGATTCTAAGCGAGGTTATCGTTGGTAATAAACTTTATAAATAGCGCCTATAAAAAGCTAAGTTATAAATTTAAAAGTCTTTATAAGTATGAAATTATTCGACTTTGTTTTCTTTAAAGAATACTTTATGATTTATAAGTAAGAGTTCAAACTTAAAAGTAATAACGTGGATGTTATACGAGTGGGCCAGTTATACGAGTGGGCCACTTTCCACTTATTTCAACTCTTCCAACTTCAATTGCCTTTAACTTAACCAATAGTTATAGAACAATCTTTTAGCGAGTCTAGAATCATTCTAGCGATCCAGGCGATTAAGAAGAACCCCAAACTTAGCTGCCGATAAGCGGCGGCTATTTACAACATCTCGCGAACTACCCTCTAACGCAGAATAAACGGAAAACACGCTAGACGCGATATACGCGCCAATAATACTCGTCTTACCGAATTAGAAGAGAAGACGCTTGTCCGATACATCCTCGACCTAGATTCACGAGGATTTGCACCGCGGTTACACGATGTGGAAGATATGGCGAATATCATTACCGCGTCGCGCGACGCGTCACGTGTCGGGACGCGTTGGGCCGCGAACTTCGTTAAGCAATAACGAGACCTCCGGACGCGTTTTTCGCGTGTATACGACTATCAGAGGGCCCTCTGCGAAGATCCTGAAAAAATCGCGGGCTGGTTCGCGCTTTTCGCGAACCTGAAGGCCAAGTACAGCATCCAGGACGAGGATATCTACAACTTCGACGAGACCGGCTTTATAATGGGCCAAATCACATCCTCAATAGTCGTGACCGGCGCCGATCGGAGCGGAAAGCGAAAAAAGGTCCAGCCTAGTAATCGGGAATAGGTTACCGTGATCCAGGGCGTCTGTTCCGACAGCTGGTGTGTCCCGCCGTTCATCGTGGTAAAAGGCGCCTACCACCTCGCTAATTAGTATACCGACAGCACTCTCCCACGCGATTAGGTAATTAAACCGACCTAGAATAGATAAACAGATAACGAGACTAGCCTAGACTGGATTCGGCATTTCGATAAACACACCTCGTCGCGCGCAATAGGCCGATATCGTCTATTAGTGATTGATAGGCACAAGAGCCACGTTTCGGCCAAATTCCAGGCTTTTTACAAAAAGAAGAACATCGTGATAGTTTTTATACCTCCGCACTCGTCGTATCTACTCTAGCCACTTGACGTGGGGTGTTTCAGCGTATTAAAGTAGGCGTATAATCGCGAAATCGAAGGGTTTATGAAGTCACTCGTTAACTATATCACTAAAGCCGAGTTTCTAATCGCCTTTTAAGCCGCCTTTTTAAAGGTTTTTACATTTAATAACATCAAAGCTGGATTTGCCGGAGCCGGTTTAGTCCCTCTAAACCCAGATAAAGTGCTCGTAAAGCTGGATATAAAGTTATCGACACCTTCGCTTATTAGAAGCCTTCTGGCTGTAAGTATCTTATAGGCCTCTTAGACACCACACAACCCGATTAAGGCGACTTCGCAAACTGATTTTATTAAGAATCGAGTCCGCCGTCACCAAGGAAGCTCTCTAACACCGATTTTATCGGCAGTGGACCAGTTTGCTAAGGGTGCAATAGCGATAATATATAAGGTCGCTCTTCTCTAGGCGGAGAACAAGACCCTTCGAGAGGCGAATTCTAGCCTTGTAAAACGTCGGAGAGCGAAAAAAACGCGTCTACAGTAAAAAGGAACACTCAAAATTGGCGAGGCTTAAGATCTTTTAGATCAAAAGGATATCGATACATAGTTAAGAGAGGAAATGTATATAAGGAGTAGTCGGGCAATAAGGACAGAACCGCGCACTCAGCGGTGTGGCATCTGCGGAACGGCTGGGCATAATACGCGAACATATAAAATAGACATAGAAACATCTGGAGAGTCGGATTCCGATTAGTTTGAATTAATTTAAGGCGTTGTGGTTAAGTAATTGATTGATTTGTCGTGAAGGTGCTTAGAAGTGGCCCACTCGTATGACTGGCCCACTCGTATGACATCCACGTTAAGTAAGTAATACATTAAAATATGAATCTATATGTTATATAATGGACGTAATTACTTAAGTGACGTACTGTTAATTAATTCCGACCGTTTAAAATATAGTTTAAATTTCTTTCATAATTTAAAATTGTGAAAGGCGTAATAAGTATTAAGCTTGGACCCCCCTCAAGACGCCAACCCATCAGCACGCCACCAAAAAAAGAAGACATCGCCACATGTCAATTAATATAAACAATTCAATATCTCAACAATAACAATAGATACAAATAAACGGTTTGGCCTCAAGAGATCATGATACACTCCTCTACATCCGAGGACGATTCATCTTCGGACGTGACCGTGGAAGGTGCTTAAGATAAGGCAGTGGCTGCGCCCCCTGTATAAGGACCTGTCCCCATGGCTTGCTTCACCTCCCTAACCTCCAGCATCGTCATAAAACGCTCCTGGGCAGAGGGATTAACTCTGCGACGCTTTTCAGGCCTTTTTTGATATAGTGCAGCCACTAGTTGGTCTCGTTCGCGTTTAAGGTTGACGATCTCGGCCGTTGCTTAGTCTAAGGCCTTGCTAGTCTTCCGAAACACTTGTCGCAGCGTCGCGTTATTATACACTAAATCGACGCCACGTAGGTCGCGATGCAAATCCTGGACCTACCGAGCGCTCCTTGGAGTATTGATATCTAGAGCAGACATCTCTGCCAGCAGAGGAGTCTCTCTGGGGGGTGGAACGCACCAAGCTGCGCTCTCCGGTTAGTCGACCAGTCGCTGGCAAGCCAGTCTGCTATTGAAGGCCTTGCCGGGGTCCCTAGGATAGATTCCAGTTGCTCGCCAGCCAGTGGCTATATGCTCCGGCGTTAGGGCCTCCTTCCGAGCCTTGTTCCAGGCCTCTAGGAACTCCGGTTTCTTTGGCGTCATCGTGAGACTGGACGCGTAGGCCTCACGAAGCGTTTTTCGGTACGCGCGCTTTAACACCGAGAATGGTCCTAGGTCCAGAGGCTGGAGGACCTGCGATGTGTGCGCCGGAAGGAAGTTGAGCCAGACTTTGGCCTCAAAACAGCTAAACATGAAGTCCTCGCTATAGTGTGAGGCATGGCCATCTAGAATAAGATGTCGCCACTGGCAGGGGTCCTCTGGAGCAGTCAAGGGGAGGAACACCTCCCTTAGCCAGCGCAGGCCAATTGAATTGCTCGTCCAGCCAGCTGGCGAGGCCTCAAAAGACCAGTCGTTAAAGTCATCTTTATCTGACTGGCAGTTATACCACTGCTGTTGGACCGATTTCCCCTTGAAGATGACGAGAGGAGGTAAAGCGCGTCCGCTAGCAGAGATGGCCTCAATTGAAGTCGCCCACTCGCCACGGCCTGGATCTATAGTGAAGACCTCTTTGAGGGCAGACGGGCCGATCACTAGCGGACTGTCTCCAAGGCCTATTTGGCAGCCAACCTCGTCCATATTCCAACTGTGCTCTGGAGGGACTTCTACCAGCCTCTGGTCCTCTAAACTGGAGAAGAACTCCTCTAGATTTTCTCGTGAGGCGCCGTTGACGCGCTGGAAATCCATTCCCTTAGACCTCACGGTCTTTAACTGCGGCCAGCGCTTGAGGAACCGGAGATGCCAGCGTTTTCCAAGGTGGTGTTAGCTGCCAGACGCCGCCAGCAGCGATTGAGCATATATGCGAAAGCGCGCGTGCGGTGGTGACCAGCCCAGACGGGCCTGCGTGAGGGCCCAGTCTGCTAACGCGCGCTCCAAATCTTTGGAAAGGGCCTGACGGTGCTCCTGAGCGTGTGTTTTTAAGGACTTCCCTTCGAAGCGGCGTGTCAAATAGTGTCTAGAGACATGGAACTGTCTGGCGACCTCTCGGATAGGGGTGCCCTTCTTCACGATGGCGAGGGCCTCCAGCAGTTGCTCGTCATTCATCTAGTGGACCCTAAAAGAAAGAGCAGAAGATGAAGATTCTATTGACCTTAACACTAAGACCTCAAGATGTCTGGTTATTTATCTATTTGCCCTTTTGTTGACATCTGCCATCTCATCTTGGTGGTTGAAACGGTGGCGTGTTGATGGGTTGGCGTCTTGAGGGGGGTCCAAGCTTAAATTAAGTTTATTATCTTAGTTATTTAACGAAAGTCTTTAGGTTTTATATAACATAATATATCTACTGTTAACGTTATTAAGTTAATCTTTTACTTAATAAAACAATAAGACAGCAAGTGGGCCGCCGTTTCAAGCGGGGTCTGTCGCTAAAAAAGGCGGCAGATTTGCTAGGAATAGGTCGCTGTTTTAAGCAGTCCCGTCACGCACTTCGCTAACCTGGGCTCCACTCTTTCCCACCATAGTGCCGACAAGTATCTGTGAAGACCTGCAACTAGAAAGGCTTGGCCTTTCTTTATTCGTAGAATCAAATTCCAGTTGCCTACACCAGGTTATGAGCTTAACTCTGGAATCCCCGTCATTGAAGTTAAACGGCGTGTCCCGGCCTCTTTCCTCTTTATCTTTTCATCTCCCATTTATCCACCAGGTTATTTTCATTATCCTGAACGAGTGCCGACTAGGCCTGTGACTAGGTGACCCTTCGGAGCACGCGGGAAAGCGTCTCGGTTAGCCACGGTGTCGTGGGGCCTCGCAAAGACGAGAATAGGAGAGAGCTGTCTATACCAGTATTAAAGTATTCTTACTAGAGAAATAAAATAAAGGGCCGTATATACATGAGGTATAGGTAGACAACCCGGTTAACCTACTACGGGAGTATATAAACAGTAAGAAACTCCTAATCGGTGATAGTCCGGTTTTTCGAGTGCCAGCTTACGAGAATAATAGAACCCTTATATATATAGACGCTGCAGGCTATCGAAGACTTATTCCGGTATTTAAGATTAAGAAGCTCTAAGGTATAAGGTGCCTATTAGAACAGACAAACACTAGGTGTAGTGCCTGGTGGAAAGACGCGGTCGTGAGGTCGATCCCTGATAATGTGATAGACATGCCCTCGATTTAGGACGTGCAAGTCCTTGATCGAGGGTATGTCTATCACCCAAGTAAAAGTGAGGTCCAACTGGGACAATAACTGGGACAAAACGGTTACGAGTGATGGTCTCAAAAGATAAAAAGAAGTGAACATGTCTTGTTGTTGTCTTGTCTCTACGGTGGAAGCTGGACGGCTACTTATAGGTGCAAGTCCTTGATCAGACCCCTGGCATTGGGTACTTATGTACCCTAGCCCCGTCTCACTATCTGTTAATAATATATAATAAGACTAGGATCTCTTTAAGAACTTAGGTAGCGAGAGCGAGATAATGTTATATAGCGTCTAAGTCCTAGCCTAACAGGCCGAATAGCCTATCTATTAAGGTAAGTTAAGCACGCTCCAATAAAGTTAAAAAGGCGTTAGTAAGCCGCTTCGCCGGCTTGGTTATTAAGGAATACCCCTCGGTGATATTCGACATGTAATTGCAGACAGCGCTTAAGTCGACGTACAGCTGGAATCCGTATATTAACCTCCGTAAAGACAGCGCCACCGACTGGTAAAGGCGGTCGGATATAGCAGGAAACTGTGGTATCGAGATAGCGCCGGTGTCCTAGGATAAAACCCGGCTGTCGTCGCTCTAATGAACACAGAATGTAGGCCTCTCGGAGCACGCGAGAGTTCGGCCATAGTCCCGTAGACTATAGAGCTCGCTTACGAGGGCCTGCGAGCCTCGATAAAAGGCCGCCTTACAGTGCCTGTTTAAAAGTGGTAATTGCTAAATCCGGGGGTATGCTATATATCTGGTAAAAGGATAAGGATACCGAGGCAAGGTCTATTCGAGGAGGATAATACGTGCACAGTAGATTAAGGCCGATATATTCAACGTATACTGTGACACCCGGGTAAAGGTAGACCTGTTTATAGTAAGCGACACGACGCTACTAAAATAGATAAAGAGTATAAAAGTGGTATAACTATCCTCGAAGGGCTCCGTTATAAGGGCCTAAGCAAGCTTGAGCACGATATCCTGCGCCTGTAAGGCCTCTTCTAAGTTAGGTGACCCCCATTTCGCCACCCCCCACTTTTCGCCACCTTAAAATATTCACCGCCATCCCAGCCACCCGAATTAATATCTTTTATTTCTTCGCCAGTTTTACTCCAAATAACCTATAATTTAATTTAGAAGTGTAATAATTAAAGATGAAGCTATACGAAGAACAAGATCTCCAAAGTGCTCTCGATTCCGTCGCTAATGGGGCTTCAGTCAAGCAATCCGCTCAAGAATACGGAATTCCGAGGTCAACACTTCGGAGCCGAATTAAAGGGCATCAACGCAGGTCAGAAGCCTTCGCACACCAGCAGAGGCTTAGACCAGTCCCAGAAGAGCTACTTACGACTTGGATCCTGACCTAAGCTGCCCTAGGGCTTCCACCTTCACACGCCTAAGTCAAGGAGTTCGCCGAACGCATCCTCCGGGCTTAAGGCGACAGCGAGCCACTCGGAAAGAGGTGGCTGCAGGCCTTCCTACGCAGGAACCCAGCTGTACGGGTCCAGAAGAGCCGGTTTATCGACTCGCAGCGTGTCAATGGCGCCTCAGTCGAGGTAATTCGCCTATGGTTCCGATATCTTCAGCTGCCGGAGATCCAGAGGGTGAAACCGGCTAACCGCCACAATATGGACGAAGCAGGACTCCTAGAAGGTGCTGGATCGAACGGTCTAGTACTTGGAGGTTCGGAAAAACGCTCAGTCCGAAAGAAACAGCCTGGTTCTCGTGCTTGGACCTCCTTTATCGAATGCATCTCTGCTCAAGGCCATGCCCTGCCCCCATTGGTCATTTTCAAGGGCAAGATGGTTCAACAGCAATGGTTCCCGCTTAATTTAAGCCAATTCAGAGGCTGGAAGTTCACTGCAACCGAAAACGGATGGATTACAGACCAAACAGCGCTCGAGTGGCTCGAGAAGGTCTTCATCCCGAATACCGCCCCTAAGGACCCTTCCGAGTACCGCCTACTCGTTATAGACGGCCATGGCAGCTATACAACAACTGATTTTATGTTTCAGTGCTTCTCTCATCGGATTTATCTTCTTTTTTTGCCCCCTTATACCTCTCACGTCCTCCAACCTCTCGATTTAGCCGTTTTCAGTTCTTTAAAATCGGCGTACCGGAAAGAGCTTAGATTTCTGACCCAACTAACGGACTTAACGGTAGTTGGTAAGCGGAATTTTCTTGCCTGCTATCAGAAGGCTCGCTTAGCCGGCCTTACCGACCAGAATATCCGGAATGGGTGGAAAGCAGCCGGTCTCTGGCTAGTGAGTATAGCTAAACCGCTTCTAAGCCGGAATTTGGTTCAAAATACACACTAAACAACACCCGATACGACAAAATCGAAGGAATCCCACTCGAAAAAGGTCTTCTCGACACCTCCAAAGAGATCCGGTACTTCTATAGTAGTTTGGTCTACTCCAAAGAAGACGTCGGACTTTAAGGACCAAGTGCAGCTTTCGAACCAGCTAACGGAACACTCAACCACACAACGACTACTCTTCCGGAAGATCCAAAAGGCTTTTAATGAGAAGAATGTCCAATTAGCTACTGCTCAAAGGCAAATTCAAGCCCTCGAAGCTAGGATTGAGACCATTAGACTAAAGAAAAGGAAGAAGGTGGATTTGAGCCCAAATTCGAAGTTCGCGAACATCGAAGACATCCACCGAGCTCAATTAGTAGTCGGAGAGGCTGAAAGTGGTCTAGATAAAGAGAGCGATAGCGAAAGCCTAAGCGAGGCTGGTTCTTGTATCATGGTTCTTATAAAATAAGAATATGTAGTTGGTTGAAGTAATAAGATTGATTTTGATGCGGTTAAGCTAAAGGTGGCGAAAAGTGGGGGGTGGCGAAATGGGGGTCACCTAACTTAATTCGGCGAGGCAATCGTCGATGTCGCGTCTCCCTTAGTCGCCCTATTCATCTTTAATATTAGCATTGCTCCTAAATAAGCTAGGATCGTCCTTATTATTATTATTGTTCTTACACCTAGCGACCTATCTAGGCCATGAGGACCCCCTGCGCATCTTAGCCTAGGAAAACCGTTCCGGGCTAACGTCCGGCCGGGTGAAAAACCTAGGTTCCGCTGCGTCGTACCGCTTCTATCTACTCTTTGACCTGCCATACCGAGATCGGGCTCAGCGCGCCCGCTTCCTAGCTGATAAGTTAATTCGCTAGCTGGAACATGCCCAGCCTTCCGGAGCGGAGTAGCCATCTCGCGATAATTCCTGCTTTTCCTGGGGTGTCGAGCACCCTATCCGTGTCTATCGGTCCTCTTAGAGCTTAGACGAGATACTCTCGCCTTTCTCTTTCCCGTGGGCAGAAAACGAGGATATGCCGGACAGTCTCCCTGCCTTGACCGCAGACACACTAGGGGCTGTCGAAGCCTGGAACCCTACGCTTAAAAAGGAAGTCTCGCAGCCTAATCTTACGAGTCCTCGCTTAAATAAGGATGGAGCTCTCGGCCTTATAGAGTCCCTTATGGAGCTTAAGGACGTGCTTATCTGGCGGCATCTTAGTTGCTGCCGGGGCTCGTGCTGTTCGATTTTGCTACGTTTGTTGCCATCTCTGAAGCCAGTCTCTCTCCTCGGCCTTGTGTGCTGAGTCTCCAGCTAGCCATTTGTCTAGCCACCTCTTACGATCGGGAGCGTCGGGGCCTTTCGGTCTGCGCCGGCGAGTCGGTCTTGTTAGGATCCATTTAGCTGCGCTATTGCATCTCGCTTGGATGAGTGATGCGATACGCGGCTGTTGGAGCCTCTCTTCCGATGCCTCCACCCTTCTGTTGAGCCACGTGTCTAAGGGGGACACGTAAGCTTCCGTTTCTAATACTGCGGTGGCCGTGGCTTTGAAAGCTCCTGTGACCTTTCGGAGGCACTCTATCTGGACGTCGTTAAGTGCCTTGGCTCTATTTTTCGAGATCTGGCGGTGCCACTCTGAAGCTCCATAGCCTATCGCAGACTGTACGACGGCTGTATAGACTTGGTGGGCTCGCTGGAGAGACGCGCCCCATATCGAGCCGGCTATCCGGTTTAGAGCATAGACTTGCGTTGCCATCTTCTTCGATATCGACTGGATGTGGATGTCCTAGCGGAAACGTTTATCCACCTGGATGCCAAGGACGCAGCAGGAGTCTTCTGGTTCGATTTCGTGACCTTCTAAGGCTATCTTCGTGTCCGGACCTTTCCGTCTTCGAGAGAAGTGGACTAGGTGATATTTCTGTACTGCGAAGGTCATGCTGTAGCTAACTGCCTATTCCTTACAGATCCTGTGAGCGGCTTCTAGCCGCTCGCAGGTCTGCTCGGGGTTTTAAACCGAAGCCCACGAGGTTCGTGTCGTCTGCAAAGGCTATAGTAGCTATCCCTAGTATAGCGCGGAGAGCCTTATAAAGGCCGGCTATATAGAGGCAGAAGAGAATAGGCGATAGGGGTGAGCCCTGCGGGACGCCTGCCGGGACTAGGATCTCGTCCGATTCCTGGCCGTCGAAGAATAGCGTTGTGGACCAGTTAGATAGGAAGCTTCGGATCCAGCTGATAGTCCATATAGGGACCCTTAGCGCTTGCAGGTTAACGAGAAGCCTTCTATAGTCGACGGAGTCGAAAGCGCCCGAAATATCTAGCGATAAAAGGGTTACTGCGCCTCCATATTTCCAGGCTGTGCGGACTAGGTCTGTTAGCAACTGTAAGGCCGTTTCCGTGGAGCGGCCTTTCTGGTTACCCATCTGTTCGTCCGGGAGCAGTCCGTTCTCTTCGGCAAAGCTAGCTAGCCGTTGCGCTAGTAGGCTCTCGATCGCTTTCCCCATAGTGTTAAGCAGCGCAATAGGTCTCCATCCGCCGGCTTGGTGATACTCGTTTGGCTGCTTTCCTGGCTTCCGGAGGATAACGGTGACTGCTTTCCGGAACGCTCTTAGATAGTATCCTATATGCTAGCACGCTTCTGCTAGGGAGGCCAAGGCCTGGAAGAGGGGCTTTCCTAGGCGTTTAAGGAATCCGTTCGGAAGCTGGTCTAGTCCAGGTGCCTTCCACTGGCCTGCCTTAGTAAGGACATCTTGGACTTGTTCTGCTGTCACCTTGCCGTCCATATCAAGAGGCGCTGCGAGCCGGTTCGTTGTTCGGAAGCCGGTGTACGTAGCCTTAGGGAGGGGATAGAACCTCTCTCGGAAGGCCTCTGTTTTCTCCTTATAGGTCGTTGCTTCGCCACGCGGTGTGTAGAGCGTAGGGACGGCTGGAGGTAGCGGTGGCGCGGCTCCTTCGGTTCTGGCCTATCTCGCGATGTTCCAGACGCCAGCTGGCTGGCTAGAGGCCTCGTGAAGCATGCCTCTCCAGGTCGCTGTCTTTGCGGTGCGGATCGTTTTCTTTTTCGTAAGGGATGCTTGCCGAAGGGCTCGCCAGGCTGCGTCTGTCCTGTCGGATAGCCATGCTCGCTGGGCTCGTCTCTCCTCCTCTATAGCTCTTTTTATATCGTGGTTCCACCAGGCCTTGCCTCTCCCTTTAGAGTGGCGGAGGGGGCAACTAGGTCGGCTATCCGTGTTAGCTCCTTAGTTAACGTCTCGGTGTAGCTATCGATTTCTTCTGGTGTCTCGAGTTGCCCTGGCTGTGGTAGGTATGCCGCCTCTGCCTTCGCCTGGTCGTAGTCAGCTGTTTTCCAGCTGCGTCGTAGCCTGTCTTGGCGGTCTATACAGGGTCCAGCCACGCGTATCACCTGAGGAGGTGATCGGATCCTGCGTATAGTGCGTATCCGTCATAGGCGACCCGGAGATCGTCTGTGGCCCAGGCTAGGTCGATCGTAGAGTCTGCGCATCCTTTTCGTGTCCATGTCGGTGTTCCAGGGGTGTGATCAGCTGGAGTCTCCAGGATTCTGCTAGCTAGAGCAGCTTATCAGCTGCCCTATGGGGTCGGACGTTGTATCCTCCCCAGACGGGGTGGTGGACGTTGAAGTCTCCCACGAGGACTGTTCGTCTTAGCTGGGGTTCGTCATGGAGGGCTTCGATAGCGGGTAGGTCCGATCTGCTAGTGGACCCAGGGGAGGCGAGTATATACAGATAACCGTTATAGGACCGTCTGGTAGTTGGATTGTGATGTGACACTTATCTGGCTGCGCCTTATATGTCCACTACGCTAGGGTGTACTTCTTATTAATATAGATGCATGCCCTACCTCCCTCGGTTGCGTAGAGTAGGAAGTATGGAGAGGATCTCGGGCAGTAGGTGGTCGGCATATTTGGGTTTCGCCAGGGCTCTTGGATAGCTAAGACGTCGTACTCTTCGGAGATGGCATCGATTACCGGGATCTGTGCTTTCTTGCTTTTCTGCGTGTTCCAGTGTAGGATCCTTAGCGCTGTCATAGTCGAGCGTGGATGCTGTTTAGTGTTGACTCCGGTGTTTCGATGTCCATGTCGTCTATCTCTTCGTGGGTTCTGCTACGGGCTCTGCCAGTGCTTCTAGTACGGCAGCTGGTTGCTCGACGCTTCCGCGGCTGTACTGTCTGCCAGTCTTCGGCTGTTGGTTTAGGAGGTTCTTGCGAGGGCAGTGCGAACCCCTTCGGTCTCGTGACATAAGCAGCCTTGGCGATCTGGACCTGCTCCTGGCGGACTGGACACTCCTTAGACCACGCAGTGTGTGGTCCTCGGCATGCTAGGCAGCAGTACCGGCTCTTATTCTCGGCTTCTGGGCATTCTTTATCGTTATGCTTTGTTGAAGAGCAGAGCCCACACCTGCGTGCGTGGCGGCAAACACGGGCGATATGTCCATAACGGTAGCAGTGGTAGTATTGCTTAAGCTGGGCTCCTTCGGCGAAGGGTTCGCATGGATAGTAGCCATACTGCCAAATAAGGCCGTCTCGATATAGCTGTTCCGCTTGTTAAACCGTGGGTACTGCAATATATAGGGCCGTGACCTTCCTAGACGAGGTCTTGGCGTTGCGAGGGAGCTTGGCCTCCAGGACGTCGATAGGGCCGCCAGGCTGGTTCCGGAGTTGGACTTCTAGCTGCCCTTGGTTCGTCTCTATGGCCTCCTTGTTGATGCCATGGGCCACCACCAGGATCTTTCTCTTCTAGATAGAGGCGTTCTCTCCGAAGGCCTCGGTAGTCCAGGCCCAGTCGGTTTCCAGCTGTCGCTTCTCTTCTGCTGTCTTGCAGGTGATAGCATAGTCTCCGCTAGGAAGCTTCTGTGTAGCTATTGCCGTTTCTTTGCCTGTTGCTGCATTGACTTTCCGCACGATCTCTTCGTAGGTGCGGCCTTCAGTTCCTGCGGCCTTGACCGTTACCTCCCGTTCGTGTCGAGGAGGTAGAGTCTTGGCTACCTGGGGGCCCTAGGCGTCGGGGAGGCGGTAAGGGCAGTAGCGGCTGCAGCGTACGTCTTAGGAGCTTTAATTTCCTTATAGATAGCTTGTAGCGTGTTCTCGATAGCATTGATACGTCTTTCGACGCTGGGCTGGCTGTTCGATTCCTTAGCCGCCATCTCTACGACCGGAATGGCAGCTTGAACTGCTGCGGCTAACGCCGCAATGTTGACTTCACCAGCTAGGAAGCGTTTGAAGTCGTCTATAGTGCTGCGTATATCCTCTGGACTGCGTCCAGATGCTGTAATGCTGTCTGGCGATGGTGTTCTTGAGTCCGGAGGTGACGGCTCGGGGGGTGGGGCGGGCCTATGGCGGCTCCCACCACCCGCGCTTTGCCTCGAGGGTGGTGAATCGACCATTTCTAGGCTAAATGAAGCCCTAGGAACAGTTTCCGGGCTATCCGGTAGCTTATAGAGTCGCGGTTGTGAAGTTATCGCTGTGTGGGGTCGGTTTCGAAAAGGTTTTTTTCCCCCCCCGAGTACCTTAGACGTAGTGTACATGGATCTAACAGGTAAGCGTTCCATTTCTGGCTCCCTATGTATTGTACAGAGGGTTGGCAGCGGTCTATAGTTTGTAGTAAACCTTTCTATTAATGGACTGTACTAAATGGACTGGCTCAACATCTTCTTACTTTCGTACTACATCACTTCACTTGAAGCTACGTACAACATCACGAACTGGACCCCGGTGAACCGTCGCTCATCATCTTATACGCCTCTTTTAGCAAATCCTTTGACACCATGCGGTCAGGATCGTCCTCTCTTAGTAAGTCTTCCTCAATGGCCACCACATGCTCCAACATCTCGATCGCCTCCGGGATCCGCCTGTCGGAAAGGTATGCCTTTGCGAGCGCGTGCTCGGACGTGAGTCGGTTATGATCCCTCTCGTCGAGCGTCTCTTTCCACACCGCCACCATGTGCTCCAACATCTCGATCGCCTCCGGGATCCGCCTGTCGTTGAGGTTTGCTGATGCGTGCCACCACGGGGGGGACAATAACCTAGTCTGCTAAACTGGATACCGTGGACATACATAGGCTATTAAGAGCAGGATCTGTCAACTGGCAGGTCCCCTACCTTTACGCATCAGGGGGCTACTGAGGATGCCAACCGGCTCAGTAGCTGCCCTAGGTTGGAAGCCTCACGACTACCAGACAGCCAATGCGCCTTCGCAGAGTTCACAGTGAGCGTGATGACAGCTGTTGAGCTTGATCAACACTGTGCACCCTTCGAAGAGGGTGAGGAAACCTTGATTGGACGATTTTCGGATGACCACTTCCTGGAGTTAACGTAGATGTCATATCAGCCGGACAGTCAGATCAGCCGGACACTTATCGGCACCTTCGCGACAAATCAATCAATTACGTAACCACAACGCCTTAAATCAATCTAATCTAATCGGAATCCGAATCTCCAGACGTCTCTACAACTATCTCACAAGTGCGCGCATTATGACCGGTGTTTCCGCAGGTGCCACAGCGCCTTTCGCGTGGTTGCGCCCTCCTCGCACGACTACTACTCGCACGCGTTTCGTCCCCTAACTGTCTATCTAGGTCCTTCTGGTCTAAAAGGTCTTGTCCCTCGCCGATACTAAGTGTACCCCCTTGCCTTACACGTGTTTTCTTTACTCTGCGACGTTTTACGAGGCTGCTATTCGCCTCTCGAAAGGTACGGACCTCGGCTCTTAAAAGGGCATTCTCGTGCATTATCGCCATCGTACCCTTCGTAATCTGGTCAACTGCCGATAGAATCGGTGTCGGAGGGCTTCCTGGTGACGTCGGACTCGACTTTTAATATAATCAGTCTGCGAAGTCGCCTCAGTCGGGTTGTGTGGCGTCTGAGAGGCCTATGGGATGGTCGCGGTCGGGAGGCTCCCGGTTGGCGAAGGCGTCGATAACTTAACATCTAGTTTCGATATGACCTGTTCCGGGTTTAGAGGGACTAAACCGGCCCCTCTGAATCCAGCTTTAACGTTTTTAGGTGTGAAAACCTTGGAAAACGCCGCCTGAAAGGCGATTAGGAACTCGGCCTTCGTGATATAATTCACGTGCGATTTTATGAACCCTTCGATCTCGCGACCGTACGCCCGCTTTAATGGACCAAAACACCCAAAGTCAAGGGGCTGGAGAAGATGCGACGAGTGCGGAGGCATAGAGACCGTGATGATGTTCTTCTCTTTACAGAAAGCCTGGAATTCGGCCGAAACGTGGCTCTTGTGCCCGTCGATGACTAGGATCCGATATGGTCCCTTTGTGCGCGTGGCAGTGTGTTTATCGAAATGCCGAATCCAGTCCAGGCCTGTCTCGTTATTGGTCTATCCATTCGAGGTAGGTTTGATTACCCAGTCGCGTGGTAAGGTGCTGTCGGTGTACCAGTTCGCGAGATGGGTTTTGCCTTTACTGCTATAAACGGCGGGACACACCAGCCGTCCGCACACACCCTGGATGGCAGTAACCCATTCCCGATTACCCGGCTGGATCTTCTTGCGTTTTCCGTCGCGATCGGCGCCTGTAATAACCATCGAGGACGCGATCTGGCCTATCATAAAGCCGGTCTCGTCGAAGTTGTACAGATCCTCGTCGAGAATGCCGTTCTTAACTCTCATATTATGGAAAAGCTCGAACCAAGCCGCGATCTTTTCAGGATCCTCGCAGAGGGCCCTCTAATAGTCGTATACACGAGATAAACGCGTCTTTAGTCGTGGTTGTCGCTTGATGAAGTTCGAGGCCCAGCGCGTCCCAACGCGTGACGCGTAACGCGTCGCAAGAATAACATTAGCCATATCTTCCACATCTGGAATCCGGGAGCAAACCCTCGCGAATCGAGGTCAATTACATATGTGACAATCACATTCTCTTTTAATTCCGTTAATCGATGGCGGACCGATCGGGTATCCTGTATGGCACGTATGCCTTTCATTCTGTTGAAGAGGGTCGATCGAGGGACATTAAAGATGGATGCAGCGCGTCGGACGAATAATATTGGGTCTTTTTGAATCGCTTGGACCGCTAGCGTAATCTGAGACTCGCTTGAAGGCTTTGCCATAATTCGTGGTGGAGTTATATAACGGTAAAGTTAAGATAGTAGAAATTAGTGGGAAGTGTCCGGCTGATCTGACTGTCCGGCTGATATAACATCTACGTTAACAAAATAAGAACTTAAACTTATAATATAGAACTTAAATTAACTTTATTATTAACTTACTTACCCGTTCTTTAACATTATGTAACTTATTTAAGCTCGACACTACTTTTAAAACATTAAACCAACCCACCGTATTTATCGATAACGTAGATGACAAGCGAGTGGCGCAGACAAGCAAGTGGCGCACTTACCGCCAAATCGCGCCAATTCAACTTTAAGACACTACATAACCACAAATAAACATGGAGACCGCGTCGAAAGAAAGCCAGATGGTTCTTGCTATCCAATCTCTCCAAAACGACCCCAATATTACCCGCAGAGCCGCGGCTAGGACATATAACGTCTCCGAAACCTCGCTACGTCGAAGAATGAACGGAACACGCGCCCGGTAAGACACGCGCCCTAATAGCACTCGATTAACGAAGCTAGAAGAGAATGTGATTGTCACATATATAATAGACTTGGATTCGCGGGGATTCGCGCCCCGGATGCCTAATATGGAAGAGATAGCCAATGTTATTCTCGCGGAGTGCGACGCGTCACGTGTTGGGATATATTGGGCCTCGAACTTCGTGAAGCGACAACCCTAACTTAAAACGCGTCTTTCTTATGCATACAACTATTAGAGGGCCCTCTGCGAGGAGCTTAAAAAGATCGCGGCTTAGTTTGAGCTTTTCCGCAACATGAGGGCAATGTACGATATTCTTAACAAGGATCTGTACAATTTCGACAAGACCGGCTTTATGATAGGCTAGATCACGTCCTCGATGGTTGTTATAGGCGCTGACCGCAGCGGTAAACGAAAGAAAGTCCAGCCTGGTAATCGAGAATAGGCTACCGCGATCCAGGGCGTGTGTGCGGACAGCTGGTGCGTCCCGCTATTCGTAGCGGTGAAGGGCAAGAACTATCTCGCGAACTAGTACGCCGACAGCACCCTACCACGCGACTGGGTGATTAAACCAACCTCTAATAGATGGACCGACAATAAGACAGGGCTAGACTGGATTCGGCATTTCGATAAACACACTGCCGCCCGTATAAAGGGCACACATCGAATGTTGATCATCGACGGGCACGAGAGCCACGTTTCGGCCGATTTCCAGGCTTTCTATAAGGAGAAGAACATTATCACAGTCTTAATGCCTCCTTATTTGTCATATCTACCCCAGCCTCTTAACGTTTGATGTTTTGGACTATTAAAGCGGGCGTACAGTCGCGAAATCGAAGGGTTTATAAAGGCACATGTGAACCATATTACGAAGGCCGAGTTTTTATCGCCTTCCACACCGCGTTTGTTAAGACTTTTACACTCGAAAACGTTAAATCCAGATTCCGCGGGGCTGGTTTAGTCCTCTTAACCCGGACAAGGTCATCTCGAAGCTCGACGTGAAGTGACAAGGCCTTGTTCAACGACAACATGGACACGCCGTCGGGGACGCCAAAGTTCTCGGTCGCACGCGAGGTGCCACTCTCGGAGTCGGGTTATCGACGCCTTCGCCGACTGGAAGCCTCCCGGCTGCGACTATCCCTTTGGCCTCCCAAACGCCGCACAACCCGACCGAGGCAACTTCGCAAACCGATTTTATTCAAAGCCGAATCCGCCGTCACCAGGAAGCTCTCCGACACCGATTTTATCGGCAGTCGACCAGTTTGCGAAGGGTGCGATAGCGATAATGCACAAGAACGCCCTTTTACAGGCGGAGGTTAAGACACTTCGAGAGGCGAATTCTAGCCTCGCAAAACGTCGGAGAGCAAAGAAAACACGTCTACGGCAAGGAGGAACACTCGAGATTGGCGAGGGATTAGATCTTTTAGATCAAAAGGACGTGGATACGCAGTTAAGGAGGCAACACATGCGAGTAGTAGTCGCGTAAGGAGGGCGCAACCGCGCGAACAGCGTTGTGGCATCTGCGGAAACACCGGTTATAATGCACGTACTTATGAAATAGATGTAGAAACCTCCTGAGAGTCATATTCCGATTAGTTTGAATTGATTTACGGCGTTGTGGTTGCATAATTAATTGATTTCTCGTGGAGATGCCGAAAGGTGCGCCACTCGCTTGTCTGCGCCACTCGCTTGTCATCTACGTTAGCCGACTTTATATCGAGGCACATACAGGTTTCAATTTAAGAGAGATAGTAAGGAAAATGATTTTTAAGTCCTAATAGCGTGGTTTATTATGAATAATAACAAGAAAGCTGTGGAAAGTTTTGATCAGGCCTTAACAAGGCTGGAAAGAGATAAAGTAACGTCACTTAGGAGACAGCTTCTCCTCGTGGAACAGTAACTAGGTTATAACATAAGGGGAAAAACAAAGGAAAGATGTGTTAAGTGGCACAGCAGTGCTTATATCCCTAGCTAGGGCAGGTCAGGGTACTTTATATAGCCCTCTCGGGTTCCGACTAGAATAGGTATCTCAATCTCCCTTCTCACCACTCGTGGTTGGGGAATCTCCGGCTCTTCGATCTGAATATTATGTCGGGAGGGTTTTGATAGTCTTTCTCGCTTTCTTAGGCGGGCATTGTGCTAATCAGGCTGCGTCTATAGTGCCAATGGGTCTTCGTGGCTCCAGCTATCCTTGCTAGCGTCAATTGGCTCCCAGGTTCTATTAAGGTCCTTAACGAATGCTTTTAGTCTGTCGCTATAGAAGACACCTTAGATAGGTACTCCGGTGACGTCTATTAGCTTAAATCGATTATTAGGCAGGATCTTATCCACTCGATAGGGTCCTATCCAATAATACTGAAGCTTCCTGTTGTTAAACATGTCGATATGTTGGATATAGTCGTATACCAAGACTAGGTGGTCTTTTATAATTGGTGTTAGTCGCATCCGGTGTTCGCTTCTCTAATCAACACCTTACACTCGTCGTCTGCGTTATACTGCAATTGCACGGCATATGGTTTTGATATCCGACGGTCTGTTCTTAAGTATGCGAACTCTACGCTTAAGCAGCTCTTCCTAGCTCATGTCGTGGTCCTAATTAAGAATACGCCACGTTAGCGTGCTAAGCTCGAAGGGTAATAGAGGCTCTCTACTATAAAGGAGTCGGTATAAGGACATGCCGAAGTACCAGACAACAGTTCGATTAGCCCAGATAGCCAATAGAAGGAGTGATACCCAGTTCTTGCCACTGCCGTTAGTCATCTTTATAAGGCTCTTCGCAATACTCTTATGCCCAGTCTCGATTAGGCCTTGTGTCTTCGAGCTATATGCGGGTCCAAGCGAAATCTTATACCCCAACTCTTTAGCAGCGGCGACGACTTCGCCTTTATTCTCTGGGCCTCCGTCTACCTTGAGGCATAAGAAGCAGCTATACTGGTAGACAATGCGTATCTTAATAAATCGGACGATGGATACGGAGTCAACCTTCTTTAAGGCTATGGCTTCTAAGTAGCTGGATACCTCGCACCTTACTTCCACAGTGGCAGTGTATCCTTGATATACTGGCATGTACTGGACATCCAAGACCCACGTTGTGAGGATATCCGTTAGTTCCGTCTATAGCTGCGTATTAACAGGGCGTTGATTAGATGCCTTCGCATATTGGAGACAGGCGTTCTGCCACTGGCGAATATCGGTGTACATGTTACTCCACTAGTAGAGGCTGGCGACTCGCTTATAGGTAGCTTCTCGTCCTTTATGCCCAAGGTCCTGGTATACTTAGTGAAAGATCTCTCTTCGCTAATTAAGGGTTTCCATTACTCGTCGTGGGGGTAGCTTGCTCGTTGGCTTCCTGAAAAGTATGCCTTCTTATAGAAAGAATTAAGCAGAATCCGATTTAAACCGTGTGGCTGTTCTCTTGAGGTTAGGTATGGACACGTCTCGTAGTCTGTCCGGTATCTCAAGGGTATCGAGGTAGTGTCTAATCTCGTCAATCCTTTTCTGTTAAGGGTCCTGTTGATTAAGATGAATAGCAGTGATCTTCGCATCCACAAAGTCCTCAATGTCACCTTCAGCCTTATCATCGACGTTGTCGGATGGTCCTCGCCCCTTGCGTGAGAGTGCGTCCGTAATGTAGTTCTGCTTGCCGGAATATGCTGTACTTCGAAAGCGAACAGCTTAATATACGCGAGCCATCTTATTAGCGGTGCCGACAGTAACAGGTTCATCGAACAGTCGTTCAGCTGGTCGCGTAGGGTCCTGGCGTTAGTCTAAAGAAGAAACTCCGCGCCAAATAGGTAGAGTCTCAAGCGCCTCAGCGCTTTAACAATAGCTAAGCACTCTTGCTTGCCGGAGTCATACTTGCTTTCTGCTTTATTCCAGCATCCTAACTCGAAACGAATAGGCTTATACTGGCCACCGATAACCTAGCTAAGCTCTACACCCTAACCAATGCCGGAGGCGTTTATCTTAAGGTAGAACTTGTGTGAGCCGTACTCTGGTTTGATAAGTGCTGCAGCGTCTGCCACTTCGTTTTTGAGTATATTAAGTGCTTTGTCTTAATCAGTACCCTAGCGGAAAGTCGTGTCCTTCTGGAGTAGTCTTATCAGTGGCTTCGCTTTGGCCGCGTAGTGGACAATCCATGCCCGAAAGCATCCGGCAAGTCTAAGAAAACTGCGAATTTCTGCAACGTCTCTACAAGCTGTCTATTCCCTAATCTTGATTACCTTTCTCTCTGGCAGCCGGCGACCATCAGAGCCACAGATATAGCCTATAACCTCGATCTGACTTTGGCACTATTAGGACTTGGAACCATTAATAGAGACGCCTACCAGCTCTATATTGAACAACACGGCATCCAGGTTTTCAAGGTGCTCGAGAATAAACCGTCGAATACCAGGGTAGAGCTCTTAATTAAGATAACGCGTAGTCGGTCCTTTAACTGGCACATTGTCGAAGAAGAAGTCGGCCTTTTCCTTTAGGATGTCGAACAGGATCCTAGCTATCACTCGAATAAAATGTCCTAGTAAATTCGTGAATCCTTAAGGCAACGTCGTCTATCTTAGTACTCCGAGAGGTATTGAAAACGCTGTTATATCCCTACTCCTCTCTATAAGTAAACAGTGGTCGTACTTAGAGAAGAGGTCCAGTCCTATAAGTATTTGACAGTTCGAAAAGGCTTTAGCAAACTCGTCGCACCCTTTAGGTAGGAGCGCGTCTTTAATCGTGACTCTATTAAGCCGAGTCGCCGAGTTAATTAGCCTCACGCTTCCATCTTTCTTACTCACCATAAACCAGCTGTTTCGGTACAGCCTGTGGTATTCCTCTAGCCATCCTTTGGCCAGTCTCTTCTTCAGGACCTCAATCGCCTTTGGTATCAGCGCACCAGGAATCGGCACGTTCTTAGCTTGCCATATGACGTACGGAACCGTCCTGATCTCATAGGGAGGTGAGATCTCTAGCCGAATCTAGCCTATGTCTGTAATATCCTAAGCTAGGCATGCTTCTCGGTTCTGGAGGATCTGCTTAAAGATAGCCGTTTCTTCCAAAGTTATCTCCAAGGACTTGAGCTAATTAAGGATCTCCGCCTATCGCTTATCTGTCAGCTGCTCTTTGAGTCCTATAGTGGTGAACCTTAGCTGCATGTTTCTTATTAGCCCTTCTACTGGTTTAAGCGGCAATCTATCTCCGATCTCTCTTATCGCTTCGTTCTTTTATAACGTCGAACTAGCTGGCACAGTCCCGTCTGAAGGATAGTTATCAACAGGTTGCACCTTCTACGCCACTGTCTTATACATGGTGTTAAGCTGCTCCGTTAGCTTTGAAGGACCGTTTTCTTATTTTGGTTTACAAGGGAATGACTGAGGTGGAAAAATAGGGTAAGGAGGCGAGGGCGGGTCGTGGCTGCAAGGTGCAACCCCGTCGTCCCCCATGTACTCGTCTCTTAACAAACGTAAAAAGTCTAGGAAGTGGTCATCCGAAAATCGTCCAATTAAGGTTTCCTCACCCTCTTCGAAGGGTGTATAGTGTTAATCAAGCTCAACAGCTATCATCACGCTCACTGTGAACTCTGCGAAAGCGTATTGGCTGTCTGGTGGTTGTGAGGCTTCCAACCTAAGGCAGCTACTGAGCCGGTTAGCATCCTTAGTAGCCCCCAGTTTTCCGCCTTCGCCCTAGTGACTTGAGGAGTCCTCTAATCAGCCTTCCTCTAGTCTGGCACTATCGGGTAGCGAAGCTTCGCGTTTCCAATAATAAGTTCCGTAAGCGGCATAGTCCTGTAAGGCACGTTTTAGGTAAAGCTAGCCTTAGTGTTATAGATAAAGGGCAATCCTAGAATTATATCGTGCTTAGTGGTTTCAGGTTTGACCACAGCGAAGGACATCTTAATCTTGCGCCTAGCGATCCAGAGGTTGTCTTCCAGCTCTCCAATTATCTCAGTGATAGCGTTGCTTTCGGACCAGCCTTTAATGGATGTCTTCCTTTCTATAAAGGACAGACCATTTTGGGAACAGTAAGCAGAGGAGATGATGTTAATCGATACGCCGGTATCGAGTAATCCTCTAATCAGGTCCTCGTCGCTACTAGGACCAACTTTAACTAGTAAGCGTCCTAATAATCGGGATTCCAATCCTCCTTAGCTTTCCGCTAAAGTGACCTGCGGTGGGTTCTATTAATTATAAAGACTAATAAACTTTAGTAGGAAACTAGCGTCCTAAAAAGGTGTCAATAACGTTGACTTCTATAATATCGTGACTGTATGAAGCTGTAAGATTTGTGCCTTTAATTAGTGCCGTCTTCTATATGCCTTAGGATAAAGTATCTCGAGCTTCAATGACCTCCTCGATCCCTTAATATCTCTTAACAGTCTCTCTTACTATATCCATTAGTGCGATACCCACTGCAGGCACGTTATTAAGCAATTCGTTAAGTGTAAGAGGAAGTTTTGACCCCCAATCGGCGTTGTAGTCGCAGTCGCTATCTCTGTACATCTTAATCAGAGGTTCCCACTGCAGGGTGGGTGCGCAATATCTCAGTGGGTGCGTCCACATTGTCGTCTAGCTAAGGTGCTTTCTCGATGTAGGATCCGTTTAAGAGTCTCACTCGCTTACCGGCTGCATTAACCTCATAGCCGTCTGTCTTATCTGGTACTTCCTTAACGGTTACGACGTTTAAAAGCAGAGGTCTTACCTTAGTTTCAACTTCTTAAAGTTCTAAGCCCGAGCTGTCAGTACTAGTCTACACAAACTCGAAGTCTACTAATAGTGTAAATGCGGCGTTATAGTCGACGATCTTTTTAACTGTCGCTACTTTTAAGTCGGCTCTTTATAGAACCTTGGCCTAATTAGTGGCTTATGCTTTCTTCGACTGGACTTCTTCGATATATATAGCGGCTTCGTCGGCAGTTAGAAGGTCCTGTTTCCGTAACTCGTTCCTTATAAAGGCTTACTAACGCGCGTTCTCTCTTCGCTAGTGAAAGACCACTTTAAACAGCTCCCAAACAGTTGGCTTGCTATATCTCACTGCGTCTAAAGAAATGTCTCTCTCTAGCCATTCCCCGTGGTCGTTGCGGCTGCTAAGTCGGAACCTTTAGCGTCTAGATCGAAATAAGCGATACCTTCTTGGTCCAGCAAAGCCAGCATGCCACAGCGCATGCTCCTGTGGTCCATCATTCCGCAAATATAGCAGCCACCCAGGGCATAAGTCCTGGTGTACGGGATCTGGTCGACTGGCCGTACTCTGTCGTAGGATCCTCTACCACCACGGCCACCCTAACCGTAGCCCTATAAGTAGTCCCGCCCCTTAATTGCGTTAACTTGATATATTTACTACTGATCACCAGTATACGCTCGGTCGTTCGCTTAGTTCTATGCAAGCTAGATCGTAAGAAGCTTCAATTCCTCGAGTTCCTTATATAGCTTATTTATAGGGTTATCACTGGCCCTGGCCTGGTGCTCCTTAGGTGCCTTCTTTATCAGCTCCTAAGGTACCTTCTAAATAAGGGTACGCTCTTCTGCTGCTTGAATACCGGCGCTAACAGGGTCTAAGGTGTTGGCGAACTGCTTCTCTTCCACTATCCAGTTCAGTAGGTACTGGATCGTGTCATCGTATCCCATGTCTTTGCACTTCCTATACAGACAGCGTTAGATCTTTAGGTGCAATCGCTTAATCAGACCTTCCCGTGTGGGCTTAGCTCGGTTCCTATAGCTGCTGGCGCGTGTTTCGAGCTCTTATGCTAGCTGCTAATATTCGATCAAGTAGTTAAAGATTTCTATATAGTCGCTAAGCTTAGGACCTAACTTTAAAGTCGACAGTTTCTAGCTGACCGGTATCTGCTGTAACAGATCGCCTAGCTTAAATTTAGAGAGTATGTTATCTTTCATCTCTTTCCAATTGTTGCTCCGTATAAGGCAGTTTCTAACTATAAATAGTGTCCGCTAACCTTTGCAGTAGGCTATAAGCTCTGCTATCTTGTCTTCGTCTAGTAGCTTAAAGCGTCGCATATAGAGTTCGTACATCTCTAGGAAGGCGGAGACATTGCTGCCATCGAACTGAATGTGCAGGTAATGTCCAGGGTCAGGCGGCGGTCTCTGGCCTATCCAGGACCAAGCAGGCGGTATAGGAATTGCAGGCTGGTCCTACACTCCTTGCGCATGTCCTTGATTATAGGAAGACACTGGGCCCTCAGTCGTAGGTTGCGGCTGATCTTGCGTTCTAGAGGTGTCCGGCATATTGACAGGGATATCTTCCTCGGAAGACTGGGAGTTTCCTTTAACGACGTTGTCAGATAACAGATTCTGGAAGGGTAATTCTTAATCAAGGCCGTCAGAGTCTGACATGACAATAGGGAGGTGGGTGATGGTGGTGGTCTGTCGCTTAGGTAATCAGTTTTAAAGCAATATGTAGGGGTTCGCAGTTGTCGACGAGATCGCATCTGCTAATACACTCTTGCCAGTCTGCGGCCCTGTCTGCTGTTCGGCCCGAGTCGTACTGCTGTATTAGAGTGATTAACCTTATATTCCCTATACTCTGAAAGGATCGTCACTTAAATCTGGGTTATGTTCTAACATAACCTAAAAATCTGTTCTAAAAAGCGTTGAGTCTATATAATAATAAGGTTAGCAATTAAATTAGCTTGATTAATAAATCCTACACTTAAAACTGTAGCTCTTATAGCCCTAAACATAGTTTAACGTGCGCGGTGTAGGTAGCATGCCCGCCATCACCTAAAACCCGCCGCTTAACACCAATGTTTGGTTTCAGCTTCAGTATAGCTGCATTCAGCGGCCGATAATTAACGTTTTGCTCTATAATATCAGTAGTCAAAGCACATAAAGTGAGGGGAAATTAAACCCTCTAATGTATCAGTTTCTAGGGGTACTCAAACTTCCCTCCTTTAACAGGTCCTCAAATCTCATCAGTCTTCTTTAATACTTAATCCCATATATATTTGACTATTAATTAAGAGGTTCACAGTTCGAGTCTATATAGGGGAGCCATAGAATAGACAAACCCCAGATAAAGGGAGTCTAGTAGAAGGACGCGGTCGTAAGGTCGATCCAAACGGAGTGGTTGCGAGCCCTTATGTCAAATATCACAAGTAAAGATATGTGGATGGTCTTGATCAAGGGTCGCAGCAAGTGAGGAGGTAAAGAATGAGGTTTAAAGTCAAGAGCAAAGGGAGTGTGAATTCATGAAGCATAGTGGTCAACAGGTTGAATTGTGTTGTGTATGTGTCTGCGTGTCTCTCACATAGCTAACTGCGAACGGTTGAGCGTTCCTATTTAAAGTGCATTGGCCTGATCAAGGTTCAAGCCATCATTCCCTATCCCCGTCTCAATAACTTAATGTTCTTTGTTAAAAGTGGTGGTTTGATCGGAACAGGAAAAACCTTTTATTGAGACCGGGCCAGGGCTCTTACGTAAGCCTTGATCAAGGGTTTACACAAGTATAAGTTAGGCTTTGGTAGTCTAGTTCATAGCTAGAGACACAGCGCGCTTTTTCCCTCCTTTTAATACACTGCTACTCTTACTACGGCACTTCACGCTCATTTTTCGTGACTATTTTGAGCTTCTTTTACTTCCCTACGTTAAGGATCATCTTGATCAACGATATCCTCACCTGATTGTCCCTTGAGATCGACCTCACGACCGTGTCTTTCCACCAGACTCCCTACAGTTTGGGGTTTCTTGGTTCCATTATAAGGGCCCTTTTAATCTTGGAGGTCGTTTCTTATAGGTAAAGAAACACGGAAGAATAAAGAACTTCTCTTCGAAAGAAACGAGAGTGTATTTTGTGTGCTTGCTTGCTTGCTTAAGGATAGACTAGATACACAAAGAGAGGAGATTCAGCCCTTACTTGCACCCGTTAAACCTTTATCCTCTTAGTAATACAAAGAGAAAGACGTGTAAGTGATTGCGTAAGTGATTACGTGGCTTAGAAGCATATGGAACCTTATAGAGGTTTATGGAGCCTCATGGGGGCTCGTGGGGGCTTCAAGGAGCCACGTAGAAACTCGTGGAAACTTGTGGAAAATTCCGGGTGGCGTACGCCACGCTTGCAGGTAAAGCGGGCCACACTTACAGGGAAGCTGGCCCGTGCTCCAAGGTAGGCTGGCTCGAGCTCTAGGATAGGCTCGATTAAAGGACCAGCTTTCCGTTAAGTGCATAGCTTAGTCCGTAGTGACAGAGAACGGTATAGGATAAGTCCTATACCTACAACATGAAATTATAAATTCATAATCTACGATCTTATAATTTATTATATGACCTCTTTCTCTTAAGGGGCAATTCATTCTTACTTAAGAATCTTCTCTTGCTAAGCATATTTACCTTTGAGGAATCTTTTCTTATTTAAGCTATACTTCTTAATATTCTCTTCTAGCTAGTCCCTTGTAGCTGGTAAGGTTTTCAATAGCTAGTATGGTACCTTAGCCACTTTTCTTAGCTGTGACGGCGAACTGCGTGCCGTGACATTAGCCAGGGTTCTTAGGGTTGTAACATCTCTTTACTCTTAACTTTAAACCTCACTCTTTATGTGCTTACTTACTAGGACCCTTAATTGAGATTATCTATATATCTTTAGCTGTAATATCTCCTTTAAAAGCACGTAACCCTTCAGTTCGGATTGACTTAAAGACCGTGTTCTTTTATTAAACTTTGTTGCAGGTATAGGACTTATCCTATACCGTTCTCTGTCACTACGGACTAAGCTATGCACTTAACGAGAAGCTAGTCATTTAACCGAGCCTATCCTAAAGCTCGGGCCAGCCTACCCTGGAGCACGGGCCAGCTTACCCGCAAGCATGGCCCGCTTTACCCACAAGCGTGGCGTTCGCCACGCGGAAGCTTCTGCAAGGTTCCACGAGTTTCCACGAGTTTCTACGTGACTCCCTGAAGCTCCCACGAGCCCCCATGAGGCTCCACAAACCTCTATAAGGTTCCATATGCTTCTAAGCCACGTAATCACTTACGCAATCACTTACGCGTCCTCTTCCTTGTATTACTAAGAGGATAAAGGTTTAACGGGTATAAGTAAAGGCTGAATCTCCTCTTCGTGTAACTAGTCTGTCCTGAAGCAAGCAAGCACACAAAATACACTCTCGTTCCTCTTGAAGAGAAGTTCCTTATTCTTCCGTGTTTCTTTATAGAAACGACCTCCGAGATGGAAAGAGCCCTTATAAAGGGTTGCTTCCTCTTTTCGATCGAACCACCACTTCCAACAGGTTATGAGCCCGGGCCGATATCTTTTCGCTTAAGATTACGCCCCTTAACCTCCTCGTCGATTTCTTCCTCCTCTCTCGGCCGAAGCAACCTGGAAGCGACCCTAAGTCTTCCGAACCGCTTTATTCGTCTCGAAAGCCCTCGAAGCTTCTGGAAGCAACCTTAAGTCTTCCAAAGCCTTCTTCGATATTATCGAAGTCTTTAAGCCCTCGGACTCGCTTTAAGCGAATATTTCGGATAAGCTGCTTTTCGGCGTCCCGATTAGCATATAGCTGCCCCTTTATTCCTTAACCTTAGGAATTAAAGAGGTTATATTCAATACGAGGCATTTTTCGGTTCTCTTTAACCGAATAAGGGCTTATTTCGGCTACTCTCACGCCGGAAAAACAACATGGCCGACATTATTAAGTCGGTATCGGCATGTTTAATGCCGAAATCCCACCGACTATCCGGTTCTTCAAACTGGAACACATGGAAGTCCTCCTTACTGCTTTATTTTAAACTCTTAAAATTGAGCAGTTCTTCCTTAATACGGATAAGTATAAGGAGATTTCCGAGGAGCAGAAGACTCTAGCCTTACTTGTTATAAGGCAGAACCTTTCTGACGAGCCTCTTTCTTTAATCTTCGACGCTACGGACCCCTTTCAGCACTAGAAACGTTAAGTGCTAGTTATGAGGTACTGGTCCCGTTCTCCGGCAGCAGCTCTATATCGAGTTCCATTCTATTCGATACGAGCATTATAACTCGTTAACCGAGTTTATCTCTTCGTTTAAGACCTATGCGAAGAAACTAGCGAATGTCGGAGCGAAGATAGACGATATAGACTTAAAGACGGTCTTTATAGCCGCCTTGTCGTCTACTTACCCTATATGGGCTGACCGGCAACGCTCCGCTTTACGAAGTAAGGAGCCGCCGTCTTTAGATTCGCTAATCAACGATATTCTCGACGAATCTAAGGCTTCCTCAGATACTTCAATGGGGAACTCTTCGTTTTATACGAAGAATAACCGTTCTAAACCCCCTCACTCAAAAGGGGGCCCAAAATCTAATAACGGGAAGAACGGAAAAGGGTTGAATAACGGGAATTCAAACCCTAAGAACCCTAACTTTAAGGGTTCTAAGCGGAATTCTAAGGGTTCTAAGCCGAATCCTAAGAAACCGCAGGAAAAAAGTCGTCCTAACGACTCCGATTCCAACTCAGATTCCGAATCCGGAAAACAGTCCGAGTCGTTTTATAGTTACTCTTATTCAAGTAGTGACTTTAACGGCGTACCGAAGGACTGGTGGCTCTACGATACGGGCTCTACACAGCATATATCGAACGATAAGTCCTACTTTAAGGACTTAACTTACTGTTCCGACTTAGACCCCGTTATTACCGGAGCCGGCTTTATAAAGCCAGTAGGAAAGGGAATCGTTACCCTTCCTATAAAGAAAAGAGCGACATTTTCTACCTTACTCTCGAGAACACGCTCTATATCCCGGATTTCCCGATTAATCTTATCTCCGGATTAAACCACTATAAGTCCGGCGGAAAGATAAGCGGAACGGAACTTCTCTCTTCAAAAGGCGTCGTTATAGCCACGTTAAACCCCTTAAAGCGTGGTTTCTTTCTCGACGTCGCCTATAAGCCGGAACCGAATTTCGCTTATATCACAGCGAAAACCGCGCTTAAAAAAGACCTAATAGGCCAAAAGAACGGTCTTAAAAGCCTAAAATCCAAAGACTTACCGCCAAAACTACCTGGGACCCGGACTTCAGCCACGGTACCCGAAAACGGCTCTTTAAAGTCTTTTAAGTCCGATATCTCAACGGATTTAACTCTGATTTCGACGGAGTCAACGGCTTTAAGGTCTACTTTACCTGGACTTTCCTATAGTTCAGTCGAGAGCCCCATTAAGAATCCATGGAGCTTTATATTGGAGATTCCAAGTCTCTCCTACTATACGGACACCGAATTATGGCATAAACGCCTTGGTCATCCAAGTTTCGACGCCTTAGTTAAGGCCTCAAAGTCTACAAAGGGCATAGACCCCTCGAAACTTAATAAACAGGACCTGAACTGCGAGGCCTGCTTATTAGGAAAGTTTACCCGACAACAAGGGAAAGTCAACAGAAATCGAGCAACTTTTCCCTTAAACCGGATCTGCTTAGATACGGTTAAAATCACTCCTACGAGTTATTTGGGTTACAATTACATTATTGTCTACACCGACGACTTTACGTCCTTTCGCTTTATAGACTTTACTAAGTCTAAGGACGAGGTGTTTGAGACGGTTAAAAACCGTTTAGAACACTTAAAACAGCAGTTTAAATCGTATCCTTCTTTTATAAGGATCGATAACGGGACCGAATTTAACCCCGCTCAGCTCGAAAAATTCCTAAAGACTAAAGGAGTTATTTACGAGCCCTCGAACCGCTACACACCCGAACAAAACGGCATAGCGGAAAGATCTAATCGAGTTATACTCGATAAAGGTCGTACGGCGATACTAGACGCGAAAATCCCTAAATACCTATGGGAATTCGTCCTACAGTCTATAGTAAAGGTTATCAACCTTACGCCGACCTCGAAAAGAATATAACTCCTTATCAGGAGTTCTACGACTATTTCTATCCTAATCAGGATAATACTCCCGATTTATCCTTCTTACATATTATCGGAACTCCGGTATACACCTATAAACCAAAGGAACTGTTAGTTCAGTCCGATAAATTCGCAGCTAAGGCTGAAAAAGGGATTCTACTCGGGTATAAGGAAACTCGATTTATATCGTCTATATCCCTAGCCGGCCCTTTAAAAGCGTGTTTTTCCGACCTCCCACCTTCGAGTTCTATCCGAAGACGAAGAAAATACGGAAATAGAGGGGTAGACTACACTCCTTCGGCCACGCTATCTGGAAACAGCACTCAAGACGAGATTTCCGATATTATCTCCGTCTCTAGTGCAAATTCCGCCCTATTCCAAACTCGAAGGGTATCATAAACCGTCCGAAGACGTCTATCGAGGTTGTTTTACCCAATAACCTCTCCGAAAGCAAAAAGTCGACTTATAAGCGTTTCGATAACGCTTTTCCAACCGCTACCCTTTATAAAGAGCCCCGCTCCTTAAAGGAAGCCCTTCAGTCTAAGGATAAAGAAGAGTGGCTATCTACAGTTCACACCGAACTAAAGGAAATCATAAAGAAAGGGACTCTTAAAGCGGTTGATCGAGCTAAAGTTAAGAGAGAAGGACGCTCTCCTTTATCTCTAAAATGGGTCTTCAAGTTAAAGACCGACGTGACCGGAAAACCGGTTAAATACAAAGCTCGGCTAGTCGTTAGTGGCTTCGAACAGCAGTACGGCCTTGACTATTTCGAAACATTTGCTTCCGAACAAAACCAGCCACATGGCGAGTTTTACTCGCCTTAGCCGCCTACTACAACTGGGAAATTGAACAGATCGATATAGTCTCCGCGTTCTTAAACGGAGAACTACTAGAAGACGTTTATATTGAGCCTATCGAAGGCCTAGACGATCTTCTACTCGAAAACCCGGAGTTAAACACCTTTGGGTGGAAATTCGACGGTACCCAGTTATTTAAGCTTTTTAAAGCTTTATACGGACTAAAACAGAGTCCTAGACAGTGGCAACTAAAGGTTAAAAAGGCCTTATCTACCTTAGGCTTTAAACCTCTAATCTCGGACGAGTCCACGTATTATAACGATGAACTCCGGATGTTTATCGTTTCTTATGTTGACGATTTCCTTATATTCGGTCCGTTATTAACGGATATTAACCGAATAAAGAAAGAGATAGGAAAACACTTTGAGGTTAAGGACTTAGGTCCTATTTCCTACTTTCTCGGCGTTCAGGTTACCCGAGACCGAGAGAAGCGACTTATAAAGATAAACCAGTCGACATATATACGGCAAATCCTGAAACCTCGAACTTATACGAGATAACGCCGTCCGATGTTCCTCTCTCTCGAGCCTTCCGAAGAATATCGATTACACCGCTCTCAAAGACGAAAAATCGAATTCGGACACTATAAAGGAATATCAGCAGCTAATCGGCCGTCTAATGTATGCCATGACGCAGACTAGGCCCGATATCTGCTACGCTGTGGGATTTCTAGCTCGATTTATGCAGAACCCCAATAAACAGCTCTTGAAAGCCGTTAAAGGTGTCTTTAAGTACCTAAAACGGACTGCAGACTACTCTATAGTCTATAAGGGCGACACTAAGCCTACATTAGTGGGCTATTCCGATTCGGATTACGGCGGCGACTACGAGACTCGAAAGTCTACTTCCGGCTACCTCTTTACCTTGAATAACGGTCCTATAAGCTGGAAATCGAAAAGGCAGTCTACCATAGCCTTATCGACCACCGAAGCCGAGTTTAACGGGTTAGAACAGGCCACCCGTGAGTCTATATGGCTTAAAAACCTTTTATTCGAGTTAGGGGTTAAAACGGCTTCGATTCCGATAAAAGGGGACAATACTTCGGCTATAAACTTAGCTTATAACCCCGAATATCACCAGCGTACCAAGCACACCGCTATACGCTACTATTTCGTCCGGCAAGAAGTCGAAAACGAGAATATATCGGTCGAATACATCTCGACTAACGACATGCCCGCCGATGGCTTAACTAAGCCACTTCGAAAGAGAAATTCAGTAGGTTCTTAAGCCTACTAAACTTACGCCCTTAAGCACGCCTATTATCGTGTATTTTAACGGTATAAGTTAAGAGAGGGGGTGTTGCAGGTATAGGACTTATTCTATACCGTACTCTGTCACTACGGACTAAGCTATGCACTTAACGGGAAGCTAGTCCTTTAACCGAGCCTATCCTAAAGCTCGGGCCAGCCTACCTAGAGCACGGGCCAGCTTACCCGCAAGCATGGCCCGCTTTACGCACAAGCGTAATGTACGCCACGCGGAAGCTTCTGCAAGTTTCCACGAGTTTCTACGAGTTTCTACGTGGCTCCCTAAAGCTCCCACGAGCCCCCATGAGGCTCCACAAACCTCTATAAGGTTCCATATGCTTCTAAGCCACGTAATCACTTACGCAATCACTTACGCGTCCTCTTCCTTGTATTACTAAGAGGATAAAGGTTTAACGGGTATAAGTAAAGGCTGAATCTCCCCTCTTTGTGTAACTAGTCTGTCCTGAAGCAAGCAAGCACACGAAATACACTCTTGTTCCTCTTGAAGAGAAGTTCCTTATCCTTCCGTGTTTCTTTATAGAAACGACCTCCGAGATCGAAAGAGCCCTTATAAAGGGGTTGCTTCCTCTTTTCGATCAAACCACCACTTCCAACAGAAAGTAAAAGAGAAGGAAAAAAAGAAAAGAAGGTAAAGAATAAGTGAAGAAAAAAAAAAGAAAGGAGTAATAATGATGAAAAAAGAAGTATATAAGTAAGGAAGTAAAGAAGAGAAAGAAAAAATATATATATATTTAACGATAAAAAGAAGAAGGTGAAAGTCAAGGGTAAAATAAACTATATATATAAGGAAGGAAAAAGGAAAGAAAAGAGGAGAAGAAGAGCGAGAAAAGAAAGAAAGGAAAAGAAAAAAGAGAAAGGGACGGGAACCGTTGGCGGTGCGCAGCTGGCCCGTTAGAGACATGCGATGGATAAAAAAGAGGTGTAGGAAGGATAAAAAAGAAGAAGTGAAAAGTAATATTTGAAGGGATAAAAGGAGAATAAGTATATTAAAGAATGATAGGTAAGGAAAGAAAAGAGGGGTATATAATAAAATAAAAAGGTAGATATAAAGGAGGGAAGGACGGTACTATATGAAGAGAGTAAAAGGAGAGTTAAATACATACGTTATAGGATATTATAAAGAAGAAGAAGGAGGTATAATTTCATATAAAAGAGAAAGGCAAAAGATTTCAAGATAAAAAGAGGAAAGAGATAAAGATAAGAAGTGAAGAAAAAAGGAGGGGAATAAGGAGGAAGGGTATAAAAAGGGAACATATAAAGACAAAATAAGAAAAAAGAAATAAAAGAAAATCGAAAGAGAAGTTAAAAGGAAGTATAATATAAGTATAAAAAGAGAAATGAAAGATATAAAAGAAGAAAGAAAAGGAGGCAAAAAAAGAATTAAAAAAGGTGAGGGTATAAAAAGGTAAAAAGAAGGAAAGAAAAGAGAGGAAAAGAAAAAGAAAAGTAAGTAAGTGAGAAAAGAAGTGTAATGGTGAGTAAATATATAAAAAAAGAAAGGAAGAGAAAATATAAAAAAGAGAAAGAAGATAAGAAGTTTAGAAAGAAAAGAAAGAAAAGAAGAAAGAAGGTAAGAAGTGTATAAAGAAAAGAAAGAAAAGAGGAAAGAAGATAAGAAGTGTATAAAGAAAAGAAAGAAAGGAGGAAAGAAGATAAGAAGTGTAGAAAGAAGAAAGAAAGAAAGAAAGAAAGAAAGAAGAAAGAAAGAAAGAAAGAAAGAAAGAAAGAAAGAAAGAAAGAAAGAAAGAAAGAAAGAAAGAAAGAAAGAAAGAAAGAAAGAAAGAAAGAAAGTAGAGAAGGGGCGTAACCGTAGGCGGTGCGAAGCTGGCCAGTCGGAGATATAAGAGGTGCTGTGGCAGAGTAGCCAGCGGTTCGGGTTAAGAAAAGATAAAAGAAAGGTATAGAAAGTAGATATATAAAAAGGAATAAAAGCGGATATAACGAGAAATAATAAGTAAGGGTATAATCAATATAGAAAGGATAAATAAAAGGATAAAAAGAGGAGAGTAAGATAAGGGTACTAAAGGATTTTAAGAGAAAATAAGATCAACATATTAAAAGAGGTAAGCACATCCATGTAAAAAAGGAGGGTAAAATAAAAATAGGGGTATAATGAGGGTAAAATGAAAGTAGGGGTATAATGAGGTAAAATGAACGTAGGGGTATAATAAAAGTAAGTAAAGAAGTAAGTAAAGAAGTAAGTAAAGAAGTAAGTAAAGAAGTAAAGAAGCAAGTAAAGAAGTAAAAGAAAGAAAGTGGGAAGGAAAGCGGTAAAGCGGTAAGAATAAAAAGCTATAAGGAAATAAAAGGCGAAGAGGAAAATAAAGAAAGAGAAGGAAGAAAAGGAGAGGAAGAAAGGGGATAAGCAAGGGAAGTATAAGTTTTAAGAGAAGTATAAGCGAAGGATAAAATGAGGGGGAATAGAGTAGAAGGACGGCATAAAAAAGGAGGAAAAGGAAAGGGAAGAAGGGGCGTAACCGTAGGCGGTGCAAAGCTGGCCCGTCGGAGACATTCGTGGTGTAGTAGCAGTGGCGGGCTTATAATAGGTTAAGATAAGGGTACTATAAAGAAATAAAGAGGGTGAGAAGAGTAAGTAAGAGGATAGATAAAGAAAGAAAGAAAGAAAGAATAAAAGAAGAAAATAGATTGAAGTAAGGAATAAAAGTGAACAAAAAGGTAATGTGAAGAGAAGGAGAAGGAAGAGGGTAATGATAGGAAGAATAAAGATAATAATGAAGTGAAAGAGTAAAGAATAAAGAAAAGTGTTAAAAAGGAAAAGATAAAAAGAAAAAGATAGTGTAGGAAGTTAAAAAGGGGGTTATAAGGGTAAAAAGAAAGTAAGGAGTTAAAAAAAGAGGGTAAAAGAAAAGAAAAGAGGGTGAAAAAGGGTAAAAAGGAAATAAGAAGAAGCGTGAGGATAAAGGAAGAAAGGAGGAGAAAGTAGAAGAGAATAAAATCAAGAGATATAAGAATATATAAGGGAAGAAAAAGAAAGAAAAGAAGGGAATGAATAAAGGAAAGAAAAAAAGGGAATAAATCAAGGAAAGAAAAGGAAGAGAATAAAAAGGAGAGAGAAAAAGAAGGAAAGAAGAAAAGAAAGAAAGAGGAAAAGAAAAATAAAGTAAAAGAAAAAAGAAAAGAAAAGATAAGAAAGGGCAGGTAACTGTACATAGTTAAGAGCTTATCGGTCGAAGAGGTTAAGGTTAAAGTTATTTTATAAAGTAGAAAAGGGTGAATAATCCGTATAAGTATTATAAAGGAGAAGACTAAGATGAACTTTTAAAAAGAGGAAGAGGAGGATAAAGAAGATAGGCGTACGAGAGATAAAGAAAAGGAATAGACGATAATAAAATGCAAGGATATAAATAAGAAGTGGAAGAAAGGAAAGTAAAGGGTTTTCAAGAAATATATAAAATGGGTAAGGAATAAAATAGAAGAGAAGAAAAAAGATAGGAAAGAAAAGGATATAAAAGAGGAATACTAAAGGATAAAAAACGTCGGGAGGAAAGGGAGGAAAATAATAGGATAAAAAAAGGCAAAAGAAAGAAAGACATGTTAAAAGAAAGGAAAAGGTCTAAAGAAGAGGGAAAAATAAAGTAATGAAAGAGTGGATTATTAAAAAGAGAATAAAGAAGGAAGAAAGAAGAGAAATATATAGATGAAGAAGGAAGAAAGGATAAATATAAGGTACTAGGTAAAGAAGTAACGAAGGAAGAAAGAAGAAAAATATATAGATGAAGAAGGAAGAAGGATAAATATAAGGTACTAGGTAAAGAAGTAAAGAAGGAAGAAAGAAGAAAAATATATAGATGAAGAAGGAAGAAAGGATAAATATAAGGTACTAGGTAAAGAAGTAAAGAAGGAAGGAAGAAGAAAAATATATAGCTGAAGAAGGAAGAATAGAAAAATATAGGGTAATAGGTAAAGAAGTAAAGAAGGAAAAAGAAAAAATATATAAAGAAAGATAGAAAGAAGACGAGGAAAATAAATATGAAAAGAGTAAATAAATAAGAGAAAGAAAAAAGGAGAAAAGATATAATAAGGAAAGGAGAAGGAAGGAAGAGGCCGTAACCGTAGGTGGTGCGTAGCTGGCCGGTCGGAGACAGCAGTCGTGCAGCAGCGGGTTTTGATTCATGCAGCATTAGCTTAGCTTAGCTCAACTCAACTTAGTTTCACTTAGCTTAGGGTTAG